>OX031006.1:58419913-63219913 GCA_943735925.1 Pollenia amentaria | reverse complement strand
CAAACATATAAATAAATGTCATAAACTGGGACAATTTCTTTTCTCACCACCAATATGATCGGGAGAATTTTGAGTTTGTAATTCCGTTTTACATATCGCAATTTATCAACAAAAGGGCATTATCAAAAAATTTTTGTTTTTCCACGTTTTCGACGGAATCAACACGTTGTATTCATATCTACCCGCTGTTAAAATATCCTGCTGTTTTGTCTACTTTTTGGTAATGAAACGGTGTGTTTTAAAATGGTTTTTCACATGCCTTCAATGTTCAATTAAAAAATGTGTTGATTCAACTTAAAATTTTTAGATGTCGATTGAATACCGTCTTGTTGATTAATTGCAATACGTACATCGAAATAATAGTGGAAGAAATTTTCAAACGATCTAGTTGTCTTCGTCCCCCTGTCTATTGAAGATGGATTAAATCATTTTTAGATGACATATTTCTATGGTTTTAAATAAGTGCCGAAAACATTCAAGCTCCCATACAAATCTTTTCCTAGCACAAGACTTTTAACATGATTATAGCCAAGCAACATAACATTGCATGTTTTTTTTTTACAAAAATTGTTTAATTTGGTCTACTTTTTTCACCTACCTAAAATCGTCCTCCCGGAATTGGTTTTTTTGCACCCAAAATGATAAAACAACCTGAAAATTTTTTATATACGAGAAATATTTAACAATGGTTACACAGGTCGTCATTTAAACACTTTTTGAAAGTTTTATTAACCATTCCAACTGATTATTATGGTTTTTGGCATATCGAAGCCGAAAATTAACTCAGTTTTCTCCCATCACGTTACATTTATCAGATAATGGTCCATAAGTGTTTTTCGCTATCCACTTTTCTTTCAGCCGCTATTCAGAGCCAAATGCTGGTTCATTATTTATATCTTTTTTAAATAACTACTAAATTACGCGTCGAATAATGCTTAACTGGCTTTGGTCGGATAAAAAATGCCTAAGTTATAGTGGATCCAATCTAAGATTTTATAAAAGTGTTAACGTTTTTCACCACTTATTGTCTCTTCGGTAATAACTAGAGTTTTTTTCGGGATTTCCCGTCCCGGGAATTCCCGGGATTTTTAAAATTTTTAGGAATTTGCTATTAATAGGATATGTTGCATATTTTGGAAAAATTATCTATATTTAGGAAATTTGGGGAAACTTTACAGTTTATGGGAAACTTGGCGAATATTTGCAATTTTTCAATATATTAAAAACTTGTAAAAGTTTGCTTTTTATAAGAAGTTATGCAAAAATTTATTATTTATAAAAAATTTTGCGAAAATTTATAACTAATAGGAAAAATTGTTTAAATTTACAGTTTATAGAAAATATTGCGATTTATAGGAAGTTTTGGAAAGTTTTGAACTTTATATAAAATTTTTCGAAAACTAGCTATTAGCAGGAAATTTTGCTTTGCATAGGAACATTTTATAATTATAGGAAGTTTTGCGAAAATTAACAATTTATATAAAATTTTGCTTAAATTAACAGTTTTTAGGAAATTGTGGGAAAACTGGCTAATTATATGAAATTGTTTGAAAACTGCCTATTATAGGACATTGTGCGAAATTTGCTACTTCCTTCTTAAGAAATTTTTGGAAAAATTGCTATTTATAGGAAGTTTTTCGAAAATTAGCTTTTTGTAGAAACTTTTGTTATATAAAGGAATTTTTGGAAAAGTTTCTTTTAATTTGAAATTTTGGAAGAATAAGGAAATTTTGCGAAAGTAGTTTTTGCAAAAATTTACAATGTATAAAAAAAAATTTTGCGATATTTTTCTAGCTATGGGACATATTTAGAGTTTTTTTCGGGATTTCCCGTCCCGGGAATTCTCGGGATTTTCCATTGTTTTGAATTCCCGCTTTCCCGGGAATTAATTGCGGGATTCCCGGGAAATTTTGAAGAAAATCTTTTTTCAAACTTTAGTAAATCTATGTCGGACTAGTGTCTAGACTGTGTTAGTAGTTTAATCCAACTTAATTTTACCACAATATTAAAATTTGCTACAGTTTAAGACTTATTAAGCTAAGTTTTGAGAATGGGCCTTATATAGGGCCTATGATAAATTATAGACCTATCTTCCAAAATTTTATTTCTTGTCTTAGCAAACTGAAGTGTAAATATTACAATAATATTATAAGGTTTTGCGGTTAAGGGCGTAGTAAAGTGTTATCCTAGATTATGCTTTTTATGCGGCATTTCAAGTAATTTTGAGTCTTATGAATGTATATTATGCTTAATTGCACCACAAAAGCATTATTCGTTACACTCTTAGCCATACTTACATGATTTGCGAGATTAATCTAAACATCGAGCCGTAGGTAAATTATGGACCGATATTCATGAAATTTGGTGCCTTATAAAACGAATTTGTTGAAATTTAATGACAATGGGTGCATTTTGCCACAAAGTTATGTCAGTTTTTGTTGAGTTTTTATTGAGGTAGTTCCACATTTGGGTGCATAACTCTTTTTCATACTGAAGCGATTCTGCTGGAATTAAGCCACAAACAGCCTAGAAGATCTAGAAACAATTTGACACCCATATGGCGAAATCAGCCTAGAATAAACGAAGGACTCACAATACAAATACGTTATGGGATCCTAGATGAATATTAAAAAAAGATTCACATGGAATGGCAAACTTAGTATAACTTCATACACCACTTCTGATTAAGGGTTATAAAATTGTAAAAAATATGTTTTTAAATATATGTAGCAAACACAATTTCTCCTTCCTGCTGAATTTGTTAAACGCTAAAATTGTTTCAGAATTCCTACTTCGTAATGTTATGCTTTCAGAAATTTTATTCCACTAACGGCCAATTTCACCAAGTTTACTTATACTTAACTACCAGTTATAACTGTCGAAAACATATTGTTAGCTGGAAGTTAAGGTAACAGTTAAGTTTTAACTGAACTTGATGAAATTGGATGTAAGACTTTAATACTGTTACGTTTTTACTTTTAAACGCGTTAAGGTTTTTTCCCTTTATAATAAACCTTTGAGTTCTTTAATTGCAATTCAAAATAAATACACACACGAATTCAACTTAACAAACTTTATTGAAATTAATTATAATGCTTTCAAATTTTAACCACAATTGTAAGTAGCGATCTGAACCGTTTAATGTCTCCAATCAAACTAAACTAAACTTTTATGAGTTAGCCTGAATTTATAGTTCAAAACTATTCCTAGTTGATTCAAGAACCGTCTAGTATTTTCTAGAATGTTGTGTTCGAATTATTTTAAAATAACTGTTATACATCTAAATCTAAAGTCTACAATTACAATTGCTAGAAAATTTATTACAGTGGCGTTCATAAAAATAGTAACTAATATGACATAAAACTATAATTTACAAGATAACTTATAACTAAACCATAAATAATTCTCAGACAAATCTAATTTCGTAACAATATTTTCATTCTAATTATGCAAATGATCTCTGAATTTGACAATGCATATACCTATATTGATTTCTATGATCCTATTGACATAAAAATAACCTCTTAAGTATCTTAAAATAATTTTAATATTAAATATTTTTACGTTTTTGTTACATAATGGATACTAAACTAATTAATTTAAGCGTAATTCTCAGTAAGAAATATTAGTTTCATTGGAGAAATAAGGAAAGAAATAAATAATAAATTTTGGGCGGGAATCCCGGGATCCCGGGAATTTGATTTTTATTTCCCGCTTTCCCGGGACTCCAAAAAGTGCGGGAATAAAAAAACTCTAGTAATAACCAAATTCATAGTTTTATAAAATTATTCTCTGTCTGATTTGACAACAAACATTTTAGGCCAACATGGGCTGAAATCGGCTAAAAACTTAGCATCCTATAATAAAACAAGCTAGAGTGCTATATTAGGCTGTGCCGACTCTTTGATACCCTTCACCGACATTTCGAATATATCAGGAGTGTTAACCGACAATCGGAAAGTTCTATGATTTTCTTTTTATAATTTGAGTAAATTTGAGCTTGAATAAAATATCATGATTCGTAACAGTTTAAGCCGAACTAAAAGGATTTTACAGCGAGTTTCAGACGGCTGCTTAATATGGTATCTAAGGTAAATTATGGACCGTATATCACAAAATTGCTTTATATTTGTTATGGCCATATGAAGCTGAGTTGGAATAAATTTTATTGTAATATATATATCTGCTTCGGTATGAGAAGTATTTAGTTAATTTCCAAGAGTGGGCTTTAAATGCCTAGGGTAAATTATGTAAATTATGAGCGAACATCACGAAGTCTATTAGTATGATTTCTAGTTCCATAAAACTGTGAAGTATTAAATTTTATTACGATAGTGCTATTTATTACGGTTTTATGCGTAGTTAACTGTTTTCCGAGAGTAGGTTTTATATGAGGACTATAGTAAATTCTGGACTGATCTTCATGAAATTTGACAGTGTGATTTCTAGTTCTATGAAATTGTGACGTACCAATTTTTATAGACGTACTAAACTGTTTTCCGCGAGTAGGGTTTAAATGGGGTCTGGGGTAGATTAAGGACCGATCTTCATGAAATTCGGCGGTGTGATTTCTAGTCCATTAAAACTGTAAAGTAATAAGTTTTATTGTGATAGCATTATAACTGTTTTCCGAGAGTAGTCTTTATATGGGGTCTTTGGTAATTTATGGACCGATCTTCACAAAATTATAACATTATTAATAACATTACGATTACCAGTCATATAAATCGATTTTGTGCAACATTTGATTTCATTCCGTGCATTATTCCGCCAGTTATGTTAGTTTCTGTAACAAAATTATCAATTTTTTAGGGTGATGGTTCCACATTTTGATTCACTACTCTGATCCTACTACACCGATTTTGCTGGACTTCAATCCCTAACTGCTTAGGATAACTACACCAACTTTGTTCTTTTCTTTTAAGTATTTCGAAAGTGAGCGTTTTTTCAGCAAACGGACAGAACTACTCAAGGTGCCAGATTATAAGCCATGTCACAGAGTACAATTCCGTTCGGAATGATTCCGTTCGGAATTGAAGAAAACATATTTGTTTATTGATAGAAAGTATATTTTGATAGTGTTTTGGTCTTTGAGATACAGAAAACTCCCATACCGTTCGTGAAAACAAAAATGGTTTCATTCCGCAAAGTTTTTTCGTAATTTTCTGAAGCACCAAAATACGGAATGAATTCCGTTTCCGAACGGAATTGTACTCTGTGACATGGCTGTATATATATACTTACGTTATGTGGTCTTAGATATATAATAAAAAAGTTTCACAGGAAGTGACAAACTTAGTATACTCTCACTCAGCACAAGTGGAGGTGGATGGTATAAAAAACGCAAGGACTTGAAACTCTAGCTGCCTATTTCACTTAATGCGAAAGAACGTTTTCGTTCGCACAATTAATTTAAAACAAAAACAATTTCTCAAAAGTTTGTTCTCAAAAATTTGTTTTTGTTTCAAATGTTTTTGTGCGAAAGAAAGCAATCTTTCGACATCGTGAAATTGGCAGTAAAACTAGTCTTTACCATTTTTATCTTTCTATAAAAATCCAAAATTAATATCACATTTGAATTGATAACTTGTATTACCCACGCTAAAAATTTTTGTACAAAACCAAATAATTTTACCAAATCAAAGAGAACAGTATTAACAACTTAAATTTTTTATTTTTTGTCTTAAATAAACTCAAGATGATGTAACGTTCATTTGTAATAACATTTTTATACACACATACACATAAGTGTTTGTTATCGCTATACATAAAAAGTTATGCACATAATGTATATGCATATGTATGTAAATTAGGGCGAAACATTAGAAAACATTGCATTTTATTCTCAGATATATGGGAAAAATAATGCAAAAAAATTGGGACCTAATTGAAGCCCTCTACTCCAGCATAAATATTTTGCAAATGTGATCAAATCGATTAGCTTGTAAAACATCGTATGATCCAACAGTTAAAATTTTTTATAGTTGTTTTTACTCATATAACTCAAAACATCCACAATTATTAAAACGAAAAGGTCAGATTTCAGACAAACTTAAGATGACCAAGTTATAAATTTCTAACTTATTGTCATATATTGGTCGCTGAATACATTCGTATATAAAATTTATTTACTTTACTTCATGTGCGTAAAAATGTATTGATTCAAAGAAGTTTATTTTTTGACGTTTTGTAAAATCTGTCGTTTTAAATTGCTCCATTAAAAAAAACTGAGCACTTTTTTTTCGTTCTGTAATTCAAGGATATTTTTTGACGATCACATGATGTTTACAATATTAAGAATTTATAAGCCGATTTTTTTACACAAAATTGCTTTAATTCGGTGAAATAAAAAATCGGATTTGTTCACTTAATTGCTAATAAGAGGGAGTTTACTCGGTATCTTTTCAGACATGTCCAATAAACACATATATTTAGTTTGTAGGCGATCGGGTTATACACACGAAACGAGTTTCAATGTTTGATTTTATGAATTTTTATGTTTTTTAATTTGTATGTGAAAACAGATATGTTTGGAAAGTCATCGTGAAAAGACAAAAGAATTTTGGAAGCATGTTCAAAAGAGAATGATTAAAGCAGACATCCGTGTTATTATCCCCTAACTTTCGTATTTTTAACAGATTTTCTTGATATTAAGTTTCTTTTATTTAGCACAAAAATGGTTTTTACGAATAGGCTTACAGAAAAAAATTATTTAATTTTCCATATTAATTAAAATAACATTTCTAAAATTACTCCAACTTCCAGCCCTGGTAGAGAGCTAACAGCCATTTAATACGAGGGATTTTACGACATTGTTTTTCCTTAATTCCTATGATTTCTAGTTGCATGTCTTTTTTATTAATTAAGCAACATTATATTTTCCGGAAAAAACATTTTTTTGTTGCATCGATTAAAATTTTTTTTTGCAACCGAAATTCTAAACAAATTTTCTTTTTTTTTCTTTAATTTTGAACAATCGAAAAAAAGTGAATAGCCGGGGAATTCCCCCGCAAAGAACTGGAAGCATGTTCTGCCAAAATTTCTGTTTTCCTTATTTTATTTAACTATTTAAATAGATACGTAAGTAGTTTAAAAAAAAAAATAATACTTATGTATGTATGTAAATTTTTTAATTATAAGCTTTTATTTTCAATAATATTAAAGACTACATAGAGAATTCTGTGCGATTATAAGATTAGAATTTTTTCCGTAGTCTTTCAGCTATGTGTCACAAGGCAATAAGGATGTCGACTAACACATCAGAATTCCCCATGCCTTTTTCAATAGTTTTGTGTAAGATTTCTATTAGAAATGCCGGCACAAACACAGAATTTTCCACGATTTGTCTGCCAGAATTTATGTGAACCACTTCATACACTTTTGGATCAGAAATCTGATGGAATTCGTATACGATTCCGAATTTTTTGTCAACGTTTCTATCAGATATCTGAATACGTCGGATAATTTTGTTTGTATGTACATAAAATACCCAGTCAACAAAATTGTCCGATGTCTTCTAGATATCTGATAGAAACGTTGACAAAAAAGTCGGAATCGTATACGAATTCTGTCAGATTTCTGACCCAAAAATGTGGTTGGCACGAATACTGAAGTCAGACATTTGCAAGAAATGTGTGATTCAGACAACGTTGGAGTATTTGGCTGGCTGGGTATTTAAATAATTTTGTTATTTTACAAATATGTATGAAGGTACAACACTATTCGTTTATAAAAAGAAATAGGCAAAATAATCAAAATTGTTACTCAATTAACTGGGAAAAATAGTTTAACCAGAATGCTTCCGGTTCTGTCCATTCAAGATAATTAAGGTATTATTGTGCCTGATACCATTTAACCTGACACTTCAAAGTATACAGAAAAAGATTGCGACAAATTAATTGTCATATTGAATACAATATTCGTCAATACAATTAATTAATTTCAATGAAAAGGCAGCAACAGCCGAATTTGTAAATATAAAATATTTTTTTTTAATTCAAATCGGTCACATTCAAGAAATACTTTCAACACAAAGTTTGTTACATTAAATAAAATTTTTTAGCAATCAAATAAAAACTTTATTGCAAAATGTTTCACACAATATTTTGTTGCTCACTGATTTAAAAAAAATGTATTGCAATTTTAAAAGAATGAAATGCATTAAAAATGTTGATATAATTAATGTTTTTTTATATAAATATAATACAAATTTTATCACAAATATCATTAAAGACTTAGAAGTGGATACTTAACTATAATTTAAAAACAGAATAAATAATACCGCGTTAAAACATCGATAAATTGTTTAAAATAAAAGCTTTGCTCACCCCTTGGATAAACTCAGTTGTCCTATCGCTTATTTTTTACGAGGTTAAAACATAAAAAAAAAGAATTTCTTAATTTTATATTGAAAATTATTGACAGCAAATTATTTTATTGTTTCAACTAAAACAAATTGTTCATATTACAATTTACAAACAATTCAATTAAGAAAATTGTTAGAAATATCAGAAAAATTTTAAAAAAAAATTACACAGTAATTCTTGTTATTTTTTCAGTGTAGAAAAAATAATAACACGTAACAAGAATTAATAAAATGAGTTTAAAAAGAAATATTAGAAAACGACATGAAAAACAAAAATCGAGGCTTTTTGTTTGCCCCTTTTTCTTTTTTACACCATTCGCCTCCTACAAAAAGAGACGTTGTAAAAGTCACCGTGTAAATTGGCCTTTTACAGCCATATGTCGGAAAAATATAAGAAAATGTCCTGTATATAATCTAGGTAGAATTGAGGTATTCGAAATTTATTGGATGACTTTTTGCTTTCCTTCATACATGGACGCTCCACCCTAATGTACAAATATATTCGTCTATAAATGGCTTTTGAAAATTTAAATTTTATGCTTTTTGAAAAAGAGTAAGTAAAATATGCATTTCAAAAGATAACAAAGAAAAATTTGTGTGTAAAAGTATAGAGAGTCATTCGTTTGTATCTACTTAATAACATACAACATCAAATGTATATATTAGTGTTAGTAATGTAAATTTTATGTTATATTTAATTTTGTGTCTTTTTAATGTTTTTTGAAAACTACTCGAATACATTTGAGAAAAGCAAATACAAATGACATTTTATTTTATTTGTTAATGCAGTGATGCTGAAGTGTTTAAAAAAACAATAAAAGCAAAAAAAAGCATTAAATTGTAATAGACTTTTACAATGGTAATATTTACTTACATACAACACACATGTGTATGTGTACGAACCAGTGTTGCCAATCTGTGTGTAATTATACACATTGGGCATGACGTTCAATAAAAAGTGTGTACATTCTTAAGATTTTAGAATTTAAAAATCCTGTTGCTACTGTTTTATTAAAAACTAAAAAAAAAATTGTGCAGCTTATTTTAAGACTTTCGAGTGGCCAATGCAGGATACTAATAAGTTAATAAGTTTATATGCATTAAACAGAACCAGGCCCCCCCATGTGCATCGATAACTTAATCGAGCGACAAGTCACTCCTCATCGTTATATAAAGCGGCCCACTAACTATGGACTTGTCAAAACATATAATTTAAGCCAAAAAATAAGACTCTGGCTACAACCAAATCAGAATAGAAGCCAAAGAAGTAAACAATAAACAATCAAAGCAGATAACAAAAAATATACAGGTATGTGATGGAAATCGATTTAAAAGCTGTAATATAATTTTCAGTATCTCTAAAAATGTATCTCTTATACATTCTCCTCTTATTTTGTGTGTACATCCTTTTAAATTTAATAATTTATGTGTTAATTAAATTCTTTTTTGGGCAAAAAAATAAAACTTTAATTCAGAAATAGATTTCAAAATCGCTTCTTTTAAAAACGATCGTTTTGAATTCGATCGATTTCCATCACATTCCTGATAGAACGGAATTTTATAGAAAGTAATTTAAAAACCTATATAATTTTATATGTGTTATATGAAGTATAATAAGAACAAAAATGGTTAGCGTTTGTGTGGTAAGAAAATTTTGTTTAATATTTTGACAACTACAACACAAGTGGTTGATTATGACATTTCTGGTCGCATAATATTTTTTAGTGGGCCGCAAATTTGTATGAAAACTGTTACGTTATCGGTCGCTTGAATTGTCGATCGCCTTGCCGTACTGAAAATTGTTAGTAGGCCACTCATCAGCTGTTTGTCGTTGAAAATGCAGGCGAACGATAGCGATCGACATCGAGGGCCAGGTTGTTATTGTGCTAACTGCCAGTTTATATTTGAAATTCTTTTAAATACAAAATTCTAATCTACACTAAACACTTAAATAAATCTTAATTTACCAAGCTGGTATATATATATTCAATTTATGTTTCCATTCATTGTGAATAACTTAGGAAGTTGACCCCTATACCACTCAGTAATGCCGACGTTACTACTTATGCTGAGAAATAGCAAATGTGCGTGGCAACATGTTGTTCTACTTGTGAACTCACTTCTTTCTTTCATTGCAAACAAGTCATACCAATAACGTTAAAAGTAATTTGACTTTAAATGTCTAATTTGCGACACAGTCATTTGTAGTCTCCGAATTCTTCATTGGCAACACTGGTGTGTACAAAGAAACTTTCAAACACACCCTTTATTACTCTACATAACATTTTTATATGCACACATTTCATCAATTTTAAAATAAGAAATTTCAATAGATATTTCTAATATATTTGCTAATATCATTCACACTATTAACACTTTTATTGAATAGATAAAAGTACAAATACAAACGAGTAGATATATTCAAAAAGTGGTAGGAAAAAGTAGGTTGATAAAATACTTCCTACTTTTTATTTTAAAATTGAAATTGTTTTTATATTGTTTGTAATAAAATGTCTATATCTTAAATTATGCTCATACATATAACTGGCATACAAATTATTCGACCCTTTCCCATGTTTGTGTATTTTAGTCCTGCATAAATTATCCTTGTAATACGTACATACACGTGTGGATGCGAGCCAAAGTCTATATATAAATTTGTGTTTGTAGGGTAAATAATATAAAATTGTATTATTTTAACGTTATGTATTGAAAAATTTGTTTTTATTTGATCTAATGTATGCTTTTATTTATATATGTAAAACCAATACCACATGTCAATAGTGCTAATAGAAAACATTGATTCAATCGACTATTAAACATTGGCAAAGATGTAGACTATAAACCAGATTATAAACTGAACTATAGACTAGACTATAGACTTGTATATTTATACACTGTTGTCTTAACCATAGAATAAATTATTTATCAGTTTTACTTTACGCGATAAGAATTCGACATACCACAAAAAAATATAAGACTATACACTTGACCAGACTAAAGTTTAGCATAAGAAATAAATTAAAGACTAGATTACAAAAATAACTGAATTTGTAATGTAATATAAACCACTGTCACTTTATTAAAAAAACATGCATCATATTCACGTCCGCCAAGATAGCAACGAAAGTTAGCAACGGCGGAAATAAAAAATCTGGGGACTTAGTGGCAACATCGGAATTGAAAATGAATGTATTTTCTGGATTTAATGTTTTAGAAATTTAGTGGAAAAGGATTAAAAAACATCAACTTTCTAACCTTCCGTTCCAGAGAAAAGTGGGTTCATCCAAAATGGTCAGTAAAAATCGTTGCTGATTTATGCCAGCCAAACTATGAAGTGTCAGGGCATAAACTCAACGGATTATGGTAGAATACCACCTAAAGATTAAATGACATCAATTTTTACAGACAATTTTTATTGACCATTTTGGATGAACCCACTTTTCTCTGGAACGGCTCGGGAAAGTTTTCCAAAATTGATGTCATTTAATCTTTAGGTGGTATTCTACCATAATCCGTTGAGTTTATGCCCTGACACTTCCTAGTTTGGCTGGCATAAATCAGCAACGATTTTTACTGACCATTTTGGATGAACCCACTTTTCTCTGGAACGGCTCGGGAAAGTTTTCCAAAATTGATGTCATTTAATCTTTAGGTGGTATTCTACCATAATCCGTTGAGTTTATGCCCTGACACTTCATAGTTTGGCTGGCATAAATCAGCAACGATTTTTACTGACCATTTTGGATGAACCCACTTTTCTCTGGAACGGAAGGTTGGAAAGTTGATGTTTTTTAATCCTTTTCCACTAAATTTCTAAAACATTAAATCCAGAAAATACATTCATTTTCAATTCCGATGTTGCCACTAAGTCCCCAGATTTTTTATTTCCGCCGTTGCTAACTTTCGTTGCTATCTTGGCGCACGTATCATATTCATTAGTAGCCAGGCGACAGCTGATAACTAATCATACGTCAAAATGATATGCCGTTAGTTTTTTTAAAAATGTCTTTTTAAATGTTTATTTTAATACAAATTTAATTTCAAGATTTTTTTATAAATTATGAAAATGCGTAACACGTTTGAAAAAAAAAAAAAAATTAATACAGTGAGAACAGACAACACAGATTCTGTTTTAACTGGAATACTTCCAGTAATTAAGTGTCAAATGCAAGCGAAACGTCAACGAAAGAAATAGATATAATAAAAATAGGGCTGCCAGATTTGTCGATCTATCGTCATTTTGACGATTTTTTGTTCCAAAATTGGCAAAGTGCCGATTTGCTGATTTTTTCTGGTGAAGATATGATTCAGTCTTCGAAATAAAATAATTTTAATTAGTTTAGTATGATTATATATTCAGCACCACAGAAAAACGATATCTTTAAAAACATGGCAGCTTAAAAATGTATGGGCAAAATCAAAATTTCGAAGGAAAACTGTTAATTTTTTATTTCCTTAGATTATTTAATACATTTTTTTATGTGATCAATACATTAAACTATTACACCATTTTTAATCAATGCACTATAGGAAATTTTGGACTTTTTTTTCGGCAAGTTCAATATGATATTTTGTTACGCCTTTAAGCGATATTTTCAGGAAAAAAACAGTCTGAAATTTTAAATTGTTATCGGATTAAAGAGAAAAATAAAATAAATAATTTTATTTAAATAGACCTCAAGTTTAAGTATGTATAAAATATGTATTTTACCAATGAACTTTACCAATTTTTTTGATTATGTTTAAATAAAAATCGAACAAAATTTGTCAAAATTAATTTTAAATTGTCCGATTTTTTTAAGCAAATTTGCCGATTTTTTTTTTCTTTCTTAGGAAATTAACGATTTTTTTAAAAATTTATCTGGCAGCCCTGCATAAAACGAAAGCAATGAAGGGCTTAAAAAAATTAAAATAACAAAATTAAACAATTGTGTTTTATTTATTTTCATCATTAAAATTCTTTCCCTTCAAATAAAAAAAAAATAATACACATAATTGCGTACATACATACATAATTTGTGCTCCATTTTTTTAAACTTTATTTTTCTCGCATCAATTTTAAATGTAACTTATTTTGACAGTTCTTGTGAGAAACTTTTAGCAAAATATTAATACAGAAACACTTTTTCTCACATCCTTCCAAAAATGCTGGAAAATTATTTAAATGACAGATAATTCTCCCAAAGTAAAGATACAGAAACACTTATGTGAGAAAAACCATTTTTTGTTTCATATTGCACTGTTTTTGTTATAATTCACTTGTTTCATGCGGGAAATTTTACGATGCGAGAAATACAGAAACGGGCTACAGGAGAAGGAACTTTGTTCCATAAAATTGGTTAAAAGAAATATATTAAACATGAATTGAATATATTTCAGCGCCTTGACTTCTATAAACCTCCTAACGCATGAACTCAATATTAAACCTAGTCTTCCATATGCCCACAGATTTAATGATGGTATAACCACGTACTTCGTGTTGCATACAGATGGCAGTTTCACGGGTACAATCTTGGCAGCGGCTTTAAAATCTGATTTTGTACCTTTACTTTTCCCACACCCATAAAAAAAAATTAATATTACTTACTAGGAGCATATAATATGACAAACGTTTGTTTTTTCTCTTCAAAGTACTGGCAAAGTTTTGACCGTTTGGGAATAAGACTTCAGTCTTTCTATTCGTCCCAGGGATTTTTCTGGTGGTTGTTATTTTATGGCGTTGGTGGTTCTTTTGATTATTTTCACTTAGAATTATAAACTTTTAAATGTTTTTAAATTATTACATTCCGCATGCCGTACCTAAACAAGAACGGAAGGCGGAACGTTTTCTTCAGCGTAGCTTTTACGCTGATATGGCATACCTAAATAAGAGCGTCAGCGTTGTGCCATAAACAGTAGTGTTAACTTTCGTGCCGACTAAAACCCTCATAAAAGACCTTAGAAATTTAATTAAAACCGCTAGTTTGACCTAAAAATAGCTAATTTGCTATTATTTATTATCAAACAATAAAAACAGGGTTGTCAAAACAACAAATATAGCAGCCCTGTTTATTTTAACGCGCTGTCAAAATCGGATTTTCCAATTGCAAAGCGTTGACGCGGCGCTATTTAGGGATGCTTCATACAAATTGTATGGGCATGAGGATTTTTGACAGCTAGAAAATGCGTTCCGCTCTTGTTTAGGTATGGGAGTAAAGCTGCGATCGGCAAAATCAGGGCGCCGCGTTTTCTCTTTTCTCTTTTGTGCTCTTTTGTTACGTACGTGTGCACACACATTGTAGAGAATTAAACATCATTAACAACAATATATGTAAAATACATACAACGTATACAACCGCAAAATGTAATAGTATAGGTTGCCGATCGCAGCTCTAAAGCAAGTTTATATATGCACAAAAAATAAGCATGCAAATAAACCAGAAAGAACCAGAAAATATACACGCAGAAAAACACAAAATAATAATGTTTAATAAGTTTGATTTGAACAAATGTTTAAAAAAAATATAATCATGTGATTGTTTTTCAAGTTTTCAAATTGAAATGATCGTCCGTTGTCACACAGAAGCATTAAACACGCGGAGAAAAACATGGTTGAAGTATGGTTAAAAAACATATTATGGTCTCCGCAATGGCAACAAACAAGCTATTGTTATTTTGCACATTACTTTTTTCAGGATTTACAATATTTTGTTTGTATTTAACAATAAAGTGTTAACTTCGCTTTAAACTTCATATGTGGTTAAATTTAACAATATTATGTTTTAGTAAAATAAAGCTAGACCAATACACTGAAATATATTATGCTTACTTTAACCATTTTATTGTCACCGGCAACCATATAATTGTTAAATTCATCCACCCAAAAGCCATAACCATATTATGGTTGTCTTCCAATATGTTAATAATAACAATAATATGTTTGAAATTATAATATTTTAAAACATAGTATGTTTAATTTTAAATTTTAAATAGTATGTTTAAACGCAACAAAATCATGTGTTTTTCTTTCTGCAATAATTAAATGCTTTTGAAATACATACATGCTTGGCTTGCTAAAAATTTTTATTCAATTTACTTTAATTATTGATTAAAATATATAAATTTAAGTGGAAGTATGAACTAGTAAAACAGATGGAGTGCTAATGGAAAATGATTTAAATGGGATTGCTTATAAAAGTGTAACGTTCAGCGTATTCCTGTATATATTTAAAATTATAAATTAACACAAATTGAAATTGAAAATATGCCTGAATTAAATAACCATAATATGGTTAACATTGGTCATATTATTGTTTGTTCTGACCATAATATTGTTACTTGTGTCCAAATTCTAAAAAATTTTGACCATTTTGTGGTTAATTTTGAAAACAATATTGTTAATTTTAATCATTATTGTGGTTAATATTGACCAAAATATGGTTAATTTTGAACAAATTATGGTTAAATCTTGGCCATATTATGGTTGATTTCGGATTTTTTTTTATTATTAATTTTAACCATATTGTGGTTATATTTTAACATAATATGGTAACCTACAAACATAAACATTGTTAAAATTCCACCATAGTATGTTGCTCTGAGAATATGGTTTTTTTCTACGTGGATACATGTAAAATATACATTCGACATCAGTCGATGGTACTGGCGTATCCTTGAATAAAATTAGCTCTCATCATTGGGGCCAGGTCTAAAAAAATTTTACAGCTAAATCTGGCATTAGACATGGTCAAGTAATGCTTAAAATTATTTTAAAAATATGCTAAAATAATGCTACAATTTTTTAAAGATTTTTGGTGCAAATTTATTAACAGTATAACATTTTATTCGAACCTAAATACATTTCAGTGAATAATTTTGTAACGAAATGGAAATAAATGGTTATTTTTAAGCAAGTGGCTAGATTTTGGTAAAGCATCTGATACATACAAAAATGATACACAAAATTTTTTAGATCATTTTATTTGTTATAGTTTAAGAAAAGTTGAAGCTTTAAAATTATTTTTTTTTCAGCAGTTTAGAGCAAACAATTTTTTCAAACATTTACAACATTGAATTTGTACTTTTATATCGTAATATCAAGGGGCAAATAAAATTTGCAATCGACATAATAAGGGCATTTCTAATATTCCCTTAATATTCTATTTTTTTTTAACAAGACACGTTTCTTAACATAAGAATTATCCATTTTCATACGAAATTAAATTTCTGGTACAATTATTTTTAGTCTAAATTTATTATAATTTACAAAAATTTTTTTAGTAAAACCAATGAAACTATTCGTCCAAATTTTTAAAATAAATAATGCTAAAAAAGCTAAAAACATTTTCCAAAAATGCTTAATAAAATGCCAAGTGCTAAATAAAAATTTTGCAGGTAAATAGAAATTTTTAATGCTACATTTAGCAGCAAAAATGCCAAAATGGCCACACTGGCTTTCATGGAGATGTGTGTCAATTTATTCATCGGTTTCGCTCTTATTTTAATACGTGTTGTTTTTTTAACTTGGGCCACTCTTAAAGTCCCAACCATAATGTACATGAGCTGGCTAAAGCAACTGTGAAAATCATATTGAACGTAAAGGCCATGTCAGATAAAACTTTTGCTTCGCGTTGCGTTACCGATTCGCTTTGACATCTAAGATAAAATATACATACTTATACGAAACATGTCACATAAAGTACTTTCAAAGCGGAGCGAAGCAAAAAGTTAGCCAACTCTCATCTTTTTGCGCGCTTTGACAATTGGCTAGTATAATTTTCTTTTTTTTTTAATTTTTTTTTGCCAAATTCAATTCCAAAAAACCGTCCAATTAAATTTTTAACTTTAATTTTTGTAACAAATAATTAAATGTACAAATTACCAACCGCTTTTATAAGTAAATAAGCAATGCGTGAGTGTTGTCAAAGTTTTCATTGTGGCATACACCTTTTGCTTTGCGTTTTTCTGCCGAAGGTAGAAACGTCACGCAAAGCGTCAAAGTTGTATCTGACACGGCCTTAAGTAAACTTTGGTTCAGTTTCGTGAAACAGTCATTCGTTTACTAAAGCTGCTCTATGGTGTAACGAACAGTAGCCTCGCTAAATAAGGCATATCTGCATATCCGGCAAGGATTATCTCCTATTAGGTGTAAGAATTTGTGACTTATCCCTATTCCTAAAAATTTTTATATAACATTTTATAAAATTTATCTAAAATTTGTTGTGGTCATTTCTCATTTCTTAAAATTTGCATTATTTATTAGTAAACAAAAAACAGCCCCAAGGTAAAAGAGCTATTTTATTTGAGGCCATTTTTTATTTTGCTTAAATTGAAAAAACACCCCAACGAAAATATGAAAAAATTCCAACAAATAAGAAAATTGCCCAAAAATTACATGTTGTTATGTCTCATGCAGCGTTGCCATTTCTCAAGATTTCTCTTTTTTTGCAAGGTTTTTGTGATGCCTAAAAGATTTTTATTTATTTAAAGTTTTTTCAAGTTTTTTAAAATCTATAAAGTTTTTTTTATAAATACATAAAGTTTTTCAAGTTTTTTATAAATACATAACTTAAAATTTGCAGTTTATTGGATAAAAATATTAAATGATGTTTTTAGACAATTAAACGATTTTATATTTTCTCACTCCTTTATTAGTGCAACAGTGTTTAATTGTGAATACTCCCTGTAAGAACAACAAGGTCGTTTTTATACATTGACAGATTGTAGTTAACTTTGTAGTGCGGAAGACATTTAAAAAACATGGACAAATATTTAACGAAAAATTGTAAGAATATAAATAAAATATTTATTCCTATTTTTAAATAAAATTTTTAATATTGTTTTAGTCCCGAGAAAAGAAAACACTACAGAGGAAGAAACAAATTAACCGGAAACTCCAAGTTGTTCAACGAAACCTAAGAAAAGGAAACTTGGGAACTACGTAAAAGCATGGGATGACCATATTTTACTGAAAGGATGGATAACGAAAAAATTCCTAATACATTCTGGTATTTTCTTTAAAAATTTGGCACTTTTGAAAAAAAAAGTTTTTTCTTGCGAAAACAAGTTTTTTTTTCTGAGATAACAAGATTTTTTTAAAAAATATATGGTAACGCTGGTCTCATGTAAAATTTTGTGGTCATTTTTCATTTTCTTTTTGTTGCCAAATTTCTTGGGGTCACTTTACGCACCCCGTAATTATACACTTCACCACAACTAGTGGTGAATGAGGGTATATTAAGTTTATCATTCTGTGTGAAGCTTTTTTAAGATTCATGAATATATATATATTCATTCACGAAGTGCACGAAATGCATTTTGATTTGAACGCCTCTTTTCGTGAGCTTCATCAAACGCACTGTTAAATTTTTCTCCATGGTTAAAAATGTGCTTATTGAGTTTTTGTCAATAACATAAATTTAAATTTATGCAATAAAAATCTTATTAATTAATACAATTTTATGAAATTTTACACCCAAAAAGATTTTCGATGCGTAATACAAGCCAACTAAAATTTCTTTTAAAGTTTCAAAAGAATCTCCCCAAAAATTAGTTTTTTAATTTTTTTTTTTTTTTTTTTTTTTGGAAATATTTTTCTTACCAAGTGCGTGTCACAGAATTGCCGTAACACAATTATTAAAAACATATTGGCCCATATAAACAGTGCATCACATTTTTTATTCTAGCTTTGCGATTGGAGAAAATGTGGTTTAAACACAGAAAAAATTTCAGTAGTTTTTTGTCTATTAAAAAAATCTTTGAAAAGTATTTATATTTATTTAATGTAACAATTTATTTGTTTAAAATAAATTTGTAATTAAAATATTAATTAAAAAACTAAAAACTTGACTGATTTTTTTGCTTAAAATAATATAATTTAAGCTTGTTGGTGGGAATTATCCATACCTCAGCTTAATTTAGTTAAATCAATTAACACATTGTTTTGATCATTTTTTTAATTAATAATTAAACATATCATTCATTGAAAAAAAAACATCACAATTTTCAATTTTTACAGTTTTTAGTAATCATTTTGGTAATAGGTACAAAATTAACAAATTGGTTGCTTGATTCTATGAATTTGGTGATTACATAGAAAAAATTAAAAATTGACTCTAATCATCAAATTCATGGAATCAAGCAAACAATTTTAATTAAGAAAAATTATCAAAAAACTTTGACGTTTCAAACAATGTGTAAGTTATATATAGCTCAGGTTTGGCAATTCCCAACAACAATTCTACAGGTTTAAGTTTATTTATTTTCATTGAAAAAATCAATTAAAATTTATTGTTAATACGAGTATTTTAATTAAAAATTAATTTCAAAACAAATAAATTGTTTATTAAATGAAAATTAAATTTTTAATTTTCTTTCCACTAAAAAAATGTTTAAGCCATTTTTTTCATTGATAAAAAACTACTGATAATTATTTTTGTGTAGAGAAAAAGTTTAAAACATATATAACGGCCACATGACATGAAATCCCCCATACATATGGGGGATTTCATGTCAAGTAGCTCATCTTTTGAAATCGATGACTTCCGTTTTGGATGAAATTTACACCAAGATTAGTCCTATTAAATAGTAGTTTAGACCACGAACCGTAACGGTTATAATTGATATCAAAAAAACTATTTTTTAACAGTTATTTTAAGAATTAAAAAAAACTCAATCTTTAACAGTTATTTTTCAACGTAAAAATAAAAGGTCGAATAAACTCTTAAAAATGGAGTTTTATTTTGCCATCAAAAAATAAAACTCATTTAGGAGTTTTATTTTTTCCGTCTAAAGTAAAACTCATTTTAGGAGTTTTATTTTTTCCGTCTCGTTTGAGTTTTATTTTTTCCGTCAGAAACAATTTTGCACTTAGTTCATTGCAAAAATCTGATTTTTTTTCAATTAATTAATTTGTTTTTGACATTTAAAAATATTTTCAAGCAAATAATTTTTCAATTATCAAACACCAGCAGATTGGTCCGCTATATTTTCGTTAATTTGGCAACTTTTGTTTCTTTTTTGAATTTAGTTATGTTTTACTCATAGTGAAATAAGTACAAGGTATGTTAACTGCGGAGAGTTGTCATATACGCTTGTTGTAATATTATGGGTTTTAAAATTGAGAACAAATTTTATAATAACTATTCCTTGTATTTATTCTGCCATGGTTTTAATTATGATGCAATTAGAGGGTGGGCTCACAAGGCCAGCTGTTTGCAGTGTTTTTCTTCGTGGTGTGACGTTTGGTGTCTCTTAAGTTTTGTTTATTTATATTTTTTGTAAAGTAATTTTGATATTTGCAATATGCCTGTTGTTTTTTGTGTTGTTGCATTTTTCTTGTCATACAGGTAAATACATTAATTACACATTGTATGTGACAAACTACTATTAATGTCAATGTATAGCTGAATATCTTAAAACTAAAGTTGAAAATGTTTTGGAGAGCTTTGGCATTGAAAGGAACCAAATTTACACCATTACAACGGATAATGGCCGGAATTTAATTAAAATGGTAAGCTTATTCGGCGAGGAAGATCAAAGCGAGTCTGATTATACAGCCTCTAGCGACATTCTTCAAGAAGTCACCGTGTTTTCAGTACAATCACTGAAGTGTGCTGCTCATTCACTGCAACTGGTTGTTAAGGATTATTTAGATACAATTAATAAGGACTTACTCAAGCGCGTTCGAAATTAAGCAAAGGGCCTACGAACTCCTACTTATAGGTTTGTTGTACACAAGATGCATTTAATTGAACTTTTTACACAATGAGTTTAAAACCATTCTAGGAGCAAGACTAGTAATCTTAATCTACCGCAAGTTACCATATGCACAGACACGATGGAATTCAACATACGTTATGATAAAAAGCTTAATGGCCTACAAATCATTTTGCTTGAAAAATGTCGATGCCGCTCCTTTTCTACATCAGTCAGAATGGGAAAATATGGAAGCCTTACTAACCGTTTTGGAGCCGGTATACATCGCCACACAAAAGCTGCAAGAAGAGCAATTATTTTTTAGCGATTTTTTTAAAATATGGCTTGAAATGAAGCTTGAAATTCAGTCGAAGCCCGACAGCTCTGCATTTATAGAAAAATTAGAACGGCGTGAAAAAATGCTGCTTAATAATCCAACATTCCTTGCCGCTTTATATTTGGATCCGCGTCTTCAGTGCATCATTGCAAAGGAGCCTTTACAATTAATGTGTGCTCGAAGCCATCTTAAAGAAGTGATCGTCCGGATTTTAAGGTTGGAGAAGCAAGTAAGTTTTATATAATATTTTTCCTAATATGGTTCTTATTTTTTTTTTCTTTTTGCAGATAAAAAATAACCAATGTGATGATCGACCGTCGACAAGCGAGGAAGCTTTACGATCCTCACCGGATGTTTTCCCATCTTCGCCGGATGTTTGTGATACATCCCAATCTCAAACATCGCTTTTGGGTCAGTATTTGAACACCATTAATGTAGATATGGAACAAGAAGAGGAAGAAAATGATGATGAAAAAAAACATTCTATGAAATCGATAACTATTTTCCAAGGCAGTTATCGATTGATAAACCTCTTTTTGAATACTGTGAGACAAAAAAAATATCATATCCTTACTTGTATAAATTGGCAAAAACTGTGCAATGTGTTCCTGCAACCCAAGTAAGCGTGGAAAGAGCATTCTCTGCTCTTAAGTTAGTATTGAGCGACCTGCGATCAAATCTTTCACCAGAAAATTTGAAAAAAATTATGTTTGTTAAATTAAACAAATAAAAAAAAAGTCTGTTCAGTCGGTCGTGCTCGATGAGAAAAGACGTGTTTCTTTTAACTCCGCATACGGTTCTTTTTTTTTAACATAAATTAATTAATAATATCAGTGTAACAAGCGAATTTGGACGCTCAATATAAAAGTGAACAAAAGAATAATTATAAAAAAATTAAGAAAAAAAAAATACAAGTAAAAAAAAATATACTTACATATGTATGTATGTACGTACGCACATACATACTTGCAAATAATCTGTGCAAAAAAATATTTATTCTTTTTTTCTTTTATTATCTCGGTGTAACAACATTATACATAATAAAAAGAGCACAGTCAACAAAAAAAATAAAAACAAAAAAATAAAAAAACGGTGAAAAAAACAAAAACAACTCTATATGAGTAATAACAATGAAACAACAACAAAAGTAAATGATATTCATGCTAGTGAAAGCAATGTGGAAATAAACACAACAACAGAAAACAATACAAGCGTTACCGCTGTTACCATAATCCCAAACATAGACGAAATGTTAAACAAACAAGAAAAAAGTTGTCAAAAACCACAAGTGCAAGTTGGTATGGATAGGTATATAACAGTGCTTAAACGTGGTCGCAGCCCTGCCTCTTCAGCTGTTGCCTCTGCCTCGAAAGTTCCATCTTTTGATAGAATAAACTCGCAAAATCGTTTTGCAATTCTGGAGGATGAATCTTCTGAAACACCCAACGTCATAAAATCGTCGAAGCCACCCCCGATATATCTTAGAGAGCAAAACTCAAGTGAGCTAATAAAAAGTTTAATATCGGTGATAGGTGAAAATTCGTTTTACGTAGCTGCAATCAAGCGTGGTAATATTAACGAAACAAAAATACAGATTAATAATGAGAATGATTTTCGTAAATTAATTAATAAGTTTGAAGCACTTAAAAAAAGCTTCTATACTTACCAGCTGAAAAGCAGCAAAGGTCTGCAGGTTGTGATAAAGGGCATTGACTCATGCGTGGACCCAGACGAAATAAAAACATTTTTAGAAGAAAAGGGTTTCAAAATTAAAAATGTTACAAATATTAAAAATAGGGAAAAAAATCCCCAACCACTATTTCGAGTGGAGTTAGAGCCCGGCGACGTTAAGCTAAAAAAAAATGAAACGCATCCCATTTACAGCTTAAAATACATCCTGTACAGGAAAATAACGATAGAAGAGCCGCACAAAAGAAATGGGCCTGTTCAGTGTTTAAACTGCCAAGAATTTGGTCATACTAGGGCATACTGCTATTTACCCCCTGTTTGTGTCGTATGTGGAGAACTACATGGTACCGTTCAGTGTGATAAGTCAAAAAATGACCCTAATGTAAAAAAATGTAGCAACTGTGGTGGTAATCACACTGCCAACTATAGAGGATGTCCGGTATATTCTATTGTCAAGCGTTCTGTTGGACAGAAACTTAATCCCCCTCAAACGCAGGCAACTTATCAAGAAAACACTAACGGCGTTCAAATACCGCAGCCAAATAATAACAGAACCTCGTACGCTAATGTCTTAAAATCTAATCATATGCCATTGCAAGGTGATTTACCAAATAATGACGAAATTCCCACTTCTAATTTAACTCGGCTAGAAAAAACCATGGAAACATTAGTGCAAACCGTTAACAATTTTACCAACACAATGGGTAACATGATGCAAGAAATGTTAAGAATGCAATCGATGTTATTGCAAGCTGTACTAAATAAGCCATGAACTGTCTAAAAATTTGCTTTTGGAACGCAAACGGCATCCGCCAACATAAAAATGAACTAGAATACTTCCTTAAAAATAAACAAATCGATGTTATGATGGTTTCTGAAACTCATCTGACCTCGAGAAATACGTTTAAAATCAATGGTTATATATTATATGATACCAAGGACCCTCGAGGTAGAGCTTGTGGAGGTTCTGCCATTTTGATAAAAAACCGAGTAAAACACTACTTAATGTGTGATCATCGTGAAGATTATCTCCAAGCAACGACCATTTGCGTCGAGGAATTAAATCGAAACCTAGTTATTTCATCAATATATTCACCACCTAGATTTTCAATATCAGAAAGCCAATATAATAAATTCTTCAAAGCATTAGGACCCTGCTTCCTGGCTGCTGGCGATTATAACGCTAAACATACTTTCTGGGGGTCACGACTTATTACGCCTAAGGGTCGTGTTTTGTTTAACACAATTCGTAAAATGGATCTAAATGTGATCGCGAGCGGTGAACCAACATATTGGCCTACTGATCAGCAAAAAGTTCCAGATGTCATAGATTTTGGAGTGGTTAAAAACATCCCCGCAGAAACGATTTATGTTGAGGCTTCCTTAGAATTATCTTCCGACCACACACCTACAATTGTTACTATAATGATTCCAAATAGAATCGTATCGCCGTCTGGGTACTTATCCAAATCACCCTCACAAATAAATTGGTTAAAATATAAAAAATATCTTAGTGCCCATTGCACAGAAAATATTCCGCTTAGCACACCGGAGAGCGTGGATCTCGCTATTGTTAATTTTGACAGTTATCTCAAACTAGCTGTTCAACATTCCAGCACAACCCTCAAAAAAACCAAAAACAATATCATATATTCTGTAGATGTCGAGCGTCTATTGACTGAAAAAAGGAGAGTTCGAAGAGAGTGGCAATTGCACAGATCCCCCCAACTTAAGACTTTATTAAAAGACTGCACAAAAAGGCTAAGAAAGTTACTGCAGTCCCAAAAAACTGCATCCTTTGAAAAATATCTTAAGGAACTTGATGCAACTCCACAATCAGACTACTCATTATGGCGTGCAGCTAGAAATCTTAAAAGACCAGTTATCACTAAACCACCATTAAGAAACTTAAACGGAAGTTGGGCAAGAAATGATATAGAAAAAGGAAATCTTTTTGTTAATCATTTGAAAACCGTATTTACCGCTCACACATCTCTCGATATGGCGGTCGAGTTACCACCTGTTGCTGTTAGAGCAGCTGTTCCACTAAGATTTGAGATAAGAGAAATCGAAAAGGCTATTCATGATTTAAACCCGAAGAAAGCCCCTGGTTTTGATAAGATCAGTAACAAAATGCTTTTGGAGCTACCCAGCATAGCAAAGAAAATTATTCTCTTTATTTTTAATGCTATTTTACGCCTTGAATACTACCCTCAGAAATGGAAAGTATCATTAGTTACCATGATACCTAAATCAGGAAAGGATCCTACAAAAGTTGAGTCATATAGACCTATAAGCTTATTGTCTAATATATCAAAGCTGTTTGAGAAGCTGTTAGTGTCAAAATTAACCCCAATTTTAAATGTAAATAGATGTATTCCAAACCATCAATTCGGCTTTAGAAGAGAACATAGCACAATTGAACAAACCCATCGTATAGTAAACGCCATAAGAAAAACCTTTGAAGAAAAAAAATATTGTTCCGCCCTCTTCATCGATGTTTCTCAAGCTTTTGATAAAGTCTGGCATGAAGGCTTATTACATAAATTGAAGCTAAATTTACCAGTAAACACACACAAGCTGTTAGAAAGCTACTTAGTCGGTCGAAAGTTTATTATTAAAGAAGGTGCTTTTATAAGTTCTCCTCAGCCAATTGACGCTGGAGTCCCTCAGGGAAGCATCATGGGCCCACTGTTATACCTAATATATACCTCAGACATGCCAACAAACAACCACACCCTAACTTCAACATTTGCTGATGATACAGCTTTTTTAAGCGTGCACGAAAACTGTCATGAAGCTTCTCGCTACTTGCAGGATCATATATTTGAACTGGAAAAGTGGTTAAAACAATGGAGAATAAAGGTTAATGAGCAAAAATGCGTACATATAACATTCACCTTGCGTCGGGAGTCATGTTCCCCTATTAAAATCAATAATCAATTAGTGCCCCAACAATCGCATGTAAAATATCTCGGAATTCATCTAGATCGGCGTTTAACATGGAAATGCCATATAGAAGCAAAACTAACACAAATGAAACTAAAAGCAATTCAACTTAATTGGCTTATTGGAAGAAACTCTGTTCTTAGTCTCGATTGTAAACTTCTACTTTACAACTCTATCTTAAAACCAATTTGGTGCTACGGTATTCAGTTATGGGGCACTGCCTCGGCTTCTAATATCGAAAAAATTCAAAGGCGACAAAATAAACTTCTTCGAATAATCACAGCCGCTCCCTGGTATGTTAAAAACTCAAATATTCACAAGGATCTCAATGTGCCGTTAGTAAAAACTATTATTACGAACTATGCAGTAAAATATTTAAAAAGACTTGAGTCGCACCCAAATCCACTAGCTCGAAATATTTTAAATTACAGCGGCCACTCTAGATTAAGGAGAAGAGATACAGCAGGACTCATCAGACAAGAAGAGCGCTAAACATCTACATATGTGAACAGAAACCGTGAAGAGAAAAATTTTCGTCTAGCATTGGCAGGACAAAAATAAAGTATTAGTATAAGATTTGATTAATTATTGTTAGTTCATATTTAATATATGAAGATTCAATAAATAAATAATGAAAGAAAAAAAAAAAAAAAAAAAAAAAAAAAAAAAAAGTAAACAAATGAATTTTAATTAAGACAAAAAAATTAATCTCTTCAAAAGAGTTTTATTTTATGAAGGCGAAATGAGTTTTATTTAAGACGAAAAAATACTCGTAAAATGAGTTTTACTTTATACGGAAAAAGTTAAAGGTCCTCAAATGAGTTTTACTTTAGACGGATAAAATTAAACTCCGTCTAAAATAAAACTCACTTCAGGAGTTTTATTTTTTCCGTCTAAAATAAAACTCCACAGATAAGTTTTATTTTAGACGGAAAAAATAAAACTCCTCACATAATTTTTATTTTAGACGAAAAAATAAAACTCCTAAAATGAGTTTTATTTTTGACGGAAAACATAAAACTCTTTTTTTTTAAGATCACTACATATTCTGAAAGAGCTCGTCAGTTCGAATCTATTGGTATATGACACTATAAGTCTCCGTTGGCGCTAACATGAAGAGTTTTTATGTTAAAATTTTCCGGATAACTGTTATTTACGGTCCCTGGTTTAGACACAAACAAGATCGGTCAAAAAGTTTCTGAGTTAGATGGGGTAAAAATTAGACATTTTGGCCAAACAGGTGTTCTTTCTCATCGATGTAACTAATTAACTGTTAACAAAATTCGTCCCAAACCAATTAGATCGTTATTTCTGCAATATTTATTAAAATAATTATTTGTTTTTTAAAAAAATATTTTATATATTTTTTTTTAACAAAAGACATCTATTTAAAAGTTGGTTCACTTGGCATAAAATCCCCCATATGTATGTTACTTTACAAATTTTTTTTTTATTTTTTTTTTTTTTTTTTGTTATAAATAAAAAGGAATGAAAAGGCCAACAAACGAATTTAGAGCTCATACAATACAAATTGCTTTTTAATTGCAAAAGATTTTTTTCCACAATTCAATCTGTTAAATATATAGCGATTTTGTGGTAATGCCCAGAAAAATATTTTGAGAAAAATATTGAAAAATATTTTCAAAGTCGGATATTTCCAAAGCTATAAAAGATAAAATATTCATGTTGCCAACTTTGTATGTAGAACTCGACTAGAACATTTCACCGATAAAAAAAGTTTTTCAAAACTGGCTTTAACTGAGAATTTTGGATCGTTTTTAATTTTTGTAATACCCTACTTGGGGAACCTTCTGATATGTTTACCGACGCCAAGGTCAAAGCTTCATTTCAAATACAAATGCTGTGATCTTTCAAAACGCAGTTACAAGTATGTTTTTTTTTTTTTTTCTCCACAAGAATCCAATGTCAGAATCCCATAATTTTTCAAATATATATAAAAAATAGTTTTTTTGGAGGTGGCCCTATTCAAAATGATTTTTTTCTGGGTGTACTCTATAAATTTTCTATTGACCATTTGGAATTGTCTGAATTGTCTTTTCAATAAATCGAACATTGATATTAGTTTTGCTATTTAGTTTTTTTTTATCATGGCTTATTTTAATGCTCACATTTCTACCTACCAAATGTGTATTACACATGTGTGACTGTGTGTTTTTATGTATGTAGTCTAATATAGAAAGAAAAACAAAAATAGAATTTAATACTGCTGAAATTTGTCATAAAAAATGTGCAATTTGATATTTTGTTGTTTGTTTTGGTCTTTTGTCTTAATATCTTGTAATATCTACACTAGACCGTCTCAGTTTTTATACTTTTTTCGAAATTCCTTCATGAACATCGATTTTCTTTATCTACTATAAAAACCAAGATTTTTGGTGTATAACACTTAAATATTGATGAATGGGAAGTGGTCTCTCAAATCGATTTTTAATTTTTTAGGCAAAATTACTTTTTTCCAAAAAATGAAAAAATCTTGATTTAGTATTTTGCCTCAAACTCCAGCAGTTTCGGATAGATTTGAACATTATTACATGGATTAGAAAGCTTATTAAATTTCCTAAATCTTTCTTAAAGCAACGTTGCCATTTTGACCGATGGTTTTTTATTTATAGCACTACACATTCAGATTTTGATATACAAACTTAACATTTTTTTTTAATTTTTGCTTACCTTTTCATATATAAAATTTGAACGAGGCAAAACTTTTATATTCTGTAAATGCAGTATGGTAGAAAATTTTAAAATAATGATTTCGGTGTAAATAACAGTCGCATTCTGTTAAGAAAAACTGCAGTTTTAGTTGAAAAGAGAAAAGTTGTTTATTTCTAAATATAAAAAAAAAAAAATTATATTTTGGTAATAACTTTTTTGTACCCGAACCGATTTTTCCGAGTTTTTCAGCAAATATGTTCTACTAAAAATCCGATCTTTTGATATATTAGATATATCCATAGGTCATATAACAGCTCTAAAATTTTAGTTTTTATAAAAATGTTGATGCTTTTTAGCCCATTTTTGGAGTATTTTGCTAATAACTTAACCATTTCTTAACCGATTTGGCAGATTTATATACCCACGTCTTTAGGAAGAAATTTACCATTATTTAAGATTATAATACTTGGACTCGGAAAGATCTATTGTTTCCGAAAATGGGTATGTTTAAAAAAAAAATTTTATTTTGGGCCTTACTCTTCCATTTTTGGGAAAAACATTTGCAGGGTTTTCGGGAAATATATTCTGCTAAAAATGTCTGATATTTTGATATATAAAACGTGTTCATATGTCATACTAGAGCCCTAAAATTTAAAATTTTGAGTATTTTCAATAATATCTTTGTACGGGGGTACCATGCCCACTTTTCCAATCCCGCCCATATTTTGTGGGATGATGTATATTGATAACCGAAATGTTTTTACCTAATTTGGGAACTTTAGCGCGTGTCGTTCTCCAGATATACAGAAAAGTATAACGTCTTTGTATGGGAAGTGCCACACCCAAAATAATTTAATTTAAGTCATCGAGCATTTTCACAAAACGCATCCAAACTTCAACAAAAGCACAATTTTAGCAAATTTGAAAATAAAAAACCAATATCTTCTTACTTTATAATGTATTTATACAATAGAAGCAAATTTAGAAATAAACAACTTTACTCATTTCAACTAAAACTGCAGTTTTTCTTAACAGAATCCGACTGTTATTTACTTTAAAAATCTTTATTTTAAAACTTCCTACCATACTGCATTTACAGAATATAAAAGTTTTGCCTCATTAAATTTTATATATGAAAAGGTAAGCAAAAATTAAAAAAAATGTTAAGTTTGTATTTGAAAATCGGAATTTGTAGTGCTATGAATAAAAAACCATCTAACAAAATGGCAATGTTGCTTTAAGAAACATTTAGGAAATTTAAAAAGCTTTCTAATGCATTAAATTATGTTCAAATCCATTCAGAACTGCTTGAGTTTGAGGCAAATTACTAAATCAATATTTTTCATTTTTTGAAAAAAAGGCATTGTGCCTAAAAAAATTAAAAATCGATTTGAGAGACCACTTCCCGTTCATCACTATTTAAGCGTTATACACCAAAATTCTTGGTTTTTATAGTAGATAAAGAAAATCGATGTTCATGAAGAAATTTCGAAAAAAAATAAAAAGTGAGACGGTCTAATCTACACTACTGTGGAGTATGGGATTGTGATATGTTAATGCATAGATCTCTTATGTGTTTATTTGTGGTTGGGGCTTTAGGTAGGTTTTATCTGTTACTCGTTACCATAGATTAAAATGAACTTGTCTATTGTTGAACTGTCTATTGTTGAACTGCTTGCTTCTACACTTTAAGTCGTCTAGGATACTATAGAATGTTTGTTTAGCATTTGATATATTTTCAGACGTTGTATATACTTAGAAATTTTTTTATAGATTAACTGTATAAATGTTTAAAAAAATTACGTTATAATATTATAAGGAAAGTGTTCAAAATAGACAAAATTAAACAATTCAAAAGAATTGCATTTTCATTGCGTGGTAATAAAGTGTGCTTTTATATTTGATTTTCGTTTAAGCGGATTAGAAATATTAAATAAATACAGTGGGAGTTTTTAGAAAATATTTGGAGGTGTGGTGTTTAAAGAATTTTTGCCGTACTTATTTTATGGCGCTCGACTTTATATTTTCCATCTGCGGGTTGCCTGGTATTGTGAATACGGTCTAAATGTTTTAGGTAGCTTGAGTCGTTATGGAGGCCGTTGATCAGTGAGATATTATATACACCTCTCATGAAGAGGACTTCTAATTTTGTGGCTATATTTTTTGCTGGTGTTGTTCGCCTGTTTTTTGCTATTAATAGCAAACTAGAACTGAACTAGAACTGAACTAGAACTGAACTAGAACTGAACTAGAACTGAACTAGAACTGAACTAGAACTGAACTAGAACTGAACTAGAACTGAACTAGAACTGAACTAGAACTGAACTAGAACTGAACTAGAACTGAACTAGAACTGAACTAGAACTGAACTAGAACTGAACGAGAACTGAACTAGAACTTAACTAGTATTACTGAAAAAGTTAAGTTATTCATTAATATATATTGCAAAAAAAAATTGATTTAACATTAATATCAAAAGACTTTGAACTCTTTTTTACCTTCTGCTTTATTTATTACCATTCATTAATAAGAGCATAAAAGAACTTTTTCATAAAATATCATTTCCCAGTTATTTGCATAGAGATGTTCCAAGCAAACCCTTCATAAAATGGCGAATTCAAAAGCGTATCTTTAGAAAATATTTGCAACAGCACCTGGTTGATAAAATGCTAAATATGAGCATTGTGCATTTATTTAACGGAAAGATTTTCTGAAGTGACAATAGCTGCCACCAACAAATCACAAATACACAACAATGCAAACACAAATAAGAATAACATTATTGCTACAACATGGTCGTAATACAATGGCTTACAAAGCCCTACGTAACACAGACTAACATGAAATTGTACAAACAAACATGCAACAGCAACAACAAGAATAACGACAGAGATGACACAACAGATGACAACGGGGCAGTAGAATTTCAAATAACTTAAATGTCTTTTGCATTTATTTAGGTGTTATTGTGTGTCTTTGTTTGTGCTTGAGTGTCGGTGTAAATAAAACGGAAATATGTACATAAATACATCTACACCTAACACCTGCATATTTTTGTATTTCTGTAGCGATTACATACACAAACAAACATTATAAATGAATGAAATGCATTTTATTGGCGAACAAAAGGATGATGTATTTGATGAAGGAATTATAAGACGTTCTTGTAAAACCAAAGAACAACATAAGATGTTTTCTGAAGGAAAAAAGAGAAGAAGAAGAATGAAAATTCTGATAAGGTAAAACTAAATGTCATGAAGCTTAAAAATAAAAACACACTTAGTGGTAGATACAAACTTCTTAACATTATATTAGTGACGTGCCAAAAAATGCATTATGTGCACATTTATCATTAGAATGTAAAAATAATTTATTTCTAAGGGCGGTTTTAAATTTAAAACAATTTGCCGAGTATTTGAAAATCAAATATTATCTGTGCCACAGCACATACTAACTAGAAAGAAAAAATGTTATAAGATATCGAAATGATCAACGGTGACACTAGAAAGTACCTTGCTCTTTGTCCTTAAGCAAACTGTAACTTGTCTAATTCTAATACTGTAAACTATAAGATATGTTTGTCTTGTTGTATTAGAAAACACAGTACAACACATGATTTGCCAACTCAATTCTGTGAACTGTATGTGAAATTAGACCCAAAAAGAAGAATTTCTGCATCATTCGTTTTGTCTTCTTACCTGCGATTTGAAGTTAGTATCGATTTGAAGTTAGTACTATCGTATAGGGGAATTTATCACGTTTTAGGCCCTATTGTTTGACATAGCTCGACAACCCCTAGCCCAATTTAGTTGAAATAAATTTTAAAAATTAAGAATTACAATTCCCTTAATCTGTTCATATATTGTTTTCCTATACAAGTAACACTTTCGAAGTTAAAAATGAATGTATGAAGGGAAAAAATTATTTTTTGCCTAAAAATTTAAATTTTTTTTTTTAAAAATACATAAAAAATCCAAAATGGAAAAAAGTTTCAAGTCTAGTTATTTTTTCGCAAAGTCACATAACCTATGAGCAAAATGAGATAAAGATCATAAAAATCGATGCACGCGTTTCGCTTTTATTCGCAATTGAGTAAAGGTATGAATTTCAAAAATCAGTTATAGCCACCACCCTTAAAATAAAAATAAAAATATAAATTAAAAAATTATCATGCAAAAAAAAACTTTATTTATAAAAACTTAATGAAAATAAAATAATATGCAATTAATACGCAATTATAATATGCATAAAAACAAAATTTAGAACATTTTTTCAATTATTGGCAATATCCATCCTTGTAGAAGTTGACGCTTGTGGTTCTGATGATCTTGTTTTCTTCGTAGGTTGTTCATATTCATGGTCTGAGTCTGTATCGTCATCCGAGATACACATACTATTCAAGGGCGTGTTTCTTTCACTGTGTCCACCAATTTCAATGTCTTCATCTTCGGTGCTTTCTTCAAACTGCATAATTGTGGAACTCCACCAACAAACCTCCGCAAGCAATGCATCCAATTTTTTGCTTTTGAACCGCTTTTCAAATGGCATGGTCACCTGGTGGAACCTCTCTCCTTGTTCGTCTGATTCCTGAGGTGATTATGCCAAAAAAATATCGAGGTGGTGGTGCAAGAAATGCAATTTCAGCGTCATGGATGCACCGATTTTTTCGAAATAAAACAGCAACCTGTCCACTCGTTGCTGTATCTCTACTCGCTGGACACGGTTCTTTCCTAGAACGCCTTCTATTACTTCTTTCAATGCGTTCCATGCATGTTGGTGGTCGTGATGCTCTGAAAGCATCACTTTTGATCAATTTCCGAATATCAGGTCCACTGAGAATACCTGTTTTAAATACATAAGAAAAACGAAAAAATTATTGGTAATGCGAATGTATAGAAATTAACAAATTTAGATATGACAATATTGAAATACAGAGTACGATACGTACCGTTTTTAATTTTCTCATCACTGAGTTTCGAAAAGATGGATTTCAAACAGTCAAAGGCGCCGTTAACTTTTTTGACCACCACTTCAACGAATTTCCCAGCTATTCCCAGTTTCATGTGGAGCGGTGGCAACAAAATATCATCCAGGTCCTTTATCATAGGTTCATTGCGTAATTTTAATTGTTTGTTGAGCTCGGGAGTTCTTCCTTTCCAATCTTTACATTGATATTGATTTCCTTTGTATCGTGAATCCCAATTACAAAGGAAGCAGAAGTATTTTGGATATCCGCCCTTTTCTATAATCCCTTGTTGTATGTTGACCACCTTCAGATCGCAACAAATGTTCCATTTGTGTTCATCGTATTTGATTTTCTTCAAAATTTCGCCCAATGCTTCATACGTTTCCTTCATAGTTGGGCTGAATCCCAATGGAATGCATGGTTTTTTATTTTTTTTGTGCAGCAGCACAGCCTTCAAACTAGTAACTGAACCATCGATGAATAAACGCCAGTCGCCAGCGATATAATCCATTCCCAATTTTTTCACTAAACCTGGGATATCATGGCAGTACGTGAACGTATTTGCTTCGTCAACGGAATAAAATTTCTGAAAATCAGCTTGGCGTTGTCGGTATGATGTTGCGCTGACATTTTGCTGTGTGAGTTTTCTTCTCTTCTGTGTCGGCTAGCAGGGACACAGTATCCGCACTCGGAGGTTTAGGTGCATCGGTATCAGCAGGGCGTTGCACTGGAAGTGTGGCAGTAAATGCAGCAGTGTATACTTTTGTTTTCAATTGTTGTCTGTTTAATCCAGGACGAAAATTTATGCATGCATAGCACCTGGATTCATCATGTCCAGTTGTGTCTTCCACCCAAATTACTGGCTTCATAAAAGATAACTTTCTACTTTTTCCGTGAATCCATTTTAGAAGGGTAGTATAACAACTGTTGCACACTGTGTTCGGCGTAAAATTTGCACCACTTAAATCTGCTTCATCGAAATAATTACAATACGCGGTTTTGAATTGCTCAGTAAACAAATTTTTTCGATCTTTTTTCTGTATTTTTCGGACGATATGACCACAAACGTAACAATATTCATCCAAATATGGGCACTTGTTGTTTTCCATATTGATATATTTTATGTTTTGTTGTTATTCACTTTTAAAAAACTGGAGAAAAATCACTTTTACTGTTCGCGTTCGTCGGCACTGGCTGAATGCCAAAAATCGATCAATGCACACCTATAAATACTACGTATTTTTGAATATTTTACTGCCAGGTACTTATAAATGGGCGCATATTTTAAGGGCGGCTGGCTATATACCTGATTCAGCACTTGTACGTTTCAAACTGTGCAAAACTTTCCAAATAATGACCACCCTTAAATGTGGGTGCAATTTCTGTAAAAAAATCATATAGGTAGCCACCGGAAAAACCCAAATAATAAAAAGGTCCACTTTCCGTTTAATTGTCCACGTACATTTATTACCGCAATCATAAAAATCAAATAACCTTTTGTTTATTCCTTTTTTTTTAATTCTCAGAATCATGAAAAAGGTGTCAATGTTTTCTCCAAATAATGTTGTGCATATCTCGAGCAAATTTTTGAAATTCATACATTTACTCAATTGCGAATAAAAGCGAAACGCGTGCATCGATTTTTATGATCTTTGTCTCATTTTGCTCATAGGTTATGTGACTTTGCGAAAAAATAACTAGACTTGAAACTTTTTTCCATTTTGGATTTTTTATGTATTTTTAAAAAAAAAAATTTAAATTTTTAGGCAAAAAATAATTTTTTCCCTTCATACATTCATTTTTAACTTCGAAAGTGTTACTTGTATAGGAAAACAATATATGAACAGATTAAGGGAATTGTAATTCTTAATTTTTTAAAATTTATTTCAACTAAATTGGGCTAGTGGTTGTCGAGATATGTCAAACAACAGGGCCTAAAACGTGATAAATTCCCCTATACGATAGTACTAACTTCAAATCGATACTAACTTCAAATCGCAGGTAAGAAGACAAAACGAATGATGCAGAAATTCTTCTTTTTGGGTCTAATTTCACATACAGTTCACAGAATTGAGTTGGCAATCAATTAACTGAAAAATGTTGTACTGTGAAATCTAACAAATAAATAAATAAAAAAAAAATCTTAAAATGGCAAAGCTTTGCTTGTCCGACTGCCTGTTATAAGCACTATAGGATAGAGAAATAGAAATATAGCATGCAAAAGTATACACCAAATAACAGAATATTAGTAACAACTGAAAAAATGTTTTATCTTGTCTTAATTTATCCTTAACAAAAATGATTGAATTCTTATAAATTTTTGGCTAAAATACAAAAATCAGAAGCAGGGATATCTTCCAAATTTCAATATTCAGCTTTATTTTCAACGACTTTAAACTCAAAACATTAATATATTTTACTTAATTACAAACATAAATATAAACAATTAAGAAAGTTAAATCGAGCAAGCCAAACCCTATGCTATCCTACACAATCCATTGGTCCTTATTTAAGACCCATAAGTACACATTGACCTACTAGCACAAAGGTTTGTTATGACGGTTGACTTGTAAATACTTGTGTTAAATTTTAAAGTGTCAAATTTATTTTCTTGAGAAGGTCCTTATGTAAATGGTGGCCAATCTTGGATCTGGACTAGTTGAAATCATGGACTGAATCTCTTTATTTTCAATAGGCTTTATCCTTAAATAAAAGGTTATGCAGCAAATTTCGTCACACAACATATACACAAAGTTTGCAGGGACACATAGAAAGCCAGCCGAACACACAGACGGATATGCAAACGCTCATATTCCAATTGACTCAGAAAGTGATTCTACAGCTTTTAGCTGAAAACCCTTTCAAATGATATAACACAAACATCCATGTTATAAGAAAACTTGGTATATTTTTTACAGTTTCCAACTGATTTGTTTCTACTTGGATGTTTTCGAAAGTTGTATCGCTTGCTTTTTCCAAGGAGTAAGAAAATAAATAAAATGTGCCGAAACTCTGATACTGATAATTTTAAGGAACTTTTTAATATATTTTTAAGATTTAAAAAAAATCTGAAATTTATTTATGCACTTAAAATGTTTGGAAAAACATTTGATCAGGTTTTACATATTTAGCTGGAGCTTACAAGTACTTAACTAAGGCAGGTATCAACGGTATTAAATATTAGAATTATTATTATTTAAATTCAAATTTAAAGTTTGATAATTAATTGTTAAGATGGCTCGACAGATACCCTCAAAAAGAGACAGAATATATCATGATACTTTCTATGGATTTTATGATAAATTATGACCCGCAGTGTTAGAATTTGTTGCTAGTCGTATTAAGTTAAATTCTGAGGATACGTACAACAAAGCTTACTGATATTATTTTTCGCCATATAAAACTTAATTGGACCTTTATTTCAATACTACTCGTATAACATGATTCGCTTTTGTTAAGAAAATTATAGTGATTTTCGGGAGGGGACTTTTTATAGTCCGAACATCAAGTAATTAGGTGGAGTACTTTCTCGTATTATAAAACTAAATTAGACCAAATTTTACTACTAAAACAATATTTTATACGGTTTTAGACAAAGTGTTTTCCGAGAGTTGGCTTTATGTAGAACTCATTAAAAATTATTGACCGATCTTTAAAAATTTGAAAGTCTCTTGTTAAGCTATATAAATCAAGTTTATGAAATATATGACGACAATCAGTTCATTCTGTGATCAATTTATGTAAGTTTTTGTAACAGAAATATAAATTTTTAGAGAGATTGTTTCGCATTTGGGCCCATAACTTATTTCTTTCCCAAATTATTGTGCTGGAGAACTAAGAGAACTAAAAAGAATTTGACAACAAAATTGTTCTTTTTGTGGAGCGGCTCGGATGAGCACGATTTTAGCAGACGGACACACCCGACAGACCTACATGGCTAAATCGATTTGGAATTATTAAGGGATATATGTATTTTCTAGGTTCTTAGATTAATATCAAAAAAGGTTAACATCATTAACCACTAGTGGTGAAGGGTATATTATAATATTTAAGAAATTATAGTTGATCCAGCATAAATACCCTACACCACAAAATGTATAGACAAATATTTTAGGGTGTACCCTATTTGAACCCCATCGGCAGTCATCAGAGCAATATTATCTTAAGAGTTATTTATAGTATCCAGATATCAACATCGATTTCAAATTTGTCCGCCCTAAGGGGATTATAGCCATAACCACTATTAATATATACACTACACATATTTTGACAAATCGTCGCACAGTGGCGCCATTTGAGTTTTTTCGTTGCAAAAATCATATCTTTTGAACCGAATAAGATAATTGAACAGTTTAAACAGCATATGATAGATAACTGTTCAGCCTATGAAATGAGCGTTTGGAAAGGGTGCTACGCTTTGTAGGGGCCTACTTATGGGTTATCAAAGTTAAAATTAGTAGAAAAATCAATTTTATGGTAACTAAAAAAAATTATTTTTTTTACATTTTTAGATTGTTTTTATTTTTTTTCTTAAGGGTTTTATGTTTTAAATTATTACCCAACAAATTAAAAAAAAAAAAATTATTTATTTTTTTAAATTTATTTTTTCAATTTTCTGTGAAATATTCATCACAATTCGTAAGAGAAGGTATATCTAAAAGACTAACAATTTCTAAACTATAATTATTTTGTAACTCTATTCGTGACTTCACATGCCGCAGGGAAGAAATAAGTGGATCGGAAGATGCTGCCAACATGTTGAAGAGGTCCTTATTTTGCCTTACCCTTGATGCTTTGAATGTGTTCTGCAATCTATATTTTTTATAAAATTTGTTAAGAGACTCCTGTGCTTCTTCAGAAAGCTCTCCAATTGGCAAGGACTGGTACTCAATTATATCTTTGCCATGCGCCAATATTTTATGGACGGTCGGGGTCAACTTCTTCTGTGGATACATTTCTGCTAAAAGAGATGCAGTTTTCGACGCATATTCTCCATATTTTGTAGAATTGACATTTTCTTTGCAGTTTAAAACATCCAAGATCGTTCCCAATCTTTTCACGATTTGATTGTCAATTCCAATGATTCTAGTTACTGCCTCATCATTTTCAAAAAATCTCCTAGAAGTGTTTCCATCGTTAGAGTTACCGTATCCGTGCTTGGGACAGTCTACTTTTAGTCCAACTTGTTTCAAAAAAACCATCCTGTATTTGCTTCTTTCTGATCTTTTCCTTATCCTTTATTGATGTATTTTCATCAAAGTTTTCCTCCTCTTGTGGTAGGGTATATGCCAGTTTTAGCAAGAATTCCATACACCTTATCCTTGTGTGCAATGGTGACATTCCATATTCGTAATTCTCCTCATTTGTTGAATCGTTTAAATTACCAAAGTTCTTCTGACAAATAATAATATAAAATCGATAAAAAAAATATAAAAATAATACGAAAAAAGGGGTTTAGATAGGTTTTTGCTAAATTTTTACCTCCAATATAATTCTGTCTATGATAACTAATTGAAATATATTATAATTAAGCAGAAAAAGATACTAATCTTAAACTCTTTACAACTAATTATATAAAATTGAGATGTAACATATTATATATGAAATAAATTGAATTGAATTGAAAAAAGTTCTTCTGACTCTTTTTGCAAATCGGGCATGACACTGTTGAGGTTGTTCCTGTCAGTTCGTTTACGACTTTTCCGTCAACCATGGTCAGGTGGAACTCGTAATTGCATTCAATATATTTTCCTTCTCCAATTTGCAGCTTTGTAGGCTTAATCTTGCTTATTTGTTCTTCAATGTCCTTCACCGTAGTCCTTATGAGTTCTGCCGATTCCCTTGCAAACTGAAACATTATTGGTCGGCAATAATGCACTGATGACGGACGTGGATTTTTCCAGTGTAGGGAATCATCCGATTTTAGCCGCAAAGGAACAACAGATGCCATAAACATATTTCCGTCCGATATTGTAGCGTCATCGAAAGATATCCTTTGCTTATAAACGCTTTGTCCGGATGATCCATCGCAGCCCCATTTGCTGATCAATGTCAACTTCTCAGGAAGAATTTTCACTTCCGTGAAAAACTTTGGTGTGGTTGACTTTCTAAACAGTTCAAATAATTTTAAATTGTTCAACGCCATGTTTTCAGTACTTAAATTGTTTAATGGTTTCAGTAATTGTTGCGCCAACTTTCAGGCGTAGACTAATCCAGGCATTATGCTTATTTTGCAATATATAGGCTTATGCTACCATGCCTAAAAATTTACCTGTTCCCTGCATACATATGGATTTAGGCTAAATAATGCAATTTTGATATTATGCACGTGTCCAAATAAGATTTGTGCCTACCTGTAGGGACCATAAGTCAATATTGTTCCTGACCATTTGTACGCCAAAGTATTGTTTATGTGAGGTACGTACCTGCTAATTTCAATGAGTAGTTTTTTTCAAACTATTAGATCAAACTGCTGTCAGACAAAACATATAAGGGATGGACGCCATACAATTTCTGCAACCATATCTTTTTGAACTTTTTTTCCTCTAGAAGCCAAACGGGCACGTACGGGCAGATAAAACCTTTTGAATTATGTAAAGAAATAATCAAAGAACAGGTTTTGCACGTATGGCAAATATAGAAAAATATAGTTTTTTTTTATTTTCCGTCAAAGTTGAAAAATAGTGAAAAAACGGATAGTTTTTAAATAGTGATTTACCAGGAGAAACACAAAGCAAACAGTTAATTTTTTTTTTATCATTATACATTTAATAAATACATCAATCAATACAAATAAAAAATAAGGCGATTCGTTACCTATTTTTCGTGATATTACACCTGAAATCGCAACAAATTGACTAAAAATTGTGTGTTTTTTTGAAAACCGAAAGTCGGTCAACTTTGAACGGTTATATCTTCTAAACTAAAAATGTGATATTATTAAGAGTGGCATATTTGAAATCGTTGAAAAGTTTCCTATAACATGGGTTTATTCAAAACTTCGTCGGCACTCCTGAAAATTTTGATTTTTGCAACCTCGCTTGCTCTACGGGCGCCACTGTGCGTCGGTTGATTATTTAAATGTCGTATGTGGATTTTTTGCGGTTTTGAGTTAAGATCGATTCTTTAGGTCTTCCGACCTGATCTTTCATTTGGCGTAATCAGTTTTTCGATACCTCATACGTTTTTCGAGATATGGAGTGTTGAGTTTGTCGTATATGGTATTTGCTGAAGCAATTTTCAAATTAAATGTGTTTGTTCAAAATCAATTTACTCGAAACTATCGGAATCCACATACGACAATTAAATTATCAGCCGACGAGAGATTTTAGCAAATAATGTAGACAACGCCTTAAAAGTTAACTTTTCTAAATTGAGTTTTTTGTTGTCTTTAAATATGTAAAAAGATTTTTGCACATATTAGAATAATGGTGTGAAAAACACCAGCTTAAACTAAAGTTCGTTATTTTATAAAAATATTTTTAGAACATTATTATTTCGTACAGTGTTCAAATTTATCTTAAAGTGGCAAGAAATATTAGATAATAAGTTATAATTAAAGCGAAGCAATGTCAACCAAAGAAGCGAAATTTTCTATCATAGGCCGATTTTAAAATTAATGCGAACATACTTATGTGGTTTATTAGATACTCCATTCCGGAAAGAAAGTTGTATGGGGTACATGTAAAATTATGGACCAGCCAGCCGAACGGATAGAAACCTTAAGATCGATTCAGGATATGATTCTGAGTCGGTTAGTATGTCGAAAAGTAGGTAAACATTTTACATACTTTATCGCAAAAGCTTAACAGTTGGGGATCTATACTGGAGCAGGGTACAGAAAAGACTAAACGAGGTATTAAAAAAAATTTTATTTCCACAAATTACATACTGCAACAATAAAGAATATGTAACTGAAAATTATTGCATATTTTTTGTGTATCGCAGTACCAGAAAAAATCCTAACACGACATTTGCTGTTTAAGCGCAACAACTCTTACACTTTCGCTTCTAGTTAAAAAAAAATCGCTTTCAAAAGAACTTCTCAAAAGAGAAATTGGCTAAAAATAAAAAATTTATTTCAAATACTAAATTTTAAGCAAATTGTCCTGCAATCGGTTTTAATTTCTTAAAAACTTACAAACAAATTAGCAAACAATCTTTGTTGTAGGTTTTTATAATGTATGTACATAAGATTTGTGGTCTTGTTCATAATTCCTGCTAAGGATTTTATATACATATTACAAAAAATAAAGAAATTGGATTGGTTTCTCCATAAAACTTATAAAAAGTAAAGAGATTGGAAATTTATTTCTCTATCAAACTGACAAAATATCCGATATAAACTTATAAAACAGCAATTTTAGTAACACACAAAACAACAAAAAAGTATTATAAAAAAAAAAAAAAATTTTTACCAATGGGAAATCAAATGCTTTGCATGCTTACAAATAAGACCTGATCTTACCTCCTTTTTTCTTTTTCTTTCTATGAATTTATCATTTAATTATGATGCATTAAGCAGTTTGTCTTCCGACATATGCAAATAACTTGTTCAAAAATCCTTTTAAATGTAACATTGTTTCCTATAAGGATACCTTGTAATATTATATATGTAAGGATCTCTTTACTTGTTTAATGTTTTACATGATGTACTTATATTTGTATACAAGTACTCCTTTATAGAGTACATTGTACATATTATTATTTACTTTTCTCTACAATATACACATTTGTATACTGCAACAAAAATAATAACAACATGGTTAAAACATTTTAGTGTCAGTGCATGTTAAAACCATCTTGTCTACTTCGAGCTTTAACACACACACATATACACACTTTGCTAAACTCCTTAGTTTTCTTGAATCTTAAGATAATGCCAAAAAAAACGACTTTTAACATTTTTGGCTGCTGTTTATTTCTCAGGTTGTGTATGAACCCTTTAAAGCAAAAAAACACACATACACATGGGACACTTTAATATACATACTTTCCGAGCGGCAAACTTTTGGAGGCCTTTTGTATGACCTTCCTAGACTTATTTTCAGATCCAGTACTCATACTCGCTTGCCTTCTCTGAAAGGCCCTGTAGGGGGGCTACCTTCTTCGTTTTATATACATGCATTTTGTGCACGTACTAAGTTTGTAGCAACAAAACTGATGAACCGCTAGAAAAACTAGTGAGAGTGCTTTATTCGGCTGTGCCGAACTTTTCACAGACATAACTTTAAATTGTTTACACAGAAAAAAAAGTGTTTTATCAATTAAAAAAATGGTTAAAAAAGTATTTAAATTTAATTAATGTGATAATTCAATCAGTTATTTTTTTAGTTGAAAAAAAATTAAATATTTAATTTTGATTTAATTAACATTTTAGTTGTTTTGAAATTAATTTTTAATTAAAATTATTATTAAATAACAAAAAATCTTAATTGGCTTTTTTCGTTTAAAATAAAATAATTTGAACATGTATAATTGTTGTTAGGAATTGTCAATATTTATTTAAATAAATTAACACATTGTTTGAAATGGCAAAGTATTTTCATCACTTTTTTAATTCAAATTAAAAATATCATTTATTGAAAATATTTTTTTAAAATTTTAAAATTTTTAGTAATTAATATAATCATTTTGGTAATAGGTGCAAAATTAACAACTTGTTTGCTTGATATTATGGATTTGGAATAAATTTGGTGATTGGAGAAATTTAATAATTTTTTCTGTGTATAATCACCAAATTCATAGAATCATGCGAACGATATGTTGATTTTGCATCTATAAACAAAATGATTATATTGAACACAAAAATTGTTAAAATTGAAAATCGTGATTTTTTTTCAATCAATTAAATTCAAATAATGTGTTATTTAATTATATTAAATATAGCTGAGGGTTTTGACAATTCCCAAAAACAATTCTACAAGTTTACGTTATTTTATTTTAGGCGAAAAAATCAATTAAGATAAGAAGGTTAATCATTAGAGTATACGGAATATAAAAGTGTACCAAGTATAGAACCCTGTGGTACACCTCTCGATACTGAACAACTATTTGATTTGTTGTTGAAAATTATTTAATACAACCTTCGTAAATTTGCCCAACTAGTTTGACGCGCAAACTTGCGCTGTTCAATTGTGCATTTATATAAACAGATTATTGTAATGCTTAACGTCGTTTTCAATGAAAAATTAAAGTGTTTATAAATCACAAACAATAAATTCTTCCAATAATTTGAACAAATTAGTCTTTTGGCTTTCCTTATACATTTTTAAAAACAAATTTCACATTTTAATCATAAATTTCAACTTTTATTTTTATATTTAAAATTTTTAATTTTTTTAAAATTTTTTTTTTTTTTGCATTGACGTTTCTTACAAACTGATATTAATTGTTTAAAATTACACAAAAATTTAAAAAAGGTCTTCATGAAACGAGTCTCGCAAGTTTACCTACCCATTTGGACAAATGGCAATTTTAAGCGATATCATGAAAACCTTTAGTGTATGCGATTATTTATATTCCAAATTAAAATTAATAAGATTTTTGTTTAAAAAACAAAGTATTCTCAACTTTCGCGGAGATCATTTCCCAACTTGAAGCAGACGTGCTGTAAAAAATCGTCTCTCAGAAGTGAATAAACCGATTTGACAACTTAAGTATTTCTGCGCCATGGTCTTAAATTTTGAGTATAATATTTAATAGCGCCAGTAAACAGACGGATCTAAGATCTAAGGTATATCTAAATTTATTATTTTGCTGAACCACTGTGTAGGATAGACAGAGGATCATTATTCTCCAAATTTTCTTTTAAGATTTTCACAAACGCTGCAAAGGTCAGTTCTTGTAGACTTATCAGAACTTTTACTAGATGACGGGGTGACGGTGTCTTTAACACTTTCGGAATGCAGAGTCATGATAAGTAGCCCAATAAGATATTTGTCCGATCTATCTAATTTTCTAGATTTGTATGAAAGATAAAGAATTGTAGGTAAACAATAGATTTCATTATTCTCTAAACACTCAAATCTTTCATTCAGAGCTAATGCTACGTAAATCGCCAGTTTTTGGGAATCTGAAATATTCTGCAACCCCGTTTATTCATTTATCGAATTTTCTAATAACGTTCGAAGACTGTTCACTAGAGAAATAGCGTCATAAAATGGAGCAGTGGATCTGCTTATGGATTTTGTGGTCTCTTTTAAGAAACCCAAAATTTATAGCGAAATGATTTTTTTTTTCAAAAATCATGAAAAATTGGCAGAAAAACGTACCAATACATACATACATGATTTATCAATGGGAGAACGTTTTACCATTACGGTGAAAAACAAAATGGCGTTTATGCGCAAAAAGTCGATGTTTAAAATTGTAGTTACGCGCGAAATATACATATACATATCGAAGGCACACAGAAAATTAAATAACAAAATATCTTGATTGACTTTTTTCGTTTTAAATAAAATAATTTAAACATGTAGAATTGTTGTTGGGAATTGTCAATATTATTTTAAATAAATTAACACATTGTTTGAAATGGCAAAGTATTTTTATCACTCTTTTAATTAAAATTAAAAATATCATTTAGGGAAAAAAATTCACAATTTGTAAATTTGTTGTAAACAATATAATAATTTTGGTAATAGGTGCAAAATCAACAACTTGTTTGCTTGATATTATGAATTTGGTATAAATTTGGTGATTGGAGAAAATTAATAATGTTTTCTGTTTTTGATATTTTTGTGTTCCTTTTTTGTATGTTTGGCGTGATTTTCAATTGCCGAAATCATACCAAGAAACAAAAAAACGAATTGTTTTTCAGAACACCACAAAATCACACGCGTGATTTTAAACGCACGTGATTTGAAATCACGAGATTTTCAGAACATGCCCGAATATTATGTCGAATGAAAAATATGCATACATTTATTTACTTAAGTAAATCCATTTGTGTAATACTATTAAAACGAATATTTTATATACTTTTAGTTCTATATATCTACGTACACTTGTATAGTATGTTACAAGAGTAACGTAAAAACGCAAAAAAAAAATAATTATACGTTTATCATTTTAAAAACTTCAGAATCAAAATCTTCTGATTCATCGGCCAATGCAATTTTGTTTAACATGTTGTTTGTTTGAAAAGTTAATTTAAGAAGATAGAATATATTTGTCACAGCAAACTGCATTATTTTTACAGTGTGTATTTATTCTAAGAGGAGCTTCTAATAACTCATACTGCATTCTGTTCAGAATTTTGCTTTTGGTTGTATTCGTTATAGAAAGCCTCGCTAACACAAGCGTTACTTTATGGCACAAAAAGCATATTTAAAATAATTTCCACAAGCTCTTGAAAAAAATTTAACCTTCAAAAAGATTTACATTTGTACCCACATCTTGACTAAATCGGTCTTGCAATTGCACATATGGTATGTAAAAAAAACTCCCCTGGGGATTTCCACGAAATTTTTAACTCCAATTACAAAAAAAAAATGCCTATTTGGCATACATAAAAAAAAGGTTTTCACTTGTAGCATGAATAAACCACAGTTCTTTTAATAATCTCAATTGTATTCGAATATGAGCTTCACATTTCAATGTTTTTAAGAATGAAGTTGGTCATGCGGCCTTAAAGTCATCGTCCAGACTTGCAATTTTTGATGCTGCAATTTTTAAAAATTCTGCCTACCAATTGCATAAGTGTCCAGATTATGGAATAATAGTTTTGCGATTTTTATCTTGTCTTTCCTCTTCTACTTTTTATATTTTGTTTATAAATACAAACACACATACAGTCAACTTCAAGTTCAAAACTGTGAGAATAACAACACCAAATTGCAGAGTACATGAAACTGAGTATCCCTTCCCAATCTTTTTATCACTCTCACCATTAAAATCAAGAATTGCTGCAACAAAAATTCCAAGCCTGGACGATGACTTAATACAAAATTAACAAACTTTGCATTGTTTAACTTGATAATACATTTTTGACTTTGACTGCAAAGTATTATGATGTTTTGGAATTCAGCCGTTTTTTTTTTATTCTGATTTTGTGGGAAAGAAAGATGGCATAAGAAGAATTTCCTTATTTATAGAATATATTAACATTTTTCTCAATTATTTTTGCAAATTTCAGCTAAGATTTTTTAAACTACAATCTCCTGGCCATAAAAGATTGACTAGAACAGAAAAAGAGAGAACACAACCAAGTCAGCTGTCAAAAAACGGTACTCTATAACTGTGTTTGTTAGAAATGTGTTTACTTTTATACGATAATTTCACTCATACAGAATTTTGAAAGATACATTTTTAATATTGTGTTTAGAAAGTTTCCGTTAAAGTCAACCTTCTATGACTTTAGCCTTTGTAAATTCGTCTTACTGTACTCATAATAGTTATATCAATTTAGCATAAGTACCACTTAATTTATGGTTAGAAGTAATTATGCTAAAACACAAGTTAAATGCCAAAAAAAATGGATACTTCATACCAAAAATTTTTGTATAAAAAACTGAATTTAACAAGTGAGAGCTACAAGTAATACCTACAATTACTCAAAAGGGTTTTTGATAAGATGTAAGAAATTTAATGAAGCTTATATTTAGACCAAAATGCAAATGACTACTTAATATAAAACATAAAAACTACAAAAGTTTGGATTAAAAAAACCTTACACACGGTTGCGAACAGCAAAAATAACAACACAACAAGAGAAAATTAGAAGCAAAAAACAAACTCTAACTAACTTGACTTGCAACAAAAAAAGGCCAAACACCATAAAAAAAAGTAAGAAGTCATGTTCGTAATGACAAGACAAAAAAATGTACTATGAGTACTGACAGAGAACAAACTAATAATAGCAGTAAGAAAAAGGAGAAGAGAATTTGAAAAAGTATATCCAGAACAATTCCCTTTCCATATTAATTCCTTAAGGACTAAAAACATACAACCAGAGTAATATATATACACACACACGCAAACATAGATACAAATACAGATACTCAAAACACACTTGCACATGCATACATATTTATTTATCCAGCCCTAATAACATTTGGAAGAAGTAGAAGAGAAGAAGATGAAAAAACCATTTAATTTGTAACGACATGCAGTAATTGCTGCTTAAGTCAAGTAGAAATGCCAGCATTTAAATTAGCAAAATAAGCATTTTAATTAGTAAACTACACTATATACCATACCCAACAAAAGAACACACACATGTACCTACACTTACACCCATACATCCTTACAGAAAAGTTTTACTAACTTAAATACACAATTTCCAATGTTTTAAAACTTATATGTATATTTTTAATACAATTTATTTATCTACTGGTATTTTTCTCAAATTTCAGAAAACTTTCGATCTAAATAAATTATTTCTCTTATATTTCTCTTAATTTACTATTTTCCCTCTTTCCTAGAAACAGTGTAATTATTCCAACAAAAAAACACGAAGGAACCAACCAAACTAAACATGCAATGATAATAAAGGATATAAATTGTTATAGAGACGTAAGACACTAGTACGTAAAAGCAAAAAACAATAACGAAAATTCTAAGCGCAAGAAAAAAATTAGAGTTAATAGAAAATGTGTATTTTAAATTGGAATAGTAAAAAAATTCTGTCTAAAAAATACTCACACTAGAAATCGTAGTTATTTATCCTGACTATTTTTCTGCTTCTAGGGACACACATAAAAACCAAAAGCCAAATGTTATGCAAATTAAATTGACATGAGGGTTTAAAGCAGCTAAAGAAAACAAGTAAAAGTTCCATATTCTGATATGCCGAATCTTTAACACCCTTTAGCGAGAGTAAGAATATTTTAGAAGTGGGATTTATATTTATATGGAATCTATAAGTTATGAACAAATCGTTATAAGAACTGACCTTACAGTATTAAAATTTGCTGAAGCTTTAGGCGTTTTCCAAAAGTACATTTTCGAAAATTTACTTTATATGAGGCCAACGGTTAAATTAACCGATTTTCACGAAATTTGAACGTGTGATTTATATGGTCTTTTATGGTTTTTAAGTTCCTGACTTTTTCGAGCTCCCGGGAATAGGGATATTTTTTTAATCATTCCCGGAATTTCCCGGGTATTCGGGAAAATATTATTAAATAGAATAGACAATTTTTTTTTCAGGCATAAGTTGTATGTGTATGCATTTTTTTATTTTCAAATAAAAGTTATTCTATAGTTATTTTACTAATTCAAACCTATAAATTAAAATTGTATTCAAAACATAAAACATTTTTCAATTAAAATTAAATTTTTTATTGTTAATTTTTTACGGTTTAAGTTATAAAAAATAAAACAGTTTATTGAGGGGGTTATGAAACGGAGTTGCATACAAACTTAGGCGTTAAAAGTTTACATTTTTAATTATAAATTATTTTATATAAAAAAGATTAATGTTTACAGATCTTGTAATTTAGGAATCGTGTAAATCGCAAAAGCGAAAAAAATAAAATCTTTCAAGCACTTAAGGAAATTGAAGTAGTTTTTATATTTTTTGTATTTAAAGTTGAAGTTTGAAGCTATTTTAATTAAACTTTAAAATAATTGCACCTATTTTTAAAAATTAAATTATTAGTGAATTAAATGGAAAATAAATTTATGGTTTTCCTTAAAGGTTTAAGTATGAAAAAAAAATTAATTTTATTTAATTAAATTTTTTTACTCACAAATTATTTAGGAAATACATATTAACTTTGTAGGCTTTAATAAAATGGTGCTTTAAAACAATAATCGTGCTTCAAATAAATTATCCAAATTGGATGTTCTAGTACCAGTTACTTCAATCATTGAAATATCTCTTTTTATAATATCTGATTTTGTCAAAACTTTTGTTTTTTGCTATCTTTCAAAGCGGACTATTAAGCTTTTCTTGAAAAGTATGACTATTATCCAGATCGGTTTAGGAATCTGAGTCGGATGCATGTATATATGCATATATGTATTATTGATATTTGAAAGATGTTTAAGCAAACTACTAGTTAAAGAATATTTATAAGCAAGCACTCTTGGACATAATCTTTTTTTGGTCCTTTTTTAAAGTATTTCCATACGAAATATAGCTGCTCCATTTTCTGTATGACAGAAGTAAAAATACACGCAGAGAAAAAACATGATTAATGAATGGTCACTATGACCATTTTTGTTCATACTTGCCTAATATGTTTACCCTCATAAATTAATTATAGTCTTAATATAACTTAAAAAATTGGTTTTTGTCCTTAACATTTTTAAATTCACTATAATAATATTATATGGTGGCTTACACCTATAAAGTACTCTGGTCTAGCTAAACATATTAAATTATTTGATATGTTAGCTACTATAATATATATATTTTAACTATACAGTTAAAATCATAATATTAGTTGAACACAAAAGGTATGTTTAATACCATCATTTTTGTTTGCTTGAAAACACATTCTCTTAAAAAGCAAACATTTATTGTCAAAACAAACAGTGTGTCTACGTCCGCGAGCGTCAGTTAATCAGGAAACATGAATGATGACAGAATAATTAAAACATTTTTCGGGGAGAAAAATGACATGCTGCCTTGCAAAACTAACGATGTAAATTATTATACGTTTATTGAAACAGGTAAGTTATTTAAATATAATTATAAAAATATATAAATATTCAATTACTTTGTCTTTCTTGCAGCCAAAAAAAACCTATAACAAATTTTGACACATAATTTTGTCATCAGCGCCGAATTTTTTCAAAAACGGTTCAACAGTATATTAATATATGTGGTAGATTTCATAAAAGAAATAAAAGGTAAGTTTGTTTTTGACTTTTTTTAGAAGGCTTAAGTGAACGGAATTCTTATTTTTTTTTGGATATATTTGTACCACACAATGTAAATTTATAAATTAAAACACAAACACAGGTATATTAATATGTATATTTAATTTTATTTTTAATATATGCTATATTTTATTTATTATATATGTAATATAACATAAATTTTTTAAATTACATTTTTTATTGTTTTTATTGTAAGAACCTTATAAAATGTCTAAATGAAGTAGACATTTTGCATGGTATTCGGAAATATAGAAAAATGGTTTGAAAGATCGTGTGCATTTTTCTTCTGAACATAATAATATGTTTGAGACAACAATTACCTAAAATCATTAGTACTGAACATATATTATTGCTTAAGACGTGTTTGACACAATCATAACCACAAACATTAATGATAGTTTGCGATTGTGATTGTATCAACCATGTTTTTTCTTTGCGTGTAAGTTCCACATAATGATAATTGAAAAATATAGTACTTGCGGATTCAGCAAAATAATTTTATTTTGTATAGTAGTTTTTATCCTTCTTTGTTTTTAAAACAAATAAATAGCCAAACTAGTAATTATTATTTTTTTTTTTTTTTTTTTGCGATATTATGTTCGGCCGTTTTTTCAATTCATATGCACATAGTTGTTTATTTTTTGTAAGAGATACACGGTTGCAATTTTTTGCAGTTTTTAATTTTCGGGATTCCTGACAAAAAAAATACCGGGAATCGGGAATAAAAAATATTAACGGAATTCCGGTTTTAGGTGCACTAAATTCTTTTTCGAGAGTGGGCTTTATTCATTTTATTTTCTTCAATTACATAACCGATCCTTTAGGGTTTTTATGGTTAACAAAAGCCACTAATTTATGGGGCCTACGGTTAATCATGGACCAACTTACCCGAAATTTGGTAATATGATTTCTAGTCATATAAAATTAATTTTTTAAAAATTTCAACGATAATCGCTGCATTCCGCCACACAGAAAGAAAAAACTCGTACTAAATTTATGATTTTTCTACTTAACGACTCGTACCGTTCTTAAAAATGTAAGCACGATTAATACTAAAAAAGACTTAAAATAATCCAAAATGGGATAACCGTTGAAAACCAATATACCTGCATACTCATGTGTTTGTAAAAGCTTGTTGTAGCAACAATAACAACACTACAGGAAAAAGAAAACAGTTTACTTTCATGTTTAAAAAGTTAAATAAGAAGCAATAGTTCCCATTTTCTATTTCATCAAATTATTTAGGTAAATAGATGAAATTTTCAGAGTAGATTGATTGCGAAAATCACAGCGGACTTGCTTCTGGTGTCTTTTAATTGAGGTTTGTTTCTTTAAACAAAGGGCGAAGTACAAAAAAGTGAAATACACATGTGTAGCGAGTAAATAAATAATATATTCTCTCTTTTTTTGGTTCTCTGGGGTAAGTGTTTAGGTTAGAAACAAATCTCACTTTCAGATTATTTCAAGTACGAATCGGGATTATACCGACTTAGAAAATCTTGAATCATGCTTAGTTTTTCATTATTTTATCTCACTTTAAGTTAAGTCAATCCCTTTTTCAGATTATTTAAAGTACGTGGGAATTGAATAATTCATACTTGCATCAAGCATTCGGTTCGTGATTTAAGGAAATCCGTACTTACCGTACTATTGACACCGCTTCGGCTTGATTTAATAAGGATGTCTTGTTTTGTCTTTTGAGTGCGCCAAATCATTTTAGTTTTTTTGCTGGCATGAAATATGAATGAAATAAGAAAATGACATCAAACCCAATAAATCTGCTTAAGTTTAAAATTAGATCATTTTTTGGGTTTTTATTTCATTTTAAAACTGGGTCTTATTTTATTATGAAAAAAGTAAAAAAAAAATATTTTTCTTTAAACCAAAAATAAGATGACATTTTGATAAATGTTTGCATTTAATGATATTATTTTTGGGCAATATGCTTTAAAATAATGGAAAAATGTCCTACTTATTAATATGGACATGATAAATATACTAACTAAATTTATTTTAATTTAGACAACCAATTTAAAGTTATATTGTTAAATTTTAAAAAACATTTGATGTGATTTAAATGAATATATTCAGAGGCAAATGCAGATATTCTTTTTTATTATTTATTAAGTTATTGCAATTAGTTTTTTTTAGCTTTTAAACAACGAATTGGTTTAAAAAAGAAAATAAGAACATACAAAATAAACAAATCATAAAAGAAGTGATGTTAATATAAAGTAAACAAACCTTTTATTCGAATACTTTCTTATCGTTTATATAAAAAAAGTTTCAAACAAACATTTTTTTAATACCTTTCGGCAAATTCTTGTTCAGAAAATAAAATAATATGTATTTTTATTTTATAAGAATAATTTTCAAGATCTTTAATTATAAAAAATATATTAATTATAGAATATCATGTGAACCGAATAGAAGTTTCATGCATCACTAGCAATAAAAAGCCAACAAACCGTAAATAAAGTTGCCATACTAAACACAAAAACGCTACAAGCAGATAATAACTAAGAAGGAGTTAATGTACGTTTATGAATACCAATTTTTATAAAAGGCTTAAAAGACAAAAATCGTTTGATAGTTATTACATACTTTAAGCTTAAAATAAGCAATTTTTATGAATATGGCCGTAAGTGCTCAAACTTCAACTTCAGGCGAAAATCTTTAAGCCCATAATTAATTAATTTGCACAAGCCTCAATTTCTCTATAAGTTCCTTCTTTTTCTTTTGTTCTTATTTTTCTTTGTTTACAAAATGTATGTAACCTAATGAAAGTATGGGAGCACCAAACATTTGCAGATGAAGGAATTTACTATTTTGTTTGAGTTTCTCGATCTATAGCCTTACGGTTGTTATTGAAAAAAAAATTGCCCTCCTGGGTACCCTCTAAGTCCCCCATTTGCCATAGCAATTATAGTTGTCTATGGGTTGAAAGAAAATTTTTTGTTCCTAATTATTTAATTGGAGAAAATACTAAATAATTTTTTTTGTATTTAAAATATAAATGGGTTGTTCACGGAAGGCTGGTTATCAGGTCAAATGGCTATATATTTATATTAACAACAACAAAAATCATTTATTTATTTTTATTTTAAATGCACTTTGTTGCTGTTTATATCATAACTATAAAAGGGATTATCAGGTTATATAGTTATGATATAACCTGATAATCCGCCTTCCGTGAACAACCCAAAAGTAAAATACAACAGAACTCAAAACAGATATTTGGGTGATTCAAAAGGTGTGCTATCAAGTCATATCGTCATAATATACTACATAATATTTTACAATTGTTTAAAAAAATATTATTGTGTTTCAAACACAATAAAAATTATCAAAGTTGATTTGGGGAATACATAATTTTTCATTAAAAGATTTTGTTTGTTGTGCTTAATTCCCTATTTTTATTCTTGATAAAAAAACACTGAAATGTATTGTTGGAAGATAAGCTGTTTCTACGCGCATTTCACTGTCTGCTTCGGCCTGACCATCAGGCAACGTTTTCCCAAAAAAATTTAGAAAAACCAAGAACATCACTAAATAATACAACAGAGGGAATGAGAATTTCAAACAGCTTAAACAAAATGTCAACAATAAAACAGCGAGTTTATCTTTTCTTACATTGCCCACTACAATTACACAGTGCAACACATGATTTCGGGACTCAATTCTGATAATTGTTTATGAAAGAATACCCAAAAAGAAGAACTTCTGCATCATTAGTTTGGTCAAGGTACATCAAATAATAATTTAAAAATTAATTTGAAGTTAGTAAGTATCTTATAGGGGAATTTGTCACGTTTTAGGCTCTTTCCTTTGTCATATGTAACTCGAGAACCACTAGTCCGATTGAGCTGAAACAAATATAAAAATTCAGAACTACAATTCCTTTAATCTGTTCATACAACGTTTCGCTACATAAGCAACAGTTTCGCAGTTATAAACAAATGTATGAAGAAAAAAATATTTTTTGCCCAAAAAATTGAAATTTTTTATTTTTAATTCATAAAAAATCCATTGGAAAAAGCATTGATGACTTTTTTATTGATTCTTTATTTTGTATGAAAATAAACATTCCGATTTTTATGATATCTATACTTGGAAACAAAATTTAGAACATTTTCAATTATTGTCACTATCCATCCTCGTTGAAGTTGACGCTTGTGGTTCTAATGACCCTATTTTCTTCGTAGGTTGTTCATATTCATGTTCTGAGTCTGCATCATCATCCGAGATAGACGTAATGTGTTAGTTGGAATTCTCAAAATTCACTGTTTTATTATTGGTATTTAGCACAATTAGAACAGCGCTTCCAGCCCTTACGCATTTCTATTTGATGGAAAGTTTTGGGTTTGCTTTTTAAATTACTTGCAGATTTGGATTCCGCTGAAAAGGCACGCTTTCTTGATGTGAGCTACTTTCCAGGTTTTTGATTGAACCACTGTTTGCTAGAATAAACCTTTTATATATTTTATTTCTCCTATGAAAATATTACATTTAGTGCTAAATTATCAATTTTACCACCAGCTACACGTCCGCTTGACCCTAAAGATCGCTGTTGGGTCAATAAAATTTTAGGGGAGGTAGATACCACGATAATTCAACTATAAGACTACGGAAATTGAATAAGTAACATAAAGTAAGAGATATTCCCTCTTTTTATATCGTAACCCGTCGGAAAATTCTTCGGCTATCTATTACATCGTGGTCACGCCATTATGTGATTTTGCTGAAGAATGTGCATTATGTTCCATCTTATAAATCAATTGTTGAAGTAAACTTCAAATTCATTTTTTTCCAGTGGCCTACGTAGTTGCAAGACAATAACCTCAATAAGTTCCTTGTTTCTGCATCAGATAAGCTCCAACATTTGAATCCCCCTGAAATAGGTTTGTCAATCATGTACTATTTCATGGTATTTTGTCCCTTAAACTTTACCATAAGTTCATCAGTTGACAGCTTTTTTGAACTTACTTATCTATAATATTTTTTTTTTTTTTTTTTTTTTGAGTGATAAAAGCTGAGTCCACAACATAATTGACTCTCATACCATTGCTAATTATAAAATCCATTGTTTGCCCAAATTCGGAGCCTCGTTGCAAACAAGTGGAACCAGATACATTATTGTTGCCTTCCTCTAAAAAACAGTCTTTGACATATTTGCTCTATCTTTTATCTGGACAAATATATTAACTTAAAATGCCCGGGCAAGCATATTTGTCTATGGTCGTGAAAAAATTTAAAGAAAAAGGGTCTGTATGTGAGAGCATAAGAAAAAATGTTTTCAAAATAAAATACATTTAATTTCACGACGGCGTTCTACAAAAAATTTGTATTTCAAATTGTATGGAAAATGTGGTCTAGACGAAGTTCTGTTTGAACACTTATTTGGGCTTTACTTAATTTAAAATTTTTTAGGCTTTATTTCATTTTCACAATTTTAAAATTTTTAAAAAATTTTGGCGCTGCGAAATGTGGTCGCCGCAGGAAATATGCCAGAGAAGCTTTAGTTAGCGAGGCCCGTGTTTTTGTACCAGAGGAGAAAATTCTTGCACTAACTAAAGCTATCATAGCCCTCCTCTATGGATTAGCCGGATTAGCTTGCTAAAGCCTCTCATCTATAGTGTAACAAGCACCGGCTTCGCCAACTAAAGCTTTTCTGCATAGCCGGTCATTGGCCGGGCTCAACTATTCGCTCTTCTATGGTAGTTACTACAAATACCGGCTTTGCCTACTAAAGCTTTTCTACATAGCCAGCTTTCGGATTGCTGGAAAAATTTGTTGTTTCTTTTTGTAGACAACAGAACCGTCTTCGCTTACCGCATAGAGACTCCGTTGCCCGGGGGCATATTTCCTGTGGCCACATTTCGCAGCACCCTTTTCGTAACTTTTTCAAATAAAATTTTTTTATATAATTTATTCTGTTTTACTGAATTTTCTGGGAGTTTTTGCATTGTGCCTTATTTATATTTTTTATATTAAAAAACTTTTTTTTAAATATTCTTAAAAATTTGCTGTTATTTAATTTATTTCATAAGTATGGGAATTTTTTTATTAAAGGTTATTTAATTTTCTTAATTGGGCCTTATTTCAGATTGCCAGTTTCTTCTTACAGAAATATTAATTTTAAAGGGTGGGTGGTGCGCAATATTACCCTTTTTCAACTCTGCCGAATTTCCATCGCAAACTGCAAAGGATAAGGATTTGAGGTCAAAATTTTTCATTTCTGAAAAATGGACATGGTTAAATCCACCTAGAATTACTCAAGTACCCCGAATATACATACATACTGAATGGGGTCCTAGATGAATAGTTTCACACGGATGGACAAAATTAGTATACCCTACTTCACAACTAGTGTCGGAGAGTATAAAATGAAATGTACTGTCCATTAAAATGTAAATACTACAAGAATAAAAGAAACGAAATAAAATTTTCAAAATAAATGTATTTAGTATATAAATAGAGATTTAAAGTTAAATTAAATGAATATGAAATAAATGCGATTTATAAGTGCTAGTCGCATTGGAATATCGTAGATATCCGTTTTCAACGAGATAAATATATACAAATTGCCATACAATTTTGATTGGTTTGCTTTTATTCCCGAGCAAATCAGAACGAATACTTAACAAGATGACCTTTAATTTTTTAATACACTTGAATTAAGAAGAGAGGATACATTTAGGAAAAGTCCAAAGGTAGTTGCAACTTTATATGATTGAAGACAACAAAATCCTAAGTTCCAAAGTTTTGAGTAAATAGAATAAACTTTTAAATCCTCAAGTTTTATACACATCATTAGATTTTATCAAATTAAAGCGTAACTTACGAAATAAATTTGTACTGGTGTATGCAGAAAATCTGTTTGCACTCCGAATATATAGACATATGACTTACCTAATTTTTATTATGAAATATATTTTATATATTTTTTAATCAGGCTTAAGTTCATTGAATTTAATTTTCATTAAATTATTTTTATGAGGACAGGAATTTCACAACATTAAATTAATTAAAATCTCATTGATAATTTTTCATTCTTGACTGCGCTGAGATTTGAACCCAGGCTTTCACGGACAGGTTGCCCATACTAGTTTCGTCAGTGGGACTTGCCGTTTTACTCACTCGGCTATTGAAGCCGGATGACGTCAATAGTCAAACATCAATCTTTAAACCAAATGGTATTTCACCTTGGTAGATCGAAATTTGCTTTTGAATGAATGATTATCAATTTTAATTGATTTACATGATCTTCCTAACTTCTGTTTTTTCGTACCTTTTGTCAAGAATTCCTCTTGAAATCCAAAGTACATTTTTTTTTGTTTTTCATGTTTTTGTCTTTCTTTTTTCTTGTTGACCTTTTTCAGCACAACTTGAAGGACATATGTAAACATAGCTCGTGCCCTAGCTGTTAACAAAAAAACCATTAACAGTTCAATAAAATAACCACAATACTAATATATATTTTATAGCTCGAAAGTGTAATGTCAAATTGCGTTGCCTAAGCGCGTGTTTGCGTTATCGTGTCTTCAACGATGAATGATGAATGGTCATCCAGGCAGGAGCCAGGTTGTCGCCTGAGTAACCTTATAACTTATCTAACGTATATGTAGAATTTTTTCCTAACTTATTTCATTTTAGGTTATAATAATTGAACATTTATATGCATTTCTTTTAAATGATGCCCATTGTTTGATTCGACCAGACCCTTTAAATCATTTCCCTTAACATTAATTAGCGTTTTAGGTTTTAGTGCCCTCTTTTCTTGTCGGATATTGGCCTTAGGCCATAAGATTTATCTTTGTATATTCGCATAAACCACAAGTTACAGGTAGCGCCAAAGAAAAAAAATCAAATAAAATACGGGCATATGTTGTTTATAACTAAAATAAAAAAAATATATAAAACAATGTGATATTATTCAATGGCCAAAAATTTTCCGTAGAAGAGCCAAAGTTGGATGAGCTGTGTCTGTGGCTTTCTTTGAACCAGTTTTTTAAGTCTTAGGATTTTTATAATTTTTGATGGTAAGCGCAATACACATACACAGAAAAAAGTGTTTTATCAATTAAAAAAATGGTTTAAAAGTATTTAAATTTAATTAATGTGATAATTGAATCAATTATTTTTTTAGTTTAAAAAAATTAAAAATTTAATTTTGATTTAATTAATATTTTAGTTGTTTTGAAATAAATTTTCAATTAAAATTTTAATTAAATAACAAAAAATCTTAATTGATTTTTCGTTAAAAATAAAATAATTTAAATATGTAGAATTGTTGTTGGGAATTGTCATTATTTATTTAAATAAATCAACACATTTTTTGAAATAGGCAAGTTTTTTGATCACTTTTTTAATTAAAATTAAATATATCTTTTTATAAATTAAATAATTTTTTCAAGCTCGAGGTCTGTTTTATTCTTTAAATTCTTTATTTTTCAATATTTCGACATCCTTTGGATGTCATCTTCAGGAATAACGAGTCACAAAAACAATTATTTTGTAGGTCTATTATTGCACTAATTGTAGCTTTTCTTTTTCCCTTTGTTAATAATATGTCTGTAACTTTGGGCGCAGTTATCAGTGTCACTCTTAAAATTCATTCTCTTATGTAGCGGTATGTTGATTATGTGTAGCATCTCCAGTGTATATCTTCTACAGTATTTTTCGGTTAATTGATCCTACGGTTAATTGGTTTCCACGCTTAATTGAACCACATGATCGGGCAAAAATACATATTGCATAAGAAAACCATGTAAATTTCCTCGGATAATTGAACCCGGTTAATTGATTTTCCCGCTTAATTGGTTCAAAATTCATGTCATCAAAAATAAATTTCCTCTTACTTTTACCCGGTTAATTGCATTATTATTGAAAAATAATCTGGCATTTTTGCACATAGTACATATTTGACATCATTTGTGAAAAACACTGGGTGGCATCTCTACTATGTATGTAATTGAAAACATACATATGTTTATTGCTAAGAAAAAACCGTGAGAAAGCGTAAGTGTTTAATTTGTAGTTGACAATAACATTGGAAATAATTTTATCTTATTGTTAATTTTTGTAGACTATGGGTGGAAAATTTAATCTGAAGCTAAATGCAAGCAGAAGTCTGAGCTGTGCAAAAAGTATGGGTGCTCTCTTACCACATTGAATAGAATTTTGCGAAATGAGTTCGAAATAAAATCAAAAGCCTCCAAGTGCAAATTGTCATATGAATGCATATGAATTGTTTTTATTCTTTAAGTTAATGTTTTTTTTTTTTTTGTAAAACCAATACATATATGAATTGTTTTTTAGTTTATAAATTTTATTTTTTTGTAAAACTATTGTGCACATAAATAGTGCATTTAATAGTACATACCTACAATAATAAATACCTGCGTATACACATATATGTACATTTTTTTCTGTTACTTGCATTTTTTTCGTTTAAGGTAAAAAAAAAATTATTTTGAAAAACTTAAAGTGCACATATGCGATTTCTTTTAACTCATTACTAGTTCCAATTATGCGTGATTTCTGTAATTGAACAAACTAATCAATTAAACGGGATTCTTGTAATTGAACGAATTGTTCAATTAAACGGGATTCTTGTAATTGAACGAATTGTTCAATTAAGCGGGTATCGGCTAATTGGTTCCCCGGTTAATTGAACAAAAAGTTGTGCAAATTTTGATGTGCAATTAACCGAAAAATACTGTATTATATTTCTCTTCTGTTTGTAATATTTTAACATCTTCAAAGTTTGGTGTATGTTCTCTTTCTTTACAGTGGGCTACTAGTGCGGTTTTTTGTGTCGATATTTTATTTTTACATTTAATGTCCGATTTGTGTCCGGAAATTCTCGTTCTTAGTTTGTTTTTAGTAGTGCCAACATATACTTGGTCGCAACTGTTGTTTGCATTACCATTGCATTTTATCTGATAAATTAAATCAGCCTTGTCAAATATGTCCACTTTAGCTTTGGTGCATGAGAAAAGTTTTCTTATCGTGTTATCGGTCCTCGGTACTATTTTATATTTCTCATCGTTGTAAAATTTGGAGTTTTTAACTCTTTCCGATATGCCTGGTATATATGTTATTGTTATTAATTTATAAATTATAATCATAAAGGTCGAATAACTAAAAACTTAATAGAGAATTAAATATATCATTTATTGAAAATATTTTTTCAAAATTTTAAAATTTTTACTAATCAATATAATCATTTTGGTAATAGGTGCAAAATCAACAACTTGTTTGCTTCATATAATGAATTGGAAATAAATTTGGTGATTGGAGAAATTTAATAATTTTTTCTGTGTACCGCTTATAATATCTGCATTTTTAACGAAAATGTATTCAAGCAAAGTTTATATTGTAATGCTCAAATTATGATTACCAACTGCACCATATTTTGTTCATATAAATAGAAATGAGCTTTTTGTGAGATAATTTATACCTTTTACGCAAACAAAAAACAGTTTTCGATGTTGCGCTAAATTTTATGCAGTTAGAGCGTAGTCTTAAGACAGAGTCAAAGCTAAAATTTGCTAAAAAAAAAAAATTGGCTTACATTTTTTTTAACTAAAAACATATTAAAATTCAATAATAAATTTTTTTGCTGATAGCTTTGGCTTTTCTAAAATTATTTAGGAGAACGTTTCCTGATGATCTGGCCTAAGCAACCAGTGAAATGCGCATAGGAACAGCTTATCCTCCAACAATAAATTTCAGTATTTCTTTTTATCAATTAATAAAAAAAGGGAATTAAGCACAACAAACAAAATCTTTTAATAAATAATAGTATTCCCAAAAACAACATTGATAATAAATAAAACAAAAATAATTCATTAAAAGTTTTTTGCAATGACATTGTAAATTGTGATCAATTTGTAACTTAAAAATAAACGAAAATTAAATACTTTTTTAGCATTTGAAAAACTTAATCGTCGATAAATACAACGTCGTTATTGTTCATCTAATAGGAATCACTTGTACCTTTTAGTTTTAAATATTTTGAAGGCAAATCATAATCATGACAACATCTACTCAACCTTTTGAGTCCAAAATAAAAAAGAAAAAAAATATATTATTGTTATGGTAAAAATACCTAATTGATAAAATTGATTTAATGGTTGCTAAATGTAAACTATTTCTCAAATTAATTTTAACGATGTTTACTTGGCTAAATACCCTCTTTATTTCATTATTAGACCATGGAAGTGAGAGCAACTTTAAATGAAACTCCTTTCTTGTTGCCACGTGCACACAATACACTGTTGCATTTTCTGAAGAGATGTTGCTTTGTTGCTTTTTTTGGTGAAAATTGATCTTTTATAGCGATTTTTAACATTTTTGAAAGTGTTGATTTAAATTAAATGCGTTTTAGTTGTTAAAAATATTTATTTTACAATAATTAGTATTGTGGTTATTTTATTGAACTGTTAATGGTTTTTAATCCAAATTTAGATATTTTTAATTAGGCTTAAGTTCATTGAATTTAATTTTCATTAAATTATTTTTATGAAGACAGGAATTTTACAACATGAAATCAATTAAAATGTTATTGATAATTTTTCATTCTTGACTGCGCTGAAATTTTAACCCAGGCTTTCACGGACAGGTTGCCCAGACTAGTTTGGATTGTAACCACACAATCTCGTCGGTGGGGTTTGCCGTTTTACTAAATCGGCTATTGAAGCCGGATGACGTCAATAGTCAAACATCATTCTTTCAACCAAATGGTATTTCACCTTGGTAGATCGAAATTTGCTTTTTGAATGAATAATTATCTAATTTAATTGATTTACATGTTCATCCTAACTTCGGTTTTTTCGTACTTTTTGTCAAGAATTCTTCTTGAAATCCAAACTACATTTTTGTTCTTTCATGTTTTTGTCTTTCTTTTTTTCTTGTTGACCTTTTTCAGCACAACTTGAAGGATAAATGTAAACATAGCTCGTGCCTTATCTGTTAACAATAATAACTATTGTGGTTATTTTATTGAACTGTTAATGGTTTTTAATCCAAATTTAGATATTTTAATTAGGCTTAAGTTCATTGAATTTAATTTTCATTAAATTATTTTTATGAAGACAGGAATTTTTCAACATGAACTTAATTAAAATTTTATTGATAATTTTTCATTCTTGACTGCGCTGAGATTTGAACCCAGGCTTTCACTGACAGGTTGCCCAGACTAGTTTCGATTGTAACCACTCAATCTCTTCAGTGGGCTTTGCCGTTTTACTCACTCGGCTATTGAAGCCGGATGACGTCAATAGTCAAACATCAATCCTTAAGCCAAATGGTATTTCACCTTGGTAGAACGAAATTTGCTTTTTGAACGAATGATTATCTATTTTAATTTATTTACATGTTCTTCCTAACTTATGATTTTTCGTACTTTTTGTCAAGAATTCTTCTTGAAATCCAAAGTACATTTTTGTTTTTTCATGTTTTTGTCTTTCTTTTTTTCTTGTTGACCTTTTTCAGCACAACTTGAAGGATAAATGTAAACATAGCTCGTGCCTTATCTGTTAACAATAATAACTATTGTGGTTATTTTATTGAACTGTTAATGGTTGTTTAATGTAGATTAAACACTTTAATTATATTCATCTGAATTGGAGAATATAATTTCCTATTACTCAAACGTAATATAAGTTTCCATCCCTGAATTTATTTAGTACTCGTTGGAAATTCTAAATGTCACTTTTATAAAAATGTAGTAAACCATAAGAAAATGAAGTAACGCACCTTTAAAAGATACAAAAAAATCAAACACTTGCTTGTACGAACTCAACTTAGCCAGTAGCGATAAGTTCTACACCTCTTTATTAATAAATTGAATCAAACCGTTGCCCTACTAGTGTATTTGATTTTAAAAGAAGATACTTACCTCAAAATTTCATTGCTGTAGAGAAGTATACATCAACCTCCGTGTGAGCTGCCTACGGAAGATAGACACTCACCTTACTATAAACCCCAGCGCTCAATTTAGTAAGTGTCCCATACAAAAGGTAAGCATTTATAATTTATCTCCCGCATAAAGGAAAGGTCTCAACCCCCCTCCTATCTCTTTTACACATTTCCCTCCGGTTACACTTATGTGAGAACGATTGTAATCGGTCACCTTCCACAAAGATTGGCAACCTTGTTAATTCTTACTCCAACCCATAGCCAACCTGGAAGAAGCTTTTAATAAGTGGTCACCCGTGCAGACACTTATTTATGGTCCTATCGAGAACAAAAAGAGGCAACAAGTGAGAACAGTTTGTATACTCAACAAAAAAAACAGCGAGAATGAGGTAAATGAAAAAACACAAATATCAAATACATCAGTCAGTATTAACACTTGAAAGCGTAAGTGGCTATCAAAATACAAGTAATTTAAAAATTAGTGAAAAATCTTTATTGATAAAACGTGTGAAGATTAAAATCGTTAGAAGTTATAGAGAGAATAGTGTAGGAAAATTGTGCAAATAAAAAAGAAAAGGCAAAAAGTGCTTCTGGGAAAAAACCCTAAATAAAAAATTTACCGCCTTAGATACGAAAAGATTTTTTATGTCAAAGAAAAATAAAAATCAAAAAGAAAAAAAATAAGAAAACCTAAAATTTATTCAGTTAGATATACCCATAACGGAAATTTACGGTACTTACATATTGAATTTGGTGTTTAAATGCTACATATGTAAGTGCGAAAACCGGTTCATATAACTTCCCCAATTACCTACATACATGGGTACATAAGTATGTATAAAGTTTGTGTGTAAAAAAATTAATACGGTACTTCTTTATAATTTGTAACAATTAATGTTTTAACAAGAATAAAAAAGAAATCTATGAAGTATTCATTGCCCATTTGTTTAATACATAGCCCATAAAGGAACTAACGTACCTGGGTGTACAAAGTGTTAGAGGGTGTATAAGTACAAGATTAAATAATATATGGTACATATGTACATAAATAGTGCAAAATTATATTGTGCAAGATAATACAATTTGAAGGTTTACCATATGGGAAAAGAAATACATAGTTACACAAAAACGAGGGAAATATAAAAAAAAAAAAAAAAAAAGAGAATAAGAAAATTCCCGTTAATTTGTTATATACTCATATTCTTACTTCTTATTGTGAATCGGCTTAAAGTGGAGAAATTGAAATTTTTGCAATAAATTAAAAATTGAGAGTTCTGTTCCCACTTACGACTTACCCGGTAAAAATTCTCTTGCTATGCAGTTTCGTTTTATTTACAAATTTTAATGTTCGAAAGCTCTTACATCTAAAGTTGTAAATAAGGAGAACAAGAGACATAAATCGAGAACAAAGAATAAAAGGAGTGAATAAAGGGGAAAAGGGATCATAATATAAAAAAAAAAAAATATAATACACAAAACTTTATTGCCCCTCTTTTGCATATGTACAAAGCGATCAGTGCACCAAAACGAAGTGGGAACAGTGTAGTCTTAAAGTTCCAGGAATCAGAAGGAAAATAACAACAATGTATGTAAATGGAAAGAGAAAATAAACAGGTACACATTTAATAAATTACTTTATACTTAATAAAACGTAATTTGTAAATAAAATTCTAACGTAACAAGGTGGGGTTAATATATTGATTAAATTTGTAAGATAAATGCACTCTTCAGTACCCATATAAGGCAAGAAAAGAAACTCAATCTTTACTTCTTGAACTATTAAAATACATACATACGTTGAAGGGGTCGAGAGTTGAAAAGCTTTCGGTTAAATTAAAATTTAAATGAGCACAGCGACTTCTAGTAAAAGGAGTATCGGAGAATAAACACAGTGTGAAACAAAATTATAGCAGCTTCAAATAGAACAATTTCAAGGAAAAGTAAAGGGTCACATTTAGTGTACACAGAGTGTTAGGAAAAAGAGTAAAGTTAAAAAAGGAAAATTTTTGTGGAACTAAATTTAATCGTATAAAAATTGTCTCATAATAACTTACATATACATTGCATAACTTACATATACATTGCATTACTTACATATACATTGCGTTTATAAATAAATTTAAACAATAAGTGGAGATCGTCTGGTTCAATTTAATGGATTTATTTAAAAAATTTATTCTTTAAAGCTCGTATGTTGGTATTAAATAAATTCTGTTTTAACAACCGAAATTTAAACTTAAACAGTTTAGTTGTGTAATTTCCGCTGAAGGTGTGCTCTTTATTAATAAAAAAAAAAAAAAAAATTTTTTTGATTTTAAGCAAGGCTCTTTGTACTTATATAAAAAGCTCTCTTGAATTTAATTTTATTTATAAAATTTGTATTGAGTTGTGCTCTTTCTTATAAAAAAAGCTTTAGGAATTCTTTATAGTGATACGAAGTTTGGCTTCTAAGTTGTGCTCTGGAGGTATAAAACTTCGGGGTTTAAATTTACGCTCTTTAGTACTTGAAATATTAAAGGGAAAGAATAGTAAAATTGCACATACATAAAAAAAAAAAAAAGAAAAGGGAAAGATTTGATACAGTCCATTACCAACAAAAATTCAATTGGAGATAGAAACTGAAAGAGACCTGAAAACAAAAAGAGAATAATAGTTAAGTAAAATAAAAAAGAGCAATCGAAGTTCTGCATAACGCAATACATACTTAAAACCACCATTCAGTGGTTCCCATACGTTTGTTTACCTAATCCCGTGTTTTATTTGGGAACAATTATTTAAGTTAAATGTGATATAGAAATTAATAAACATTTATTGCTATTATTTACATATCTATTTATTATAAAATAAATAAATCCCATATATATATAAATAGATATATATTTTTCTCGATACACTCGATCATGTGTTTTGCCCCAGGGAACAAAAGGGAAACACTAGTGAACTTAATTTATCTTCCTTTTACACGCTTTTGTTCAATACTCGTAGGGAACTTTGAACCTAGTTTAATTACGCAAAATTGTTCATAACTTTACTATACTTGCAATTTAACTCGTAGCGGAACATTGATCTTAGTTAACCTTTGAAGGCCAATTTTTATAATATATTCCAGGCATTCCCAAATAGAACTGAATTTTTTTCTTTAATCTATATTATTTATTTACTTTAAAAAAAAAAAAAAAAATTTTTGGTGTAATAATCGATTACGTCTCAAAATTCTTGAACAATTGTTGCGAAACATCTCTTAACTAGGCTATTCGTAAGCATATAAATATTCCTTTGCGTAGAATTAAAGCCTTAGTGGGCTTAAATACACAGTGTCTGTAACTCTTACATATTTGAATTTCATACTATAAATATGACTTCCACAACTGAAACCACTGCAACACCAAACGGTGCCTTTAATGTTCTTTATAAGGAGCAATTTCTCTTTGATTGTGGGCATTTACTCCAATTTTGTGAGAAAGTGGATGATAACACAGTGTCAAATGAGTCAATTCTGGAAACTGTACAAAAGGAATTGGACTCGAGATGGGCAAGATTAGACTCTACTTACCAAAAGGTAATGGTATCTCTAGATGAGTCAATTGACATGGAATTCAAAAATCGAGCCCGAGGTGAATTCGATTCGTGCTCAGATGCATATATCCACACCGCTTCTCAAATTTCGGAATTACTAAAGCTTAGTCGAATAGAATCGGCCCAAGTTCCCATCTTCCAATCGACATCTCGCTTCTCTGTCCCGCATCAAAATTATGTGCCGGATAACTCGAGTAATCTCATAAAACTTCCTCCCTGTGATACAGAGGTTTTCAAGGGCAGCTACGAGCAATGGCCCTCATTCCGGGATATGTTCACAGCATTATATATTAACCACTCGAAACTATCTCCGGTTACTAAACTCTATCACCTTCGTAATAAGACGAAGGGTGAGGCGGGGGCGATAGTCAAAAGGTACCCGCTTTCACATGAGAACTTCGAACTGGCATGGGATGCTTTAAAATCTCGCTACGAAAACAAGCGTGTTCTCGTAGATAGCCAGATAAAAAGCCTGTTTGATATTCCTCCCGCCGCCAATGAAGACAGCGAATCGATTCGAGCTATACAATCTGCTGTAAACGATTCTTTAGCTACCCTAAGGACTCTAGGGGTAGCGGTTGAAAGTTGGGATCCGATCCTTATTCGTCTCATTTCGACTAAATTGCCAGATGTTACGCTATCTCTTTGGGAACAGTCTCTTACATCGCCTCGAGAGCTTCCGAAATGGGCGCAAATGTCCCAATTTCTTGTGGACAGATATGAATCTGTTGAGCGACTGACGAGTATTAGAAATCATAGAGATGGTTTAAAACTCACCCGATCATCTCAACATAGCATCCAAACGTATGCTTCACATGAAAATGTGAATTTAAGGTGTAAATTATGCAATAAGGAACATACTATTAGATTATGTCCGAAGTTCCTAGCCTTTACTGTGCAACAAAGGATTGATTATGTTTTTCAAAACAAGTTGTGCAATAATTGCCTAGGAACATCGCACCTCAAAGCGAATTGCAAAAGTAAGCACACCTGTATGTACTGTAAAAAATCTCATCACACGTTATTGCACATGCCAAGAAAGCCTCAAAGTTCAACTCAGAGCACTGAAAACCCTCAGAAAGTGAATGTTAAGGTGGGAGCTAATACTTCGTCAACAGCTAATACTCCGCAAACAGTCGAAGAGAATAGTCATATCGAACTTCCTACCACATCCAGCAGAGTTCAAGCCAACTGCTCAACTAGTAGTGAAAATATTCTGCTACGCACTGCCCTGCTGCAAATTGAGCATAGAGGTGAATGTTTTACAATTAGAGCTCTAATTGACCCTGGATCTCAACGAACATTTCTGGCGGAAAAGGTTAGAACTCGTCTTCAGATCCCATATAAGAAATCCCTATTCGAAATTGTTGGTATTGGTGGGCAGAAACAATCTGCCAGTAAAGAATGCGATCTTACACTTTTTGCAAAGAGAACGAATGCCAGAATCCCGATAAAAGCTATAGTCTTGCCAAAGGTCACGAAGCAACTCCCGACTTGTTCCTTTGAAGTACCTTATTCTAAAGAACTTGAAGAATTAGATCTAGCTGACCCAACATTTAATAAAGCCTCACAAATAGATCTAATTCTAGGCAATGACTATGAGGGTTTCATAAATATTGAGGGCATAAAGAAAAACATTTGCGGCCAAACGTCGGCATATAACACTATATTTGGTTGGGTTCTAAGTGGTCCAATTCAGTCACAACCCATACAAGCTTTTACAACCTCAGTTGTTGAATCCGAAATCTCTGAGCTCACTACCCTTCTAAAAAAGTTTTGGGAAGACGAAGAAATCCCCACAAGTCAAGCAAAATCGGCAGAAGATGAATTCTGCGAAGAGTTTTATGCGCAAACGACAACACGACTGGAAAATGGGAGATTTATGGTAAGGTTACCTTTTAAACCAGATTTTCCCGAAAAAATCTTCCTCGGATCATCCCGGTATATAGCTCTGGCGCAATACGCCAGAATGGAGAAAACTCTCTCTAAAAACCCAGAACTAAAATCCAAATATAGCGATGTTTTAAAAGAGTATTTAACACTGGAACACATGGAAGAAACTTCTTCCCACGAAATAGTATCTCAAAATAAATTTGGGTCATTTTATTTGCCTCATCATGCGGTGGTAAACCCGGAACACAAAACTACTAAAGTAAGGGTCGTATTTAATGCTTCGAGAAAAACAAAGTCTCAATTTTCCCTGAATGATATCCTCTACACAGGTCCAACGTTACAAAGCGATTTAATGGCAACGATTCTTAGGTGGAGGAAGTATAGATATGTGTTCAATGGCGATATTCAAAAAATGTATCGCCAGATTTTAGTTCACCCCAATGATAGACCGTTTCAGAGAATATTGTTTCAAACTCAGGCTGATGGGCCTATTAAAGATTTTCAGTTGAACACAGTCACTTTCGGGGTAAATTGTGCTCCTTATCTCGCTATTAGAACTCTTCTGCAACTTGCATTAGAGTCTGAAGATGACTTCCCTAGGGCGGCCTCAATACTGCGAGAAGAGACTTATGTGGATGACATTCTCTCAGGAGGTCATTCGATAGAAGAAGCTCTCTCTGCGCGGGATCAACTCATTTGTACACTTAAGTCCGCTGGATTCCCTTTAAAGAAAATTACGGCAAATCATTCACAATTACTTGCACAATTACCGAAAGAAGACCTCTATGACCTAGATTTTCTTAGATTTCACGAAGCAAGCAACGCGAAGACCCTTGGAATCCGGTGGAATGCACTCACAGATGCATTCAGTTATAGGTATACTCCAATAGATCTCCCCGGGAAGCTAACAAAACGCAAAATTCTATCTTCAGTTGCCAGGCTTTTTGACCCGGCAGGATGGCTGGCTCCCATTGTCATCAGAGCAAAGATACTCATGCAACAGCTATGGTTACAAGGACTGGAATGGGATGACGATGTTCCTTTACAATCCCGCCAGGATTGGAAGGATTTGGTTCATGATCTTCCCACAATTAACACTATCTCAATACCACGTTGGATGCGGTATATACCTTCCGACACTGTCCAAGTTCACGGATTTTGTGACGCTTCCAAGGTTGCTTATTGCGCAGCAGTTTACATACGATGCCAAACTGAGAAACACGAGATTTTCTCGAATTTGTTAGTGGCAAAAAGCAAAGTGGCTCCGGTTCAAACTGTATGTCTCCCACGGTTAGAGCTTAATGGCGCAAGATTATTGGCGGATCTCGTGAATTATGTAACCTCTTCTCTTAAATTGGAAAATGTAGAGTTGTTTCTCTGGACTGATTCCTCTATAGTCCTCGGTTGGCTCTCGAAAACACCTTCATCATGGGAAACCTATGTTGCGAATAGGGTTGCGCAGATTCACCGATTAGTACCGAATATAAGGTGGCGCCACGTTCCAACGCGTGACAACCCAGCAGATCTCGGGACGCGTGGGTGCAAGCCACAAGATCTCACACATAACTCATTATGGTGGTGTGGACCATCATGGTTAAAGAACCCCTCTTCTGGATGGCCAAAGAGGAGCCCGATAAATTTGACCCAAGAATCGAAAGAGATTCAGGTGTTACACTCAGTAACTCAAGATGATGATATTCTGAAAAGGTTTTCGTCATACAATAGAGCCTTACGGGTTATCTGTTATATTTTTCGATTTTTCTATAATTGTAGAGACAATAAGGGGTCTACTACAAAAAATCTCACCCAAAAGGATCTAACCCAGTCTGAAATGAGATCTGTTAGGATCCGACTTATTCACTTGTCTCAAAAGGTATTCTATGCGGAAGAATACGAATGTTTAGTTCAAAATCGAAATGTACCTAGTAAAAGTACCATTAAAACATTAAACCCATTTCTTGATTCGAACGCCCTTATACGAGTTAATGGTAGATTATCCCAATCTTCACTCCCATACAATGAGCGTTACCCTATTATAATGCCAGCAAACTCTCAATTTTGCCAACTGTACCTAAATCACTTACACTATTTCCTCTGTCACGCAGAATGCAGACTAATGTACCGAATGGTACAAACGGAATTTTATATTTTCCGTCTCAAAACTCGAGTAAAAAAGATAATACGCCATTGTAAAATTTGTATTATATATAAACAGAAACCATGCTCTCAGATAATGGCGCCGAGAGGTGTACGTTGTCTCCGCCGTTTCAAATCACGGGCATTGACTTTGCTGGCCCGTTTGACTTGAAAATCTCACACTTACGAAATTCTACCTCGGTAAAGTCATATGTCAGTGTATTTGTTTGCTTCAGCACAAAAGCAGTTCATTTGGAGCTATGCTCGGATTTATCCTCAGCGGCATTTCAAGCCGCATTCGCTCGATTCGTTGGGAGGCGGGGGCTTCCCCAAAGGGTGGTAACTGACAATGGCAGGAATTTCCTTGGGGCTAGTAGAACACTCGAACGAGATTTTAATTCGTTTGTTCAAGGCGCAGCCGAGGACATAGCACAGAAGTATATCGTTCAAGGATTCGAGTGGAAGTTCATACCACCACATGCACCTCACATGGGCGGCTTGTGGGAAGCCGCGGTAAAAAGTTTCAAGTTTCACTTGAAACGAATAGCTGGTTCTCAAAAGTTTACCTTCGAGGAGCTATCCACTATTTTGACACGGATAGAGGGTACCCTAAACTCTCGACCGTTATCTGCCTTATCCGAGGATCCATCGGATTTAACGGCACTGACCCCTGGTCATTTTTTAAGAGGTGCTCCCCTGATGGCTTTTCCTGAGCAAAACTACCAGAATATGTCTCTGATCAATCGATGGGAAAAGCTCAAGGCCCTTCATCATCAATTCTCAATCCTCTGGAAAGAGGACTACCTAAAAGCACTACAAAGACGCTATAAGTGGAAGAATTCCGTTCCCAATATCAAGATAGGAGATTTAGTGGTCGTGATGGATGATCTGCAACCACCACATGAGTGGCGGTTGGGAAGAGTAGAGAGGACTTACTCCGGCTCAGATAAGAATGTGCGAACCGCGGACGTTCGGGTATCTACTGGAATAATTACTCGACCCATAGTAAAGTTATGCTATATCCCATTTAAGGATGATGGGGACTCTGCACAAACGTAACTTTCGAACCTAATAAAATTTTTATTACAACCTTATCACTTGTTTCCTAGCACTAGTCCTTCTCAGAATGGTTTAAAATATCTCAACTATTCACAAGTCCTTTTAATAACTCGCTTTTACTTCCCTTTTTTTCCTAGGCCTAACAGAAGACTTACGGCTACGCGTCGCCACCAAGAAGTCACCGATAGACGCCAACCCCATCACCAGGAAGCCACCAATCGACGTCGAAACCGACACCGTCATTCCGGCCAGAGGCGTATGAACCGTGCACAAAGGCATCACCGCGACGCATCACGTTGTGATCCGGACATTTATCAATGCCGGATCTGCAAACGATTCCACGCACTGCGGTTTTGTTTCAAATTCTTAAGAATGTCCGTGACTAAAAGACAAGAGATGGTGGACAAACATCGCTACTGTGAGAACTGCCTAGCAGCAAGCCATGACCTGCGCGCGTGCTCATCGTTGGATACTTGCAAGAAGTGCGATAGTTACCATCATACCCTTTTACACCCAAAGCCTAAGGGTAACCGGAAGCAGAATCGTGTCCAGACAAACCAGCCACCTGTACCACAACCGACTAGAGGAGCACGTGCCGTAAAGCCGACAGTGACCTCTTCCCCAGACGCCAAGGTTATTGTGGAGGCAATTAAATCGCTAGCGCAAGTGCTATGCACTACGTCTCCGGAAAGTGCAGCTGTTGCGTAAACCGCAAGGCCGGCGCCATGTTTAATGTAGATTAAACACTTTAATTATATTCATCTGAATTGGAGAATATAATTTCCTATTACTCAAACGTAATATAAGTTTCCATCCCTGAATTTATTTAGTACTCGTTGGAAATTCTAAATGTCACTTTTATAAAAATGTAGTAAACCATAAGAAAATGAAGTAACGCACCTTTAAAAGATACAAAAAAATCAAACACTTGCTTGTACGAACTCAACTTAGCCAGTAGCGATAAGTTCTACACCTCTTTATTAATAAATTGAATCAAACCGTTGCCCTACTAGTGTATTTGATTTTAAAAGAAGATACTTACCTCAAAATTTCATTGCTGTAGAGAAGTATACATCAACCTCCGTGTGAGCTGCCTACGGAAGATAGACACTCACCTTACTATAAACCCCAGCGCTCAATTTAGTAAGTGTCCCATACAAAAGGTAAGCATTTATAATTTATCTCCCGCATAAAGGAAAGGTCTCAACCCCCCTCCTATCTCTTTTACACATTTCCCTCCGGTTACACTTATGTGAGAACGATTGTAATCGGTCACCTTCCACAAAGATTGGCAACCTTGTTAATTCTTACTCCAACCCATAGCCAACCTGGAAGAAGCTTTTAATAAGTGGTCACCCGTGCAGACACTTATTTAATGGTTTTTAATCCAAATTTAGATATTTTAATTAGGCTTAAGTTCATTGAATTTAATTTTCATTAAATTATTTTTATGAAGACAGGAATTTTTCAACATGAACTTAATTAAAATTTTATTGATAATTTTTCATTCTTGACTGCGCTGAGATTTGAACCCAGGCTTTCACTGACAGGTTGCCCAGACTAGTTTCGATTGTAACCACTCAATCTCTTCAGTGGGGTTTGCCGTTTTACTCACTCGGCTATTGAAGCCGGATGACGTCAATAGTCAAACATCAATCCTTAAGCCAAATGGTATTTCACCTTGGTAGAACGAAATTTGCTTTTTGAACGAATGATTATCTATTTTAATTTATTTACATGTTCTTCCTAACTAATGATTTTTCGTACTTTTTGTCAAGAATTCTTCTTGAAATCCAAAGTACATTTTTCTTTTTTCATGTTTTTGTCTTTCTTTTTTTCTTGTTACCCTTTTTCAGCACAACTTGAAGGACAAATGTAAACATAGCTCGTGCCTTAGCTGTTAACAATAATAAGTATTGTGGTTATTTTATTGAGCTGTTAATGGTTTTTAATCCAAATTTAGATATTTTTAATTAGGCTTCAATTCATTGAATTAAATATTTATTTTAGTTTTAGCAATTATATAAATTTTTGTAAGAATATAAAAATCATTATTTTCAAAGAAAAGTTGGAAAATGGCGAAAAAAGTGCTAATGGCTAAACTCATTTTTTAATGGCTAACCAAGGTGCAAAATGGCTAAATCTAGCCACTATATGTCTTAATTGGCAACACTGGCGAGCACCTTTCTTTAAGATGTTCCGAGTTAAATTCATCTAGGCGTTATTGACAAACTCCTCTCTTTTTTGTAATGATTTTCCATAAAGAGACATGGAAAAATATGGATTTGTGTTTTTTTTTCTTTGCACAACGGTCAGACTCATATTCTTCAATTAATGTTATAATTATATATATATATATATATAATTTTTTTTATCAGCCTTCATCACCAGTGGTGACTGAGGGTATACTAATTTTGTCATTCGCAAATGACGCTCATTTTTGAACGACTAAAAAGAAAAGATCAACATTAGTGCCATACTGCTTCTAGTTCTCCTAGGCAGTCCAGCAGGAAAAGAATTATGAAACGAAATGTGGACCAACGACTCTAAACAATTGATATTTCTGTAAGAAAATCTTACATTAAATGATAGCGAAATGAGAAGAAATCATATTACTTCCACTCTCGAAAAACACTTAAACTGTAGTCAATTTTGGACTGTAATCGTTTTTTAAGACTGTAAGTGACTCTGCAAAATTTCGTGATTGCTCCATAATTTACCATAGTTCCAATATAAAGCCCACGCAGTGAAATCATTGAAATATGCTATACGGTAACAAATATAGATATGGTGTTCAAATTTGGTAGAATTTAGCTTTGAAAGGCTAGATATAAGGCCAAGCAGCTTTGTGACAATCGATCCATAATTTACCGTAGGTTTTATATAAAATGGCCTTCCGCAAAGCACTTAAAACACATAATACCGTAATAATAGCACTACTCTAATGAAATTTGCTCCATATTATGTTTTTTATACCAGGAATCATTCTACAACATTTTTTTATGAACGATCTATAATTTACTACTGGAGCAATGTAAAATCACCTCCTGCAAATAACTTAAATATGGCTAAAACTGGTACGAATGATGATATTTTATTCAAATTAGATCAAATTAAATTTTCTATGACTAGAAATAATGGCATAACATTTTCTGATGGTCGGTCAATTTCTTTATCTATACTAATATTTTAAATTCTTGACAAAAAGTATGAACAACAGAAGTAAGGAGGAGCATGTCAATCAATTAAAACATATAATCATTCAAAAACAAATTTCGATCTACCAATTTGGTTAAAAGATTGAAGTTTGGAAATTGAGCCAGCCGGCCTCGATGGCAGTGAGTATTAAGACGGTAAGCCCCTTTGTGGAGATTTTGTGGTTGCAATTGAAACATGTGAGGAAAACCTGTCCTTAAAAATCTGGGTTCAATTCCCAGCTCATTCAAGAATGTAAAATTATCAATAAATTTTAATTCATTTCATATTGTAAGATTCCTTCTTCATTTCAATAATTTAAGGAAAATTAAATTTACTGCCAGGCCCACAATGTCGACAAGAACATTTCTTTCGCATTTTTATATTGAAAACAATAATAACAAATTTAAATTTGTTTTTTTTTCAATATAAATGTTAGAATGAAATGTTCTTGTCGACATAGTGGGCCAGGCCCTTAATGAACTTTAGCCTGAATGAAATATTACAAATTTGGATTAAGAACCATAAACAGTTCAATAAAATAACCACAATATTAATTCTAATATTATAAAGCTGAAAAGTATGTTTGTTTCTATGTTTGTAAAGGGGTCTGTACACGGTCAAAATGCTTGCCATACAGGCGTATTCACTCCTGTACGTGTGCTGGACGTAATATTCGCCGTCATATCTAAATTTTTTTGATTTTCCATCCAGCATCGTCGGTGTCACACATGCAAAGACATTATCACTAATACTACCATAGCGCTTGATGCGAAATGCTTGACCGTGTACAGACCCCTTTAGAGATAATCTAAGGAACTGCCGGTCCGATTTTAAAAACTTCTTCAACAAAATGTAGAATGGAACCTCCTTACGGACATAGGCTATATAAGGTTCCACTAAAGTGCATAGGATAGGTCCAGGGGCGCTAAACCTCCTAATCTAAACTCACATATATCTCCAAAACGAAAAGAGACAGAACAAAATAGAAAACTTATCGTTGTTCTTTAGAAAAATAAGCGGACAGGTGTCTGGCTCTTTTTTGAGATTTGGCCCTTTTAGGGAGTAAACGGGTTAAACCTGAATTTTGATACTTTTTAGTCACCCCGTCTATCTTTTAAACCAATAAACGTAAAACAAAACATTATATCACGTTCAAAACTTATCTAAAAAATACAAATACATATTTGGCACTTTTTAGAAATTCGAACGTTTAAGTGCTGAAATTCGTAACTATTATTAATACTTTTTTTACAAAGCATTTTTCTCCATTCTTTGGCATAAACGTATTAAATGAATTCCCACTACAGTATTACAATTTTTGATACTACAATGGGGAGAAAAAAAGTACCAAAAAGGGGAAATTAGGAAAATGAAATTTTTTTCTTTAGATTTTTGGTTGCACAACTGGAACTTTTTTTTAGTTATCGGTAATATTGGACGCAGAAACATGATATTCAACATGCAATATCCTGAGTAATAAGACTATATGGGGGAACTTTTTGGTCTTTAACTGGTACTTTTGGAATTTCCATTAATATTGGACTTAAAACATAAAATTAAACATACAAGGTCCTGAGTGAATAAGAATTTTTAAAGGGATATATTTGGTACTTTTTCGTTCTTTAACTGGTAGTTTTTTTTATTTTCGTTAAAATTGTACCTATGAACATAAAGTTAAACATGCAAAATCCTGAGAGGATGAGAATATGTAGCAGGGCTTTCAGGGTGTTATTTGTTCCTTAGCTGGTACTGTTTTTAATTTTCATTAGAATGCACCCAGAAACATAAAATTTAACATGCAAGGTCCTGAGTGAATGAGAAAATGTAAGAGGGGTTTTTGAATTTTCGTGAATATTGGACTTAGAAACATCAAATTAAACATTCAAGGTCCTGAGTGAATGAGAATTTGTAAAAGGGATTTTTTTGGTACTTTGTATTTCTCTAAGTGGTACTAACTAGGATAGGATTCAGGGCCGCTAAACCTCCTATAATCAGAAAATATTAATTATCGTTTTAAAAGTGATCTATTCAGCCATGTCACAGAGTACAATTTCGTTCGGAATGATTCCGTTCGGAACCGAAGAAAACATATTTGTTTATTGATAGAAAGTATATTTTGATAGTTATTTGTCCTTTAAGATAAAGAAAACTCCGTTCATGAAAACAGAAATTGTTTCATTCCGCAAAGTTTTTTCGTAATTTTCTGAAGCACCAAAATACGGAATGAATTCCGTTTCCGAACGGAATTGTACTCTGTGACATGGCTGATTAAAGCAATAGTTGGCATATTCAAAATAAAGCCATTTCAACATTAGTACGCTGTTCACCCTCCACTCCGCCTCCAGTCTATCACTCCTTTCGACCGTCCCCGGGCAGAATGCGAAAGCGACCAAGAGGAGTCATACGGAGAATTGCTGCCACATCAAAAATATCTAACCAATTTTAATGCAATTTGAATAGATAGATTAGCGTAATTAAAACACACAGGGTTTATTTGTTTTTTAAAGCTAAGAATATGGTAAATTTCGATTTTGATGAAATTTAAAAATTATGTAGATTGATCTACACACAATAAAGCACACAGGCTTTATATATATTTATACATTTATAGTTTGTCAAAAATTAATTCTGGGCAGAAACGGCTAGTATAACATAAAGCGTATTAAGCAACGATATATAATAATACTCTGATGCCAGTTTTTATAAAGATTGGTTGAGTTATGGGCTCTATGAAATGTTCTAGTTTTCGTCGGAAGCTGGCCAAGTTTCGACATAGCCAAATATAGCACTCTTACTAGTTTTTTTTATTTTTAAGAAACAATAACTAAAACATTTTATATAATAATATTATTTTATTATACATATATAACAAAGTATTTTAAAAATGTATTCTTACATTTGCCTTAAAACTAAAATCGTTTTTAATATTACCGAAAATTTAATAAAAATATAAGATAAATTTGACAAATATCACAATATTTTATTCGCTTATCTATGGGATTCTAAGTGGTTTGTTAGGAAAGTACCAGAAGTACATAATAAGATGATCGTCAATACTCTTTTGTCTTAGTTTAAAAAGTTTATACTAGTAAATTTTAGTTTTTTTTTTAATAATAGTTATAAGAATTGGCCTTAAATATTACGAGAGTCGTTGTCGAAGTCGTAGCCTTTTGAAATTTTTATCGATATTAATTAAAATGTATGTCAATAACAATGTAAAACACATTGCAAGTTTGTCGTAGTTGTGTCGTTTACGATAATCTTAATACCAATTCTTAAAATCGACCTGTTTTCAGTTACTTAAACGACACTCATAATAAGGCCGAATAGTTTTCACAGAATTTTTTTTATGTTACATAACATAAAACAAATTTTTAATCTTTTTATTTTTTCTTAAGTTTTATTAAGAAATAAAAGGTTTTATAATATCCCTGAATTTCATATTATATATTTTGAATCTGAATGACTCTGTGATTATAACATTATATTACTTCTTACATTAATAATAATATTAAAAAATCTTAAACTAATTGTTGTACTTAAACATAGTTTAAGTTTATTAAAATCTAATCAAAAACTTAACTATTTCAATATACATAAATAATATTGAGAGGCGGAGAGCCAAGACTCTTTTTAATTGCTTTACGGCAAATAAAAACTCTATATAATGCAATAATTTTATTTCAAATGTCTTAATTTAATCTGCTTACAATGATTTTACATATTTACCATCTTCTAACTTCCAATCTGATTCAAAGCCCTTATTCGTATATTCCAAATTCTTTGCAGCCTCAGCATGATTTTTATTACGGGAAATTTGTGTAGAATGTCTAATGCCGTAAATAAAATAGGTCACATAACCAATGGCCAGCCATATGAGGAATCGAATCCAAGTATTCATATCTAATTGAAACATTAAATAGAGATTGGCAAAAACACTTAAACAGGGTATAACAGGTACTAGAGGTACTTTGAAGGACAGTTCTTCTGTAGAAGCTGGCTGGCAGCCTATTATTACTACAATAACTATCAACGTCACTCCCAAAACGCTGAGAGCCACAATACTGTCGGTGGAACCAAAAGTGAAGATTTTATCCAAAGCACACCATAAAATACATATAACACCAAATAAAACAATGCCAATTTTTGTAATGGCCGAGCTTAAGACATTTGGCTGGCGATAGGAATTGATGTTGAAGAGTTGTTTTATGACCAAACGTCTACTTATAATTATTTCCTTTACCATAGCTTCATCTTCGTAGCGCAAAACCAAAACGCAAATAGCCACTATACTATAGGCCATAAGAGTGCCAATTGACATCATATCGATTAATTGATCGAGGTCGAATATCAAGGCCATTGTGGCAGCAAATAATCCAGATATAATTGTGGCTATTAAAGGAGTTTTAGTGTAATCATTGACTTTGGATAATTTTTTGAAAATAATGCCATCACTGCCCATGGCATAGAGAACACGAGGCAAGGGGAACATGGCACCTAACAAACAGGTGCACAAAGCAAAAATAGCACCTCCAGTAACAATCCATTTGACTGATATCAAATTAACGGCTTCAAAGGCAGCAGGGAAAGGAGCATTTCGATCTTGTTCGTAATATGGAACCATCAAGGTCAAAACTGTGGAGACACCAAAGTAGGCCATGAATACTATGATCAAGGAAATGACTATAGCCAAAGGAATATTGCGCTTGGGATTAATGGCTTCTTCGCCAGTAGTGGCAATACCATCAAAACCTACAAAACCGAAAAAGCACTTGGCCGCACCTGCCATCACACCAGCTACGCCAAAAGGCATAAAGCCACCTGTGCCAAAACCATCGGGTACTTTATCCTGGGGTATGGACCAATTAGAGCTGTCAGCTTAAAATTTAAAACACCAAGGAATTTTATTAAACTTATAAGGTTTTTGTTTTGTTATTATTGTATAACTTACCTTTAATGCTCCCAGCAATTATAACAATTAAAATCGTTAATATATTCACGGTTGTGAAAATGTTGTTTAAAAAACTTGACTCCTTGACACCAAAAGCTAATAAAGCAGTTAAAATTAATATCAAGCCAAAAGCCAAGAAATCCGGATAATCTCCCAAAAAGTCCACATTTATGGACACAGTCTCGGTTAAGGCTTTAGACATATTCTTATCAATCAAAGAATCAAAATAACCACTAAATCCTCTGGCAACAGAAGCAGTTCCTAGAATTAAAACACAATCATTCAATATTCAAAATTGTCTTTTCAAAAAAAAATGTTAGTAAAACACACCAATCACATATTCCAGTATCATATTCCAGCCTATGGTGAAAGCCACAAACTCTCCTATAGTCACATAACTGTAAACATAAGCACTTCCGGCTTTTGGTACTCTGGCGGCAAATTCGGCATAACAAATACCGGCAAATGCTGAAGCTACGGCTGCTATCAGAAATGAAAGAGTTACTGCAGGACCGGCAATATTATAGGCCACCGAACCAGCCAAAACATATACACCCAGACCCAATGTACTGCCTACACCTAAAGCAGTTAAATCGAATAAATTTAGCACACGGGCGAGTTTTGATTCTGACTCTACAACATCATCGGTTTTACGGCGTGTCAAAGCATTCCAAATATTGACCATTATTTATTTAGATTTATTAGTCTGAAACAAAGATTTATATACAAGTTATAATATTGTTTATAAGAATTATTATGAGTTTTTATGCCGTGTAGTTGCACCGACTGGGTTCTTGAATAATTCTAAGTCGATTAAGCCAAGTGCATCTGCCCACCTGACATCAGAAAATTATTAATTTACTTTTCGAAAAGCGAGTTTCTATGATCGAGTTTCTATACTTGTGACACTTTCTGTGCTTTTTATACGTTTTAAATTAATGGCAAGGCATTTGATGCGCTAAGTCTTTTGTTTTTTTATCCTCTTTTGTGTTAATGTTATTACTAAACAAAAATTTTTTTTGCAAAATATATCGACCACACAAGCATATTTATTGATTACATTGAAAATAAGATAAAATGTGTTATCCTTGGCTATTTGATACGTATATGCTAAGCTTTCGAAACGTACATGCGTTCTACGCATTTTGCATTGATTCTACTTTTTTGGACAGATGTATAAAATTAAACAACGCATAGGACGAACGGAAAACAACTCCAGCTTAAAACTTGGAAAATATTTAAATTTTTAAAAATTCTAAAACTTTGATATGAAAAATTTCTCAACGCAATTACCCTTTAAGTTCCTTATTAGCTTAAATCTAAAATTTGGGACAATATGGGAAACAAAATGTTTGAGATAGGGAATAATGAGAACTTTTAAATTTAACTTATGGCATAAGCCAACATTCTCTGGCAATACTGCCTATAATTTTTCAAAGATGAAATGACAAATCTCTACAAATTTCACAAAACTTTAAGAATTGTCTCTAATCACTAAATTCATAGAATCAAGGAAACAATTTGTTGATTTTAACAAGTAAAATGGAAAGTTGTGAATTTTTTTTTTCAATTAATGATATTTAAAATTTTAATTAAAAAATTGTCAAAAAACTTTGCGAATTGATTTCAAACAATGTGTTAATTGATTTAATTAAAAATAGCTCAGGTTTTGACAATTCTCAACAACAATTACACAAGTTTCAATTTAAATTAATTTAAGAGAAAAAATAAATTATATATTTATTTTTTTTTTTTTAGTAATAAAAAATTTATTTCAAAACACGTAAAATGTTAATTAAATCAAAATTTTGTTTTTAATTTTTATTTTTCAACTAAAAAAAATAATTGATGCAATTATAACATTAATTAAATTAAAATTATTTTACAATTTTTTTAATTGATAGAAAACTACTGAAATTTTTTTCTGTGCATAAGCCATAAACCGCAACTTGCACTCTCAAATAAGTTGGTCGAATTCGAAAATTTTTAGGGTACAGAAAACATTCTCGCCAAAAAAATAATATTTTTTTTTTTTTTAATGAAAACAATAATCAAAACGAAAATATTTAAACGTTTTATTAAATCAACAACATTTCTGCAGAAAATATTATGAATATCAAAATATTATTTATGTCAAGCAAATATAATTAATTTTTTAATTACTATCATAACTTTTTAACTGAAATCAGTTTAAATTTTTTCTGTGAACAAGAATAATTCGAATATTAATTAATATAACGTACGGTTTGTAAGTCATTTCATTATAAACGTGATAGTGATCGGAAAATAAGCAAAAAAAAAGTATATATTTTTTAATAACAAAATGACAGTGTTTGAGTCCATTGTGTATAGCTAACGTGATACATTTAGGCCCTAATCATGTAAAACGCAACGCAACGCCAAAGAATAACATTGAAAGCACAAACAATGTCATAAATATTTTGTAATTTTGTTGTTGCCCTCTACCTGAGCCTCGGTAAAAATCCAAAATTGGCAGATCTCAAGAGAACTCAATGATCTCTTGCGATCGCAACTGACCAGAGATTATATCTGGTACCACGGGAGATATAAGCCCCCGGAAAGTTGGCACTAGACTGAGTATCCGTTGAGACCTCCATTAGTATGCTTCTTAAAGAAAATGCCTTCTGTGTTTTAAGAAGTTGGTTCTTGCGGGAGCTTTGCTTTTCCTTCCAAAATATACTTTTGGGGATCACTTGGTGGTTTGTGGTTTACTTCCCAAAGTCGCGGGAAGGGAGAACCTTAAAATCCCACCGATAGGCTGATTTTGCACCACTTGCAGGAATGTTTGGCCTTAAGGCCTGATCATATCTGGGTGCTGTTTCTACTTCACAGATGCTGCCAGAATTTGTCTAGAAGCAGCGGATGTTAGACAGCTCCAGTGCATTATCTTGCGGGCTATGCACTCAAATTGCAAGGTGGGTGTAAACGCCATGTTTGTCACCCAAATGTTGTACTTTGTCGACGTCCATATAACGACGGGACAAAAATAGAAGAAGTTGACGCAGACTTTTGCAATTTCGTAGAGTAGTAACATTTACCTTAGTTAAGAAAAAAAAAATTAAGTTCTGAAAAAAATCGGACACGCCTTCAACTTCGCTACTTATAAAGATCCATAATATATATATTTTTTAGGGTCTTAGATTAATATTGTAGAAATTCGAGCGAAATGACAACCTTATACATATAATAAACGAACATATCGCACTTGTTCCTCTTAACAGCGTCAACTCAAAATTGTTCACTTTTTGCAAGAGAGCGATAAACAGCAATATCTAACAACTGTTAAAATCTTAGCTCTATTTTTAGTATTTTGCCTAAAAAAATGCAGTTTTATCCCCATTTGTAATATAAGAATACATATAAAAAAAAAGTTTTTTGTCTCTACTGAGAATTTATAAAATTTGTGTTGACTCTGTTTCGAGGAACAAGTGCGATATATATACCCCTTTCACCTGTGTTAAAGAATATAAAAAGGATGTGAGATTGAAATGGATCTGAATTGGAGTAATAATTTTAATCATTCTTGGTTAAATTGATTATACATTAAGTGATAATATATAAATGAAATGGTTTTTTTTAATTTTGTTTTTTTTTTTTCTTTTTACCCTCTTACAACTACAATTCGTGTAGGAAAAAAACCAGCCAATTGTAGGGGAATATAAGAAATATAAATTCACTGTTTATTGTTGTGGCTTTTTTGAAGCTTTGATATTGTTACAAGTAAGACCTGAGTGTTTAAACTTCTTATGTACTTTATGGTCTTGTTTTTATAATATTTTTAGCTTGTCTAAAGTCTTTGGAAAAAGTTTCCTGACGAGCTGGCTTAAGCAAACTAGTTTTCCCTCAAAAATTAATTTCAGTGTTTTTATCAAAAATAAAAATTGGGAGTTTAGCACATCATTAATAAATGAATTATTTAATTATAAATTTATATTTAGCTGCAAAATTTTCATTTAGCACTTGGCATCTTATTTAGCATTTTCATAAAATGTTTTTGGCTGTTTTTAGCATTTTTTATTTTAAAAATGTTGACAAATAGTTTTTTTGATTTTACTTAATTTTTTTTGATAAATTATAATAAATTTTGACTAAAAATGGTTTTCTTACATACCCCTACTACAATTAGTTGGAATTCTCCCAACATTAATTGTAGTTGTTAGTGGGTTAAAAAAAGCAAAAACAAATTGCTTTATTTTTTTGCAAGAAAATCAAAATAAAGCCATTTGCCAGTTCAGTTTTTTATGCACGTGCACTTGCAAAATTATTATTAAAGTTGTTTTTAGAAATACATAATTTTTCATTAAAAAGTATCGTTTGTTGATTTTTGGATATGGGACAAAGCACTGCGTAACGGTGCCATTAATTTAGATGCAGTTTGCATTATCACTGACGAACGTTAGTGAACTAAATAAATTTCTTAAACAAACAAAACTAATTATATATCGGAACAATTTACATTTACTGAGTTTTAGTTTTCATTAGTGCTCTATATTAGAAATATATTGCCTTAACTCTGGAATCGGAATGCTATTATAAACTTAGATGTAAATTTAACGTAATTTTCATGAAAACTTTACGTAACTTATGGTGCCAAAGATAAATTTGTATGCTGATTTTGAATAATTTTTCACCAAAAGTTTTGCTGCCGTATTCATAAAAAATAAAATAGATTTCAAACCTATTTTAAAACAAAATTTCCATACAAATTTTTCTTAAAACAGATTTCATATCCATTTTAGTTTTTTATGAATACGGCAGTTAATGTTTAATAAAAATTTTCTAAAAAAAAATACATAAAATATTGAAGTTTTATCTTGATACTAAAATTTTCGAAAATAGAGATCAAAATCTATTGTTTATTTAAATAAAGTTTAAATGGTACAAAAGAAACACGTACAATTTTATATCTGTTCTCTATGCATGGAAATGAGAAACATGATTTTTGTTTGTTGTTACCATTGTGTTTGTTGTTCTGGCTTTGCAATGAAAAAAAAACAGCTGAATTTTGTTTGTCAACAACAACTTATTTTTTTTTTTTTTAATACACTTGTTTTAAAAAACTTTAAATAGCAAACAATTAAAATAAAAATAAATTAAATAATAGCACTGTGCTACATAGGAAAAATACAAGGGTTCTCATGCACCAATTCGGTTTTTTTGGAGTTCACAGATTAAGGTGATACCAAAATTTTTTAGACTTTTTTAAATTGCTTTTATAATTGACAAGACTTGAGTTTTGAATGTAAGATATATTGAATATCGGTTGGAATTCACAAAATATTTAAACTCCAATTCGAACGTTAGGTAATAAGGCACTTTCACTCACTCTAATGAAAGCGAACACTAATGAGGCTTTCTAAAGCACGTAAATACATAACAATCAGTGGTGTATGTTTTTTATGTAGTTTTCGAGATACATTTTTAATGAGCTTCGTAATCTTTAGAGTGAAGCCAAGCTGAGTTTTTTTATGAGAATTTTCTCTTTACTTTTGTATCACCGTGTAATATTAACAGTTTTCTTAATAAATTCCACAAACTTTTTGTAACCTTTTTTCATAGCCACACCACAATAGTAGAGAAGATATTACACGTTTATGCTTACGTTTGCAAAACATAAAAATATTGGTTCTAAACTTACTTTTTAGTACACCGATCGATTCAGCATCCCAGTTCGTTGTTATCTGTCCATTTAAAGACTGAGTTAGGCGAACGTTGCTGTACCCGTAACTTACTGTAACGGACTGCTAGCACGTTGGTGCACTTATAAAACATATAGAAACGTGTCATATACATAAACAAAAAAGGCAATAGTGTACATAAAACAACACACACAGTGATGGGAAATTAAAAGGTTTAAATGGTGACCTATGTGCAGAAAAAGCACCAAGTGATTGAAATGGTATTAAAACAGTATTTAGTGTATTTAAAAAACATTATCTGATATTTATATTATAGATTTACAATAAACAAATGTTTTTTTGCATATACATACACATTTACATGTATTATTTTGTAAATGTGCATCGACAAAACAATGTTTTGTAACCATTTAAAGCCTTTTATATATTTTTAATTTATATTGTATTTGCATATGCATTTATTTATTTTGCATATGTTTATTTATATATGTATATGGAAATATATTGAATTGTAAGTAGTTTTTTCGAAAGTCCATAGATATAATGAAAAGAAGTACTAAAAAAAGAGCGAAAATACCTGCATTCAATTTAACATAAAATCACCCCATCACTGTTTTACAAAGGTCACGTAACAACGGTATGAAATTCTATTTTATTCGGAACTAGCGAGCCCGTTGCCTGCTTCGCACGGCAAAAAAACGACCAAAATGTATTCAATACTAATGAATGCTGTATGCGGTACAAAAAATGCCTGCGGCAAAAACACACTCACTTCCCATACGCACCGCACACACATGCGTTATCGGATTTCCACCAAACTTCATATAAACCATATATGGGCCACTGCCTACGTAGTGTATAAATTGTTTGGTTGAAATCGCACGACGCGTTTATGATTAGTTCGGCGACGTACATATACGGACTTATTTTTATATATATAGATGAAACGTTACAACTAAGGTACATTACATTTCGGTAAGCTTTTACATTGCTTTTCATATACCAAAAAGCGAACAGCTGATTGATACAGTACAGATACGGTACAGCCTTAAGCCTTAAGCCCTGTGTTTAAATTGCAAGTCACAATTTTGCAGTTAATATAATGAAATTTGGTACAAACGTTTTAATTTACATAAGAACGGGCCGAATTGAAAATGGTGAGAATGGGTCCATAGTTTTACATAACTTCTAAACAAACTTATTTCCGTAAATGTTGGTATTTGAATTAAATTTGATCCAAAAAATATATTATTACAACCATCAGTTTTAATCAGTTTTCCCGATTTTTTTTATATTGGTTTTTATTGGACCATATCTTCCAAACAAATAACACCCCAGAAACGGTCTTTAAATGTTAAAACGTCCTTATAAATGTCGGTATTGATATAGAATTTGGCGACGATCACTTTTAAAGAAGCTACTACTAATGGCGTTTAATGCTGGAATGACTAGAATTGGCCATAAGTGTGAAATATTGTCCATAATGAGCAGAAATCTCTCCAAGAATCTAACAACATAAAAATATTTTAAAAAATCAGCCAGTTGGCAAATCTTAATAAAATAAACTGATGGATTAACTAATTGCGGTAATTATCCACAAAATAAAGTATGGTGCATTCTTCGCGGTCTTCCAGTTTGTCCACAATAGCTAGAGATCCATCAGAGAAACTTTCAACATAAAAATGCCTTAAGGCACTAAAAGATAATTTCACGAGTGATATTTGTATTTGAGATATGATTAAATATATACCGATTACAATTAAATTTGGTAAACTTAATTCGGGCCTAATTGTATATAAATACCATAATAGTAAAATGCAAAGAAGCTTGTTTGAATTGTCACCAACAGGCTTGGTGCTTATGACAATTAAAATACACACACCAAATTTCATTAAATTATCTCGAACATTGCGACCAGTACTTTGCGCTCAAAGTCCATCCGTCCAACCAGATAGCCGGACGGATGGACATCGTTAGGCCGACTTAAAAAGTGATTTTGAGTCGAAAGTCATACTTAAATAAAGGTGTAGCAATTAATTCTCATTAGCACACACGCATAAACCCTCTTTTCTTTGGTTGTGTGGTTATAAAATCATTAGTGCTGGTTCAAACACGTCAAGTTCAGCTGAAAAGGGTTTCCTTCTCTTTTAAACCTGCGTGAAAGTTCATACACAAACACTTTGCTTGTGTCATCAATTTTCTTGCTTTATACCTAAAACTTAAACTCATCTAGTATAATTTGAACCTGAAAACGAGGAAAAATAGTGCTCTATTCGGCTTTGCCGCATCTTAAATAGGTATTTCCACAGGAAAGTCTACTTCTTGTCAGGTTACGCCACCAAACTTTGTAAAATGTTTCTCAAAGAATAATTTATATATTATTGTATTTTGATGTAAAGCGCAATTTAAGAAAAGAAACAATTAATTTCAAAAAATGGGTCTTAAATACAAGATTAAATTAAATGGTTAGTGTCATAACGTGACACTTCTCTGGATATGACCATATACCCTCCTCGTTGGTACGATAAGAAAAGAGAGTTATATGAATACCGTTCTTAAGGTATAAATCAATCTATTTTGTGTCAAGACCACTTGTCCAATTCCGGCCACATTTTGTCGGATGTGTATTGATAACCAAGATGCTGTTACCTAATTTGGAGGCTTTTGATTTTGGCGTGTTCAATATACATAAATTTATAATGTCTTTGTACGGGAAGTGCCACGCCAACTTCTCTAATCTCTTCCATTTTTTTTAGAAAAGTTGTGTACTTAGTGTACTATGTACCTATGTGTGCTAAGTTTGGACAATTATTCTTTTCCCGTTCTTTAGATATACTTGCCCAATTGCGCTCACATTTCGTTGGATGTTGTCTAATGATAACCTTAATCCATGTACCTAATTTGGAAACTTTAGATATTGAGAAATCTATAATATCTTTGTACGGGAGGTACCACGCCCAATTCTCTACTGCCGCACATTTTTTTCGGATGTTGTGTAATGATTACTAAGATGATTGTATCTCATTTGGAAACTATGGCTCTGGCCGTTCTCGAGATGTAGAGAAATCATAAATATCTTTCTATGGGAAATGCCATGCCCAGTTGTCAAATCCTGCCCACATTTTGTCGGACGTTGTAAATAGATTAGCTCGTACTTAATTTGAAAACGTTGGCCCTTGCCGATCTCCAGAAATTAAAGTAAATAAATAACAATAACAAGGGATTTAGGGGTAAAATTTGAGGCAAGCGTGGTTTTTTGCTCATATCTCAACCATTTGTAAACTGATAAGGCTGAATTTTAATAGCAAATGTGACATACAAATATAACTACCAAGTGCCCATAATATCTGAGGCCTTCGAAAACCCCATTTCAACGGACAAACTAATATCGTGATTTATTCTTCCCTTGTTATAGGAAAATTATATACCCTTTTAACTTCGGTGAAGGGTATAAAATAAAACTGACTAGTGCATTCAAGTCAGTACCACTTTTTATTATATATTTCCTTTTGTCCTTAAAACTCAAAACCTGATGAATAAAACTTAAGAAAGTGATTAAAGATCGCTAGGTGTTAACAGTGAGTAATAGTTTTTTTTTTTTTTTTTTTTTTTTTTTTTTTTTTTTTTTTTTTTTTTGCTAAAATGCAGTCATCCAATATATGCAATGAATTGATTGTTATTTCGTTAGCAGCTTAATCGTGGGAAGGTGTAATTTTATAATTTATAAATTTTCCGTATAAGCTTTTAATTTTACATTAAGGGCATATGAAAAAGAATTTTTTTAACCAACGGTTTCATTACCAATAAGAAGACAAAAGAGCGCGATATCTTTACAGCGGTTAGATATGAATATTACGTGTTGATTTTTCCAATAAAGAAAAAATAAAAATTTTGAGTTAATACACTATTGTTGAAAAAGTCTGATATATTCGTTTAAAATTAATTCTAAAAATTCTAATTTTAAAATCAACATTCTCGTAATACCTTTTATGTCGCAATATAAATTGGTTATGATAAATAAACTTTAATAGAAACAGTTCAAAATTATTTATAATTCAATAAATACTCATACTTGAAATTATCTTAAAAAATTTTTAAATCAGTAAATAAAATACCTACCGAATTTTGTTACCAATTAATCTCACAAAATAAGCAAAATGGTTGGCATTTAAGTGCACACTGTTCAATGACGTTGAAATGACAAAAAAAAAAATGATTAAAATCTTTATAACAATATTTTTTATAAACGATAAACATTAAAACTTGAGTCGTACACATGTACAGCAAAAAAAAAACACAATAAAATTACCAATTTAATTTTTGTGTTAATGAAATGTGTAAGATTTAATAAAAATACTACGAATTTTGATTGGTCGTAATACATTATGAGTTATACGACACTTTATGACTACTTCATTGGTTTGATTAAAAGTTGTACAACAAATTCGTTAAACGTAAAAAATCTTCGTTGCACTTTATTTTTGTTAATGAAAATTCAATTATACTCGTAGTGTAGAAAGTAAAATAAAAAACAAAAAAAAAAAAAAAAAAAAAAAAAAAAACAGCAGACACGTTAATGATGTTGTCACTAAATGAAGATAAAATAAAATTATTTTTATTGCTTCACATTAATAAAAGCATTTAGTTAAAACTTTGTCATAATTTTATTGAATTGTATCAACACCATTTTAGGTGGAGAGGGTAGTTCGCTTTAGCTAATGTGTGTTACATAATTATTGATTCTAGGCCCACCTCTTATTATACCGATCGAATCAGAATCACTTTCTATATCCTTCTAATAATGTCTGTCCGTCCTGCTAGATGCCTATGTAAACTTTGTGTGCATAGTGCAGGTCGCAGTTTTTGATTTACTTTGTTAAAATTTAGAGCCAAAGGAACGAAGCTTATTGAAAATAATAAGAGTCGGTCCATAGTTTCACACAGCTTCTTAACAATCTTTTTGCCCACTTTCCATCTTATTATGTTAGAAAGTTGATTAAATTTGAGCCAAAAATATTTCATTGTAACCTATGTCACCTTCGCAAATGTTATTGGCGTCGGTCCATATTTGACCATTTTGCCCAAACTAATATCACCCTCGAAAATAGCTTTTAAGCCTATAATTTCCTTATAAATCTACCTATTGCTATAAATTTTGGCGGCGGTAACTTCTTTAATAGCTACTATGTTATGGAATATAATCCTGATAGGTCTAGAATTCTCCATTGGCCCCCTTATACAGATATTTTGATAGTATTCGGCACAAAGTAGTTTTATATTAATCATAACCTCACAACATAATTTTGTTTTGCCGCGTCCATGATTGCCCAGGGGTCCCACATAAGCTAAACTCTGGAAAACATTAATATAAATATTCTGGTGTAGGGTATCAAATGATTGGGTTTGACTTATTACACTTTCTCACTTCTGTTTGGCTTTTATTTTGTTTTTATTATTACATTTAATAAATAAATTTCTGGTTTTGATTAACACAATTGTTAAAGTGCCTTAACAGCACCCAAATAAAAGTCACACGCTTTTTTCGTATTTTGTTGGATTAAATTTAATTTTTAGAACGTAATTTTTGATAATTGTTTATCTCTAAATAACTAATCAACGTTAATATTAGAGCCGAATTTTAGATAAACAAAGTGTTTTTAGAATATAGAGAATTCTTTGACAATAAACTCTTTACAATATGACATCACAATTACGATGTAATTTCTAATGTAGGAACACAATTGAGTCTTACATCGTGGCAACAGGGCCACAATCGGAGTATCCAATGGAATTTGTTCTATGTCAACTTACGGAGGAGACACTTTTTTAAAGGCTGTCTTAGGCGAACGTTGTTGTATCCGTTCTGTACCGTACCGTACTGTTAACACGTTTGTTTTGCTTTTCTGTACCGTACCTCACCGTGTTAACACGTTACGGTATGCTTTTAGAACATTCAAGAACGTGTCATATGTTTTCACATCCATAAACAAAAAAGTATTAGTATAAATAAAAGAACACACAGTGCTAGAATTAAAAATATTCAAATGTGGTGTGCTGCAATGCACATAAAAAATTCTAAGAAATCATAGAAACAGTTCGTAAAAACAAATTTAATCATTTTGCTTTAGAGAAGCTGTGAATTCGTCAACAGCAATGGTTGAAAAGTTGAGTTGAAAGAACAAAAACATATTTACAATCAGTGTGACGATTTTGTTGTTGTTTCTACAATTAATGTCGTCATGATATTTTATAAATCTCCTTTTATGAGCTGTTGCTTTTACTCGACTATTGAGCGAAGTCCAGTAAACCAAAACTGTACGACTGCAAAGACAATTAAAGACTTTTCAACAGTTGATATTTATTTTTACAGCAGAAGCAAAAGCAAGAGTTTACTTTTTGAACAAAAAGTTGATACTACAAAGCAACAGCATAAAAATTTAAGATTTTGCTTTTCTGCTGTAAGTTTTTTGAAGACTGTGAACGGTTGCTTTAATTTTAATGTGTAATAATACAAAGTGAAATCAAATTAAAACTGAACAAAAGCAAAAGTTGAAAAGTCTTTCAAACACTTGTTTTGGGTACCAATATACTTGTGCTACTTTGGCTCTTGCCGTTCTACATAAATACCGGAAAAAAACCCCAACAGCAACAAAGAATTAATGGGTTAAATTAGAGGCAGGCGTTGTTTTTTTTCTCCTAAATTTCGATGTCGAGTATGTGTGATAGCAATATATAACAATTTAGTTCCATCATTTCTGGGATCGTCGCAAAACTCATTTCAACAGACAGACGGTCAGATTTACATCGTTAAATCAACTTCGCTGCCCATAAGCACCCAGAATGTAACACTGTAAAGGGCCTAAGAAAAATATGGTAGAAATAACAAACAAAAAAGCTCTATTTTTGTTGCGTAACGCCACAAAGCTCCGGTCGCGAGTACACCTCACAGAATTAAGAACGCTTAAGCCGTTTTGCTGGCAAAAGCTGAAATTGGCGATCTAATCAAATCAGTCCGGCAAAAACTGGAATTCCAATCAAACTGGCGATATAATCAAATCAGTGAAAAACAAAATTACGTCTCTTCAAAAGCAACGTCCTCTCTGTGTTGTTTAATAGATGCGAAACATGGCTCACGCCTTCTGAAATCATCAATAAGCTGCAAACCTGTATTAAAAAATCCCTGCATTATATTCTCCATATACAGTGGCCACACAACTGGGGCCGGTAAGCTAAGCTTATTTTTTAGACCCACCTTGTTAACCTGTTTCCTCACTTTAACTAAATGTAAAACTATTTCCGCTTTACACCAAAATACAAAAAATTAAATAATATACAAATTATTATTTGAGAAACAATTTAAAATGATTGTTGGCGTAACTTGGAAGAAAGAAAACGTGACAAAAATACACTTTTCTGTGGAAATGCCCATTTTACATTTCCCCCTGTACTGAAGTTTATAATAAAAAGTACAAGGTGTCCCGGTTTGGCACCACATAGCGAAGAATAATACGTGGGTGCCATTTTTATATAATTTATATCAAAATATGTTATAATTAAATTAAAATATATCGTTACCTTAATTCCCAGGTGCGTTGATAATGTATTGCATCAACACAAATGTCCAAAAAAAATTTTGGAGTTTTTTTTTACCAAAATTAGCGATTTTATTAACAAAATCCAAAATCATATCTACAAAAGATTGTATTTTAAACGCTCAAAGACTTAACAAATAGCTTCGATAACATGCAACGTTGTCAATTATCACAACAACTGGTAGGTTTTCCAAGAAACAAAGAATACAAATAAATTATAAGCAACTTAAGGCAATTTATAAATTTACCATTTTAAACAGTTTTTTTCTTCTCCGGTGAAATATTAAATAGGGCCTTTTGCATTTTAGGCAACGATATACTTTACTTAATTATATGTAGGTCGTTTGGTTCAACATTGTCGAAATGTATTTTATTTTAAAATGTTTTGGTATAAAGCTTAGTCTTTTTAATTCTATTTGTTTTTCACAATTAATATAGAATATTTTATGGATATTGAAGAAAAAGCTAAAAATCCTACAATTCAGTAACAAAAAAGGTTTTATCTAAAAGGATTTTCATTTGATGATTCCCTTTATATATAAAAATTAATTTTACTAGTAGTAAATGAGAGTATACTAAGTATGTCATTCCGCGTGAAACCTTTTTATTATACCCCATAAAGTATATAAATTCTGGCTCCTTGAGTATTCTAAGTCGATATAGCCATGTTCGTCTGTTGAAAACACGTTCACTTTCGTAAAACTCATATGAAAACAACAAACTTGGTGTCAAATTGCTTGTTATTAGCCTAAGCAGTGCGGGATTGAAATCCAGGAAAATCTTTTTAGTAACATCAGAACTATGAATCAAAATGTGGAACCACCACCTTAAAAAAATTGATAATTTTATTGCAAAGACTAACATAAATGGTAGAATAATGCACGGAATGCTTAAAGATTTTGCACAAATCATTTTATATGACTGGAAATCATAGTGCGAAATTTCGTGAAGATCTGTCCTTAATATACCCTTGGCTCCATATAAACCCTGCTCTCGGAAAACAGTTTATTACGCCTTAAACAATTGTAATAAAATTTAATACTCCACAGTTTTATAAGACTATAAATCACACTAATAAATTTCGTGATGATCGGTCCATAACTTACCATAGGCCCTATATAAACCCCTCACTGGGTAATTAATCAAATACGCCTAATACCGTAGAAGATTCATTTATTGCGGTAAAATTTGATTCAACTTAGCTTCATATGGCCAGAAAAAATTTCACACAATTTTGTTACATACCTTAGATCCCATATTAGGCAGCCTTCTTAAATTCACTGTAAACGCTAAAAATAGTTTCACTGCTGTACTGAGATTTATTCTAATTTATGTTTTTTTAATACTTGAAATCACTCTGCAGAATTTTGTGATGACTGGTTCATAATTTACCATGGGCCCAATATGAAGTCCCCTTCTGAAAATCATTTTAGTTCGGATAAAACTGTTACTAATCATAATACTTTATTCCAGCTAGTTCAAATTTCTAAAAAAAAAGGCATAAAACTTTCTCATTGTCGGTCAATAATATAAAATAGGTCTAAACCGCAACCAATTTTAATGCTGACGTCCGTTTTTATAAAGATTAATTAATAATATATAGATATCATAAAGAGCCCACTCCTGATATATTCGAAATGTCTGTGGAGGGTATCAAAGATTCGCCACAGCGAAATATAGCACTCTAAGATATTTTTTTATTATTATTGTTTTTTTTTTAAATTTTAATTATCCTTGACCATATAAAAATTCACCTTTAATTTGTTTTTGAAAATATTATTTTAAAATTCTTTAGGCAATTAATTTTAAAATAATGTATTGTAGTGTTTATTTTACGTTGTTATCTTTATAACTGGTTTTTTTTTTTATTTATTTTTAAGAGCGTATTATTGCTATCGAACCGCACGCGACACGGTCTAAAGTTGTTCTGAACGTTAAGAGAGTCAAACTTGTTGGTAACAAATCTGTAATTCAAATTGAAGCGATAAGAAAACAGCTGCCAATTGTGCTTGATTATTACTTTTGGTTAACAATCATCAACAAAAAATAAAGATAAGAAAAATTGTCAGAAAAGTTATGAAATATATTTAAGAGTTGAGCGAGTTAATTAATAACATTTGAAATATGTTGGAAGTGCAGCTTTAAATTTAACAAAATTAACTCTCCTGTTAAATTCTCACTAGCTCTCACAGAAATCGTTTTTATTTCATTCTTCGTTCAAAAATTATTTTTATGGATAATAAATTAAAAAAAAAACACATTAAGTTAAAACTTTATACTTTTTCATTATAAAAAAACGTTTTGCAAATATAATCTTTAAAATAGAATCGTAGGTATTTACAAAATATCATGTTTTAAAATTGGATTAAATTACAACTCGCGATATGCTTAAATACTGCTCAAAAAAAACTGCTGAAAATCGCTAAAAAAAAAAATAAATAGGTTTTTAAAACTGTTAAATTTAACTAACCGTGAAAAATTATATATAAATAGCAATTTTAAACCAAAGCAACTTCACAACAAACCACAAACAAATCACTTATATTATATAAATCTAATAATCTCTTTGGCAGGGTTTTTTAGATCTCAGTTAAACTAGGTTTAGTTAATCTGAAAATAGATTTGTGCCGCCATTACCAAGTTTGTATGCATAATTCGAACCGAACAGCTTAGTTGTGCTTAAAATGGTGTTATTTAATGAAATAATAAAAAAGTCACATTTCGCCGGGAAAAAGTTAAACTAAGCTTGTCATTAAGCCACATATCAAAAACCGGGCCTTTAAAAGATAATAAAATTGTTCATTGTATACGAAGCGATTATTGCGCATTAATCAAAAAATATGTTTGAACCAGGGACCGAAAAAACAGTTTTTTTTTAAGTTTTAAAACAATACAAGCATATAAAAATAATTGTCAGAACAATGATTCAATTATTACAAATTGATACTTATGAACTTATCTTTGATAAAAAATATTGTTTTTTTAAATTTTGATTATTAATTTTTCAAGCAAGAATAGAAGTTATATTTTGATTAAAATTTTTTTTTTTTTTTTTTTTTTTGATAAAATAACAGTTATTTTTTGATTTTTTTTCTGAACAAAAATAACCGTTTTTAATATTACTGTTAATGGTTTTGTAATCCAAATTTAGATATTTTTAATTAGTTATCAAAGTTGTTTGTGGGAATACTATTATTTATTAAAAGATTTTGTTTGTTGTGCTTAATTCCCTTTTTAAATAATTGATAAAAAAATACTGAAATTTATTTTTGGAGGATAAGCTGTTGCTATGCGCATTTCACTGGTTGCTTAGGCCAGATCATCAGGAAACGTTCTCCTAAATAATTTTAGAAAAGCCAAAGCTATCAGCAAACAAAACTACAGAGGGAATGAGAATTACCTACAAACACTCAAAAAGTCTTGTTTGCAACGATATCAAAGCTTAAACAAAATACCAAACAATAAATCAGTGATGAGTTTTTATCTTTTTTATCCTTTTTACATTTCCCGCTACAATTAGTTGGAATTCTCCCAACATTAATTGTAGTTGTAAGTGGGTAAAGAAAAAACATATTAAAAACAAAAACAAAGTGCTTTTATTGTTTTCGCAAGAAATCAAAATAAAAACAATTTGCCAGTTCAGTTTTTTATGCACGTGCACTTGCTAAAATTTATTATCAAAGTTGTTTGTGGGAATACTATTATTTATTAAAAGATTTTGTTTGTTGTGCTTAATTCCCTTTTTAAATAATTGATAAAAAATACTGAAATTTATTGTTGGAGGATAAGCTGTTGCTATGCGCATTTCACTGGTTGCTTAGGCCAGATCATCAGGAAACGTTCTCCTAAATAATTTTAGAAAAGCCAAAGCTATCAGCAAACAAAACTACAGAGGGAATGAGAATTACCTACAAACACTCAAAAAGTCTTGTTTGCAACGATATCAAAGCTTAAACAAAATACCAAACAATAAATCAGTGATGAGTTTTTATCTTTTTTATCCTTTTTACATTTCCCGCTACAATTAGTTGGAATTCTCCCAACATTAATTGTAGTTGTAAGTGGGTAAAGAAAAAACATATTAAAAACAAAAACAAAGTGCTTTTATTGTTTTCGCAAGAAATCAAAATAAAAACAATTTGCCAGTTCAGTTTTTTATGCACGTGCACTTGCTAAAATTTATTATCAAAGTTGTTTGTGGGAATACTATTATTTATTAAAAGATTTTGTTTGTTGTGCTTAATTCCCTTTTTAAATAATTGATAAAAAATACTGAAATTTATTGTTGGAGGATAAGCTGTTGCTATGCGCATTTCACTGGTTGCTTAGGCCAGATCATCAGGAAACGTTCTCCTAAATAATTTTAGAAAAGCCAAAGCTATCAGCAAACAAAACTACAGAGGGAATGAGAATTACCTACAAACACTCAAAAAGTCTTGTTTGCAACGATATCAAAGCTTAAACAAAATACCAAACAATAAATCAGTGATGAGTTTTTATCTTTTTTATCCTTTTTACATTTCCCGCTACAATTAGTTGGAATTCTCCCAACATTAATTGTAGTTGTAAGTGGGTAAAGAAAAAACATATTAAAAACAAAAACAAAGTGCTTTTATTGTTTTCGCAAGAAATCAAAATAAAAACAATTTGCCAGTTCAGTTTTTTATGCACGTGCACTTGCTAAAATTTATTATCAAAGTTGTTTGTGGGAATACTATTATTTATTAAAAGATTTTGTTTGTTGTGCTTAATTCCTTTTTTAAATAATTGATAAAAAATACTGAAATTTATTGTTGGAGGATAAGCTGTTGCTATGCGCATTTCACTGGTTGCTTAGGCCAGATCATCAGGAAACGTTCTCCTAAATAATTTTAGAAAAGCCAAAGCTATCAGCAAACAAAACTACAGAGGGAATGAGAATTACCTACAAACACTCAAAAAGTCTTGTTTGCAACGATATCAAAGCTTAAACAAAATACCAAACAATAAATCAGTGATGAGTTTTTATCTTTTTTATCCTTTTTACATTTCCCGCTACAATTAGTTGGAATTCTCCCAACATTAATTGTAGTTGTAAGTGGGTAAAGAAAAAACATATTAAAAACAAAAACAAAGTGCTTTTATTGTTTTCGCAAGAAATCAAAATAAAAACAATTTGCCAGTTCAGTTTTTTATGCACGTGCACTTGCTAAAATTTATTATCAAAGTTGTTTGTGGGAATACTATTATTTATTAAAAGATTTTGTTTGTTGTGCTTAATTCCCTTTTTAAATAATTGATAAAAAATACTGAAATTTATTGTTGGAGGATAAGCTGTTGCTATGCGCATTTCACTGGTTGCTTAGGCCAGATCATCAGGAAACGTTCTCCTAAATAATTTTAGAAAAGCCAAAGCTATCAGCAAACAAAACTACAGAGGGAATGAGAATTACCTACAAACACTCAAAAAGTCTTGTTTGCAACGATATCAAAGCTTAAACAAAATACCAAACAATAAATCAGTGATGAGTTTTTATCTTTTTTATCCTTTTTACATTTCCCGCTACAATTAGTTGGAATTCTCCCAACATTAATTGTAGTTGTAAGTGGGTAAAGAAAAAACATATTAAAAACAAAAACAAAGTGCTTTTATTGTTTTCGCAAGAAATCAAAATAAAAACAATTTGCCAGTTCAGTTTTTTATGCACGTGCACTTGCTAAAATTTATTATCAAAGTTGTTTGTGGGAATACTATTATTTATTAAAAGATTTTGTTTGTTGTGCTTAATTCCCTTTTTAAATAATTGATAAAAAATACTGAAATTTATTGTTGGAGGATAAGCTGTTGCTATGCGCATTTCACTGCTTGCTTAGGCCAGATCATCAGGAAACGTTCTCCTAAATAATTTTAGAAAAGCCAAAGCTATCAGCAAACAAAACTACAGAGGGAATGAGAATTACCTACAAACACTCAAAAAGTCTTGTTTGCAACGATATCAAAGCTTTTTTATTTTTAATTAGGCTAAATTTGATTGAATTTAATTTTCATTAAATTACTTTTTTTTCAACAAAACTAATAAACTAATTAAGTTGGATTTAAACATATGGTTTAATCTGATATTACGGGCTAATTTCGACATACTTTTTGGAGAATTTAGTCTGTCAAATAGGTTAGTTGAATCCTTCAAAGAATTGCTACTCAATTACCGTAGGTATCCATTAATTTCTTACCCCCATATTCATAATAAATATTTTAGGCTTACAGCAGGCTTATGAAACGAATTTTCTAGGAAAATATGCAAGGCGAATTCATTCCAGGTAATCTCGGTAGTACAACAAGTACAACTCGTACAAAAACCACAAGCAATTTGTTTTTGTAAAATCATTGTACATTGTCAAAAACCGAAACAAATCAAAACAGAAACAAAGATAATAAACAAAATTTTGACATCCAAGAATTATAAAGCTAAAGAAAAAAAGTTATCAGCAGGGCTTTTAGGATCACCTGTAATGAATTCGCCTTGGAAAATTTGTTTAATAAACCTTTTATTAATCAAAAATATTTTTTATGGCTACGGCGGTTAATATTTAACCGAATTATGACACATGTTAAAAATAAGTCCCCCAGGATGTATGTACATATTTTTAGCAGGAAAATGACGAATATCTTCAAAACTCTCTTAAATTACCAGCAAAAAAAATTGGCAGGAATCGGAAGTTTATATTTAAAATAAACTTAACAAATTTTTACAAAATTACTGAAGTAAACGAATTTTTCTAAAAAAAAAACCACACCAGGGGAATGACGAACTTAACTGTGAAAGCTCATTTCGACAGACAAAACGCGACTGACTTTGTCTTATTAATATTGTTGGCGAAAATCCTGCCACATGTATACGCAGTAGGTATAATGGTTCTTTCAAATTTGAATTATTGCAACCCAACAAAGCTCTGCAAATTTTAACATATATAAGATTTTACAGCGGAATGACGTATATATACTTTCAGGGACAAAAGATAATCATCCATAAAAATATTAATTGATAAACAATTTTGCACATTACAAGAAAAAAGAGATAATTCAACATTATTTTTTTTTTAATTTGCACTAATTTTATTAAAAAATTATATACTATTTTTGGTAGAAATTGAGAAAAATTGAAATGAGAGTCGTGTTAGGGACAGCCAGGGTACTGATTTTTGAACGCTTTAGTACCAATTTTAGGAATAACTCTTTAAGTGACTGCAAAGCAACTATTATACTTAAATGTAAAGTAAATAATGAAGTGGAATATATTTTATTTGTCCCTATTTAAACACCCAAGGACAGTAAATTAGCCGGTAATCTCAGAATCAATCATAGATTTTAATGTGTAATCATCATAGGGATTTCTTATGCACATTAAAATAAATATTTAAAGACAATTGCATTTAATATAACACGTACATTTCTTTATAGGATAATTTTTGAAAAAAAATCAAACACAAAATCTTATTTTTGCTCAAAAAAACCGTAACGAATAATTCTATTGTAACAAAATTTGGTTTGTTACTTCTTTTTAAGACTAGAAATTACACTGTCAAATTTCGTGAAGTTCGGTCCATAATTTACCATAGCCCCATATAAAGCCTACTCTGGTAAAACAATTTAGTACGCCTTAAACCCCAACGAATAAGTTTTTTGATTTGTTTTTATTATAAATTTTTATATTAATTCAAATGTGTGTTCTAAGTCAAATTACAATTTATAAAGCTTTCATACTTTAATAGTCTCATTCCTTCAATATTTTTCAGGTATATTGTTCTATTCACTATCAATCTTGTTTTTGTATATTTCTGCTACGAGGCTTACTTAAGATATCCTTTGACTTTTTTTATATAACTTTTTTATTCAAAAGACTCAAAATTGTGAGATATGGAAGACATTTTTTTTTTTTGATTGCGCTTGGGCTGTTTTTCCATTCTCCAATTTAAAGTTTTGATCAACAAAATCGAAAAAATTGGGATTTGCACACAACTTGTTTAAAACATATTAGAGAATAAAAAAAATTTTTTTTTTCAAAAATATCCCCAATTAAACTTGGGGAGGGGTAACGATTTGATTTTTACGGATTTCGAGGAAAACGCTTTTTTGCCCCATATTGATCAAAAGGTTAAACCTCATCGATTTTATTAAGTTTCACTTAATGATATTCATAATTCAATGGCATAAGCTACAAGGACTATATTCTGAAAATTTGGTCAAAATCGTGGTACGAAAGGTCAAATAAGTTAAGGTTAAGTTTAAATTTTTAGAATATTTTGATATTTTCACAAAATTGATAACGAAACATCGTATATTCATATTTTGGTGAAAGTTAACTAAACTATTTTCTGTAATTGGTAATTTATTTTTCAAAAGGTAAAAATCGAAATAAACCCTTTTATGCAAATATGGTGGCCAAGAATAATATCAAACGAGCAACTACTACAAATCTCTGAGCAGGAAGAAATCAATACGCAAATCAGAAGAACAAAATACAACTGGCTAGGCCACACTCTCCGTAAGGCATATGATGAAAAAATAACCCAATAGTGTATCAAAAAATAGAAAAAAAAAATTTTAATTATATTCCTACTGCTTCGACCCTTTTCTATTAAATATTGTATTTTCATATATTTTTCTCAAGCTTTAGGTAACTCTTCTTAAAAAATTAATTAAAATATTGTTTATTTTTAAAATTTTCGATTTCCGTTGGAAATCTTCTTCAGGAAATCTTTTTAAAATAATATAAAATTACAAAATTTTAGAGAAAAAAAATATTCGCTTGCATCAGCCCGATCAGTTGCGACTAATGAAAGGTTAAACTGTAACACTTTGAGATTTTTTTTCGGGTTAAAGTAATTAAAAAAAACGAAAATTTTTTTGTTCCAAAAAAAAAAACTTTTCTAAAAATAAAATAAAGTTGCATTTTATTTTCCTTAACTATAGCATTAATCAATACACGTTAAAATTTTTATAATACAAAACTCCAAATGAGAACAAATAAAAAAAATCTCTTAAATTGTTTCTGAAGTCTTCTCTTTGAACTTATTCCAACATACCAGTTTATACCACTCTTAAAAGCTAATTAAGTTTGTCGGTCACCAATGTCGATCAAAGAGCTTTATTATTATTGCTATTAATTACACAGGGAAACAAGGTTTTTGTCGATTAGGAACTGAATGTTGTTTTTAAGGGAAACTCACAAACCACTTAGATTTATCTATCAGTTCGACTTTTCGCGATATAACGTTGTATTAAAATTTTAAGCATTTCTGCTACATATATTAAAATCGCTTCAAAACGGTTCACCATATTCAGTTAAAAAAAATTCAAACCTCGTCAAAAATATTAGCTTTGAGCCATGCTTGGTTTTAATTTGCCCAGTTGTTTAAGAGATATCGTTCAAGTTTAAAAAAAGAAACATTAAAAACAAAATTTCTGTTTTGGTCTAAAAACAATTACAGCCGTATTCATAACAAAAAGTTAGCCACAGTTTGTACACTACGTACAATGGTTTGCTAACTAGAATGCCGATCATACTCTTTTTTATTTTATTCATAATTTACTGAGAAAAGTGAATTGATAAACATCGCGATTTCACACAAAAATAAAATTTTTTAATGTGTGTGGGTTTGCTGCCGTTCTATTTATGGACGTTTTCACTTAAAAATTTCACCTAATTGTGAATAATGGCGAAACGCGTTCATCGATTTTTATGATCTATGTCTGATTTTGTTAATATTTTATGTGACTTTACTTAAAAGTAATAGGACTTTAACTTTATACCGTTTTAGATTTTTCATGATTTTTAAATATACAAAACTTCTAATTTATTTTTTCTTAAGTTAACAAAAGTGGCTGAGTACTTTTTTTGTGATTTTATAAATTTTAAAAATCGCGTACTAAAGAGTTCAGACCAATTAAATATTTGACGTCCTTCACGTAACCACTTAATTTATTTAAAAATTTAATTACTTTTGCAAAACGTTTGGCTAGACCAAACACCATTTAACATTTTGTTAATTTCATTATACAATTCTGTGGTTTTCACGAATAATCGCGTAAGTCTGTTTTTACCGAAATTGAGATAATGATGTCAAAGTGCTACATTTTGCATTAGGTTTTTATAAGTATTAAGCTTTTTAGAATATAATGTAGTATTATTAAATTTTTTTTGCTAAAAACAACTTAAGTTAACTGTTTAATAAAATATTTTGCTATTTTAACGATTTATGTCGACATACATCGCCAAAAATTGTAAAATTGCTGAATATGTTTCCAAATAAAAAGCATATGTGATGTTATGTTGTTAGTCGTGCAAAAAATATGAAAGTATTTTTTGAAAATTTTTCTATTAATAACAACTAAAGTCGTAAAAATAACAACGTAAGTCGTCATGTGTGATTAAAATGATAACATTTATTTTCACAAAAAAGAACTTATGTGGAGATATGATGTTATATTGCACACACTTTATGAGTCAATCAAACATATGCATTTTTAATCCTTTTACAGATTGTGATCCTGTAAGGATTTTTTCATGAAAACTATGTATAATACGTAGAAAGTCACTGTTAAGAGGATAGTAAAGAAAAAAGTTTAAAACAGCATCTACAGAAGCCGCAATTGAAAAAAATAATTGTTTTTGCTCTCCTGAAAAGTTTGGTTTTATAACTTACGCTATTATTCGTGAAAACCACAGAATTATCATCTTACAAATAAAGTTTATTAGATCAATAAAAATTATTAAAAATAAAGTTAAAGTTGGATCAATTTACTGGCCACGCTTTTCTTTCGTCAAATATTTGTTAGGTCTAAACAGACCTTAAGTTATAATTTTTTGATCTTTAATTTGAATGGAATTTGAATGGAAAAAACTCAAATATACGATTAGTACCTGTAACTTAAAAATGCGAGCTGAAACGGAAAAGCGGAAAAACTTATTTGAAATGAGCGACCTCAAATTAGTTAAAAAAAACTTGCAGCAAACTTCTAATCAATACAAAAAAAGTTTGATATTGTTCTCTTGTGTTATTATTGATATACATATTTGGTACAATAGTATATAAAAAACTTCAATCTTAAATACCATAATAATATAACAATATTACAAAGAAGAGCCCAAAAATTTATTACAATTTTTTTTCGATCTTCTCTTTTTTAGTTTTTTTTAGCCAGTTCATAACGCTCTTAAATGCTAATCAACTATTGCTGTCATCAGTATCAAAAAAAAAAAAAAAAAAAAAAAAAAAAAAAAAAGACTGTTTAAGCTTTTTTTATAGAAACAGCTTTTTTTATAGAAATTGACAGATTCTTAGATGTGAAACAAATAAATCATTTGCCGGTAAACTTTTAGCAGTTTTTTATACGTATAAGAGCTAAGCACTTAACTAAGAAACATAAAATCGTTAAAAAGCAAATAAGAAAATATCATCAGGCAAGCCCAGCTCTATAATACCCTACACAATTTACTGGATTCTTGTTGGGATCTATGGACAACTATGGACTGGCACAAAATGTTGTTCTGACATTTAGATTAACACATACTCGTACACATGTATAACAGTTTCTGTCTAATTGAATTTAAATAAGTAGTAGCTGAAGCTGCCGAATGATCTGGAGCGCAACAAAGTTCTATATTTCGAAGTTTGTGCTTCAACAGCAAAGACTCCTACAACCATAGTGAAATAAACAGGTGGCATTACTACGCCAGATGACGATTTTTTGCTCTTGCATTGTTTGTCCATGCCTTTGTCAAAGTTTTGTTTATGTTTACAACAAGTCCACGTTTTGTGTTGTGATTAGTGTATTTTATTAAAGTTTTTGATTATTTCAATTAAAAATAAAAAATTAATTGACAATAATTAAATAAAAATTGACTAAAAATATATATTTCTTATCACGTTCAGCGGCACGCTTTGATTTTTGTTGAAGTTAATTATTGAAATTAGCTGGGACTTATTTCTATTTTTGTTGTAATGTTTTATTTGTTGCCGTAGCGATGCCACCTGCATTATTTCACCATGACTACAACTACACGCAGAGAAAAAATATGTTTAAATATGGTCACCTCCAACAAAACTATTTTTAGATAAAATTTTAAACATATTATGTTTAAATTTAACCATATTATTGTCACCGACAAACATATAATTGTTAAATTAGTCCTCCATCAAGAAGCCACAACCATATAATGGTTGCCTCTAAACATGTTATGGTTAAATATGACAATAATTTGTTTTTAAATTAACAATAGTATTTTCCTCTTTTCTAAGAGCAACATGCTTTGGTTGAAAATCAACCATGCTATTATTAATGTTAAACATATTTTAGTTATTACTAACCAAAACATGTTCGGAGGCAACCATTATATGGTTGTGCCTTCTTGATGGAGAACTAATTTAACAATAATATGTTTGTCGGTGAAAATAATATGGTTAAATTTAAACATAATATGTTTGCTATTCTCTTTAAAAATAGTTTTGTTGGAGGTGACCAAATTTAAAAATATTTTTTCTCTGGGTGTACCTATTCTGTTGACACTACTTTCAAACTGCGGCATTTTACTTTTCACAGCTCGCAGCGCTATTCATAACGTTTTACTACAGCGACTATTATGTTCCACACTTAAATCTCTATCGATATCTTATGTATGGAATGTACACGCAGAGAAAAATTATGGTTAAAAATGGTCACCCCCAACAAAACTATTTTTAAAGAAAATGTTTAAACATATTATGTTTAATTTCACCAAATTATTATCACCGACAACCATATTATTGTTAAATTTGTCCTCCATCAAGAAGCCACAACCATATTATGGTTGTCTTTACACATTTTTTTGTTAAATATGACAATAATTTGTTTTTAAATAAACAATAGTATTTTCCTCTTTTCCAAGAGCAACATGCTATGGTTGAAAACCAAAAATGCTATTATAAGTATTAATCATATTTTAGTTATTATTAACCAAAACATTTTTTGAGGCAACCATAATATGGTTGTGGCTTCTTGTTGGAGGACAAATTTAACCATAATATATTTGTCGTTGGCAAAAGTATGATTAAATTAAACATAATATGCTTAAAATTTTTCTTTTAAAATAGTTTTGTTGGAGGTGACCATATACAAACATGTTTTTTCTCTGGGTGTAGGTAAAATCGTGAGCCGATTCTTTTTTCAATTAACTTTAAAATTTCAACCTGTATTTTGTACACAACGAACGAAAGGGCATTCTTAGATCGATTCAGATAATAATCCTTACTCGATTGTTATAATTTAAGTTCGGTCTGGCCCTAATATTTTTTGGCGTCACTAAATTCATCACAAACTAATAATACCCTTTTAATTTATTTTTGTGTAGCGCAAAAAATAAATGTTAATAGAAAAAAAAATTTATTGTGGGTTCAGTACCAAAAAAAAAAACCAGACAAACTAGTTAAAATTCGATTCACGTTTTTGAGTAAATACGACATATTTAAATAGGAGAATTGTGTACTAAGATCTAACTGGTTTCAAATACAAAATAATAATAACAAAATTTCAAAAACAAACATTGCTTAATAGAAAGTCGACATGAGCCAGTGTTGTCAGGAAATAGAAAAAACAAAGGTCAAAAGCAAAACGCAAGAATGAATAATAGATATAAACGAATTGAATATCGAAAGTTGTAAATAAACAGTTTGTTAATTTAACAAATAGTTAAATAAGTTCAGATAAGTTTTATTCAACATTGTTTAGTTGGTTTGACATTTTTCACCGAAAGTAAAAGGGTATATATCACTTCATCATTTCGTTTGTAACTTCTACAACATTGATCTCAGACCCTATAAAGTAGATGTATTCTGGGTCGTTATGACGGTTAATCGTCTGTCCGATTAAATAAGTTTGCCGAAATCCCCAGATACGATGGGTAAACGGTTGTTGCATAATTATATAACAGTCCGGAATTGTTTGATATTGAAATTCAGCCAGATCGGTCCAAAAATGGCTGAGATATCAGCAAAAAACCACGACCGCATCTAATTTTTTTCATAAAATCCTACGTTGTTGGGAAGTATATATATATATTTCCTTGCATAAGCTGAATTTTTTCTATTTGTTTAGACTTTTTTGCGGTGTCTACACAAAACAAATCCACATGTGTACGGCGCAGCTCATTTGATGATTTTCGTCTGTCCGTCTGGTTTTCTGTACATCTGTAGGACGGAAAGAGCAAAAGTTTCCAAATTACGTTCAAGCACCTTTGCTCTCAATACACAACATGGGCTAAAATGTGGGCGGCTTGGTGAAGTGGCCGTGGCACTTCCCATTTAAAGATATAATATATTTCTGAAAATTAATAATTATTTCTTAAATAAAAAATTATAACGAATTCAAACCCCTTCGGTAATTTTGGGCCACCCTGTATATATTGATAATAAAGAATATGTATACAAAAATCTTATGAATAGTTTGAGTACTCCAACAAAAATTTAACAGTAGTTTTTTATCAATTAAATAATTGTTTAAAAAGTATTTCAATTAAAGTAATGTGATAATTGAATCAATTATGTTTTTAGTTGAAAGAAAATAAAAAATATAATTTTGATTTAATTAAAATTTTAGTTGTTTCGAAATAAATTTTTGATTTAAATATTAATTAAATAGCAAAAAAAAAACCTTAATTGATTTTTCCGTTTAAAATAAAATAGTTTAAACTGATAGAATTGTTGTTGCAAGTTGGCAAAACCTGAGCTATATTTATTTAAATCAATTAACACATTGTTTGAAACGGCAGAGTTTTTTGATCATTTTTTTAATTAAAATTAAAAATATCATTATTAAAAAAATAAAAAATATTCACAATTTAAAATTTTTAGTAATCATTTTGGCAATAGGTGCAAAATCAACAAATTGTTTACTTGATTCTATGAATTTGGAGAGAAAATTTTTAATTTTTTCTGTGCTATAAGAAATGAAGAGCCCTTCCTAAATTTCTAAAACTATACATATGCCTTTTTATATATGTATATTCTTCTTCATAAAGTTTTATGTCTCAAATTTTTGTTATACTTCTTATCAAGGTTTATGTCTCAAACATAAAAAAAAATTATGTCTTAGATACGCCTTTTATAAATTAAACTAACGATATGTATATAGAAATTACTTTAACATTTTTTATTAATTTATTTTATTGTTCATATAATGACTGTTTAAAATAAAAAAAAATTGTATACCATATATAATTATTGATAAAAAAAGCTATTTTATTTGGAATTTGCAACAGTGATGCAAAAAATAGTTTTATTTAGTTTTTTTCACGTTAATCTAATAAAAAAATAGTTAAGTCTTTCATATGAAATTATTTTAAAAATGTTCCCTTATTTAAATGTTTCTACGTTTTATTTTCTGTTTTAGCTTTCCAAAATCCCATACCATGAGTCTTGCCTAATTATATTAAATCGTTTCCTTACTTTAGTATTTTGAATGCAACTTTGGAATTAAGTAAGCAATGTATTGCATCCATAAGCTTTTACAGCTCACAAATCTCAATAATTTTTTTCTAGGTGCACAAAGGACAAAGTTGATGAAATTTGGTAAGTAAGTTCTAATTTAGAGGGACAGAGCCTACTAAAAATGGTGAGAATTGATCAATGAGTCCCAAATAAGATACAATAGAAAAGTCGTCTGCTGATACTGTAGTGTAAAGTTACTTTGTTACTGTTTTTTTTATCTGTATTTTTTTCATTTTAAAGCAACAATTGTAATATTTATAACGATTAAAAAAGTATAGTTATTCTAGCGTAGGGTATAAACATTTTTGTAATGTAAACTTGTTTGTTATATATAAAAATTATTTTCAAGTTGGCTAATTAAAAAAAATTATGTCAGTAGACAATTTTTGTGTAAAGGAAGTCGTGATTTCGTAAACAAAATAAATAAATAAAAGGCGTTAACCTTTAACAATCTAAAATAGCTTTTTATACCCTACACCTCGACAGTTGTATGAAAGTTTAATTTATTATTGGTACTTAATGAAATGCTTAATCTTGGTTCCACAACAATGAGGGACTGACACTTTTGATTAGCTTGAACTGCTTTCTTTGCAAGACCTTTCCTATAAATAAATGTTAGATGGATGAATAAATAAAGATGGTCTTAAAATTGTATCTATGGCCCCTATTATGAGTTACATTCGATAAACGATTTTCGATGGCTATCTAACATCGACTATCGAATGTTAATTTGGTATTATGAGTTTGTAGCACTGTCGAAAATTTCGTTGTGCAACGAATTTTTCAACAACAACAAATTTGCTTTCGACGGTGTAAATAATTTAAAATAAAATTGTGGAAAATGTTAGTTTTTGGAAATTTATTAGTTTTGGTGTGCAAATACCAAATTCTTAATTATTTTTGGTTATTTTATGCAAGTCTAAAGTCGACAATAGTAAGCAGCAGTTGGAAAAGCTTGTTACCCTTATGGAACAAAATCTTTTGTTGGCAAAAGGAATTTTTACAAAAGTTCAGGCTACAGGTACAGGCCAGTTCCAGTAAGCGATCATCTTCATCAGAAAAATCATCGTACCATAATTCCGTCGTAGTCATGATTTATATTAGTCTTATTTTTTAATTTTCTAAATTTGTTAAAAAAAAATTTTTATTTAAAATGACAGCTGATAGAAAATCTACTACTGTGAATAAACTAAATCACAATAGTACTTTTTTTATCGAATGTGTGCCATAATACGAAATGAAAATTTGTTCGATCAACTAATTCGACTACTGTCGAAAATCGAATTAAGTTCATAATAGGCACCTATATGTACATATAAAATACAAGAACTGTTTCCACTAACGTAATAATAAATGGACAAAAAATGTATCTAGTCACCTATCAAAAAACCTGGGGCTTGTATTTAAGGTTGGTCGAATCATGTGAACTCTATCGTATGCAAAACTCAATCCATGTTACGTTGTCTTTGGTCAACAAATTCCAACACACCGGCTTACATAAGAATGCTTATTGCTAAAACGTACTTGTTTACTTTACGGAAGTGAAATATTTGGACATTGTAACTCAGGTAGTAGATAAAAGTTAAAAGTAGCAATTACCAACTTAACAAGATACGTTTCTGGTCTTCGCAAACGTGATGATATAAATCCAATTTCGAAACAATTGTATTGCCTGACTTTTTGAAATCTAATTGACTGCAAAACCTTAATACTTCTACACAAATTCATATATCTTAAAACACCATAATACTTGTACAACAGATTGCACTTTGTAAGATCGAACAGCGGATGTAAACTAACAAGTATTAGATACAAGTGTCAGGTATCAGAGCGGCCGTTTTTCATTAATGCTATCCGTTTATGGAACAGACTTCCAAACAGAATTCAAACAATCATCAGTGCGAATATTTTCAGAAATGAAATTACAAAACTGTTTTCATAATTTTAAAAATTTTCAATTATAATCAAAGTTGTTTTTGGGAATACTATTATTTATTAAAAGATTTTGTTTGTTGTGGTTAATTCCCTATTTTTATAATTGATATAAATACTGAAATTTATTGTTGGAGGATAGGTCAGATCATCAGCAAACGTTCTCCTAAATAGCTTGAGAAAAGGCAAAGCTATCAGCAAACAAGACTACAGAGGGAATGAGAATTACCTACAAACACTCAAAAAGTCTTCTTTGCAACGATATCAAACTTTTAACAAAATACCAAACAATAAATCAGTGATGAGTTTATCTTTTCTTACATTCCCCACTACAATTATTTGGAATTCTCCCAACATTAATTGTAGTTATAAGTGGGTAAAGAAAAAACAAGTTAAAAACAAAAACAAGTTGCCTTTATTGTTTTCGCCAGAAATCAAAATAAAAACAATTTGTCAGTTCAGTTTTTTATGCACGTTCACTTGCAAAAATTTATTATCAAAGTTGTTTTTGGGAATTCTATTATTTATTAAAAGATTTTGTTTGTTGTTCTTAATTCCTTTTTTTAATAATTGATCTGGCCTAAGCAACCAGTGAAATGCGCATAGGAACAGCTTATCCTCCAACAATAAATTTCAGTATTTTTTATTAATAATTAAAAAAAGGGAATTGAAAACAACAAACAAAATCTTTTAATTTTCAATTATTTTATGTTTTTATATTTTTAAGTAAGTAATAAAAGTTATTGTAGTCCCTTTGTTATTATTTTTCAACACTTTTGTTAATTGTTTTATATAAACTAGTAAGTAACATATTATAAACATTTATTTAAGATATACAAAATCTTTACTATAATGTAAAGATTTTGTATATCTTGTTATATGGGTAAACCATAAAAAATATCAAATATCATATATGTCCGCTATAAACTCTGAAACCATCCATTTTATGTAGATGGTTTTAGGCTATAAATTTTTCAAAACTAGGACCACGAGGGAAGGTTGGGGCAATTTCCATAGGTAGATCCATCCCTACTTATATGGACACATTTGCCCCATTTTTTTTAAATTGGACAACGTGAAGGGGAAGCGTTATAGCACACGCCCGATATCTGCTAGTTATAATAAATAATATGGACTTAAAAAGATCTTTATTGTTTTATTTAACTTCTTTAATTTTGAACTTGCGACTTTTATGGGATTTCAGATATATCATAAGCTTTTTCATATAATCGGATTATTCAAGATCCCCGTACTGAAAATAATCCGAAAACGGATTGATTTAAGTAAAAATAGGATAAAAATAAATCTTAAGCAATGTTTGATTGAAGAATTTCTAAGCTGACTTAAGCCCTAATTCGTACTTGAATTAATTAAACACACTTACCTCAGAGAACAAGAGAGAAGGGAATACTATTATGTTATTTACTTTAATGATGAAACAGAATTGAGTCTTCAACTTCAGGCAAAAATTTTTAAGCCCATTATTAAAACGTCGACTGTAACTGCAATTTTCTCTCATTTCTTTCTTTTTTTTTTTAATTAACAAAATGTATGAAATTGAACGAAAGTATGGTAGCATTGTTGGGAGAATTATTGTCTCATGAGAAAAAAACGTTTTCAAAATAAAATTTATTTTATTTCTCGACCGCATTCTCTGGCATAATTTTATGTCAAACTGTATGGAAAACATCGTTCAGCCCCCGTTCTTTAAACATGTGTGTAACAAAACAATCTTAACAAATAGAATTCGGGAATTTTAGCTTCTTATTTGACTTTTTAAACATGAAAATAATGTATGTTTTGCTTTTAGTTAAGTTGCAGTTGTTCAAGCTTTTATTTTTTTAATTTAAAAACTTTGTACTTATTTTAGGAAATTCTGGGATTTGGTTTCGAATTAAATCCCATTTTAATTGCATGAAGTATTTTCGTGAGTAAATCAACATAGAATTACTCAACGACGCAGAATATATATAAATATTTCATTGGGAATGACGTGGTGTGCATGGTGGTGGAGGGTTAAAAATAAAAATCTACTTCCACTCTTAATTTATAAAACAATGTAATTAAAATAAGTGTAATAATATAAATTATTTCTTAAAAATGTTGCTTGCTTAGTCCATGGGACTAAGCGTTATACGACCTTTACTAAAGATATTTCTTATCAGCATATTTTTTTTTCATTACATTTTTATTAACGTTAAACAGACAACTTCAATAAAATGTATTATCAGAAAGTATTGCACACTTATTTTAGACATAGTTTAACAATTTAAGATAAGAAACGTCACATTAACACAAAAAAGTTTGACGCTTGTGATTTTTAATTTGTTCAACTAGTTAAAGTCAATTATTTACATTACATACATATCTTTTTTTGTTTTAACAACAAAAAGAACTTCTTTCAACTTTGCTTATCTTTTCTTTTTTATCAATTTTTAGACTTTTTGGAATTTCAAACTGATAAAGTATTGAAAACATTTCAATTGTTGTATATTAGCGATTAAATACACAGATATTTATTAAACAATATTGTTACCTTAATTTTACGGTAATAATTGAGAGTTGAGACAATATAAAATTGTATCCTCTAGTGAGAATTGTTTAATACGTAAAGCAAAATACCACGTCAGTATTTATTATTCAATAGGTTTATAAATTTAAAGTCAAAGTTGTATTGTATGTGCATATACATATTTAAAGTAAAAATGTAAAAATTACATCAAATCTTGATTTTTTGAAGCACAATGGATCTAGTTGTTCAAAGCTGTAACTACACATTTCCTATAAATGAGCTTAATGATTTATAGAAAAAGTTTGTTAGGAGTTCAAAAGTCAATCGAGATCATTTATCTTAATAACTTAAATATGGCAGAAGTTTTTGTATTTTATTTGACAAAGGCTTAATAAAACACACAGAAAAAAGTGTTTTATCAATTAAAAAAAATGATTTAAAACGTATTTGAATTTAATTAATGTAATAATTGAATCAATTATTATTTTAGTTGAAAGAAAATTAAAAATTTAATATTGATTTAATTACCATTTAAGTTGTTTTGAAATAAATTTTCGATTAAAATTCTTATTAAATAACAAAAAATCTTAATTGACTTTTTTCGTTTAAAATAAAATAATTTAACCTTTATGTCAACAGATGAATAATTATACTTACGTCAACAGGAAGCATACCCGGGTATGCAAGAACATTTTATATGGGAATTCACATGTTTTGTTGTTTTTTGTTTTATTTGTATTTTTTTTTTTTTGTGTATTTCCCACTTTGATTTGTTTTAGTGCAGGAATGCTAAAAATAGCGGTAGTTTTAGCAGACTTATAAAACCCTATATATTATGAAATAAACTTGCAATATTACTTTATTTTCATTTTTTCATATACATACCCGGGTATGGTAGGGATGAAAAAAAGCCCACATACATGGTCTGGTTTGTCCAATTTTGTTCAAACCTTAGAATATGTTAGAAAACACTTCTAGTGGGTATATCATGACATTTAAAAGCGATATGAAAGCCACTTTCAGAGATACAGCGTTATTAATATTCAAAACATACCCGGGTATGCGGTTGTTGACGTAAGGGATAGGAATGAAAAAATGACCACATCCATGGTCTGCTTAGTCCAATTTTATTCAAACATCAGAAAATGTTAGAAAACACTGCAAGTGAGGATATAATGGAATTTCAGAGCGATATGAAAGTTACTTTCAGACATACAGCGTTTTTTAAATTCAAAACATACCCAGGTATGTAGCTATTGACATAAAGGTTAAACATGTAGAATCGTTGTTGGGAATTGTCAATAATTAATTAAATAATTTAACACATTGTTTGAAGTTGCAAAGTTTTTTGATAATTTTTTTTAATTAAAATTAAAAATATCATTTATTGAAAAAATATATTCACAATTTTTAGTAATCAATATAATTATTTTGATAATAGGTGCAAAAAACAAATTGTTTGCTTGATATTATGATTTTGGTATAAGTTTGGTGATTGGAGAAAATTATTAATTTTTTCTGTGCACTGGAGTATTTGCTTAAATTTTATTTCATTGATATTAAACCAACAAAGTTAAAATATATTTTAAAATTCTTCGCCACGAGTGCTGAATAGGGATATTAGAAGCTTCATATGTAATACCAAAAAATGTTTATCTAAAAAACACTACTAGAAATCATAATACAAAATTTCTGATCAATTGGTTATAATTGACAATAGATATTTTATCAGTGCTGCTACTTTGTTGGTAATTACTAGGGATGTAACGAATACCGATACCGATATATCGGCGATACTTCTCGTTCACCGATATATTGGTATCGGCGATATTTTACTGTCGATACGCCGATACTTTTTTTTATAGTTTTTTTGAACACACAATTTAATTTCCAATGCTTAATTGTTGCATAACAAGTAAGAGTTAACAGAATAATAAATTATTTCTTTTAATTCTTAGGCTGGAGGTCTGTCCATACCACGCGTTTTATGCGTATGTTTATTTTTTGAACTTTTTTCGAGACGCGATTGCTGTGTAGCTTGTCAATACAATTTTGCACTACAAATTTTTGGAACAATGCATTAAAGCATTGAATTTTTTGCTAATTTTTAATGATTTTTGTGAAAATAAAAACCACTTCGCTACAACTTTTGGGCTTTTCGTAGAGACCACAAAATCCATAAGCAAAGCCACTGCTACATTCTCTGACGCTATTTCGCGAGTTAGCTAGCAGTTCTCGATTACACTATGCAACAAGCAAAAATTCCTTGAATAACCACTATATTTTTTTGATCCGCTATTATCATCTAACTACAAAAATCATCATTATTTCAAATTTTATGGTAAGGTGTTTTTTTAAAAAAATTTTTTCTAAAAATTGAGGTTTTTGAAAAGGCTGCTCCTTACATCTTATCGTAACTTTGGAACCACGTACTCGATTATGGCATGCTATCCGTCAAAACATTTTAAATTACTCCAGATTTAAGTTTCTTTAATATAATTTTTTAATTTAGCCATTATTTTTGGAGTTATTGAGGCCAAAGTAGCAAAAACAAATATTTTTTTTTTGTTTTTTTGTAAAATTTTTGAATTACAAAAATTTATAAAAAATTTAACTCAACAAATACTAACCAGTTTTAGTACTTAAGCTCAAAGCTGCATGTATTAGAAGTAAAATAAATTTGACATTTTTTTATCGCAAATTTGTGTAGATCTAAAAGTTTTGTGATTTTTTAACGGGTTTACCCTGTTTATTGCACAGTATTTTGTTTCATCCTATATTTTTATTATTTTTTCATAAAGCTGCACATATTAGAAAAAAAATTAATTTTATTTCATGAAAATCCATGGATAAATTCCTGTTTATTCTTGATAAAGTGAAAGTACCTACTTTTGACATTTGTTATCGCAAATTTGTGTAGGGCAAAAAATGTTGTGATTTTTTAACGGTTTAATCCTATTTATTACACATTATTTTTTAATCCTTTTTATTGTGTTGTCTTTATATAATTTATTTACATGCGTCCTATTTGAGACTATTGGTATACCATGTTTTAGTTGTGACTACGTGTGAGTATGCCTATTTTATTTTCATTTTTATTGGAATAATGGAAATCAGGTACATACTAGTTTTATTAGTTTTTCTTAAAGCTACATGAAAATCGATGGGTTATTAATTATTTTATGATCGATAAAGTAAAAGTACCTACTTGTAAAATTTTTAATCGTAAATTTGTGTAAATCCAAAAATTTCGTTATTTTAAAAAGGTATATAAAGGCAAAACCTTGCACAATCTGCATTACTCAACAAGTGATTGCAGAAAAGACAAGTATTTATATAAAATAAAAAATGAGCAACAAACTTAGAAAAATGTCGTGTAAAAATGAGCCGGATGTATTTTGTTATGTGTGCGGCAAATTTATGACCAAAAATAAACGGCGCAATTTCTCAATTGTGTAGTAAAAGCGATTTTGGAAAATATATGCAATGGTCCTACCCCACCATTTCTGCAGGTGGATTTACACTTCCCGTTTTACATCAAGATAGAAAGTAACTTCTTGAAGCTCCGTGTGATATACCATGTACTTACCTTTTATAAGAAACTCCGTTAACTCATTTTTTCTTTGTTCTCGGAACTTCTAAAGAGATCATTGAAGGGGCGTGTTTCCCGATTGGCTTACAGTAATAACCGCAATTACGTACCTGAAGTGAAGTATGGACAGCACTAACGCCCGCTGAGTCTTTTTCCATCTTTAATAGGCCAGATTTGTCTGGTTTCCTATTAGGTAGTTTCAGCGAACCATATCTGGCTAGTGATAAGATGAAATCTGTGTGCAGGAAGTGGCTTTATTTCTGGGAGTGGAACACCTATGTCACATATTGAACCGTTATGATTCAAGGTGATGCCTGCATGCGCCAACAAGCCGGCTATGCAGTTTCCATGTATACCTCTTTCTCTATTAGAGACATTCGGTATGCAATAACAATTCTTGATGTAATTAACACGTGCGAGAACATCCTTTTGGCCGATTTACTATCGGTAATAATATTGATATCCCAGCCAGATATATCACCATACGGAATGTGCCTCGAGGCTGGGTAGAGGGCAATTATCTCGGCCTGAGTGACAATAAAATTATCCGGCAGCCTTAAAGAAATGATGCAGCTTACCAGCTCGGAGTAAGTACCTGAATCGACCCCAAAATGTGGGTAAGGCCTGTCAGTATATACCTGTACCATATCTCCGGAAATCCTTAGACATCTAGTATGGACGCTGAAAGTACAGATAATAGTCTAAGATCCTTACCCAAAGCTACAACTGCAACATCATCCGCATATCAAACAGTTTTGCCCATCTAAAACGTAACTTATGACGATATTCTAATGAAATGTGGTAGAACTTAATACAACTTATTCCCAAAAACATTCAAATTTATCACACCTAAAGCGGTAATAAAAAAATTATATTGCAACGAAAAATCGATCATAATGTCATGATGTCATATTAATAATGATCGGTCCATAATTTATCTAAGATTTTTATATAATAAATATTCTTGAAAACAGTTGTATTCCCAAAACTGTAACGAATAATAATATTTTAATGAAATGTTGCTTGTTGGCAAAAGAATTTTTAATTATTTTTTTAAAACAAAAAAATTAACATACGTAAAACTTTGAATGATAAAAAATTAATCTTTACCAATAAAAGATGGCTTACTGAATGTCTTAATTGGCAACCCTGATATGATGTGAGATTTTATAAAAATTTGTTTATAGTTTATTACAGATTCCATACAATGTCCACTCGCAAAAAAATCGAATTCTTTAAATTTCAAATTGGTTTTATATACACTGAAAAGACAAAACAATCCATCCGTACTTAAATCAAGCCGAACCGGTGTCAATGGTACGGTAAGTACGGATTTCCCTATGCCAACTATAGAATTCTAGATTCAAGTACGGATTATTCAAGTGCCAAATACTTAACTTGGTCATATTTAATCCCTGATCGGTACTTAAAATTATCCGAGAACGGGATTGAGCTAATTAAAAGTGAGATAAATTTTTTTCTCAATCTGTGCTTCATTCAAGAATTTATAAGTTGGCTAATTCCCGATTCGTACTTGAAATAATCTGAAAGTGAGATTAGTTTCTAATAATTTCACAATAATTCTACTTAGAAAATTTGATGTGGTTAACTAAATAATTTTAACAAATAAAATATGGGAATTATTATTTCTTATTTTACTTTTTAAACATGAAAACAATCTGTATTTTTGTTCTTGTAGTGTTGTTGCTGTTGTTTCCAAAAAATTTTTTACAAACACATGCGTATGCACGCATATTGGTTTTCGAAAGTTGTTCTATTTTGGATTTTTTTAAGTATTTTTAGTGTTATATATAAATAACAATATGTGATGACGAAAAACTTATATCCTGTGACGTAGTGTCTTTATTCCCACGTATGCCGGTAGACTACGCAATAGAAATTATTAATAATAAATTAAGTGACATCGTACCTCAAATAGATATGCCGAAGGATCTATTTATGGAAATTCTAAAATTTTGTATAAAGGAAAACCGTTATTTTAAATATAATGACAAGATTTACACACAATGTAGCGGACTATCGATGGGGTCACCAGCCTCTCCAATTGTGACCGAAATCGTAATGGAGGAATTGTTAAGAAAAAGCGTCGAAAAACTGGACAGAAAACCAAGATTATTAACAAAGTACGTTGACGACGAGTGAGAGAAAAGGACATTGTAGAAACACTTAAACAATTTAATAAATTTCACCACCGCATTAAATATACAATCCAGGAAGAGAAGCACGGACATTTACCGTATTTGGATACTATGGTCATCAGGAGAGGGAATCAGATTAAAGTTGACTGGTATCAAAAACCAACTTCGTTGGAAAGAATTATTTATTATTTTTCATGCCATCCAAATAGAATAATCATGAATACTGCAAGTAATTTTGTTAAGAGAGTGTTGACAAGCAGTTACAAACAATTCCATAGAGAAAATTTACTTGAAATAAGTAATATTTTAAGAAAAAAACTCGTTTTCGGAAAATATTATAAAAAAAAACATAATTTATAAAAATAATTGCAGTCAACAAATATCAGTACCAGATGACTCTAATGGAAAATATAAATCAATGACCTACGTGCCAATAATCGCGGAACGTATTCAGAACTCTGGTATTTATAACAAAGAAAAATATAAAATAACTCCAAAAACAAATAACACTCTCAGTCAACTTTTTTCAAATACAAAAAGTAAGATTGACGACATGGATAAATCAAATCTTATCTACAAAATAAAATGCTTGGAGGACAACACTAACATATGCATTAGGGAGATCGGACGGTTATTATTTGTCCGGTTTTAACCGGTTATTTTATATTTGCTCAAGCCGGTTATTTTAAAATGTTCATTTTTCGAATATCAAATAAACCGGTTATTTTGGTATAGTAAACCGGTGATTTTAATAATGTGTAACTTATATACATTTTCGTTACTCTTGTTGTTAATTTAAAAATAAAAATCGCTTATAAAAGCGTGTGATATTGTAAAAAAACCAAAAACAATTCTAAATACTTCAAGAAAAAGTAAATAGTAATTTAAGCGAGAGTATTCTTAATATTAAATATATTTTTATATTGATGTTATCTCTGGAGATATTTCGAAGGCAATTACAAAGACAAAGTTAGGTGCCTGAAGTGCCCTCAAGGGTTCTTCCACGTCATGTCTTATTATTCACCTTTAACTAGCCCGCATGCTTGACATTTATGTACTCCAAATAAAACTTAATACCGTTCAAAGTAGTTCTAAAGAGACGACAAGTAATACTTTAATAAAATACGCTGCCAAAAATTAATCATTTGGTGAAATATTAGCCCGTTGCATTGCCGAGGACGGAATGCCCATTAAGGCTCTACAAAGTCTTAAGTAGTTCTAGCGTATCTACATGCTTAAAACTGCAACATTCCGAACTAAAAACAAAATTGAAGAAATCAGACAAAGTCATGAAAGATTTTAAATTGTGGTCGAGGACATATTTCATACAAAAAGCATTTTCATGTTACTCTTCGTTTCTGTAATGCTGAAACTCAATCATTTGAAATGCATAACCCTGGCTAAGAGGTTTTGCTGGCAACTTTTCAAAAATAGGACTGAAGTCTACTGATTCGTATAGACATGCTTAACCACCAACAAATTAAAGCTCATTTAAAATAAATTTGGGCGAATATCTCAAATAATTAATTAAACTCCTGTAATTTTTCATTTGCATTTGCAAAAAGTTTGTCTTGATCAAATACCATTTAACACTTTCTAAATTACGTTAAACAATTATCTTCTTGCAAATTTTAGCATAAAAATATAAATTGTTAAAAATAAAGCTAAAGTTTGATCAATTTACTGGTCACACTTTCTTGGAAATTATTGTCAAATATTTGCTAGGTCTGTTCATTCCCTTGCCTTTTTGAATTAATTTGTTTTTATTCAAATTAACGTTTTATTACAAAAACTTATTTGATTTTTGTGTTTTTATGTATTCGAATTTAAACCGGTTAACCGGTTATTTCAAAAATGCTTAACCGGTGTTTTTAAAATAGCAATTGTTCGGAATATTCGAAAACCGGTTTTTGAAAAAAGCCGAATAAGCGATCTCCCTAATATGCAATCAATTATACGTTGGGACTACAAAAAATAACCTTAAAACTAGATTAGCAGGAAACAGATCAGATATAAAATGTAGAGATAATTCATCAACACAAAAAAATAGCACGTGCGGCCCATTGTACAATGAGAGGACATACACCAGATTTCGACAACGTAAAAATTTTACAACGAAAGGAAATATATAATCAAAGATTTACATTGGAAATGGTACAAATAAACAAAGTTGAACACGAAGAGAGAATGAACTACCAAGCCGATATAGGAAATTTGTCCAAGAATTATACGTACATAATAAATAAAAATAATTAGATCAGTTAGTGAAATATTAAATGTTAAACGTTAAAGTGAAAATTGCTTGATTATTCCCAGCAAGACAAAAACTATGACGCACAGTGGCTGAAAATCGTTTTTCATTGGCCAAAATTCTGTAACTTTTGAACCGAAGGAGATATTTTAGTGAATTTTTTTTGAGTCGATAGATAGATTCTTAGACTTTTCTCCACTCTCAATTTCATTAAAATCGGTTGAGTAGTTATTGGGGATTTTAAGGCCAAAGTGGAACTTTAGATTTTTTCAACTTTAGCGTGAAATTTGTTTTTTTTTAATTATTTAAAAATGTCGTATTTGGATTTAAATAATAATCATTAACTTTTTTGTAATAATGGGACACTCAAAAAAAATTTAATGTTTACACTAAAAAAAATTTTAACATTAAAAAAATATAGTAAAATCAACTGGAAATTTGGCTATTATTACTGAAAAATTTGTCAAATTTGTTTACACTTAAAAAAACTTTAGAAATATTATCTAAAATCTTGCTAATACTACAGAAGAATCTATTATTTTTACATATGTGGATTAAAAAACCTTTTAAAATTAAAAGCAGCAATAGATTTTAATAGCTTTTGTTATAATGTGAGGTTCGGTTTATTATTATTTTTTACTAATACAATGTTTGTCTTAGATCTAATGAATTATAATTATTGTTCATTTAATTGAAAGATTGATTGCAAATATTCCATATTCTGTTCCGTGTTATTTCTGTCCTTTAGTAGTTTTTTGACTTCTTCATCTAAATTCCAATTTCCATTGATTTCGAATACTGGAGATGAACGGATCTGACGTTGCCAATAATATATTAAATAGATCTTCATTTGTGGAATTTCGTGAACTTTTTCTAGTATTGTGCTCTCTATGAAATCTGTAATCCTTATTCCTTTTTTCCTGAGCTTCCTCTGATAAATCTCCAAGTGGCACCAACTGATATTTAATGACATCTTATATTCCTTATAATTCTTTATAGCTGAAACTCTCCATGTTTTTATGAAAAATGTTGTTATTGCACAGATATATTAATTCACATAGTTTGCATCCGAATGTCACTTGCGTTTGAATAAAATGGTAGAATAAAAAGGATTAAAAAACTTAAAATCCTTTTATTTATATGCTATAAAATACCTGACACAAATTTAACAACGCATTTCATACTTATAGGGTCATAGAATATTATTAGAGTCATAAAAACAGATAAAATAAAAAGACCAAAAAAAATTTAAAAATCCCTTCTAAGGTGGGATTCACAATATACCTGCTTAGCGTAAACGCGTGTTTAAGCTCTTTATTCTACTATAAAATACGCTACGGTAAACGTAGTGTAACGGATAAGGATGAATCAGGGCAGCTATACGTTTTAATTTTTTATATGTACTACCTGTATTCCGTTCGATCACGAGGCAGTATCACATGATTTCTGTTACTTCTGCAAACATTTTTGCGGAATAAAAAAATTGCAAAAAAAAAAAATTTTTTTGGGGTAATTTCATTAAAATTAAGAAAGTGTTAAACAGACAGGTCCAAGCGGGTGCAAGAGTATATACAGGGTTAAAGAAAACACTTTCACCTTTCCCTCAGTGGTTTTACCTTCTTAATCCCTTTTGATCCGCAAAAGTTCTATTCTACTAAAGTTGAAATTTGTCTTAACATCTCAAATAAAAATAACACAATTGTCGCACATATTAATTTTTTTAAAGATAACAAGACTACCAACCTAGAAAAAAAATACCAGCAGGTCATTATTGATGATAGTTTTTGAGCAATGATAATTTCTTTCGGAATAAATATAAAAAAAAATACTTTTTTCCAATATTTTGACCTAATTGTTTGATTACCTTAGTTTTAATATGGTTACTATTAAATAAAATTAAAATTTTTGAAATCGGTGACAAACAAAAATTGGACTTTTGGCCAATGAAATAAAATTTTCAGCCACTGTGAATCAGACATTTCTTGCAAATGTCGGACTTTATTCTGAGAGACTTCGTTCATTTCGTTCGATTTCAAATGGATATATCGGGGAAAATTTGTGTACCGATATGTCAAACAGATTTCTGAAGGAATTTATAAATGTAGATGTGTCTAACGGAACTTATTTTTTTTACAAAAATGACAATTGTCATCAAGTTGAAAATAATTTTAATTTTATTTTATTGTAAAAAACGGTACGTGCATATAAAATTGTTAATTATATACTTTTAGTTTGTAATAAAATTATAGTCTTAAAGTTTTTTTGAATATAGGTTGAGATCTCTCGAATTGTCTTAGACTCAACAAAAAAAACTCATGGACACGGAAATATTTTTTTTGGTCTTGCAAGTTTTTAATAAACACATCTGATTTAGAATTTTTTATTAAAATAACGTGGAGCAGTCCTAAGAATCGCAAGGTAATGTGTAATATCTGTGTACTTAAAATTACTTTTTATACCCTTCACCACCACTGTGGTGAATGAGGGTATACTAAGTTTGTCATTCCGTGTGAAACTTTTTTATAATACATCTAAGACCCCATAAAGTATGTATATTCTGGCTCCTTGAGTAATTCCGAGTCGATTTAGCCATGTCCGTCTGTCTGTCCGTCTGTCAGTCTATTGAAAACACGCTCACTTTCGAAAAATGCAAAAGCGTAGAACAAACTTGGTCTCAAATTGCTTGTAGTTATCCTAAACAGTTTGGGATTGAAATCCTGCATCATCGGCTTAGTAGGATCAGAACTATGGATCAAAATGTGGAACCACTACCCAAAAAAAATTTATAATTTTGATACAAAAACTAACATAAATGGCGGAATAATGCACGGAATGACATAAAATTTTGCACGAATTTGCAATAAATAACACTAGCATACTTAAATTTGGTATGTCACAGTTTTATAATACCGCAAATCACACTGTAAAATTTTTTGAAGATCGGTCTATATCAGTTTAGGAAAACAGTTTAGTATGCCTAAAACTGTAATAAATCATAATAACATATCATATTAAAATTTGGTACGTCACAGTTTTATAGGACCAGAAATCACACTGTAAGATTTTTTGAAGATCGTTCACAATTTACACTAGGCCCCACATAAACCCTACTCCCGGAAAACCTTTTAGTACGCCTAAAACCGTAATAAATAATGCTATCAAATTGAAATTCGGTACGTCACAGTTTTATAGGACGAGAAATCACACTGCCAAATTTCGTGAAGAGTGGTCCATAATTTACCATAGGCCCCATATAAACCCTACTCTCGGAAAACAGTTTATTGCCCCTTAAACCAAATAAATCCCGCTCTGGGAAAATAATTAAATTCACCTAAAACCATCACAGATATAGATATTGCGGTGAAATTTTTTACTTAAATTCATATGGCCAGAAAAAATATCATGCAAATTTGTGAAATTTACTGTTAACGCTAAAACTTATTACACTGCTGTATTGAAATTTATTCTAATTTATTTTTTGTTATACGAGAAATCAGTCTTCAGAATTTTGGGATGATTGGTCCATAATTTACCATAGGTCCAATACAAATAACGCTCCTAAAAATTATTTTAGTTTGGCTAAAACTTATACGAATAATGATATTTTACTCAAGCCTGTTCACAGTTCTAACAAGAAACGCATAAAATTTTCTTATTATCGGTCAATAATTTAATTCAGGTCTAAACCGCAACCAATTTTAATGCTGCCGTTCGATTTTGTGAAGCTTAGTTAATAATATATATGTATTTATCATATAGAGCCCACTCCTGTAAGTGGAGGGTATCAAAGATTCGGCACAGCCGAATATAGCACTCTAACTTGTTTTTAATGAAACTTTTACATATTTGTTATAGTATTTATATACCACTCTTAATCGTGGTACTGAGAAAATATCATGAACAAGAAACTGCTCCGTGCATGACATCGCCAAAAGGCAGTTAATTTACAACAAGTAAATTGTATGTATGAATGTATGTACCAAAGTAAAATGTCAGTGCTTTTATATCAAAAATTGATAAAAAAAAAAAACAATTGATAAAAGACTCGTTTAACTTTCGATCACATTTCTTCAAGACATACCTTAGATTTCTGTAAGAAATCTACGGGATTAGTCGATCAGCTATGTGGCAGAAAACAATTTCCATGCCTTTTTCATTAGATTTCTGACAAATATCAATCAGTAATGCCGGCAAAAAATCCAGAATATTATGTCATGACATATCTGCTAGAATACGTGTCAACCACTCCATACATTTTTTGGTCAGAAATCTGACAGAATTCGTATACGATTCCGACTCTTTTGTCTACGTTTCTCTTAGATATCTGGAAGACGTCGGCCTATTTTGCTGGCTGGATTGTTACTCATTGTTTTGTAAGTTTTTGTCGTGTTATGCTAGGATTGTTACAGTGATAAAATTTATTTATCCGTATTATTATTATTTTTGTATAGATTTCCTGATGATGCTTACCGATGGTAGGCGAAATAATGAATCAAATAAATAAATAAAATATTTTAAACACAGACCTCGAACCTGATTATTGACATAATTTATTTCAAAGTTAAAAGGTCGAAAGAAAAACATATTTAGTAAATATTGATATTCTCTCTATCTCTGGTTCTCTGAGTAAGTGTTATGGTTAGAATCAAACTCACTTTCGGATTATGTGAAGTACGAATCGGGATTAAATCAACTTAAAAAATTCTTGATCAAGCACAGTTTCAGATTAATTCTATCTCACTTTAAATTAAGTCCATCCCGATTTCAGCTTTTTAAAGTAGGGGGCACTTGAATAATCCTAACTTGAATCAAGCACTCTGTACTTGATTTATAGAAATCCGTGCTTAGCGTTCTATTGACACCGCGTCGCCTTGATGTAAGTTCGGACGGATTGTTTGGTATTTTTAGCGTACAACGGGATCAAGGCTTACGTTACTACTGATCGGTGTATTAATTTAGAAATAAATTTTTAAATGTTTTTTAACACATATGAACTAAATAAATAACAAGTAAGAAAGTATAGTCGTTCAACCCCGATCATATAATAACCGACTGTAATTAACAAAATATGTTTACAAGTGTACCCTATTTGTAGCCCATGGGCAACTATAGCCCGCCAGAACAGAATTATGTAATTGAGCTTAAGATTCATATAATAGTTCTTTGTGTCGAATATTATTTTTTTACCATCAAGCGATTTTAGGAAGAGGGGGACTTATGGCTAATTTTAGACCCACAAGCAAAACATTTTGTCATGACATAGTATCTTAACCCATTTTTCCCCGACCGTTGATTATAATCATCAGCACTCGTACTGTTTTTTTTTGCAATTTTTTTTCTGTCACTTTATTAAAATTTTATTTCGTTATTATATAGTCAGTTTAGTTGGTGCGGCGAAAAATGGGTTAAAATAATTGTCACCAATTTTTTTGTCGATACTAACATTTGTAAGAAAATAATGGCTATTTTTGTTAAAGCTGTTTTAGGGAGTAGTATTTGTATGGGAGCTGTGGTCAAATATGGATCGATTCCAATAACATTTTGTAAGATGATTTCGATTGAAATAAAATAAGTTTGACATGGGCAGCCAACCAGCCGCACTGACATCGACACAGAATCACTTTCTGAGTCTATCCGATAATTAATGGTGGCTCTAGAAACAATATTTTAATATGTTTTAAAGATTATCACAAGTGTAGAATACCCTCTGTAGTATTGTTATGTGCGTATAATTACCAGTTTTAATATTTTTAAGCATTTTCTTTAAAATAAAATATATTTATTTGTGTTCCATCTGATATTAATTTGCTTACATTGCATATATTTTGCACAAATTTTAACGCTTTATATTACCCTTAGCCAATATCAATAACTTATATACAAAACCAATAACCCAAATATTAACTGCGTTTCCTTTTCTTGACCAACCTCTTTTGTGTTTTAAATATTTCAATAAATAAAATTAAATCAGTGATTTTTACCTTTTGCACTTCATCTCCAATTTTATCCGTACTTACATTAAATTGTACATTAAAACAAAAAATAAATACAATGAATTTTGTAAAGAATACTCTGTAAAAAGAAAGGAAAACCCCCAAAATAAGAAACGAAATACGAAGTCCAAATATATGTATGTGTGTTCCTTAATTTAACCATTAAACGGTTGTTATTTTTAAGCTATCGCTTTTCAAGATGACATTAAACGTAAATGGAGCAAAACTTGCAATGAGCCAAATAAAAGAAAACGAACGGAGAAATCATTTACGCTGGAGCAAAAAAAAACAAACGAAATACAACGCATTAAAAAATATTCTTAAGAAAAATATTTTATAGAATATTACGAGCAAAAAATGGCCATTGATACAAACGGACAGACAGAGGAAGAGCAAGAAATGAACAAAAAGCAATATAAACATATAAACAGATGTAGTTACATACACAAACAATCCGAAAAAAAGATGACACACAGCTTGAGGCAGAAGCAGCAGCAGAAAAAAGGATCAGAGAAAAAAATAACAGCACTGGTGAAATGAAGCAAGACGAAATGTTTATCAACTGATTGGAAGTTTCATGACAAAAGAAAACAAACTGTAAAATGAACAACAGAAAAATACATGTTTAAAGAAACGAATTCAATAAGAGAATTTATAGAATTACATAAGAAAGAAAAGTTATGCCCACAGATATCTTGTTGCAAGTATTGATGATGATTTTGAAAGAAAGGCAAGTGAGAAGGCCAAATTCGGCCGTGCCGAATCTATTATCACACCACTTCTTGTTCAATTAAAATTACGAACAAATAAAGAAGTTAAAGTGCTATACCGACCCAATATTGTATACCCTCCACCGAGAGAAAGAATATTTCAGAAGTGGGCATAATATTAGTTTGGAAAATTCGGAAAACAAAACTTATAAATTAATTCATTTATTAATGATGTGCTAATAATCCCAATTTATGATAAAAAACACTGAAATTTATTGTTGTGGGAAAGCTAGTTTCTATGCGCATTTCGCCGGTTGCTTAGGCCAGCTCGTCAGGAAACTTTTTCCAAATACTTTAGAAAAGCTAAAAATATTATACAAGTAAGACCATAAAGTGAATAAGAATTTTAAACACTCAGCTCTACTTGTAACAATATCAAAGCTTCAACAAAGACACAACAATAAATAGTGAATTTTTTCTTTCTTACATTCCCCTACAATTGGCTGGGTTTTTTCCAACACAAATTGTAGTTGTAAGAGGATAGAAAAAAACAAAATTAAAAAAAACAAGTTACTAAATAAAGCAGCTTGCCATTTCAGTTTTTTATTTGCCGGGCACATGCAAATTTATTATCAAAAATTATTTTCGGGAATGAAATATTTATTAATTAATTCATTTATTAATGATGTGCTAATAATCCCAATTTATGATAAAAAACACTGAAATTTATTGTTGTGGGAAAGCTAGTTTCTATGCGCATTTCGCCGGTTGCTTAGGCCAGCTCGTCAGGAAACTTTTTCCAAATACTTTAGAAAAGCTAAAAATATTATACAAGTAAGACCATAAAGTGAATAAGAATTTTAAACACTCAGCTCTACTTGTAACAATATCAAAGCTTCAACAAAGACACAACAATAAATAGTGAATTTTTTCTTTCTTACATTCCCCTACAATTGGCTGGGTTTTTTCCAACACAAATTGTAGTTGTAAGAGGATAGAAAAAAACAAAATTAAAAAAAAATAACTGATCTGATAGTATTATAATTTGTTGCGGCTTTAGACTTACTAAATTGTATTCCAAAAATGGGGCCTATGTTAAGTTATGGACTGATTTTCACAAAATTTGACAATGTCATTTTTAGTCTAATGGTACTTTGACAACCAAAATATTCAGGGGCCAGTGGTAAATTATGGACCAATCCTTATGAAACTTGGCAGAATGGTTTCTAGTCTTATTGAACCAGGATATACTTCATATGGGAAAATTCTGCGTGACGAACGTTACAAAATTACGAGTTTACTGATTAATATATTATCATTGTGGATCTTTCAAAAGAGATAGATTCATCTTATACATAGTGCTTAGTGACATTACTGTGCATTTTCGAATGGCATATATCTTAATTTCAGGTATTGACTGCGAAATAATTGATCATAAAATATTGTGACGCCCGTTAAAAATATTTGAAGTATTTTTAAAAGTTGAACTGTGCTTGCCTATTTTTTAGTGAATTTCGCATAATAAAATACACAAAATCTTATCCCTAAAAAAATAATGAACATAACAGAATTAAAAAATAACTTATTTGCAGTCAAAAAATGTTGCCGTTTTTATCAAATGCCGTGAACCCAGTATGACGCACCTCCGGAACGCACGTTATTTTTTTCCAATAACATATAAAGAAACACAATTGTATTTAGTTTAACAAATACAAATTAATATTTTTTTTTTTAAATTTTTTAATACAAATTTTTTGTTTATAAATGTATTTATCAGTGAATGTAAATTTGTTTATCAAAGAATTTTATATTTTGATGGCTGGATGTCCATGTAAACCTTGTGCGCAAAGTACAAGTTGCAATTTTGGATGTAACTAAATGAAATTTGGTATGTGCGTTTATATTGTCATAAGTACCATGCCTATTGAAAATGGTGACAATCATTCGATAAGTTCACATAGCCTCCATACAAGCGGCTTTTCGGAAAAGAGTACTTTGTGCCCATAAACCATCTTATTACGTTGGTATTCATATTAAATTTGCTCCAAAAATATTTTCAATCATCCTACCAAAGCTTATTGGAATCGGTCTATATTTGACCGTAGCTCACATACAAATAACACTCCCGAAAAAAATAATTTAATGCCCTAATTTCCTTATAACTGTAGGTTATAGAAATATGGCGACAATACTTTTACGACAGCTACTATGTTATTATAATATGTTGTGCAGGTGGGTCTAGAATTTACCAAAGATGTCAGATAAACCCCCTACCTAAAATCTCTTAGGGCTTATAAATCAGTCCAAATTAAGCTCTCTTCTTGGTTAAAAATGTGTTTAAGCTAGCAAATCTTTAAATCAGTAAAAATATAAACCATCTCTATACTTATGAAACTGGTGTTTAAACTACAGACAACAATTATCGTTGGGCTTCCGCATTATTATTTTTTAAACTACAAATTAAATATGGGGCACTGTTTACAGCTGTTGAGTTTGAACTGTGTTTAAACATTCACTGATTTATTAGCCATAAAAGTCGAAAAAATTCATACTGATACATTTATTTATCTAAATAATATAATACAACGGACTCTTATATGAATCTTAAACTAAAAACATAATTTTGTTTTAGCGGATCAATGATTGCCCATGGTTAGGTTGCCATATGGTCTGGCTCGACCGACTATACTTTCTTACTGGCCTTTATATATCTACATGCTTACATTCAAAACATAAATGCTATTTATATAAAATTTTGCCAAAAACCTGCCAAATATCTCGCTTCACAACAGCTCTAATTCTGAAGAAAAGTAATAATAAAAGAAAATAACTATTGACTCGGTTTTTAATACAATTTTTGGAAAAACTCCAATCGTGACGAACGCTACAGAATTTAATTCGCAAATTTTTTTTATGTTCTTATTTTAGAATTTTAATTTTTTATTTGCTGAAAAGGAAGTAATGAAAATGATATTAAACTATAGACGACTTGAAAAAAAAAATTCATTCTACCCACAATATAAAAAAACCTTACTTTTCGCACGTTACAATTCTTGGAACTGACATTTCATACCTAATATCAGTCTTTCCAAAATAGTAAACAAAATAATTTTATACCAGAATTTAAGAGAACTGAGTGAATAGAAATATAGCTTACAATCGGACCATCTTTATTAACACTAAAGTATTTTTAGGAATACCTATAAAAATTCTACTTTCTATCATAACATTAATATGTTGTTTTAAACAACACAAGTGTCTAAACGTGTAGTAAAATTTATATGAAGATCACTCAGTTTTTGGAGTATTTTTTATTTTATGGGTAAGATTTGGTTATAATGTTTGTATTTATGATTACCGAAATACATTTTTTTTTATATATCTGAAATTATACATCTAGTCCAATATTACATAAAAAAAAAAAAAAATTTAATTAGATTAATATGAACAATTTTTTGGTGTCCTAATTTGTTAGTAATATTAAAAAAAAAAAACTTAAATAATGGGGGGTATGTGAAATAATTGATCTTTTTAGTCCACCTACAAAAAATACTTCTCACTATAAATGAAGTATTAGAAGATTGGCTAGTACTTCTCAAAATGTTATACTCAGAAAGAAAAAACTCGTGCTAAGTTATACTTTAAATTTTAAGTACGACAGTACTTAAATGAGATTGCTTTCGAAAAATATTGCATTCTTTATGCGTGCATACGCGTGAGTTTGTAAAAGTTGGTTGTAGAAGCAAAACCCCATTGGAAAAAGCACTTATATTATACCGTTACCTGTAAACACAATATTATAATAAAAAGGAACGAATTGTGATGGGTGAAAACAAAACTTAACTGGTGAGGAAATGTAATTGACACAAAAGTAAATGTGACTGGATTTTGTGCGGGTTGTGGCTGATTATCTCTGGTCTCTTACTTTATATGAAGGGGATCTATCATATAAAGATTGTTCACTCGGGACAATATCTGCGACAGACATTCTTTCAATCGAAATTAAATGTGTCAATTTTGGATATTTCAATGATCCAAAGTGTCAAAAAAGTGCCAAATAACCCCTTCATATAAAGAGTTAGAACTAGAACCGGTCATACCACTTTAGAACTGTCACGTGAAGAGTTTGGTGTAAGTCCCTTTTCCCCTAGGGAAACAAGAACACCTTAAAAGTATGTAAAAACGATTTGCTTTTTTTGTGTAGAAACAACAACACTACCAGAAGCAAAAAAAAAAACATTTATTATTTTCTATTTAAAAAGTCAAATAAGAAGCAAAAATTCCCGAATTCTGTTTGTTAAAAACATTTGAATACATTAAATATTCAAAGTATAATTATTACGAAAACCATATCCGATATGCTTCTGGTGTCTTATAATTGAGAGATATTCTGCAAACAGGCATGTGTAAAAAGTGATAGTAATTAATAATATTTTTCTATCTTTGGTTCTCTGGGGTAAGTTTTTCGGTTAAAATCAATCCACTTTCAGATTATTTCTCAAGTACGAACTCGGGATTAAATCAACTTAAACAATTCTTGAATCAAGCACAGTTTCAGATTAATTTGTATCTCACTTTTACTTAAGTCAATCCCGTTTTTGGATTATTTTATGTACGGGGGCACTTGAATAATCCGTTCTTGAATCAAGCATTCTGTATTTGTGTTACGGAAGTTGGTACTTACCGTACTATTGACACCGCTTCAGCTTTATTCAAGTACAGATGGATTGATTTTTCTTTTCAACATGTGTACGAATTAACAAAAAAAAGTAAGCACATTTCCTAATACCGCATTCATAGAGTGAGGGCTTTTTTCTCTTTCTGTTCTAGTTAATTTTCTGTGTATTGGGACCATGCTGTTTTTTTTATTCCGTGTGGTCCCTCTCAAGCCAAAAGTCTTATTTCGGGATGGCATCTGCATTCGAACTATGTTAAATAGGGTGCCCCGGTAGGCTAGCTGGTAGTGAGCTAGTCTATCAGTATTGGGGTTGCGGGTTCGATTCTCGCCAGAGACTCTGGTCTCCTGCAGACAAGCGAAGAGCTTCGCGGGATTAGCGTAGGAATAAAAAAAAAAAAAAAAATTTTAACTCCATCTTCAGTACCATATAATAACGATATTTAATTCTCAGATCATTTATTTTATATTATTTCGACTCGACCATTATGGCATTCATAATATTTCTGTAAGTTCTAGAAATACAATGGTTTTTATATGTACATACATTCATATGTATATATTTATTTTTATAATATTTCTTTAAGTCTTTTGCAATTCAATCGGAGCTCTTCAAAACAACTGAAAGCGATAACACCAGTACTTGAGCTAAATATCAGTTACAAAGTTTTTTTAAGAATGTGTAATACTCTAAGAGTATATTAAGTTTGTCATGACTTATGTAACAATAGCAAATATTCATCTAAGACCCCATAAAGTACACTTTCTGGGTCCTTGAGTAATTAAAAGTCAATTTAGCTATGTCCTTCGCTCAGTATGTCGCAAACACACTCTCCTTCGAACGAAGTAATAGGAAAGAATAATTTTGGTCTTAAATTGTTTCTAGGTGTCATTAGCGTCACAATTGGTTTAGTGCGAAAATAGTTAAATGAAGACCAAAGACTCAAATGTAGATACAAATTAATGAATGGTTTATAATTAACCATAAGGGATATATAAAGCCTCTTCCGAAAATCCCTTTGATACGCCTAAAACTCTCATTAATTATGGTATTCAGTTTTATGAGAGTAGAAATCTCACTGCCAAGCTTTCCGAGTATCGGCCCATAATTTGCCGCAGGTCCCGGATATATATATATATATATAGAATGTTGTGTACCAACATAAAAAAAACACTTATTAGTGCTCATTAAGTTATAATTATTGTTATATCCTCCACCACCACTAGTGGTAAATGAGACTATACTAAGTTTGTCATTCCGTGTGAAACTTTTTTATTAAACATCAAAGAACCTATTAAGAATATATATTCTGGCTCCTTGAGTAATTCTAAGTCTAATTAGCCATGTATGTATGTCTGTCCGTCTGTTGAAAACACGCTCACTTTCGAAAAACTCAATGGAAAAGAACAAACTTGGTGTAAAAATGCTTGCAGTTATCCTAAGCAGTTTGGAATTGAAGTCCAGCAAAACCGGCTTAGTAGGATGAGAGTTGTGAACTAAATATGGAACCATCACCATAAAAAATTCATAATTCATTTTATATGACTAGAAATCATACTAAGATCGGTCCATAAGTTACAATCTATAATTCAGAAATGGATAAAATCTCTTTAAATGTATCACACATTTTAAAAACGATCGTTTTGAAATCCATCGATTATATAACAATTATTTCTGCACAAAAAAATCAAGAACTTAAAAAGCAAATGACGATTAAAATACTGCTTATGACTTAGCTCTCCGATATTTTTCGGTGGTTGCTTTTTTCCCTTAATTTCTTGATGGGGGTAGTGCACTCATTTTGCAGTTTCAACTCACAGTTGGTGATACCGCAAAACTATTGCAATCATTTTATTGATATTGAGTGACGAATTGAAAATTAGCAGCTTCACTAAACATGAGTGATAGTGATGCTCAAAAATTTTGCACTCAAAAAAATAAATAGTTTAATTTAAGAAAAAGCAATCTTAAGTTTACTGCAACTTTTTTGCTCTTCACTCATTTGAGTGCAACTTAAAATTTCGCACTAAATTTACAAACAAAAAACTTGTTTTTTTCATGACTAAAGCCATGAGGTATTCCGCTATTGACAAATTATTGACGTTTTGTTTAATTTCCTTTCTTATGCATATCATAACAGGAATCAAAAATTATGCTCATACAAATTGAAATTTTTTAAATTTTAGTGAGAGTCTTTTTGGATTGCAAGTACAACTTTTGCACTATTTGCATTGAGTGCAGATCTTCGTTTAGTGATAGTGAAAAATTTGCAAGATCACTAATTTTTTTTAGTGGTAGTTAAAAAAATAGCAATCATCACTCAAGCTGGTGAAAAGTGAGTGCAAACTAATTTTGTTTTCAGTTTTATTTAGTGATAGTGCAATGCTGATTTAAATCAATATAAAGTGCACACCCCCAACAATTTAATTCATTATTATATAGAAATTTACAAATATTAATGTATTTGAAAAGAAATATAACCCAGCTAGCATTTTCAATCGTGTAAGAGTCTCCTGGGAATCACACGAAGAGCGTTTTTGATCGTCGACGAGCGCATTTTTTAATCGTAGAAGATTCCTCGCACGGTAGAAACTGTTACTCAAGCTGATTCCTCTGTGAGATACTTCTGCAACACTGCGGAAGATGCTTATATCAATCGTAGAGGAAATCGTTTGCGATGTGTGTAAAGATTATCTAACGAGTCTTTCAGAAAGCATGTTAGGAGTCGTATGAGACTCATATAGAGATTCTGAAATACCTAAATCTGAGCTGCCTAAATAAAACATGATGCGCATTTTTCATGTCAACTCTTCTCATTTTCATACGTTTTCATACGAAACAAATCCTAAGATCGCGAATTAAGCTCCACCCGGTTGGAAAACCTTATTCGGCAGATCTTTAGGTCCATTTGTTTTATTGAAATTGAATTGACAATAGAATTTTCATGTTTAAAAAACGCTCTTATTTAGGTAGCCCAGAAAGTGTTATATGACTCATACAGAGAGTTGCAAAAGGTTCGTTCCAATATTAAAAGTCGAGCGTGTCAGAAAATGTATAAAAAGTAAAAATAAAAAAATTTGATGTTCATTATTGTAACTAGTCAGATAATCATCAGAACATTCTTTTAGGAGTTGTATATTAAACATAATCGTCTAAAAAACAGCATATGCTAGCTGGGAACATATAAAACAATACATAAAAAAAAATATATTTTCATAAAAACTTAACAAAAATAAATTTAATTCACTTATCCATATTCACATAAACATTAAATAAAAAACCAAATCTTTTTTGAGAATAACTCGAGCTATTTTCATCTGACGAATTTTCAAGGCTGTCTCTATTGCATATTGTTTTAACTGTTGTAGGTGCTAAATCAAGGGTTCTTGCTATGTCAACAGCTTTTTCACCCAACTTAACTTACCTAATAGAATAAAATGGGAATTTCCCATTTTACACACAAATAAACAAATTTGTTGCATGCGACTATTACTACGTTTATACGTAGCCTATTCGCAAACAAAAAATTATTTGCGATTAACTAAATCACTGTTTATATGTCAATTTTCTTACAGAAAATTCTTAATTTTGTGATGCCAGATGAAAAATTTAATCATTTGGTAGCACTGTATGTATCTAAACTTTTTATTTTTTTAAATCAAAAGTTAAACCAAAACCAACATTATTTTCTATTTGTATATTTTATTTGCACAATTTTTTGTTAATTTTAAATTTGTTGTCAAATGGATAAGCCACACCGAAAAAAAACTTAAGACGTTTTAAAGTGTGGCAATATTTTAATCTTATTTGCAAATAGTGTCGTTAATCAGGAATTGTTTTCGTGAGTTAGCTATTCGCAAATAAAAATTTTATTTACTGTTCTGCGGCAATTTTTTCTACTTGCAAAATGTAAACAAAATATTTGCGAATAAGCAAATATAACGTCAGTGAAAAAACCAAATCGTATGTAGCTACGCAAAGTGGAATCAAAAAATTATGCTCTGCTTACATTAAAATCATAAGACAAATTCACTCTTTAAAATGTTTATTGGTTGCATCATTTGATTTTTATAGATTTATTGATTGCAGCTGTTTACTGGAATCTAAAAAGAAGTACGTTCCAGCTAGATCTCTCAAATTAATATATATATTGTTTTTATCGAGTTTCATAAAACTTATTATGAATTAATCGGGCATTTGCTTAGAGCTTTGCATTTATTAAATGATTTATCTAATCAGTGCCCATGTTCTGTAACTCCCGCGTCGAGAAACTTTTCGATTGATATAAGAGAAATGAAACAAAAATGCCATAAATTGAAACAAACAGCTGTTTTTCTAACCTAACTGCGTCTGTAACATTTTTGGCGAGAAATAGCCGTCACGTAAGGAAATTACTCGCCATAATACTAAAAAAGTGTGTCTGTAAAATTTTTGTTGAGAAAGTTCCCGCTTTTAACTGTCAAATAAATGGGATGACAGAAACGCATAAAAATGGGATGAGAAGAAATATTACCACTAAAAAATATATAAAATATGCAAAATGCAATGAATAATAACATGGAAAAGCTAAGTATTTTGTTCTTGGCAGATTTTTTCATTGTTTAATTATTTTGCTTTTAACATTTTTGAAAAATATACGAATGTTTTCAAAGCTACTTTGTAATCAACAAACATAAAAGTCGAACTTTAAATTTTGTTGGTATAGCCGACTGCTGTATTGTTGCCGCCGTCGTTAAAACATTTTCAATTTTAGTCAATTTTGGTCGCCGTCAACGATATGTTTGACTGGCGATCTCAACATATGCAATTTCATATCGGCTTCGAGTGGAATATTATGACATTTATAACGTAACGACGTATTCTTTTTTGATAGTTTTCGACATTAGTCTCACTTTTCGAGAAACGATGGAATATTTAGTTTCTGTACATGGGTACAGATAAGCATTAGTGTTTCATATAATGAATTTAAGAAAATATTGGAATTCTTTATTAAGGCCGGGTGTTCGAGATGCGGATTAAGTTTAAACTTAGTTTAACGTAGTCGAAAGATCGGATTTTTCCGGCGAAATATGATTTTTTTTATTTCATTAAACACCAAAACTTTAAGCAAAACTTTGCTGCGTCGTCAAAGTTTTGTATACAAATTTGATAATGGCGGTCCAAATCTGTTTTCAGTTAACTAAACCTAGTTTAACTTAGATTTCAAAAACCCAGCCGTAGTATTTTAAATTTAATATAAGTTTTAGTTTATAGTGTGTATGTATTATTTTGTGTCCAAAGTAGTAGTAGTAAATAAATATTATGGTAAAATCAATCTCTCTAGGGAAATCACACCCACACCATGATTGCATTAGATAATGTAATGGTTTATTTATAATTACATAAATATATTTTCGACAACAAATTATCAAACAAAACATGTTTTCATTTTTTTTTAATATTATTAAAAATGTAGTGTCAGATACGTTATGATCAACTTAATATAGTGGCATTGACCAGTTATGGTCGTGAAGGGTATATTAATTATACTTTTTTGCAAATCATATTTTAATCTAAAAAACGATTTCGCCTTACGTTTTAGAAATTACAGTTAGTTGTTTATTTATTAGAAGATAATACGTATCACAAGCATTCTACGTCAATTAGATTAAATTTATAATTGATTGTTTTATCTAAATAAGTACTTCTAAGTAATAAATAAAAATAAATTCTATAAAAAAACACTATTTTTACTCAAAAATTTTGCAAATATTTCATACACCAAATCTATCTAACTTTCATTTTAATATTAATTTTTTTCTTTTCATTAAACCATAAAATTTTTATGATTTGTTTAAACACTACACTCCCTAGACTCCAAAATTAAAAAATGCCATAAATGATGTTTTGTTTATCAATAATACATTTTGTTGGATTTGTTATTATCAATTTAAAATCTCCAAAGTATTTTAATACACAAAATTTTTAAATAATTGACTTAACTGAAAAAAACCAGAAAATAATGCAATTATTTTCAATTTAAAAAGAAAGAGTGTTTTAAGCGTCAACTGAAAAATATTTACACATATAAATGAAGATTTTTTTCTCTAATACACAGAAAAAATGTTCAGTAGTTTTTTTTATCAATTAAAAACATGGTTTGAAAAGTATTTCAAATAAATTATGTGATAATTGAAGCAATTATTTTTTTAACGCTTAAAATAATATGTATAATGTTAAGTTGTAGAGTTATTGTTGGGAATTGTCAAGACCTGAGCTATATTTAATTAAATAAATTAAAACATTGCTTGAAATTGCAAAATTTTTTGATCATTTTGTTAATTGAAATTAAAAATATAATTTATTGAAAAAAAAAACACAATTTTTAATTTTTTCAATTTTCAGTAATCAATATAATCAGTTTGGTAACAGGTGCAAAACAACAAACTGTTTACTTGATTTTATGAATTTGGTGATTAGAGAACATTTTTAAGTTTTTTCTGTGTAGTTATATAAGTTCATACATATGTAGTGTATAATGAAAATATCTGTCAAGAACACGTAGACAGCTTTTGTAATAATTTAAATGCTGTATTCTATAAAAAGGGTTATTTTGCATTGTGATTTCGGAAGTATCTATGCTTTATATGAAATCTATATAAATTACGAAGCGATCTTCATACCATTTAGAAGGATGATTTCTAGTGATGTACATAAACCTAGATTTGACCGCAATTAATCATAATTTCATTATTGCTAAAGACCTATCTAAGTTCTCTTCGAGATTGGGAAATAATAGTAAATTAGGGATCAATCATCATAAAAGTATACAGTATAATTTCTAATGGCGTAGGAAAATATTATGCAAAATTGCATGACAGTAACTGTTTTCAGCTTCTAACCTTATACACATTTTTAATATTTTATGGCGTAGAAAACTTTGAATGTTTAATAATTTGGTTAATGGAATAAAAACGTAATGCTGGGATTTTTATGCAAATAGTAAATGCAACCATTTAACCCGCTACTTTGTTATCGTCTCCCTTTGTTTCGTGGGCATATTTACATGCCAATGCTTATGTTTCTATGTTTAAAGTAAAAAGTACCAAAATTGTTCATCTTATAGAAGAAAAAGTACCAACATTTTTCATCTTATAGTTCATTAATCACTCAGGACCCTGTACCTATATATTTATGTTTCTAAGTTAAATATTATGAAAAAAAAGTATTTTAAATAAAATTCACAATTATTTTGTAGAAAATTTAAATAGTATTTTACAGAAAATTAAAAAGTACCATATCGCACTTGATCATAAAAGGGATATTAATTGAAAATTTAAGAATTTTCAGTAGAAGCAAAAAAATTTTTAATTTACTGCCTTTTTTTTAATTAAATATAAATTTTAGCTTTGGAATTTATTAAAAAAAAAAAAAGTCAATAAGAAAACTCAAATTTGTTTTTGTTTTCAATATAAATTTCTAAACGAACATATTTATTTAAGTTGATTTCAAACTGTTAATACTAAAGACTGTTAATATTAAAGGCGTATAAAAATAATTGTTTAACCAACCATTTCATTTCCAAAAAATTGACATAAAAGCACGATATTTTTACAGAGAGTAGATATGAATATTAAGTGTCAATTTCTTTTTTAGTTAATACTCTATTTCTGGTCAAGTGCGGAAAAGCAAAAAAAAAAATTTAATTTTCCGTACGCTTTTCTTCCTTTTGATCCTCTTTCTCTCCCCATTGAAGAAGCAAAAATTTCAATATTGAAGTGGAAGCCTATAATTGAATAAGTATATGCCAACGAATGGAGAAAAATTGTAAAAAAAATAACAAAAATAGGTATGTTCGAATTTCTAAAAAGTACCATATTTGTTTTTGTATTTTTTATATAAGTTACAAATGTAATATAATTTATATTTTTATATTTATTTACTTAAAAGAGAGATGGGCTGACAAAAAAGTTTCAAAATACTGGTTTTACCCGTTTACTCCCCAAAAGGGTCCAACATCAAAAAGATACCAGGCACCGGTCCGCTTATTGCTGTAATGAAAAGTCATAAGTTTTATTTATATTTTGGGTTACTATATGAGGTTAGCGAAATTATACGTTTATTCCTTTTTTAACCCTCTAAACATACGAATTTCCAAAAATCCAGGATTGGTGGCTCGATTTAGCGAGAGACCAAATTCCGATCTTAATTTAAAATTTTAGCTTCAGGCGTTTAGACTGTGCGATGCTGAGTCAGTTGGTCAGTCAGTAACGTTACAATTTTTTATATAAAGATAGATAAATGAAGAAAAATCTTTAAAAAAAAGTGACAAAAATAGGTATGATTTTCACCTCTTTGACGGTCGAACTTCGAAAATGTATACAATCAATATTTTTAGATTTTTAGATAAGTAACGATTGTGATATGACTTTCATTTCTATCTGTATTGGCTTAAAACATAAATGGGGTTACAAAAAATTTCCAAAATACAGTTTTGGCCCGTTTACTCCCCAAAAGGGCCGAATTTAAAAAAGTACCAGACACCTGTCCTCTTTCATTTTTTGAATTTGATGACGTTGCAGCAAATCTGCGATTTATAGACTATGCAAACAGAATAAGGGCCGTCTTCGCAACCTACCGATAGCTTTAGGTAGGATTTTATCGGCTGCATCAAAAGTGTTCCATTATTACAACTTTACTTTTACCTTAAGTGATCGATAAATTAAAGGACGATTCATTCTACCTGGACGATTGAAGTAAAGTTGTTATAATGGAACCAGTTTAATACGGCCGATAAAATCCTTAGCTAACGCTTAGTTGGAAAACGGGTCTAAGAATATCCATCTGTATGGAATAAGTTTTTATTGTACACGAGAAGCTTATATTTTTTACGAGTAAGTGCATACAGTACTTTTCGCTTATAGTCCACTGCTATAGTTGCACAACTTTTGTGGGCTATAAGCGAATTTGGGCTATAACCGATTTTTTTTTATAAGCCATTTTATGGATAATAAGTGAATCCTAGTATAATCCACATTTTGAATTAACCATTTATAACAGTTTCAAGAAAGGTAAAAAAAATATTGCCAGTTTGTTAAAAAAAAAAATTTAAATACTTTTTAAACGATTTTTTTAATTGATAAAAAACTTTTTTCTGTGTAGAGTATTAAGCCTAGTACTCTGTTCCAATTTCTGAAAAATGTTCAGCAACATCTTTTATTTCACACGAAAAATTTGACATGTATCAATGTTACATATCTCGCGAGTTTGCGCAATTTGACGTTTTTAATCTTTCAATATATGTGACATTGTTTTGCGTATGCACACGAAACCCACACGTATTTTGCTAAAAAGTATTTTTTTAAATAAAAATGAATGTAAATATGGATAAAAAAACTACCTAAAAAACTGGTTGTGTTATTAATGTTTTTCCGTTCTCATTTAATATTTAAATAAAACGTTTTCACTTGTTTAAAATTCCACGTGAAATAAGTGCAGCTTACATTATTTCGCAGTTGTAAAAAAATGTTGCCAGAAACATTTCGTAACTATTTCACAAATTAAACAGAGTACAACTCTATCAACATAATTTTATAGGAATTCCGCACAAGTTTTTTTCATATGAGTTTTGAGAGCAGTTCACGTGGAATGTTGAACAGAGTACCAGGCTTTAGATAGACAAAAATGGACTACAAGCAAAATGAACCTTAGAACAAATAAGTTGTATAAAATTCGAAAAATTCTGCAAGTGCATGTGACAGTTTTGGCTTTTACCCGTTTTCGGCCTTTAAGCAGAATGGACTATAAGCGAAAAGTACTGTTCTCTTTTTCTTCTCATAACTCAAACAATGAAGAGCAGTCAAAGCCAAATGTGTTCTTAAAAAATTTTTAACTTTTAAAAATGTGAACACAGACATACGAATGTTTATGAATGCAGAAAAACAAACCCTGCAAAGATTTTGTGAAGGATCATGGTACAATGAGAATTTTCATATCATGTTTAAAGCAGGGTTGTGAACTATTTCTGATCAAAAACGCCGTGCCCCAATCAAAAAGCGCTAAATAATGAATGAATCAAACTGTAAACAGATTTAGATTTAGCACGTTAAAGTCAATTAAAATCATATAATAAAGTTCTCTCTCCTCCGCATTGTTTTTTTTCCGACCAGTGTTATTAAAACATTAACATTTTTACAAAGCTTTTTCTAATATTTTAGGCAAACTAAAGAAATATAATCTGTGAATTATTTCTTTTCATAAGCTACTTTATTATATTCAACATTTTTAATTTTTCGAATTTATTCTATGAGCTAAGTTTCAGCTATGTATTTTATAAAGCGTTTTGTAATAGTTCTATCGCTTAAATTTTTAGGAATGATTTTATAGACTACCAGACTATACTATACAAGATAATAGTCTGGTAGTGTATAAAATCATTCCTAAAAATTTAAGGAATAAAACTATTACAAAAAGCTTTATAAAATACATAACTGAAATTTAACTCATAGAATAAATTTAAAAAAATATAATTTATATGAAATATTGAAAAATATTTATAATACAAAGAAATACTTAACAAACAATTTGAAAATTCTTGAGTTCTTTAAAATTTAGGTATAAAGATTAATACCCCAATTTTGTTCGAGAATTATGTCGTCTTGTCTTAAACGCATATATTATAGATAGATATGAAATAAATAGTTTTAATGATAAAAATATTAAAAATAAAAAATCGTGTAAATTGAGGTAATTTCCACATCCCTCGATGTAAACGAAAACAAAACAAAAAATCGGGTAAAAGTGATATGGTGCAAAAAATTATCGTATAAATCGAGGGATAGGTGTTCTATGTTACCCAGCAAAAACATTGCTTATCCAATAAGCAGAAAATTATGAGAACTTGACGAAAATACTACTTATTTTTCTACTAGAACAAGTACTTATTTTTGTTCGCGATGTCCCAAAAGAAATCCTTTATAATTTGGCATATTTCCACCTAAAAAATAATACCTTTCTTTTATACTTAAAAGTTTTATAAAAATATGTGGTTACAAAAAGAGATAAAAAAAATAAGTAGTTACAAATTAAATTCCAAAAGTTTAAGACACACTAACTAGAATTTTACACACACTAACTAGAATTGCTCTTATATGCATATGAAATTTTATTGAATTTTCGCTGAAAAGGTGTACACAATAAAGAGTTAATAAAGAGTGTTTTGACTGCACAAAATCATTTATAGCTCTAACACTGTTATAACAATATATATAACAGACACTGTTAAAGGGTGTCTGGTGGCAAATTCATGTTTTTAAATACAATTATTTCAAAGAGTTATAAACTGTGCGGAGGGAGGGTGGCGCCGTTGGAATTATCGATAGTGCGGATTTGTCACTCACGATGTCGCAGTGGTCGAGTGAGCATCGCGCGTTTGCTGTGGAGAGATATTTTGAAAGTAATGATTCTTACATAAATGCTCATCGACAATTTTGTTCAAAGTTCGGTATTCGGCAAATACGTGATGGATCAAGAGTGAATTTAATTCGTTCGTTGGTGCAGAGATTCCGCACAACTGCTTCGGCTAAGAATGTCCCACGGCCAGGGCCCACTCGATCTTCAAGGACTCACGAAAACGTTGAACTATTTGAAAGCCGTTAACGTGAAAATCCGCGACTCTCAATACGGAAAAGAGCAGCCTCACTGGAACTTCCAAGCGATTATTCATTAAATTTTAAAAAAGGATCTGATGTTCAATCCTTTTAAAATTAAAATCGTTCAAGAACTGAAAGAAATTGACTTTGATTTACGCAAAATTTTTGTGAAATGATGTTAGAGCGTTTTTGCAATGTTAATCCCATTTTTTGAAGCGACCAGGCTTATTTTCACTTAAACTACCACGTCAACAAGCAAAACTGCCGTTACTGGTCTCCAAGAACTCGCAAACCTCGATTGGAACATCAAAAACCATTGCATTTCCCCAGGGTAACTGTTTGATGTACCTTATCTAGGCATGAGATAATTCGACAATTTTTTTTCGAAACTTCTCGAGGCCAGGTGACGAATGTCAACGGTGTAAATTATCGACGCATGATTACGGAATTCTTTTTGCCAAGCCTGCGAGCTCATCCATCGTACTCTTCACACACATGGTTTCAACAGGATGGGGCGACTGCACACACAGCCAGAGCTTTGATGAATTTGCTTTGGGAAAATTTCTCCCAAAAACTGATCAGTCGCTTTGGTGACATTCCGTGGCCACCCACGGAATCCCATGGATTTTTTTAATCGGGCTACCTCAAAGAGAGGGTGTTTTAATGACAATCCCCAATCTCTTGTGGCTTTAAAGGAAAATATATGTCGAGAAATCAGCTCAATTGAACCAAGTTTACAGCAGCGTATGGCGCAGAAAACAAGGATCCGCTTTGAACAGTGTGTTCAACTCGACGGAAGACATCTGGATGACATACTCTTTAAAAAATCCGCATTTCCATTCTATCGTCCAATGCTCTTAATATAACTTTTTGTCAATTATTACGTGTTTTATTTTAGTTTGAAAATATAAATCTACCAGACACCCTGTATATATTATGTTGTTCAAACAACATCGTTTATATTAGATCGATATCACTACTAGCCTTCTAATAACAAAAATATATTGGTGGGGTAATTTGGAACATATTTATGTATATGTTTACACACATTTTATAGATTTTTGGATTTCCATGAATTTCACATCGAAATTATTCCTAAAATTTTAAAGTATTACCGGATATCTAACAAATATTAATGGAATATATTGCAAATTGATTCAAATAATTATTTTAAATCATATAATAACAACTTATTTAAATGACTTATCTAAGATACAATAATAAAGTTATTATCTAATAATAATTAGTATTGTGGTTATTATCTAATATATAACTAATAATGCCAATAAGTGGCGAATAAAGCTACAAAGTAATGAATTCAGGAAGTCATTAAAATTATGACTGTAAGTAAAGTTTTTGCTGGGTAGGTAGATGAAACATTTTTAAACTTAATTTGGAATTTAAAGTAAACTTAATTTAAAATTTTTATAGAAATTAACTTTACAGTTATTGATCCGAATGTAGCCATTTAAGGCTACAAACCCACCTACACACACACACACACACACACACATTTTAATTACTAAGTAACAAACATTTTCTAATTTGGTATAAAAATAAAACATTTATCCAATTAAAATTACAAAATAAAATAAGTACACACAAAAACAAATTATTTAATAGGAATTCTTACACACACACACATTAAGGAAATGTGCAAACAAGTTAAACTGGGTGTTTCAATTTATTTTCTAACTCAAAGTTATTATTAGTAGCAACAGGATAATTAAAACGACTAATTGACTTTACATGTGACAGAGCAACAAGCAAACAAAGAGTCAAACTCAGGAACATTAAAAAACGTACAACATATTCATTTAGTCTTCTGTGATTTTAATTAAATGTTGCAGCCATAGAAGACGGCTAGAGTAGAAAGGGAGAGGAAAAAAATTTAGTATGTGTGAAATAACAACAACGAAATAAAGACATTTCTTTCCAACACAATCATAGATTAAGGCCTTTTCGACAGTTGAGTTAAGTTTGTTTTTCTTTGCCTTTCTCTCTTTCTCTCTTATTGTTTTAGTAGTGTCTTTTAGCTACAACATATATTCTTACTTTTATTTTAATTTTTCTTACATGCAAATTAAAATGTTTTATTATATCAAAATAAAGAAAATTTAAATTTTTTTTTTTTAGAGAAATGTTTGTCTGATTGTAGGGAAAAATTACATGCCTCTATGATTTCTCGTTTATTGTATACTTTTGCCAACATGTTTATTTCCGGCAAGCAGTTTTTTCATTTGAAAATTTTTAATGAGCTCTAGATCAGTATTGAATAGATTTTATTACTTTTTTCTCTTTAAGTTTCCTGCTATTTTTTATATTTTCTTATTTTATTGAAAATTTACAGTAGTAATCTATCTGACTTATGTTTTTTTTTTTAAATTTCTACATATCGCTCATTTGCTGCAACATTGTCATAACTCAAAAAAATGTATTTATTTATTTATTTACATATTGTTATCTTATACAATAAGACATAAAGTCTTATAATTACGTAAAGGATTAGAAAATATATATTTGATAAAAACATAATAAAAAATATATAAATAGTAGGGAGATCGAACGGTTATTATTCGACCGGTTTTAACCGGTTATTTTTGCTTTGCCCAAGTCGCTTATTTTAAAATGCCCATTTTTCGAATATCGAATAAACCGGTTATTTTGGTATACTAAACCGGTTATTTTAATAATGTGTAATTAATATACATTTTCCTTACAGTGGTTATAGATGTACCCGTAATTTAAGTATTTTCTAATTAAATATTGGTCAAACTTAAACTTTTAATGAAGAATGTCAAAACAAAATGTAACAAAGGTCAAAAAACATTATGAACACTGTATATACAACTCTTTTATAACAGCGTGTGTTCTTGCAAAAAAAAAAAAACCAAAAACTATTCAAAATACTACAAAATCGTGTGCAGTTAAAAAGTAAGAATTTGTGTGAGAGTATTCTAAATATTAAATATATTTTTATATAGAGGTTATCTCTAGAGATTTTTCGAACGCGATTTAAAAGACAAAGTTAGGCGCTTGAAGTGCCCTAAAATGATAAGTTACAAAGGTTCTTCCATGTCACGACTTATTAATCACCTTTAATTAGTCTACATGCTTGACATTAATGTGCTCCACATAAAACTAAACTCCGTTCGAAGTAGTTCTAAAGAGACGACAAAGAATAATTTACTTAAATACGCTGCCAAAAATTAATCATTGGCGAAATATTAGCCCATTGTGTTGCCGAATATCAAATATCATTCAACAGTTTCTAAATTACATTAAACAAATACCTTCTTACAAATAAATTTTAATAAATAAATAAAAAATTGTTGAAAATTAAGCTAAAGTTTGATCAATTTACTGGTCCCACTTTTCTTGGATTTTATCGTCAAATATTTGTTAGGTCTGATCTAAGTCAAGAAAAACAAAATAATTTTTTTTGGTTTTTACTTATTCGAATTAAAACCGGTTAACCGGTTATTTAAAAAATGCTTAACCTAAAACCGGGTTTTTAAAATAGCAAATATTCGTAATATTCGAAAACCGGTTATTGAAAAAAGTCGAATAATCGATCTCCCTAATAAATAGTAAAAATAGAAAAAAATAAATAAAGAGAACAATGATATATATTTGTATATGTGTATTTGTTAATGAAATAAGTTATAAATAATGAGTTCAAAAGACGAATTGAGTGCGTATAAAATTGACACGATGACTGTAATGTTCGGTATCTGACATGCATCAAATCATTGGATCTTTGTGAACGGGTAATCGAGAGTCTCCTATAGAGATGCATTGGTATATGTTTATAAATAATTTTGTGCAACAGAGTTGATGTTCTTATTTTCAACAAGTTGACAAAAGTAAAACTCCATATAAGTTACTTGCAAATTGTGTGATATGGTCAAATCTTCTTAAACCATACACATATTTAATTACTGCATAATAACTTAGTTCCAATTTCCTGAAGCTACTTGCATCACTACTTCCAAAAATTTCACATCCATATAACAAGGTAGATTTTAAATATGTTTTTGCATGAAGTAAACGAATTCTTAAGGGTGTAAATTGTTGTGTTCTCCATAGCGTTCGCAAAAGAGCATATGTTCTTTCAGAAGCTATATTAATTTGGTCATTCCACGTCAGAGTATTGTTAAAATATAAGCCAAGATTTTTTTGCTGTCCAAACAACTTCAATTCTTTGACTGTTTAATACGACTTCCGGAGAAAAGTTAGCTCTAGACGATTTACTTTTTATAACTAAGCACCTTGATTTGCACGGGTTTATGAAGAGTCCGTTTGCAGTTACCCATGAGTGTACGCGCGTAAGATTAGCATTTAACTTACTTACACAGTCATCGATATATTTCTCAGGAGAACTTATGTATGTTTGTACATCATCAGCATAGATATGAATGTTGCAATATAATAATTGGTTAGCTAAGTCGTTTATATATATAGTGAACAGTAACGGTCCAAGTATGGAACCTTGTGGAACACCTTTTGTTACGATTATTGATTTAGATCTAATGTTATTAAAAAATACTGACTGTTTTACTTAAAACGACTTTTAAGTCTGGATGGAGTTTATACACAACATAATGGAATACGAAAATTTTATTCTTCCCTCCAGAGTTGAGTTTACAACATTTTCATAAGAAATATTAAATATATCTTCACAAGAATGATTTTCTATGCTTTAGTGATATTAAGTTATAATATAAGCTCAAGATTATTTTGACTTATGACGTTGTTGCAGCAAATGAGCGATATGTAGAATAAGATAAGGATTAGGCCAAGGCACATTCATAAAGTAATCTGATTATAAATTTTTTTATGGCCGTCTGTTGGTCTGTCCGTCAGTTGAAATGCCAATATATAAAAATAAAAGGCTAAGAAATGAACAAAAATGTCAACAAAAAAAATTACAAAGAAAATATCAAAATTGTCATAAAATATGGATACCTAGAAAAAAAAAACAACAATATCTGCACGAATTCCGAGTTGACGGATTTATTCAGGTATGTGATTAAAATCGATTGATTTCAAAGCTACAGTTGGAGTTATATGTGGAATATTGTAACATTGAGTATGCTGACGATGCACAGTGTTGTAAGGCGGCCAAAAATAGTAAAATGGAGTGCTTGAAACCCGAAAATATTTTGATGGTACTCTGACTAAGAAAATTAGAAAAGAATTAAATAAAAATTTTATTTTTAGACGAAGTTATAGAGCGTCAAAGTTGCGCTTTGTAAACAAGTTCAATAATTTATTTTAAAATAAGTGAAATTGGCATGTGCTTTAAAGGTCTAAAAACGTAAATTACATCGATTTACATAAAAAAAATTTTTAATAAATTATTTAGTCTAATATGATTTTAATATGGCAATGCTATTTTTAATTTGAAATATTAACGACAATATGAATACCGTAATAATAAAGACAATAACAAAACAGAAATAATATTTCTGAAAAATCACAATTTTCGACAGAAGCTTAAAAAAACGTCTCGATATATCCCGCAGAACTTTTTATATAATTTAATTACTACAAGTACGTATAATAAAAAAAACATAACTTTAGGTGCGCGTAGTTGCAACTTTTAAACTTATTGCATTTTTCTATGGTCAGCTCATATGAAAATACGAGATTTTTTTAATTGTTGGATTGAAGTAAAAAATTGTTCCGATGAAGATGTTACACAAAAATTAAAAAATATGTAGAAATTCGAAATTAAATAAAAAAAACGTTAAACACATATTTTGTTTAAATCCATATATTTCAATATAAAACAAGATGATGCTTTATTAAAAATGAACTTGAAATAAAGTTCCAGAATATCATATACATAAAAAAGAAAATGTACCAAATTTAGTTTACGTTCGAAAACTTATTCTGTCTTTTGCCATTCGACAGCACTGTGGAGGATATTATTCACGTCCTTGCTCCGAATCGAAAAAAAATTTAAATGCACATTAAGCTTCTTATATGTGATTCGTGTATGGAATTTAATTAAGATTTTTTAAATTTTTTTAATTGTTGGAACAAGGACATTTTTTCTCCGATTTTGATAAAACTTGGCCACAACTTTTAGTGTATAAAATTCAATAAATATACAAAGTTTCATGAAGCTCGAACTTTTTATATGGGAAGTATATATGGGAAGGATGCGAATCCTTGCACATAAATTTTTGAAATGTTATATTTGGTTACCATTTACCAATTAAAATATGTGAGCCAAATTTCAAGTTTTTACAATAACGCTTTCTATTTTTGGCCGCTCGCTATATGAAATGACGACACTGTGCGATGTAGTTTGGTTTTGTAATAAGCAGACCGATATGCAATCGCTTAAATGAAAAAAGGTCTGTAAGAAAACATACGCAAAACTAAGGCAATGAGAGTTAATACAACAAGCTCTTCCAAACTCTAAGTAAACGAACAAGAAATTAAAGATATTACGAGCTTTGAATACTTTGGCAGTATTATCAGTACAGATGTCGGAACGAAACTTGACGTAGAGAACCGGCTGAAGATTCAAAGGGAAGTTCTTCTATATTAACCAAGGTGTGGAGATCAAACACGATTTCCAATACAACGAAGGTTAGAATATTTGAGTCTTGTGTCAAATCTACACTCTTATACGGCTGCGAAACATGTTCCTTACCAAGGCACTTATTGGGAAGTAGCAAGCATTCATCAACAGATGCCCACGTAATACATATTTTAAAAATATGGTGGCCTCAAACGGTGTCTTACGAAAGTTTACTTAATAGAACCTGACGAATTCCTATCGAAAATTAAATTAACCCTCTACGACTGACGTGACTTTATAATAACAATTCCAACCACGTGGTAGTACGCTACACACCATTTTGATGTCTTATATTTTCCAAGTTCGGTTTTGTTAACCTTCTGAAATTATTTTGTATTTTAGATTAATGTTATAGCTTCTTACTTTCTGTTCTTTATTTTTAAGAACCAAACGACAATTGATTTTAAACAATATATAATGGCATAGCACAAAAAGGCTCTAAAGGACATACATCTACAAAAAAACCAAAAAAAATAATAATTTCTGATTTTTTTTTTTACAAGTTTTACACTAGTATAAAAAAATTAAATTATTTTAATGGTTTAATAAAAACATACAACTTATTTTTTCTAGTGCATTGAACCAGACATTCTAACATGGATATGTCAAATTATTTAGTCGAAATAAACAAGAGCTGAGTGTTTAAAATTCTTATTCACTTTATGGTCTTACTTGTATAATATTTTTAGCTTTTCTAAAGTATTTGGAAAAAGTTTCCTGACGAGCTGGCCTAAGCAACCAGCGAAATGCGCATAGAAACTAGCTTTCCCACAACAATAAATTTCAGTGTTTTTTATCATAAATTGGGATTATTAGCACATCATTAATAAATGAATTAATTAATAAATATTTCATTCCCGAAAATAATTTTTGATAATAAATTTGCATGTGCCCGGCAAATAAAAAACTGAAATGGCAAGCTGCTTTATTTAGCAACTTGTTTTTTTTTAATTTTGTTTTTTTCTATCCTCTTACAACTACAATTCGTGTTGGAAAAAAACGCAGCCAATTGTAGGGGAATGTAAGAAAGGAAAAATTCACTATTTATTGTTGTGTCTTTGTTGAAGCTTTGATATTGTTACAAGTAAGAGCTGAGTGTTTAAAATTCATATTATTTTTTTTAGTTGAAAGAAAATTAAAAATAAAGTTTTGATTTAATAAACATTTTAGTTGTTTTGAAATAAATTTTCAATTACAATTTTATTAAAATAACAACAAATCTAATTTTGTAGAATTGTTGTTGGGAATTGTCAATATTTAATTAAATAATTTAACACATTGTTTGAAATGGCAAAGTTTTTCGATCATTTTTTTAATTAAAATTAAAATTATCGTTTCTTGAAAAAAAAATATTCACAATTTTACAATTTTTAATAACCAATATAATCATTTTGGCAATAGGTGCAAAATCAACAAATTGTTTGCTTGATATTATGAATTTGGTATAAATTGGATGATTGGAGAAATTTAATAATTTTTTCTGTGAACACAGTGAAAGAATTTTGTATACAATATATACTTATACTTAGACTAAGTACGATTTTTCGTGAATTTTTTATTACGAACATGTCATAATAATATAATATAATTGTAAACTATGGATAGAATTTCACTACATTCTCTACTGTGACTTGAAACCTTATGAAACTACGGAATACCAAATTCTGATACAAAAATATCAGCCGTTGCGGTTAAAGGGATTCTAAAATGTGTTTCGATAGAAGGCTTTATATGGGGCATATGGTAAATTATGAACCGATCTTTACGAAATTTAACAGTGTGATTTTTGTCTTGTAAAACTGTGACGTACTAAATTTTATTACAACAGCATCATTTGTTACGGTCTTAGGCGTACTAGGCTTTATATGGAGCCTATGCACTATGGTCGATCCCATTGGCCAAAAATAAGACAATCAAAGTCAAAAATATGTCACCAAATGTGGCATACCTATTTCTTATAAAAACAAGGCTTTAAAATTTATAGTTTTTTTTTTGTTTTATTCCAAATGAACTCTTAAAAAACAGCTTAAAAAAGAGAACGAAAATAAATTAGTTAAAACAAAAAAAAAGTTTGTGGTGAAATAAATCAAAATGAATATTGAAGTAAAAGACTGCAAACATTTCAAACCATCATGCCGAACCTCTGATTTCAATGAAATTCACCACAACTGTTGTACGTTATTGACTTTAACAAAACATAATAAAGAATTTTGAAAAATCCTCGCCCATCATCCACCCGCTACTGCCATCCTATCAGATTCCAATTTAAAAAAGAAACAGTTCAATTGACCATCGACGAAGAGACATATTATAAGAAGAAAATTAAACAGTTGACTCACACAAAATAACAATACTCCAATTTAGGGTTCAGAAGTGCAGGGCACTACAAGATGCGAGATGATTTTTTGGGAATATTGTAATTATAATCACTCACAGGATTAATTATAATTGTAGAGATTGTGTACAAAGAAAGAAAAAGAGAAACTTTTTGACTTCGATTACACTTAAAGTTAAGTTAATTAGATTTAAAATTGTTCACTACAACTGGATGCTTCTGTTGCTAGGGGATAAGTGATAAATACATAATTTTATTTTTAGATAATAATCTGTCTTCGGTTCGCAGATAGCCGAAGAGGTTTGGAATAATTCCGTAAGTACTAAAAAGTTACAAATTCATTTACATTTCATACCTACAGATCAGTATAAGAAAGATTTAAAAAAATGGGACTTATAGTCTAAACGCCAAATCTGGAGGAAGTGGGGTTTCTATTGATGGAAATACGTCACAAAATTTCTTTAACAATGCTGGCTTGTCTTCAGAAACAACAGCCATTGATAAATAATTAACTGAGAGATGTGCAACATTATTGCAAGCTTTGTCGTCAGGGTATAATATTAATGTCGAAAAATTGAGGAAATATACACTGGACACTGCTAAGGAGCTAACAAATAAATATTCGTGATAATATCTACCCCCCTCAGTCCACAAAATATTAATTCATGCTTCAGATGTTATTGAACATGCACTTATATCGATTAGATAGCTCTCCGAAGAAGCTGCAGAGTCCAGAAACAAAGATATAAAGAAATTTCGACTCCAGCACACGCGTAAAATTTCATGCATTTCAACAAATACTGATTTGTTTAACCGTTAACTTTTATTTATTTATCGGATCCTTTTACACAACGAAAGTTACGATGTAAGGACAAATCAATTTTATTGAAATATGTTTTTGAATTGCAAGATTAATTTTGAAGGCGAGTTTCATTTAAGGGGGGCTGTTACTAAAAAAAAATAGCCTTAATATTTACAATTTTTAAGCTGCTATATAAAAATAATTCTCATGTGCTTATCGTGGCATTATTTTGACATTTTGGCTTAATAATTTTTTTAATGAATTAAGAAAAGTATTTTTTTCCATTTTTGTAGTTAACATCAGCATAACTTTAACAAAAATCAATATTTTTAAAAAATGGCTACGACAAGCACTAGAGAATTCAATAATCTACAAATAAAAAAAAAATAATCAAAATCGGTTCAGTAATTTTTGCTTACAACTGCAGCCAATTTTATCCTTTAAAAAAGTTCTAGTTGACTAAAATTTAAGTATTATATCCTTCAAATAAAAAAACCGAATTAAAAAAATATTGCGTATTTATTTTATTATAGCGGTTTAAAAATTTTTAATATTAAGACTGTTGTTTAGTGTTAACGCCCCTTACTTAACCTTTTTATAATTTATTATCATTTACTTGACTAGCAGAAACTTGCAAATAATAAATATTTTATTTTATTGAAAAACGTTTAATTGAAAATGATGAATATTATTTTTGTTTTGTAAACAAAAACATGAAAGAGGTGACTGAATTATTCTTACTAGTAAAAATTTTAATATTAGAAATTTCTGTAAAAAAAAAATCTGTAAATGAACACACCTATTATTTCACATTTAATTAATCAATATACTTATTTTTTTAAACTAATCTTGTAAAAAAAGTTGTTAACATATAAATTAAAAACAAGTTTCGTACATTTTTTCTCAAGTTTTTGTTTACGAGGGGTGAATGTGGGTGCGCTAAGGGGTGGGTATAAGTCATCAACTACTCCCATTTTACCATTTCAAGATATTACTAATACTTGAAGTATTCTTAACTACCGACTGCATACAGCTCCGACCATTGTGCTATGGTTAAGGCCCGATCTTCGCAAAATTATACAGTGTGATTTTAAGTCTTATAGAACGAAGTCTCAATTTTTTAGGGTAATGGTTCCACATTTGGATTCAAAACTCTCATCCTACAGAAGCAATTTTGCTGGATCCCTTAAATGTAAGGGTTTCAATAATATGAAGAAAATAGTAATTTTGGGAGAACATGCTCCCAGTACGTTGCAAAGCAGTTCTCCTCCTTCGTTTTTTTTTTTTTTTTTTTTGTAAAGTAAGCAAAAAAAGAAAATTTTATTATGAAAGTTGTTTTTGGGAATACAATTATTTATTAAAAGATTTTGTTGGTTGTGCTTAATTCCCTTTTTTTAATAATTTTAATTGAAATTTATTGTTGGAATAAATGCGCAAAGGAATAGGTTATGCTCCAACAAAAAATTTTAGTATTTTTATCAATTATTAAAAAAAAGGGAATTAAGCACAACAAACAAAATCTTTTAACAAAAAAAAAGAAAATTTATTTATAATTTGGGTAACAGAGATAATGCCTAATAAGAGAGGTGGTCGTTGCAAAAAAAAATTAAATCTATGAAAAAAAAATTCTTTTCATTTTCTGGATAGTTGATGTTTCTGGTTAATCAAGGCTACTGAAATTAAAACAAAGACATGCAACTTAAAATCATCGTATGAACGCAAAGGGGTTTAGAAGTTGCTTTAAAAGAGAACTTAGAAAAAACGACTTCGTAAAAGCCCTCGTATAAGTTGGCTGTTAGATGATAAATTGATAGTATTGCCAGATGAAACTGATGGTATTGCTAGATGAAACATTTAAAAATTGTTGCTATAGAAATTTGGAATAACATGAAAGCTTAAATAAATTTTCAGACATTTTCCTAATCAGATATTATAATCAGGCATGTGATGGAAATCGATTTTAAAAATGAAACAATTTAAAACCGATGAAATCATTTTCAGTATCTTTTAAAATTGATTTCTAGTACATTTTCCTATTATTTTCTCTATATATATTTTTGAAATTTTATATTATTATTTTAACTGAACTGTATTTTAAGCAAAAAATTTAGACTTAATTCAGTAATGGATTTTAGAATCGTTCGAAATTCATCACACCTTTTAAAAAACTGTCGTTTTGAAATCTGTTGTAATCTCAGGTAGCCAATACTCTGGCAACACCACCTACGTTGTCTATGTTGATTGCACGCCTCACGTACTTTCTTACTTTTTGATTCTAACTTTGATATATACTTCATATTCCTTTGCTTGATTAATTTCTCTTTAATAAATAGCATAATGAATATATACTGTATTTTGAACAAAAAAATCAAGATTATAATTCAGTTATTGATTTTAAATTCGCTCGAAATTCATCACACCTTTTAAAAACGTTCGTTTTGAAATCAATCGATTTTGTTCAAAATACAGTACAATTAACTAATGTTATACACAATTTAAAATAATATGGACTGGAAATAAGAGTTATATTAATAAGAAATCTATTTCAAAAGATTCTAAAAACGATAGTATCGGTTTCAAATCGTTTCGTTTTCCCAATCGATTCCCATCACATACCTAATAATGTAACGTTCGAAAGATACAAGGCGAATGCATTACAGGTGATCATAAAAGCCTGGCTGATAACTTTTTTTCTTTAGCTTTTTTATTGTTGGATGTCAAAATTTTGCTTATTATCTTTGTTTCTGTTTTCATTTGTTTCGGTTTTTGACACTGTACAATGATTTTACAAAAACCAATTGCTTGTGGTTTTGTACGAGTTGTACTTGTTGTACTACCGAGATAACCTGAAATGACTTCGACTTGGAAAGATATGACAAAAGCATCAATGTCATAAAAATATTTTAAGTCAACACAGTTTTCATAACAATTTGATTACATTAATTATTTAAGATATGTTTTCGATTCTATATAAAATCCGGGTATTTAAAAAATTTCAAGTGAATATTTTTAAAAATCGAGGCAAAAGGTATACAAAATTGCGACTTATTTTCGCTCTGCGTACCACATTAAAAAATACACTTGATACCATTTTCTAGAACTTGATATCAATGGAATTTTTTTGAAAAAATTAATAATCGAGAAAAAAATTTTAATCATATTCTATCAAAATTTCACATAGAAAATTACGCTTATAAAAACTGTTTTTTGTTTTTATAAAATTCTACTCATTTTGCATTCAATTACTGATCTCACAAATCCTTAGTTTTTTTAAAACGTTTAAAATACTACAATATAAACACACAACTAAAATTATGCTAAATATTGTAAATTTTAATAAAGGTAAAACTTCTCTTGTTTCTTATTTTATATAAAACTTCCATTTGGCGCATTTTGCTTACCAAAAATCTTAACAAGTAAAATTTTGTCGTTTTTTTTTTTTTGGCGATTTTCGATATACTTTTTGGTGATAAAGGTGAACAAAATTTGACAACCATCGTGGAGGATACGAATCATGCAATTAAATTATTGATCAAGGGGTCAGCTTTTATTTTAAGGTGGTCAACAGTAAATTAGGGACTTTGGAGATTTAGAGCTCTTTTGCAACTATCAAGCACATTCTGAAAATCACTTTTATTAAAATCACGTGATTTCAAATCACATGTGCCTTTTAAAATCACACGTTTAATATTTCTGTGTTCCGTTTTTGTATGTTTTGGCTTGATTTTCAACTGCCAAAAGCATGCCGAGAAACATAAAAACTAAATGTTTTTCAGTACACCACAAAATCACACGCTTGATTTTAAAAGTACGTGTTTTGAAATCACGTGATTTTCAGAACATGCCCGTATGCAGACTGAATATGCTGGCTTTAAATTCTAAACTGCCTAGAAGTAAGTTAACATACCAAAATAGTTTTTACCAGACGTGCAAGATTGTACTACCTAAGAATACTCAACAGCAAAAATACCTTTCCTAACATGGTAGCGTTGGACATTAAAATTCAGTTACTATTTAAAATTAATGATAACTTTAATTCTAATAACGCAAATCGAAAACTACAAATTCGTTGAACCTGCAGTGGTAACTGCATTACTTAAACGTTGCAAGCTTTTCACCATCTCAATCTGTTGATTTACTAAAGATTTTATATTTCGCACACTCTTAGCTGTTTTGCGCAATAGTTTGCATATTGACCTCAATTTTCGATAGACTTTAGAACGTTCACGGCATCGACTGTGATGCCTATGAGGACCCGCTCTACGATGACTTCGATGTCTTCGATGTCTCCTATGTCTTCGATGACCTTGTTCGGAATTAAAATTCACATAACCAGAATTTTCACCTAAATATTCACTTGAGTTGCGAAAATTCAAAACAGTAGAGCCAAGCTCTAGGCTTGTTCTTTCTTCTTCATTATTAAACTCCTCTTCATACTGGTCCGGTACTTCCTCATTTCCGGTTAATGTTTGTATAAAAATTCCATCGTCAATACGGATTTCATTACCATACGTCACAGAATATGCTTCTATAATTTCCGCATTCTCCTCTACTGCTCTAAGGTCGAACTGATTTTCTCTACTGGCATTTAAGATATCTTCACTTGTGCTTTCAACATCAAAATTTGGCTGACACATTTTAAAATTTAATTATTTATTTCATAAAAAAGCTTTTGTTTGAAATAACGACAATCTATTGAAATGAAAGGAAAAAATAAATTTGAATTTTTGTATCAAAACATAAAACTGATTAACTACTTTTTTAGCTTTCTGGTTTTTTTATTTTATTTCCTTCTCTTTGGGGCCATAATTTTTTCCAACAATAATCATAAAGATTCTCTAATGAACGTAAATTTATTTTGCTATCTTGGGAGTGAGTTAAACTCGAATGAAACTTTTCATTTTTCCCATTTAGATACTAAGTAAGTGCATAATGTAGAGTCAGGCATAATAATAAGCACTTGTTCCATTTAGAATAAGTGATCATCATCAGCAACAGCAAGAAAGAAAAAAAATGTTATTCGCATAAAACTGAAAAATGCACAATCATTGCAAAACAACCCACAGCCTGGTGCTGGCAAACAGGCAAACAAAAAAACGCACCGACCACCCAGTTAACCAGCCACTCTGTTTGTTTTAATCATGCAACCACTACAGGGATATAAAAATCTTGTCCCTATTTTTTTTGTTACTCGTATAATTTTCTTTTTCTTTGTTTAACAAGTGCCCTTTTGGGAGATATTCATATAAAAATTTGTTTCTTTCTTATCTTTGGCTTAAATAACCCTCGAAAAGGATTTACAGTGGATAAGGAATTTTTGAATGTAAAATTTTATAAATTTTGAAAGAAATATCTCAAAATTTTTTTTCAAAAATAATTACTTTAAATAGACAATTTTTTAAAAAATTTCCCTTAAAAATTTTAATAAAATTTCTCTAATGGCATATATTCAAAATGTTCTTATAAATAGCAAATTTTTTGTGAAAATGTTCGTAAAAATAGAAAATTTTCGAAATATTTTCCAAAATGTCTAATTTTTGATATTTATCCTCTAAATAGGAAATTTTCAAATTTTAGTATATAAGGTAATTCCTAAAAAAAAAAAAAAAAATTAAGGAATAGAACTATTACAAAAAGCTTTATAAAATACATAACTAAAATTTAACTCATAGAATAAATTCGAAAGATAAAAAAAATGTTTAATATATTTTTAAATAATTTTTGAGATTTTTCAAAAATATTAAATCTTAAGACACGAAAGATATAGAACATAAAAGCTAAATATCCCAAAACTATTAAAGTGGAGATACGACTTTCTTTTAAAAGTATCCAATTTTCAGAAATGTTCTATTTTCTTGGAAAATGTTCCATAAACAGCAAAAAAAATTCCTATGAATATATTTTTGAAAATTTCCTATAAATAACCAATTTGTGAAAAATTTTATATAAATAGCAAATTGTTTAAAATTGCAAATTTTTGGAAAATATCCTTTAAATAGAAAATAGATATTGGGAATTATTTCTTTTTCATACAATACATAACTGAAATTTAACTCATAGAATAAATTCGAAAAATGAAAAATGTTTAAATAGAAAAAATCCCGAAAATTTCCCAAAAATAGCTAATTTTCTGAAATTTTTTTATAATTTCTTTTGAACAGAAGCTTTTGGCTGAATATGTTGGGAAAATTTTAAACAAAAAAAAGGTTTTTGAAAAGTTCACAAAAAAAATATTCTAAAAATTTTTTATAAAAATACATATTAATATTTCAAAAGAAAGACCCTTAAAATCACTGTTTCTCTGCAGTTGAAGTAATAATAGTTAAAATTATGCTAATTTTCTTTAACAGTTATGCATGCACATGCACTACTACAACGCCAAAAACATTATCCGTAGCAACAACAACTCCTACAATAGCGTATTTTTTTTTTCATTGTTGCTATACTATTATGCGATTATTTTGCAAATACATTTCATGCTTTACCAAAATTTCCCCATTATACAATTTTACCATATACATAGAAGTGTTGTATGTATGTTTCCATGTCTGTATGTGCAAGTGTATGTATGAGTTTATGCTGGGGTCAGTTATTGTTTTTTTGGATCTGTGCTACAACATATCACCCTCTATAGTCTGTACTTCAGCTAAAGTATCTTGTTTTTCCGTATTATTTTTATTTCGATTTTTTTCTTTTTCTTATTTGCTGGTATATTTAAAGCCAGTTCATTTTGTGTTGTTTTCGGAGCTGTTGCATAAAATTTATAAGTATTTATGCCATAAATGGTATAAAATGGTCGTCGTTATATCACTGCCATAAGTGCACTTTGCGGCGGCCTCAACATCTACAACCACGTAATCACTTTTGAACAAAAACATATAAGTACTTCTTAAACTAGTAGAAAGGCAGAGTGTGTTTGTATGGCGCTGCATATATATATATATATATATAGCGAGGGTTAACTTGCAACTGCTATAGGAATATATTTTGCTATAGCAGAATTTTTAAAAAGGTACACAACAACAATGAAAGAAATAATTATAAGTAAAGTAAAACTGCTGATAACACCAGACCCAGTAAATGGTTGACGAGCACGAAATTTACAGCAACGAACTGCTAGAAATTCCACTGAAGGCATGAATAGTAATGTGTATGTTGTTATAAAAAAAATTAAAGAAAATAAAATAGGGTGCAATGTTAACACCACTTTTTTCATAAATATAAATATATTCTTTAATTCTCTATCAAAAGAAAATTTCCTACAAATTGAAAAAAAAAATATATGTATATATAATTTTAAAAAAAATTCAAAAGTAATTTTCAAAATATTTTCTACCATGTTTCTGCAGGATTTCCTAAAAATAAAAAATTTGTAGAAAATTTTATGAAATTTAAAATTTCATATTAATAACCAATTTATGCATAATTTCCTATACATACATAGTAAATTTTCGCAACATTATAAATAAAGCAAATTATTAATTCTTTAAGTAGCATATTTAGCAAAATTTCCTATAAATACCAAATTTTCGTAAAATTTCCTGTAAACAGCAACTTATTGCCAAATGTCCTATAATTAGAAAATTTTTGCAATATGTCTAGAGTTTTTTTATTCCCGCACTTTTTGGAGTCCCGGGAAAGCGGGAAATAAAAATCATATTCCCGGGATCCCGGGATTCCCGCCCAAAATTTATTATTTATTTTTTTACTTATTTCTCCAATGAAACTAATATTTCTTACTGACAATTACGCTTAAAATAATTAAGTCTAGTATCCATTATGTAACAAAAACGTAAAAAATTTGATATTCAAATTATTTTAAGATACTTAAGAGGTAATTTTTATGTCAATAGGATCATAGAAATCAATATAGGTATATGCATTGTCAAATTCAGAGATCATTTGCATAATTAGAATGAAAATGTTGTTACGAAATTAGATTTGTCTGAGAATTATTTATGGTTTTAGTTATAAGTTATCTTGTAAATTATAGTTTTATGTCACATTAGTTACTATTTTTATGAACGCCATGGTAATCAATTTTCTAGCAATTGTAATTGTAGACTTTCGATTTAGATATATAACAGTTATTTTAAAATAATTCGAACACAACATTCTAGAAAATACTAGACGGTTCTTGAATCAACAAGGAATAGTTTTGAACTATAAATTCAGGCTAACTCATAAAAGTTTAGCTTAGTTTGATTGGAGACATTAAACGGTTCAGATCGCTACTTACAATTGTGGTTAAAATTTGTAAACATTATAATTAAATTCAATAAAGTTTGTTAAGTTGAATTCGTGTGTGTATTTATTTTGAATTGCAATTAAAATAACTCAAAGGTTTATTATAAAGGGAAAAACCTTAACGCGTTTTATAAGTAAAAACGTAACTGTATTAAAGTCTTACATCCAATTTCATCAAGTTCAGTTAAAACTTAACTGTTACCTTTACTTCCAGCTAACAATATGTTTTCGACAGTTTAACTGGTAGTTAATTATAAGTAAACTTGGTGAAATTGGCCGTTAGTGGAATAAAATTTCTGGAAGGGCGATTAGGAACTGAAAGCAGAACATTACGAAGTAGGAATTCTGAAACAATTTTACCGTTTAACAAATTCAGCAGGAAGGAGAAATTGTGTTTGCTACATATATTTAAAAACATATTTTTTACAATTTTATAACCCTTAATCAGAAGTGGTGTATGAAGTTATACTAAGTTTGCCATTCCATGTGAATCTTTTTTTAATATTCATCTAGGATCCCATAACGTATTAGATCTTCTAGGCTGTTTGTGGCTTAATTAATTCCCGGGACGGGAAATCCCGAAAAAAACTCTAAATATGTCCCATAGCTAGAAAATTATCGCAAAATTTTTTTTTATACACTGTAAATTTTTGCAAAAACTACTTTCGCAAAATTTCCTTATTCTCCCAAAATTTCAAATTAAAAGAAACTTTTCCAAAAATTCCTTTATATAACAAAAGTTTCTACAAATAGCTTATTTTCGAAAAACTTCCTATAAATGGCAATTTTTCCAAAAATTTCTTAAGGAGGAAGTAGCAAATTTCGCACAATGTCCTATAATAGGCAGTTTTCAAACAATTTCATATAATTAGCCAGTTTTCCCACAATTTCCTAAAAACTGTCAATTAAAGCAAGATTTTATATAAATTGTTAATTTTCGCAAAAGTTCCTATAATTACAAAATGTTCCTATGCAAAGCAAAATTTCCTACTAATAGCTAGTTTTCGAAAAATTTTATATAAATTTCAAAACTTTCCAAAACTTCCTATAAATCGCAATATTTTCTATAAACTGTAAATTTGAACAATTTTTCTTATTAATTATAAATTTTCGCAAAATTTTTTATAAATAATAAATTTTCGCATAACTTCTTATAAAAAGCAAACTTTTACAAGTTTTTAATATATTGAAAATTTGCGTAAAATTTGCTATAAATAGCAAATTTTTTTGAATTGCAAATATTCGCCAAGTTTCCCATAAACTGTAAAGTTTCCCCAAATTTCCTAAAAATAGACAATTTTTCCAAAATATGCAACATATCCTATTAATAGCAAATTCCTATAAATTTTACCAATATTTCCTATAAATAGAAAATTTTCCCAAAACTTCCTATAAGTAGCTAATTTTTGTATTAATAGCATATTTTCCCAACACTTCCGATGAATAGAAAAATTTTCTAAAAATATTAATAAATTATCCAAAATTTCTTATAAAGAGAAAATTATCCAAATTTTCCCAGACTTCCTATAAATATCAAATTTCCCCATCATTTTCAAAAAATTTCCTATAAACAGCAAATATTCAGAGTATTTCTTAAAAACAGAAAATTTTCGGAACATTTCCTGTACTCTACAAATTTTCGGAAAATTTCCTATAAACTAAAAATTTTCTATAAACAGCAAATTTTCGGAAACTTTCCCATTATTAACAAACTTTCCCGAACTTCCTATTAATAGCAAATTTCTCCATAATTTCGGATAAATAACTAATGTTTCCAAAACTTTCTATAAAATAAAAATTTTCAAAAAAAATTACAATTACACAGGCCAACAAAATTTGAACCCATGGATCAGAGAGCACATTCCTAAAGGCCTAAGTAGCGCTGTATCCAAATTTTAAACAGAATTTCTCCATCTACACGCAGAGAAAAAATATGTTTAAATATGGTCACCACCAAAAAAACAATTTTTTAAGAAAATTTTAAACATATGATGTTAAATTTAACCATATTATTGTCACCGACAACCATATTATTGTCAATTTAGTTCTCCATCATGAAGCCACAACCATATTATGGTTGCCTCTAAACATGTTATGGTTAAATATGACAATAATTTGTTTTTAACTTAACAATAGTATTTTCCTCTTTTCCAAGAGCAACGTTCTATGGTAGAAAATGAACCATGATATTATAAGTGTTAAATATATTTTAGTTATTATTAACAAAAACATGTTCGGAGGCAACCATAATATGGTTGTGCCTTCTTGATGGACGACCAATTTAACCATAATATGGTTGTCGATGACAATAATATGATTAAAATAACCATAGTATGTTTACAATTTTATTTAAAAATAGTTTTGTTGGTGGTGACCATATTTAAACATATTTTTTCTCTGGGTGTATAAAATGATAATTTTCAAAAAAATTACAATTACACAGACCAACAAAATGTTAACCCATGGATCAGAGGACACATTCCTAAAGGCCTGAGTAGCACTGAATCCGAATCTGTACACAGAATTTCTCCGTCCATGGATTCAGCGCAACTTAAACCTTTGGAAACCTTAGTCCCAGGGTTTCGATTTTTTACCAAATTTTGCAGGCCTGTGTTAGTATAAAATTTTGGAAAACTGTCTGATAAATTGTAAAATTCCGAAAAATTTTCCTATTAAAGTAATTTTCGAAATTATTTGTGTAAATAGTTGATTTTTGTAAAATTTTCGATAAATAAAACTTTTAAAGAAAATTTCCTTTAAGAAAATAATTGATAAATGGTACATTTTCGAATTTTAATCAGAATTTCCTTATTATTATAATATGCAGATTGTTTTTTTTTTTAATTTTTTAACTTTCAGCAGAATTTCTTGAAATTTAAGAAAAAAAATTTTATAGAACCAAAATCTTAGCAATTTTTTCTATAACAAACAAAAAGCTTCTTGCTTAATTTTTTTAAGTTTTTCTATGTATAGAAAGAAGTGTTCGAAAACCGTCTCCAGATTTGATATAAAAATAGTTGCATGAAATGGTGTTCGCCGCTATTCTCTTTTGCTTGTAGCCATCATATGCTTGCAACGTTTAAGATAAAAAAAATTTTATGTGTTAAACTCTTAACATTTTTGTAAAACGATTTTGAACTGTTAAGTTCAAAAGGTGTTTTATAGCAGAACTAGCGCTTAAGAGCAAACAATAACATGATAATAAATGCAAAAGCATTTAACCCAGTGACAGTAGCTGAAACAGGACGATTTTTATGAATTTAATTTTTCAATATTATAAATTTTATAAGAGGTTGCAGCAGACACTTGATTGCGGACATTAATTAATGTTCGCGACTGGCTTTAATGGTGAATAAGGAAAAAAATAAAATTATAAGGTTTTATGGAGCTTGCTGAGCATATTCTTTTCAGATAACTATGAAATTAAAGTTCTTGGTATAAAATAGTTATTAATCTGTGGTAAAATTACACCAGCTTTCTATCATACTTTGAAATTTCAAATAAGTTATACTAAACCACACATTTGCTATACGACAATAGCGATGAGTGTGAGACAAAAAATTTTAGTACTGAAATACAAATGTCAATGTTTAATAAACGAAAATACTGTTGCATTAGCTTCCCTTTGCTTTTTAAGGAAGCTAAAAATTACTCTTACATCCTCCAACTCTTGCTCAAAACCTAAATAGAAGAAAAAAAAACTTGTAACACCCTTAACAAAAACTATAGCATTGTGATTGCATTTAACCTTGTTCGCTAACATTTGAACCGAAATACTTGAAAACATGGAAACTTTTTTAAAACAAAAAAAAAAAAAGGATTTGAAGTAAAATGAAATAATAATAAAAAGGGGAAAAGGACTCAAAATAACAAAACATAAAAATAAATCCATTCACATTTAAATTTATCACCTTTGCCAAAGCAATTTCTAGGATTCCCTACAACAACAAATGAAAAATACAAACCAGATTCTTTCATCTGGATTTTTTTTTTGCTGTTCTTTGGAAATTTGCACAAAACAAACTTTCTATACTTCCAAAGGGTTTTAAAGCATTTTAGCTATTTTGTTTTTTGTATCGGTGTGTATGCGTGTATAACAGCATAGTTTTTTGTGAACCGTGAAAATGTTTTTTTTTTTTTCTTATATAACCAAATAAGCAACATGGTTAAATGCACATACATATACACTTTTATACAAAAACTTATAAGCGTAGTTCGTAATACAGAGTTTTCGTTATATTTCATGAAAGAGCTACAATATTTTGCATTTGCTCTTTCGCAAGACCATTTGCACCAAACGCTGAATTTCGCTATAGAAAAAATCGGGATAGCATAAAAATGTGTGCATATTTAGATAACACCCTCTTTTCTAACAAACAGACACATACAACCATCGTGCTTGTTTTCATGATAACAGCCTCCATGTGATTCTCACGCATACATTTTGCCATTTTATATTCAGCGGCAGCTGTGGAAACACCAGAAAAAAATATAGTCAAAGTAGTCGAAGTCGTTGTTGTTGAAAATAACTTGGAACCACGTGTCGTTGTTAGGAGAAACACATGCAACACAATATACACTTAGAATCCAGAAAATACTCGAAAACATACACATACACACCCTGCCACGAGATAAGATCTAGAAAATTTGTTTAAACCAAAATACAATTTTGATTGTTTAAAGTGTTTGGTTGAATTTACTAAACACTTTCATTGAATTAAATAAGGAAATTATATTTTTTTTTAAATTATAAATAATTGTTTATTTTATCAGTGTTTGTAAACAGCAGGGCTGTGGAGTCGTCAGAAACAAGTTGTAACTCCGACTCCTACTCCAAACGCTGAATTTTTTAAATGCTCCGAGTAACGACTGCGTTTCCTACTCTAACCTGTGCCCATGTTCTGTAACTCTCACTTCTAGAATCTTTTCGATTGAAATGCAAGAAATGAAACAAAAATGCAATAAATTGAAACAAACAACTGTTTTTCGCACTCAACTGCGTCTGTAACATTTTTAGTGAGCAATAGCTGTCACATACGGAAATTACTCGCCAATTTACATAAAAAGTGTGTCTTTAAAATTTTTGTGAGAAAGTTCCCGCTTTGAGCTGTCAAATAAACTCACGCATTAAAATGGGGTGAGAAAAAATATTAACACTAAAAAATATATAAAATATGTAAAATGCAATGAATAATAACATGGAAGAGATAAGTATTTTGTTTTTGACTGATTTTTTCATTGTTTAATTACATATTTTGCATTAAAATTTTTTAAAAAATATACGAATGTTTTCAAAGTCATTTTTTAAACAACAAAAATTAAAGTCGCACTCTATATTATTTGCTATAGCCGTCGGTTGTATTTTCGCCGCCGTCATTGAATATTTTCCAATATTAGTAAATTTTGGTCGCCATCAACGATATGTGTCGTTCTAAACGTCTGCAATTTCCCATCGGCTTCGAGTGGAATATTATGACATTTACAACGTAACGACGTAATCTCTTTTGATAGTTTTTTACATGAGTTACAAACACACTTTTTTCTCACTTTTCGAGAAACGATGGAATATTTTGTATCACATCTTTTCGATGCGAGAACTTCTTACCAAAGTTACAGAACATGGGTACTGGATGGAAAATGTATATGAGACTAGTATTTTTTTGAATTTAAACTTAACTTCACCACTAGTGGTGAATGAGGGTATACAAAGTTTTTCATTTTATGTGAAGCTCTTTTATTATGCATCTAAGACCCCAAAAAGTATGCATACATATAAATTCTCGTTTCTTGAGTAATTCTAAGTCGATTTAGCCATTCCCGTATGTTGAAAACACACTCACTTTCGAAAAACGCGAAAGACACGAACAATGTTGGTGTCAAATTGCTTATAGTCATCCTAAGCAGCCTGGGATTGAAATCCCACAAAATTAGATCAGTACGATCAGATCTATGAATCAAAATGTAGAACCACCACCCTTAAAAATTTACAACTGTGTTACAAAAAATAACATAAAAGGTGTCATATTGCACTGCATGATATAAAATATTGCAAAAACTCGTTCTTTATGCCTAAAAATTATACTGTACGTCTAAACCCGTAATAAATATTGCTATGATATAAAAATGTGCTTCGTCATAGTTTTATAGTACTAGAAATCATACTGTCGCATTTCGTAAAGATCGGTCCATAATTTACCATAGGCTCCATTTAAAACCTACTTCCGGAAAATAGTTTAGTATGTAAAAAAATATAATAAATAATGCTACTGTAATACAATTTGGTACGTAAAACATTTATAGGACTTTACCTGATTTACGATATACTGTAGAATATTATGCTCACTCTGACAAATTATTTAAATATGCCTTAAACCGTAGCAGACAAATTTATTGTGGTAAAATGTTGTCCAACTTTGGTTTATATGGCCAGAAATAATATCACGCAATTTTCTGATTACGAATCCATATTTTCCTTAGATCCCATATTAAGCAGCCTTCTGAAAAGCACTTTAAACGATAAAACAAATTTCACTTCTGTATTGAAATTTGCTTCATTTTGATTTTTAATAAGAGATATCACTCTACTGGATTTCATGAAGATTAGTCCTTAATTTACCATGGGCCTAATATAAATTCCCCTCCTAAAAATCATTTTAGTTCGGCATAACCTGTTACGAATCATGATGTTTTTTTCAAGTTTGTTCAAATTGCTAGAAACAAAAGCAAAATACTGTCTGATTGTCGTCCAATTGATTTAAACCGGGACCAATTTTTATACTATATTAAATATTCTAACTGTCGGTGGAGGGTATCAAAGATTCGGCACAGCCGAAAATAGCACTCTAACTTGTTTTTAATGCAGTACCTTTCAAATGGTTAAATATATCAAGAAAATGATTCTGTAAAAATTTCAAATATTAGAAAATTTTTTTTAATTTTTTATCCCAAAAAATTTTCGAGTCTGAGTCGCGAGCTTTGTGAATACTACGACTCCGAGTCTGGTACAAAAACCTCAACTCCGACTCTTTAACACCGACTCTGACTCCACAGCCCTGGTAAAAATAAAACTAAAATTAGCAGTAACAACAAAAATTTACTAAAAAGCCAAGTTAAAAAATTAAAAGAGCTTGGAGCCATATTTTTACTATTGCAACTGCTACTTTCACAGTTTCTAAGAAATAGTTGTAGTCGTAAAACAAGAATAAGAAGAGTTTTCAAATTACATATGATAGCACTCAAGCAATATATAAAGCAATAATATAGAAAATAATTTAACAATAGAAGAAACATTAAATGTACCAATCAAGTAGCATACACTGAACCAAAAATTTATCTAAAGACTGTAAAATGGGGTGTAAAAGTGTAGAAATGTGGGTTATTCTACAAGTTACAAAAAAAATTGCAAAAGTTATTTTTGGATCTACAAAATTTACAATCAATAAGCTTTCTCTATGACGTGCTAAATTCCCAATTTTTATTTTTGATAAATACACAGAAAAAAAAATTCATATATGAACAAATCAACAACACGAAAATATTTTAATTTTATTTGTATTAAAAAAAAAACGAAATTATAATAGAGACAATTTTTACATTTAAGGCCTAATGATCAAAAAACAACAAAAACAACAACAACCGTCTTATGCTTAATTTACACTATAGATGATTTTGCTTTCCGTCTACTTATTGCTACATCAAAAACTTTTTTTATTGCTACTTTAACTACTACTTTTTTACTACTTAAAAATAAAACTGTTGAAGTAGAGATAAAATAATAATAATAAACATTAAATAATTTAATATTATAACTACTACTCTATTGGTTGTTTCTGCATTATTATTTCTGTGGCAATAAGGGAAAAGTGCTTAAGTCTATTTTATTAGTTTTGTAGGGAAGCCATCTCTAACAATAAAGGTTGTTTTTGAAAATGTATTTATATTCCTCTTTGCTACAGATTTCGATTACGCACAACGAGGTTCTATCTTACATGTAGCTTAGCTACAAATAGAACCTTATCTTCCTTAGGTCGCCATTTATTTCAGTTCAATTTAGAACTTCAATTTTCAACCTTCAGCAATAGTTATAGTATTTAATAGGGTATTCATTCCGTTAACCGTTAATCGGTTAACCGATTATTTACTACCGATTACAACCGACGTAACAAAATTTTTAATTTTTTGTAGTTTTTATATGTACATATGTGTTTAGTTATTTGCTTGTTCTCCTTTTTTCTCATATCAATCTTTTAACAGAATTAACCGCAACAATAAGGAGAGTTAAAAATTTACAAAAACTTAGAACAGCACTCTAATGGCATAATGGAAGATTTTATACGCTTAGAGAAATCTAGGAAAACAACTGAGAAATTAGATATTCTGTATTGTGAGTTGCTTTCGATTCCTACAACATCAACGATAAGTGAAAGAATTTTTTCCAAGTCAAGTGTTCATAGTTACTCCATATTCATGTATTATTTCCTAATCTATCACATATTAAATACTTAGAAGTTACTGTTATACATATTGAATACCCTTAATTTTAAACAGCGTTAGTTGAATACCCTTCATATCAACTGTATCATAATTCCATTGATTTCTCAAATTGATGTCTCAAATTACATTTTTATTTAATTGGCCTGTAAAGCCTAAATTTAAACTCAGTATTAAGTTAAGTCAGCATAATTTGTATTTAGTTTTAGTATAAATATTACAATACATTTTATAAAAGTAGTAGTTAAAATAAATTGTTGTAATTATTCGAATCTGCGAAATTTCAAGTTCCAAGTGCTTGAAGACTACCCAACAACCACAACTTCGTACAGTCCATGCGTTTGGATTGATAAATACTTAAGAACTATCCTTTTATATTTATACAGTTTTGTACAAACATCAAGTTTTATCAAAACTAAAGAAAGGAATCGCTTAAATCCTAAAAATTTTTCGAAAAAATTATTGTTAGGGTCTCCTTAAACTATTGAAATAACTAATAAAATTATCTTACAGTTTCTTTTTTAATTACTACATATAATTTACGTACTAATTAAAAAAGATGTATTACATATTTATTAATTGTTTTTTTGTTTGCTTGTTTTAGTTCAGGAATTGTTATGTTTGAATTGCTATGTTTGTTATTTTATTAATCGGTTCACCGATCAATTACAAAATTAACCGACTACTAACCGACTGAACCAAAACATCGGCTAATTAAACGAGCGATTAATCGATTAAAGCAAAAGCCCGATTTAATGCATTCCCTAGTATTTAAACAACTAAAAAACTTCTTAATTCTATTGATACTACTAGAGAATATTTTTGAAAGCAGCAGTTATAAGAATAGCTTATGTTGTATTTCTTGAATAGACATCGAGAAGAAAGCTCAAGTGGGTCCTTCAGTGGTTCCTTTATGATACCCAGCGCTATTATTCATTATACAAAGCAGTTACTGCAGAATTCAACCAATTTATCTTCCTAATAAATAGATGAAGAGACCTTAGTTCTATCTTAGATAGATCATTCCAACATGCAAATACCTGTTTTTCCAAGTATCTTTCCCTAACGTCCTTAATTCCAGGACACCGATACAGAAAATGGCACACTGATTCCTCTTCCTTGTCGTCGGGACAACTTCCGCAGTAGTCATAGAATTTCGGACCCCTTGCTTGAGGTGCCACTGGCCATTGCCGAGTTATCACTGGGATGACCGTTTTCTGTACACTCATAAAATTATTACAGTAACTGATTGTAGGTTATTAAATTCGCTTTCCGTACTGTTAAATTATAATGAAAATATAGTTATTTTACGAATCAATTTATTTTTTAAATCTTATGTTTGTTATTCAAAAAACAAACTACCAAAAAATACTGTTTTTCCGTAGTGTTTTGTAGTTTGATTTTTGCCAGTTAAATTATATGAGTTAAAACACGTCAAACCATCACGAAAAAATGGAATTATCGGGATCATCACCTCCGATTTCAATGAAATTCAATACAAATATCATACATTATAAGAGTATAATTAAACAAAAAAAATTTGACCCCAGATTTTTTCGGGTTCCGAAATATGACGTCATAAAAGTTGTAAAAAATGTTAAAAAATCACAAAAGTCTCCTTACAAAAGGGGATATAACTTCTGAACAATGCAAGATAATTTAGTTTTTTTGGTATCGTTTTAAAGGGCAAAGTGCACCCTTTAAAATTATATGCATATTATATGCATAAAGGTCAAAGGTAATTTTTGAGGGTCTTGAGTTTAAAGGGGCATATCTGAAAAAGTATATTTTTTAAAATTCTTAAAAATATATATGTCAAGTATTAGACCCTCTTCTACATTTGCAGAAAATTTTAAGGTGGAGACTCGATTGGTGTCAGAGTTTTAGACTAGAACGTGATCCTAAGTATGTTTTGTGTTTATATTCAATTGATTGTTTGTTTTGTACAAGCTGAAGTATGTATGTGCACACTTTCTGCTTCGATTGTTTTTGCAGTTTTTTTTAATAAATCAAAAATTTTGTGAATTTGTGCTATCATTAGGAAGATTTTCGGTACGATGCTGAACCCATAATAAATTCCCGCGTGATTTAAATCCAAATACTCACAAACTATTTAGAAACGATATACAAATTGCCTTCTAACGATGAGAGGCAAGTTATAGCCCATTCAATAAAACCTGCACAGTGTCCCGGATAACTTAGATGCCACAGATTCTATAAAATAAACAATTTATCAGCAATATTAAGGCCAATTAATGTCCACATTTTTAGGAAAAATCATTGTATTGTCTTATATTATTGTTAGTTAAGGTCGCAAATAACTGCATACCATCAGCGTTAACGTTACAACTTAAATTAGAAAATTTAAGGCAAACATCAGTCACATTAAGGGTGATCCAACCATAATGCACGACTTAAGTCAAAAGTCGAAAAGTCGCAAAATTTTAACTTTTCAATGCTTTTACTTTTCTCTGCTTTTTAAAATCAAACATTGATTCTGGTAAAACTTATGAAAACAATCGGCAGTCGCGTGCTAAGTTTTCTTCTGCTTTTGATAAGTTAAAAAAATCAAAATCACAAACAGTGTCTTTGCTTTTGAAAGTTGTCAGAAGTCGCAGTCCTAAAAGCAGGCAGTCTTTTAGTTTTGCACATTTTTAACAGAAAAATATTCTCTTTTCTCTTCTGTTTTTTTACATTTATACTTACTCACACACAGAGGTGCCATATGGTGTTGGTAAAAAATCGGCATATTTTCAAAAAAAAAAAAAAAAAAATCGGCAAATGAAAAATGTCTATTTTAAACACAAAAAAACATGTTTTGAATAACAAAATCGAAAAATTCAGCATTACATATTAAAAGTAAAAATGTAAACGTTTTACAACGGCTTATGTAAATTTATATATTGTAAAGTTCAGCCCTATTTAATTACATTCAAAGAAGCGGATTTTAGCGATACGGAACAAATTTTTTTTTTTGGATTTATAAAAAAATATTTTTAATTATTCTAAACATACAAATATTTTTGTCAAAAACTAAACAATAAATGCTATGGCGATTTTGGCGATTTTCGACTTTGATTGGGACCTATAATTTGCAAATACAAAGAACTTTTTGCTTCTGCGACTGTTTGCGACATACAAAAGCAAAGAGATTGATTTTACTTTTACTTGCGAAACTGTTCAAAAGAAAAGAAAATCAAAATCACAATTTTTAAAACAACTGCTGGCAAAAGTTTCGTTCAACTGTTTGTTTTTCGTTTCGTGATTTTGCTTTGACTGAAACTGTTGTCGATTTCAGAATCACAAGCAGAAGTCAAATCAAAAGCAATGAAAGTTATTGCAGTTTTCTAAACACTGGTTAATTGTGAGTAACACCCTAACGTCAAGTTTGTTGCCAAATTCTGCAATGAAGAGGTACACAACTGAGCAGCACGTTAAGATTATTGAAGCCTTTACAAAATGGGCGTTCAAGTCAAAATGAATTTCGTGCACTTCATGAGTTTTTTGGTCAGCGTAATCGACCTCAGTTGATTCGTTAAAAAGCAGAATTTATTCACTTGGGCAAATGAGAATCCAAGAGTGATTGTTGGGAAGCCGATGCATCCACACGGAGTGACTGTTTGGTAAGGTTTTTTGGCTGGCGGCGTCATCGGGTCGTACTTCTTCGAAAATAAGGTCGGCCAAGCAGTTACCGTGAATGCTATTTACTATCGAGAGATGGGAAAAGACTTGTGGCCAGAAATTGAGGTTATGCACCTGGACAATATGTGGTTCCACACAGGATGGCACCACTTGCTACACAGCCAACGAAACAATGGCTCTTTCGCCCAAGAAATTCAATGGCCGTGTTATCTCAAGTTTGACTTCTTTCTTTGGGGTTATTTAAAAGAGAAAGTGAACGTCAATAAGCCAAGAACAATTCAAGAGCTAAAGGATGAGAAAGTTGGGCACATTAATGACATTGAACCTCAATTATGTCTCAGAGTCATTGAAAACATGGACAATCGGATGGAGTTATGAAACTGAAGCCGCGGCGAGCATTTGGACGATATATTCTTTCACACATAATTGTCACAGATCCTTCTATCATAATGAAAAATATGAATAACATGCTCTGAAAACTTTTTGTTTTATTTAGTGTTAACATCGTTGGTTGAACCACCCTTTACAGCAAAAACGTAAAGTTCCTACTATCGATCCCAGAGGCACTCCCCTCTATATTTTTAATGAACATCGGCCATTCACCTGAACAAGCTGTCTGCGATCAGGGGCCTATTTCACTAAACTACAAGTTCACAATTACAAGCGCTTTCGCCTGCAAAATTGTGAACTTGCGAATAATTGTGTTTCATAAAAATACAATTGCAAGTTTGTGGCTACAAGTGAATTGTAAAAGTTACAAGTCTACAAGTCATACCTCTACAAATGGTTTTGTTTCACAAAACAAAACACTTGTAGAATTGTAGAAAAAAAGCTCAGGCTCGACGGAGACCCTCAGAAAAACTTTTACAAGTTACTAGTGAATGATAAATTGTATTAAAATTTGATTTTTAACTATTTTTTTTAATCAAAACTAGTTCAAATTAACACAAAATCCAAACATTTTAATATTAATAAGCATTTGTTTATTTCAAAAATATTATAAAAGAATGTTTTCACTTTATAAAACCAACTTACCAGTGTCGCCCTTTTGATGTTTGCCCAAAAAACATAACGCACGTATGTGGCGTCTTTTGCACTTGTCATCAGACGAAGTGCAAGAAAACTCATACGCACGATCTCCCACTCTTTCATTATTATCACTTTGGTCGTTCTATCGCTAAACTTACCAAAGAAAATGTCTCTGGCAGCTAAAATCTTCCGCACCACTTTAATTTTATTATGTTGATTTGCCATTATAAAACCATAATTTTCAACTTTTTTTAACACAAGTGGCAAACAACTTTTAACACAAACTACATACATATGTTTTGATTGATTAGTGGTGTGATAACAATCAAAACAAATTATCGATTTACATTAGAGTATCCATAATTGCAAAAATATTTATTTTTATCTTTCCACGCACATTTTCCGATAGATTGGGTCTAAAAAATAAGAAATATTATTTAAATATAACATATTGCGTTTTTATAAAATATTTTAGCATTTTGAGTTATCTATACACTCACAATATTCTGAACGTAAAATTAACTGAAATTGTAATATAAGATTAATCAATATTCAGTTAAAAACCGGTCTACTTATTTTTCATTTATTTTTAACGAAAAGTTCATTTAATTTTTACTGTCAAAAATTTAACTGCGAATTCCGTAAAAACAAATGAATTTTCATTTATTTTATAAAATTTAACTATCAAAAAAATAACCGACGAATTCCTTAAAAACAAATGAATTTTTCGTTATTTTATTAAAATTAACTATCAAAAAATAACTGCCAAATTCCTTAAAAATAATTGAATTTTCAGTTATTTTATGTAATTCAGTAATTTTATATTATACAGGTTTTACTAGAATTTTTTAAAAAAAAATACCAGACACCTTTCAGCTTGTTTTTCTAATGAGAGAGACAATTTATTTTTATTTACTTACCCCGTTTAACATGTTTGTTTTAATTTTGTTGTACTGACCACTTTGTTTACAGAAGAACTTTCAATTACAAGACACCAGCAGCATTGGTGATATGGCATTCGCAATTATTTTACCCCTAAAATTTGTATTTAACTAAATAATTGTAACAAATAGAAAATGGGAATTTTCTAAGCAAAACAATCAAATCGTTTTTTACTTTTACTTTTTGCCACAGATCTATAAATAGATAACTGAAAATTTATTTTTTGGTAGTTAAATTATATAAAATAACTGAAAATTCATTTATTTTTCCGGAATTTGTAGGTTATTTTTTTTAATAGTTAAATTAAATAAAATAACTGAAAATTCATTTGTTTTTATGGAATTTGTGTTTAATTTTTTATGGAATTCGCGGTTGAATTTTTGACAGTAAAAATTAAATTAACTCTTCCTTAAAATTAAATGCAAAATAAGTAGATCGGTTGTAAGTAAATTTACAGTTGTTTTTAATATCGTTTTCATTTAATTTTACATACAGAATACTTTTACTTAATCAACTGAAAATAATAAATGCAACCGAAAATCAGTATTAATCTGCACTTAGTTTTTTTAATAAATGTTAGAATCAGTTAAAAATTAATTTGCTTGGAAATTTAAATGTATATTTATTTAAAAATTATTGAACGGAATACTTCTTGAATAACCTACAGTCCGTTACTGAAATAATATTGTGAGTGTATATATAAAAATAAGTTGTCCTATGTTCTTCATTTTATAACTCGAGAACTACTCAACCGATTTTCAAACGAGTATATGCGTTGGAAAGGTCTACTTTCACTGATGGTTTATAAAAAAAACCATCGAAAAATTTCTACGAATATGCGTTATACGCGCACTTTTATGATGGTGTGTTTTCTCTTTAAAAAATTTATTTTTTTCCTTATGAGAATTACATTTTGTCGGTATAAGACTCTGCTTGCTCACTTCATTTGACTTATTTAATTTTTGTGCGTTTATTGATTGCCATTTAATTTTACAGTGCGAGCATTGACATTTTTTAATTATTGATTTGTAGTCCTTCAGTTAAAATTTAAATCTTAATAATGTAAAATTTAATTGTTAATACAAAGACGTAAACGTATGTTATTGTATTGTCCAGCAACGCGGGCAGGTTTACTCTAGTAATAAATAAGAATTGTGAAATTAATATCAAAATATATAGAAGAACTTGTGTTTGTAGAAATTGTAGTTTACAAGTGCAAAATGCTACAAGTGTTGTGAAAATAATTATTAGGGCGTGGAATTTCTTGCAAATGCATGTTTTTCTCGAAGGTTTGAATATTAATATTATCTTTATCCGAATCACAATTTTTGATGAAAAATGCCATCGACTTGTTGGTGCATATTTTTGCATATTTTATCGTTAATACATTCTTTGCCACATAATGTTTAAGAATGCATATAAATTCAAATATTATGTTAGTTTTTGCTGAAAAAAGCATATATATATATTTTTTTTTTTTTTTGTTTTTATTTAAATGTTTTTGATGTTATCAAAATTAAACAAAAATTTTATAAATTATTTTAAAAAACTGGGTACACAGAAAAAATTATTAAATTTCTCCAATCACCAAATATATTCCAAATTCATAATATCAAGCAAAAAAGTTGTTGATTTTGCACCTATTGCCAAAATGATTATATTGATTACTAAAAATTTTAAAATTTTGAAAAAATATTTTCAATAAATGATATTTTTAATTTTAATTAAAAAAGTGATAAAAATACTTTGCCATTTCAAACAATGTGTTAATTTATTTAAATAAATATTGACGATTCCCAACAACAATTCTACATGTTTAAATTATTTTATTTTAAACGAAAAAAGTCAATCAAAATTTTTTGTTATTTAATTAAAATTTTAATTGAAAATTTATTTCAAAACAACTAAAATGTTAATTAAATCAAAATTAAATTTTTAATTTTCGTTCAACTAAAAAAATAATTGATTCAATTATCACGTTAATAAAATTAAAATAATTTTTGAACGATTGTTTTAATCGATAAAACACTTTTTTCTGTGATACAATAAGACTTTATTAATATTTAAGATTAGTGTTTTAATTTAAAATTAGTGCTTAAAGTAGCATTTCCGATATGCAAAATAACAATTTCGATGTCTTTCTGCTGTTATTTTTAATGATTTTGAAAGGTGTTTTCGTGTTTGACAAAACTCTTCAAATTGTTGACTCCATTTATACATGAAACTCATCGAGACTAGATTGAATTTCTGTAGAATTTGTTTAATAGACAAACTCTACACAGAAAGTTTTTTTGATTCAATTTTATTGTTATAAAAAGTGGAGAAATACGAATTCGCTGTACCCAAGTAGATATAAAGTTTTTAGTTTTTAGAACAGGGAATCACATTTAAGTTTACTTTTCAAAAGTTTGTAAGTAAAAATAACTTTAATTCTATTCAAATCTCTGTCAGAATTTTAAAAGAAAAAAACAAAAACAGTAAGTCAACTGTTAATTTTTCTTTAAAAAATAAATGCATATTTTGTTAATTTTTAAGACTTTTTAAACATGTTTTTTCCAATAGTAAATGCATGAAATTTTACGCCATATTTGTAATACAAAAGAATATCCCTAAAACTTTCTGGCTTTTATTTCTAATTATTATTTATTATTATTTATTAATAGATATAAAAGTGTTACATTGAATTATTTATTAATACATTTTTAGTTTTAATATATATAAGTGGTTTTAAACTAATGTTGTAACCCAGATTAGCAACCGTAAAGTATATTTTGTTATTTGTAATGAAATTTAAGTTGTGTACATATTTAGTTTCTAATTATTTTTTTTTTTAATCTTAAATATTGAATTCATTGAAAATTAGTTTTTTATATTTTAAGGATATTTGTAGGAAACTGTGTAGCAAGTTAAAGTTTTTGACATTTAATAATGAATTGACTTCAGACGAAACTAATTGTGCCTTGCCAAAATATTTTCTTCTGTGTTGTTTATATATTGGACATATCCCAATAAGGTGAAATGTGTTTTCTGTTACATCCAAATTGCATAAGCTACAGATGCCCACCGTATTTTGCCGGAAACATCTTGCATTTATGTCTGGTAAACCTCCTCTTGCTTTTATTAAAAGTCCAGTAGCATGTGACGGAAAGTCAGTATACAAGTGCTCAACGTTGTAATTGAGATTGGAGTATAGTTCATGAAATTGAGAGTTTTTTGCTTAAGATACGTATCCTTCGCTTTCTTTGATCATAAGCAGGCTTAAAATTTGTTTCCATTGTAAAGATAGTGGTTCATCTAGAGTGGGATTAAATTTTATTTGTTGACATAGTTCAGACCATTCTTTTGTCCAGTATATGTTTAAGTTTAAAACTGTTTTCGCCAGAATATTAGGTAACCTGTCGGAATACATGCTTAAAACTTTATTTATGTACTAAAAGTGTAGTTTTAGTGTAGTTTTGAATAGGGAGCGGATACCGGTTTCTACGTGAACCATGTAATTGGGTGTCGTTTCCGGTAAGTGCAACATTTTTTTGATAAAAAATCTCAGTAATTTCTCCACTTCCTCAAATTTTTTAAATCCCCATACTTAAGCAGCATAGCACATAATTAATCTAGATGCAGCGTAGAAAATTCGAAGCTTGTTTTGGCTAGATATTTGAGGATTTTTTATGTATTTAGATCATGTTGAAACAATTGCAAGTTTAGATTTAGCTAGTTTGCTTATGAAGTGATTTTTAAAGGATAGATTATAAGAGATATCAACCCCAAAGTACTTTTAGTTGTTAACAGTCTCTATATTATCAACGCCAAAGTACCAACTTAGACTAGACGAAATTCTGTTACAGAACGGAATATCATGATTTTTGACTTATTGAGGTTTATATTTAAGCACCAAGTAAGACAGTATTTATGAAGAGCGTTAATCATGATTTGTTAATCAGATGGTGATTCTGCGAGTTAGACAATATCATCTGCATACAGTAGCACTTTTATATTTGTTTTAGCCATGTTGACACCGCCAGGAAACACGTCTGGTAAGGCGTTTACATACAGAGAGAACAATATTGGACTGAGAATAAAACCTTGATTTACGCCTATTTCGCCTATTACATTGCAAAATTCTTATTATCTTTTATGATAGCCGAAAGCAAGAGAGTTTATAAAAGAGACTGCTTCTCGGTATTGAATCAAAGGCGCAGGAAAAGTCCACGAAGAAAGCGTATGTCTTTTTACCATTAAATTCATTTATTTTAACTTTGTTTAACACATTGAATATATTGTCTACTGTTGAGTAATTTTTTCTTAATCCTGCCTGATATTAATTTAGTATATTGTTGCTGTCTATCCAGGCTGTTAAGTAAGATGGAATTGAAAATTTTGCATAATGTATCTATTAACTTTAGTCCACGTTAGTTTGTTGCAACAGATGGATCACCTTTCTTGAAAAGTGGTAGTAGGATTGATTTACGAAAAGTTTTAGGCATTACCTCTTGTAGAAAGATTCTATTAAATACATTTAATATCACCATGATAAAACTTATAGGTGCCGATTTGTAGAACTCGGAGCAAATCCCATCTTCACCAGGTGTTTTGTTTACTTTCAACGCTTTGACAACTTTTACTATTTCGCACATTTCAAATGGTGAATCAAGGATCGGGTCTACATAGTAAGGCATTGCCCAGCTTAGCGAACTGTTTAATTTATCGTCTTTAAACATTTTGCTGAAGTGTTCATAGAAATCCACAACATTTATATTACAATTTATTGCAGGGGAGTTTGACCACATATTGCTATCTTCCACCAATCACTATTGGTTTTTACTTTATTTAGCATTTCAATGTCTTTATTTATTTATGCACGTTTTTTAGCAGTACACAAGTGTCTATGCTTACTTTTTTTATTTCTAATTATAACACTTCCTTGTTCAAATGTCGTTAAGTCTACAAGCTCTTATTTGGCATCACTTATAGCAACGAGTGAAATTTTAGTAGAACAAAATAACAACTGATTATTTTTTGGTTTTAAAAAGCAGCGAAAAAAGAGCACATTTTTTAAAGAAAAAATGCTTAACAAAAACTAAGAAGTTAAAACGAACCAATAATAGACTACAATGCAATAATATGTATAATTAATTCTCTAAAATTAAAACATAAAGTGCTTTTTAACCTTGTACCAGATATATTTTTAAAAGATTTAAAACCTTAATATAACATATACAATGTATATTATACATGTTTCGTATATAAAAAAAGGAATTTGCAAAATATTTTCTAACAATACCAAATTTCCAAAGCATTTCCTATAAATAATAAATTCTTACGAAATTCCCTTTTTATCCTGAAACCACAGCTTAAAAAAAATAATAAAGATTTCACACACATTTCAAAACAACATATTAAACGTCAAACATCTAATACCTCTTATAGCTCACTCTGTACTAAAAAATGTTTTGAAAATTTAAACAATCTCAAAAAATAATCATGAAAGAAACAACTCACGGACATGGAAATGAAAGCATACAACATCCGTTAAAACACCGTTTTTTAGTATTATTTTCATTATGACAAAAGGTGTTTTCTATATTGTACATTTACTAATACACACTCATATGAACAAAATTCACTGACTACTACAATTACACGCTTTCTGTTCAGTGTTTCAGTGCAGTTCTGCTTTAGTTTTTTCCAAGAATTTTTCTCGTTTCGTAAAATGTATATGCAGACTGGGGTCTTACAATTCAATTTATTATTTTAAATTCAATATTTTATGTTAAAATCAAGTTAAAGAAAGAAAAAGTGCAATAGTTAAAATTGTTGAAAGATGAAAATGATTGTAAATTAAGTTATTCAGCAAAATGATAATAACATTGCGATAAATTGTTTTATATTTGTTTATAAATGTAATAGCTTAAAGATTGAAGCCTTTAAGTTTAGGAAATTTCTACAGAATAAGGGTAAATATGTGTTATAAAATAGTTTGATGAAAGAGATTTAAAAATTATTTACTCCAATGCTTTGATGTTAATTTAAATGTATAAAATAACAATGTGTAAATAAAATGAGACAAAATATTATCGTATTTGTAAAAAGTGATTTCAAGAAATGAAAATGTATGGACAATATTTAATTGCAGCCTTTAAATATTGACGTATAAGCAATTTTAATTTATCTTATCAAATGAGAACGTACGACTAGCATTTAATTCAAGTCAAGCTATTTTGTCACAATAACAATATTTAATTGAATTCATGAAATGAGGACGTGTAAGAAATATTTAATTTTAATATATTCTTTAAGTATTAACAATATAAAATAGCAATCTTGACATATTGACGTATGAGGTTTGTTAGTTGTATGTATTGTACGAAGACGTATGAGTAACATTTGACTAAAGTCATTTCATGCATCCATATCGCACTGGTTGCTCTAAAGGGGGTTAACTCGAAATGTATAAGTTTCCAGTAGAGACAAAAAACTGTTTTCTTTTTATATGTACTCTTATATCAGAAAAGGGGATACACAGAAAAAAGTGTTTTATCAATTAAAAAAATGGGTTAAAAAGTATTTAAATATAGCTAATGTGATAATTTGTGATAATTTTTAGTTGAAAGAAAATTAAAAATTTAATTTGGATTTAATTAACATATCTATTAGTTTTATGAAATAAATTTTCAATTAAAATTTTAATTAAATAACAAAAAATCTTAATTGACTTTTTTCGATAAAAATAAAATAATTTAAACATGCAGAATTGTTGTTGGGAATTGTCGATATTTATTTAAATAAATTAACACATTGTTTGAAATGGCAAAGTTTTTTGATCATTTTTTTAATTAAAATTAAAAATATCATTTATTAAAAAAAAATATTCACAATTTTACAATTTTTAGTAATCAATAAAATCATTTTGGTAATAGGTGCAAAATCGACAAATTGTTTTCTTGATATTATGAATTTGGTATAAATTTGGTGATTGGAGAAATTTAATAATTTTTTCTGTGTACAATTGAATTTAATTTTTTTTTTTTTTTTTTTTTTTTTACAAAATAATAGAGAATATGATGGAAGATTTTTACAATGGGTAGATATGACCACTGCACATTGATTTCTTGCATAAAGTGATCATATAAAACTTTTGAGTTGACTTCTGTAATTCCAACTATGAATTATCGGCGTAAGAGCAATAATAACACTTTGCTACTTGAAAAAACAGACAAGCCGGGCACCTAGCGTTTTAACCCACTTCAGGTACGCTGAATCCAGTGGTGCTAACCGTTTTTATTTAGGTTAGCTCTTGCTTTCGCTATACGCCGTTATTTCGAAAATGGAGGAGGTTGCACAACACATATTCCCGTAAATCCAAAACGATTTAGTTTATAGAACTAACTAAGAAATCCGAAATTCCGCAATAAAATTTCCATTTAGCAAGGATAAATTTCTTCTAATATGCGTTTAAGAAACAAATTTTCTTTCGAAATTGTTGCTTTTTAACAAATCATTGGTCTTACATTTGACCCGTCTGGGGGATCCTTGGCACTGCAGAGGCCAAATTTAAAATCTCTACCATACCAATATGGCCGCTTAATAAAATTCTTTAATTTGGCCCCTGCAGCCGCTAGGATGCCCTAGACGGGTCAACAGAGGGAAAACCCCAATTTATTTTTCATCTCTGTTATTTATTTCTATCATTCCTACCTGCTTTCTCCTTTCCTTAAGGGGGCTCCCATAAAAATTTTTTAATACAGACTAGAAATATATTGAAGAAAGGCCCATAACTGCCAAGGAGTCGCCTCTTGAGTTACATGAATAAATGTGAACGCCCTTATTAATTGTATTCAATATTATTTTCTAAATTTTATTTAATATTAATTACCTAGTTTAAGGGTTTTTTAATTTATTGCATATTTTTTTAGTTTCAAGCTTATCAAATATTTTCTTTTATTTTGATTATCACGAATTTCGTTTTTAACTTTCATTTCCAAAAACTTATGTTAAGCATTCATATTATGAAAGGACCAGTTATTTTAAATTTAATTTGATTTTGAAAAAAGACTGTGAAAAGAGATGTGTTCAAATACATAAATAAAGAAAATTATTAAAACTAAATATTAAATGTGTTTGTGTGTTAGTTTTCAATATTATTCTAGTTTTTTGTTCTTCACATTTTTCCAAAACATACTTGCCCTTTATTGCGTTTAATGAAGTTCTTAAATTTAATTAAAATCTTTTGTGAATAAAATCAAAAGTTTACAACATTTTTTACAAAGTTGGCAGGTTTTAATCATTTCCGGCTTGTTTTGTTTTCAACTTCGTTTTTTATTTGTCTAAAAATATTAGAAGCATATTTGTAGTTTTAATTTTTTTATGGTTTTTTAGCAAACAAATATTTCGAAGTTTTGCTAAATAAATACTTGTTCTTTGCCAAAAAAAAAATATGTTTCTAAAACGAATGCACAAATAATAAAAAATGTTGAACCTTACCTAAAAAAAATGTTTTTACGGAATTTCGGTTAGTTCGGCTAGTTTGTTCAAAAAACTAAACCGTTTTTAAGTTACGCTAATATGTGCATGTTATGCAACCTCCTCCATTTTCGCTATTACTGTATATCTCTAAGACAAGAACTAACCTTAACAAACGGTTAGCACCACTGGATTCAGCGTACCCGAATTAGGTTGAATCGCTCCGCTTGTTTCAAAAAAAGTATCCAGTTCTAGCACAGTGTACTTAACGTTCCTTAAATAATAACGTATGAGTAATATTTAATTGAAGTGAATAAATAGTGACGTATGAGTAATGTTTAATTGACCTTATGATGATGTATTAAAAAAGTATACTTAAATTATCGTGTAAGCAGTTGTATTTAACTTTCTGTTTCTTAATATTTATACTTTTTTAAATAGATTTCAATAATCTTCCACAATTATGTCAGCATTCAATCTGCAAATGACGCATGGGTTATATGCAATTAAATTCTTTAAATAATAAGTATACGCATCGGAGTGTTTCAGAGAAAAATTACAATTTCAATTTTTATTTATTAAATGACTTTAAATGGAGAGGTTATATAAGGCTAAGAAACACGGTTTTTAAACGCCAATTGAATTAGAATCACTTCCTGAGTCGATTGGATAGAGTGATGTTATACGTGGGTAAAAATCACTATTCGCAAGGATTTTCTTCTTAAAAAAATGGACGTAGGGAAAAGTAGGACAGATATTTTGAAATTAATAGAATGTAGGGACTTTTCAATTATGTGGCAAAACTGTATATATTTGCAAATATTTTTCGCTTTGTGACAAAATAGTAACAAAATCGTTGATACGGCAACATTACAAATTGATAAATTTTTTGTTGATCGCTTGCCCCCATTCAACATTGATTTTAAGGTAAATTTGCAAAACTCTTTTTTTACAAGAATTTAATATTTCCGAGCAATAAATAATAGATAAGATGGGCGCCAAAATTTTTTTTAGTAAGTCACCAAAACTTAAAATTTTAATAAAAATTTCATTTTCCCCTTTAGCCCGCAATTTCTACAAAAAGAAATCTAGCTGTATATAGAAATCTATGGTGTAAGCGCTGCCATATTTTAAAAGAAAACTTAAGGTAAAAACACGAAAGCAAATAAATGTTGAAATAGGTAAAGACACCTGTTAGGTACGAACACGACCAGCTACATTTTTGTAGAAATTAAGGGCATTAGTCGAAATAAGCTATTTTTGATTTATCACTGTATGACTTTACTGATAGCGAAAGAAATTTTCACACCTATTAAATATTTGACGTCCTACACGTAACCACTAGTTTTATTAAAAAATAATTTGTTTTGCAAAACGTTTGGATAGATAAAACATCATTTAACCGTTTCTAAATAAGAATATACAATTATCTTCTTTAAATAAAATTTATCAATAGAATTTGGTAAAAATAAAATTCTAAAAATTTTTTTTTGTTTTCAATATATTTATACGAAAGAAAGAATTCTTTCGCACATCGGAAATAGGCTATAAATGATGTGATAATTGAGTCAATTATCTTTGTAGTTGAAAGAACATTAAAAATATAATTTTGAGTTAATTAATATTAAAGTTGTTTTGCAATAAATTTTTAATTAAAATATTAATTTAAAATATAATATTAAGTGACTTTTTCGTTTAAAATAATATAATTTTAACTTGTAGAATTGTTGTTGGGAATTGTCAATATTTTATTAAATAAATTAACACATTGTTTGGAATGGGAAAAATTTTTGATAATTTTTGTTAATTATATCCAATTATTTCGACCTTTTTTCAATTTAATATTATATTTTAATATATTTGTATTAAGCTTAAGGTCACTTTTTTATATAAAACAATTTAAATATGATTTATTTTTCGATTTTTGATTTCCGTTGGAAATCTTCTTCAAGAAATTTTTAAAAAATAAAAACAAATTCAAGGCGAATTCACCTTGAACAAATTACAACATTATTTTTTGACAATAAATGGGAAAAAAACAAATGGAAAAATAAATAATACTTAAATTGCTTTTTAAAACAAAGTGTCCTAAAGCTTAATAAAAATATATTAAAATACAATATTTGAGCATTTTTGTTAATTTTTTTTTTTTTTTTTTTTTTTTTTTTTCATTATTTATTTATTGAATCTTCATATATTAAATATGAACTAACAATAATTAATCAAATCTTATACTAATACTTTATTTTTGTCCTGCCAATGCTAGACGAAAATTTTTCTCTTCACGGTTTCTGTTCACATATGTAGATGTTTAGCGCTCTTCTTGTCTGATGAGTCCTGCTGTATCTCTTCTCCTTAATCTAGAGTGGCCGCTGTAATTTAAAATATTTCGAGCTAGTGGATTTGGGTGCGACTCAAGTCTTTTTAAATATTTTACTGCATAGTTCGTAATAATAGTTTTTACTAACGGCACATTGAGATCCTTGTGAATATTTGAGTTTTTAACATACCAGGGAGCGGCTGTGATTATTCGAAGAAGTTTATTTTGTCGCCTTTGAATTTTTTCGATATTAGAAGCCGAGGCAGTGCCCCATAACTGAATACCGTAGCACCAAATTGGTTTTAAGATAGAGTTGTAAAGTAGAAGTTTACAATCGAGACTAAGAACAGAGTTTCTTCCAATAAGCCAATTAAGTTGAATTGCTTTTAGTTTCATTTGTGTTAGTTTTGCTTCTATATGGCATTTCCATGTTAAACGCCGATCTAGATGAATTCCGAGATATTTTACATGCGATTGTTGGGGCACTAATTGATTATTGATTTTAATAGGGGAACATGACTCCCGACGCAAGGTGAATGTTATATGTACGCATTTTTGCTCATTGACCTTTATTCTCCATTGTTTTAACCACTTTTCCAGTTCAAATATATGATCCTGCAAGTAGCGAGAAGCTTCATGACAGTTTTCGTGCACGCTTAAAAAAGCTGTATCATCAGCAAATGTTGAAGTTAGGGTGTGGTTGTTTGTTGGCATGTCTGAGGTATATATTAGGTATAACAGTGGGCCCATGATGCTTCCCTGAGGGACTCCAGCGTCAATTGGCTGAGGAGAACTTATAAAAGCACCTTCTTTAATAATAAACTTTCGACCGACTAAGTAGCTTTCTAACAGCTTGTGTGTGTTTACTGGTAAATTTAGCTTCAATTTATGTAATAAGCCTTCATGCCAGACTTTATCAAAAGCTTGAGAAACATCGATGAAGAGGGCGGAACAATATTTTTTTTCTTCAAAGGTTTTTCTTATGGCGTTTACTATACGATGGGTTTGTTCAATTGTGCTATGTTCTCTTCTAAAGCCGAATTGATGGTTTGGAATACATCTATTTACATTTAAAATTGGGGTTAATTTTGACACTAACAGCTTCTCAAACAGCTTTGATATATTAGACAATAAGCTTATAGGTCTATATGACTCAACTTTTGTAGGATCCTTTCCTGATTTAGGTATCATGGTAACTAATGATACTTTCCATTCCTGAGGGTAGTATTCAAGGCGTAAAATAGCATTAAAAATAAAGAGAATAATTTTCTTTGCTATGCTGGGTAGCTCCAAAAGCATTTTGTTACTGATCTTATCAAAACCAGGGGCTTTCTTCGGGTTTAAATCATGAATAGCCTTTTCGATTTCTCTTATCTCAAATCTTAGTGGAACAGCTGCTCTAACAGCAACAGGTGGTAACTCGACCGCCATATCGAGAGATGTGTGAGCGGTAAATACGGTTTTCAAATGATTAACAAAAAGATTTCCTTTTTCTATATCATTTCTTGCCCAACTTCCGTTTAAGTTTCTTAATGGTGGTTTAGTGATAACTGGCCTTTTAAGATTTCTAGCTGCACGCCATAATGAGTAGTCTGATTGTGGAGTTGCATCAAGTTCCTTAAGATATTTTTCAAAGGATGCAGTTTTTTGGGACTGCAGTAACTTTCTTAGCCTTTTTGTGCAGTCTTTTAATAAAGTCTTAAGTTGGGGGGATCTGTGCAATTGCCACTCTCTTCGAACTCTCCTTTTTTCAGTCAATAGACGCTCGACATCTACAGAATATATGATATTGTTTTTGGTTTTTTTGAGGGTTGTGCTGGAATGTTGAACAGCTAGTTTGAGATAACTGTCAAAATTAACAATAGCGAGATCCACGCTCTCCGGTGTGCTAAGCGGAATATTTTCTGTGCAATGGGCACTAAGATATTTTTTATATTTTAACCAATTTATTTGTGAGGGTGATTTGGATAAGTACCCAGACGGCGATACGATTCTATTTGGAATCATTATAGTAACAATTGTAGGTGTGTGGTCGGAAGATAATTCTAAGGAAGCCTCAACATAAATCGTTTCTGCGGGGATGTTTTTAACCACTCCAAAATCTATGACATCTGGAACTTTTTGCTGATCAGTAGGCCAATATGTTGGTTCACCGCTCGCGATCACATTTAGATCCATTTTACGAATTGTGTTAAACAAAACACGACCCTTAGGCGTAATAAGTCGTGACCCCCAGAAAGTATGTTTAGCGTTATAATCGCCAGCAGCCAGGAAGCAGGGTCCTAATGCTTTGAAGTATTTATTATATTGGCTTTCTGATATTGAAAATCTAGGTGGTGAATATATTGATGAAATAACTAGGTTTCGATTTAATTCCTCGACGCAAATGGTCGTTGCTTGGAGATAATCTTCACGATGATCACACATTAAGTAGTGTTTTACTCGGTTTTTTATCAAAATGGCAGAACCTCCACAAGCTCTACCTCGAGGGTCCTTGGTATCATATAATATATAACCATTGATTTTAAACGTATTTCTCGAGGTCAGATGAGTTTCAGAAACCATCATAACATCTATTTGTTTATTTTTAAGGAAGTATTCTAGTTCATTTTTATGTTGGCGGATGCCGTTTGCGTTCCAAAAGCTAATTTTTAGACAGTTCATGGCTTATTTAGTACAGCTTGCAATAACATCGATTGCATTCTTAACATTTCTTGCATCATGTTACCCATTGTGTTGGTAAAATTGTTAACGGTTTGCACTAATGTTTCCATGGTTTTTTCTAGCCGAGTTAAATTAGAAGTGGGAATTTCGTCATTATTTGGTAAATCACCTTGCAATGGCATATGATTAGATTTTAAGACATTAGCGTACGAGGTTCTGTTATTATTTGGCTGCGGTATTTGAACGCCGTTAGTGTTTTCTTGATAAGTTGCCTGCGTTTGAGGGGGATTAAGTTTCTGTCCAACAGAACGCTTGACAATAGAATATACCGGACATCCTCTATAGTTGGCAGTGTGATTACCACCACAGTTGCTACATTTTTTTACATTAGGGTCATTTTTTGACTTATCACACTGAACGGTACCATGTAGTTCTCCACATACGACACAAACAGGGGGTAAATAGCAGTATGCCCTAGTATGACCAAATTCTTGGCAGTTTAAACACTGAACAGGCCCATTTCTTTTGTGCGGCTCTTCTATCGTTATTTTCCTGTACAGGATGTATTTTAAGCTGTAAATGGGATGCGTTTCATTTTTTTTTAGCTTAACGTCGCCGGGCTCTAACTCCACTCGAAATAGTGGTTGGGGATTTTTTTCCCTATTTTTAATATTTGTAACATTTTTAATTTTGAAACCCTTTTCTTCTAAAAATGTTTTTATTTCGTCTGGGTCCACGCATGAGTCAATGCCCTTTATCACAACCTGCAGACCTTTGCTGCTTTTCAGCTGGTAAGTATAGAAGCTTTTTTTAAGTGCTTCAAACTTATTAATTAATTTACGAAAATCATTCTCATTATTAATCTGTATTTTTGTTTCGTTAATATTACCACGCTTGATTGCAGCTACGTAAAACGAATTTTCACCTATCACCGATATTAAACTTTTTATTAGCTCACTTGAGTTTTGCTCTCTAAGATATATCGGGGGTGGCTTCGACGATTTTATGACGTTGGGTGTTTCAGAAGATTCATCCTCCAGAATTGCAAAACGATTTTGCGAGTTTATTCTATCAAAAGATGGAACTTTCGAGGCAGAGGCAACAGCTGAAGAGGCAGGGCTGCGACCACGTTTAAGCACTGTTATATACCTATCCATACCAACTTGCACTTGTGGTTTTTGACAACTTTTTTCTTGTTTGTTTAACATTGCGTCTATGTTTGGGATTATGGTAACAGCGGTAACGCTTGTATTGTTTTCTGTTGTTGTGTTTATTTCCACATTGCTTTCACTAGCATGAATATCATTTACTTTTGTTGTTGTTTCATTGTTATTACTCATATAGAGTTGTTTTTGTTTTTTTCACCGTTTTTTTATTTTTTTTATTTTTTTTATTTTTTTGTTTTTATTTTTTTTGTTGACTGTGCTCTTTTTATTATGTATAATGTTGTTACACCGAGATAATAAAAGAAAAAAAGAATAAATATTTTTTTGCACAGATTATTTGCAAGTATGTATGTGCGTACGTACATACATACATATGTAAGTATATTTTTTTTTTTACTTGTATTTTTTTTTCTTAATTTTTTTATAATTATTCTTTTGTTCACTTTTATATTGAGCGTCCAAATTCGCTTGTTACACTGATATTATTAATTAATTTATGTTAAAAAAAAAGAACCGTATGCGGAGTTAAAAGAAACACGTCTTTTCTCATCGAGCACGACCGACTGAATGACATTTTTGTTAATTAAAATAAAAAATGTCATTTATTAAAAAAAATATTCACAATTTTACAATGATTAGTAATCAATATGATTATTTTTGTAATAAGTGCAAAATCAACAACTTGTTTGCTTGATATTATGCATTTGGTATACATTTGGTGATTAGTAGGGTGTTCAATTAATCGGCTTTTTTTTTGTTCGATTAAACGATTAGTCGATATTTGGCATTTTTGACTTATACAATAAAACGAATAAAATTTTAAAATTAATCGATTAATTAAATAATTAAAAATCCAGAAATTTTATAAATGAAGGCATCTTTTCGATAATTTTAGAAAAAGTTGGTACTTGAGTAAATAAACTTTATTAATTACAAGTATTTTTATATTTTATTAACATAAAAACATAACAAACGTAACAATTCATAGTAATTGATGAAACCTTTTCAGCGGTTAAAAAAATAAAACATGTATTGAAATTATGTAATTTTATATATACAAACAATTAAACAGATCTTTTAAAATAATCTTTTAAAAAATAAAATGTTGTTTAAATGTTTTGCTTTACTTGTAAGCCACACGATAAATTTTTGTCTTTCCTTTTAATTTGCTATACTCTCTCACTTTTTTTACTAACGCACTCCCACTTTTTAAATTGACGACGAGATTGCTCTCAATTTTGCTTTTTCATTTGTTTGCCAATTTTACGTTCAATTTGACAACTGACCACTAATTTACTTTGTCGCTTTCTTTATAAAAATATATTTCTTTATTGGAAATAAAATGTGTTCTAAAAAATCCTTGTGCTTTTTTTACAAAATACTTTGAGTCATTCTGCTATTTTGAGTTGTTTCTTCGTCGGGGTTATTTTGAAAATGAAATTAGCTATCAAATTGACTGTAGCCTGTGACACAGCTGTCAATTCAAACAAGTTTTGACAAGCAGTTTTTGTGAACAACTTGAAAGTCATTTATTGAACGTGTGGCTCCAGGGTTAAAAATATTTTTTTGCATTTGTTTCAATAATAGGCACAAATTAACAGATATTTCAGTAATCAGTAAAAATTTACTGGTCACAGAAAATTTTTTCAGTAAGCAGTACGTTCATGTATGTGAATTACTCAATAAACTTGACTGTTTCTTTTTTTTAATTCCAACGGACATACATTTGGTTTATTTATTTGATTTAAAAAATTTTTAGATTTAACAGAAAACCCATTTATGTATTATTATTCGATTAATCGGCATAAATTCTTCGATTAATCCTTTAATCGAAATCAGCAATTTTAAATTAATCGAACAATTAATCATCTAAATTTGTTCGATTAATCGGCAGAACACCCTAGAGATTGGAGACAATTTTTAATTTTTTCTGTGCAGATAATTAAGAAAACAAAACATGTTGAGATGGGTGAAATATATTTTACCTGGCTTTCGTACAAATCATCTTTTGAAATCAACATCTAGCTTGCGATTAGCGTTTCCTGAAGCTTTGGGAAGAAAATCATCATTTGGCGAAAAAAAATTATTTCGCCAATTAAACATCGTTAAAAGTAATTTGAGAAATAGGTTACATTAAGCCACCGTTATTACTATTTTATCAATTAGGTAAATATTTTTGCCATAACAATAAAATACTTTTTATCTTCTTTTATTTTTTTATTGAAGATTTGGACTCAAAAGGTTGGGTAAATGTTGTCATGATTACTATTTACCTTCAAAATATTTAAAACGAATAGGTACAAGTGATTCCTTTAAGTTAAACCATTACGACATCTAATTTATCGATGATTTAATTTTTAAAATGCTAAAATATAAAAATTACGTTTATTAATTTGTAACAAATTGATTTTAATTTACAATTTCATTATAAAAAAATGTTTAATCAACTTTTAATGTATTGCTATTGAATTTAAATGTGTTTTTATATAAAAAAAAAAAAAGTTTTTAGCCAATTTTGAGCCATTTTTTTTCAAAAAATTATGCCATATTTAGTCATAAAGTTTTGGCAACACTGCCTAGGACGTCATTGAACCGAAAAATACAATACGGCATTATAATTTTTTATGCTTATAAAATAAAATGTTGCTTTTTTAAATTTTTATTGACGATTTAAATTTGTTCATAATTTTTATATGTATGCCAATAAATACCTTCAAATCAATTTTTCACACTTATTTTTAACTCAAGAAAATTAAGAGCAAATAATTTTCCCCTTGAAAAAAATGTGGCAACAGTATAAATTGGATGTCTAATAATAAGACAATTTCTTTACAAAAAAATCTCTAAAAAAAAAAAAATACATAAATATTATAAATCCAATAAAACCATAAAATGAACTTCTTATTTACATTGTCATATCCGTAGTCGTATGAACATTAACATATGCGGTTCCTACTGCTCATACTCAAAGATTAAAATGAACACCCATGCTGAACTGACTCTAGCAATGACGTTAAGCTTATAGATGTTGATGATGATAAACAAACTAGCAACAGAAAAAAAGAGAGAGAAAAGGATACCTTTTTCCTACATGCACACACATATGACACATACATAAATGTTTCGTTGTGTGGCAAAGTAGGATAAATAAGGATAAAAAACGGAAAGCTGGCAACTGTCTCCTGCTATTGAGACTAGCTGAGTATTCTAAGTAACTTTTACTTAGTTAAATAAGCAAATCACGTGTTTAATGCTTTTGATGCAGTAAGATGAAGTGTGCAAATATACGAATTAGTTCAAAATATGTGACAAGGATATTAGAGATGTGCACAAAAAACCGACCCATACATATACATACAGGTTAAAATATATGTACATATGTACATACTTATACATCTGTATAATTTTACCTTTCCGTAGATGTCGTATGTAAAAATGACTAAACCAAATTCACCTGAGTTTAAAACAAACAAATATTTAATACGACAGTTTGCATGGTGGTATGTACAAAACTAAGGCAATAACAACAGCAAGAACAACGGCAATTGTGACAACAACATTTTTATCCAATACCAGTTAAAGGAGCTGTAGTGTTTTAACTAAAAAACATTATTACAAACCATATTCATATAGAGTTACTAACACACACACACACACACAGATTAACTAGAACAAAAATTATAAAAATATGATAAAGTACCATGGGACAGAAGTTAGACAGATAGAACAAAATTTTAACGAACCTGAAGAAAACAAAAATTTACTTCTCACAAATGTCTTAAGTAAAGATTTAACCTGGCATCAAGCAAGTAGAAAAACATTACACGGATGGTTGGGTGGGTCAAATTGACCCGGTTTATCGAAGTTTAACGTTCACAGCGGTCTATTCGAATAATATATTTGGGTGATTCATAAGTTAGGCATAAAGTTGTAAAGTCATATGTCTTAAAATAATTACAAGAATTTATATGACTGATTTAGGCAACCGCTTATTATTTAGATTTTTACTGTACAGTTATGACACAGAATTAACATTTTTTTGTTTGAAACACTACAATTGTAAAATATTATTTAGGACATTTTGAAGATATAACTTGATAGCACACCTTTTGAATTACACAATTGTATGCAATGCTAAGAACAACTAAACATTTCCAGATAATGAGAAAATTGAGATCGAAAAAACGTCTTAATGATCTACTCAACATGACTTTATATTCCGAAAGTGTTGAAGTCACGGCCACCCCTACACCTAGTAAAAGTTCTAATAACTTGACGAGAACTGACCTTTGGAGCGTTTGTGAAAATCTAAAAAGAAAATTTGGAAAAGAATATTCCTCTGCCCATCCTATGCTGTGGTTCACCTAAATAAAAAGTCTATATATACCTTAGATCTTTTAATTGTTCTAGAGACGCAGATCCGTTTGTTTACTGGCACTATTAAATATTATACTCAAAATTTAAGTCCATGGCGCAGATAGACTTAGGTTGTCAAATGAGTTCAGTCACATCTGAGAGACGATTTTTGACTGCAGGCCTGCTTCAAACGGCGTTGGGAAATTATCTCCGCAAAAGTTGAGAATACTTTGTTTCTTTAAACATAAATCTTATTAATATTAATTTTGAATATAAATAATCTCTAAGTATCGTATAGGCAAAAAAGCCTATCGTTAAATCCCTAATATTTAGTGAAAACATCCGAATTTGAATTTTCATAAAAACTTTTTTTAATCAACGCTACTATTGCATTTATTGTATTTAGGTAGTATGCTTTCACTAATAGGTCTATTTCAAAATACTGGATGACCTCATAAATGCAATGTTGCAAAGCATCACTGAAAACGAATGCGTTGAATAAAAACAATGCACAAATTTTGCAACCGTTGTGCAGTGAATACGGTTGTTACCTTACAATTAGGAACTCAAACAATGCCTTGAGAAAAATTGTATAGTCTATGAATTCTATGCCTGAGTTTATGAAGTCAGCCACTGTCCCGCTTTTGTTGTTTTACTTGAAATTTCCTAATAATATTTAAATATGTACATAAATATTCACTGGATAACTTTGATTTGTTTTGGTGTGTCTACTTTTAGTCTTATTAATTTAATTTTTGGTACTAACCCAGATTTGTCAAATATCCTTGGAGTGTTTCCATTCTAAGAGTTTTGTGATTCCATTCTTAGTGTTTTGTAAAATTAACTCGATTTGGTAAGGGCATGGAGGAGCAATAATTATTCGGTAAGTCACTTGAATTGAAGGATCCAATTGATCATATGACTGATTGCTATTTCTGCATGACCAAAGTGCAAGGCGGAAAAAATTACAATGTTACTTATCCAGATTTAAAATGAATTGCTCCCCATTTCCCAAACGAAAACCTCCATCACTAAAATTAACATTAAATAGTGAAGAAAAAGATTTAAGTCTGAGTTTAAATTCTACAGGTGATTCAAATATGAAACTATGAGTCGAAGCGCACTAAATGATTTCTGCCGTGACTAAAACTTGTCTAAAGAGAACTAGGAATTACTCGCTTCACGTTTAAAAGAAAGAAGATTTTTGGAGACGCACGTTTTTTACTATCACAAATACTCCAAGTTATATGGAATTCTATTCAGAAAGTAGAAAGTTGCTTTTTAGAAAACAACAGCAGCCCTAACGACCGTCAGCTAATTCCCAATATGTTGGAAGATTTTTATGAAATAGGTACATATATACCAAATAAATAAAATAAATCAGTATTATTTGAAGTCTATACGGATTTCCTGTAATTGCAGGCGCATACATGTCATTGAAAATTCATTTTCTTTAACACTCTTTATACCCATTTCATTGTGACGAACAAGCTGAAAGATTTCACCGAGGTCTTTTGGTAATGGAAAAGCGTTATCAGCGCCATTAGGATCATACCAACATAAAATGAGAAACCGAAGAGAAAAAAAAATATTTTGACCAAAGACAGAATAAATTAAACAAATTAAATGTTCTCTTAACAAGTAATTCTGATCCAATCAACGCAACCAAGAAACAAAAAAATTTTTATTGAAAATTAAAATTCGGATGGTTTTACTAAAAATATTGCGACTTTTTATTTTTTGTCCGATGATAAAAATTTTGTGACAAATATTTATGTTTGCATTGAAAATGTCTTTAGGATATGCGTTTAACAATTTAAAAAAAAATTTTTTGTTTATTATTAAGATTTATCTAAAACGAGCTTAATTCCCAATTTTTATTTTTAATAAAAACATTGAAATTTATTGTTGAGGAAAAACTTGTTTCCATGCGCATTTCGCTGGTTGCTTAGGCCAGCTCGTCAGGCAACTTTTTCCAAAGACATAAGAAAAGCTTTCCCTCAACAAAAACTTTCATTGTTTTTATCAAAAATAAAAATTGGGAATTTAGCTCTTCATTAAAAAATTTTTTGACCTAACTGAAGGACTGAAAATGTTGAATTTTGCAAAAACGTAGAAAAAGTCAATTTTTCAAATCTAAAGGCGTGTAACACAGTGAATTTTTTTTCCGATAAACACAATATAGATGTGGACTGAAAGAGGACAAATATATATTTGCAACAGAGTAATTTAAAAAATTAGTTCTCAAGATTTTTTGAAATAGCCTTATAAACTGCAAAAAAAAACTGGGTTTTTGCGTATATCTCGAAAACGATTCTTGAAAAAAAAAAATTAATGCCATATTCGTGTTCAGTAGCCCCAATTAATCTCAGAAAACATCTTATTTTTAAAGTAATGGCAAAATGTTGAAAATTTGTGAACCAGTGTTATACACTTTTATAAACTTTTTTTATTTGAAAATGCTATAAAAAAAACTACTGAATATTTTCTCAAATTTCTTTTTTTATTTGAAAGTACAATCCTTCCGGTTAATAATGGAAAATAATTTCATTCAAATGGCGTCATACCAAGGTCTTTATGCAAAATTCGTCTCAATGATGTCTCTGAAATGTTCAATTGTTGAGAACGACGGTGAATTGACTTTCTGCCACAGCAGCAATATTCTCGGGTGTACGCACTGTCTTTGGCTTTTCACGCTTTGGTTTATCGATGAGGATGCCAGTTTCTTTCACTTTTTTCACAAGATAACGAACATACGGAGCTGACGGTGCTTCTTTTCTTCCAAAATCCGTACGCAATTTTCGCACACATTCTGCAACATTACCATGATTTTCAAAGTAATGTCGCAATATTTCCCAGCGTTGTTCAAGCGTGTACACAACCATATTCGTTCAGCGGAAGGATAAAACTAATTATCTGTCAAATCAGACATGAGATAAATGTTACCATTCACGAAATAAGCACTAGTTGAAAAAAAAAACGTTAGATGGCGGACCCTTTACTTCGGACATGCCAACAAACAATTACACCAAAACTTCAGCTTTTACTGATAACGCAAAATTTTTTTAGGTATACACGAAAACAGTCATGAAGCATCTCGTTACTTACAGCATCATACATTTTTAGTTGAAATGTGGAGGATAAAGGTCAATTAGCAAAAATGCATATACATATTAAATTCACTTTGCGTCGGGATATATGCCCCACTTTAATCAATAATCAAGAAAAACATCAACACTCACATGTTAAATTCCTCGGTTTACATCTAGATCGGCGGGGAAATGCCATAAAGCGGCAAAATTAGCTCAAATGAAACTTAAATCAATTCAAATTAACTGGCTTATTAGAAGGAATTCTGTCCGTAATCTCGATTGCAAACTTATACTCTATTCAACTCTATCGTAAAGCCAATCTGGTACTACACTCAAAAGAAAAATCAATCCATCCGTAATCAATTCAATCCGAAGCTGTATCAATAGTACGGTGAGTACGGATTTTCTTAAATCAAGTACAGAAAAATTTATTCAAGAACGGATTATTCAATCGCAAAATACTCAACTTATCCATATTCAATCCCGAATTCGTACTTTAAATAAACCGAAAATGAGATTGATATAAGTAAAACTGAAATTGAATCGATCTCAAAATGTGCTCGATTCAAGTGTTATAAAGTTGATTTAATCCCGAATTCGTACTTGAAATAAGCTGACAGTAAAATAATTACTTGCCCATTTTACACTTTAGAGAGTTCCGATTCTAAAACACCAGCATCATGCCCGATATGATTTTTACTTTAAAAACTTAATTTACATATTTAACTAAAAATATAAACAAAATGAGACCTATTGCTTTCAATTTTATTTTTTAAAATTAAGACATGCAAATAATGTATTTTCTTCTTGTTCTGTTGTTTTTGTTGTTTCTACACACAACTAGCAAATCGTTTTTTAGCTACTTGTGTGGAGTTGTTGTAGTGGCTACAAGAAATTTTTATAAGTTGTATGAGATTAAAACGCTCATTTTGTAATTTTACTCTCAGAGTGGTACTACCAACGAAAAGTTCAATATTTATTGTACTTGGTTTAAGAATTTTATACTTACTTTAAGAAATTCCGGGAATGATTTTCGAAAGTTGTCCCATTTAGGATTGTTGTTAGTACGTTTTAGTGTTATTCGTACTTGAATTTTTGAATTCGACTCGTATTTAAAGTAAGAATAAAAAGCTTAATTCATCCCGAGTGTTTTCTTTCTGTGTACGGTTTACAGTTATGGGGACCTGACTTGGTCTCTAATATCGACAAAATTTAAAGGCGCCAAAATAAACTCCTTCGAAAAATCACAGCCGCCCCCTGGTTTGTTTAAAACTCAAATACCCACAAGGTTCTCAATGTGCCATAAGTAAAAACTATTATTTCGATCTGCTCCAAAATACATAATGTCGAACAATTTTTAATAATGCAGGAATCATCCGATGTGAACAGAAAACGTTATAGGGAAAATTATGTCTGGCAGTGGCATGTTATCCCAGTAAAAAATATGCTCCAAAAGGAGCAGTTTTATACATTAATTCATACCTCAAATCGCTTCAAACCGGCTGATGGGACCCCGGCTTGGAGGACAATTTTCTGCTGACAATAAGCACTTCTTTTAGCCTAATATACATGCAAAAAATGCACTCCTAAACCGCTTTCCTAAGGGCTAACTATATTAACATATTCATTATTGTTTTGTTTTTACTGGTTTAAAACCAAAATATATTTTTATTCTGTTATCGCTTTAAAACCTTTTTCGTTGTTAGCACTAAAATAGCAGCTTTCTTATATATTTTATTCATTATCATTTACTGCTGTATAAGAGCTCTCTTATTGAAGCGCTCAATTATGCGTTTTTTCTCTTAAGTGCTCAAAAAAACACAAATTCTTTTTTTCTGAGATATAATAAAGTATCAGAATAAAATTTAATTTATTATTGTTAGTTTATTTTTTATATATGAAGATTCAATAAAAAAATATTGTGAAAAAAAATGTTTCTTTGATAAATATATAAATATATGAATACTTACTTTTAGTCGTGAAAAGTTGGCATTCATTTTGCCTTCTATTTTTGATTTCATATGAGATTTTTCAAACTGACCCAATATCACACCATATTTTCTCGAAATCTTCCCACTGTTCTATTCGCTGACAATGATGTTGACTATTTTCTATATTGCATACTCAACTGACATTATTATGAAAACTTCACTCACACATACATACATACATAACATTTACATGACATGGATATATAAATATGCCACATAGTTATATTAGAAAAACTCTCCACATCTCGCATTGCAGCAATGAATGTCACGGATGGCCTGAAATACGTTTACAAAATGAACATTGTGTAATATAAAGCAACAGAAAAAGAATATTCGCTTATAACACGGCAAAATTTAACAAAAAAAAAAAAAAAAATACCGAACGAAAACATTATTATATTTTCTATGTTGATAACGATGATAATCATGATCCACTTTAAAGCCATTGTAGAGAATTTCAGGTGGAATTAGTACGTCTTACTAGGAAAAAAAACAATGTCAGGAAAGCACAAGTGTCATTAGACAGGTGTCATAACCGTGTATAAAAAAAAACGTCAAAACTATACGATTAAATGTTGGTTAAGTACAAATGCCAGGCTCAGGTGGTTGAAGTATGGATGTGAAATTAGAGAGTTTATTTCAAAATGTATGTAAATATTAAGGAAAAAAAAATCTACAAAATTAAATTTATTTTTCGTAAGTTGAAAGAATTCTTCAAAGTTTAACTGCTTCAGTTAAAGTCGTGCACAAAATGTTTGCCAATTTTTAATTGTTTGAACTCTTAAGCACAGATAGGCTCAAGGACAGTAAGAAGAGGAGCAATGCGGTTTCTGCACTAAAAGGGACCCTCAATATCTCATATCTACATTAAGACAGTTGTCGGAGAAAACAATAGAGTATAATATGCAGCTACACATATGCTTCATTGATCTGGAAAAAGTTTTTGACACGTAAGATGGACTGAAATATCGAAGATACTGAGAGGAAGAAACGTAGAGGAAATTCTCATTAGGCATATACGAAGCTACTATAGATGTTGCCGCAAGGCAGGTAGATATACTAAGCCCATACCTTCTCATTATTCTCCTCGGTGACGTATTTAAGATCCTCAAATAGATAATGGAAACCTGCACGACAGGATAATGGAAACTCCAGCCTCTGAGAAACAACATGTTCGCATATGCGGACGATGTGGGTCTCATAGCAAATACGGCGAATGACCAGCAAAACAACCTCAACCTCTTCATCGACGAAATGATCAGCAGAGGATTCCGTATAAGTGCGAATAAATCCGAGACAATGGTAATATGCCGAGAAAGAGTCAACCACTGCATTAAAATTGAAACGGAACAACTGAAACAAGTGGGTTCTGCTGTCATGGAGCAGTGATCAGCTAGAATAGAAAATTGGACAAAGACCTAAACGCCAAAATATCGGATTTTACTCAGGTCTTAACAAAACTTTCCAAATAAACGGAAGGTGTTCACTGGAACTTACCTTTTATTTCTTTTATGGAATATAGATACTGTACCAGTATGCTGTTGTACAGTTATTGAAAAAAAAAATCGGGGCTAATGATAACATTTCGTGTCAAAATGTCTATGCCTGCTGCTGTGTTGTAGGTTCTTTGGCTGCAAGAGAGACAAAGTAATTGCTTATTTATATATTTTTATAATTATATATAAATAACTTACCTGTTTCAATAAACGCGTAACAATTTATATCGTAAATTTTGCAAGGTAGCATGGCCTTTTTCTCCCCGAAAAATGTTTTAATTATTTTGTAATCATTCATGTTTCCTGATTAACTAACGCTCGCGGACGGAGAACATTTTATTTTCTTTATTAGCACACACTATTTGTTTCGACAATAACTGTTTGCTCATTAAGAGAATGTGTTTTAAAGCAAACAAAAATTATGGCATCCAAAAAAAACCTTCTGTGTGCAACAATATTATGATTTTAATTGTATAGTTGAAAGTATATATATTATAGTAGCAAACATATTAAATAATTTAAAATGTTCAGCTAGATCAGAGTTACTTTTTAGGTGTAAAAGACCATAAAATATTATTATAGCGAATTTAAAAATCTTAAGGACAAATAACAATTTTTAAGGTTATATTATGACTATAAGAAATTTATTAGGGTAAACATATTAGGTAAATATGAATATAAATGGTCGTAGTGACCATTCCTTAATCATGTTTTTTCCTTGCGTGTAAGTCATGTACACTTAAGAAGAAGACACAAAGCCGGAAAACTTCAATACGGAAAGTTAGAAGAGGTCCGGAATAAGTAAAAGTTAACTCTTAAGCCATACACTTGCAAAATTTATATTTTAACATGTGTTTAACATTATACGAGTATATAGATATCTTAATAATTCATGCTGCTATGGTGAGTACTTAGACTTAGCAACAGCAACAACAAGCAAAAAGAATTATGTCCTTCGAGTACTTAGATAAACGTTAAAATTATGCAATTTACCATAAACTTTAAGAGAACAAACAAAAAAAAAACGTTTGCCTTCCTATGCCACGCCAGGCAATGCCATCATCATTACCAAACAACAGCAACCAACGGCAGCAGTGTTGTCGCTCTCGACATTACCATAATCAGCAACAGCCTTAGCAGCACGACTTGTGGCAATATTATCTTCTGTCCTTGCTCCTGCATGGTTAGTAACTATACATATGTATTTAGTTTTCGTACTTTTTCAAAAACAAAAAGGCACAAAGAATTCTCAAAGGCAATTCTGAGATTGTTTCTAACCAAAATTATTATTTTTTTTTTTTTTTTATTTTGAGTTTCTCTGCCTTCATTTGTACATTCATATGTCTCATATCTGTTTTTTATGTGTTCTCCCTTATTGTTTGTTATGTGTGTATATGTGTGTGTATGTGTGTGTTTATGTCTGTTCTTCCAACAATTTTTGTCCTTTCAACTATTTTCAATCCAAAAGTCATATAAATCGATTTAGCAAAAATCAATCGCAAATGTTTTCGAATTATTATCGATAGGACAAAAAATTCACGACAAAGGTAATATTATCGATAAAAATCTATAACGAACTTAATCATATAGAGGGAATTAATAAAAAAATTATTTTGTCACTTTCTGGAGAAAAAATATCGTGCTATTTTGTCTACTTTTTGGTAATGAAGGTTTGGCTTAAAAATTCTTTTTATACGCCTTGAATATTAAATTAAATATTGTTTTGCTTCTTCTGAGATTCCTTAGATTTTGCTTTAATACCCTCTTTAAGCGCGATATATTAAGATTAGTGAGAGTGTAGTGGTAGTGTAATATTAAATGTTGTTAAGTATCGCTAGTGCTACGAAAAGCTTGCGTTGCATAGTTTAAATTTTTATTATATCTATTTAATTTCTCAAATTATTAAAATTTCACTTTGATGTTTCCATTAATTTGTAAATTATTTTCAATTCAATTCAACTGTAACAATTTTAGCCTTTTGCTTTTGTTCTATCAAACATTCAATAGAAAATCGTTGCGAAAAATAAAATTTCTTATGTGAAATGCTTAATTCTGCTATTGTTGTTATTGCACCACTCCACGGTGGTCAATTCCAGGGAAAAATCACTAACTTCTTCATATCGTTATTTAAATAGCTAAAATGTGGTATGCAACTTAAGAATAACATACTACATATTTTGGATATGTAGATACAGGGGTTGGCTAAGTAAGCATTGAGGACCCAAAAGTATCGAACTAATTTAAAAAAGGAGTTTTGGATTTATGACTGCCAAAAATCTTTTGTAAAGATTATATAATAAGTTTGTGAAATACCTATGTACGATCCTCTTCTGTCCCATTATTTTTGAGTACCTGAGTAAAAAATAGATATGAACATATATGACCATAACCCAGGCGCGGATCCAGCTTGAACTTCTTAAACATACTATTTTGCAAAAATTATTTTATAAACTCCATAGAAGTGGGCTAAAATTTTGTAACTAGTGGGCCGGGGGTGGTTTTCTTCTCTTGTATCTACAGCTGCATCACTATATATATACAAAATATGTATCATACATGAAGTCATATAAAATTTTTTTTAAATACATTATTTTTAATTTTCAGCCATGTTCTGAAAATCTTATTTGAGTGAAATTAAAATCGAGCAATTATTGAAAACGATCCAGTGTTTAAAGTTCATTAAAATATTACGTTTTTTATTTATTTAATACTATGAGTACAGCTTATTTTTATCAGAACATCTCTTGAAATTAGGAAAACGTTCGGTAATTTTTTTTTTTTTTTTTTTTATTTATTTATTTTATACGCGGCCTGCACAACTAGATTAAATCTTATAATTTACAGTACAGGCACAGATTCCAAAACAAAAATAACATGTTACATTTTTATTTAAAACTAAATTTTTCAAACATAATTAGATAGAAAAAATTTATAAGATTGACATGACAAATACAAATATGTTAAAATATTATGACAAAAATTAAAAAAAATAAAAAAAAAATAAGCTATATAATTTATTAAATAAAATATGTACCTATATAATAATTGCGTTGCTTTTCTGACTATTTGGAAAGCATGTGGTAATTGGTTCCAGAGACGAAAAGCGTTGATAAAAAAATGATGTTCTGAAGCAGTGAGACGATGTATTGGTGTTATTAACCTTCTTCCTCTTCCAGGTCTACCAAACTGAATTTTATCAAAAAGATAACCAGGGCAGCCACTATAGATTATTTTGTGAAGAAATACAAGAGTTCTTATCGTCATAAAATTTTCGAGTGTAACACCAAAAATATTTCTTGAGAAATTTGATACATGGCTGAACCTTCTTAGACCGTAGACATATCTAACTGTGTTGTTGTATGCCACATTAAGCCGGCGCACGTTGGGTTGAATCGTGTTCAAAGTGGCGCTTAATTGATTTTTTAGAATAATTATTTTTTTATTAAATTTGGTACCGGGTAAAAGAAGACAAAATTCTACTTCACTAGTACTAAAATCGTTATTATAAGTTGAATACTTTTTCAGCAGTATACTGTCAAAGTGGATGCATTTTTTCTAATTTTGGATAAAGTGAAAAAAGTTAAAATTAAACACAATTAAAGTCATTTATTTTTGCTCAAAACTTTTAAAAGCTAAAATTTAATGATGGAACCTTCAACTTCAGGTATTTAAGTATATGGATAAAAAAATTTTTTTTGATTATTTTTGTCCAAGTGTTTTTGTTGTTATATTTTGTAATGTTCCAAATTTGGAGTATTTTCTACTTTTGATGGATAATAACTAAAAATGTTTGTAGTTGTTTGTTTTTAAACTTTATAATAACAAAAGTAAAATATTTAGGCTCTTATTTTAACAAAAAAAAGTTCGCCATTCTTTAAAATAAGATTTTATGAAAAGACTCGCGCTGTTTGAAATAAAATGAATATACATATATTTTGTTATTACATTTTTTTTTTATTTTGTTATCCTTTATTGTTTATTATTTTTGTTATTATTGTTATTGACAATCTGTTTTGTTTAATTAGAGATGTACGCGTGAGTATGATGAAGTCACGTATATGCACTTAAATTTTTTAATAAGACATGTTCATTTTCATTACTGTGGTAATTTTTTATTATGTATACCCTACAAACATTATTTTAAATATTGTTTTTATAATACGTTTTGTTTGCATATATATAAATTTAAGAGATTATTAATATTAATGCTGATTAGATTATTTGAAATTCGACCTAGTCGATTTATTTTTATTTTAGTTGTGGTGTTGTTTTGCGTTTCAGTATGTATTTTGATGTTTTAGCAAAAATTTCTGTTGTTATAAGTGATGTTCGTTGTATTCGGTAATCGGTTTTAATTAAAAGGAAATTCCATTAAGACTGTTTAAAATGTTTCAGGGACAAGTCGTGCAACAATTTTCATATCACATCGAGAGCTTTGTAATATTATTATAAATGCAGACATTAAAAGTCATAAAGCTAAAATTAGTTTTCTTAAGAAAGAAATTATTCAACGCATTTGTCCTTCTGATATGACAGATTTTAGTTCAAGATTCAATTGTTTTATCCAATCGTTTGAAACCCGATGGCAAAAAAGTAACAGGCATAAGGAGCGCTTTTTACAGCAAAATAATAATTGGTTGGATGCATCGACATCATTTGTTCCTCCACCATGTACATTAGGCGGGCGAAGAAAACTTTCTTTTGAAGAGAGCAGCGAAAAAACAAAAGCTAAGAAATGTAAGAAATTAAGGCAGAACACAAGTTTATCGGTGTTAGCTCATGCTACACAAATGTCATTTAGAAAGTCTGGTCAAGCTGCAGCATCCAAAATAATAAAAGAACTTATAACATCGCCAACTAAAGCTATAACGTACAGAAACATGCTCAAAGAGGAAAAACCAAAAAAACTGAGTGCTGAAGAAGCTCTAGGTGTCTTGGTAGAAGGAAAGCTATCAAGACATGCATATAACGTCATTCGAAAAGCTGCGCCAGAAAAGTTTCCTTCGTACACCATTATTCAAAAGGCTAAAGCAGAATGCTATCCTAGAAAAGAATACATAAAAATTAGCGAAATTTCTGCCCAAGTTAGTCTGCAAGCTCTTCTAAACCATACCGTTCAACGTCTTATTTTACTGCAGAAATCTATTATTGATTCCTTAGACAATACAGAGATATCTCAAATCGTTTTGTATTGTAAGTGGGGCTTTAATGGAAGCTCCGGGCACAGTCCATATAAGCAAGCATTTCTTGGGCCAGATCCAAATGATTGTTCAGTTTTTATTACTTCCCTTGTACCACTTAAAATGGTTTACAAGAATAAAATAATATGGCAAAACCCTAGACCATCTTCTACTAAATTTTGCAGACCACTTAAAATTGAGTTCACTAAAGAAACTGCTTCACTCTGTAAGCGTGAAAAAGAAAGAGTATTAGAAGAACAAAAGTGTTTATTAGATTCATTTGTGTCAGTTGGAGAAAGATCAGTAAAAGTTAGCCACATTCTAATGTTGGTGATAATTGACGGGAAAGTATGCAATGCAATTACGGAAACTTTATCCACCCAAAGGTGTTACATTTGTAATGCAACCACTAAACAGTTTAATTTAGTACAAGAAATGATTGAAAGACCTGTAAACACAGAAAACTTACAGTTTGGGTTATCTATTCTTCATGGATGGATTAGGTTTTTTGAGTGCATTCTCCATCTAGCATACAAACTCCCAACTAAAAAGTACAGAGCAATGACAGAATTTGAAAAAAATGTTGTAGCTGAAACAAAATCGCGCATTCAAAAGGAGTTTAAAGAAAAAACCGGCCTGATTATTGACCAACCAAAACCTGGCTGTGGTAATTCCAATGATGGTAATAAAGTCAGGCGTTTTTTTAAACACGCACAACTTTCTGCGGAAATAACAAAAATAGACTTTGATCTAATAAACATGTTGCACACAACACTGATTGTTGTATCCTGCAGTCAGAAAATCAATACTGAACGTTTCCGAAGCTTCACCAAAAATACTGCTATGTATTTTGTAGAAAAATATCCATGGTATTACATGCCGCCTACGTTACACAAATTTTTAATTCACGGTTCTGAAATAATAGAAAACGCACTCTTGCCGATTGGACAGCTATCTGAGGAAGCACAGGAAGCCCGAAACAAGGACTTTAAGAACTACAGAGAACATTTTTCACGTAAATGTAGTCGAGAAAAGTCTAATGAAGATATATTTAATAGGTTTCTTCTTAGCTCGGACCCAATTATATCACACATGGGCAGGAAATATGAGAAAAGACAAACCATTTTACCGCAGTTAGCTCGAGATTTAGTTTTCGCTAATTCTAACAATGAAGATGATAGTGTTGATGCTGATAATGATGGTGATAATGATGATGATAATAATGATAATGATACTAACGATGATGATAATTTTGGTGATGATAATGATGTTCATGATGATAGTGATGAAGAGACTGATAGTGATTCTAATTAATATTTAGTGTTGATATTTTACACACGTGTTTACTAAATATGAATAAATTTTTTCTTTTACCAAAAATTATTTTTCTAAAATTTTATATTTAATATTTTTACTTTTTTTCAACTTAGTAAGGCATAATCTTAAAAAAAAAATATAAAAAAAAATATCTAACATTATTGCCTGAGTTAAGCGTCACTTTGATTGCAATTCAACCCACTGTGCGGCGTGTGCTGTTCACGTCACATTTGGCAAAAAATTCACATCCATATAGCATAGCTGGAAATATATAAGTCCTGGCCAGTAGACCACAAAGAGCGAAGCTTAACATGCGTCTGGGCGACAATATTTTTAACATGATCTGACCATGTTAAGTTGCTGTTAAATGTTATTCCCAGATTTTTAGCTGATGTAACAATTGATATTTTCTGGTTGTCTATAATAATATCCTGACCGATAACTGGGCATGTTGCTTTTTTATGAATGATCATACATTTTGACTTTTGTGGATTCACGCAGAGCCCGTTTGCCGTTGCCCATTGATGGATTTTTGCTCAAATCATAGTTGAGTTTATCAACATACTCGCCAATAGATTGTTCTGGAAAACTTAGGTATAGCTGTACATCGTCTGCATACATATGGATCTTACAATGTGAAAGTTGTGCAGGAAGGTCATTTGCATATAATGAAAATAAAAGTGGCCCAAGAATTGATCCTTGTGGTACACCATCTTTTAGTTTCAACGGCTTAGAAAATATATTATCGATGCATACAGATTGTGTTCGGTTTTCAAGATACGAAGATATAATTTTCCGAAAAATTAAATTAGAAATCTCTATCGATTTCAATTGCACTCGATTTCTACATGGGTGTGGATTTTTGTATGCAATGCATAAAAAGCTGTATAGAAAATAGTATTAAAAATATTTATATATTCGAATTTTCGAAAAGTACCAAGATGTGCTTGAGGGCTTCCTAAAAACAGAAGAATTCCATTTCAACTTTATTTCTATCTTTTTAACTTTAGATTATCAAAAAACTACAAAATTAAATTTTTACCCTTGTTCGTCCTAGTTTGTGCTAATTTCAAAAAGCAACAAGCCCCTAAGGATTTGCATTGCCAAGAATAAGTATAACAGTATTTACACATCGAAAGGGGAGTCTACATGAAAAATTTCAAGTCTCTGGCTTCAACTGTTTGGGCTGTGTCAGTTACGCTTCTCCCATATAAAAAAGATGAAGTCACTAAAAATGCCCTGGTTACTAGGGTGGCATCTTAAGGCGCTAATATTAATAAAATTTACTATTAATACTTAACACTTCCGTTCTTATCTATCATTTTGTTCTTTTCTTATGCTTTCGCTATTTATTTCACCTTCTTTCCATCTATATATATCTAAACAAGGCATTACAATGGACCATATTGGTCTCTGGGTAAAGGTGTGAAGGCGACTTCACACCAGCATTTCTACCTACCTACCTACCTAACAGTAGTAGATGTAATTAACACTTAACCTCCTTTGGACCCTACTTTTTTGTTAATGCCTTTTTAAATTTGGTTTAGCTTACACAGAAAAAATTAAAATTGTCTCTTATCGCCAGATTCATAGAATCAAGCAAAGAAGTTGTTGATTTTGCACCTTTTAACCAAACGATTATATTGATTACTATAAATTAAAATATGTGATATATTTTAATATGGTGAAATATGTTAATTAAAAAAATTATCAAAAAACTTTGCCGTTTCAAACAATACTTTAATTGATTTTAATAAATAGATATTAGGTTGTTACAATTCCCACCAACAATTCTACAAGTTTAAATTATTTTTTTTTTTACGAAAAAATCAATTTAGATTTTTTGCTATTTAATTAATATTATAATTAAAAATGTATTTCAAAACAACTTAAATGTTAATTAAATCAAAATTATATTTTTAATTTTCTTTCAACTAAAAAAATAATTGATTCAATTATCACATTAATTAAATTTAAATACTTTTTAAAAAAAAATTTTTAATGATGAAAAACTACCGATAATTTTTTTTAAAGAAATTCGCATTCACTTCACTTATCGACAAAAATATAGCGCACAAAATAGCAATAATCACTTGGAATGATAATTTACTTACACGGCTAAAACCCCATTTGCTTTTGTATAAAGAAAACTTTACAGAAAAAATCATGGCTTACTTTTATTTTTAAGTGCAGAAATCAACTTTAAATATGTTAAAATTACAAGAAAAAAATTATACACTTTGCTCTAGTATTAACAGCAACACAGTTATCCAAGATCCAAGTTAAGAAAAGAGTGTACGTGTTAGTATTAGCTACAATATGTCATACAAATTTTATCGAAATTAACAACAACAACAAAAATACAGACCAGTGAGCACTTCTACATCTTAGCAACTCTTTAAATTGGCTAAAAAGTATAATTTAACAGACTATTATGCAATTCAAACGTATTTTATTGTTGAAACATTCCGCAAAATCCTTAGTATAACTACCAAGTGTGTCGAAGTAGTGAGATTTTGGTAGACAAAAGAAAATAATCAACCAAAGGGTTGAAGGGGTAGAATGCAAAATTTATTATTATTTTTTTTTTTTTTTCGAAAAAGTGTGTGTGTATGTGTGCATTTAAATGCTCTTCTTCTTTTTCTCTGTCTAAGTTGACTGTTATTTCAGTATTATTCAAAACCAGCAAGCCATAATATTTTTTCGATATTCGTTTGCCTTGTTTCTATAGTATTGGTGTCCTCTTCCTTTATTGGAATTTTGAATTTAACAAATGAAACATGACTTGTGGAGGGCGTTAACATTAAAGCAAACAGAAAAATTGCCATAAAAACTGCAGTAAATAAAATGTTTAAATGCCAGCCTAAAAGTATGCAATGAACTTTTATTAAATTATTGTTTGCAGATAACAATTTTTATTTTCCGCTTCGAATGGAGATAATAAGAGAAAACGAAGTATTTTTTTTTCGTCTCTTTCTTAGACCGGAAATGTAATGGAAAATAAACTTATAGTTAATTTATCAAAGAAATTTAAAAAATAGACTAAATTTAAAGCGTAAAATTACAACTTTAGAAAAATGATCTCCTTGTAGATATATATGATACGGAACCCTTAAATATATGAGCGGATTAAATACAAGGGGTTCATATGACTTATGTTAAATAATGAGAAGAAAGCGGTTAAAGTTAAATTGCAACTAAAAATGTAAGATGCTCTCTGGATTATTACTTCTTAATTAATAGAGATCCTGAGATATATTTAAATCTTGCAAGATAAAAAAGTACCATCATATACATGTACAAATACTAGGGTATTCATTTAATCGGGATTTTGCTTTAATCGGTTAATAGCTCGATTAATTAACCGAGGTTTAGGTTTAATCGGTTAATAATCGGCTTATTTTGTAATTGATCGGTTAACTGATTAATAAATTTTTTTTAAATAAAGTAATTTTAATAAATAAAAATGCATAAATTATTTATGATTTGGAATTTTTTAGTAAAAAAAAACAATACCATGGCAAACATAACAATTCTTGAACTAAAACGAGTAAACAAAAAAATATTTAATTAATATATAATACATATTTTTTAATAAATACATATTAGATATGTATTAATTAAAAATTAACTGTGAGATAATTTTACTTTTTATTTCAATAGTTTTAGGATATCTTATAAAATAACCTTTTAGGCAAATAGTTTGGTTTGAATGTTAAGGACTTAAGCTATTCTTCTCTTTAGTTTTAACAAAACCTGACTTGGAAAAAAATTCTTTCATTAACGTAGATGTTGGAGAAATCGAAAGCAACCCATAAGATAGAATATCTAATTTATCAGTCCTTTTCCTGGATTCCTCTATATATATAATATCTTCCATTATGGCAATAGAGTCCTGTTTTATTTTTTAAAATTTTTAACACTTATTATTGTTTCGGTTAATTCTTTTAAAATATTGATATGAGAAGATATGAGAAGAAACAAATAACTGAACACATACATATAAAAAGTACGTGAAACAAAAAGCTGTTAACAGCAAACACTTACATTTGTATTTAAAATGAAGATCATCAAACATCTTCTTTGTTTGTATGAAAAACTGTTTTCTAAGCTCATACCTTTTGTATATGAGACGAAACAATCAATTAAAAACATAAAAATTATGTTATAATACTACAAACAGTTAAACATTTTTTAACTTCGGTTAATCGATTAATCGACGAAAATTAACCGGCTTAATCGTTAATCGAAAATAGCTAATTTTAAATTAACCGATCAGTTAATCGGATAGTAATTAATCAGTTAACCGATTAACGGTTAACCGAATTAATACCCTAACAAATACCCAAAAGTTACCCTTGAAGTAATGAAAGTCTCACTTATAATTGAATCATTTATTTCGAAAAGGGCTCAGGTACAAATTTTTTAAAATTGAGTTTTTTGCTTTTTGTGGAAGTACACATATAGACCGATATACTGTGAGAATGAAAGGTTGTATACTTCTTCCATAGCGGTGAAAATAAGTAGGCTTTTTAAAATTAGTTTCGAAAAGAGAATATTTAATATGTGTGCTTAAGTAAACAATTGAAAAAAATTGCATTCAACATTTTTCCAGTGGCAAGTTTTGAATGTGTGGTCAATTTATTATAATAAATTATTTGTTATTTTCTATTACAAAACACTCAGGAGAAAAATTAAAATAAGAACACAAGCTTTTATCTTAATTTTTAAAATGTGTGATTGCAGCCACTCGTAGGATAATTATGTGCAGAGTTCCGATTTCTAACATGTTTATGAAGATATTCTGCAATGGCCAACCGACAAAGAAGAAGATTTATAAATCATATTTTTATCTCTATGAAATATTTTTGTTTTTGTTGTATGAATGTAAATATGTGTTTTCTAATTTGTTATCTTAATAAACAGATAGAAATGTACCGAAATTGGCTTATTGTTCTTGAAAATAAAAAGCTTTCGTTGAAAATGTTGTTAACTTTTATTAAAATTTTGAAGTTATTAAATGAATCTTGTCTTAATATGCAAATATAAATTTAAACATTTTGGTTTATTTGAATATCTTTAAGTTTCAATAAATTACATACATTAAAGATACCATTTTGCTACTTAAACCACGAAAATGCAATATAAATAATTTTCGAAAAGGGCTTGTCTCGGGAAATTGTAATGACCATTTTCTCCTTCAAATATTGCTTAAAATAATTTTTTGTTGAGGCCTACAATTTTAGAAAAACTCTGCACAGAAAAAGTTATCAGTAGTTTTTATTCTTTTAAAAAATTGTTTAAAAAGTATTTCAATTTAATGAATGTGATAATTGGATCAATTCTATTTTAAGTTGAAAAAAAATTAAAAATATGATTTTGATTTAATTAACATTAAAGTTGTTCTGAAATAAATTTTTAATTAAAAAACAAAAAATTTTAATTGATTTTTTCGTTTAAAATAAAATAATTTATTATTAATTAGTTCATTTTTTAATGATGTGCTAATAATCCCAATTTTTGAATGAAAACACTGAAATTTATTGTTGTGGGAAAGCTAGTTTCTATGCGCATTTCGCTGGTTGCTTAGGCCAGCTCGTCATAAAGTGAAAATAATTTAAACTTGTAGAATTGTTATTGGGAATTGTCAAAACATGAGTTATTAATCCAAATTTAGATATTTTTTAATTAGGCTTAAGTTCATTGAATTTAATTTTCATTAAATTATTTTTATGAAGACAGGGATTTTACAACATGAAATTAATTAAAATTTTTTTTTTTTATTGATAATTTTTCATTCTTGACTGCTCTGAGAATCAAGAATGAAAAATTATCAATAAAAAAATTTTAATTAATTTCATGTTGTAAAATCCCTGTCTTCATAAAAATAATTTAATGAAAATTAAATTCAATGAACTTAAGCCTAATTAAAAAATGTCTAAATTTGGATTAAAAACCATTAACAGTTCAATAAAATAACCACAATACTAATTAACATGAGTTATATTTAATTAAATCAATTAACACATTGTTTAAAACAGATTTTTGGTTATTTTTTTAATTTAAATTAAAAATGTCATTTATTGAAAACAAATATACACAATTTTCTATTTTTACAATTTTTAGTAATCTATATAATCATTTTGGTAATAGGTGCTAAATCAACAACTTGTTTGCTTGATTCTATGAATTTGCTGATTAGAGACAATTCTTAATTTTTTTCTTTGTGCTTCAAAAAGTCATATGGTGTAAGAAATTTTCATTTTTTTGTGTCTCCTGAACCCTTTGTATTTTTGTACTTGAGCCCTTTTCAAAATAAATGATTCAATTCTTGTGCTCTAGCTTTTTTTAATATCTCTAAATAAATTAACTAATACCTCAAAAGAATGTTAGTAATACCTAATAAGAAACCCACATAGACTTATTTTTTTAAATAAAATTTTATTTAGAAAAACTTGTATGCTTCTTTATTACTTTTTTCCGTCGCCATTATCAGATTTCATGACATCATCAAGATCTTCATCCGCACCTTTGCTTTCGATTCTATCCGGAATTTCTTCCATTCTACCGTAAAGAAGGGGTTTGATTCATTCATAATAAGTTGGTGGTACATAGTAAATAAGATATTGGATGCTCTTGAATTTTTCGAAATTTATTGGCATGATGCTTTTTTATGGAGGAAGTTTCAAAAGAACTGCAGGGCTCGGCCAACAGTTCTAGCGTTCATGTTTACTTTAGTAAATTTTTCTTGCTCATTCAAAAGATTATATTTGTATTAGAGGTTTCAAGGGGAATCGTTCTTATAACCATTGCATTTTTCGGATGCCCGAAAATAAAATAAATAAACTACTATGTGCAATAAGGTAAAACAGATGTATTGACAACAAGTCGCCAAAATTTAGTTCAGAGCTTTTCTGATTTCACGCACTTAGTCCTTGTGCTCCCAGCGAAACAGCTATTTTAAATACAAGTGCTAGAATTGGTGGCCTTATCTCGCTACCGGATGAGAATTCCACATTCACCTCTTGTGCTCTAAACGTCATCTACTAATTCCATATGTAAACTAAGTTTTAAAAAAAAAGGCACTTAAGCCCCTTGTGCTTTAAGCCCTTTATGTATTTATTGTTACTAAACTCAATTTCGTTAGGAATCATTTGTAGCTTTAGTTATAAGACCTGTTTTACACTATGCAAAATGTCGCACAGAAATATTTCTTGAAACAGACGAATGGTAACGAATGGGGTAAGGCGCACGAAATGTTGTGTGCCCCGGATGTCCGCCCGAGACTCTGGTATCCTGCAAACAAGCGTCGAGCTTCGCGGGATTATCATAGAAATAGAAAAAATATCATTTTTGAAATTTAAAATCTAAATTTGAATTTAATAGTTAAACGTAAAATTTTAGCTTGCAACAAATAATGTTATGCCTGAAGCTGAACGATTTTTCGAAGAGACACCAAAAGAAAATAAGAATGTTATTGCAGGGCTATGTCGCATAGTCTAAAGCAGGTATAAGTTGTTTTATAAGTGTAATTTGTGATTTGAGCTTGCTGAAGCAACTGTCAAAATTTAACAAAAAGAATCTGAAATGCATATAAAAAAAAACAAATTCAAAAAACATTTAATTCCGTACGGAATGTGCGATGAGTTTCTCACTTTGCTTAAGCAAATGACAGTTTCAAAGAACATTTCAATATGGTTTGATACATATGATTAACATGTATTCGCACTGTTGCTTAAGTCAGCTTATGCATATTAACAGTTGGGCCTTTAGTCTAATGGGCGTTTTCTCAATATATCGACAAATAACCTGTTACTAAATCTCGACATAAATTGATTAGACTTATAAACGGTCCGTTAACGATTTTGGTTTTCACAATATAATGACAAAAACATTTTTTTCAGTTGGCAATATCATTAAAAATAGATGTTAAAGTTGGGCAAATAAATACTTGGCTGATGAGGGCGGGCTACCTTTGCCAAAGAATATGTACATGCACATGAGATTTTGATAAAATCATATTACATTAACCTTCAGTTTTTCGTTGGGAAAAAAGATTATCGCCTAAAGCGGCCATAAGAAAGTATGTAATTGTAGCGTTAACATCACTGTGCAGATTGTTCTAGTAAGAATGTTATCTTAGAATTATTGTTAATTTAAATTTAAAACTTTAAATTAAGGCCCAACCATAATATGCATAGCCTTGCTTAACCTACTGTCAAAAATTTACAAAATAGTCTCTCAAATGTAGGAAAAATTACCGAACATTGAAAACAATGACAAATGGAGAAATTTTATATATGGATTTAAAAATTTTACGGAATTATGTGAAAGTTATAAACAGAGAAGACAAATTTGCTTTTTTGCTGTTTTACTTCTTTTTTGCTATTTTTACTCATTTTTGCTGTTTTTGTTATTATGGTGCTTATTTTGCTTCTTTCCTATTTTTTTTGCTGTAAAATAGCTTTTTCGACATAATTTTTTCATAAAATATATTTTTTTTTGAGAAAACATGAGAAAAAAAATAATTGACATTTTTGTTCTGTGTTAAAACAAAAATATGTTAGTTGTGGACTCAACGTTTTTAGGCCAAATTCAATACGCTTTATTACAACTAAAATTAAATAAAATTACCATCCCAAAAAAAAAAAAGAACCATGTAAGTAATAGGAGTTTGAAACAAAATAAGTTTTGAACGAAAAAATAATAAAAAAAATGCGGAAAGAAAAGTCATATATGCTATTTTTGCTAAAAATTAAAAAGATTGGCTTTTTTGTCGAGTAAAACTAATAGCGAAAAGATGTGCAATGTAGAGCAACATTTTAGTACAAAAAAACACAAATTAGCTGCTTACCAAGAAAATCGTCCACAAAAACTTATAACGGAATTTCCTATTACTATTACTGCCAATACATTTCACGAAGATATATGTAAATTTTTGTTGGAGACCAAATCTTTAAATTGTACCAAATGAGTCACGGTAGTACCACGGTACTTTAGAAGGTCAAAATATACCAAAAAAAAGTACAACTTTAATATCCCTGGTTCAATACAGTGCTAGAAGTTTAAGATTATCTATTAATACAGCGCAAAGCAGCGCTCATTTCGTATTGTTTCTGTGTGAAATTGTAAAAATATAAAAATGCTTTTATAATAAAATTAGGTTGTTTCTTCGTGTAATGTACCATATAAACTATCTGGAATGTATTTCGAATCTGAAAATAAAAATTTAGAATAAAAGTAACAGTTAGAAAAAAATGGCAGTAAAACCAAATTATACCTCAAATTTTTACAGCCTTCATTAAAAATATGAAAATTGTTATGTTTGGATAATGGATTTGGATTAAATTTGGCAAACGGATTGCATATGGCCCAGATTCAAATATAGAGCAATTTGTAAGAGGGGAATCGGCGAAAACTTGGTACTTTTTTCTTTTTGCTAAATTTGGTATGCTGGATTAAAATAAAGGGTACCTTCCAAAGAAAAATAGTTGTACTTTTTAAGTGGTAAAAACGGAATAAGATTGAAGCTTTTTCTAATTTCAATAAATATGATATAGCTACATACAGTGTACCTTCTGGGAGCAAAAATAAGGAAAAGGTGCTTCTTTTTTACCTTTGGCACTTTTTGAAAATTTAGTTTAGAGGTAGCGTATGGCCCAGATTTAAATCTTAGCTACTTTTAAAAAAATTGGTCCTTTTGGTACTTTTTCTCTTTTTGATAAATTTGGTATACAGGTTGCATATGATCGAGCTTAAAATATAGCTAAACCCTAAAGAAGTAAAAGCTAGTAAGCATTTATAGAGATAAAAGAACTCAAGGTTATTTTAAAGGAAAAAGGCCAACGCATACTTAGAATGTAAAAACGTTACAATATATAGATATTTTAGATTAAGAAGAAACAATTATATATTTTTTAAAAGATTGTATGATTTTTGAAAAAAATTTAAGTTTTTATTTGAGAAGTGTACAATGAACAAAAATGGAGTTTAAGAAAAGTAGATAAAAAACAATTTGATAATTTTTGTAATCCATTTGATAGGCAGATAATAGTCTGGTTGTGTATAAAGTCATTCCTAAAAATTTAAGGAGAAGAACTAGTGCAAATACATCACTGAAATTTAGCTCATAGAATAAATTCGAAAAATAAAAAAATGTTGAGTTTAAAGATTATTTTTTGATTTGACTTTTAAAATAGTTTGGCAAATTTGTTCAAATGTACACTTTATAAACTTGTCGAAATTTTGTTTGTAAACTAAATCAGCAAAGACGGTTTATAGCACATGCAAACGAAGTGACTGAAGTATCGCTTATACCTGGCAACAAGCCTTCTAAAAATACTTAGACTCGGCCTTAGCATACATATGAAGCTTATGTAGGCTTCATAATAAGCGTTCAAAATTTGTAAAAAAAAATACATTATTTTAAAATAAATTCTTTTGTATAATGCCAAAATTGTACTTTCTTTTTGTAGTTTTAATTTAAAGTCTCTCTATACTAGGGATGGGCAATAGATATCGATACATCAAAATATCGATATTTAAAAAAAATATAGTCGATATATATCGCCGATACTAAAAATTCCCATATATCGATACATTGATATTTAGCTACGACTATCGAATTCGATATTTTAAATATCTCTTTATAATAAAATTCAAAATTTTTAGGAAAATAACGGCGTTTTTCTATTGTATATTTTAATAGATTATACAGTTCAGTTTTGTCTAGGTTTTTTAAGAGATGACAACAAAAAAATAAGCGCGGAAAAAATATTCTGGAAAGGGCTCCTAGAATTATGGAAAGAATCACCTTAATTATGGCGTATTAGCAGCAATAGACTCATGAAAGTTGGAATGTTAATAATAAAAAAAAAAATATTTAGTTTTTTATATTGGAGCATGTTATTATATATTAAAAATAAAACATTGCACAGTTTACTTGTATAGTATGTGTCACAAGTTTCGTTTACCGCAGTATATAATCCGGCATTATATAATGTCAATGAATTTTTTTTTTTTTTAGATTTCATATGACGAATAAATAAAAATTTTTTGTATTCTTTACTTTTTTTATTGTAGAATTAACTGCCGGTCCCTCGATTTCAAACGAAAACTTTGTTCGCATTACTTACCTTAAACACTTAATTTTAAATTGGTTTTTGTTTTAAATAAATGTTAAGCGAATAAAAGTTTAGTTCGAAATTTGTAATTAAAAGAAACAACAAAAAGTTAAAATGAATTTAAATGTAATATGTTTGTACATATGTAAATATGTATTGAAATAGTATATTAAGTTTTTAAATGTGGTAATAATTTCAGCTTTATATGTTCGATATATCGATATTTTTTATTAATAAATATCGATACTCCTCAAAAATATCGATACGATATATATCGATATATTTTTTCAATTTGCCCATCCCTACTATACCCGTTAATCATATTTTATTTATCGAAAATAGTCAAACAATTAAAATTCCTTGCACAAAAAACAAAATCAAAAATTTATCTTTTCTTTTCTTTCTTTTTGTTAATCTCTACCAAAGTACACAAACTTATGGCATTCAGTTTGAATTTCAAAATTTTATTGATGAATCGATTTTGACGGTTCTGTGTAATATTGTGGAGATTTTCTTTCCTTAACCAGCCATCATCACGTTTGCTTTACAACAGCAATCAAAACAGCAACAGCAATGAACAAAATAAAAAAAACGAAAAAAAAAATTAAATTTCTCCCTTGCTGAACCAAAAATAGAAAAAAGGAAATCTAACAAAACTCTCCAAAAAAAAAAAAAAAAAAAAAAAAAAAAAACGAAAGCACGCAACTGTTATAAACTCATATTGTCTTCGTTAAGAATAGACTTGTTACTATAGTTATACTTGACTGCTGGTTAAATTTTTCCTTTTTTTTTTTGTGTTGCATAGTTTTAGACACAAAGTCATTGAAAATTTTGAATTTCTGAAAGAAGCGCACAACAAGAAGAAGTGATGTAGAAAAAAAAGATGGACATGTAAGGGTAAAAATGCAGTCAATCAATCTTTATACACAAAAGGATACAATCCTTTACACACTAACGCATATAAAAACTCAAACACACATACGCCATACATTCGATAGATATCGACATGGAGAACGATAAACCGAAAACAGAGGAAATATAACAGCAACAAACAAAAAGAGTTATCGCCATGCACATCAGTCTTTGTTTAGGCATGAAAATATTGTTTTTGTTTATAGTTTTTTTTTAATGAACAGTGGGCAAAAAAATTTATTTTTACAAAAAAAAAATTTTATAATAAAAGCAACTAATTACTGAATCGATTTGAAAGATTCTAGCACAAAATAACAATTCTAGTTGGTATACATAAGCTTCACTTTTACAAATGCCACATGTAACCCAAGAAAGATTTATCAAAATTTCCACTTTATAATCATGGCTCCGATTAAAACCGATTTAAAAAAAAGACTTTGCTGAACATAGAAAGTTTCAAAAATTAACCCGATTTGTGAAAGGGTTTCTTCTTCGACAGAGATTTAACAGTTTTTTATTCTGTCTCTATTTTCAAGTGTGCTTATTTTGGACTGTCGCCTTATTATAAGGAAAAAACATAAGATCGCTGTCCTTTTCGGTGCTGTTATCATGCAATACGTTTATTTTGCGTTCATCTCAACCGTCCATTCGATTATAGAAGTCCGCATAGGCAGTTTGATCTATCAAGCAATTTATGCGGTAAAATCGATTTGCCATCGATTGCAGTAATAGCATTGCAGTTTATATTCTCTTTATGAACAATTTAACATAAAGAGACCGACTATTACAAAATATGGTAACAACATATTTATTTACATTCAAACATACGCCTCAAACTAATATTTTTTATATGGAAAATAGAGAAACTAAGTGAATGGTTGATTAAGCCAAGTTAAGCATATTATAGTTGGGCCTAAAGGCTATGAAATCAGAGTTATTTTGGGACCCGTTTGACTCTTTGAAATTAGGCGAAAAGTGGCTGAAACAGAACGGCGTATGATGCCATACAGTGCACAGTGAAACTGCTTAAATAAATACCAAGTTCAACGATCTCATTATTTTACGCAAGGGTTTGTGCGATTAAGCCCCTTTGTACTTTTCTTCTTTGATATTACATTAAATCACTAGTATATACAAATAAGACAAGAAAAGCTGCAAGGCAACAACAAAATTCCAATAAAAAACGGAGCTTCTAACGCAGTAGGTTTTTAAGGGAGAAACGTAAATAAATTGCTAACCATCTCTCTTGTGAAATACATGAATTTTAAATGACGAGTTCCCAATTTGAAGCAATACATTTTTGACACAAAACGCTATTTGTTCATCGCCTATAAAAATTGGTGAATGTAACGAAAAGCTTTCAACATTGAATTTCTTGTTGCTATCGTTATACTTTAATGACTCTTCAAATGTTATATTTTTTTTTTAATTTGCTAAGAATTCGTTCTCTTATCTTACTGCATCTCTGTATGTCTTACTGCGTAGCGCAAAAATTAACGCTTACTTTTTAAAACTTACGTCCAGTACTTGGAAAAACAAGGAAATTTTTTATCGGCAAGTTTAAGTGCTGTTATTTCGGCCGAGTTAGTGAATAATCTTGTCATGCGTATTCACTTAAGCCAGCGATTTTTTGCTGGGCATTTAAACAATGTTTCACTCCATAAAAATGCCTTCAATTGTACTTTTATTTAAAACGAAAGTTATTTAAATTAGTTACGCCCGACTTTTTTAATAAAAAAAAAAAAAAAACAAAATGCGTCGCCTTAAATGATTAAAATTTTTACATAAAATTACGGCTTATTTTCAATAATTGTTACTAGTAAGTGTTCGCGTACTTGAAAAACTTGCCAACGAGAGAGTGAAAAAACTGCATAAAAACTTGAGAGACAAAAAATTTTTTGATCATTTCTGGTAGTAAAATTTCAATTTAGTTCTAGGACTGGTTTTATTGAAGTTATACAACATTGTATTAAAATAATACTCCATTGTAGTAACTAACACCAAACACGTTCATTGAGAATAGATGTGCGACTTGTCAAACGGTGGCTGTTAGGTGTCAATTGACCCCCTCCAATGACAAGGCCATTTAAAAAAAGATAGTTCTCATTCATATAAAGTGTTAGAACAAGAACCGGTCTCTTCCACCAAAGACCTATCACGGGACTACTTTGGTGTCAGTTCGCTTCCCTCTAGGGATGTTACAGCTAAATAGTGTCGATATGCCCAACTTGCTAGTTTTTTCTGGTAAAGCGTTCATTTACTTTTTTATTTTATTGATTTATTGGGATAAAAATTTTGTAAATTTTAAATTTACTCTCTCGTTGCAAGTTTCTGCTAGTAAAGTAAATGAATTTGTTCATCAGATACTAAAATTTCTGGGCATAAAGCATTCAATTGTCTTGTCTTCTTAAAACGGTGCAAGAACTACTTCAATCCATCTAATCTCCTCACTATTTATACCGCCTATATCTGGGCAGGTGTTTCAAGGACTATTTTGAAGCAATGACAGTAGGGCATTCAGCTTTATTGACTCATTGGAGCATCGTCGGAATGTGAGTTGTGTGTCATTGTTCTATCGCTATTACCACGGTAAGTATTCAGGGGAAATGGGGAACTCGTCCCTGAGACGCGGGTGCATGCCCGTAGTACTCGATTTTCCAGCAGATCGCATCCGTTCGTTGTCGACTGTCCAATGTATCGCACAACGCATTACGGAGAAAATTCGAATTTTATTATTTTCCCAAAGTGAGCTTTATTTGGTTTAAGGCGCAATAAACTGTTTTCCGAGAGTAGGGTTTATATGTGGCCTAGGGTAAATTATGGACCAATCTTCACGAAATTTGGCAATGTGATTTCTCGTCCTACAAAACTGTGACGTACCGAATTTAAGTATGCTATCGTTATTTATTGCGGTTTCAGGCGTACTAAACTGTATGGGGCCTAGTGTAAATTATGGACCGATCTTCAAAAAATTTTACAGTGTGATTTCTGGCCCTATAAAACTGTGACGTACCGAATTTTAGTATGCTAGCGGTTTTTATTGCGGTCTTAGGCGTCCTAAACTGTTTTCCTCGAGATGGGTTTATATGGGGCCTATGGTAAATTATGAACCGATCGTCACGAAATTTACCAGTATGATTTGCAGTCGTACAACCAAATTTATGTTAATTTTTGTATCAAAATTATAAATTTTTTCAGGGTGGTGGTTCCACATGTTGATTCATAGTTCTGATCCTACTGAACCGATGTTGCTGGATTTCAATCCCAAACTGCTTAGGATAACTACAAGCAATTTGAAACCAAGTTTGTTCTTTTCGTTTGCGTTTTTCAAAAGTGAGCGTGTTTTCAACAGACGGACAGACAGACGGACGGAAATGGTTAAATCGACTTAGAATTACTCAAGGAGCCAGAATATATATACTTTATGGGGTCTAAGATGTATAATAAAAAAGTTTCACACGGAATGACAAACTTAGTATACCCTCATTCACCACAGTGGTGGTGGAGGGTAAAATTTACATGAATTCGACATAATTGGAAGCGGGAAAAATAGCAAGTAGATCAAAAAATATTAGAAATCGCTGTTTAGATTTTTGTATAAGTTTCATAGTTCAATTAACGTCGATAAAGCGTATATCCAGCTGCAATTTGCTATTCTTTATAAACTATCAGAGAAATTGTTAGCACTGCTTTAAATTTAAATTTATTTTCGTTTTAAGTCATGCGACAAAAATGTCAGCAATCACGCTAAGAATATAAGGCAACTCAAGATAGACTTGATAAAAAATATTTGAAGGAGTAGTAGCAAATTTATTTTCTCGTGGAACTTAAAATTCACCCCTTAAAGTCAATTTTATTTTTCTTGTTCGTTATTTAAAACTTCTGAAACAATGTTTTATTTGCAAGTTTTAGTTTATTAAGTAATTAAAATTTGGCAAAAATAACATTTAGAACAACATGTATATCAAGGAAAAATGTTGTCTAAATAGATCCAGAATTGAGTATAAGTTCCACATGACCGCCCCATTTCCTAGGAAATCGCAAAATCAAATTAGTCTAATAAAGATTTTGGCATATATGTATATAAGATTTGGTACAAATCTAGAAGGTTCATAATTGTCCACATGTCCCAAATAAGAACCAGATCTAAGTATACGGTATCATACGGTTGGAATTGTCCGACTACACACCTTTTTTTTAGTTGTATGCCTTAGGTAAGGTTAGGTTCCATGGGCAGCCGTCGAGAGACAGCACACTTGGGTCCTTCAGCGGCCCATCCCATAGAGCAGTTAATTGAGCCAATTCGTCTTCCTAGAGAAGAGAAGAAGCAGTCTAAGTTCTATTGTAGATAGATCCTCCAAGCAGGAAATGACCGGCCCTCCCAGGTATTTTTCCCTAATGCCCTGTAACCCAGGGCACTGACAGAGAAAGTGAAGTACAGTCTCCTCTTCCTCCTCATCATGACAACGTCTGCTGTACTCATTGAATTCCAGACCCATTCTCCTAGTCACAAGCGACACCACAGTCCTGATTTGGTCCCTATTGATTCTAAGTAGAGATTAAGTTTTCCGTTCATTATAACCATGTCAGAGTGTCCTGCATATGGAGCAGGTGGACTCACAGGTCCATCCCTCCTGCGCAATCCTATAATACTCGCGCCCAATGAGTGACTTACAGTGAGCCGATGGAAGGCCAATGAATTGATCATTGAATGTGTCATAAATGCGACCACTTTCCTTCGCCAGCTCATCTGCTATCTGGTTTCCCGGGCAGTCTGAGTGCCCTTGTATGCATATAAGCGTTACCCCTGAATGCTCAGCAATCTCATTCAAAGTCATCTGGCATTTTCCAGTTAACCTAGATGTCATGTAGACACCCGCAAGGAAAGCAATGGCAGCCTTGCTATCAGTAAATATACGTATATCTATTTGGTTGCCCGCCTTATAGCCGTGATTTCCGCCTGCAGCACACTACATACATCCGGCAGATGAAAGTAAACTTTTACGCCCAGTTCCTCCATGTAGAAACCTCCACCAACTCTTTCCCCCTTCCTCGAACTATCAGTGTATACCCCAGGGCCGGTTCATGGAAGGTGCCCATGACCGACAGCGCATTGCCGTGCGCTATATGTGTCGCGTACCTCGCACCAAAGAAAGGCTCCGGGGTGCAGTAGTCCACTCTCTCAGGGACAATCGAGCATTCAATTATCCTGGAGTGCTTTTCTTTAGAAGGCAACAATAAAATTACAAAATATTTATGATTTTGTTTTTGATTTCACTGAAATTCTTTGGCGTTGCGTTGTTTTACATGATTAGGGCTGCGTTCAACCGTATCGCCGAGCATAGAGCCATCTGTCTGGCCGTGACGTCCACCGGGAGCCAGTTTAGCATTGTAAACAGTGCCCTGGTGGGAGTTTTAATTTTATGCCTTTAAACGCTTGCTTTGTAAATGAGAACCTTAGAAATGTTTAAAGAAATTAATTCCCTAAAAGTATTACAGAATTTTTTTTTTCGAAAAGTTTCTATTCTTTGTATAAATTTTTTACTACGACTCTATTGTTTGAGGGAACGATCATGACTTATGACCTTTGTATTCGCACAAAAAGACATGTTGAATAGACAAGTCTTTTACACCCCTTTACCTACAAAATTCAAAGTCATGCCTGTTTGGTCAAGTAAAAAAGAGACATTATGAAAATCTTATCTTTTTATATTTACTTTCTTAAAAACAAAAGCACTTTTTCTGTACAAAAACAAAATGTTTAATAATTTCCCCATAATCCGTCTGTAAATGTTGATGTGTTTTTTATTTTTCAAATTTTTTTTTTTGTCACTCGTTCGCATAAATAACATTGAATGACAGTATGGATGAATGCTTTCAGTAGTTCTACTCACATATCCACACGTACAGGATACATCAGCTAACAAACACACAACTCTCGGCCACATTGCCAGGACAACAAGCAGTAGTTTGTCAGAACAGTAGTCATAGCAATAGAGTAGTGATGGTAGGCATACATGTGTAAAAAAAAGACACTTTTTCCCCTCGTTTTGTTTTGTTTCATATTTTGTTTCATCTTTTTCAGCTTTCTCATCTCTTGTTTTTGAATTGTTATTGTTTTTTCCAAACAACAAGTACTTTCATGTTTTGTCCTAGTTCTTTTTATTTGAGTTGTTGCATTCTATCCTCAATAGACTATATTGGCTGAAACATATTTTAGTTTTACGTTTTCATATGCTTAAATTTACAATAAGGACTTTTCTTGGACGATTGCTTATTGTACGCATATGAACTCATTCCTACACACTCACAGTCATGTTTTGCTTAACTCTTATACACAACATAACAATTGATAATGATTAGATTTACCAAAGGTCTTATAGGCATCTATAGTTGTGTATAGGTTTTTGGCAAAAAAAAAAAAAAAAAAAAAAAAAAAACAAAAGGATTTTATTCATTTTTTTCAACCACATGACAAACCAAAATCTTGTATTCGAAAATTTGTTGAGGAGCTTTAATGTATTAAGAAAAATAATCATACTGAAAAATACGTAAGTCATTGTAGAACAAAATAGATACCCAGGCATCGCACAGTGTGCTTGTTTTCTTTGCCAAGTGATAAAAAATATAAAAGAAACTAAAAATTATTTTTATAAATGATGCACAGTGTGCTTGTTTTATTTGCTAAGTAATCAGAAATAAAGAAGACCATGCAAATTAATTGTCTTGTTGAAGATATTTTTTTTTATTGTAGAAAATTAAGAATTTATCAAACTTCCTGTACAAGATTTGGGTCAAATGGTATTTAGTTTGAAGGCAGCACAACTTTTGGCAGAATTAAAAATTCGTTTTCTTTGAAACCTTTTTGTAAACGTGTCGCTCACAAACGGCTATAAACAAAATTAGAGATAATTTTCACATCAATTTGGTACGAGGAGATAAAAACAATTTAAAAGATACACCAAGATTTAAAAGGGAGTAATGGCATTTCAAGTAATTTTCGGGAGCGGTATGTATATGAAAGCTATGCTCGGAATGTGTTTGCAACAAAATTAATGTAAGTCCTAAGATAATAAGATGGTTAATGGGCACAATAATTCTTTTCCGGAATGAAGCTTATATAGGGGCTACATGATTCCTTGAAAGCGAGCATTGGTCGAAAAAATTTTTTATTCTAAGATTAGACATGAAGAAGTAATGTTTCATTACGCCAAAGCTCGGTCAGCTTAAACCTATTTTAACAATTATGGTTTGGAAGTATTTCCTCACCCTGAACCGTCCAACTGTCATTTCTTTCTATCGATGCAGAAAGCTCTCACTGAAATACGCATCACTTTAGAGCCGGATATCGAAAATCGACTTGATTTGTTATTAACTTTATAAAACAAACAATTCTTTACACGCAATAATAATGCCAAATAATTTTATAATATTATGAATATAGTCAGTCAATCATTCAAGAATGAAAAACTATCAATAAATCCTAATTAACTTCATCTTGTAAAATTTCTTTCTTCAATTAATTTGATGAACTTTTAAGCCTGATTAAAATATAAAAATTTGGATTAAAAACCATACGCGATTCAATAAAATAAACACAATGCAATCTTTTTTTTAATTTAAAGTTTATTTTAAAATTTTTTTTTTTGTTCAGAAGCTTTAAATTTTGGATCACTTACACCCTAAAAAGGACACTGTGCATTGATTAAAAGCAATAATGATGTTTTTAGATTGTACCCAATTTCACTGGAGAGCTTTAAGAATTAATTAAAACTTATAAATCATAGTGATGATGGCTTTTCAAGGATCTAATTCTTTTGCGAAAAGTCATGTTTAATGAAAAAGATACGTCTTTAATAGGAAAATCATAAGAAATATACACGATTTATTAGAGTGTTAAAATGATATTTAAGGATATTTTGAGAAACAAAAGGGCTAAAAAAATTTCCACGAAAATGTGTTATTTGAAAAATAAACTGGCATCAGACAGGTTTTTAGGTTTTTATTAATTGCTCAGATTATCAAATCTTTAATAGAAATAAATATTTATATATATTTTAAGAGTTCAAACTGCATCGGCAGGAATTATATCAAAATGTTCTGTTATCATTTCCACGTTCTCCCCAGGGGTTCTACGTATGCGTCTCAGAGAACACTAACCTCAGTAACGGAAATTACATCCTCAAAAAGTGTACAGTTTTGTGTGGAAAGTATTCCGAAAGAACTTTTGGTTCATTTTCTTTAAGAACAAACCAGTTTCCGCAGTATTTTGACAAATTTTTTAATTAGACACAGGGTTCGCTGAATTCAAATGTTCACTATTTTTTTCTTTTACAAGAATATGTGAATATAAATAGGTCATACACCATCTGAAAAATAAAAATCATACAGAAATTTTGGCGATAACTCTGGATGTCTTGAAAAAAGTAATAAAAAAGTATAAGTGTAAAAAATAAACTCTGTTTATTATCTTAGATTGAAAATTGGAAGTGTTTTATTGAAATATTTATACAATTGATCTTCAGATAATTAGTTCTCTACAATGAATCGTCGTACTTCTCCTCCTGCAGCCAAATAGTAAGTCCAACAGAGTTGTTTACCGTAACAGTAAATATGATGTTGAACTTAGTTGTATTGCGGAGAATGATAACCTTCTCATCCCTCTTTTTCAAGGCTAAACTGTGAGTATTGTAGACATTGTGGTTGTGATTTAACCCTTGAGGATCTTCTTAAAATTGTAGAATTCATATTGGTGTAAGATGGTGTTGGAATCACTAGATCTTCTTGGTTTTTGGTAATATTAATTTTATCATCTTCAGCGACTTCGTCTGTAGGTGTTGTGATTTTAGCCTGAGTTGGACGTATATGCATGGAGTTTCTACGATACTGATTGCCTTTGTTATCTTCTAAGATAAATGACCTAGGATGTATTCGAGGTTTAACTATGGCTGGATTCCAAGGGCTTTGTGTACGATAAACTACTGTGTCTCCTTCTTTGAACTGAGGAGGATTCTCCTTGGCAACGCGATCTGCATAAATCTTTTGCTGTTCTCTCTCTGCTTTAAGATTATTACAAATATTTTGATTATCTGGTTGTACCAGTTTTTCATTTGCGGTTGGTAGCAAGCCACGAATTTCGTGACCAAACAATCGTTGTGACGGCGAACCTAAATTACCTCTTGGTGTATTCACATAATTCAGAAGATCCAAATGATAGTCACTGTCATAAAATATTTTTTGCTATTTGTCAGGGCTGTGGAGTCGGAGTCGAAGTCGGAGTTGAAGAGTCGGAGTTGAGGTTTTTGTACCGGAGTCGGAGTCGCAGTACCCAAAAAAAACGCGCGACTCCGACTCCAAAATTTTTCGGCATAAAAATTTAAAAAAAATTCTAATATTTTCCAATATAAAAATCAATATGAATAAGTAGATTTAAATTTATTTTATGAGAAATAGTTGATTCAAGTACTTTACTATTTAAGTATATTTAGGTATATTTTTTATACGTGCGGGAAAAAGTTTAAATTACATAAGCAAAACTTATACTCAGTTATTGATCTAGTTGAAAAAAGATGTGTGATTTTTTAAATAATTTACTCATGCTAAAAATTGTTAATGACAGGAATTGCCAATAATTTTAATATCAGAATTTTTTAAACCATCAACGCTGAAATATTTTCAACATTGTACAGAATAAGTGTTGCTATAGCGCATAAATACTAGTATGTATTAGAAAAATTGTGACGTAAAATTATTTCTCTTTTGTGTAGAAACATCTTTATCGGCCTGCCTTTAATTCCTACCATAACACTCATGTTTTTCTTATGCACATTACGCGGGGATTCCCATAATTCGTTTAATAAAGATGTTTCTACACAAAAGATAAACAATTTTACGTCTCATTCATTTCGCATCACGGTTAGAGTATGAGTCGGAGTCGTGAGTCGGAGTCGGAGTCGGAGTCGCACTTAAAAAATTTCAGCGTTTGGAGTCGGAGTCGGTGTTAGTACTTTTTTCGGACGACTCCACAGCCCTGCTATTTGTACTGCTTTTTCTGCTATTCCATTGCCGCTAGGATGATATGGAGAGCTTGTACGATGATTCAACTTCCATATGGTCGAAAACAACTTGAACTCTGAACTAGTAAATTGTGGGCCATTATCGGTTTCTAAAGTGAGCGGTGGACCAAAAAATGAAAAAATTTCTTTCAAAAACAAAATTACCTGTTTAGTGGTTGTATCGGGGAGTTTACTCAATTTTAAATAACCTGTATAACTGTATTTATACTTATTTAAATTAGACACAGGTGCTCAATGTAATGTGTTACCAAAAAGAAATTATCGATAGACTTAATACGCAAAATATACCAACTTCTCTGCGTCAATGTAAAGTAAAACACCTGATCTCGTTTGGTAATCATAAGATAAAAGTTTTGGGTGAAGTTGATTTAAAATGCAAAATAGCACAAAAAAGAAATAAAATTAATTTTAAAATTGTAAGTGGAGATGTGAAACCGATTCTTGGTGCTAAAACTTGTGAAGAACTGCAATAAGTGAAAAGAATTAATGAATTGCAAGTAAATGAAGCTTTATTTGAAGGACTGGGTTGCTTTAAAAATTTTGTGTATGATATCGATTTGTTTGACAACCATAAATTTGAAATTTGTCCAGCACGTCGTATTGCGTTTAAAATAAGAGACACCGTCAAAAAGGAGCTCGATAAAATGGTTAAAATGGGCGTCATAGAGCCGACAAATAAGCCAACACCAACTGTGTCCCCAATGGTCGTGGTTAGGCAAAACAATAAAATTCGTATCTGTATCGACCCGACTTCTGTCAACCAAAACATTAAAAGGCGTCATTTTCCGATGAATACAACAGAAGAAATCTCTGCCCAACTATACGGTGCTAAATATTTTAGATACATATTTTACATACATGCAAGAATGCATGTTGCGGCAATCAAAAGTTTTTTTATTACCAGTTTTTTGGACTTAACAGACATTTTTTTCATGCTCACTATGAATTTCAGCTGTTTGTTTCTGTGCTAACTCCGTAGCTTGGCAACTTTTAATTGCTTTTTCGGGGGTTATGTCTTCTGATAATAGCTTAGTTCTTACAGAATCATTTCTTATTCCCAAAATTAGTTGGTCTCGCAAAATGCTGTCTTTTAATTGCTCGAACTCACAGTTTTGTGCTTGTAATCTTAGACGTGTCACATAGTCATCGATAGTTTCCCCATCATTTTGAAGAATTTTGTGAAACTTATATCTTTCGAAGGTTATATTAAGTTTTGGTGAAAAATATAAATCAAATTTTTCTTTAACCTGTTTCAATGTAATATTTGCAAATGCGGGAAGGGAGTTATATAATTGTATGGCCGAATAACCTGCGGCTGACATGAAAGTAGCGAACTGTATATTTTCTGGTTTTTTGTCTAGGCCAGTTGCTACTTCGAAGTATTCGTATTGTTGTTTCCAAAGTTTCCACTCCTTCGACATATCCATGTCGTGTCCAACATCCAAAGGCTTTGGCGGCTTTAAAAAACTATAACCTTCAGACATAATGATTCTTGTAATAGATATTAATCAACAAGAATATATGATTTTACGACGGGTTTCGGCACCATGTAAATAATAAACTCTGTTTATTATCTTAGATTGAAAATTGGAAGTGTTTTATTGAAATATTTATACAATTGATCTTCAGATAATCATTTCTCTACAATGAATCGTCGTACTTCTCCTCCTGCAGCCAAACAGTAAGTCCAACAGAGTTGTTTACCGTAACAGTAAATATGATGTGCTGAACTTAGTTGTATTGCGGAGAATGATCACCTTCTCAATAAGAAAGAGTGCAACTAAGAACGTGCGGCACTTAGTCGGCGTTAATTTTTACATCTAAATTAACTAAGTGCACAGTTTGTTAATGAAGTTTAATAAGAATATAGAATTTTCAGATTAAATAAGCCGTCAAGCTCTTCTTCTGCTCATGGCAGTAGAAGAAGAGGTCGGCTAAAGACCACTTGGCAAAGACGCTTGCTCGAAGACATCAAACCAGCAGAAAAAGTTGGAGTGAAGTAGAAGTACTTATGCATGGCAAAATATTCTTGAGGAATATTGTTGACAGCCCATAAGGAATTAGATATGTATATATATCGTAAAATGGTTTTAAGTTAGGCTCCTTTTTTAACATATCGAGTGTCAAGTGTTTTTGATGAAAATCTTCCCTGGAGGGCACACATATAAAAGAGGCGGCATAACGCTTTGTATCAGTACTATGACAAGTGTCTTCGTTTTTGACCCCATGGCACTTTATATCACTGTAATACCAGCCTTAACATCACCTGGCCAAATTGTCATAGGGTCAATAATTTCAATTATGTCATCAATGGGATGTCATCAAACTGCCATCAAATTGAGTCATTGAAATTGACCTTAAGTCAAATTGAGAGAACATCATTATTTACTTACCCGTTACACATGTTTGTTTCACTTTTGTTATATTCCGTCCTTTGTTAACAGAAAAACTCTCAATTATATAGCAGCATGCCTGCTATGGTTTTCGTAATAATTCTACTTTAAAAATTTGATGTATTTAAAAAAATAATTTTAAAAAATAGAATATGGGAATTTTTGCTTCTAATTTTACTTTTTAAACATGAAAATTTATTAATAATATATTATGACATGATATATTATGGTATCGCACTGATGGCTTGATATATTACGTCATCGCTGATAACAGTCTGTCGTCGCACTTATGATAGTTTGTCATCGCACTGATGACAGTTTGTTTGTACTGATGTCAAAATGCATCAGCGTTATAACGGCTTTTCTATCAGTGTACACACAATTTGGCATCGAATCGACGTCACCATAGTCATAGCGTAGATGACGCATAAAATATGACAACACTTTAGGATGACTTTCGTCATTGGATAAATGTCACATTTTGCCTCATTAATGCCATATGTAATAACCTGGATGTCACAAGTCTGATGTAAGGGCATTATCAATATGAAGATTCTTTTTTCTATGAGTGCAGCGTAACCACTGTGATACTAACGTATAAACTTGACCCTTTTTCGACGCTCTTACCTTTTATAACCTTTTTTAAATAAACATTCTGTATAACTTTTAACTCTTTCGGGCCGCTTTTTTACCCTTTTAAATATAGCACGTTTGTTTTGGGACAAGGCTGCTGTAACAGCTTTTATAAGCGGTAAGCAGCAAGAAGATTTCACATGCATACAGAAAAAATCCTCCAACATTTTTCACCAATTAAAGCATTATTCAAAAATAAAATCAATTTAAAAAAAAAAAATTAATCAAGTTAATTAAACGTTCAATCAAGTGAATTAAATATTTAATTAATACTATTAATTTGCTTACTGGTGAAAATTTTATATATTTTTAATTAATATCACAAATTTTTAAATTGAAATCAATTTTTTTTTCTGTGCACTGCGATGCCGTTATTATGGCTAGTTTACCCCTTTTTGGAAGCCCTTGTCACTTTTATGCCCTTTTCTAGAGTACCCTTTTGTATAATTTCTAATCAATTCTCTTTTGGGCCATTTTTGATATCATTAAATTTTATTAAGAAAAAAACAGGAATGAATGGTTTTAAGATTTTTTAAAACCCGTATTTATAAAATCCAAGCAAGATATATAAGCTATGAATACATAAGATAAATGACAAAACGTATGAAGCCAAATATGGAAAAGGTTTTTAAATGTCAATAAATTTCACAGAAAAACGTGTTTTATCAATTAAAAAAATGGTTTAAAAAGCATTTAAACTTAATTAATGTGATAATTAATTCAATTATTATTTTAGTAGAAAGAAAATTAAGAATTTAATTTTGATTTAATTAACATTTTAGTTGTTTTGAAATAAATTTTCAATTAAAATGTTAATTAAATAACAAAAAATCTTAATTGACTTTTTTCGTTTAAAATAAAAAAATTTAAACATGAAGAGTTGTTGTTGGGAATTGTCAATATTTATGTAAATATATTAACACATTGTTTGAAATGGCAAAGTTTTTTGATCACTTTTTTAATTAAAATTAAAAATATCATTTATTGAAAATATTTTTTTAAAATTTTAAAATTTTTAGTAATCAATATAATCATTTTGGTAATAGGTGCCAAATCAACAACTTGTTTTCTTGATATTATGAATTTGGAATAAATGTAGTGATTGGAGAAATTTAATAATTTTTTCTGTGTTGTTGCTTTTATTTTTTCTTTAACCCAAAGTTGTGCCTCAGCATTAGAATTGCTTAAAAATGCGATTCAATGCTTCACAGCTGAAAGAATGGAATTCAAGTGAGTATAAAATAAAGAACTTACATTCCCAGGGGGAAAAAGAAGAAGTACGGATGCCTTCTAGAAGGCCTCTGTACTTCTTTTTTAAAAGTAAAAGGCCTGCTCGCTCTATGCCATGCTCATATCTTTTTTACACACGTTGTCAGTACGGGGTAGGCCTTCCGCTCTCGCTTTTTTCTCCAAAGATTCTGAAATTCATTTAAATTAATAGCTCTAAGAAGGCTTTCCACAGAATGGTAATTTTATAACGGTATCTGAATTCTTTGGCTTTTGCTTTGGCAAAAAAAAAAAAAACAAAAAACTCTTACTCCTTCTCTTCTTCTTTCTGGTAGAAGGGAATTTGGAATGTGTATATTTTCTTTTATAGGGAAGAGCCGATGCCTTCTATGAGGCATTCTTTACCAGTTAGATCAGAATAGTAAATGAATCAAAAAAATGTCTAAGCAGGCCTTTAGTAAGGCCTGAAATAAAAAGTCTTCTGAGTTTTCCCGCTAGATTTGTAAAAAGGAGTTAATATGTGTAAAACCCTTTGCTTAGACATTTTTTACCACTTCCAAATTTTTCGATAGTTTATAATAAGGTCTTATTTATAAAAAATTCTTAAGGTTTATAACAGGTTTATAAAAACCTTTTAGAACTCCAGAATATTTTTTTTAAATAAGGGTAATGCGAATTCATGTAAACGGTGGTGGCGATACTACAACACCAAAAAAACAACATTTTATTTTATTTGTTGCTTTCTTTGGTCGGTATGTCAAAAACACAAGCAAATTTTAACATTTATCTCTCTAAGTAAGAAAAAAAATTAGCAATACAAAATGGCCTGTTATCATTTAAAAAATTTTTCAGGAGCGAAAAGGAACTTAATTAAAAGCAAACTATTGGCTGAGCCGTAGACCATACCTCAAAAAAAAGTTTCCCCGTACACCCTCTAATACATATAAAGTATATTTGCAAGAAGGATTCGCAAAATATTTTTTTTGCCGATCGTAGGGATCGCCTTTCTACATTTTTCGTTATCTCTTAGGCATTTACAGTCCGATCTTAAAATATTATGTCAGTGTTTTTGTCTCGAGAAGACCAATATTTTGCTCTTATGGGCCATTGACCTCAAGTATAACGCTTTATTTTTTTTCACCAGATCTCTGTTTGTACCACCCTAACGTCAGAAAATTAAAGCACGCAAGAAACTATTAAACTTTTTCTAAGGAAGTAATTAGATAATTCCAGCATTTTTTTTTTTAATCCTCCTTGCTCTACTGAGCTCCAAATCATCCTAATACAAAGTAAAAACTGTATAAAAGAGTTTAACAATGAATAGTTTGCTTATTGTTTTCGCGTTGATAACTTTTTGGTGCACTTCGGTACAAATAACATTGTAAAAATCAACACGGTTGCATTATAGAATGCTTAAAAAAGCGTTTTTCTCTGCCAACAGATGTTTTGGAACTCACCCATACTATCTACAAGTTTTGCGCCTCTTATACCATTGAAAAACATGATACAAAATACAGTATTAAAGTATCCATCCAACAGGTCTATTATTTTCCCAAAGAAGTCTATCTTGTATAACAAACACCTTATATCTTATGGGGTGGTACAGAACAGTATTCCCGAAAACATTTCCAGTCATTACGTTAGCGCCGTTTGTTGTCAATCCGATAAAATATTTTAAAGGAATATTGTTTGTTGATAAGGAGTTTTTTTATAAGAACAAAAATTTTAACGGCATCTAACTTGGTAATCTCAAATAAGGTGACAAAACTATCCTATATAAAACTAACACCGTATATGCTACTAACGTAATACAGTTCATTTCGCTGCCACATCCATAGTTTCATCAACAATAAAAAAAATTGTGTTTTGTAAAAAAGATATAAGATATGCACTTGCTGCTTTGCCGACCAAAAATAGGTTTGGCCTATCATCCGACCAAATTTGGTCGGAAAAGAACAAGTTCGGCAACCCTGATCCTAACCCTTTTTTACTTTGAAATGCCCTATTTGTGAGCCTTTTTTTAAAAAATCACCCTCTTATGACTCTTTTAGAAAATTTCCAACGGCAACGCTGCTGGAAGGCAGTCACCTCTAATCGATTCTGCTGCTTTCTTTTAATTTTATCACGGTTTTCTATGTCGCACATTTTTTGCACTACTGTTACTTTATAAAAAAATTATTTAGCAGTGAAGATTTGACAGCTTTAGCTCCTAAAAAAGGAGCTTAGACCATGTTGTACTAAAATTGCTGTTTGTATTTAGCCGTTGTAACATTGGACCAATATTGTGGCTTTAAAACGGGTAATATTTTACTGACGTTGTGTCCAGATTTCTAAGTGAATACAACTAAGTCATGAACGTTTTAAACTAATTGGCAGATATTCTTTTGCTGTGCTACTTTGTCAGTCTTAGCTCCTCAGAAAGGAGATTAGACAATCATGTACAAAATTTCCATCTGTATTAAGGCGTATATACGGGTAAAATTGGTCCGACATTCTAAAGGAAAACAATTAAGCCATTAATATTTTAAACTAATTTTCTTCCTTATTAAATAAAACCAAATCTTTTTGAACTTTAAACTTTGCTTTCTCCATTAAAACGAGAAATAAATTATAACACACTTTCCAAAATGAAAAAATAAATTAGGTCAACTAATATTTAAAAATTCTTTGAAATATAAAACCTTCTAGCTTTTACCATAACTCCAATTTTAAACTAACAACAAATCAAAATTATATTTTTATCAAATAACATACAATTATTTATCATATATTTCAGTTAACACACGATAAACAAGGATTCAAATAAAATACTAGTTGCAATAAAGCATACACATATGAATAAACTAAAATACGATTGTGTGTCATATTTCTACTGCTGTCACTTATGAATCAACTTAACAATTCAACTCAACTAAACATATTTTCTAATTTTCAATTCTATTTCAAAACACAAAAATCATCCAAACTGCCAAAGAGAATAAATGAAATGGGTATAGTGCTCGCATTTATGTTTGAGTTCTTGCAGTCATTAGATAAACTCGTATTTCATTATTAAAACAACCATAAATTTATACAAAAAAAATACATACAGACATTCGCAATAGTATACAAACTTATAAGTATATATATATAAACACACACACTTCTATGCGCACTCCTATGTTGACTAATACATTGTACCGGAAATGAAATATAAAAATAATGTCAGTGTTAAAAATGATTTTTATTTCACATTTCCCATATTTTTTTTCTCTCTATATGAAAATAAAGCGTTTGGCAATTTAACACTACTACAACAAAAAGTGAATAAAACGACAACGAAAACTATAACAAACAACCACAACAAACATAAAATACTTCCACGGTTGTTTGGTTATATTTGTTAATAAAATGTTAACACAACAACACAAGCACTTGCTCAAGCTGTGCATATGCTATTTTCGGCTTAGCCGATTTCGTAATACCCTATACCATAAAAAAGCAAAATATTATGTATTAAGAGTGTAGACGGGTATCGCTTAAAAAACGTAAAAAGTAAATTTGTTCACCAATTTTTGTGATCATAAAAATATTCATGCGTTTAAGAATTTGTTGGTTTTTTGTTGTTTTACTCAACATCGACAATTCCTTCAGAAAAAATTGTAAAATCTGCAACAAGACCAATTCTTTCCCTATGATCTCTTCATTTTTTAACCCTTAGATGTCCTACGTGGTCTGACCAGGCCGTATTTGACTTTCATATACAATGTCTTTTTTTTTTTTTGCAAAAGCTTTTAGAAACGAAGGCTATGAATTATATAAGTAAGTTGTCCTGAATCGAATAAAACAAATTTGGAATCCATTGGACCACATTTAGGGCACAAAAAACCCCCCACAAAAAAAGGTCGGCTAAGTGCACCTCATGGTCTGCCGGACCACAAGTTACTTTTTTGAATCATTGCTTTTCCACTGACAAACTTTACTTTGCTTATTCTCTTAAAGTGTCTTTTGCTCGATAGAGGTGTTTTTGCTGTTAGATTGTTGTTGTTTTCAAACACTTTTTTGCTTCGTCGCCGTATTTGCGGTGTTACCAGCATACTTCACTTGATTCGGTGTCAAGGGAGCGGTATCGGCTCCGTGGACGTTGGAAAAACTTTGTTTTTAACGCACCCACCTCTTAGAAAGGTAAGCTCATCTATTATTCTAGTCTTGATTGTGCTGAAGATACGATTCGATGAAAATTAGCTATACTATACAGTATAGCTAATTTATCAAACGGATACGGTACGCATATTTAGTGGCAGTCGGCTCATCCAGACAGATTTGCCCATGTTGTCGTTTATTTCATTGCCAGCTAAATCTCGCATCTCGCGAATCAATTATGTTTGTATGCATGTCGCCAAGTTCCAAATCCTGTAAAGGCTTTTTTATGCGTTTCTGATCTGAGACAGCATAATGTTCCAAGAGCCGTGCCTTTAATGTGTTGTGCATGTAATCCACAGGTGGATTTTCATACTAAGTAAAATCATCGACTTAGCCTTTTAATCTTAGTCAATTCATTCAGTAGAAAAATAAACTTAAGCTGGTTTTACAATATCAACAGAGAAGTATCCCCACAGATCCAAACGAATAAGACACTTCACATATAAATTTTCATATTAATAATTGTTGTATTTTAACATATCGATATGATACTTTAAAGTCATTGTTTATTTATATATGATCTCTAATATATTTTATTTTTTGAAAATTTGTGCTTTTATCAAAAATTATTTTCGGGAATGAAATATTTATTATTAAAATTCATTTATTAATGATGTGCTAATAATCCCAGAAAAATTCACTGTTTATTGTTGCGGCTTTGTTGAAGCTTTGCTATTGTTACAAGTAAGACCTGAGTGTTTAAAATTATTGTTCACTTTATGGTCTTACTTGTATATTTTTTGCTTTTCTTAAGTATTTGGAAAAAGTTTCCTGACGAGCTGGCCTAAGCAACCAGCGAAATGCGCATATAAACTAGCTTTACCACAACAATAAATTTCAGTGTTTTTAATCATAAATAAAGATTAGGATTATTAGCACATCATTAATAAATGAATTTTAATAATAAATTTATGCTTTTCCATTTCTGAGTTCATAACCAGAGGCCCGAAAACTTTTTATTTCCATATCATAACATGTTGATAAAAATTTATTTTCATTTGTTAAAAAAAATAAGACATTTATATTTATTAAATGTCTATTTTTATTTAAGCTCTATTTCTTTTTAATAATTTTTATATATATATGTTCAATATTTCGCTAACCTTTGGTTAGCATCTTCAGGAAATTAATTATAATTAAAATTTTTTTTTTTTTCTGAAAAATGTTTCTCATAAATTAAATTCAAAAACCTATTTGTCATTCAAAATTTAAAAAATTTAAACAAAAAATAAAAATATAGCTAAAGTATAACAAATCATATAAACGGAAAAAATGTCTTATCTCCTCTACTGTGGTTGCTTGCGGTCAACGGGACGAAAAATACATGAAATAGCATGACCAGCAAATTGATGGAACTTAATCTTTATTTTTAACAATTTTTATTGACTTCCTTATCCTTATTTGTAAGAAGATAATTGTATAATTCATAAGAACCTATTAAATGATGTTTGATCCAGCAAACGTTTTGCAAAATCAAACAAATTATTAATAAAACTAGTGGTTACGTCAAATATTTAATAGGTGTAAACGTAGCTTTACATATTTATGAATTATTTTTCTGTTTGTTCGTTTTAGTGCAAGAATTGTTTTGTTATTTTTTTTTTTACTAATTTATGCATTTTTATATATTGAAATTATTTTAACTTTAAAAAACTTTATTAATCGGTTAACCGATCAATAACACAGTTAACGGATTATTAACCGATGAAACCAAAACCTCGGTTAATTAATCGAGCGATTAACCGATTAAAGCAAAAGCCCGATTAAATGAATACCCTACTGGTTAGTCATGCAGCGCGTATACATATTTTTTGTGTTGTTTCTTAATTTTTTTATTATATTTTGTTTTATTTACAATCATATACAAATGCTCAAATGTTGGTAATGGGTTGTAAAGTACACAAGTCTAACGTATTTTGAGGATAACAAAACCCTGTCATGATAAGTTTTTATGGTTTTTTTTAAATTTTCAAACAACAATTAGATCAGACGTGTATTTTTGTCACAATACGTAAGTCTTGTGTGATAGTGTAAAACAGCCTTAAGAAGCTTTTTTGTTTTATTGTGGTTTAAAAACTTTAAAGAAACATTTATGTTGACCTATTTGTATGTACAAACATACAAACTCTTTTTTTAAGACCCAATTTACAATGTGGTAATTCTTGTATTTGTGTTGAAAATAGTTTTCAGCTTTTGTGATAAATATCATAAACAATTTTTATTTACCTAATTTTATTTCGAAAAGAAAAGAAAAAAATATTTTGTTTCAAATAAAAAAAAAATCCAAATAGATAAATAAAATTTTTTTAATCACAAGTGTTTTTATTTTAATAAGAAAAAAAACAAAAAAGATCGTTTTAAAAATATTAAAATACGGTCTATACCCATAACCCTTGATGTGTATTAACCCTGTTGTTATGCTAAACCCATTTGGTCCAGTTTTTGCATTGTTTCATTTGTAATTTTTGAACAGTGATTGACTTAGTTTTTTTAGCTCACGTGGTCTTTTTATAAAGCAATGTTATATACAAACATTCAAGGTTCTAACTTAAAACAGGACTGATAAAAATAAAATATTACGATTCTTAGGTTAGGGACCATTTGGTCCATAGTATATTTTATTTGCTTTTGTTTTATTTAAAAAAAATTTGTATTTATTATTTTGCATTCTCCGTCTTGCTCCAGACGGAGAATGTTATGTCGGACTTAGACTTGCAGCAACTACAAATTCCACGCTTTCGAGCCCCTGAATTAGAATTATTATTATTTGAAAAGGACACTAGAACTATGCATGGTGCTCGTATTTCAGTCAATAACTTTCTTGAGAACTTTTGCTGAGGTAATTTAGTACGTTTCATCATATACGCCTTAGCCAGAGAAAGTGCGTGTTGCCTCAAAAACGCTAGTCTCCTGTGATTACGATCAGCTAGACCCCTTGAGATTTATATATCAGAAAACATATTCGAAAATGTACGCATTCAAAGTTGATATATCAAGCATAGATGGGGGTAGTGCACTCATTTTGCAGTTTCAACTCACAGTTAGTGATAATGCAAAATTATTGCAATAATTTTGTTAATGTTGAGTGATGAATTGAAAATTAGCAGCCTCACTAAACAAGAGTGATAGTGATGCTAAAATATTTTGCATTCAAAAAAAAAATAGTTTGATTTAAGAAAAAGCAATCATCAGTTTATTGCAACTGTTTTGTTCTTCACTCATTTAAGTGCAAATTAAAATTTTGAACTAAATTTACAAACAAAAAACTTGTTTTTTTTTATGATTAAAGCCACGAGATATTCCGTTATTGACAAATTATTGTCATGATGTTATATGCAAATGCATTTCGTTATGCTCATAAAAAATTACATTTTTCAAATTTTAGTGAAATTCTGTTTATATGCAGCTTTTTTGATTGCAAGTACAAATTTTGCACTATTAGAATTGAGTGCAGATTTTTGCATTCAATCTTCGTTTAGTGATAGTGAAAAATTTGCAATATCACTAATTTTTTTTAGTGGTAGTTAAAAAAAATAGCAATCATCACTAAAGATGGTAAAAAAAGAGTGCAAACTAATTTTTTTGCCGTTTTATTTAGTGATAGTGCACTGCTGATTTAAATCAATAGTTAGTGCACTACCCCCAACTATGATATCCAATATGTTTGCATATACAATGTTTGGCCATAAATTTTTTTTGCGTTTTGTGCTACAAACTTGATCCTGACGTACTATTCGTATTTTCGATGATAATTCCTTCTATTTGAGGAGGAAAAAATAACAAAAAATCTGACAGCATGTAAGTGTATCTGGACACTAAAAATCGAATTGGCCCTGGTTGTGTTGGGATAATATTCTCCTAAAACGGGCTCGCGAATCTGAAATATCGGTGTCACTTTCTCCATTGAGCATTTCTCGTATCTCACCTTCAGACAAGTTTGCCATGTCGTAAGTAAAACACATCTGAACTATTTAAGACAACACACAAATTGAACCAAGCAGTGCAAACAATATTTAATCTGTGTTGATTGAAAAAAGGGGAATCCCACGCTTGTTTGTTTACATAAGCTTTTTATATGGACCAAATGGTCCAGTTACCTAACATTCGTAAATTTGTTCTAACCTTAAAGCAGGGTTAACTAAATTTATCAAAGCAAGTCTGAGAAAAATGTTCTTACGATTTATAATATTTAGTTCAAATATTCTTTGATATAAAACATTTATAATTTGTCATGTTGCTTTTAGTACTGTTCTGAAACCGAATTTTTTAAATATGGGGCTATAAAGAATTATATTTGGTTCACATTTATCGTTAATAAGCACCAAAAGACGTGTTAATATAAAAAAAATACAAGGAGACGGTAAGTCCTGTAAAAACTGTGACCTTGTCCATAGTAGATTTAGAATTTAATTCTCCTAATACGATTAGAGGAGTATAAAAACCGAAGTCCGCTTAATTTCGTTCGTATTTTTATAGAAGAACTATTTACAATTTGACAGTAAAATAATTATTTTCTCTTGAGTGTGTCGAAAGTGAGCGTGTTTTCTGAAGACAGACAGACAGACGGACATAGCTTTATCGTTTTTATTTCCTCTAACACATGTAATGACCAATTGATTAGGCCCCTACTCATCACTCTGGATGTTGTAGGGTATTGAAGCATAGCCTATAAATAGTGGTGGAAATGCCAACTGAAAATTATATTTTTTGTTTGTTTTTAACACAATAACAAATAACGGAAGTTTAGCAATACATATAATCTTCTATATTGTACCAGCATATAGACACCTTCAATGACACATACACTCACATAAGCACTTAAATAATACTTAATTCGTTTGTGCAAAACAAAAAGAGAGCAAAGCATAACCTGCAGCCATATACAGCACAGGTGTATGACATCTACCACGTTTTCAGGCACAAGTTTGTTGGTGATTTTAGGAAAATTTCAATGATGTTTTTTGATTTAATGATTTTGATAACAAAATTATATTTTTGGTTCATTATAGTTTAAAAAATATTTTGAAAATACCACGACCTGCTAAGTTTGAAATTCAAGATATTGCTACCTTAAACGCAAATGTCCTAACTAAACAAAAATTTAAAATCGACTTTTTCATTGATTCTCACGTACTGCATCAATACAAATTTTTGAATCTTTCGACCGAAATTTGCGATTTTATTAACAAAAATCAACCTAAATAACAGTTTGCGTAATATCCAACATTGGCAATTACCTTAACTACTGGTATTTTTTATAAGAAAAAAAAAACTATAAGGAGTTTAAGGCAAATTATCAACTATCATTTCAAATAGTTTTTTGCTTCTCCTGTAAAATTTTTAAAATGCAAGTTAGGGCCTTTTGCGTTTTAGGTAATGATGTGTATGAAATTTTTTAGGTCATTCATGATGCTGTGTTAGAATATACATATATGTTTTATCAGTGTGGACTTTACCTCAGAGTCATGGTTGTTCCAAGAGAGAAAATAAAACCCTCGAAAGCTAATACACAAGAACAGCCTTAAGAAGTTCCTAAGCAATAATGACACCGATGCATGATCCGCTTTTTGTCTTAAGCTGTTCCTCAGTGTTTCTTCCCATCAGAGTTAAGAAAAGTAACGGGTAATCAATTTTTCGGTAAAAAGTAAAGTTAAATAAGAGACACAAATTATAGCTTTATGATCGATTAAACTCTTATTAAATTATAAAACTTGGACCACGCCATTACGTACGCGATGCAATGTAATTTTAAGGACTTCATCTAGATTGGTTGCAGTAGTCGATTCTTTTGAGGAAGTTTTTGACCAGTTTTTCACACATTTTAGGCGGTATCTCGGCGATAACTAGTTGAATTGTTGATTCTTTTAATGCTTAAATGTTAATTAAATCAAAATTAAATTTTTAATTTTCTTTCAACTAAAAAAATAACTGATGTAATTATCACATTAATTAAATTTAAATACTTTTTAAACCATTTTTTTAATTGATAAAACACTTTTTTCTGTGTAAAATCTTTTAATAAATATTTTTTTCACATTAACAACAATTTCTGCAGTAATGTTGTTGATATACTTAAGTAAACGCTTAATTCTGTGGATTAAGTTTTAAATTAAAACTGATTTTATTTTTAATTAATGGTTTCATTGAAATAAAAAAATAAAAAAATTGGCGATAATTTTATTTGTGTTTATTAAGTAAAATAACCTCAAACACACACAAAAATAGTTAAATTTTACTACACAAATATTGGTGATTATGGTCGTCATAATCGACTTAATGTGAAAGAAATTGGCAAATTACCAAGAAATTTCAAGAGACTGGGAGCGTTACAGAAGTAGTCAGGCCTGTACTTCATCGCAATGTGTGCACTGCCAAAAACTTCGCTTCTATTAGTAAAAGTGTAGGGAATATACCGAATTTGTCAATTCACGATTCAGAGCGCTGTAAACGTATGATAACCGACATTTTAAGGGTTTATTCGCGTAGAGACGGTCTTTGACATAGCCCTACAAATAAATGTCTAACGGCGTCAAATCGCATAATCTTCGTGACCAATTGCCATAGCTATAAAGTGAAAATAAGCGTTTTAAAATTTTCCCATGCAATGAAGCCAAAATCGATAGTGTTGTGTGGCTCTTGGCACCATCTTGTTGAAACCACAAATCGTCCACTTCAAAATCTTCAATTGCAAGCCGAAAAAAAAAGTCGGTTATCATACGTTTACAGCGGTCTGAATCGTGAATTGACAAATTCGGTATATTCCCTACACTTTTACTAATAGAAGCGAAGTTTTTGGCAGTGTACACATTGCGATGAAGTACAGGCCTGACTACTTCTGTAACGCTCCCAGTCTCTTGAAATTTCTTGGTAATTTGCCAATTTCTTTCACATTAGGTCGATTATGACGACCATAATCACCAATATTTGTGTAGTAAAATTTAACTATTTTTGTGTGTTTTGAGGTTATTTTACTTAATAAACACAAAAAAAATTATCGCCAATTTTTTTATTTTTTTATTTCAATGAAACCATTAATTAAAAATAAAATCAGTTTTAATTTAAAACTTAATCCACAGAATTAAGCGTTTACTTAAGTATATCAACAACATTACTGCAGAAATTGTTGTTAATGTGAAAAAAATATTTATTAAAAGATTTTACACAGAAAAAAGTGTTTTATCAATTAAAAAAATGGTTTAAAAAGTATTTAAATTTAATTAATGTGATAATTACATCAGTTATTTTTTTAGTTGAAAGAAAATTAAAAATTTAATTTTGATTTAATTAACATTTAAGTTGTTTTGAAATAAATTTTCAATTAAATAACAAAAAATATTCAATATTTATTTAAATAAATTAACACATTGTTTGAAATGGCAAAGTTTTTTGATCATTTTTTTAATTAAAATTAAAAGTTAATTTATTGAAAATATTTTTTTAAAAATTTTTAAATTGTTAGTAATCAATATAATCATTTTGGTAATAGGTGCAAAATCTACAACTTGTTTGCTTGATATTATGAATTTGGAATATATTTAGTGATTGGAAAAATATAATGATTTTTGCTGTGAATTCGTTGTGCTTAACTCCCCATGTTTATTCTCGATTAAACACTCAAAATTTATTGTTGGAGGATAAGCTATTTCTATGCGCATTTCACTGGTTGCTAAGGCCAGATCATCAGGAAACGTCTTTCCCAAAAAATTTTAGAAAAGCTAAAAATATCAGTAAATAAGACTACAGAGGGAATGAACTCAAAAAGTCTTATATTGCCTTTTTTGTTTCGAAAAAAAATGAAAATGAAACAACTTGCAACTTTTTGTGTGTTTGTAATTCTCATTCCCTCTGTAGTCTTATTTACTGGTATATTTGGCTTTTCCAACATTTTTGGTGTAAGACGTTTCCTGATGATCTGGCCTAAGCAACCAGTGAAATGCGCATAGAAACAGCTTATCCTCCAACAATAAATTTTCAGTGTTTTATCAAGAATAAAAATATTGAATTAAGCACAACGAATAAAATCTCTTAATAAATAATTGTATTCCCAAAAACAACTTTGATAACACTGCTATACAAAAAAAAATAAAAAAATCTGCGGCAGGGATTTTGTTAATGGTTTTTGTTAATACTCATATTAGACCTTCTCGCTGCATGCTTATTTATTTTTGATTCACTCTGGTTATTGAGATAAACGGAACTAAGAAATAATTGAAATACCCAATAAACATTGTGGTTCATTGATTTGTTTTCACTTACGTTTATTTCTTATTTCAAATATTGTCATACATTTTTCATATTTGGATGATCTTCATTTATTTATTCTAGTTAAAGGTACCCCAAACTATTATTTTTGTGTATTTTTGTAAAGATAAACAATAAAAATAAATTTTAAATAAATCTTTTGGCCCATTTATTGAAGCATTTTATGGAAAATGTTAGAAGCGTTTATCTCAAAAACTGGAGTCAATTTGACAATTCTGGTATTTTTCCCGTTATCAGCACACTCGTCTTATACAAAATCGACTTCAAGTATGCCTGCCGCAAAATGACTGTATAGCAGTGTAATCAAAAAAATATTTAATTATCACTATTAATTTGTTAACCGGTGCAAATTTAACTAATTTTTTAATTAATATCACAAATTTTTAAATTGATTAAATTATTATTTTTTCTGTGAATGCCACTTCAGATGACAGCTATTTAACAGCTGACAGCCTTGCCACACCGACGGTTTTCAAACCACTAAATGGATAACCCTGCATATGCTTTTGCTCGTACTATTCATAAAAAAAATATTTCTATGAGTTATGGCTTTTTTTGATTATTTTGAGAATTTTTCAAAAATCCACATACATACATGTAAAATAAGATGTTGCATTAACATGTGCTCTTTAAATAAATTTATTCACTTCTTTTTAAAAATGTAACACTATTTGCAAAAACTCATATGAGCACAATTGAGTGCTTCATATTTATTTGAACAGTTTTGTAGCGAGTTACCAAAACATGATTATTGTTATTTTTCCCACGAAATTATTTCTTTTTCAGTTAAGTTTTTACATGATTCTATTATTTCTTAAGCTATTAAGCAGTACCAAATGCTAAACCGATTGTTTTCTTCATTTTCCTTGTAAAAAAAAGATATGTATATATATTTTATATCAGTTCTTATATTGTTTTTCGTCTAGTCCTGAAACAGAAAAGGTTGGGTGTGGGGTTTCGACTATTTGCAGAAAAGAGGGTTTTCGAAGAAATATATTTGGCTTTGATTGATTGATATTTTACGTGTTGCTGGCAATCACAAGCGCTTGATTTGTTTGCGTAGCCATTTATTTTACTTTTTGTTTTCTTTTTTGGCTTTTTGTAAAAGAGCGTGTGGCTCGTAAATTCACCTACAAAAAAATTTAAAGAGAGTATGGAACATGTTAAAAGTCTTAAATAGATTTTATTTCATTAATTTCATAGCATTTTTTCTTTTAGACAGAAGAGTATTGGCAAAAATCTTTGATATAAAAAAGAGCCGGGATGTTTTGAAAGTCTTTAAGTGAACGCAGTACGAAAAAAAATTTTGCCATGATCACGGATAACTAAAGTAAATAGCCAGAAATCAAGTTCCTTAAACCATATTAAGGCCATGTCAAATAAAACTTTTGCTTCGCGTTGCGTTACCGATTCGCTTTTATCGTTCAGCCAGCTGGACGGATGGACATCGTTTAATTTAATTCAAACGGTTATTCTTCGTTGATGGTTATACTTAAAGGTGGGTCTAGCACGACTATTTAACGGTGTTACAAACATCAGCACAAACGCATAATACCTTCTCCACTATGGGTATAATTATGACTCGAGTCAATAAACAAATTTTAAAAACCGCTGAAATAAATAAACAATATATGGTTAACATTGACCATAAAGTTCGACAATATTATGAGTAATTTTGGCCATAATATGGTTCATTTTAACCATATCATGGTTAGTTTTGACCTAAGTATGGTTTAGTTACACAAAATTATGGTTTATTTCCATCAAATCATGGAAAATTTTAATCATATTATACTAATTACATATAAGAATTGTAGTTATTTTATTGAACTGTTTATGGTTTTTAATCAATAGTTTGATATTTTAATCAGGCCTTAGTCCATCAAATTTAAAGCCTCGTACACAATGATAGCAACAATTTCGTTTTTCCCTCTATCTTATTTCTTCCTAAAGTATTTCATACATTTTCCATTCATTTTTCGAACAAAAATGTAACTAAAGTTTTTTAAAAATTTGAGTCTACTTCTACCTCAGCAACAATTTGCATGAAATTGTAAATGACGTTTATAATAATTTTATTTAGTTTGGAAAATTTCAACGAAATGTTTTAAAAAATAATAATCAATACGTAATATTGTTGTGAAAATGTGTGTGGTTGGGGAAAAAATCGTTGCTTTATTGTGAACGCCAGCGAAAATGTTGCTAGCATTGTGTACGAGGCTTAATTTGCATTAAATTATTTTTAATGAAGAACGGAATTTACAACATGAAATGAATTTAATTTTATTGATTATTTTTCATAATTGTCTGAAGCTGGGATTGAACCTACGGACATGTTGATTTGATATGTTTCGATAGTAACCAAACTGTCTCTTTAGAAATCTTTGCCGTTTAACACTCATTGAAATTGACGACGCCTGGCAGTCAATAGTCAAACATCAATCTTTAAACCAAATTGAACTTTTGAAAAACAAAAGTAAAGAAAATAGACATGTAAATCAATAGAAAATAGATAACACTGCGCAAGAGTCATTTTGCGGCCTGGAACTTTATTGCAAATTTTTACTAGTTTATCTTATCTCCATTTTTCTCTATCACGACTTTTCGAGATATACCGTTATGTCCAAAATTAAGGCACTTTCACTACATATATTGGAATAACTTGAAAACGGTTCACCATATTCAGTTCAAAAAATAATACGAAAATCGGCAACAATATTATCTTTAAGTTCGCTTACATTGTTTTTAAATTTTACCAGTAGTTTCAGAGATATTGAAGTTGAAAATTTGAAAAAAATAACAATTTAAAAAAAAAATTTTTTGGTTCTTTAAAAATTCATAAAAAAATAAAAATGCGAGAAAAATTACAGTTTTTGTATAAAACCATTTAGTTAAACAGATCTCGAATGAAATGAGCTTTATTTCATTGCAACCGTTGCGTAACTTTTGATTTTGTTCACAATATAAAGTTCCAGTCAACACAAAAAAACTTCAATTTTGTTCCAACATAAACATTAAAAAATGTTTTTTTTTTATGGAAAGCGCGATATTTATCAATTCAGTTTTCTCAGTAAATTGTGAACAAAATCAAAAGTTGTGCACCGATTGAAATGAAATAAAACTTATTTAATTTTTTTTAACTGAATATGGTGAACCGTTTTCAAATTATTAAAATATATGTATGTAGTGAAAATACCTTAATTCTTCTCGAAAAGTCGATCTAATAGAGAAAAAATAGAGATTAGATTTGAAATCGGCGACCTCAAATTAGTAAAAATTTGTAACAAAGTTCTAGACCGCACAATAAATAAATCAATTTGGTTCTCTTGTGTAATCATTCACAACAACTAATTTCGATTCACTGAGAAAAATGCAATTTGGTTTAAGGAATGCTGTTTGGATATTGACTGCCAGCCATCGTCAATGGCGGAGGGTGTTAAGCGGCTAAGATATCTGAAGATAAAGTGTGATTACTATCGAAACATGTAAAATCAACCTGTCAGTGGGTTCAATCCCAGCTTCTGTCAAGAATTAAAAATGATCAGTCAATTAAAATTAATTTCATATTGTAAATTCCTTTCTTCATTAAAAATAATTTAATGAAAATAAAATTTAACTTAAGCCTGATTAAAATATAAAAATCCAACCATATTTTTTACCTCCATATTGCTTTTCTACGTGGATGTGTATCATAAAAATGATTTTAAGGATTCTCAAAAAATAGTAATGTAACAAGTGACCATATAAAACCTTGTTCTTTCTGATAGCGCCTACAACAAAAGAACTTATTACTTGAAGTTTCTCAATTATGTATATTGTAAGGAATAAAATTTTAGTCTGTTATATAATTAATGTTTACAATCCAAATTTTCTTTTAAGAATTATATATAATAAATGTTTGCTAAACTCGATAATCGTTTTTAAACAAGGAAGCTTAAATGTCTCCTCTCCTGCCTTTTTCACATTTCATACATTTTCATAATCTTGAAAAATGTCAAACCCTCAAATTAACTTAATTATAAACAACAAATTTTTTTTCGTCGTAATATAATAACTTTACAAGATTTATTTCCTTGCCTTGTTAATATTGTTTCTCTTACATTTTTGTTTAAACTTAAAATTTTTCTCACAACTTTTGAGTTCACCCTTATATGTATGTATGTTTGGATGTATATAAACTTTCTTACGTTCGGGGAAGATTTATCATACTCTTATAAGCAATTTGATATTGTTTAAAAATTTAATAAGACATTGAAACTTTTCAAACCAAATAAACGTATAATAATTCTGTCTCAGCCCATTTAAGATCGTCTTATACTTATAGATGTTTATGTGTTTGTTTGCATATACGCAGCCAAACACACACTGGAACCAATACATCTTAACGTTACGCACTTGTCATACTCGTTAAGTGCGTGCTTAGTAGCTTAAGTGTTTTCTACTTTTTCTGCAACTTCTCTTCTTAGATAGTAAAATACATGATGGTTTTTTACGTTCATATACCAGGGAGAGGGTTCAGTTTTAAAGTAGGGAGAGTCCTATTTTTATAAGGCAATGCTAACCTTTTGGTATTAGAAAACTTTTGTGGGGTGGCTTAAACGTGTTTACTAGTTAATCGTGTCAAATTATTTACGATATTATTTAGCTACTGTGAGCGACAAAATAGAGTGTACAACTGGTTTCCAATATAAAAAGTGTTATATTAGTAAAAAAAAAGAACTTAAATTTTTAGAAGTTTATTTTTATTTTCATTTACAAAACTTTGGAAAATGTTATTACAATATAAAAGTTAAAATCTAAAATACTTAAAAAAACAACAAAAACAGTACAATAAAAAATAAATTTACTTCGTTTTTAACGCGTAAAAAAGTGTGCAGTTTTAAAATACTAGAAAAAAGTTTTTTGGCCAATACTTTGTTTGATTTCTTTAAGCTTTTAAGACGGCTTCTAGTCTTTTGGGCATAGATTTCACCCATTTTAAAGTTAGCTCAGTAGACTTTGCCACTCTTCCTGTAGAACTGTCTTTAAAAAGAGATTGCTGCTTATGTTTTTCTTTTTTAATTGTGCATACAAGTGATCCTTGATGTTTAGTTTGATTGACATCGAGCGACTATTAGGTTGATCCAGCGGTTTTAGGACGTAGTATATCAACCAACTACTATATTGTTTCCGGGGATTTTTTTTATTTCTACCTTTGTCTCGTTTTTTTTTGTGTCCAACATGCTTTAATCAAGTTTTGGAGCAACGTATTTTTTACAGATCACAGCAAGTTTGAAATCAGATCAAATTTAGCAAAGTAGAAATTTAAACATTTTTGGTACTAACATAACACTTTTTGTATTGTAAAACAGCTGTATACTTTCTTTTGATGCTCACTGTATATATATATATAAATTAATGAATGTATGTTTATTGGTTTGTTTGTACCTTATAGCAATCAAAACCTCTGCACTGATCTTTATTAAATTTGTACAGTACTGATGGTCTGGAAGTATCTATAGCCAATATTGTTTTTTGAAATTTTTAGTGGGTGTGGAACCTCCCGAACAAAGACAATATAAATTTCTGTATATCTGGAGGACGGAAAGAGATAAAGTTTCCGAATTTGGTACATCTTGGTTATCAACACACAACATCTGACAAAATTTGGGTGGGATTGGATAAGTGGGTGTGGCATAAAATAGATTTATTTATATCTAAAGAGCGGTAAGAGCAAAATTGTCCAAATTTGGTATACATAACTGGGTTATCAAAACACAATCTCGTTCATATCGTCCATACAAAGACATAAAAGATTTATGTATATCTGCAGAAAGACAGGAGCCAAAGTCTCCAAATTAGGTACAAGCATCTTGGTTATCAGTACACAACCTCCGGCAATATATGGGCGCGATTGGAGAAGTGGGCTTGGCACAAAAATATATGTAATTATATCTAAAGAACGGTTAGAGAAAAAAATACCACAGTTTGGTACACATAGCTGGGCTAGAAAAAACAGACGAGATTGGAGAAGTGTACGTGGCACCTCACATACAACAACATTTTATATATCTTTATATCAGGAACATGGCAAGAGCCAATGTTTCCAAAATAGGTAAAAACATCTTAGTTATCAATACAAAACATCCAACAAAATGCGGAAACAATTAGATAAGTGGGCGTGGCACAAAATGGAGTCTCGTATATCTGAAGAAAGGTAAGTGTAAAATTGCCTAAATTTTGTACAATTAGAGTGATTATCAATATGGTAATCATGGTAACAGTAAGAGTATTCAAACTTGGTACAAATAACTTCGTGAGCAATGCACGAGATCTGTATTGAAAATAAATTACATTTTTTATTTTAATGAGGGTAGCGAAGCGCACATGGTTAAGCTTGTCCACAATAAAATACAAGAAAATAAATTTATGTCTCCATATATTACCTCCATTTATAGTTTTTTTTTACGATCCCCAAAGGATCACAGGGCCATTACAAATTGTTACAATTTATCTAAACATAATGGCCTATAATCATAGTCACGAGCAAAGTATACTTTAAAAGTTCTAAGGTAAACTTTTATTAAAAATATGCTTTTAATCTTCTACAGACAAGCAAAAGCATACCATCATATGATTTAAAAAAAGCGCTAAGTTACAAATTACTTAAAATCGACTTTTTGATCGATTACGATACACCACGTTAAAATATAGGTTTCTTAAATATTTTAAACTCCTACAATTCGATATGATTAGGGGCTATTGATTTTAGTTGGTTTAAATTCATTATTTGCTTGGCAGCTTGAATTACGGACAGGCAATAAATGTCGATATTTAAAAAAACTATAATCGATATATATCTCCAATATTAAAAATACCCATATATCGAAACATCAATATTTATCTACGACTATCGAATTCGATATTTTTAAGACCTCTTTGTAATTAAATTCAAGATTTAAACCGTTGCTTAACTGCTTACAGTATTGTTGTTTTTTTAAGAATTGCATTATATGTATTTTAACTAATATTAAGAAAATAACGGTGACTTTCCATTGTACCTTTTAATAGATTAGACAGTTCAGTTTTGTCCCGGTTTTTTAAGAGATGACAACAAAAAAATAAGCGCGGAAAAATATGCTTGAAAGGCTTCCCAGAATTACGAAAAGAATCGCACGAATTATTAGCAGCAATAGACTCATGAAAGTTGGAATGTGCATAATAAAAAAAATAAATTTGTTTTTTTTTTTATTGGAGCATGTTCTTATATATTAAAAATAAAATATTGCACTGTTTAATTGTATAGTATGTGTCACAAGTTTCGTTTACCGGCATTAAATAATCGGGCATTATATAAAACCAATTAATTCTTTTTTTTTAGATTTCATATGGCGAATAAATAAAAAAATTTTTGTATTCTTTACTTTTTTTTATTGTAGGATTAACTGCCGGTACCTTGATTTTAAACGAAAACTTAGTTCGCATAACTTACCTTAAAAACTTAATTTTAAAATTGGTTTTTGTTTTAAATAAAAGTTAAGCGAATGAAAGTTTCGTTCGAAATCGAGGGACAGGCAGTAAATTTGAAATTAAAAGAAACAATAAAAAGTTAGAATGGAATTACATGTAATATGTTTGTACATATGTAAATATGTACTGACTTAGGTATATTAAGTTTTTAAATTTGGTAATAATTTCAGCGTAATACGTTCGATACATCAATATTTTTAATTAATAATTATCGATACTCTTAAAAAATATCGATACGATATATATCGATATATTCTTTCAATTTGCCCATCGCTAGCTTGAATATGAACGAAGTCACATGTGGGATAATCACCTTGTCCGCGACTTCGTTGGGGGTTATATCGCCATAGGATTATCAGAGTGATTTGCGGGTTTGTTGTGTATTCGCCCATAGCAGCAGGTAAGAAACAATGTTCGCCCCACAATATTCGTAAAATTCTTCTAAGGCAGCGATTCCTGGAAAAAATATTTTTTAAAATTCTACTACGGCTTAGATTCCTGAAGATCGCGGATAACAGCAATACACGTTTTATATCCATAAAAAAGTGGCACTTTTACAGCTGAGTTATGCTAGAAACACAACTTCGATGAACAATAAATTTCGCTCAACACAACGAATTTGCTTGTAAAAAATCGCTGTGTCGACGAAATAATAACAGCTGTTATAATTAAGGAAGTGGTTTATTGTTTGTGCAAACTGGCTTTTACTAAATCTCGACATAAATTTACTAGGCTTTTAAACTGTTCGTTAACCATTTTGGTTTTCTGAATATACCGACAAAAATTCTATTTTCTGTTGGCAACACCTATCAAAATACATGTTAAAGTCAGGAGTCAGCTGATAGCATTAATCTGTTGCTTGTACAAACAAATTAGTTGGCCTTAAAATATGTTGAACGGAGCAAAATTTTATTGTTTTATTTTAAACTTTAGAGTTGAACATGATTTTAAGCAAACAGAATATGATTATGATAGTCATGAAAGAGATTAATTTAACCCTTTGACTGTCCCCAACCAAAAAAATTTTTTATAGCGTACGTCCACGTACATAATCTAGTAAAATTGGCATGCATCACTTATGATACACGGACCAATATTACAACTATTTATTATTGAAGCGTTCTATGCATCCCGTAGGATTCATGCCATTTTTATTCTTTACTATAAAAAATGAACCTTCCTAAGTTCCTTTGTAACTATATAATGAAATTATCTTAAGTTTTATTTTTATTGTTATATTTTTAACGTTTTTCAACATTAATAAAGTTTATTTTCTTTGCAAAAAAAATATTTTTATCCTGGAAATTTGCAGTGTTCTCCTATACAAATATTCAAGTCTTATATGAAAAAAACATTGTCTACACGCCCAGAGCGTTAAATGACCTTACTTGTCATAAGTTCATACAAAACTTTGTTAAAGGAAATAAGACAAATTGAGTATCACATATAATGCGCAAGCGTATCAATCATGACACCTGTGCATCATATGTGATACATTGGACAGTCAAAGGGTTAATTGTAATGTGGTTGCAGATAAAATATTATGAATAAAAATACCATAATATTTTAGATATTTGTTCTTTTTTCACACCCGAATACAACATATTAATATATTGTCTGTGATATTAGTTTAACTTGGTGAAATTGTTACTACACTAATAACCGTGAAAATGTATTTTCTTATATTGTTGAACCTTAAAAAAGCAAACATGTAATAGAAAATACCCGTTCATACCCTGTAGTAAATGTAAAACTGCACTTAATCACTATTGATTTTCTGCCGTATTCATAAAATTTTTTAGATGGATATGAATTGTATTTGAAGAAAGAGTTGTATAAAAATTGAGCTTTAAAACACATTTCAAGCTTATTTAATTTTTTATGAATATGGCAGTTTGTCACCAATGCTAATGACAAATTGTAGAGCGGATAATCTTTTCTGCTATTGACATTTATCACGTGCTTGTCATTGGAAATCCACTATTGATTAGGTAGTTATAGTTGGACCATATCGAGACTTCGGAACCAGGGGCTAAATTACGGCATTCGATATTGATCGAAATTCCCATTATTTATTGTAATTTCGTTTAATATCGAATGCCATAATTTGGCCCCAGGGCTTCAATAGGACACAACATTAGTTCAAGTCTGCGTTTTTAAATATTTTTACTAGCTTTTCTCACTGATAATATAATTGGAATAAGGAATTAATTTTATCCAAAAGCGTGCAAAAGATGTTGTATAAGTTAAAAGAGGGGTACGTTCTAGCTTGACAGCGTCGCTAAAAAGTTACCAAAATATTCGGAAAAAGTGGCAACTTAGAAACTCTTGCTTCAAGGTTTCCTACAGGGCATTAGCAAAACCACATACACTTGAATATTCTTAATTTTACGAATATTTTTACACACACGGTTAAAAGAAAATTCCAACCATTTTATTCCTTCTCTTTTACTTTGTTTCGCTTTTGTTTAAACGTGATTGGAATTCGCAACCAATTTGTCATTGTGGCAAAAGTGAACGTTTACGTATTACACATACATAGATAAACTTAAGAGTGTGAGTGTGTTTATATGTTGTATATAATATTTTGTTATCAAGAAGTCAAATGCAGGTTGAAAACATATGCTTCTTAATATTTCATTTCTGGTTACAATCTTCCATTCAACAACTGCCACAATAAAAAGAAAAAAGTGGTTGCTGTTATTTTATTTTTCAGATTTTCTTGGCTTTAAATAATTATGAAAGCATTTTTCTTTAAATTGTTTTTCTTTTCGTAGCTAAATTAAATTTCTTTGTACTATATTGAAACCATTTAGTATAAAAAAACGACAGCAAAATAACAAATACTTGTTAAAAAAACGGAAATGAAATCCTGTCGAATTATTAAGACGAAAAACCTATTAGACACAATTAAAGAAATTTTTTTAACTTGTCATCAACCAAAATAAAATAATTAAAAGGAAACCGGAAATTAATAATTTGTAAAAATTATTTCATACACGCTAACACACACACACTTACACACATGGACAATATTTAAACATTTTACAACAATTTAATTATTTCCTGCCTCATTAAAAAAATATCATGTTTTGTTTAATAGTGCTCTGTATAAATATTTGAAATTTAACGCCTGATTAATCAATAATTATGCTTCAACAAATCTTATATTAGAAATTATTTTATACCATTTATTTATAAAAACTAATTCGGAATAAAAGAATTTAAAAAGTCACAATATTTAAAAAAATAATGATTGGGAAAATAAGTTTTTAATTCAAATTCAAGCTTCGGTCACAATGGCAGCTACATTTTCACTTAGAGTGGCTTTTTAACATGCAGATCAGAGATTTAGTCATCTTTAATCTGTGTTTTTTGTTTTGAAAATCAGGACTAACTACTTTTATTTGTCAAGCGGCCAATGTTGGTGGTTTAAACTAAATCAACAAATGTCAACTCATATACATGTATAATTAAAACAGCTGTTTAAATACAAAGAAAAAATACATATACATAAACGAAACATTAATTAATGAATGAAATGAAAATGAAATAATAAATAAATTAGTGAAGATGAAGGTCTAAAAACAATTATAAGAAGTAAATTTCTTTTTATAAGAATTAAAAGGGCGGAATTTCTTCTTCTTCTGCAAAAAATGCAAAGTGCATTGATAAAAAGTTGCCATTTTAAAATATGTTGCTACCATTTTTTGCTATTCAGTATGCCAATGCCGCCAGGTTTAAGCTACCACTGAAAACGGCAAACACAATTAGTCTTCAATTAAATTTAGTCTCAGATAAACTAACTATAGTTTGCTACTAAGATTAAACTCTATGTTGAAAAATCACTCTTAGTGTTCACAATAAACTTTTTTCACAACCACGCACATTTTTCAATTAAAAAAACTTTGTAAATTTTCCCAAAATGATAATACGTACTTAATATTATTTTTGAAAGGATTTTGCTAAAATTGTCATGCAAAATTAAATGGAATTATCTCGGTGAGTGTCAAACTGCAAACCCATCTGAAGAGATTGGGTGGTTACAATCGAAACTAGTTAGGGCAACCTGTCTGTGGAAAACTGGGTTCAATTCCCAGCTCAGTCAAGAATAAAAAATTATCAATAAATTTTAAATCATTTCGTGTTGTAAAGTTCCTTTCTTCATAAAAATAATTAAATGAAAATTAAATTCAATGAACTTCAGGCTGAATAAAATATCGAAATTTAGATTAAAAACCATTAGCTGTTCAATAAAATAACCACAATACTAATTATTGTTAACTGCTAAGGCACGAGCTATATGATTACATTTGTCCTTCAAGTTGTGCTGAAAAAGGTCAGCAAGAAAACGAGAGACAAAAACATGAAAAACAGACAAATTTACATTGGACTTCAAGAAGAATACTTCACAAAAAGTATGAAAAATAGAAGTTTATTATTTTATTTAGCGTATGGATTTAAAATACAGAGAGAATATGTATGTATATGTGTATATATATATAATTTTTTTTTTTCATCGAAAATAAATATGTATGTTCTACAGATTTAAAGAATTTAGCCAGGATATGACTTCGGGTGTTAGGTTCTTAATTTCTTCAGTGTTTCCTGGGAAAGACAAAACTGGGCAGTTATGTATTATGTGGTCAACCGTTTGTAAAGGATGGCCGCATGGACAGCTGGCGTCGTTAGCAAGGCCCCACTTGGTTAGGGAGTCCATAGTTCTGGCAGTAGATGTGCGTAAGCGGTTTAAATTACACCAGGTTTTCCGAGAGAGATCAAAATCGGTGGACCTATCGTCTGGGTTGAATAAGGGACTGCTTCGTCCCGAGTCGTTCCACTGCAATGTCCATGCAGAGTGTAAGTCAAAGTTATCATCTCGTAGTTTTTTAGCCAAGAGCATGGGTGGACTCCTAGATATTAGTCTTGCATCGTATTGGATGGAAAGGTCAGCGTTGAGTGGGATGTGCGGGCTTGTGCTGATCTTAATGTACTCCCGGAGGAGAGCTTGGCTTCGTCTTAGGTCAGGGGGATAGAGGTTTGCCAGCATTGGCAGCCATTCGACAGGTGTAGCCTTTAATGTACCAGTTATTATTCGCATCGTCGTGTTTAACTGAGAGTCGATTCTTTTCACGTGGTGGCTGTTCAACCATATTGGAGCACCGTATTCGGCAGTCGAGTAAACTAATGCTATTGCAGAAGTTCGTAGGCAGTTAGCGGAAGCACCCCATCTTGTTCCTGCGAGTTTTTGTATGATGTTATTTCCTGAGCGGAAATTACTTTATTTTCTGAGCGGTTTTATCTAGGTGACTTCTATACGATAGTGTTCTGTCCAGGGTTATACCAAGATATTTCGGGTGGAAATTGTGTGAGAGGGTGGTACCATTAAAACGTATTGACAGCTTCCTATCAGCTTGTCTATGGGTGAGGTGAAAGCAGCATACTTCGGTCTTCGTAGGGCTTGGCTTAAGTCTCCATTTGCTGCAGTATGATGTTATTTTGAGTAGGTCAGTTTCTAGTACTCTTTCTAGCTGTTCAAAGCTGACATCTTGATAAGCAAGAGCCATATCGTCGGCATAGTTAAATTTGCGGGATATTGAATTTGGAAGATCTCTGATGTAGAGGTTAAAGAGTACCGGGGCTAGAACTGAACCCTGTGGTAAACCATTGTTAAGTTTACGGGTGGTACTATGGCTGTCGTTTAGGAATACGTTGAAAAGCCGATCGCTGAGCATGGCCAGGATAATGTTGCAAAACATGTAAATTAATTGAACTAAATAATCATTCAAAAAAAAAAACCAAATTTCGATCTACCAATTTGGTTTAAAGATGTTTGACTATTGCCTGCAAGCTGCCTTCGATGGCTTTGAGTGTTGAGACGGCAATCCCCTTTGAGGAGGTTACAATTGAATCATGTCAGGGAAACATGTCCGTGAAACCCTGGATTCAATTCCCAGCTCAGTAAAGAATAAAAAATTCTCAATACATTTTAATTAATTTCATGTTGTAAAAATTCATTTCTGTATAAAAGTAATTTAATGGAAATTAAATTTAATGACCATGAATATTAGCGAACTTACCTCTAAAGTAAGGCAAAATATTGTACAAGATAGTTTCTTGCAACTATTATACTAATTTTCAGGTATCTTCTTCATCGTTTTAAGTCGAATGGTAACCCAATGATATGAAATGGATTAATTTACTTGCTGTTATCTCCAAGTATTATTTGTCATTTGAGCTTTAAGCATTTCCACAACTGGAGTGTTCGACAGTAGCAACTGCATTCTCCAAAAAAGATTTTTCAATACCTCTTATTGATTCAATATTTTGCAATTTTAATTTTAACTTTATTTATAAATAAAAGGAATTAATTTCTTAAAATAATATCTTTCAACTTAAAAACAATGTTGCTTCAAAATACACCACGAAATAAATGGAAGCTACTTCAGCATAATTTTCCTATTAAATTGTATTTTATCGAATTAATATGATGGGTTTTTATTTTCAAGCTGCAGCTTTTCCCTGTAATTTAATTAAATGTAGCTCAGGTTTTGACAGTTCCCAACAATAATTCTACAAACCTTAATTATTTTATTTTAGACGAAAAAATTAATTAAGATTTTTTGATATTTTTTTAACACAGAAAAAAGTGTTTTATCAATTAAAAAAATGGTTTAAAAAGTATTTTAATTTAATTAATGTGATAATTGAATCAATTATTTTTTTTAGTTGAAAGAAAATTCAAAATTTGATTTTGATTTAATTAATATTTAAGTTGTTTTGAAATACACTTTCAATTAAAATTTTAATTAAATAACAAAAAATCTTAATTGACTTTTTTCGTGTAAAATAAAATAATTTAAGCATGTAGAATTTTTGTTGGGAATTGTCCAAATAAATTAACACATTGTTTAAAATGGCAAAGTTTTTTGAACACTTTTTTAATTAAAAATATCATTTATTGAAAATATTTTCTCAAAATTTTAAAATTTTTAGTAATCAATATAATCATTTTGGTAATAGGTGCAAAATCAACAAATTGTTTGCTTGATATTATGAAATTCGAATAAATTTGGTGATTGGAGAAATTTAATAATTTTTTCTGTGAATATTTTAATTAAAAATTTATTTTAAAACAACTTAAATGTCTTGAGGTTTTTTGTTCTCTTTGTAATACCTAGAAATAACCATTTGGGACTCTATAGCGTACATACAACCAATATGATCACCTCCAACAAAATTATTTTTAACAATTATGGCTAATTTTACCATATTATTGTCACCGCCCACCATATTATGGTTAAATTAGTCATCCATCACGAGGCCGCAACCATATCATGGTTGATTCTGATCATGTTATGATTAATAATAACAAAAATATGTTTAACACTTATAATATCATGGTTGTTTTTCCACCATGGCATGCTGCTCTTAGAAAAAAAGAAAATACTTCTGTTAAATTAAAAATATTGTCAACCATAGCATGTTTAGAGGCAGCCACAATATGGTTATTGCCTCGTGATGGAGGACTAATTTTACCAACATACAGTTGTCGGCCACAATAATATGGTTAAAGTTACCATAATATGCTTAAAAATTTTCTTTAAAAATAGTTTTGTTAGAGGGTATCATATTGAAAAAAATGTTTCTCTGTGTGTTAATATTTTCCAGGTCTCTTTTTAGTTCAAATACTATCGAGCTATGTCTGCCAAAAGCACTATAACTACCGCTGTCAAAGAAGATGATAACTGCTAAAATAGTTTTGAGACGACAGATTTCTATGATATTGAACATAAGCAAAAGTTTCTATTATTGTACGTAACCCGCATATAATTATGTGCCCCGAAAAAGACATTTAGCAAAATAGCGACCAGACTTAATAAAATAAAAAAAATATTTCAAAAATACATTTCTAATACAAAAAATTATTGCTGCTTAATATAAGCAAAATTGATGCATTCCTTATCTGGCTTCCATACAAATGTGCCCCCGGCATAAGAATTTAGCATAATACCGTCCTTATAGAGGATAAGAAATAATAATGTTTAGTAAAGAAAAGGGTCCAATAAGTCAATTATTATACGTAATCTAATAACACCGGTCGAATTCGGCCTCCATTATCACTCATCAACTACCATTTTTGGATGAGTCCGCTTCCCTCCCCAAACTATTTTTATACATTTTCGATATTTTTATATCTGTAACTCCAATTAAGAAGGGTATCAAGCATTATTGTAGGCGTTTAATTTCTCTATAGCTTTTTATCCTCAATCATTCCATCTTTCACGATTGTAAAGTCAACCAACATCCCGGTTTTTGTGGTGACGATTCTGTATTCTTCTATTGTCTTAATTGAGTAAACAAGGTAAAAAATTTTTTGCTATCGATTTCCAAGGCGAATTTCAGTGAAAGGCTGTGAATTGTGACTAAGTTCGTATATTTCTTTACTATTCAACAAGACATCAATCAGTTTGATTATCTGAAGATCAGAGTGCTAGAATGATGACAAAATACTACTGAATACTTCAACTTCAGCGTACAAGAGTTCTTGTTGCACTAAGTAAAAGTAAAGATTAAGATTTTGGGGCAGTAATATTTTGAAAAAATAGAACAGAAATTGTAAAAAATTACAAAAACATTCTGCCTTGTTTATTATAAAAATACTTTTTATTTAATAAAGAGTTACAATAAAAATTGCTAGATTTATTAAGCGTTTAGTTTTCAATAAATTTAAAAATTATGCAATTATGGCAAATAAATAAAAGTTTTTTTATGTTTTAATTAGTCTTTTTTTTTTGAGAGAGCGAGGAGATTGCTCCCAACGGATACCGTACCGCGACCAAGCCGGGTCTATTGTACCCATAATTAGATTTAATTTCATCAAATTTAATTTTCATTCAGTTATTTTTATTGAAGGAAGGAGTTTACAGCATGAAATTAATTAAATTTTTTTTCTTGATAATTCTTGGCTGAACACGGCATTGCACTTGGGTCGAATTTACATGTTTCGAGAGTAACGACATTCCCATCGTCAGAATTCTTTGCGTTCCAGCGTTTGCGCCACTGCGGCGCCTGCCAGTCTATAGTCATATATCAATCTTTAACCAATGGTATTTTGGTAGATCAAACTTTGCTTCAATTGATTATAAATTTTGAATTTTTATTTATACGTTTTTCCTAACTTCTTGCTTTTTCGTTCTTTTCGTCAAGAATTTGTCTTAAAAACTTAAGAACATTGGTTTTTTATGTTTTTCTGTCTTTTAAAAGTTGACTATTCTTTGTACAACTTTAAGGACAAATGTAAACTTAAAGATCTTGTGCCAAAGCTATTTTATAACAATTATGATTTTTAATTGAACTGGGGGTTTTTGATTGAAGTTTTTTTGACATTTTAGTTAGGCTTAAGTTCATCAAATTTAATTTTCATTAAATTATTTTTATTAAACGAAAGAATTTACACCATAAAACGAATTAAATTTTTTTTTTTTTCATAATTAAATAGGAAGTCATTTTACATAAGAAGGGGGTTAAAGCTCGATACTTTTTTCGATACCAGTGTACTTTCCTATATGTCCCCATAAAATTTCCTTCCAAAAACAATTTAGTAAATATCAACCGTAACAAGTGACGATATTGTAATGATATTTGGCTAAGTCTAGTTTTATATCACAAATTTTGATAACAGACAAGCAGAGGGGGCGGAGGGGGAATTTCTTGCTTACCGATGACAATTTAAAATCCAACCGGATCGATCCTTTTCTTTATATCTCCAGTTGGTAATGCCAAGCTTTCTTATTGATTCGTCCACCTGCTCCTTTCAGTGGAGTTATGGCCGTTCTAATTTTCGTCTTCTATCGAGTACGTCTTCAAACACTTTTCGATCTGGTTCATCTTTGTCCATTCTGCTGACATGACCTAGCCAGCGCAGTCTTGTTACTTTGATCACCTTAACTAACCCAAGTCGGTCTATAAGTCATACAGAGCATTTTGCGGAGTGATTATCTCCCGAAGACTCCTAATGCTATTTCGCTTGCTTGCGAAATGATCCAGTACTCTGCACCATATAGTAATACAGGCATTATATAGACAAATACAGTTGTACAGAATTGTTTGCTGAATTGTTTGACCTTATCTAAACGCAGACGTTGTTTTTTATATGGGTTATCAACGTTCACACTTTGGTACAATCTGGTGGCGGATCCGCTTGTTGAAACAAATAACTTTGCCCTGCCCTCATTTCATTGAAACCCTTAAACTGGGTTTAACGTACACAAGTCAATTTTTGATAAATAAAAAAAAATATGTAAAAAATAACAAATTGATGTATAATATTGATATACAATTTAAAATGCGTATTAAAAAATAAAAACATCTATACGTATACTTAATATGAAAAGTAGTTATATTAATCATACGCATAGATGTGTTTGAGCACTAATAACTGTGCATTAGGGCTTCTAATCCGGACTGGTTTTTCTGAATCGCGGGATTTGGGATTGAAGTAAATATTTCGGGATCTCGTTGTCGGGATCCCGGTATTTTCGGGATATTTTGAATCCCGGGATTCACGGGATTCTAAAATTTTTTTCGGGATTTTTCGGGATTTCTTTTAATTCTTTTTTAAATTTATATCCAATTAAAAGATTTTGTTTGTTGTGCTCAATTCCGTTTTTTTTAATAATTGATATAAAAAAAATACTGAAATTTATTGATGGAGGATAAGCTGTTCCTATGCGCATTTCACTGGTTGCTTGTGCCAGATCATCAGGAAACGTTCTCCTAAATAATTTTAGAAAAGCCAAAGCTATCAGCAAACAAGACTACAGGGGGAATGGGAATTACCTACATACACTCAAAAAGTCTTTTTTGCAACAATATCAAAGCTTAAACAAAATACCAAACAATAAATCAGTGATGAGTTTATCTTTTCTTACATTTGTCACGACAATTATTTGGAATTCTCCCAACATTAATTGTAGTTGTAAGTGGGTAAAGAAAAAACATATTAAAAACGAAAACAAAGTGCTTTTATTATTTTCGCAAGAAATCAAAATAAAAACAATTTGCAGTTCAGTTTTTTATGCACGTGCACTTGCAAAAATTTATTATCAAAGTTGTTTTTGGGAATAAAATTATTTATTAAAAGATTTTGCTTGTTGTGCTTAATTCCCTTTTTTTAATAATTGATAAAAAAAAAAAAAACAAAAAAAACATTGAAATGCGCATAGAAACAATAATCCTCCAATAATAAATTTCAGTATTTTTTTTTTATCAATTTTTAAAAAAAGGGAATTAAGCACAACAAATAAAATCTGTTAATAAATAATAGTATTCCCAAAAACAAATTTGATAATTTATACCCAATATAAAAAACAGTTAGAAGAACAACTTAATTTTCCAGTAAAAATACATTTATCATGAACTTTGTATATTATTTATTTGAAAAAAAAAAATATAATAAAAACAAACTTAAATTATTAATTGATCGCAATTCATAAAGATAATGTATTAAAAAACGTAACAAAAAGCATAAAAATATTATTTTTATCCATATTTTATTATTGATATAAAAAATTACACCATTTCCAATTGTATTTTCAAATTTCCAAATGTATTTGCAAAGTTTCTTAATGAATTTATAAATTGCCGTAATATATTTTTAAGTTTTCTTAATGTATTTTGAAATTGTCCAAATGTATTTTAAAATTTTTAAATACAATTTAAAATTTTCCATATGTATTATTAAATTGTCCATATGTATTTCAAAATTATATAAATGTGTTTAAAAATTTTACAAGTGTATTTCAAAACTTTCTAAATGTATTTTAAAAATTTCTAAATGTTAAAAGGTTTTGTTTGTTGTACTTAATTGCCTTTTTTTAATAATTGATAAAAAAAATTGTACTGAATTTATTATTGGAGGATAAGCTAATCCTATGCGCATTGCCCTAGTTGCTTAGTCCAGATCATTAGGAAACGTTCTCCTAAATAATTTTAGAATGTATTTTAAAAATACAGTCGGGCAATTTCAACAACAAAAAAAATTGGAAAATTTTAAAATTCAATTCGGCAAATTTTTAAATACATTCCCATAACTTTAAAATACGTATTAACGATTTTAAAGTTCTTTTGAAAATTTTTTAAAAAAACGCTTGAAAACTTTTAAAACACAATTGGAAATTATGTATTTTAAACTTTTAAAAGGCGTGTACTTAATACTAAGTTCAAGTAGTTTCTTAAGAATATTAAAGCATCCAATGTTGTATCTGCTAAACACGAACGAATTTTATTGTTAAGATATGATGCAATTGAAAAACATCTTTTGCACTCCACACTCGTTATGTAATTGCTTGTAAATATTAAAAATTTAAACTTTAAATATGCGTACAAAAAAATTTGTATACAAATTATTGAAAAATATTTAAAAATACTAAAATTATAAAAAAAATTGGGATCCCGTAAATCCCGGGACTGAAAATCAGAAATCCAGGGAATCGAGATTCGCCTTATCCTGAAAATCCAGGGATTTCTGGGATCGGAATTTCCCGATTGGAAGCGCTACTGTGCATTTATAAAAATCCTAAATATGGCTCCCATAGCAATATCTGTAACAATAGGGATATAAAATTAAACTCCATTTGTTTACAAAAACTGACAATTTAAAAAAAAAAAATTTTTTGGAACAAAACTGCTCCTTTAAAAATAATGAAACCACATTTGTGTATTTTTAAACTATTTTTATTGAAGCAAAAAACAACACAACAATTGTTCTATTCTATAATTGGGGAATTAAAACAGTAGTTACATGTATGTCTTAAAATAATAACACGAAAAAATATGACTGCTGTGAGCAACCCATATTAATTTAGATTACTACTGTGTAGTTATCACAGGACAATGAACACAACATAAAAACTTTTATTAACTATTTAAGAACTTTTCAAACACAAATTTTTTTTTAACTTTTATAGAATATTAGGATATTATGACATCAGGCGCATATCCAGCATTGTTGTTTTGGGAATGGGGGTGGTAACTTTTCAAAAATGTATTTAAACAAAAATGTATATTTGTTATGATCAGCTTATGTAAATATGGTAATAAATATTTAGTAAGTAAATATTTAATATATGACTACAATATAGTTTATATTATATTTAAGAAACAAGTAATTTTAAATATTTGCGTGAAAGTTTTTGAAAGCGAGTTCCTAATTGCCTAAGGCCTATTAAATAAGAGCAATTAAAACTCCGTGTTTCGTTTAAAATGTGCTTAAACCAATATATCTGTCCATCAGTAAACATATAAACCATCTTTAAACGCATAAAATTTGGCGTTTAAGCTACCAATGTAATTTGATAACATTTATCGTAGTGCTGCCACATGTTACTATTTAAATCACATATAATACATGGGGCACTGATTTACAACTGCTTTTATTTTTTTTTTCCAAAAAAATAATTACGTTTCTAAAACGACTGCGGATATTAGAAAGAGGTTTCACTTTTATTGCGGAATTTCGTTTTTTTAAGTTTTTTCAATGAGCTAAAGCGTTTTTGAGTTATGCGAACATATGTTGTGCAACCTCCTCCATTTTCGAAATAACGGAATATCTCGAAAACCAGAAACAATCTTAAAAAACCGCGGGCACCACTGGATTCAGCGTACCCGAATTATGTTAAAACGCCAGGTGCCCAGCTTGTCACGAAAAAAGAGTGTCAATTTCTTGCACAGTGCAATTACTATTTATTATTAATTTTTTAAAAAAACATTCTCTTCCACTTGAAACTGATGAATAACTCACTTTATTTACAAAAAAATGTTTCCTTAAATACTATTTATGAGAATCTTACAACTAATTAAGAACTATTTACATAATGTATTTTGTGATGACAAACAATTGATAAATAAGTAAAAACTGTTTACTTAGGATTGTATACTAAATATGTTGTTTATCACTTGAGCAGAGATATATTTTGTTTACTTATATTATGTTATACTCTTTATGTATTTAGGCACAAACAGTTTGTCTAAACAGACTAAAAAACTTACGTTCATTTTTACTCGTATTTTAAAACATGATAAAAATAACAAATAATTAGAATCTGGGAATTTTTCTTTTTCAAGTTAATTTAATATATTTAACATTTTTTTTTTATTTTTTCGAATTTATTCTGTACATACAATATACTTCATTGCTATCCATAGGATAGCTAAGGTAAAATGTAACAAGAAGATACAAGATAATAGTCTGGTAGTGTATAAAGTAATTCCTAAAAATTGAAGGAATAAAACTATTACAAAAAGCTTTATAAAATACATAACAAAAATTTAACTCATAGAATAAATTCGAAAAAATAAAAAAATGTTAAATAACAAATAATCATTACGTATAAACTCAACATTCTATTTTCCTTGAAAGATCGTGATCTTTTAACAGTGAGACAACAAAAAGAAAAAACTTAAAATTAATTTTAATACAATGATTTTTCTAATAGTCTAGATATAGCCACGGCTGCAGAAAATTAATTCTTGACACTCAGCAGAGTCTCCTCAAAAGGTATATGACTGTTATTTTAATAATTGTATTATTAGTAATAATTGTATATAATTTATTGGGTGCCCCGGTAGGCTAGCTGGTAGTGAGCTTGTCTCTCAGTACCGGGGTTGCGGGATCGATTCCCGTGAGAGACTCTTGTCTCCTGCAGACAAGCGAAGAGCTTGGCGGAATTAGCGTAGAAATAAAAATCCTATTATCATAATTGTGGTAATACTCATTCCATAGTTTGTAAGATTCTGTCTATCTGCGTTGAAAAACCAATCATTTTCTTAGGAGTTGGAATATGTGGAGTTTTGAAAACTTCCATTGCAGTGTCAATTTTAAGGTGGGCGATAGATGGAGTGGAATTGGAAATGTTTAACATTGGGAAAACCTACCTGACTTAAGAGGAATACAACTGATGAGTCCAAAGATTAACGTCGTCAGTCTCCAAATGGCACACGGACTGCCATTCTAAAATACCTGCTCCCTGTATGATGATATATTAAGTATCTCATTGACATCTTAATTCTGCTGGTGTATTCTCTATCACAGAAAAAATTATTAAATTTCTCCGATCACCAAATTTGTTCTAAATTCATAATATCAAGCAAACAAGTTGATGATTTTGCACCTATTGCCAAACACAACAAATTTTGAAAAAATATTTTCAATAAATGATATTTTTAATTTAAATTAAAAAAGTGATCAAAAAACTTTGCTATTTCAAACAATGTGTTAATTTATTTAAATAAATAATGACAATTCCCAACAACAATTCTACATGCTTAAATTATTTTAAACGAAAAAAGTCAATTAAGATTTTTTGTTATTTAATTAAAATTTTAATTGAAAATTTATTTCAAAACAACCAAAATGTTAATTAAATCAAAATTAAATTTTTAATTTTCTTTCAACTAAAAAAATAATTGATTCAATTATTACATTAATTAAATTTAAATACTTTTTAAACCATTTTTTTCTGTGTATCACAGAAAATAACTAAGCGTTTGATGAGCGCTTTTGTTGCCAAATGTCCTGAAACTTTTTTATTTCAATGTAACAACCATCAAGGATATCTTGTTCCTTCAAGAATAGTTACAACTCGCAAAATGTAGCTCTTTTCGTGTAGAATAACGGATTTTTCTGATAATACCCGAATTCTACCTCGTTAAAATTATAATATTCTTTTCTTTTATCATCTTTTATATGTAGGACGGATTTATAAATGATACTTTTTATATTAAACAAGACGAAATCTGCTGTAAATCTTGTTGATATTTATGCCACCATTGCTAATGCAATTGGATTATCTGTTGGTAATTATAACCGCTGGTTCTAACTGGCTTTTATTACATCTGTGGCATTTTGACAAAACATCTTAAGTCAAATTTAAAAAGTTGAAAAAATGTTGTTAATCATATGAATTTTCATTCATAAAACATTTTTGTTAACGTTTTTAAAATTTTGTATTATAAACGATATTTTTTTTTCTTAATTTTGGTTTATTTTATTATTTGATAAAAATGAATTTTTCACCGAGTTGTTTTAAAAAACTTTTTTGCTACCTTATCTCAACTTAAGATGTTTTGGCAAAATGCCACAGACATTAAACATGATAAAAAATAATTTTTAAATTCTTGATTTAATTAATTTTTTTTTTTTTTTTTTTTTGCAGAAATAATTGTTATTTAAATGTGCGATAAAAACCGATGGATTTCCAAATGATTGTTTTAAAAAGGGGTGGTATATCTCAAGCGATTTCAAATCCATTTTGGAATTGTTATTATAAACAGTGGAAGACCATGACATATGACAACAATTCCGTTTTTTAAATTTTTTGTTTATTTACCAACTTTTTAATCACGGTTATAAAATTTGCCAAATGTCAATAATTATTTTCTTATTCCATAATGGTTCAGATAAAAAAAATCAATTGCACATCTATACAATAAACTACTTCGGAATACAAGTGAGAATTGAGGGGTATCAAAAAATAAGTATGTATATACTTATGCACATAGATAAAACGTACATAGTTCAAAACAAAAAGGTAAATAAAATTACTAGATTATTTAAATGAAAAATTCCTAATTCCAAACGTAGTTCATTTTAAAACTTAACATTTCCATTGGGTTCATATCAAAATCATTTTATTTCTTAAAATCTTATCAAAACTCAACAATTCCAAATGTGTCTTCTTAATAATTTTAAACTTAGCTAACACAACAAATTATTTATGATTTTTGTGTATAGAAAAACTCTTTTATACAACACCAGATGTTTGAAGAAGATAAAAATCCTATTAACTTTAATACATACTATTTGTTTATCCAAAATATGGTTATAGTGAAATGGTTGCGCTATGTTATGAATCTCCCTTACTAATATAACCTAAACTGTAAAAGAATAAAGACAGGAAATAAAAAAAGAGTTTATGCGAAATCAATTTTTAAGGATACTGATACTGTTTTGTTTTAAAAATCGATTTCTATCACTACCAGATTTTCTGAATTTTATTTTTTTTCTGCAGTCAAAACTTGTTTCTTTAATTTCCCTTCTATTTTTTTAAGTTAAATTTATTTATATAATGGCCTTAGAATGTCAAAAAATCCATAACGAACTTTTCTTTCTGCCAAAAAAAAATTATAATTAATATAACAATTATTTCTGCAAAAAGAAAACAATCAAAAAAATAATTAGTATTGTGGTTATTTTTATTGAACTGTTAATGGTTTTTAATCCAAATTTAGATATTTTTAATTAGGCTTAAGTTCATTGAATTTTATTTTCATTAAATTATTTTTATGAAGACAGGAATTTTACAACATGAAATTAATTAATATTTTTTTTTTTTATTGATAATTTTTCATTCTTGACTGCGCTGAGATTTGAACCCAGGCGTTCACGGACATGTTGCCCAGACTAGTTTCGATTGTAACCACACTGTCTCTTCAGTGGGGTTTGCCGTCTTACCCACTCGGCTATTGCAGCCGGGCGACGTCAATAGTCAAACATCAATCCTTAAACCAAATGGTATTTCACTTTGGTAGATCGAAATTTGCTTTTTGAATGAATGATTATCTATTTTAATTGATTTACATGTTCTTCCTAACTTCTGTTTTTTCGTACTTTTTGTCAAGAATTCTTCTTGAAATTCAAAGTACATTTTTGTTTTTCATGTTTTTGCCTTTCTTTTTTCTTGTTGATCTTTTTCAGCACAACCTGAAGGACAAATGTAAACATAGCTCGTGCCTTAGCTGTTAACAATAATTAGTATTGTGGTTATTTTTATTGAACTGTTAATGGTTTTTAATCCAAATTTAGATATTTTTAATTATGCTTAAAAAATTCATTGAATTAAATTTTAAAAAAAATTTTTATTAATTTCATGTTGTAAAATTCCTGTCTTCATAAAAAATAATTTAATGAAAATTAAATTCAATAAAGATTTTAAGCCTAATTAAAAATATCTAAATTTGGATAAAAAAATAAATGGTTTTTTTGTCCAAAAAAAATAAAGTCCTGAATATAACAATTGATGGGCTTATTGTAAGAATCAGGGCTGTAGAGTCGAAGTTGAGGTTTTTGTACCGAAGGCGGAGTCGCAATCATAGTACCCACTCCGACCTATACTCTAAAAATTTTTCGTCATAAAAAATTTTCTAATACTTTCCAAAATAAAAATTCTTCGAAATTGGCGACGCAATATTTCAAATAGTGATTTGAAATTGTTACAGAATCATTTTCTTGCTATATTTAAGCATTTAAAAGTATTGCATTAAAAATAAGTTAGAGTGCTATTTTCGGCTGTGCCGGATCTTTGACCCTCGACCGACAGTAAGAATATATGAGAGCTATAAATTATTAATTAATCTTTATAAAAACGGACGACGGTATAAAAATTGGTTTCGATTTAAACCAATTGGACGAGAACCAGATAGTTTTATACTTTTATTTCTATAAATTTGAAATGACTTGAATAAAAATTGTATGATTCGTAACAGGTTATACCGAACTAATATGTTTTCAGGAGGGAAATTTATATTAGACCCATGGTTAATTATGGACTAATCATCACGAAATCCTGTACAGCAATTTCTGTAATTAAAAATCTAAATTGAATAAATTTCAATACAATAGTGAAATTTGTTTAAGCGTTTAAAGTGCCTTTCACTTAATGGCTGCTTAATATTGGTCTCTAAGGTAAATATGGACCGATAATCAGAAAATTGTATGATATTATTTCTGTGAACCAAAATTGGACCAAATTTTACTATGGTTTTAGGCGTATTAAAAAAATTTCCCAGAGTGAGCATAATTTTGGACATTAAAAGGTAATTTATGGAGCGAGCTGCACGAAATTTTATAGTTTGATTCTCAGTTCTATAAATCTTTGATGTACCAAATTAAATTACAATAGCATTATTTATTACGTTTTTTATTATACTAAACAGTTTTCCAAGAGTAGGTTTTGTTATGCGGTTTAGGGTAAATTATGGACCGATCTTTACGAAATTTGACAGTGTGATTTCTAGTCCTACAAAACTATGACGTAGCACATTTTAATATTATAGCAATATTTATTACGGTTTTAGACGTACAGTATGATTTCTGGCCATATATAACGAGTTTGTGCAAAATTTTATATCATGCCGTGCATTTTAATGTTAGTTTTGGAACCAAAATTGTCAATTTTTTAGGGTGGTGTTTCTACATTTTGATTCATAACTCTGATCTTACTGCTAGAATCTTGCTGAACTTTAATCCCAAGCTGCTTAGGATCACTAGAAGCAATTTGACACCAACATTGTTCTTATCTTTTGAATTTTTCGAAAGTGAGCGTGTTTTCAACAGACGGACATGGCTAGATCGACCAGTCACATATACATTTAGCATCAAAGTAAGAGTAGGAGTTGAAGTCGAAGTCGTGAGTCGCACTCATTTGGAGTTAGTTTGGAGAAAGTTAGTACTTTTTTTCTGGCGACTCCACAGCCTTGGTAAGAACATTATATTCAAGCCAGTGATGCAAAAATTGGAGAGTTTTCCGTTTTTGTGGCGATTGTTTCAAAATATTTCAATCGAAGGAAAAAAAGAACAGATATTTTATTTTAAGCAAATGTAGGACGCTTTCAAAATATCTTACCCAATAAGCACTCAAATAATAAAAATTTAAGTGCTTTAAATATTGCTGGCAAGGCGAATTCATGTAGACGGTGGTATCGATACTACAACAAGTAACGACACCAAAAAACACAACAATGTATTTTTTTGTTGCTTTCGTTGATCGATATGTCAAAAACACAAGCAGCTTTTGACATTTCTCTCTCAAGGTAAGAAAAAAGTAGCACAGCTGTGCTTTCAACGCCACCTGAAAAATGAATTCGCCTTGATTACTGCAATCCAGGTTTAATTTATTCCATATTTTTGAGTAAAATTCCAGTTCATACAAAAATGTTTGAAACTATTTTTGTTTTTCTTTTGTATTGCTTAATCTTTCATAAAATAAAATATATGTGAACAAAAATGCTTAAATATTTCCGTGTGCTGGAAGGAAGAAGGATTTTAAACTTTCGAAAAAATGGAACCATTCATTTGCTTAGTGTAAATGCATCTTAAACCACAAAATCAAACGAAACAAAGTCTACAAAAACAAATTATAATATACATAAATACATACATACAAACACATGTGTATATGTTTATACATATGTATTTGGTATCACGGAAAAAAATGTTAAGGTAAATGAAATGGTACCATTTTCGTTATTGTCTTTGATGCCATATAATACACTCCACCACCAAAAATTGTACCATTATAAAGTCCTTTAAACTTCGTTTCCAAAGATATCGCATTTTTATATACAAGTAGAGAGTAAAAGGTAAATAAACCAACAAACTCATTAAGATCATGATTAAGAATTTCACACACCATTTTTTCTTTTTTTTTATTTTTTTTTTTTTTTTTTGATAATTTCCATTGGAATTGTAGGCTTGATTTATACTTGCTTTCAATACTTTAATCAAGTATAATTATTACGTTTTTGAGAATAGAATTTCACTGTAATTTAACGCTTGAATTTCACTGTATTTACATTGTTATATCCGACTGGATTTCCAGTATCCGTTTTGCTGGAGTATGCTATTGCATTCCAGCGTAATTCAAGTATTGTTCAAGGCTTAAAAATGGAAAACAGCACTGGAATTACACTTGATTTATACTTGCATTCCAGCAAAATTCTTATTGAGAATGTTCAACATATTGTGTAAAAATACGTAACTTTTCATATTATTTTTATTTAAAAATTAAAATTTTTCATATAAAATAGCATTTAAGTACAAATTGTAACGTGGGTAAAAGTGTAGGGAAAATTTGTGAGGTTGGAAAAAGAGAGATTTTATTTAGACAGGTAGAGATGTTTTCAAATTTCTACTGGCATCACTGACTCAAGCCTATTGAATTGTAAAACTGGTTTCATGTGTTTGTAAAAAAAATCATATTTCCAGCAATAACTTTAATCGCAGGCACTTTCAATATAAACGTTTGCTCTTCGCATATAGATGGCACATTTTTCGATTTTCAAAAAAAAATTCTATTGGTAAATCTTTTATTAGCGAACTTATTTCCATTATTTTAGGTGGGGGTAGGGAATTTGCTTTTACCCCCCCCCCCCTCCTGGATCCACCCTTGGATCCAGACCACAATTGGCTTTTAAATACTCTGGTGAAGGGTATGAATATATCACTTTTCCTTTTTTAAATTAATTTCTAACTCTTCAACATATTTCTCTTTTATTCCAAATAAATTTATGTTTACATGACATTTCGTCAAAACATTCGCTCCAGTTTTTGTTAAGCTATCGAATCGTATGGTTTGTAGATGTCAATAACCGTATTTTTTAAAATAATATAAGATTAAAATTTAATTTTTTAGAGATTTGAAAATGTATACAATCGGTATTAAATCTCCTTGCTAATATACTACTGGAGTTTAAATTACTTTAATTTTTCGGCTCCGTACTAAGAGTGTTAACCCACTAACCACTTCACTTTATTTATTAGTTTTTAAGAACTTTCTCTCTTAAGGGTTGTAAAACAAACAAAATTTTAGGTGGTTAATAGTTTAGGCTTTCCTAAGTCACAATATTTTTTGAAAAGGGTTTCAAATGTGTAAAAACATATAAAACATCAAACTGTCAGGTTAATTTTCAAGTGGTTATTAAACAACTATGAATAGGTAAATGAAAAAAGTTTACAAATGTTACAAAATACAAAACTTGAAATAACATTTTTAATTTAAATGAACTATAGTGGTTAAAAATAAGTTTTTAGTTAAAACTTCATCATACCTCAGCCATCAATCAGGTGTCACTGAAATACAAAAAAAAAAATACTCTCATTTGTATGTTTTGTCGGTTTAAATAGAAAATTCCATAAAAAAGCGTTTAAGGTTTTTTTTAGAATTTAATATACACACTACTTTGCTACCACATCACTTTTTAGGTCCTTTGTTTAACATTCTCATGTTTTCCTTTTGAAAACACAAAATCTGTCAACATTATTTAACGTTTTTCCTTTATCACGAGTCCTTATAAATGTTGTGTTTACCATAATACCAGCATAAATACTTGCTATAATATTCCGCTTATGAATATTCTGCTTATTCAGTTTTTTTCACTTCTCTTGTTCTTTTTTTCTATTTTCTTGACATTTAAGTTTTTATATGTTTTGTTTGGTATTAACACACACACACACACTCGCGTTATTAAGTATAGAAAGTAAATTTGTGTGTGTGATGTGTGTTTTCTTTTGTCCCCTTTGGACTCCTCAATTACTGAACAGATTTTTCGGGTATCGCAGTGTTTTTCTCAAGGGTCTCTAAAACTTTTTGAAACCAGGCGGAAGACTATACGCAAACAAAATATCAAAAAAGTCCCCTGACCTCACCCCCATCCCCTGACTACACACCTCCCTCCTGAAAAAGAGAATAATATCATAGCAGAGGCCAGGTAGACGCCACCCCCTGGGAGAAAAATTGTTAATCCATAATTAGAGAGGTTACCCACCACAACACCAAATATACGGAGGCGTTGTTTCTAGGCAACGACAGATGGCAGCCCCATTATTCTAGGACATGCTTTAGCAGACCAAGAAATATAATAAAAGGCAAAACAACAATACTGGAATAGATCGATACTCCAAGCACTAAGACAGTGACATCTGTCATGAAGACACGAAAAGAACTGAAAGAAATCGTGTTGGATGGAGATGCTTTGTGGAAGACATATGCCCCCAAAGAAAGTTTATGCAGACAAAAAGGAATAAATATATAATATTGTAAGGGTACAAAAATTTTATTGATAGTGGGTTTGGATGGTGCTAATGCTAATTTATACACCGATCTTCTTGAAACTTGTTGATGTAATTTCTATTCTTATTAAGCTATGAAAAACCAAATTTTACTACAACATCATTATTTGCTACAATTTAAGGCGAAAGTGATTTCCTAGAGAAGGCTTTTTATGGCAAATATGGTAAATTATGGACCGATCTTCAAGGAATAGAAATCGTCAGATCATTATTGGTTGGACATACGGAGCATTTTAAAAGAAATATTTTGAATACCCCATTTCTGAATCCAAAACTTGTTTAACGAAATTTGTATGGCTTTTAGGCTTTAACGCATTAATTTTACTTCATATCAACTATTTGAAAGTTTATTAAGTACTGTTTTGCTTTACACGCTACTCATACACAAAACGTACAAAATAAATTTTACTCTTGCTTTGCTTCATTGCCGTAAGAAAAAAAGTATCTTGTAATAGCAATATAAAAAAAATGTGAACAAATCCATACACAGCAGTTAGAATACGCAAAAAGTTACTTATTAGAAGTAAATTTAGAAAAGTGGCGTATGCGGCAAAATACAATAATTTTCCCTTTCAGTAAAATACTATTAGCCTCGTTAATGGACGTTCACAAAAATTTTAATCTTTTTTCAAAACATATGCCAGCAGCAGTGGTGAAAATACAAATAAATTCTATCGGCTATATTTTCAGAAAACTTCATGTAAACCTTTATTGTCATATATATCTACAACAACTTTTTGGCATACACGCCAATGCAATAATGAGCTGACGAAATATCGTTATATGATTTATAGTCAAATAAAACGAATTTTCGTAAATTGTTATATTAATCCGTACATTCCATCTCCAAGTGATGCTAGTTTTTTTTTAAACAAGAGGAAAATTATCAATAAAATTTAATTCATTTCATGTTGTAAAATTCCTTTCTTCATAAAAATTATTTAATGAAAATTAAATTCAATGAACTTAAGCCTGATTAAAATATCAAAATTTGGATTAAAAAACCATTAACCGTTCAATAAAATAAACGCAATACTAATTATTGTTAACAGATAAGGCACGAGCAATATCTTAACATTTGTCCTTCAAGTTGTGCTGAAAAATGTCAACAAGAAAAAAGAAAGACAAAAACATGAAAAAATGTACTTTGGATTTCAAGAAGAATTCTTGACAAAACGTACGAAAAACAAGAAGTAAGGAAGAACATGTAGATCAATTAAAATAGATAATTATTCATTCAAAAACAAATTTCAATCTACCAAGGTAAAATACCATTTGGTTTGAGGATTGATGTTTAACTAATGACGGCATCCTTCGTCAATGGCGGAGAGAGCTAAACGGCAAAACCCACTGAAAAGGTTGTGTGGTTACAATCGAAACTAGTCTGGGCAACCTGTCCGTGAAAACCTGGGTTCAATTCCCAGCTCAGTCAAGAATGAAAAATTATCAATAAATTTTAATTTATTTTTTATTGTTAATGAAAATTAATTTCAATGAACATAAGCCTGATTAAAATATAAAAATTTGGATTAAAAAACCATTAACAGTTCAATAAAATAACCACAATACTTATTATTTTTTAACATATTTTAGGGTGGTTGGTCCACGTTTAGATTTTTAACTCTTTTCCTACCAAAACGATTGTGCTTGATTTAAATCCTAAACTGCTTGACTAAATCGACAACTTGATCTGTTTATGTTAATTATTTTGTAAGTAAGCGTATTTTTAACAGGCTGACATCATCTAAATCATCTTAAAATTACTTAAGGACCCGGAATATATATTATTTATGTAATGTTTCTTAGATAAATACTAAAAAAAGTTAAACTTACTATACCCTCTTCACAATTAGTTGTGAAGAACAACAGCATGAATTTTTGTAAAATTATTCAAAAAAGCAAAATTTTTTTAAGACGCAAATTTTATTAAAATAACAAAATAGTAAAATTTTCAAATATCGAATTTTTGTTTTAAATTTTATTTTCTATATGAACGTTAACGTTCGAAATCGTTGAACAGGCAGTTTTTCTATTACAATACGAAAACTTGTTCAAATATTCCTGTAAAACGAATTTTTTTTTTAATTTTCTATATATAAAAAAATTTATATAAAAATCAGTTTTTTGCAAAATTTTATATAAATAGAATGATTTCCTTGTAAAATCAAAATTTTCTATAAATGGCGAAATTTTCCTTCAATAGAAAATTTTTAATAAATCTTTATATAAAAAGCAAATATTATGCAAAGTTTTCTGAAAATAGTTGTCCAATTAACAAGCTCGTATTTACGTCTTATTCGTTGTCTAATCGTCAAATTATACAATGTTGTATTTTTGTTGTTGGTAATTTAATAGTTTATTTAAAAAAATAGGCAAGCGAAAAAATTTTGATTTTGAGTAAATCAAAGAAAACAGCCTTCAAAATACTTTTACAAAACTCATATTTTTAGATTTCTCGAATTTGCTTCTACATCTTAGTATTTGATGTTTTTATATTAAACGATGTATTTACCTTTAAAATTACTCAATTTTGGATTTTTTGTTGCATGACTTGTTAATTTAAAATAAACGATTAAATTTTCATACAAAAGTGTGTTATTATTATATGATTGAGTTTTATATATCTTAAAAAATGTTGTATACAGAAAAACTTATCAGTAGTTTTTTATCAAATAAAAAAATTGTTTAAAAAGTATTTCAATTTAATTAATGTGGTAGCTGAATCGATTATTTTTTTATTGGCAAGACAATTAAATATTCAATTTTGATTTAATTATCATTTTCGTTGTTTTGAAATATATTTTTAATTAAAATAATAATCAAATAACAAAAAATTTTAATTGATTATTTTTGTTTAAAATAAAATAATTAATTATTAATAAATTCATTTATTATTGACGTGCTAAACTCTCAATTTTTATTTATGACAAAAACAATGAAATTTATTGTTGAGGGAAAGCGAGTTTCTATGCGCATTTCGCTGGTTGCTTAGGCCAGCTCGTCAGGAAACTTTTTCCAAATACTTTAGAAAAGCTAAAAATATTATACAAGTAAGACCATAAAGTGAATAAGAATTTGAAAACACTCAGGTCCTACATGTAACAATATCAAAGCTTCAACAAAGCCACCTCATTAAACATTGAATTTATCTTTCTTACATTCCCCTACAATTGGCTGGTTTTTCCCAACAAGAATTGTAGTTGTAAGAGGATAAAAAGAAAAAAAAAAACAAAATTGAAAAAAACAAATCGCTTAATAAAGCAACTTGCCACTTCAGTTTTTTAATTGCCGGGCACATGCAAATTTATTATCAAAAGTTATTTTTGGGAATACAAAATTGATTATTAATTAATTCATTTATTAATGACGTGGTAAACTCCCGAACTGGCCTAAGCAACCAGCGAAATGCGTATAGAAACTCGCTTTCCCTCAACAATAAATTTCAGTGTTTTTGTCATAAATAAAAAGTGGGAGTTTAGCAAGTCATTAATAAATGAATTAATTAATAATAAATTTTGTATTCCCGAAAATAACTTTTGATAATAATTTAAACTTGTAGAATTGTTGTTATGTATTGTTAACGCTCGTATATTTTTTGGACCAAAAACAGTACATTTCACTGAAATTTTTTAAAAAAGCAGTAAATCGATTTGGAAAAACAGTACTTTTCGCAGTATATATTTTATTCAACATATAAAAAAAAATTAACAATCATTTCCATCAAAATCAGCTTTTGTGGTTGTTTTGTATTTGTCGTTTGAAGCAATTGGAATAAGCAATGCCGTCTTCGTTTTGAGGTTATTGTAGAAATCAACACATTTGTACTTCAAATTACATTTGACGGTCAGAATCGCCTTCAATGTTTGCACATCTAATCGGATTTTGTCTGACGTCCAAGTTTTGTTCACTACAGAGAAGATTCGTTTCACTGATGCTGAAGTTCCTGGCAAACATAAAATATATTCAACGATCGTGGCCATTTCTTTGAATTCGCAATCGTCGTTATTGAGATGAATAAATATCTCCACCCACCGATCCACAATCGAAACATTGCCTTCTCTCCTTTGCTTAATTTTGTCGCTCGTACAAAAGTTTTTGATATATCGAAATTGGGTGTGCAAATTTACCGCATTTTCATTGGCATTGTACAAATTGTATTCGCTCAACTTGTTCATAACGGATTCGACTTCATTTCATGTTGGTGTTTCTTGAAATACTGCCCACGCAAAAAGTTTCAGTGGCTCGAACGGTGCTGTCCATAAATGTAAGTAGGAGAGTGCAGCGGCTGCGAAATTAGTTTAAATTAGTATAAAAGCATTCAAATCAAAGCAGGTAAATTACCGAAAAAATCAGTGCGTATAGCAGCCATCTCAATCGAATTGTACCCATTGTCAATAAGTTTTTGCTTTTCTTCTACTACAGCTGGTGATAAAAAATCATCCTCTTGACGCATTTTTAGTGTTTCTTCGAACAGTGTGCAACTTCGATTGCAGTGACATCATCACCTTCAATTGTCAGCACATATTTCCGGAATAACTCAGCCTGATAAAAGAAAAATAAAGTAGAAAGAGAAGAGGAAATTTCTATATAATTAGAGAAATTGAATTGGCAGAGAAGAGGAAAATTCTATATAATTAGAGAAATTGAATTGGCACCCCCAATGAATTTTTTTACCTGCTCTTGAACGAATAGCAACCAAAATTTTGATTATTCTTCACTTAAAAAATCCTTCAACTTTTTTTCTCCTCTTTCAAGTCCAAGAAAATACATTTGAAGAGAATCATAGAGTTTCAAAATACGCTTGATAGCTGGTCCGAGAGCCAAAAATCGTGTTTTTGCATATCCGAGCAGCCTGTTATGTTCCACTTCTGCTTCTTTACAAAAAGCTTTCAATGCTGTCATACGTACAGTGTTAAGGTAGAAGTGAGAATATGTTTTAACAACAACCCACTCTTCGTCGAATGGTATTTCATCACATGCGAATTTCAATGCATTGTGTGTTATGTGAGCGGCACAGCCGAAGCCAACCAAATGTGGAAGCCACTGTTTTAATCGGTGATAAACATTATTCTTTCCGCCACGAGTTTCTCCATCAAAATTAACTTTTGCATTATCGCCACAGAAGCAGACGATTTTCTTCCTCAGATCGTAGTCACTGGCAGTAGACGTTATTAGATCGGATATTAAGGTGGAATTTTCAGCTTCTTCGGTAAATTCAAAATTTTAACGCGTACTCCGACAGTAGGGATACTTTTCACGAAGTTTTGCATTAAATGTGTTTTTTCGTCTTGATTTAGACATTATTTATTATATAAAAATTAAAATTATTAAAATGAAGATAATAGAATTGAAAAAATTAAGCGACGTGTTCTAAGCAAGTATGGACAAAATCCGGGAATGCGTTGCCCACAAAATAGTTGTTGAACGTGGGCGTCGTTGCCCACAAGGAAACACGGTTTTTAATTGATTTTAATTATTTATTACGGATTTAACACTTTAATTTCAAGTTTAATTTGACTTTTTGGAAGACGCGACTTTACGAATTGAAGTTGGTAGAGATAATAATAAAATTGTAGCAAAAAAGCACGAAAAAAAGTCGATGCCTGCCACTTCTTCTGTGCGACGATTCGACGTCAACTGACAACGCACAACTGAGGCAGTTGGCGGCTGGCAACGAATCCGAGGAGAATGCTTATTTTTGAAGTAAACAATATTATGGCATAAATTCGCTGTTCGCCGTTTTTATTTCTATTACGTTGCGAAAAACAGTATTTTGGGGGAGAAAAGCAGTACGCAGTTTTTGATGTCGAAAAACAGTATAATACTGCGAAAAACAGTACAGATACGAGCCTTATGTATTGTCAATGCCTGAGCTTTATTAATTGAAATCAATTAACACATTGCTTGAAATGGCAAAGTTTTTTGATAATTTTTTTTAATTAAATTTAAAAATATCATTTATTGAAAGAAAATATAAAAAATTTAACATTTTTACAATTTTTAGTAATCAATATAATCATTTTGATAGTGGTGCAAAATCAACATTTCTTTGCTTTGATATAAAATTTGGTAATTAGAGAAAATTTTTAATTTTTTCTGCGTATTTTTAACAGGCCTGGAAATGTTCGATTTGTTTGGTGAATCCTTTTAAAATGTGACAGCTAATACGATAAATGTGATTATTCTTAATGACTTATATATATTTAATTCATTTAAATTTATTATTTTACCTATTTTAATTAAAATTGCTTATCAATAATTATTTTATGTAATTTTACCTGCAATTAAAACTCCTATACCTGTTTTAATTTCATGGTATCGAATAATGTGAATGCCATCTTTTATTAACCCTTGTCCTTTTAGAAAAAAAAAAAATAAAATTCAAGTGGTATTTTGGGCCAATTTTGCCCAATGTAGAAATATCATTTGTAAACCCTGGTTTTTTTATATTCAATGCATGTAATGCAAGTTTGGGATCGATTTTTACATAAATTTAAAATACTGTACGTTTGTTTGATTCTTTTGTGTTGACTTGAATTTCGACCCATATTTACAACATACGTAACTTTTTTGTTACAGACATTATGAAGAAGCCTTGAAATTAAATAGGCTAGTCAATTAAAAAAAACAAAACTTTCCAAAAAATTCAAGGACTAGTTTTGAAAATAACTGTTTGGGCAATTTCGAACCATGAATGCAGGATAAAAAATAAACTAAAACCAAAAATGCAGTTAAAAATTAAATGTTGATATAAAAAAAACTTATATTAAAATGGAAGCAAGTTCCTTAAATTTGGGAAAATTTTAAAATGAAATACATATGTTAATTAGCATTTACTCAAAGTGAATTGACTACATGTAGTTGATATTTGCAATTTTTGACATTTAGCAATATGATACAGTAAAGATACAACAACTTTATCTGTTCACAACTGCATAAAAAAAATCGTATTTTATTAAACGATAAGCCATACGACAAATGTTGTGAATTGGATAAGATTATTTTTTCTAAAAGTTTTAATTTCTTAAGAACATTATTAGAGATTTATTTTTCCATATACATAATCTACTTTCTTACACTTCAGTAACAAAAATATACACTTAAATAGAAATACTCTAATTCTTAGATATAAACTTAAGTTAAACAAATTTTATTTGAACAGTAGTCCAAATGTTAAATATCGCAACAAAGTTCAAACTCCCCAAAGAAAACTGTCGCAAGCAAACAAAGCAATAGAAATTGAAAATATGAGGAAGGAATAAAATATATTATAACTACTTAAAATTAATACTGGTCATTGATATTGTGTACACACATACTTCTTTTCTAAGTTTTTTTGTTAGATTTTAACATAAAAAATATGTATATTTGTTAAAACTCACACGCTCTTAAGCTCAGTAGCAAACACTATAAACATTTTCACACGCACACGTGCTCATACATAATAAAACATCGTCAATTGGCAAAAATATAAAATCAAAAAAAAAACGAAAGCAAAAAACAAAAAAATGTTGTCGACCATTACAAGGACTTCATTTCATGAGTTATTTATGGCTTTTACAAGATTACTTGTATGCGTCAGTGGAACACAACAACAACTAACACAGACTCATCACCACTTGCACACATACTAAACGATGAAAAGCTACAAAATAAACAGCAACAACTGCGAATGGCCATTGACAAGGTTGTTGTTTTCTTTACGTTTTTTTTGCTTCTAAATATTAAGGTAGCACTCACTTATACACAAACACTATATAACTCAAACAAACACATTCCTAGATCCCACATTTACCGTCACTCTCGCACTTGACACTAGACCCTAATACAAGCAAATAGCAGTTGATTGTAGCAGTGAATGAAAGTATTACAAATAATAGTGTGTCAACAACGCTTGATAGTTCAAATCGTGGGGGAATAAAACTAAGAAAGAAGAAGCAAAAAATTAAATACATAAATATTGTTTATGGAAATACGAGCAGCTCTTTGTTCGTCTTCCTCGATATTTATTTCTTACTAATAACTTAAAGGAAGTCAATACTACCAGTTCATAAAATGTGCATAAATAATATAAAAATATGCAGAGATAAAAAATATTGTTCCTATAGATGAAATCGAAAAATAATTGCAAAAACAAAAAGAGGTGGTAGAAACTACTCGATTGGTACAGGGTGTGGTTTAAGTAAATTTATAAATTTTATATTTTTTAATCAGGCTAAAGTTCATTAAATTATTTTTTATGAAGAAAGGCATTTTTTTGAAAAACAGAAGTAAGAAAGACCAGGAAAGACTTTAAAAACGAACAATTCTGAATGTGATAAATCTGATTAAAGGAAATAATTGCTCGGAGTTCCTGTTAAATTGTTTATTTTTTAATGTTCCCAAACGCCCTATACGTTATTAACAGTCGTCATCAATTGAATACTTTCAACAAAATTATACAAATGCCGACCCTGTTCATCGAATATGTGTAATTTTCAATGATCTGTACAGTATTATTGATATTACTTAAGATATTAACACTATCAAACACAATTAAATTTTATATTTAAATAGATGATGCTAAATTTATTTGAAAAATTTTGTAATAGTTTGTAATTTTTGTCTAAAGCAGTTAATCCATAGACTAAAATAAATAGATAAATAAAGAACATGTTAATCAATTAAATAAGATAATCATTCAAAAAAATTTCAATCTACGAATTTTGTTTAAAGATTGATGTTTGGCTATTGACTGCCAGCCAGCCGCCTTCAAGGGCGGTGAGTGTTAAACGTCAAAGATTTCTGAGGAGATAGTGTGGTTACTATTGAAATATGTCAAATCAAGCTGTCCGTGAATGTGGGTTCAATTCATCGGTCAGTCAAGAATGAAATAATTATCAATTAGTTTTAATTAATTTCATGTCGTTAAATTCCTTTCTTCATAAAAATAATTAAATGAAAATTAAATTTACATGAACTTTAGCCTGATTAAAATATGAAAATTTGGATTTAAAATCATAAACAGTTCAACAAATTAACCACAATTCTAATTATTGTAAATTTATAATATAATATTTTTTTAACAAATAGATATTGGGAATTATTTCTTTTCATAAGCAACTTTTTATTATATTCAACATTTTTTATTTTTCGAATTTATCCTATGAGTTAATAATAGTCTGGTAGTGTTTAAAGTCATTCCCAAAAAGTTAAGGAATAGAACTATTACAAAAAAGCTTTATAAAATACAAAACTGAAATTTAACTCATAGAATAAATTCGAAAAATAAAAAATGTTGAAAAAACTTTTTTTTTTTTTGTTTTTTTTTTTTTTTTTTTTGTCAATGTTGTTTGGTTTTTGACAACTTTTTGGTCTTTTTTTAGAATAAGCCTTAAAAACTTAGCATGTTTAAATCGCCTCTTTCAATAACTGTTTCTAAAAAACTTCAAGTAAATTCACAAGTTCTTAAATTGCGATTACCCTCATTTTTATTTCAATGGTCACTTGATTAAACCAAATTGGGGTACTCACAATTCAAAATTAATTGTTAGACACCAAATGCACAAACATTTCCTAAAAAGCAAATACCTGAAAAAAAATTCTATAAATAGCACTTATTTGCGAAATTTCCCATATGTAGCAAATACTTTTACAAATTTCCCATAAGTGGCAAATACTAGCAAAATTTCCCATTTATATCAAATACTTGGAAATTTTTTTATTAATAGCAAACTTTTGCATAATTTCCCATAAAAAGATTATTTTTTTTAATCCAATAATAGAAATATAAAATTTTTTTTCAAAATATCCAATAAATATCAAAATGTTTTGCAAAATTTCCTATAAATTTCAAATTTTTTGCAAGATTCCATAAAAATAGCAAATTATCCGCAAAATGTCTCATGAAAAAGCAATTCAATTTGAAAATTCAACACTGCTTTCAGAGACATTTAATTCTTATCTTTCTTAAATTTCCCATAAGTGGCAAATACTTGCAAAATTTCCCATTTATATCAAATACTTGGAAATTTTTTTATAAATAGCAAATTTTTGCATAATTTCCCTTAAAAAGATTATTTTTTTTAATTTTTCCATAAATAGAAATAAAAAATGTTTTTCAAAATATCCAATGAATATCAAAATGTTTTGCAAAATTTCCTATAAATTTAAAATTTTTTGCAAGATTCCATAAAAATAGCAAATTATCCGCAAAATTTCTCATGAGAAAGCAATTCAATTTGAAAATTCAACACTGCTTTCAGAGACACGCAATTCTTAACTTAATAAATGAATTAAGTACTTTTAAAAAATATTGTGCCAATTGCCACGGAAAAAAGTTTTTTATCAATTAAAAAAATGGTTAAAAAAGTATTTAAATTTAATTAATGTGATAATTGAATCAATTATTTTTTTAGTTGAAAGAAAATTAATAATATAATATTGACTTAATAAATATTTAAGTTGTTTTAAAAAAAAAATTTTAATTAAAATATTAATAAAATATCAAAAAATTTTAATTGACTTTTTCGTTTAAAATAAAATAATTTAAACTTGTAGAATTGTTGTTGGGAATTGTCAATATTTAATTAAATAAATTAACACATTGCTTGAAATGGCAGTTTTTTTAATTAATATTAAAAATATCGTTTATTGAAAAAAAAAATATTCACAATTTTACAGTTTTTAGAAATCAAGATAAACATTTTGGTAATAGGTGCAAGATCAACAACTTTTTTGCTTAATATTATGAATTTGGTATAAATTTGTTGATTATAGACGACTTTTTTCTGTGAAAAGTTACGAAATATTGGCCAAATATAACAAAATTGTACATGTTACACCAAAAAAATTCTAGTCAATTTTTTTCAATTAAGCCATTTATAAGAAATAAAATCATCTTTATTTAAAAATGTAATCAAGTGAATTAAACGTCTACATATATCAACAACAGTACTACAAAAAATGTTTTTAATATCAAATAAAATTTAATTGATTCAATTAATTTGTTTACTGGTGCAAATTTTATTAATATTTTATTAAATATCAAAAAAAAAATTTTTTTATTGAAATCAATTTTTTTTTTGTGTACAATAAACATAAGAATGATAAACTATTTACTATTTAACCAAAATTTGCGATTTTGGCCGCATAAATATTCCACATACCGCGTTATGTGCTCTGTTGCAACAAGGCGTATGTTAAATATTTAATCAACCCGTGCACAACAAAAACATGCATAATACAAATAATAGAAAATATTAATAAAAAACAGTGACCGTAACGGTTATAAGTGATATCAAAAAAGTTGTTTTATAGCAATAATTTTGCGAACTAAAAAAAAAAAATTTTTAAACAAAGTTATTTTTCAACTTAAAAATAAAAGTTTAAGACAAACTCTTCAAAAAAGAGTTTTATTTCGCCGTCATAAACTAAAACTCATTTGAAGAGTTTAATTTCGCGGTCGTCAAGTTAAACTCATTTGTGTTGCTTTATTTTTTCTGTAAGAAATTTAAACTGATTTGAGTTTTATTTTTCCCGTCAGAAACAAATTGGAATATTCAAACAACTTATTTATCAAAAATTATTTTCGGGAATGAAATATTTATTAATTAATTCATTTATTAATGATGTGCTAATAATCCCAATTTATGATAAAAAACACTGAAATTTATTGTTGTGGGAAAGCTAGTTTCTATGCGCATTTCGCTGGTTGCTTAGGCCAGCTCGTCAGAAAACTTTTTTCAAATACTTTAGAAAAGCTAAAAATATTATACATAATATTATGATAATAAATTTGCATGTGCCCGGCAAATAAAAAACTGAAATGGCAAGCTGCTTTATTTAGCAACTTGTTTTTTTTAATTTTGTTTTTTTCTTTTTATCCTCTTACAACTACAATTCGTGTTGGAAAAAACCCAGCCAATTGTAGGGGAATGTAAGAAAGAAAAAATTCACTATTTATTGTTGTGTCTTTGTTGAAGCTTTGATATTGTTACAAGTAAGAGCTGAGTGTTTAAAACAACTTATTTTGCATTTAGTTTATTGAAAAAGAATCTGAGGTCTAATCACCGCAAACGATATCAAACGAAATTGATGGACATTTTTTATTTTGGTATCATGACTCTCGATATCGAATGAAATTTATCGTAATTTAAGATGATAGCATTCGATATCGAGTAACCAAGGAGATTACGGCCCTTATCATATAAAACGCAATGCAAAGCCAAAGAATAACATTGAAAGCACAAACAATGTCATAAATATTTTTTAATTTTGTTGTTGCTTCCTACAGAAATTCACATTGCGTTTTAAAATTTCAAACGCTCCATTGCTTGTGGCGTTGAAAATTTTAAAACGGTACATGAATTTCTGTTGAAAGCAACAACAAAATTACAAAATATTTATGACATTGTTTGTGCTTTCAATGTTATTCTTTGGCGTTGCGCTGCGTTTTACATGATTAGGGACTACATCTCTCCAGTTTTCATTCAATACGTCAGTAGTGTATATCGTATGCAAAAAAATACGATGGCTTACTCGATACGATAGCTTCCTCAATATCGAATGCGGTGATTAGACCCCTGATTTTTTTCAACAAATGATTGAGCGGGTTCTTTTCAAAACTTGCCTATTGCACAATTTGCGAAAATAGGTTTTTAGAAATGCAACTATGTATTTAGAGAAAAATGTTGTTACATTATTATAGAACACTACAAGATTAGTCATTGCTTTGTACAGTATTCAATAATTTAGCAATAATATATTTTGAATAAATCCAAAATTTGAAATGGAATTATCCAGTTTTGACGCGGCTAATTGGAATAATCCACTTTGGTTATAAAGAGGAATATTCGTGTTTTGATTCAAGCCACTGTGGATTATTCGTGTCTTGCTGAAACTAATTAGGTACCTAAAATCTTATTCTGAATTAAAATGACATGAGGTACGCCTTTAAATAATTTAGATTAATTATATTTTGTTCCAAAACTGTATATCTGAAATGGGTAATGTGATTTTGAAGTGGAAAAATCTACTTTCGACGAAATCATGCCTTCAATTGCTTTTTTCGCAATTTTATTTTAGCTGAGTTTTCTTTTCAAACAATCAAAAAAATTAAAAAATTTTGAAAAGAACCTCCTCAATTGTGATAAGTAAATAAATTTGTTTTTGATATTTACTGCCTGGCCCACAATGTCGACAAGAACATTTCTTTCGTATATTTATATTGTTATGTTTTTACTTAATAAAACGCGTTAAGGTTTATTTCCTTTCTAATAAACCTTTGAGTTCTTTTAATTGCAAATTAAAATTGATGCACACACGAATTCAACTTAACAAACTTTATTTAAATTAATTGTAATGTTCACAAAATTTAACCACTATTGTAAGTAACGATCTGAACCGTTTAATGTCTCCAATCAAACTCAACTAAACTTTCATGAGTTAGCCTGTATTTATAGTTCAAAACTATTCCTAGTTGATTCAAGAACCGTCTAGTATTTTCTAGAAAGTTGTGTTCGAATTATTTTAAAATATCTTATACATCTAAATCTAAAGTCTGCAATTACAATTGCTAGAAAATTTATTACAGTGCCGTTCATAAAAATAGTAACTAATATGACATAAAACTATAATTTACAAGATAACTTATAACTAAAACCATAAATAATTCATAGACAAATCTATTTTCGTAACAATATTGCAAACAAAAACAAATTTTATTTTTTTATTATTGCTTCCAATATAAGTATGCGAAAGAAATGTTCTTGTTGACATAGTGGGCCAGGCAGTTAATTTTTAATTATCAGACACCAGCAGATTGGTCCAATATGTGTTTCGTCATCATTAACTTTGAAAATTTGATGTACTCAGCTCAACAATTTTAACAAACAGAATTCGGGAATTCTTGTTTCTTTTTCTGAATTATGTTGGTTTTAATCAAGATAAACTCTTCAAAAGAGTTTTATTTTATGACGGCGAAATGAGTTTTATTTTACACTGAAAAAATTTAAAATTTTCTCTAATCGCCGAATTCATAGAATCAAGCAAACAATTTGTTGATTTTGCACCTATTACAAAAATGATTATATTGAATACTTACATTTTAAAAATTTAATTTTTTTATTTTTTTCAATAAAATATATTTTTATTTTAAATTAAAAAAATTCTCACAAAAATTTGCCATTTCAAACAATGTGTTAATTGGTTTAATTAAATATAGCTCATGTATTGATAATTCCCAACAACAATTTTTTTTGGAAAAATTGATATGACCATCGTTTTTTTTTCAATATTATTTTTTATTTAAAATTTAATATTATATATGTTTCATATTTAAAGCCTCAGCGCCATATAGGCTTTGTAGAGGCTATATCATTATATTAAATATCTTAATATATATTTACAATATTTATTTACATTTAAGAGTACGATTTCACCTTGGAAATGTTATATTTCAAAAAAGATTAAATCAGCCGATTTTTTTTTGGCTACTTACTAAAAAAAACCATTAAAATAAAAGTCGAGCAAAAGTCAAAAAATTCAAATTTCAATACAAATCTATTGGTATATTACAGTGTATGTATTCGTTGGCTCTAACATGAAGAGTTTTTAAGTTTAAGTTGTCTGGGTGATTGTAATTTACGGTCCCTGATAAAAAATATAATTCTTTTTTTAAAAAGTAATACTATCACTCCATTTATTGCATGAAATACCTTAAAAAAAACTTCATTTGATACAAACATGTGCGTCCATTTTAGACAGTTAGTTAAGAAAAACATATTTACTAGAAACAGCCAACAAATATATAAACAATTATTTTTTATCTACATGCAAAGTAAAAAATATGTATCATAACATGTATAAACAACTTTGCTAACCGTTTGAAATGTATAAAAGTTTTTGGCAACTAAATAAACATATGGAATACTTGCGTATGAAAAACTCTTTAAAGAAAATGCTCAGAATTTGCCACAACATAACCGAATAAATTATGTGAAAATAAGCAGCAAAAAACGAACAATAATATATTTACAACATAAACATTAACCAAAATAAATGCACACACACATACACATAGAAATATTTATATACATATTAGGGATTTCATTTTATTCGGCTATGGCTTTAAACGTTTATGATTTATGAGATTCTGTTCTTTAGTTTTGATAAAACTTGGCTTGGAAAAAAATTCTTTCACTTATCGTAGATGATAAATCGAGAGCAACCCATAATACAGAGTATCTTAATTCTCAGTCCTTTTCCTGGATTTCTATAAACAAATAAAATCTTCCATTACGCCATTAGAGTCCTGTTTAAATATTTTAAAATTGTTAATACTACTAATTGTTTCGTTTAATTCTGTTTAAATATTGATATGAGAAAAAACAAATAACTTAACACATACATATAAAACTGTTGACAGCAAACACTTCCCTCCAAGCAATTGGTAGAGTGTTTTTCGACTGTCTACGAATTTTACCTACTTCGTCACATTTGGTAGTTAAACAGTAGATTTTTCGGAATTTAACAACAATAAAATACGTTAGAATCGCATTATGAGTTCCTAAATTATAATTTTTCGTTACTTTAAAGGGTTGTTCAGATAATTGTAACAGTTATATAATTACAACAATAGCTCAACTGAACAATTCCCATACTATATTGACTTCGTTGCAACGTTTTGCTGTTTAATAGTGAAACAAAACGAAAATGCGTAAAAGAGCACAGTTTGTATATAAGTTGTCATGTGATCAGTGCTACGTGTGTGGGAAATAATATAAATTTATAAAATTATATAAAATAAAGTGAAATTTTTACTATATGAAAAATGAAATAGTTATAGACCTGTACTTAAAATTAGGACTCCGCGGAATCCAAATGTTACCGAAAAGCGTTCTAGTTCATGAAAGTTGTATAAATGAGTGCACAAAACAGCCCAAACTTATTCATCGGTTAGATTGGTTAAAGTTTTAATAATTTCTCATGCATATTTTTTTAGAGCAAATGAAAATGAAATTAAAAATAATAATTTGATAATTATCTTTTTTTAAAAGATATTAGTGATTTTTTTAAACTGTCTGTTTATTTAATGACTTTAAAAATTTTAGTGTGAAAATTAGTGTTTTTGTTAAATTTTTCTAGTGAAGATCAACAATAACGTTGAGTGAAGAAAATTTGTAAAATAAGTTATGTAAAGCAATAAAAAGATATGCTAGTTATAATATGATGAAAGTTTACAAAGTTTGTGTTTGAACAAATTTGTGATTTTGTGTAGTTTTCTTTAACAAAATTTGTCCACATTAGGTTTTTAACTTTAAAACATTAACAGCTATTTTGATTAAAAGTAACGTAGATTTTTTAATATTTGTTTAACTTTTAGCTCATTTATTTTATATTTTACTTAGATTTCCCTTACAAAATCAAACAAAGATAAACAGTAAAATGACCCACTTCTTATTATAAAGAACAATAAGAAAAAATGTAACTTCAAAAGAGTGCTTTTTGGAGCCAACAGCGATACTACTAAATTTAGTTGATATTAAACTTCCAAAGCGCTCTAATTCGTCATATAATATAGACACTAAGTGGATTCTTAAAGTAAATATTACCATAGTGGGACACTTCTTCCCGAACGATGTAACTACATCAATAAGAATTGAATAGCAAAAGCGATAGATTTTTGCTAAATGGGGAAACTATTTAGATTATTTTTCGATCGAAATTGTTTGCAGGGTTATTTCAAATGAAGATCACTGACTTACTTGCTTGTATGAGAAAATATTTTTTAAATACATACCTTTTTTAAATTAGACTAAACAAATAATTAAGAACACAAAACACAAAAAATTAAAAATTTTGTTACATCGGTTAATCGGGTTAACGACTTAAATTAACCGGTTTAATCGTTAATCGAAAATAATGAATACCATAACTTTGTGTAAACAGGCACTCAAACATTTATCTCAAATGTATATACATTTGTAGAATTGTGTGTGTGTGTGTGTGTGCATTAAAGAAATTCTTTATTACCCAGCAAAAACTTTACTTACCCGGAAAGTTAAAAAGTAATGTTGGAGACATATAAACACTACTTATTTTTCGGCTGAATAAATACTTATTTTTGTTCGAGTTGTCCACAGAATTCATTACTTAAAATACACTTACTAGAAGCCAAAAATGCCTAGTTTTTATTTTATTGGCGCTAGTTAATAGACCTTATAAGTAGTTATTGAGCTCGTTAGCAGTAACTTAATAATCAGTACTGAAACAACACAATTAATAAGTGAGCATTGAGCTGATTATTAGTAAGCAAATATTAAGTAGTGAAAATAATAGTAGTAAAAAGTAGTTACTGATGTCATTACTAGTAAGTACTTATTGAGGTTTTCAGAATAATGACAATTGTAATGACAAGAACTTACCAGGTAACGTATGAAATAACTACTACATATTACCAAAATTCAAAAAGTTTTTCCTAGGTAATAGCAAATTTTTGCTAACTTTCCTATAAATAGCAAACAGTCCTAAAAATAGAAATGACTGCATAGTTTCCTGGAAAAATTATTAATTATATTCTTATATCTTCGACCTTTTTCTACTAAATATTAAATTTTAATATATTGCTTAAGCTTGAGGTCAATTTTTGTTTATTAAATTAATTAAAAAATTTTTTATTACTTAATATTTCGGTTTTCATTGGAAATCTTCTTCAGGAATTTTTTTAATATAATATAAAATTACAAAATTGTTTTTGCCAATAAATTGGAAAACAAGATTTAAAATTTAAATTACCAAATTAACCATGGCCCAATTAGTAGGTCTGCGCAAAACTACAATAATCAAACAATAGAAAAAACAACACGCATTTTGTTTGTGTAAATTATGTTAAAGATGTCAAAACCCAATTCATTTGTTTGTGTAAAGAATGGACAAGATGTAAAAAACAATTGCTACAAAAACAATTGCACGATAAAACTCTACTAAAAATCAGCAGGTGTTTCGAACAGACCTACTAATTGGGCCATGAAACTTTCTTAAAATAAAAAGAGTATTACAAACAAATTAAAAAAAATACTAATAATATTCAAAGCCTAAAACCTATTTTAATTTCCCTTTCCGTCAATTTTTTTATTTTTATCAAATAAATATTTTTAATCTGAGCTATGCCATCAGAACTATTTATTTTTATTCAATAAATGTCTGCATATCTGAGCTAAGCCCTCAGTATCTTTTTTAAAATTAATGCTTTTCTCAAATGGAACATTAATAATCTGTAACAATTTTAACACATATCTACGTTTCTTAAAATTTTTTGTGCTCAAAATAGAGTGTTCTCAAAATCACGATAATGAACAAAATCTCTGCAATGGGTTGATAATGCCATTACATCCCAGCAAAAAATTACAGATTACCAAAAGAACGACTTGCCACATAATGACTTACTTTTTTGGTTGCCAAGTTAGATTATTCGATTACCAAACGCATTACAATACATAATTAAAATAGGAAGTAATAAAATAAATACTTGTTTAAATTATATTAGAATAACTGAAAATTTTTACTAAACAAGTGATTATCAAAATGAAACTACGTGTGTTTCGACGTTACCTACTTTATGATTTTATACAAAAAATCCATTACATAATTATTGGAAAATAATGTACAATATATAACTAGTTGCCTATCACAAAAATATTTCTTCTAATTTGAATAAAAGAAAAATCCAAAAGAAATTGTAATAAATATTTAGAACGGGGTTGAAAACATTTTACAAAAATAAGATTTTTTAATTTAAGATATGAAAATTTAAGTTAGGTGTGTATAAATAGTAGGTATTAGCACATATTATTTTTTTGTATTTATTTATAAAAATATTCTACATATTTAAATATTATTTTAACAAATATTTATTAATTATTTTAACAAATATTGATTAATTATTTATTAATTTCAGGTCTGATATACGCATTTTTATTTAGAAATAAAAAGTAATTATTACATGAAATAACAAGGCTTAAGAAAAAAATATTATTTTTACTAAGTGTTACTTATTTCCTTTTAAGAATTTCATCAGCCACAAGTTTTGAAAGATGTTATGGAAAATGCTCTAAAAAGAGCCCATCAGTGCGAAGCTGAAAACGGTGGTCATTTAAGAGACATCATTTTTCATACTTAGTGTAAAAAAATTTCCCTTTTTTATATTATATAATCTGAAAGAAAAAATAAAAAAAAATTAATAAAGGAAAAAGTTATTAAACTTTTACACCCCTTGGTTTCTTTTGGCCCACCCTGTACATGCATTATTTTAATACATGCATTAGGCTTAGCAGCAATCGGAATCCATTAATTTTATTTCAGTGTTTAAATTGCAATTATGTCCTGCCTGCTTAACTTAATACGGGAATTCAACATAGGCTTTCATCTCACATTTTTATAAACTATTTTTTAATTATTTATTTTATTTTAGACGTTTTTTTCGCGGTATTTTTATGCGAGGTCGAGCCTATTTTAACAAATTTTTTATTCATAATTCAATTTCACTAATATATTATTCCTGAAAATCAAGTAAAATTTAAATCAATTGAGATTCTCAATCACCGTATTTTTCCTGATTTTAAGAGAAGTTATGGTTAAGATAAGAACTCAAAGTATGACAAAACTTTTTAAGCTGGATCGTTTTTAAAGTTTGTTCGATTTCAGTTTTGCTCATATGTATGCGATTTAGCGAACATGACTGATACCTTTATTTTTCTTCATTTTAAAGCTCTACTCTATAGGTTTCGGTAATTTGTTTCTTTAACGTATTACTATTTTGCGCCAACAATCCGTGATTTTGTTTACCTTACTATTGAGATTTCGGTTTTTAAGAAGAATCTAAAAATATCTAAAATGCTAAAATTCGTTCAGCCGTTTGGAAATTGAAGGTCGTGTAAAAACAGGTAACCCATATTCTGAAAGTACATGGTTTACATATTTAAAAATACTGATAAATTTTTTACAATGAACGTCAAACTCATTATGAAAAAGTACGAAAATTCATACATATGGAATTAGTAGTTAATCGTTTATTACATAATTTCTCTCACACACAAAAGGGACTTAAATATGTTCAGAATAGTTACAGAATATAACAACATGTTGTTAATAATTAATTCATTTATTAATGATGTGCTAATAATCCCAATTTTTTAATAAAAACACTGAAATTTATTGGTGTGGGAAAGCTAGTTTCTATGCGCATTTCGCTGGTTGCTTAGGCCAGCTCGTCAGGAAACTTTTTCCAAATACTTTAGAAAAGCTAAAAATATTATACAAGTAAGACCATAAAGTGAATAAGAATTTGAAAACACTCGGGTCCTACATGTAACAATATCAAAGCTTCAACAAAGACACAACAATAAACCGTCAATTGTTCTTTCTTACATTCCCCTACAATCGGCTGGTTTTTTTCCAACACGAATTGTAGTTGTAAGAGGATAGAAAGAAAAAAACAAAATTAAAAAAAACAAGTTGCTTAAATAAAGCAGCTTGCCATTTCAGTTTTTTATTTGCCGGGCACATGCAAATTTATTATCAAAAATTATTTTCGGGAATGAAATATTTTATTAATTAATTCATTTATTAATGGTGTGGTAATAATCCCAATTTTTGAATGAAAACACTGAAATTTATTGTTATGGGAAAGCTAGTTTCTATGCGCATTTCGCTGGTTGCTTAGGCCAGCTCCTCAGAAAACTTTTTCCAAATACTTTAGAAAAGCTAAAAATATTAAACAAATAAGACCATAAAGTGAATAAGAATTTTAAACACTCAGGTCTTACTTGTAACAATATCAAAGCTTCAACAAAGACACAACAATAAACATGAATCTTTCTTTCTTACATTGCCCTACAATTTTTTCCAACATGAATTGTAGTAAGTTTTTTATTAGTTAAAAATATAAAAAAAATATTTTTATATGAAAAAAGTAGAATTTTCTAAAAAATAAATTCTAATCGATTAATAAACATAAATTGTTCGAGTTATTCGTTATTTGAAATTGACTATTTTAATTATTCGATCAAATAATGACAAAGTAATTTCATCGATTAATCGAACAACGATTAATTGAGTGTATACTCTACTGTTAAGCCTAGTACTCTGTTCAACATTTCACGTGAAATGCTGTCAAAACCCATACGAAAAAAACTTGTGAGGAATTTCTATGAAAAAATGTTGATAGAGTTGTACTCTGTTTTATATGTGAAAAAGTTGCGAAATGTTTCTGGCAACATTTTTTTACAACGGCGAAATAATATAAGCTGCACTTATTTCACGTGGAAATTTAAGCAATTGAAAAAAGTTTAAACTAAAAACCACAATACTAATATAGTTTAAACTAAATATTAAAATGGGAACTGCAACCGGTAACAGTTTTTCATCAATATTTACTTTAATTTTTACTTAATTTTTTATTTAAAAATACTTTTTAGTAAAATACATGTGGGTTTTGTTTAGATATGCAAAACAATATCGCATTTTTTGAAAGATTAAAAACGTCAAATTGTGCAAACTCTCGTGATAAGTAACATTGATACATGTCAAATTTTTCGCATGAAATAATAAATGTTGCTGAACATTTTTCACAAATTGGAACAGAGTACTAGGCTTTAACGGTAAAACTGATTACACTGCTGTATTGAAATTAATTCTAATTTATTTTTTGTAATACCAAAAATCAGTCTTCAGAATTTTGGGATGATTGGTCCATAATTCACCAAACGTCCAATACAACTTACCCTCCCAAAAATTGTTTTAGTTCGGCTAAAACTGTTACGAGTCATGATATTTTACTCAAGCCAGTTCAAAGTTCTAACAAGAAACGCACAAAACTTTCTTATTGTCGGTTAAGGTTTGTTAGGTGAAAGTTAGTTAATGATGATATACTTATATGTATGTATTTATCATACAGAGCCCACTCCTGTCGGTGGGGGTATCAAAGATTCGGCACAGCCGAATATAGCACTCTAACTTGTTTAAATTAAAATTAAAAATACAATTTATTGAAAAAATACTCGCAAGTCTAAAATTTTTACAATTTTTTGTAATCAATATGTAGTAAGTAAAACACAACACGCACCTTTGATGGTTATAACAAGACTGATCTCTTTATTATTCTCCTTATCAAACTTAGGCTAATATTACGTATAAGTTTCTACATATGTATGTGTGTTACGAAAAAGCAAAGAACAAAAATGCAACCGTCGCTTGACGACGATGCTTTATTTACAATAAAGCTTTATTGTTCTAGATCACAAGTGTTTACCTAACTAAAATATGTGTGTACTTAAACCAGTATATGTATATATGTACACTCAAAAGAAAAATCAATCCATTCGTACTCAAATCAATCCGGAGCGGTATCAATAGTACGGTGAGTACGGATTTTCTCGAATCAAGTACAGAAAGATTGATTCAAGTACGGATTATTCAATCGCGAAATACTCAAGTTATCCATATTTAATCCCGGATTCGTACTTAAAATAATCCGAAAATGAGATTGATTTAAGTAACACTGAGATTGAATCAATCTCAAAATGTACTTAAGTCAAGTGTTATAAAGTTGATTTAATACCGAATTCATTCTTTAAATAAACCAAAACTGAAATTAGAAGAAGAATATTATTATAATTAATTTATTTACCTGTTTTACACCGTACAAAGTTCCAATTATAAAACACCACCATCATGCCAGATATGATGTTTACTTTAAAAACTTAATATACATATTTAGCTAACAATATAAACTAAATGAGAAGTGAGAAATTGAAGGCAAGTAAAATTGATTAAGATTTAAAAATGTGTTTTCTTCTTATTCTGTTGTTTTTGTTGTTTCTACAAACAACAAGCAAATCGTTTTTAGCTACTTGTGTGGTATTGCTGTAGTGGCTACAACAAATTTGAATAAGTTATATGAGTTAAAAACGCTCAATTTGTAAATTTACTCCCAGAGTGGCAGTACCACCGAAAAGTTCAATCTTTTTTGTACTTGGTTTAATAATTTTATACTTACTTTAAGAAATTCCGGGAATGATTTTCGAAAGTTATCTCATTTAGGATTGTTGGGAGTACGTTTTAGTGTTATTCGTACTTGAATTTTTAAGTCTGGGAAATTATACTTGGTACAGTGAACCACCACACATTTACTATAAATATAATCATTTTGGTAATAGGTGAAAAATCAAAAACTTGTTTGCTTGGTTCTATGAATTTGGTGATTAGAGAAAATTTGTAATTTTTTCTGTGCAAAAACTTCCTATCAATAGAAATTTTTGTAAAAATTCCCAGTCTATTGGATACATGAAATTATACTTGGTACAGTGAACCACCACACATTTACTATAAATATAATCATTTTGGTAATAGGTGAAAAATCAAAAACTTGTTTGCTTGGTTCTATGAATTTGGTGATTAGAGAAAATTTGTAATTTTTTCTGTGCAAAAACTTCCTATCAATAGAAATTTTTGTAAAAATTCCCATAAATAACAAATTTTCTAAAGCTATATTCACACCTATCAAATATTTGACGTCCTACACGTTACCACTAACTAGTTTTATTAAAAAAGTGTTTACTTTTGCAAAACGTTTCCCAAATCAAATATCCTTTAACAGTTTCTAAATTACATTTTACAATTATCTTTTTACACATAAGGTTTAGAAAATCAAAAAAAAGTTGTAATAAATAAAGCTAAAATTCGATCAATTAACTTCGATTTTACGTTAAATATTTGCTAGGGAACTTTCCTGTAAAAATCTTACTTACAATAAACAGCAAATTGTTTAATATTTTCCTAAAAATAAGAAATTTTTTAAAAATGTTTCTCATAGAGAACAAAATCCCTATAAATAGCAAATTTTCTACACAGAATTTATGTAAACATATATTACAAAACTTGCTTTAAATAGCAATTTTTTTTGCAAAATTTCGTATAAATATCAAACCTGGAAAAAAATTTTATATATATAAATTGTTTTAAATTTTTTATAAATAGAAACTTTTTGTATTATATTCTTTAAACAGCAAAGTTTTGCTAAATTTTCCACAAATAAATAGCAGCGACTTGAAATATTTCATATAAATAAAATTTTATGTTAAATATTTTGTGCAAATAGTAAAATTTGCAAAATTTCCTTTTTGGAAAATTTTCCAAAAGAAGCAAAAATTTATCCTATTAAAAGTATTTATTTGCAAAATTTCCTATATATAGCAAAATTTTCTTTAAATGGGTAAATAACCCAAATTTCCTATAAATAGCTTATAAAGGGTGCTTAAATTTCAAGGGCCGATGTTGATTTTGAATAAAACACAAATTATTTACGAAATTATTGTCATTTCTCTTTATTATGATAATATTGGTATGGTTCAATTATGTATGGAAAAAAATATAGGCCAAATGGCCTCCATCCGATGGTCCAAATTTCCGATGACGCTGAGACATAATTGAGGTTCTATATGCCGTTAATGGGTATTTTCTATTAAATAACCGCAAAGAATGAAGTCCAACAGTGTAAAGTCACATGATCTGGGCGGCCAATTGACATTGCCACCAGGTGAGATAACACGGCCATTGAATTTGTGGCGCAAAGCAGCCATTGTTTTGTTAGCTGTGTGGCAAGTGGCACAGTCCTTTTGAAACCACATATCGTCTACATCCTTATCTTCCAATTCGAGCCATAAAAAGTTCGTTTTTATCTCACGATAGCGAACACCATTCACAGTAACTGCCTGACCGGCCTCATTTTGGAAAAAAATAGGGACGGATGATGCCGCCAGCCCATAAACCGAACAGTCACTCTTTGTGTGTGCATTGGTTTTTCGACAATCACTCTTGGATTATCATTCGTCCAAATGCGGAAATTCTGCTTATTGATGAATCCGCTGAGGTGAAAGTGTGCCTCATCACTGAAGATGATTTTCACGATATGCATTTTGATTTGAACGCCCATTTTCATAATAAGCATGAATAACTTTAACGCGTTGCTCGATTGTGTATCTTTCCATGGTTCAAATTGAGTAAGTCTGAAACTGAGAAATGTCATATGAAATGCAGAAAACAACTTGTCGTTTAGGTGTCGTTCACATTCAACATCGGCCCTTAAAATTTAACCACCCGTTATTTGCAAACTATCATATATATATTCAGTTTTAGCAAAATTTCCTTTAAATAGCCAACATTAGCAAAACTCCTTACAAAAAGAAAATTTTTGTTTCATTTTCTATAAATAGAAACTTCTTGCCAAATTTCCTATACGCAGAATTTTTTTCAAATTTCTTATAAATGGCAAATAATAACAAATGTTTCCTACAAATATCTTATATCGGCAAACAGTCCTTTAAGTAGCAAATTCTTGCAAAATGTTCTATAAACAGTAAATTTTTACAATATTCCCAAAAAAAATAGCAAGTTTTTAAAATTTGTTTGCCAAATTTAAAATAAAATTATTGCAAAGTTTTGTTTAAACCTTTAAATACTTTCCGAATTGAGAAAAAATAGAATATTATTCAAAAAGCAGTCACTAATACAAAAGTTATTCGTATCTATGCACTACCACTTCCGTGTTATTTATAAATATTCTAACCCATGCAGACCAACTAACACATATATACAAGAAAATATTTTGCAATACAATATGTTGATGTAGATTCTTAGGGAAACTTCAAGTGCACATTGCACACTACCCAACAAACACGAAGTCAAGCCTTTGATATGAAATTACTTTATCACTTGACATCAAGCATAATTTTCTAACCTTTTTCGATTGTTTAAATTTAACATTTTAATTCAAATTAACATACAATGTTTTATCAATTTTATATGCAATCTTTTATATAAACAGGGGAACAATTTTTTTGTTGATGATTTTTGAGAATCTTCTTGTCCATTGATTTTAATGAAATATATATAATTTTAAATGTATTTTTGTGTAGATATGCACAATATAATTTTTTTTTTCAAAATTTTTAGGATTAAAGTGTTTGAAAAGTGTTTTAAATTTGCTTGCAAACACACAAACATACAAACACATTTTTGTTTTGGAAAATTAATAAAATTTTTCGTTTAGAAATTTATATCTTTTTATTGTTGTTGCAATATACATATTGTTTTTTTTTCATTTTATTTCTTAGAACCTTTTATACTCAGAACCTTTTATACTCGAAACTTTATCACACACTCATTGTAAAAATAGTAAAATAGTAAATACGTAAATGCTTTAATAATAACGAATAAAAGGAATTATGAAAGGACATTTGCTATTTTCTTAAATTTAGGTAGCCCTTTTAAATAAGAATTGCATATTCCATACGTGCATAAAACGATTAATTTTAACTGTTAGTGTCAAGTGGTCGAATTTCGGCCACCTGGTGTTTCTAGTTGTTATAAAATGACATTCTAAAATCAAAAATAAACTTGGTAGCACTAAAGCGAAAAATAAATGTAAACAGTAAAAATGGCGATTAAAGTTAAATGTGTTACACAATTAAAGAAAAATTACATATAACGTGAAGTAAATTCTCCTTTAAAAACCTAAACTTCTTGTTATAAAATATAAATTACTAGCTAACCCGGCAAACGTTAATTTGCCTAGAAAAGTATTGTTTTTGTGTATATTTCAAATACAGATACAGAATCAGGTACAGGTAATATTCGGTGCAGATAATTTATCTTTATTTAAAAAAAAAAAAAAAAAAAAAAAAATATGAAAATGTGAATTATAAGTAAACTATTGAAATAGAAATTGAGTAGTATTGAGTACCCAAATGAAAAGTATTGAGTAGTATCGAGTATTGAAAAGTAGTAGAATTTGCCAGCACTACTTCTGTGGCATCACTCCATACAAAATGTATGAGAAAATTAATTTTCTTTATAATTTCGTTTTTCTGGAATATTTTAGACATTTTTTGCTATTCCTCTTATGTGGCCAGAGACCATTCCGAATTGGTACGAATCATCGAAATCGGTCCAGCCGTTCTTTAGTTATAAACGTAGTAACTAACGCCACTTTCTTTTATATAGAAGATATAGGAGATTAATGACATCAATTTAGAAACCTCCGTCGGCTCATGCACAACTACTTTGATACAGATCAAAGCATGATCAATTGCATAGCTTACGATTTGATTCATTTTCAATGGCACTTCTTGTCGGAAATTTTTCATACCAACATAGAAACCTTTACCGGCTCATGCGCAAAGACCATAGCATGATCAAATGATATAATTTATTTTGAGTAATTTTCAATGGTGCCGCCTATCGGAAATTGGTCATAACAACCTAGAAACCTTTGTATGCTAATACTCAACAGCTGTGCTAAAGAACATAGCATGATCAAATGCATAGTTTATGATTTAACTCATTTCGAGTCATTTTCAGTGGCGCCACCTGTCTGAAATTGCTCATATCAACTTATAAACCTTCGCCCGCTCATGCTCAACAACTTTGCTAAAGATCATAGCATCGTCAAATGCAGAGTTTACGATTTAATTCATACTGAGTAATTTTCAATGGCGCCACCTATTTTAGAAATCGGTCCAGCCGTTCTTTAGTTATAAACGTAGTAACTAACGCCACTTTTTTTATATATATAGATTTGTGAGTAAAAAATTAATAGCAAAGTGGAAGTATGTGAATAAGAATAAAACGGGAAAGCCAAGAAAATATAAGTTTGTTGTTCGATCGGTGCTACGCCATGACAATCCTCAAAATAAAAACAAGCCAAGTACTTCGCCTTTGCAAGAATCAGAGGAGGGAAAGAATATTTTTTCATCTGTTAGCTGTGGTGCCGAATGTTAAGCTCACAGTTTATTTAAATAAAAAATGAATTTAAATTAAAAAAAAAAATATTTTTCATTTATGTTGGACATTGTATTAAAATCCACATTTGAAAAACATTTGAGAATAACGGTTGAAAGCAAGTTGAAAATAAATGCATTTCTCAATTCGAAAATAATTTCCCCATTTTGATTCTCAACAATGTGATTTTCAAATGATTATCGAACGTTTGTCGTTTCAGAAAAGGTTTGGCTTCAAATTATTTTCAATTTAAAATTAAATCTCCGGCCCCTATTATGAGTTACATTCGCTAAACGATTTATTAGTTTTGGTGTTCAAATTCCACATTCTTAATTATTTTTGGCTATTTTATGCAAGTCTAAAGTCGACAGTAGTAAGCAGCAATTGGTAAAGCTTGTTTTCCTTATGGAACAAAATCCTTTGTTGGCAAAAGGAGTTTTTACACAAGTTCATCTTCATCAGAAGAATCATCGTACCATAATTTCGTCGTAGTCATGATTTATATTAGTTTTTTTTTTTTAATTTGTTAACAAAAATTTTTTATTTAAAGTGACAGCTGATAGAAAATGAACTACTGTGAATAAACTAAATCACAATATTAGTTTTTTATCGAATGTGCGCCATAATACCAAATCAAAATTCGTTCGATCAACTAATTCGACTGCTGTCGAAAATCGAATTAATTTCACAATAGGCACCTCGGTGTTTGTTGGGTAATAACTGATACATACAATCACATGTGCAAAAGTACAGATTTACTTACTTATGAATTTACATACATATGTATAGATATTTTTTATGCTCAGTTATTTGGCATACATTTATAAATAGATAAAAATAAAACTGAAAGAAAAATGCACGAGAAGATACAATTTTTTAATGTGTTTATGTGTGTATCAATGCAGACTCAGTTAGATACTAATATTTACATGCATCTGAAAGTATTTTTCTAATTTTTTCCCTTACAACAAAGTAAATGTATATGTGTGTGTCTGTGTGTGTATGTGTGTGTGTGGATATTTGTTTGTATTTTATTTCTTTTAAAACGGTAGTTGGGTATTTTCCTTATCGGAATAAGCTTATTTCGTTCAATGAACTGAAAAATATTGTTTACCTCACAGTTTCCGTTACATATTTATTGCAAAAAACATGTAGTATTTTTATGTTTCTTTTGCTTTTCCATATCATATTCTTAGCTTCCCTTCTATTCGCACCAATATGTGTATAAATTTAACACATATTTATGAGCTGTATACCACATATGTACTTATACATACGGTGACCATATTGTTGAAACAAGTATGCAGAACATGAATTCCACGAGTGATTAAAGAAAGAGTATTCTACAGACATTTGATTAAGATTATTATTATCGAATTTTAAGCGATTAAAAGTCACAAAAAATATTGCTTTTATATCCTTTTTATCTTTTTCTTCAAATTTTACTTGGCCGCAATTGTCTTTACAATTGTATACGCTAAGAACACATATTTTTCGATATGGTAACCTTCCACAAAATTATTTTTGACCGGATATGCAGAGAAGCTTAAGCTAAGCGTAGCTAGCGAAGCCGGTGTTTATTATATCATACAGCAGAAAATTGTTGGGCCCGGCCGTAGTCCGGCCAGTGTCGAAGTTATCGATACTGGATTTGAGAATGTAAAATTCGTGATATTCGAAATCGAGATTTTTAGTTTCGGGTATATGATAAATACTACTTTGTAAGTTTTATTAAATAAATATATAATGAATTGATTTCATAATAATTTTTTTTTATCAAAGTTGGTTTTAGGAATACAATTGTTTATTAAAAGATTTTGTTCGTTGTGCTTAATTCCCTTTTTTTATAATTAATAAAAACAATACTAAAATTTATTGTTGGAGGATAAGAGTTACAGCCACACCAATGTTCACAATATAAAAACATACAAACATTGACATACATGTGTATGTTTGTATGTACTTTTACTTTTAAATTACTTTCAAGACGGTTGTCATATCGGCGCGTGTAACACTTCCGCCACAATCCAAATAATTCTTTGGAATTATTTGCAAACACTAAACAAAAACATACAAACATTAACATACATATGTATGTTTGTATTACTTCCAACATTTACAAGATCGTTGTCATATCGGCGCGTGTAACACTTCCGCCACAATCCAAATAATTCTTTGGAATTATTTGCAAACACTAAACAAAAACATACCTACAAACATTAACATACAAGATCGTTGTCATATCGGCGCGTGTAACACTTCCGCCACAATCCAAATAATTCTTTGGAATTATTTGCGAACACTAAACAAAGAAATAACAAATCAGGTCAATCGACCGACGAGTTCACAGAACTGTTTTTGTCTAAATAAATTGCTGAGATCTCTCTTTTTCATTCTTCAATAAATACTTTATAATTACTATAAATAATAAGTATCAAAAAAGATAGTTGTCAGTTGTATCTTATACTTAGTTGTCTTGCTGTGCATTACCACAGCAGACAAAACAATAAAATCAATTCAAAAAAGATAAACAGTGTGTTTTTTTTATTAAATGAAATTAACATACATCTAATTGGCGCAGTCGGTAGGATTCGCGGAAGGATAATACTCTTTCTTTCATATTAATGAAAATTACGCGAATCTGCAATAAGCGAACCTTGCATTACCAAGGACTAAACCGTGAACCTGAAAATAGTCGGGAACAATAGTGCCGTAATCCTTACAATACTAAGGAAAAACAACCTTTAAATAAAAAAAAAAAAAAACTAAAACTAAAGACGTGATATCCTTAAGAACCACAGTCATAAAATTTTTTTTTAAAAGACTAAAATTGCAAAGTGAAACACAGTCATAAAATTTTTAAAAAAAAAAAAGACAAAAATTAAAAAAGTGATATCCTTAACAATCATAAAATTTTTTCTTAAAGGACTTAAATTAAAAAGTGAAACACAGTCATAAAATTTTTTAAAAAAAGACAAAAATTAAAAAAGTGATATCCTTAACAATCACAAAAATTTTTTCTTAAAGGACTAAAATTAAAAAGTGAAACACAGTCATAACATTTTTTAAAAAAGACAAAAATTAAAAAAGTGATATCCTTAAGAATCACAGTCATAAAAATTTAAAGGACTAAAATTAAAAAGCGAAACACAGTCATAACATTTTTAAAAGACAAAAATTAAAAAGTGATATCCTTAAGAAACACAGTCATAAATTTTTAAAGGACAAAAATTAAAGAAGTGATATCCTTAAAAATCACAGTCATAAAATTTTTTACTTAAAACCAAACCAACAAACCGAAAAGAGAAGACCAGCAGCGAAAACCAGGTCAAGCTAAAGAGTAAGAGACCACAGAAATCAAATCAACAAACCGAAGAAGGAAGACCAAGAAATTCGTGAGCAGTGGGAAACAGGTAGAGCTAAGAAGTGAGAAGCCAGAACAACAACAACACGAGTTCCAGCTACCAAGGAAGGAGGACCAAGAAGTTCGTGAGCAATAGTATAGTAAGTTTCATTTAAGTATTAATAGTATAATATACATATACGTCTTATGAGTGACACGGAATCAGTAGAGTCAACATCGGATTACGTTTCCGATCCCGAGTTTGAACAAACAAACCAATTTTTAGGAATACATACAATAGAACTGGACCCAGGATTTGACTCAAACGACGGCTACCTGACCGAGGTGTACGAACATATTGGACAAAGAAACAATAGCGACACTCAAGAAAGACGTACCGTTAGAAGACGACGAAGACAACGACCTATTAGACCAATACAACATTTTTGAAAGACTTTTCCGTTTTCAATAGACACACTAGCAAAATGACACAGCCCAACCCTCCATCCATTGTTCTGGACCCCATCAAATACCTTGAAAGGCTTCCCGAATTTAATGGGGACAAACGTGATCTTTATAATTTCATAACCCTAGTGGATAGAGTATACCCACTTCTCAGACAATATGACGAAATGTCACAATTAGTATTCTCTGACTTGATTAAAAGTCGTCTTAGGGGCAAAGCTAGGGAGACAATTGAAATTAATTTTCACGCACAATCCTGGACGGATGTAAAAAAAATATTAATGAATAATTTTGGCGAAAAGTATAGCATTGAAGATTTATTCGATCAAATGAGAGCCGTCTCATTCAAAACAAACACAATCGAATTTTACAACGAAATAAAAGATAAATTAAGAAATTTGAATAACAAAACCAGCATGATAATGGGCGGAAACACAGGAGCAGGTCAAATCGCTACAAACAATATGCAAAGCGCCTTGAATATCTTCAAAGAAAAAATACCAGAACCCATGAGGACTATTCTAGCCTGCCGTAACCCGAGCACCCTAGAAGATGCCATGGAAATTCTATTCAAGTCGGGTTATGCATACTACGGTAATAAAACAGTCAAGCCAGGTAACAATTCATACGGTACCAACAATAGACTGAAAATAGAAAACAACTTAAATAGACAATCTAGCGGACATAGTAATTCGAGTAACAGACAAACATACCAGAATTCCCATACAAGGGCAAATAACCACCAAGCACCAAACCAGCACTATAACTCACATTATCAGCAGAATCCAAATAACCATAGACACTTTAGTAATCCGAACTGGCGACAGCATAATTCTCATTACCAACAGAACCCTAATAACCAGAATTACCAAAGAAATTTTAATAGCCCGAACATACCAAACTTCCATCAAAATGGACAACCAAATGAAAGAAATAATTTTCTGCCCGTCCCTGAGCCAATGGACGTAAACTTCGTTCACGATCCCGAAGAGTCATATATACCTCAAGAGGCATCATTCGAACAATACTTCGACCAAGAAGAAATACAAGATACTGATTCTTTCGAAACCCCCCAAAATTTTTCCTTTAGTAGCCTCCCCGGAGAATTACCACATATAGTATTAAAGGGCGACCTAAAATTTATAATTGACACTGGTGCCACGCACTCAATCATCAATCCGGGGCTATGCAACCCCAAATGGAAGGTTGATGTACCACCAGTAAACCTCAAAACGTTGCAAAACAATGTGAAAACAAACACGGTATATAAAGTGCCATTGTTTTCTGAACTAGGGAATCCACAAGACTGGATTTACTTAATCGAATGTAAATTCCATAACACATATGATGGTATAATTGGGAATGACATCTTACGTAAATACAAAGCAGTAACAGACTATAACCAAAATATTTTAAAGATAAATAACCAGATAATTCCCTTGAAATTTCCGAGTAATCATACAGTTAAATTTGTCACTAATGTAGAATGCGGATTGGTACACATTACAGATTTCCGTTCTTCCAGCGGCGAAATAATTCTTAGAGAGGGAATATATAATTCTGAAAATTTTAAAGTCGAAATAGAAACCAATCTTGAATGTCCCGAAATAATTTACATTAAACCTGAAAATGCGTGGCCAGTAACAATGGAAAACTACTTTCTTTCAAATGAACCAATAACAAGTGATAATCACAGTGATTTACCATTACGGGACCAAATTAGAATAGATCATTTGAACTCTGAAGAAAAAACGAAATTTTTGCGATTAATAAACAAATACTCCCAATTGTTCTATCAGACAAATTCTAACCTAACTTTCACTAACGCTATTAAGCACCATATTAATACTGTTGACGACATTCCAATACATTCCAAAACTTACCGCTACCCGTACATACACAGGGAAGAAGTGAGCCGACAAATCCGTGAAATGCTAGAAAACGGGATAATTAGACCGTCAAATTCACCATATTCAGCTCCAATTTGGATAGTCCCTAAAAAGGACGATGCAAGTGGACAAAAAAAATGGAGGCTTGTGGTAGACTATCGTAAGCTTAATGAAAGGACTGTGGACGATAGATACCCCATCCCAAACATAGATGAGATCTTGGATAAACTTGGTAGAAGTCTATATTTTACTACACTTGATCTCGCTAAGGGATTTCACCAGGTCGAAATTGCAGATAGCGACATCCATAAAACTGCGTTTTCAGTTGAAGGAGGGCACTACGAATTCCTTCGTATGCCATTTGGCTTGAAAACCGCACCCGCCACTTTCCAACGCCTAATGAATAACATCCTAAGCGATTTGCTAAATAAAGTGTGCTTAGTATACTTAGACGACATTATCGTCTTCTCAACCTCTCTTGACGAACATTTAAATTCACTACGTTTAGTAATGGATCGACTAAAAGTTGCAAACTTGAAGATACAAATCGACAAGTGCGAATTTCTAAAACGCGAGACAGAATTTCTTGGCCACATTGTGACCCAAAAAGGTATTAGACCAAATCCAAAAAAGGTGGAATGCATATTAAAATACCCGATCCCCCAAAGCCCAAAACAAATTAAACAATTTTTAGGACTTAGTGGGTACTACAGAAAATTTATTAAAGATTACTCCAGAATAGCAAAACCTATGACGAACTATTTAAAGAAGGACGCTAAAATTGACTTACATAACACTGAATATCAGAAAAGTTTCGAAACCTTAAAAACCCTACTTGTGAATGACCCCATACTAGCATACCCAAATTTCTCTAAGCCCTTTGTTTTGAATACCGATGCAAGCAATTTCGCATTAGGGGCGGTATTATCACAAGAAGGCCATGCAATATGCTACGCAAGCAGGACTCTAAACGAACATGAACTTAATTATAGTACGATAGAGAAAGAGCTTCTTGCTATAGTATGGGCGGTAAAATACTTTCGACCATACTTATTCGGTAGAAAATTCTCTATCCACACTGACCACCAACCACTACAATGGCTATTCTCGATCAAAGAACCAAATTCACGACTCGTTAGATGGAGACTTAAATTAGAAGAATTTGACTTTACTATAAAATATAAAAAGGGTGCGAATAATGGAAACGCTGACGCGCTCTCCCGCATCAAACCACAAGTTAACTTTTTCGAGCAATTCATGACTAGCGTTATTACAGAGAAAAATGGCCCTATAAATATGTACAGAAACCAAATAATAATTCGAAAGGTGGGGTCAGGATCTCTAAAGATAAGGAACCAAAAAATTTTCAATAACATCAGGAAACTTATTACCGCAAAAAACTTCGACGAAGCCACAATGTTGTTGATAATTAAGAATCACTTTGATCCCAAAAAGCTGAACGCTGTCTTTATCGAAGACCCTGAAACTTATGAAATATTCGAAAAAACAATTTCAATATACTTCGGACAAAGTAATGAATTTAAGATTATTAAATGTAACAACATCCTTACGGATATCCTTGACGAAAATGAACTGGTAGAACATATCAGGAAAGAACACATGAGAAATAATCATAGAGGTATAAATGAAAACTTCCAGCAATTAAAATATAGCATTTATCACCCCAAACTTAGAAAACGATAACACAATTTATTAATAGTTGTGACGTCTGTAATAGGGAAAAATATGAAAGGAATCTAATACGACCAAAACTCCAAATCACCGAGACACCAAGTGGACCTGGACAAATTGTACATATTGATGTTTTTTATAGCTTGAGAAATACCTTATTCCTGACTTTTATAGATAAATTTAGCAAATTTGCACAAGCAATAAAGATAGAAAACCGAACATGGATAGAATTTAAGAGAGCGGTTACTCAGTATCTGAGCATAGTGGGTAGTATAAAAAAAATTGTTACAGACAACGAGTTAGGTTTTAAAGCCCTACCTCTAAAGGATTTCCTCAAAGAAAGAAATATAGAGATCCACTTTACATCGAATAACAATCATTCATCTAATTCAGACGTTGAACGCCTGCATAACACAATTAACGAACATATTAGAATCCTCAGACATGATCCTGACAAAGACATCGATACCGTTGAAGAGAAATTAAACAAGATAATAATGTTTTACAATAACACCATTCATTCCACGACCGGGTGCAGACCCTCAGATTTCATAAACGGAAAGATAACGCAAGATAACTTTCCATTGATAAAAGATAAAATCCAAAACACAAAACGTAGGACGATAGAAAAAATTAATCAAAACCGCGAAGACTGTGAACTTCGTACCGGGGACGTTTACATAAAACAAGATAGGGGCGGGAAAAATCACTCAAAATTCCGTAAAGTTAATGTCACAGAGTTCGACGACAATCATGTTATCACAAAAAATGGGCATATATATTATAAATCTCATTTAAAAAGGAAAAGGGCACTGCAGTAACCTCCCTGTTATTTACAGATTCAAGATGATGAAACCACTAATTATTCTACTTCTAATAAGGACCGTTAAGCCACAAGTTCTGGACGTACAAGACTTGAGCAATAATCACGGATACCTACCCATAAAAATCAGAGACGTGAACATAGTAGACTACTATATAAAGGTTATCCATGTAATCAACACTACCAAATACATAGACACGGCAAACACGATAAACGACAATATACAAAAATTAGGTAATACATATTCTAACGTTACCCCTTTACTAGAAAGTATTGGAAAAAGTATGGACCTTTGTAGGACAAAGATTTCTAACCTCATACCTAAATTCAGACAGAAACGTGGTCTTATTAACATAATAGGAAAAGGACTTAAATACGTTACAGGGACAATGGACAGCGATGACGAACAAAACATATTAAACCACTTTTCCAGAATAGACAAATTTAATAACGAGACATCAACAGAAATAGACCAATTGACTTACTTAAGTACGACATTATCGAACAAAGTCTCTAATATAACTTCACACATTAATAACCAACAACATATTATACAGACATATATTCACCACTTTAAAAAATACATAGGAAATAAAATCCTCAACCTAGAAGACGAAACCACATTCCTAGAAAACATATTCAGAATTAATAACGATTTGAACTTACTGACAAACCATGTAGACGAAATAGGACACGTTATATTTAACTCTAGACTAGGAGTAATACCATCCGACATATTGACAAAAGAGGAATACGAGCTCATGGATAATATAGAATCCTACATCCATACCAATATTTCCGTAAAATACAGACATAATTTAGTTATACTTACTCTACAAATTCCTAGATTCTTAAACGAGGCATTTGCTGAAGTTTTAATTGAACCAATTCCAAATAAATTTAACAGATCACTAGCCTTAAAAGATAATACTTTTCTAATACATAATAATGAAACCTATAATAGCGACACTTTTGATTATAAGAAACTACGTAAAATAAAGGATAACTGCATCCAAAATATTGTAAACAACAAAGAACCAAATTGTAACATGAATATGTCAATTATGGAAGAGGAAAAAGAAATATATCCTGGATTGCTAATATTTAAGAATTTTAAAAGCAAAATCGAAACTAATTGTAACACCACTGTAAACTTTGGCAAAATTAAAACTTTCTTAATTAAATTCGAAAACTGCAATATAAAAACTGAACACAGATCCTATGAAAATTACAAAATTAATGTTAAAGAAATGTTTGTTATAGAAAGGTTCATGTTAAAAATTAAAGAAAATAATGAATCCCTTCCAAACTTACACTTAGATCCACTAAAATTTAACGACACAATAACACGGATAAACAGAAAACTATTAAGTAATCATATACTAAATATCAGTAGTAATGTAAGTGCCTTGGTTGTCATTGTATCTATTATTATCCTAATCTACATAAGAATGAACAAGAGAATTTACATATTATCTTCGTCGGAGCCTCGAACTAACGGTGGGGGAGTTACAGCCACACCAATGTTCACAATATTAAAACATACAAACATTGACATACATGTGTATGTTTGTATGTACTTTTACTTTTAAATTACTTTCAAGACGGTTGTCATATCGGCGCGTGTAACACTTCCGCCACAATCCAAATAATTCTTTGGAATTATTTGCAAACACTAAACAAAAACATACAAACATTAACATACATATGTATGTTTGTATTACTTCCAACATTTACAAGATCGTTGTCATATCGGCGCGTGTAACACTTCCGCCACAATCCAAATAATTCTTTGGAATTATTTGCAAACACTAAACAAAAACATACCTACAAACATTAACATACAAGATCGTTGTCATATCGGCGCGTGAAACACTTCCGCCACAATCCAAATAATTCTTTGGAATTATTTGCGAACACTAAACAAAGAAATAACAAATCAGGTCAATCGACCGACGAGTTCACAGAACTGTTTTTGTCTAAATAAATTGCTGAGATCTCTCTTTTTCATTCTTCAATTAATACTTTATAATTACTATAAATAATAAGTATCAAAAAAGATAGTTGTCAGTTGTATCTTATACTTAGTTGTCTTGCTGTGCATTACCACAGCAGACAAAACAATAAAATCAATTCAAAAAAGATAAACAGTGTGTTTTTTTTATTAAATGAAATTAACATACATCTAATTGATAAGCTGTTCCTATGAGCATTACACTGGTTGCTTAGGCGAGATCATCAGGAAACGTTCTCCTAAATAATTTTAGAAAAGCCAAAGCTATCAGCAAACAAAACTACAGAGGGAATGAGAATTACCTACAAACACTCAAAAAATCTTATTTGCAACGATATCAAAGCTTAACAAAAAGCTTTATAAAATACATAACTGAAATTTAGCTCATAGAATAAATTCGAAATAATTAAAAAATGTTGAATATAATATTTTTTTTTATTAATAAATTTTTAAAATAAAATTTGTCATTGTTTTTCGGGAATTTTTCACCATTTTTGCCTGTTTAATGATGATTCATTTTAAACGCAGCACCCTGTAAAAAAAAACTAACGGTCCTTAAATTATTATTTACTTATTTTTTTATTCCATCATTACATAATTTTCTTTTGTACTAAACTTAGCTTGTAAGATCATTTCAAAAATCATTTACTGTACTCTAGTTTCGATCGTTGTCGCACACAAATTAAACAAAAGAAAATAAAAAGTAAAACAAAAAAAATTGTGAACTTAGCCCTAATAAAACAAAAACTATTGGTAATAAACACAAAATACAAAACAAAACAAAAAATACAAAGTGTTTTTAAGGGTATTCATTTTATCGGGTATTTGCTTAAATCGGTTAATCGCTCGATTAATTAACCGAGGTTTTGGTTTAATCGGTTAATTCTGTTACTGATCGGTTAACCGATTAATAAAGTTTTTTTTTTTTGTATATTAAGTAACTTCAATAAATAAAAATACATAAATTATTTTTTATTTGTGGTTTACTAGTAAAAAAACAATAACATAACAATTCTTGAATTAACACGAGCAAACAAAAAAGGAATTCATAAATATGTAATACATATTTTTTAACTAATACATAATATGTGAGATTATTTTCTAGTTATTGTGAGATTATTAGTTATTTCAATAGTTTATGGATTTTTTATAAAATAATCTTTTAGACAAATAATTTGTTTTCAATGTTTAAGATTTAAGCGATACTTTTTTTAATTATGATAAAACTTTTATATTTATTTGTATTTGTATCGTAGATGCTGGAGATATCGAAAGCAACCCATAATACAGAATATCTATATTCTGAGTCTTTTTCCTAGATTTGTCTAAACATATAAAGTCTGCCATTATGCAATTTTTAATTTTTAACATTTCTCATTTTTTCGGTTAGTTCTGTTAAAAGATTGATATGAAAAGACATGAGAAGAAATAAAAAACCAAACACATTTATATACAAAATACGTGAAACAAAAAGCTGTTGACAGCAAACACTTCCCAGCAAGCATTTTGTAGTAAAATCGAATCTTTTAGGAATCAGCTTCAAGAGCAAAGTAACCTCAGCTCATTTTTTTTTGATCATATATTATGCTCTCATTGTGAGAAAATGGTACCCTACCGATGAAGAACCTCAAAGAATCATTTGTGGTACAATTTTCTGATTCCTTTTTGATAATATTATTGAATCATATGTGCATCCTTTTGCAATCGATCTAATGATAAATCAGTTTTAAATCTCAAAAGTAATCTGTAAAGGCTTATTTAAGACATTTTTCCGAAAAATTATCACCCAAATGCTAGCTGGGTTATTTGGAATAAAGATCAATTTGTTTGAATGAAAAATATTTTCTAAACACATACCTTTTGTATATGAGACGAAACAAACAGTTAAAAACACAAATAAGTATCTTATAATACTACAAATAATTAAAAATTTTGTTGCATCGGTAAATCGACTGAAATTGACCGGTTTAATCGTTAATCAAAAATAGCCAATTTTAAATTAGCCGATCAGTTAATCCGGTAGTAGTTAATCGGTTAACCGAATGAATACCCTAGTGTTTTTGTTTAAAAGGTAAAAGTTAAAGGAGCCGTGTTAAATTTGAGGTGTTGAAACTCTGAAGGTTCATCCCTCATCATATGGTCCTTCGAGCCAGATGTGAGCCATTGCCTTTAATATCCATCTGTATCTTTACATCTTTAATATTTGTTGGGGTTTATTTCATTCCATAACGATGGACTATTTTTGGGAGTTATTTAATTAATTTCCCAAAGGTTGGAATTTTTTCCATTTTTGATTTGGGAATTATTTCATTTATTTTGGGATTTATTTCATTGGGAGTTATTGCAGTGGGACTTATTGTAACTGGGACTGACTTCGCGGAGCCGAAAAATGTTATTGTTACTGTAAACCATACAATTACTGTTGGTTAAAAATTTTTTATTTTTTTCATTAGTAACCATAACTTGCTCAGATGCAACTATAGTTTGGTTTTGACTTCTTGATAGTGGACTTTAATAATAATAATATGTTTAATAATGTTGAATAATATGCTTAAAAATGTTCCGTTAAAACTAGTTTTGTTGGAGGTGACCATATAACCATATAAAAAAAGCGTAGAGCGTTTAGGTTTAGACTAATGGAATCGAAATAGGATTAATTTTAAAGAAAAATTTTGGTTTTAAGGTATAATTTTAAATTTTCCGGGACTTAAAGCTATCAACGAACAATATGAATGTGATATGAGGAAGTGAGATTTGTCCAAATGGAAAAACTATACTAACAATTTTGTGCTGAAGTCATGATACCGATGGCCCTAGTGTTGGGTTATTGATTAATGTTAACCAAAATTAAATTTTTAATAAAGCATTTTGGGAAGCATTGCTTAAAACGTACTAGGAAATAGCAAATCTCCGGACTTAAAGTAAATCCTGTAGAATATGTTTGGAGAGATGTGAATGTCATTAAGTAAATTCCTTAACTAATTTTTAAAAGTCAAAAATTAAATTTTTTAAATCTGTACAAATAAAATATGATTTCGAAAAGCATTAACTGCCAATTTCATGATGTCGAAAGAACGCTTTCTTTCGCGTAAATACGTTTGAAACAAAACAAAGAGTTCTTCCATTTTAAGTGAAATAGGCAGTAACTTTCCTTTTATTACACTGTACGACAAATTTCAACTTTTGGCCTAACCCATGATCAAACTGACCAGACTCTGAAAATATACCTTAACAAAATTAATGGTATCTCTAAGTTTTTCTAGATCAATTCATTTCAGATTTTTACGAGCAATTCAATTTTTAATGTGAATCCGGCTGTCTATCACTTGGGGAAGCTACGATTACACCCACAGCAGTTGCCGAAGATGCCAGATTTTTTGCTTGCAGATGCAATGTGTAAAAATTGAGCAAAATCGTTCCACGGGTTCAAAGACTATGATGACATTTTTTAAATTGAATACAATTCCATATACTGCTACTCTATTTTGCCACATGCTCAAAAACATATGGAATTGTATCAGAATTTTAGAAATATCGTCATAAGCTCAAAACCCGTGGACTGATTTTACATACATCTGATAGCAATACGAAGTGTTTTAGCAAAAAATCTGGCGTCTCGGTCAACTGGTGTTGATGTAATCGTAACGTCCCCAAGTAATAGATTAACAATTTAATTGCTGGTAAAAAACTGAAATGAATTGATCTAGAAAAACTGAGAGAAACGTTTATTTTTTTAAGGTATATTTTCAAAATCTGGTCAGTTTGATCAACGGTGAAAGCGTGTCGCACAGTGTTTATCGAACAATTAAAAAAAAAAAGAGTTAAAAAGAAAAATGTATGCCTTTTCGAAAATAAAGGGTGATTTTTTAACCGTAGTTTTTTTAAAAATCTAATAAAACACTCAAATTTGCATCATATATTCAAAATTTTTATCGGAATCGATAAATTGGTCTATGCCATTTACTTTTTAAAAATAACTTCATGTAAATGTTGCCCGCGGCTCCGGTTCAAATGGTCCATTCGTAAGGTCCAATTTTGCACCACTTTTTCGAGCATTTCGGCCTGTATTCCATGAATAACACGTGTTATGTTATACTCTATGGCTTCAATCGTGTTTGGCTTGTCCACAGAGACCAACGACTTGACTTAACCCCACAAGAAATAGTCAAGAGGCGTCAAATCACATGATCTTGGCGGCCAACTCACAGGGTCATTTAGAGAGATAAGCTGCTCACCATATTCATCCTTCAATATGCCCATTGTTTCACGAGCTGTGTGGCATGTGGCATCGTCTTGTCGAAACCACATATCAACCAAGTCCAACTCAGCCAATTGGGGCAAGAAAAAGTCGCGTATTATGGCTCGATATCGTTCGCCGTTGACGGTAACGTTTCTTCCACGGTTGTCTTTGAAGAAAAATGGACCGATGATGCATCCAGCCCATAAACCACACCAAACTGTCGTTTTTTCGGGATGCATCGGTAACTCTTGTACGGCATGTGGCTGTTCTTCACCCCAGATGCGGCAGCTTTGCTTGTTTACGTATCCTTTTAGCCAGAAATTAACCCCATCGCTGAACACAATTTTTCGATAAAGCAGTGGATTTCCATCGAGCGAATTTTGATAATAAATTTCAACGATTTGCAGTCGTTGCTTGTTTGTGAGTTCCTCCATGATGAAATGGCAGAGTATACTGAACACTTTTAACTTTCACAGATGTAGTTTGACACAATTACCAACCAGAGCTGCCAGCCCGAAAAACTTAATACATAAAAAATCACCGTTAAGAAAAAAAAGTCAGTAAAACTAGACAGTACTTTTTATTGTTAATAAAACACAGAAAAAAATTACGACAAATCAATTCGTGGATACAATTAACTTTTTAATTGAAAAGGTACCAACAACCGAATTAATAAATATAAAGAATAATTTTGTTAATTAAAATTGTTAAAACTCTACAAATATTTTTAACAATGAATTTGTTAAATTGAATAAAATATTTGTTAACAACTAAACATAAATTTTTATTGGGACGTTTTCATATTAACAAAAGATTTTGTTGCTAATTAATTTTAATAAGAAATTGCATTTAAGAGTTGTTTTAAGTAATTTTTTTGTAAAATATGTAAATAACCACATTACGAATAACATTATAACCTATTCCAGCAATAGACTTAGCCCTGGATGCACTAGAAAGTTCTGACATCACCAAAAAACGAATTATTGACCCCATTGTTAGTAGTATGGGAAATCCTAGAATATATGGAAGACGCGTGAAAATTTCTTTAACAAATATTTAATAATAACGTTATTTACCCTGTAGATTGATTCAATTTGTCAGTAACCGAATATCCTTTATTCCTTTAAAGATTTTGGACCAAAATATTTTATTTTTTTATTTTGTGTTTTAAACTTTTTGACACAAATTAAATTTTTACTATGATCATACTCTTAGATGAGGGTAATGCACTAATTTTGCAGTTTCAACTCACAGTTAGTGAAACTGCAAAATTATTGCAATCATTTTGTTGATGTTGAGTGATGAATTGAAAATTCAAGCACAAATTTTGTACTATTTGAATTTAGTGCAGATTTTATGCATTCAATCACCGTTAGAGATAGTGAAAAAATTTGCAATACTAGTGCTAGTGAAAAAATTACAAATCATCACTAGGTAGGAAAGACTGCAGACTAATTGTTTTGCAGTTTTATTTAGTGATTGTGAAATGATGACTTAAATCAATATTTAGTGCACTACCACCAACTATGACTATGATATATAAATAAATTTTTCACAAAAAAATAAACAAATTGTTAATAAGACAATTTACAAAAATGTTAATTACGGAAATTGTTAAAAATATTAGAAAATTAATTAGTATTGTGATTATTTTATTAAACTGTTAATGGTTTTAAATCCAAATTTAGATATTTTTAATTAGGCTTAAGTTCATTTAATTAACTTTTCATTAAATTATTTTTATGAAGACAGAAATTTTACAACATTTTTCATTTCAGAATGAAAAATTATCAAGAAAAATTTTAATTAATTTCATGTTGTAAAATTCCTGTCTTTATAAAAATAATTTAATGTAAATTAAATTCAATGAACTTAAGCCTAATTAAAAATATCTAAATTTGGATTAAAAAATATTAGAAAATCTTTAAAAAATGTTATTCAATTACTTAATAACTATTGTAATTTTTTTTTCTGTGTATAACTTATCATAATAGAAATACAGCATTTAAACTGATATTACAAAAAAAATTTAAATTTATTACCAAAAAATTAATATTCCCAAAACAAAGGCCTAAAATACATAATGTAAATACATACTGTATAATACATATACTGTCTAATACAGTACAGATGGTCACCGTTATTTGGTTTATAAATGATAAATACAAATCTGAGGGTTTTTTTATACGTTTGTTTTCGTTTAATATTTTTCATATACGAATATGACTATACAAAATACACGAAGAGGAATCTGTTAATATTAAACTTCTCTTCCGTTTTATTACAGAGAAACAAGAAAAAACTCGGTCAGGCAACCTTGAGTTTTCAAACATCTAAATAATCGACTGCAGGCCAAAAAATGTATAATTTTTTTTTATGCTCAAGTGTAAACATAAGTACTTTTTTGTAGTATTTACCGAATGATAGTAAAGAATGGCCCATACAAGGCCTACCAATGTTAAGCACGTTAAACTTTTTCTTTTTTAAAACAACAGTTTTTTTCTTTTTGCAGGGAGTAACGGAATTCCAAAACATAATGAACATACACAGTACAGAACAATACCTTAGAATAAACGAAATTTTCTTTTCTGGCCAACGATCGTTATGACGATTGTTCTGACGCAGCGACAATATCGTCAATAATTTTTTTTAAGTTCAGCTCCCACAGCCTTCATAATTAGGAATTTATTCGGCCGTTTTGAGGAACGGGTTTCAGCGATCGAAATATGCGCACTGAAAGCAACGTGGAAGTTATGTGACAGAATGTTGAAAATCATTTATCTGCAACAACATGTCGTCTTTCCGGCCAATTGGGCATTTCCAGAATAATATTACAGAAAATTTCAAAGTTGGATCTTAAGAAGCATTTACATAAAAAATTAATAATTGCCTCTTATCACCAAATTCATACCAAATTCATAGAATCAAGCAAACAATTTGTTAACTTTGCACCCATTACCAAAATTATTATATTGTTTACTAAAAATTGTAAAAATTGTGAATATCTTTTTTTTTCAAAAAAATTACATTTTTATTGTTTACTAAAAATGGAAAATCGTGAATATCTTTTTTTTTCAAAAAATAAAATTTTTAATTTTAATTAAAAAATTGACCAAAAAACTTTGCCGTTTCAAACAATTTTTTAATTGATTTAATTAAATATAGCTCAGGTTTTGAGAATTCCCAACAACAATTCTACCAGTTTTAATTATTTTATTTTAAACGAAAAAATCAATTAAGATTTTTTGTTATTTAATTAAAAATTTATTTCAAAACAACCAAAATTTTATTTGAATAAAAAGTAAATTTTTAATTTTCATTCAACTAAAAAAATAATTGATTCAATTATCAAATTAGGTAAATTGAAATAATTATTAAGCAATTTTTTTAATTAATTAAAAACTACTAATAATTTTTTCTGTGTACATCTATAAAAAATTCAGTTTGTGGAAGCGGCTATAATAATTGTTATAATTAACAATGATATTTGAAGTTCATATTTAGGCCACCTCTTTCTCAGCAAATTACAGTTTCGGTAAAAATTAAAAAATCTGAGAAAAGTATCAATTTTAGTTTTATACCCTCGACCAAGAACCCTTCTTCATAAATTATAAAATTTGTCATTCCTATTCAACCTTAGATATAAAACATTTTAAGGCAGATGAACCGATTCAGTCATTTGAAAGGGTCTTCTGAAACGTCTTACTTAACTTAAAAAAGTTTCTCAATATTAAAAAAAAAATCAGTATCGTTAACAAATACACAGAAAAAATTAAAAATTGTCTCTAAACACCAAATTTATACCTAATTTATAGAACCAAGCAACCAATTTGTTGATTTTTCACCTGCTGCCAAAATGATTATATTGATTACTAAAAATTGTAAATATTTTACATTTTGAATATTTTTTTTCAATATATGATATTTTTAATTTTAATTAAAAAAATGATCAAAAAACTTTGCCGTTTCAAGCAATGTGTTAATTGATTTAATTATATATGGCTAACATTTTGATACTTCCCAACAACAATTCTTCAGGATAAAGTTATTTTATTTTAAACGAAAAAATCAAGTAAGATTTCTTGTTATTTAATAAATACTTAATTTTCTTTTAATTAAGAAAATAATTGATTCAATTATCACAATAATTAAATTAAAGTACTTTTTAAACAATTTTTTTATTGATAAAAAAAATATTGGTAGTTTTTTCTCTGTAAAAAACATAAAAGAAATTTTTTTAATAAAGCCAAATTGTTGATACTTTGGCAATAGATTACAACTTTGGCAGTGTTCAGTACTTGGAGCAAATGGTCTTTCAAATGGTCTTTTGATCTAACAACAAAATACAATAATTTTTCGTTAGGTTTTTTAAAAGTGCTATGATAATTTGCATTTACTCACTCCTAAGGCCATTTGCATCCAACCCTGAACTATGCCATTATACTTCGTTTTAAACTTTGTTATAAAAAATAAAAAATCATTATGTTGATAACTCCTTTTAAAGTGTTGTCTTAAAAAGATTTGCCTATATTTTCTTGTAGATTGTGACCCCGATCTCATTATAACACAGTAAAACTTGTTAAGGTTAACAGAAATTAACCTTCAATATTAGTATATTTTGGAAAAAATTAACTCCACTATTTTCTTTGAAATCACTTTGAAAACTCGTATACGTTCAAACGTTACGTTGCAAGTTTCAATAAATATGCGACATGTCGCACAGAAATATTTCATGAACATATGTGAACATAGGAAGTAAGAGGCGTCTAGAATAATTATAATTATTCTAGTCCATATTTAGTATATCCTTTGTTTTTGTTACTTTTTTGATTTTGTTATTATTTGCGTAACTAAATAAAAAAAAAAAAAAATTAAATAAATAAATTACTGCTCAAATTTATTCATTTTGCTGACAACTCTAGAGATCCAGCTGGATACAGGTACTTATACTAGCGCCGTTTATGGCGGCAGAGAACACTTTCCAAACAACACAGATATTTGGATAAAGTCAGAACAATATCAATATAACTCGATAACTCTTACACATCTGTGTCGCCAAAAAAATTACTTAGTGGTCGAGGATAGCATCTTGTAGGAACTCTTCGAAAAAATGGATCTGGAAAACCGGTGGATGTGGTAAATGCTAAACTTAAAAATAAAATTTGGTAATTCGACGTGAAAACTCTGGAATTGTTGCCAAATGGAAGGATAACCGAGATGTCCTTATGCTTGCCTTAGCTGTTATTTCCACAGAAATGCTATATATAAAAAATTGGTCGGTTTCAAAGGATTTCGCAGGTTTAATAGACAATTTCGTTCGGATAGAAAATTTAGATACGGCAACACTGCTCTAGCTGAGCTCAGGTATCGTGCACTATGTATAATTATATATATATTATATATACGTGAATCTCAAAAATATTTTGCATATTTTTTTACTCCATAAAGCTTAAAAACATTCTTCAAAATGACGTACAAGTCGTTAATACTCGTATTTGCGAAAACTGTCAATTCAGAGCTGCCGTTTCTGGTTATTTCTAAACAAAATTGGTGATTTTTTTTCTCAATGTGGAGATGTGAATATTTGTTTAATTTTGGTTACTTTTATTCTAAAATAAAGTAAGTATGTATATGTTTTCCTTGATACACTTGCAATTTAAATTTTTTTAAATTTAAAAGTTTTTATTTTCATGAGGTGTTATCGCGTATTTCAATTCGAAGGAAATTATTTACGACTTCGAATAATGCGTACTTGGCTTAGATTTTCTCATTATATTTTTCAAATGAATGGAAGTTTTTATATTTTTCGAAAACAAAAAATCCCTTTCAAAACAGCTACCATATATTTTTGTTAAGAAAAATTCACATATGTATGTGATTTTTATATTAGAAACGGCCATGTTCTGAAATTGAAATCGAATGAAGTTTTAATCAATAGAGATTTTCAATTAATTTTTTTTTTAAAGAGCATAATTTTTCTCATTTTAATTGCAGTACGTAAAGTGCATAAATTCACTTGGAATTGATTTCAGAATTTGACTGAAAAATAACACAAAAGTAGTTTTAGTGTTTCTAAAAACTTGAATGTTCTAAATTTATATTACTTCCAGTAGTTTATTTTAATATATTTGGGGTATTCACAAGGTGTGCTATCATGGTTTATTGTCATAATGTTCTAACATTTTACAATGGTTTAAAAATATTGCTTGCTATGTTTATTGTGCTGTCGTAATTAATAGCACATTAAATTATGAGGGGTTGCTCACAACAGTCGTATTTTTTTCATGTTATTATTTTAAGACATATGACTTTATGACACCTTGTGAATCCCCCAATTGAAAAACACATAGGAATTTTAAAAATTTTTGAAAAAATAATTGTTATATTATCTACAATTTTACAATTTATGGAATTTTTTGTAAGAAAATGGCGTGAATTTAAGATTCGCAAAATCTCCAAACGTAAATTTCCATCGCCACATTTTACTGCCCTTCCACTGACAGTTAAAAAGCGGAAACAAATTAATTTTTCCTTTTCTGTTGTTTATAAAAGTACAAATTTCGTTTATTGGAAAGGACATATTCAGAAAAAAAGAAAAAATAACTTTATTAACTTTCAATATACTGAATTTTGTATGGAAATTTGACGGGTTAAGGCATCAGAACAAACCCTGAAAAGCAACTGCAACTTGTAGTTATTTTCGAGTTGCATTTGAGTTTATGCAATAGACTCTTTGAGCGACAACACATGACGCGACCATTTGAAAACCGGTTTGAAACGCATTGGAAATCAGTTGCAATGAAGTCAGCGTGTAAGAAACTCGTGTTTGCGTTTCATCTGTTCTCAAAGGAAACCGAAATGGTTCTGTTAATTTTATTACATTCTGGTACAATAATGGCTGCAGTGTCTGTGGAATACGGTTGATAGTGATTTCAAAACATAAATTCTAAAGGGATTCGTTGCAGTTGCGTTTCACTGTCTGTTCTGGGCCTAACTCTTATAAAATAAAAATATTTTATATGAAAAAAGTCTTAAATAAATGAAAACTTTTAATTAAAGTTTTTCGTTATATTTTCAGTATGTAAAATTTTTTCAATTGTAATTAATATATTCCTATTTCCAAGAAACCTTTGTCTTAAATTATAAATTTTTATGGTTTTCTCAATTAACAAAAGGCATTTCTAGTTTGGTAATTTTTTTTCACATATGGTTACTTTTTCAAAAATGTTGGTTGTAAAAATTGTATAAGTCGTGGCAGCACTGTGTCGACTATCACCCAGAAATTAAAGGAAAATACTTAAAGAAATTCGTGAAAACCCGAATTTATTTCCCACAAATCTGAATGATAAGCTGAGAGGAACTCTATGCATCAATGTGAGCAACGAAACACTTCGTAGAGTACTACGAACAAACAATTTTATTGGCCGAGTAGCAAGAAAAAACACCTCTCATTTCTGAAATAAATAGAAATACGCGATTATCATTCGCTTATCAACATATAACCAAATGTTTTGACTTTCGGAAATCTGTTATATTAAGTGATGAAAGATAATATAATATTTTTGGATCTGACGGACCATACATGGTTTGGAGAAAGTCGAATGAGTCCCTTAATATAAAAAAATATCACTGAGATCTAAAAATGCAGAAAAGTGCGGAAAAGACAAAAAACAAACTTTTCATCACAAATGAGATGGTAAGATTTTCAGCCTGTTTTTAGAAAATTAAAACAAAATCGAGTGAGAAATTATATTGAAAACAAAAATAAAATACGGAAATTTGTTTTTTTTTTTTTTAATAAAACTTCACACACGAAATTTTATTTTCATTGTCTAAAAACCTGCAGTTTATTTTATATTTTTTGTCTAGAATCAAAGCAATATCTTTTTTGTATTATTGTTTATTTTTACTGCAACTGATTGTATGACAATTTTCACAATCTACCAACAAAAAAAATTTGGGACGTCTTATGCAAGAAAAAAAGAAGAAGATGAAGAAGAAGACAATTTTTTCCTTAAAAAAGCTCTCAGTTAGACAGTTTTAGAGTATAGAAACGGCTTTTGAAATCCCAATTTTAAGTAAGGGAACAGACCTAATGGTAACATATTTCCAAAAAAAAATATCACTTAATATTTTTTTTATTGCAATTTCAGTTTCTTTTCACCAAAAAAAAAAAGTTCAAAATTATTTAGTTTAATACAGCGTAAAAGGGGATTGCAATATTCGTCATGGCCTTACTTTTGTTTTTTACTAAATCGAGCAAAAGTAGAAACAAGTATTTGTTTAAAAATTTGTTCACTTTGTATCTTCATATACATATGTATGTATAAGTATGTAAGTATTTGTCTATTTTTCTTAAACCTTCTGAAAAAAGGGTTAGGAAATGTAGAAAGGCAAATTTATATCAGTTTTTTTTCACATACATCAGTATTTAAATTTTTTTTTTACTTGTTCTACTCCATATGAATTTCTTAAATATTTTTGAAAAACATTTTTATGTTTTCGGAAATAATGTGAATAACCCCAATATGATGCTGTTGAATGATTTTTGTTTTTCATTTTTTTGCAAATATTTTTCATCATCATGATTTAAAAGAAAAGTCTCTAAAATTTAAACATAACAGGAAAGAAGAATGTATATTTAAAAGGAAAATCTTCAACACGAACTGGCAGTTGTGATTTTATAAAATCGAAATATAAAATACTGCACAGAATTAAGGCAAAATTTTATCATCAACTACTGGACAACTTTGCCAAATAACGTGAAATCATTTTTAGAAAAACAAGTTAGAAACCTTTAATCTTTCAAGTCCGACGATACACCGTTCTATATGTCTTTACAGAAAATCTTTGAGAGACTAACGACCAATCGGCAACTATGGACCCTCCAAAACAGAACTATATTCACAAAAAAATTGTCAGTAGCTTTTTATCAATTAAAAAAATTGTTTAAAAAGTATTTTCATTTAATTTATGTGATAATTGAATCAATTATTTTTTTAATTGAAAGAAAATTAAAAATATAATTTGGATTTAATTAACATTTTAGTTGTTTTAAAATGAATTTTTAATTCATATATATATTAATATATTAATTAAATATCAAAAAATCTTATTTGATGTTTTCGTTTAAAACAAAATAATTTAAATTTGTAGAATAGTTGTGGAGAATTGTCAAAACCTGAGTTATATTTAATTAAATCAATTAACATATAGTTTGAAACGGCAAAGTTTTTTGATAATTTTTTTAAATTAAAATTAAAAATATCATTTATTGAAAAAAAAAATATATTCACAATTTTAAATTTTTACAATTTTTAATACTCTATTATATGTGACCTTCTCCGAGAAAAGGGCCTAGTGTGTCAAAAACCGGGTTTGGACTTAAGAGTGGATTCTGGTACCTAAAAGGGTGTAGAATAAGATGAAATGAGTTAGATTTCTGATAAAAATTTATTTACCCCATAAAAACGTACAAAACGAACTTGGGAAAATAGAAAAAAATGAGAAAAACATTAAAATTTTATTTTTATGTAATTTTGTGGTTTTAAAATGTTTTTTTTTTTTTTTTTTTTTTTTTGTCAGTCTTCGATTGGAGTTTGGACTTTTTTCCTTGTTTCGTGATCTGGTATTTTGATTTTTTCCGTTTGACAATTTCCTTTATTCGGCGCTTTGACTTCAGCTTTTTTTTTCTCTCGTGATCCGGTGCTTCGATTTTTTTCTTGCTGGCAGGTTCAGATTTATTTTTCGATTTTTTTTTCGCTTTGGGTTCACTCGGTTTAGGAGCTACAAAATCCCGTTTCTGTGAATCAGTACATAAGACCCTGACATTCTCTTACCAATACCATTTGCAATCTAACGATAAATCACTTGGTGAAATGAGCGGAGGTAATTCGTTTGGTAGCTCAGCCGTTAATCGCAGATTATATCATTCTTCTTCCAAGTCCACAAGTTCTTTACATACAATTTCGTTTTTTTTTTTTAAGTCAAAGTGGTGGGACTTAATAATACCTAAAATGCAAACTTTTAAAAAATTAATTTAAACGAATTTCAAAAATTAAAATCATAAAATCGCGACAGTTTACCTGGTTATCTTTTGTAAAATCCTTCGAAATGAGTATCCCATGTTCGGCACTCTACTTCACTTCCACTCACAGCGTTGTTAAATTTATTACTGCTATTTCTATTGACCACATTTTCAAAATCTTGGTAGTAATCTACATTTGAGCGACCATATTCTAGTTTCATTAATCCGAAAGAGCGATCGGGACTGAACTTGGTGTCGCCAGTTAGGAGGAAATTTAATAGTATCGATTCGTTTAAGCAAAAATCCACTCGCCAGGCCAAATAATGCATCATTGCATATATTTTATTTATCGAAACTCACTACAAGACTAGAATAAGCATCACTCATCTTGCAGCATTGTTGGTAGAATTCACGCTGGCGTTTCGCATGGTCAAGATGAGTAACAGCCATTCGTAATTTTGCTTCTTTTGTATCTGAATCAGATTCTTCCAAAACTCGTCGTAGCATCAAGGTATTCTGTTGACAGACGTCACAAAGATCAGTTTTCGGTTGCATAGGCGAGATGTAAGGGCAGTACATCTAAATTTTGTAAAAAGTTTTAATTGCGATTTTATCTTCAGTAAGACAAACTTTCTCAAAACGACGATAAACAGCACTGTTTGTTTTACTGGATGGTAGCAGCATTACTTTACAGTCTTTGTAGTTTGGCATTCTACCTGGAAGAGGTATTGGAAATTTTTAAGCAAAATTTTTAATAAATTGAACGATACTCGTAAGTGATTCCGGTGATAACACATGCAATTGCCGTTTTGAAGACTTGCCACTTACTTCATGTCTTCGTTCAGAAAAGCCAACATTATCACTATGTCGAATCAAATTTTTATAACGTTTTAAACAAACATCGTAAATAAAACAAAACATCTTTCTGCAAATATGAATGCCACGTAATAAGTACATTGTATCAGCTCTGGATTTATTTTTTACCCTTTGGCCATACTTCTTCCGACTTTCAGTATAATAAACGTTTTCGAGCGATAAATGTTGTAGATGAAAGTCCAAATGGCTCAAATTGTCTAAATCTTGTCCAGATTTACTTAATTCTTGGAAAAATTGCTGGCGTTGTATAGCAAGATTTTCTGGAATTATCTTATTACATTCTTTCGAACAACATGCTTCGGATTTTTCTCCATACATCAAATCGATCTTCCTCGACTCTTCTATATCTTCAACGGATTCCTCCAATTCGGATATAATATTGGATTCGGAAACATCATGCAAAAAACTATGATTTTCAGTTAGTCTCGAAGCATTAGCACCGACACTTTCAGATTACGTCAATCCGATCTCATAATCGCCATAAGCCGAGTCTAGTCTTTTTAAATCATCATCAAAACTGTCAGAAATATGCATTTTGATAAAAATTACTTCAAATTAACATCAGCTTAGTAACAGCGTAAACAACATAAACAACTTTTGAGATAATGATAACACTCGTTATACAGTTGGCACAAGACTGAAGCGTCACTTTATTCTTTTCCTTTCTTATAGTTTTTTTTACAATGTTCTTCGTATTAGTACACGAACATCAACCCTTTGCTGAGAGCGAACAGAAGGCGGCGTTGTTGCGTCGGTCACTGGTTGCGTCTTAAGAATCAAGTATCGAGATCATAACAAACAGAACAGCAACAGTTGCAAAGGTATTGCCACACTAAAAGCGAAAAAAATACGTCACCGCATATGCATGCCGTCACCAAAGTCGGCACCCAATCATAACTAACCTTACCAAATCGCATCTCCCAACTGAAGGTGTGTTCACAGTAATAATGCGTTGTGAAACTTTAAATGCGTTTTTCTCAAGACTTTATTTTCACACACAAGGTCCCTTTTCTCGGAGAAAGTCACATATAGTGATAGGTGCAAAATCAATCAGGTGTTTCCTTGATTCTATGAATTTGGTGATTAGAGACAATTTTTAGTTTGTCTGTGTTATGAGATAAAGATTCATATAAGAATTATTTGTGCCGAAGATTATCTACATATCTGCATGTGAAATTTTCTTTAAGCTGATTTTAGGAATGTGGCTTATTTAGGACCAATATAGGCAATAATATCAATACAGTTCATATTAATTTTGATACGAAAGTATGCGTTCGAAATTGTTGAACAAGCAGTGTATGAGTGTATATTCTTCAACAAAAGACAAATTCTTTCCGCTAGGCAAAAAGATCTTAAGTCAAAAAAATACATTTTGAGTTTTTGATTGGGCTTAATTCATTTTTTTTTCGTTTGGTATCAATAACTTAAATCTAGCACAACTGCTTCTAATCCTCATCACCTGCTCTTTAGGATAAAAGTCTATGAATTACACCAAAAAAATAATGTTCAATTTAATATTAAGAAAAACTACAGTTACTGACTAAAGAAATTTTTGCCAAACACCGAAAAATAAATGTCTGTTAAAAGAATAAAATTTGAACAAATTGTTGTAAAACGATATCGTTACGAAGCACTTAAATACTTCTCCTGTGATAATAAATCACTACTTTTGGCGCATTTTACTATATTTATTAAGCTTTTAGTAGCCGTTAAATATAAACACTTGTCACGAATGCCAATTTTCACTTATGTCTGTTGACTTGCTATCGGTATAAAGCGGTGGAGGACTAAATTACAGTTTTACGCATCAATGCGTTGTATGCTTTTCATACATTACTATTTTTCACATTCTACGGTATTTTTTGTGTCAAGGTATACTACGCGTTCGTGCATGTAGCTTGCTACATATTACTACACAGAATTTTAGTCTTTGCCAGCTGCTTAGGATGCAAAAAAAACTTCGAACGCGTAGTGTGGACCTCAGGCTATAAGTACATGTTAAGTAAGATGTGTATACGCCAAACACACCTTCATACCATCCTTCGATTTTTTTACAGCGATACAATTAAAAAAGCTCGCAAATTAGAATTTCTATTTCTCATTTCGAGCGATTCTAGTTTCTTGAAATTCGAATTACTGAGAGTTTAAATTTATAAGCGTCTACTGTACCAATATTTTTAAGAAGGCATTAAAAGTTATTTTCGGGAGAGGCATTTCTGGTGTAGCTATGCCCAATTATTTTAGTTGGTTATGTAATTTAGTTTGCAGTAAGATATTAATAAAAATAACAACATAATCTGGTGGGTTTTGGGAACAAACATTATATTCTGGAAAGAAGTTTGTTTAGGGCCTATGTGAAATTATGGACCGGTTCTTATAACTACAAATGTGCTTAGTCCTTATAAAATTAGAACGTAGAGTCCAAATTGCTTTAAGCTCTTATCAAAATATCGACCTACACTTTGCGCAAAATGTTTGCATGTACAGCTGGGTGGCTGACCCAGCCGAACGGGCATCGTCAGATCGATTAAGAAACTTATTTTTAGTCGATCGGGCACATAGAAATAATCGTGTGTTGCTATCCCAATAAGCACTGAAATTTAAAAAATTCAAGTACTCTAAATATTGCTGCAATTTAGCTTTAATTTATGCCCTATTTTCAAGTAGAATTCCAGTTCATACAAAAATGTTTGAAACTATTTTTTTACTTTTGTATTGCTTAAGCTATCAAAAAAAAAATATATTAGTGAACAAATATTTGTAAATATTTCTATGTACCGAAAGGATTTTAAACTTTCGAAAAAAGGGAACCATTAATTTACTAAGTGTAAATTAATCTTAAAATGAAGATGATGATTAGGAATTTTTTTCTTTATGCCATGTTAAAAAAAATTAATATGATTTCCATTGAAATTGTAGGCTTGATTTATATTGGTATTAGAGGTTTGATTTATACTTGGCTTCAATACTTGAATTCAAGTATAATTATTACGTGTTTGAGACTGGAATTTCACTGTAATTCAATGCTTGAATTTTACTGTATTTACATTGTTGTGTTTGACTGGATTTCCAGTACCCGTTTTGCTGGAGTATGCTATTGAATTCCACTGTAATTCAAATATAATTCAAGGCTTGAAAATGGAAAACAGGACTGGAATTACACTTGATTTATACTTTTATTCCATCAAAATTGCTTATTGGGATCTTTAGAAATAAAAGCATTTGTTTAAACCAATTAGCAATTTTGCTGGAATTCAAGTATAAATCAAGTGTAATTCCAGTGCTGTTTTCCATTTTCAATCCTTGAATTATACTTGAATTAGAGTGGAATTCAATAGCATACTCCAGCAAAACGGATACTGGAAATACAGTCGAACATAACAATGTAAATACAGTGCAATTCAAGCGCTAAGTTACAGTGAAATTCCAATCTCAAACACGTAATAATTATACTTGAATTCAAGTATTGAGGGCAAGTATAATTCAAACCTATAGAACCAGTGTAAATCAAGCCTAGAATTCCAATGGAAATCAAATTAAAAAAAAAATATATTCAATAAAGAAACAAATGGTGCATGAAATAATTGATCATCTTAAAGACTTTGGTGGCTTAATCACATTTTACTATAAAGCATCTGCATACAAATGTGATATCATTTGAAAAAAATGTATAAGTGCTATACGATGGTATAATTTTTTGGTGCTAGAGTAGTATAATACGGTATCAAAGACAATAACGCAAATGGTACCATTAGGTTTACCTTTTAATTTTTTTGCGTAATAGCACATAAACATTACATACCCAGCAAAAACTTACATTGAAAAGTAATGAGTTAAAAAGCTAATATAACTATATTCACTACTTATACATTAGCATTTTAACTCATTACTTTAACATGGTGATGTCATTGGAGGCAAGTATTTACCACCATCGCTCACAAATAGGGAGTTAAATAAGTCATTACCACGTTCGCTTAAAAATAGGTCAATTAAGTATTTAAATTATTCATATTCAATTCTATTACAAATAGTTCTTCATTTATAAGAAATAAAAAAAAAACAAACTGTAAGAACAAATATGTATTTTAAATCAATTTGTTTTATATTTGAATAAAACCTTAAATGCATTTTAATATGAATTAATTATAAATTTCGTTAATCAGCTAATAAACAAGCGCTTATGTATCAGATTATATGTCAGCCATTACTAAACTACTTCTATGTAATGCAGATGGTATGAAGTTGTCATTGAAAAGTAAGCTGTTTAGCAATTGCAAGTTATTACCAAGTTTTTGCTGGGTACATACATATGTATATCTGTATTTATGTATATTAGTATTTATTTTTTGAAGACCTCGTTATGTTTGATTTCAGTCCAAGGAAATCAAAAATTGAATTTTTTTTTCGAAATGATTAAAATCTTTTTCCTACCTATCAGCGCACAGAATTACATTTAAAAAAAATATTTTTTTACAAATATTAAAAAAAAATATTTTTTTACAAATATTTTTTTTGATAGATTTAGCAATACAAAAGTTAAAAAAAATAGTTTCAACTATATTTGTATGAATTGGAATTTTACTTGAAAATTGGGCATCAATTAAAGCTGAATTCCAGCAATATTTAGAGCATTTGAATTTCTTAAATTTGAGTGATTATTGGGATACTTGTGTTGTGAAAACAGTAAAATTTATATGAAAAACACTCAAAAAACTGAGTGATTTTCATATAAATTTAACTACACGTTCAATCACTTGTGTTGTGAAAATAACACATTAATTTTATAAGAATTATACGTATAAAAATATTACAATTTTATTCATACCTACAAATAATTAACATAAAGATGAAAACTTTGTATTTTTATGAGGAGTCCCATATATATTGGAAGTATCTGTTTATTTTTTTTTTTTTTTTTTATTAATTTCATATATGATTGCAAATTGTTCGTTTAATTTTTGAATTATAAAACAAAATACATTTTAAAAGGTAAGCATTTCGTAAATTAATAAAGAATTTCGCACATTGTATGAAAATATTCCAGATTTCGCGCCATATTTTGTACATATTGTACTACAGTTATTTATACCTATAAATAAATAAGGACATACGAGTTTAAAACATGGATTTTTTTTTGTGCATAAAAAGCTTTTCAAAATTTTTAACACTAACGCCTACTCAAGCTCTTCAACACTTCAACAGACACGTGGATTTTTTTTCTGCAAATATATAATCATTAATAACAAATCGTATTATACAAAATACACGTACAATTCACGTTAAACAGGAAGAAACAATAACAAGTGTTTCAAAATTACCAACAAAAACAGAACGCAAAAATATAAATACAAAAAAAACCTCCATAACAATATTAAGTTAGAGGGAAGAAGATGTTAAAAGATAAATATGTATGTATGTAAAAATAAAATAAACATCGTTTATGTACAGTGGGAGAACTTAAGCGAAAAAAGTTAATATTTTACAATAATTAGAATTGTGGTTATTTTGTTGAACTGCTTATGGTTTTTAATCCAAATATTTACTTTTAAATCAGGCTAAAGTTTATTAAATTTGATTTTCATTAAAGAGCTGATATACTACTCCGATAGGAGGAGAATTGTATACATATTTAGGCTTTCATTTAAGATCAACAAGTTATTAATTTTAGATTATATATTTGTTAACGTATTGTAAGACCTAAAAAAAGGCTGACTCAATAAATAAAAATAAAAGTAAAATTATAACTTATCAGTCCAAATTTCTTTTTTTTAATCAGGCTAAAGTTAATTAAATTTGTTTATTAGTAAATTATTTTTATGATGAAACGAATTTTACGACATGAAATGAATTAAAATTTGTTGGTAATTTTTCATTCTTGACTCACTGGGGGATCGAACCCACGTTCTTCGACAGGTCGATTCGATATGTCTCGATATTAACCACACTTTCTCGTCATAAATCTTCGCCGTTTAATACTCACCGCCATTGACGACGGCTGGCTTAAAGATTGACTTTGAACCACAGAAGTTTGTTCGATCTACCAAAGGGGTGAAAATACCATTTAGTTAAGAGATAGATGTTTGACTACTGCCTGAAAACCTTCGTGAATGGCGGTGAGTGTTAAACGTCAAAGCTTTCTGACGAGAAAGTGTGTTTACTATCGACCGGTCCGTGAACGTGGGCTCGATCCCCCGGTCAGTCAAGAATGGAGTATTATCAACAAATTTTAATTCATTTCATGTCGTAAAATTCGTTTCATCATAAAAATAATTTACTGATAATCAAATTTAATGAACTTTAGCCTGATTTAAAAATAAAAATTTGGATTAATAAGTTATAATTTTTCTTTTATTTATTAATATTCAATATTAGCTTGACATGTCATTCATAAAAAAAGTTATTGGGTCCTACTATGAGATGCATTTGACAAACGATCGCACATTTCGTTGTGCGCAAAATTTTTTACCGAAAACAATTTTGCTTTCGCCGATGGAAATAAATTAAAAAATATTTTTTTTTAATGTAAATATTTGTAAATATAACAATTATGATTTTTCATTGAATTGTTGGATTTAAATTGCAGTTTTTGAAATTTTAATTAGGCTTAAGTTCATCATATTTAATTTTCATTAAATGATTTTTAGTGAAGGAAGGAATTTACAACATGAAACAAATTAAAATGTTTTGATAGTTTTATTCTTGAATGAACACGTGATTAATTAAACTCGAGTCGATTTTGCATGTTTCGAGAATAAGCATAATCCCATCATCAGAATTCTTTGCGTTCTACCGTTTGCAGCACTGCGGCGCCTAACAGTCTATAGTCAAACATTCTTTAAACAATGGTGGATCGAAATTTGTTATAATTGATTATCGAATTTTTTTTCCATTTTATTTACATATTTCTTCCTCACTTCTGCTTTTTCGTACTTTTTGTCGAGATTTCGTCTTAAAAACTTAAGTACATTTGCTTTCATATATGGGGGATTTCATGTCAAGTGACCCAACTTTTGAAATCGATGTCTTCCGATTTGGATGAAATTTGCACCCAGATTAGTCTTATTGGATAGTAGTTTAGACACAAATTTTCAACAAGATCGGTCAAAAAGTTTCTGAGTTAGAGGGGGTCAAAATTTGACATTTTGGCCAAACCGGTGTTCTTTCTCATCCATGTAACTTATTATCTATTGGTGCTAGCAAAATTTGTCCCAAACATATTAGATAGCTATTTCTTCAAGCTTTCGAAAACAAATTTTTTTGGTTTTTTTTTAAATATGTTAATTTTTTTTATTTTTTTTTAAATTTAAAACTTATTTTTGATTTTTTTTTTTGAAAACGGTTTTTTTTTTTTTTTTTTTTTTTTTTTGCTCAAAAGAAAGCTTATGTATTTTTCTTTTAGGTAGTTTTGGTCGCTTAGTGGGATGCGAGTGAGATATGTCTAACAAGAAATAATTTCTAACTCAAGACGAAGATTTTTTAATTTTTAGCATATGCACTATTTTGAAATTTTTCCTTTTTGTGTGTAACTGTTTCTAAAACCTTAAAAATAAAACTTATGCTAAGAAACTAAACAAATTAACCTTTCCGACGGTATATAACATACCTAACTAGCATTTCATTCCCTCGATACTGTAATACCCACAATATGTTAATCCCAGGAATAAAATCACTTTTTCTATAGAGATGTTGACAAATTAAATTTTTTTATTTATTTGTTATAATAATTAAATATATATAAAATAATAATAATAAAAACAAAAAGATAAATAATCTAAAAAATTTATTTTTAATCACAGTCCTATAATAAATTTTTTTTGTTTTTTTAAATTTTTTAAAATTTTTCTTTTTTCTAAATTTAAAACAATTTTTTATTTTTTTTTTTGAAAAGGGTATTTTTTTATATTTTGCTCAAAAGGAAGCTTAGGTCTTTTCTTTTAAGGTAGTTCTGGTCGCTTAGTGGGATGCGAGTGGGATATGTATAAAAAAAATAATTTGTAAGTCAGGACGTCAAATGCTAAAAAATTTAAAAATCCTCGTCTTGAGTTAGAAATTATTTTTTTTTTATACATATCCCACTCGCATCCCACTAAGCGACCAGAACTACCTTAAAAGAAAAGACCTAAGCTTTCTTTTGAGCAAAAAATAAAAAAATACCCTTTTCAAAAAAAATACAAAAATAGCTTGGTGCAAATTTCATTCTAATCGGAAGACATCGATTTCAAAAGTTGGGTCACTTGACATGAAATCCCCCATATATATATATTTTTTTTTTTTGTCTTTTTCCCGTTGACCTTTCTTTGTACAACTTAAAGGACACATGTAAACATAAAGAGCTTATGCCATGGTTATTTACTAACAATTAAAATAAATTTAATGGGAACTAGATTTGATGAACTTAATTAAGCCTAATTAAAATTTCAAAAACTATTTGTAAAAATTTTGTTTTTTTTTTTATTTTTTGTGGACCAAATACCACTTTCTTTTTATTTTCATTTAATTGAATACAGTTCCAATGTCGTAACAAGCATCCATCAATTGAAATAACTTAGTTCCCTTTGGAACAACATTTTTTATTGACAAAACAAATTTGATAAAAAATTCACGGTGCGAAAAGATGGGATGAAATCTCGATGGAACTAAATTGCTTGGGACCACCCGTTACAATTTTTGTCGCTGTATAAATGTATTTGATTGAAATATAAATTTCCAGAACTTCTTACAGCACTAAAGATATCGTGGGCTGTGCAAGTCTAACCATATTTTCATTTTTAAAGCTGAGTTGGTACGATCCCTTCCTTGAACGCAAAACTTTGAATATGGTTGGAATTCGCTTATTAAGTGTTTTCCTTTTCCAATATTTTGGAAGTATTCCTTAACCTTTTTCTGCTTCTGGCGTTAAACTTTATCAGACAAATCATCGACCCATAATTCCGTCGTGGCCCTGGTTATTCAATATTAGTTTTAAAATTTGTAAACAAAAATTATTTATTTAAATTGCCAGCTGATAGGAATGTACTACTTTAAATAAACCAAGTTTGTAAAACTCGTTTGATCAAATATATCGAATTTCAGTGGGTACGTATCAGTAATATTGCCATACACAAATATTACTCATACGTATAGATAAAACTAATATGGTGCCAATTACACCGGGCATTTTACGGCCTGGAACTTTATTGCAAATTTTTACTAATTTGAAGTCGCTGATTTCAAATCTATGATCTATTATTTTTCTCTATCAGCTCGACTTTTCTCGATATATACCGTGATGTAAAAAATTAAGGCACTTTCGCTAACTATATTGGCATCACTTTAAAACAGTTCACCATATTCAGTCAAAAAGAAACATTAAATTAGCTGTATTTTATTTCAATCGGTGCACAACTTTTGATTTTGTTCACAATTTACTGAGAAAACTGAATTGATAAAAATCGCGGTTTCCATAAAAAGAAACCCTTTTTAATGTGTATGTTGGAATAAAATTGAACTTTTTGTGTTGACTGGAACTTTATATTGTGAACAAAATCGAAAGTTATGCAACGATTGCATTGAAAAAAAGCTCATTTCTGTGAAAAACTGTGATTTTTCTCTCATTTGTATTTTTTTATAAATTTTTAAAGAACAAAAATAATTTTTTCAAAACTTCAACGATGTCTCTGAATCTACTGGGCAAATTTTAAAACAATGTTACCACGGCTTAAAGATAATAATGTTGCCGAGTTTTTTTTTTAACTGAATATGGTGAACCGTTTTCAAGTTATTCTGATATATGTGGTGAAAGTACCTTAATTTTGAACATAACGGTATATCTCGAAAAGTCGTGCTGATAGAGAAAAATTGAGATAAGATTTGAAATCAGCGACCTCAAACTAGAAAAAATTTACAATAAATTTGCAGTCCGCAAAATGACTGTTCTCCAGTGAAATTGGCACCATTTCATTTTTATCTATACGTATGAGTAATATTTGTATATGGCAATGTTACTGATACGTACCTACTGATAATAAAAAAGTATCTTATGATTATTTATATCATTTATATGTTTACCACAAACAGTTGTAAAAGATTATTTATTTTATTTATTTATCGAATAGCAGAATTTTTAAATTTGTTATACTTAAATGTATAATTGCACAGAATTGGCTTAGCCTTATATATAAAATATAATTATAAAAAAAAAATTCATCTTAAGATTGTTATTACAAATTTGTATTTGGACTGAAGGAAACTATTAACAAAAACCTTCAATATGAACAGTTGTAAAGTTACTTATATTACCACAACAAGTTGTTCTTATAATAAAAAATTATCCCAAAAACAATATAGGTTGCAGCGACCATAATATGATTTTAGTAGCCATAAAGAGAACTTAAAGGGACTAATACTACATTTACACCCATACAAAATCTAGTACTTAAGGGATTTCTATTAGATTTCCCATACAAAACAAAATCTAGTTCGTCACTAGATTTTTGCAAAATCTCACGAAATCTGGCAATAATCAACGATACAACTATGAATTTCATACTAATGTACTAAAAAATACAGCTCTGGACAAGAAAAATCTGACAGTTTGATAAAAAAAAATTAAATAATTAAAAATATATATAAAAAGAGCGGGGAAAAATAAAAAATCAATAAAAACAAATTAATAATATACAAAAATAAGCATTTGTGAAAATGGATAAACCAATAATAAATAAAGGGTATGTAAATTATATTAATATAAACTCTGTAGCATTACAGTGACCTTAATTTACAGAATACGCAACTACAAAAAGAAAAGGCAGTGGAATTCCAACAAAGAGGCTTTAGTTTAATATTGTTTTTTAAGTTTTTATTTGTTTTTGTTTGTTTTGCAATAAAATTGCTACATTAAAAAATTTGCAACTTTGGCTTTTATTTGTTCACCTATTGGGTTATAGTCAAAAGTCGCCATTTGGCCGCTCTTTTTCCGTATCAATCGTCTTTTCCCAGGTATCATTTATTGCGGGTAGTACATTTGCAAAAGTTTGTGAAACCTCATATTTAACAATTGCTAGTGTTTTTTTACGCAACATTGTTAATTCCGATAGTATTTTTTTAGATCTGGATATAAAATATAATAAAATTTGTTTTTGGCTTTCCATTTTTGGTAATACAAATTTACAATACAATTTCTTTCCTTTTTAAATCAGCTGTTTTTATTATGAAAATGAAATCCGACAATATGTCAAAAAGCAGTGGTGTAAACGGCAACAAATTTCTTTAAGATTGTAACTAAAATCTACTAGATTTTGTGTAGGTGTATATGTAGTATAAGTCTAATTAGCCATGTCTGTATGTCTGTCCGTCTATTGAGTTGTGAATCCAAATATGGAACCACCACCCTAAAAAATTCATGATTAATTTTATATGACTAGAAATCATACTAATATCGGTCTATAATTTACTATAGACCCCGTATACAATCGTAATAAAATATGGTACGTCACAGTTTTATAGAACTAGAAATAAGAAATTCGCTTGGCAAAACCTTATTAATAATCCTTATTTGGAACTAGTTTTACAAAAAAAGCAAAGCTTACCAATTGCTGTAGTAGGAAAGAACTGGATGAACATGTATAACGGCACGTATCCACGCGCAATATTTATTGCCGAACATAAGCAGAAACGTAGGCAGAGGAACAAAAAGGTTTTCGTACAAGCCTAAGCAACATTAACTTTAAAAATTAGCTTTTAGTTGTTCTGTTTGATTGACGTAAGGTACTTACCGACCACACAATATTATTGAGTACTTAATTGCTTTAATTGTTGTCGCAATATAAAAAAAATTAAGTTATTTATAGTAATTTAATTTTTATCGTTTTTTATTTAATAAAACATTAGAATCTTACTTCTTTTATTCTAAAATCTCAAAAATGTTCACACTTTATTATTTTATATCGGAAAAACAAATGTCAAAGAAATTTATTATAATTTTTAATAATAAACTTAGAATTTCTGAATGAAAATTTCATAGTGTAATCTCAGAGTCTTGGAGATGGAAATTGAAAAAAGATTGGGTGATAAAAACAAGTTTGACTGTGATGGCAACTGAAAAAATTACAAAAACTCAATGTTCGAAAATAAATCTTTACTGTCAAAAATTAATGAAAAAAGAGAACTTAAAGTAAAATTACACATTGATTACAAGTGGAACTAATTACACATAGGATAAACATGCAAGTTAAAATAACACACAATAGGTGCGATGCCGTACTTTTTGGCTAAAGTTCGGTAAAATGAGAGTTAACAAAAATGTCTCTCTCTAATTGACAAAAATTTACAAAATAACGGGAACAATAAAAACCAAAATTCTGCCCCAAAAAAATATGTTAGTATGAAATATATTCAAATAAATGTGTAAATCATACGTTATCATGTATGAAAATCAAGTTCAATAATTTCTTAAATTTTTTCACATATTCTATTGGTAAATTTATTAAAAAAAAATGTATTTTAATTATTTTCGGAATGCTTGTTTGCAGTTTTTTATTGCTTATTTTTTGACACAGCTGATATTCCAATATATACAGTTATACAGACGATATTCCAAAACAGCCCAAAGAAAAAGTACGGGATACTTCGTGCAAGAAGAAGAAGAATATTTTTCTCTTTAAAGCTCTCTCACTTTACCAAACGGAAACAGTTTTCGGTAAGATTGGGATCCCGCGGGCTCCCAACGTTGAGTACACGATCACACCTATTTTGTGAAATTACACATGGATTGGCAACACTGATTAAAAAAAAATCCGATTTACGCATATCCGAATTTGATATTTTCTTAAAAAGTTTTTTCACCAAAATATCGTAACACTTGCATCTAGATCTGCGATGGGCAAATTCAGGGCTCCGTGTTTTCTCTTTTCTCTTTTATTTTAATTAAACCATATTAACAGCAACATATGTAAAATGCATACAGCGCATACAATCGCAAAATGTAATAGTATGGGCTACCTATCGCAGGTCTAGATCCACAATTATTGAAATTTCTTTCGAACCACTGTTCCAACCTGACGAGAGCAATAAAAAAACAAATCAAATAAAACATTTTTATGCCTAAAGCCACAAACCCAAGTGATCAAATAACTACACATACAGACTGGCAAACCGAAAAACAAACAGTAAAATAACAACAACAATCAACAACTTTTATAAATTTAATGTAAAAAAGGAGACCAGCGCTGAATAACTCTACATATGTGTGCCAAATAATACACACACAGACATATTTTACACATATACATCTTGAATCATACATGTAAAATGTACATGAAATCGAAAAAATTTTTATTCGTTTATGTTGTCTGACAGATGAGTCGTAAAAATATATATTTTTACACACAAACATACATAGATGACATTTCCCTTACAAACTCATAAATAAATTCTAACAAATTTATACTCACAGTTCCATGATATTTTATAAAAGTTTGTATGTATGAGTAGTAGTGACATCTGTGTACGTGACTTTAGTGTAAAAATTGATTTTACTTTACAATAGATTACTTTAGATATTTTTTGTAATGTTTGAAAAAAATTCAAATATTACCAGTAAAAGCAAGCAATTCTAAAATATTTGCACACACACACGTACACCAATACATCTATATGAAAAATACCCATCAATAACAAATATTGGACTTGATTTTGTTACATTTAAAATTGATGAATGTTGACTTGTTGTTTTTGTTTGGGTATGTTTATGTATATATGTACATACATATGTATATATTCATTTGTATGATTCTGTGTACGTGTTTTAGTTTCTATTTCGATACACCATTCCGCATAATTTTGCATAAAACTGTGTAAAATTTTAAATTGGTTAAATTGGTGAGTGCAATTTGAAAACTGAATTTTAAGTTGATTTTTAATTTGTTGTGATGGAAATCAAAAGTAGCTGATAAATTTAAAAAAATGTTGTTCATTCGAGGCACAAGCAGTTGACATTGACAATGCATTTTGGAATGTTTAAATACCTTGTAACTTTTGGTTCAGTGTAACGTTTAAGATTTTATGTATAATATTGATAATAAACTTCAAAAAGGGCCAAAAAGGAAAGAAACCTTATCATACTGTAATAATAACAAGTAATAATTTACTTTTTTACTTTTTTCATTACACGTGAATGATCTTCGGGATAAGCTTGAGCATTGTAAGGTAAGATTGTATGCAGATGATGTTTAGTTTTATAATTGTTGCAGCAAAACCGCTATTGAAGATTACGTGCGAACCTTAAACCAGGAGTTAGATCGTGTTTTCGGGTGGGCAACAGCTAATGGTCTAGTAATTAATCCTATGAAGTCCAAGTGTTTGATTACACTGTGCTATAAATTGCAATTTTTTTTGAGACAAGCTGGGCACCTGGCGTTTTAACATAATTCGGGTACGCCGAATACAGTGGAGATAACCGTTTTTTAGGTGAGCTCAGGTTTTCGAGATATACCGTTATTTCGAAAATCGAGGAGGTTGCACAACATATGTTCGAGTAACTCAAAAACGATTTAGTTTATTGAACAAACTCCAATTCCAAAACGAAATTCCACATTCGTGTTAGAAACAAAATTTTTGGTTTTTTTTGCAAAAAAAAATTATTTCTTAGCAACATTTTAAAATTTTTGTTTTTTAAAAATTCATCAAAAATGTGAAAGTGAAGCGCCGCTTCTAATTTTTTCCAGACATATAAAAAACAAAGTGCCATACAAAACAAGCCATAAACGATTAAAATCTGTTAACAACTTTTGATTTTATTCACAAGAGACGAAAAATTTTAATTAATTTAAGCATTTCATAAAACTCAATATTTGTATGGGAGCCCCCTTAAGGGATGGAGATAAAGGGCAAATATGTTTTGAGAAAATGTTAGGGACAAAAAACTAATTGCACTTTTTCTTCAATATATATCTAGTCTGTATTGAACATTATGTATGTGAGCCCCCTTAATGAATAGAGGTAGCAGGTTGGTATGTTAGAAATAAATGATTGGGAATGATAAAAAAGTGGTGTAGGTCATACGTTTGACCCATCTAGGGGGATCCTAGGCACTGCATGGGCCAAATTTAAGAATTTAAACCATACAAATATAGCGGTTAATTAAAATTCCTAAATACCCCTAGATGGGTCAAATTTATGACAAACACTATTTTATTTTTCTTCTCTATCATTCATTTCTAACATAGCTACCAACTATCTCCATTCCTTAAGGGGACTCACATACATAATGTTCAATACAGACTAGAAATATATTGAAAAATAGCCCCATAACTGCCCAGGAGTAGCGCCTAGTGGGATATAATGTATGACTCCCATACAAATATTACGTCTTATGAAATGCTTAAATTAAATGAAATGTTTCGTCTTTTGTGAATTAAATGAAAAGTTGTAAACAGATTTTAATCGTATATGACTTGTTTTGTTTGCAACTTCGTTTTTTATATGTGTGGCAAAAATCGGAATTTTTAAAACACATAAATTTTAAAATGTTGCTAAAAAATTTGCATGTGCCCTGCAAATAAAAAACTGAAATGGCAAGCTGCTTTATTTAAGCAGCTTGTTTTTTTAAATATTGTTTTTTTCTTTCTATCCTGTGACAACTACAATTCGTGTTGGAAAAAAAACCAGCCAATTGTAGGGGAATGTAAGAAAGAAAAATTGACAGTTTATTGTTGTGTCTTTGTTAAAGCTTTGATATTGTTACATGCAAGACCTGAGTGTTTAAAATTCTTATTCATTTTATGGTCTTACTTGTATAATATTTTTAGCTTTTCTAAAGTATTTGGAAAAAGTTTCCTGACGAGCTGGCCTAAGCAACCAGCGAATTGCGCATAGAAACTCGCTTTCCCTCAACAATAAATTTCAGTGTTTTCATTCAAAAATTGGGATTATAAGCACATCATTAATAAATGAATTAATTAATAAAAAAAAATTTTGTTTCAACACTGCTTTCACATTATTCTGCTTTCACATTATCTAAAAATATAAAATTTTATTTTATATTTTAAAATTACTTAATTAACTTTAACACAATTTTGTAGTTTTTTTAATTTCTGATTTATTGCATATTTTGCATATGCTCAGTTCCATAATGCAATATAAGACTTAAGTCTTGTGTACGGAATATCGAAAAGAGATATAAATAAATAAAATAAATAAAGATTATTGAATACGAAAAAGGTACAATGTGTTGTATAAAATAGTTTATAGTAGTCTACTTAAAGCAGCAATAAAAATAATGTTTGTGGTTAAATATATTAAATAAATATCGGATATATAATAACAAATACTGGGTATACATATATCTAAAATGCTATACACTTCATTGTCTTCTCTTTCGGAATACACTGTATTTGAATTGAATTTATCCAACATATCGTGCAAAGGCAAAAAAGTGCTATTTACATTCATATAATTTATAAATCGTAATAATGCAACAAGCAGTTCGTATTGCATTCTATTTCGAAGTCGATTTTTAGTGGAGTTCATTATTAAAAAACCCCTTTAGCACAGGCATAACCCTGCGGGAAATTTGTGTCAATTGTTCCTATAGAACTGGTCCTGTGATTTGTGAAAATAGAATAAGAACAAAAAGAAATTACCAATGGCATGTGAAAGGAGAACTAATCACTTAACTGGTATATTAGCTAAGAACTAAAGGGTAGATTTTTGTAATTTTGTATTAATTTTGTTTAAGTAATTTTTTTTTACGTCAATGATTTTTTATTTATTTATAAGGAACGTTTTTTTAACAGGTTCAGTATTCACCGGTGGTGTGAAACACTTCTTTGAGACTATCTAAAATTTTTTTCTTAAAATTAATTCTAAGACTTTTTTATTGAAAGAATACCAAGGACTAACATTGTAGTAACTCAAATGGTGGCGGTTAGATATCAATTAACCTCCTCCAATGACAACCACATGTAAAAGTGATAGGTTCCATCTATAAAAAGTGTTAGAACTGGGACCTGTCTCTGCCACCAAAAAACCTATCACGGGACTTCTTAAGTGTCAATTCGCTTCCCTCTAGGGTAGTATTTGGAATTACCAGTATATAAAGGCAGTCAAAACAAGTTCTTTCAAATTGTACATACCTGCCGTTAAAAGCTTGCGACTTTTGATCAAAACTGCCTTAAATTTGACGGAATACCATCATTAAAATAATATTTCCAATTATCAAACGATAAATTTGTCTACAGTTTTCAAAAAAATCATGGCTCCTCAAAACTGGGCAACAAAATCTCCAGCTATTTTATAAATCGCCAAAAATTTTATAGTATTCATACGTTATTAGAAAATACGATAAATGAATAAGTTGAGATGCAGAATAATTAAGAGTCCAAAAATTGGCGCTTTACGTAGCATTAGCTCTGAATGAAGGATTTGAGTGTTAAGATAGTCATGAAATCTATTGTTTATCTACAATGCTTTACCTTCGAAACAAAGCTAGATAATTGCAAAGACAGTAGATCGAAATAAGTTTTATTGAGCTACTCAACATCACTCTACATTCCGAAAGTGTTAAAGACATGGTCACCCCTACACCTAATAACAGTTCTGATAAGTCTACAAGAAATGACTTTTGGAGCATTTTGTAAAATTTGGGGAAGGAATGAAGAAGGATGATTCTCTGTCGATCCAACGCTGTGGCTCAGCTAAAGAAGAAATCTAGAAATACCTTAGATTTTCTAATATTTTTGTTTACTGGCGCAATTAAACGCTATACTCAAAATGTAAGGCCTTGGCGCAGAAATACGTAAGTCGTCAAATGAGAGACGATTTTTTATTGCAGGTCTGCTTCAAACGGAGTTGCGAAATTATCTCCGCAAAAGTTGAGAATACTTTGTTTTTTAAAGAAAAATCTTGTTAAAATTAATTTTGAATATTGATAATCTCCTTACACCGTTTTATTTTTTTTTTTTTTTTTTTTGTTTTTTTTTTTTTTTTTTTAAAATTAACTTTACCATGACTTTCAATTCATTTCTTTTTTTTCAATCTTATTAATATCAATTTTAAATATTAAAAATCTCTCTAACACAGTATATAATATATAATATTATGTGTATAATAAATAAATAAATAAATTGTATAATAAATAAATTACTCTACATGTTAATTGTACCTTGAATTAAAATTATTATATTCGTATCGGTATCGGCGATATTTCTTCTTGAGTATCGGTATCGTATCGCAAAGAGGCGTATCGTTACATCCCTAATTTAAAGGCGTTTGTAAATAAAAGTGATTACACATTTTCCAGTATGGGGAAAAAATTAAAAATACATATCCTAAACTGCGTTGCAATACTAGTAAATTGAACAGGTGCTGGTAGTGTGTTCCAAAGACGAATACTGTGAACGAGAAACTGCCATTCAGATACCAACTTCTTGGATCTTATCGGGAACAGGTTGTTATATCTTCTTGACTGAGTAAAAGAAACACGTTTAAATAGATACGTTGGCTCACCCGTATAGATAATTTATGTAAACAAATTAGACATCGAATATTTAAAAGGTCGGAGAAACGTACACCATAAAGTTTAGTTTCATAGGGTGTAACATTAGAGAAACGGCCTAAGTTGTAGAAATATTTTAGAATGACATTATACCTGGATGATAATTTCCTGGTGTTTCTTTGGTCTTAAAATAAAAAACGAAAGTAAAAAATATTCTGCTCTAAACTCTACCATTATACTGTACACACGTTTTGACGCTTTGAAATCGCAGTCCACTTTCAAAGTAAAATTTGAGTAATTTAAAAAATAAAAAATCATTAAATTGTTGTAAGGATTTAGAAAACGACCTGTTTTGTTTCGTCTGCGGCAAACACATTTTTCCTGAACGTAGAATATATTTCTACAATAGCAAAGTGGAAGACATCTATAAAATATATTTTAAATTGGAAGTTTTCCCCGATGAACTGTAGATGCCTAAGCATTGCTGTCAAAATTGTTACAATGGCTTAATGCTTTGGTTTAAAGTTAAATAAATTGTTGTTCTTGTGTACTTCTTAGCATGGTAGATGTACTTTTGAATTTCTGCTTTAGTTTTATACTTTCGTAGATTCATCAAGTATTTTTCAATAATAGCAAAGCCACTGACGAAAAAAAATTGGGCATTTATTATGGGGCCGGGCTAAGTATTTGTACCCTTGGTAGAGACTATCAAAGACTAGCCCAATAGTTTTCCGTCCCATACATTTTCTCAAAAATTAGTTGCCTTCTATCTCCACTCCTTAGCAGGCTCCCATACAAATATGACGTTTGGCGAAATTCTTAAATTTACTAAAAAAAAAAATTTAAATTTTTGTGAATAAAATCAAAAGTAAGTGACAGACTTTAATAATTTGTTGCTTTTTTTTTTGGAACTTTAAGATCTATGCGTGAAGAAAAAATTATAAAAAAAAAATTTTGCTAATAATTAATTTTTTTTCCAAGAAAAAAATACGTTTCTAAACCGACTTCTCAGATTAGAAAAAAGTTTAGCCTTACTTACAGCTAATTTTATTTCGGTTTGTTTTAGCTTATTCAATAAAAAAAATAACCCGTTTTTGAGTTACGCGAATATGTATTGTGCAAACTGCTCCATTTTCGAAATAACGATATATCTCAAAAACAAGAGATAAACTAAAAAAGGGTACCCAAATTAGGCTAAAACGCGAGGTCAGAAAAAAAGTGTAAGTGAATTTATTTGTTTTTGACTACATACGAGTATGTCGGTGAGTTGCAGAACTCGTTCGTTACAGAAATTAAAAAATCGAGCTAACAATTCATTCTGACAGATCTTTTACCACTTAATGAGAATAGATTTATAGATTTTATCGAACCATGCCCTTCTCTATGTTTTTATGTGACCTAAAATCGCAGTTGGTAACAAAACTGGTTCGTTCTACTCACCAGACATTTTAAAAACTATCTGTACATTTTCTGCAAACCTTTCTGTTTGCAGTGCACCCAGATATTGTTGAAAAATATTTTGGTGACGACAGAAAAAGTACTAGCCCTGAATCAAATTTCCAACTATTTTTATACTCTCTTATCAAAATATAATAGTATTCTTTTTTTAATTTTTTTTTTTTATTTTTTTTTTTTTTTTTTTATTATTATCTTCCATTTTTGGAAAGCTCACGTTTTTTCCATTCACCATATTGTTTATTTTATTAACTTCGTTTGCTTGATATAAAATATACAATTCCATTTAAATTATAATATTTTTCCCTAAACATACAAAATTTGATCAAAATAATGATTGAAGGTAGAATACATTTTAACATTTCTGCTTAAAATGTCACGTATTATCGCTCGTTAAAAAACACACATTTTCCAAATCATTTATTTTCTATTACTGTTTGATTGTTGAGTTCTTAAAGAAATATTTATTTCACAATTTCTCTTCTTTGGTATATCACTTAAACTGACAAATACATTAAAATAAGCACGCATGTACTTCTATGAATTCATTTGTACGAATAAATTCTCGCTCAATTTCATTTGATTTGATTTCGTCTACCTCAACGTATGATTAACATTAATTATAAGATTGTTGTTATTTTGTGCTACAGCTTCATACATTTGGTTTTAAAATACACATATTTGTCTTTGGCTACTAGCACTATTTACTATCTTGCAAAATCAATCATATCAATCAATTATATTTGTATGATTACATGTTTTCTGTTACGAATTTTGTATTTGTGTAAATGCTAAATTAATGTTAATTCCTTACATTAACCAATATTTCAAACTAAACCAAATCAGACCACACCTAATTACTCATTATTGCATTCTTCTGGGTATGAATGTGCACATTTCTTCATGTTTGTAAATATTCCTATGAATAAATGTATTTGTGTAAATATGTATTTTTATTGCATTCCATTATCCGGTTGTACGTATTAATTATTCTTGTACCTCATGTGGCTAAACAATTAGTATCATTTTAAGTTGGCACATTTAAACGATTTAATTTGTTGCCTCAAAACAATCATTTGCACTTAACAAACGACCAATAAAGACGGCGCTGACGAAGATGTCAAAACCACTTGCATTTATTATTTTGCGTAATGACAGCCTTCTCGTTAAGGCGTTTTTATGTCTTCTTTGGTGAGCCACCATTAAACGACAATTCATTTGTTAAACGAGACAACATATAAAAAGTATTTTGAGAAAATTTATTTAAGATTTAATTGTTGCTGAAATTTTTCTTTAACAGCAATTTTTCTAAAAATTTACTTTAAATAGGAAAAAAATTTAGAGAAATTTTTTCAAGAGTCGAACAATTTTGAAACATTTTTAAAAAAATTGCTATAAAAAGCAAATGTTCACTAATATTGCTTTTAATACCCAATTTTTTTAATATTTCCCATAAATACAAAATTTCCAAAAACTAACCCGTAATAGACTTTTTAAAAAGATTCCTATAAATAAATAGTATTGTGGTTATTTTATTGAACTGTTAATGGTTTTTAATCCGAATATATATATTTTTTTAATTAGTCTTAAGTTCATTGAATTTAATTTTCATTAAATTATTTTTATGAAGACAGGAATTTTACAACATGAAATTAATTAACATTTTTTATTGATAATTTTTCATTCTTGACTGCGCTGAGATTTGAACCCAGGCTTTCACGGACAGGTTGCCCAGACTAGTTTCGATTGTAACCACACAATCTCTTCAGTGGGGTTTGCCGTCTTTACTCGCTCGGCTATTAAAGCCGGATGACGTCAATAGTCAAACATCAATCATTAAACCAAATGGTATTTCACCTTGGTAGATCGAAATTTACTTTTGAATGAATGATTATCTATTTTAATTGATTTACATGTTCTTCCTAACTTCTGATTTTTCCTATAAATTATAAAATTTACCACAAATTTCGTACAAACAGCAAAAAAATCCTAATAATATAAAATTTTTGGAAAATCTCAAATAAAAAGCAAATTTAAAAAAATAACAATATAAACAAATTTTCCAAAAAAAAAATCCTAAAAGTAGGAAAAAACAAGTTTTCAAAAAATTTGGAATTAGCATCAATATGATCTAATTTTAAAAAAATTTCCCTTAAATAGTTATTATAAACATAATATTCCCATTTAAGCACCCTTTTTATTTTGCCCTCGGCAGGTTATCTCTTAATCCCACGCACAAAGTTTCCTGCTTAGTTGTATTATGATTATAAAAAAGTTCTACGGAAATGTTAAATATATCGTTATATGAGCAACTTCCTGTCTAGTCATAATTTCTTTTTCCAGTACTCTTCAATTTACTCTTTCTCTCACTTCCTCTTTCTGTCTAAAGCGACAACTTTAAATTGTCTTGTTTTTTTAAGTTTCTCCAAGAAAAAAGTAATTTTAATTGAAAACATTACGATAAACAAAAACGAAAGCACACACAAACAGTTATTGCAAAATTAAGCAGGTTAGAAGGTAAAGTCGGTCAAACTCGACCATACAATACCCTACGCCATTTTAAAGTAGAATAGTGTTTGGCCAGTAGTCGAAATTCGACCATAATTATTAATGCAAATATGAAGAAAACAAAAAGTACCAGTTGAAGGACAAATAAGTACCAAAAAGTTCCCTCTTATAGATTCTCATACACTCAGGACATTGCATGTAAAATTTTATGTTTCTATATCCAATATTTATATTTTTATTCACAATGGACCTCATTGGTCTTCGAGTAGATAAGCGCCCTTGGGCGCATAACCCTTCTTAAACTAACCTTTGTCCAATATTTACGTAAATAAAAAAAGACCAGTTGTAGAACGAGAAAGTACCAGGAAGCTCCCCCTTACAGATTCATATTTAATGACGACCATGCACGTTTAATTTAATGTTTCTAGATAATATATTAAAGCAAATTCAAAGAGTATCCGTGGAAGAACAGAAAAGTACCAACATTTTTCATGTTAAATGTTCGTATTCACTCAGGGCCATGCACCTAAAATTTTATGTTTCTAAGTTCAATATTATAGAAACTCAAAAATTACCACATGCAGCACGGAAAAGTAAAAAAAATAAAATTTAATTAACCGTATTCCCTTGTTTTATATTTTTTTTTTTTCCCAATTGAAGTATGAAAAATTTTAGTTCTGTAGTCTGAGCCCATAATTTAATAAGAAATAGAAAAAATTAATATGAATAGAAAAAATGTTTTGTAAAAATATACCAAAAAAAAAGCGTACGAATTTCACCTCTTAAACGTTCAAATACCCATTTACTCCCCAAAAATACCGAATTTTTAAGAAGTACTGGATACCGTTCCGTTTGTTTTTCTAACGTACAACAATAAGTTTTAAACTTTTGTATGTCTTTTAGTTTTCGAGATATGAGGTAACCCCTTTTTACGCCCTCAGATTTAAACAAAATATGCATCATGCACTTCTGTAAGTAAATACTATGGTATTCATTAGGTTAACCGTTAATCGGTTAACCGATTAATTTCTACCCGATTAACTGACCGGTTTATTTAAAATTGGCTATTTTCGATTAACGATTAAACCGGTTAATTTCAGTCGATTAACCGATTAATCGACGTAACAAAATTTTTAATTTTTTGTAGTATTGTAAAATATTTTTTTTGTGTTTTTAATTATTTATTTCGTCTCATATGCAAAAGGCAATGCGTTTAAAAAATATTTTTGCATACAAACAAAGAAGGAATCTTCATGTTAAATAGGTCTTTGCTGTCAACAGCTTTTTGTTTCACGTACTTTTTATATGGGCATTTCCATAATGACGTGGCGTGATATTTGTACCACAAAATGTAAAGAAATTAAATGAAGAAGTTGAATTTGTAAAAAGTTTTTTTTAAATTACAAAGTAATAAAGCAGCACTATATTCAGAAAAAAATTTACAACAATCAACCCTAAGGATTTGAAGATATAAGCAAAAAATGCGCCGGCGCACAGTGGCGCCCGTAGAGCAAGCGAGGTTGCAAAAATCAAAATGTTCATGAGTGCCGACGAAGTTTTGAATAAACCCATGTTATAGGAAACTTTTCAACGATTTCAAATATGCCACTCTTAATAATATCACATTTTTAGTTTAGAAGATATAACCGTTCAAAATTGACCGACTTTCGATTATCAAAAAAACACACAATTTTTAGTCAATTTGTTGCGATTTCAGGTGTAATATCACGAAAAATAGGTAACGAATCGCCTTATTTTTTGTTTGTATTGATTGATGTATTTATTAAATGTATAATGATAAAAAAAAAATTAACTGTTTGCTTTGTGTTTCTCCTGGTAAATCACTATTTAAAAACTATCCGTTTTTTCACTATTTTTCAACTTTGACGGAAAATAAAAAAAAACTATATTTTTCTATATTTGCCATATTTGCAAAACCTGTTCTTTGATTATTTCTTTACATAATTCAAAAAGTTTTATCTGCCCGTACGTGCCCGTTTGGCTTCTAGAGGTAAAAAAGTTTAAAAAGACATGGTTGCAGAAATTGTATGGCGTCCATCCCTTATATGTTTTGACTGACAGTAGTTTGATCTAATAGTTTGAAAAAAACTACTCATTGAAATTAGCAGGTACGTACCTCACATAAACAATACTTTGGCGTACAAATGGTCAGGAACAATATTGACTTATGGTCCCTACAGGTAGGCACAAATCTTATTTGGACACGTGCATAATATCAAAATTGCATTATTCAGCCTAAATCCATATGTATGCAGGGAACAGGTAAATTTTTAGGCATGGTAGCATAAGCCTATATATTGCAAAATAAGCAAAACGCCTGGATTAGTCTACGCCTGAAAGTTGGCGCAACAATTACTGAAACCATTAAACAATTTAAGTACTGAAAACATGGCGTTGAACAATTTAAAATTATTTGAACTGTTTAGAAAGTCAACCACACCAAAGTTTTTCACGGAAGTGAAAATTCTTCCTGAGAAGTTGACATTGATCAGCAAATGGGGCTGCGATGGATCATCCGGACAAAGCGTTTATAAGCAAAGGATATCTTCCGATGACGCTACAATATCGGACGGAAATATGTTTATGGCATCTGTTGTTCCTTTGCGGCTAAAATCGGATGATTCCCTACACTGGAAAAATCCACGTCCGTCATCAGTGCATTATTGCCGACCAATAATGTTTCAGTTTGCAAGGGAATCGGCAGAACTCATAAGGACTACGGTGAAGGACATTGAAGAACAAATAAGCAAGATTAAGCCTACAAAGCTGCAAATTGGAGAAGGAAAATATATTGAATGCAATTACGAACTGACAGGAACAACCTCAACAATGTCATGCCCGATTTGCAAAAAGAGTCAGAAGACTTTTTTCAATTCAATTCAATTTATTTCATATATAATATGTTACATCTCAATTTTATATAATTAGTTGTAAAGAGTTTAAGATTAGTATCTTTTTCTGCTTAATTATAATATATTTCAATTAGTTATCATATACATATATATAGACAGAATTATATTGGAGGTAAAAATTTAGCAAAAACCTATTTAAACCCCTTTTTTCGTTTTATTTTTATATTTTTTTTATCGATTTTATATTATTATTTGTCAGAAGAACTTTGGTAATTTAAACGATTCTACAAATGAGGAGAATTACGAATATGGAATGTCACCATTGCACGCAAGGATAAGGTGTATGGAATTCTTGCTAAAACTGGCATATACCCTACCACAAGAGGAGGAAAACTTCGATGAAAATACATCAATAAAGGATAAGGAAAAGATCAGAAAGAAGCAAATACAGGATGCTTTTTTTAAACACGTTGGACTAAAAGTAGACTGTCCCAAGCACGGATACGGTAACTCAAACGATGGAAACACTTCTAGGAGATTTTTTGAAAATGATGAGGCAGTAACTAGAATCATTGGAATTGACAATCAAATCGTGAAAATTGAGTACCAGTCTTTGCCAATTGGAGAGCTTTCTGAAGAAGCACAGGAGTCTCTTAACAAATTTTATAAAAAATATAGATTGCAGAACACATTCAAAGCATCAAGGGTAAGGCAAAATAAGGACCTCTTCAACATGTTGGCAGCATCTTCCGATCCACTTATTTCTTCCCTGCGGCATGTGAAGTCACGAATAGAGTTACAAAATAATTATAGTTTAGAAATGGTTAGTCTTTTAGATATACCTTCTCTTACGAATTGTGATGAATATTTTACAGAAAATTGAAAAAATAAATTTAAAAAAAAAATAATTTTTTTTTTAATTTGTTGGGTAATAATTTAAAACATAAAACCCTTAAGAAAAAAAATAAAAACAATCTAAAAATGTAAAAATAATTTTTTTTAGTTACCATAAAATTGATTTTTCTACTAATTTTAACTTTGATAACCCATAAGTAGGCCCCTACAAAGCGTAGCACCCTTTCCAAACGCTCATTTCATAGGCTGAACAGTTATCTATCATATGCTGTTTAAACTGTTCAATTATCTTATTCGGTTCAAAAGATATGATTTTTGCAACGAAAAAACTCAAATGGCGCCACTGTGCGGCGTGACGTTACAAAAAACAGAAGTGGATTTTGACTTGCATTACAAAACTGCATAAGTCTGCGAATTAGGCAAGACTTTTTGTATAAAACATTTAATAAGCTTTGGACTTATAAAGATTTATTTTTCCAGTTATCAAATTTAAAAATATTTGCTCGTTTTAGATACATATTGAAATTTCCAGCGAAAAGTCTACTTTTTGTAATGTTACGCCAGAAAGCAAATAAGTTTGTGTTTTAGGACCATGTTGTTTAAAAGTTATCCCTTTTGTAGCTTAATGAAGAGCTAGTTGCGCTTACACAACATATAAAAAAGTAAATTAAACGCATACAGTTTTTGATAAACGATTTAAATTACTTCTGGCGTTACGTTACAAAAAGGATACTTTGGAGCTTTCCATATGTATGTATGTGTTTAGTTATTTGTTTCTTCTCATATTTTCTCACACTTTAAACTGAATTAACCGAAACAATTAGAAGAGCTGAAATGACATATTGGAAGATTTTATACGTTTAGAGAAATCCAGGAAAAGGACTGAGAAATTAGATATTCTGTATTATGGATTGCGTTCGATTTCTCCAACATCAGCGATAAGGGAAAGAATTTTTTCCATGTCAAGATTTATCAAAACTAAAGAAAAGAATCACTTGAATCCTTAATATTTTTCTAGAAGATTATTTTTATGGTATCCTTAAACTATTGAATTATTATATAATTATAATATTTATGTATTAATTAAAAAATATGTTTTACATATTTATGAATTACTTTTTAGTTTCTCGTTTTAGTTCAAGAATTGTTATGTTTGTTATGTTATTGCTTTTTTTTAAAAATTAACTCCAAATAATAAATAATTAATGCACTTTTATATATTGAAATTACCTTATTTATAAAAAAAAACTTTATTAATCGGTTAACCGATCAATTACAAAATTGACCGATTATTAACCGATTAAACCAAAACCTCGGTTAATTAATCGAGCGATTAACCGATTAAAGCAAAAGCCCGTTTAAATGAATTCCCTAGTAAATACCTTTCAAATTGTGTATTGTTTTGCCGAAATCGGTTGACAAATAGAGGAAGAGAACGCTCCAAATTGTTTTGCCTTTGCCGGGAAATTAATTGTTAGGTTTGATTTAAAATATTCAAAAAAAAAAACACATAAATTTGAAAGTGAACTTAAAATTTTATTATCGGTTAACAGAACAATTTATATGATTTACTGTTCGAAAATGATATCATGTAAATGTTGGCCATGACTACGTCTGAAGAAGGTCCAATTTTAGGCGACTCGTTCAAGCATAGCGACTGGTATCTCGTATATAATACGAGTAATGTTGGCTTTCAAAGCATCAATCGTAGCTGGCTTATTCCTAAAGACCCCAGACTTTACATATCGCCACAGAAAATAGTCCAAATGTGAGATATCGCACGAATTTACTGTAGCAAAACGTGAATTTAAGTTCTCACCAAAATGATTTATCAACAAGGTCATTGTTTTACGTGCTGTATGGCTCGTAGCGCCGCCTTGTTAAAACTAGAGCTCAACGAGACCATGCGCTTAAATTTAACGGGTCACAATAACGGTAATTGACGGAAACATTCTGATTTTCCTCGTTTTGAATAAATATGGATTAATGGTTCCACCAGCCCATATACCATATAACACCGTCTTTTTTTAATGGATGTAATTGTAGCTCTTGGTCGGAAGAGTGATTGTTCATCAGCCCAAGTGCGGCAATTTTGTTTATTAAGGTATCCATTGAGCCAGAAATGTGATTCATCACTGAACAAAATTTCACGATAAAACAGCGCATTTTTATTGAGTTTTTCCAGAGCCAACTGCCAAGAAGCACCTGAAAATAAGATGCAAATTCTTGCACAAGTTGAATTTTGCACGCCTCAAGGCCGAGATCCTTACGTAATATACGCTAAGTTGTCAAATACGGCAAGCCAAGCTACTGAGAATGATAACGAATTGATACGTCACGGTCTTCGCGTACACTCTCAACTACAGCTGCTATATTCACTTCGCTTTATGTTAACTTGTTGACTGTGACTCAAATTTGCGAATGATGTTGGCAATAGTGGTTTCAGTTAATCCAATATGCGTAAGTTCCTTGTATCAAATGAAAAACATTTCTCACAGAACGCTGATTTTAGTAATACAGATGAACCCTTTGGAGACGCTACTGAGGTATGAGTCTTTCCATGATGACTTGACAAACGACACTGAACAAAAATGACAAAGGAGTTTGATATGAGTCACGCGTAATAAAAAACGTATATTGAAAATCAAACTCACAATGAATTACCCTTTGAATAAGATATTCAGATACCGTAATAAAAAAAACTGATTTTTTTTTAATAAGTTTTCTGGATAAACTGAAACAAAATTTTGTCGTAAGAATAAGAATGTCTGAAAAGATATTTGCAGTTAATGCTGTTTTGATGTCTAAACAGCAGATCAAACGCATTTTATGCTCCCCTTCTAAAGCGGTGTAGGGTAGACACATTGTTGAGAGAACACACTGTAAAAAATAATAGGTTTTTTATGTTTTACACATCTGTATGTCTAAGTACTTACACATACTCACACATTTATAAAAAAAACGTTAAAACAAACGTTAAAAAGGTATAATAAGAATTAGCAAATGTAACTGTCATCATCAGTTGTAAAAAGTTCTAATGAATATGATATATACATTTAAGTATATGGGTAACATATCTTTGTTTAAAACACATATATCCATGTATGAGTATACGTCCTTTTTACTAAAACTGCACAAATATTTTAATCTTATACATATCGGAGACTTACCGCAAAAATAGCTTAAGCGACATAATTTTTAATTTTCGTTTTTTTTTAATAAATGAATTTATTGGCAAAACTTGCATCATCTGCTAAAACGTCATGGTCATATAAGGTACCGTTTCCGTTTTATAGCAAAAACAATTTTAGCTTAAGCGCCAACCCTCGTAAAAAAATTTTATGGAATATGTTAAATAAAAAAAAAACCTTCTCCTGTAAAATGTTGTTCTTGTAAGGGTCGATATAGAGAAAATTTTATATCAGATAAAATAAAAAAAAAGAAAATCGGAATATGCCCATATGGGGCAAATCTAGCTGACAACCCTACCATTAACCATGTAATGCTTTCTTATGTCTTTCTATAATTAATAAAAAAAGAATTTTAAATACTTAACTTTTTTACTTTCCTGATTCAAGCAATTTTCCCAACTTCGGCTGGTAGCCCTAAATATAAACAGAAGAGAACTATTTTACAGGGCATTATCAACATTGTCGATTTACACGCCATATGCCGTTATTAAGGGTGAATTTTTGAGAATAAAACATGCCACCCTTTTAGAAAGGAAAACATTTTTAACAAGCAAACAACAAATTGCATTTTTTAAATAAAATAAAATAAAAAATAGAAAACACCAATAGTTTCTTTTTTATTCGCTTTGAAGATTTCGGCTACGAAAAGCAGTTCACAATTACCCATTACCACTTAACCCATTTTTTGCCGACCGGTGATTATAATCACCAGCACTCATAATATTTTTTTTTTTTTTTTTTTTTTTTTGTTGCAAGAATTTTTCCTGTCATTTACTTCAAATCTTATGTCGTTATTATATTGTCAGTTTACTGGGTGCGGCGAAAAATGGGTTAAGTAAACCGGTTGTTGCGGTGAATAATCCCAAGGATAATTGTGTGGCTTAAAAGCAAAGTGGTACAAGTGCCAAATATAAAATAATTGAGTTAAATGCAAGAATCAACACTTAATACCATTATCTCGACAAAAATTTAGACCTGTATGACGATCTCAAAAGACGGTATGTACCAGAAACCAAAAATATTATGGCATGTTCTGGAAATTTAAATCACGTGAAATTTAAATCGAACAAATTTTTAATAATCTCTTGTGTTCAAAGTTTATAAAAATATTTGCTTTTTTATATCTCATACTTTGAGGATCACTTTCCTCTACCTGAACAACTTTTGAAATCAGGAAAAACTAATTTCATTATGACAAAAATTTAATGGAAAATCTTCATCGATTTCAATTTACGTGATTTTGATTTTCAGAACTTGGCCGAATATGTATGAAATTCATGGGAACAAATAACTTTAAGCCTTATTTACTCAGAATTTAGTTTTTTGCACTTGTACTTGTTTGCTTTTAAGCCATTACAATTGTCAAATTCTTTTTTTCTACAATGGCATTAGTGTATTAATCTCAGTCAATGCAAAAAGTTGTTAGGCCAGCTGTGGAAACCTCTCTTATCTTGTGGTTTTAACATATACACGCATATACCCAGCAAAAACTTTGCTTACAAAATAAGCAGAAAAATAATGAGAACTTAAGGCAAGGAGTTCTTATTTTTCTACTAGAAAAAGTATTTATTTTTGTTCGCGATGTCCCAAAAGTAATTCCCCAACAAAAAAACAACGTTCGAAATCTAATCACGGCAATTACAACCGAAATTTGGCGAAAAACTTTGGCAAATATGTATTAAAAAGAGCACGTATGTGTGCACCTACAGTATATAATTTTTCAAGACCAATAAAAAAATAATCTAAAATAAACCAGAAAAAATGCTATATTTGACTGTGCCGCATCTTTGATACCCTTCACCCAGATTAAGAATATTTTTGGGTTGAGGCTTTACGTACATATATCTAAAGACTATAAACCAATATTAATAAATACTGAACTCATAGTATTATAATTCGTTGCGATTAGGCTCATTAAAGTCTATTTCAGCAGTACGCTTTATATATGGCCTATAGTAAATTATGGACCAGGTCAGTCCAATTGTGACTAACTAAAGCGTGATCCATTTCGAGGCTCCCTACTTTTTTAAAGAAAAAACACAGAAAATTCAAATTTAATAGGAAAAGTTTATTATCTTTGGCATTTATTTTTTGAAGATTATGTCTATCAAATGTTGGCCGTTGCTACGTCGCAGATGGTCCGTCCGTTTTCCTCCAAGGCCTGAATCGAAGCAGGTTTGTCCGCATAAACTTAAGACTTTACATATCCCCACAGGAAAAAGTCTAACGGTGTGATATCACACGATCTTGGTGGCCAATCGACCGGCCCAAAACGTGAAATTATGTGCTCACCGAAGTATTATCTCAATAAATCCATTGATTGATGCGATGTGTGGGAACTGGCGCCGTCTTGCTAAACCCAATGTCGCCGAGATCACGAGCTTCAATTTCACGCATCAAATAGTCAGTAATCATGTCACGATAACGGTCGTCATTGACGGTTACGTTCGCACCGGCATCATTTTTAAAGAAATATGGACCGATGATTCCACCGGCCTACAAACCACACCAAACCGTTGTTTTTTCTGGATGAAGTGGCAGTTCTTGAATCTATTCAGGCTTCTCTTCGTCCCAAATGCGGCAATTTTGTTTGTGTACATACCCATTGAGCCAGAAATGGGCCTCATCGCTGAACAAAATTTGCCTCGAAAACGTCGGATCTTCTTGGAACTTTTCAAGAGCCCATAGAGCGAAGTGATGTCGCTTGGGAAGGTCGAGCGGCTTCAGTTGTTGCACAAGCTGTATTTTGTACGCTTTCAATTTAAGATCTCGACGTAAAATGCGCAAAGACTTTCCATGCGTCAGTCCGAGTTGCGGCGAACGGCGCTGAATCGACTCTCCACGGTCTTCGTGTACACTATCAGCTACGGCCGCTATATGTTCTTCACAGCGTGCTGGACGTGGTCTATTCGGTCGAATATTATCCAATAATGAATGCTGGGTCTCAAAACGGGTGACGGTGTTGCGAATAGTACGCTCAGTAGGCCGATTATGTTGAGCGAAGTGCACGCAACACATTCCTCACAGAACGATTTGTAAACGTTGTTCAGGCGTAAGTCTTTCCATTATGAAATGCCAAACAATACTTAACAAAAATAACATGACAGCATGACACGACTCACACGTGATCTGGCAAAAAAAGGCTATTGAAAAAAGTATCTCTACTTGAATCACCCATTACAATAGTATTATTCGTTGCGGCTAAGGCGTACTAAAGTGTTTTGCAAGAGTACGCTTTATATGAGACCCCTGGTGAATTGTAGACCGATCTTCACGAAATTTAGCAGTTTGACTTCATGCCATATGGAACTGTAATTCGTTACGGTTTTAGCAGTACTAAAGTCTTTCCCGAGAGTGAGCTTTTGTATGGGGCCTATTGTTAATTATCGACTGATTTAAACAAAATGTTGAATTGTAATTTTTAGTCATAAAAGACAACTTTGTACAAAATTTAATGACAACCGGCGTATTCCATCATCAATATATCGTCACATGATTTCAAAAAAGCCCTAAGTTACAAAAAATTCAAAATCGACTTTTTGATCGATATTGATTAATGAAATTTCTTTCAACATTCCTCAACATTTATCCCAGAATTTAATTCCTTTATCAGTTACATTTTTTAGATCGAATTATGCTGATGCTGATTCTCTCAGGAGAAGGAGCAATACATTTAACAAATTATATAAATTAATCGACTTTTCATCAAATCCTAAAGCCATAAAAAGCGCAATAATCATAGTTCTTAACTCTTAGAAATTATCTAATTATCATTGTAAATTATTTGTGTTATTTTTTTGTAATCAATTATTTTTTTTAAACTTTCGGTAGGAATACAGGTCAACTCAAAATTTTTCAATTTTCACTTTTTGCAAGATATCGATTTACAGTGGCCAAATCTACCCACTGTAAAAATCTAACATCATTTTCTCTAGTATTTTGTCAAAAAAAAAATGCAATTGTATCCCCATTTGTGATATAAGAGTACATATAAAAAGAAAACAGTTTTATGTCTCTACTGAAAATTTGTAAATATTGAGTTGACGCTCTTTAGAGGAAGAAGTGCGATATATTAACAAAATAAAATAAAAAATTATGTACCGTATCAAAATACAAGTTTCTTGAAAATGTTTCACTCCTACAATTAAAAAATAACGTTTTTATCAACAAAATGCTAAAAGGCCTCAGTGCCAGCGCCTTTCGAGAAATTATAAATAAAATTTTTGATAATTCAGAGTTTGCCTTTCTTCTGTCTTAATAAGAGATCATCTGTTATGTATATTTTTTTTCTAAAAATGTATTTATTTAAATTTCCTTTACTAATTTCGATGGATTTCAATATCTGCTCTTTCGAAAGTGTGTGACTTTTAACCAGGACAGGACATGATGGACATGGCTAAGTCGACTTAATTTACTTAAGCAAAAGCTGGCTTAAGCAACTGTGTGAATATATGTAAGTCATATGTTTCAAGCCAAATGGAACTTAAAGAAACTTTTATCTTAGTTTTACGAAACTGTCATTTGCTAAATGCCGAACTGATCAAATATTTCTTATAGAATCAAATGGCTTTTGATTTTGGTTTTTTAAGGGCGTTTGACAGGCATTTTTTTCATTTTTTTATAGAAGGCTAAGCAAGCTCTTGCATATTATAGTTGAGCCTTACGAATCACTCAAGGGCCCAGTGTACTTGATGGGGTGTCTAAGATGAATATTAAAAAGTTTCACACGGAATGATAAACTTAGTATACACTCATTCACCACTAATCTAAGAGGATATAAGCATAAATAAAAATCTCATAAATAAAAAGTTATAAACTATTTAAAACATATAACTCATTCTCCGCCACCCTGTATGTATATATGTATGTGAATTCACAGACTCGTTCTCACCATTTTGAAAAGGCATCCAACTGAAACACCCCTAATATACAACTTAACAGTAACAGTTGTCGCAATAAGTTTTTGCATTTAAAAGTTCATAATATGAAACCACAAATGAAAATGAATGCAAAATGTATGAACAATATGCATGTTATTAAAACAAAGCCGAATAATTTAGATCTAAAATGGTTAAAGATCACACTACAGTTAACTAAAGCTAATTAATTTTGAGTTTTATAATTTTGTTTTTTTTTTTTTTTTTTGGTGAACACAAAACTTAAAGGGAGTGGCAGACTTTCTTAAGGTCTGTATGCATGGTCAAAGGGTGCAGTGTTATTAAGCCTTAGGCAATTAAGCCGTATGCAAAAAAGACCATAAAGCAATATGGTCTTATTTCCGTTTAAGAAATTAATTTAATTTAAAAGTTTTTTGTTAAATGCAATTCTAAGCCCTTCAAATGTGGCCCAAAAAATCAAATTAATATTAACCCCAATTTTAGGGCTATTTTTCATTATGAAATGTAACCCAATTTTTTTTAATAAAATGTTACCTCAAAATAATGTAAAATAACGTTAAGAATAAATATGCCCATAAATTTGGGGTAGTTGTTCTTTATAAAAAATAACCTTAATTTTTATGATTATATACCAAAAAAAAAAAACATTTAAACTAAAAGTGGGATAGCATCAACATCCCGAACTTCAGAATTCTGAATCCCACTACCCCGTATTTTACAATCCCGAATTTCGAAATCCTAAATTTAAAAATCACGATATCAAATCATACGATAGATGAGAAAATCCTTGTCTATTATCGCGCCGGCCTTCTCTGCATAAGCCCCCTTCTTGGCCAACTTGGCCATATTTTTTCACCATTTTAAAATTCAACTCATTCTTTTGGACAATATATAATTACAAAAAATTATTTAAAAAGTATTCCAATTTAATTAATGTGATAATTGAATCCATTATTTTTTTAATTGAAAAAAAATTTAAAATAAAAATTTGATTTAATTAACATTTCAGTTGTTTTTGTTAATTAAATAACAAAAAATCTTAATTGATTTTTTCGCCTAAAATAAGATAATTTTGACTTGCAGAATTGTTGTTGAAAATTGTCAAAACCTGAGCTGTATTTAATGAAACGAATTGCTTAAAAAGGCAAAGTTTTTTTAACATGTTTTTAATTCAAGTTAAAAATATCATTTATTGAAAAAAAATATATTCAAAATTTTTAATCTTTAGAATTTTTAGTAATCAATATAAATCATTTGGGTAATATCTGCAAATCAAAAAATTGTTTGCTTGATTCTATGAATTTGGTGATTAGAAACAATTTTTAATATTTTCTGTGATTAGAAGTAAATTTTTTTTAACCAGCACAGAAAAAATTATCAGTAGTTTTCTATTAATTAAAAAAATTGTTTAGAATGTATGTCAATTTAATTAATGTGATTATTGAATAAATTATTTTTTTAGTTGGAAGAAAATTAATAATATAATTTTGACTTAATTAACATTTTAGTTATTTTAAAATACATTTTTAATTAAAATATTAATTAACTAACAAGAAATCTTAATTGATTTTTTTGTTTAAAATAAAATGATTTAAATTTGTGGAATTGTTGTTGGGGATTGTCAATATTTAATTAAATAAATTAACACATTGTTTGAAATGGCAAAGTTGTTTGATCATTTCTTTAATCAAAATTAAAAATATAATTTATTGAAAAAAAATTTCAAAATTTTTGAATTTTACAATTTTTAGTAATCAACGTAATCATTTTGGTGTTATGTGCAAAATCAACAAATTGTTTGCTTGATTTAATGAATTGGGTGATTATAGACAATTTTAATTTTTTGTGTATATAGATTTAACTCCTATGAAGTTATTTCCACTTCGGTTGCTAAACGATTATGGTGTTATTACAAAACAAAACTTTGAGAAATACGACCGTATGGCTTTATAACTATATAGCTCTGCAGTTTTTCAAAGCAGTGTTTAAATCAAGCAACTTAACTTTAAAACACTGCAAATTAATTTCGCTGTCATATTAAACTTTGCAACAACATCGCCAATTTAATTAATGCGCTAGTTGCGTTCGTTTGTATATCAGCTGCGAAGCATATGACTTTAGGAGTGCCAAACTTTGTCAAAGTTTGCACGGTTGCGTTTGGAAACACGTGATCGTTGCATTGTAAGCTACCATGCGTTCAGCAAGCCAGCCAATTTTATCACTTATAGGGTTCTTGAAAAAACAAAACTTTGAGAAAAACTTCAAATTAATAACAGCATGTGTAATCCTTGAGCAAAAAAAACACATTGCAAAAATATAATAAAAAAAACTTATGCATGAATAAAATTTTGAATGTGTATGATGTGTTTTTTGTTACAAATCTTTATTAGAACATTTTTTTCATACTGCTTTATTTTAGTTAAGCTTCTAAGCTGATTCTGGTATCTATGCGCTCTCTTATACCCCTTTTTCTTTTTTCTTTTAATCTTTTTCTACAAAAAACGTGCAGTATTTGCTTGCATGCATGAGTGAATAAATGTTTAATTGTATTTAATCCTTTTTGCTGATTTTTTTTTATGTTTTTTGCTTGAAAAAAATTTTTTTAGCATATGACATAATGATGCCGCACTAATTAATTTAAAATTATAATTATTTTATAAGGTTTGAGAAAAAAAAAAGAAAAACATGAAGTTTAAATAAATAATTTTTAAATGCTAGTGCCTTGATTAAAATTTGTCGCGTTTCATTTTCTTTTTTTTTTTCTATCTTCAATTTTGTCTATATGAGTTACACACATGAGACTCGACGAATTAACAGTTAATTTTCAAAGCAAAAGACATGTTAATACAGGGTGGGCCAAATTCAACTGACTGATTTGAAATGTTTATAACTTTTTTATTTTAACCGTTTTTAATGTTATTTTTTTTGGAGGTAATAAACAATTTAACAACATTTTAAATAACTAAGGCCTTATAAATCATAGCAAGTTAAACTCTCTTTTTTCTTTTAAAATGTGTTTAAGCCAATAAATCTATAAGTCAGAAAACATATAAATCATCTTTTAACGCATAAAATTGGGCGTTTAAACTACAAATAAAGACCATATGCATTTGACAACATTTATCGTAGTGCTGCCACATGTTACTTTTTAAACTACATATAATATATGGGACACTGATTTACAGCTGTTGAGTTTAAGCTGCATATAAATTTAAGTTTAGTACAAATAAGCCAGCCTTTAAACATTCACTGATTTACTAGCGATAAGTGCAAGAACGTATAAAAATTTTTAATGTTATTATATTTGCGGATAATCCGTTCCCAATGAAAAATGGAGCTTCAAACGCAGCAGGTTTGTAAGGGAGAAACGTAAAAGTATCACTTACTATCATAGATGGGCACTTTGCAGTACCAGTACTTCTTCAGTATATTTTTTTTTTTTTACTGGTACTGCACTTGAATTTTCATTACCAGTATATTTTTACTGCTTACTGAAAAAAAAAATCAGTACTCAGTAAATTTTACTGATTACTGGAAAAAAAAAATAAGTATTCAGTAAATTTTACTGATTACTGAAAAAAAATTTCAGTATTCAGTAAATTTTACTGATTACTGAAAACAAAATTCAGTAATCAGTAAAAACCTCCCGATACTGCATTCTTATCAGTAAATTTTAATGATTACTAATTTTTTTCAGTATTCAGTAAAATTTACTGATTACTGTCATTTTTTTCAGTATTCAATAAACTTTACTGATTACTGAATTTTTTTTTTCAGTAATCAGTAAAATTTACTGAATACTGAAATTTTTATATAATATAATATAATTTTCATTACCAGTAAGCATTTACTGATTACTGAAACGCTTGCTGCAGTAAAAAAGTAATGCAGTATGCCCATGTATGCTTACTATCTCGCTTACGAAAGACAAGAATTTTATATGGCGAGTTTCCACTTTGAAGCAATACATTTTTGTCACAAGAGAATGTCGTGGCTTGAAGGATTAAGAATTCGTTTACTTAACTGCATCTCTGTATTTCTTATTCTTATTGTGTGGTGCAAAACTGTATGCTTACTTTTTAAAATTAACTATTAGTGCAGCGCAAAACAAGAAAATTTTGTATAAGCTTGTAACAACATAAAGAAAAAACTATCAATTTCTATTTTATTACATTATCAAAAGCTTAATAACCCGTTCTGAGTAGGGATGGCAAATTGAAAAAATATAACGATATATATCGTATCGATATATTCATTATTGGATAATATTCGACCGAATAGACCACGTCCAGCAGTTTGTGGGCCGGTGGAATCATCGGTGAAAATAAACATTCCCCTTTAAATTTGAACTTTCTGTGTTTTTTTCTTTAAAAAAGTAGGGAACCTCGAAATGGATCGTGCATTATTAGTTAAAAAAAACATGTGATGCAATTCCTAAAACACAACAGTATTGTAAGCAGTTGAGCAACGGTTAAAATGTTGAATTTTATTATAAATAGATCTTAAAAATATCGAATTCGATAGTCGTAGATAAATATCGACGTATCGATATATGGGTATTTTTTAATATCGGCGATATATATCGATTAAAATTTTTTTAAATATCGATATTTTTATGTATCGATATTTTGATATATCGATATTTATTACACATCCCTAGTTCTGAGAACCAGTAGGTCGTGGACCATGATGAACTATTGCTCGACCTTTTCGCACTAGAGAAGCTGTAAGAGAAAGTGTTTATATTGATACAGCTTTGTCTAATCGTCGCCGTTCTACTCAAATGGGAATCTTCAATTGAAAATTCGATCTAGGGTATTTTTTCGTATAAAATTCAACTGACTTAAGAATTATTGTCTAGGATATTTTCAAAATTAGCATTTTAGAAAAATAATTTGAAAATATACTAAAAGTAGATACCTGTCAGTCTCTCTTTTCCGCTTTAAAATTGGATTCCAAGTTATAAACTAATTAATAAATACACTCATAAAATTATTACAGTAACTGATTGTAGGTTATTAAATTCGTTTTGCGTAATGTTAAAAGTTAATGCAAAATATAGTTATTTTACGATTTAATTTATTTTTTTTTTTTTTACATTTATGTTTATTTTTCAAAAAACAAACTACAAAAAAATACTGTTTTTCCGTACTAATATTTCTATGTAGTTTGATTTTTTGTCAGTTAAATTATATTATTTTAAAGCAGTAACTGTTAAATTTTACGAAATATACTGTTAAATAAAAAAAAAATCAAAAATGTATGTACAATTCATTTATTTTAAATGAAATGTAAATTATCCGTTTTTTAAATAAATTTTTAGTTGTTTTAAATGAATTTTCTGTGGGATTTACCTATATAATATTTTGAGTGTATATATGTAAAAAAAAATAGGTAGGTATATAATAACTTAAAAAAAACCAACATAACACTGCAATGCATAAAAAATGGATCAAAAGTTGACAAGTGAAGGAAAAAAACGTTATAAAATCGAAAATATTTACAATTTTGAAAAAAAATTATAAATCAGCATTAAGTTGAATCAAGAAATATATTTTGGATAAAAAAAACATCTATTTTTTTTTTAATATCCTTAATGCTGTGTGGCTAACGCTATTTAGAATTTTTATTTCGTAAAACAAAAAAACATACACAGAAATAATTAAAAATTGTCTCTAATCACCAAATTCATAATATCAAACAAACAAGTTGATGATTTTGCACCTATTACCAAAATGATTGTATTGATTACTTTAAAAATATTTTACATTTTACATTAAAAATTGTGAAATTGTGTATATATTTTCAATAAATGATATTTTTAATTTTAATTAACACAATTAACATTTCAATAAAATAACCACAATACTAACTATTGTTAACAGCTAAGGCACGAGCTATATGTTTACATTTGTCCTTCAAATTGTGCTGAAAAAGGTCAACATGAAAAAGAAAGACAAGAACATGAAAAAACAAAAAAATGTACTTGACAAAAAGTACGAAAAACAGAATTAAAGAATTTCATGTACATCAATTAAAATAGGTAATCATTCATTCAAAGCAAATTTCGATCTACCAAAGTAAAATACCATGTGGTTTAAAGATTGATGTTTGACTATTGACGTCAACCGTCGTCAATGGCGGTGAGTGCTAAACGGCAAACTCCTCTGAAGAGATTGTGTGATTACAATGGAAGCTGGTCAGGATAACCTGTCCGTGAAAACCTGAGTTCAATTCCCAGCTCAGTCAAGAATGAAAAAATATCAATAAATTTTTATTAATTTCATGTTGTAAAATTCTTTTATTCATAAAAATAATTTATAAATAATTAAATTCAATGAACTTAAGCCTGATTAAAATATCGCAATTTGGATTGAAAACCATTAACAGTTCAATAAAATAACGACAATACTAATAAAAATAAAATATTTTAAACACAGACCTCGAGCCTGATTATTTTCATAATTTATTTAAAAGTAAAAAGGTCGAAAGAAAAACATATTTAAGGAACTAATAAAAATATTTTCTAGAAGAAAATTTTTAGGCAAATTTTAATATTTCAAATTAAACTTCGTCTCTGAGAGTGTAAATGAGAAAAATTTAATTATCAAATTATTTCTTTTTAAATTTTAAATACGCCTCCTCTATATTTATATTAAAGCAGCCAGATTTAAAAAATATGGCAAAAATTTAAAAAATATCACTTATTTTTTACATTTATATCCTTTTAAATCAGATATTCTAAAGAAAACATGCAGTTGAAGGCTTTAAAAATATTTTACATTTTACATCATCATCGTCTAAATAAAATTCAAAAAAATTTTCTATCTCAATTTTTTACATTTACCAGTATGAACTTTTGTAGATTTTGTCTATTTTGTAAAATTTTTGATATGTAAATATTTTGTTTTTGTTTAAATATATAAAATATTTAGACTTACAGAGCTAGTTAAAATAATTCACGCAAAGAGTTACCGAACAAATCAAATGATATTTGACATAACTATAATAAATAAAAATAAGTTTATTACTTTTAAAACTCGTTTGTATTTTTCGAAATTAATTTTTTTTATAAAATGATTCAGTTATTTTTAAAACTACCTTTTTCTCCTTTATTCTCTGTTACCTTGTAAACTATTTTTCTTTCTTCAAATTCTTCATGTGTTAAATATGTATTCGCCAGGTTTTACGTGCCACAATTTCTATACAAATGCGTTCATTTTCATATTCGTTCCTGTTTTTTTCATAACTTTTTTTCTATACATTTTAAAATTTTTATTTCAGGAAAAAAAAACTATATAAAATATGCAAAATATGAACTACAACAAAAATCATAGGAAAAAAAAGAAATGGAAATAAAAGAAGTAACTGCAACAGTTAAAGGTTATACAAATTGAGTTCACAGCTTGCGAATCTTTAAAATTAAATGCATGGTTGAGAAAAGAAACGTGCAGAAAAAAGTTTCAAAATGTTTTTCTTTTTTTTCATAAATAGAAATCCAAAAAAAAAATGGGGTACCCTCCATTCAACCAGCCAACAACCAACGAGTAAAAATTAAAGTGCATAAAACTGCTACGAGTACACAAACTTCCGTGTTAGTTAAATCACAAAATAAATTTAAAAAAAAATAAATTTGTAAAGAAATTACAGTGAAACGTCGATAAAACGAATCTTAAAATAAATACAAATCCAAAAAATTGGGGTACAATCCATTCAACCAGCCAACAACCAACGAGGAAAAATTTAGGTGCATAAAACTGCTACGAGTACACAAACTTCCGTGTTAGTTAAATCACAAAATAAATTTTAAATAATAAATTTGTAAAGAAATTATAGTGAAACGTCGATATAACGAATCTAAAAATAACTCAAATCCAAAAAAATGAGGTACAATCCATTCAACCAGCCAACAACCAACGAGTAAAAATTAAAGTGCATAAAACTGCTACGAGTACACAAACTTCCGTGTTAGTTAAATCACAAAATAAATTTAAAAAAAAAATAAATTTGTAAAGAAATTACAGTGAAACGTCGATAAAACGAATCTTAAAATAAATACAAATCCAAAAAATTGGGGTACAATCCATTCAACCAGCCAACAACCAACGAGGAAAAATTTAGGTGCATAAAACTGCTACGAGTACACAAACTTCCGTGTTAGTTAAATCACAAAATAAATTTTAAATAATAAATTTGTAAAGAAATTACAGTGAATCGTCGATATAACGAATCTAAAAATAACTCAAAATTAAAAATCGAGTTTTTCATTGATTTTAATGTATTGCATTAACACAACTGTCCACATACATTTTTGGATTCTTTCGACCAAAATTAGCGATCTTATTAACAAACAAGCAAGAGTGCTATATTCGGCTTTGCCGAATCTTATAAACCCTTCTCCATGGTGCGAGAAGAAGAAAATGATATTTATATAAATATACATATACAATATATCTGTGGCATTAAATTATAATGGCTTAAGTGGAAATTTCTTGTTTTGAGATATTAAAGGTTTTGTCTAAAATAAATTGTTTGGTTTTTTTATAAAATTATTAGCCACAGAAAAAAAATGCGCATTTATTTAAAACAAAATTAATTTTATAAAAAAAAAAGATTGTTTCTAAAGGATATAAAAGTAAAAATAGAAAAAAATTTATATATTTTTTTATTTAATTAAAAATAATTTATAAATTCTTTAAAAAAAATATATTTTGGTAATAACTTTTTTGTATCAGAACCGATTTTTCGGAGGTTTTCAGCAAATATGTTCTACTAAAGATTTCCGATCATTTGATATATTAGACGTATCCTTATATTCATAGGTCATATAACAGCTCTAAGATTTGCTTTTTATCCCATTTTCGGAGTATTTTCCTAAAACCTTAACCATTTCTTAACCGATTTGGCAGATTTATATACCCACGTCTTTAGGAAGAAATTTAACATTTACTAAGATTATAAAACTTGGACTCGGGAAGATCTATTGTTCCCGAATATTTTGGGCATTACTCTTCCATTTCTGGAAAAAAAATTTCAGGGTTTTCGGGAAATATATTCTTCTAATTTCTGATATTTTGATATATAAAATGTGTTTAAATGTCATACTAGAGCCCTAAAAATTTTGGGTTTTTTCAATAATGTCTTTGTACGGAAGGTACCAAGCCCACTTTTCCACTACCGCATATATTTTGTGGGATGCTGTGTATTGGAAACCGATATGTTTGTACCTAATTTGTGAACTTTAGCTCGTTTCATGGTCACCTCCAACAAAACTATTTTTACATAAAATTTTAAACATATTATGTTCAAATTTAACCATATTATTATCACCGACAACCATATTATGGTTAAATGTGTCCTCCATCATGAAGCCACAACCATATTATGGTTGCCTCTAAACATGTTATGGTTAAATATGACAATAATTTGTTTTTAAATTAACAATAGTATTTTCCTCTTCTCCAAGAGCAACAAGCTATGGTTGAAAACCAACCATGCTATTATAAGTGTTAAACATATTTTACTTATTATTGACCAAAACATGTTCGGAGACAACCATAATTTGGTTGTGCCCTCTTGATGGAGGACACATTTAACCATAATATGGTTGTCGGTGATAATAATATGGTTAAATTTAACCATAATATGTTTACAATTTTCTTTAAAAATTGTTTTGTTGGAGGTGACCATATTTAAACATAGTTTTTATCTGGGTGCAGATATACAGAAGTGTATAACGTCTTTGTATGGGATGTGCCACACCCACATCCTCCAATCCTCTTCATTTTTTAGAGAGTTGGTGTATTGGCAACCAAGATGTTTGTACCAAATTTGAAAGGCCTAGCTCTTGCCGTTCTCCAGATTAACAGAAAAAAGAATTTAAAAAACAACAACAACATAAGATTTATGGGCAAAATTAGAAGTAGTCGTGGTTTTTTGACAGACGGACAACTGAATTTAAACTTCCCTGCTCAAAAGAAGCCAGATTGTATATTCTTTAAAGAGTCATAGATCAATATTGTAGAAATTACAAACGAATTGACAAAGTTATATAAACCCTCTTAACTTCGGTGAAGGGTATAAAAACAAACGGCCCTATATACAAAAGATTATATGATAAATGCTAAAGGACCTAACTAACAGTTTGCATAATATGCAACATTGTCAATTGTCAAAACAACTGGTAGATTTTACGGTTTTCCTTGTACGACCAATGAAGGCAGAAACCATTTGCTTTTCCGTTTTAGAGCTTTTTATAAATTTCGGCATCGATTTTGTAGTGCATATTTTACCTTTTGCAGCAGTTTTTGCACATTTGGTTAAAAGAGCATTTATTAAATTTAAAGCGCATATTTAACCTTTTTTAAAACATGTTTTGAAATATTTTAAATGTTTTTAGATGCAAAGAATTGCTTACGCAGCAAATTAAAAAATTTAGTTTTGTTTTAATTCTGGTAAACAGATGGCTTTCGTCTTGCTTTAATTTCGCCATCTAAATTTCATTTTCACTCTACAATTGTGAGCCAACGCAGGTTGTCGTTAAAGATAAATATTATATTTTCTTCTCGAATTTTATACATAAGGAAAAAGTAAATGTATACATACATACGTTTGTGCCGATGTATGTAATACACGATAAAAAAAATTACCAATTTTTCTAATAACCAAGTTCATAGAATCAAGCAAACAATTTGTTGAGTTTGCACCTATTACCAAAATTGATTGATTACTAAAATTGTAAAAATTTAAAATTGTGCATGTTTTCAAAAAATGGTATTTTGAATTTAAATTAAAAAAAAAAATGTGTTAATTGTTTTAATTAAATATTGCTCATGTTTTGTAAATTTCCAACAACAATTCTACAAGCTGAAACTACTTTATTTTAAGCGAAAAAATCAATTAAGAATTGTTGTTATTTAATTAATATTTTAATTAAAAATTTTTTTCAAACACTTAGAATATTGATTTAATAGAAATTATATTTTTAATTTTTTTCAACTAAAAAAATCATTGATTAAATTTTCACATACATTTAATTGAAATACTTTTCAAACAATTTTTTTAAATTAGAATGTAGCTACAAATCTAGACCCATCTTTTAGTATACGATCGACTCAGGACCACATTTAAGCGTGATCTAACAATGTTCTTCCGTCCGCCGGGCTGGTGTTCTGCCCATGTAAACTTTGGGCGCAAAGTACAAGCTGCGATTTTGAAGATAATTTGATAAAATTTGGTAAATACATCTTATTATACTAAGTACGAAGCCTTGCTCGCAATTTTAAACTTTAAGGGGTTTTTTGAAAATATATTTTTGTTCTAATAAAATCGACAATTCTCTTCGGTTATAGTTTTCTAAAGTTGTTATACCTTCATAGTGCTTATGCCACAGATCAAAAGTAAACTTAAGCTTTTTTTCTAAATTTTTTTTTTTTTGGCACATAAAAATATATTAGCAAAATTAAATTTTGCTATAACTTCTTATAAAATCGTACAAAATAATTGAACCTTTGTCCAGGGGTACTTTTAAACATGGAGTTAACAAAGGTGCCATAAACTTGAATTTTGCTTAAGTGGCTTAAAGCACTTTTTTTTTTAATCACAGATGAATAAACAAATTTAGCCCTCCAACAAGCGGAGAAAAAACATTTTATAGAGACAAGCCACTTTTGGTTGATTAATCCATTTAGACCCAAACAAAAACGAATGTTAACGTTTAAAATCGTCGAACAGGCAGAAAATTAAAAAATCTACGCTTTTGTACTTAGTTAATATACCAGTTAAGTGATTAGTTCTCCTTTCACATGCCAATAATTAGTTATTTTTGTTCTTATTCCATTTTGACAAATCCCAGGATTAGTTCTGTTGGAACAATTAACACAAATTTCCCGCAGGTTATAAATTCACCTCTGGACTTCTTCTTCATCTCTTTTACTGTTGGAATTGGGCAATTCTTTGTTAACTTAACACTGAACAGCAATCCGTTGACAACGCATTTCCATTGCTACATACATGCATGAAATTCTATAGTGAATTCCATGTTATAGTGTCTGTTTGCAGAATTCTTAAATTTAGTACACTTTTGCCCGTTGTCAAATTAGTACATCAACAATTCAACTTCAATAAAATCGTAGAAGTTATCTCCTTGAAAAGAACTTTAAAGATTTTGTTTTAAACTGAATTTAATAACAATTACGAAATAATGGTAAGGTTTACTTTGCATTAAAAAATTATATTCAGAAAACCATATGCAGAAAAAAATAAAAAATTTATTACAATTAAAAAATGTGTGATATTAATTAAAAAATTAATTAAATTTGCACCAGTAAACAAATTAATAGTATCCCTGCGGGAAATTTGTGTGAATTGCTCTTAAAGCACTTATCCCGTGACCATTTTATTATTAAATGGAACGAATTGTGATAGGTGAAAACGAGACCTATCAATTAACTGGTGATAATGTGTTTAGAGTGTAGTTAGTCCAGAGGAAAGGTACTTAATTGGCACAAAACTATTCATGTGACTGGATTTTGTGCGGGTAGTGCCTGATTCTCTCTAGTTTTATTACTTTATATGAAGGGGATCTATCATATTGAATGGACTTATTTGGGACAATATCTGCGACAGGCATTATTTTAGCCGAAATTGGAAGGTTATTTCAGTGACCTGTTACAAAGTGTCATAAAGGTGTCGTAGGACATCACCATGTTAAAATGCCCTTTCCCGTGGGGATTAATTAAATATTTTTCGATCTTAATAACATATTCTGCAGTAATGTTGTTTTTGTAAGTAAAACTTTAATTCACTTGATAACATTTTTTATTAAAACTGATTTTATTTTTAATTAATGGCTTAATTGGAAAAAATATTGGCGAGAATTTTTCTATGTACGCACCTCCACAGGGGCCTTTATTGTGAAATTTAAAAGATTATTACCACAAAACTTTCAGTAGATCAATAATGCAAACTTGTCGTATTCCGCTGATAATGAAGTGTTCCCACATTGGCACAGCGGTCGTAAATGGGCTATGCTACAAACATATTTATGTATGTATGAACGTATATTTTTTGCTTTTAATAATTTCTTTTAAATACACGAACTAAATAAAATAAATATAATCAACAAAAATTGTTTTTGAAATTACTTAACAGATTTGTACAATCTTTTAATTAAACAAAATATATATTTGTATATATATATATATATATATATATATATATATATATATATATATATATATATATATAAACATTCTTCCTTCCTTTGTTTCTTTCCTCTTGACGCTTATGTAAATTATATTTGTTGAAAAAACTTTCTTTAGTAAATACTTAGATACTCTTAGTTTAAAAAAATCTGCATATCTATTTACCGAAATTGTAAAAACTACAAACAAAAAAAGGAAAAAATCATTAAACTATTTTTTATGAATTTAAAAAAATTTTGAATAATGAATGAACTTTTGTAATAAAATAACTTATTGTATAGTATACATAAGTATGCAAATATACAACATTTTATAAAAAAGGGGAAAACATAGAAAAGGAAGTTAAGAAAAATCTAAGAATAAATTTATCTACATAAGTATAACAACTAGATAGTGGCTCAAAAGCTACAAAAAAAAATGACAGATGAAAATTGTTTTAGATTTTCACTCTTTGCATGTTTTGCAGCCTTCAAAACAAGAGCCATTTGGAACGGGGCAAAGTAAAGCAAAACTTGCCAATCACTATTTTCTAAATTGTTTCTAACTCTTCTTGCTAAATTGGGTCAAATATGGTCGCATATGCTCGCTTTAAACTAATCAATCATGCCTGGCTCAGATTATCCGTGATCGGCTGGACCAATTTCAGCAGCTGTAATATATGAAATGCTCCTGGTCCCACTAAATTAAGAAACGATTTTAATTTTGGCGTTGACTTGAATGGTTGGCCGGGCTTTATTTTTTTGTTTTTATTTTATTTTATTTATTTATTTGTTGTTCCATACACAAGACCAAGATTCTCATATTAAAACAAGTTACAAAAACCAAAAATTTATATGTAATAAAAAAATAAATTTAAACAAAAAATATAGATTGAAAACATTAATCAAAAAGTACACAGAAAAAATTATTAAATTTCTCCAATCACCAAATTTATACCAAATTCATTATATCAAGCAAACAATTTGTTGATTTTGCACCTATTACCAAAATGATTAATTACATTGATTACTAAAAATTGTAAATATTTTTTTTTTCAATAAATGTACTTTCAATTTTAATTAAAAAAAATTATCAAAAAACTTCGCCATTTCAAACAATGTGTTAATTTATTTGTAATCCAAATTAAGATATTTTTAATTAGGCTTGAGTTAATTGTATTTAATTTTCATTAAATTATTTTTATGAAGACAGGAATTTTACAACATAAAATTTAAATTTTATTGATAATTTTTCATTCTTGATAAAAATTTAATTGATTTCATGTTGTAAAATTCCTATCTTCATAAAAATAATTTAATGAAAATTAAATTCAATTAACTCAAGCCTAATTAAAAATATCTAAATTTGGATTAAAAACCATTAACAGTTCAATAAAATAACCAAAATACTAATTATGTGTTAATTTATTTAAATAAATATTGACAATTCCCAACAAAAACTCTACATGTTTAAATTATTTTATTTTAAACGAAAAAAGTCAATTAAGATTTTTTGTTATTCAATTAAAATTTTAATTGAAAATTTATTTCAATACAACTAAAATGTTAATTAAATCAAAATTAAATTTTTAATTTTCTTTCAACTTAAAAAATAATTGATTCAATTATAACATTAATTAAATTTAAATACATATTAAACCATTTTTTTTAATTGATAAAACACTTTTTTCTGTGTATGATATCGACATAAGATTGATATAAATGTCCACCTTTGTATACTTATGAGTCCCTATGCTCCTTATAGGAACGACGGTAACATATATATATATATATATATACTTATGAATCAATGGTGTTCAGATAAGTTGAATTTGTGTGGTTCTTAGCGAAAACACGATTGATTGGATATCTCTGGTCCAGATTGTGTTGTCATCGTTAATTGATGCATTCTGTGAACCGCATCTGTACAGAAGCGTACATTTCATGCATATATTGGACTTCAGCACAAGCCCACAATATCCTTTTCCATTATGGTGGCGTATGATAAAACTAAGTAAAGTTTAAATGGAAAATCTTCATAAATTGCCAAATTTCATATTTTGTAAGTTAGACAACTCTTGTCCATATCACAACTTACAAGGGGTCACCGTTAGAAAAAAATATCTGAACTTTACTTAATCTACATTTCAATAGCTTTTTCGAAATAAGTTATAAACCATTTTTCCCTACTTCCTTTCTATTGAACTGTTTGTTACTTCATATTTTGTAAGTTAGACAACTCTTGTCCATATCACATCTTACAAGGGGTCACCGTTAGAAAAATATATGTGTTCTTTACTTAATCTACATTTCAATAGCTTTTTCTGAAACAAGTTATAAACCATTTTTCCCTACTTCCTTTCTATTGAACTGTTTTTTACTACTTTTCCTATTATTCTGCTTATTTCCACTATCCTTTCGGAAAGAACTATTAAACATTTTTTTATTATTGAACTTTGTATTTTTCTTTTCTCTTGCCTTGTTTTTTTTTTTTTTTTTGACAGCAGAAACGTTTTGAAAACCAAGTATTTAAAAACAGCTTAATAGTATAATAGGAAAAAGTAACAATTAAAAATTACAAAATTCTTAGCAGAAGGAAAGAGAAACTTTGATAATTCAAAAGTTGTAAGAAAAAAAGAAAAGTTTTTTCATGATTTGTTTTTCCACAAGATTGAAGGCACTTTATAGTTATTTTTATTAGTTCCTTATTATTAATATTATTGTTTATAAATATTCTTTAAGTTTTAAAATTCTGCTTTTTTCTCTCCCTTTTTATGTATTTTGACTTTTTCGCGTTTCAATAAAGAGAAGCTAATGAGCAAAACAATTATGGACAAATTGATTAAAGTTTTTATTTCGTACTTAAATTCCTAACTATTGCTTTGAGAGAGGGTAAAAAAGTATTCTCGAAACTTTTATATAATTAAAAAAAGGGGATAATTAAAACAAAAGGGGGAGATTTTATTTTGTAGAAAATATAACAGTTATCGCGGCGAGGTTATTTGGAAAGAAGTCAGAGGAATTTTTAATGGAAAATTGTTATATTATATTTAAGTAGTGGGTTTTCGTAAACATTTAAAGAAAATTTCATTGTACTTCCCTGCGGAAATTTTGTGTCAATTGATCTTAAAGCACTTATCACGTGACCAGTGAACACAAAATTGTAATAAAAAGGAACGAATTGTGATAGATGAGAGCAAGATATGTGACCTTCTCCGAGAAAAGCGACCTAGTCTGTGAAAATGAAGTTTTGAGAAAACACATTTAAAGTTTCATAACGCATTATCACCGTAACGCATTATCACACGTTTTGTACGTTTTTATGGGGTTAATAAATTTTTATCAGAAATCTAACTCATTTCATCTTATTCTACACCCTTTTAAGTACCAGAATACACTCTTAAGTCCAAACCCGTTTTTTTATACACTAGGTCCCTTTTCTCGGAGAAGGTCACATATGTCGCTTGACTGATAATAATGTGTTTAAAGTGTAGTCACTTCAGAGAAAAAGGAGCTGACACAAAACTACCCATGACTAGTTATGGATGGATTATTTCCGGTTGTATCATATTAACATGGTTCATTTGGAAAAATATCTGCGACAGGCATGATTTTAATCGAAATTTAATATGTTAATTTAGGTTATTTATTATCAGTGACCGGTCACAAAGTGTCAAAAAGGTGCCAATTTACCCCCTAGTAGAAGATCACCATGTTAAAGTGACAAGCCCCCTTCATATAAAGTGTTAGAACTCGAACCGGTCCCTACAACTTAAGAACTGTCAAGTGACAAGTTTGGTGTTAGTTCACTTTCCCAGACAGTTGTATTGGCTACCGCTTACATCTCAAACTTAAATTGCAGCTGTGAAAAAGCTGTTTCTTTTTAATAGATATTTGAAGTGAAAACTTACGGGCCTATTATGAAAAGCAACGCCGCTGTTGTTTAAATATAATTTTTTTTATATTTTAACATCATCGGCTGCAGTCAACACAACTTCAGTTGTATTGCCAACCGTTAGCGACCTATTAAATGTTTAAGCGGAGACACAAAAAAGAGCATATTACTAAACAAAGTACTAATTGAATCTTTGAGTAAAAACGAATTATTGTTGTGCTGAAAAAGGTCAACAAGAAAAAGAAAGACAAAATCATGAAAAACAAAAAAATTTTCTTTGTATTTTAAGAAGAATTCTTGACAAGAAGTACGAAAAGCAGAAGTAAGGAAGACCATGCAAATCAATTAAAATAGGTATTCATTCATTCAAAGCAAATTTCGATCTACAATCGAAACATGTCAGGGCAACCTGTCCGTGTAAACTTGGGTTCGATTCCCAGCTCAGTCAAGAATGAAAAATTATCAATAAATTTTAATTCATTTCATGTTGCAAAATTGGTTTCTTCATAAAAATAATTTAATGAAAATTAAATTCAATGAACTTAAGCCTGATTAAAATATCGAAATTTGGATTAGAAATAGTACTATAGTAATGTTTATATAAAATTTAGAAACTATAGCAAACTAAAGAATTTTTTTTCACACTAAACTTTTTTGTATTAATATATCGTCAGCTTAATATGCAAACCTGCTTACTCCCTTTCAGCACATTTTCTAGGAGAGGCAAAAAACTTCTTATATTTCATATTTGCAGCTGAAGGTAATAATAAACACTAAACTAATAATGTACTGGATTTAGCAGTTTTTCTTACAAAAATTTTTCTACGAGTGGATTTTGCAGTTTTTCTTATCAAACCCTTTTACACATTTCAAGACTCAAATTGAAGAAAAAACTACATGCTGGTCGACGAGGCGCATCTTTCTCTACCACACGGCATAAAAATCCCAATTTTCCTAAAAAGTGGATTTAGCAGGTTTGGAAATTAAGCCGACGATATAACAGAAATAAAAATTAATTTTTGTATGTTCGTAAGTTATGCGCGACCAAAACGCTTACCCGATCGTAATAAAAGTTTGTTCACTTATTATGTGCACCTCCGAAAGGCTATAGGGTATATTTTTAAATTTTTAAGCGGTCGTGGCACCACCTATACTAAAACAGTGTAGATTTCTGTCCGTCTGGAGAATGACAAAAGCGACTTGGTACAAATATCTTGGTTATCAACACACAACATCTGCTTAAATATGGGCGGGAGGGGAGAAGCAGGCGTGCCATAAAATAAATTTACTTATTTTAAATGAACAGTAAGAGCAAAATTATCGAAGTGGGGTACATATAGATCGGTTATAAATGCACAACCTCTCTAAATTGGGCGGGATTCGGAAAGTGGGCGTGGCACATTTAATACAAAGACACGATAGATTTCTCTAAATCTAGTGGACCGCAAGAGCCAAATCTTCCAAGTTAGGTACAAGCATTTTGGTTATCAATGCACAACATCCGGTAAAATGTACGTGGGATTAAAGAAGAGCGAGTGGCACCTCCCATAAAAATACAAAATATATTTTTGTATGTCTGGAGAGTCTTTGCAGTACAAATTGCAAAGTTTGGCAAAAAGTAGGCGGGATTGGAGAAGTGGGCATAGCACAAGATAGATTTCTGTATAACTTATTAAGAGGGTACTTAGATAAAAGGGCTTGGAACATCCCATAAAAAGACATTATGGTTTCCATATACCTGGTGAACGGCAACGGCTGCAGCTTACAAATTTGATAAACATTTCTTGAATATCAATGCAGAACATCTGTCAAAAATTTATATTCAAGAAATGTTTATCAAATTTGTAAGCTGTAGCCGTTGCCGTTCACCAGGTATACGGAAACCATAATGTCTTTTTATGGGAGGTTCCAAGCCCTTTTATCAAAAGTACCCTCTTCTGACGAATGTTGTGTATTGCCAACCCAGCTACATGCACTTAATTTGGACAATTTTTTTCCTGCCGCTCTATAGTTATACAGAAATCTATTTTATGCTATGGAATTGGAGAAGTGGGCGTAGCACAAAATAAAATTCTTTATATCTGGAATACGGCAATAGGCAAAGTTTTCAGATTTGGTACAAAAAGCTTAGAAATTAATGCACAGCAACTGTTAATTAGTGGAAGGGACTGGAAAAGCGGGCGTATTATAAAAATAAATTTCCCCACGCGCACAAAAATATAATGATTGATGATTGATATTTTAAATGATAATATATCAATACAAATAAAATCGTTGGTGTTAATGTATATACATTTTTATATTTTTATAACAAACAAAAAAATAAATAAAAAAACCCCAAAAACAAGTGATATTCACTTTGTTCTTTTGGATTTTGTTTGAATACTAGACAATTTAATTCTTTGTCCGTATTAGTTTTCACTTGTGGTTTCCTGACAATCGTACAGGTGTAAGGATACCATTTTCTTAAATGATTTTCGGTGCACAGTCTTGTAAAAAAGAGGTGAAAATAAAAATTAAAGATAAAATTTTATGACAAACATTTTTGTTCAGACCTAACAAATATTTGACGAAAAACTCCAAAAAAAAAAACGTGACCAATGAACTGATAAAATTTAAGCTTTATTTTGAACAAATTCTATTGATTTACTAAATTTTATTTTTAAGAAAATAATGTAATAATAATTTAATTTAGAAACTGTTAAATGATGTTTGATCCAGGCAATCGTTTGGCAGAAGCAAATGTTTTTTTAAATTAAACTAGTGGTTACGTGTAGGACGTCAAAATATTTAATATGTCTGTAAAGACCATTTGCTATCTGTATTCTTATGTGACAGTGATAAATAAAAGATAGAAATTTTGACTAAAGGGTTAAAATTCAATTTTCATTAAAAATTTTTTTATTTTAGTGACATTCCTCCAATAGTTTTTTATATCCATCTTAAACAAGTTATCTGTTTATTGATCTGAAAAATAAAATTCCTGTAAAAGAGAGTTTACAAATTTACCATAAAATCAAAACTGAAATGGGGGAAAGCGATCACTCAAAGGAATGTAACAATTTGTTAAGTTGCCGTATTAACAAATTTATAAGTATTTGATCACAAATCGAAAAAGATTGCCAAATATATACGGTTTTGCCACATTTTGGAAAAGTCCCTACATCTTAATGATTTCAAAATATCTGTCCTTCTTTTACCTAAGCTGCGGAAGAAGATTTCTACGAATAGGAATTTTTCCCTACGTATAACATTGGGTATAGCGGAGCGCACTGGGTAATGCTAGTATAAAATAAATGAACTCAAATCAACTTCGACATTCTTCAGTACGCAGGGTTACGATATGACAAACTTATATCGCTCATCTTCTTCCTACTCTCATCCATTCTTTCTTACCTCTCTCTTACTTCTCTTACCACTCTCACCCATTAACTCAAGAATTGCTGAAAACTGCAAGTCAGGATAGGGACACTGAAATATTCCTATTGTAAACGGTTATAGACGTCCAGTCCCAACGGGAAGACCCCACAGTATATTGAAGAAAGGGCAAATCTGAAACTTTTTAACGTCTGCTTTCGGTTTTAAGTTTTAAATATAAAACTTTGATTAATAATTGGGATAGCTCTTTAAAATAAACGCCTTAATATATTCTGATTCATAAGTCCCATAAAATATTATCTAGCAAAATATATTTTTAGCACTTTAAGTCCTACAGAAGATTTTCAATTTTTATATATGCTAGTTGTAACATTTCAATATATTTTTTTTATAAAATAAATGTCAATATTTCTTTTACGTGTTGCATGACCGTTATCTTTATTTATTTTAAAGTAAAATAGTTAACATGTTTCAATTTGTAAAACTTCAAATACAACACAAGTATGTATGTATATATGTATGTAGGGATGCATGTGAGTATTTATTTTATATGTATAAGCGGATATCCTTTAAAATATTATCAAAAAAGAAACACGTGCAAGGATGTATTCGGCAATTCCGAATCTGTGATTGCCACTTCCATTTGTTCTAATCAGGGCTGTGGAGTCGTCCAAAAAAAGTACTAACTCCGACTCCGACTCTAAGCGCTGAAATTGTTTAAGTGTGACTCCAACTCCGACTCCCGACTCCAACTCCTACTCTAACCTTGATGCCAAATGTATATGAAACTGGTCCTTATTTGACTTAAAATTTTTTTTATACCCTCCACCACTAGTGATGAATGAGGGTATATTAAGTCTGTCATTCCGTGTGTAGCTTTTTTATTAAGCATCTAAGACCCCATAAAATATATATTTTTTGGCTCCTTGAGTCAAGTCCGTCTGTCTGTCCGTCTGTTGAAAACACGCTCGCTTTCGAAAAACTCAAAAGATAAAAACAAGTTTGGTGTCAAATTGCTTCAAGTTATCCTAAGCAGTTTGGGATTAAAATCCAGCCAAATCCGATCAGTGTGATCAGAGTTATGCATCAAAATGTAGAACCACCCACCACTCTAAGAAATTGACAATTTTGTTACAAAAACTAACATTAAAAGGTGGCATAATGCACGGCATGATATAAAATTTTGCACAGACTCGTTATATTTAACTATAAATCATACTGTAGAACTCAAGCCGGAATAAATATTGATAATATATTAAAATCTGCTAAGCCATAGTTTTATAGGACTAGAAGTCGCACTGTCAAATTTCGTAAAGATCGGTCCATAATTTACCATAGGACCCATATAAAACCTACTCCCGGAAAATAGTTGGTACGCCTAAAACCGTAATAAATAACGCTATCATAATAAAATTTGGTATGTCACTGTTTTATAGGAAAACAGTTTAGTATGTTAAAAAATGTAATAAATAATGCTATAGTAATACAATTTGGTACGTATGGCCAGAAATAATATCATGCAATTTTCTGTTTATCGGTCCATATTATATACTTAGATCATCTTATATTAAGCAGCCTTCTGAAAAGAACTTTAAACGCTCAAACTAATTTCACTACTGTATTAGAATTTGTTCCATTTAGAGTTTTAATAAAAGAAATCACTCTACAGGATTTCGTGATGATTAGTATATAATTTACCATGGGTCTAATATAAATTCTTCTCCTGAAAACATTTAAGTTCGGCATAAGCTGTTACGAATCATGATATTTCATAATTCATAGAAAATAAAATCGGCCTTCTTCACTTAATGGGGTATAACTTTCATATTTTTTACCAAATCTCCTTGATTTTACGTTTATTTTATTAAAACTGACTTAAGAGAAAGAAAAAAGAATTTATTAATATAAAACAAAATTAGTATTGTTGTTATTTTATTGAACTGTTTAAGGTTTTTAATCCAAATTTTAAATATTTTATTCAGGCTAAGTTCATTAAATTTAATTTTCATTAAATTATTTTTTTTTAAGTTGTGCTGATAAAAAGGTCAACGAGAGAAAGGAAGACAAAACATGAAAAACCGAAAAATGTACTTTGGACTTCAAGAAGAATTCTGGACAAAAAGTATGAAAAGCAGAAGTAAAGATGAACATGTAAATTAATAAAAAAAGATAACCATTCAAAATTAAATTTCGATCTACCAATTTGGTAAAGAGATTGATGTTTGGCTATTGACTGGCAGCCGCCTTCGATGGTAGTGAGTGCTAAACGGCAAGCCCCTTTGAGGATATTGTGTGGTTACAATCGAAACATGTCAGGGCAACCTGTCCGTTAAAACTTGGGATCAATTCCTAGCTCAGTCAAGAATGAAAAATTATCAATCAATTTTAATTCATTTCATGTTGTTATAATTCCTTCAAAAAAAAAATTTCATGAAAATGAAATTTAAAATTTGGATTATAAAACAAAATTATTAAAAAAATATTTCCATATAAATTAAGCAAATTAAAATAAAATTAAAAAAATTACTCAAACTTCCAGCTCTGGTAGAGGGCTAAAAGATATGTCAAAAAAATAAGTTTTGTATATAATTTAGTTGGATTCAATTCTTATGATATTCGAAACCTATTGGATGCCTTTTTCCCCTTCATATTGCGCCAATCAAAATATTACGGAGCACTCTTTGTAAAAAATTAATATTCAAAAAGTACGATCCATATCGTACAAAAGCCTTATTCTAGAATGAAGTTTTATGAGGACTGAATGTGCCCCTTTTATTACCGAGCACTCGTTCTATAAACTAAGGATACAAAAAGTGTGGCCAATATCGTGCAAAAGCCTGATTCTGGGAGGACGATTTTATGGGGGCTAATTGAAATACATAAGTTTTTGTTACCGAACACTCCTAGTATAAGCTACCCAGCAAAAACTTTACTTACCTGGTAAGTTAGCAAATAACATTGGAGAAATATAAACACTACTTATTTTTCGGCTGAATAACTACTTATTTTTGTTCGAGTTGTCCATAGAATTCAGTAGTTACAATACACTTACTAGAAGTCACAAAATATCTAGTTATTATTTAACTACCAGTAAGTTGAATTGTAAGTACTTACAATATACTTACTAGAAACCAAAAAATAACTAGTTTTTATTTAATTGGCGCTAGTAAATAGACCTAATAAGTAGTTATGGAGCTAGTTACCAGTACTTAAATATTCAGTACTGAAAACAAGACAACTCATAAGTAGTTATTTAGCTGATTATTAGTAAGCAAATATTCATTACTGAAAATAATAGTAGTGAAAAGTACTTACTGAAGTCATTACTAGCAAGTACTTATTGAGGTTTTCAGAATGATGACAATTGTAATGACAACTACTTACCAGGTAACGTATGAAATAACTACGACCTATTACCAAAATTCAAAAAGTTTTTCCTGGGTAAATATGCAAAGATTGCAAAATTTGTTATTTTGTCGAATTTTCCTTATCAAATGAAACTGTCGTCTAAAAAAATATTTTTTTTTTGTTTTTTTTTTTTTTGCCAAATTTAATCTCTCTATGTCTTTTATTACGAGTTCGATTTTCCTATCAACAGAGAGACGGATAGACACGACTGAAGTGTCTTGGAATTTTACAAAAATCCAGAATAAATTAACCTTATAGGATCTCCGATCATAATTTCGATTTGTTACAAACGGAATGATAAAATCGATGTACCTCCAATCTTTTTTGGGGTAGTTAAAAAAAAGCACCGAAAGACTTGTTATCAATTTATAATAAACTCGCCATGACAATCGTTTATAGTGGCCACACAAAAAAAAAATTGTTCGTTTTTTATCACAAATTTTCATGTCGAACAATAAAATAAAGATTATTCTGTTAATAAAATTTGTAGTATGTAAAACAAAGTTACTTTTTGCATTGTTTTACAATACAAATGAGTTTTTATAGCTTTTTATAAAAATTTTGAAGAAAAAATTAACAACTTAAATAATTTTTTTTATTAATTATTTAAGCTTTTGCACGCTATCAGCAATAATATTAAAACAAAACATAACTATTAGTAAATTAAAAATTAATATTTTGAATAAAACAAGTGAGACAGTTCAAAAAAGCTTGAACACTGAACAAAATTTTGCATATAAATACAACAACAACTTTTAGTCGATTTACGAGAAAAAGAATTATAGAAACTTTCTTCCTGTTAACCAATTTGAGTTAAATTTAGAAAATATTTTAGTTTTGAAAACTACATTGGACTGATCTGAATCTTTGGTTTACTTCACTAAGAATTACAATAACATTTATGTAGAATAAAGCTTTAAGGCCTCGTTACTCTAACGTAAATGTTGCGGATACGTTGCTAGTTGCTAAAAATACGTAAATGGTGTTGAAGTCAGTGTTGAAGTCAGTGATGTTATATACTTTTTTGAAAAGTCCCCGTTTCCGTACGAGCTCAAAAAATTATCGCCACAAAAATCCCTACAACTATGAAATAACGCGTTTGGTTTTAAAGTATATACATTTTATTTAAAGTTGTTATACATGCATACATACCCAGCAAAAACTTACATTGCAAAGTAATGAGTTAAAAAGCTAATATAACTACTCTTCACTCCTTATACATTGGCATTTTAACTCATTATTTCAACACGTTGATGTCATTGGAGGAAAGTACTTACCACCATCGCTTACAAATAGGTAGTTAATCAAGTCATTACCGCATTCGCTGACGAATAGGGAGTTAAATAAGTCATTACCACTATCGCTTACAAATTGACACTTCACATTGTTATCAACAAAACTGAAGTTGTCAAACAAATTGCGTCTTTAATTTAATTTAAGGACATATTCATACCCAATAAACCAGAGAACGATATGATTGCAAAACCGATATGATATTTTAATGGAAAAACGATATTATAAGGAAAGGTTCAATTAAAATACTATCGTTTCTGATACAAGATCAACATCATATATTATAACATATATCACCTAGACGATATCATTATATTATCGTTTGGTTGATTTATTAGTGTAGTTTTTATTCAAAATATTAATTTTAAAATACATACCAACACCAATTAAGTATTTAAATTTTTCATATTTAAATTCATATTCATTTATAACAAAAAAAAAAAAAAAAACAATTTGTTAGAACAAATATTTAAATATCAATTTGTATTAGATTTGGATAAATAAAACCTTCAATGTATTTTATTATGAATTAATTATACATTTCGTTAATCAACTCATAAACAAGTGCTTATTTATCAGATTATATATCAGCAATTACTTAACTACTTCTATGTAATGCAGATGGTATGAAGTAGTCATTGAAAAGTAAGTTGTTCACTAATTTCAAGTCATTACGTAGTTTTTGCTGGGTACCATTAAATCAGTTCTTTTTATAAACTAAGAAATAAAAAAAAACCCCCAAAAAACAAGTGATATTCACTTTAAATTACATTTAGTTTATTCGTTAAAAAAGCGAAAAAAAAGAAAAATATGTATGTGTATTGTAACTTGATTTTATTTGAATACAACAAAAATTAATTGTTTGCCCATATTAGTTTTGACTTGAAATTTCCTTACAATCGTACAGGTGTAAGGATACAATTTTGTTTAATGATTTTCGGAGTGTGGCAGTGATAAATCTTAAATAGGTAATTTTGACTAAAGTGGGAAAAGGAAATTTTCATTCAAATTTTTCATTTTGGTGACTTTACTCGAAAAGTTTAAAATGCCCATATTAAATTAGTTATCTATTATTGCTCTGAAAAATTTAATTCTTGTAAAATCAAGTTAAAAAGCTGAGCACAAAAAAAAATTTAACAATTTGTAATGTTGCCGTAACCGCAATTTTATTAGTATTTCGTATATACAATTTTGCCACATTTTTGAAAATTCCCTAAATTTTAATGATTTCAAAATATCTGTCCTTCATTTCCCTACGGCTTTTTTTTTGAGAAGAAAATCCCTACGAATAGGGATTTTTTCCCTACGTATAACATCACTATGTTGAAGTGTGTTAAGAAAACACAAGCAAAATTAAAAAAAAAAAATTTTTTGTGTTTGACCCCCAGTGTTGTTTGAAAACGCCAATACATATCGATATCGACGCTTTTGTAAAAAAAAATAGAAAATTGTGAAAAAAGAAACAGTATGAATTTTTAAAATCTTTTAGCTCTTATATTTAATGTTTTAATACCTATGTCTGTCCCTGGTGATAGTTAAGCATAAAAATAATAAAACTTTTCAAATAAACACAGAAAAAAGTGTTTTATCAATTAAAAAATGGTTTTAAAAGTATTTAAATTTAATTAATGTGATAATTGAAGCAATTATTCTTTTAGTTGAAAGAAAATAAAAAATTTAATTTTGATTTAATTAACATTTTAGTTGTTTTGAAATAAATTTTTAATTAAAATATTAATTAAATAACAAAAAAATCTTAATTTACAATTTTCGTTTAAAATAAAATAATTTAAGCATATAAAATTGTTGTTGGGAATTGTCAATATTTAATTAAATATATTAACACATTGTTTGAGATGGCAAAGTTTTGTGATCATTTTGTTAATTAAAATTAAAAATATCATTTATTGAAAAAAAAATTTACAATTTTTAGTAATCAATATAATCATTTTGGTAATAGGTACAAAATAAACAAAAAGTTTGCTTGATATTATGAAATTGGTATAAATTTGGTGATTAGAGAAAATTATAAATTTTTTCTGTGAACGAGCTTAATTAAAATGTACCCGAACTTCCCTATTTTATCCACTTTAACCCCCCTAAAATCAAAATTTACATTTATTTCGACATTGTACCGTAATTATAGAAATAGTAGTTATAGAAATTTATATAAACATCGCAAAAATATGAAAAAAAAAAAAAGTGTTTATAAAAAGTACCAAAAGTTTTGTTTCGCACCTTTAAGTTTAAATATTTCAAATCAATTTCCCTGGCGGTAGATTAAACCATAAAATAAATAAGCTTTTGAAATTTTGCTGTCAAAATGGGGTTGATCAAAATGTACGTTAAACTTCCCTTTTTAACCACTTTTACCCACTGAAAGGCCGATTTTCGACAAGTAATTTTTTGTGACATGAAAAAATTTTGGATTTAAGATGTAGGGATACGAGTACTTCAAAAGAATCGGTTCTAATTTAGCCAAGAGTAACGAATCCTTTATAGGTGTGACTAGTACTTGCATACTTTATTGGATCTTAGATGAATAATTCTTGGTGTTGCGAATAAAATTAAAAAACTTAATGCTATGAACACAACTTTGACGAACGACGAATAAAACCAGGGAAACCATAAATATGCAATTGCATGTTTTTCCTTGTAGGACCAATGAAGGCATAAACAATATACATATGTGTCCGTTTTATAGGTTTTTGGCATCGATTTATTAGTGCATATTCTTGTATATTTTGCCCTTTACAGTATTTTTTGCATTTAGTTCAAAAATAATTTTTGCAGCATTTTTAAAGTTTATAGCGCATAATTTGCCTTTTTAAGGCATATTTTAATCCGCGTTGAATTTTTTTAAATCCTTACAAAGAGCTTTCACAGAAAATAAAAAAAATATTTTTTCAAAAGTCTGGTTTTTCTGTTTTAAATATCTAACAGTATACCCGACGTATACGAACGAAAGAACGTATATACTGTCGGTGGAGGGTATCAAAGATTCGGCACAGCCGAATATAGCACTCTAAATGGTTTTTTTTATTAAATATTGAATTTTATTATTTCCACGTGTTGTTTACCGTTACATCCGTCAATGTAGCCTTAGAAAATAACAAACAATTCGACAGATGTAGCTTCAACAATATGCCCGCTATTAACTGCCATAGTTTGGGAGTCCCTATTGGGAGACCTTCTATCACGCGCTGTTTGACATGTGGCGCACCATTCTGCTGAAACTACATGTTTGCAATACTAAAACCACGAAAAAGTTACTAAGCAAGTCTCTATACCGCTCACCGTTGATTGTTATGTTCTTACTATCGTTATTGGTGAAGACATATGGACCAATGATGCGATCTTGTGGGTCGGTTGCAACATCGCATAATTTTTTTCAATATAATAATTGCTCGAAAACTTACATCGCTCCAAAGGCGGAAATTCTGTTAACTGGCATTAAATAATTTACCAACGTTGCTCTAGTGTGAGTCTATTAATAATGAGTTGCCAGATCAAACTAAGCTCAAACGAAAAATGTCAAGTCAGATGTCACAGAAGGCAATGCTGCCAATTTTAAGTGCTTTGTCTTATGTAATCCTACCTATTGGTACATTTCAAATTAATTTATTGGTTTAACCTGAAAATAATTGTCCTTATTATCACAATTCGCACTTGCCCTTTTTATTGTTTTTTTTTTTTTGTATCGATTTCCAGAAAAAAAATCAAAAGATAAATAATATCAACAAATGACAAAACCCTTGAATTGTTAAAAGTCAAATGTTAAGAGTTAAAAATAATCTCTACGTGAATTACACAATATACCAAACAGGTTGAAGGTAAAAGTATGACCTTTATGTAAAAAAAAAAAATATTTAATGAAAATTGACGTATGTCTGTATATATTAGGTGTGTTCATTAACTTTGCTAGAAGAAATTTACAACGATAGAGTCAATTCCAAATCAACAAAATGTTTTTCTCAAATACTCAAGAAAGTGAAGGAGTAGCAAAGAGAAGTAGTACATTTGTTACAGTTTTCGAAACTTTTGAAGGCCCGGCGTACACAAAATAAAAATTGATTTCATTTAAGAAATTTGTGATATTAATTGAAAAAATTCATTAAAATTTGCTCCAGAAAACAAATTAATAGTATTAATAAAATATTATTTGTTATTAAAAACATTTTCTGTAGTAATGTTGTTGATATAAGTAAACGTTTAATTCACCTAACTAAATTTTTAATTAAAAATGAAATTATTTTTGATTAATTGTTTAATCGAAAAAAATTGGCAAGAAAGTTTTCTGTGTAACATGTATAGTTTTGCTATATTTGGCCAAGTTTTCATAACTTTTGGTACATGGCACAGAACGAAGTAATATTTTTATATAAGTGCTTGATTCATTAATTAAGATAAGAACAGCCTCTGAAAGCAGTTTTAAATTTCAAAATTTAATTAAATTTTTACCTATAGAAAAAATGTATCTGGGAGTCTTAGCTCAAACGTTGCTTTAAGATTTAAATCAAATTATGGACGACATTCGTATAATCAGGTATGTGAGGAAAATCGATCGATTTCAAAACAATCGTTTAAACCAGGTGAGATACATTTCGAACGATTTCAAAATCCATTTCTGAGTTATAGTCTTAATTTTTGTTCAAAATATAGTTTAATATGTATATACTAGGGTGCTCAGCCGATTAATTATTGTTCGATTAATCGAAACGTTTTAGACTATTAATTGTTCGATTAATTTAAAATTGCTGATTTCGATTAAATGATTAATCGAAGAATTTGTGCCGATTAAGCGAATAACACTACATATATGGTTTTTCTGTCAAATGTATAATTTTTTTAAGTTTTAACGGCAAACCCCACTGAAGAGATTGTGTGGTTACAGTCGAAACCAGTCTGGGCAACCTGTCCGTGAAAGCCTGGGTTCAAATCCTGTCCTGTCCGTGAAAACCTGGGTTCAAATCTCTCTGAAATTCCCAAAATATATTTATTAAACAAAAATAAACTTCCTAATAAAATTTTGACCCGGTCTCCAGTATTTAATTTTTTATTTTTATTTAGAAAATCCCGAGAAGCGCCGGAACCAAACAGCTAGTTAACATATATTAATTAAAATTAATCTTTTTATAGACAGGAAAAAAGGAGAAAATGTATTATGACTAAATTTTTTATGACACTGAAAACGATAACGGTCGACATTTTGGGCCAGGCTTGACCCGCAAAAATTGGCAAGTTAAGCATATCGACAGTATCCACCTGTGGGCTACGAGATTCTCTCTTTATTAAGATTCTGTGAAGCCGTTAACCGGTCCTAGAGGGATAAAACGGATTGCAGGGTGTCTAGGGCATTATGTCCCGGATTGGACGCAGGGTCAACCAGGGTTCTATTAGGACTAGATAAGAATTGCTTTAGAACACTAATAGGATTCTTCACGAGTAAATGCGACAATACCATACCGGAATTCTGCAGGTTATGCGAGGATTTTAAAGAACTAGAGACGATTGAGCGTGTACTGTGCCACTGTCCTAGGATGCAGGGTATCATGTAGAAATGGCTAGGAGATAGCTTTCACGATGACCTGGGGAATATCGCTGTATATAATCCTGTCGATCTACTGTTGTTTATCAGGGAAATAGGACGGTTGTTTCTGATGATGGGACTGTAGAGGGAGTTTCTTTTGGTTCTATGTATTATCTACAAATAACGATAGAAATAAAGATTACGCCTTGCGCATGTGATGACGTAGTAGTTCCCTTATAAAGGTTACCAAGGCTTTTTTATATATGAAATTCCTCATTTCTTGGAAAAAATTTATGTATTGCGTGAGAGTTGGCTACCCTTCAATAAATTTACTCAGAGAGTTTTCAAAAAAATTTTATATTAATTGTCAAACAAACAAAAAATTTTAATAAATATTTTATATTAAAAATATTATTAAAATAATAAATTAATATAAAAACGTTACAACTCGTGTGTTTAAAGTTGTATGGCAAAAAAATTTAAATCTTAAAAATTGAAGAGAGTAAAAAAAGAGTGAAAATATGAAGTGTTCAGTGGGCAAATACAAATAAAGTAACAGCAAAAAAAAAACAAGTGAGAAATTGTGTAAAAAATAACGCTTAGCGTGTTTTTAATAATGTGGTAATATTTTTGACTATAGCTGTACGAGTATCATTTTACAATTTTCCAAAAGATGCAGCCAAAACTAAGCTATGGGTAATGTTTTGCAAGCGAGTGAAATCAGTAATTTTGAATAAAGAAAAAATTTGTCCTATACATTTCACACAAGAAGATTTTGAAAGAAACTTGAAATTTTAAATGGGTAAGTTAACTAAAATTAAATTTTTGCAGTTCATTACTAAATTATTTTGAATAAGATTTAGCAATCGTCGTGCACCAAAATAATAGATAACCTAAATTATTCATGGGTTAACCACCTAATTGAAGGTGGGTTACGTAGGCCATCAAGTGCATTAATGGAAACGTTGAGATCATGTGTTGCTTAAAAGCAAAATATTTGCAAAATCATATGTTAGAATGAAAGGAAATTGCAGTAAGTTAAGACATGAAAAAACTTTTTCTTAAGATGTAGTAAGTAGTTCCGAATGAGGTTACTAAATGCCGAGATTGCTTAAAATTCCAACAAGCGGAAGAGGAAACTAAATAAAATTAGAAACTAAAATTCTTGATATAAATGTGTTTTCGCTTTTTCGTCTGCTTTAATTTATGTAGTAAAGATAATGTACATTATGTTTGTATATATTTATGTAATAAATAAAACTATGAAAAAATAACTTAAAAAAAAAATTATTTTATTTTAAATAGAAAAATTATAAATTATCCCACTGTTATGTTAACACATATATATAGCAGTCTGAGAGCTAAAATATTTTAGCCAATGAAAACACAGGTTGTGTGACGTCAGAGTTTCTACATGCGCAGTAAAATAACTTTATGCCTGCCTGATGTCGTAATCTTTATTTCTATCATTCTTGGTATTTACTATCTTAAATCTATCTGTCATTTCCTTTCTTCTTCACTTCTCTCCTTGTTCTTGCTCTATGCTGAATGGATTCACAATGGACCGCATTGGTCACCGGGTGGATGTGTGCCCTTGAGGGCAAATTCTTAACCTAACCTAACCTATATATTTAATTTAAAAATATTTAAAAATTATTTTTTTACACATTTTTATTCCTAAAACAAAAACCTGAAGCAGCTATTTAAATAATTCTTGCTAGTAAAACAATTTTACTAGCAGATTTTTTCAACAAATTTTTGTCTTTCAAATATGTAGATATGCTCTTTTTTACTCTCTACTTGCAAGGTTTTCGAGTACGTCAACACTTACAAGTAAGTGTAGCTAGTAAAAATTCTTGAAACTAAGCAATCATTTTCAGTTATTGAGCAGACCTATTATGTATGTATATGTATTAATGTATGTATATATGTATAAATGCAAATGTATATTTGTTTTTTAATACTCTAGATGATTACATACTCTATACAATTGTGTATTTATGCAAAACAAAAAAAGCACACAATTACCACCAAACAATACAAATAATCCTTTTTAAAATTAAAATTGCACAACAAAAACGAGAAAATTAATTAAATAACAATGACAACGAAGAATAACAACAAAAAAATAACATTAACACAATTCCCATTTAAATAGTCGCATTTATGTATTTAGTGGCTATTAAGTATGAGTTAATGCTTAAGTATTTTAAACATAATATTTAAAAAAAAAACTAAATGTCAATATAAACATTTAATAAATACAATGATAAAAATATAAATAAAACACTTTTGTATATTTAACCAAATGGAAAAACACTTTAACTATTTTACAATATTTGTGGAAGTATATTATTTCACAAAAAGGCACAAAAATTTAATCAATTTATTTTATGAATATTTTTTTCTAGGTTTTTGTTTATTGTTATTTAAAGCCGAGTTAAGGCAAATGCTGAAAAGCAATTGTTCATATGCAATTGAAACTGAAAACATTTGGAAAACATAAATGCCTTAAATTAGGGACGTAACTAATATCGACACGATACCGTTATATCGGCGATACTTCGAGTTTGCCGATATATCGGTTGCGGACGATATTTTACTGGCGATACGATGATACTTTTATTATAGTTTTTTTTTTCAAATAACCAATTTTATTTTCAATGCTTAATTTTTCATAACAACTAAGAGCAATAACACATTCAATAGCAGAGCAAAAAATCAAACATAATAATGAATTTTCTTTTAATTCTTAAGCTGAAGGTCGGCCCACACCACGCATTTTATGCGTATGTTTCTTTTTTGACCTTTTTCAATAAACATGTTAAAGTAGAAAGTAGTCTCACTTCATGCTTTCGATAAGTATATGCATTCTACGTGTTTGCTGTGTAACTTGTCAATACAATGTTGCAATTGTACTTGTTGGACAGATGCATACACTCATTGAACGCTTGGTGTGGACCTGCAGCTTTAGCCGTTATGCTTTGCATCATAGAAATAAAATATTCCGTTACTTCAAATTTTGGATTACTTCCAATATACCACAAAGTCCATAAGCAAAGCCACTGCTACAATGTCTGACGCTATTCCGCCAGTTAACAGCCTTTGGACATTATGAGAAAATACGATAAATGAATAAACTGAGATGTAGAATAGCTCAGAGTTCCAAAACTGATCGACTTTTTTAGTCGCCAAATTCATTGAATAAATGATTTGAGACACAAAGTATGTGTTGTGGTGAAATATTTCCCTCAAAAATAGAAATCGGAAAAAAAAGAAATTTAGGGTTTAGGGATTTTTGAATAATTGTTTATTAATCTTTTCGTAAATCACTTACGTTCGCGTATGGGTTCGTATAAACAATAACATAAGAAAAATAGAAAAAGAGCTTCGATATAAACTTAAAAAACATAGGCGCTAGAACACAGAGAGAAAGAAAAGAATGAAAAAAAGTGTCAAATAGCATAAAGGGTTACTAACTGAACACCAAAATGGGGTATTTCATACGTAAACAGTATGAAAATTTCAAGGACAACAGATCGAAAAAACATCCTTTTTAACTACTTAACATGACTCTGCATTCCGAAAGTGTTGAACACGTGGTAGCCCCTATATTTAATCTGAATATTTTTTCAGATATTGGAATTTAAATTAATTAACTTTTTGTTAATTTGGGCACTTCAAAAAAACTTCGATAAATAAAACACAATTTGTTAGCTTGAGATTCACTTTGCAAGTAACATATTTATTTATTCTTATAAACAAAAGACGCTAAATTTTCTGTATTTATTTAAATTCAGCAATTCAGGAATTTTTAACATATTAAGCTAACTTAAGGGCTTACAAGTAATTTAATTACAAGTATTATAAAATTCAGTGTTAGTATTATTATTGTTGTTATTATTATTATTATTATAAAATTCAAATTTAAATTTATATTTTCACAAAATAAAAAGCAATGATATATGGCTCAACATTCCGCGTACTTCTTCCATTGAACGACTGCAAGTCTTCAATTATTTGGCAGTGGAGCCAATTTGTGGAGTGGGCGCCTAAATACGCCTGTTCGCGTCTTGACCTCCGCCACCCTGACCTTGCCGTCTTCGCCTTCTACGACCCTGACGACTCTCCCGGTCAGCCAATGCTGAGGCGGGCAATTTTCCTTGTGGATGAGGACCACCTAACCGACTTCTTGTTTGGGAAAATCTTTGTGCCACTTCGCCTTGACCTGAAGGCCCAGGATATAGTCGCGTGACCAAGCCTGCCAGAATGTCCGCTTGAGCCGCAAAGCATTCGCCAGCGCTTCCATAACTTCCCCTCTTTGACGTTCACGTCTTCTCCTGATTCTGGCGACAGCGAACGCAGACCCTCTCCAAGAAGAAAGTGAGTTGATGTCAACGCTTCTCCGTCGTTCGGGTCTGGAGACAGCGATGCGATGGGACGACTGTTGAGCACCGCCTCTACTTCTGCAAGCATCGTTGCCACTTCTTCTTGTGTTAGCGACGCATTGCCCATGGCTCGCAGAAGCAGGAACTTCGCCTGTTTGACCGCGCCTTCCCACAGTCCTCCGAAGTGAGGCGCCCGAGGTGGTATGAAGCTGAACTTCATCACGCTGCGTACGACTCGACGGCCTGTCGACTCTTGTTGAACGCTTGCTACAACTCTCTTAGAACGCGGCTGGCTCCGACGAAGTTCGTCGCGTTGTCGCAAAACACCGTCTGTGGTAGACCTCTCCTGGCAACGAACCTTTTAAAACAAAGAAGAAAAGAATCAGTAGACAGATCAGATACTAATTCGAAATGTACCGCCTTAGAAGTGAAACATACGAAAACCGCTATATACATTTTCAATGGTGGCCTACCACGAATTCTCAAAGAAACGTTTATAGGACTACAGAAGTATACCCCGACTTCTAAAAATGGTCGAGTAGCTCTCACTCTATTAGTGGGCAAATTTCCCATTATTTGGGACATAAGTTTTAGCTTATAGCAGAAGCAATGTACACACTTGCGAATTATTCTGCTGCACTCTTTTTGATTGATTTAAAAAAATCTTTATATATGAGTAATTTACAAATTTATGGTTATAACAAAAATATTTTTTTACACTTTTTACCTCTGGTTCAGATTCTGAGTGACTACCCTGGTTTCTCTCTGCTCTACACTTAGTAAAAGTTCTGATAAGTCTACAGGAACTTACCTTTAGAGCGTTTGTGAAAATGTTATGTAAGATTGGCCTCTGTTCATCCTACACTGGAGTTCAGCTAAAGAAGAAGTTTAGAGACACCTTAGATCGTCTAATTTTTTTAGAGACGCATATGTGCTTGCTCACTTGTGCAATTAAATTGCATATACAAAATTTAAGAACATGGCGCAGAAAAACTTAAGTTTTCTAATGAGTTCTGTCACATCTGAGAGACAATTTTCAACTGCATCTCTGCCAACGTTGAAAGTACTTTGTTTTTTTAATTTAAATTTAAATTTGTAATATTTATTATTTCTTACACTGTTTTGTTTTGCTTAAAAAATAATTTAATTTTTGTTAATTTTATCATGAATTCAATAAGTATTTAAAATCTTACACGATAATTTTGTATAATAAAAAAATTGCTCAACATGAGTTTTATTAAGTTTACCTTTAATTAAAATTTAGGCCCTTATCATGTAAAACGCAATGCAACGCCAAAGATTTACATTGAAACCACAAACAAAGTCATAAATATTTTGTAATTTTATTGTTGCTTTCTACAGCAACAAAGTTAGTGTTGAATTCGCCTTATAAACCGAAGTGTCCTTAAGCCTATAGTACACGGCATGTAAAAAGACACATGCGCATGTGGTTCTGACGTAATTTTGACGTCAATGCAAAGCCACAATAAACATTGCATGTTGTGTGATGACGTCAAAATTACGTCAGAACCACATGCGCATGTGTCTTTTAACATGCCGTGTACTATAGGCTTTAGATTGGTAGTTGAAACAAACAAACGGATTGTTGGCGCAAAATAGTAATACGTTAAAGAAACCAATTGCCCAAACCTAAAGAGTAGAGCTTTAAAATGAAGAAAAATAAAGTTATCAGTCATGTTCGGTTAATCGAATAAATATAACTGAAATTTAAATCGAACAAACTTTGAAAACGATCCAGTTTAAAAAGATTACATAAAAGTTTCATTTATATACTTCACATTTTGAATTCTTATCTTAACCAGAAAGAATTAACTGAGAATTTCCATTGGTTTCATTTTTACTTGATTTTTAGGAACAATAAATTAGTTAAATTGACTTTCGAATAAAAAATTTAATAGGCACGACCTCTCATAAAAATGCCGCCACAAAAAGTCTAAAATAAAATGAATAACTAAAACTAACATTTTTGGAAATTATACACTGAATAAAATTATTTGAATTTTTCGAGTTATTCGAACATATTAAAAGTCTTATTCGATTAATCGAGCAAAATTTAAATTTAAATATCGATTAGTTGCTTACTCGAACAAAACCAAAAGCCAAATAATTGGATACCCTAGTAACTACTTTCTTGCAGAGACCCGATTTTTTTTTTTTTATACCCACACTACAATAGTGGCAATTTGGCGATTTCTCGCCAAACCCAGCGAATTATGAACCTATTTAGCAATGAAATTTTATGTTTGGCGACATGGCGCTTTTGTTGGCGATATTTAAAAAATTTCTCAACTATTATTCGATTTCTAAGACGCAAGTTCATTCTTTTTTTATACCCTCCACCACCACTGTGGTGAATGAGGGTATACTAAGTTTTTCATTCCGTGTGAAACTTTTTTATTATACATCTAAGACCCCATAAAGTGTATATATTCTGGCTCCTGGAGTAATTCTAAGTCGATTTAGCCATGTCCGTCTATATGTCCCTCTTTTGAAAACACGCTCACTTTCGAAAAACGCAAAAGAAAAGAACAAACTTGGTCTCAAATTGCTTGCAGTTATCCTAAGCAGTTTGGGATTGAAATCCAGCAACATCGGTTCAGTAGGATCAGAACTATGAATCAAAATGTGGAACCACCACCCTTAAAAAATTGATAATATTGTTACAAAAACTAACATAAATGGTTTAATAATACACGGAATGACACAAAATATTGCTCGAATTTGGTTTGTACGACTGCAAATCATACTGGTAAATTACGATCGGTCCATAATTTACCATAGGCCCTATATAAACCCATCTCGCGGACCACAGCTTAGTACGCCTAAAACCGCAATTAAAACGCTAGCATACTTAAATTTGGTACGTCACAGTTTTATAGGACCAGAAATCACACTGTAAAATTTTTTGAAGATCGGTCCATAATTTACACTAGTCCCCATTTAAAACCTACTCCCGGAAAACAGTTTATTACGCCTAAAACCGCAATAAATAACGCTAGCATACTTAAATTCGGTACGTCACAGTTTTATAGGACGAGAAATCACACTGTACAATTTTTTGAAGATCGGTCCATAATTTACACTAGTCCCCATATAAACCCTACTTCCGGAAAACAGTTTAGTACGCTTAAAACCGTAATAAATGACGTTATCATACTAAAATTTGGTACGTCACAGTTTTATAGGACCAGAAATCACACTGTAAAACTTTTTGAAGATCGGTCCATAATTTACACTAGTCCCCATATAAAACCTACTCCCGGAAAACAGTTTATTACGCCTAAAACCGCAATAAATAACGCTAGCATACTTAAATTCGGTACGTCACAGTTTTATAGGACGAGAAATCACACTGTACAATTTTTTGAAGATCGGTCCATAATTTACACTAGTCCCCATATAAAACCTACTCCCGGAAAACAGTTTATTACGCCTAAAACCGCAATAAATAACGCTAGCATACTTAAATTCGGTACGTCACAGTTTTATAATACGTCAAATCACACTGTAAAATTTCGTGAAGGTTGGTCCATAATTTACCCTAGGCCACATATAAACCCTCCTCTCGGAAAACAGTTTATTGCGCCTTAAACCAAATAATTCCCTCTCTGGGAAAATAATTAAATTCACCTAAAACCATCACAGATATAGATATTGCGGTGAAATTTTTTACTTAAATTCATATGGCCAGAAAAAATATCATGCAAATTTGTGAAATTCACTGTTAACGCTAAAACTAATTACACTGCTGTATTGAAATTTATTCTAATTTATTTTTTGTAATACTAGAAATCAGTCTTCAGAATTTGGGTATGATTGGGCCATAATTTACCATAGGTCCAATACAAATAACGCTCCTAAAAATTATTTTAGTTTGGCTAAAACTTATACGAATAATGATATTTTACTCAAGCCTGTTCACAGTTCTAACAAGAAACGCATAAAATTTTCTTATTGTCGGTCAATAATTTAATTCATGTCTAAACCGCAACTAATTTTAATGCTGACGCCCGTTTTTGTGAAGGTTAGTTAATAATATATATGTATTTATCAAATAGAGCCCACTCCTGTCGGTGGAGGGTATCAAAGATTCGGCACAGCCGAATATAGCACTCTAACTTGTTTTCTTTGAATTTTTAACAAATTTTGAAATCCCAATACGAATGCGACTGTTTTAGGTTTTAGTATCGCCATTTAATTACCTTGAAAATATTTAAAAATTGTTGCTATATAAATTTGAAATAAAGTTTAAGTTTTCTTAGATGTTCACATTTCAGAAGTTTTCATTTGTTCAAGTATTAAAATTTACACACAGTATGCCATCTTGTGAGTGAATATCAGATTCTTATCAATCATCGGATGTTCGCCGAAAAACTAGTCAATTATGAATTTTTTTTGGAAAATAAATTCGTAAAACCATGTCCCAATTAGTAGGTCTGCTTAAAACGCCCGCTGATTTTTTGTAGAGTTGTGTTTTTAATCATAATACATAGGCATAAATGGGCAAAATGTTAAAAGTTGTTTAAATATTTTATTATATTTTTTTTTTTTAATATTCTTTTTGTTTTCAAGAAATCGTTTTTCTTATTGTTAAAATAAAAATAAAATATAATATTGGTGAAAAAATTGTGAATAAAAATTTTAAATAACCATAATAATAAAAAAAAAGTGTAATAACATTAAAATTCGTTATTGTGCAGTGTGCAGAAAACATTTTAAAAGTGGATGCGGTACATTATTTTCAGTGCCAAAAGAGCTAGTGTAAAGTGCAAAATGGGGTGAAATTTGTGGCATGAATTTGGCCCCCTCACATTAAATTTGCGCAGACCATTTTTCGGAAGCAAACATTGTACGCCAAAATTCCGGTTGAAAATAAATACATGATAAAAACAAAACACATTTTTCTTTACAGGTGACAAGTTTTTGACATTTTTACCATTTGTCTACACAAACAAAACGCGTGTTATGTTTTCTATTGTTTCATTGTTGTAGTTGTGCGCAGACCTTCTAATTGGGCCATGCTTAAAACTAAACCGTTTTCGATTTCCGCTGAAATTGAAATTTGAAAATTTCTACAATAATAATGTATACTGGCTAGCAGGCAAATAAAATTGAATTTTAACTCGATTTTTAACGCAATAAAATAAAAAAAAAAATTTTTTAATATTGCTTAGAATATCAAAAAAATTTTCGAATGTCTATGAGTCAAATTTCAAATTAAAAAGATCTTTAGAATTTTTCCTTAATACTTCACATAATTTTTGCTTAAGTCATCCTTTGGTTAACATTGAGGCTATAGATATGTACAAAAGAGTGCTTCAAAAAAATGGACTTACGATTTTTGACCCCCCCCCTCCCCCTCTCTACAATTGTTGTGTAAAGCCTAGTAGTCTGTTCAAATTTGTGAAAAATGTTGAGCAATATATGTATATTATTTCATACGAAAAATTTGACATATCAATGTTATCTATTTCACGAGTTTGACAATTTGACGTTTGTAATCTTTCAAAGTATGCGACATAGTTTTGCGTATGCAAACAAAACCCACATGTATTTTACTAAAAAGTATTTTTGTAAATTAAAAATTAAATAATAAAGAAAGTAAATATGGATGAAAAACTGTTACCGGTTGTGTTATTTATGTTGTTCCGTTCTCATTTAATATAAAGCTTAAACTTTTTTATTTGCTTAAAATTTCACGTGAAATAAGTGCAGCATATATTATTTCGCAGTTGTAAAAAAATGTTGCCAGAAACATTTCGTAAATTTTTCACAAATTGCACAGACTACAACTCTATCAACATAATTTCATAGAAATTCAACACAAGTTTTTTCCATATATGTTTTTAAAAAAAAGTTTGCGGTCTTTTTGACCCCAAGTTCATTTAAGGCTTAATCTCCATTTTTACACAACTTTGTCTTCGTATGACTGAAGGGTATATTTTTTCTTCACTTTCATGAAAATCGGCACAAAAATTTAAATCGCAGGTACGGAAAAGCTTTGAGCGGTGTTGCCGTAAACTTTTCACTTTTTTATTCCCTATTATACCCTCAACAAATCATTATGTGATGAATAAACAATTCTGAAATTTGTTAAACAAAATTTTAAAAAATTTGAACATGGAGTTTTAAAACTGACGTTAAAAAACTTGTTTTTTTTTGGTCATACCTGCGAATAGGTTAACGTTATCCTACGAAGACAAAAACGGATACACAAGTAAATACAGGTATATGGTAAGTTCAAATTAGCTCTTGTTCAAATATTTCACAAAATATATTGATGAATAGGAAATATATGAATAGTTATAGGGGACGGGCGGTCAAAATTGGCAAGTTCGTTTTTTGAAACACTCTAATGCACATATAAATACTTAGGAATAATTCTATACACTACCAGAATATCTTTTATGTTGCTGTTACATGTTTACTTGAGCTATCCTTTGTATAGCAATAAAGTTCGAAAGTACGTAGGTATGGAAAATTTAACAATTTTAAGACACCAGCAGAATGTAATGCATTTTCTGACAACTGCTTTCGTTAGCATTCTTTGTGGCACACTGGATAGTGTTACTGTATAAATATCATGTATTTAACTCAAAAATTGTAACAAATAGAATGTGGGAATTATTTATTGTTTATAAATTATTTTTAATTTCATCATATTTGTTATTTTTATATTTACTATTATTTTTATTATTATTGTATTTATTTTATTTTTTACTTTTATAATACAAAAAAATACAATATTGAATTAATATTTTTGAAAACCCCGACTAAAAAGACTTGAAACGAATATGGGTTAGTAGTTAATCTTAAAACATAGTAATTGTAATGAAATGGCATTTAAAACCGTATTGATTACAAATATTAGATTTATGGTATTTTTTAAAATTAATAACCAATTTTAGTATATATTTTTTGACATTTATCCTTTAAGGTTAATTCATCCATGCATTCCGCACAATATTTTAGTCCGGAGAAAAATTTGTTTTCTGCGAGTGTTCTGCACCCCTTTCGGAAAATTTGTCCGGAAAAACAAAGCTATCATATGGCTTAAGTTACATGTACACGACATGTTTTTTACATCTGACTTGTCAAATTTCCCACTGCAAAATACATACATGTCGTGTATTACCTTTAAAACATTGCATATGTAAAAGTCAGACGCAAAGTCATCTGACAAAATTTCAATTAAAGCGTGTTTTTTTTCTTTTGACAAACCATCTGACATCAGCTGTGTCAGAAATCTATGCCGGGAAGAAACCCGCAGCGGCGGTGCATTGTTGACGGAATCATTAGCCGGCTTAAGTTAATATTTTACAATACCGATATATGTATAATGAATAAAAATTATGTACATATGTAAATAAATAAAAAACGCATCAATATAATATCCAAAATTGGTATCTTCGAATTTATTAAAAAAAAAAAAATGTTTAGATGGCTAAACTTTTTAACGTCGCAAATTAAAATTATTGTGGCGGCAGCACGCTATTTTGAAACCAAGAACTACTTTGGTTTATTCCATAACTACAGAGAAAAAACATAGAAAATGTCAGAAGCAAATTACATGTACGTTTGTGACCAAAAGTTGTAACCTTCTGTAAAACAGCAATTTTGACAGACATTCACAACTACATATGACTTGAAAAGTTGACAAGTCAGATGTAAAAAACATGTCGTCTACCGGCACCTTTATAGATGTAAACAATTATGAAAAATGGCAGCACGACTAGCAAACTAATTTTATTGATTTGTTTTCTAAAAGTATGGGCAAAAAAAGGTAAGTGATATTGTTATTTTTAAAAATATTTATTTTTCATTTAATTATTTAGCAAAAAAAAACAATTGTTGTAATATAAATATAAAAACACTATATGATGGGGCAGCTCAATTCAACTTTAATGTACAAATTAAAAAAAAAGTGGCATCTCAGTTTATTTTGTTCTGAACAAGAATTAAAATTAAATAATTTCAAGAAAAAACTTGCCGAACAAAGTAATTTCTCTCTCTCTCTCAAAAGTAAGATAACTCAATATAAAAAAAAAATATTTTTCTGGACAAAAATATTTTTCGGAACGCATGGGTGAACTAACCGGAATCTATCTAGAATATGAAAATACAAATTTTAAATAAAAATTCCACGTATAGAACAAAAATGGCAGCACAATTAAAATGATACTTAAATTTTGAACACCCTTTATATATTTTTAAACTTTAAAAAAACTACAATATCAGCGCACCACTAGAATAAGGCAAAATACACAGAAAATATTCAAAACTGTCTCTAATCACCAAATTCATACCAAATTCATAGAATCAAGCAAACAATTTGTTGATTTTGCACATATTACAAAAATTATTATATTATTAACTAAAAAATGTAAAAATTTAATATTGTTTTTTTATTTCAATAAATGATATTTTTAATTTTAATTACTAAAATGATCAAAAAACTTTGCCGTTTCAAACAATGGGTTAATTGATTTAATTAAATATAGCTCAAGGGGCAAATTACGGCATTCGATTACGATCGAAATTACAATACAATTTAAATGTAAATTTCGATCGCTATCGAATGCCGTAATTTACCCCCAGGTTTTGACAATTCCCAACAATAATTTTACAAGCTTAAATTATTTTATATAAAACGAAAATATCAATTGAGATTTTTTGTTATTTAATTAATATTTTAATTAAAAATTTATTTCAAGACAAATAAAATGTTAACTTAATCAAAATTATTTTTTTAATTTTCTTTCAAATAAAAAAAATAATTGATTTATTTATCACATTAATTAAATAACAATACTTTTTAAACAATTTTTTTAATTAGTAAAAAACTACTGATGATTTTTTCTATGTATAGAATATTTAAATAAAGGTAAAATTACTATTTGTATACTTTTTGTTGCGGGTTTTGAGATTTTTGACGATTTTTATATACTATTTGGCGATGAAGGTAAAAAAAAATTGAAGCCCGTTAGTGGAGTGGGTATTACTTATGCGTTCGTACTGATGTTTGGAGGACTAAAAAATATTGGTCTTAGAGCCACCTTTTAGTATACCACTCGACTCAGAACCACTTTCTGAGTCGATCAAACGATGCCCGTCCGTTCCGCCGTTCGGCTAGCTGGTTGTCCATGTAACTTCGTGCATATTAATTGTCTTAAAAAAAATCCTAATGAAAATGGTGAGAATCGCTACGTATTTGCAAGTGGCTCCTATACAAAGTCTTGTCCAGAATAGTTATTGTGCGCATAAACTATCTTATTATGTTGGTATTCAGTAGGGTAGTCATTTAATCGGGCTTTTGATTTAATCGGTTAATCGCTCGAATAATTAACCGAGGTTTGGTTTAATCGGTTAATAATCGGTTAATTTTGTAATTGTTCGGTTAACCGATCAATACATTTTTTTTATAAATTAAGTAATTTCAATTAATAAAAATGCATAAATTATTTGTCATTTAATATATATTAAAAAAAAAAAGCAATAACATAACAATTCTTGAACTAACATGAGCAAACAAAAAAATAATTCATAAATATGTAATACATATTTTTTAATTAATACATAAATATTATGTAGTAATTAAAAAATAAACTGTTTGATAATTTTATTATTTCTCATCAATAGCTTAAAATAATTGTTTAGAAAAATATTTAGGATTTAAGCGATTCTTTTCTTTAATTTTGATAAACCTTGACTTGTAATAAATACTTTCACTTATCATTGATGTTGGAGAAATCCATAATACAGAATATCTAATTTCTCAGTCCTTTTCTTGGATTTCTCTAAACGAATAAAATCTTCCATTATGTCATAAGTTTTAATTTTTTTCAATTTTCAACACTTTTAATTGTTTCGGTTAATTCTGCTAAAAGATTGAAATGAGAAATTATGAAAAGAAACAAATAACTAAACACATACCTTTTGTAACGTAACGCCAGAAGTAATTTGAATCGTTTATCAAAAATTGTATATGTATAATTTACTTTTTTATATTTTGTGTAAAGTGCAACAAGCTCTGCATTAAGTTACAAAAGGGATAACTTTTGAACAACAGGGTCCTAAAACACAAACTTACTTGCTTTCTGGCGTTACATTACAAATTCCTATATTAACCTCAAACGAACAAAGATTTTTATATTTGGCAACTTGGAAAGTAAATCTTTATAAGTCCAAAGCTTATTAAAGGTTTTATACAAAAAGTCTTGGTCAATTCGCCGACTTATGCAGTTTTGTAATGCAAGTTAAAATCCACTTCTGTTTTTTGTAAGCTCACGCCGACGCATATTTTCTCTTATATCTTCAAATCCTTAGGGTGGATTGTTGTAATTTTTATAGTGCTGCTTTATTACTTTGTAATATAAAAAAACTTTTTAGAAATTTGACTTCTTCATTTAATTTTTTTACATTTTGTCTTTCAAATACCCATATAATAAGTACGTGAAACAAAAAAATGAAGATGAAGATCCCTTCTTTGTTTGTATGAAAATATATTTTCTAAATGCATACCTTTTGCATATGAGACGAAACAAATAATTAAAATACAAGAAAATGTGTTATAATACTACTGAAATTAACCGGTGTAATCGTTAATCGAAAATAGCCAATTTTAAATTAACCGGTCAGTTAATCGGGTAGTAATTAATCGGTTACCGATTAACGGTTAACCGAATGAATACCCTAGCATATATGACAAATTATTTTTTAAACATGCTAATTTAAAACCCGCTAATCAGATGCACTAAAATGTGGTAAGTTTTATTTGGAGCACATTAATGTCAAGCATGTGGACTTATAAAAGGTGAATAAGAAGTCGTGACGTGGAAGAACTAATCATTTTAGGACACTTCAGGCACCCAACTTTATCTTTTTAATCCCGTTTCCTGTATTTCGTGACAGTTCTAAAATGGTAGGGACCGGTTCTAGTTCAAACACTTTATATGAAGGAGACTTGTCACTTTAACATGGCGATGTCCTAGGAGGGGATTATTTGGCACCTTTTTGATACTTTGTAACAGGTCACTGAAATAGTCTAAGCGAACACATTTAATTTCGGTTAATTTAATACCTGTAGCAGAAAATATGACAAAAATTTTATAATTTTTCAATGATTTTAATAAAAATCATTTTAATTTTTGGTGACCATTTTTATATTATCCAAAACAGGGCAGGTTCGTTTGCCTTCACTATGTGACCCATCATAAATTTTTTTGCTGAATATAGTGTTGCTTTATTATATTGTTAATAAAAAAAAAACTTTTTACAAATTTGAATTCTTCATTTAATTTTTTAACATTTTGTCGTTCAAATATCACATCACGTCATAATGGAAATGCCCATATAAAAAGAACGTGAAACAAAAAGATGTTGAAAGCAAAGACCTATTTAAAATGAAGATCCCTTCTTTGTTTGTATGAAAAGATATTTTCTTAACGCAAACCTTTTGCATATGAGACGAAACAAATAATTAATAAGACTAAAAAATATGTTATAATATTACAAAAAATTAAAAATTTTGTTGAGTCGGTTAATCGACTGAAATTAACCGGTGTAATCGTTAATCGAAAATAGCTAATTTTAAATTAACCGATCATTTAATCGGGTAGTAATTAATCGGTTAACCGAATGAAAACCCTTGTATTTAGCCTAAATTACATTTTTTAAAAGGTTTAAAAAAAATGTTGTTTGCTAAATCAAAAATAAATTAATAATGGCAATTATGTATATGCAAAAACAATTTTCCCAAAATTCTTGCGAAATATGCAAAAACATATTTTTCAAGTAAAATGCTTCAAAAACTTGCCCTTGTTATGCATACATATGTATGTAAATAAGTGAATAGATCTATTTCAGGCTTCCTTTAATTTAAAACTTGAATTCAGAATATTTCATCTTAATTTGATGCATTTCCTTAAATATGAAACCTAAAAATATATCATAATTCCTTTCTACAAGTTTAATTCATGGAAAAGACAAGAAGAAGGAACAAAAATAAAACAGAATTATTATACAACAATATATTTTTGCATATTTATTTATATTTGTATGTAAGTATAAATACACTAAAATGGAAATATATAGAATTCAAAATATAATTTTCTTTTTTTCAAATGTACGAATGTTAATTTCTATGTCAATAAAAAGAGAAGTGCAGCACAGTGGATATTCTTAGAAGAGATGTTATTAAATATGTACTCAAATGTATTTATTAAAAAACTTTCTAATGTAAGATTGAATTATATGGAAATTGGTTGAGCAGTACCCAAGTTTTAAGAACATCTTACAATGATACGAACATTTAGCTGAGACGAATCTATGATACCTTCTTACAAACAAATAGAATAATATTTGTTTAGACTTTTTAGTATGCGTTCATGTATAGCACAAGTAAGTCATTTTCGGCATCCAGATTTCTAGGTCAAGTAGTGCGGTTTTCAGAGAAGGCTGGAAGATCTCGAATATTCAGATGATATCTCCCTACTTTTTCACAACTACAACGACATGTCTGCGAAAATCGCAGCCGTATAAAAAACGAAATCAAAAAAAAACGAAAATCAAAAGTTGTGCACCGATTGCAATAAAATAAAGCTCATTTCATTCGGAATATGTTAAACTTAATGTTTTTAGACGACAACCGTGTTTTTCCCCCTTTTTTTAATGAATTTTTAAAGGACAAAAAATTTCGTTTTTTAAAAAATGTCTATTCTTTTTTTCAAAACTTCAACGATATCTCTGAAACTACTGGGCAAATATAAAAGCAATGTAAGTACGGCTTAAAGATAATATTGTTGTCGAGTCTTGGATTTTTTTTTTTTTAACTGAATATGGTGAACCGTTTTCAATTTATTCCAATATATGTAGTGAAAGTGCCTTAATTTTGGACATAACGGTATATCTGGAAAAGTCGAGCTGATAGAGAGAAATGGAGACCAGATTTGAAATCAGCTACCTCAAATTAATAAAAATTTGCAATAAAGTTCCAGGCCGCAAAATAACTGTTCCGTAGTTTAATTTACTCGCAGAATACATTAAAATATTTTATTATAATGCTAAGTCATATTCTGTGTTAAGAGTAATGCAATCTGGAATCAAATATTATACAAGATATGTATAACATTCTCGATTCCTTTTAGTCCTGAACACATTACATTAATATTTAAGCTCTATGAATCACACACGGTAGTAAAAGTATCTGGCATAAAATGTGTACACAGCTTTGTATGCATAAGTGTTTTGTGCATTCATTTGTTTTTGGAAAATGTGCATGAATTTGTTTTGTCCTGCCTGTGCGGGATTGAAGCCGGTTGAAACTTAACGTCAACGAAAAACCATTCCCTTTACCTCGCTGGCCAACAAACTATCATTTTACGCCAGCATAATTATTTTTGTGTGTGCACGCACATTGATTACAAATGAATTTTCAACCTATCAAGATTTTTGTCATATTGAAGAATAAAAGAAACGTGGATTGTCATTTATTTTTCTTTTTTATTATAAAGGGTGATAAATCGTGAGGAACTAACGGTGGGTATCATCGACCAATTTAAACCACTATTGACAACACCATTCGCAGTTTTGAGTACCAGCTTACATAAGTAGATTATACTCCACCGGTTAGACCACATTCAGCACGTAGTGAAGGGAATATAGCAGCTGTAGCTAAGAGTGTACGCGAAGACCGTGACGAATCGATTTGTAGTCGTTCTCAGCAGCTTGGCTTGTTATATTCGATAACTTGGCATATTTTATGTAAACAGCTCGACCTTAAACGTACAAAATTCAACTTGTGCAAACATTGAAGCCAGGGCACTTAAATTGCCGTCTTTTTTTAGTAAATGGGCTCTGGAAGAACTCAACGAAAATCTGGTGTTTTATCGTGAAAATATGTTCAGTGATGAAGAATATTTCTGGCTCAATGGAAACGTTAATAAACAAAATTGCTTCATATGGGCGTATAAGCAATCTGAAAAGTATCAAGAGCTTCCATTACATCCATTAAAAACAACGGTATGTCATGATGACATCATTGGTCCATATTTCTTCAAAAATGAGCAAAACCAAAATGTTACCGTCAATGGTAGCCCTTTCGAACCATGATAACGAGCTATATGTTTCCTGAATTTCAAGCGCATGGTTTGGGTGAGCTCTTGTTTCAACAAGACAGTGCCACGAGCCATACAGCGCGTAAAATAATGACCTTGTTGAGAAATCATTTTGGTGAGCACTTAATTGGTAAGGGCAAACTAATCCCCACATCTTTTCCACCAATTCAAATTAACAATTCAAATATAGAAATAGTGGAATCAGCTAAAAATCTTGGTGTTATATTTAATTCTAAACTTGACTGATCTAACTATATAAATGCCATTTGTAGTAGAACATTTTCTATGTTGCGCAATCTGTGGATGACTCAATATTACACTCCCCTTGAAATCCGTATGCTATTGGCAAAGACATACCTAATGCCAACCCTAATGTATGGTTGTGAACTAGAGATGAGCGATCCCGTGATTTTTAAATATCATCATTATTAGTGAACGTGATTTAAAAATCACTGCACCTTTAAACTGTTATTGTGATCACGGTTTATCAGTTTTCTGTTCTTTTATATGTACAATGCGCGAACTTTCGCAAGAGCATTTGTAAGCATTTTGCAAAGATACAACAACAAATTGTAAGAGCTTTCAAATCTGTTTACTTATACATACATACTTGAACAAATAAACTTTGGCTTAACAAAATACTAATAAGATAGAAGAGAGAATGAAAGGAACAGCAATATTATTCGCCATTTCATTCAAAAACGCTATTACCCACACAAACAGTGAAATATCATAAATTTGTATATGTAACAAAATGCAAAAAGAACGACTTAGAAAGTACCTATTACTTGACAAATTTGTTCACAACTGTGATTCGTGATTTTTCAGTAACAGTGATAAAATCACAGGTACAGAAATATCGCTCATCTCTATTGTGAACTATTCGCAAGCTGTGATTCGGCAAGTAAGAAAAAACTCAATGTAACTTTCAATAATATAGCCAGATACGTTTTTGGTCTTACACGATACTCAAGACTTGTTCTTATTGCACTGTGTACCAAATAAATAAATAAATTCCACGTTTTGCTACGGTGAATTGGTCACATGATGGTGCGATATCACACCTTTGGTATATTTTCTCTGGGGATATATGTATAAGGTCTGAGGTATTCAGGAATAAGCCAGCTACGATTAACACTTTGGAAGCCAATATTACACGTTTTATTCGCGAGATACCAGTCGCTATGATCGAACGATTCGCCCAAAAGTGGACCCTCCGAATGGACCACCTCAGACGTAGTCATGGCCAACATTTACATGATATCATGATTTCAAACAGTAAATGCCATTAATTGTTATTCTAACCGATAATAAAAATTTTCAAATTTATGTGTTTTATTTTACATTATAAATCAAATCTCATGATGAATCAGATCATGAGATGAATCATCTAATTGATGAATTAGAGGTGCATAATGCCATGTTATGTATTAAATCTAACGCTGTGGGATGTGATGGAATTCCAATTAAATTTTTGAAACTTATTTTCCCTGCAATATCACGGCCATTGACTTTTATTTTTAATAATATAATAACGACATCAAAATTTCCTGAAATTTGGAAAGTGGGTAGAATAGTACCAGTTCCGAAGATGAAATCACCCCGATTGTTAACTGATTTTCGGCCTATAAGTATATTAACAAGCTGTTCAAAAATTTTGGAAGTGTTACTGCGGAATCAGATTCAAGATTATTTACGAGTTAAAAAGTTATTTAGTGAATATTAATCAGGGTATAGACGGAATTATAGCACAACATGTTTAACGTTAGAGGCGGTAGAAATTATAAGAAATAATATGGATAAGAAATTTGAATCGGTGGCAATATTTTTAGATTATTCTAAGGCTTTTGACTCTATTAGCCATAAAATGTTAGTGCGAAAGTTGTTGAATATATTTCAATTCGGAAATACGTCTTGTAAGCTTATTAGTTCTTTTCTTTCATCACGTAGCCAATTTACTGAAGTGCAGGGTATAAAATCTTCGACTTTGAAAACTTATAGGGGCATACCGCAGGGTTCAATACTTGGCCCGCTACTTTTTATGATGTATGTTAATGATATTTTCTCACAAATAAATTTTTGTACATGTTTTGCTTATGCCGATGATATACAGCTTGTTGCGTCTGATAATGGAAACGGTGTTAATTATTTATCCTTGAATGTAAATAAAGATTTGCAACGTATTTCAGACTGGTCTGAACTAAATTTTTTAAATCTTAATCCGGTTAAAACAAGAGCTGTTTTGTTTTCCAATAACTCACGAACAAATATTAACTTCTCCTTGGCAGGAAGCCCTGTTGAGTTTGTATCATATGTTAAGTCGCTTGGCATATACCTTGATAGTCATTTAAGTTTTGATGTTCAAATTAGTCATATCATTGCTTCGATATCTTTTTCACTAAAACGCTTATATGCACTAGGTTGTTATCTACCAGTTAGTGTAAAAAAAAAATTGGTTTTTTCTGTCTGCATGCCTATTTTCCTTTATGGAATGGAAATATATACTGGTATTTCGCAGCACAACCTGGATAGACTGGAACATTGCTTTAGAAGGATGGTGAGATATGTTTATGGGCTTAAATATAGAGCCCATATAACATCATACATAATATCGCTCATTGGCTGTAGCTTTCCAGATTTTGTTAACATGAGAATTTTGCTTATGTTGTATAAGGTAATTAGGACTGATTGCCCACCATATCTGAGACGTAGGTACTTATTCGGTACTTCTTCAAGAACTCATGTTCTGGTTACTCCAAGATATGATACACTTATAATGAAACGATCGTTTGTAGTAAAATCTATTGGTTTATGGAACTCTTTAATTCCTTATTCAGAGCGAAAATTTTCATATTCCTTTAATAAGTTTAAAAATTTGATTTTAAAACAGTTGTGAAATTTCCTGTCTTTAGATATGTATAATACATACATATATATACACAGACAAATTTAAAAATTTTCTCTAATCACCAAACTTATAACAAATTCATAATATCATAATATAGTTGTTGATTTTGCACTTATTACCAAAATTATTATATTGATAACTTAAAATTGTGAAATTTTGAATATTTCAATAAATGATATTTTAATTTTAATAATAAAAAAAAATTATCAAAAAAAACTTTGCCATTTAAAAACCTTTTTCTATGTATATTTCCTTTTTTACAATATAACTTCTTCATTTTGTTGTCAATCAGTTTACACTCTATTATATTTGATTGCTTTCAACTTATGTGCAATGGGGGTTTTCAGATATTAAATAATTATTTTCTTTCTTTTCAGATAGTAATTTTAATTTTGTTATCCAAAATGAAAATTTTAATAGGACAATTATTAATTTAAGTTATATTTATATGCCACTTGTTATATTTTTCTGGTTTATTGGCCCATAAGGGCTTAAAAAACTCTAATAAATAAATAAAAATAAATAAATAAATAAAAAAAATTACATTTACTTGAGAATATTTTTTTTTCACTGTAAACGATGAATTTCATCTTCTAAGCTTTCGGATATCTGAGACTGAAATCTGTAATAATTTGAATTTGTTAATAAAGTTATCTTACCAACGTGTAGCTAGAATGCTTAGTAATATCTGCTCATAACTTTCATTCAATTTAATTTGCTTAAATCTATACTGCGAGCATTTTCGATCCATCTCTTTTTTGCCGCAATTATTACTCCGAAGTATTTCAGTTGCCAAGTTATATTCCTTTTCTGGAGTCAAAGAATAACACCAAAATCATAGGAACTTCATGAAACTTATTAGTTTTATAAGAACTTCAATTAATAAATATTAATTAAGTAGGATAAAGCTAAACTAAGACGTTACATAAACATAACTATACAAAACAGCTGTTTGAACCAACCTTACGGGCAACGCTGTATTTGATTATAGGTGACTTACTATTACGCCATTACCATAAGAATACAAACCAATTGAATTTTGTTTTATATGGTCATTGTTACGGCTATGGCATTAAAGGGTATGTACACGGTCAAGCATTTCTCATCAAGCGCTATGGTAGTATTAGTGAAAATGTGGTTGTATGTGTGACATCGACGATGCTGGATGGAACATCAAAAACTTTTGATATTACGCGAATATTACGTCTAGCACACGTACACGAGTGAATTCCCCGCAAGACAAGCATTTTGACCGTTTACAGACCTCTTTTCGGTTATGTCGCGTCTAATTGAACCTTTACAAAACGCTTTACATACCCAGCAAAAACTAGGCAATGACTTGAAATTACTGAACAACTTACTTTTCAATGACTACTTCCTACCATCTGCATTACATAGAAATAGTTAAGTAATGAATGACATATAATCTGATACTTAAGCACTTGTTTATGAGTTGACTAACGAAATTTATAATTACTTCATAATAAAATACATTTAGGTTTTATTTATTTAAGTCTAATACAAATTGATTTTAAATACATATTTGGTCTTACAATTTGATTTTTTTTTATTTGTTATAAATGAATATGAATTTGTATATGAAAAATTTAAATACTTAATTGGTTTTGGTATGTATTTTAAAACTAAAATATTTGAATAAAAACTACGCTACTCAATCAACCAAATGATATTATAACGATATCGTCTAGGTGATATAAATTATAATATATGATATCGATCTTGTATCATAAACGATATTATTTAAATTGTACCTTTCCTTATAATATCGTTTTTCCATGAAAATATCATATCGGTTTTGCAATCATATCGTTCTCTGGTTTATTGGGTATGAATATGTCCTTGATGCAGGGTAGTACAATTTTGCATTAGAAAGCAACTTAAATTAAAAACGCAATTTGTTTGACAAGTTCAGTTTTGTTGATAACAATGGGAAGTGTATATTTGAAAGCAAACGTGGTAATGACTTATTTAACTCCCTATTTGTAAGCGAATGTGGTAATGACTTATTTAAATCCCTATTTGTAAGCGAGGGTGGTAAGTATTTGCCTCCAATGACATCAACGTGTTAAAATAATGAGTTAAAATGCCAATGTATAAGTAGTGAAGAGTAGTTATATTAGCTTTTTAACTCATTACTTTGCAATTTAAGTTTGTGCTGGGTATGTACATATATAAATCAAAATCACGTTATATATGTACATATGTACCACTTTTCGCACAAAAACACGTTCTTTCTTACACAATGAAATATTCATTAAATCAACCGAAAAAGAACATACAAATGTGCGATTTTGTAATGACATTTTCAACAATTGTATTTGTCGAAACAAATCAAGATCTGATAAAATTATTTGCTGAATCCTTTTTTCCAAGAAATTACTTTCGTTAAAATTTTTTATTTGGTCTCGGTCAAATAATTTTTGATTTATAATAAAAAAAAAGTCATACACAAGTTTGGATCCCTAGCAAGGCGAATTCATACAAGGTGACCTTGGCTTGCTACGTAACGCTGCATTTACACATGAAAGTACTTTAATGAAATTTCATTATACGTATTATCACCACAAATTTCACAAAAAAATAATAAAATTACATGAAAATTTTCATGAAAGTGAAATTTAATTTTCAAAATGTCTTCAAATGGCAAACTTCTATCAAAAATGTATCTTCTTCTTTTATTGTTTTGCTTATTTCAAGTTTCAGAGTTTTCATGATATTTACAAATTTTAATTAGAATCATTGTGTTCGTAATATTTAGTTAAAAAAATATATTAATATTCTTTTTATATACGAAAAAAAAATTCAATTGGCAACACTGCTTAGTTATTGTCATTTACTTTCATGAAATCGCTTTCTTAAAATTTTCATTGAAAGCAAGCTGAAAGTTGGACTGAAAGTAGAGCAATGTAAATGTGTTGCGACTTTCAAGAAACTACTTTCATGTGTAAATGCCCAGTAAGCAACAGCTGATAACTAACTTTTTTTCCGTTACTTTTTTGACACTTCTATGTAAATATTTATTTAAATTTCAAGATTTATTTTTTTTATAAATTTTTATATTGATTCGAATGTGTATTCAATGTCAAATTAGAGTTTAAAAAGCCTGTACGCTTTAAAGCTAAAGTAAGCCTCGTAATAGAAATATACAAACAAACAAAATTGTGATAGTGCATAGAAAATATTCCTGGAAAATATTGAAGAAATAAGACTATTAAAGTATAAAAGCTTTTAAATTGTAATTTGACTTAGAATACACATTCGAACTAATATAAAAATGTATAATAATGAATGAAACTCAACATGAAAACTAAAATTCCCAGATTCTATTTATTTTTATTATTTTATTTTTTTGGACCGATTGCAATAAATAAAATAAAATTTTATGTAATTTGGCTTTCCAGTTTTTTCTGTGGAAAATTTTGTTGTGTAAGTATCTTGTAACGTAAAACCTTTTTTATTTATCATAATTTTCACAACGTTTAGATCTTTTAAAATGTTAACTTATTAACTCTCATAAACACTGTGCAGTTACAAAGTACTTTAGTTACGAATATGTATAAATATTTTCTAAGAAACTGTTATAATTATAAGAAAACTTAGGGTGGTGTTTATTTTTACAATTTCAGGATTTTCAATGAAAACCAAATAGTTTAGAATCAATATAAAATGTTCTTACTGAAAATTGTCGTATTTTTTGATTAAGTAGCACTGTATACTTTTTATAGTGTAGCAGAATTTATAAAATTCTATATAATTTAAATACATATATAAATTTAACAGAAATACATGTAAATACTTGTAATTTAAGAAAAATATTCAACTGTAACGAGGAGAAAAATATAAAAAAAAAAAATACTCAAGTCAATGAGCAACTAGTTAGTTAAATGCATAATAAATGCAAGTCTTTTGCTTAGAAAGAGAAAGAGAGAGCACCCAAAAAAAGATAAATCCTGAAACCCTTAAGTCATTCAACAATGACTTATATTTTCAACAATTGCTATTTAATTTTCATTCAAACTCAGACATCTAAAAGTCCCCCATATAACTACAACATCTAGTTCTTACTACATATTTTGTCTTTTGCCATATTTAAAATTATAATTTTTAAAAACAAACTACTACTGCAAGTGAATATATTTTGTAAAATACGAAAGGAGAAAATGTGAATGTGTATACTTGTATTGTTGCTAAAAAGAGCAGAGGAAGTAGAGATAGAAAACAGGATATTTACTTTAAAAGGGTATTAAAAACAAAGACATAAAAAAATTCATATGGGCATTTCCATCATCTCGAACGTGGCCGTCGTACACATTTGAAGTGAAAAAGTAAAATAAAACGGATTTTTATTTTGACAATTGATTTAACTTACAGCTCTTAAATAGCCCGTGATATTATTTATTTTGATAAATGTTTTCGTTTTCACGATAAACGCAAAAAACAAGGCATTCGCACGTAAAAAAACGGAGATGGTTTTCGCGGCCAACAATTAAGACGCCGGAATTTTTTTTACCTTCAGCCAACACTCAGGGAAAGCCCTCTACTAATGCAATTTATTGGGTTGGTATTAGAAAAAAATGGTTATGAGGAGAAAGAAAGAGGGAGAAGTGTCTGTGGACATTTAATTTGAACTTTTCCAAATTGTAGCCGACTGGAAAGACTTCTGCCGGGAGTCTATTCCACATACGGCTTGTTTGACCGAGAAACGATTTTTCTCTGTAATGTGTTGTGCGATACATAGTCCGCGTTTTACATGAGTACCTACCCAAGGGTACAATCTCATGGTGGTCTTAGCACAAGGTGATTTATATATGCATTTACCAATTGCCCCCATATATGTCGGCTGTAACATATACAGGTAACAATGATGTATACCTTTGTTTGGTCAGTATACACCATAAAACTATTTGTTTAGGAGTCTCAGCTATCTAACTGTGCTGCTCATTGTCAGCCAGCAGCTTTAATTGAAGGAACCTTCCTTACGAATTGAGTCATTCTCATAACTCTCCTCGCAATTCCAGAACCTTCGCCCGCGAATTTGGGCACAACCAACAGCCACCTCGTGTACCACTTTACCAGCTTCCAGAACGAGGGCAGCATGCCAGATAAATTTGAATCCTTCCATCCATAATACATACATCATTTAATGAGTTGACACATAAGCACATAAAACATGAAACTAAACCAAGGACTGGTATACGGCCGTGATGCATCAAGAGGAACTTTCCACACCAACCGTTCGCATCAATCAACTGGTGGGCAGGCAGTTGTTGACACTACTAACCAAGGATAGTACTAATTCCAACATTGATCAACACGTGACTCGTCTTCTCCAAAACATTTAATCACCCAACTCACCCCTAGGCACGCAGGCTCCAACGCACTTTCACCCAGCTCCCCACTCCACAACAATAACATTATGACATAACACACTCAACTCCACAATTTTGCATGTATTATTTCCGAAATTCCTCTTATCTATCTGGTTACCTATCCTCATCTAGAAGTTTCCACTACAGCGGACCTGCAACCAAATAGTCAGACCGGTGCCGAAGCACCGGGGGCTATCTGACTCCCGAGGTACCAGATAACCATGGGTATTCCGGTCGATACCCCGCACTATTGAATCTTCCTAGGAACATTCGAAAGCGCTGGCTTTCGAGTACCAAACATACTCTAGGATAGCATGACCTAGAGCCTAGTTCTTTCGCCATCTAAATTATTTCATTTAGATGCCCGGGGACCACCACTTGGAGGTAGAACTAGGCAGCATGTTTGCTGTGCTGATGGCATTCCCGAAGGCTTCCTTCTGAGCACACAAACTTGGCCCCCGTGTTGTGCGATACAATGGATAGTCGCCAACGAAAGGATGTGATCTGCTGGAAAGGAGAGCAGTACGGGCATGCACCCGTGTCTCAGAGATGAGTTCGGCCATATCCACCAAACACTTACCGTGGCAATATCGATTGAACAATGACACACAACCCACATTCCGACGATGCTCCATTGAATCAATAGAGCTGGATACCCTACTGTCATTGATGAGCTTCAAGGCACTCCTTTGTACCCGATCAAGAAGCTTCAAGATGTCCTTGAAGCACCTACCCATATATGGGAGTTGTATTCCCTTATCGGTCGGATTTAGGCGGTATAAATAGAGGAGATCAGGCGAAGTTAAGTAGTTCTTGCACCATTTTAAGAAACCAAGACACTTTAATGCTTCTTTCCAAAATTGAAAAATATGTTGGTTCCAACGAACATCACACTGAATTTTCATGTCCAGAACATCGAGAGTATCTGATTCCTCAACAGCTATACCTCCCATGGATACAGATGACGCTTACTCCACAAAACGTATGTAGGTCAACTTACAACATTGGGTCTTACGAGCTTAAAAGTTCGACCCTATTTGCAAGATCCCATTCGAAGATTGTCGTAAGGTCATTATTGAGTATGTCGTTCATATTCTGCCTCATAACTTCAACCACTGTAAGGCTTGGTCTGTTATTAAAGGAAAATGAATGACAAATGCTGCTGTTATCTTCGAAAGAATAGATAGAATTGGAAGTTAGACCCAGGAGGTCGTTAAGAAAAATGAGAAAAAGTGTAGGAGAAGGAACAGAGCATTGCGGTACCCCTGCATTCAAGTGAAACTCTTCCGATGAGAACCCATCTATAACAACACGTAGAGAGCGGTTCTTGAGAAAGCTCGATATAAATCGAGAGAAATGACTACCGACACCAAACGCAATAAGCTTCGAAATGAGTGAACCGTACACACAGGATCAAAAGCTTTGGAAATATAAGCGAAACCTGAAGTAATATTTTAATGCGACTTACTTAAGAATGGTATGCAGTAATGTCTCTTAAAATGGTTTTGATTTTACCTATAAATAATTTATACTTTTTTTAAGTTAGATTTAATTAGGGATGTAACGAATACCGATACCGATACCGATGTATCGGCGATACTTTACGTTTGCCAATATATCGGTATCGGCGATATTTTACTATCGATACTTTTTTTTGTTTTTTTTTGAACAAACAATTTAATGTTCAATGCTTATTTTTTGCATAACAACTAAAAGCAACAAATCAAACAGAATAATAATTTGTTTCTTTTAATTCTTAAGCTGGAGGTCGATCAACACCACGCGTTTTATGCGCATTATTCTTTCTTTTTTGACCTTTTTTCGAGAGGCATGCTAAAGTAGAAAGTACTCCTACTTCATGCTTTCATTAAGTATATGCATTTTACGCGTTTGCTGTTTAACTTGTCAATACAATTTTACACTTTGACTTTTGGACTGATGCACAAACGCATTGAATGCTTGGTTTAGACCTGCAGCAGAATTTTCTGCTAATTTTTAATCACTTTTCTGAAAATGAAAATCACTTCGCTTGTAATTTTGTTTTGTTTTTTTAATTTTTTAACAAATCTCTGTTTGTTCTCGATATTTTATGAGCTTTCTGCATTTACTTTTGACGCACTGATACAAAATGTTGTTTTTCAATGTCGCACATAAAAATGATACTTCTTGGACCTTTAATGCGTTTCTAAATTCAAGTGACATGTAATGCGTTTTGTGCGCCCAATACATAGTTTTATTTCATCAGCTGTTGTGTTAATATTTTTATCAGATAAAAAAGAATTTATTTAAAAGAATTCATAGGAATCATTTTTATTATAAAAAAATTCATGATTTTTCAAGCTATCAATAAGTTTCTGCTTCATGGCATTTGTTAAAAAAAAAAAATAAAAACACAACAAGGATGGCACTCAGAACATAAAAGTAATCGATAACTACAATGACAAATTTTGTTGATGAAAAAATTGTGCTAAAAATTTATTTTAATATATTTATTCTTGAAAGTTATTGCAATCTTTATTACGAAAGTTTTTTCTTTTATAAGAAACCTTTTTTAATACAAAAAATTATTAAAAAGAAATCCACCACACAAACATATTTATCGATAGCATTTAAAATCAAATATAGTTTGTCATTCATGGCCATCCAAAACAGCTGACATTTTTTCACCACCTACTTTCATGCGTCGATACGTGTATGCATTCTATGCATTTTGCTGTGTAATGCATTAAACACATTCGAGACAGCAGGCAAAACGAAGGCACGACTACAAATGCTGCAGGTTGTAATTGCAGTCACGTAATCAGCTACTGAATTTTTTTGAAGACGACAGCTACAATTGAAAAAATATAAACAGCTGTGCTTACTTATGATAAATTTTTTAACGTAAAAACAAATGAATTTATTAAAAAACATTTAAAATATTTTAATTTTATTGTTTTTGGAACTCATAAAGAATATCATATTCATGGCAGGTTGAATAAAAAAAATCCTAATATACAGTAGAATCGCGAAAAAGTAAACTAAAATGTCCTGAGGGTTGTTATCTTTTTCGTCTTATTTATTAACTTTTCTAAATTGTAAAAATATGCAATAATAAGCATATGTACCTATATTTTTTGCAATAACTAAGTTTTCATCTGTACAAAAAAGAAACTTAGATCTAATTTGTACCGGCTACAATTTATAATTAATAATTATACAATCAGTCATGTATTATGTGTTAGGTGCTACATATGACGTTTGTCAGAAAATTAGTTCTTCAAAAATTTTCAGATAGCGAATTCTGGGTATTTTCTAAACATTTGCCAGCCATCTATTACTGACATTATTGTCTTTTCAGGTTGCAGTTACACGAACTCGCGCTTAGCTATTGATATTGAAAATAGAACAGTGATTGCGCAATTACGTTTTCGATGCTTCAAGGAAACATTTGTTCAAACTTGCTTTACGATCGGCATATTTTGGTCTTTGTAATGTTTTCCTGTATGCTTTTTCCTATGTATTCTTCAAAGCCTCGAAAATTTTGTGACATTTCGTTTTTATTTTTGAGATGGCAACTTCAGATATACAATGATACAACACCGATTGTTTTCTTTAATGTATTTCTCAATTTTGTTTGAACTCTCAACTTTCAGCTTAAAATTTAATCTACTTTGTTATCGTTTGTACAAATCAGTACTTTTACTAATACGATCTGAAAAGTTAACTTATAGTGAACGTTTAGAGCGGCACAGAAGCGCTAAAATTTGTGTAACTTGACCGCAAGATTACTGTATCGCGATTCTACTGTAATTTTTTGGTTCAACGCACTAAGTTTATGAATTATAGGTCGTATATCAATGGTATAGGAAGAAAAATATAATCTGAATCTTTAAAGTATTGGTATCATAATAAAGTCTTTCGAAACACATTTCATATGATGTATTAAATATACCGATTTATTAACCCCTTAAGAGGATTTATGTTAAAATTTTGTCGATATGTATAATAATATTTCCTCAAATATAATATGTTATAGAGAACACCCCAAGTTTTTGTATGCTATATTTTTAGAAACTCCATCATATAAAATTTTAAAGTTATAAGGGTAAAAAAAATTTTATTTTGGAAAACTTCACAATTTATTTATAAGTTTGAGTTAAAATATATAGTGGTAATAGTTTATACACTTGTTACATATTGAAATATAGTAATATGTAAATATTTGTAAAGTGTTCCGGAAGACTGAAAACCCGCAATACAGAAAAACTTAATTAATCAAAGTCCTAATAACTTTGGTAACATGTGTATATTATAGTTAAATAATTATTGTTATATCGATATAATTTAAAGATAAAGCAAAATTAGTAAAAAAAGTCAGTAAGAAGTATGAGCTCTTAATGGATTAATAAATCGGTGTACTTTAAACACCATGTGAAAAGCACTTTCAATTTGTCAATGATACCCATACTGCTAAAACTAAGAGCGTTGGCGTGACAAACATCTTCCTATATAATTTCTTTTAAGGATACTAAAAAGTAATAATAATATAGATTTAGTGGTGAGCCGCGCTTATATTCTTGTTTCAATCCGGTTCTTTGCTGTTTAACCAAAAAATTATTATTATATATTATAAGCACTAACTCTTCTAATTTTTGATTATATTAGCAGCACTTTTTCTGTTTAGTAGCGTACAAAAATAGAAATTAGATATTTTTTAATTAGGCTTAAGTTCATTGAATTTAATTTTCATTAAATTATTTTTATGAAGACAGGAATTTAACAACATGAAATCAATTAAAATTTTTTATTAATAATTTTTCATTCTTGACTGCGCTGAGATTTGAACCCAGGCTTTCACGGACAGGTTGCCCATACTAGTTTCGATTGTAACCACACAATCTCGTCAGTGGGGTTTGCCGTTTTACTCACTCGGCTATTGAGGCCGGGCGACGTCAATAGTCAAACATCAATCCTTAAACCAAATGGTATTTCACTTTGGTAGATCGAAATTTGCTTTTTGAATGAATGATTATCTATTTTAATTGATTTACATGTTCTTCCTAACTTCTGTTTTTTCCGTACCTTTTGTCAAGAATTCTTCTTGAAATCAGTTTAATTTGACTACAACGACAAAATTAGCATAGACAACAACCTGCAGCCATTTTGCCGTGTCGTCGTTAAAATAATCATTTCCATATACACACATGTATTCTATTGTTGACATATTGAAGTCGGTAGTCTGCTGTCTCGAATGTGTTTAAAGCATAACTGGTCACATACAAATACACTGATTCTACTTTCTGACCGATGCATAAAAAGGAACAACGCATAGAATGCATGGTAGGGACCTTCAGCTTTATGCATTCTTATTAGACTCTTTGTACCCTCCAAAAGATTTTAGAGAGAAAATGCAATGCATAATGTCTCTCTTGAAGAAATTGATATATCCAAATGAGAAAAGTTTCACTTGTTTAACTTTGCGTTCATAAATCTCGAAATAAAACTAAATTTGATTGTTTCCCTGTGAAAATATGCTAAAAAAAAGCCTTTTATAGAACATTTTTTCTTTTGTTTCGGTAGACCTATCGGTGGAAAGGTCCATATAACAACAAAACATAGTACTTACTTGAACTTTTACGGTTACACCCACAAAATACATAAAAAATAATAACAATAGTATTTGAATATGAAATATAAAAAAGCAGTCCGAAAAGTTAATTAAAAAAAATATCTCATGATGTATTAAATCATGGTTGATATTAAATTGGACTAAAGAAAATGTTGACTTTTTCCGCATTAAATTTGGATGACTTTGAAGCTTTTTCATAAATGGTGAATTGGGGGATAGATAAAAATATTGGCATTCTTGTCATGCTTAAAGAAATTCAAAATATGCTTGAAAACTTATGAAAACACGCATTTGACCGCTGATTACGAATATATAATATTAATTTTCTATCACCTGTTGTTTTTAAGATATCGTGCAACAATTTAAAAAAAAAAACTTGATCTTTTTACTTTATCCACAATAATTAAATAAGTTTTTATGTAGAATTAATCGTTTATAACACAATTGCTACGAAGAAAAGACATTGTACAAAAATCCAGATAGTTCTTCTGAAGTTTGTGGTGATTATAACTTGAACATATTCCCTCTTTAAAATAAATTTTGTAAAAATAATTTCAGAGAATCAAGCAAGCAATTGTTGATTTTGCGCCTATTAACAAAATTATTATATTGTAAAAATATAAAATTGTGACTTTTTTCAATAAATGATATTTTTAATTTTTATTAAATACAATTATCAAAAAACTTTGCTATTTTAATTGATTTAATTAAATAGAGCTCAGGTTTTGACAATTCCCAACAACTATTCTTCAAGTTTAAGCTATTTTATTCTAAGCGAAAAAGCAATTAAAATATTTTGTTATTTAATTAATATTTTAATAAAAAATTTATTTCAAAACAACTAAAATTTTATTTAAATCCAAACTATATTATATTTTCTAGTTTTCAAACAATTTTTTTAAATAATTTAAATAATTCCCAATATCTATTTGTTAAAATAGTTGAGTTAAATACATTCAATTTATAAAGTATCACTATCCAGTGTGACACAAAGAATGCTGACGAAGGCCGTAGCGGGCCAGAAAATGCATTACATTCTGCTGGTGTCTAATAATTGTAAGTTTTTCTGTACATAAATATACTTCATTGCTATCCAACGGAAGGCTTAGGTAAAATGTAACAAGAAGATACAAGATAATAGTCTGGTAGTTTATAAAGTCATTCCTTAAAATTGAAGGAACAGAACTATTACAAAAAGCTTTATAAAATACACAACTGAAAATTAACACCCAATTTTCACGATGATTTAAAAGACATGTCTTTTTTGTATTTCTTTTTTAAAGAAACTTCCAAAAACTTGATAAATTTTCACCATGTTTCTTTTCTTTGCAGTCAGAGCTGATTTTTTCTTAGTTTCTTATTCGTAACAATATTTAAAATTTCGTTATTCCACATAATTTTGATATATTTTGAATTTTTTTTAATTAAAATTTTTTATATTTCTATATTTTAATAAGCACATGTCATTTTGAAATAAGAATAAAACAGAAATTAAAAAACACAAATAAGTGCAAAGAGGAATGTCAAAAAAGAAACACAGAAATACGATTCATGTCTTTTTTTCTACCCTGCTTACTTCTCTACGCCGCTCACTATCAAACAAAAAAAGACATGATTTTAAAATAGGGGAAAAAATCATCGTGAAAATTAGGTGTAACTCATAGAATAAATTCGAAAAATAAAGAATGTTGAATATAATAAAAGTTGCTTATAAAAAGAAATTATTCCCAATATCTATTTGTTAAATTAAAAACTACTGAAAATTTTTTCTTGGATGGATTTAAAATTTTTTTACTAAAAATAGTTTGCTGGAATATCTGAAAAATGGAGAAAAAAATTAAATTAATTTCTGTGTAGATTAATAATACTAAAAATGTTCGTGAAATATTAACCGATTAATACAAAAACGGTGTAAATTATTCAAATAGTAAATGTCACTATATTTTTAAAACTAGAGATGATAAAAAAAAAACTAATGATACTTTCGTAATAAGAACTCTTAGGCCCTAATCATGTAAAACCCAACGCCAAAGAATAACATTGAAAGCACAAACAATGTCATAAATATTTTGTAATTTTGATGTTGCCTTCTACAGAAATTCATGTACCATTTTAAAATTTTCAACGCCACAAGCAATGGAGCGTTTGAAATTTTAAAACGCAATGTGAATTTCTGTAGGAAGCAACAACAAAAGTACAGGATATTTATGACATTGTTTGTGCTTTCAATGTTATTCTTTGGCGTTGCGTTGGGTTTTACATGATTAGGGCCTTAGTTTAACCAAAAACAATGGACAGAAATGAAGAAAATATTGGTGTGTTGGCCTGTGTTATTATTAACTAAATTTAAAGTCGTACACTCAGGGCAAAGCTGCAACTTAAAAATAATAACGAATCATATTAAGTCAATAATTGTCAATATATATTGAAATACACTAAATCAATAATTTTCTACTTATTGAATCAACATTGTTTTAAAGTTTAAACATATTATTTTAAGATTTTTATTTCATTAATTTCTTAATAAAGTTAAAATTTAAATTGCAACACATATAATTAATTGTTTTGAAACTCGTACCTGCTAGTTTTTGTATAGTAGTGCAATTATATTTGCATAGGAAATCTGACGAAGTGTAAAGAGTATGACTATTGTTAGTAATACAACTGCGATGAACGACGATTTTTTCGCAACGAATATTCATCATCAGAAATATAAAACATTGGTGTATATGAAAGTATACACAATCATTGCGTAGCTCGTAATTCGACGTGCGTAACGAACTCTATTTCTTACACAGTCGAACGACGAATAAATTAGGAGAGGGTGACCGCTTTTTATTATATTTCTTAAGTGTTTTTTGTAAATAATGTTACTTTTATTTAAAAATTGTTTTAATTATATATTTATGTATACCATATAAATTTCATTACTACTTTTTTATTTTTACCTATATATAATATTGTTTTAAACTAATTTTAGTCAATATATATTTTTTTTTTTTTAAATATGGCCACCTCTTTGCGTGGCGATAGCACACTCTTTGCGTGGCGAAAAGAACAGGCAGTTCTTGTCTTCAATCTATCTAATCGATGTTGAAGAAAAATAAATGCTTTTTTGTTTTCAATTACTTTTAGTTTGGAATTGAAGATGAAGCAGACTCACTCAAGACTGAAATAGGAAGATGCGTGCAAGACAGCAGTCTTATTTGTACTTCTTCAGCGACCTTGTAGTCGAAGTATTATATTCGAATGGCTCAAAAATATAAATAAATACTCGCATTAATTCAAAATATTTTTAACCTGGCATCAACACTGTGTATTTTGAATTTCATTTTTAAAATTGTGTATTTTGAATTCCATTTTTTATATTGTTTCAATGTTATTTCTAAAACAAGAAATATAACTTCAAAAACTTTTTCACATTGTTTCAGTAAGACGACAATATTGTTCTCTATATAGTAAAAATTATCACGATTTTGCTAGTAATATAAAAGTAAGTTTAAAAAGTATTTCAATTTAATTTATCTGATAATTAAATCAAGTATTTTTTTAGTTAACCCTGCAGTCACACGATCAAGATTTTGTTGGTAAACTTTTACATACACTGTTTGTCAAAATTTATATAAATTGAAAGCTGTGACGTAGCCTGCACGCAATTTACTTTCAACTTGTCATCAAGAAAACAATTTATAAAGACAAACGAAAAATTTGCTCACTGAACTTCTTATCAACTGTAAAATTGAACGTAAAATTGCCAGACAAATGGAAAGGTAAAATTGAGAGCAATCTCGGGGTCAATTTAAAAAGTGTGAGTGTGTTGGTAAAAAATATGAGAGTGATGCTTTAAGCACATTCGAGACAGCAGACTACCGACTTCAATATGTCAACAATAGAATACATGTGTGTATATGGAAATGATTATTTTAACGACGACACGGCAAAATGGCTGCAGGTTGTTGTCTATGCTAATTTTGTCGTTGTAGTCAAATTAAACTAATTTCTATTTTTGTACGCTACAAAACAGAAAAAGTGCTGCTAATATAATCAAAAATTAGAAGAGTTAGTGCTTATAATATATAATAATAATTTTTTGGTTAAACAGCAAAGAACCGGATTGAAACAAGAATATATGGTTGTCACGCCAACGCTCTTAGTTTTAGCAGTATGGGTATCATTGAAAAATTGAAAGTGCTTTTCACATGGTGTTTAAGACACACCGATTTTTTAACCCATTAAGAGCCCATTTCAAATGCTCATACTTCTTGACTGACTTTTTTACTAACTTTGCTTTATCTTTAAATTATGTCGATATAATAATAATTATTTAACAATAATATACACATGTTACCAAAATTATTAGCACTTTGATTAATAAAGTTTTTCTGTATTGCGGGTTTTCAGTCTTCCGGAACACTTTAAAAATATTAACATATTACTATATTTCAATATGTAACAAGTGCATAAACTATTACCTCTATATATTTTAACTCAAACTTATAAATAAATTGTGAAGTTTTCTTTAAAATTTTAAAACTTTAAAATTTTATATGATGGAGTTTCTAAAAATATAGCATACAAAAACTTGGGGTGTTCTCTATAACATATTATATTTGAGGAAATATTATTATACATATCGACAAAATTTTAACATAAATCCTCTTAAGGGGTTAATAAATCGGTATATTTAATACATCATATGAAATGTGTTTCGAAAGACTTTATTATGATACCAATACTTTAAAGATTCAGATTATATTTTTCTTCCTATACTATTGATAAAGTGCTCTGAAACCTTTACGACCTATAATTCATAAACTTAGTGCGTTGAACCAAAAAATTACAGAAGAATCGCGATACAGTAATCTTGCGGTCAAGTTAACCAAATTTTAGCGCTTCTGTGCCGCTCTAAACGTTAACTCTAAGTTAACTTTTCAGATCGTATTAGTAAAAGTACTGATTTGTACAAACGATAACAAATTAGATTAAATTTTAAGCTTGTGGGAAAGCTAGTTTCTATGCGCATTTCGCTGGTTGCTTAGGCCAGCTCGTCCGGAAACTTTTTCCAAATACTTTAGAAAAGCTAAAAATATTATACAAGTAAGACCATAAAGTGAATAAGCATTTTAAACACTCAGCTTTTACTTGTAACAATATCAAAGCTTTAACAAAGACACAACAATAAATAGTGAATTTTTTCTTTCTTACATTCCCAATTGTAAGGGCTGGGTTTTTTCCAACACGAATTGTAGTTGTAAGAGGATTTATCATAAATAAGTATTTATATTTTTGTAGGCTTAAATTAAGTTTGTGTACGAGTCTGCAATTATGCATGTTTTTAAATTTATAAAAATTAAAAATGATAGTGGCACCACTGAAATGTAAATACATAATAAAAAACACAGCTGTTTATATTTTTTCAATTGTAGCTGTCGTCTTCAAAATAATTCAGTAGCTGATTACGCGACTACAATTGCAACCTGCAGCATTTGTAGTCATGCCTTCGTGTTGCCTGCTGTCTCGAATGTGTTTAATGCATGAGAGCAAATTGACAGACAAAACTTGGTCGTGTGGCTTCCAAGTAAAAGAAAATTTAAAATATAATTAACATTTAAGTAACTTTAGTAAATTAGCACATTGTTCGAAACGGCAAAGTTTATTGATAATTTTTGTTTAATTAAAAATATCATTCATTGAAAAAAAAAGTTATTCACAATTTTAAATTTTTACAATGTTTAGTTATTAACATAATAATAATTTGTTGTTTGCTTGATTCTTTAATTTTGGTATGAATTTGGTGATTAGACAAAATTTTTAATTTTTCCTGCGTAAAGCCTGGTACTCTGTTCAGTATTTCGTGCAATACAAACGAGAAAATGTGGATAGAGTTGTACTCTATTTATATTACTAATAACATTTGAACATTTTTATTTTCCGTGCGAAAAAATTGCAACTCATATTATTTCGCACGGCATTTTAAGCAACAGCTTATCAGTTTTTGTAATTTTTTATTTTGTATTTGTAAAGTGATTTTTATAATAGGCGTTTCACAAAGAAAAATGTAAAAAAGTGCTAAAATTAATAATAAAATTAATTTTTTTTGCTTTTCGATTTGGGAAATTATAAAAATAATATTGTTTTACTTTTTTTAATGACAGTTAAAAAAACATGATTTTTGTTTACCTTCGCAAAACAATGTTGTATACTTGCAACTAATAAAAACGGTAAGTTTTAAAAAATCGCGAGATAGATAATATTGATACATGTCAAAATTTTCGTGTGAAATAATCAATGTTGCTTAACATTTTTCTTAAGTTTGAATAGAGTACATGGCTTAAGAATTCCATATTAATTCAATTCCGAAAACTATTATTTCTATATTATTTTCCAATTATTCCTATATTGTTTCCATATTAAAATGATCAAAATGGGGCAACCTTAAATTAATATTATTCCATATTAAAATAAAAAATTTCAACATCTCTAGACTTTCGTTAATGTTTCTTAAGGAATGTTCTGGCCTAACAAATATTTGAAGAAAAATCCGAAATAAAAAAAAGTGTGACCAGTAAATCGATCAAACTTTAGCTTCATTTTTAACAATTTATATTCATTTACTAACACAGAAAAAATTATTCATTTCTTCCAATCACTAAATTAATACCAAATTCATAATATCAAGCAAACAATTTGTTGATTTTGCAGCTATTACCAAAGTGATTATATTGATTACTTAAAATTTAAAAATTTTGAAAAAAAATTTTTCCATAAATGATATTTTTAATTTTAATTAAAAAAGTGATCAAAAAACTTTGCCATTTCAAACGATGTGTTAATTTATTTAATTAAAATTTAATTGACAATTCCCAACAACAATTCTACATGTTTAAATTATTTTATTTTAAACGAAGAAAAGTCAATTAAGATTTTTTGTTATTTAATTAAGATTTAAATTGAAAATTTATTTGAAAACAACTAAAATGTTAATTAAATCAAAATTAAATTTTAAATTTTCTTTCAATTAAAAAAATAATGGATTTAATTATCACATAAATTGAATTTAAATGCTTTTTAAACCATTTTTTTAATTAATAAAACACTTTTTTCTGTGAACCTTTTCTTGTAAGAAAATAATTTTATACTGTAATTTAGAAACTCTTAAAAGATGGTTGTTTAGCAAAACGATTTGCAAAAGCTCATAATTTTTTAATTAAACTAGTGGTTACTTGTAGGACGTGAAATATTTAATAGGTGAGAACATTTGCAGCTTTATTGATTCAATATGGTTTTCATTGATTCTAAGTTGTTTTTTTCTCTGGGTGTAGCAATATTTTAACAAAATTTTCCGTCAATAATGGCAAATTGTAATAATGAAATAAGAAATATTTCTTTTTGCGCAATATAACGCAATATATTTTTGATTTTATCCAATATATTGTTCCATCTACTTACATGATATATACATGGTTAATTTAATTGTAAATGTATGGGTACTTTTACTGATTTTGATAAAAATGTTTTATATTTTGTAAGAAATATGTAGCTTTATAGATCCCCTTAGATTTTTATTGATTTTGGTGTTTTTTCTCTGGGTGTAGAGATATTTCAGCGAAATTTTCCAATTTTATTTCCATCACTGTTGAAAGCAAATTTTTGATTAAAACAACTTTTTAAAATATGTTCTTATTATATTAAATTTTTTTCATCAAAAACTTGTTTTTAGGAATACATAATTTTCCATTAAAAGATTTTATTTGTTGTGGTTAATTCCCTATTTTTATAATTGATAAAAAAAATACCGAAATTTATTGTTGGAGGATAAGCTGTTCCTATAACGTCTTGTTTGCAACGATATCAAAGCTTAAACAAAATACCAACAATAACACAGTGAATGTAAGAAAAGATAAACTCACTGTTTTATTGTTCGGATTTTGTTTAAGCTTTGATATCGTTGCAAACAAGGCGTTTTGAGTGAAGGTAATTCTCATTCCCTCTGTAGTCTTCTTTGCTGATAGCTTTGGCTTTTCTAAAATTATTTAGGGGAACGCTTCCTGATGATCTGGCCTAAGCAACCAGGGAAATGCGCATAGGAACAGCTTATCCTCCAACAATAAATTTCAGTATTTTTATTAGTTATAAAAAAGGGAATTAAGCACGCCAAGCAAAATCTTTAAATGTTAAATTTTTTTCTTTATATTAACTACATTATTTATTTTTTACTACACAGAAAAATATTTTATCTAAAAAAAATGGTTTAAAAAGTTTTTAAATTTAATTAATGTGATAATTGAATCAATTATTTTTTTAGTTGAAAGAAAATCAAAAATTTAATTTTGATTTAATTAACATTTTAGTTGTTTTGAAATAAATTCTCAATTAAAATTTTAATTAAATAACAAAAAATCTTAATTGACTTTTTTTCTTCGTTTAAAATAAAATAATTTAAACATGTAGAATTGTTGTTGGGAATTGTCAATTTTTTATTAAATAAATTAACACATTGTTTGAAATTGCAAAGTTTTTTGATCAAAAATATTCACAATTTTACAATTTTTAGTAATCAATATAATCATTTTGGTAATAGGTGCATATTCAACAAATTGTTACTTGATATTATGAATTTGGTATAAACTTGTTGATTGGAGAAAATTAATAATTTTTTCTGTGTAATTTTTGCAATTTTTATGTAATATTCTAAAAAAAACAAGTTAGAGTGCTATATTCGGCTGTGCCGAATCTTTGATACCCTCCACCGACAGCAGTGGGCTCTATATGATAAATACATATATATTATTAATTAAGCTTCACAAAAACGAACGTCAGCATAAAAATTGGTTGCGGTTTAGACCTGAATAAAATTATTGACCGACAATAAGAAAATGTTATTCGTTTCTTGTAAGAACTTTGAACTGTCTTGAGTAAAATATCATGATTCGTAAAAATTTTAACCGCACTAAAATAATTTTTAGGAGCGTTATTTGTATTGGAAATATGGTAAATTATGGACCAATCATCCCAAAATTCTGAAGACTGATTTCTGGTATTACAAAAAATAAATTAGAATAAATTGCAATACAGCAATGTAATTAGTTTTAGCGTTAACAGTAAATTTCACAAACTTGCATGATAGTTTTTCTTGCCATATGAATTTAAGTAAAAAATTTCACCGCAATATCTATAAATCCCAAAGTGGGCTTTATTTGGTTTTAGGCGCAATAAACTATTTTCCGAGAGTAGGGTTTATATTGGGTCTATGGTAAATTATGGACAAATCTTCACGAAATTTGGCAGTGTGATTTCTCGTCCTATAAAACTGTGACGCACCGAACTTTAATTTGATAGCATTATTTATTACGGTTTTAGGCTTACTAAACGGTTTTCCGGGAGTAGGGTCTATATGGGGCCTAGTGTAAATTGTGGAACGATCTTCAAAAAACCTTACAGTGTGATTTCTGGTCCTATAAAACTGTGACGTACCAAATTTAAGTATGCTAGCGTTATTTATTGCGGTTTTAGGCGTCTAAACTGTTTTCCGCGAGAAGGGTTTATATGGGGCATAGTGTAAATTTATGGACCGATCTTTAAAAAATTCTACAGTGTGATTTCAAATTTTAGTATGATAGCGTTATTTATTACGGTTTTAGGCGCAATAAACTGTTTTCCGGGGGTAGGGCTTATATGGGGCCTAGTGTAAATTATGGACCGATCTTCAAAAAATTTTACAGCGTGATTTCTGGTCGTATAAAACTGTGACGTACCAAATTTTAGTATGATAGCGTTAGTTTTTACGGTTTTAGGCGTACTTAACTGTTTTCCGGGAGTAGGGTTTATATGGGACCTAGTGTAAATTATGGACCGATCTTCAAAAAATTTTACAGTGTGATTTGACGTATTATAAAACTGTGACGTACCAAATTTAAGTATGCTAGCGTTATTTATTGCGGTTTTAGGCGTACTAAACTGTTTTCCGCGAGAAGGGTTTATATTGGGCCTATGGTAAATTATGGACCGATCTTCTCGAAATTTAACAGTATGATTTGCAGTCGTATAGAGCGAATTCGTGCAAAATTTTATGTCATTCCGTGCATTATTCCACCATTTATGTTAGTTTTTGTATCAAAATTATCAATTTTTTTAGGGTGATGGTTCCACATTTTGATTCATAGTTGTGATCCTACTGAACCGATGTTGCTGGATTTCAATCCCAAACTGCTTAGGATAATTACACGCAATTTGAGACCAAGTTTGTTCTTTTCTTTTGCGTTTTTCGAACGTGAGCGTGTTTTCAACAGAGGGACAGACAGACGGACATGGCTAAATCGACTTAGAATTACTCAAGGAGCCAGAATATATATACTTTATGGGGTCTTAGATGTATAATAAAAAAGTTTCACTCGGAATGACAAACTTAGTATACCCTCATTCACCACAGTGGTGGTGGAGGGTATAAAAAGTTTAAATTTTTTTAATAAATTTTATTATTTTTTAAAGTTTTATGTCTGAGTGCTTTTCATATAAATTTACCTTCACGTTCAATCTCTTGTACCGCACATTAAGTTTTAATTATTTTCCGATTTATTATATTACTCGTATGAACTCCAAATTTTTTTAAGGATCTGCTGATTTTAAAGTTTCTTTATAACTCTCTTACGATTTTATTAAAGAACTTTTTCTTCCGCCCTTAACACATGCACTATGGAACTTATAAATATGTGTTTTAGCATCATATTCTTACTCTTTACATAATGTAGTGTGTTAGTAAGTTGTCCTTTATTTATGTTGTATTTGCATGACACATAAAGTTAATTAAATTCAATATTTTTCTTGTTTCTTTCACAAACACACAAAGTCCCACATACTTCGATACAAAAAACTCCAAGAGAAAAGATAAAATGAAAGTAAAAAGTTGTTGAAAAAAAGTTGTTGTAAAAAAAGAAAAATATAATAATACAAGCATTTTAAAAGTTAAACATTTTTTTTTTCTCTTCAATGGACATCCGGACTCTTCACTACGATAAAAGTTTACAAGTTTTTACAAAGCCATAAACGCACGGGTACACAGACAAACATACATACACTTATTTACATGCTACCCAGCCAACAAAACAGTTCAACGTCTTCCAGATATCTGAGAAAAACCTCGAAAAGAATTCGGAATGGTATACGAATTCTGTGAGATTTCAAACCCAAAAATGTAGGAATTGGTTGACTCGAATTCTAGCAGACATGTCGTTGCAAATTCTGGACTTTTTGCGGGCATTTATGAAACAGGTTCTCCACCTGAGATAAGATATAAGATTTTTATATTACCAAACGTCAAATTCAATAGCAGAGGGTATTATCTTACGAGTGAAGTCTCAAATAGTGTTAGTATCAATATTATAATAAATGTTATGAGACAGTTGTTATAAGAAATCTTATAACAACTATCTTATAAGATGAGCTGTCAAAAATGCACATACAAACACACATATAAATTAAAATGTTATATGTGTTATTATTAAAATATGTAATTAAAATGTGTAATTTATTATGAAAAGTGTTTAAAAAAACAATATTTTAATACAAGTTTTCTCTACGAGAATCAGTCGATTATAAAATCTTATAAGATACGTGTTCCCCTTGTTTAATATTAATATTAACATAATGAAATGTGTTCTCTCATTCTGTCGACGTTCTCTCAGATATTATATCAGATATTATCTTAGGTAGAGACCCTGTGTGATAGATATCTGACAGAAATCTAATGAAAAAGCTACACGCAAAGAAAAAACATGGTTTTGGTAAACATATTCTAAGAGCAACATATTATGATAAGATTCATGATTGTATTGAACATATTACGATTATTATTGAATCATATTATGACCAAATATATTCGTAATATTACATCATAATATTTTTCTTAATCCTAATTTGATTTTATTACATCCAATTATTATTAATTATATTCCTATTATTTCGACCTTTTTTCAGTTAAATATTATATTTCAATATATTTTTATTAAGCTTTAGGTCACTCTTTTATAAAAAACAATTTAAATATTATTTATTTTTCGATATTTCGATTTCCGTTGGAAATCTTCTTCAGGAAATTTTTAAAATAATATAAAATTAAAAAATTATTTTTGACAATAAATGGAAAAATTACAAATGGAAAAATAAATTTAAAATTTCAATTACAAATTTAAAATAAAAAGAGGAAACCAAACAAAATTTTTTAAAAATATTTAAAACCTAAAACCTTTTTTAATGTCCTTTCTGTCAATATATTTATTTTTATCTAATATATATTTTTAGTCTGTGCTGTGCCATCTGAACTAAATTTTATAAATAATCAAAGACAAATACCTATTTATAATTTTCCCTTCCATCAACCTATTTATTTAAATTCAATAAATGTCTATAAATCTGAGCTAATCCCTCAGTATCTTTCTTAAAATTAATCCTTTTCTCAAATGGAACATTATTAATCTGTAACATTTCTAGCATATATCTACGTTTCTTAAAATTTTCTATGTTCAAAATAGATGTGTTTTCAAAATCAGGATAATGATTACAATCTCTGCAATGTTTTGACAATGCCGTTCCATGGGCTGAATTAAAATTTCTATATTTTTGGTCATGTTTATGTCCTGCTAATCTAGTTTTCAAATTTTGTCCCAGTAATTCCTACATATATTTTCCTACATTGTTCATTATCATTCCCACCACAATGAATTTTATAAACTAAATTAGACATATCCGACTTTTGTAATCTATCCTTAGTTTTCGTGAATAATCTCCCAACATTATTATTCACCTTATGTGCCATTCTGTATATCCCTCTGTCATATATATTTGAGTTTTCTAATCTTTCCGAAAATCCAGGTACATAAGTAAATGTTTTATAAATTTTTGGTTCCAAAATTTCATCCATATGACGAGATCTTCTTATATTATATTGTCCTATTAATTTGCAAATAAGTTTGTTAGAAAAACTATTATTCCTCAAAATATTTCCAATAATCACCTTATTTTTCCTATGAAATCTATTATCACTAATAGTTAATATCCTATATATTAGATTCCTAGCTGTGTTAATAATTATTCTCTTCGGGTGTTTCGAGTAATAATTTAAAATTCTACCTGATGAGGTTGGTTTTTGATACCAATCTATCAATAATCTATTTCCTTTCCTTATCACCAACGTATCCAAATATGGAATTGAATAATTCAATTCCCTTTCAATAGTGAACTTAATATTCTGATCAAATGAATGAAATGTTGATAGCAAGGTATCTATCTCATTTTCATCAACTATAAGAAATAAATCATCCACATATTTCGTTATTATTTTCGGTTTAATTATCAATTTTTCTAAACATGTATCTAATAATTTCTCCATCACAATATCAGCAACAATTGAAGATGCTGGAGAACCCATAGGTTGTCCCTTTTCTTGTGCATATATTTTCCTATCAAATTGAAAATATCTATTATCTACTATACAAAACTTTATAATTCTCAAAAATAAATCCTTATTAATATTTGTTAACCCTGAAATTTTATCCCAATTTTCTTCTATTATTCGAATTGCCAAATCAACCGGAATACTAGGAAATAATGAAACAACATCAAGTGATATTAGTTTTTCATTATTCTGAATTGTTACATTTTCCAACTTATGTTTAAATTGCACAGAATTAATAACATTATACTTAGAATTCTCCGTCATCTGCTTAAGTATATTCTTAATATATTTACATAGATTATGTGGAGGTGAATTTATGGACGAACAAATAGGTCTTAAGGGAAAATTGTCTTTATGAATTTTCGGTAATCCATATAATCTTGGTGCTACAGATATGGAAGTTTTTAGTTTGTGTCTTTCAACTAATGTTATTATTTTCAATTTAAAAAGTTCTTCAATGAAATTATTGTTAATTTTCTCAAATCTGCTTGTCGGATCTTTTTCCAATGTGTGAAAAGTCGTATCATCACTTAAAATATTATCAATTCTTAATATATAATCTCTTTTATTAATAGCTACCGTTGTGTTACCTTTATCCGCTTTTAAAATCATTATTTCCCTATTATTTCTAAGAAATTTTTCACTTATTCTTACTTTATTCATCATAAATCTGTCCCTACTATCCAATGACATTTTATTTAAATGATTATCTATAACCCTTAAAAATTAGACCTTTCAATTTCCTGTTGTTCCTTATTCACTACAGTTTCAACAAAATCTTCACCATCACATATAACCTTCATCATTGGAAATTCCCCCCTATTCACTGGAAGTGCATGTTTTTGTCCTAAAGACAAAATCCATTGCACATCTTCAGGTATATCCCTATCTGTTTTATTCACAAACCATTTCCTATTAAATCTTATTCCTAATTCTTTTCTCTGCAAATTAACAAGACAATCAAACTTTTTCTTATGTACCTGGTTTTCTTTCCTCATTAATCTTTCCGCTAATCTGTGGTTATATTCCAAAAAATAGTCCATCTCAACAGTATTCAAAAACCTACTTATAATATATTTCAAATATTGTAATTCATCCTGATTTTCCTTTAATTGGTGATGTTTTTGTTTAATTGATGAATTAAGAATCCGCTTTTGTAATCCTTGAACATATTTCCCGATTTGATGAGTTATTGAAGGAATTGAATTTTCATGGAAGATTTTGAAAATATTTTTAGTAGACTCTTTGATGAATTTTGGTATAATACTCTCATTACGGCATCTTATCAAAAATGTAATTGTTGTCTAAAAGAATTGATTTTAATTAATTTTATTGCAAAATAAAAGTATACATATGTACATAAATACCCAGCAAAAACTTACATTGAAAAGTACTGAGTTAAAAAGCTATTACAACTACTACTCACTACTTATACATTGGCATTTTAACCCATTATTTTAACATGGTGATGTCATTGGAGGCAAATACTTACCACCCTCGCTTACAAATAGCGAGTTAAATAAGTCATTACCACATTCGCTTACAAATAGGGAGTTAAATAAGTCATTACCACATTCGCTTACAAGCGCAAATGTTTGCTTACAAATAGACACTTCACATTGTTAATAACAAAACTGAATTTGTCAAACAAATTGTGTCTTTAATTTAATGTACTTTCTAATACATAATTTTACTATCCTTCATCAAGGACATATTCATACCCAATAAACCAGAGAACGTTATGATTGCAAAAACGATATGATATTTTCATCGAAAAACGATATTATAAGGAAATGTACAATTTAAATACTATCGTTTCATATATTATATATTATAATTTATATATTATCAAAAAAATCAATTAGTTATTTAAATTTTTCATATTCAAATTCATATTAATTTATAACAAATAAAAAAAAACAAATTGTAAGAACAAATATGTATATAAAATCAATTTGTATTATAGTTTTGAATAAATAAGACCTTAAATGTATTTTATTATAAAGTAATTATAACTTTCGTTAATCAACTCATAAACAAGTGCTTATGTATTAGATTATATGCCAACCATTACTTAACTACTTCTATGTAATGCAGATGGTATGAAGTAGTCATTGAAAAGTAAGTTGTTCAGTAATTTTTTTTAAATAAAATAAAATTTTAATTATTTTTAAATTAATGACAATTGTCATTTCTTAACAAAAAAAATGTCTCGTTAGACACATCTGTATGACTTTAGTCAGAAATCTATTAGTCATAAATTACCCCCCGATAAATCCATGCGAAATCGATCAGAAAGCGTTACGTATGTATATTCAATATCTGACAGAAATCTGAACGAAATCTCCAAATGTTGAACTATAATAAGCATAAGCTGGCTTAAGCAACTGTGCGAATACATGTTAATCATATGTGTCAAACAATATTGTACATAAAGAAACTTTTTATTAAGATTTATGAAATTGTCATTTGCATTAGCAAAGTGCGAAAATTATCGCCCATTCCGTACGGAATCAAATGTTTTTTGGCTTTATTTTTGTTTCTGTTTTTTTTTTAATGCATTTGGAAAGCTTTTTGCTAATGTTTGAGAGAAGTTTAAGCGAGCTCATGAATATTATAGTTGGCCCTAATACTGAAGTCAGACATATTTGCAATAAATGTCTGATTCAGACAACGTCGGAGTATTTTGCTCTCTGGGTAATAACAAAGCCATATACTTATGTATGTACGTATAGAGACAAAGGTTGAAAGTTTTTATGTATGTAGAAGTTATATTAAGTGTTTCGGACTTGAGTTTATTGTACCAGTTGTAGAATGTAATTTAAAGCAAATTTGTCTTTAATTTGTTAGAAATTAAAAGAACAACAGATAAATTTGTATTCTGAAGAAGAAACAATATTTTGTAATTAAAAATTATATACAAACAATAAAATACAAAAAGTAACAAATGACAGATGGGAATGAAACACATACTTATGGCATTGGGACTCAATTCAAGAACGATAAGTTTTTCTTTAGACACGATGGGAACTCCCAAGAGCGTCCCCGTATGTGAAGTTTAACAGAAAGGTGATCATTTAAATGCATAACTTTCAGGAGCATGAACTTACCACTTGTTTAGAAGCAGTAGCTATATAACCTCTACTACAAAGTAGCTTCTGTTTGAAAGCAACAGTGCACAGGTAAATCCGCCAGCAGGCTAAAGGTTAAAGGGCCATTCACAAAGAATCCTTTGTACTTAATACATCGATTTTTCAACTGACATTTACGTTGATATATCTGTCATCAAAGTATCTTTTATATGCTCCTCCTCCGTGGTTACGTTAGTTTCAGTTGAAAAAGCAACGTATAAAGTACAACGCATTATATGTTGGCATTAAGTTATGTAAATCGCTCTGCAATTTGAGCTTTAGCCACAGCCACTACTTGATCATCAAAGGGGTCTCGACAAGAACCGATTTTGTCTACTAAATCCCGTGGTAACACCTTGAATTTTAAAAAATCTGTCAATTTCAGCTTTTGGCTGCGTATATTTGTACCGTAAGAGCTTCGCAAAGAAGTAGGTGCTCCTCCAAATGATTAGCCCACCCACGGGGACATCACACATTAAAAAGTTTGTCTGTGTCTTAATTTACTAAGCCCACTGATCTCCAAACTCACAGTATGAGGCCCACTTTTTTCATATAACTTTTAATTAAGCAGCAGCTTATGTTCCCAAAACAAAATCTAACGTGGCCAACGGTACTCAAAACTTTTTACTGGTCAAGTTCAAAGAAGTTATTGCGTTCACAATGGCTTTTCAGTTTTGAGAGATTTCCGATTTTGTGTAATCAAAATTATTAACGTACTTTTAAAACATATCAGCAGGGGACAAAAGGAGTTTATAATCTACATGGCAGAAGGCAGAAGGGATATTAACCTGTTTTATTGATTCTCGTTTTTTAAATCCAAACACTCTTCATATTTAACCAGGATTTTTACTAATGGGTTAAAATCCCTTATCAGGTTTGAAAATAACCGCTCGTCAAGAGTATTTAGCATCAGCATGGACGTTTATTATCAGTTAACGGGATTATGGTTCATATTTGAAAATTTGTAAGTAACAGTTCAATTTATTTATTTTGCTCTCCCTCTCATATACTCTTAGGAAGCGGCAATGGCAGCGTCTGTTAATTTCTTGTTCAACTTTACGGAAGTCATACTTTGGATAAAGTCTGGCATGAAGGGTTAATACATACCGCACAGAAATAATTAAAAATTTTCTCTAATCACCAAATTTATACCAAATTCAAAGAATAAAGCAAACTACATATTTGTTGATTTTGCACCTATTACCAAAATGATTATATTGATTACAAGGGCTTGGATTTTCATGCACTAAAAAACCGCTTATAACATGCGCTATAAAATGGAAAATATGCATTTAAAATAAGAAAAATATGCACTTAAAAATATATGAAAAACATATCAAGTTATTTGTTTAAATTATATTTATTAATAACAAAAAAAATACTTCAGGTGACTACATAAACATACATATATGCATATTAAAACATAGACACAAAAGTAAGATAAAATGAAACAAAAAAAAAACTTCAATCACTTGGTAATTCTTTTTAAAATAGGTAATTAGATTAAATTTAAATTTCTATTAGTATAAACAGGTAAAAGTTTCTTCAAAGTTCCAAAAACACAACTCTGTCTATTCGGACGCAAAAAGTTTTTATACATTGAAAATTTACGATCAACGTCAACGGAAGTCAAGGGAGCATATTTAAATGATGCCAGTTTAATGGGAAAATATTAATTTTCAATTTTATTTTCATTATTTAAATCAAATAATCTTACATTTTTTTATTTCATGAAATTTTATATATTCTTTTTTTGCAATACAGATTCAAGTTATGTTTAGTTTTGTCAGATATTTCTAAATATAAATGATGAAACAGAACTGGGGCTGAACGCTATTTTCCATACAGTTTGACATAAAAGTATGCCAGAGAATGCGGTCGAGAAATAAAATCAATTTTATTTTGAAGACGTTTTTTCTCATGCTCTCATATAGAGACAATTATTCTCCCAACAATGCTACCATACTTTCGTTCAATTTCATACATTTTGTAAACAAAGAAAAAAAAGAACAAAAGAAAACGAAAGAAATGAGAGAAAATTGCAGTTACGGTCGACGTTTTAATTATGGGCTTAAACATTTTTGCCTGAAGTTGCAGACTCAATTCTGTTTCATCATTAAAGTATTAAATATTAATTATTTGATTTACATTTATTTTAAAAATATTAAAAATACAAAACAAAAATAAAAAAATGCAAAATATATGCACTTAAAAGCAAAATATGCAATTATAACCAAATATACAAAAACAAATCGATGCCATTTTTCTGCAAATCTATTGGTATGAAAAAATAACTGATCTAAATTGATTTTGGATTACCGACTGCAAATATCCATTTGCATGAAAATCCAAGCTCTGTTGATTACTAAAAATTTTTAATATTGTAAAAATTTAATATTTTTAATATTTATTATTTCAATAAATGATATTTTTAATTTTAATTAAAAAAATGATCAAAAAACTTTGCCATTTCAAACAATGTGTTAATTGATTTCATTTAATATAGCTCAGGCTTTGACAATTACAACAAGTTTAAATTATTATATTTTAAACGAAAATTATCAATTAAGATTTGTTATTTAGTTATTATTTTAATTAAAAATTTATTTCAAAACAACGAAAATGTTAATTAAATCAAAATTAAATTTTTAATTTTCTTTTAACTAAAAAAATAATTGATTCAATTATCACATTAATTAAATTTAAATACTTTTTGAATCAATTTTTTCCAAGAAAGGAATAATTGATTCAATTATCACATTTATTAAATTGAAATACTGTTAAACCATTTTTTTAATTGATAAAAAACTACTGATAATTTTTTTCTGTGCGCCCGCAAAACTAAGGCCACATCAATAACTTTTCTAAATTGTTATGAATTTTTATATGTTTTGACAAAAATATTAGCAAAAAACCCCATATTTATTTTTATACTTAAGGTTTTTTGTTATTTTTATTAAATAATATTAAAATTCTAAAATAAAAAAATTTTTAATTTTATAATATGGCAACGCAAAACTAAGAGCACACGTGGGTTTTATTTGGCATGCGATACACAGGGTCTCCACCTGAGATAATATCTGATATAATATCTGAGAGAACGTCGATAGAATGAGAGAATACATTTCTTTGTGTTAATCTTAATATTAAATAAGGGGAACACGTATCTTATGAGATTTCGTAATCGACTGATTCTCGTACAGTAAACTTGTATCGTTTTTATTCTTTTATTTTAGTTTTTTGATTTTTTAATTTAAAATATTGTTTTTTTAAACACTTTTCACAAGATTTGCACTATTTGCATTAATAAATTACACATTTTAATAAGGTTGGCTTATTATTGTTTTATATGTGTGCATGTATGTATTTTTTTGACAGCTCATCTTATAAGATTGTTGTTATAAGATCTCTTATAACAACTGTCTCATAACATTTATTATAATATTAATACTAACACTATTTGAGAGTCTCTGCGATTGAATTTGACGTTTGCTGATATAAAAATATTTTATCTTATCTCAGGTGGAGACCGTGTTATAAGAACAGAAAGTAAAATAAATGCCGTTCTTTAGATAAAAAAAAAATATATTTTGTGCAACGCCCAATTTTCCAATACCGCCAAATCTGGCCAAAGCAACCAGTGAAATGCGCATAGGAACAGCTTATCCTCCAACAATAAATTTCAGTATTTTTTATCAATTATTAAAAAGAGGGAATTAAGCACAACAAGCAAAATCTTTTAATTTTTAATTATATTTATTTTTTTATTTAATTATTCAGCAAAAAAACAATTGTTATAATATAAATGCAAAAGCACTATATGATGTGGCAGCGCAATTTAACTTTTATGTACAAATAGAAAAGAAATGGCATCGCAGTTCATTTTGTTCTGAACAAGAATTAAAATTAAACCATTAATTTTTCTATTAAAGCCAATAAACATAGAAATTAAAACTGTTTTACATTCGGAACTTATCCAAAAAATACAAATTTTTAAGGGGTGAACATTTTATCTATTTTTGGTACTTTCTTTACAAAACATTTTCTCCAGCCTTTGCAATATACGTCCTCAATAATGGGCTTCCACTACAATAATGAATTTTTTTTATATTTTGAATTTTTTTTATATGGCCACGAAAGAAAAGTAACGAGGTAGCGGGTTAAATTATTGCAAATTATAAAATAATTTTAGATATTCTCATTATCTACTTTATGACCGTTTTATTTGGTCCAAATGCATTTCTTTAGTGTTGGTTTCATAATAAGCAAGACAATGAGAATATCTCAAATTATTTTAATATAATAAGAATCTTTAATTTTGTAAATAATTTAATTTGCATACAAATTTATTATAAATGTATTATACTGTAATAGTGTAAAGGATCGGGTATCTAGGTAACCATTATACTCAAAGCACTAATAACAACACCTGATCGGTTAAAAGCAAAACAAAATACATAATTATTTAGCAATAAAAATATCGAAATATCTATCCTAAGTTAAACAAAAGTATGATTTCTTATCTCATAAATATTTTTAATAATTTTAAAAATCAACATTAGCTTATAAATTTTGCAAAATATCCCTATTAAAAACTTCTTTTGCAAAAGTTTGTTTTGTAAACAAAAACATGAAACAGCTGTTTCAAAAATTCTTGCAAGTAAAAATTTTACCAGTAAAAATTTGCAAGAATTTTTTTGTCTCTCAATTTTTTTCTCTCTTTTGACGTTCTCAACTTTCAAATTTTTTGGGTAAATGAACAGTTTCCAGTAACAATTGTTACAAATTCGTAACAATTTTTAGTAAATGAACACAGCTATTGAATACACAATATGGAAACGCTATAAAACCACGGAGTTGAGCGATGAGTATCGTAGGCTAAGAAGAGATACCACTAGTTTAATAAGCATAACAAAATCCGAATACGTTTTTACAGTTTATTGTTTAGAATTTTGTTTCACAAAATTCTATTGTTGAAAAGAGATGTTTTTCTGCACCGCTTTGTTGTTATTTGCATCAAATGAATTAGCACAGAGTTTCATATCTATGGCTAGTTTTGCCGATTTTTATTTTCAAACTAGCGTTTGATTTGTGAAATAGTTGATTATGCAACATTGTCCTTTGACAATGAATAAATGGAATACGTCAGAAACGTTAAACTTGACGACCGACTAGTCGATAGTTAGTGGGCCGCTGGAGAGAACGGTAATTACTGACTTTTTGTCGCTTGTTTAAGTTTTCTATCGACATCGTGGGCCAGGCTGTGGATTTTAATTAACTTAAGATAATAAAAAATAGCTCAAAAACAATTAAACAAAAATTGTTTTCGTTCTATAAACAATGTTAAAAATCTTTTATATATTAATTACAGTACAACGATTCAACATTCAGTTCGCATATTTCATTTCCTTAATTGAAGGCATTTTCCATTAATCTTTGTTTAATTTACAAGAAAAATATAAAAAAAAAAATCAAATAAAAAAATAAAACGTTTTTAATGATTATTGAAATTTTATTTATGCAGCCGTTTTTTTTATTCATTCATTAATTTTGTCGCTGAGTATTGCTGCCTGGCTTTTTTTTTTGCTTTTTTCTTTTATTTGCGCCATTTTATTTGAACTTTTTTATACCCTTCACCGAAGGTAAAAGGGTATATATAAGTTTGTCATTCCTTTTGTAATTTCTGCAATATTGATCTTAGACCCTATAAAGTATATTCTGGTTCCTAATGGGTAGCAAAGTTGATTTAAGGATGTTCATTTGTTCGTGTGTCCATTGAAATGGGGTTTCCGAAGTCCTCAAATATGATGGGGATTTATTCATATCGCATACAGTCCCGAAAAGTTTGCTATTGAAACTCAGCTAGATCGGTCCACAAATGGCTGAGATATTCAAAAAAAAAACACGACTGCCTCTTATTTTACTCATAAATCCCTTGTTGTTGTGTTTGTTTTTTTATTTTTCTGTATATCCAGAAAACGCAAAGTGCTTAAGTTTCCAAATTAAGTACAAGCATCTTCTTTGATAACCAGTAAAAACTTCTATTACTTTTTCAAAATCACTCATTATTTAGTAGCTTTCTTCGGAAGTATTTGCGTTACGTAGCAGCAATTACATAACTACTTCTTATAATGTATTGTTTGTATGAATCGTTATTATAATGAATGAAATAATTACTTACATTCACAATAATTTACAAAAGTGATTCCAAAAAAAAAAAAGAAATAGTTTTTTAATGAAAATGGATATTTGAAAAATTTGTAAAATTGCAAATTTTCGGATACCTTAAGGTATAAAAATAATGCCTTACTTTTCAAGTACAATTAAGTTCATTATGGAAAATTCCTAGTAAAATTTATTGGCTCTTTCAGAAGAATTGCAAGTGGTATTTTTGTTTTTTTCGGATAACTCTACACTTTGTTTTGTAGGCGAAGTTTTAACTGGGTAATACGAAACATCCCACAAAATCTAGGAGAAGTGGGCGGGGCACAAAATTAATTTATTAATATCTAAAGATAAATACCGTTCATAACTTTGTGTTCTTATTGCACAATAGTGAAGGGTATATAGGATTCGGCAAAGTCGTTTTTTTTTTTTGCTCATATACAGGCTTTTTCAAACCCATAGAAACAACAAAAGCATAGATCAAGAGTTAAATACAATATGTATGTTCATATGTACGATGTGTGTATTTGTGTACTGTTAATACATATACTGTTCGGATATAGTATAAGAGCATGTTCGATTGTTTGTGTTGAAAAAAATGGCCAAGTGTCATTGTCTGACATACAAACACAATACCACCAATACTTTATAGGATCCATACTGCGAGTGTGTGTGTGTGCATTTGTATTTAAGTATTGAAAATGTTGTATTATTTTTTGGAGGTAAATGAATGGTACTTAAAAAAAAATAAATGACAGATGTACAGTGAGTCACAAAAGTAATCAGTGCCATGATGTTGGTTAAATTGTTTTTCGATAATCACATATTGGTTCTCCGAAACCCAAATGCGACCATTATGTCGATTAACGAAGCCAGAAAGATGAAAATTTACAGAACTAGTGGCAGATTCAAATGTTCCGTTAATCTTAGAACATCCATAAACTAAGAGATGGTTAGGTAAGCCGATGGTCCACATAAATTGTACACCGGCTCCTGAACCAGTCGGAACTTTTCACGAAGAACACAATTAAGTTGCTCTTCCTTTGTACAATATATTAAAAAAAAAACACACTTTTACAAAGCTCAACGTTCAATGGCAAATCCTTGAGATTGTCGGAAATTTTAAAGAAGCTCAAAAATAAGGGGCACATCCTTAATATAGCACAGGAGTAAAAGTACAAGATAGCCCCTATAAATTGCATATCGGCTCTTGTAAACTATCCAAACCTCTGCAGGAAGCTCAATTATCAGTTGCAGATCCTTTGATCTGGCAGTGCTTATGTTTAACCGACTCCTCTCGCTTCGGCAATACAGTTTGGTTCAAGATCAAACCAGCCTAACTTTTCAACCTGTATGACCTGTAGCCTTGATAAACTAACTACTCCTCTAATGTGTCAAACATCTTATTTTTTTAACATCAAGATTATCCAAAACTGATTTCCCTTATATTTGATGATAACCTTGAAGAGATTAAGGAGACAGATGAAAACCAGGTCCTGCTGTTTATTACTAGTTGTTAGGCGCACAGTGGCTGAAAATCGTTTTTCATCGGCCAAAAATCTGTAACTTTTGCAGAAGACTTCTTGAACTTTTTTGCAGTGTTAATTTTGTTAAAATCGGTTCAGTAGTTGTTGAGAAATTTAATTGAACTTTTGATGTTTTTTAGCATTTAGTATGAAAATGCTAATGATTGAGATTGAGAATTATGGTATTTTTTATTCAAAAGTGGGATGTTTTTCTGCCCACTGTTTTAAGAACTTTTTAATCTACATAACTGCCAAGTTTCATTAATATATCTTTGTTCATGTCAGATTTATAGAATGTCAAACCTTAAAATTATTATTTTTTACTCATGTTGAAAGCCCTTTTATTCATTTACACTATATAAATAATAATTTTAATATTTGACATTTTTTAAATCTAACATGAATAAAGGTATTATTATGAATTTTGGCAGTTATGTAGATTAAAAAGTTCTTAATACAGTGGACTGAAAAACATCCTCATTTTTGATTAAGAAATACCTAAATTCCCAATCCCGGAAAACGGCTTTAAATTTTTTTTTTTGTTCAAAAAAGGCAATACAATTTACCACTCGATATTGATCAGAATTTTCTGGAAAATAATGGACATATTAGAAAACATTACTGTTCTAATTGTATAAAAATCGGTGTGTTGAATAATTAGAATTTTTTACTCAAAAATTTTTTCTTTTTTTTTTTGGAAAAATTTGATTTTAAATAGGGCATATGGGAGTAAAGATGTTAAACTGACTAAAAATTGCTTCTACAAGCATACTCATAATGTTTTCTTTCGAAAAATATAAACATTTTTATTTATTTCTGGAGAAAATATTTTTTTATCAGCGAAAGAACAAATGAGTATTCGTATTACCTTTATATGCATATACATTCGCCTCGTACTTATATACCATTATACCTTTAAAAAAAATGCATAGGCATGTAATAATACCTATGATCATTTTGTGAATAGGTTTCTACATTATCAACTCTAAAACAGGTTCAACTGGAACCAGTTCCACTGGAATACTTTTTAGATTAAAAAAATAAATAAGTGTAAATTATTGAATGTTTATTTTCTTTTTTATTTAAATAACAATAAGGACAAAAAACATATTTTTTGCTTAAATAACAATAAAAGTTAATTATATCTACTATTCATTCGGTTGGAAAATTGCCTCCATTACGTCTGTCCTGTAGCAGCCCTTTTGCTTCTTCATCTAAGTCCCGATGTTCTACTTTCCATTGACTTCGAATGCTAGAGATGAGCGGATCTGACGTTGCCAACAATATATTAAACAGATCTTCGTTTGTAAAGTCTCGTGACATTTTTCTGGTATTGTGCTCCCTATAAAATCTGTAATCTTTATTCCATTTTTCCTGGGCTTCCTCTGACAGATCTCCTAGTGGTACTAAATGATGCCTAATGACGTCCTCTCCATGATAAAGGATTTTATGAACTGTTGCAGACATATTTCTCCATGGATATTTGGTAGTATATATTCGTGCTGTTTCTTTGGCATAATCCCCAAATTTTCTATAATCAATTTGTTCATTGCATGCAAGTACATCAATAATTGTTTGAAATCTTGATATAAGACTTATATCAACACCTGTTATTTCAGATGCTTTTTTGGGATCAGAAAAGAACCTTCTTGCTGTATTCCCATCATTCGTATTGCCTGGTCCTTGTTTTGGTTGGTCTATAATCAACCCACATTTGCGAAATTCATCCTGAACATGCTTCTTTTTTATACTTCTTAAATCCTTGTTGGTGTCATTGTTTCTTATTGATCCTGTAGGTCCAAAACCCAAATCATAACTGATTTTTAGTATGTGCTCCATAATTCGTATTCTTGTATGTAGCGGCGATAATCCAAATTCATATGCATTAGTATTATCTAATGATTTTTCCGGGACTTGGTTTAATTTGCTTGATGTGGTTTGGCATATAATGCAGCTGGATGAAGCCTTTGTGTCAGTCAAAGCCTGGCCTACTTTTCCATCTATCATCGTTAGCACTAATTGATAGTTAACTTCAATTATATGGCCATCTATTTCTAATTCTAATGGCCGTAGTGTTACTGTGTTCCTAGGTAGCAAAATAAGTTATAATAAAGAACTAAAATGGGCTTAAGTAGGATACGCTTAAAATCCCACAGGTATTGGTAATTATATAATATCAAATACTTGGCTTGGTACACTTATATTTCAGTCATATGAATAGGTAAAATTAAAAGAGCAAAAGAAATGTTGCGAATAATTTTACACAAACTAAAAAAGTGTTCTATAGGCTGGTCCAAACAGGTACAAAAGTGCATTTGGGATTAAAGTGGATACTTTCACCTACCTATAGCTAGTAAAATTTCTTTAACCCCTTTTGACCTCATAAATTCTATTCTTCTGAACTTCAATTTGACTAAAATATAGAAACTGAAAAAATATTTAATATTGCTAAAGACTTCTTTACTACCAATATAAAAAATGTTGAACCCACTATTGATAACAGTTTGACATAAAACATAATAAAAATCAAGGCAAAAAATCCGTTTTATCCGAATATCTCCAAAAGCAAAGGAGATAACCTAAACATTTAAGCATATTTTTTGTAACTCAGCTTAAGTTAAATTTTTTTTTTGCAATCCATAAATATATTTTTGGTGAATTTTTAAAAGTTTAAATTTCCGAGTTTACCAATTTTAGAGGTCCGCAAGTCACTCTCCCGACACTCCTTGGACCCGTGTTCTTCCAATTCAACACAAAAGCTACCCGGCCATGACAGTTTAAAATTTCATTCAAATATGTTCAGCCGTTCATAAGAAGCAAAACTATTTTTCAAAACAAAACGCTCGTAAACCATTGTGTTATATTCATATGAGTCATATGAGCAGCTTAAATAAAAAGAGCAAAAAAAAAATGTTGCGAGTAATTTTATTAAAATGAAAAAAGTGTTCAACAGACAGTTCCAAACAGTTGCACAAGTATATATGGGGTAAAAGAGGACACCTTCAGCTTTCTGATGGTACTAAAATCTCTTTGACCCCTTTTGACCCTAACAAGTTCTACTCCTCTAAAATTCGGATTTAACTAAAATATAGAACCTGGGGAAACATTAAATAATACATCAGGTATAAATGATACATTGATGTAATGATCCATTTCTTAAAGACTACTATCCCATTAATATAACAAAAAAAATTTCGACCAATTATTGATAACGGTTTGCGAGAAATCATAATTTAGTTCTGATCAAATTTACAAAAATTAATTTTTTTCTAAAACAAAATAAAATATTTGTTTCCAGCAGCATGTCACAGCCACAATTACGAATATTTTAATCTAGTTTTTTTGATACCTTAGTTCTAATATGTTTGCTATCGAATGGCATTAAAAGTTTTGAAATCGGCGATGACAAAAAATTGGACTTTTGGCCGATGAAATTCAATTTTCAGCCACAGTGAGGCGTCGAAAGATAGGGAAGATGATGAAATTTCGGATGCGAAGCTTTATACGTGACACCGTTTGTTATAGAAACCACAGCAACACATCAAAAGTTGGTAAAAAAAACAACTATTTAATATATTGTATACAATTTCAATGTATTCTAGAAAAAATACGAAACGTTATTTTCCTGATGATTTCATTATGTTTTAAACAATTATTTAAAGAAATAAAAATTTATTTTTGCTCTTTTAACATTTATTTAAATGTGGTACTGACGTCCTGCAAAATTTTAAAAAAATTTTTCATTTGTTGTAATTTAGGTCTTCATAAAATCTTGGAAATTATGTTGTATTGCTTCCAAACTTCTTACTTTGGGCTCTGCAACTTCATCTGACGTTTCATCTAAAAAAGCATCTTTGAAACTATTGGCATGTAAGTTAGGGATGGTCAATAAATATCGATATATCTAAATATCGATATTTGAAAACATTATAATCGATATTTATCGCCGTATTAAAAATACACATATATCGATACATCGATATTTATCTACGACTATCGAATTCGATATTTTTAAGATCTCTTTATAATAAAATTCAACAATTTAACCGTTGCTTACAATACTGTTGTTTTTTAGAAATTGCACCATATGTTTTTTAACTAATATAACACAGGGTCTCCACCTGAGATAAGATATAAGATTTTTATATTAGCAAACGTCAAATTCAATTGCAGAGAGTATTATCTTACGAGTGAAGTCTCAAATAGTGTTAGTATCAATATTATAATAAATGTTATGAGACAGTTGTTATGAGAAATCTTATAATAACTATCTTATAAGATGAGCTGTCAAAAATACACATACATACATACACATAAATTAATAATAAGACGCTTTCATTAAAATGTTTAATTTTTAAGTGAAAATAGTTGAATTCTTGTGAAAAGTGCTTAAAAAATAATATTAAACACTAAAAACATAAAAAAAACTAAAAAAAAGAATCAAAAACGACACAAGTTTACTGTACGAAAATCAGTAAATTATGAAATCTTATAAGATACATGTTCCCCTTGTTTAAGATTAAGATTAACATGAAGAAATGTGCTCTCTCATTCTGCCGACGTTCTCTCACATATTATATCAGATATTATCTCAGGTGGAGACCCTGTTTAATAACGGCGATATTCAATTGTACATATTCATACATTACACAGTTCAGTTTTGTCTCGGTTTTTTAAGAGATGACAACAAAAAAATAAGCGCGGAAAATATATTCTGGAAAGAGTTCCTAGAATTATGCAAAGAATCGCCTTAATTGTGGGAATGTTAATAATAAAAAAATATGTATTTATTTTTTTTTTATTTGCGCATGTTCTTATATATTAAAAATAAAATATTGCACAGTTTACTGGTAAAGTATGTGTCACAAGTTTCGTTCACCGGCATTATATAATCCCAATAAATTTTTTTTTTTTAGATTTCATATGGCGAATAAATAAAAAAAATTTTGTATTCTTTACTTTTTTTGAATTTTTTTCATTGTAAAATTAACTGCCAGTCCCTCGATTTCAAACGAAAACTTCGTGCGCATAACTTACCTTAAAATCTAAATTTTAAAATTGGTTTTTGTTTTAAGTAAAAGTTAAGGGAAAGAAAGAGTCGTTCGATTTCGAGGGACAGGCAGTAAATTTGAAATTAGAAGAAACAATAAAAAGTTCGAATTTACGAGTATATCGATATTTTTAATTAAAATATCGATACGATATATATATCGAAATATTTGTTCAATTCGCCCATCCCTGATGTAAGTTTTCCAATTCAATGGGCTAATTTGTCTCTTTTCTAGAAACGCCGAATAATCGTGCACCTTTGTACCCCTCGAAAGCTCTTTAAAGACCACAGAGCTTTGCAACTACATCATCTTTAAATGAAATGTACTGCTTATTGTTAGGACTACCGCTAAACCCTTTTTCAAGTAGAAGGATATTTTTCTGAAGGACCTATGGAAGTTAGTTCTCTTGCTACGACCTTTCATAGCTGATCACGCACCGCCATATCACCCTTAAAAAATTCCTTAGCTAATCCAAGGTTTTTTTTTCATGAACCTTAGAAACGCCTCTTCCTGTTTCGAACTTTGGTGTTTCTCCCTCAAAAACAGAAATAAACTCACCATAAAGAACTTTACGTATAACATTTTATTAATTCACTCACATTTTATTATTTTCGCAACAAATATATAAAAAAAAGCTAGAAACAATAATATTTTACCAAAAATTATTTTCTTTCACGCGGTTGTTTGCTTTCGATTTGAAATAATTTTTTTTTTTTTTTTTTTTTTGTAGTGAAAATGATTTGAAGAACACAAAAACTCCTCTTGAAACAAACTGGAAATGAAATTTTACTTTTCATTTCACTTTAACGATTTTAAGAACACAAACTGAGTAAAATTTTCCCTTTCATTTTATTTGACGAATGTAGAACGCAGGCGATAATCCCAAAGAGTTAATAGTTGTTTTTTAAGCTACGAAATACTTGTTGAGTTATACCTAAATATAGATAAATAGATCTAACGGATGACCACGTATTGCAAATTTTATAAAACAATGACTAATTATAAAACGATATAAAGGCTTCTTAAAGCTGCAATTGTATCTCAAATTTTTGCTTAACAAATTTGGTTGATTAGCTTAAAAAATATTTGATAGCCCTTTTCATACTTTTTCAAAAAAAATGTTTTTAGCGCGTCACTTTTTAAATGTAGTCCTTTTTGGCCCGTTTTTTTAAAAGTTGGCATCACTGGTCATTACGTTCTTAAATCATTATTCGGATATTCTAAAATTTCAACTATCTTTAACCATCTGAAATGCTCTTAAGGAGTAATTTTGACTTCGGCATAGTTCGACAATAAGTCTACGTACCCTTACCATTTCCTATATATATCCCCCACTGTACTACAACTCAAACATTAAAAATTATATGTCCTGCTCACACACACATACTCCACCAAAATCTCACATACATATAAGTACACTACGTTTCCATATGAGAACGGGATAGTACATATTTATTTGTATACTTTGCAATTTAAATCAATTGTCATGTTGAGTATTGTTATTGTAGTTGTGGGTAGCAATTTGTTCTTTTTGCATAATTATTATTTTATCTCTACTTTAAATACAAATGTGTATGTGTGTGTATACACACCAACTATATGTAGTAAATATGTAGTATACGAGTGGTGCGTTTAATAAATTGCATATTTTTAGACATTGATAAAATGACAACGAAAAAATAAATAAGTTTTATGCTGTTTCAGAATAATTTTAATACGTTTCACGCAAAAAAAAATATATAAAAGAAGAGATATGGAAAAAAAATCCAAATAAGGGGTAAAAGCAAAAGATTTATTAGTTGATCAAAATGATAAATTTTACAATAATAATTCAAATGATATTTATATTCAATTTAAAAACTAACTAAATAAATTGCTTACATTTGCAGAAAATATATGCCATATTTTATGATTGTGGAAAAAAATAACAATATATTGAAGATTTTGCATTAAGGCCGATTAAATATTGGATATAATTAATAACATTTAATATGTATTGATATATTAAAAACTAGAGTTTTGTAAAATATTTGTGAGTTTTAGTTGTGATTAAAACTTTGATTTTGCAGATAAATCAAAACTATTTAAAATCTTAAGAAAGAAAATTATAAAACAAGAAACAAATTAAGAAGTTATTTAAAAATATTAACGAATTTTATAAGCAAACCCACTTATTCATAAAAAATTAAACAGGTTTATCAAACAAATGTTTAAAGAAAATTCGATTCATAAACCTTTAATAAACCTGTTTTATTTTTCATGATTAATGTGCACTCAGTTTTTTGAGTTTTTGAGTGTTTTTCATATAAATTTTACTACACGTTCAATCACTTGTGTTGTGTAAACAGCACATTAATCATGACAAATAAAATAGGTTTATAAAAGGTTTATGAATCGACACAAGTGATTAAACGTGTAGTAAAATTTATATGAAATTCACTCAGTTTTTTGAGTGTTCGAGTGTTTTTCATATAAATTTTACTACACGTTCAATAACTTGTGTTGTGTAAACAGCACATTAATCATGACAAATAAAATAGGTTTATAAAAGGTTTATGAATCGACACAAGTGATTAAACGTGTAGTAAAATTTATATGAAATTCACTCAGTTTTTTGAGTTTTCGAGTGTTTTTCATATAAATTTTACTACACGTTCAATCACTTGTGTTGTGTAAACAGCACATTAATCATGACAAATAAAATAGGTTTATAAAAGGTTTATGAATCGACACAAGTGATTAAACGTGTAGTAAAATTTATATGAAATTTACTCAGTTTTTTGAGTTTTCGAGTGTTTTTCATATAAATTATACTACACGTTCAATCACTTGTGTTGTGTAAACAGCACATTAATCATGACAAATAAAATAGGTTTATAAAAGGTTTATGAATCGACACAAGTGATTAAACGTGTAGTAAAATTTATATGAAATTCACTCAGTTTTTTGAGTTTTCGAGTGTTTTTCATATAAATTTTACTACACGTTCAATCACATGTGTTGTGTAAACAGCACATAAGGCGAAAATATATTGAGTCTCATAAGAAAGAAATTAAAAAAATATTAAGGACTAGCTGACCTAACAGACGTTGTTCTTTCGAAATTTCAATGAACTGTTTTTTGTGATAATCTATATGTATAAATAAGAAGATGACAACGAATAACATTTTAATATTTAAAGTGAATTTGCTAGCGATACAATACAACGTACAAATCAGTGGATTATTTTATTAACCAAGATGATGTCATCCATTATCTAACCAATTTCTTGAACTAATTGGAATTGTCAGGGTTGCTGCCTCACACTGTAATTTTGAGAAATGTTTGGAAACCCCTTTTGGATGAATTCGGTTCTTGATTCGATGATCTTGTAAAAATTCACAGAAAAGTTAATGTAGCCATTTCGACTGGCTCAGAATCAGGGATTTTGACATTACCAATGTTTAGTAATTGTTTTGAAATTAATTTTCCAGATCGGTCGTTTTGCAACTCGACAAACAGGTTCGTACTTAATTTAAATTTCTTGATGTACTTCCACAGATATGAAGACTTTGATTATGCGTTAAATTCATCAGCTGGCATTGACCGTGGAATAACTGGCAACGTATGACAAAAATCACCTGCCAACAAAATTATCGCGCCGCCACAACAGTTCTGATTGTTTCGAAGATTTTGCATCGTTCGTTGTAGTGCTTCCAAAGACTTCAATGAGCCATCGTACATTCATCCCAAAAGTTCAATTTGTTCTGCCGTAAAACTTTGGCCATTGCAGAGTTCTTAGAAATGTTGCATGTTGGAGTTTCATAAATTTGCAAGTACAATGGCAGTTTGAGTGCAATGTGGTCGCCTTATGTAAAAACAAAACAAGTATTTTGAAATCCCCTTGAAAAGCTCAATGTTTTGTTTTCAAAATTGCTTAAAATTCGGAAAACTCTTCTTACAAATAACCAGAGATGTGGAGTCGTCAAAAAATAATTCTAACTCCGACTCCAACCGCTGAAATTTTTTAAGTCCGACTCCGACTCCAACTCTGACTCCTAATCTAACCTTGATGCTAAATGTATATGAGACTGATCCTTATTTGAATTGAAACTCTTTTATAATGCAATACCTTTTAAATGATTAAATAAAGAAAGAAAAAGATTTTAAAAATTTGAAATCGATATTTTCAATCTTACACGTGCTCTATTGAGCTTTAATATAGTTGTTTACATTTCATCGGCTTAATATGCAAAATATATGCTAAATCCCCTTTTCAGGTAAATTGAGATTTTGATGCCATGTGGTAGAGAATTCTACGCCCCTTTTCTTCAATTTGAGTATTGAAGTGTGTAAAAAGGTTTGATAAGAGAAATGTTTCTCAAGCTGCAAATATGAAGTATAAAAAGTTTATTGTACCTGTAAATTGTGCTGAAAGGGAGTTAGCAGGTTTGTATATTAAGCCGACGATTAAGCAGACGTTTTGTATAGATAACCATACTATTTGTTCTTAACTTGAAAAATTTTGCTGTAACTGTTCTCCAGATATTTATTATGTCTTTGGATGGGAGGGGCCACGCCCATTTCAGCCCACCCTTTGACAGATGTTTTGTTTTGAAAACCAAACTAATTGTTTCAAACTTGAAAACTTTTACTGTGGCCGTTCTCCAGATATTTGTAATTAATATTGGTTTTGTTTGAGAAGTGACACGCCCACTTTTTCAATTGGGTGCAGTTGGACAGGCGGATGTTGTATATTCATTTGTACATAGTTTAAGCACTTTTACCCTACTGTTCCATATTGAATTTATATTAGAAGAGCTGGGGATCATACACTCCTCTAACCTATTCTACTTTTTATAGATAGTCGAACTATTTTTGTAAATTTTAAGGCTTTTACTGTTACCGTTCTCCAGATATACAAAAATGTATATCTGATTTTGATTTGACTTGTTCCGAAATTGGAAACTTTTACTGCAACCGTTCTCCAGATATAAGGTAATTCATATTTTCTTTTTATGGGAAGTGCCAAGCCCACTTTTCCAATTAAGCCTGCTTTTTATCAGATGTTATGTATTGATACTAATGATATGTGTTGCAAATTTGGAAACTGTTACTGTTCTCCAGATATATAGAAAACCTTATTGTTTATTATGGGAGGTGTCACGACATTCAGCAAATGTTGTGTATTGATGACCACGTTATTTGTTTCCAATTTGAAAACTTTAACTGGAACCTTCCGCCAGATATAAGGTCATTCATATTATTTGTGTATGCGATGTGCCACGCCCAAACGGAAACGTTTGCAACTTTTTTTTCATAAAAGCCATCGTCGGATAATGTCAAACAACAAATAGATAAAGCTACTAAAATCGATCCAGCTGTGCTCCCGTGGTGCGATTAACAACACAGGTCATTTAAATTTTCATTTAAACACATAGATTAATAAAAGGTTTATTGAACATATGTCAATAGAAAAATCGTTTTATCAACCTTGTATTAATCAAAAATATACCTGTTTTAGACAATGCAACATAATCCTGCGACAATATTCATATATATTCATATACTATATATCTTTTGGTGTCCTTTCGAAAACTTGTACAAGTTCAAATGTTACGCTTTTTGTTGCACGCCACATGCTGTAATTGGACTATTTAATTCAAATTTTAATATTAAATTTCAAAAATTTATAGCAAAAACATAGAGGAGGAAAATCAAAGTGTTGCTTGATTGTACATTTCGTGCTACATTTTTTACCCCCCGCAACGTGTAAAAAAAATCTTTAATAATTTATTTTTAATGTTCCTAAATTTCAACATAATTTTTTATCAATATTAAATTTTTTAACTTTTAATTTTTTTTTTTTTTTTTTTTTTTTTTTTTTTGCTATCGTTTACTTATTTAGCCTTTTACGCAAATAAAATTATACAATTTGTTGAAAAATTACATAAAAAAAATCTTTATAAAAATAAAATATATATAAATGTAAAATATTCGACAGCCATTAACTTATCAACATAAATTTAAAATGTTAATAAAATGAAAACTACTAAATAAATACATCAATAAATTTCCGTTTTGATACCCTTCACCACTAGTGGTAAGTCAGGGTATACTAAGTTTGTTATTCCGTGTAAAACTTTTCTAATATTCATCTGGGTCCTTGAGTAATTCTTAGCATTCAGCCACGTCCCTCAGTCTGCTCGTCTATTGGAATTAAGTTTACTTTCGAACGACTTAACAGAAAAGAAAGATTTGGGTTTCAAATGCTTTTGAAGTGAAATTTTGTCTGTCATAGTTGGAGAACAGTACACCTTTTCTAACTGTAATTCAGAAATCATCAATTATAATCCAGAAAGCGTCAATTGTAATTCAGATAAGTCAATTGTAATTCAGAAAGTGTCAAGTGTAATACTGAAAGCAAACAAGTTTTATTACCTTTTTATTTTTATCTATATATATATAAAAACGTTTGTTGTATGTGCTCCTAAAACTCAGGAACCGCAAGACCGATTGACACCAAACTTGGACAATAAATTATCTTAGTCGGGAGCTGGGTTTTTCTTAAGCTGAATCCCGAAAGGTGGCGCTGTTGTTGTGATATAATTTTTTTTATTTATGGTATAATTTGGCTGAAATTCACAAAATATAGTTTTGAATCGGTAGATAGCGCTGGGGTCAAGTTATTAACAAGATTCTCCAGTATTTAATTTTTTTTATTTAGAAAATCCGTGTAGCCCCGGGACCAAGCAGCTAGTTTTATTATAATAAAAATAAGAGTTCAAAGCTCAAAAAATGTTTAGTGATTTTTCTTTACATTTATAATTTTCAATTTACAATTGATGCTTTCTGAACTTCAATTGACTAATCTGAGTTACAATTGAGACCTTCTGAATTTTAATTGACGCTTTCTGAATAACAATTGGAAAAAGTGTAGAAAAAAAATCACAAAACTTTGAAATAATCTGCACATACTTTAACATATTCCCATATAAAGCGTACTCTCTGAATTTAATAAAGTACGACCTTAACCACAACAAATTTAAGCTGCGGTATTGATAATTCATCACAAATCCCGTATAAAGCCAGAAACAGTTGAACTCTTGGTGCAGGGTATCAAAGAGTCGACATAGCAGTTTTACTTGTTATAAAAATAGTTAAATATATTTTAAATGGGGTGGTTCCAAAACAAAAATATCGTTAAGAACTTCTTGTGTCAATGTTAGTCATACGGTTTCACGCTTAACATCAAAACAGGGAATACGAAATTGGGTTTATCGTTCTTTGTTTTGAAAAATTAGCATTTATACTCGACGAAAGAAGGTAAAATGTTAGCAGAGAGATTTTTTATTCCTATGCTAATACCACGAAGCTCTTCGCCTGTGTGCAGGAGACCAGAGTCTCTGGCGGGAATCGAACCTGCAACACCGGCACTAATAGACTATATCATTACCAGGTAGCCTGCCGGGGCACCAGATGGCAAACAATCATTTATACTAAGAATATTTCTTCCACAAAAAAAAATCAAATAAACCGATTCGCTATAGGTTGTCTGTCCGCTTTTCATTAACCCATAATTAATTTATGCAACCTTTTTGCATCCACAAAATACAGATATTCAGTTTTGGGGTTTATTTAGCTGGTTGGCCGAACTTACGATTTCTTGCGTTTCGGATTGATTCGATGCAAAACTGACTTATTTTTATAAAATTTCAACATCAATGCTAATATGCAAAATCATCTTTTATCGTCTTTCGGTTTCAACTAGTACAGCACCCAAATTCCTTACAGGCGTACCTAAACAAGAGCGGAACGGTGAACATTTTCGTCCGCTTAGCATTTACGCTCATATGCCATACCTAAACAAGAGCGTCAACGTTGTGTCACGAACAGTAGTGTTAACTTTCTTGTTGGATATAAACATCATAATAGAAATAAAAAATGGACTAACAATAGCGGCCAATTTCACTGTTAAACGCGCTGCCAACATCGGATTTTCCAATTGCAACGCGTTAGCGACGCGATCATTTGGGATACTTCATATAAATTGTATGGACAGTTTTTGACAACTAGAAAACGGGTACCGCTTTTGTTTAGTCACGGCTGTTTGAATTGCGAAAATTTACTGCTTGAGTGGCTTTCAATGATTGTGCAAATTCTTCAATAACTGGAAAATAATCTACATAAAGAAATGCCTTAAATTCATCACCTTCGAATTTTTTAGCCAATAAGACGCCTTTTTTAAATCAAATCATATCCCGCACCTTAAAATTTATGTAAAATGTTAATGAAAAAATTCGACATTTTCATACCAAAAAAAATTTATGCTTACACTATTTCATTCAATGATCAAGGAGGAATAAGCGACAGATGTTCACCCTTCAAAGTATTATTGAAGACAACATAAACCAATTGTAGGAAAAAAAAACGTCATCTGTCATGAATCCCGCATTTTAATGTTATACACCCATTGTGACTACTTGGCAAGAAAGAGGTGGGATATTTTGAAATAATAATAATCAGGACCGAAAATCACTTTAATTCAAATACCGTGATTTTAAATCACATGTGCCTTTTAAAATCACATGTGCGATTTTGTGGTGTTCCATTTTTGTGTTTTTCGGTGTGATTTTCAAGAAACACAAATACGGTGTGATTTTCAGAACACCAAAATATCACACGTGGCCTGAATAAAAAGCCTTGTTCATGTTGTTGTAAAAACTGGATCTATACTGGGCATATGAAGTCTATAAATAATGTGCATCATTGTCTACTTGACGCTGCTTTTCGCAGTTCAAAGATGTCGCTGTAACTTATATTTTGGGAGAGACTTTTGATTTCGTTCTGCGTAGACTCTCTTCAAGTTGTGTATGGACAACTGTGTCTCCTTGAGCCTAGGACACTGTACATAAAGGCTTGGCAACATAATACTGTGGACGATTTACGAAGTATGTGCCTTATCCACCCAAGCCTTCGCCTGCGTATTTCTACGTTGATATTTCTAAGGCTTGATCGGTTCCATAAATGATCCTTAAAAACACGTCGTTTGTTCTGACCATGACAGTTACAGTATAAATTATGAACTAAGGTCTTTTTTCGAAAACACAATAATACGCTTAACGGGTTGAAAACCAATTTTTTTTAACTTCTTTTTCTGTGCTGTGTTTTTATGTGCTTATAATAACTCATCAGTAAAAAAATATAATATTTTAAAACTACTGCTTCTATGAACTAACCGCCACTTTGGGTACCATCGCACCCACTGTGCGGAGCTTAAAAAAATATATTGATGCTATATGTTGAACCATACGTTCAAGTATCATTTTCATAAAAATATTCATAATGGATGATAGCAAAGTTATCCCTCTCCGGTTATTACAGTCTGTGCCATCACCTTTTTATGCAGTTTAACTACAGTTTCTTATAGCCCATCCAAGGGAAATGTATGCAATAAACATATTTTATTCTTTTGGGGAATACTTTTAAACTCTTCAGTTGCAATATTATCACAACCGGCGGCCTTTCCATTTTTAAAACTTTTGGTGGCATTGAAAACTTATTTTTTGGTCGGCGTAATTGTTCTGATTGCCAAGATATTTCCGTGTGCGATAGGATTGGACAAATTTCATGACGTTCAATGTTGAACACATGCTCGAAATGTTCTTTCCAACGTTTAAGTTGGTCGTCGACATTTGTCAACAAAGTTCTGTTCGTATCTTTTACGGGTAGTTTTTCTTCTCCTTTTTTCTCCATAAATTTTCTTTGTTATTGTAACAAGATCTTTCATATTTAAGAGTGCGGCAGCTCCTTCTGCTTGTGTGGCCATATTATGGATATATATTCGTCCTTCTCTTATTGCACGTTCAATATGTTTATCTAGTTGCCAATATTCGCTATTGATCCTTTTTCTTTCATTTGAATTTTTGGCTTGCATTAGGCAATTTCTAACTGTGGATCTATTCATCTATGGGAGTCCATGTTTAAGCAGGTATAACTTTTTGAACATTTTTTGGATCTATTTATCGGTGAGAGTCCATGTTTAAGCAGATATAACATTTTGAAATGATATGGCTTTTTAACTTAGCTCTCCAAAAAATCCTGCCATTAACTCAATTTTCACATAATGAAATTATATCTGTGGCAAAAATGTAAAAGTGTTTAAGTTGACTTAAGCTAAATTTAAATTAATGAATCCTCTGAGATCAAAAGTACACATGGGCAAAGTTTCAATTATTTTGTATAATTTTTCAGAAAATTATAGCCAAATGACTTTCTATATATCTTCTTTCAATGAGCAATAACATTTGGAAAAAACTTCAAAAAAAACTATAACCGCAGAAAATTATGATTTTATCAGGTGGAATTTCTTGCGGTGTTTTTTAGTAATTGGTTGTTGGGAGATTTTTTAACAAAATTTTTGTTCAATTTTTAAAATCAAATCACTATAAAACGACAAATTTCTTATAGAATTTTAAAAAAATGAATAGCATTTCTGGACTTCTTAAGGAAACACTGCCAAATTATTTATCCGGCTTGCCAATACCGGATACATTCTCAGGCTGGTTCAAATTGTCATTCAAAGATTGGTTATCTCTAATACCTCCCACTGCTATTGCCGCGGGTATTGGCTATACTGTTTATTTGGCCTATTGCCCAGCAGCTCGCCAGGGTTGCTCCAAGGCAGGACGCTGCAATCAATCGGTACGTAAACATGAAGCTAAAGTTGTTGATATGATTGATATTGAAAACATTGCTGAAAAAGCTGCATTCTGTCGTTGCTGGAAATCAAAGAATTGGCCCTATTGTGATGGCAGCCATGCTGAACACAATAAACAAACGGGCGATAATGTTGGTCCTGTGGTGCTCAAGAGAAACTCTTAAATTTTAATATTATTTTTTATTTTGGATTTATGCAATTTTAATGCCTTTTTTTGTTTTTTTAAGGTGGTTTTTAACAAAAGTATAAATGTCTAACCATTTTTTAAATTTAATGCTTTTATAATATTAGCCAGTCTTTTAAAGCACTATTTGTTTTAAACCCCCGTATTCATAAACGACTATTAAATTGAAAAAACTTACAAAGGAACATTTTTATTAAATTAAAAAATATTTTTATGAATACAAGCAAAAGTGTTTAAATATTGTTTAACAGTAAGAATTTAGTCACTAAATTGTGGTAGATATTTACATAAATACACATTTCTCAACTCCGTATTTTGTGCTTAAGACAATAGTTTTTAATTAATTAAAATAAATGAAAACAAAAATTATGTAAACGAAAAGAAAATGTCAAAAATAACCTTTAAAGTTTGAAATTGTTCTCCTACAAAATTAATAAAATAGACTTAAGCCATTTTTCCCTATTGCCTTAAATATTTCATTTTATAATATTCAGCATTTTTTTTATTGTTTTGTTGTTTGAACTTCCCAATTATGTACATACATATAATTTTTTTTTATTTTTTTTTTTTTTTTGTCGCCAATCATTTTATATAAATGGTTTCCGAATTAAAAACAATATTTCACCACATTTTTACTAAATGATTACGTGGAAAAATATGTATAAATCATAGACACCACTGACTGCATGCCGGGATTGCACAGTGCCATCAGTGTATAGAGGAAACAAACTACATAAAACGAATAAAACCATACAGACACGTTATACACAGGATAATAAAATTCATAAATTGTTTTTTTTAATGCAAATATATGAAATTTGTACAGGAAGAAAAAAAAGAGAGCAATCAAAACTTTAAACTAATAAACAAAAATAACTATTTTAAATGCAATGACCACAATAAAATCAAGCTAAACAGTAAAGGGAAAAAAAATATTAAATTAAAATAGTTAAATAAAGAAAAAAGAAATAAAGTCACAAAATATCATAGAACAGCCGGAAACAAGATTTAACCCCAAATAAATGACAAGGCTTCTTTCTGAATGGTTCCATTTGGTGAATCCAGGATGATTACGATGGCCATTAGTTCTGAATTATACAAGACAGTATACAGAAAAAAAAATTTCACCAATATAAATTAATTAAATTAAAGCATTAATCAAAAATAAAATCAGTTTCAATTAAAAATGTAATGAAGTGAATTAAGCGTTCAATCAAATAAATTAACCGTTTGATTGATACGATTAACTGGTTTACTGGAGCAAATTAATAGTATCAATTGAACTTTTAATTCGCTTGATAAAACGTTGAATTCACTTGCTTAAACGTTTAATTCGACTGATTAGTATTGTGGTTATTTTATTGAACTATTAATGGTTTCAAATCCAAAGCACATTTTTTTTTTTTTTTGTTTTTCATGTTTTTGTCTTTCTTTTTTCTTGTTCACCTTTTTCAGCTCAACTTGAAGGACAAATGTAAACATAGCTCGTGCCTTAGCTGTTAACAATATTAGTATTGTGGTTATTTTATTGAGCTGTTAATGGTTTTTAATCCAAATTTAGATATTTTTAATTAGGCTTAAGTTCATTGAATTTAATTTTCATTAAATTATTTTCATGAAGACAGGAATTTTACAACATGAAATTAATTAAAATTTTTTTTTTTTTTTTTGAATCACTTTTATTTTTGTATTATGTCTTAAGCCAAAGCTGAACTTGCTAAACGTAATTGTAAAAAAGTTTTGAGATGTGAATCTTCAAATATCGCTTCTACTTAAAATAATGGTTTTTATTAAGCAAAATACGAAAATCCAGAAATAGTCGTCATACATCAAGCAAAAATTACAAATTTTAAATACTCGCTGTGTGCCAAAAACAAAAATTAAACTCAAATAAAAAAATTATTTGCAATAAAAAATGTAACTCAAATATAATTTTTAAAATTTTTTTTGTATATAGTATAAAAATTCAATAAAAACGAACAGTTTTGTACTTTAAAATTTATATTTTAAAAACTAAAGAATAAAAGTTGATATAATTATAATAATTAATTTATAATATTGATGAAATAGCTCATATTCCTTCCAGTCCAATAATAATAATAAAAAATTTGCTTAAAAAACATACGGTAAAAAAAATAATTTTTTTTATAAATAAACACTATTTGACGTATTTATGAATAAATTATTAAAACTTGAAATCTGTTTTAAGAAACATTTGTATAAACATTTTGTTTTTAAATAAATTTCAAACGTACTTAAATTATTGATTTTGAATCTCGCCCTCACCCTGGAGGTGTACTGCACTGCAGTCGACATAGTTTTACAGTATTTAACTCAGCTATCGAGATCGATGAGGGACTACACTTTGCAGTGTATTAATGTCGTCACAACTTAAATCACATTAAAAATTGAATTGCTGTCAAAAAACCGAAATAAATTGATCTAGAAAAACTAAGAGATACGTTTATTTTTTTCAGCTTTTTTCAGTGTTATAAACATATGTATAAAATAAAAAAACGGGATTTGCAAAATCCCGAATTCCGGGATTTTCAAAAATCAGTCCCGATTGGCATCCCTAATGCATATGTATAGGTATGAACAAAAACAAAATTCTAAATTCAAATGTACAAAAAAAAGCAAATTATGAAAAAAAAACAAAATTCTAAATGTAAAATTCACAAAATAAAATATAAAAACAGTAAATTAAGCACAATTTCATTTGTTTTTTCTTTAGTTTCTTTTGTGCTTTTCGTTTATTTTAACATTTTGTAGACAGAGATGTTACAAAAATTACAGCTGTTTACAATCATTAAAAATAGATTAAAAAATCACACTATCGTTACTGCAAGCGAATATATATCTCGACAAATTTTGCGATTGTCTGATCGTTAAAAGTTAGTGAATCGCACCACAGGCATAAATTATGAGATTTTTGGTTTTTATTGAACATTTTGTAAAATTATTACTGGGAATTAATTTTCAAATATTTTGTTCTAAGATCGTTATTATCTTTTTCGACAAATCTCTTCCCGATTATTTTCTAACTTCAAGTACGTAACTTTTTTTATTCGCTTGAAATCCGAAATATTTAAAACAAACAAGTTTTGTTATTTATAGAAAGGGCTTAATTTGAAGAATATTCTCGTAGCAGTGCCACATGACAGCAAATGCCCGTATTGTCGCATCAATGGTACCTGACTTTATTTTGTCTCCAAGTAGCAAGTTACTAATTAGTTTAAGAGGATTTCATAAAAATAAAACAAAAACTCTTTTAAAATAAAAACAAAAACTGTTTTAGAGTTATTAATATATGCGTATTACATTAAATAGAATGAATTAATGTTATTAGTAAACAGTGTTTTTTTAGAGGGTTTTTTTGATTGGGAGGGATAACTGCAAAATTAGATGTCATACTAATGAAGTGTGCTTGACTTTTTTTCAGTGTACTTTGCCTAATTACCATGCAATGACTTGCACCAGAATAAGGTTTACAAATCTTGGAAATTTATTTCAAAAACTCGCGCTGTTTGCCAAACTTATAGAGCACTGCGGTAATTTTACGGTGAACATAATCGTCCATTAACCGATGAACTACGCAATACTATAGATCGATTAATGACCACATTTAGTCTTTTGGATTCGAGCCCGTACCGTGCGCATAGATGACTCAGTTTTATCGAACCAACACCGTTCTCAGCAACTCGGTCTCTTCTCGTCCACTACATGGAAAATTTTGAGGAAAGATCTTGCTTGGCCTACATCAAGATCCAACTGGTGCAAGAATTAAAGCCAGCAGCCAGCAACGGGCGGTGAATGGGCAGAGAATTAACTGGGAGTTAAACAAGATGTTTATCGTCAAATCATCTTTAGCGATAAAGCTAATTTCTGGCTTAACGGGTATAAACAAGCAAAATTGTCATTTTTGAAGAGAGCACAATCCTTAAAAGGTCCTTGATACTTCACTACATCCCGAAAAAAAATCATTGTTTGGTACGGTTTAAATGCCGAAGGCGTTCTCGGTCCATGTATCTTTAAATCCGAAGCCGGTGCAAAAATTACCGTGAAAGGCGAAAGTTACAGGCAAATGTTTCGTGATCTTTTTATTCCTCGTGTCAGTGCAAATCATTTGGAGGAGAAAAGCTTCTAACAAGAAAGCGCAACATGCCATACTGCGCGTGAAATCAAAACTTTGTTGAGCCAAACGTTTGGTGACCAAATTATATCAAGAAATTGATCTGTAAATTGGGCAACTCCTTCGTGTGACTTGGCACCTTTGGACTACTTTTTGTGGGGGTACGTCAAATCTCTCTTCTGTGCTGAAAGCCAGCAACGATTGATCATACAGAAGCCAGCCTTCAACGCCTTATTGACAAAATAGGACCGGGTACGATCAAAAAAGTGGCGCATATTGAACCGATAGGATGGCACTCATAAGGTGCCAGAAATTATTTATAAACATTAAATTCTATGAAATTTGTAACCTTATAAAGCCAATATTTTCGTCATTATATTGAATTTGTTGTGCTTTATTTATAAAAAAAAGTTCTATGCGTCTAAATACCCACCCCTTATAAAAGATATACACAAAAAAAATAATTTCTCCAATTCAAAAAAAAAAAAAAAAATTTTAAATCAAAACTTTTTTTGCTTAAAACAGGACCTACAAACGAATTTGTTTATTGAAAAAAACTCGGATTTTTTTCAAACAACTAGTTGTTATTATTGATTAAATTTGTGTTTGATATTAAAATAATTTTCAAACAAATAATTTAGATGAATCAAACAAAAAAGTTTACTGAAATCAATACAAAATTAAAAACAAATACTTTTGCTGAATCAGTGAAGAGCGGCTGGCCTTGGGACCATAGCTGCCAGATTTGACGATTTATCGTCATTTTGACGATTTTTAGGTACAAAAATGATCTAGTGACGGTTGGACGACTTATACTCTATGTTTGACGATTTTTCCAGTTACAAATTTTGTTCAAACTTACAAATGTTTTTTAATATAATATCACAATTTATTTTAGCTTCTTAGATAATTAGATTTTTTTGATTGGAAGTAATTTTTATGTTTTAGCTGTTCATCATATAAAATACGATTTTTTTTTGGCACGATGTATATATTTAAGAGTTCAATTTGATCAGTTAGTACTCATACAACCATTCTAGTCTGGGTTCACACAATGAAACTTTTCCAGACTTTTACCAGACTTAAGTTATTTAGCAGAATTTTTTTTTTTTTTGAAAAATGGTTGGTTGTGTTACTTCAATAATAATTTTATAAACGAAAATTTTTATTTTAATTTCAAGAACAGGCAGAATATATTAAAATTTTATTAGCAATGGAAACAAAAAATAACAATTAATTTTAAAAACTTATTAAAAGTAAGTGTTTTTTTTTGTGAAGATTGAGCTTAGTCAATTTGACGATTTTGTCGATTTTTTCCTCAAAATTTGACGATTTTCGACCAATTTTATTTATCTGGAAGCTATGCTTTTTTTTAATTTCCGAACACCATTCCGTCTTGTTGTACACAATGTTTCTTTCCCCCTCACTGTCGCTGTATCCCTTCCTTGGCTACAGAAGAAATCTCAATTAAAAACAGCAGCATTACGGCCTGATATGGTTTTCATCATCATTTTGCTTTCAAAACATGATGTATTTAACTAAAAAATTAAATAAAATAGAATACGGGAATTTTTTTCATTCTTTTTTATCATCTTTGAAACCAACCAAAACATTCTGTTTTTTTAGGTTTGTTTCTGTGGCAACACAAGCATTGACTCGTTTTTACCTAATTTTGTTATTGCTTTAATAACAAACTTCGCCACGCTATTTTATCATATTTTTTATTGTTGTACTTTTTTAATGAGTCCAAAAATTTATTTTGTTTTTTGTTGTTGTTAGATATTTCATACAAAATTATGAAAACTTGAAACCAATAGCGCGTATATCATATTTTTGTATAGTTGTCAACATTTTTGTTGCTAAAATAAAAATCAAACAAAAATATTTATAGAAACAGTAAACAAAATTTGTTGAAAAAGAAATTTTTAAACAAGGGTTTGCTTGAAAATATTTTAGCAATAATTTTTTCTGTGTAGGTAGTTGGATTATCTTTATGTGTGTGGCTTTCCTTTCTGGGCCAATATTTTCATAATACCAAATTGTTGTGTTCTGTATTTTGGTTTAAAAAATATGGTCACTGTAAGGTTGATCCCTATCCATTGCGGTGCAAGTCGACTCACAACACTTCACTTGGTAACCCCTGGGCGATGTTTTTGGAATCCTTCAAGCATCGGAAAAGGCGACTTATGCACTTGTTCTTCTAGTTTGGAGTAGCTGCAAGCGAATGTCTGTTCTTATATTAAGCGGTTCGCAAGACAAATGTGATGCATACTCAACAAATCTGTTGGCTTAGCTGGCAGCCCCATCATCAAAATAGGATACAGCAGGCTAATCAACTGCTTATCTGAAACTCACTGATAAACGAAACCTGAAATAATATGAATTTGAGGCTCTATGATCCTTGTAAGAGAGATGGGAACTTATATTATTTATATTATATTAGAAGTGCTTTTTTGAATTTTAAACCACTCACTAAACAAACTGAAACTTTTTTAAAAAAAATTTCATTTAATTAGTAAACAACACTTTTTATTTGAAAACTTTATAGAACTTATTTACAAGTTTTCATTATAAGTCCCAACACTGTATAATAAACTTTTGCCTTTTAATTCTCCTCTGCCACTCAAAATATCCACTGCCTACCTACAAAATACCACAACCACAAAAAGCTCTAATAAACGAATACTAACAAACACTCATTTTTCGCATAAAAAAGCAAACACAAAGAATCAGTAGGGCAGGAAGGGAGGGAGATAGACAGTCGTCCTAAAATACAAAAAAAAAATAAATACCAATTTATGTTACCATATGCAAACAAAACAGAATAACAACTAAAACATTTGACAGGTGTTACCAAAACCAGAATTGCAAAAAAGCAAATAAAATTTAGCAGTAACACTAACAACAACAATAACAAAATGAGAGCAAGACACGTACAAGTGTTAAACTTAAAAAGGATATACACCCAGCCATTAATTCGTACGAACTCACACACACATACTCACTGACACACATTACAAAACAACTTATGATCCTTAATATTGAGGTAATTGTAGGTGTATTTTCAACTACAACTACAGCAGCAACAACAAACATCAAATTTCTCTGTAAGAACATGAACAACAAACAGGCACAACAAAAAACGTATAGCATACGAAATATTTTACCAAGAAGAGACAAAAAAACAACCAAAATTGAGAAAGTGGGAGAGTTACAAACTTTAATATGCATGTCCTGCATACTGAGACATATGAATGCATATGCAAAAAAAAAAGAGGTAATAGATTATAGAAGAAAACAAATTTATGGTTATGTTTATACTTCTGTTATTGTGATAAGATACAGTGGGCATGGTGGACTAAAAATTGGTGTTCAACTAAATTGATATGCAGGACTCACTGCAGATGGCGCATCTTTTACACGCGCTTTGTTTCTTTAATAACTTTTAAGATAATTTTTCGTACAATTAAAAAGTAAAAACAAGAAAAAAAACTTTGTAGTCTTCGATTTTGTAGTGTATTTAGTTTTACATGGTATTTTATAACTTGCGCTCTGGCAACTCTCTTTGTAACTTCATATGTTAGATTAAAAATAAAGATTACTTTTAGATTGAACAACCTAAGAACAACTCGTGTTTTACTTTGTCACATTGGCGACGAGAAAAAAAGAAAATAAAAAAAGCAGAAATTTCAAATTGAAATTTTTTATAAAAAAAAAAAAAAATCCAAAAGTTATTGTGTTTGAGAAGCGATCGTAAAATATTAAAGCATGGCTACGGATAAGGGAGCCAATAGTGCAGCAATGCAAATACAAGTTCCAAGTTTTGATCACGAAGTAAACACTTGGAGTATATTTGAGAAAAAACTGCAGCAATATTTTATTGCAACAATGGTTACCGATGGCAACAGGAAAAAAGCTATATTGTTAACTGCGCTGGCGGATAACGTTTACACTCTATTGGAAAATTTATTATCTCCAAGCAAACTGGAAGATGTTTCAATGGATACATGTTTGACGGCAATGAGAAATCATTTTCAACCGGCTACATCTGCGTTTTTAGAACGTTTTAAGTTTTATGGTGCTACAAAACATTCGAGTGAATCGGTCAACGAATGGGCTGCACGGGTACGAGCGTTAGCCGTAAAATGTGAGTTTGGCGATAGCTTAAATATGGTATTGAGGGACAAATTCGTCATGGGATTGGAAAAGGGTTCAGCACGTGACAAAATATTTTTGGAGAATATAACCTCAACATTTGAAAATGTAGTAAAGATCGCGAATACAGTCGAATACATACAACTGCAAAACAAAGAACACGTGAGCATTAAAACGGAGGATGACTTGAACTATATACGCAGAAATAAGAAAAAGCAAAACGAGCAACGTCAGCAGTGCAGTAAGCAGCAGCCACAAGGGCCGCAGCATTTGCAGCGACAGCAACAACCATGTGAAGTCTGTGGATATACGAATCATAGCAAAAAAGATTGTAAGTTTAAGTCTTATAAGTGTAACCTTTGCAAACGCAGAGGTCATTTAAGGAAGATGTGTACAGAGAAAACTGAAAATGTAAATTTTGTCGATAGTTCGGAAATGAGTCTATTTGCATTTAGAAGTTCACAAGATAATCCGATTAAAGTAAAAGTTTTGGTTAATGATGAACCTTTTAATATGCAATTAGACACAGGCTCCGAAAATAATGTAATTTCAGATAAGTTTTTTAAAGATAATTTTCCTAACTACGAAATTAAAAAAATAAGTACGTTGTTGAAAGCATATAATGGTGCTAATATTACTGCTCTCGGGGCTTGTGATGTGAATGTGCATTTTAAAAACAAAAATAAATTGATAACGTTTATAATTATTAAAGATGGTGGACCTCCTTTGCTGGGTCGAAATTTTTTAAAAACCTTCGGAATTGAATTTTCAAATTTAAATTACGCGGGTCAGATTAATAGTGAACATGATTTGTTAGAAAAGTATGGAAATTTATTTGACGGCACGTTGGGTTTGTTCAAGAAAAGTCAGGCACATTTGCATTTAAAGGAGGGTACTTATCCAAAATTTTTTAGACCCCGGCCATTACCTTTGGCCATTAAGAAAAAAGTGGAATTAGAGTTAGATAATTTAGTGGCATTAAAAGTGTTAGAACCAGTGAACTATAGTGAGTGGGGTACACCTATTGTGCCCATATTAAAGAAAGATGGGGGAATACGAATATGTGGGGACTTTAAAGTCACCTTAAACCCCCACTTAAATATTGAAAGGTATCCACTACCTCGAGTTGAGGAGATTTTCGCTAAATTACACGGTGGGGTAGAGTTTGTGAAGCTGGACTTGAGTACTGCGTATCAGCAAATAGCACTGGATAAGGAGTCGAGAAAGCTCACAACCATTTCCACCTCCAAGGGTCTTTTTCAGTATACCAGACTCATTTACGGATTGGCGTCAGCACCGGCTATTTTTCAGAAAATAATGGATTCTGTGCTAATGGGCCTGGAGGGCGTAGTGGTTTTTTTGGATGATATCCTGATCACAGCTTCTAATAGAAAGGGTCTATTGGATAGGGTAGATAGGGTATTGAAATTGTTGAGTAATGCTGGGTTTAAATTGTCTAAGGACAAGTGTGAATTTTTTTGCAAAAGTATAACCTATTTGGGTCACGTGATTGATAGTAGGGGTCTTCACATGAATCCCGAAAAAGTAAAGGACATAATAGAGATGAAACATCCGACAAATATAAAAGAACTCCAGGCATTTTTAGGAGTTATAAATTTCTATAGAAGGTTTTTGCCAAACGTGTCCACCCTACTTAATCCGCTTCATCAATTGTTACAAGTAGACAAGCCATATGTATGGTCGGAAGAATGCTCTCAAGCGGTTGAGGAATTAAAGAAAAATTTGTTGTCCGATAATTGCCTAGCTCACTTTAATCCCAAGTTTAAAACAAAAGTCACAGTGGATGCAAGTCCAGTAGGAGTTGGGGCTGTTTTGTCCCAGAGTGACAGTCAGGGAAACGAAAGGCCAATTGAGTTTGCCTCCAGGGCATTGTCTGAGGCAGAGAAAAGGTATTCGCAACTGGACCGGGAAGCAGTGGCAATACTGTTTGGTGTTAAAAAATTTCACCAATATGTTTTTGGAAGACAGTTTACATTAGTTACGGATAACAAACTACTGCAACACATATTCGGTCCGAAAAGGGGAATTCCTGAAATGGCATCAAATAGGTTGCAGCGTATTGCATTGTTTTTATCCGGTTATCAGTTTGACGTTTTACATGTGAACTCAAAAAGTAACATTGCCGACTATTTTTCAAGATTCCCGAAGGGATGTAGTTTGAATCAAGAGGGGTTAAACGACAATGTTTACTTGAATTTTTTTAAAGAAGTTACGGGGTCGAGTCAAATGATATCGCTAGAGGTCATTAAAGTAGAAACGGAAAATGACGAACTGTTACAAAAAGTAGCTAAACTGATTAAAGACGGTTGGCCAGGGAAGAACAATGATTCTGATTTATTACCGTATTTTATTAGAAGAGGCGAATTATCTGAAGAGTCAGGTTGTTTATTTTGGGGATTTAGGGTAATTATTCCCGAAAAATTGAAATCGGAAACACTTAAATTTTTACACGCCACCCACTTGGGAATAATTAAGATGAAGGCTATGGCTAGGGAATGTTGTTGGTGGCCAAATCAAAATAAAGATTTAGAAAGAGTGGTCCGTAGCTGTGAACCATGTTTATTAACTAGACCGAATCCTCCACCGAATGAATTGTTACCATGGAAAAGATCCGAAGAAGTCTGGTCCAGGATTCACATAGACTTTTTTGGACCTTTTATGAAGCGTTGGTGTTTGATAATTGTTGATAGCACTAGCAAATGGTTAGAATGCGTGGATATGGGAGCAAACACAACGAGCACAGCTGTCATATCGGTATTAAGAGAAATGTTTGCTAGGTTCGGGTTACCTAAAGTAGTGGTTTCAGATAATGGAACGCAACTTGTTTCAAGTCAATTCCAAATGTTTTTAAAAACGAACGGAATAGAGCACATAACGTCACCAGTGGGCTACCCAGCCACAAATGGACAAGCAGAGAATTCAGTAAAAACGGTTAAACAGGCTTTAGCTCGAAATTTACATAATGTGCCATCATCTGAATTCAACAACGTACTCAATAGATTTTTGCTTGATTATCGCAACACTATACATTTAAGCACTGGTGTGGCTCCTGCTTATATAATGTTTAATAGAAGAAAAATTAGATGTAGGCTAGATTTATTAAATGAAAGGCGTAATGTTATTTACAAAAGCAATAAAGAAATTGCAGCTTTTGTCACAAAACAACAAGGTAAACAACAAGAAAATTTTAAAGGTTCAAGGCAAAAAAATTTTAAGTTAAACGATTTAGTAATGGTCAAAGACTATTCGCGCCCGAATAATGTTGTTTGGACAAAAGCTATAATTTCCCAAAAAATTGGAAAACAAACATATATTGTAAAGACATATAATAATAAACTTTGGAAAAGACACGCCAATCAGATTATTTTAAGACAGAAAGAAGAAGATAATACAATGTTAAGTGATCCATTACAAACTATCACACCAATGATTGTAAGTGATCAGAATACTAGTAATAAAAAACATGCAATTGTAAGAAATAAAAATCAAGTACAGAGCGCATCCGTAATACCATATAATTTAAGATCCAGAAGAAAGAGTCAATAAATATGTAAACACTGAGAATTATTTAAAATATTCCATGAAGATATTGCATTATTTTAAAAATACACAAGTTAAGCGAGGGGTATTGTAGTGTATTTAGTTTTACATGGTATTTTATAACTTGCGCTCTGGCAACTCTCTTTGTAACTTCATATGTTAGATTAAAAATAAAGATTACTTTTAGATTGAACAACCTAAGAACAACTCGTGTTTTACTTTGTCACAGATTTAAAAGACAACAAAGCTTCATTGCAGAAAGTAAAGGTAAATTATGTTTTTTTTCTGCACAAAATTAACGTTTTTATATATTTGGATAATTTTCTAACCCTAATATTTTTGTGTAATTTCAAAAAAAAAACAATAAGAATGTATAGTCGGTCAAGCCTGAGCATTTTATACCCTACACCACAGTATATAAAGATACTTTTTTCAAAATTGTACCGTATTTGGAACCCATCATGGACCCGAAAAAAAAAAAATTTTATTATGGGGTTAAGATTCATATAAGAGTTCTTTGTGTTTTCTTCGTCTTAAAGCGACTTTGGTGTGGGTGCTTGTATGGGACCTATGGTCAATTTTAGAGTTTCCAGAACAAAATTTTGCCATGACATAGTGTATATTATAACAGTAATCGTTGCCAGTTTTTATATCGAATAACATTTATAAGGAAGTTATAGCACTCAAAATTATTTTCGGGAGTGGTATGTGTATGGGAACTATGGCAAAACATGGATCGAGTTCTACAACAAATTCGTAAAGACGATTTATGTTGAAATAAGATATTTTTAGATATTTATAATTATAAAGATTACTGACTTAAACACTATTCTGAAGAGAAGCTCGTATGGGGGCCCTATGAAATTATGGAACGATTCTTACCTTTTTTAATAGACTTTGCCCTTATGAACATTGGAACATGAAATTACCTTAAAAATTGCGACGAGTACTTTGCGCCCAAGCTTACGTGGGCAGAGAACCAGCCATTCAACCGGACGGACGGACAGTTTTAAATCGACTCAAAAATTGATAAATCGGTAAGTATAATAAAATGTGGTTCTACACTCACAATATTATTACAGTAACGGACTGTAGGTTATTTAAAAAGTATTCCGTTCAGTCATTTTTAAATAAATAAACATTTGAAATTCCAAGCAAATATATTTTTAAATGATTCTAACATTAATTCAAAATACAAAGTGCACATTAACACGGATTTTCGGTTGCATTTAATCACGCAGAAAAAAACATGATTAATGCATGGTCACTACGACCATTTTTGCTTATACTTGCCTAATATGTTTACCCTCATAAATTAATTATAGTCTTAATATAACTTAAAAAATTGTTTTTTGTCTTTAATATTTTTAAATTCACTATAATAATATTATATGGTGGCTTTTACCTAAAAAGGTACTCTGGTCTAGCTAAGCATATTAAATTATTTGATATGTTGGCTACTATAATATATATATATTCAACTATGCTGTTAAAATTATAATATTAGTTGAACCTAAAAGAGTATGTTTAATACCATAATTTTTGTATGCTTGAAAACACATTCTCTTAAGATGCCAACATTTATTGTCAAAATAAACAGTGAGTGCTTATAAAGAAAATGATATTGGGTACGTTCATAAGACGTAGCTGTTGAGCTCAACTGCTAGAAAACTGTTGACAACTGTTGAGCCGAACATTTTCGTCTTAGAAACGGCATTATGAGTATAATGCAAAATTAACAGCTGATAAACATAAACAATTGAAAAAAATAAAGGTTGATGTTGAGCACAACATGTTGACTTTAGGTAGCTAAAAAATTTTATGGTGGAATAAATGGCCTCAAAAACCCAACTGTTGTGTTGAGCGTAAGTGCTCAACTATGCGTTTCTAAGACAAACACTAAACGGTTACACACTAAAGAGCTGCACAAGCATAACAAATATTGCTTACAAGCAATTTCATTAAATTCAGATAGTAGGTGAATATTACTCTCTCATTACAAAACACATACTTCCAAAAACAATTGTTTTGCTTTACGATCAAAATATAGAAGAATAGAACAAAACTGCACAAGAACAATGCTGAACTAAAATAAAGCTGAATTAGAACAAAGATGAAGTAGAACATTAAAACAGAAATAGAACATTCCAAGCATGTTTGAATGTTTTGATTGTAAACATAAACCAAAGAGAAAATTGCAAAGGGAGAAACTTTTGATTTAATTTCGTTTGAGTGGTTTTCAATGGGTTCCGTTGTAGGTTCCTTTAAAATATTATTAAAAATTTAGGAAATAATATAGGTAACTAAATTATTAAGCTTAAAGTCTTTTTTTTATTTTTATATAAAACTTTAAACGTTTATTTAACCAATATTTCGGCACTCCTCTGAGTGCCTTCTTCAGGGTTTTTTCTTCCTTATTTTATAAATTTTCAACAATTTTTAACAAATTTAACAATAACTGACAAATTAAAAATTTTTTTAATTAGAAATATTGGTTAAATAAACGTTTAAAGTTTTATATAAAAATAAAAAAAGGCATCAAGCTTGATAATTTAGTTATACCTAATATAATAATAAAGGTCGACTAAAATAAAATATACATTTAGGAAATAATTCAAAAAAATCAATTTTGCTTACATTTAATGCATCCATTTCTGTTATACATAAGCTAAGATCACTTTAAATTTTTTAAATTCCTAATTACGTGCACTCGATGCTTTTACTATAATTTACCGTTTCTTTATTTCGTTGTCTGTTTTTGTGTTGATATTCTGTTTGTTTTGATAATACAAGCACTAACAAAGCAGAAGAGAAAAATTTTCAAGTTATGCTTGTTTTGTTTTGGTGAGAGTAATGTGTTGTTATGTTTGTTTTGCTATGTATGTTTACAGTGAAATAATATGATTGATAGTTGTGTGAAGTAGAACACAGAACATTAAGAATATTTTGCGCAGCCCTTTATTACACACCAGTTACGCCTTATGAACGTGCCCATTTTCTCGGTCCGAGAGCGTCAGTTAATCAGGGAACATGAATTATGACAGAATAATTAAAACATTTTTCGGGAAGAAAAATGCCATGCTGCCTTGCAAAACTAACGATGTAAATTAAACGTTTATCGAAAGAGGTAAGTTATTTAAATATAATTATAAAAATATATAAATATGCAATTACTTTGTCTTTCTTGCAGCCAATAAAAAAACCTATAACAAATTTTGAAACATAATTTTGTCATTAGCCCCGAATTTTTTCAAAAACTGTTCAACAGTATATTAATATATGCATTAGATTTCATAAAAGAAATAAAAGGTAAGTTTGTGTTTGACTTTTTTAGAAGTCTTAAGTAAACGGAACTCTTATTTTTTTTTTTTTTTGATATATTTGTACTACACAGCGTAATAAAAAATTTATAAATTAAAACACATACACAGGTATGTAAATTTGTGTATTAATTTTATTTTAGAAATATGCTATATATTATTTATTATATTTGTAACAAAACATAAATTTTTTAAATTACATTTTTATAGTTTTTATTGTAAAAACCATATAAAATATTGAAATAGACATTTTACATGGTGTTGGGAAATATAGAAAAATGGTTTGAAAGATCGTGCGCATTTTTCTTCTGAACATAATAATATGTTTGAGACAACAATTATTTAAAATCATTATTACTGAACATATATTGTTGCTTGAAACGTGTTTGACACAATCATAACCACAAACATTAATGGTTGTGATTGTATCAACCATGTTTTTTCTTTGCGTGATATTATCAGTTGATTATGAAAATGGAATTTAAAACAACTGTTAATTTATTTAACAACCGATCTACTTATTTTGCATTTAATTTTAGCAGAAAAATAATTTAATTTTTACTGTCAAAAATTCAACCGCGAATTCCATAAAAAATAACCACAAATTCCATAAAAACAACTGAATTTTAAGTTATTTTATATAATTTAACTATCAAAAAAATAACCGACAAATTCCGTAAAAACAAATGAATTTTCAGTTATTTTATGTAATTTAACTAGCAAAAAATTTATTTTCTGTTATCTATTTATAGATCTGTGGCAAAAAGTAAAAAACGATTTGCTTGTTTAGTGTAGAAAATTCCCATATTCTATTTGTTAAAATTATTTAGTTAAATACATCAAATTTTTAAAGTAAAATAATTGCATTTACCATATCGGGCATGCTGCTGGTGTCTTATAATTGAAAGTTCTTCTGTAAACAAAGTGACCAGTGCCCATTTTTCGATTGAAATGCGAGAAATGAAACAAAAATGCCATAAATTGAGACAAACAACTGTTTTTCTTACTTTACTTTACATATCGGGCATGCTGCTGGTGTCTTATAATTGAAAGTTCTTCTGTAAACAAAGTGACCAGTGCCCATTTTTCGATTGAAATGCGAGAAATGAAACAAAAATGCCATAAATTGAAACAAACAACTGTTTTTCTTACTTTACTGCGTCGGTAACATTTTTGGCGAGTAATAGCTGTCTCGTAAGGAAATTACTCGCCAATTTACAGAAAAAGTTAGTCTGTAAAATTTTTGTGAGAAAGTTCCCGCTTTGAACTGTCAAATAAACTCACGCATAAAAACGGGGTGCGAAAAAATATTACCACTAAAGAAATATATTAAATATGCAAAATGCAATGAACAATAACTTGGAAGAGATATGTAAGTATTTTGTTTTTGACTGATTTTTTCATTGTTTAATTATTTTGCTTTTAACATTTTATAAAAATATACGAATGTTTTCAAAGCAATTTTGTAATCAACAAACATTCAAGTCGCACTTAAATTTTTTGGTATTGCCGACGGTTGTATTTTCGCCGCCGTCATTGAAAAAGTTTCAATTTTAATAATTTTGGCCGCCGTCAACGATATGTGTTACTAGCGTTCTCAACGTCTGCAAGTTCACATCGGCTTCGAGTGGAATATTATGACATTTATAACGTAACGACGTTATCTCTTTTGATAGTTTTCGACATGAGTTACAGACACACTTTTTTCTCACTTTTCGAGAAACGATGGAATATTTTGATTCACATCTTTTCGAGGCGAGAAGTTCTCACCAAAATTACAGAACATGGGTACAGTACAACAAAAGTAAAACAAACATGTATAACGGGGCAAGTGAATAAAAATAAATATTCTCTCTCTCTCATTAGAAAAACAAGCGGACAGGTGTCTGGTATTTTTTAGAAATGCGAGTAAAACCTGAAAGTTCAGCTGTTTTTACGGAAATTGTCAGCTATTTTTTGATAGTTAATTTTAATAAAATATCTGGAAATTCTTTCGCTTTTACGGAATTCGTCGGTTATTTTTTTGGTTGTTGAATGATTTAAAGTAACTGAAAATTCATTTGTTTTTACGGAATTCGCAGTTGAATTTTTGACAGTAAAAATTAAATGAACTTTTCGTTGAAAATAAATGAAAAATAAGTAGACCGGTTTTTAAGTGAATATTCATTTATTTTCTATTACAATTTCAGTTAATTTTACGTACAGAATATTGTGAGTGTAAGACCAATATTCTTCTTAGTGTTACACACATTAGCACAAACACATAACTATTATGGTGTGGGTATGAAAAGATCAATTTCAGTAAGCTTTTGACTTAGCGACAGCTGTATCATGCAGTATCATTTTTTCGTTACGAAAGAACTTTTCGCAGCAATTTTATAGATGCAATAATTTTTTTATTTATTGTGTAATTTCATTCGGTTTTGGAAACTGCTGTGTAACTTATTGCTTTAATGGTGACAACACTGATTTAGTGTCTCATAAGCTGATCAAGCCATACGATAACGGTAGACCTGTACCGAATGCAACTGATTGTTTTGAATAAATAGATATTTTTAAACGAAAAAGTACTTAGTATCCAAACCGGTTCATTATTTCACCCATTCCCCAAGCAAATGTCCATCTGCAATCAGACGTCTGGCCGACTAGTGTTGTCATAAATGATGAAAGATTTATATAATTTCATTAATTTAGAAAAGGCGTATCTAACATATAACTTTTTTTTAGTTTGAGACATTAAACTTGATAAAAAATAATATATAAAAAAAACTTAGGCATTTTTTTTAGAGCTGTAAGAAATATAGCCCCTTTCCTTCACCTCTAATAGTTCTAAAACTCTGCATAAACCTTTTAACATATAATTTTTTTATCGAGTTTTATGTCTCAAACTTAAAAAAGATTTTATATACGCCTTTTCTAAGTAAAAGTAACGATATATAAAGTTTTTTTTTTCTAAAAAATAGCAGCACGGGAAAGATCAGGGACTAAATAATGACATTCGATATCGAACAAAATTACAATACAATTTGAGTAGAAATTTCGATTGATATCGATTGCCGTAATTTCGCCACAGACAGTTTTTTTAATATTTTTTTAACTATGGATACTTTTTCTTAGAGCTTTTATACTACAAAAATGCTAAAAAAAAAAATTATATAAAAATGGTCGTTTTCAGTGTCTAAAATTTTCCTGCAGAAGCCCCACTTTTTATAAGTTTAGAGATTTTTATTTTCCTTAAAAAGATCTTTGGGAAATAATGTTTAAAAAAAAATTTGGGAAATTATAAATTTTATTGATTAAAATGTGTATTTGCAACAAAAGTGTTTGTACAAAATGTGTAGGAGTTCGTTACCTCGTTTATACGCATTTTCTTTATGCAAATAAAACTGTTTGCAAAAATGTAACTCGCTGTTGATGCGTAGACAGCATTCAGAAATATTATTGTATTTTCGTGATGCCATGCATTCAAAATATAGTCATATGGTAACACTAATGGTAAAATAATTATAAATAAAAAAAAAATAGTAATAGCCAATTTCCGAACTGCTAAAGAATTCTTCTTTAGAACAACTTCATATGAAGCAAAAACAAGTTCTAAAATCTTTGTTTTTGTTTAAATGTATTTGTACGAAAGAAAGAATTCTTTCGCACATCGGAAATAGGCAGTAAATAAAAAACGTGGCAGCATCACACATTTTATTTGCAAATAGCTCCTTATTTGAATGACTTATTAAATTACAATAAAAAAGTTTGAAATTTATTTGCAAATAAGAAATGCATATAAACGAAGAGAAAACAAATTATTAGGTATTTTTGAAGAAAAAAAACCTTGTGGCAACCCTGGTCACGTCAGGATGAAGTTAAGCAAGACCCCTTTTGCCACTCAAAGTTACCTTGACAAATTTCGTGCTCTTTTTTGTGTTTCGTTGTTGTTGTTTGCCAATTAAACATGCAACTAAATGCCAACCATGTATAAACGACGAACAAAGGACAATGCAAGTTTGCGAGTACTGTACATCAAAATCTGTACTCACCCCCACTTTTGTGACCCTTTTCTGCAACAAACTCAAGCATTTGCAAAAACAATAACTTTTTCTGTACAAAAAGGGTCTTACAAAGTTAGAAATTCATTTTATCCCACTGTAACTCTTTTCGCATGTCTTTTATGGTTAGCAATGATAAACGTTATGCGACATTATAACATTTTGTTCTTTTTTTTTTTTTTTTTTTTTGAAGACCTAAAATTTATTTTTTGTCACAAATATCGTAAAACAAAATCCAAAATCCTTACAAAAGAACAAAAAGAAGGAATATGCAGAAAGTTAAAAATAAAGATTGACGATATTTTGGAAAAGAGGACAATGGTTGGTATTCAACTGAATAAATGAAATGGATGAGTTTTGTAAACCAGTAAAACATTCTCGTTTTAATGAACATAATTAGAAAAATATTGAAGGAGAACAATAACACAAATTGTATTTTTTTTTAGATACAAATAACTACACAATGATTTACAAATATGTATGTAGTTTGTTAAGTGGATTATGTGTGAGGTATTTCTGTATTGTTGCAAAATACAGAATTATAAAGAATGATTATTTACCGATAATTGTAAATTATCATTATCATACATCCATATCAATTATTGTGTAAATTTTTATTTAAAACTTCTCTTTGTGAGAAATTTTTGAGCTGCAAAACTGGTAAATGAAAAATGTTTGCAGTTTGAAAAGTGGATATTAGAATTAGAGCCTATTTTTAAGTTGTGTGTGGGGAAAAGAATTTTATGAAAGTTAATTATTGTCTGTAAAGTATTTAATTAAAAGTTTTTGTTTTTATGCCCATACCAAAAGAGTGGAGAGGACATTATGCGAGTTTTTTTTCTCACTATTTATTTATTGAATCTTCATAAATATATTAAATACGAACTAACAATAATTATTCAAATCTTATACTAATACTATAATTTTGTCCTGCCAATGCCAGACGAAAATTTTTCTACTCACGGTTTCTGTTCACAAATGTAGATATTCAGCGCCCTTCTCGTCGGATGAGTCCTGCAGTATCTCTTCTCCTTTATCTAGAGTGGCCGCTGTCATTTAAAATATTTCGAGCTAGTGGATTTGGGTGCGACTCAAGCCTTTTTAAATATTTTACTTCGTTATAATAGTTTTTACTAATGGCACATTGAGATCCTTGTGAATGTTTGAGTTTTTAACATACCAGGGAGCGACTGTGATTATTCGAAAAAGTTTATTTTGGCGCCTTTAAATTTTTTCGATATGAGGCGCTGAGGCAGGGCCCCATAATTGAATATCGAAGCACCAGATTGGTTTTAAGATATAGTTGTAAAGTAGAAGTTTGCAATCAAGGCTAAGAACAGAATTTCTTCCAGTAAGCCAGTAAATTTGAATTGCTTTTAGTTTCATTTGTGTTAGTTTGGCTTCTATATGTCTTTTCCATGTTAAACGCCGATCAAGATGAATACTGGGATATTTTACATGCGATTGTTGGGGCACTAATTGATGATTGATTTTAATAGGGGGACATGACTCCCGACGCAAGATGAATGTTATATGCACTTTTCCAGTTCAAATATATGATCCTGCAAGTATCGAGATGCTTCATGACACTTTCGTGTACGCTTAAAAAAGCTGTATCATCAGCAAATGTTGAGGTTAGGGTGTAGTTATTTGTTGGCATGTCTGAGGTATATATTATTAAGAATAACAGTTTGCCCATGATGCTTCCCTGAGGAGCTCCAGCGTCAATTGGCTGAGGAGAACTTATGCGAGTGTGTTGATGTTTGTAATACCTCAAAATATTGTTACTAGATCAGACCCTCCAAGCAATTGGTAGACTGCTTTTCGATTGGCTACGAATTTTAACTACTTCGTTATATTTGGTGGTTAAACAGTAGATTTTTCGGAATTTAACTACAACAAAATACATTAGAATCGAATTTTGAGTTCTTAAATTATACTTTTTCGTCACTTTAAAGAGTTGTTCAGATAATTGTTACAGTTACACAACTGCAACAATATCACAATTGAATAATTCCCATATTATCAGCCATGTCACGGAGTACAATTCCGTTCGGATCCGAAAAATCATATTTGTTTATTGATACAAAGTATATTTTGTTAGCTTTTTGGCCTTTAAGATACAGAAAACTCTCATTCCGTTCATGAAAACAAAATGGTTTCATTCCGCAAATTTTTTTCGTAATTTTCTGAAGCACCAAAATACGTAAAGAATTTTCCGAACGGAATTTTTCTCTATGACATGGCTGAATATTTACTTCTTCACAACGATTTGCTATTGAATAGTGAATAATACAAAAAAAAAATGCGTAAAAGAGGACAAATTGTATTTAAATTGCAATGTGATCGGTGGTACGGGCGTGTAAAATAATATAAATTTATAAAATTATGTAAAATAAAGTGAAATTTTAAATATTTGAAAAAAAAAATCCAAATGTTACCGGAATCCATATGTTACCGAAATGCATTCTAACGAAGGTTGTATAAATGAGTGCACAAAACAGCCCAAACTTACTCTTTGGCTAGATTTGGTAACGTTTTAATAATTTCTTATGCATTCATTTTTTTTTTTTTGAGCCAATGAAAGTAAAATTAATAAAAATAAATTGATAGCTGTTTTTTTTAAAGGATATTAGTGATTTTTTGAAATTGTTTGTTTCTTTAATGACTTTAAAAATTTTTGTGGAAAATAAGTGTTTTTATTTAATTTTTCTAGTGAAGATCAACGTCATCAGTGAAGAAATTTTGTGTTTGAACAAAATCACTGTAAATTCATTTAAAAAAATTTGTGCACATTAGCAGCCGTATTCATAACGAAAATTTGGCATGAAGTTAGCACAAAGTTCATTCATAATAAACTTACCAAACTCTGGCTAACGATTTGCTAAACTATTGTTAACAAGCTGCCAAACGTATGCCAACTTGTGATAAACAGGCGTTTAATGTTGAATAATTTTGTTTGTTTTTTTTAATACACTGTTTTTTTTTTTTTTTTTTTTTGAATTTAGAGTCCTTTTTAAATTTATCTTAATTTAAAAACATTTCAAATTTTTATATTAAGAGGGAAAATAAAAAAAAAAAATGAAATTAAATGAAAAAACCAGCGATGATTAATGCAAAACGTGTTGCATTTTTGAGTAAAATAATGTGGCATCATTAATATTCAGAGTTGATTTATAAAAAGTTAGCAAACGGATAAAATTCGTTATGAATAAACTCTGTGTTAAGAAGCTGCTAAGCTTAATCAGCATTGAAGTTAGCAGCTCGTTGTACGTAGTGTACAAACGGTGGCTCAAAACGATGTACACAAATTTTTTTGTTTAAGTGTACTGTAGATTTTTTAATATTTGCAAAACTTTTAACTCATTTATTTTTTTATTTTACTCCGACTTTCCTTACAAAAACCCACAAAGATAAAAAGATAAAAGTAAAATGGCCTATTTTTTATTATAAAGCACAATAAGAAAAAATATAACTTCAAAAGAGCACATTTGGGATCCAAAAGCGATACAACTAAATTTAATTGATATTAAACTACCAAAGCGCTCTAATTCTTCATAAAATATAGGCACTAAGTGGATTCTTAATGTAAATATTACCATAGTGGGACGATGTTACATCATCAATAAGAATTGAATAGCAAAAGCGATAGATTTTTGCTAAATGGGGAAACTATTTTGATTATTTTTCGATCGAAATTGTTTGCAGGGGAGGTGTGCAAAATTTAAAGAGCGAGAAGACCCAGCAAACACAAAGTTAAGCGTTTGAAATATGATGCTGCATTAAATTTTCTACTTAAAACTTTCAAACAAAAAAAAAGCATTTTTAAAATAGTTTAAATCAAGGTCCTATACAAAAAAAATTAAAAATTGTCTCCCATCACCAAATTTATATCTAATTCATAATATCAATCAAACCATTTGTTGATTTTGCACCTATTACCAAAATTATTATATTGATTACTAAAAATTTTAGAATTGTGAATATTTTATTTCAATATTTGTTATTTTAATTCAAAAAATAATCAAGAAACTTTGCAATTTCAAACAATGTGTTAATTTATTTAAATAAATATTGACAATTCCCAACAACAATTCTACAAGTTTAAATTATTTTGTTTTAAACGAAAAAAGTCAATTAAGATTTTTTGATATTTATTTAATATTTTTATTAAAAATTTATTTCAAAACCACTTAAATGTTAATTAAATCAATATTAAATTTTTAATTTTCTTTCAACTAAAAAAATTAATTGATTCAGTTATCACATTAATTAAATTTAAATATATTTTAAACCATTTTTTTAATTAATGAAAAACTTTTTTCTGTGTACCGATAATGAGCAATATCATAAAAATTAAATTTCTGTTGTCAAATTAAATTTTTTGCTAAGCAATTATTAAAATGGAAGTTCTGTTTGCTGGACAAGTATTCCTAAAACATTCTTTTATTGTTGATATGGCCAATGGAATGAAAATTTGTATTTGAGTTTACCAAGATGCCTTTAAAAAATGTTATCAATAAATAAAAGTTAGGCCTGGAGCAGAATAAGTACATGCTTGAGTTTTGTTTTCATACTTGCTTATGTATCATTAGTGTATTTATTTGTACTGTTCCCGTACTGTTTTACATTTTAGTCCATTAGTGAGAGAAATTTTTTATGCAAGTGCAGGACCGCAACTATTATATTACAACAAGTCGTGTTGCCATACTTATTACACTGTCATATATAGACATTTAAACATTTATTCTTTTAATACTTTATTTTTTCCTTTATCGTTTTACTAATCCTTATCCCTTGTAATGTTTTTTTTTTTAATTTATTCCTTGAATTACATTTTAATAATTTTGTTTTCATTTCCCTTTCCAAGAACAACTTAAAAAACTTTTTTATAAAAGTTTTAAGCTTTTCATCATTAATTTCAATTAAACTGAACCATGAAATTTATTAAAAGATTAAATTCATACAATATTTTCTTTTCCAAAAAGAAAATAAAATAAATAACAAGAAACAACAATGTGAAAATACAGAGGAATGGCAAGAGAAGGGAAATAGTAAATTATAGATATTTTAACATTATGTGGCATTTTGAAACGTACACAGAGACCTCAACATATATTTCGCGCTTATCTTAGAATTAAATAAAACGTACCAAAAAGCCAAGTAAGTAAGCGCAGATATACATTAACACGTTGTGCATATGAGCAGTTAAATATAAATACGAGGTTAAGCAGAAAAGTCTTTTAAAAGGAAACTTATAATATTATCAAAAATGGTTTGTTTTTTTCAAAGGGTCCAAAATGGTTTGTTCACTTAAAGAAATGACTTACTTGATTTAAGCCCTAGAGAAAATAATGTCAAGGTGTTAAATGACATCTCCTTAGAAGACAATTGAATAGGATAATTAAAACAAAATTCGAAATTCGACAACTTAAATGGGATTGGATGGGTCATTCGTTGAGGAAGCCCTCAACAACATCACTTTAACGGTGCTTGACTGGAATCTACAGGAAAGCAGAAGCAAAGAAAGACATGCTTATGAAGGAGATTAGTTGAATCTGACAGGCAGCAGGGCGCGCATGGCGAGCAATATAAACTTTAGCATTAGATTAACCAAATTTTACATTGTTTGTTGAGGCCCAAGGTGGAACACCATGGAACTTCAGGAATTTAATCATAATTACACAGAAAAAAGTCTTTTATCAATTAAAAAAATGATTCAAAAAGTATTTAAATTTAATTAATGTGATAATTGAATCAATTATTTTTTTAGTTAAAAGAAAATTAAAAATTCAATTTTGATTTAATTAACATTTTAGTTGTTTTGAAATAAATTTTCAATTAAAATTTTAATTAAATAACAAAAAGTCTTAATTGACTTTTTTCGTTTAAAATAAAATAATTTAAACTTGTAGAATTGTTGTTGGGAATTGTCAATATTTATTTAAATAAATTAACACATTGTCTGAAATGGAAAAGTTTTTTGATCACTTTTTTAATTAAAATTAAAAATATCATTTATTGAAAATATTTTTTCAAAGTTTTAAAATTTTTAGTAATCAATATAATCATTTTGGTAATAGGTGCAAAATCAACAAATGGTTTGCTTGATATTATGAATTCGGAAAAAATTTGGTGATTGGAGAAATATAATAATTTTTTCTGTGTATAATTTAACATACAATTTTAATGCATGGCTGCGCAATCTTAAGACCTTATGACACAAAATTAGTAATGCATTTTTTAAGATTCGGTGAACAGTGCATATATTTATAATGTTATAGAAAAATTTACCAAGTGTTAAGAGTTGAGCTGTATTAAAATAAATAGCAAACTGACAAAAATTTTACTTATGTTATCGATAAAAAATTAAGTAATGTAAAAAAAAAATTTTTAATTGTTTAACTTAAGATGGACATTTCAAGCTTGAAATATTAAAAGTGTTGCTGAATCACCGGTGTATGGGCGATTTACCGCTTTTTGTTTTTATATTTCTCATCAAAAAAAAAGTTGACAACATTTAATAAAATTGACAAAACCATAACCATCCTTACAAGAAGACTACTGGTCATTTTACTCGTAAAATGACCGGTAGTTTTGACCACTATATTGGATAAAGTTTCTATTGGTTTATTAAGAGCAAAACGAAGAAACTAACCGAAACTCTTGTGTACATGTGATTTTGCCTCTCTTTCTAACTAAAGCCTCTAGTACACGGCATGTAAAAAGCCACATGCGCATGTGGTTCTGATGTAATTTTGACGTCAATGCAAAGCCACAATAAGCATTGTCTGTTGTGTGATGACGTCAAAATTACGTCAGAACCACATGCGCATGTGGCTTTTTACATGCCGTGTACTAGAGGCTTAACTAATTCCACTCGGCTACGGAACATATAGCTGTACTGCTTACTACGCTGCTTTATATTAGTTAGTGATCGCGTAAATAATGGTTAACACTAACTGGTTAGTCATAACGTAAATAGAGGGTAGCACTAGCTAGTTAGTCATAGCGTAAAAATTGTTAAGTACTAACCTTTATAAAATAATGTTTTTTTTTATTTTAGTTTTAAAATAAAGTTTTTATTAAAAAAAAATTTAATCAAGCTGGCTTCATTAAAGTATATAATAGGTGTGGGTGCGGGATTTCTGTTGCTGCTCTATTACGTTCCTTTCTCACATGGGTCTGGATTTCGTTTTGGGATCTTATTTATAAAAGTTCTTTTGTAATGGAGGTAAACGTACTCGTTACCAATTAATTTCTCGTAGATCATATAAAGAAATATTATTTTGTTAACAACTTGTGACTAATAAGCCGAATACATATGTACATGCATACATACTTGAAAAGTCATCAGGATTTTAAATATTTGGTATAATTTGCTCCTTTATTTTCACCACCAAATCTTTAACGAGTATCCCGGCCAAAGCAGCCACCCGAATGAAAATTTACCACCACGTTTTCTGGAGCTGCCATCAGTACGCCCTCCTTTACATTAATATGGTGATAAGCAAATTAATTTTTTAACTTAACATGGCAAATAACATTTTTAATATTTAATTTAAACCACAGAACTAACATTTAAACAATAAAATTTTTTTACAAGAATCGACAGGCCAAGCGTATGAAAAAATTATATTAAAAAATTGGCATTATTTAGGTTGTGTTATTTGTTAGAGTGGAGCAACGAATGTAAAATTGTTGCAAGTGTGTAAGTAAATTTTTTTTTTTTAACTTTTGGTTATGCATTTCTTGTAGGGATGGTATAGTTTGTTCTCAATTTTAAAGCCCATGTAATGTCAAACAAAAGAAAATAACGAAAAAATTAAAACAACCGTCAAAAATAAAATAAATTAATATTATTTTTTTAAAAATTTCTTAATATATGTATGTAAAACTTTTATAATACCAAATTTTAATCAAAAAGCAATTGCAAATGAACAATATATTGAATAAACTTTAATATTGTATAAAAAAAGTGAGTTGCAATATCTAAAAAGTGAAAAATAAGTTAAACTTTAAATATTTGCAATTGAGTAATGTTTCGTTTGACATCACATGGGTAAATAATGACAACTCTCCCTAATGAACCTACCTGGTTCTTATTAAACTATGACCATAACAAAAGAAAAAAACGAAAACACTTCGTTTACAGTTTTTATAAAGGGTCCGTCAAATAACTTTTTTTATTTGAAAATGCTATAAAAAAAACTACTGAATATTTTCTCAAATTTCTTTTTTTATTTGAAAGTACAATCCTTCCGGTTAATAATGGAAAATAATTTCATTCAAATGGCTGCCTCGGCTGATTATGCAGTAGCCTACACGATCGGTCCAATTTTTAAGCACATTATCGATTGTGTGCAGCTGTATTTCAGCAATGGCTTCACGAATATTGTTCTTTAAAGCGTCAATTATCTCTGGCTTGTCGGCGTAACACTTATCTTTGACGGCACCCCACAAATAATAGTCCAACGTTGTCAAATCGCAGCTCCGAGGTGGCCAAACGACATCAGCTCTGCGGCTGATAATGCGATCTTCAAAACAGGGCGTAAAACATCGAGTGTAGCTTCGGCTGTGTGGAACGTAGCGCCGTTCTGTTAAAACCAAATGTTGCCAATATCTTCCTCTTCAATTTTTGTGAACAAAAATTCGTTCAACATGGCCCGATAACGATCGCCATTGACTGACGGCCACTCCTTGCTCATTTTCGAAGAAAAATGGCTTCACGCACACTTCCTGCCACAGCAGCAATATTCTCGGGTGTACGCATAGTTTTTGGCTTTTCACGCTTTGGTTTATCAATGAGGATGCCAGTTTCTTTCACTTTTTTCACAAGATAACGAACATACGGAGCTGACGGTGCTTCTCTTCTTTCAAAATCCGTACGCAATTTTCGCACACATTCTGCAACATTAGCATGATTTTCCAATTAATGTCGCAATATTTCCCAGCGTTGTTCAAGCGTATACACAACCATATTCGTTCAGCGGAAGGATAAAACTAATTATCTGTCAAATCAGACATGAGCTAAGCAGTAGTTTTTAATGAATAAAAAATGAAGTGTCATCAGGGCTTTACGTAGGCACTAATTTTCCCGCTACTAAAGAAAAACACGGATTGCAAACTGCGGATATCGTTTTACAAAATAATAATGATTTTAAGCACACAGCCATTGTTACGCAAAACTAGTTTAATGACATGGACTTCAATGTTCCTGATTGGACGCCCTAGTCACCCAATTTTAACTTTATCGAACACTGCTGGGGAGTTTTACAAAAAGGCGTTGTTGATTAGCCTTTGTATGGAATGGTAAGGAACCCAGCGACTGCAGTATTCTGCTCCGTATAGAGGGAGCTTTTACTAAGTCTGGGTTCATACTATGAAAGTTTAATTTCAGAAAGTCTGAGTTTATCGCTGAGATGGAAAGTCAACATATTTTTATTTTGAGCCAACACTCAGGGGATGCCCCCTACTAATGCCATGCATTGTGCTGGTATAAGGAAAATAGGTTATGAGAAAAAAGGAAAGAGGGTATAGTGTATGTGGACATTTAATTTTAACTTTTCCAAAATTGTAGCCGGCTGGGAAGACTTCTGCCGGGAGTATATTCCACATACGCTTAGCTCGACGGAGAAAGGAATTTTCTCTGTAATGCGTTATGCGATTCATTGGACAGTCGACAACGAACGGATGTGATCTACTGGAAAGGCGATTTCTACGGGCATGTACGTGCGTCTTAGGGATGAGTTCGCCCGTTTAGCGATAGAACAATGTCACACAACCCACATTCCGCTTATGCTCCAATGAGTCAATAGAGCTGGATACCCTACTATCATTGATGAGCTTCATCGCGTTTAAAGCACCTGCCCAGATATGGAATTTGTATTCCATTTTCGGTCGGATATAGCCGCTATAAATAGTGAGGAGATCAGACGGAGTGAAGTAGTTTGTTGTTGCACTCATTTTAATATATAGTTTAAGACCCCGGGATAGTTTTTGATTGACTTTAGGTACACTAAAAAGAAAAATCAATCCATCCTTACTCAAATCAATCCGAAGCGGTATCAATAGCACGGTGAGTACGGATTTTCTTGAATCAAGTACAAAAAGATTGATTCTAATACGGATTATTCCATCGCGAAATACTCAACTTATCCATATTCAAACCCGAATTCACACTTAAAATAACCCGAAAATGAGATCGATTTAAGTAAAACTGATATTGAATCAATCTCAAAATGCGCTTGATTTAAATATTATAAAGTTGATTTTATCCCGAATTCGTACTTGAAATAAACCAAAACTGAAATTAGAAGGAAAATATTATTTTAATTGATTCACTTACCTGTTTCACAAGTTACAGAGTTCTAATTATAAAATACCAGCATCATGCCCGATATGATTTTTACTTTTTAAACTTAATCTACATATTTAACTAAAAATATAAACTAAATGAGAACTCTTGCTTTCGATTTTAGTTTTTAAACATGAAAATAATGTGTTTTCATTTTGTTCTGTTGTTTTTGTTGTTTCTATACTCAACAAACAAACCGCTTTTTAACTACTTGTGTGGTGTTGTTGTTGTGGCTACAACAAATTTTGATAAGTTATATGAGATTAAAACGCTCACTTTGTTGTAAGTTTACTCTCAGAGTGGTACTACCAACGAAAAGTTCAATCTTTTTTGGACTTGGTTTAGGAAATTTATACTTATTTTAAGAAATTCCGGAATATATTTTCAAAAGTTATCCCATTTATGATTGTTTTGAGTACGTTTTAGTGCTATTCGTACTTGAATTTTTGAGTACGACGCGTACTTAAAGTAAGTATAAAAAGCTTAATTTTTCCCGAATATTTTCTTTCTGTGTATGTATAAGAGGACCTTCAGTTTATAATTTTAATGACATTTTAACATGATTGCATTCGGAGAAAATATGAAGGGTTCAGAGCTGAAGCGAAGTAAATCAAAAAAGAAAATTCGAAAATATTCTCAGTGAACTGCCCTTAATTTCTGGAGCCATTGTCTTGGGCTTATTACCGTTATCTTTGAAACGAAATTCTTTTTGATTTAGTCCGTTACAGAACTGGTTAGAGTTAAACATTGTGGAGAATTTCGAATCAGTTTTGAAATACATACATGTATTATATTTTATGACTTGGTTAAGCTCAGCTCTAAGCCCTCCACATAAAATTCGATGTGGTCACAAAAAACAAATTTCATTTGGTTGAATAAAAGCCTCTTCTTGTTTCCACAACCATATTTTGATCAGATGTATATGTGCCAGGTTGGTCTATTAAAACAGCCGCAAGATAAAAAAATGTAAATTAAATAAGTTTTTATGCGTTTTTATCTCAAAAATGGGTTTACTATTTTTCTACACTCCTACAAATCTTCCCTCGAAATAAGGACATTGAAAAAAATTAGCAAAGGAGGAAAGCCATGACATAAATTTTTGCTTAGATATTCTTTATACGATAACATAAGCGCTTTGAATCGTATTTTATCGAACTTGTTTTTATCATACTTAAAGATAATTTTAAAACTAATCTTCTAACAAACATACGCACACAACACTCATCCCACAAGCGTACGAATTCTAAGTCAACGTTACATTTAAAATGTTGAAACTACCAACAACAACTACAACAACTACGTGTAAAACAATAGTAAATTTGCTAAATGAACCACAAATACAAATAAAGCTTCAACCACTACTAACCAGTGAACATAACAGCAACAACAACTACAGCATGAGCTAATGTTAAGAGAACAACATCCAGCTTTAAAAATAAGTAAAAATCAACATAAAGCAAAACAAAAAATAAAAACTACAACAACAATAATAAGTGACTAAAGGACTAACACTAACAAATTTAACCGCACGATCCTAAACTCTCGCTCTTCTTTTTTTCACAGATAAACACACGCAAACAAACGTGAAAAATGTTAAAAATACACACATAAATATTTAACATCTAACAAACAGCACATCAAGCCAAACACGTTTTATCATACATCACATACACACTTACATACATACTTACGAAAAATTCAACGGCACTCCCCACCGTACCACCCGTTTTATACAATTTAAATTACACTTTCTGAATACGCAAATCACATCTTGTGCATATTAAACAGTCAACTAACTCACATATTCACTATAAATTACACTCTCATTCTGACTCATACATTCAAACAAATACATACGAGTACAAATAAATAAACCTTTACTTCTAACTCCCACTGCAACCCAAACAAACACAAATTTGCTTTTGGTTCATAAAATTGGCAGCAAGACTAGACTTAATACATTTATGGTTTAACGAGTGGTTTGTTTGAACGGCGATAACTTTTGTGGCAAACAATTGTCAATGAACGTGAGTTACCAATAACGAATAAAAAACAATTTTAAACTAAATTAAACAAAAAAAAAACTAAACCTTCATTTGTCAGAGTTTAAAAGTGGAATAAAAATGAAAATTAAAAAAAAGAATATAAGGACACCATTGGAGATAAAAAAGTTTGTAAACTGTTCACTTAATCAAATTTAATGTAGCCTAGAAAAACTTCTCTGGCATTTTAACAACTACCTGTGCAACAACTTTCTAAACGCATTATCTCTCATACTCAATCGTTACTTGAAGCATTGCATTACTATAATAAAGTTATTTCTCGTAATTCAAGCAATAATTTGCATAGCCTAGTTTGCTAGAGAGCAAAGCTAAAAATGAACTAAAACTAACACAGAAAAAAGTGTTTTATCAATTAAAAAAATGGTTTAAAATATATTTAAATTTAATTAATGTGATAATTGAATCAATTAGTTTTTTAGTTGAAAGAAAATTAAAAATTTAATTTTGATTTAATTAACATTTTAGTTGTTTTGAAATAAATTTTCAATTAAAATTTTAATTAAATAACAAAAAATCTTAATTGACTTTTTTCGTTTAAAAAAAAATTATTTAAACATGTAGAATTTTTGTTGGGAATTGTCAATATTTATTTAAATAAATTAACACATTGTTTGAAATGGCAAAGTTTTTTGATCACTTTTTTAATTAAAATTAAATATATCATTTATTAAAAATATTTTTTAAAAATTTTAAAATTTTTGGTAATCAATATAATCATTTTGGTAATAGGTGCAAAATCAACAACTTGTTTGCTTGATATTATGAATTTGGAATATATTTGGTGATTGGAGAAATTTAATAATTTTTCTGTGAATGCTGTCAGGTAATTATTGTTTCTACCATCGTTTCAATTTAAGAAAAATTGAACTGTTTTTAAAAAAATCCCCATAAATGAAACAATTTTCATTTAAAGTGAATTAGGTTTTTTAATTTTAATTTAGGTACCTTTACCTAGGGAAAGCTCTCGCTTTTCGTTAACAATTATTTAAATTTTAACAAAATTACGCCCAAAAATATGTTATTGCGTAATGGACATTTTGATTTATAAAAATATTTACTTATGTAGTATACGAGTATATAAGTTAAAAAAAAACTTTTAATTGTTTGTTTCTTAAAAAAAAATTTTTTTTGGAGCTAATGCTCAACTTTATTTTCTGAATTTACTTAAAAACTAAACAAATTAACCCATTTATCGCAGACCGGTGGTTATAATCACCAGCATTCATACTCTTTATTTTTTTTTTTTTTTGTTGCAATGTTTTTTTTTTCCTGTCAGTTACTTCAAATCTTATTTCGTTATTATATTGTCAGTTTACTTGGTGCGGCAAAAATGGGTTAATGGTTTTCATGAAATCGCTTAAAATTACCATTTATGCAAATGGACAAACTTGCGAGTTTCGTTTGATGTAGCCCTTCTAAATTTATTTTTTAAACAATTAATGTCAGTTTGTGACAAACGTCAATACAAAAAAAATTTTAAAATATAAAAGTAAAATGTTAAAATTTGTGTCTAAAAACTGAAATTTTCCATTCAGCGAAATTGTCCGACGTCTTCTAGATACATATCTGAGAGAAAAAAGTCGGAATCGTATACGAATTCTGTCAGATTTCCGACCCAAAAATTTATGAAGTGGTTGACACGAATTCTGGCGTGGGAAATTCTGATTTTTCGTTTTTTTTTTGTCGGCATTTCTGATAGAAATCTAACATAAATCAAGTAAAAAAGGCATGGGAAATTCTGATGTGTCAGCGAAATTCTTATTGTTTTCTGACAGATAGCTTAAGAATATGGAATAAAATTCTAATCTAATAATAGCACAGATTTATTTTGTTTTATTGGAAAATAAAAGTTTATAATTAGTATTGTGGTTATTTTATTGAACTGTTAATGGTTTTTAATCCAAATTTAGATATTTTTAATTAGGCTTAAGTTCATTGAATTTAATTTTCATTAAATTATTTTTTATGAAGACAGGAATTTTACAACATGAAATTAATTAAAATTTTTTTTTTTTGAATGAACTTAAGCCTAATTAAAAATATCTAAATTTGGATTAAAAACCATTAACAGTTCAATAAAATAACCACAATACTAATTATTGTTAACAGCTAAGGCACGAGCTATGTTTACATTTGTCCTTCAAGTTGTGCTGAAAAAGGTCAACAAGAAAAAAGAAAGACAAAAACATCAAAAAACAAAAAAATGTACTTTGGACTTCAAGAAGAATTCTTGACAAAAAGTACGAAAAAACAGAAGTTAGGAAGAACATGTAAATCAATTAAAATAGATAATCATTCATTCAAAAAAAAGCAAATTTCGATCTACCAAAGTGAAATTCCATTTAGTTTAAGGATTGATGTTTGACTATTTACGTCGCCCGGCCTCAATAGCCGAGTGAGTAAAACGGCAAACCCCACTGACGAGATTGTGTGGTTACAATCGAAAGTAGTCTGGGCAACCTGTCCGTGAACGCCTGGGTTCAAATCTCAGCGCAGTCAAGAATGAAAAATTATCAATAAAAAAAAAATTTTAATTAATTTCATGTTGTAAAATTCCTGTCTTCATAAAAAATAATTTAATGAAAATTAAATTCAATGAATTTAAGCCTAATTAAAAATATCTATAAAAGTTTATAATTAAAAATGTTCTATACATATGTACATACGTACCATTTTTATACCCTTCCCCACTACTAGTAGTGAATGAGGGTATACTTTTTTTTTTTTTTTTTTTTTTCCAATTCAATTTTATTGATTTATAAAAATTTTACAAAAATTTTCTTATACTACCCCGCAAAGCCATACGGCTTGTCTGCAGGAAATAAAAAAACTATTAAACTATGTATATTATATAAATATGTTTTTTTAAAATTCATTGCATTTTACTTTTATATTAAAATTTTAATTCATTGTGAACTTATGAAAAATTGTATTATAAGTTTTTTTCTTTTAAATTTATTTTTCGTGTTTATGATTTCTACAGGTAATTTATTAAATATTGTTGGTAGGGTTACTAATAAAGTGTTTTTACCGTAATCGTTGAGAAAACTTGGCACCTTGAATTTACCTTGTGATCGATGTCTTGTATTATATGAATGATCAACAACTTGAAGAAATCTGGTGTCGTTGTAGAATTCGCTGGTTAGAGTTGTATAGTATATGCTTCTAATATTGAGTAAGTGTAGGTCTCTAGCTATATTATTGATATTGCTGTTTTTATTCTTGTTAAGCTTTTGTTTAGTGTTTTTGTTGGTATTATTGTTGTTAGTTGTTGAAGTGTTTCTTCTGTTAGCGTTGTTATTGCTTATGCTGGTGACATTTGTTGTGTTGTTGTTGAGTGTATTGCTGTGTATTTGGCTAACGTTGCTGTAAATTGATATTGTTGTATTGTTGTTGAGCGCATTGTTGATGTGATCGCTATTGTTGTTACGAGTTGTGTTGTTAAAGTTGTTGTTTCTTGTGTGGTTGTTGCTATTGTGAGTTGTAATAGGGTTGTTGCTGAGGGTATTATTGTGGATGTTGGTTATGTTATTGTTGTTAGAGTAGCTTTGTTTCTTATATAGGATTTTTAATAACTGATCCTGTGTTGCTTGTAAAAGCCTACAGTATGTAGCACTACCCCATGCTGCTATTCCGTGCCTTATATACGATTCAGCTAGTGAGAGGTAAGCCTGTCTTAGTACACTATATGTTGCGTAGTTACTTAAATGGAACAGCATATATGAAGATTTCCGCAGTTTTTTCTGCAGGTTTTCAACGTGTGTTTTCCATTTAAAGTTGCTATCGACATAAACACCTAAGTATTTATACGAATTAAACATTTCGATATGTGTTGTGCAAGTTTCATTAAAGTTTATAGTGTTATTGACTTTATTGTGTAAACATTCTATATTGTGGAATGTTAATTCTATGAATGAAGATTGAAGATGTGGCGGTTTAATGTGCATTACTTTTGTCTTCGTTGCATTGATAATAAGACCGTAGTCATGACACCATTTTGTAGCTATATCCAGTTGATTTTGCATTAATTCCGTGCCAATATGAATGTTTTTGTCACTAACAACTATGGCAGTATCATCTGCGTACGCGAATGTAGTGCTTCCCTGTAAGGACCTCATCAAATCATTTGCATAAATTAGATACAGAATTGGACCGAGTTTTGAGCCCTGGGGCACCCCAAAGTCACACGCTACTTTATCACTAAATTGGTTATTGATTTTTACACGATATGATCTACATTCTAGATAATTTGTAAACCACTTTAGAGCGTTTCCTCTTATTCCAATTCTTTGTAAAGTATGTATTAGTTTTTTATGCGACAAAGTGTCAAATGCCTTACTAAAATCAATATATAAAACTAGACAGTGCATATGATTGCTTAGGCAGCTGTTGATGTAATTGGAAAAATTTCCTAGTAGTTTGTTAATGTTCTTATCTTTTTGGAAGCCGAACTGATTTTTATCGATGATTTTAAATTTGACTAAATAGTCTGTAAGCCTTCTTACTATTACTTCTTCTAGTATTTTTTCAATAACTGGTAAAATTGCTATTGGCCTATAGTTATTATAGTCAGACTTTACACCGTTCTTGTATATTGGCCTTATTATTGATGTTTTGAGTAGATTCGGTACGATTCCATTTTCCAAACCTAAGTTTATTAGTTTTGTTAAGAATGGTGTTACGAAGCTCGCATTATTTTTAAGATCTTTTGGTCTAATACCATCTATTCCAGCACCTTTTTTATCATTTAAGTTTTTTATAATATTGAAAATTTTTTTCATTTAAGTTTTTTATAATATTGAAAATTTCTTCCTCGTTGGTATATTGGAAATAAATTGAGTTTTGTCATACCGTGTGAAACTTTTTTATTTTACATCTAAAAGCGGAAAACGCAAGTTTTTTATTATGATTGTTTTGTTTTCAAATGAAATTTACTGAAGAAACTGGGAAGCATATTATAGATTAAACAGAAAGCCAAAAAGACTTAGTTTTGTGGAAAATATTTTCAAAAAGCATGAAAAACAAATAATTTTTTCAACATTTTGCTTCATAAGCACCACAAAAATTTTCTAAATCAATTAATCAATTTTTAATTATTGCACAGGTCTCTGGAAATAATTTGGTCTTTGCAGATTTAAAACATATCAATTAGTCGACGAGTTATAGGCAAAAAACCATATAAACAATATGCTGAAAATCGGCATTTGACTGCAGATTAAACAGAAAGCCAAAAAGACTTAGTTTTGTGGAAAATATTTTCAAAAAGCATGAAAAACAAATAATTTTTTCAACATTTTGCTTCATAAGCACCACAAACATTTTCTAAATCAATTAATCAATTTTTAATTATTGCACAGGTCTCTGGAAATAATTTGGTCTTTGCAGATTTAAAACATATCAATTAGTCGACGAGTTATAGGCAAAAAACCATATAAACAATATGCTGAAAATCGGCATTTGACTGCAAATGTTGAAGGTCGATTAAAAAAAAATTCAAACTAACATAAACAAACGCCGCGATACGGGTCTTCTAATTTTGCCTCTATTTTCAGCCCTCACTCTCAGAATCGACCTAACCTGAATTTGTTCCACAGTGTTATGATAAACGATTTTACGCCTGAACATTTTATTGCTGGTAAGAAAAATAGCATATTGTCGTTATTATTGAGCAAAGGAAATTTAAAACGATCGATCCAAGTTTCGTGTGTTGATGGATCTCCCAGAACTAAAAATAATTTTAACATGAAAAATAGAATCTGGGAAATATTTCTTTTCTTAAGCTACTTTAATATATTCAACGTTTTTGTATTTTTCGAATTTATTCTATGAGCTAAATTTCAGTTATGTAGTTTATGAAGCTTTTTGTAATAGTTCTATTCCTTAAATTTTAAGGAATGGCCTTATACACTACCAGACTATTATCTTGAAATATATTAAAATTTTTTTTAAAAATTTTTGAAAAAATTATGGCCAACATAAAAGCTAATTTAACGAATTTACGTTCCTGATATTTCGTGTATTGCTATCGGAATTTTTTCAATACCCCAGTCATCAGCAGCAGTTGAGCGCAAAATTAATGAACTTTTTAGTTTTAGGTATTTTTGTTTAACTTTTTTTCCAAGGAGAAATTCGTTTTATAAAAAGGAACAAAATATTGAATAAGTACACATACTCTTTTGCTTGGTGGTCAGTACCATCTCAGTTTTTTTTTTTTCAATTTTCCATCACTGGTAGTTTACTATAATAAAATATTGTTTTTTATTTGACACATTTTCTTTCACAATGTGCTCGTTAAAGAATAAATCGCTTTTCGATCGTTGTTATGTTGTTTAAATTGAAATGCTGCTTCTTTCTTTACGATTTTTTGATAGTGTTTTTTTATTAATTGGAAGCCCCATTGATTTACAGGACACTCACTCATGCTTGTACAAGACTTTTTTTCTTTTCCACTTGTCAATGGGGAGTCAGTGCTGATAAAAAAAAACAACAACAGTAGGAAAAACATATTTCCGCTACAGAAGACAATTTCTTAAAAACGTTTTTTTTATATTTAGATATTGAATTGTGTATGGAAATATTTTTAGTAAATATGTCTAAAAATAATAATGTGTGACTTTAATTGAGTCATAACAAAAGATTAACAATGATCTTTTGTTTGTTTAAAAAAGCAAAATATTTTATTATCTAGATATTATTGTTAAAACTATCAAAATATAATAATTTACCAAATTTAGGCTTAATTTTAATAATAAAGGCTTAATCTCGTGTCTTTGAACATTGCGATATGGGTCAAATTGACGGTTTTTGCGGCAATACATCACAAAATCCTGCTAGAACTTAAAAAATATATACAGATGGCTATGGTGGGTACTTTAGTCTTCGGTAAAAAATTAACTTTCAGTGACAGGAAAAGTAAGCTTAGCAGTGGGTGGTTTAATAGTTATAACGGAATTTGGATAAAAACATACGTTCCTTTACACATGCAAGTAGTAACATGCCACTGTTCTATACATATTATCAACGAAAAAGTGTTCGAAATTTCGTGCCATTTGCTTTTCTGTTTGCACATGCCACTGCCAGTTTATTTTCAAAATTTCATCGAAGCATCAACTTGCGATAATTTGTTTACTTTTTGAATTAAAAAAAAGTACCAGAAAACAAAAAAAAAGCTACCAACTTCATCACATAGTTTTAGTTTTGGGGAAATAGCTTAAATTTATTTATATTAACATTATTTAAGCAAAATTAATGCTCTATAATTAACAAACTTGCTTATTTTAATGGGCGTTACTACAAATTAATCATAAAAATGCATTTAACCGTTTAAACTTTAATTACAGTTCGACAACAATCCAGTCGATTTGCATTAAATTTTGAACAGGGTAACATTTCTAATCGTTTTGACATTTAAGGTCGGTATTCACTATCCTATTTAGTCGCACGATATGTCAAAAAAATCGTGTGTGCTCATAATGTATGACAGTGTGGCTTAAAAATGAATTGAGTAACAGATTTTTTTGAAAAGTCTGTCCGACTTGCAAAAGTTTATGAAAATTTTCATAAAATGATAGATTATATGCGATCAGAGTTGCATTTTCTTGTAAAGTAGCTGAGTCATTTGAGTTTGCATCTTTTTTGTGGGATAGTGTGGCATTGACAGCAGATTTTGCAGACATTTTTTTTATGTCGGATAGAATTCCGTCAGATTTTCGTGTGAATGAATCGTACGATTATGTAGGATAGTGAATACCGGCCTTTAGTGGCATGCAAGTGCCAATTTTCCTCTCGCATAAAATTGTTGTTGCCACTAGAGCTGCCATTGCGAAAAATGTGGGTGTATTAGTAAAAAATTCTGATTGTGTTGAGTTTTTCGAATTGACAGTGGCATGTGTAAATGCTAGGTTAGCTAGAAAAAAAATAAGCAGATTAACCGTTGGAAATTTTTAAAAAGTGGCACAAAATGTGTTTTAATAATTTTTTAATGACTTTTATTTATAAAAAAAAACATAACATAAAACATTACAAGCATAAAACGAATCGAACAAAATAAAAAACATGTAGCGTTGTTAACATTTTCCGACTAAATTCAAAGATTAGTGGCTTAAATTTTTAATGCCTTGTTTTGCTTGTACGGAAAACTTTTATATTTTGAGTTAATACAATATTGTTGAACAAGTGCGATATATTACTTATTTATAAAAAAAAATAATAAAAACTAACTTAAATTATTAATTGATCCCAATTCAAAATGATCATGTAATAAAAAACGAAACAAAAAACATAAAAATCTTATTTCTATCCATATTTGATTATTGGTATAAAAAAAGTAAACCATTTCCAATTGTATTTGAAAAATTCCAAATGTATTTTCAAATTTTCAAAATAAACTTAAAAATTGCCCAAATATAATTATACTAAAGTTTTCTAAATGTGTTTTGAAATTGTCCAAATATAAATTAAAATTTTCAAATATAATTTAAAATTTTTCATATCGTTACCTTAGTCGGAAAAAGTGCTAAGTCCATTTTTTCAAATTATTCAGGAGGGACAAAAAACTGTGTAATTTGTTTTTAGTAGACTTTTTCAAAATCTGTAAATGCAGTTTTTTTTCTTTAGTCCATCCTCTTAAATTACCAGTAATCGTAGGATTTTAAAATAAATCTTTTGCCGACTTATAGGCTTTTTTGGACTTAGTACATTTGCTCTTTGACATTTCATTATTTTAGTAGGGACTTAGCATATTTTCCTTAAATATGTTTCCTTTTATTTCTGGAATTTAGTTTAAGGAATTGTTCCTTATGAACTATAATTCGTTACAGCGGTGTTCGCTGTAACCAAAAAAGCTCAATAAAACTATTAAAAAAGTAGATGTATTTGGTTTTAACAAGAATGTAGTTATTTTATTGGTGTTGATAAACAAAATATTAATTGGTTAACAATAAATAAGAATAAGAATTATTAGTTTAAAGTAAAAGAAATAAATAATAACAAGAAGGTATATTTTTCCCTATGAACATCCAATTGCTTAAAATTATACGATTATGTTGAATTCAATAGTCTATTTATTTTAAGCGGAACCTTCCTATGGTAAAAAAAATAGGTATATAATATTTAGAAAAACAAATCATAGATGAGGTAGATCAAGGTCAGTTTTAAAAATTGCAGTTCTTCGTATTTTCTTGCCGTTATTTTCCTTTTTTCGTTGTAGGGTGGTTCCAAACTTGCTTTTATATTTTTATAGGTTTTACATTTTTATTTACTTTCTGTGGTAAATTATTCCACTCTTCGGTGAAACGAACTTTATACTTTATTTCACAATTTGGTGTATATTTAATTGCACGAATATCTGTTACCTTGTAATCACCTTTACCTCGTCCAGGCAGAATGCTTTTACAAAATTGCAAGGTGTTGACATGTTTAAAAAACGAAAAGTCTTAATATGAATTCGACGTCTTTTAGTTGGAACAATTTTTAATAAGCTATTAACATAAGCGTTTTTTCGAACCATGGCATTTTCAAAAATTCCGTAAATATTTTGCATCTCTCATCATCTGTGATCTGTACGCACCTTATACTAACATCTCCTTTACATTTTCATATATTTCCTATCGCACGTCGTTTTTTCTTTTATCGTAAGTCCATCTATTTACTACTTTTTTGTCTTCCCAAATAACCTTTACCTCTTTCCCTCCGTTTTTTTTTTCTTGGCCCAAACCAAGCAGAGTTTTCTACACGACCTCTCCTCTTGCGTTTTTTTTATGTCGATGGTAACTCATACGATTCATCGGAATCACTGGTAAATCCATAGGGAACCAGACCTTTAACTCCATCATCCGACTCAATACCATAATCGTCACAATTGTAGTTATTTTTCTGAGCAGAGTTCATAGCAAATATCTAACAAAATTTATAATTAACAATGGTTTCCCAGATACAATAAAAAAGCTGTACAATATAATTCGAATGAAGACAGTAAATACTTAAGATTGTATTTAGGGCGATTGTAATAACGAAAAAAATATTGAAAATAACCAAAATTCTCAATGCATGCAAAAGCATTTAAAACTGTAATCACTTTGATATAACGAATTATATGAAATGCAAAGTAGATATTTAATATTGTAGCTATTGCCAAATTGCTTGCTATTAAAAAAAAAAAATTAGTTCCTTTCAACTGGACATGGCATATTTTCTTGTTTTTTAAAAATTTTTTTTTTTTTGGACTTAGCATATTTGCCTACCACTTCATTCCAGCAAGAAAAAACAAAATAATGGTATTATTTTTGCTTGTAAATTATGTATTTTGAATTATACTAGCAGGCTACATCAAAATCTCAATTTCGACGAAAAGTGGACTTAGAACTTTTTCCGACTAAGGTAATGATATGTTTTTAAAAATTGTCCATATGTATTTCAAAATTTAACAAATGTGTTTAAAAATTTTACAAATGTATTCAGAAAGATATATATGTTATGGAAAGGAGGATATAGGGAGTAGTGCTTACCGACATTCAATCTGAACCTTTTCATGTTGAAAGTGAGAAGGAGGGATTCCACAAGAAGGTCATTCCACAAACGAACAGTCCGGCCAAATAACGACTTTTTCCTTGTAATGCGTTGTATGATGTACCGGCCAATCGACCACAAAAGGATGTGCACTTTAGAGAACACACGTATTACGAACAAACGTACCAGTTTCGAGAACCAGATCCCAAATTTCATCAAAAAAACATCCTACTGTTGAAGCGATAAAACAGGGAAATACAACCCAAGTTGCGACGGATCTCAACGGAACAAATATCATTGGATACTGTTAGCAATGAGAACATTCGCCATCTCCTGCACGCGGTCGAGAAGCTTCAAAATATACTTTGAAGCACCGGCCCACACATGCGAGTTATACTCTATTCTCGGTCGGATATAGAAGATCAAATGGAGAGAAGTATCAGTTTTACTGTTTTATAAACCGAGGCACTTGAATGATTCACACCTTAAATATGTGTTTTGTTCATCGGGAATCACATTGTATTTTCATGTCCAGAACATTAAGACATATGACACCAAATCAGTTCATTATTTAGTCTAGCTCCTTCGTTATTTTAATTATTATGGAACTCGGAAGATATAAATGAAAGAGGGAAAATAAACTTTTTTCCTTAAAAGTCCTTATAAACGAGATAATGGTTAAAGAAAAAACATAACGATGGTTTAGTCTAAAAAAGGCATAACTATATTTTTTGATAGTTTACAGGTGAAGGAAAACATCCGTAAAATTTTTTATAATGAAAAAAGTTTTATCTAATTTTTTATATAAAAATGCAACAACTTTTATAAGGGTGGTTGAACCATAATGCAGGATGTAAATTCTGTGTCACATCATAACGTCAGGCTTTTTTGTCGAACTTAATTTGATATTTCTTTGCTTCAGTGTTTAACAAATTCACCACTGACCATTTCAAGCATCGTCAATACGCCGAATGGCTGTTCGAATAGTGACTATACAAAGAAAATCATCTTCAGTGACGAGGCACACTTTCACCTCCGTGAATTCGTTAACAAGCAGAATGGACATATTTGGGAAAATGACAATCCACGAGTGTTTGTTAAAAAGCCGATGCATCCACAAAGAGTGACTGTTTGGTGTTGTTTATGGGATAACGGGGTAATGCAGTTACCGTGAATGTTGTTCGCTATCGTGAGATAATAACGGACTTCTTGTGGCCAGAAATTGAGGATATGGACCTGGACAATATGTGGTTTCAACACGATGGTGTCACTTGCCACACAGCCAACGAAACAATGGCTCTTTTGCGCCAGAAATTCAATGGTCGTGTTATCTCACGTCGTGGCGATATTAATTGGTTGCTACGATCATGTGATTTGGACTTATTTCTTTGAGGATATTTAAAAGAAAAAATGTACGTCAATGAGCTAGTCTATCATTGCCGGGGTTGCGGGTTCGATTCCCGCCGGAGACTCTGGTCTCCTGCAAACAAGCGTGAAACTTCGCGGGATTAGCGTAGGAATAATAATAAAAAAAAAAAAAAAATTAAGGATAAGATAATTCGGCACATTAGATTCATTGAAAATATGGACCATCGGAAGGAGTTATGCCACCAAAGCCTTGGCGAGCATTTGCCCGAAATTTTGTTTCACACATAATTGTCATATTTCCTTCTATCAAAATAAAAATATTAAGATAATTCTCTGAAAACCTTTTGTTTTATTTACAATGAACAACGTGTGTTTTGGTTAGAGCACCCTTTACTAAAGCCCCCGGAAATTTTAAAACAAAATGCATTTGACTACCAGGACAAACAAAAAACGATATTTAAAAAAAATGTTACGCCTTTTTTATATTAAACCGTCGATAGTGAAATTTTTTAAAATTTCATTTGTTTCCTACTCCTCAAGAATACGAATTTTAAAAAAAAAAAGCAATCCTACAATCAAATCCTTTGAAATGGATAAATGCCATAAAAATCCGTATTTGAAGAAATAATTTATCTTACATCATAAAGTCTTCTTTTTTTGCCACTTATTTTCATTGCCAGTCACACATATATTTTTATTGTCTCATGTGGCATATGAGTGTCATTAATTAAATGAATGGCAGATTTTAACAGATTATCCTTTTTATTCATCTCCTTATGGATTCAGCATTTGCATACAAAAATATAAAATTCATATTTGAGTTTTTTTCTTTGTACAAATTACAAACTAAAAGGACAGAATAAGGGTAGAGTAAAATGTAATTAAAATCACATGCATATACAATATTTTATTTATTTATGTATGTATGTGTGTATGTATGTGTGTGTGTGTGTGTGTGTGTGTGTGTGCTCAAACACATGCACTTTCCTTAAGTGATATGTTAAACTGAAAAGTGATATATTAAATTAAAATAAAATGCTTAAAAGAAAAAACGAAAGCGCATAAGGAAAATAAAAAAATTAAGGCAAAAGTAATTAAGACTTAAAAACAGGGACCGTAACAGTTATTCCTTTTTTCATAAAAGTCAGATAATAACAGTTATTTTTTGATTTTTATTTTTTCGATCAAAAATAACAGTTATATTTTGATTTTTATTTTTTTGAACAAAAATAACAGTTATTTTTTGATTTTTATTTTTTCGATCAAAAATAACAGTTATTTTATGATTTTTATTTTTTCGATCAAAAATAACAGTTATTTTTTGATTATTATTTTTTCGAACAAAAATAAAAGTTATTCTTTAAAGAAATGTACGTGTTATAATTATTGAGTTGTGTTTAAATATTTATTTTAATGCGCATAAGAAATCCCAATGATGATCACACATTAAAATAAATATTTAAAGACAACTCAATAATTATAACACGTACATTTCTTTAAAGAATAACTTTTATTTTTGCTCGAAAAAATACTAATCAAAAAATAATTGTTATTTTTGTTCAAAAAAATAAAAATTATAAAATAACTGTTGTTTTTGATCGAAAAAATAAAAATCATAAAATAACTGTTATTTTTGATCGACAAAATAAAAATCAAATAATAACTGTTATTTTTGTCCAAAAAAATAAAAATCAAAAAATAACTGTTATTTTTGATCGAAAAAATAAAAACCAAAACTTTAAAAATCTATTATCATAGAAAAGTTCATAAGGATCAATATGGTATACTTGAATCAGCTTGCCGGCATTTAATTCTATATGCTTTTTTTGTTTTAAAATATGAAAATAACTGTTATTTTCGGTCCCTGCTTAAAAAAATAAGAATCGAAGAAAAACGCTATAAAACTGAAAAACGACATTATTTAAGTAAGGCTTGTTTGACGCGGGGTTATCTTAAACGAAAATTTCGTGTTAAGAAAAATGGTGTTAAGAAACTAAAGCAGAATGGAGGTTTACGTTCCCGGCTTTTCCAAAAAAAAAAATTCTCGGCCATATATTTTATTGCGTTTTAAGAAAAATATGCCCAGATATTTATATTAACATATTTGTGCATAAAACAAAACATATAATTGTTTCATTAAACCAGGGCTGTGGAGTCGTCAGAAAAAAGTACTAACTCCGACTCTGACTCCAAACCCTGAACTTTTTTAAGTGATTAATTATATCATAAATAAGTAAGATAGGCTGTAATTTCCTTCGGTATTCTAAAGTTCTCAAGCCAATGAGGCGGCACTTAGATTCATAAGGAACAAGAATTGACTGTGTGAACGTAAGGCATATTTAATAAACACAATTTGGTACGACAAAGATTTATAGGACTAAAAATTACACTATAAAATTTCGTGAAGCTCGGTCCATAATTTACCTTATACGGTCCAATATTATGCTCACTCTGGGAAATTATTTAAATATGCCTAAAACCATAGCAGATGTAGATATTGTGGTAAAATGTGGTCCGATTTTGGTTCATATGGCCAGAAATAATATCATGCAATTTTCTGTTTATCGTTCCATATTAGATCATCCCATATTAAGCAGCCTTCTTAAAAGCTCTTTTAACGCTTAAACAAATTTCACTACACTATTGAAATTTGTTCTATTTAGATTTTTAATAACAGAAATAACTCTACAGGATTTCGTGATGATTAGTTCATAATTTACCAAGGGTCAAATATAAATTCCCCTCCTGAAAAACATTTTAGTTCGGCATAAGCTGTTACGAATCATGATATTTTATTCAAGTTAGTTCAAATTTCTAGAAATAAAAGCATAACAGTGTCTGATTTTCGTCCAGTCGGTTTGAACCGGAACCAATTTGCATACTGACGTCCGTTTTTATAAAGATTAATTGAAAATTTATGGCTCTCACATATTCTCATATCTTCTAACATCCGGCACAGCCGAATATATCACTCTTACTTGTTTTTAATGCTTTACCTCGCGAGTTTTTGTGGTTACTACGACTACGACTTCGATTCCGGTACAAAATTCTCAACTCCGACTCCACAGCCCTGCAATAAACTGAACATTTCACGAAAAACTTAAAAATTTTGATATATCTCTGTTTGTTCTTTTATAACAATATAAATAATTATACAATTATTATAATAATTATAATAATTTCAACTTTAGATATTTTTAATTAGGCTTAAGTTCATTGAATTTAATTTTCATTAAATTATTTTTATGAAGACTGGAATTTTACAACATGAAATTAATTAAAATTTTTTTTTTTTTTATTGATAATTTTTCATTTTTGACTGCGCTGAGATTTGAACCCAGGCGTTCACGGACAGGTTCCCCAGACTAGTTTCGATTGTAACCACACAATCTCGTCGGCTATGTTTACATTTGTCCTCCAAGTTGTGCTGAAAAAGGTCAACAAGAAAAAAGAAAGACAAAAACATCAAAAATAAAAAAAATGTACTTTGGACTTCAAGAAGAATTCTTGACAAAAAGTACGAAAAAACAGAAGTTAGGAAGAACATGTAAATCAATTAAAATAGATAATCATTCATTCAAAAAGCAAATTTCGATCTACTAAAGTGAAATACCATTTGGTTTAAGGATTGATGTTTGACTATTGACGTCGCCCGGCCTCAATAGCCGAGTAAGTAAAACGGCAAACCCTACCGACGAGATTGTGTGGTTACAATCGAAACTAGTCTGGGCAACCTGTCCGTGAACGCCTGGGTTCAAATCTCAGCGCAGTCAAGAATGAAAAATTATCAATAAAAAAAAAAAATTTTTAATTAATTTCATGTTGTAAAATTCCTGTCTTCATAAAAATAATTTAATGAAAATTTAATTCAATGAACTTAAGCCTAATTAAAAATATCTAAATTTGGATTAAAAAACCATTAACAGTTCAATAAAATAACCACAATACTAATTATTGTTAACAGCTAAGGCACGAGCTATGTTTACATTTGTCCTTCAAGTTGTGCTGAAAATGGTCAACAAGAAAAAAGAAAGACAAAAACATCAAAAATAAAAAAAAATGTACTTTTACTTCAAGAAGAATTCTTGACAAAAAGTACGAAAAAACAGAAGTTAGGAAGAACATGTAAATCAATTAAAATAGATAATCATTCATTCAAAAAACAAATTTCGATCTACCAAAGTGAAATACCATTTGGTTTAAGGATTGATGTTTGACTATTGACGTCGCCCGGCCTCAATAGCCGAGTGAGTAAAACGGCAAACCCCACCGACGAGATTGTGTGGTTACAATCGAAACTAGTCTGGGCAACCTGTCCGTGAACGCCTGGGTTCAAATCTCAGCGCAGTCAAGAATGAAAAATTATCAATAAAAAAAAAAAATTTTTAATTAATTTCATGTTGTAAAATTCCTGTCTTCATAAAAATAATTTAATGAAAATTTAATTCAATGAACTTAAGCCTAATTAAAAATATCTAAATTTGGATTAAAAAACCATTAACAGTTCAATAAAATAACCACAATACTAATTATAATAATTTCAACTCTATTTTAACATCTTCTGTATTTTCTTCGTCATAGAAGTTAGCATGAGTAGTCCCTATTCCTAAAAAGCAATTCATAGTGTAGAAGACTTAAGACCTATTTCAATCCTTCCCACACTATCTAAGGTAATGGTAAATATTCTCAAAAACCAAATTTTATCGTTTGTTAGTCGGGACATTGTTGCCTCTCAATATACTTTTCGTCGTGGGCATAGCACTACTTCCTTGTTGTTAAATTTAACTGATTCTGTACGTGATCATATAAATAGAGATAAGTTTTCGTTGTTAGATTTAAGCAAGGCTTTTAACACTATAAATTTCACTGTGTTGATAGCCAAATTAAGAGACTTGTTTAAATTTTGTAGGTCTGCATGTAGATTGATTTATTCTTACCAAGGCGAATTCATGCACGTGACCGCATCATGAGATAGAGTTATGCTAGCTATCCCTTTTTTTAAAAAATAATTTGTATTTGAGTTTTGTAAAAAGTTGGAATGAATGTCAAAATTATTTGTTGAAAATATAAACAAGGGATTTTTTTTTTTGTTTATAAAGTATACACAATTGCTTTAGAAGGTAAATATTTTTTCTGTATTGCAAATTTATTGTGGCTCCACTTATTCACTTTTTTGTTTTATAAAATTTTAATAAGTTTTTTTCAAGTATTTAGATTTTTATTGAATTTTTAATTATAACTAATTTTTACACAAAATGTAAACAATTATTAAATATATTAAGGTCTTAAAAACATTAGCACAAATGGATAATGCTCTTTCCACTATTGATGTTTGGGTATAAAAACCAGTTTTTGTCATCTTAAAGAAGAATAAGTTACTTAAATATAAATCGAGCTAAAAGGAGCACGTGTTAAGCGAGGCCTACCTGTAAACGTATACTTTCTTTAGCTGTGCTTGGGCTGCAAATCTCGACATGTACGGAAAAATATGTAGAAAATTTAAATATTTTAAAACTTGTGCAAAAATGTCCGCTATTATTTATAACAAAGAAAACACACGAAGAAAGAATGAAAGAATATCAAAAATAAAATAAAAATTGCAATAATTTTTAACGTTTCTTTTTTGTGCGCCTTAAACACCTTTTTTGTTTGTTTATATGTATGTATAAGTTAGTGTGAAGTGTTATCCTGTCTCGTCATTTTTAACGGAAATTACACTTTAATATTCATTTCCGATTTAATTTACATACCAACTTCCGCTTTTTTTTATTATTACTTTTTTTACTATTCACAAATTGAAATTGCAGACGGGTCATTTATAAAAAGTATTTTGCAGCTAAAAAAAAAAAGAATAGTCATGAATGTTTAGAAAAAATAACAAATAGCAAAAATATATAAACGAATGACATTGTACATGTTAAAGTCTTAAAGACCGTGTGCATGAAAAAATATGTCAAAACATGTCAACATGCTGAGAAAACTAATCAGTGTCACATATTTTTCTTACTGTTGTCAAGATTAAGTTGTTTAATGGAATATAATTTTTTTCAAACAAATTGAACTCTGCTGGCTGTTTTATTGTGTTTTTGGTAATTCAGTTTGCTTTTATACAAAGAAATTACTATATTTTAAGTAGACATACAAATGTTTTAATTGTATAATTTAAGACGGTATGAAATAACGCCCACAAAATAACCCACCAAATAAAATAGGAAATAACGCACAAAAAATTGGGACATCAACAAAGATTTTAGAGGCGTTATTTAATTTTTTTTTTTTTGGGAGGGGGGGGGGGTATTGTTTAATTTTTTGATTAAGGGATTATCTCATATACATAAATACCAAAAAAAATCATTACAAAATAAAGCCCCAACATATTTTTTTAAGGGATTTTTTAATTTTTTACTTTTGGACCTATAGAGATACTTTTGCAATTTTTCCTTTGCTGGAAAGAAGACTTCTTGAAGTTTGCCACAGTCTTAATCATATTAAAATCGGTTTCGCAGTTGCTGAGAAATTTAAGGTCAAAATTTAACTTTTGATGTTTTTTGTCATTTAGTATGAAAATGTTTTTGATTGAGATTGAGAATAGTAGTATTTTTTTATTCAAAAAGGGCGAGGTTTTTAAGTGCACTGTTTTAAGAACTTTTTATTCTATATAACTGCCAAATTTCATTAAGATATCTTTATTAATGTCAGATTTATAGAATGTGTAACCTAAAAGTTACTATTTTTTTACTCATATTGAAAGCATTTTCATTCATTTACACTATAGAAATAATAATTTTAATGTGTGGCAACCCACAAGTCCTACGTACAAATACATTTCTGCATACGTATACAAAGATTATCATCTCTGCTCATAAAATGAGGTGTGTAAAAACGTATGAATTTTTTCTAGAAGGGTCTTTGCACTACCGTCGCCATGCGCACGTGAAAACTTTAAATATAATTTCTTGTTCGATAAAATCTAAGTTAAGTTACATAATTTGAAGTAATAAACATTGTACTTAAGTTGAGAACCTGTTTTATTTTTACCGATATGACACCCCAAAAATGTTTGACATTAAATGAATCTGACACAATAAAATTTTTATGTTATATAGACCGAAAATATCTTAAAACAGTGGGCATTTTTGATTAAGAAATACCCCAAATTCCCAATCCCGGAAAAACTCTTTAAAAAATAATTTTTTTTTCCACTGTCACAATTTACCACTCGATGTTGATTAGAATTTTCCAGAAATTTATGGACATATTACAAAACATTACTGCTCTAATTTTATAAAACCGGTGTGTTGAATAATTAGAATTTTTAACTGAAATTAATTCTTTTGGTTTGAAAAATTTTATATTTTTTTTGGATAGGGCATGTGGGAAAAAAAAATGTCAAACAAAATTACTTCTACAAGCATACACATAACGTTTCTTTTCGAAAAATAGAAACATTTTTATATATTTCTGGAGAAAATCTTTTTGACCGGCGAAAGAACATGGCCATTTTTTTGTGAGATAGTAAAAATGAATATTCATATGTATTATCTCTATACACATATACATACGCCTCGAATATACCACTATACTTATAGAAATATTTATAAGCCTGTGTATAACGGCTTTAAACACTATCCCACAAAGTCTTAAGTATTTTTCGAAAATACTTCCCTGATCTTATTATTGTTTGAAAATTTTCAAAAAACAATAACAACTTATCATGACAGGTTTGTATTTTTTTGAAACACGTAAGACTTGTCTGATAGTGTAAAGCAGCTATTAATAATACAACATATCAATGCTTAAAGTCTGCTTTCCTACCAATATAAAAAATGTTTAAACCACTATTGATAACAGTTTGATATTGACCATAATCCACCCGATTAAAAACTTGAAAAATCGTTCAAATCAACCCAAAAAATCCGTTTTATCCGAATATCTCTAAAGGCAAAGGAGATAAGCTAAACATTTAAGTCTAATTTTTTTTTGCAATCTATTAATACATATATTTTTGTCGAATTCTTAAAAGTTTGAATATCCGTGGTTACCAATTTTAGAGGTCCTCAAGTCACTCTCCCGACCTTCTATGCACCTGTGCTCTTTTTAATAAACTCAAAGGCTGCCCGTGTATTACAGTTTCAAGAATTTCATCAGTTGCATAATTATTTTTCGAAACTTAACGCTCGTAAGTCATTGTGTAATGTTTCAGTAAAAAAAGAGCAAAAAAATGCGAGTAATTTCATTCAAATGAAAAAGTGTTCAACAGACAGTTCCAAACAGTTGCAAAAGTATATATGGGGTTAAAGGGGATTCTTTAAGCTTTCTAATGGTAGTAAAATCTCTTTGACCCCTTTTGACCCTAACAAGTTCTATTCCACTGAAGTTGGGATTTTACTAAAATATAGTGCCTGGGAAAACATTTAATAACACATCAGCTTATAAATGGTACAGTAATACAATGAACCATTTCTTAAAAAGTGCTATCCCACTAATATAACAAAAAAAATTTCGACGCATTATTGACAACAGCTTGCGAGAAATCATAATTTAGTTCTGGGGTCTCATTCTGGCAGTAGTGACGTTATTGCTTTTATTAATAATTCTAACTTAACCTCAAATAAATGACTTTTTCCATAAATATAAACTTCGCATAAGCTTTTGATAATGTTGGCCGTGGACTGCCCTGTTCTTCATTGAGTTAATAAAAGTGTTAATAATTGAATCGTTATTTCAGAAACCCGTCAAGTGCGCTTTTTTAAATCATCAGACAACTAAAAAAATCATCCAAATTTTTAAATTAATAAACGTTTTCTGCACTAAACGGAAATTGCAAAACAATATACAATCCTTTAAAAGACCAAACAGTTGACGCTTTCCTGCATAAGACGATGTGACTAAAGTAGGCCATTCATAATCTATAATAAGTACATTTTTAAAAAAATGTCAGTTGATGGGTTTCTGAAATAAACGATTCAATTATGTTCTTATTATTTAGACCTTTTTTCTATTTTTTTTAATTAATTAAAAAAGATTTCCTGAGGAACATTTTCAACGCAAATCGAAATATTGAAAAATAAAAAATATTTTAATTAATATCAAGGTTGTTTTTGGGAATACAATTATTTATGAATACGGTTGTTTTTGGGAATGTTGTATGATTGATAATAAATTTTTGCAAGTGCACGAGCATAAAAAACTGAACTGGCAAATTGTTTTTATTTTGATTTCTTGCGAAAACAATAAAAGCAATTTGGTTTTGTTTTTAATTTGTTTTTCCTTTACCCACATACAACTACAATCAATGTTGGGAGAATTCCAAATAATTGTAGTGGGGAATGTAAGAAAAGATAAACTCATCACTGATTTATTGTTTGGTATTTTGTTTAAGCTTTGAAATCGTTGCAAATAAGACTTTTTGAGTGTAATTCTCATTCCCTCTGTAGTCTTGTTTGGTGATAGCTTTGGCTTTTCTAAAATTATTTAGGAGAACGTTTCCTGATGATCTGGCCTAAGCACCAATGAAATGCGCATAGGAACCGTTTATCCTCAAACAACAAATTTCAGTATTTTTTATCAATTATTAAAAAAGGAAATTAAGCACAACAAACAAAATCTTTTAATATTTTAATTAATTTTAAAAAAAAAAATTGACCTGAAGCTTGAGAAAAATATATAAAAATATAATATTGAAAAGTGTTAATAAAAGAATTCTGAATTTATTTTTTGTTAGTTTTCGTTTAGATTTTTGATATATATCATTTACTTTCAGATAGGCTCAGCTTAAAATAAACCAAACTTTCTAATGTTTGGATTTGTGATAAAAAATAAAAAGTAAAAAACTGATGGTGTTTCCAATTTTATTACCAGTGAATTTAAATATTGTTTCAAAACAATATTTGGCTTCATTTAAGCAAAAGGTACGAACATTTTGTAAAAATGTATATAAATTGGCTCTTATTCGACCTTTAACATTTTTTAATTAATCCTTTTTATTAATTAATATTGGATTCAATAAAATTTAATATTATTTATAAAAAAAAAGAAAAAGACCTCAAGCTTAATAAAAAGGATTAAGTAAAAATGTATCGTTAAGGTGGCACAAGGCTCACGGAAAAATTAACGACTTTTTCAAGCAAAACCAAAACTGATGTTGCCTGTGCGGCTTATACGCCATTTTGTTAGCCCCCTTGCGTATTTTCATCGTGCAGAATTTCAAAAACATGTATCCGTGGCAACCCTAAAAAATCAAAAACCGTGCCTGCCCATGAAAAACTCTTAAGTTCCAAATGCCAGCCATTTTGGGCCAACACATTGGCTGAAATTAGTTTTGGCCTAAAAAGTAGCTCAAATTAACTAGTGTACATTCTTCCAAATATGTATTACCTGAAGATGACCATCGATGGATGGTCGAAATATCGGCTGGAAATTAAAAAACAAAATTAAAAATACAAAAATTTGAAATTTTTTTTTTTATTTATAATTTTTTATGACCTTAAGCCTAACAAATAAACAAAAACAATTTGTATTGCCTTTCAAAAATTCAAAAATTCTATCATATTTACACCTTTCAAAATAACCTCTGGTCTTTGGGGTAGATATAAAGCGTCACTTGTAACTCTTTTGCTCAGGTTTTTTTTTCTGGTAACTTTATAAAGTAACACTTACAAATACACATACACACACACATACATACATATACATACATATAACAATATTCTTTTTGTTCTCACCAACATTTTTAAAACTAAAGGCAAGAAAAATTAAGTTTTATATACTTTTTTATTGCACACTTCCGTTTCCGTTTGGCGCATAACGACATAATGTACTTTAGCAGGGCATTCACAGACGCACACAAACACATTTATATTAAGGTTTACAATTACGACAGCATCAACTTGTTAAGAAAACAACAACTACGGGATAAAAACACACAAACAACAAAAATTGTAAAAATTTAATCGTGTGACTCTTACGTAAGTGAGTGTTAATTACATGAATTATATACTTACAAACATATACATAGTTAGTTACTAACATACACAAACATATACAAATACATAGCATGACATTTAAGAATGACAAATATTTCTACAAGATATTTGTATGGCTGTATGTATAATATAGTTAATTGTAAGTGTGTAGATTTGAAACATAATGAGAGCATCAACTTGTTATAACAGTATATGAGCTTAAAGAGATGACGGTCTGAGCTCGAAGAGATGGCGGTCTGAGAAGAGATTTAATAAACATCCAACTATATCGTTGAGAGTTGCCATGATCCGGTAAGAGCGCAGGCATTTATCAGGTAGCTCTCGCTTAAAACTAACCAATTAGATTCGGTATAGATTCTCTGTGATTGTCTGGCACCACCCAAAGGCTAGGGCTCACTTACAATGACCTATGTAGAAGTTGCGATGACGAGGAGGAGGAAGAGTCAACGGAACATCTTATTTGTCATTGTCCGGCCTTCGGAGAACTAAGACTCAAACTGTTTGATCGAAGAACCCTTGGAGACAAAACTTGTCTCTCTAATATTGATTTGAACAGGATCCACTTGGCAGATGGTGCGACATGGTTACACAACGGGAATTAATTAATGGACCCACGTGATCTGTACTTGATTACGGCTGCCAATGGAACCTAACCTAACCTGTCATTATTTAATTAGCTTATAATATATAGGACATTTCTGGTCCCACAAAATACAGAGCATTACCGTGGATATTCGGCTTTGGCGTTTATTCGGCTGTTTGATCGAACTTCGCTTAGGATTTCTTAAACATCAAATTTTAAGAGATCAGTTATTTGATGTAAAAATTACTAATTTTTATGTCGTTCAAGTATCATTACACACGAAATCGTCTTTCAACGTCTATACCCTTTGAACAGGTGCGATACCGACCTTCGTTTCTTTTAGATAAATCCTACTAATCTGGCAAGTCATGCCACCAGTTTTTTTATCATTACGAACTTTTTTAGATGATTTTTTAGTACGCCCTTTGGTCTTGTGAACACAACTTTCATTGTAAAACCTTATAAAGGCAGCAAACAGGTTATTACATTTTGTATAAAATTTTATATATTCAACTACAATACATATGAAAGTAAGTTAACTACATACATATTTATTTATTTGCTACAAAATGTAAACAATGTATAAAATTAAGCACTCAAACATTGGCCATAAATGGATGACAAATTACAGCAATAAGTACAACAATTAAATAACGCAAAAGTCAAGATGAGTATGAAATGAAACAATAAAAAGATTAAAATATTACATAACCCATAAGAAGGATTTCGTAAAAATTTATTTTATAATAATTATAATAATGGGAAGTAAACAGCAGTTAAGTATGTATTTTAAGAGATCTTGGCCATTATTTTTAAATTTTATTGTATGTAAAAAAAATGTCGTATGTTAAGAAAAATATAAAAAATTAAGTCATTTAAGAAACAAGAACATTTTGATATAAAAAAGCCAAATTATTGTTTGAAATATAAGTAGTCACAGATTAACGTCCTTTTTCGATTTATGCATTTTTTAAGAAACCAAAGCCATTTAAGATTTTTCCGTAGTATGTCAAGGAAAGTAGTAGGACAGGTCTACATGAGCAACTGGCTGTTAAGCTTAATTTCATAGTGGTCTTAACTATTGGGTAACAAAAAATGCGTTTACCAACAGAAACGCAGCAAAGTTATACACAGTTATACACATACAGTTGGCTCAAAAGCAAGCAGCATCTGCTGAATACCAACAGCACCTAGGAAATGTTTGTAGGCCGAACTTTCCCACAAGAGAGTGCTTAAAGCCGACTTGTTAAGATATCTCTTCGCGAGCCTTTGGGTGTATACTACCAATAGTCAGTACAGAGCCGCGAAATCTACCAATTTTGAACTTTTTCGAATTCCAGGTATAAGCTGCATTTGATTTTCCCGGTAAATATCTTTAGGATTTTGCCCTACATGCCACTGGAGGAGTTGTGATTTTAATTAACTTGTGCAATTGCCACATGGCTTAATCACAAGGTGGACTCAACCACATGTTGTGTTAATATAAAGCACTTACCAAATGCCCCTGTGTGTGTTAAGACTAATTTGTACACACTGGTCGCAATTCGAGTGTATAACCCACCAAAAACTATACACCTACCACTTGCTTGGGAGCCGGAGCTATCTAACCTCCACTGCAATAGTTAATCCAAGCAGCTTCTGTTGAAAAGCTACAGCACTTAGGGATCCCTCCATGAACCGAACTTTCCCACAAGGGTGAAAAATCAACCCTCCATGTGGACGTCACCCAACCCTCCGTTTTGGGGTTAAAACTACAACCATCACGTTCTCCTCGATGGTATTTGTCAAAGAAGTACATTAACACATCAATAGTCACACCGGTGGTACCAGAAAGAGCAAGTAGTCTAGTGTTACTTCGAACTCTTTAAAGTCTATTGGATCCAAAGAGCCATGTCATTTGGTTGATTGGCCCATCAAAGGTTGCACACACCTGTTTTTAAATTTATGAGATGCATAGTATACCAGTACATTCGTGCGGTTAAGCTAATAAAATAACCAAGCAGATTTCGCTATAGTGGATGTAACACAAAGAGTTTCAACTCCTCAATATGCTTTAACTACTCCCCACACCTGAAGGAGTATGGCAAGGAAAATCGAGTTTTAGTAAGTAAGTGGTTACAGATTAACGTTCTTTTCTGTAAGCCTTATCTGAAAAATAACAGCCATTTTTTTTTTTTTTTTTTTTTGATTACAGAATAACGTAATTTTTTGTTTTTTTCACATTTTGTAATGACAGGCATAAAATTTTATTTTCATATAAAAGGCAAGTACGAGTGCTATATTCGGCTGTACCGAATCTTTGATACCCTCCACCGACAATTCGAATATTTTAGAGGCGGGCTCTATATGATATCTATATATTATTAATTAATCTTTATGAAAATGGAAGTCAACAATTTAAGGTTGCGGTTTAGATCTATATTAAATCATTGACCGACAATCATAAGGACGTACGGGTTTCTTTTTAGAAATTTAAACTAGCTTGAGTAAAATATCACTATTCCTAACAGTTATAGCCGAACTGAAATGATTTCGTTTTAGCGTTAACAGTAAATTTCAGAAGGCTGCCAAATACGCGATGACTTGAAATGTTTTCTGCTCATAAGCAGCCAAATTGGAAGAAATTTTACCGCAACATCGACATCTGCTACTCTTAAATGCGTACACTCAAAAGAAAAATCAATCCATTCGTACTCAAATCAATCCGAAGCGATATCAATAGTACGGTGAGTATGGATTTTCTTGAATCAAGTACTGAAAGATGGATTCAAACACGGATTATTCAATCGCGATATACTCAACTAATCCATATTCTATCCCGGATTCACACTTAAAATAATCCGAAAATGAGATAGATTTAAGTAAAATTTCTATGACAATACATATTAATTTTCTAAAAAAAAAATTGTTAATATGGCAATTTACAAACATGTTAATTAAACAAATTGTTTAAAATATTAAAAAAAGTTTAACAAATTTGCTTTTATAACTTAAAACTTTTGTTATTTTTTCTGTGAATAATTGAATAACAAAATTAATTAATGTTAATTAAAACAAAATTATATTTTTAATTTATTTTAAACTAAATATAATCGTATTTGTATAATATTTTTAGCTTTTTTAAAGTCTTTGGAAAAAGTTTCCTGACGAGCTGACCTAAGCAACCAGCAAAATGCGCGTAGAAACTAGCTTTCCCTCAACAATAAATTGAAGAGATTGTGTGGTTACAATCGAAACTAGTCAGGGCAACCTGTCCGGGAAAACCCAATTCCCAGCTCAGTCAAGAATGAAAAATTATCAATAAATTTTAATTAATTTCGTGCTGTAAAATTCGTTTCTTCATAAAACTAATTTAATGAAAATTAAATTCAATGAACTTAAGCCTGATTAAAATATCGAAATTTGGATTAAAAACCATCAACAGTTCAATAAAATAATTAATAAATTTCAGTATTTTTGTTAAAAATAAAAATTGTGAATATAGCACGTCATATAGAAATCTTATATTAATAGAAAATAAATTTAATTGAAATACTTTTCAAACAATTTTTTTAATTGTTGAAAAACTACTGAACATTTTTTCTTTGTAAGCTTTTATCAAAAATCTATTTCAAATTGGTAAAAAAAAAAATTTTTTAAATATTTTATAACAAAAAAAAATCATTTACCACCAGGGCTGCCGTTTTTGGTTCTTTCTAACCAAAATTGGTTATTTTTTTTCTCAATGTGGAGATGTGAATATTTTTTTCATTTTGGTTACTTTTTTCTAAAATATAAAATACGTATGGATGTGTTTATCTTGATACACTTGGATTTTTTTCGCTTTCAAAACAGCTACCGGATATTTTTTAAGATTTTTATTAAGAAAAAATTGCCAGATGTGATTTTTATATAAGAAACGGCCATGTTCTGAAATTGAAATCAAATGAAGTTTTAATCGATGAAAACTCTCAATTAATTTTTTTTAAACGAGCGTTTTTCCTGATTTTAATAGTGGTCAAGATAAGTGGTACTTAAAGTAGAAATTCCATACCATGCGGAATCGATATCAGAACATGACTGAAAAAGTACACAAAAGTAGTTTTAGTATTTTTAAAAACTTGAATATAATTAAAATGTTCTAAATTTATATATTGAAATACACATAGAAATTTGAAAGATTTTTGAAAAATAAATTGATATATAATCTCTCAGCCATGTCACAGAGTACAATTCCGTTCGGAAACGGAATTCATTCCGTATTTTTGTGAGTTGAATAAAACTATTTTTATTTTCATGAACGGAACACCCATTCTGTAACTTAAAGGCCAAAAATGAACAAAATATATTTTCTATCAATAAACAAATATGTTTTCTTTGGTTCCGAACGGAATTGTACTCTGTGACATGGCTGTATAATTTTAGAATTTATGAAATTTACTGTAAGAAAATTTCGTTAATTTAAGATAATGATTGGGCAATATTTTTATTTTATAAAAAAACCTTTGACTGTCAGTCATATACTTCTTGTCCATTGAATGTACGGTCTGAAATACGAATTTGTTTATTGTCGCCATAATATCACAAAATATTTCAAATAGAACAATTTTGAAACAGTAATAATTATAAATATAAACTACAATTTACAAACAAGAGAAACAAGTAACACCTATTTTTATAATATTTTAAAGATATGTAAATTAAAAAATATTTTAAAAAAATACATTCCGCCTACCGCCAACAGCTTCCAATTTCGCTAAAACAATCGCCATATCGCCAAAAGCATAAAAAATTGCCACATTTTACAGCTCTACTACTGACAGTTAAAAAACGGAAAATTATTAAATTTTTCTTTTTTTTATTATTAACTGTGAAGTACAAATTTCGCTTGTTGTAAAGAACATATTCAAAAAAATTCAATTTATAAACTTTCAATATACTGAATTTTGTATGGAAATTGGACGGGTAACTCTTATAAAATAAAAATATTTTTTATGAAAAAGGTCTCAAATAAACAAAACCTTTTAAATTATATTTCTCGTTATTTTTTTCAATATTACCAAGAACTATAATTCTTGTTTTGTTTTCTTAATTTGTAATTAATTTTTTCCTATAAAGTGAAAATAACCTTTGTATTATATCGTAACTTAAAATAAATTTTAACTTTTTCTCAATTAAAAAGAGGCATTTATAATTTGGTTATATTTTTCCACATTTGGTAACTTTTTCAAAAATTTTGGTTGTAAAAGTTCTATTAGTCGTGGCAGCACTGTTTACCGCCTTAAATTTCCGTTCGTATTAATATTGCATCCTGAAACTATGCCATACTTTTTAGTAGTTCCTGTATAGAATATTACCTTGACGTATACTTATTATTATAGATTTGATCAATTAATTATTACTTATACTGAGATAATTTTGTGACCAATTTCACCAACAATAAATAAATATCAAATTATGTTTAAAATTCGTTTTTCATGTCAAATAAAAATAAAATGATATTAAAAAATACATATCGCACTGGTTCCTCTAAAGAAAGTCGACTCAAAATTGTTGAATTTTCCTTTATACAAGAAATCGATGTACTGTGGTCATATCTACCCACTGCAAAAATCATATTCTCTTTGTGATATAAGAGTACATATAAAAAGAAAACAGTTTTTTGTCTCTACTGAAAATTTATACATGTTGAGTTAACCCCCTTTAGAAGCCAGTGCGATATGTATATTTAAATAGAAATTAATGCTTAAATAAAATTGGTGAAATTGACCATTAAACATTTGGCGCTAAATAAAAAATTTAGCCACTTTAAGCTGTTTGTAAAGTGCGATTTTACAGGAAGTATTCAAAAATAGTTGGCAATAATGTCTTTGCCAACCAAAATGTGTGTGTCTGGTTTTTCATTAAATACATATTAGTCTAGTAAATTGCCATAAAAAAGCCTCAACAATATCAAAGAGCAGTGTTCTTTTCACTTATGTTCATACTTAAAAAAATTATAAGAATCGAAGAAACTAAATGAGGAGGTTCTTTTCAAAACTTGACTATTCCACTTTTGTGCTTTTGCACAATTTGAGAAAACTGTTTTTTAGGAATGCATTATTATAGACGGCAAGATTAGTCATTGGTTTGTAGAAGATTCAAAAATTTCGCAATAGTATATTTTGCATAAATCCAATATATGAAATGGAATAACGCGGCTAATTACACCCAAAAAAAAAACATGTTTAAATATGGTCACCTGCAACAAAACTTTATTTTAATAAAATTGTAAACATACTATGGTCATTTTAACCATATTATTGTCATTGACAACCATATTGTGGTTAAAGTAGTCCTCCATCAATAAGGCACAACTATATTATGGTTGTCTCCGAACACGTTTTGGTTAATAATAACAAAAATATGTTTAACACTTATAATAGCATGGTTCGTTTTCAACCATAGCAGTTGCTCTTGGAAAAGAGGAAAATACTATTGTTAATTAAAAACAAATTATTGTCATATTTAACCATAACATGTTTAGAGGCAACTATAATATGGTTGTGGCTTCTTGATGGAGGACTTATTTAATAATAATATGGTTGTCGGTGACAAAAATATGGTTAAATTAAACATAATATGCTTAACATTTTCTTTAAAAATAGTTTTGTTGGAGGTGACCATATTTAAACATGTTTTTTCTCTGTGTGTAGATTAATCAAATTTTGTCATATTTTTTTTTTTTTTTGAAGTGGAATAATCCACTCTCGATGAAATCATGCCTTTTATTACTTTTTTCAGGTGTTATTAAAAAGTTTCTTCCCAACTTTATTTTCGCAGAATTTTCATTTCAATGTTACTAAACAAACAAAAAATTAAAAACCATTTCCGTCGAAAGTGGGATAATCAAGTTTTGAAAAGAAACGTCCTTTAATCATCTCATACATAAATGAACAAAAGCAAAATGTTTTTTTTTCTTCTAAATTCATAAATAAAATAAGAAAGAAGAATTTTAGATTTCTTATTCATGAGAAATATTAAAAATGTGTGCTTTTTAACGTTCGTACACGAAAAATGCTTAACTTTGCTTAAGTTTTCAAAGCAAGGCTTTATTTCAAAACGTCCCAAAACAAATTCTTTTATTAAAAAATAAAAAAATCTTAAGATAACTTGAGTGAATTTTTTCCCTCCAATTAAAAATAATTTCTTGTGTAATTTCTATCATTTCGCACATTCAGAAGATTTAGTTTACTTATAATATTTAGCCAATTCACAGAGCGTTCTTAAGTGCTTACTGCTAAAGAAGAATTAGCACTGTTTTAAACAACCTGTTGTATTATCCAATGAAAAATAATTGTTATAGCCCAGCAAAACGTTTCCTGATGATCTGGCCTAAGCAACCAGTGAAATGCGCATAGGAACCGTTTATCCTCCAACAAAAAATTTCAGTATTTTTTATCAATTATTAAAAAAGGGAATTAAGCACAACAAACAAAATCTTTTATTAAATAATTGTTTTCCCAAAAACAACTTTGATAAAACCAACTAAATTTTTTGAAAAAATAGTAAAAATTGAAAAATACAAGTAAAATTGTTTTAACACAGAAAAATTTATTAAATTTCTCCAATCACCAAATTTATACCAAATTCATAATATTAAGCAAACAAGTTGTTGATTTTGCACCTATTACCAAAATGATTATTTATTACTAAAAATTTTAAAACTTTGAAAAAATATTTTCAATAAATTATATTTTTAATTTTAAGTAAAAAAATGATCAAAAAACTTTGCCATTTCAAACAATGTGTTTATTTAAATAAATATTGACAATTCCCAACAACAATTCCACATGTTTAAATTATTTTATTTTAAACGAAAAAAGTCAATTAAGATTTTTTGTTATTTAATTAAAATTTTAATTGAAAATTTATTTCAAAACAACTTAAATATTAATTATATCAAAATTATATTTTTAATTTTCTTTCAACTAAACAAATAATTGATTCAATTATCACATTAATTAAATTTAAATACTTTTTAAACCATTTTTTAAATAAAAGGTACACAGAAAAAGTTTTTTATCAATTAAAAAAATGGTTTAAAAAGTATTAAATTTAATTAATGTGATAATTGAATCAATTATTTTTTTGGTTGAAAGAAAATTAAATTAATTGATTAAATATCAAAAAATATTAATTGACTTTTTCGTTTAAAATAAAAAAAATTAAATTTGTAGAATTGTTGTTGGGAATTGTCAATATTTAATTAAATAAATGAACACATTGTTTGAAATGGCAAAGTTTTTTGATCATTTTTTTAAATTAAAATTAAAAATATGATTTATTAAAAAAAAATATTCACAATTTTTAGTAATCAATATAATCATTTTGTTAATAGGTGCAAAATCAACAACTTGTTTGCTTGATATTATGAATTTGGTATAAATTTGGTGATTAAAGAAATCTTTATTTATTTATTTATTTATTTATTAAAAATTCAAATTGATTACAAGCCTATAAGGCCTAACTAATCTAGAAATTCACTATGACTATACATTATAAATTTTATAAAACAATTTCATTTTTAAAACTATTATACAAGCATTAATCGTAAATTAATAAAGCTCTGAAAGTCAGAACCTAATATAGTTAGCACATGACCAGAAATATGTTCTCTATACCCTAGGCGACAGATATATCTAACTATACGATTAAAACAAAGTTTAAGTTTCGTAAAATTTTGCTGGGAAATTCCCGAAAAAACCTCCAGCCCGTAAAGAAACAAAGGAAGACATAAAGACAATGCCACCATTTTCCTTATATGTTTTGTAAGATATAAACCCACACAATAGAGTTTTTTTAGAGTAAAAGATATTCTCGATATTATAAAATTTATCTGATAGGAAAAATCCAATTGTATGTCTATATAAATACCTAAAGTCTTGTGATGAGATACAAACTGTATACTTGTATCAGTTATACATATATTAGGCAGAACTACATTATTAGAAAAATACATGGCTTTAGTCTTATTAGGATTCAGATTTAAATAGTTAGTTTCTGCCCATTCTGCAATGAGTTTAAGGTCATTATTCACATTCGACTCAAGATAATTTGTACCAAAGTACAAAAAATATCATCCGCGTATGTATAACACTTGCAGAACTTTATAACACTATAAATATCTTCCAAGTATATTGTAAATAAAAGAGGTCCTAAAATAGATCCCTGTGGTACCCCTCTAACAACCTCCCGAACACATGATTTTCTACCTCCAGTCTCAACATATTGAAGTCTGCCATTAAGGAACGACCGAACCAAACGACACGAAGACGAAGCAAAATTAAAGTTATTTTGAAGTTTGGTGCATAAAAGTCTGTGACATATTGAGTCAAATGCTTTACTAAAATCTAGGAAAATTAACAGCGAACTCAAGGACTTGTCAAGGTTAGCACGTATATTTTCAGATATATCTAATACTAAGCCCGTAGTATTGTAACCTCTTCTAAAACCAGATTGGAATGGGTTTATCAACTTTCTTCCGCTTAAATATTCTTGCATTTGTTTTCTCATTAAGATTTCTAGTACTTTAGAACTGGCATTCAATATACTTATTGGCCGAAAGTCCGAATTTTCTCGAGGTGATCTTATTTTAGGTATTGGTATAACACGCCCAATTTTCCATAGTTTAGGAAATAATGAAGACGTAATTATGGAATTTATTAGACAGGTAAATTGCCGAGAAATAATGGGAAATATAATTTTCAAAAATTTTATTGGAATACCATCAGGTCCAATAGAATTTGTTTTAATGTCTGACATTGCCTCAAAAACTTCCAATGAATCAACGTTCCTAAATGTGAAACCTCTGTTGGCATACAGTACATCTAATCCTCTGTTGTACTGCTCAAAGGGGGGAAGTAAACATTTGTCATTGAAATCATTCACATCTAAAGAAGAATTAATAATACTGTCATTACCAATTTTTCTGTGTAGTGTAAATTATTAAATGCCTATTTATTTAAACGTAAGTATGTGTTACACAAAAAACTCTGAACCACCTAGTTTTGTTATGCAAACAAAATGCAGACAATGCACTATGGTCCCAAACAAAAACAAAATCATATTAAATATAAAAACAATAAACAATAAACTAAAATCATCCATAAAATTTAGTCGGATGTAGGTAATACATACACGTTGTACTAAATGGGTAAAATTTCACCCGAGGGACTTTTTCGCAATTCTTTATATAATTTTGTAACGCTTAGATATACAATCAAAAAACTTACTGTTGTAAATGCAAAATTTCAATTTAAAAAATTATAAAATAATTTAAAAGATCCAGCAAAATGTCTAAGAGATATTAAAATTTTAAAAATAAATTGGGTGAGAAAGTTCTCCCGAAGACCATATAAGAGTTAATATAAATGTACCCTAAAACAAATTTTTTTTTTGTACTTTTGAAATCATAAAAAACAATCTGACTCGGTTAAATAAAATTTCTTTTTATTAAATTTTTTCCTTAGCTTTATTGAACATACTGTGTTATAGGGCATTTACATTACAACGCCATCTAGAAGATTTCAGTTAAAATCTTCCTCAAAATCTTGTTCGTTTACATTATACTTTTTTGACATTAGCAAGATCAAGGCGAATTTACTTCAGGTGGCGGCGAGACTACAACAAGTCAATAACACAAAAAACAACAGGGTCTTTAGTTTTTGTTTTTCGGTCATGGACTGTCAAAAACAGGTCGAATTAATATATAAATGAATACGCCTTGCATAAAACAGTTGACTAAAGCAGGGCTACCAGATTTGGGGCTCTTATCTCAAATTAGATTAAAAAAATTAATTTCGGGCTTATTTTAAGGGTGTAAAAGAACATTTTTTTCTTTTTGAGTTAATTATTTAAAGTTTTGCTTATTTTACAGGCTAACCTATATAAAATGGCTAATATTTTTTTTGTAAGAAACTCATTTAATACAATTTATATTAAACAATTTTTAACGCAAATTCAATATCGGTCGACTGAAAGATCTGATTTTGCTGATCGCCACATCAGTTTTTTATTCAAAATGTATCGGCAGAAGAATTTTTTGTATCTAAAAAACCATGGTCGAATGAGTAGGTCGCGTAAAACTACATCGATAGGAAAAACAACACTAATTTTGTTCGTGTAAAACATGATAATGATGTCTTAAACCATTGCACGAAAAAAACCCAACTCTGCAAAAAATCAGCAGGCGTTTCGCGCGAACCTACCAACACGTTTCTGTACCTCTTTTGTTTAGGTCAACCTGTTAACATTCTAAGAAGTAAAATTATTTTTAAAAGTATGTATGTATGTCAACAAACATTGATATTTCACGCGTAAAATTAATGAGCTTCTGAGGTCGTTATAATAATGCTAATTCTCCACATTTGAAATGTTCAAAGCTTAAAAAGTTCATAAACGCTATAAAATCATTCAACATGGATATTTAGGCTGAAACCATTAAAAGTATGTTTGACAATATGCACATGATGCTTTAATTATAATTAAACTAGCAGCCATACAAGAAATTTTAGATGCATACATTAATAATGTTTTGGATTAACTGAAAAATAATCCCCCTGATAATTTTTTTTTTTTTTTTAGATGTTTATTTATTTTATAAAAAGGGAAAAATTACAAACTCAAAATAAACAAAAAGTATATCGATATCCCTACTGATAAATAATATTACAACTTAATAATTTATTTGAAATGAATTCTTTTGGGGGCTTTTTAATTTTAAATGGGATATTTTAAGAAATTTTTTCTTTAAATTTGGGATTCAAGAAAAACATTAATCTTGTATCCAAAAAAAAAATTAAATTATTTTTAGAATTAAGAAAATAACTGTTTTTATAACATAAACTTTTGCAATTTTTGTGAGCACTTAATTGCAAATTCGGATGAAATTTAAGTTTCATTTAAATTAATTTAAACCGTTTCTTTTCTGTATTCAGTTTATGCATTTTAATATTAAAGCTGCACATAAACATAAACCTTAAAGATATACTAATAATGGTAAAAATTAGTTTTTGTGACGTAAAAACGTCCTGTACTTAATTTTCATACATAGTCTCACTAATCATCTCTTTAATTTTCTACATTTTCATTAATGTGTTGAAAACTAAAATTTAATTTAAAACACAATTTTAAAAAGCACATGTTCACAAAACTTTTGACAATTCTGGCCTGACTAAAAACATAACCGGCTGTCTCTTCGCCGCCACCTGAAGTAAATTCGCCTTGAGCAAGAATTTGTGTTCATAACAAAAACAGCCGACTGAATGTTTTTTGTGTAACACATACATTAAAATAGACATTTAAAAATTTTCATTACCTTTTAATATCAACTTCCTTTATTTTATCAATATTATTTGTCTTCTGCATTTTTTTTGTTTTACTATTTACACAACATTTTTTAATTTTTTAGCAGGTTTTACAAGCCGCTATTATTGTTTTTGTTTGTTTTAATTAAGATGTAATTTTTTCTTTTGCAGGGAAGTATTTTTTAGTGCTTTCTGGAAAAAAAAATAGTTGCATCACTAAATACTACAAGATTTTGAGAAGATTTCGTCCAAATCTTGTCACGAAGTAGATTTTGTTTTGTATGGGAAATATATTCAAAAACAACTAGATTTAGCTTGAAATCTCGTTGTAGTGTAAATTGGCTATTAGTCGAAAGTTTTAACAAGCTCAACACCCTTGTGATGGAGCTAATGCGAGTAAGCTGAATTAAAGATTAGCTGTAGTTTTTTTTTTTTTTGCAAAATTTTTTCGCAAAATTTGGTTTGTTTTTACTTTGCAATTAATTCAATAACAATAAAATACATTGCAAAAACATTTGTTGGCAAATAAAAACTACAATGCCCCCTTACAGACTCGGAAAGTTAGTTGCGCAAGTAACTTGCCTATTTCAACAAAGTCTGTACTCAAATTGTTTCCCCTTTCCGCGACCTTATCCCTGACATCACCTTATTTATCAAGAGTTGCGCAAGAGGTTGCGCAAGTAACTTGCCTAGTCTGAAAGGGGGCAATTTAATGTTACTTTATATAAATTCAATACGGTTTAAAAAAATATTCAATAGAGTTAAGAAAAAAAAATTCTTTTATATATGGCGAAAACAAATAACGAAAAATTGTATTTTGAATTGAGTTGAATAGATTTAAACAATAATCCCAAAATAATCCCAAAAATATAAGAAATATCGTTTTACGGTACACTTGTATTGAAATTTTTAATCGCGAATACGAGTGCTAACGGCATACTCGAAATAGCTTTACACGTCGGGTGCCCAGCTTTTTAAAATTTGCGACTAGCACAGTGTTATTATTTACATAAATAAAATTAGAAAAAGGTCAACTTTAAAGTTTTTTATACGATACTCACACAAAAACACATTTTTTAAACATTTTATAGCTGAAAAAAACATGAAAAAAAGTCTAGACAAGGATATATAACTAAAATAAAACAACTCTACACATATACGCACCCAAATATTTTCTGTTATTTTATATATTTTCTGCATGTACAAATGAAAAGTAAAGAAAAAAGAAAAAGTGCAAAAACATACGAGAAAATAGCAAAATAAAGAAAACAAAAACTACAAAACAAATCACTAACATTCATAGAGAATTTGTTAGTGCAAAAAAGTGAGCAAGAAAAAAATGGAAAGCTTTGCATGCATCATTGTTGACGTCACGATCATCATGTATGAGCTTTTTTCCATTTGTTTTCTTGTCAGAATAAAGATACAAATTTACAATTTGTATGTTTAAGTGTTTGTGTAAAAACGTTGTAATTTATTATTTTTATTGCTGCATGTACATTAGGGTGATGACTTTTAAAATTTATTTACAAATATTAAATTGTACATGCCATAGCCAAAATGTCCATAAAAAAATATTAACACACGCCATCTCTCTTTTTCGCTGCTAAAATAAACTATTAAATTTAACATTCTCACAATTTTAAACGGCTAAATTATATCGTAGCTCTTTTAAGGAATCTAACGGCAACGTTTTGTATTTTGTTGTTAGATTTAACAGAAGATCTACGATTTTTTAAATTCTCTCTCTCAGAACTCCGCAAATGTATTCATAAAAAATATGTTTGAATTTTAAGAAATTGCGTTTGGTGCAGATGGGTTTTCGGCCAAAATGACCAGCAAACTCTATTTGTATCATTTAAATATTTAGTATTGGATATCACGTGGTGGTAGGTACATTTCTTGTAAAACAAAGAGGCATTACCCTAATGTACATACAGTATGTCAAGAAAATGTTTTTACATATTAAACATTATTTTGTTGTGCTTCTCATATAAAAAAAAACAGCATCGGTTTAATATTTAGTAACTAAAAAAATAACGACAAAGAGGACAAACAAAAAAATTAAGAATTAGAAACAAGACCAAAAAACAAAAGATACTCCAGAATTTTGTTGTCAAGAAATTGTTTTTGACTATGAGGAGTCGCAGAACAAAACTTGCCTTTTTGTATTATTTTCGAAAACGACATTTTGATGTCGTTGCATTCATTTGGTTAAATTCTATTGAAAAAATCGTATTTGCAAAATTGTTGTCCTCTTCTCATAGTAATATTTCATTTAAATAAAAGCTGATGTAGAACAAAATGTGCTTTTTGGGTTTAGGATCAATATTTTAAGGTGCTACAAACATCAGCACAAACTCATAATACCCTCTCCACTATTGTCGGGTGGGTATAGTGTAAAAAATAACATTTTGGTTTGCATACTAAAACGTTCTTTTTACTAGTAAAATGACCGGTAGTTTTGACCACTATATTGGATAAAATTTCTATTAGTTTATTAAGAGCAAAATGAAAAAACTAACCGAACCTCTTGTGTACATGTGATTTTGCCTCTCTTTCTAACTAATTTATTCCACTCGACTACGGAACATATATCTGTACTGCTTACTACGCTGCTTTATATTAGATAGTGATCGCGTAAATAATGGTTAACACTAACTAGTTAGTCATAACGTAAATAGAGGGTAGCACTAGCTAGTTAGTCATAGCGTAAAAATTGTTAAGTACTAACCTTTATAAAATAATGTTTTTTTTTATTTTAGTTTTAAAATAAAGTTTTTATTAAAAAAATATAATCAAGCAGGCTTCATTAAAGTATATAATAGGTGTGGGTGCGGGACCACGTAACGTCATTTCTGTGGCTGCTCTATAACGTTCCTTTCTCACATGGGTCTGGATTTCGTTTTGGGATCTTAATAATAAAAGTTCTTTTGTAATGGAGGGAAACATACTCATTACCAATTAATTTCTCGTAGATCATATAAAGAAATATTATTTTGTTAACAACTTGTGACTAATAAGCCGAATACATATGTACATGCATACATACTTGAAAAGTCATCAGGATTTTAAATATTTGGTATAATTTGCTCCTTTATTTTCACCACCAAATCTTTAACGAGTATCCCGGCCAAAGCAACCACCCGAATGACCGCTACCTGTTGGAAGATCACTTCTTTTAACACGACTGTTTCGTACATGATTTGTTATTTCCAGAAAATTTACCACCACGTTTTCTGGAGCCGCCATCAGTACGCCCTCCTTTACTTTAATATGCAACGTACTTGCAAAGGGGATAAGCAAATTAATTTTTTAATTTGATATGGCAAATAACATTTGTAATATTTAATTTAAACCACAGAACTAACATTTAAACAATTAAATTTTTTTACAAGAATAGATAGGCCAAGCGTATGAAAAAATTAAATTAAAAAATTGGCATTATTTAGGTCGTGTTATTTGTTCCACTCTAACACATATGTTAGAGTGGAGCAACGAATGCAAAATTGCATTTCTTGTAGGGTTATTATTGGACCATGAAAAATTTAAAGAAAGCTCTGATTCAGATTAAATTTATTAAATTAAGAAGTAAATACAATTTTTTTTTTATATATTAAGTAAAAAGTGTTATATCATGCAATATTAAATACAATAAGTGCATACAATACTGAAAACAACAACAAACAATATTTTTTTTATTTATCTAATTCAATATTTCTCTAGTAAAAAATATAGTTACTTTAATAACTTTTAGAGTACTATAAAAAGACTTTTTTCGGCTTAATTCTAGAAAAAATGTGGGTTTAATATGCGAGGGGGGAGTAGTTTTTGTCCAATGTTCTGCATTTTAGATCTGAGCCCCGACTTTAAAAATGAAAGCTTTTCTTCCAAATTTCAAGTCTTAATCTTTTAAACTTTGGCTGCAATTGAATTTAGTCCTCCTAGATTGACAAAATATTACACTGTACGCCGGCTGCACTAACTAAAGTAAACATTGCAACACATATTAAAGTGAAGTAACACCAAAGGGTGTCATAATGTTAGTACTACCATTACCCGGGCCGCTTTTCTGGATATTTATGTATAATTGCGTATGGTGTTGATGCATTCAACACTAATACTTTTTTTTTTCACTTTATAACGATTTTTTATGTTTATCAGTAACAAACTGTCCAACTAATTACGGCCTAAGTTATAAAAAATAAACCCTTTATTGACTTGCTTTATTTTTGTATGAAAATCCGTTTCATAAGCCCTTTATTGACATGCTTTATTTTTTATAACTTAGGCCATTAGTATTGTAGTTATTTTATTAACCTGTTAATGGTTTTTAATCCAAATTTGATATTTTAATCAGGCTTAAGCTCACTGAATTAAATTTTCATTAAATTATTTTTATGAAGAAAGGAATTTTACAACATGAAATGAATAAAAATTTTTGATAATTTTTCATTCTTGACTGAGCTGGGAATTGAACCCAGGTTTTCACGGACATGAAAAACAAAAAATGTACTTTGGACTTCAAGAAGAATTCTTGACAAAAAGTATGAAAAACAAGAAGTAAGGAAGTACATGTTCTTCCTAACTTCTTGCCAACTAAAATAGATAATCATTCATTCATTTAAAATAACATTTGGTTTAAAGATTGATGTTTGACTAATCATGTCATCCGTCGTCAATGGCGGTGAGAGGTGTATTTATACAAAGTTATATATAATATATTTTAAGTGAAGTGCAAATAAAATAGTGTTTTTAATACATTAATAATTTTGTTACTTTTTATTGCATTTGGTTACTTTATTTTTACATTTTGGTTACATATTTTTTTGGTTGTGGCAACACTGATTATAATATGCCACCGTTTTAAACTCAGGCAGTACTTTTTTCCGCTGAGTCCATTAATTTTGAGTTGAGTTTTAACCTGGACTCTGCAATGTCAGGAACTTACCAAAAGAGTCTTATGTTTATGGTAATTATCCTGATAATGTTTGAAATATGGCTTTCTACCAGAATAAAACCCAAATATATAGTTAATGTTAACTAAATGACGGTTATATATATCAAGGTATTGATTCGCATACATGTTGTTCTCAATAAAACAAATTTCTTTAACTCTCTTACTAGATATGCACACCCGCAGTTGGAATTATATTTCGAGTTTCTAATGCTTTTTAATGTTTTCTACATACTCTGTTAGGTCCATTGTTTTCTCCCTCTCTGGTTATTGTTTGTTAATAAATATATAGATAAGTCGATTAAATAAGAAAAAATATATATAACGACAAAAGAAATCTAGTCTTTTTTATGTTTGAAGTAAAAAATAAACTATTTATACCAAGGCGAATTCATAGAAAGTGACCTTGGCTTGCTACGTAACGCTGCATTTACACATGAAAGTACTTTAATGAAAATTCTGTATACGTAATTTCACCACAAATTTCACAGAAAAATAATAAACTTTCATGAAAATTTACATGAAAGTGAAATTTCATTTTCAAAATGTCGTCAAATGGTAAACTTCTATCAAAAATTTCTCTTCTTCTTCTTTTATTGCTGTTTTGCTTATTTCAAGTTTCAGAGTTACCGAGCCAATTATTCACGCCGAACTTCAGGCATTCGTTTAAAATAATATTTAATTTTATTAGTTTTCATGATATTTATAAATTTTAATTAGAATCATTGTGTTCGTAATATTTAGTTAAAAAAATATATTAAAACTCTTTATATATACGAAAAAGACAATTTGGCAACACTGCTTAGTTATTGTCATTTACTTTCATGAAATCGCTTTCTTGAAATTTTCATTGAAAGCAAGCTGAAAGTTGGACTGAAATTAGAAAGATGTAAATGTGTTAGTGAAAAAGTGTCAGTGTATTGTGACTTTCAAGAAACTACTTTCATGTGTAAATGCCCAGTAAGCAACAGCTGATAACTAACCATATGTCTAAATTGTATACCATTCAGGGGCCTATTTCACTAAGCTACAAGTTCACAATTACAAGCATTTTGCCTGTAAAATTGTGAATTTGTGAATAATTGTGTTTCATAAAAATACAATTAAAAGTTCGTGGATACAAGTGAAATGTACAAGTCACAAGTCTACAAGTCATACTTTTACAAAACTAAATTTGCACTTCTACATTTGTAGAATTGTAGAAAAAAAGCTTAGGGTCGACGGAGGACCTAAGAAAAAATTTTACAAGTTACAAGTGAATGATAAATTGAATTAAAATTTTATTTTTAACTATTTTTAATAAAAATTAGTTCAAATAAACACAACCTTTAAGATCAGGGTATCCAGCTCCGTGTGCTTTTTGTCTCTTCCGCCAGCCGCCTCTGACTTTCGGGAGACAGCTTTTATAAAAATATATTATAATATAATCTTATCACTATACAAATCCAACTTACCAGTGTCGCCCTTTTGATGTTTACCCAAAAAACATCACGCACGAATTTGGCGTCTTTTGCACTTGTCCACGCGCAAGACACCTCATACGAACGTTCTCCAACTCTTTCATTTTTATCTTAAAGAGAACGTCTTTGGTAGGTAAAATCTCCCGCACCACACTAATTTTATTTTGTTGATTTGCCATTACAAAACAATAATTTTTAACTTTTTTAACACAAGTTGCAAACAACTTTAAACACAAACTACATATGGAAGTATGTTTTGATTGATTAGTGATGTGATGACTATCAAAACAAATTATCAATATACATTAGAGTACCCATAATAAAAAAAAGTATTTATTTTTATCGCTCCCCGCACATTTTCCGATAGACTTGGTCTAAAAAATTATAAAAATGTGTTGTATAGCGCTTTTATAGGATATTTTAGCATTTTGAGTAATAATAAATAAGAATTGTAAAATTAATATCACAATATATACAAGAACTTGCAATTGTACAAATTGAAGTTTACAAGTGCAAAAAGCTTCAAGTGTTGTGAAAATTATAAAGAAAAACACAACTCATCAGCAATTGTAAGAATTAGACTTGTGATTGTAACTTGTAAACTTGTAGAATTGTACTTTAGTGAAATAGGCCCCTCGTGGTTCTGGGGAATCTTTCATAAATTCTACAATTTTCAATTAGTATTTTGACAATTAAAACGTTTTTAAATTATTACTTTTCAAAACGTACAATTTAAAATGAGAAACGTAATAAAATGTTTGTTTGAATCGTTTACTAGAGTGTTGTATTATTTTGCAAAACGTTAAAGTATTTACAGTGTTGTATCCGTTTTCAAAATACAACCACCTGGATTTTTAACACCCTGCAAATAATATTGGACTACTTGATCCATTTTAAATAAAATGGAATACTTACAACATGGTCCGATATAATGCAATCATGGACCAAGTCATTGTTAAAAAAAAGTTTGTAGGTAAACGACATGTCTTCGTTTTTAAACTATTTCAAAACTAATCCTCTGGAGTATGCCATGGAGAAGTTTCAAAACTAATCCACTGGGAGTATGCACATGGAGTAGTTTTAAGACAACTGCAAAACTGGATTATATGGTCCAGCCCTAGGAAATCGTAATGTTAAATAGACCATGTTTTTTCAATACATTTGAGTTACATTTTGACTAGTCCTAGTCCGTTATGGGCTATATTTACATGCGTGTATGGACTAGTCGTATTATCTGCAGGACATGTCAAAACAATTTCTTGGCATACTGTATGTCCAAGCAAGTATGTATTTGTTTTGTATATCTCTAAGAATTTTGAAAAATATAAAATACTTAAACGGGCAATTGGTGTTTGTTACTGCAAACATTCATAATATTTATTCAAGCAATAAAATAAATCAAATTTTGCATAAGTTACGGAAAAAGCAGAAATATCTAGAAATTTCTTTGAGATATGTAACCAAGCAGAAGTTTTCCCATAGCAATCAGAAGTTTCCACATTTAATAACAATTAGAAGATTTAACAACAATTAGTCGATTAAGCCATATCTGTCTCTTGAAATCACGCTCACTTTCGAACGACTTGAAAAAAAAGAACAATATTGGTGTCTTTGTACGCGCATAGTGTAAACATTGCCTATTATTGTTCACTGGTTTTTCGTTAAATTGAAGTTGTTGTTTTTTGCGTCAATGTTATTATTATTTATTTATGTATATTCTTATATTCGAGAAAATATTTCAAAGGAAACAGTGTAAAATTGTATCTAGTTCTCCTAAGCAGTTTGAAAGGAGTTATGAATTAAAATGTGGAACAGCCACCTTAAAAAATTAATAATTTTGTTACAAAAACTAACATGCATAAATTTTCGGCGAACTGACTAATAAAAGATTTTGCACAGATGGGATTTATAGCTATGACTAGAAATCATACTACTAAATTTCTTTAGGATCGGTCCATTATTAACCATAGGCCCCATATAAAGCCCACTTTCGAAATGCGCTTTAATACATATTAAACCGTAACGAAAAATGCTATTGTAGTAAAATTTTGTCTGTCGTAGTTTAATAAGACAAAAAATTGCACTCCTGTTGTTCACGGTAGGCCGGTTATCTGGTTATATGGTTATATAATTTTAAAAATTAAGGCTGGGTTTTCGAGATCTCAGTTAAACTAGGTTTATTTAATCGGAAAACAGATTTGTGCCGCCATTACAAAGTTTGTATTAAAGAGCTGCCATAATATAATTCGAAAAATAAAAAATGTTGAATATAATAAAGTAACTTATGAAAAAGAAATAATTCCCATATTCTATTTGTTTTATTTTGTGATATTATTTTTTGGGGTAAAAAGTAAAATATACCAAGTGCCATATATCGACACATATCGTCATTTAAAATCCCAATCAACGTATTTTTAAAAGTTGACAAGTAAAGGAAAAAACGTAGTAAAATTTGCAATTTTTAAACAAAAATTTTAAATCAGGATTAAAAAGAAGCAAAAAAAATATCTCAATATCTTTAATGCTGTGTGGCTTACGTTATTTAGAATTGTTATAACGTATCATAAATGTAATAGGTATATATTTCATATATGAAAAACAAATTTTTTTTTAACCTGTGTTTTTGCTTTACATAAAATATGTTTTTTTTATACTGTACACTAGAGCGACTCAAAAAAAAAAGTGATTTTGTTACCCCTCTGAAAATAAAGGTTGATATGTTTTATGATGATTCCCAAAATATTTTGGTTCTAGCGTTGACCATCGGTGAGCTGGACCATTTTTAAAAAAAGGTATTTTTTCAGTTTTTCGAATTTTTTGAACTTTGCTCCAAGACAACATAAGTAAAATTTGGCATCATCGAAAAGAGTTTTTAAAGCAGCACCCAATGGTATATAAAACTTGACCACTTGCGACCTGCTAATTGAGATTTTAAGCTAAATGGATATTTTCGTTTCTTGGTTCTTATCGTCAAATAGTTTATGTATTCTAATTAGAAAGGATTAGCCGGTTATTTAAAAAATGCTTAACCAAAAACTTGTTTTTTTAAAATAGCAACTATTCGGAATTTTCGAAACCCGGTGTTAGAAAAAAGTCAAATAATCGATCTCCCTTCTGCATACATAAAGAAATTGCCAAAATTTACTCAAGCAAAACGAGATGTCCATCGATCTCGTTTTTATCATTTGGTGAGTAAATTTTCTCAACTGTTTCGGTTTTGACAATTACTCACATTTTTTGAACAAGAAAGACAAGCATACAAAATTTAGGGAGATTACCAAGATAGTTTTTTCTATGCCCGTGCAAATGATTAGTTTGTATAAAAATTTGGACGAAACAGCTTAGTTTTGCTTAAAATGTTGGTCTTTAATGAAATATTAAGAAAAATCACATATCTCCGCTAAAATCTGAGTTTCACACTGCGCTAAACTAAGTTTAAGCTTAATCCACATCTCGAAAGCCCGGCCTAAGTAGATTTAACCCCACCCCCTTCAGAAAATCTCGGAATATTGATATTGGAGTAAAATTGAGTCACTCATAATTTTGTAAAATTCGAAACCACTCCGCTAAATTTCGTGACGATCTGGCCATAACTTACCATAGGTCCCATATTAAGCCCGCTCCGGAAAATCATTCAAATACGACTAAGCAAGTTACAAATATAGACATTGTGGTAAAATTTGACATATTTTCTAATTTAAAGCGGCCTTCTGACAAACAATTTTGAAAGCATTAAATTCTAAAAAAAATTATTACTGTATTGATATTTGGTCTAATTTAGGTTTTTTTTTTAATATCCCCCCACCTTCCAGGAAATCACTTTAATATGCCTAATAATATTGCTGGAACAAATTATGATATTTTGGTCAAATTAGGCAATGAGTTTTAAAACTGTTAGATTATGTTTAATAAATATTGGCGTATAATTTATATATTCGATATAAAACCCTCTCCTGCACAGGGTTGTCAGATTGATTTTGAACTTTTTCGCCAAATTCAATGTCAAAAATCGCCAAAATCGCCAAAGCATTTATTTTTTATTTTTTGACAATAATATATGTATTTTTAGAATCCCAAGAAAAAAAATTGGTTCCGTATCGCTAAAATCCGTTAAAAATTGAAAAAAAATCACCTTGATATATTTTGTTAAATTTTTATTTAGAACAAATTAAAAATGATTAGTGAACACAAAAAAGGTGCAATGTTTAAAATATTTTATAGAAGTCTACTTAAAGCGACCCAAAAAAAATTTTTGTGGTAAGTATTAAAGAAATATTGGATATACAATACATTTGTATGTAGTTCCTTTTTGTCTTCTTTTTTGTAATACATTGTGAAGGTACAAAAGAATTGCAACATGTAATATTTACATTCATATAACTGTGAACTCGTAAAAACGTGTCGAAAACTTAATTTCGCATTCTACTTCGAAGGCGAGTTTTAGTGGAGTTCATTATTTCAACACAGGCATTACAAGTTTTAATAACCAGCATATAAAGAACAGCCAATGCAAGTTCCCCAAACTGGTACGTCCCTGCCGTATCCTTGTAGCTATAAATTGTTGGCCTAAACTGATTTAAATTTGCTTAAATATCATCCTTAAAATTATCTTTCAACAAACGGTATTTTTTCCATTGTGTTTCATTATTATCCAAATGTACGTTAAAATTCATAAAAATCTTTTAAATATCTTTAACAACAACGAATTTTATCTGTGATAATTTGTCACATTTTATAATGGAAAAATGTTCATAAACTTTAATTATAAAATTTGTTATTAAAAAGTTCTACTTATTAATTCTTTCAAGAGCACATTTATTTAAATGTTAAAAAAAAAATTCTCGAAGATTTTTCATTATCTTCATCAGCCATTTCAACATAATTTGGTTTTAAATACTGGTCATACATTTGAATGCACCAAATTTCACATAGTGAAATACTAGAATAAAAAAAATATTATTTCTTCGTATTGAATTTAACAAATTTCAAAACAAATTCATGGCTCATCAAAAATAGCCAACAAAATATCTTATAGATCTGACAGCCCTGCTCCTGCAATATTCGAACTCCCGGTGGTGGGTATTAATGATTCGGCACAACTGCATATACATAGCACTATTGCTTGGTTTCGATATTTGCCAGAAATTTTTCAATTAAACAATTAATTGTTTGACATTAATTTTTTGTTTGCTGCAAATAACAAAACACAAAAATTTACAGGTTTGTGTATATGTTGAGTAGTTTTTAGTTTAGGCAATGCATTTTTTACTTAAAATTGTGTGGCAAGACTCGAAAATACAATTCCGTTAATTGATATGATCAATTCTTTTGCAGGGGAAAAATTAGTACAAAATTTTATTGTCTGAACGAATTGTTTTATTACAGTTGATTTTCTATTTTTTCTGTGATAGTGGCAAGAGTTGAAAAAAAATTATGTTCGCCAATATAAACAACAATTTCCTTTATATATAAATTTGTTATTGAACAGTAACAACAATTAATAATTTGTATTTAACAAGCATAAAGTATACCCTACACCATAATGATACTGTTAAAAAAGTTCTTATAATTCATTCATTAAGTTCTTCTGAATTCTTATATTATCCACACTTATCAGATAGAGTGTTATTCAAAAAAAAAAAAAAAAAGAACATTTATTGTTTGTTCCTAAAAAGAATAAAAAACTAAAATAAAAGTTTTGTGTTTCTTAAAGATTAAGAAGAGTATGCCACTACTTGAGTGTAATAAAATGCACTTGAAAGTCTTTTGTCCTTTTTGTATTTATCCCTCTACTCCTCTTTACTATAATTTTCGCTCATCTAAGTTTATAAACAGAAGCAAAAACTTTGTTCAGCTTTATTTTGCTGATGTTGTTCAACAACTGGCTTAAGCAGTCAAAATTGTGTTAGAGAAAAAAGCCACGTTAAAAAGTTATAAAGAAAAAGTCAGCGTATAAAAAAAATTTGTTAACAAAAACAAAAGAATATTAAAAAAATATGAACATAAACAAAAGGTAGACTCATAAAAAGAAACAAAAAAGAAAAATATGTAAAATAAAATTGTTGAAGAGTTATAATTTGGCTTAAATTAAAACAAGGAAAAAAACTTAAGTTTATTTTTGTTAAAGAAAAATAATATATTTATTTAATATTTACAGTAGTATATGTATATAAAAATCTCGTGCCACGCTGTTTGTGTTTAAACTCCTCCTAAACGGATCTACCGATTTTTATGAAATTTGGTGTGTATATGTATTAGGTAGGTATGAAAATAGGTCATCAAATATATTTCATAACGCTAGGTCATTAGGGTTTCCTTATCAAAAAAAAAAAAAAATCATCTTTCGTCAAAAACTTTTTTAACCATTTTGTTTTTATTTGGCTTAAAACACCTTTAACCAACGTTGCCAGACGGGCCTGATTGTCAAGCCTTTTCAAAGCGTGTCAAGAATCAAGAAAAAGTTCATTTGCCAAGCTAAATCTAAATTTTAAAAAATTTTCTATTAAGTTGTCATGAAAAATCAAGAGAGCGAAGAGAGATCCTTCAACGTTTACTGCGAGGGATAGGCAACTTCTGAGACGGCACGGACAAAGCGTCGCAAAATTTGAAAGAATTTACGTTCCTGTCAGTACCGTGCTGGGTTGGCAGCCGCAAGCCCGGTCACTGCTCAAAATAGTATAGGGCTTGTGGCTTCATCAACCTGCAGTAGGGATTGGGAGAATGGAGGTGTGGCCCCAATGACCAAGGCGCTCATGTCTTCGAAACGAGCTGCGAAAGGAAAAGGGGCGATACCGAAGATAGCAAGCAAAGTGGTTAAGGCAACGGATACGGGAAATAAGGCTAGTAATCCTCCGTCCGCTTCCCCTAGTGGCTCCCGTGGGGTGACCAATAAGGGAAAGGTTCATATTGCTAGGTCATAAGGGTATTATATCCCATAAAAAAAATTCATTTTATTGCCAAAAAAAAAACACAAGACCCCACATTTTCACCCTCCTACTCCACCCTCTTATTTTAAGCCACTATCCAAATTATTTTAAGCAAAACGAAACTGGTTAATAACGATGACTTAATAAAAAAAATTTTGTCAGAAAAGCTTATCTAAATTATTAAGGGCCAAATAAACTACACAAGCCGCTTGACAGATACAAATTCCATTTTTGTCGTTTCTTGTTGATTTCTTCTTCGCTGGTATTTTTAGTACAAACAGTTTAAAAAAAAATTGAACATATTTGTATGAAAATAAAAATGTTTGATGCTCAAAACATTTTTGCAAACACCATAAATTACAACACAAAAGTTTTGTACAAGCGTAAAATGTTTGCCTGCTTATCAAGCCGTTTCTGTACCATATCAAGCCTTTAATTTTCTACAAAATAAGGGCTGATTCACACGCATCGGTTTGTGTTGTTAATTTTTGAGGTTTATGGAGAGAATGGTAAAGAGAATGCATTCCTAAGCGTATTCGGTAATTTTTTTTTTGTTTTTCTTCTACATTCTAAATGAGTTTAAGGTTAAAATAATATAAACATACAGCCAGGCTCAAAAGCAAATTCCAGTTATATTAAATAAATAAAAGACAATTAAACAAAAAACTGATCAGCTAAACCTGAAGCGTGTGAATCAACACGTATTTAAACTTCCTAGCCTACGATTTAAATCAACCATTCTTTACCCTGAAAGGTAAAGTATATTAAAGTTACTCTTCGTCGAATCGACGAACTTTTTAAAAAAAATCTAGCGGAACGATTTTTAAAGTAAAAAATCAACAAAAAAATTTTTAGTTAAGCATTTTATTCAAAAATAAAATTAGAAAAAGCATAAAATATAAAAGTTTTTCTTCTCTTTCAAAATTTGATACGAATTTTTACTAATTTTGGTGTTTCAAAATTTATTATTTTTTTAAAGCTTTCGTCATCAGCTAACGCTGTTGAAAATAAGAGCTTAATTTGAATACACATAAAAAAGTTATATGATAAAGTGTAAATGAGCTTCGTCGATTCGACGAACAGCTACCATCTAGGGTTAAAGAATTTGCATACTATACTTTGATGATATGAGGTATCGAAAAGCTGATTACACCAAATGAAAGATCAGGTCGGAAGACCTAAGAAATCGATCTTAACTCACACCGAAAAAAAATCCACATACGACATTTAAATAATCAACCGACGATATATAAAGGACGAACGGAGAACAAAGCAACTTTGTAAGTACATCAAAATATGTACTCATTACCTTCTCTTCTGCAAACTCAATACTATGCAAAGTAATAATGCGATTTCATGTGTCCGGTGGCGGCAATACTACAAAAATGGTTCCGCGAAATAAGTGCCAGGTGCAATAAGTATCAAGACAAAATAGTTTTAACATGAAATAGCTCCCAGCCCTCTAAATTTTATTTAATTTTTTTGGAAAACCTGGGAGTTATTTCGTAATCAAAAAGTGCCCAAATAAAATAAGTCTAAAACAAATTTACATGGGAGTATTTTATTTCATTTTATTTTGTTTTCCGGTGTTATTTCACTTGCTGTGGGAGTTATTTCGTTTTTGTGGGAGTTATTTCATTTTCAATTATTTGCAATTTCTTTAGGTATTTTTTTAACATTTTCCATCTGTATTTGTTAGTTTTTTAGTAAATTACTTGACATGTTAATGTTCATCGTCTAAAAACAGAATCTGCTGAAAAATTGGAGTAACACCAAAATCTTATTTAAATCTTCCCCAGGGCACTGGTTGTATAAGTTAGTTTTTTTTAATTGTTAGATTGTTTTTGCTTTTTTTATACATAATACATACACACATGTAAAGCGCAGTAAATTCAACTATGTCCGTCTGTTTGTTTGTGTATCTGGAGAACGGAAAGAGCAAAAGTTTCAAAATTAGGTGCAAACATTATCTCGTTATCAATACACAACATCCGATCAAATAAGGCGGGATTGGTGGAATAGGCGTGGCACTTCCCATGCAGAGACATTATAGATTTCTGTATATGGGCATTTCTATCGAAAAGTCTACTTTTTGTAACGTAACGACAGCAAGTTATTAAAATAGTTTCTCAAAAAAATGCCCACATCGGGCATTTCCAGGAACTAACACTAAACTTGTCACGTGACAAGTCACTGTAACATCGCGATGTCCTACGAGGGGGTTAATTTGCACCTTTAAAATAATGCCTGTCGCAGATATTGTCCCAAATGAGCCATGTCAATATGAATAGTTTTGTGCCAATTACCTTTCCTCTGGACTAACAACACTCTAAAGAAATTATCACCAGTTAAGTGATATATCTTGTTTTCACCTATCACAATTCGTTCCTTTTATATATAAAACTTTGTTCACTGGTCACGGGATAAGTGCTTTAAGAGCAATTGACACAAATTTCCCGCAAGGTAGTTACAAGCATCTCGGTTATCAGTAGACAACATCCAACAAAATGTGGGCGGGATTGCAGAAGTGAGCGAGGCACAATATAGATTTATTTATATCTAAAGAACGGTATTAACCCATATCATCCTAGTGTTCCATTTTTGGTGCGGTTACTTTTAGTATTCATATTTCTTCTTTTTTTTTTTGCGTGAATGCAGTTTTAAATATTTTTATAATGTGGTAGCCCTGAGGTGTTCACCTAAAAAACTTAAGTGCTGTTATTTTTTCAGTACTAAATTTTTGTTTTGTTGCGTGTTGTTCGTTTGAGTTTTTGCAAAAAATGTCTCGACGCAAAATGTGAGTTATTTTGGTTTGGTCACAATGTAAACGAATATTTTTCTTAAAACTCATATATTTATATTAAATGTATAAAATAGTTCTTAAACAAATCAAAATCTTTAATTTATTTTGTGTTTGGTTTTTTACCAAAAATGATCCGTTCCATTATTGGAACAGTAGGACAATATACTTATGTAAAGTAAAGTAAAACTTGACTAGGTAAAAGGTATTTATATTTGTTTTGCTCAAATGTTTTATTATTGTTAATAATATTAATTAATACTATTGTTTAGGAGGGTATTTACTAGGGTATTCATTTAATCGGGCTTTTACTTTAATCGGTTAATCGCTCGATTAATTAACCGAGGTGTTGGTTTAATCGGTTAATAATCGGTTAATTTTGTAATTGATCGGTTAACCGATTAATAAATTTTTTTTTTTATAAATTAAGTCATTTCAATACATAAAAATGCATAAGTTATTTATTACTTGGAGTTTTTTTTTTTAAAGCAATAGCATAACAAACATAACAGTTCTTGAACTAACACGAGCAAACAAAAAAAGAATTCATAAATTTGTTATACATATTTTTTAATTAATACATAAATATTATGTAGTAATTGAAAAATAAACTGTTTGATAATTTTACCAGTTATTTCAATAGTTCAAGGAGACCTTAGAAATAATCTTTTAGAAAAATGTTTAGGACTTAAGCGATTCTTTTCTTTAGTTTTGCTAAATCTTTACTTGGAAAAAATTCTTTCAATTATCGTTGATGTTGGAGGAATCGAACGTAATCCATAATACAGAATATTTAAGTTCTCAGGCCTTTTCCTGGATTTCTCTAAATGTATAAAAACTTCCATTATGTCATGAGAGTCCTGTTTTATTTTTTTTAAATTTTCAACTCTTCTAATTGTTTTGGTTAATTCTGTTAAAAGATTGATATAAGGAAATATGAGAAGAAACAAATATCTAAACACATACATAAATATGGGAAGTTCCAGCGAAAAGTCTGCTTTTTGTAACGCAACGCCAGTAGTAATTTAAATCGTTTATCAAAAATTGTATATCTATAATTTACTTTTTTATATGTTGTGTAAAGCGCAACAAGCTCTACATTAAGTTACAAAAGGGATTACTTTTGAACAACATGGTCCTAAAATACAAGCTTATTTGATTTCTGGCGTTACATTACAAAAAGTAGACTTTTCGCTGGAAATTCCCATATGTACCTAAAACGAGCAAACATTTTTAAATTTGATAACTTGGAAAATAAATCTTAATAAGTTCAAAGCTTATTTAAAAAGGTTTTATACAATAAGTCTTGCTCAATTCGCAGACTTATGCAGTTTTATAATGCAAATCAAAATCCACTTCTGTTTATTGTAACGTCACGCCGGCGCATATTTTTGCTTATATCTTCAAATCCTTACGGTTTTGTAAATTTTTTTCTGAATATAGTGCTGCTTTATTACTTTGTAATTTAAAAAAAAAACTTTTTACAAATTCGACTTCTTCATTTAATTTTTTTACATTTTGTCGTACAACTATCACGTCACGTCACAATGGAAATGCCCATATAAAAAGAACGCGAAACAAAAAGCTGTTGACCGCAAAGACCTATTTAAAATGAAGATCCCTTCTTGTTTGGATGAAAAAATATTTTCTAAATGCATACCTTTTGCATATGAGACGAATCAAATAATTAAAACTACAAAAAAATATGTTATAATACTACATAAAATTAAAAATTTTGTTACGTCGGTTAATCGACTGAAATTAATCGATTTAATCGTTAATCGAAAAAAGCCAATTTTAAATTAACCGGTCAGTTCATCGGGTAGAACTTAATCGGTTAACCGATTAACGGTTACCCGAATGAATACCCTACTATTTACATACATTAACATATACATCTTATAATTTTTATTAAAATCTGACGACTAGAAGATCGCTTGGGAAAATATGGGTTATTATAACTTTTTGTTCTTATCGCATTATGGTGAATACGATTTGGCATAGCCGAATATAACACTCTTATTTATTTTTTAATATTTTACCATGTTTCATTGATTTGTTCACTTTCTTTTGTACCTGGCTATAAATGAACATAGAGTGGGAGAAATAAATGCGATTTATGAAAAAAATCGTGTTACAAGTAGTTTCCGGTTATATGTACAAAAGTAAAATAACATACAAACTTATCGCTTTCTTCAGCATGAAAAGTAAAATGAAATATTATTTATTTGATTTTACTTTTAATTGAATTAATTATGTTAAGAGCAAGTATTTTTTTAAATTCCTTTTTGCTTTGTTTTCAATGGGTTTCTGGCACAAACATCTCATATTTTTATAATACATACAACTTGAAAGTTGGGAAATATCTACGTCTACGAACAAATTTTATTCCTATTTACTTAAAGTACTTGTACAGCTGTTCAAATCGCTGTAATTAAAACTTTAAGTTGTGTAGAACCAACATCAAACTATTTGTATAGCTAAATGAGCTAATTTTGGAATAAAGGGAAATACTTTAAAATTTTAAAACATTAAATTTTTTTTTAATTATTAAACGTAGCGAATAAGCGATATTAATCATCAGATATATACTTTTGTACAGTTTTTAAATCCTATTTTAGTTTAAAACGATGTATGTATATACGAATGCGGAAAAGATTTCCATAATTATTAATTATAATTTTTCTTTCAAAGCAATATTTACCCAAAAAACGAACGTTTACATGAATGACAAAAATACGTTTTCTTAAGGGGTAAATAAATTACACAAAATTGTCAAGTACACACTCACAGAAAAAAGTATCAATGTTAAAATAACAACATGGCACAGTGTTAATGGAAAATCGTAGTAAATTTCTACAAAAGCATGGTCTTTTTTTAAAGTTGTGTAAAAATTTTAAATGAAAGATGTAAAATTAACTGTGTTCAATATTAGGGAGATCGATTATTCGACTTTTTTCAATAACCGGTTTTCGAATATTACGAATAGTTGCTATTTTAAAAAACCCGGTTTTCGGTTAAACATTTTTAAAATAACCGGTTAACCGGTTTTAATTCGAATACATAAAAACACTAAAATCAAATAAGTTTTTGTAATAAAACGTTAATTTGAATAACAACAAAACAATTCAAAAAGGTGCGGAACCAACAAAATACATAGATATGACTTTAGATATGTTCAGACCTAACAAATATTTGATGATAAAATCTTAGAAAAGTATTGCCAGTAAATTGATCAAACTTTAAACTTTTTTTTAACAATTTCTATTTATTTACTTAACTTTTTTTGTAAGAAGATAATTATATAATGTAATTTAAAAACTATTAAATGATGTTTGATCTAGACAAACGTTTTCCAAAAGCAAATAAAAAATTATAGGAATTTAATAAATTTAAATACAATTTTCAGTAACCTAACCTATGGGCCTTAAAACGGCTTTCAAGTTTCTACCCAATTTATTTTAAATGAGTTTTAATTTGTTGGGAGTTAAGCATGTTTATATGAATCAGTAGGCTTCAACCATATTTTTGAAAGTTGCAAAAAAGCCAGTATTATATATTTCAAATTATTTCGAAAGTATTAGAAAGACAAATAGTAATATGAACATGCTTTTTGTATGAAATATTTGTCTATTCGTCGACCACAATTTCAGACCTTCCATGACATTGTTTGATTTCTTAAATTTAGTTTTTTAGCTCTTGGTGTTTTAATAAACAAAACTGATGAATTTGTTCAATATCATTGATTCCGCCGGAATGTTGTAGTTTTAAGCATGAAGATATGCTAGACCTTATTAAGATTTCTTAGTGTCTTTACAGGCATTCCCTCCTCGACAACACAACGGGTTAATATTTCACCCAATGATTCATTTTCGGCAGCGTCTTTAAGTTAATTATTATTTGTTGTCTATTTAAAACTACTTCGAACGGAGTTAATTTTTATTTGGAGTACATTATTGTCAAGCATGCGGACTAATTAAAGGTGATTAATAAGTCGTGACGTGGAAAACCCTTTACAACATAAATTTTAGGGTACTTCAAGCACTTAACTTTGTCTTTTTAATTCCGTTCAAAATATCTCTAGAGATAATACTACTGTTTTGTCATTTTACTTTTTTATTTTTTATACATAATGAATTTGTAATGAATTAATTCCTTTAATTAACTTGTTTAGTTTAAATATTTGATTTTTATTGAATTTGGCACTACACTATGCCTTAAGCTTGGGAATTTTGTAACTGTTATACTGTAAGCTAGTTTTAAGACCATTTTGAAATAAAAGATACTCTTGTTTGTGAAATTGAAGTGACCAGTCGTGTGCTTTTTTAAGAATAAATTGACAGCCCTACATTAATTGAAAAAACAAATACAAACTAAAACAATTAAAACCTTAAAAATAAATAAAAAGAAATCTAGTGTTTGCCAAAACTAAGAATAATAAGGCAAAAAGTCCTTAAAAAATATTAAGGATAAACATTTTGGCGCCCGAGCAGGGACTGTTTTAATTAAATTTAAAAAAAAAAGTGAACCATAATCGTACTTCGGTTAAAACGTAGCAAGTGTCGGTCGTGCGTTGTTAGTGAAACAACCCAACTAAAAAATAATTAACCCAACTTCAACCTCAGAAGATTATCATCCCCGTTTATCCAAGAAGGAAGACTTTACTACCATCTAGATGCCCAATTGCAACTGCATTTTGTGCAAGAAGGAAAGTGCCGAACGTCAGGTATTTAAGAACAAATAATTGTGTGAGAATTTGGCTTAATATTTTACAAATTTTAAAATTTAATCAAGAAAATTTTTTACCACACAAAAATTATTTGTTCTTGCAATCAAATTAAATTATATTCCCTAAGTAGTGAAACACACAAAAATAACAAAGTGCTTTATTGTTCGCAAATATCATTTGAAACAAAAACTTCATTATCACGTTCAAGTGGTAATTAAGAAGTACTTATATTACGCCTCCTCGCAGCAAACATTGCCATCACTGTGCCGTTCGTTCGTTCTTATATTTTTGTCTCTCACGGTATATTTTCACTTTAACAGAATTAAATAATTAAATTTAATAAATTAGTAAATCTTTACATTTTCCAATATTTACTTTATTTGTGGTTTACTTCTTGCAATTCGTTTGTTTGGTTATTGTGACGTTTGTTTTGTTATTTCTCGATACTCGTTACTTGTGTAATAAACACGTTAATCAACACTGCTGTGAAATAACAAACGAGCAGAAGAACATAAACAATTATTGGAATAATTAAAAGTGATTTTTTTAAAGTAACTAAACAAATAATAATTAAACAAAACTGAAGAACCAAACAAATAAATACAAAGAAGTGAATATTGTGAAGTTTAATTAATTAAAGTGAAAAAATTACTTATAAAAAAGTGAAGAAAAATAAGAGGTAAAATATTATTATTGTTAATATCGGACGAACATTATTTGAAGGGATCGCGAGTTATTACATTTATAAGAGGCTGTAATTTAACCAATTGAAACAATTTAGTGAACAATAAAAATATTAAATAAATAAAATTGCAATACCACTTGTTAAAAACATACAGATCTCTAAAAAGAAATTTGAAAATATTTACATACATTCATATATACGTGCATGTTGTGTTGTTGTCTCTTTGCCTTATTGGTGGTTGTTCGTAGTGCAACCCAGCAAACATTTTTGTGATAAATTGATCGCATCCAAATAATATACGGTTTCTGGTATTTCGTTTATGAAATTACTTTATTACTGAATTTAAAATTTAGTACGTCTTACCCAGCGAACAATTTTGCTAACTTTAAAAATTATACACGGTTTACTATATAAAAGCAAAAAGTTTTCTAACAAAAAGTGGTATAAGTAAAATTTAGTTGAGACCCACAATTAAAAATTTTTTCTGTGCTTTAATGCGGTGTACTCATTAAAGTAAGCTGAAGTTGATCTCGGAAATTTAATAATTTCTTGTCATTAGCTTGACAAACGCAATATTTCCTAGAGATCCTTCCAGAAAATTTTGGGAAATTGGTTATTCACATTCAATTTGGTCTCCTATATTTAAAAAGTAAATAAACCTCGACTACAATGGCTGGCGGTAAAAAGCAAAAAGGCAACAGTGTTAGTCTTGAGAGTTTATATCAGCAGAAAAATACAATTCTGTCGAATGTTGCAAGAATACGGCGTTCTATAAAAGAAAAAACAATTTCATTTAATCAGAACGAATTGCAATGTCGTTTAGAAATTTTAAATTCATATATTGAAGATGCTATGGACATTCAGACAGAGATCGATATATTAGATCCGTCGAATGAGGAAAGAGCTGACATGGAAAACTTATGTGTTACCACAAAAAGCATGCTTATGGGCTATTTAGTCCCTAGACATCATAGCATTGCTGATAATACTCTAAGCGTTCCTTCTCACCATAATCGGCTTCCAAGTATGAAGTTGCCGAAATTCAGCGGGAATTATTCCGAATTTAAAAACTTTATTAGTTTATTTGAAAGTTTAGTAGACAGCGATCCGACTCTGTCTGAAATAGAAAAATTCAATCATTTGATTTCATGCTTGTCAGACGAAGCTCTAGGTACTGTGAAGGCCTATCAAATAAGTGAGCAAAATTATTCCAAGGCGTTACAAAGTTTGAAAAAGGTCTACGATAATCCGTGTTTAATATTTTTCGATAATATTACCAAACTCTTTGATTTACCGGACATATCCAAACCATCTGCATCAGCCTTGAGAAGCATGATTGATACGGTTTCGGCTATTTATGGCTCGCTTTTGTCAATAGGTGATGACAAGGCAATTACTAACGCGCTAATTATTCACCTTGTGATGACAAAAGTAGATCCCATCACTAGATCTAAATGGGAAGAGCAGCTTGATTATGACAAGCTACCCCTATGGAGTGATTGCGAGGCAGCTTTAAACAAAAGGTACCAGCATATTTCCGCTGAAGAAGCGTCAAGTTCAAGACCAAAGCCTTATGCCAATTCTATAAAGAAAAATGACAATTTTGCTAAAAAGAAATCAAAATCTTCATTGTCATGCCAAACCGAATCACAACAACAAACAGCGAAATGTTTATTTTGTAAATCGACACAACATTTTTTGTCGAATTGTCCTTCATTTCTTGCAATTCCAGTGCAACAGAGATTTGATTTTGTAAAGGGCGTTCCTGCCTGTATAAATTGCTTGAAAAAAGGGCATACAGTCACAAAATGTAAGTCTTCAAAATGCCGAGTTTGTAGTCGCTCCCATCATACATTATTACACATATATGATGCAAATAATGCATATTCAGTTAATGTAACAAATTCTGATTCTAATGAACCGTCAACATCAAGAGCCTGTGTAAATCATTCGTCATCCGAAAGAGACAATGTTATTTTGGCCACGGCTTTAGTAGAGATTAAAAATAAATTCGGTCAGTATATTTTGGCGAGAGCTTTATTGGATTCCGGTTCGCAAATTAATTTTGTGACTGAGGAATTATCTCAGCGGCTACAACTACAGAAAGATGAAAGAAATCTCAGTCTTATTGGTATCGGCAAGACAAATTCTACTGCCAAACACAGACTTCAGGCCACAGTGAAATCTCGATTGAACTGCCATGAATTTTCGGCGAAATTCTGGATTCTTCGATCGATTTCTAATTATCAACCAGATCATACAATTTCAACAGCTGGTTGGAACTTGCCTAAGAATATAGAGTTAGCTGATCCATATTTTAACAAATCGCGGAAAATTGATATGTTGATCGGCGCTGAGATTTTCTTTGAGTTATTGTGCGTTGGTCAAATAAAGTTGAATCCCAACATTCCTACACTGCAGAAAACGCTGCTGGGGTGGATTGTGTCGGGAAAATATAAAGAGTCGAATCATTTTAATACAAATTCGTGCCATGTAAGTTCAATTAGGGAAAACGAAGATGCGTTAGATTTAATAGTTCGTAAATTTTGGGAATTAGAGGAAATTCCTAGAGAGGCAAATGTTCAATCGATAGAGCATCAGGAATGTGAGAAAAGTTTTTTGAAGTCTGTTCAGAGATTACCTTCGGGCAGATTTAAAGTGGCGCTACCATTTAAAGCGGATCCAAAAACATTGGGTCTTTCTTTTGAAACAGCCAAAAGAAGATTTTTATCTTTAGAACGTCGGCTTACAAAAGAGCCACATACAAAAGAAATGTATAACTCCTTCATGAAGGAGTATATCAATTTGGGACATATGTCTATTGCAGACAATAAAATCCCGGACATTCCTCATTATTTTATACCACATCAATGTGTACTTCGGCCACAAAGTTCTACTACAAAACTTCGGGTGGTTTTCGATGCCTCTTGTAAAACTTCTACTAATGTATCTCTGAACGATCTACTCATGATCGGACCTACGATTCAAGAGGAATTATACTCCACGCTAATTCGTTTCCGAATGCATAAATACGCAATAACGGCTGACATTGAGAAAATGTACCGTCAAGTTATAGTTGATGAGGCCGACAGAAATTTTCAATTAATAATATGGCGTGAGGATCAGTCTCAAAATATTGACATATATAAGTTAAATACTGTGACTTATGGCACATCATCGGCTCCATTTTTGGCAATACGATGCCTCACGTATTTAAGTGATATATTCGCAGAATCATTACCCATTGGGTCTAAAGTTGTTAGGAAAGATTTTTATGTCGATGATCTTTTAACTGGCGCCGATTCAATTGAAGATCTCAATATAATTAGGTCTCAAGTTACCGAAATACTCCAATCGGCCGGTTTTAATCTTGCAAAGTGGTTTTCTAACTGTTGGGATCAAGGTAATACTGATAAAATGAACAAATCAGTGCAAATAGATCAAGATCTCACAAAAACATTAGGTACTTATTGGCTTCCGAAGAGTGATGTATTTAAATATCACTTAGATGACTCGTTTCAAAGCTTGAAAGCAACAAAACGAAATATCTTGTCAGTTTCGGCAAGATTATTCGATCCACTCGGTCTATTGTGCCCATTAGTTGTCAAGGCAAAAGTTCTACTTCAAGAACTGTGGCTAATAAAGCTGGATTGGGATGAATCAATCCCCACTCGTCTTGACACATCATGGGAAGATTTCAAAACTAATTTGATGAAAATTGATCAAATAGAAATTCCTAGATACGTTTTTACCACTTTAAAGGACAAATGTCAAATTCACGGGTTTTCTGACGCCTCAATGCGAGCGTATGGCTGCTGCATTTTTATTCGGAGTAGAGCTTCAGGTACTATTTCATGTCGATTACTGACGGCGAAGTCGAAAGTAGCTCCTCTGAAGACCAAGTCTTTACCGAGACTTGAGTTATGTGCAGCACATTTATTGGCTAAACTATGGTCTAAATTAAAACCGATGATTTCGTTTGAGATTGAAAGCGTCACTTTTTGGACAGACTCCGAAATTATATTACACTGGATCCAATCTCATCCATCAACTCTAGCGACATTTGTTTCGAATCGAGTGTCAGAGATCCAAGAACTATCAGATCAAGTCGCATGGCGACATGTTCCAACTAAGGAAAATCCTGCTGATATAGTTTCAAGAGGATGTAATGTAGATGAACTAGTAGACTCAATTTGGTTTACTGGCCCGAAGTTTTTGCTCAAAGAGAGTAATAATTGGCCAGTTAACAGTCACTTTACGCTCACTGCTGAAGAAGAGTCACTAGAAAAAAGAAAGACCAGTGTTTTTCTCGCTGTAGAAGAAACCGGGACAGACTATTTTTTGAAATTTATCGACAAGTATTCGTCGTATACTAAATTGATCCGAGTATTTACATATGTCTTCCGTTTTATTGATATAGCTCGAGGTAGGAATTGTCGCAACTTAGGTATTCCTACAGCGAAGGAAATGAACTGGACTTTTCTCCATCTAATTGAAGTCGTTCAGAAAACTGAATACGCCAGCGACTTAAAAAAGTTGAGTAAATCACAGATTTTATCTGCTAATCTGCAAAGACTGACTCCTTTCGTTCATCAATTTAAAGATGAACATCGCGCATTTTCACTACTTAGAGTCGGCGGGCGGTTGCTAAACGCACCAATTGCGTATGATGCTAAATTCCCCCTTTTGATGCCCAAAAAGTCGCATTTTATGGCACTGTACTTACGACATTTGCACTTCAATAACTGTCATGCAGGGGCGAAGGCGCTCGTAGCTTTACTGCGTGACAAAATTTGGCTTATAAATGCTAGAGAAGAGTGTAGAAAGGTAGTCCGAAAATGTCTGCATTGTTTCAGGTACAAGCCGAAACTAATGGGCCAAATTATGGGAAACTTGCCCGCTGATAGGGTGAGAGCTCTACGCCCATTTAAAGTATGCGGCGTAGATTTTTGCGGCCCAATCAATGTTACTCAAAAGATTAGAGGCCGCCCACCCATAAAAATGTATATTGCTATATTTGTGTGTTTTTCATCAAAGGCTGTACATATTGAGTTAGTCACTGATCTTTCTTCAAATTCTTTTATTCTTTGTCTTCAAAGGTTCGTCGGCAGGAGAGGCCTCCCCGAGACGATACATTGCGACAATGCCACCAATTTTGTCGGGGCCAGCAGAGAGCTGCAACAGCTGAGAGAAGCAATGTTCAGTCATGCCAGCGAAATCAAATCGTTTGCTGCCACCAAAGGGGTCAACTTTGCCTTCATACCGCCACGAGCGCCGCACTTTGGCGGCCTATGGGAAGCAGCCGTCAAGTCAGCCAAGGGGCTTCTTGTCCGAACCGTAGGCATAGTGCTGCTGACCGCCGAAGAGCTGCAAACGGTTCTGGTTCAGGTAGAGGCCGTGCTCAACTCCAGGCCAATTGCTCCCATCAGCAACGACCCCAACGACGGCGAAGCGTTGACTCCGGCGCACCTACTAATCGGCGAGAGCCTACTAGCGCTGCCGCAAGAATCGCCTCAAGGAGAAGTGGACAGGCTGGCGTACTCGAAGAGATGGCGGCTTATCTGCGCACTCAAGCGGATGTTTTGGCAGTCTTGGGAGAAAGATTACGTCCGCAGCCTCCAAGCCAAAACCAAATGGGCAGAAGAAGAGCCAGATCTCGTCGTCGGCAAGCTCGTCGTCGTGCACGAAGACAACATGCCTCCCCTTCGGTGGCTGACAGGCCGAGTTCTGGCGGTAACCCACGGCGCAGACGGCAGGGTGAGGATAGCCGAAGTGAAGACTAGGCACGGTGTTGTTAAAAGGCCTATCCACAAATTAGCAGTGTTGCCAGTGGATTGAAGACCGTTGGTCCTTCAATGGGGCCGGTGTTTTGTCATTTTACTTTTTTATTTTTTATACATAATGAATTTGTAATGAATTAATTCCTTTAATTAACTTGTTTAGTTTAAATATTTGATTTTTATTGAATTTGGCACTACACTATGCCTTAAGCTTGGGAATTTTGTAACTGTTATACTGTAAGCTAGTTTTAAGACCATTTTGAAATAAAAGATACTCTTGTTTGTGAAATTGAAGTGACCGGTCGTGTGCTTTTTTAAGAATAAATTGACAGCCCTACATTAATTGAAAAAACAAATACAAACTAAAACAATTAAAACCTTAAAAATAAATAAAAACAAATCTAGTGTTTGCCAAAACTAAGAATAATAAGGCAAAAAGTCCTTAAAAAATATTAAGGATAAACAACTACATAAAAATATATTTAATATTTAGAACAAATTACTATTTACTTCTTCACTAACAAAAACATTCGCTTTTATAAGAGGTTTGTATTGACATTGTTCAGAATTTTTTTTTACTTCAGTTATATTTTGTTTTGACATTCTTTGTAAAAAAGTTTAAGTTTGTCCAATACCTATTCTATTAGAAAAATACTTAAATTACGGGTACATTTGCAACAAGAGTAAGTAAAATGTATATGAATTACACATTATTAAAATAGCCGGTTTATTATACCAAAATAACCGGTTTATTCGATATTCGAAAAATGGATATTTTAAAATAACCGACTTGGGCAAAGCTAAAATAACCGGTTAAAACCGGTCGAATAATAACCGTCCGATCTCCCTATTCAATATTGAATCCATAAAAGCCTATTTTACTTGTTTTGTATAAAAACAACAACAACACTTCAAGACGAAAAACATACATATGTTATTTTCCTGTTTAAAATAAATTTAAAAATAAGAAAAATTTCCATATTCTTTTTATAAAAACTGTTTATTAAATACATAAAATTTTTAAAATAGAATAATGACGAAAGCCATATTGAGCTGTGGTGCGATTCACTAACTTTTAACGATCAGACAATTGTAATTATTGTCGATATATATATATATATGTATTGCTTGCAGTAACGATAGTGTGATTCTGTAATATATTTTTAACGATTGTAAACAGCTGTAGCTTTTGTAACATCTCTGCCTACAAAATGTTAAAATAATCGAAAATCACAAAAGAGAATAAATAAAAAACAAATGAAATTGTGCATAATTTACTGTTTTTATATCTTACTAGCTTAACCCGGTGCGCTTCGCTACACTGGTAAAAAAAATAAATAAGAAAAAATTGCAGTATTTTTTTAATGTGTAATTTATTTATTTTTGCTCCCCCTGCACCTACCCCCTTTTTTTTTTTTTTTGTTTTGAAAGTTGTCCTGTAAAGGTTGATAACTTTTGTGTTCAGATATATGGTATTTAATATTTCTTTATATGAGGGGTACTGCTCCTCCTCTGTCCACCCCGCCCATTTCTATATTGAAATTAATAGTTTACCATAGTAGTAGCTGTAACCACGTTTGAAGACTCTTCCTTTAATAGTTCTTCTGTTGAGCGATACTTAATTTATGCATCCTATGGAAGGTATTTCCCCCCTTGCGCCTACCCGCTTTATTTTTATTTTCAAAAGTATAGTATACCATAAGAGAGACTTCTGCAAAGTTTGAACATTCTCACTATAAAAGTTCTTAAGATATGCGATATTAACCATTGGCGTCCAATGGTGGGTACCACTTCCCCCGCTGCTATTATATTTCAATTTGGGGGCTCTGAAGATCCTACTACCAAAAGTTCAACAAAATGCGTGCAGCGGCTCTTAATTATATTTCTATCTATGAGGGGTACTGCTCCTCCCCTGTCAACCCCGCCCATTTTTATATTGAAATTTATATTTTACCATAATAGTAGCTTTAACCAAGTTTGAAGACTGTCCCTTTTATAGTTCTTCAGTTGAGCGATATTTAATATATGCATCCTATGGGAGGTATTTCCCCCCCTGCGCCTACCGCTTTATTTTTATTCTCAATAGAGTAGTATACCATAAGAGTGACTTCTACAAAGTTTGAACATTCTCACTATAACAGTTCTTAAGATAAGCTATATTAAACATTGGCTTCCTATGGGGGGAACCACTTCCCCCGCTACTATTTTATTTAAATTTTGGGGCTTAGAAGATCCTATTACAAAAAGTTCAGCAAAATGCGTGCAGCGGCTCTTAAGATATGCGATAATTAATATTGGCATCCTATGGGGGGTACCAATTCCCCTGCCCCTATCGAAAAAATAAGTAGCCTATTTTATTTTTAGGGCTCACGTGATGTTACTGTAAAAATTTCAGGAAAATCGGTTTAGTAGTTTCGGAGTCTATAAAGCGACAAACATACAAACATACAAACACACATAATTCATTTTTATATATATAGACTAGCTTAACCCGGTGCGCTTCGCTACACTGGCATCCTATGCGAGGTATTTCCCCCCCTGCGCCTACCCGCTTTATTTTTATTTTCAAAAGTGTAGTATACCATAAGAGTGACTTTTAGAAAGTTTGAACATTCTCACTATTACAGTTCTTAAGATATGCGATGTTAAACATTGGCGTCCTATGGGGTATTCCTATACCCCCGCTGCTATTTTATTTCAATTCCGGGGCTCAGAAGATCCTACTACAAAAAGTTCAGCAAAATGCGTGCAGCGGCTCTTAAGATATGCGATAATTAATATTGGCATCCTATGGGGGGTACCAATTCCCCTGCCCCTATCGAAAAAATAAGTAGCCTATTTTATTTTTAGGGCTCACGTGATGTTACTGTAAAAATTTCAGGAAAATCGGTTCAGTATAATATTGGCATCCTATGGGGGGTACCAATTCCCCTGCCCCTATCGAAAAAATAAGTAGCCTATTTTATTTTTAGGGCTCACGTGATGTTACTGTAAAAATTTCAGGAAAATCGGTTCAGTATAATATTGGCATCCTATGGGGGGTACCAATTCCCCTGCCCCTATCGAAAAAATAAGTAGCCTATTTTATTTTTAGGGCTCACGTGATGTTACTGTAAAAATTTCAGGAAAATCGGTTCAGTATAATATTGGCATCCTATGGGGGGTACCAATTCCCCTGCCCCTATCGAAAAAAAAAGTAGCCTATTTTATTTTTAGGGCTCACGTGATGTTACTGTAAAAATTTCAGGAAAATCGGTTCAGTAGTTTCGGAGTCTATAAAGCGACAAACATACAAACATACAAACATACAAACATACAAACATACAAACATACAAACATACAAACACACATAATTTCATTTTTATATATATAGATTTTATGAATTTTACATTTAGAGTTTTTTTATTCCCGCACTTTTTGGATTCCCGGGAAAGCGGGAAATAAAAATCCAATTCCCGGGATCCCGGGATTCCCGCCCAAAATTTTGTATTTATTTATTAACTTATTTTTCCAATGAAACTAATATTTCTTATTGGCTATTACGCTTAAAAGAATTAAATCTAGAATCTATTATATAACAAGAACGTAAAAAATTTAAAATTAAAATTATTTTAAGATACTTAAAAGAATTAAATCTAGAATCTATTATATAACAAGAACGTAAAAAATTTAAAATTAAAATTATTTTAAGATACTTAAGAGGTTATATTGATGCCAATAGGATAATAGAAATCATTATACGTATAAACATTGTCAAGTTCAGAGCTTATTTGCATAATTAGAATGAAAGTGTTAGTCTAACGCGAATAAAAATTCTGAAAGGGTGATTAGGAACTAAAAACTCAACATTACGAAGTAGGAATTCTGAAACAATTTTACCGTTTAACAAATTCAGCAGAAAGGAGAAATTTTATTTACTACATATACATATTTAATAACATATTTTTTTACAATTTTATAGCCCTTAATCAGCTGTGGTGTATGAAGGTATACTAAGTTTTTCATTCCATGTGATATTAAAGTCCCATAAAGTATTTTTATTATTAGTCCTTTATTAATTCTAAGCCGATTTTGCCATTTGGGTGTCAAATTGTTTCCAGATTTTCTAGGCTATTTGGGATTGAATTCCAGCAGAATCGCTTCAGTAGGAAAAGAGTTATGCACCCAAATGTGGAACTACCTCCCTAAAAACTCAACTAAAACTAACATAAATTTGTGGCGAAATGCACACAAATCTCTACTTTCTACTTTTAAAAGACTCAAAATCACTTGAAATGCCGAATATGAAACACAATCTAGGAAAACAATTTACTACGCCCTTAACCGCAAAGCTTTATAATAATGTTGTAAAATTTACACTTCAGTTTGGTAGGACAAGAAATTAAATTTCGTTATGATAGGTCTATAATTTATCATAGGCCCAATATAAAGTCCATTCTCAAAAATTAGTTTAAAAGCCTTAAACTGTAGAAAATTTAAATATTGTGGTGAAATTAAGTTGGATAGAACAACTAAAGACACAAGTCTGACATAAATTTACTAAAGTTTTAAAAAAAGATTTTCTTCAAAATTTCCCGGGAATCCCGCAATAAATTCCCGGGAAAGCGGGAATTGAAAACAACTGAAAATCCCGGGAATTCCCGGGACGAGAAATCCCGGGAACAAGCTCTGATATGTATGTATGTGTGTATGTAGTATGTATGTAAGAATTCGGGCCTCAGCCACTTTAAACATAAAATCCACTTTATCGATTAAATAAAAACAACGTAAATTATTGCCGTTAAAATAACGAAAAAAAACTGTTTACAGTAATAAATAGCTGACTTTAATCGACAGCGAATATCGTTAAAAATTGTACTGAATAGCAAATTTGATAAATTTTCGTTACATTTATTTTAACGATACGATTATCGTAAAAAAAAAGTTAGTGGTGAATCGCACTGTTTTTTAATTGTGAGTGCTTATTTAAACAAAGGGGAATAAAAAAAAGTGAAGCATGTGTAACAGGCAGTATTGCCAGAAATTTTAGAGCAAAATCATCAAAATTTGATGATTTTTTTAATGAAAACCACATTTTTACGTAAAAGATATTTCTCCTAGAAACAAAACGAAGACATAGGCCCCCATTACGGTTCACAACTCAACTCAGTTGAGTTGTAATTTAGGCGAGCTGCAAACCTATGATATATGCAATATTTAAACGATTTATTTCCATGATATACAACATTTTTTATATCATTTTATTTTCTATAGTTTAAGAGAAGTTGAAGCTTTAAAATAATTATTTTTTCAGCAGTTAAGAGCAAACAATTTTTTCAAACATTTACACTAGAGATGAGCGATCCCGTGATTTTTAAAGATCATCGTGATTAGTGAATGTGATTTAAAAATCACTGCTCCTTTAAACTGTGATTGTGATCACGGTTTATCAGTTTTCTGTTCTTTTAAAGCAATTGCGGCCAAGCTATATGTACAATGCGCGAGCTTTTGCAAGAGCTTTTGTAAGCACTTTACAAAGAAACAACAACAAATTGTAAGAGCTTTCCAATCTGCTTACTTTCATATGCATACATACTTGAACAAATAAATTTTGGCATAAAAAAATTCTAGTAAGATAGAAGAGAGAATGAAAGGAACAGCAATATCATTCGACATTTCATTCAAAAAAAGCTATTACCCACACAAACAGTGAAATATCATAAATTAGTATATGTAACAAAATACAAAAAGAACGACAAATTTGGTCACAACTGTGATTCGTGATTTTTCAGTAACAGTGATTAAATCACAGGTACAGAAATATCGCTCATCTCTAATTTACACCATTGAATTTTTATCTAAGTACAAAGTGAAATTTCCTTGTACTTCTATATCGTAATTTTAAAGGGCAAATAATATTTACAATCGACATGATAAGGGCATTTCTTATATTCCCTGAATATTGTATTTTTTTAACAAGACAGGTAAGATGTTTCTTAACATAAGAACTATGCATTTTTATACGAAATTTCATTTTGGGTACAACTATTTATAGTCAAAATTTATTATAATTTATAAAAACTTTTTATGTTCAGCATTTTTTATTTTTCGAAATTATTCCATTATGTTGAATATAATAAAGTTACTTCTAGCACTAGGCAGCGCAAACCGTTTGATAAATATTCCCCATGTTTGTGCGAAAATTAAAAAATGTTTAGTTTTCTACAAAAATGCTTTAAACATATCGCTCATTTCGTGCAAGACCGTCACAACTCAAAATTTGAAAGTTTACAGGAGAGCCTTTTTAAGATTTCAACCTATTATTTTTTTACCTTCTCTTTCACTAAAATACAGTTATAAAATCAAATGTTTCTTTTTTGCTACAAAGAAAACCACATGTACAATAGGAATGCCAAACACAAACTGAAATGTGACCTTGTTGATGTTAATTGCTCAAGTTTGTTACGAGAGGTCATAGCGTCAAAAGCATCTGTATTACCGTTATTTTTTCGATAATTCTCTCCGTTCTTAGATCAATTTGTAGAGATTTAAGAGAAGAACATTTCTGCATTACTAACTCGAAAATGCCAAATTTTGAGTTGTGACGGTCTTGCACGAAATGAGCGATATGTCAAACAACTTCGGTCTGTCATAGTTGTCATAGTTAGACTAGAAACTAAGCTGCTAAATTTTATGAAGATCGGTCCATACCTTACCATATGCATTATATAAAACCTACTCTCAAAAAACACTATGCACTATTTATGTTAAAGCTTTAGCCAGAACATGAAAAACAGAGTACCGAAACGCTCGCTCATTCTTCATTCATGAGCGAGCGTGAAACTTTAAAAATTTTTCTACAAATTCATCCTCATGAGGGTGAGGAAAAAAAATATTTTAAATTTCCTCACTCATGAGGAGTGAGCAAAAACAAAAAATTCATATGTGATTTTTCAGATATGAAAAATTTTAAAAAATTCACGTTAAAATTCTTCGCAAGGAAAAAAAATGCGATTTGCCCAACCATTTCCAGCGGGAAAATCAAGTAGTAAAGAGGCCTTATAGAAGGCCTTTTTGCAGACATAAGATCTCCCAGCCGCATTCCAACTTTATTACCAATTAACAAGGTGTGTCATTGGAGACCAACACCTTGCACTTCTGCATCTATTTTAAACACTTCTGGAAGGGCTTCTAAAAGGATTTAAGAATAAAGCTTTATCCAAGTTTAATTGTTGTGGCTTATAATACGAAGTTAGTAAATTAATAACTTAAGTTGCAACACGTTCCAACATAACTACTAATAAAACGATTGCGACAGGCCTTATCTTAGAATAGAAAATTTGAGTTTGTAAAATATCAAATAAAAACCTTTCTAAAAGACCTTTTCAAAAAAGGCAGAGTGCAATAAGTATAAGTTTACTAAAAATTCAATTGTAAACATTCTTAAAGGCCTAACAAGTGATTCGATTGCAATTTTCCCCGCCGCACAGTGGCGCCCGTAGAGCAAGCGAGGTTGCAAAAATCAAAATTTTCATGAGTGCCGACGAAGTTTTGAATAAGCCCATGTTATAGGAAACTTTTCAACGATTTCAAATATGCCACTCTTAATAATATCACATTTTTAGTTTAGAAGATATAACCGTTCAAAGTTGACCGACTTTCAGTTTTCAAAAAAACACAAAATTTTTAGTCAATTTGTTGCGATTTCAGGTGTAATATCACGAAAAATAGGTAACGAATCGCCTTATTTTTTATTTGTATTGATTGATGTATTTATTAAATGTATAATGATAAAAAAAAATTAACTGTTTGCTTTGTGTTTCTCCTGGTAAATCACTATTTAAAAACTATCCGTTTTTTCACTATTTTTCAACTTTGACGGAAAATAAAAAAAAACTATATTTTTCTATATTTGCCATATTTGCAAAACCGGTTCTTTGATTATTTATTTACGTAATTCAAAAGGTTTTATCTGCCCGTACGTGCCCGTTTGGCTTCTAGAGGTAAAAAAGTTTAAAAAGACATGGTTGCAGAAATTGTATGGCGTCCATCCCTTATATGTTTTGACTGACAGTAGTCAAAAAAACATACTCATTGAAATTAGCAGGTACGTACCTCACATAAACAATACTTTGGCGTACAAATGGTCAGGAACAATATTGACTTATGGTCCCTACAGGTAGGCACAAATCTTATTTGGACACGTGCATAATATCAAAATTGCATTATTCAGCCTAAATCCATATGTATGCAGGGAACAGGTAAATTTTTAGGCATGGTAGCATAAGCCTATATATTGCAAAATAAGCATAATGCCTAGATTAGTCTACGCCTGAAAGTTGGCGCAACAATTACTGAAACCATTAAACAATTTAAGTACTGAAAACATGGCGTTAAACAATTTAAAATTATTTGAACTGTTTAGAAAGTCAACCACACCAAAGTTTTTCACGGAAGTGAAAATTCTTCCTGAGAAGTTGACATTGATCAGCAAATGGGGCTGCGATGGATCATCCGGACAAAGCGTTTATAAGCAAAGGATATCTTCCGATGACGCTACAATATCGGACGGAAATATGTTTATGGCATCTGTTGTTCCTTTGCGGCTAAAATCGGATGATTCCCTACACTGGAAAAATCCACGTCCGCCATCAGTGCATTATTGCCGACCAATATTTTTTCAGTTTGCAAGGGAATCGGCAGAACTCATAAGGACTACGGTGAAGGACATTGAAGAACAAATAAGCAAGATTAAGCCTACAAAGCTGCAAATTGGAGAAGGAAAATATATTGAATGCAATTACGAGTTCCACCTGACCATGGTTGACGGAAAAGTCGTAAACGAACTGACAGGAACAACCTCAACAATGTCATGCCCGATTTGCAAAAAGAGTCAGAAGAACTTTTTTCAATTCAATTCAACTTATTTCATATATAATATGTTACATCTCAATTTTATATAATTAGTTGTAAAGAGTTTAAGATTAGTATCTTTTTCTGCTTAATTATAACATATTTCAATTAGTTATCATATACATATATATAGACAGAATTATATTGGAGGTAAAAATTTAGCAAAAACCTATTTAAACCCCTTTTTTCGTTTTATTTTTATATTTTTTTTATCGATTTTTTATTATTATTTGTCAGAAGAACTTTGGTAATTTAAACGATTCTACAAATGAGGAGAATTACGAATATGGAATGTTACCATTGCACGCAAGGATAAGGTGTATGGAATTCTTGCTAAAACTGGCATATACCCTACCACAAGAGGAGGAAAACTTCGATGAAAATACATCATTAAAGGATAAGGAAAAGATCAGAAAGAAGCAAATACAGGATGCTTTTTTTAAACAAGTTGGACTAAAAGTAGACTGTCCCAAGCACGGATACGGTAACTCAAACGATGGAAACACTTCTAGGAGATTTTGTGAAAATGATGAGGCAGTAACTAGAATCATTGGAATTGACAATCAAATCGTGAAAAGATTGGGCACGATCTTGGATGTTTTAAACTGCAAAGAAAATGTAAATTCTACAAAATATGGAGAATATGCGTCGAAAACTGCATCTCTTTTAGCAGAAATGTATCCACAAAAGAAGTTGACACCGACCGTCCATAAAATATTGGCGCATGGCAAATATATAATTGAGTACCAGTCTTTGCCAATTGGAGAGCTTTCTGAAGAAGCACAGGAGTCTCTTAACAAATTTTATAAAAAATATAGATTGCAGAACACATTCAAAGCATTCAAAGGGCAAAATAAGGACCTCTTCAACATGTTGGCAGCATCTTCCGATCCACTTATTTCTTCCCTGCGGCATGTGAAGTCACGAATAGAGTTACAAAATAATTATAGTTTAGAAATGGTTAGTCTTTTAGATATACCTTCTCTTACGAATTGTGATGAATATTTTACAGAAAATTGAAAAAATAAATTTTAAAAAAAAAATTATTTTTTTTTTAATTTGTTGGGTAATAATTTAAAACATAAAACCCTAAAGAAAAAAAATAAAAACAATCTAAAAATGTAAAAATAATTTTTTTTAGTTACCATAAAATTGATTTTTCTACTAATTTTAACTTTGATAACCCATAAGTAGGCCCCTACAAAGCGTAGCACCCTTTCCAAACGCTCATTTCATAGGCTGAACAGTTTTCTATCATATGCTGTTTAAACTGTTCAATTATCTTATTCGGTTCAAAAGATATGATTTTTGCAACGAAAAAACTCAAATGGCGCCACTGTGCGCCGGGAAGCACGCTTAGTCCGTGTGTATTTTTTTTTTGTAAAATTATTTCTTGACTGGTTAACCAAAATGTGTGTGTTGTTTTTTTTTTTGTAAGCAAATATTATTGAAATAAAAAAAACTAAGAGAACTGCACATATTGTCAACTTAAATGCAAAATATTGTAACATTAAATTTTATAAGTTTAAATGAGAAGCAAAAAACGTTGCAAAATGGAAATTATATGAGATATTAGAGTAACATTAAATATTTAGAATAAAAATGCGATAACCGATTATTTTTTTTTTGGTAAAAAAATATTATTTTTATTTATTTAGTTATGTGTGTTACGTTATTTTAATTTGTAATTCTCTGAAGCAAAACGACGAATCATCAACGGAAGTATGATAGTATTAAGTTAAACAATCATTTAAAACATTAAATAATTAAATATTTCTGTTAAATTACAGGTATAATAGAATATAAAGATAATGTACATGGTTATAAATGCAATATTATGTTTAAACAATAAATTTAAATATGGTTAAATGCACATATAAAAATGATAGTCACACAATTAATATGCAGTATCATTAGGATTGCGTTAACATGGTGAAATACGTTTGCTTTTTTGATGCAGTGCAGGCAGTACTGCATTTGAGAACGTAGATATGTTATATTATTAGAGATATTATTATGACATATTATTTATAGTTTTTTATTTCTAATTAGAAGTGGATTAAACTAAAAAATGTACTTCATTAAATTTAAATATACAACTTTTCCATTATAACTAACCCGTATTTTGATCTCCTTATAATGAATTTTCTCAATTGAATGTTTCTTTACAATAAACAAGTTTTGTAAAAAATATGATTCATATACATACATATATGCATATTTGTCTCCATATAAGGAATTATTTCAAAAAAAAACTTCTGCAAGAAGTAAATTTTAATTAGTTAATTTTTGAAAAATTTAAATAAGAAGAATGAAAGAGTTTTTCATTTAAAAGTAGTATTGATAGCAGCCCGCGAATTCAGTGAACGAAATTGTTGTACAAAGAAGCACTTATCCTAAAAAAACATACTATTAGTACTTAATAAAGCCGTAAAAGGAGTAACACAAAATTTAGCAAAACAATTTATATTCCAGCACTTGATAAGAAATGCTATTATTCTAAAGATGTTGAAGACAAGTAATTTATTATTTAACACAAAAAGCTTTATAACAGTCTTTATGATGATATTGATGAAGGACGACTTGGAAGAATGCAAGCCTAACAAAAATACCAGATTATTTTAAATAAACGTGGAAAAAATATTTCTATTGTATTATGAACATTCTATATTAATAATGAAGAAATATTCTGGTCCAATAGTAACAGATTTATTATAGGGAAATTCGACTGTATAAAAATTTATTAAAAAGTATATACATATGTACATATATTAACTCATTTTGGAAACGAAACAAGTGATGGAAAAATCATATCATAAAAATAATGACAGTCTGCTGGAAGCAAAAAACTACGGACCTGCAGATGGTACTATTTATTCTTGGAAATTCTTAGCACATGGAAGTGCAATGGGTTAAGCTGTGAAATTTCGAACAGTCCAATGTAGAAGAAGCTGATAGTACTTAATATAGGTTTTGCAATACATATATATATATAGATTCGGTTTATATTAATTTTGCAGCACTGTTTTTCTTTTACAACCTTATACAATTCTTTCCAATACTTTGAATTTTTTTAAAATCATTGTACAATGTTAAAAACAGAAATAAAACAAAACAGAAAAAAAGATAATAAATAATAAATACATATATTATTTCTGTTTAGAGGCCTCAAAACAGGCCGTGGGATATTTCCCGCTGAATGAGAGTGTTTTGCAGCAAACAATTATATTTTACGCTCGCAAAATAAAAGAGCGTAAGCGTACATGTGAGTTTTGGTTACACAATTGTGTATGACGCTGACATTCCTGACATAAAGGCAAAACTCATTGAAAAGAACTCCAAGTATTCAATACGTGTTGGGTTTTTTCGTTGATAAAATTTTTCTTAAATAGGTAACAAATACCTACTTGAAATTAAAGTGAAAAAAGGCTTGTTTTGCTAAAAAATTATGTGTAAACAACCTTTATACGTAAAAGCAATTGTGACATCAGGTACAATCGAACTTCCCTATAATAAATCAGCATGGGACCATAACATCACTTCATTTACGTTAAAAAAAAGCAACAATTTTACAACTTTGGGTTTTGTTCAAATGTATTTTACTTGTAGATTTGTAATTTGTAGTTTTGAGAAACAGCGCCCAGGTTTCTATACTTGCTCATGGAGTTTTTTTTTCAATAAGTTTTGCCTTTATGTCTGCTTAAGAAAAGGGTCGGTCTTTTTAAAGCATAAAATTTTTTTTTTTGCCATAGTATAAATATGGCTTGCTAAAATGCAAAGCAATGTATGTATTTATTGACTACGATTTACGTTAAATATTTAAAAAAAATTCACACTTCCACCTTAAAAAATATCCAAGCTATTAACAAAATCAAAAATGTCTTATCATTAAGTATATAATTTCCTTAAACAACATAATGAATAATCTTAATTAAAAAAAAAATAAGCAGAGTATTTGATATATTTTTACGAACACATTCATTTTTTTTACGTCAAAAATGGGTATTCTGTTTCATACTCTGAACGTGTTAGGGGAATAAGTGATCAAACTGCAAATTATTGCATAAGCAAAAAGAAAAACAGTGCTATACAGTGCAATACATACACGTTAGTTATAATGGAAAAGTTGGATTTTTAAAATCAATTTAAATTTAATGAAGTACATTTTTTAGTTTAATCCACTTCTAATTAGAAATAAAAAACTATAAATAATATGTCATAATAATATCTCTAATAATATAACATATCTACGTTCTCAAATGCAGTACTGCCTGCACTGCATCAGAAAAGCAAACTTATTTCACCATGTTAACGCAATCCTAATGATACTGCATATTAATTGTGTGACTATAATTTTTATATGTGCATTTAACCATATTTAAATTTATTGTTTAAACGTAATATTGCATTTATAACCATGTACATTATCTTTATATTCTATTATACCTGTAATTTAACAGAAATATTTAATTATTTAATGTTTTAAATGATTGTTTAACTTAATACTATCATACTTTCGTTGATGATTCGTCGTTTTGCTTCAGAGAATTACAAATTAAAATAACGTAACACACATAACTAAATAAATAACAGTAAAAATAATATTTTTTTATCAAAAAAAAAATCGGTTATCGCATTTTTATTCTAAATATTTAAAATTGCTTTTATATATCAATTAATTTCCATTTTACAACGTTTTTTGCTTCTCATGAAAACTGTGATGTTATATTATTCTGCATTTAAGATGACGATATGTGCAGTTCTCTTAGTTTTTTTTTTTTTTTAATAATATTTGCCTACAAAAAATTCAACACACACTTTGGCTCGTTGCCTTTAACAAAAACAAAATACACACAAAGGCATTTCGTGCAGTGGTCATGCAAACTGTCGAGCAACAACAACATTACTGGTGAGGAGCGTTAAGAAAATTTTTTGTTTCCTCATTCTTCATGACTGAGGAAAGGCAAAAATTTATTTTTCCTCACGCTCATGAATGAATTGGCAAAAAAAAATCACAATTCATTCATGGTTGTGAAAAAAATTACACGTTTTTAATTCCTCATTCATGAAAAAATTCAAGAATGGTTAAATATGAGCGATCATATATGAATTTTTCGGAACTAACAAAACATTTCGCAAACATTTGCAAAATGTTTAAAACTAATCAAGATTTTTAAATTGTATTGTACGTGAGCAAAACCAAAACAAAAACTTATCAAGTGACAAAGAAGAAGAAAACGAAACAATTTGCTTTTCACTCATCTGCAATATTTAATTTACCATTACAATCGTACATTTGATTACAAAACAAATAGAGAAACGTATTTTTTTGAGTACTTGATTTAGTTCTTGTTTGGTTTTTGTAGTGTTATAACCAGGGAAACAAGAAATTAAATCTAAAAAACGAGTTTAATGCGCATTAAATATGCAGTAAAAACTCGAAAATATGCCCTGAAAATTATTAAAAATATAACCCAAAAAAATTAAAAATTACTCGTTTGAAAACAAAATGTTCAACAATTCAAAAATATTTGCATTCAAAATAAAAAACAATACTAAAATTATTATCGGTAAGGCCCAAACACCATAATATTTACAGACGAATTTTCGAGACTATAAACTATTTGAAAACGATGGGCAGTCATGGGCTCACAAAAACAAAGTATGGCGAATATTATCAAGATGTTAACATCCATATGAGATTTTTGTCTTAAAAGGATTTCAGGGGCGGTCGCTTAGTTGCTTATAAACGATAACATTAAGAAGGAACTTAAAGCTAATTATAGATGGGAGCTTTGGACAAATGTAAGCCGATTCGAAAAGAATTTAATACGCAGTTTAATATTTTTACGGCCAATTTTATCTTAATACCAACTTCATTAGATGGTTTACGGACACAAAAAGTCTAATTTGGAAAAAAGTTTTAATATGTGAAATTATACACCGATTCTCTACATTTACATAGACTTTGTCTTTAGTACATATTAAATGTATTTACCAAATTTGATAAAATCATCTACGAAATTGCAGCTTGTACTTTGCGCACAAAGTTAACATGGACAGACAATCAGCCAGACTGACGGATGGACATCGTTAAATCACTTTAAACAGTGATTCTGAGACGGTCGGTTTACTACAAGACTGGTCCGGATTTATATGTATTACATCACCAAAAATGTATATAATTACTTCTTCCTTCATTTTTGCTTATATAAATATCAAATTTGAAAGTTTTAAATAACATCTTTAATCTTTAATGACAACCTGCTTTGGCTTACAATTTTAAAGTAAGGGTATTTTAGGGTATACTGTATAGATAGAAACAGAAAAACCAGAATTTTGAAAAAAAAAATATTTGGTTTTATTTGCTGTGAAAGCTCGTGTAAGCACCTAAAAAACTTTAATATGTATCAAAATATGTATGCCTCAAAAAGGCAAATTATGAGCTATAAATTTAAAAAGTGCTCTAAATTATGCAAACAAAAATTATGTAAAGCGTAAAATATGCAAAAATATGCACTAACAAATCGATGCCAAAATTTATAAAAAGCTCTAGAGCGGATAAATATATTTTTTCTGCCATCAATTGCATATATACGGTGTCGCTTGTTATTAACATTTTTTTGAGTTGCTTAAAATTTTGGTACATCAAGTTTTCACTGTTACTAACAATATATGTATGTATATTAACGTTCCCACAGAAAATGCAGGCGCGTGGACGACCTCCGCATATAGAAAATAAAAAAATTGTAAACCAGTCTTTAAGTTTTTTTCATCAAATAAAGTAAAATAAAATAAACATTTAAATTATTTTTTTATTAAAAATTAATGAATAAGAATTTAACTGGCGCTCGAGCAGCGACCCAATATCGATAAAGTGAAATGTGTTTCAATATAAAAAGTAAAGCTAAATAATTTTTATAAAAACAAACATTTAAAAGTAAAGCCGTTATATGCTAGAAATGTTGCAAATCATTAAGGTACCAGAGTTGTTAAGGATTAATTTTAAATCGGACACGGTAAATGTAGCACAAATTTATAGACATTAAGTTTATAAAAACAAACCAGGAAATTAAAAATTTTTTAGAATTTAATAAATTATTCTTATAAAATTTTTTAATTGTAAAGAATTTTTTCTATGTGACAATTGTTATTGTTTTTTCATTATTAAAAAAAAAACGTTAGTTTAATTTGTTTTCCTGATGATGACACACATTGTTGTATCGAAATATTGGAGTTATAAAATAAATGTAATAAAAATTATTAGTATTGTGGTTATTTTACTGAACTGTTAATGGTTTTTAATCCAAATTTAGATATTTTTAATTAGGCTTAAGTTCATTGAATTTAATTTTCATGAAATTATTTTTATGAAGACAGGAATTTTTACAACATGAAATTAATTAAAATTTTATTGATAATTTTTCATTCTTGACTGCGCTGAGATTTGAACCCAGGCTTTCACGGACAGGTTGCCCATACTAGTTTCGATTGTAACCACAGGATCTCATCAGTGGGGTTTGCCGTTTTACTCACTCAGCTATTGAAGCCGGATGACGTCAAAAGTCAAACATCAATCCTTAAACCAAATGGTATTTCACTTTTGGTAGATCGAAATTTGCTTTGAATGAATGATTATCTATTTTAATTGATTTACATGTTCTTCCTAACTTCTGTTTTTTCGTACTTTTTGTCAAGAATTCTTCTTGAAATCCAAAGTACATTTTTGTTTTTCATGTTTTTGTCTTTCTTTTTTCTTGTTAAGCTCAATACATTACAAAACACTAAATAAAAATATTTGTATTTTTTTTTTATTTAACACGTAACAAAAGATGTTATACAACATAACAAATAATGCATAAACCCAATTTCATTCGTATTTTAGCTAGCAAATGACTACATTTAAGACAAAATACATTAAAAGCGCTCTCCTGTAAAATTTGTTAAATGTTAGATAGGTCGGTTAGTTAAAACAGCGACGATATATGCATAAAAAAATTTAAATATGTTTTCTAACGACCGTTATATACTACCAGAGACATCTATTAAAATTTAGAATCTATATTCAAGACAAAAACCTGGTGTATATCTTGACAAAGTCTTACAAAACAAATTTCTGGCAACTCTGTAAATTGATGCGAATTCGTAAAAACATTTATATAGGGTGTTATGAAATGGTAGCAAAGTACTCATGGTAGAAAAATGTTAACAGTGTTTCGAGGTGAATAAAATTTCACTAGCCCTGTAGTGCGATTCACTAACTTTCAGTAACATTTTTAACAATATCCGCTGTCGATTAAAGTCAGCTGTTACTATAAGCAGTTTTTTTTTCGTTATTTTAACGACAATAATTCACGTTGTGTTTATTTAATCGATAAAGTGTATTTTATGTGTGAAGTGGCTGAGGCCCGACTTCTTAAGCACATACAACATACATACATACATATGTATAGGTAGGAGGGCTGAGGCCCGTGTGCCCTCATGGACCCAAAAAACCGCCCGCCCACTTAATGGTATGTGTGGGTACACAAATTAAAAGTAATTATGTAAGAAAAACCAAAATAATAAAACTAAGGGCAGGTGGGGCTTCTGGGGCCCTCTGGGGTAGAAAAAGTGCCACCACCACCACTAATATGTATGTATGTGTGGGTGCTCAAATTAAGGATAATTTTCTCACGATTGCAAATATGCATTTTGTTTTTGTATTCGATCATTATTTTTTTTTTGTTTTGTTTTTAATACTGAATCGGGTGGCATATCTTTTTATTTTTTTTCGTGTGCCCCGTAAACTGCGTTTCAGCCTTAATTTTTCGAATGGGAAACAGTTGGAAATAATTTTTTGATTTAACAAAACAATATACACTTTTAATAAACATGTTAAGAAACTCACCACACGAAGAAGTGTTATAGTTTCCCAAGACTGGTTGGTTTGTTCACATGCGTCTTTCATTTTACATTGTTGTATTTAAAACGTATTTAACAATTTTAATACAACGAAGCGCTAATTTTTTATTTGACTTGTAGAATTCTCTTTTTGCCACTTTAGTTTTTATAAAAACGAGTTACTAAACACACATTTTCTTAGTAAAACAATAGAAACCAAATTAGCTATAAAACAGAAATTCCTTAAAAAGTGCAACTTTTTCCCTTTAATAAAATTCATTTAAAAGACTTTCGAAAATGAGCAGTAAATCATACTTTAAAGAACCTGATGATGATGGTGGCAAATTGGCAAAAAAAGCTAAGGATTCTCCCTTCATGATAGTGGGTAAGTAGTGTAATATTCCAACTTCAATTAGTTGTTACTACGTTAAAAAGTTTAAACAAACAAAAATATATAAGATGAATGTTCACGCTTTCGTAATTGTGCTGAGCAAAAAAAACCACACAATATTTTGCGGTCAGAAAAAAACCTGTGACATCACAAAATTTTTTATACATGTGTATAGCTCATTATTTCTCTTCGTTTTGTTGATGTATCCAAAAGATGTAGCATCAAAAAAGAAAAGAAACAAAAAAACTTGTGATTTTGGTTGAACAACTTTTCATGACCGCGACCTTCAATTAATTTGCCACCATAGTCCTAGTCACGAAAACTTATAATTTTAATTTATATCAACGAACTGTTATCTAACCCAAAATGACAAGTTTTTTGTGTTTCGTTTTTTTTCTTTTGATATTTCGCTGTCAGTAAGTGATGCCATTTTACCATTTTCCGTGCAAGATTTAGTATCGTCATTTGCCAACATTTGTTAAGGATATTTTTTCAAAATTTATAGTATACCTATTAGCTTGTTGTTTTAGAGATAAAAAATATCGGGTTTTTCAATAAGGACTTGATAACTTTTTTACTCTTCAATAAATCGATTGTAACGTGTGCTGTGTGGATTGTGGTATCGCCCTGTTGCGACCACATGTCGTCCAAGTCCATGTTTTCCAATTCGGTGCAAAAAAATCGGTAATCATGGAGCGATTACGATCGCCATTCACAGTACCGTGACGATCGTTATTGTCGACGAAAAAATATGTCTCAATTACGCTGCCGGTATATAAACCACACAACCCTTTATTTTTTGTGGATGATGTGGTGATTCATGAAGCACATGTGGATTTTCACCAAACCAATAACGCATATTTTGCTTATTGACGAACCCATTGAGCCAAAAATGAGGTTCGTCACTAAAGATAATTTTGCGATGAAATTCATCATCTTGGCGCATCTGTTCCAGAGCCTAATCGCAAAACGTACGTCGTTCGTGTATTTTATGAAAATGTTGAATTTACTGAAAAAAGGAGAGTAACAATTATATGATCAGTGAAATAGTGCGATCACAAATAAAATTCAATGTTGTCAAGTATGTATGTACCTACTGCAAAACCCTATATACATATATTCAAAAACCTTGTTTTTTATTCCTCTTTGGTGTTTAAAATCAAACATAATTCAAAGCCTTTTATTTTTATGTTTTCAGTAATAAAAAAATAAATTTGTTTTGTAGTTTATATTCAAGTACCTTAACCCAGTGCGATTCGGCTAACCCCATTTAAATAATAGAGGTAAATTTTTTAATCAAATCTCGTGAATTAATAACGAAGCCTTATTACCAAATGTTTATTCTTTTAATGTTACCGTTCTCCACATCTTAAAAAAAATCTGTATTGTCTTTGCATGGCCGCGGCACTGCCCTAGGCGCCTATATTAAGCGCCAAGTAGTCAGTAAAAATGTAATCGGTTCAGTTGTCTAGGAGTCTAAGGAACCGACAAACACATTCATATGTAAAGGGTTGACCATAAGCCACTGAAAGCATTGTATTTTTGATTAAATTTTTTTTTCAAGCGGGTTGCAAGAACTTGCGGAAAAAAATTTCATTTATCATATGTATTTTTACGAAAACAGCTACATATTAATTTCTCTATTATTCTCCGCAGTGAAGTTCTAGAAATTTAAAGCTGAGCGGCATGTTAACGAGTCGATGTTTTAGGATTTATGTTTGTGCTTTAAGCGGTCTTCCACGCGACATAATTTAATAACAGATTCCGATAACTGGAAACCCGCGACTATTTAATTTTGACTAGTATATATGGGCACTGAATCCCTCAAACGTTGTATCTAATGCTAAAAAAATAAAGAAAAAGAAAAATTAATAGATTTTGTTTATTGTGCTTAATTCCATTTTTAAATAATTGATAAAAAAAATACTGAAATTTATTGTTGGAGGATAAGCTGTTCCTATGCGCATTTCACTGATTGCTTAGGCCAGATCATCAGGAAACGATCTCCTAAATAATTTTAGAAAAGCCAAAGCTATCAGCAAACAAAACTACAGAGGGAATGAGAATTACCTACAAACACTCAAAAAGTCTTGTTTGCAACGATATCAAAGCTTAAACAAAATACCAAACAATAAATCAGTGATGAGTTTTATCTTTTCTTACATTTCCCGCTACAATTATTTGGAATTCTCCCAACATTAATTGTAAGTGTAAGTGGGTAAAGAAAAAACATGTTAAAAACAAAAACAAAGTGCTTTTATTGTATCAATTATTCAAAAAGGGAATTAAGCACAACTTTTAATAAATACTAGTATTCCCACAAAAAACTTTGATGAAAAAGAAAAATAATACAAAATAAAAAATATCAAAAATACAATGTTTAGTGACTAATGGTCATCCCTGTATAGATATATTTCATATTTTATGCTATATTTTAAATTAAAAAAAAGAATTTTAAATTCAGAAAGTTAACTACAAAACTGTTTTCTTTTGTAGAATACCTTAGCATAAAGTACATACATATATGAATGGTGTTAAAGCATTTAAAAATCCACTTCCTGGCAACACTGCTGTCCGTCAATATATAAAATAATGTGTCTGATGTAATATTTGTTTCTATTGCATTTTGAATTTAATATACATGTTAACAAAAAATATTTAATTATGGAAGTTTCTTTACTTTATAACTCTATGTTAACATGCATTTTAATAGCTTTTGGATTAAAAAAAAAATTTTAGTTGGTACTTTTTTTAAATATGTATACACAATATATGTACATATGTAAGTATGTATCGAAGGTTATGTGTAGATAAATAAGTACATACATACATACATACGTATATGCATACTGGATTTAGACTTTGATTTTTAATTTCAACATATTAATTTCCATTTGCAGAAAAATCCACAATAACTTTTGTATTTTTTATTAAACAAAATTATAACTAAGAATTGGGATTTAATAAAAAAGTACGTTGTGTGCATTTATATGTATATTAATCATTTAGAGAATTTGCTTTTTTACAAAAAGCGTTTTAAAACATTTTGCAAATTAATCCATTTATTAAGACATCTCCTTAGATACTTATGTACATATATGGAACTACTTTTCTTACTTTTATTAAAATAATTAATGACAAGGTAACAAGATTCGGAACTTTTTTCATGGAGCCGATTCACAATAAAGGTTTACAAAACAAATTTTCTATGAAAATTTTTCTTTGTTCCATAATACAGGCGATTGATTGTGTAATAAAATTTACATGAAAAGCACTCAAAAACAGTGCTTTTCATATATGTATTTAAAAACTGCACATAATAATCAATTTTGACTAAGGGAGTATATTTTTAAAAATCACTTTATTTTATATATCGTCACCTTAAATACAATAGATAGTTTTTCATCAACGATATCAAACAGAAAGTTTAAAAAAGTGGTGTCAAATTTATTTCATCTTCGCAATTGCTAACACTTTTTAATACAACTGAATAAGAAATTTTGCTGGAATTCAAGTGTAATTAATTCCAGTCCTTTTTATTCATTTTCAAGCCTTTAATAAGAATGGAAATCAATAGCATAATCCAGCGAAATGGAGACTGAAATTCCATTTAAACATAACAATGTACTTACAATATACAGTATGCATTGAAATTCAAGTATTGAACTACAGCGAAATTCCAGTCTCAAACACATAATAATTAAACTTGAAATCAAAAATTTAATAAAATAGAATGTGAGAATTATTTCTCTTAATAAGTCAATATACCCACACCACAATATTTGAGAGGGTCAAAGGCCCACCTTAAAGATGTCCTTCCGGCTGGCTGGCTGTCTATGTAACTTTGTGCGCACAGTACAGGTCGCAATTTTGAAGATAATTCGATGAAATTTAGTAAAAAGGTTCTAATTGGCACAAGGACCAAGCCTATTGAAATTCGGCAAATCGGTCCATTATTTCATATAGCTCCCATACAACCTGCTTTCCGGAATGGGTTCTTTGTGCCCACTATCATACCAATTTTAATGAAATTTAAAACAAGCTTTACATTTTTTAAAAAATAGGATCACGAGGGAAGATAGGTGGTAATTTCTGCCTCTCCGAAACTAACACATTTTTAGGAAATTTAAAACAAAGACAGAACCCTATTTATTTTTATTTAGCTATTTCAAAACTAGGTCCCAAGTTGGTACACTTCTTTCTGGTAGTGGTTTTTCGCAAGAGTGCAACTTGTGACGTAAATTACATTACTGTATATATAAAAAGATATTGTTAAAGTATTCTAAACCTTTTTTGGCATAAATTCCTAAACTAGATGCTTTGGCTCGAAAAAAATATAATAAAAATTTTTATTTTCTAAAAATTTTTTTATTTTCCGCCGAGTTGATATCGGAAAAATAATATGCCATTATTTTCCACCATTAATATTTTGTTTAATTTTTTTTTTTTATTATTATTTAGATTCTTTTTTGTTTCTAATCGCACTTGATCATAAAGATGGTAGTAGAAGCAAAACTATTTTAAATTTAATAAAGGAAAAATAATAAAAATGTTGAGTTAATACCAGCTTTACGATCAAGAGCGATATGTACGATTAAAGATTGCATTTTAGCAGAAATTTTGCATTGTAATGGTTTTAATTAACAAACATTTGTTTTAAGTTGTTGTTATTGTTTTAGACAAGAAAAAAATATTATTTTTCATATATAAATGTCAAATTTGATGTTTCTGTGTTTATTTTTACTTTGTATAGTAAAAAGTATTAAAATTAAGAACAATTTAAAAAAAAATTAATTTTATTTAATGTTAGTTTATCAATTTGAAAATACAATTACGTGATTAAAGGCTTCTTTTTCGTTGCTTATTGTCAAAAGTGGCACTTTGTTGAAAATATTATTTTGCACCACAGCTTCTAAATAACGATTAAGATTTGTAATAAATTATTTGATTGAAAGAATCGTACTGATTATATAATCCTGTAAAGAAATCCTTTAACTACATAATTACAAAAAGGCCAAATAAAATCACTATTTTTTTTAGATTATCATAAAATAATAAAACATAATCCAATTTGATTATATTTGAATTATTTTAAATCATTTGATAATAATATTATGGTGTTCTCTTTTCTAAGTAATATTCTGTATTTATTCTGTCTATAGTTCTTGTTTTTTTTCTACTAAGAAATGTACGGTATAAAAAAGCTTAAAATTTTAAACCCTAATTTAACTTTATTGTTTTATGTGTTGTTGTTAACGTAAAATATGCATCACTTCTTAAATATAAAGTTAGCAAATTGAAATGTTTTCAAATCATATGTAACACTTATGATACACTCTTTTAAAAAATAAAACGCCATTAAGTGATAGTGAGTATTTTTAATTGTAATAATCAGACCAAATAAAAATAATGATATTTAATCAATAACTTTACATTAAAAATAAAAAAAATTTTAATTATCTAATTATTACAATTAGTTGTTATTATTTACCAGCTTTGTCTCGCGTATTTTTTACTTGTGGTGTTTTCTTTTCTACAAAAAAATACCACCTTCTTAAAATATGCATGTAATAAATTTCTTGCCAACTTTGTTATAATGCTAATTGTTATTTATCGAGAACAAACCACAAGTTATAAAAAAAAAAATGGATTGCCTTGTTTTTCACACCGTAAGAAAAGTTTTTTCTTCATCATTATAGCTAATTTTTTTATTATTTTATTATTGTTATTTTCCGAAATTTCGCTATTTTAACTGATAAAGTGATTTTAAATAAATTTTTGGGTTTGTTTCCAACTTTGCAATTTTTTTTTGCAAATTTTAATAAAAGCAATTTCTGTTCTGTAAGCATTCTGATTCTTAACAGCTTAAGCGATTTTTAATTATTATAAGACTTTGCTATTATGCTTTGCCTTTGTTACATTTTATATGAAAAGCAAAAATTTTTTTATAAAATTTAAGGTATTATGTAGGTATTTACACGTGTATAGTTTTTGTGCAAATATATACATACGTATGTATGCCCGATCATTTTCTACGTTCATTGGCGGCTATTGGCACTTATAATTGTAGCGTTTTTGTTCTCTTCGTTTTCTTGAATCATTATTTGTGTTATTACTAGGGAAGTAACGATACTCCTTTTTGCCGATACGATACCGATACTCAAAATAATTTATGTACTTATGTTGAATTTGAATTCAAGTTGAAATTGACAAAACTCAAGTAGAGTAATTTTTTTGTTATGCAAAATTACAATGTAAAAGGTTATTAATATTTAAAATTTAATAAGATTTTATAAACAATGAATAAAATTAACAAAAAAATAAAAAATGTTTTTACAAAAATAACAGCGTAACCTTTGAAGCAGACCTGCAGTGGAAATTAGTCTTTCAAATTGTTAAACTGTTTAAAACAAAAACGAAAAATTTTAAATTTTAAAAGGTTTTTTCTGCTTCTTATAGTAAAAACAAAAGTGTTGCCTTTTAATATAAAAGAAAACCTTTTTGTTCTTAAAAGTTTTAGTAAAAAAATAATATTTTTTGATACAAAAACGTACATTTTTGTTTTAAATATGATTTTTATTGCCTAATTTTGAAAACCACACCGTTTCTTTTTAAAATAAAATTGAACATTTTTGTTTTTAATATATTTTCAAAAAAATTGATGCAATTTTAAAATAAAAACGCAAAATTTTGTTTTAAATAGCGTTTTTTGGTTCAGTGTAGTTATTACCAGCCAGGGAAAAATTCTTTTGTTTGATTTTTAGTTTTGTCATTTTTAACTAGCTTTTCTTTTAGGAAAAAGGCGAAAGAATCATTTTGAACTTTTTCTTTTTAGGTGGCTATCAATTTTTGTTCCGCTAAGAGCCACTTTTTGGGTTAGAGATTAGCGATTAAATTAACTTGAATCTTCGTATTAACTTTTTGAGTTGTATTTTTTAAACTTTTTTTGCTAGTTTAAGCGGTCAATGGTGGTGGTTTAAACCTAATATTTAACTGTCAATATACACATGTTTAACATAAACAGCTGTTGCAAAAATATAAACAAAAAAGAATTTTAAGAAAATTGAAAAGAAATGGATTATGCATTTTTTTTTGTATATATTTTTATTTCTTTATTTTTTCTTTTAAACTTTTTCTTTAGTAATTGTTTAAACACTTGTAGCTTGTAAACAATATTGAATTCGCGCATTTTCTTCTTCTTCTTTGAAAACATCCATGTTGTTTTGATAAAAAATTTGACATTTGCAAAAAAATGTTGCCATTTATTTGTTTTCAGTATGGTAGCACTACATGGTTTAAGCCACCACCCAAAAATATCAAATTCAATTAATGCTAGTTAAACTTAATTCTCTGATTAGCTAATTATAGAATAAGATTAAGTTTAATCTCAAACCCAAAAAGTGGCTCTAAATGGCAGACAGTTAATAATACCCGCGTATTTAAGGAAACAAATTGCAAGGAATTTTTTTTTACTGGACATCAGTAAAGGACAATCTTTTTCAAATCAAAATACGTTAAAAATTTGTCTTTATTCTTTGTTAAATATATTTACATAATCTAATTTTTATACCAGATGGCTTAATTAACATAGGAGTTCCTTTATCGCAATTTTCAGCTTTCGACTTCGAAAATAGTTTGCAGTATTTAAAGTCCACTGTTAAATCTACTACGAATTCAATAGCAAAATTGCACATTTTCCATACTAGCAGTTCCTCAAATAATTTCTCTCTTGTCAAAAATAGAAAATATTCATTGGGATAAATTACAGATACGTTTGATAGAAAACTTTTTTTTTTTTTTTTTTTGTTAACATTTATGGCTATCAATTTGCTCACATTTCTTATGTATTCCATAATAATTTGTGAGATAGAAATCGAATGAGTTTTGTTGTGACTGTCAAAAAATCTAATGTTACATTACAGTTTGTAGTCACACTATTCCACATGAACATGCTTTTGTTAAAATGCAACCCTGATCCAATGAAAAGCATTAGCGTTTAGAAAAATTTCAAAAAACAATGAAGTCGTGTGCGAAGTCAAATTTTTTTTCGTAATGCTTGGCATTTTCATAACACATTGCATTCACACTATTACACTTTTACATATTACTTGAGGTTTTAAAATGTATTAATACAAAGTATAATAGTGTAAACTAGCCTTAAGTGATGAAAATGTTATGGTTAAATAAACTTTCTATAAACAATTGTAATATTTACTTAAAAGGTAATATTTGTTTACAAATGCTTGATTTCTTGAGTATACTCTGTCTTATAGGGACATAGGATTATATGTCGTTAAAGATTAAACCAGAAGGAAATTGAACTAGGTTTAAAGATGGTGGATGTTAAGTGTGTTCTTCCCAAATGTCAAAATGAAACTGTTACTATCAGTCGTTTACAAAAAAAACCAAATATCTTAATATATAAAAAATCCGTGTCACTGTGTATGTTTCGAATAAACTCAAAAACGAGTCAACTGATATTCATGAAAATTGGCATATATATGTAATTTGGTCCAACTTAGATGATAGGATAGTTATTATTTAAATTAATGGCCTGGGGGCGGAGGGGCGTGGCAAAATCCATAACTTGAGAACGGCTTGACCGATTTGAATGATTTTTTCTTTAAAATGATCGCCATGGTCCAACTTTTTACGGAAAGAAAATTTTGCCACGCCCACTTTTACGCCCACTTTTTTCGATTTACCTAAAATCAGAAAACGGCTCCATCGAGTTGACTAATTTTTCTTTCAAATGTTCGTATTAATCAACTTTAAGTTTTCATCGAAAGAAAAATTTACCACGCCTACTTTTACTCCCACTTTTTCTATTAAGCGCATAACTGGAGAACGGCTTGACCGATTTGGACGAGTTTTTCTTTAAAATGATCGCCATGGTCTAACTTAGGTTTTGCGGTAAGAAAATGTTGCCCCGCCCACTTTTACGCTCACTTTTTTCGTAAGATTCACAGCATATATATACATACATACAACCATATGTATTTTCAAATCTTCATTTCATCATTATAATTTATAATATTATAATGATGAAACAGAACTGGGGATGAACGATGTTTTACATGCAGTTTGACATGAAATTTTGCCAGAGAATGCGGTCGTGAAATAAAATCAATTTTATTTTGAGGACGTTTTTCTAATGCTCTCACATATAGACACTTATCCTCTTAACAATGTGCCATACTTTCATTCAAAAAACTTTATGATAGGTATTTCATGGATTTTTATTTAAAGGCCGTAAATTTCGTTTAAAGATCAATTTAAATCGTCTGGTAATACAACACTAATGTTTGCTTAGGGCCAGCAACGCGGACCGGGTCAGCTAGTATAGTATATATACACTTATGTAAATACATTTATATTTAAATAAATAAAAAACCATTTTTTTATTAAAAAGCATTAGTAAACCATTTTACAGATTGTAAACGGCAGCTTTGGCAAACCGTTTTGTTTTCGTTTGTAAAAGTGCGTTCCCATTGCTAAAATTTTGATACTGTTGTCAATTTCTGGGTAAGTTTGTCATTCCGTTTGTAATTTCTACATTATTGATGTAAGGCCCTATAATATACATATATTCTGGGTCCTTACGCGTAGCAAAGTTGATTTAAAGACGTCTGGCTGCCCGTGTGTTCGTTGAAATAAGTTTTCCGAAGACCCCAATACGGTAGGAACTAGGTTGTTTTTTTTTTTTAATATCTGGAGAATGGAAGAGCCAAAGTTTCCAATTTAGTTACAAACATCTTGGTTATCAATACACAACATCAGACAAAATGTGGACGGGATTATAGAAGTGGGCGTGGCATAAAATAGATTTGTTTATATCTAAGGAACGGTATTTATATAATTTTTTGTTCTTATCTTACCATGGTGAAGGGTATATAAGATTCGACATAGTCGCATAGAAAGCTTAAGGTAAAAGTACATAACACGCGTTAATGCGTCGATTAGTATCGTGCACTTAAAAATTTTAGTGCATAAAAAATAGTAAGTTACACAAAACGCGTTATAAAAGCCTTTCTTTCATCTGTTTTTTATTTGTTTAACCAATTTCTTATAAAATTCCAAGCTTCAACTCTTTTTTAATAAAATTTAGTTTTAAACTTTTCAATAAGTTTTCCCTCAATGATAACTTGTCAAAAATACACAACGTGTTAAAAAGTTCAAAGTTAACCAACTTTTTCACGCAAACGCGACAAAATGTTTTTTACGTAACTTGTTCTATAAAAAAAAACACTAGTTTAACTTTTTTTGTACTTCTATCTTTAGGGCCATTATTACAACTTGCCGGTAGTTAACGGTAGGGTTTTGTCAAACGTATAATAAATTATTTATTATTAAAACTTAACCTTAACCTATTCGGTAGGATAAACTTGCCTTGCTCATATTGCTCACTTAAGTTTAAAGCAAAGTAGTTATATTGAAAAACTTTTTATACCTGGGACAAAATCCTACCTTTAACTATCGGTAAGTTGTAATATTGGCTCTTACTTGTTTTAAGTTAGCTTAAGGTTTTAATTTTCAACCTAAACGTTATGGTCTACAGTTGTTGCATAGACTATAAAAAGTTAGAAATATTTGATATTTTTTTTGCAGTTTTTGTTTGAGTTACGTATTTTCCGCAAATAAACATTTAAAGCTATTTATGGTTACACAAAAGTTAATTTTTGCTTTTCTAATTTACTTTGCCATATTTAAGCATTTCAATTTAAAAATATTCGCTCCTTTCATATGTTTGACCAAAACAAGGTTGATTACTTTTTATATTCCAAATTTGCTCAATGAAATTATTTTATTTAATTGTTCAATAAAAATCTTGTCCAGCAGTTATTACGATATTTTTTACAACAGTGTTTTTCGAGATGGGAACTTATACGAAAGCTACTTATAAGGAGAAATTGAGACCACGAGAACCAGATTGGCTAAACTGCAATTTTTTCAATACTGATTTTAATTGAAAAAACTGCTTTCTACATTTTTATCATAGATGGCATTATAATTACCTACCATCTTAGCCTATAAGAAATTAAAAAAATCTGGTAGCGCTCACTGACCTAAGTGAGATACTTCTGAAAACTATTGTTTGCGTAGTTAGGCCGTTCTAGCTCTCATGGCCTCCATTTGGACCCATATAAATCTAATGTCTTTCCATGTGTATGTTGAAAAAAAATTTTTACAAATTTAAAAAACTAATTTTGTTCCATAAGGAAAACGAGCCTTTCCAATAGATGTTTACGACCTTAAACTTGCATAAAATTAACAAAAAATAATTAAGAATGTGGTATTTGGTATGCGAATACTAAAAAAAATTACAAATATGTATGTACATTTCCAACATGTTTTTTAAATATTTTTGTAATGACAGAAAAATTGATTTCGTTAAAAAATTCGATGTATAATTTTCGATAGTACAAAATATACATTCGATAGTCAATGTATGATAGCCAGCGAAAATCGTTTGTCGAATGAAACTCATAGTAGATCCTTAGATTTTAATTTTGCTAATATTATATTAATGTTTTATAGGATAGGTCTAAGTTTCATTAGATTACATATGTATGTATGTATTTAAAAAATTGCAACAAAGTTATAGCCTATTATGCGGAAAAAGGCCGAATATAACAGTAATAATTAAATAAAGATAAGTAAGAGTGCTATATTTGGGTATGGCAAATCTTTAATATCCTCCACCTACAGTTAGAATGTTTCCGGATTTTGCTTTACTTTATATGGGACTTATGGTAGATTACGGGCCGATCTTCACGAAATTTTACAAAGTGATTTATAAAGGTTTTACGCGCACTTATGTTTTTTCTGCACAAATGTATATAGTGTAATTTTGAGTCATATAAAATTGTAACATCCCAAAATGTGTTACAATAGCATTATTTTTATGGTTTTAGGCGTACTTAAGTGTTTTTCGAGAGTGGGCTTTATATTGGGTCTATGATAAATTATGGACCGATCTTCACGAAAGTTGACAGTATGATTTATAGTCATAAAAAACTGTAACAGTCCACAATTAAATACAACAGCATTGTTAATTAGGGTTTTAGGGTTACTAAAGTGTTTTTCGAAAGAAGGTTGCTTTATATGGAGCCTATCGTAAATTTTGCACCGATCTTCACGAAATTTTGTGGAAAGATTTCTAGCCGTATAGAGTCATAATGAACAAATTTGTGACACATATTATATCAATATGTGCATTCCGCCACTATTTATGTTAGTTTTTATAACAAAATTATAAATTTTTTAGGTTGGTTGTTCGACATTTTGATTCCTAACTCTGTTCCTACTGTACTTTTTTTTTTTTTTTTATTTTTAATATTTATTTCGTTTTAAATAATTCATCATAATTTTGTTGCCTCTGCGCCTAAAAGGCATTGTAGAGGCGAGTTTGCAATTAAATACTACAAAATTAACAGTTGTAGGTATATTATTTAAACTAATTAAAAAAAATATCAAAGTAATGCATGTATATAAATTTATGTAAACTTGACATTTATACTTGTTACATTAATAACTCTTCTATGTGTTGTAATAAATAATCTTTAACCTCTCTTTTAAATGTTGAAATTCTATTTATATCTTTTAAATACTGAGGCAAATTGTTGAACTCACCACTACCCATGTATTCTATCCTTTGTTTTGTTGCTTCCAGTCTACACCGGGCAACTGATAAATTGTTATTATTTCTTGTATTAATATTAGTATTGTGGTTATTTTGTTGAACTGTTATTGGTTTTTTAATCCAAATTTAGATATTTTTAATTAGGCTTAAGTTCATTGAATTTAATTTTCATTAAATTATTTTTATGAAGACAGGAATTTTTACAACATGAAATTAATTAAAATTTTATTGATTATTTTTCATTCTTGACTGCGCTGAGATTTGAACCCAGGCGTTCACGGACAGGTTGCCCAGACTACTTTCGATTGTAACCACACAATCTCGTCAGTGGGGTTTGCCGTTTTACTCACTCGGCTATTGAAGCCGGATGACGTCAATAGTCAAACATCACTCCTTAAACCAAATGGTATTTCACTTTTGGTAGATCGAAATTTGCTTTGAGTTAATGATTATCTATTTTAATTGATGTACATGTTCTTCCTTACTTCTGTTTTTTCGTAATTTTTGTTAAGAATTCTTCTTGAAATCCAAAGTACATTTTTGTTTTTCATGTTTTTGTCTTTCTTTTTTCTTGTTGACCTTTTTCAGCACAACTTGAAGGACAAATGTAAACATAGCTCGTGCCTTAGCTGTTAACAATATTAGTATTGTGGTTATTTTATTTAACTGTTAATGGTTTTTTAATCCAAATTTAGATATTTTTAATTAGGCTTAAGTTCATTGAATTTAAATTTTGCCCTAACAGAACAATGCCCCGCCAGGAACCCTATAAGGGTCCTGAGACTACTATCCAACCCTAATAGAACCCTGGTTGTCCGGGCATAAGGCCCTCGACACCCTGCAATCCGTTCTATCCCTCCAGGACCGGTTAACGGCATCACGGAATCTTTCTCGTATCACCCCACAGTAGTGACGTAAGGGGTGTTTTACCCCTCTGTCCCTTACCTCTTAGTCTAGATTCGAACCCCCATAACAATGCTCCAAGCGCAGCCTAACTATCGACGTAGATTGTCACCACAGATCCCCCTACGATGTGACCCAGTATCACTTCCGTCGCCCTACAGATCGCTAGGATATCAGCATGGAAGGCAATGCACTCATCCGGGAGTCTGAATGACGTTATCACGTCAGTGTCAGCCATAAAAACACCAGCCCCAGTGCCAGTGTCCATCTTGGACTCGTCCGTATATACTGCCCACCAATCAAACCGTCCATTGGATCCACGCCAATCTTCCCTATCCGGGAACTCCACCGGTGGTGTTACACCGAAGTCCAAGGTCATACTCCTATGATCCGAGATTCCCGCAGGAATACTTTCCGAATCAAGCAGACCCACTTCGTGTAAAATCCTTGTCTGGTCATCCCGCCTAGGCCTAATCAACGAAGACTCGTAGAGTCTAAATAAGTTCCTGGCAGAAACACTCCTCACATAATGTTTAATGGGGGAAAGATGTAGTAGGATGTGCAACGCCGCCTGTGGAGTGCTTCTCCTTGCACCAGTGATGCCAAGAGATGCACTCCTCTAGGCCTTGTTGAGCATCTTCCTATAGCTGTCCACTCGCAGCGCATCCCACCAAACAGTACATCCAAACAGTGCCTAACCACCAATGTGTAAATCCAGTTTACCATATCTGGCCTTAGTCCCCAATTCTTACCGATGGAGTTTCTGCATGTGTAGAAGGCATTGAGTCCTCTTTTCATCCTCTCCTGGGTATTTCTCCTCCAAGACAGTTTACAGTCGAGGAAGTTACCCAAGTACTTAGCACAGTCAGATAGAGTTAACTCGACGCCATCCAGCACTGGCGCCTTAAAACCCTCTTTCCTGTACCTTCTGGTAAAACGATCCAGCTCATTCTTTGCAGGGTTTACCCTCAGCCCTCTATCCTTAGCCCAAGCTGAGAGTTCGCCCAACATCACCTGCATAATTTCACCGATCGTGGACAGAAAATTTCCCCTGACCAGTAAAACTATGTCATCCGCATAGGCGACGGCCTTCATACTCAAATGATCTGAGAATCCCGTTGACCGCAAGCAACCACAGTAGAGCATATAGATTAATAATTTATTTACTTTTTGGCCTTTGTTATAAAAGATTTGAAGATTTTCTCTACAAAATCTTAAAAAATAAAGATTTTCCTTCCAAAAATTCTGGCGACGCTGGTTATGCATTTCTTGTAGGGGTACGATTCATTTGCACCAAAATCTGACGGAATTCTATCCGACATTAAATAAAATGTCTGCAAACTCTGCTGTCAATGCCACACTATCCCACAAAAACGATGCAAACTCAAATGACTCAGCTACTTTACAAGAATCTATCGTTTTATGAAAATTATTCATAAACATTTGCAAGTCGGAAAAAATCTCTCGCTCAATTCGTTTCTAAGCCCCACTTTTTTTTTTTTTTTTTTTTTTTTTTTTTTTTTTTTTGTGAAGACATGACTTGAATTTTTAAAATTGTCTTTTTTTAAAAGATTTTGTATGTTGTGCTTAATTCCCTTTTTTATTAATTGATAAAAAAAAATACTGAAATTTATTGCATAGGATAAGCTGTTCCTATGCGCATTTCACTGGTGGCTTAGGCCAGAAATTCAGGAAACGTTCTCCTAAATAAGCACATAGGAACAGCATATCCTCCAACAATAAATTTCAGTATTTTTTTATCAATTAATAAAAAAGGGAATTAAGCACAAAAAAGAAAATCTCTTAATAAATAATAGTATTCCCAAAATCAACTTTGATAATAAATTTTCTTTTTTTTTCTAATTTACAGGTTTGACTGGCTTTGTTGCTGCCGCTGTTATTGGTGCCTACAAATATAAGCATCGTGGTAACATGAGCACTAGTGTATTTTTAATGCAATTGCGTGTTGCTGCCCAGGGAACAGTAGTCGCTTGCCTTACAGCTGGATTGGCTCACTCCATGTATAACCAATATTTCAACAAAGCTCCAAAACAAGAGTAATGAAACATTTTTATTTTTTAACTAATTTGAAACTAGTATAATTGTAAAATATTAATATTAATTAAGATGTTTGCTTTATTCGGTCATCCCTAATCGAATATATTAATTTTCTTACACTTCGTTTGCTTGTTTTATTTCAATTTTTGATTTGTTTTATTTATTTTTTTTTTTATTTTTTTTCAGTAACAATCTGTCCAATTAAAATTGATGTTATCTTAAGTTCATAAATGATTAAAAACAATAAGAAAGTATAGAGAGGCAATTTTCATTTATTAACAATAACGACAAACAAACTTTAACCGAAACTCATAAAAAAAAAATCTTGGAAAACAAAAAAGCAGATAATACCAAACATGCGATCGTTTTAATCCTTGAAATCCACCATATAATAGTATCTAATCTACATCTAAATAGTTACAATTGACAAGTTTGTTGTTATATCTGTCTCCATATGCGCTACTTATGATAAAACTGTCCTATTGCCTGTGATAATTAATGAACTTATGAACCTGGCTAATTTCGCTAATAATAGAAAATATTTATGTCTAATATCTATGCAAAATGTATTAATGTTAGTCATATATGTGTGTATGAAATGTATGTTTAAATAATACAAATATGAATTTTGTGTATATAAATTTTTACATATTTTTAATTTACATACATATGTATATAAAATAGTTATTATATTCATTATTTAATTTTATTTTTAAATATATAACAAGAAAAAACACTACACAAATTGTATTTTAAAAATTGTTTCTGATAAACAAAAATATTAATAAAATCGATTAAAAAAATTTTAAATATATAGTTTTTTTTTTAGAAAAATCTCAGGGGATTATGTGGTGAGGTTGTGCTGGGTACCGGGTCACAGCAACATCATCAGCAATGAAACAGCTGATGAGTTGCAAGACTCGGCTCGAGGATTCTGACTGTCTGGAGGCGGTTAGGACTCCACTTGGCCTCTACTTTGGGAGAATCAGGGAATAGGTTCTGATCGGGCCTGGGGAATCGCACGGCCTGCATGGTAGCTTGGGCGCTGTGGCCGTTGTTTAGGAAGTCCGATTCGAATTCGCTGATGGGCAGGAGTAGGGTCTGAGTCAGGAACATGGTATTATCACGGGCCACTGCATGATAGGCAGGGTGGCGGTGAGAATGCGATCTGACATCGGAAATATGTAAGTTGTGTGAGGACCCGTAGGAGTTGGAGACAGTTGAGCACCTTTTGTGCCACCGTCCCAGGCTGCATAACAGCAGGCTGAGATGGCTAGGTAATAGATTCCTGCGCGAATTGGGGAATGTCTCGGGCTTGGGGCTCGTAAATTTGACGGGATTCGTAATGGGAATGACCTGGTTGCGCAGCAGGAGGCTGGGGACTGTGTAGGTTAGGTTAGGTTAAGAAGGGTTATGCGCCCAATGGCGCACCTTCACTCGGAGACGAATGAGGTCCATTTTGAATCCCTTCAGTAGAGGAGAAAAGAGAAGTAAAGAAGAATAGTAGAAAATAGACCTAAGGTTCGGTATATTTGTAGAAGCGCAGGACAAATTCCCCCCTACGGCCCCCTGACAAACCCCAGCAGATCGGTTGGATTACATCCAGCGATACACCACAGTTCGTCGTGAAACCTAGCACCTAGCCATTTCTCCCTGGGGCCGTGCATCCTAGGACAGTGGCACAGTACATTTTCAACCGTCTCCAGCTCCTCGGCATCTCCGCACAACCTGCAGAAGTCCGGTTTCGCAATGTCCCATTTACCCATAAAAGCCCTAACAGAACAATGCCCCGTCAGGAACCCTATCAGAGTCCTGAGACTACTACTATCCAGTCCTAATAGAACCCTGGTTGCACCTGCGTCCAATCCGGGCCATAAGGCCCTTGACACCCTGAAATCCGTTCTATCCCTCCAGGACCGGTTAACGGCATCACGGAATCTTTCCCGTAACATCCCATAGTAGTGACATAAGGGGGGTTTTACCCCTCTGACCCTTACCTCTAAGTCCAGATTCGAACCCCCTCTCGCGAGCTCGTCCGCCACCTCGTTGCCATCCACCTTGCAGTGTCCTGGTACCCAACACAGCCTTATTGTAAATGCCAACATGAGCTCTCTCAGAGCATTCCTACACCGAGCAACCAGGCACGATCGCACCGTATGATTTGTCAATGCCCTTAGCGCAGCCTGACTATCGACGTAGATTGTCACAACAGATCCCCCCACGATGTAATCCAGTATCACTTCCGTTGCCCTCCAGATCGCTAGGATCTCAGCCTGGAAGACACTGCACTCAGCCGGGAGTTTGAATGACCTTTTCACGTCAGTGTCAGCAATAAAAACACCAGCACCAGTGCCAGTGTCCATCTTGGACCCGTCCGTATATACTGCCCACCCCTCAAACAGTCCGTTGGATCCACGCCAAACTTCCCTATCCGGGAACTCCACCGGTGGTGTTACACCGAAGTCCAAGGTCATACTCCTATGATCCGAGATTCCCCCGGAACCCTTTTCTGATCAAGCAGACCCACTTCGTATAGAATTCTTGTGTGGTCATCTCGCCTAGGTCTAATCAACGAAGACTCGTAGAGTCTAAGTAGGTTCCTGGCAGCCACACTCTTCACATAGTGTTCAATGGGGGACAGATGTAGTAGGATGTCCAACGCCGCCTGCGGCGTGCTTCTCCTTGCGCCAGTGATGCTAAGTGATGCACTCCTCTGGGCCTTGTTGAGCATCTTCCTATAGCTGTCCACTCTCAACGCATCCCACCAAACAGTGCATCCATAGGTAAGAATAGTTCTAACCACCGATGTGTAAATCCAGTTTACCATATCCGGTCTCAGTCCCCAATTCTTACCGATGGAGTTTCTGCATGTGTAGTAGGCATTGAGTCCTCTTTTCATCCTCTCCTGGGTGTTTCTTCTCCAAGACAGTTTACAGTCGAGAAAGTTACCTAAGTACTTAGCACAGTCAGAAAGAGTTAACTCGACGCCATCTAACACTGGCCCCTTAAAACCTTCTATCCTGTACCTTCTGGTAAAAAGAACCAGCTCAGTCTTCGCCGGGTTTACCCCCAGCCCTCTATGTTTCGCCTAATCCGAGAGTTCGCCCAACATCACCTGCATAATTTCACTGATCGTGGACAGAAACTTTCCCCTGACCAGTAGAACTATGTCATCCGCATAGGCGATGGCTTTCATACCCTTGGAATCAAATTATCTGAGAATACCGTTGACCGCGATCAACCATAGTAGAGGAGATAGAACCCCCCCCACCTGTGGTGTCCCCCTGGTAACCTTCCTCCTTACCCTATGATCCCCCAGGCTCGAGTTTATAATCCTGCTGCCAAGCATGCAGACTATCCACTCCACCAGAAAGCCCTGAACTCCCAGCTCCACTAAGGAATCCTTGATCGCCTCAATCCTAATGTTATTGAAGGCTCCTTCTATGTCCAGAAACGCGGCGAGAGTATATTCCTTATGCCTCAGGCCGTGCTCAATGCAACCCACCACCTCGTGTAGTGCACTCTCAACAGATTTACCCTTAAGGTAGGCATGTTGAGCGCTGCTAATGAGGTGGGTACCAATATTACTCCTAAGATAGAGGTCTACCAGTCTCTCGAGTGTCTTCAATAAGAATGAAGACAGACTAATAGGCCTGAAATCTCCTGGCTTCGAGTGGCCTGCCCTACCAGCCTTGGGTATAAAAATTACCCTGACCTCTCTCCACCCCCTAGCCAGATACCTCCCACTGAGGCATTTCCTAAATATATTCACTAGCAGAAATAATGCGTCGTCCGGGATATTGCAGAGCATGGCCGGAAAAATACCGTCCGGACCCGGTGATTTATATGGGTCGAAGGTATTGACGGCCCACTTAAGCTTCTCCCTTGTGACTATTTCCTCGACGCAGGCGGACTCATGACTCGATATCACAGACATTCCGTCTTCCGTGCACCCAGGAAAGTTCGTCTCCATGAGTAAGGTTAGGGTCTCAGAGCTAGACTCAGTCCATGAGCCGTCATTCCTTTGGACATACCCCAGGGTCCTAGGATCCTTGGATAAAATCCGTCGGAATCTAGACAACTCGTTGACATTATCAATGGATTCACAGAACTGCCTCCATTAGAGCCGCTTTGCCCTTTTAAGATCCGCCTTATACTTATTGAAATGCACCTTATGGGTGTTCCAATCACTCGATGGCCCTGTTAAACAGCCTTCTTACCGTCGACCTTTGAACCTGAAGTTCCCTGGTCCACCATTTGGGCTGTTCACGCCTACCCGGAAAAGTTACCGGGCAAGACAGGTCATAGCTCTCTCTTAGCAGATGAGTGAATCTGTTCACATCACCTTCCACATCAGTTGCCAGCAAGTCGCACAGGGCCCATTGCGCCAACCCAGAGCGGACCCTTTCTTTAAAGAAGTCCCAATTCGTCCTCCTCGGGTTCCTAAACGGATTAACCCTAGACAGGTCAAAATTCAGTGTAAAGGTTATACGGCTATGGTCTGAGAAATTACAGTCCGTTGCCACCCTCCAATCCGCAACAAGTTGCTCGTCGCGGTTCACTAATGTCAGATCTATAACTGCGTGCCTATCCTTATTTCTGAACGTCGGAGTGTTACCCATATTACAGATAATAAGATTGTTAGTAGTTATAAAATCAAACATTAACTCACCCCTTTTGTTAATATCAGCGCTCCCCCATTGGTTATGATGTGCATTTGCATCACATCCCAAAACCAGGATGGCACCACTCCTTCTTGCATACGCCACCAGCTCTTCCACCTTTGCGCCAGGTGGATCTACTGCCTCGTACGGCATATACACCGAAGCCAGTGTAAGAGTACGCTTACCTTTGGCTTCTCTATTAACGACGGTCAAGTCACCGCACCTAAAAGAATGAGATATTAGAAAATTCAATTCATTCCTCGCCAGTATACACGTTCTTACCTTGTCCTCTGTGGACGGGACAAAAAGAGTGTATCCCGTAACCTTTAACCCGCAAACCTTATTCTTGCTTATCCAAGGCTCTTGGGTTATTGCTACGTCCGTCCGAGTGTTGTTGAGGAAAGTTGCGAGTTCGGTTGAAGCTGCTTCACAATGGTGCAGTTTTATTTGCACCACTAGCAGCTTCTTTGGTCCGGTCATGTTTCGGATACCGGAACCTGACACAACCTAGACCGAACTTAACAACCCCCCCAACCTCATCTAAGAATTTCATGGACTCCCGATCCACGGCGAACCGGAAGTCCTTCCCGGTGTTCTCCTTACAAGCCAGTGAGGTCACAAGCCTCCATTGGTTGGTAAGGAGCCTACCGTTCTGTTTGCCCATTACTGCCAGTATGGTTTCCACCGGGTGTACGGGTGGTGGAATCCATACTGTCACTATGGACCTGAGTGGAAGTTCGGAGGCTTGTATAACTTCAAGCTTTGCCTCTGGGTTAAAGTCACTACACTTGCCAATCGTGGTTCTTAAGAATTCCAAGGAATTCTTGTTACCACAGTTGACAGTCTTCACTCCCTTAACCCAGTCTGCCCCATTGAAGGATACATCCTCCTCTTTGCCACTAAATACGGCCAATTCGTCGATGAGCCTACCTTCAACCAACTGCCATAGATCGGTGCTGATCCTCCCATCTGGATCATTCCGATCGATGACGGCTACCTGAAGATGGTTATGCAGGCTCGTCGACTTCTTCGTTCTCTTGTTCATTCATTGGGGCAGCACCCTCTATGTTGCCTACCCTGCGGCAGGTTGATAAAGCCACCAGCCCTTTACTCTTCTGAGCAGTGTCAGGGTTGGAAGCTGCATCCACCTGCTTCTTCCAGGGAGAAGACCAATCTAGAACGGTGCTGACAGGGCCGTAAATTCTTTCGAACTTAGCGACGCTTTGTCGGTGCCGTCTCAGACGGTACCTGTCCCTCGCAGAGAACGTTGAAGGTTCTCTCTTCGCCATCTTATCCAGATACACCAGAGAATTCCTTGTCCCGCTCCGCGCCTTCTCCTCCTTCGTTCGGCCGGTGTTGTTAATACCACGTGGAGGGGCAATTGGCATCTCCTCCACGGCGCCCTGCCGAACAAGTTGTGGACATTCTTCTCCCGAGTGTCCCCTTTGATGTCCCCTGGCCGCACCGGTGGAAGGGACAGGCTCTGTAGTCTGACTGTGAGCAGATATACTTTCAGTATCCTGCTCCTCGTCAGAGAGCAGAGTCAGCCGCTTCAACCAGTTCCAGAAGACTGTCCGCCTGTAGGTCGGTCAGCACTTGTCTCTCGTGCCCAATGATGCTGTCATGAACAGCCGATAGGGTCAGACCCCCGATCGCGACGTCCGATCGACCCTTGACTCTACCCTGGTCGATCACCTCGTCCGTCGCGTCCTCTTTCCGTCCTTTTAAATTAAGTTTATTATTTTTATCTTTTAATTTATTCATTTTTGTTCCCACGAGTAGGCCGTAAAGTCGGACCATCTGCACAGTGACGGCGTGCGCAGACTAGGCAACTGACATACAACAGCGCTTTGCCATGATGCTGAGGGGAGCTGTTAACGACTAGTTTCTTTTTGCACTAACTAGCCACTCAGGCCCTCGGCACTGCTACCTTCACGTTGACCTTAAAAGTGCATATTTCGCGCACCAACCACTGGTAAAGCCCCCACCTTACAAGGGGCGAACCCGCGGGCCGGCATGACGTGATATATGTACTGATAATGGACCGGATAGTGTATAGTTACCACCACCGCCTCATTATCCTGACAAGATGAGTAACCTTTAGTCGTCCACTCCTTCAGCATTCATGACCTCCTGCGAAGACGTATCCAGATACATCACCTCAGTAGATCAGAACCGTAGAGTGCACTTAAGCCCTCGCATCTCGACAAGATTGTTACCCAGGCGAGGGAGGACTGTGTATATTTAGGGCAGTTTTCTGTTTAGTAGGGTTGCTTGCTTGTGTTGCCCGATTTTTGTCTTCCACTTCTTTCTCTATTCTTGTGCTTTTTATTTTCTCTATTCTTCTCTTACTAAAAATCGCTCGCTAAATAAAGCGTCACAATGGACACTATTGGTCTCTGGGTGAGGGTGTAAAGTTTACTTCGCACCAGCCTTTCTACCTAACCTAACCTACATATAGTTTTACTAAAGAAAAGGGATTGTTTGGAAGTGTGGAGATTTTTGGCATAATTCCTAAGGGGCTACTCTATTGCGATGGGATAATTCCTAAGGGGCTACTCTATTGCGATGCGAATGTAATTTCGACACGAAAACTTAATTCCAATTTGGTACTCTCCGTGGTCCAATTAATAGGTCCGCGCAAAACTGAAACAATGCAACAATAGAAAAAACAAATTTTGTATGTGAAAAACCATAGATTGGGGTAGTGCACTTATTTTGCACTTCACAGTTAGTTATAGTGCAAAATTATTGCAATAATTTTGTTGATGTTGAGTGATGAATTGACAATTAGCAGTCTCACTAAAGATGAGTGATAGTAAATTTTGCACTTAAAATAGTTTGATTTAAGAAAAAGCAATCATCAGATTATTGCAATTTTTTGCTCCTCGCTCATTTTAGTGCAACTTAAAATTTTGCACTAAATCTAAAAACAAAAAAACTTGTTTTTTCATGATTAAACCCATGAGATATTCCGTTATTGAAAAATTATTGACATATTGCTTAATTTCCTTTCTAATGCATTCATAACAAGAATCAAAAATTATGCTCAAACAAAATTAAACTTTTCAAATTTTAGTGAGAGTCTGTTTATATGCAGCTTTTTTGATTGCAAGTACAAATTTTGCACTATTTGAATTGAGTGCAGATTTTTGCATTCAATCTTCGTTTAGTGATAGTAAAAATCTAATCATCACTGAAACTGGTAAAAAAAAGATTGCGAACTAATTTTTTTGCAGTTTTATTTAGTGATAGTGCACTGCTGATTTAAATCAATATTTAGTGCACTACCAGGAAATGTAGCCCAGAGTTTCCTCTATTACGTTAAAAAAAAACTTTAACTAGAAAAACTAAAAATGAGGAAATGTAGCCCAGAGATTCCTCTATTACGCCCCGTTTTCACATTTTTGTCACAAGTCCTAAATTTTGCATAGTGGGTCGAAATATAGTAAGAGTGACTTTTGAAAAAAGTTTGTTAAGAAAAAATTGTTAAAAAAAAACTTTAACTAGAAAAACTAAAAATGTGGAAATGTAGCCCAGAGGTTCCTCTATTACGCCCCGTTTTCACATTTTTGTCACAAGTCCTAAATTTTGCATAGTGGGTCGAAATATAGTAAGAGTGACTTTTGAAAAAAGTTTGTTAAGAAAAAATTGTTAAAAAAAAACTTTAACTAGAAAAACTAAAAATGTGGAAATGTAGCCCAGAGATTTCTCTATTACGCCCCGTTTTCACATTTTTGTCACAAGTCTTAAATTTAATAAAATAAATCTTAACGAATTATCAGGTTTGTTAAAAAGTTTGTTGAAAATCGAAAATTCTTCCCATATAGCAAATAAGAAGAAGAACAGGCATTCACATTAAATGTATGAAATTTTGTACTAAAAACACTTCTTTGAACTTGGTAGCACTAAAATTTAGTCTGCAAGGCATAAACTACTCAATCGCCATATTGTTTTCATGAGAGATTCCTGCACACTCTCTCTGCACAATGAGTGAACAAAAAAGTTTGTTATGTTCACGGAGATCCTGTTTATTTAAACGTGCTGTCAAAATCAGATTTTCCAATTGCAAAGCGCTACCGTTGCGATGCCGTCGCGTTGTTTCGGTATGCTACATACAAATTGTATGGACATGAGGCTTTTTGACAGCTAAAAAACGCGTTCCGCTCTTGTTAAGGTATGGCTGTTAGACTACATCCAGCACGTAGTAACCAATGGAGCACATCAGACTTTATCATGGCCAACATTTACATAATATTATTTTCAAGCAGTAAATGACATAAATTGTTATTTTAACCGATAATAAAAATATTAAGTTCACTTTAAAATTTATGTGTTTTATTTTACATTATAAATCAAACTTCACGATTAATCGCTCAATATATAGTGTTAGAAAACGTCGCGCTACCAGGCGTAGCAAAACAAGCCTCACTAATTTGAGCCAACCTAATGACAACAAGCAATCAACTGTTTGACAATCAGCTGGCCTATTATTGTACTCTTGACGTTTGAAATTTTTTATTGCTGCTAAAAAAAAGTGAAAAGAAGTATTCCAAAATAGAAATCAATTAATATTGTATTATAAATTATAAAAGTATTAGTGAAATTTATTACTAAATAGCTTAAAAACTTTTTTGAACGATAACTTAAAAAATATAAATCTTATTCTACAATTACAAAACTACGAAACAAAAAAAAAACTGTACTACTTTTACCCTTCTCCATCAATCAAAACAACGCATTATAGAAGAATTTTTAGAAAACTATGTTTCGTAGCCGTAGCTGGTTTGGAGGAGGTTGGAATAAACCCAAGAATCGCCTATCACTAGACCATCTGAAATATTTATATGGTATTTTGGACAAAAATACCACAGTATCGGAAAACAATAGAGGTTTACTGGTGGAATCTTTACGTTGTATTGCAGAAATATTAATTTGGGGCGATCAACATGATTCCTCAGTATTTGAGTATGTTTAAAGTTGGACAATGTAAACAAATATTTGTTATCAATTAAATTCTTTGTAGTTTTTTTCTCGAAAAAAATATGCTGTCCTATTTTTTGCATATAATGCGTCAAAAAAGTGGCGGCTCTAGTTTTGTATGTGTTCAACTATTGCAAACATTAAATATTCTATTTGAGAATATAAGAAATGAGACCTCATTGTGTAAGTATTCATAAAAGCAAAATATCATTAAAAAAAACTAATGTTTAATTTAAATTTTCTTTGTTTAGATTATCTTTTGAGTAATAATCATGTCAACTCAATTATAGTTCATAAATTTGATTTTTCTGATGAAGATGTTATGGGTTACTATATATTATTTTTGAAAACTCTAAGTTTAAAATTAAATACCCACACTATACATTTCTTTTATAATGAGGTATGAACAATATTTATTTTTGTTTATACCCTTCACCACAGTGGGAAAGGTAAATATAAGCTTGTCATTCCGTTTGTAATTTCTACAATATTGATCTTAGACCGTATAAAATATAAATTCTGGATCCTTATGAGTAGCGAAGTTGATTTGGCTATTTTCGTCTGACCGTCTGCCTGTTGTTGGTTTTCCGAAGACCCCAGAAATTTTTTGTTATGAATTGCCGTCACAAGCTCTGTTAAATTTTTCTATTGAAATTTAACCAGGTCGGTCCAGACAGATATGAGCAAAAAACCATGATTGCCTCTAATTTTTTTCCTGTTGTTTTTTTTTTTTTTAATGTGTAGCCTTTTTTACGTTTTTCACACATAATAATTACATACATGATTTGCCGCTTAAATAGAGAAATGTGTTTTTTAACAAAAAAAAAATGTAAACATAATTTTTTTTAAATTCTGTTTGCTAATGAGTGTTTCTGAGCGTTCTTTTATCATGAAATTTCAATTGGCAATATATTTTCAATAAACAAACTGACTCAGTAATCTGTCATATAAAATTTTCCAGCCATGTGGTGTTAAATTCGCGTTCTAACAGCTTGTTTCGTATCGCCATTATGAAAATAAGGTGTTTTGACATCCAAACAAGGCTTGCAGCTCTTATAAAGGTAGCTTAGTTATTGATTAGACGGCGCGTTACGTTGGGTGAAGGGTATTCAAATTTCGGCACAGTCGAATTTAGCACCATTGTTTTTTTTTTTTTTTTTTTTTTTTTTTTTTTTTTTTTTAATATAATATTGTTTTTAGCATACAAATGATTTTCCTCTATATACTGAAGCTATTAAGTTTTTTAATCATCCTGAGAGTATGGTTCGTATAGCTGTACGTACTATTTCCCTAAATGTTTACAAAGTGCAAAATGCCAGTATGTTACGTTTTATTAGAGACAAGTGAGTTTACTAAGTAGAAAAAATATTTTTTATAAAATTTCTTGAAAAATCTTATTCCCAACTTTCTTTATCAGAACGGCTGCACCTTATTTTAGCAATTTGGTTTGGTTTATTGGTAAACATATTTTGGAACTGGATATATGTGTGCGCACAGACATTGAGTAAGTATAATTTTATTTACATAAAAATAATAAATTTACATAAAAATAATAATTATCTGCCGGGTACTCTTTCTTGAGATGCGAAAGAAAATTGGTAGCAAATCGTGTGATTGGTACTCTTTAATGCGGTTGCTCATTTGTCTTTCGCTTTTCTTTTCATTTCTTTATTAATCGAGCCCTCGTGTCATATATGTACCACATTAATATTTTCAAACAAAAAAAAATTTGAAAAAAGCCTAGAATTAATTTTACTAGATATAAAAAAAATTGAAATTAAAATTAAATTAGATAGAGTCGGACAGGCAGAAATTGCTTTTCTGTCCTCTATTGGTCCAAGGTTTGAAAAAATATAGAGCCTGTGTGTTTTATTTTATGTAGATCGAAATACATACATATGTTTTAAATTTCATCAAAATCGCTAAAATAGTTTCGGATACGCAGAAATTGTCCATCTGTCCATTCATATTCCTAGCTTTGAAAAAAATATTAAATTTTTTACTATATAAAACGCTGTGTGTTTTATTTACGCTTATCTATCTATGATTCAAATTTTATCAAAATTGGTTAGATATTTTCGGAAAGCTAGTAATTCTCCCTATGTGCCCTTCTTGGTCCTAGTTTAAAAAAAATAATAAGCCTTTATATCCAATTTCATCAAAATCGGTTCAGCTATTTAGCCGATAAAGCGTAGCAAATGCAAAAGTAACTTTCGCATTCGGTCAGAGGATGGTGGAGCAGACAGATAGACTGGAGGCAGAATGGAGGGTGAACAGAGAACTCACGTTAAAATGGCTTTGTTTTTTTTTGGGAACGGAAGCTATAGCTTTAATAGATCTTTTCTAAAACGATAAGTAATATTTTATAGGAGGTTTAGCTCCGCTGGACCTTATCCAAAGCTGTATAGTGGAACCTTATATAGCCTATGTCCGTTAGGAGGTTCTATTCTTCATTTTGTTGAAAACATTTTTAAAATCGGACTGTCAATTTCGGAGATTACTTTTTACAAACATACAAACTTTTCAGCTTTATAATATAAGTATAAAAGTATAGATTTAAGAACTTTTTGAACAGTTTCATTGTACAAAAATATTAGTAAAACAGTTTTACCAATTTATGGTTTATATGAATACCAGGTTTTTTTTGCATGTTTATAAAAGTATACAAGAAACAGGTGAACATATAATTCCTTTTTTGTAAAACCAGTCATATATCAAATTCTAGGGTTCTAAGGTGGATATTGGAAAGAACTAAGCACCGTATTGATCACATAAGTATGTGGTAATCTTTATAATAAGTTAACATCTAACTTAAAGTCTATTGAAAGACTAACTCAAAGTCTATTGAAATTTTAAAAAATAATGCTAAGAAAAACTTACATTTGGTCACCTAAAATCCAAAAAGCCGTAACTGCACTTTTTATTTTTTTCAGGAAAAGCAATAAACTTGATAAATTTAAAACTATGTATTTATTTCTTGACTTCTTCAAATATTTGTGGTGTAGGTTGTTGCAAAACGACGTATTAATCTTTCATATTTATTTTATAATAAATTATTTCTGAAGGATCATATCACAAGGCGCGAATCATATTAACAGTTGGGTCGCCAGTTTTTTAACCTGTAATTAAAAACTTAATTTCTGTGTACAAATGTGTTAGATGTGTATTAAAAGTAATCGCAAATAATATTCTTTTTTCTAAAATACAAAAATTTCAAAGACCAAATTCACAATGTGGACAATTCTTGCCAAACAATAGACAGACGAAGTTTGTTGGTAAGGGAGCGACGCTGTATGTGTGACACACTTTACTTTTTTCCTCTCTTGCCTACAATCGTCCACATTGTAAATTCGGTCAAACTTGAAAAACAGCATGACTTTAAAAATAATGAGGCTTTCTTTGTTTTATTTCAAAAAAAATAGTTACGGATTTTTGGTTTCAGCATTTGTTGATAATGTAGTTACGGCCTTTTGAATTTCGTTAATAAAATCGTAATTTTTAAACTTATTGATGAAAATTTTAAGGAAAGATGTATTTTTGTTTTTTAAATCATTATCAATCAAAAACCCCATTTTAATGGAGACGCTTCTTTTGTAAATATGTACATACATATGTAACTATAATTTTTGCATGTGTTAAAAAATAGTAAAATAATTTTGTATATTGTACATTTAAGAAATGGCTAACTTGCCATGCCCTTATGAAGCTGAGGCAAACATTTTATAATGGAAATATTTTGTGCAATTCAAGAGTTTATTGTTAAAAAATCATATGCCAAAATATGATAAAATCGACTTTAAAATTAAAAAACTAATGTATTAAAATGTATGAGAAAAAAAAGTTAGTTATCGTCTAAATCAGAAAATTATTGGAAAATAGCTTAAATCTTTTGAGCGGATGTTGTCCTTTTAACAATAAGACCTTCAATTATATTGTTAATAAATAAATATTTAAAAACACGTTAAGCGTCGAAACGTTCCTTCTAATTTTTTTACATTTTTTTGAACCTTTCATTACTGTCAATCTGCGCCATCTTTAATTTTTATTGCTAGTGTAGCTTCGTTTTCAAAAAATTTTGTGAAAGGGCTTGCGAAAGCGATAGAGGATACCAAATTGGCTCCCACGTTCCCACGACAATCGGTTCGTCGCACGGGAACGACTCTTGAGTTCATCGAACATCTTATCGCATTTAGCTTTCGTATCGAAATTGCATTCGCATCGCAGCACACAGGGACAAATTGAAAATTTAGTGCGACAAAATTATTTACTTCATATGGATTCAATAAATTTTAATTAAAATAGGTACCTCAAGGAACGCTGATTACGAATCATCAGATTCCTTTAGGAATGCTGATTACGAATCTGATGTCAGTTTTTAAAAATTAAAAATGGCGGATCCAATATGCTGGACAATTTTTAAAAAATTGATCGAATTCGCTTAAAACGTATTACACGGAATTTTTTGGGGTCGCTGATTACGAATCTGATGTTAGTTTTTAAAAATTCAAAATAGCGGATCCAATATGGCGTCCAATTTTTAAAAAATCTATCGAATTAAAACTTATTACACGGGATTTTGATGTCAGTTTTTATAAAATAAAAATTTAAATTTCAAAACATTAGGCCTAGTTAAAAACTTAAAACGAGAATACTTATAAAAGCGGAATTAATAATTATATTTTTAAGAAGTTTTTATTTAAATTTGATCCACTGGTGATGATACTACTTAACCAAAATATACTGTAACAGTTGTTCATTACACTTTGATGATGACATATGTATTATAAAATCGTTGCTTTTTTAGTACATCAAATAACTCCTTTCTTTTCATTTTCATGTTCTTTAAGGCACACCCAATGTAGTTACGGAATTGCCCTTTCTAATATATTTTCGTTCACACAAATATATTGTAAGAAGACGGCACTGAATGAAAAATTTTGCTATTGCGGTTCTGTTAGTTACAATTTAGTTACGGAATTCCCCTTATTATATTTTTTCGTAGCAGTTTAAGTATACATCAGTGGTGCACACAAGTATTTTGTGAGGAGACTGCACAGAATGTCAAATGTAGCCAATTAAAAGAAATGTCATTTGCATGTGTGATTTTCAGAATTAGGTGTACTACCTAAGAAAAATAGGCTCTATTTATTGAAAGGGGAAACGGGTGGACCTCCACTTGACTTTTTTACACTTACTAGTAGTTGTTTTTTTTAACTTATAAGGAAAAGTCGTGGAACTGTTTAGAACTTTTCACGCACGTACAGACTTATGTGATGCTCTAAAAAATAAATATTTATAGGTTGATTGACTACTGGTATATAGAACATAATAAGTGCAATATTGGTTACATTTAACAAAATAAAAAATTCCATTTATGTCGTCGTAATTCTTCTCCCTGTGTGCGCAGTAGATAAGAGGCCTCAGCTTATAATTATTTCCGAAATTTTCAACACTTTTTGTTAAAAACAAATTATTTTTTTTTTTAACACATCCAAAGAAATTTAATGTGCTGTTTTCACAACACAAGTGATTGAACGTGTCAAAAAATTTATATATAAAAAAGCACTCAGTTTTTTTGAGTGTTTTTTATATAAATTTTATTACACATTCAGTCACTTGTGTTGTGGAAACAGCACATAAGCTTTTCAAATAAAAAATTTAAGAAACGATTATAACAAAAAAATTTATGAAAAAAATTTAACGTACAAAATGAAATAATAATAAATAATGAAGAGGCTCGTTAATAGTTTATTATGCCCTGAAAAAAATAAGTAATTTGATTTAGGCTTGATTCACAATGGCAGCAACATTTTCACTTGGTGTTCACAATAAATCAACCATTTTTTTCGCAACTACACACATTTTCAATTAAGAAAACGTTTGCAAATTTTGCGCACAACAATATTACGTATTTATTATTATTTTTTAAAACATTTTTTTAAATTTTCATTCAAAGCTAAATAAAATTATTATGAACGTCAGCTATAACTTCATACAAATTATTACTGAAGTAAAAGTATATTCAAGGCAAATTCATTACAGGTGATCTTAAAAGCCCTGATGATAATTTGGTTAGCTTTTTAATTGTTGGATGTCAAAATTTTGTTTGTTATCTTTGTTTCTGTGTTGTTTTGTGTCTGTTTTTGACATTCAGCGCAATTATGTATAAAAATTCCCCGGGAGTATTTTTCCCTTTTCCCATTCTTACAATTGAATTAACATAGAAATAAATGGGGGATTTTTATTCATAATTGGGTTGATTGTACATTGATTTTACAAAAACGAATTGCTTGTGGTTTTTGTACGAGTTGTACCTGTTGTAGTAACGAATTTACATGTATTGAATTCGCCTTGAGTAGATTTAACTTTAAAAAAAAGCTTTAGCTAAATTGTTTTCGAAAAATTAAAGGGGAATACATATGTATGTATATGAAATGCTTTGGAAAGAAATAAAATAGAAGAAAAACGAAATTGTTGCTAGCATTGTGAACAAAGATTTATGTGCTGTTTACACAACACAAGTGATTGAACGTGTAGTGAAATTTATATGGAAAACACTCAAAAAACTGAGCGCTTTTCATATAAATTTTACTACACGTTCAATCACTTGTGTTGTGATGAAGAATCAATTCTGGATGAAGAATCCTCTGAAGCACCAAATGTCATCAAATCGCCTAAGCCACCCCGATATATCTTAGAGAGCAGAACTCAAATGAGTTAATAAACTGAATTGTGTACTCTCGTGGACTAAATGAAAGAGCGTAAGAATACGTGTGAAGAATGTGTGTGAATTAATTTCCACAAATGTGGTATGGGCTGGACACCAATGATTTAGAACCCGGCGACGTTGAGCTTAAAAAAACGAATCGCTGCAATTTTAAATGCATTTTGTACAGAAGAATCACTATAGAGGAGCCGCACAAAAGAAATGGTCCCGTCCAATGTTTAAACTGCCAAGAATTTGGTCGTATAAAGGCATACTGCCATTTACCCCCTGTTTGCGTCGTATGCGGTGAATTACTTGGTACAGTTCCTTGCGATAAGTCTAAAAACGACCCAAACGTAAAAAAAAATTAGCAACTGTGGCGGTATTCACACCGACAAATATAGAGGATGCCCTGTATACTCTATCGTCAAGCGTTCGGTTGGCCCGAAACCTAATCCCCTCAAACGCAGATAACAAATAAAGTAAACAGTAACGACATTCAGGTACCGCACCCTAGTAATAACAGAACCTCCTATGCAAACGTCCTAAAATCAAACCATATTATAATGCGATGAAACTCCAGTTTCTAATTTAAGTCGTCTAGAAAAACCATGGAAACACTAGTGCAAACAGTAAATAATTTCACGAACATAATGGGTAATATGATGCAGGAAATGCTAAGAATGCAATCGATGTTATGGCAAGCTGTACTTAACAAGCCATGAACTGTTTAAAATTTTGTTTTTGGAACGCAAACGGCATCCGCCGACATATAAACGAAATATAATACTTTCTTAAATATAAACAAATTGATGTTATGATGGTTTCTGAAATGGTTATATATTATATGATACCAAGGAACCTCGAGATAGAGCTTGTGGAGGTTCTGCTATTTTGATAAAAGCCCGAATCAAACATTAATTAATGTGTGATCATTGTGAAGATTCTCTGCAAGTAACGCACATTTGTGTTGAAGAGCTAAATCGACACATAGTAATTTCATCTTTTTACTCTCCACTAGATAATATATATATATATATAGATAATTTTTACTCTCCACCTAGATTTTCAATATCAGAAAGTATCCTAGCCGCTGGCGAATATAACGCTAAACATACATACCTTCTGGGGATCACGACTTATAACACCAAAGTGTCATGTTTTATTTAAGACAATTTCTAAAATGGATTTAAATGTGGTAGCCAGCGGACAACCAACCTATTGGCCTACTGATCAGCAAAAAATTCCAGATGTCATCGATTTTGGCGTAGTTAAAAACATCCCCATAGAAACGATTAAAGTTGAAGCTTCCTTAGAAGTATCACCTACAATTCTTACTATAACAAACCCTAAAAGAATTGTATCTCCGTCTGGTTACTTAGTGACGTCAGCCACACAAAAAAATTGGTTAAAGTATTAAATATATCTCAGTACCCTATGCACTGAAAATATTCCGCTTAGTACACCGGAGAATGTGATTCTTTCTATTGTAAATTTTGACAGCTGTCTTAAACTAGCTGTTCAACATTCCAGCATAACCCTCAAAAAAATCAAAAATAGTAAAATGTATTCCACAGATGTCGAGCGTCTCTTGACTGAAAAAAGGAGAGTTCGAAGAGAGTGGCAATTGCACAAATCGCCTCAACTTAAGAATTTATTAAAAGAGTGCACAAAAAAGCTAAGAAAGTTACTGCAGTCTCAGAAATCTGCTTACCTGGAAAAATATCTTAGGGAACTCGATGCAACTCCACAAGCAGACTACTCATTATGGCGTGCAGCTAGAAATCTCAATAGACCAGTTATCTCTAAGCCACCATTAAAAAACCTGAATGGAAGCTGGGCAAGAAATTATATTGAAAAGGAAATCTGTTTGTTAATCATTTGAAAAACGTATTTACCACAAATATATCTCAAGATATAGCAGTCGATTTACCGCCTGTTCATTTTAGAGCAGCTACTCCCCTGAGATTTGAGTTAAGAGAAATCGAAAAGGCTATTTGTGATTTAAACGCCAAGAAGACACCCGGTATTGATAAGATCAGTAACAAATGCTTTGGGAGCTACCTCGCAAAGAAAATAATTCTTTTTATTTTTAATGCTGTTTTACGCCTTGAATACTTCCCTTAAGAATAGAAGGTTTCCTTAGTAACCATGATACCAAAGCCAGGAAATAATCACACAAAATTTGAGTCATACAGGCCTATTAGCTTATTATCTAATATTTCAAAGCTATTAAAAAAACTACTAGTGTCAAAATGAAAAAAGATTTATTCCAAACAATCAATTTGGTTTTAGAAGAAAGCACAGCACAATTGAACAAACTCATCGAAAAGTTAATGTCATAAAAAAGCCTTTGAAGAAAAAAATATTGCTCTGCACTCTTCATCGATGTCTCGCAAGCTTTTGATAAAGTTTGGCATGAAGGTTTATTACATAAATTTATTATTAAAGAAGGCGATTTTTTAAGTTCTCCTCAGCCAATTGAAGCTGAAGTGCCACAAGGTAGCATCCTGGGCCCTCTATTATTCTTATTTTATACTTCGGACATGCCAACAAACATCTACACCCAAACTTCATTATTGCGGATGATACAGCTTTTCTAAGCGTACACGAAAACTATCATGAAGCATCTCGTTACTTGCAGGATCATATATTTGAACTTGAAAAGTGGCTAAAACAATGGGGGATAAAGGTCAACGAGCAAAAATGCATACATATAACATTCACATTGCGTCGGGAAACATGCCCCCCTAGTAAAATCAATAATCAAATAATAACCCAACAATCGCATGTAAAATACCTCGGTATACATCTAGATCGGCGTTTGACGTGGAAATGGCATATAGAAGCAAAAAAAACTCAAATGAAACTGAAAGCAATTCAAATTAATTGGCTTATCGGAAGAAATTATGTTCTTAGTCTCGATTGCAAACTTCTACTTTACAACTCTATCTTAAAGCCAATCTGGTGCTACGGTATTCATTTATGGGGCACTATCTCGGCTTCTAATATCGAAAAAGTTCTAAGGCGCCAAAATAAACTTCTTCGAAAAATCACAGCTGCTTCCTGGTATGTTAAAAACTCAAATATTCACAAGGATCTCAATGTGCCATTAGTTAAAACTATGATGATGAAATATGCAGTAAAATATTTAAAAAGGCTAGAACTTCACCCAAATCCACTAGCACGAAATATTTTAAATTATGGTGGCCACACTCTCTTAAAGAGAAGAGACACTACAGCACTCAACCAATCAGAAGAGCCATAAACACCTACATATGTGAACAGAAACCGTGATGACGAAATTGGAACTGGCAGGACATAAAATAAAGAATTTGGATAAGATTTGATTAATTATTGTTAGTTCATATTTAAAATATGAATTTTCAATAAATAAATATTGAAAAAAATATTATAATAAAAACAGAAAATGGGTCGAGAAAAAAACTTTAAACTTCATGCTATTAAAAACTCCGACCTCTGTAAAAAAATAATAGGATGGAAGAAAGAAACAAGTGAAAGACAACAAGTAAAAGAACAAGTGCAAAATTGTACATCCCCGAAATATCTTGCTATCCCATCGATATCATCTGCTGATCAAAACATACCGTCAACGTCACTGTCAAAATTGCCCAATATTGCACAAAATATTATTATATCTGTAGAACCTGATTCGCGACTTTCATCAGAATCTTCATATTTTCAAAAAATGGTTTGACTAGAAAAAGAAAATACACAACATCTCCAAATTTTTAACTAATTTGTACAATTTGGTTTTCGTAAAAATTTTTTGAGACTATACTAGATAAAAAAGTCGCCCATTTTTTACTTTATCATCAAAATGTCCCCTGTCTATTGCTGTAATAAATTCGAATCAATTAATATATTTCAAAATCATTTTTGAGATTTTTCAAAAATATTAAATTTTAAGACGCGAAAGCTAAGAAACATAAAACCTAAATATCTCAAAACTGCTAAAATAGAGTTGTGAGTTTTAGGAGGGCAGCACAGGGAGTACAAGTTCTGATAAGTCAAAAAGAACTGGCCTTTGGAGCGTTTGTGAAAAATGTATAAGAGAATCCGAGGAGGAGCCTCTTTGCATCCTTTGCTGTGATTCTGCTAAAGGCTTGTTAACACAATAACACAAGTCTTACTTCGTAAGATATAAATCTAATGGGTTTTGTTTCGACTGTCAAAAAATCTAATTCACCATAACAGTTTGTATTCACACTATCACACATGAACATGCTTCTGTTAAAATGCAACCCGGAACTCATTTTCATAACAAATTGCATTCACACTATCACAGTTTTACACATTACTTGAGTTTTTGCCAGGTATTAATACAAAGTATGATAGTGTAAACTAGCCTTAAAGAAGAAGTCGAAAGATACCTCAGATCTTCTGATATTACTAGTGACGCAGATCCACTTGTTTACGGCCGCAATAACATGTTTTACCCAAACTTTAAAAAATAGCGCAAAACTAGTTTTCAAACTAGTTCTGTCGCATCTGAGAGACTTTAGCACTGCAGCCCTGGTTCCAACAGACTTGCGATATTGTCTATATCCGCAAAATTTGAGAATACTTTTTTTTTGAATAAAAATTTTAGTAATGTCAATTTTAAATAATAATAATTACGCTGTTATTTTTTAAAATAATTTTTATTTTTTATTAATTTTATCATAATTTAAATTTTATTCTTTGTTTTTTAAGTCTGATTAAATTTTAAATATTAATAAATAAAATGTATAATAAAAAAATTACTCTACTTGAGTTTTGTTAATTTTTACTTGAATTAAAATTCAATATGCGTATCGGTATTGATATCGGTGATAAAGGCGTATCGTCACATCCCTAGTATTAACATAAAATTGTAATTTTTTGTCACTTTTTGGAAAAAGTTGACACGTAGTACATATTCAGATCTACCCGCTGTAAAAAAATAACATGCTGTTGTCTACTTTTAGGTAATGAAACGGCTGGTTAAAAATAGCTTTTCATATGTCTTATAATTCAACCCAATTATGAATAAAATTTCCCCTGGAGTTTTTCCCTTTTCCTTTTTTCCTATTTAAATTCAATTGTAAAAATGGAAAAGGACAATAATTCCCGGGAAATTTTTATTCATTGTCTGATTAAATTACAAATTGTTTTGCTTCTACAAAATAATTTTAAATTTTGAGTTATGATCAAGTGTGATATTTTTTGGTAAAAACCCTTAAAGGTAAAAGACAGAAAATAACTAGCGGAATTCACCCTTGATAGTAAAGTCCCTTGTAGACCTTGTTAATCTTATAATTTTAGTAAAAATACTAACATTTACATCACTGCAACAACAAAATGTATTAGACTAAAATATACTACGCTGTGGTTGAAAAATCCCACAAAAAGCAGTAGTAAACAAAGTGTGTAAATTTACCAGAATAAAACAGTTGAAGAAACTTTATCTGTCTCATTCTCTCACTCAGCAAATTCATTAATTTACAATGCATACGAAAAAGACACTCACGCTTTGAAGTATAAAATCGTATTAAATATAACAGAGTTGTACACTTAATACAAAGGGTGAATACCGTTACTGTTATTTTTGCGTGATAAAATGAAATCAATAATAACTTTTAAATTTGTTCAATACAGGGTTCAAAAAAATATCTAATATTTGGTTAACAATTTATACTTTTCCAAATAGAATGTGAAAATTAATCTTTCTTTTTTTATAAATTATTTTGTGTTTTAAATATTTTTTTTTTTTTAATTCAAAAGTTTACATTTTAATCAGGCTAAAGTTCATCAAATTTAATTTCCATTAATTTATTTCATGGCCCAATTAGTAGGTCTGATAGAAACGCCTGCTGATTTTTTGTAGAGTTGTATATTTATCGTGCAATTTAGTATCTATTGTTTTTGACATCTTGTCCATTTCACACACAAACAAATACATTGGGTTTTGACATCTTTAACATAATTAACACAAACAAAATGCGTGTTATTTTTTCTATTGTTGCATTATTTTAGTTTTGCCCAGACCTACTAATTTAGCCATGATTTTTTTTTATTCGAAAAAAATGTTTAAATAGGTCATTTATATATTTCGTAAAAATATAATTTTTTTAATTTTTCATTGAGGTACAATAGATTGGAAAATTGTTTTATTAATAAAATGTATACTGCATATTTATTATATTTTAAATTTTCCATAATTTTCAGTCACCAATCAAATCAAAAACTTTCCAACTTAGTTGCCGAACATTTGGATCATCTGCATTATCTAAATGATATACTGCTACTGGAAATTAACGATTTAAATATTGTTTTAACAGAACACTTACTGCATAAACTGTTTGTGCCGCTCTACATATTTTCATTGACACCAGCACCACCACCTCCCTCATTAGCACTGGTCACCCAAAATTTGGCAGCAGTTTTAAATCGCAATGTTGATATCGATATACAAGAAATGCAACATCCTCGAGTATCTTCCATAGTGGCTCTATATTTACTGTCGTTAGTATTTCTTGTAGTGACACATTCACCCTTAGTTCATGCTTTAGCGTGGGTTATATTAAATGGTGATAACACGGTATTTAAAGAGGGTGCTGCAACGGTTTTGAGTGCATATGTTGACAATCGTGAGGCTGTAGTACCATGTTTTACCGAGCCTCGTGAAAGTTTAGAACAAGCTTTAGATACAGTGGCAAATTCATCGGGATATTCGTATGGCGAAGAAACTACCGAAGAAAGTATGTTAACATCTTCATTTACCTCAAACGGCATTGTGGCTGATACATTAACTTTATCGCCATCTGCCACACAACCTATTGAGGATACCGATGTTCACAGCTCAACTGAAGCTTTAGAAAGCACAGAAGCATTAGTCCTCTTAAGCAATATAAAATTAGCCAATATAACTGATGAGGAAAAGGAAAAATTGCAACAGCTAACGTCACCTACATCGGCAGCCTCTATATCTTCAATTTTGCATCGCCCTTTTTTGGATACTGTTATGTCAGCTTTGGATTGTACGGAAAACGATTATTTGGCTTTGTTAGCTATATGCTTAATATATGCCATGAGTTTCAACAGAGGTTGTATTTTTTGTTTCATATTATTGTACAAAAATCAAAAGCATCATTTATTTTTAACAATTTCATATTTTTCTTTTCCTTCTTCTTTTACTATTCATGCTGCTTGTTCTTGTATGTTTTTAAATAATCTATCTTCTATAGATGGTATGTAAATGACAGGCTTTGTAACTTATCATACATTCATTATAACATTAAAACTTCATTTGAAATTTATTTTATTTTCCACAAAGTTTTATTTTGGTAATAAACATAAAAATAATTAGTTTTGTATTTTTCAGGAGTAAAAAATGATTGGTTTCATCAAGTTTTATCTAAATCTGGCAATGGATCTTTAAGTTATAAAACGGAGTTAATTGAGAGTTTATTAAATATCATAACATTGGCTAATCAACCATGTAAGTATAATCGTAAAAACAATTTTAGGCCACAAAAAGATAACAAATAGGAAAATAATATATAAAGGAATGTAAAATAGAAATAAGTAAAAAATAAAAGGAAAAATCTATTTACATACATACATATGTATATAAATAAATAAAGTTTGTATAACTTAATAATACAAAAAATTAAAAATTTAGATTTAAAAAAAATTGCAAAAACAAAATGCTATTGTTCGTTTTTTTAGCCTGTCGTATACGTTTAGTCACCATCGAAATTGCGTTACAACTATTATTGGCATTTACCAAACCGAACAATCAAAAAGACAATATGCCAACTGCTACATGTATTAACGAGGCCCAACAAGACATATTGTTTTCAGCACGAAATCAATCGATGTCGGTTTTGCGTAATTTTTATAAATCTGAAGATATTTTCTTAGATCTATTCGAAGATGAATACAATGAAATGCGTAAAACGCAATTAAATGTTGAATTTGTATGCATGGATTCGACAATACTATTACCACCCACCGGTACACCATTAACGGGCATACCGTTTACACGACGTTTACCCTGCGGAGAAGTGGAAAAAGCCAGACGAGCTATTAGAGTATTTTTTCTATTACGAAAAACGTGCCAACAATTTTTAAATGAAAAGGAAACAATGCTGCCGTTAACGAATTCATTAAATCTTGTGCAAGTGGATAATGTTTTAGATTTAAGTAAGTCTATTATTATTTTTAATTATTTTCCCTTGCTTCTTTAAAATATACACTTTAGACAACAGTGATTTAATTGCTTGTACGGTAATTGCTAAGGACAATGTAAAACAGAGACGTTTTCTGGTGATAGATTCATTGCAATTGATATTAGTGGAACCTGATGCTAAACTTTTAGGTTGGGGTGTGGCTAAATTTGTTGGTTTTTTGCAAGATGTTGAGGTTGTTGGAGATAAGGATGATAGCCGCTGTTTGCATATAACTGTGCATCGTGGTGGCGCTACTCACAACCGTACTCCTTTAATATCGGCCAAATTTTTATTTGACGATCATATACGTTGTATGGCTGCCAAACAGCGTTTGACCAAAGGTCGCAGCAAGGCAAGGCAAAAAAAAATGTATCAAATTGCTCAAATGATTGAAATGCCTGGGCAAGTTATAGATTCACCAGTTTATGCTGTAGCTGGACTAAAATATGCTAGTGGTAGTTCAAGTTCTAGATCATCGCGTGAACATAGACCTATTTTATCTGCTACCAGTAGAGTGCCAGGATTTGCAGCAGCTCTCAGGCGTGATAATATTGTAGCTGGCGGCGTAAGTCGCATACAAATGGCGCAAAATCGTTCTATAGAGGGGTAACTTTTTTTTTTTTACTTTTATAATATAATTTTAAACTTGTTTATTTATTATTTTGAAGTATACGCAATGAGAGTGCAGGACGTGCACGTCGTCGTTCCTGTAATTCAAACACCCCTACACATGGTGAGTCTAATAACAGTTCACCACAACGTGAACACTCGCATTCTCCCATTGGTAATGGAGCTAAAAGTTCAGCGCATTCCAGAGACAATTCTCAACAAAGATCATCCAGAGACAATAGTCCCAGAATGCCAAGGCCAAGGTAATTGTATACAATAAATAAAAAACAATATAAGATACAAACATATACATATTAAATATATTACCGCTAGATCTGAGGAAATACCATTGGAAGATTTCCAACACTCACGCAATAACAGCCCACATGGTGCCAGAGCACCTTCTACAACTTCCAATGCAGGCTCTCGTTGTCATACACCTTCGCGAGCATTGAATCTTGATCAAATATCCATACACAACGCTTCGCCGCGTGAAAATTCATTGCTGTCCCAAGTAAATAGTGTTGCGCTAGCTAAAGAGATTGTTTTACATCAACAAAAGTCATCCGAAGAAACTTCCTTTATAGCAAACGAAGATGCAGCCTCATCATCCTCATCTGGCCAAGTGAGTGCAAGACGTAAGGGGGCTGTAGAAACAGTATGAATTAATTAAAACAAACAAAAAAATAGAGAGTTTAGTCTAGTTAGGTAAAATGTAAGAGGTTTATTCAATAGGGTGTCTGGTTAACAAATTTAAAACAAAATTTTATAACGAATTAAATTATTACGTTCTAATGATTTTTTTTTCTTGAACTTTTAATTAGAGAAGTCAAACGAATTTTCGTTCTGTTATTTAAGTAAAACAGAAGATAGCGAATAACTTGAAAATATTCTAAAGTAAATCATAAATTTAACATAATTTGAAGAAGAAATTCAAATAACATTTTTTTCGAAAGTGTTGTTTTCCTTTCGAAGGTCTTAGTATAAAACTAGAAAGCATAAAAATGGTAAAAACGGTAAAACTTAATTTGAACGTTGCGAAGGTGTATAAATAATTTGTTGATACAAATATAAAAGGCAAACACTATAATTTTGATTCTATATTTTGTTTTGACAATATTTTTCTGAGATTTTTTTGCCAAAATTAAAAAAAAAAACTGAGTCCACTCAAGGTGTAGGCATGATAGTATCACAAAGGGACCGCTAAAGGACCCAAGTGAGCTGTCTCTCGATGGCTGCCCATGGAACCTAGGCATGATAGAATGAAAAACCCTTCGGTAGACAGTAAAAAACTAAATTTATTTTAACAAATGTAAAAAAATCGCACTGAAAAACTTTGTTGTTTGACAAACAAAGGCTATCAACACTATAGAAATACCGTCAAAGTCATATGTTTTTACACATAAAAGAACATTTTATAAAGAAGTCCAATATTTTTATAATTGAAAAAAAATTTTTTTTTTTTAATATACATATCGCTCCTTAATTGCAACATAGTAATATCTCAAAAAATTAAAAATTTCAAGTTACTTTAGCAAAAGTGCTCTTTCATACCTTCTTTAAATGTTAAAAAAATCAGAGTTATATTTGAAACTGAACCCAAGTTATGGCAGAATATATTTTATTAAATCTTTATATAAAAGTACATTTTGAAAACTTTTATCGCATTTTGCCAAGTTTGATTTTTTTTTTGAGATGACTATGTTGCAATAAAGGAGCGATATATTAAAGAGATGTAGACTAATGCTAGATTTAAAAATTTTGCGGTAAATGTTATGGAAGAAAGTCCAATTTTTTTTTTTTTTGAATACTTTATATCTCAAAAGTATTTAAACTCATTTTTTATTTTAAAAGTTTGAACTCAATTTTGTATATTTTATGTGGTGTTTATAGAACACGAGCGCCTTACTCGTCCGTTCAACTTTCATTAAAAATAAAAACAAAATTTCGAAATTTGTTTTTGTTTTAAATGTTATTTGAACGGACGAGTAAGGCGCTCGTGTTCTATAAACTACACATTACTGTTACTGATCTGTTTTGTATATGTATGTGTACCACGCCCACTTAAACAATAACACCCACTATTTGATGGAATGTACCAAATTTGAAAAAAATTGTCTCCTACTGTTCTCTAGAGTCTAACAAAATTTGTTTTGTGACACTCCCAATTCTCCAATCCCGCTATTGGAGTGGTTGTGTAGTGATAAAAAAGATGCTTGTACCTAATTAAGAGACTGGCTACTGCCGTTCTCTAGATATACAGAAAAAACAACAATGGATTTATAGGCAAAATTAGAGGCAGTCGTGGTTTTTGCTCATATCAGCCATTTGTGGACCGATCTAAATAGCAAACTTTAACAAAGTATATGTGGCATAAATATATGACAGATCTATATATATATATATATATGTATATATATGGGCATTTCCTCGGAATGGTCAACCAATATGGAAATATAAAATGTTGATAATCATCTTTTTTGTTGTTTATAATTATAAAAAAAAGTCTATGTTTTTATAATAGAATGGTATATATGAAATTCTATGATATCTCAGCTGTTTTACTTGAGAAAATTGGGCTGGAAACTGAAAAATTTAATATTTACTTTTAAAGACATTAATATATTTAATTATTTTTCTTTAAAATCTCTCTATTACAAGCAATTAAGAATAGAAAAGTGTAAGGAGAACAAAAAAAAGTTTGATTAACGGTTAATTAACGATTAAAACATATGGAAAAAACCTTGCGTTCGCGACCGGTACTTAAGCCAAGTAAACAAAAACCAATAGAGATATTTTATTGTGTAAATACTGGATAGAGACCTACATTAAAACACTTTTAAAATAAATTAATCACGTTTTAATATTCCGTTCCATTTCGCAAAGTTTTACATTTCACTACTGTCAGCAAAAGTTGACTTTAATTTTGCGTACGTTCGTGACCACATGTTTATAACTATCATTTTGAAAACTTGAAGTCGATGAAATCCATCTTTTGCACTAAACATAGAGCTACCAAAATGCTATCGTATCGCAAAAAAATGCTAGGAAAAGTTTTATTTTCTATATTATTTGTACATCAAAAGCGTTCGTGACCCCAGGAAATGCCCATATATATTTTTTTTTATAAAAAATATGTAATATATTTTTTGTTAATTTTACCGTTAATTCAAATTTTATTCGTTTTTTAAATTGATTTATATCACTTTTAAATATAAATAATCCAGTATGTATATGATGAAAATCGATCGATTTCAAATCCATCATTTATACACTCGTAAAATGAACTTTTTATTAGCATATATGATAAACGAACGCCAACGAAGGAACAAACATAAGACAAACTTACATTCGAGAAAAACAGTCTCTCAATTTTAAATTTGTGTTTATGGTCGAGTTCACTGAAGTTTGTTTTTATCTTTTAATCATTGTCAGGCACAATTCAGCGATTGTCTTATGGGTCGATTACGGATGGCAACTGCACTGAAGTTGAGTTGCCAGCAGCGAAATCAGGCAACGTCGTTCATTTTTAAATATAAAATAAAATAAATAATTTGTATATGTAAACCTTGTGCGAAAAGTACAGTTCACAATTTTGGAGATAATTTAATGAAATTTGGTACATAGGTTCCAAGAAGGACTTCTTGAAATTTTCTTTTTTATGTGTAAATAAATATAATTATGACTAACTATACCAAATAACAATGTTTCAAAAATAATTAAATTGTTATTAAACCTGACAAAGTATTTAAATATTTGTTTTTATCAAAGTTAATTTAGCATTATAACTAATAACCGTAGGCACACAATTGCAACGTATGAACGTAGAACCGTATGACGTAGATACGTTGTCAAATAAAAACGTGTTATATTTAATACAAAAGCACATAATAGTTGGGGCAAACGTACAAGCTTATCTACGCCGTACGTTAACATATATCTAATTCTATTACATATGTCGGTTATGGCCGTATTGTCAAAATATATAAAATAATTTGTATGTTTTCTCATTGAATATTTTAAAACAATTAAAAAGAAGGAAAAACGGACAATAATTTAACAAATTGGGATTTTTTTAGTATTATTTTCAAAGGAAAACAAAAAACGTATACGATGGCATTGTGGGTAAATAGAGCGTGTTTTTAGAAATTGGCGGCGTTCCGTCATACGTTCTTACGATCTACGACACATGTGTGTTCCTAGCATAATCCAGGTATAAATTAAATTTTAAAAAGAATACATACATATATATGTATGTACTAAAATCTAAGTGGAAACAATATAAACATTTTAATTTAAAAATTGAAGTATATTTTTTAAGTTAGCATGCCATTGTACAATCATGTTCCAGGTAAGTGCAAAACTACAACAAATGCACCATAAAAACTAAGTAAAAGTGAAATATTCGGCTATGCCGAATCTTATATACCCTTCACAATGGTTATATGAACATATATACGATGAACGTCCGTTCCGTATCATTCAGATCAATACTGTATTTCAGGGGGGCTACTGTATTGCGATGCGAAAGAAAATGGAAGCAAATCAAGTTATTGGTACTCGAGCATGTGTATTTCGCATCTTTTTATTTTTTTCTTTTCAATACCGGCAAATCTACAAATTTGCCGGTTTATAACATCTTATAACTTATTTTGATAGACCGTCAAATTTTGTAGATTTTATTCATGTAACATTTTAGTAAATTTTTAAATTTTTTTTCTTTAATATGGAATACACCCTAACCTTTTGGCGGCATTAATAGTTATTAGATTTTATAAACCGGCAAGTTTGTAGATTTTATTCATGTAACAGGCATTTTGGTAAATTTTTGAATTTTTTTTCTTTAATGTGGAATACCCCTGAACTTTTGATTTGTGGAAAGTGACAAATGGCGGCCTTAATAGCCCTAGTTACGTGCTATTAAAATCAGTTATCAGATTTTATAATACGGCAAATTTGTATATTTTATTCATGTAACATTTTAGTAAATTTTTGATTTTTTTTTTTTTAATAACTCCTAAATTTTTTATTTGTCAAAAGTGACAACTGGCGGCCTTAATAGCCCTAGTTACGTGCTATCAATCAGTTATCAGATTTTATAATACGGCAAATTTGTAGATTTTATTCATGTAACAACATTTTGGAAAATTTTTGAATTTTTTTCTTTAATATGGAATATCCCCTAAACTTTTGATTTGTCGAAAGTGACAACTGGCGGCCTTAATAGCCCTAGTTACGTGCTATCAAAATCAGTTATCAGATTTTATAAACCGGCAAATTTGTAGATTTTATTCATATAGCAACATTTTTGCATAATTTTTCAAACATTTTAAACTGCTAAATTTAAAGATTTTTTTCATATTTTCATTAAGTTTTTAAATTTTCTATGAATAATATGGTGCTCGTAATGTTTTCTGATATATTTTTGCATGTTTTGTTATTGTTTGTCAAAACGTGGTCAAAACAAAAAAAAAATGTGAGCTGTTGATTTGCGGTTTTCTGTATTGATTTGATCTCACGCGACAAATAATCACTTTTTATTTTTTTTTTTTTTTTTTTTTTTTTTTTTTTAAATTTTATTACTGTCAATCTTTGCCATCTTTAATTTTTATTGCCAATATTGTTTCATTTTCAAAACATTTTGCGGAAGTGATAGAGAGTACAAAGTTCGCATCGAAATTGTATTCGCATCGCAATAGAGAGCAGCCCCCCAAAAATTTGATTTATTTATGGATCGATTAGGGATAGCAACACAACTTCAGCAACATTGTTTAGTTTTCAAAATTATCAAATGTTCGGAATTTACCGACTATTCTTTTTAATTTGTTCTTTTTTTAAAGTTTTTTTTTTATAATTAAACGTTATTTTGATATCAGGTGTAATTTCATTTAAATTGGGTAATTTTGCGTCATCTCAAGTATAGTTTTGAATTTTGCTGGTGGTAACACTGAAGGAATGTTTTTTATCAAAAATTATTTTTGGGAATGAAATATTTTATTAATTAATTCATTTATTAATGATGTGCTAATAATCCCAATTTTTTTAAATGAAAACACTGAAATTTATTGTTGTGGGAAAGCTAGTTTCTATGCGCATTTCGCTGGTTGCTTAGGCCAGCTCGTCAGGAAACTTTTTCCAAATACTTTAGAAAAGCTAAAAATATTATACAAGTAAGACCATAAAGTAAATAAGAATTTTAAAACACTCTGGTCTTAAATGTAACAATATCAAAGCTTCAACAAAGTCACAACAATAAACCGTCAATTTTTTCTTTCTTACATTCCCCTACAATTGGCTGGGTTTTTTCCAACACAAATTGTAGTTGTAAGAGGATAGAAAGAAAAAAACAAAATTAAAAAAACAAGATGCTTAAATAAAGCAGCTTGCCATTTCAGTTTTTTATTTGCCGGGCACATGCAAATTTATTATCAAAAATTATTTTTGGGAATGAAATATTTTATTAATAAATTCATTTATTAATGATGTGCTAATAATCCCAATTTTTTTAAATGAAAACACTGAAATTTTTTGTTGTGGGAAAGCTAGTTTCTATGCGCATTTCGCTGGTTGCTTAGGCCAGCTCGTCAGGAAACTTTTTCCAAATACTTTAGAAAAGCTAAAAATATTATACAAGTAAGACCATAAAGTAAATAAGAATTTTAAAACACTCTGGTCTTAAATGTAACAATATCAAAACTTCAACAAAGTCACAACAATAAACCGTCAATTTTTTCTTTCTTACATTCCCCTACAATTGGCTGGGTTTTTTCCAACACAAATTGTTGTTGTAAGAGGATAGAAAAAAAAAACAAAATTAAAAAAACAAGATGCTTAAATAAAGCAGCTTGCCATTTCAGTTTTTTATTTGCCGGGCACATGCAAATTTATTATCAAAAATTATTTTTGGGAATGAAATATTTTATTAATTAATTCATTTATTAATGATGTGCTAATAATCCCAATTTTTTTAAATGAAAACACTGAAATTTATTGTTGTGGGAAAGCTAGTTTCTATGCGCATTTCGCTGGTTGCTTAGGCCAGCTCGTCAGGAAACTTTTTCCAAATACTTTAGAAAAGCTAAAAATATTATACAAGTAAGACCATAAAGTAAATAAGAATTTTAAAACACTCTGGTCTTAAATGTAACAATATCAAAGCTTCAACAAAGTCACAACAATAAACCGTCAATTTTTTCTTTCTTACATTCCCCTACAATTGGCTGGGTTTTTTCCAACACAAATTGTAGTTGTAAGAGGATAGAAAGAAAAAAACAAAATTAAAAAAACAAGATGCTTAAATAAAGCAGCTTGCCATTTCAGTTTTTTATTTGCCGGGCACATGCAAATTTATTATCAAAAATTATTTTTGGGAATGAAATATTTTATTAATTAATTCATTTTTTAATGATGTGCTAATAATCCCAATTTTTTTAAATGAAAACACTGAAATTTATTGTTGTGGGAAAGCTAGTTTCTATGCGCATTTCGCTGGTTGCTTAGGCCAGCTCGTCAGGAAACTTTTTCCAAATACTTTAGAAAAGCTAAAAATATTATACAAGTAAGACCATAAAGTAAATAAGAATTTTAAAACACTCTGGTCTTAAATGTAACAATATCAAAGCTTCAACAAAGTCACAACAATAAACCGTCAATTTTTTCTTTCTTACATTCCCCTACAATTGGCTGGGTTTTTTCCAACACAAATTGTAGTTGTAAGAGGATAGAAAGAAAAAAACAAAATTAAAAAAAACAAGATGCTTAAATAAAGCAGCTTGCCATTTCAGTTTTTTATTTGCCGGGCACATGCAAATTTATTATCAAAAATTATTTTTGGGAATGAAATATTTTATTAATTAATTCATTTATTAATGATGTGCTAATAATCCCAATTTTTTTAAATGAAAACACTGAAATTTATTGTTGTGGGAAAGCTAGTTTCTATGCGCATTTCGCTGGTTGCTTAGGCCAGCTCGTCAGGAAACTTTTTCCAAATACTTTAGAAAAGCTAAAAATATTATACAAGTAAGACCATAAAGTAAATAAGAATTTTAAAACACTCTGGTCTTGAATGTAACAATATCAAAGCTTCAACAAAGTCACAACAATAAACCGTCAATTTTTTCTTTCTTACATTCCCCTACAATTGGCTGGGTTTTTTCCAACACAAATTGTAGTTGTAAGAGGATAGAAAGAAAAAAACAAAATTAAAAAAAACAAGATGCTTAAATAAAGCAGCTTGCCATTTCAGTTTTTTATTTGCCGGGCACATGCAAATTTATTATCAAAAATTATTTTTGGGAATGAAATATTTTATTAATTAATTCATTTATTAATGATGTGCTAATAATCCCAATTTTTTTAAATGAAAACACTGAAATTTATTGTTGTGGGAAAGCTAGTTTCTATGCGCATTTCGCTGGTTGCTTAGGCCAGCTCGTCAGGAAACTTTTTCCAAATACTTTAGAAAAGCTAAAAATATTATACAAGTAAGACCATAAAGTAAATAAGAATTTTAAAACACTCTGGTCTTAAATGTAACAATATCAAAGCTTCAACAAAGTCACAACAATAAACCGTCAATTTTTTCTTTCTTACATTCCCCTACAATTGGCTGGGTTTTTTCCAACACAAATTGTAGTTGTAAGAGGATAGAAAGAAAAAAACAAAATTAAAAAAACAAGATGCTTAAATAAAGCAGCTTGCCATTTCAGTTTTTTATTTGCCGGGCACATGAAAATTTATTATCAAAAATTATTTTTGGGAATGAAATATTTTATTAATTAATTCATTTATTAATGATGTGCTAATAATCCCAATTTTTTTAAATGAAAACACTGAAATTTATTGTTGTGGGAAAGCTAGTTTCTATGCGCATTTCGCTGGTTGCTTAGGCCAGCTCGTCAGGAAACTTTTTCCAAATATTGGGATTATTAGCACATCATTAATAAATGAATTAATTAATAAAATATTTCATTCCCAAAAATAATTTTTGATAATAAATTTGCATGTGCCCGGCAAATAAAAAACTGAAATGGCAAGCTGCTTTATTTAAGCATCTTGTTTTTTTAATTTTGTTTTTTTCTTTCTATCCTCTTACAACTACAATTTGTGTTGGAAAAAACCCAGCCAATTGTAGGGGAATGTATGAAAGAAAAAATTGACGGTTTATTGTTGTGACTTTGTTGAAGCTTTGATATTGTTACATTTAAGACCAGAGTGTTTTAAAATTCTTATTTACTTAATGGTCTTACTTGTATAATATTTTTAGCTTTTCTAAAGTATTTGGAAAAAGTTTCCTGACGAGCTGGCCTAAGCAACCAGCGAAATGCGCATAGAAACTAGCTTTCCCACAACAATAAATTTCAGTGTTTTCATTTAAAAAAATTGGGATTATTAGCACATCATTAATAAATGAATTAATTAATAAAATATTTCATTCCCAAAAATAATTTTTGATAATAAATTTGCATGTGCCCGGCAAATAAAAAACTGAAATGGCAAGCTGCTTTATTTAAGCATCTTGTTTTTTTAATTTTGTTTTTTTCTTTCTATCCTCTTACAACTACAATTTGTGTTGGAAAAAACCCAGCCAATTGTAGGGGAATGTAAGAAAGAAAAAATTGACGGTTTATTGTTGTGACTTTGTTGAAGCTTTGATATTGTTACATTTAAGACCAGAGTGTTTTAAAATTCTTATTTACTTTATGGTCTTACTTGTATAATATTTTTAGCTTTTCTAAAGTATTTGGAAAAAGTTTCCTGACGAGCTGGCCTAAGCAACCAGCGAAATGCGCATAGAAACTAGCTTTCCCACAACAATAAATTTCAGTGTTTTCATTTAAAAAAATTGGGACTATTAGCACATCATTAATAAATGAATTAATTAATAAAATATTTCATTCCCAAAAATAATTTTTGATAATAAATTTGCATGTGCCCGGCAAATAAAAAACTGAAATGGCAAGCTGCTTTATTTAAGCATCTTGTTTTTTTAATTTTGTTTTTTTCTTTCTATCCTCTTACAACTACAATTTGTGTTGGAAAAAACCCAGCCAATTGTAGGGGAATGTAAGAAAGAAAAAATTGACGGTTTATTGTTGTGACTTTGTTGAAGCTTTGATATTGTTACATTTAAGACCAGAGTGTTTTAAAATTCTTATTTACTTTATGGTCTTACTTGTATAATATTTTTAGCTTTTCTAAAGTATTTGGAAAAAGTTTCCTGACGAGCTGGCCTAAGCAACCAGCGAAATGCGCATAGAAACTAGCTTTCCCACAACAATAAATTTCAGTGTTTTCATTTAAAAAAATTGGGATTATTAGCACATCATTAATAAATGAATTAATTAATAAAATATTTCATTCCCAAAAATAATTTTTGATAATAAATTTGCATGTGCCCGGCAAATAAAAAACTGAAATGGCAAGCTGCTTTATTTAAGCATCTTGTTTTTTTAATTTTGTTTTTTTCTTTCTATCCTCTTACAACTACAATTTGTGTTGGAAAAAACCCAGCCAATTGTAGGGGAATGTAAGAAAGAAAAAATTGACGGTTTATTGTTGTGACTTTGTTGAAGCTTTGATATTGTTACATTTAAGACCAGAGTGTTTTAAAATTCTTATTTACTTTATGGTCTTACTTGTATAATATTTTTAGCTTTTCTAAAGTATTTGGAAAAAGTTTCCTGACGAGCTGGCCTAAGCAACCAGCGAAATGCGCATAGAAACTAGCTTTCCCACAACAATAAATTTCAGTGTTTTCATTTAAAAAAATTGGGATTATTAGCACATCATTAATAAATGAATTAATTAATAAAATATTTCATTCCCAAAAATAATTTTTGATAATAAATTTGCATGTGCCCGGCAAATAAAAAACTGAAATGGCAAGCTGCTTTATTTAAGCATCTTGTTTTTTTAATTTTGTTTTTTTCTTTCTATCCTCTTACAACTACAATTTGTGTTGGAAAAAACCCAGCCAATTGTAGGGGAATGTAAGAAAGAAAAAATTGACGGTTTATTGTTGTGACTTTGTTGAAGCTTTGATATTGTTACATTTAAGACCAGAGTGTTTTAAAATTCTTATTTACTTTATGGTCTTACTTGTATAATATTTTTAGCTTTTCTAAAGTATTTGGAAAAAGTTTCCTGACGAGCTGGCCTAAGCAACCAGCGAAATGCGCATAGAAACTAGCTTTCCCACAACAATAAATTTCAGTGTTTTCATTTAAAAAAATTGGGATTATTAGCACAAAATTAATAAATGAATTAATTAATAAAATATTTCATTCCCAAAAATAATTTTTGATAATAAATTTGCATGTGCCCGGCAAATAAAAAACTGAAATGGCAAGCTGCTTTATTTAAGCATCTTGTTTTTTTAATTTTGTTTTTTTCTTTCTATCCTCTTACAACTACAATTTGTGTTGGAAAAAACCCAGCCAATTGTAGGGGAATGTAAGAAAGAAAAAATTGACGGTTTATTGTTGTGACTTTGTTGAAGCTTTGATATTGTTACATTTAAGACCAGAGTGTTTTAAAATTCTTATTTACTTTATGGTCTTACTTGTATAATATTTTTAGCTTTTCTAAAGTATTTGGAAAAAGTTTCCTGACGAGCTGGCCTAAGCAACCAGCGAAATGCGCATAGAAACTAGCTTTCCCACAACAATAAATTTCAGTGTTTTCATTTAAAAAAATTGGGATTATTAGCACATCATTAATAAATGAATTAATTAATAAAATATTTCATTCCCAAAAATAATTTTTGATAATAAATTTGCATGTGCCCGGCAAATAAAAAACTGAAATGGCAAGCTGCTTTATTTAAGCATCTTGTTTTTTTAATTTTGTTTTTTTCTTTCTATCCTCTTACAACTACAATTTGTGTTGGAAAAAACCCAGCCAATTGTAGGGGAATGTAAGAAAGAAAAAATTGACGGTTTATTGTTGTGACTTTGTTGAAGCTTTGATATTGTTACATTTAAGACCAGAGTGTTTTAAAATTCTTATTTACTTTATGGTCTTACTTGTATAATATTTTTAGCTTTTCTAAAGTATTTGGAAAAAGTTTCCTGACGAGCTGGCCTAAGCAACCAGCGAAATGCGCATAGAAACTAGCTTTCCCACAACAATAAATTTCAGTGTTTTCATTTAAAAAAATTGGGATTATTAGCACATCATTAATAAATGAATTAATTAATAAAATATTTCATTCCCAAAAATAATTTTTGATAATAAATTTGCATGTGCCCGGCAAATAAAAAACTGAAATGGCAAGTTGCTTTATTTAAGCATCTTGTTTTTTTAATTTTGTTTTTTTCTTTCTATCCTCTTACAACTACAATTTGTGTTGGAAAAAACCCAGCCAATTGTAGGGGAATGTAAGAAAGAAAAAATTGACGGTTTATTGTTGTGACTTTGTTGAAGCTTTGATATTGTTACATTTAAGACCAGAGTGTTTTAAAATTCTTATTTACTTTATGGTCTTACTTGTATAATATTTTTAGCTTTTCTAAAGTATTTGGAAAAAGTTTCCTGACGAGCTGGCCTAAGCAACCAGCGAAATGCGCATAGAAACTAGCTTTCCCACAACAATAAATTTCAGTGTTTTCATTTAAAAAAATTGGGATTATTAGCACATCATTAATAAATGAATTAATTAATAAAATGTTTTTTAATTGTGACGTTATATTCCATTTTTACTAATTTTTCATGGGAATGATATACGAAGTTTATGGAAATATCGAAAATATCGTGCTCAACAAAATGGTTTTATTTTTTTAATTCACCCAAAGATCGAATTAATTTGCTTCTTATGAAAAAGCATAAATATGTCTTTCTAGAATATTTAGCTGTGCTGGTGATATTTTGCCGGGTGCCATTGTTGCGATTTTTTCGTAATTCTACCGAATTTTGGTTAGCGCGTAATACCATTTGAAAACAAAATCTTTGTGATATGTAGGCGAAAATAATAAAAACAAATTTTTTTAATTTTTTGTAAGTGTTCCTTTTCCACAAAATTTAAGGATTTTAAATACAAATTCATTCAGTTGCAGTTATAAACACAGTTCGGAAAAATTCAATAATGATCGTTGATATTTACACATTCCTGAATTTCCTCATGAGTGAGAAATCAAAAATGTTAAAGATTTTTTTCACAGTCATGAATGGATTGGTAATTTTTCGCACATTCACTTATTAAAGTGAGGACTTAAAAAAATTTTGCATCTCCTCACTCATGAGAATCGAAGAATTACAAAATTTTATCGATGCTCCTCGCTAGTATTGTTGTTGTTTCTTGACAATGGGTACTACCACAGCACGAATAGCCTGTGTGTGTGCATTATGCACATATTTTTTTGTTTTTTTTTTCCTTGTGAGGAATATTAAATAAAAAAATCAAATTTTTCATATCTGAAAAATTCACATATGATTAGAACAATATTTGTTCTAGTTCCACCTATTAGTAACCGATCGATAACTAATCACTTTTTGAATTGATCACTTTTTGAACGACGTCCGTCCATCTTAATGGCTAGCTGTCCATGTAAACCTCTATGCAAAGTACAGGTCGTAATTTTGGAGATAATTTGATGAAATTTGCTACATGTATTAAAATTGTCACAGGGACCATCCAGATGGAAAGCGTATGGGGGGCTACAGCTTCTTTCCGGAATAGAGTCCTTGTGACGGTAAACCGTCTTATTATGTTGGCATTTAGTTAAAATTTGGTCCAAACCATTGATTGCAGTATAATTTATTTATTTATTTATTTTCAACCAGTAATATAACAAGCCTAATTAGGCCAATAAATTTACATTACAATGCAGAAAAAAAACCTGAATAATATGAAAAATAAAACTTATACAAACACTACTATATTCAAAAAGATAAGTATAATAAGTTCAGTAATTTTAGTAATTGGCTCCCCAGCCCAAGGAATGAAAGTAACAAAACAAAAACAAAATTAGTCCAATGTTATAATAGCATCGCAAAAGGCCAAAAATGAAAGAACATATCTGAAAATTGCTGGAAAGTTAAATATAATAAGAAACCAAGAAAATATCCACATATATATATATATATAGAAATATATATATATATAACATATGTATATATATATAAAGAAAACTTCACCATAACGCATACCAACTATATACAAAAAAAAATCCAAAAGAATTAATGAACAGAAGAAAAGTGAATCAGCAGTTTCAAACGAAATGCATTGTTAGAATGTGAAAAAATACGAAGCTCGACAGGCAAAAAGTTCCAGCTCCTTGCCACCCTAACAATAAACGATCTCTCAAACCAACTACATCTTATTCTCGGAATAATAATTTGAGGATTCCTGGTTGATCGTGAAAAAGAAAATTCAGAGCAAAGACGGCGCGGAACACCCAACCTAATCGTTCTATGGAAAAGCAATAAACAACGAAACTTTATGAATTCCCTGAAACTACAGCCAAGAAATGTCCTAACGTACTCCGATATGTGCACTCGCCGATGGACATTATAAACGTAACGCACTATAATATTTACCAAGCGATTCAATTTAGCAGAAATATAAGCTAACGTACCAGAGACAACTTCAAGTCCATAAAAAATAAACGGCATCAACAACGCATAGGCCAGTCTATATCTAACCCTACAAGGCAAATGCACATTATTAGAGTAAATCCTCCGTAGTATCCCTAAAACTCTACTATAAGAATAGTTAACATGACTCTCAAACGTAAGGCTTCTATCAAGAAATATGCCTAAGCATTTAAGGCTATTCACAAATTCAACCCTTCGATTATCAATTAAAATATTCAACTCAGAGTCCGTATTTCCGAAGATTATCGCCTTAGTTTTAGAATAATTAAGAAAAAATGAATTTCTAGATGACCATCGAGAAAAGAGCGACAAGCTGTCATTTACGTTCGATTCCAAAACGTCAGTATTATCTCTATGAGAGCTAAATAATAAGAAAACGTCATCCGCAAAAAGGAAACTCCTACATACCCCTGAGTCAATACTTAAAGGAAGATCATTAACATACATTATGAAGAGCAAGGGTCCCAAAACCGAACCTTGTGGTACACCCGATAACAAAGGAAGCGTATCAGAAAATGTTCCATCACAGTCCACAAACTGATATCTCCCACACAGATAAGAGTAAATTAACATACAAGCAGTCTTAGAAAAATTAAAACTATGTCTCAACTTCCTAATCATAGTGTTGAAATTTATAGAATTGAACGCTTTGGTCAGATCAAGTGAAACTAGTAACGACAGGTAGTCCTTATTAAAGTTACTACGAATATCATCCGTTAAACTCAATAACAATGAGGTAGTGTTATAGCCGCAACGGAAAGCATACTGATAAGAAGCAAGATTACTACGAACAAAAGAGAGAATTTGATTCTTAATAATATGTTCAACCACCTTAGATATGGCAGGTAAAATCGAAATTGGTCTCAGGTCATCTATGTTACGCACCACTCTAGCTTTTGGAATCGGAACCACGCGAGCCTTCTTCCAATCCATTGGAAAAACCGATGACATCAAAATTGAGTTAATAAGAAACATTAAAAGATGGGATATATAAGGGTAAATTAATTTCAGAAAGGTTATAGGGATGCCGTCAGTACCAACAGATCTAGCTCTAACTTTACACAAAGCCAAAAAGAGTTCATCCTCAGTAATACATCTAAATGAAAATAACCCGTCATCCACAAACATCCCAAAATCCAAGTCATCAGAGTTGGCAAAAGAAGAATTGACAAAGTGGGTGTTAATGTCTTCAGCATTCAATTGAAGTGTAAGTTCATTATCACTGGTAAACCCACTACCCCTAAGAACTTTCCACATGGCACTAGAATCAATACCAGAAAACAATTTTGCAAAATATTTTCTCCTAACCTTCCGAATCACGTTTTTAGCACGATTACGATACCGGCAATATACCCTCCAGTCCTCATCAGAATTGGAACCCCTAAAGGCAGAGTAAGCCAAATCCCTTAACGACTTAGCCAAAATTATAGCACTAGAATTCATCCAAGAATCAGTGCCCCTTGAAATCCTCCTGCGAACTAAAGGAACAAAGTTAAACAAAGATTCCATGAGGAAAGACAAAGACCCACATAGATGATCAATATCATTGGAATGAAAAAATGTCAAGGTGTCAAATTGCGATAGAAATAACAACATACCATCCCAATCAATCTGATTATAATCTCTGTACTCAATATATTGCACATGATTACCCGAATCCAAACCAAACACAGCAAAAATTAAAGCATGGTGTGAAATACCAGGGCATTGAACCTGATTAGAAAACTTCATAGTGGATGAATCACTCAGTAACCAGAAATCCAATAAAGACGTAGAACGGTTAGAAACATTAAAATGAGTTGGTTTAGAATTATGAAAAACCGTCAAGTTACATCTAGCACAGAGAGATCTCACATCATTAGCTCTATCAGTATTAAAAAGATTACAGTTGAAATCACCGACAATAATAATATTAGAGTATCTCAGAAGCAGGTCCGTACAGGAGTTCTCAAAGGATGCAAGGTCACCACTAGGCAAATAAACACAGCCAAATAAGGTTTTGGAATTCTCATGAAAGACTTCAATAAATACAGATTCACAAGAATCAGTCTCAGAAATACCCCAAATAACTTTATGTTTAATAGCATTAGATACGTAAATACATACACCACCACGCCTATGTACTCTATCATTCCTAATCAGGGAATAACCAGATATCCTGAGAGAACGATTAGTTTATATTTGACCATATCTGCCATAAAAATACTACTTAAAGTACAAAAGATAAAGTTATCCAACTAATATTGGGCGCAAAAAACTTTTATGTAAATCTTAACTTCATAACATTATATTTTTTTTTTTTTTTTTCGTAAAAGTTTTCTTTAAAACAAAACGTTATTTTGATATCAGCTATAATTTCAGTTTAATTTGGGTAATTTTGCTTCATGTCAAGTGTAATTTTGAATTTTGCTTGTGGTAACACTGCTTTGTTATGATAAAGTAAAACACAGACTACACTCTCTTTTATATTTTAACTCTTAAGCTCTGTAAACCACTATTTAAATATTTACCTAGTATTTACACATGCCACTGCCAGTTCGAAAAACTCAATACACTCACGATTTTTTACTAATACACTCACATTTTTCGCAATGGCAGCTCCAGTGGCAGCAAAAATTGCATGCGAGTGGAAATTTGGCACTTGCATGCCACTAAATGTCAAAACGATCAGCAATGTTACCCTGTTCAATATTTAATGCAAATAGACTGGATTGTTGTCGAACTGTAATTAAAGTTTTAACTGTTAAATGCATTTTTATGATTAATTTGTAGTAACGGGCGTTAAAATAAGTAAGTTTCCTAATTATAGAGCATTAATTTTGCTAAAATAATGCTAATATAAATAAATGTAAACTATTTCCCCAAAACTAAAACTGTGTGATGAAGTCGGCAACTCTTTTTTTGCTTTCTGGTACTTTTTTTTTAATTTGAGATGTAAACAAATTATCTCAAGTTGACGCTTCGACGACATTTTGAAAATGAACTGGCAGTGGCATGTGTAAACAGAAACGCAAATGGCATGAGATTCGACTATTTCGAACACTTTTTCGCTTATAATATGTATAGAACAGTGGCATGCCACTACTTGCATGTGTAAAGGCAACGTTAATGAATATTGGAATGCTTGTGTGTGATAAACAAATGAATGTATTCTTGCAGCCCTTTAATAGATAGATACATATATCGTCGCTGTTTTAACTAACCAACCTAACATTTAACAAATTTTAAAGGAAAGACCTTTTAATGTTTTTTGTCTTAAATGTGGTGATTTCCTAGCCAAAATATGAATGAAATTGGGCTTATACATTATTTGTTATTTAGTATAACATCTTTTGTTGTGTGTTAAATAAAGAAAAAGACAAATATTTTTATTTATTTATTTTTCGAAAAAATTTCAGTTAGGTCAGTTAGTAAAAACAGCGACGATATGAGTTTAATAGTTTAATTAAATGCATTTAAATAGTATCAACATCAAAACATTTTGCATTATTAAATTTTAAGTAATCTTTAGAAAAAAGAATTCCTTGAAAGGATTCATTTTCCAGGGAACATCGAAATTTTGTTTCATCACCTATAGATTAAAAAACATCAATTTTGGAAAAATCTCCGGACTTTTCCCTTTGAATTTCTCACTTTATTTTTGCTAGGAAACAAAACATTTATGTAAGTAATTCTTCTCATATATCGAATATTGAAGTTTACAAAATTAATTTTAAGGTTAATTTCCGTTAAAAGAGGAACAAACTTATATGTACGAGTATACATATGTATTGTTCAACAAAATGCAAAAAACAGGTCGATTGCCTGAGGAGTTATGAAGCTTTTCAAAGACGTGGTGGCAGAATTTTAGAAAATTTTTTACTAAAAAGCGCAATAAGATAATGTTGCAATCACTCCAATACATATATTTTATTTTGTTTTTTTTTTTAACTTTTCTTTAAAATATACGTGTATATTTTTGAACAAAAAAATGTTTTTGATGTTTTTTAATCACCCCTATCGTGAATAATTTTTCCCTCGTAATTTGTTCCCTTTTCACGTATTTGCCAAGGCGAATTCAACTACAGGTGGTGTCGGAACTACAACAATCCAAAAACAACAGAAACAACACGGGGTTTTTTGCATTGCATTGTTAGTGTTAACAGTCCAAAATGTCAACCATTCCTAACAAAACACTAACATATCAAAACAAAGTAGCTCGAACTGTCAAAATCAGATGGCGTTTCGACACCACCTGTAGTTGAATTCGCCTTGGTATTTGCGATCGTGAAAACCTCCCATGAAAAAAATTAATTCATAGGAGAATAATAACGTGAAAAAAAATGTTCGCGGGAAAAAATTGCGGTTTTATTATTTTATTATCGATTGCCTGAGGAGTTATGAAGCATTTCAAAGACGTGGTGGCAGAATTTTAGAAATTGTTTTACTACATAAAAGCACAATAAGCTAATGTTACAATCACTCCAATACAATATACATACATATTTTATTTTTCTTTTCTTTAAAAAATACGTGTATATTTTAGAACAAAAATTTTTTTTTATTGTTTTTTAATATTTCTTCTTTATTACATTCACTGAGAACTGATAGCACGAAAAATTGTTCACGGGAGTATCACGATAGCATTTTTCCCTCCGAGGGGAATAAAAATTTCATGGGAACAAAAATTCCACTTGTTTTTCACGATAGGGGTTAATATGTACCCTACAAGAAATAAATAACCAAAACTAAAAAAAAATTACTAACACATTTGCAATAATTTTACATTCACAAGGTTTCGATCAAGTTTTTTATTTTGGGCTTAAAAACTACTAGAAACTATAACCAATATACCGGTGAGCACTATTGGTCATCTAACTAGTAAAATTACAGGTAGTCTCCTCATAGGGTATTTTCTTACTGTCTTGCCAGGAGTGCTAAATGTAAGCGTTATGTTAGTGTAAAAACACCATTATAATAAGTATTTAATCGAGTACATGTAAGAAAATTAGGTAATTAGTCAAGAGTGTAAACATTTTATAGCACTACATTTATTTGACATCAGTAGAGTCGATCCCTTAATGTTACAAATTTTCCGTTAGCGTACTTTTTTGGATAGCAGTTTTTTTGAGAATAATTTTTCAGTTTTCTCAGTAACTACTCATTAACTGTGTTACTGTAGAAGTACCCGAACGCACCTATCAAGGCGAATTCAACTACAGGTGGTATCGGAACTACAACAATCCAAAAACAACAGAAACAACATAGGGTTTTTGCTTTGCATTGTTAGTGTTTACGGTCCAAAATGTTAACCATTCCTAACAAATCAAGACAAAGTGGCTCGAACTGTCAAAATCAGATAGCGTTTCCACACCACCTGCAGTTGAATTCGCCTTGACACCTATTGTGATAAGCAATTTACAATACAACTCTGTCTATTTAACAGATGTTCAGTATCTTAAAACAGGATTGTCATAAAATATTATATGACATAACCCCAAATGAATAAAAACACAAATTTAAAATTTGTGTAAAAAAGAATATAAATATATGTCGGGCTACAAATATACAGACTTGGTAAAACTGGGCACTCAATATGCCAGGCGCATGAACTATTTGTCCAATCGCATTTTCGGAGAAGTGGCACGCAACACTAACGATAAATCAATGAAGGTAAACGCAACATGGCATATATTTACCAAGTCCTTAAATGTTTTTTTTTTTATATTTTTAGATGGTACGCATGTTTAGTGAAGAACCGGTCCAAAAGCGCGACTATGTTGTAAATTGGTATCCTCGCCATGTTGAGACACATTTACTAATGATGAACCTGCGGCAATATGGTCTATTTCGTGATGAACATCAAGACTTTAAAGAAGAAATGAAACGTTTGCGTAAATTGAGAGGCAAAGCTCCTCCCAAAAAGGGTGAGGGCAAACGTTCTAAGAAATAAAACGAACTTTTTCTTAAATATAGTATGTTGATATACATTTAACTTTTATTGTTGTTATTGGTTATTAATAATTTAGCCTGTCCCTTAAACACGACTTCATCATTTTGGGTACATTCATATAAAATAATTGATATTTTACGTGCCTGCTTTAATTTTAATGAGAACTCACAATCTACCTCTATACGGCAGGGTTTTGGAAATTTCAAAGTTTGTTCCAATACTATACTTCCTGCTCCAGGAAATTGGGATCCTATTATACCGGCAACAATTGCATTTACAAAAGCTCCTTGCACTTTACGTTTTTCCACTGGTACAGTTTCGGTGTGTATATAGTTAAAGTCACCAGTCAATGATGAAAAATCATTCAAATCTTTTTGAGTAAATCTTCTGGTAACTTTAAATTCCTTTTCTTGGAATATAGATTTTATTGGTGGCTGTTGTTTACTCAAAAACCTTGTCATTAAATGGTAACTTGGTATTAACTTCAATAAATTCATATCGTTTACCAAAGTCCTCTAACAGTAAAGAACTTATATTGAAAATACGCTTGTCCTTTTTATATAGGATATTTAAATGTGATATTTTTTTTAAAATCGTGGCACATAAAATTTGCGTTTTATTGGATTGTGAGTTTGACAGCAATTGATAAAGTAAAGTCAAAATATTTAAGATAATATCGAGATTTTTTGTTGTTGATAACAAGTCTTTAATTATTTTAATATTTTGTGACTTTATTATAAAAGATTTAGATTGTTGATCTGAAATTAATTTAAAAAGACAATCGAAACATTATATTTAATAAAAATACGTTATCGTGTTTTCAAATTATATTTTACCTAAACAAATATTACACAATCCTGCTGCTCCATGCAACTGTAATTTTTCATTTGGTAACTCTAATAGTTGAATAAATAAATTTAAGGCTTCGTTTTTTTTTAAATAATTCCAGTTTATAGGATCATAAGCAAAATTAGATAAATTTGCCGTTACTTGTTCTTGGGCTTCTTGAAATATAGTTCAAATATTTTTATTTACGATATTAAAAATTAATGAAGATGTAAAACTAATGGTAAATATTAACCCCCATATTCGTAAAAAATATTTTTCTTTTATAGCAGGTTCATGAAACGAATATTTCGCGATTTTGCTGGCTATTTTTGATGAGCCATGAATTTATTTTGAAATGCGTTAAATTTCGAATAATGCGAAGAAATAATATTATTTTAATATATGAAATTTGAGGCATTCATATGTATGTTCAGCATTTGAAACTAAATTGTGTTGAAATGGCTGATGAAGATAATAAAAATTGCTTTTCATATTTAAAAGTGCTCTTGAAAGAATTAATAGGATTCCTTAAAACATTCATAAAATTCGTTGTTGTTTAATATATTTTAAAGATTTTTATGAATCCTAACGTACCTTTAAATGTTTATGAAACACAATGGAAAAATACCGTTTGTTAATTGGAAAGAGTATTTTAATGATGATATTCCAACTAATTTAAATCAGTTTTGGCCAAAATTGAATAGCTACTTATAGGAACTTGCTTTGGCTGTTCTATATATACTAATAATTACAACTAGTAATGCCTGCGTTGTAGAATGCTACTAAAATTCCGGACGCGTTATTACGATTCTGAATGTATGTTGAATAAATGTAATTCGTCTGATACATGCAAAATTGAAATGATTTTTTTTCCATGCTATACAAAATTTTTTATATCATTTTATTTCTTATAGTTAAAGAAAAGTTGAAGTTTTAAAATCATTATTTTCAGCAGTTTAGAGCAACAAATTTTTTTAAGCATTTACACTAGAATTGATCTAAATAAAAAGTTACATTTTCTTATTAAAAAAACGCTCTTATTGAAGTAGCTCAGTAATTGTTATATGGCTCATGGAGTGGCAGCGAAAGGTTTATTTGATGATGGTTTGACGAAAGGTAAACAAAGTGTTATATTGTTTTTGTTCTTTTGAAAATGTATTAAAAAGTATTAAATAAGAAAATGAGGCTTAAATCTAGTTTACCGACGCAGCTCCAAGTAAAAAAAAAAGTGTAATAGGAAATGGAAAAATAAGAAGAAAAAATAAAATAAGAAAGTTGGCGCAAACGCTTAGTTTTCGAGTTATGGACGTTTAAAGTTTTCATATAAATATGTGATTTTGCACTACATTTCCAAATGTATATGGCTAATATTGGTATCATTGCAAAGCTATTCACTAGATCTGTATGTGTATATGCTTTCCTGTTGTTCTTTACTTTATTTTAATTGTTTATCACCGTATTATTTGATATTCTGAGAAGTTTTAGTAAGCGAAGTCGGTGTATGTTATAATAAAAAGAGAGAATCCAAGCGCCCGGGCAAAGGCCGGCAATGCAGAGAATCTTTAGTTAGCGAAGCCGGTTTTTTATACCTTAGGGGAGAAAATCCTTGCGCCCGGCCGAAGGCCGACTATGCAGAGAAGTTTTAGTTAGCGAAGCCGGTATTTTTTATACCATGGATTAGAAAATCTTTGCAGAGAATCTTTAGTTAGCGAATCCGGTATTTTTTATACCATAGGGGAGAAAATCATTGCGCCCGGCCAAAGGCCGACAATGCAGAGAAGTTTTAGTAAGCGAAGTCGGTGTATGTTATAATAAAAAGAGAGAATCCAAGCGCCCGGGCAAAGGCCGGCAATGCAGAGAATCTTTAGTTAGCGAAGCCGGTTTTTTATACCTTAGGGGAGAAAATCCTTGCGCCCGGCCGAAGGCCGGCAATGCAAAGAATCTTTAGTTAGCGAAGCCGGTATTTTTTATTCCATAGGGGGAAAATCCTTGCGCCCGGCCGAAGGCCGACAATGCAGAGAAGTTTTAGTTAGCGAAGCCGGTATTTTTTATACCATGGAGTAGAAAATCTTTGCGCCCGGCCGAAGGCCTGCAATGCAGAGAATCTTTAGTTAGCGAATCCGGTATTTTTTTAACCATAGGGGAGAAAATCATTGCGCCCGGCCAAAGGCCGGCTATGCAGGGAAGTTTTTTTTGCGACGTTGGTATTTGTTATTTTATAAAATTTGTATTACACTTATTTAAATTAACTATAGGTATACTTTCCTAGTGCACTTCCGTTACATTTTGACGTAAAATGAAAAAAAACTGTTATGTGAGCTAAAGAATTTAAAATTTTGAAATAAATGTATTTTCAGAAAAATCTGTTCATGAGCTTTAAAATGATACCAATATTGGCCATATAAGTATGTTTAGAATTGTAGTGGAAAATCGCATATTTATATGAAAACTTTAAACGTCCATAACTCGAAAACTAAGCGTTTGCGCCAACTTTCTTATTTAGTCTTCCAAACAGCATATGCTAGCTGAGTTTATTTTAAAATATGTATTTAGCAATGTTTTGTAATATTTAAGCTAATTGGCCTGAAGAGGCTTATTCAATTACTGTGGAATAAAAAAAAATCGCGATCTTGGGACAACAAGGTTCTATCTTACATAAAATTTAGGTGCAAATAGAACCTCGTTGCCGTGAAATTTTGTTAATTTGTATTACAAAAATTAAAGTATGATTTTAGCTGACAACCGTTGTGTTTTCGTTGTCTGCACTTACCCACATTATTGGTGGTGTAATATTCTTCAACTAAAAGTTCAATGAATTCTTGACGATTAATTCCTGGTACTGGAGTTTTTCTTTTTAAATGGTTGTAGGAACTAAACATCGTCCTGTTATGTTCCCAATGTAGTAGTAAGTTTTTCACAACGGCGATGAATTTTACACAAGCAAAATGCTTGTTGTTTTTTGTATTGTTGTAGAGGCAAGCAAACCTACTTGAAATGTAATAATTTTAAAACGTTTTAAATTTCATAATTCTGAGTGAAATTATAGAATTTATGAAAGAATCCCCAGAACCACCAGAACAAGGCGAATTCATTTTCAGGTGGCGTTGAAAGCACAGCTGTGCTACTTTTTTTTCTTAGAGAGAAATCATGGCCCAATTAGTAGGTCTGCTCGAAACGCCTGCTGATTTTTTGTAGAGTTGTGTTTTTAATCATAATACATAGGCATAAATGGGCAAAATGTCAAAAGTTGTTTACATTTTTTATTATTGTTTTTTTTAATATTCTTTTTGAATTGAAAAAATCGTTTTTCTAATTGTGAAGTTAAAAATAAAATATTATATTTGTGAAAAAAATTGTAAATAAATATTTTAATTTCCACAGACGAACATGTTGACCAAGGGGACACTTCTTCGATATCTGGTAAAGCATTACCTTTGTTTTCTTCAAACCCATATGCAGGCGGCGGAGGAAAGTTAGCAGTCTTTAATGTGTTGTTCAAATGATTACCTCCAGATTAATTTTTGTTACTGTTTGTAACATGCTGTGTACATGGTACTTTCGGCATCAAATGATAAATACATTGATGTTGCTGTATCATCACTGGGGCGGAGACGATACATGTTCTCCATTGTGTCCTTCTTTTAGTTTTTTATTCATTATTTATATTTTTTTGTAAAACTGTAAAACACAAACAGCATATACTGGTAGTAAAAATGTATTTATATTGTTTCTATACATAAAATATAGCAAAAATCTTCCCATTGTCCTTTCGTTTTCATTTTCTTAATCGCACAATTGGTTCTAAGCACTTTTTATTTTAAAAAACTTATTTTACCAAAATTTTGATTGAAAATTTTTCATTAAACAAAATAAATACATAATAAAAACAAAACACATTTTTCTTGACAAAAGACAAGCTTTTGACATTTTTACCATTTGTATACACAAACAAAACGCGTGTTGTTTTTTCTATTGTTGCATTGTTGTAGTTGTGCGCAGACCTACTAATTGGGCCATGGAGAGAAATGTCAAAAGTTGCTTGGGTTTGTGACCAGGGTTGCTGAACTTGGTCTTTTTCGACCAAATTCATGTTTATCATGTTATCATGTTTTTCAATGGTATAAGAGCCGCAGAACTTGCAGAAAGTATGGGTGAGTTTCAAAACATCTGTTGGCAGAGAAACTCGCTTTTTTAAGCATTCCACAGAGTAGTAATCTGTGGCATTCTACAATGTAACCGTGTTGATTATTTGTCCCGAAGTGCACCAAAAAAGTTATCAACGCGAAAACAATAAGCAAACTAGGCATTGTTAAACTCTTTGATACATTTTTACTTTATATTAGGATGTTTTGGAGCTCAGTAGAGCAAGGAGGATTCAAAAAATGCCGGAATTATCGAATTACTTCCTTAGAAAAAGTTTAAGTTTCTTGCGAGCTTTAATTTTCTGGCATTAGGGTGGTACAAACAGAGATCTGGTGGAAAAATACTAAAACGTGATACTTGAGGTCAATTGCCCCTAAGGGCAACATATTGGTATTCTCGAGACAAAAACACTGATATATAATATTTTAAGATCGGACTGTAAATGCCTAAGAGATAACGAAAAATGTAGAAAGGCGATCCCTCCATTCGGCAAAAAAAAATATTTTGTGAAACCTACTTGCAAATATACCTTATATGTATTTGTGATACAGTCTACGGCTCAGCCAATAGTTTGCTTTTTATTAAGTTCCTTATCGTTCCTGAAAAAAATTTTAAAAATGATAACAGGCCATTTTGTATTTTATATAACGACATATTTAAGTTTAAATATTTTAAAAATTTGGTCGGTTATGGTAGGTTTTGCAGACAATTTTGGTCGGAAAAAAAATTTTTACAACAATTTTACGGTACAATTTTGTAGGACTAGAAATCACACTGTAAAATTTTTTGAAGATAGGTCCATAATTAGACCTAGGCCCTATATAAACCCTACTCCTGAAAATATTTTAGTACGCCAAAAACCGTAATAAATAACGCTATAATACAAAAATTTGGTAAGTCACAGTTTTATGAGACCAGAAATCACACTGTAAAATTTTTTAAGATCGGTCCATAATTAACCCTAGACCCCATATAAACCCTACTCCCGGAAAATATTTTAGTACGCCTAAAACCGTAATTAATAACGTTATCATACTAAAATTCGCCACAGTTTTATGTGAGTACAAATCACACTGTAAGATTTCGTGAAGATCGGTGCATAATGTACACTAGGCTACATATAAGTCCTACTCCCAGAAAACAGTTTAGTACGGCTAAAACCGTAATAAATATTGCTATCATAATATTCATAGGAAGAGAAATCACACTGCCAAATTTCGTGAAGATCGGTCCATAATTTACCCTAGGGCACATATAAACCCTACTCTCGAAAAGCAGTTTATTGCGTCTAAGCACACTTTGGAAAAATAGTTAAATTCACCTAAAACCATAGTAGATATAGATATTGCGGTAAAATTTCTTCCAACTTAGATTCATATGGCCAGAAAAAATATCATGAAATTTTGTGAAATTCACTGTTAACGCTAAAACTAATAACACTGCTGTATTGAAATTTATTCTAATTTATTTTTTCTAATACCAGAAATTAGTCTTAAGAATTTTGGTCCATAATTTGCCATAGGTCCAATACATATTACACTCCTAAATATTATTTTAGTTCGGCTAAAAATGTTACAAATCATGATATTTTACTCAAGCCAGTTCAAAGTTCTAACAAAAACGCATAAAACTTTCTTATTGTCGGTCAATAACTTAATATAGGTCTAAACCGCCCCCAATTTAATGCTGGCGTTCGTTTTTGTGAAGCTTAGTTAATAATATACATATATGTAGGGGTATCGAAGTGGAGGGGTATCGAAGATTCGGCATAGCCGAGACAAAAAGCGTTTTTTGGCAGTGAAGTGGCAATGTGTAAGAACAGGACGCTACAATCAACACAAATTGCGTGATCAAAACAAAAATAACAAAACACAAACCACGTTTAACAGAAGCATTAGTTCAACAAACGTTTTATTTTGTGCAAAAAAATTTATTTAGTAATATTGTTTTGTTTTATAATGTTATTTATTTACTTAAATATTATTTACTAGTTTTGCAATAAACTGAAAAAATGTTTACAACAGTTTTGCAAATACATACATAAATCTCAACTAAATAAATTTGTGTTCATTGTATTACTGCATAAAAGATGGTTCAAAGGAAAATGAAATAAGGGCAGCTTTCTTCCGTCTCGTGACATAGTCTGAGTTTAGACGAGCGAACATCTGGAAGGAAAACATCTGGAATTCTCTTTTGTTTTTTCATTCGCGGTCACAGAGGCGAACATGTTGCCGTCAACATTCTGTTACTATTGTTGCTTTTTTTGTCAAAAAGCAAAGTAAATGTCAACAAAGAAAATGAGAACAAAGCGTGTCGCCGCTCTAAACAAAATGTTTCCCTTCCAAATTTTTCTCTATCTAAATGGGCACATATCTGAGTGTTATCTATGACTACAACAATACAACCAAGGCGAATTCACTAGAAGGTGAGGTCAACTCTACAACAACACTGTTTCTGTGGTCCATCTGTCAAAAATATTGCTAGTAAAAAAAATGTTTGTTTACATAAAAAAAACTAGTTCGTATACAAACTTTGACAAATCGACCACCGAAAAAAATAACCATATGCTGACTTGACCCCACCTTCTAGTCAATTCGCCTTGAATACAACAATAGAAAAAACAGCACACATTTTATTTTTGTATATTATGTTAAAGATGTCAAAACTCAATGCATTTGGTTGTGTAAAAAATGGACAAGATGTCAAAACAAATTGCTACAATAACAATTGCACACAAGCACGACTCTACAAAAAATCAGTAGGCGTTTCGACCGACCTACTAATTGGGCCATGAATTCGCCTTGGAAAAAATAAAAGTTAACATCACTGGTCATAACTAAGATGCCAAAGTGCGTTATTCCTCAATTTCACAGTAAATTTATCATTAAAAATAGTTTTCAATTAGAATTTTTAAAATAAAGCACATAATTTAAAAAATGCCTGAAATTTCCGAAATAGTGGGAAGTGATGACGAGTATCAAGACGCAGTTAGCAATGAGTCTGCCATAAATATACCCAAACCAAATTCACCTTCAGCAGATGGCAAAAAATCTAATGCGGAAATAGTTGATGAAATTATAAAACAGCAAACAAAACTAAATTTCGATGAGTACGAGAATGATGCTGATGGCACTGCTAGTTGCAGTTGTGCGGAAAAAACGGAGGTCGAATCTCCACCGGAATATATAAGTGAGGAAATTGATGAAAATGAGTTAGCAGAAAAAGAAAAATCTATGAGTCCCGAAGAGTTGGAAGCCAACAAAGAAAAATCAAATGAAATGAAATTGGAAGCCAATGATTTATTTAAGAATAATAAAACTGAAGAAGCTATAGAAATGTATACGGAAGCTTTAAAAATATGTCCGCTGAAAGCCACCAAAGAAAGAGCCGTGTTGTATAGTAATAGAGCAGCTGCGAAAATAAAATTAGATTCCAAAAAAACTGCTGTGGATGATTGTACAAAAGCAATAGAACTATGGCCAGAATATGTGCGTGCTTTGTTGAGGTAAGTTAAATACATAGGTATGTATCTTCAAAAATAATTTTCTTTAAATAATGTCATATTATTTCAGACGCGCTAAACTTTATGAACATGAAGATAAGTTAGATGAAGCCCTAGCTGACTATAAACGAATTTACGAATTGGATCCAGGACAAAATCAAGTTCGTGAAGCTCTTGTTCGTTTACCTCCTATTATTGAAGAACGTAACGAACGTTTAAAGGCTGAAATGCTAGATAAATTAAAAGATTTAGGAAATATGATATTAAAACCCTTCGGCTTATCGACATCAAATTTTCAAATGCAAAAAGATCCTAATTCCGGTTCATACTCAATTAATTTCAATCAAAATAACAGTTAGATGTTTGTCAAATAATCCATATATATTTTTATGCAAAAGCGAAAAACTTTAATAAACAATGGTTATCTAATATGACTTATAAAGTTAAATGGTTTAAAATTAAGCACATATTAAAATTCTTAAGTTAACGTATGAGGAACTCCAAATTCCATAAAGTATTACTTGAAAATTTTTACTCTAATAAATTCATAAATTTTCTTTAATCCTAACTGTTAATATTGCCTTAAGTAAGAAAAATATCACATTTTAAATGTAGTTATGCTGGGTACAGACATGCAGTTACGCAATCTAGCAAATTTCATTCATTTTAGATTTCTTCCAACATCAAAACATGTTGATGCATTGATGTAAATTACACCGTCTGTACCCATCATTACATACAAGGCTAAGTGTATTATGCTGGGTACAGACAGTGCAATCTACATCAATGCAATTTCAAAATATCGACACGTTTTGATGTTGGAGGAAATCTACAATGAATGAAATTTGCTTGATTGCGTAAAATGCATTGCATACATAGTATGTACCCAGCATTTCAATATTGTTGGCCCCAAGGTGCACCAAAAAAGAATTCGATGTGTTCATAATAAGAAAACTGCATCGTTAAAATTGATACATGCCTATCCAATAGGTCTGAGTACCTCTACAATACAAAAAACAAAAGGCATTTTGTGTGAGTAAAATTGCTCGCCGTTGTCAAAATCTTACTATAAAATTAAAATAACTGCTAGCGATGATTGTTAATTTTTTGATGTTTTTGTTAACAGCAATATATCAGAGTTGTGAACCATTATACAAAAACTGCAGTTAAACTGGAGTTAAGTTGGGAACCGTAATAGGGGCATACATACATCGTGATAAGATTATTTTTGACAAAAAAAAAGCGATAACATTGGATTCTATCAGACCTGGGGGCAAATTACGGCATTCGATATCGATCGAAATTTCCATTTAAATTGTATTGTAGTTTCGATCGATATATAATGCCGTAATTTGGCCCCTGTTCTGCAAAGCAATTGTTTAAATCACATGTTCCTTTTATGCTGGGTGCAGACAGTGCAATCTACTAGAGATGAGCGATCCCGTGATTTTTAAGGAACATCGTGATTAGTGTTACATTGTGTTTTAAAAATCACTGTTCTTTAAAACTGTAATTGGGATCAAGGTTTGTTAGTTTTCAGTTCTTTTATAGTTATCATAAAATAAAACAAGTACCTATATTTTCTAGTGTGTTTAATTTTTTATTGCACGAATCAAGTGAATAGATTCAGAACCTAAAAAAACTACAAGATATACATTAAAGGGGTCTGTACACGGTCAAACATTTCTCATCAAGCGCAGGCAAATATTATGTATATGCACACTTACACGAATGAATTCGCCGGCATGACAAGCCTTTTGACCGTGTACAGACCCTTTGACCCATATATTTTTACAAATAAAGTTCTTTTACTTGGAGGCTCTCACTCTCATTTTTTTTACTAACACACTCACACTTTTTAAATTGACCACGAGATTGATCTCAATTTTAACTATCCATTTGTTTGGCAATTTTACGTTCAATTTAACAGCTGATTAGAAGTTTAGTGAGCAAATTTTTCGCTTGTCAGTATAAATTCTTTTCTTGATGACATATTGAAAGTAAATTGCTTAAAAATTGCGTGCAGCCTACGTCACAGCTTTCAATTTATGTAAATTTTGACAAACAGTATATGTAAAAGACTATCAACAAAAAGTTGATCGTGTGGCCGCAAGGTTAACAAGGTATTTTTATCATGTACAAAAACATTGTGGTTTTCTTATGGTACCTACAGACGATGCAACATTTGTCAAAACACGTGTTACTATTTATGTTTCAGGTTTTACAGACGATTACACTAAGAACGAAACATCAGTATTGCGTGTTTTTTGAATATACAACTACAAAACACAAAAAAAATTTATTTATTTTCTTTGTATACCTATCATATTTTATATCCCATAAATTTGGAAAAATTTTATATTCATATATAATTGTTTTCCAACTCTCACAATTTGCAATTGTTGCCATTTTCCGATTTCTACATATTTTTTTTTCGAGAGTTGCAAAAGCACCTCACTCAACAACGGGTCTCAACAGAATGAGAAAGAAAAAACCGTCAACATCGCCACACACGATGAAACATTGTGCTTGGAAACATTAAATAACAAAAATGTTTGATATTTGAGAAACCAAAGAGATAACAAGAAGTTGAACCAGAAACATCCCCACACACGTAGCAACATTTTCAAAACATAACCATGTTTCGACAAATTTTGCCTCGTGTGTGGGTAACTATACTGTCAATAAAAAATAGCAAAATTATTCGTTATGGTACCCACAGACGATGCAATATTTGTCGAAACACGTGTTACTATTTATGTGTTAGTTTTTACCACATACAATGACACTTAAAACGAAACATCAGTATTGCGCGTTTTTTGAATGTACTACTTAGACCCCTTTCAGACAGGCAAAGTTTACTTTGACAAAGTCTGTTGAATTCTCTTTTAAACTTTGTTTGGTGCTCAGACACACAAAGTTTAATTTGACAAATTTTTGTTTTCTCTTGTTTGAATATAATATATAAACAGCGTTGCCAGAATGATGATTTTATCATATTTTTTTTATTTTTTCAAACAAAAAAATGATTAAAGATTTTTTTCTCAAATGATGATTTTTTATTTTTAGAAATTCTGATTTTTACTTTAATTTTGCTTATAGAAAATACACGATTACTTAAACAGTCAATTTTTAAAACAATGAAGTTTTGCATCAGCTCGATGTGTGTTGGTGCTGCACACTTTTGTACCCAGTATCTAGAATACACAAAATTGCATCATTATTTCTGGACATAAAAATATTAAAAAAGGCATATTATAACCTATTTCCAATATGCGAAAGAATTCCTTCTTTCGAACAACTACATTTAAAACAAAAACAAATTCTAAAAACTTTGTTTTTGTTTTAAATGTATTTGTAAAGGTACGTTCAGACTGATGAAATATTTGAAAGCAAACATCAAATATTTCATTAACGTAGTCTGAACACAAAATATTTTTGAGTATCAAATAAAATAACAGCTGATTTTGAGCAAATAAAAGTATTTGCCTTCAAACAAATATTTGTCCAATGTGAACATAGTGTGAACACAAAAAATCAAATATTTTAGTAATTTTTGAGCAAACACTTATTTGATATTACAAAAAAATTGAAAGAGCAAACAACGACAAATAATTTTAGCCATGTTCCAGATAGAAGCAATTTTTACTGTAAGTTTTCGGATTCTTTACAATTTTAAAGATTTTTTATAATTCCATTCCTTAAAGTTTAAGGCACTTTTACTAAATTTTATGGCTTGTTTGAAATATTAAAATGGTTCGCGAATTTTCGCAATTTTTGCAACATTTTTTTTTTGTTTTTCCCCTAAATTTTGTTTTTTAACCGATTTAGCAATTTCAAATATATTTTAGGGTTTGTTTCCAAGTTTGCATTTTTTCGCGAATTTTAGCCATGTTCGCAAAAGAAGCGATTTCTTTCTGTGATTCTTTGCAGCTTTAACTAATTTTAATAATTTAAACTTTGGTATCATGCCGCTATTAGCAAATTTTTGGGAATTTCCGCTAATTTAGCAATTTTTACCGAATTTTTGCTATTCCTTATAGTTTTAGGCACCTTTAATAAATTTTATGGCTTGTTTAAAATATCTAAATTTTTCGCGAATTTTTGCTATTTTTGCAACATTTTTTTTGTTTTTTTCTTGACATTTTGTTTTTTAACCGATTTAACGACTTCAAATATATTTTAGCGTTTGTTTGCAAGTTTGCAATTTTTCGCAAATTTTAGCCATGTTCCCGTTACCCAGTGTCTTCCATTTTTTCTTATACATTCTCCTGTTCTAACACTAAAAGAGACGCTGATCCTCAGAATAAAATAAAAAAATTAGCTTTTGCGCTCATTTTTACCATTTGAGAAATATATTTTTATTTTTGAACACTTTCATTAAATAATTATTTAATGCAAATATTTCTTTTAGTCTGAACGCATGGCAAACATGAATTAATTTATTTTATTAACACTGTTTGCCAACTGTTTCATCAAACAAAAATGATCAAATATTTGAGCTTAGTTTGAACATTAACAAAATATTTTTTTGTTTCACACAGTTTGAAGCAAATATTAGAACAAATATTTTCGATAAATATTTCATTAGTCTGAACGTACCTTAAGAAGTAAATAATTCTTTAGTACATCGGAAATAGGTGAAAAGAAAAAATGTATTTTTATAAAGTTTCATATACTGACGAATTATGTTTTTATGTATTTCAATTTAAATAATAAGAAGTATGGTTTTATAAAAAATTAATATTTCTTACTATTTTGCCCTTGTTTTAAAAAATTTAAATTAAGAAAAAAACATTTAAGATTTTCCTCTTCAAAATATGATTTATTTCGCCATATGACAATTTTTATTCCAAAGATTCTGGTAACGCTGTATATAAATATAAAGTTGCAGCCAACTTCAGGTATAATCTACGAACGAAAAACAAAACGACTTTGCGAGTACAGCAAAGTATGTACTCCCCCGCTATACTCTTTTCCCTTCTCTTCTATAAACTCAAGACTTTGCAAAGTAAACTTTGCTTGTCTGAAAGGGGTCTTACTATACAAAACAAAAAAAATCGATTTATTTTCTTTGTATACCTAACATATTTTATGTCCCAAAAATTTGGAAACATTTTATATTCAATTATAATTGTTTTCCAACATACAATTTGTAATTGTTGCCATTTTCCGTTTTCTTTCCAAGAGGCAACATTTGTCGAAACATGGGCATGTTTCACAAAATATTGCTACGTGTGTGGGGTTGTTTCTGGTTTAAATGTTACCTTTTTGGTTTCTCAAATATTAAACATTTTTGATATTTTATGTTTTTAAACACAATGTTTCATCGTGTGGGGCGATGCTGACTGTGTTTGTTTCTCATTTTGTTGAGAGCAGTTGTTGAGTAAGGTGCTTTTGCAACTCTCCGAGAAAAAAATATGAAGAAAGAAATCGGAAAATGGCAGCAATTGCAAATTGTGAGAGTTGGAAAACAATTATATATAATATAAAATTTTTCAAATTTATGGGACATAAAATATGATAGGTATCAAGGCGAATTCACTAGAAGGTGAGGTCAACTCTACAACAACACTGTTTCTGTGGTCCATCTGTCAAAAATATTGCTAGTAAAAAAAATGTTTGTTTACATAAAAAAAACTAGTTCGTATACAAACTTTGACAAATCGACCACCGAAAAAAATAACCATATGCTGACTTGACCCCACCTTCTAGTCAATTCGCCTTGATAGGTATACAAAGAAAATAAAGAATTTTTTTTGTGCTTTGTAGTAGAATATTCAAAAAACACGCAATACTGGTGTTTCGTTTGTATTCTCTGGCATAATTTTATGTCAAACTGAATGGAAGACATCGTTCAGCGCCAGTTCTGTTTCATCATTTAGTGCCATCGTCTGTGGTAAAAACAGAAATATAAATAGTAACACATGTTACGACAAATGTTGCATCGTCTGTGGGTACCATTAGATGCCATGTTCGCCATGAGGGTCGCCTTACTCCACGTCTCCATGCGCCATCTATTTGGACAAGACATGAAATAAACGCCGGCAGAGCAACGGTATTAATTTGTTCAGGTTCTTGTATCTGGCAAATACGATTTGATGTTCATGTTCTGATTTACCACAGTTTTTTTTGTTGTGCGTTTAGTTTATACAGAAAATGACATTATATGGCGACCATCATGGCGAACATGGTTTCTAGGACATATGTTTACTACCCGTCTCCACTATCCATCAACTTGGTAAGAACTTCATGTCGCACATGAATTCTACTCGTATAGACTGTTCATGTTCATGTTTCGTCCATGTGCTGCCATCGTTGGCTAAAAATATGTCTTTTAAGCCATGTTCGCCATGATGGTCGCCTTACAATGTAATTTTCTGTCTAAAACCAAACGCACAACAACAAATATTGTGGTAAATCAGAACATGAACATCAACACGTATTCGCGACATACAAGAACATGAACAAATAAGTACCATTGCTCTGCCGGCGTTATGTGCATGACTTGTTCAAATCGATAGCGCATGGAGACGTAGAGTGATGGCTCGTCGAGACGGGTGGTTACAATGTAATTTCATGTCTGCAACTAAGCGCACAACAACAAAAATTGTGGTAAATCAGAACATGAACATCAACACGTATTCGCCACATACAAGACCATGAACAAATAAGTACCACAATTTTTGTTGTTGTGCGTTTGGTTGTAGACAGAAAATGACGTTGTCAGGCGACCATCATGGCGAACATGGCTTCTAAAGGCCCAACCATAATATGCATAAGTTAGCTTAAAGTACTATCAAAAATTAACGAACAGTCTGTCAAATGCATGAGAGAATTAAAAGAGACTTTACGTTGCCTTTACACATGCAAGTAGTGGCATGCCACTGTTCTATACATATTATCAACGAAAAAGTGTTCGAAATAGTCGAATCTCATGCCATTGGCTTTTCTGTTTACACATGCCACTGCCAGTTCATTTTCAAAATGTCGTCGAAGCGTCAACTTGAGATAATTTGCTTACTTCTCAAATTAAAAAAAAGTACCAGAAAACAAAAAGGAGTTACCGTCTTCATCACATAGTTTTAGTTTTGGGGAAATAGTTTACGTTTATTTATATTAGCATTATTTTAGCAAAATTAATGCTCTATAATTAACAAACTTGCTTTTTTTAATGGGCGTTTCAAAAAATGAATAATAATAATTCATTTAACAGTTAAAACTTTAAATAAAATTCGACAATAATCCAGTAAATTTGCATTATATGGTTAACAGGGTAACATTGCTAATCGTTTTGACATTTAGTGGCATGCAAGTGCCAATTTTCCACTCGCATGCAATTTTTGCTGCCACTGGAGCTGCCATTGCGAAAAATGTGGGTGTATTAGTAAAAACTTGTGATTGTGTTGAGTTTTTCGAACTGGCAGTGGCATGTGTAAATGCTAGGTTAAGGTGGCCATAATCTACTTACATAAACTTAAGATCCATGTTGCATATATGTGCAATATTTGGTTTTCTTGTGAGTACTTCAAATAAAGAAGTACCAAAAATGGCAGCCCTATATTTGTTTATTTTATGTTTTATTTAATTTGCCAGCAACATCTTAAAAAAAAGGAAAAAATTGGCGATTGTTTTACATACTTGTTAATAAAAAATTTATACATAATTAATAAATATATAATTCATCTTTTTCTATATTCTGTTTTTTCTTTATCCATTTCAATTTATTTAATTTTTTGTAACAACACACAAACAGCTGATTCCGTACGGAATGTGCGTTCAGTTTGGCACTTTGCTTAAGCAAATGACATTTGACGAAACTTAACGAAAAGTTTCATTAAGTACATTATAGTTGACCACATATGTTTTATATGTTGACTTAAGCAGGCTCGTGCATATTATGGTTGGGCCTTAAGACATATGTTTTGCCAACGATGGCAGCACATGGACGAAACATGAACATGAACAGTCTACAAGAGTAGAATTCATGTGCGACATGATGTTCTTACCAAGTTGATGGATAGTGGTGACGGGTAGTAAACATATGTCCTACACGCGGTTCAGACAGTGATTTTTTTCATGTTTTTTAAGACATGATTTTTGGTGTTTGTCGGCGAACGGTGTAGAGAAGCAAGCGGGGTAGAGAAAAAAACACGTTTTCTGATCTATGTGTCTCTTTTTATATTTTTCTTTGTCCCAATTTACAATGTTGAAATTGAAAGGCAGACATTTTTCTTATTCTCTTTTGAACTTACCTTAACCTTTTACAATCGCGAAATTAATTGACAGACAGAAATTATTCGTTTCTTTTTTTCGTTCTTTTTCGCTGTTGACGGAGACGAACATTTAACAGGCAATGATATATAAAATTACATTGGTGTGAGAAAAATGATATGAAGCAACAACATGAAAATTTCGAACAGTAAAAGAGAAACACGAAAAATGTCTAGTACAGATAGTCATGTACTACACACTCTACCTCTACAACCCCTCGCCTACAAACTTCGTCTGTCTGCCTTCCACTTGCCACATTGTAAAAGGGGACTTTGCACCCATTCGTATTTTTGTTATGTTGCTTCATTTTATTTTTTATTTCAATGTGGCAACATCTCTTTAAAATACAAAACATGGAGCGCATTAAAATTGTTTGTTTTTATAAATAAGCAAGTAAAGAAGAATTACCGATAATGGGAAAAAAAACAACCATAAAATCATGGGGAAAAAATCTTCGTTTGAATCTGTTGTGATTTTGGAAGCAACTTTCAAAAGGAATTAAAAAAAAGACATGATTTTTAAATCACGGTCTGAATCTAGCCATGGGGGAAAAATCTTCGTTTGAATCTGTTGTGTTTTTGGAAGCAACTTTCAAAAGGAATTAAAAAAAAGACATGATTTTTAAATCACGGTCTGAATCTAGCCCTAGAAACCATGTTCGCCATGTTGATGGAAAATGGAGACGGGTAGTTAAAAATGCAGCCATGTGCTTGGTTACTATTGTTTACAACCAAGTTACATGTACCTTGATATACAACTATGATGAAATTAAACATTCTTGAAATTTAACTGCAGCCAACTTCAGGAAGAATCCGGCTGCTAGCATTCTTTTTGTCTTCGTCGTTTGACAGGTACAGACGTGTACAATAGAATAGGATATGGTGAGTGGATTAAAAATATGTAGAGGTGTTCTGGAAATTCATAAATTTAAATGCAGTTTATTTTTGTAGTAAAACAAATGATATAATATATAAAAATTGGATGAAGAGTATAAAAAATTTGTGCGTTTTCGATTTCCAGAACATCCCTGATAATGTGGTTCGTTTTTAAAAGCAAATAAGTTTTACTTGAAACAAGTTTTTTAGAAGAAAAATTTCAATATGCCCTAAGAAGTGTCGTGGTTATCTTTTACTTTGTCTATCTGTTTATATCCTTCCTTCAAATCTTTTTCTCTATCCTTACGGGAGGGATTTACAATGGACTGCATTGGTCTCAGGGTGGAGGTGCGCCCTTGGGCGCATAACCCTTCTTAACCTAACCCTTGTGGTTGAAAAAGACATAATTGGTATTGCAATTGTCTCGAAACAAATAAAACTCTAAATTCATAAAAATATTTTAGGTTTATCGCAGATTTATGAAACGAGAATTTGCTATGGAAATTGTTTAACTAAGTATTAATCGGAAATGTTTATGAATATGGGGGTTAGTGTTAGATTCTAATTATTATATGATACTTCGGGCACGACAATGAGTCTCGTAATAAGGCTGAATATTTAATGAAAAGTTTACAGCAATAATGAAATATCCGTATAATTGCAGGCGTAGAAAGTTTCCACATTTTTTACATAACCACAATATGTTTAATGTGTATGTACTATTTTTATTTTAGTCTCATCGTAAATTCTCGGCTCCTCGCCATGGTTCTATGGCTTTTTACCCCAAGAAGCGCTCAGCTCGCCATCGTGGTAAAGTTAAGGCTTTCCCGAAGGATGACGCCAGCAAACCTGTCCATTTGACATGCTTTTTGGGCTACAAGGCTGGTATGACTCACATCGTACGTGAAGCTGACCGTCCTGGTTCAAGTGAGTATCTTCATTTTAATTAAAGATTGCTAAAGTGTGATATTAAAAAGGTCAAATAAAAACTAAATATGTGTAAAATATATATGATGAGAAACAGTTAATTTATTATGGTTAGAACAGAAATGATTTCTATGATTATAAAGTAACTAGGGCGGACTGATCACATTTTATACAAAACATATTTAGAAATTTAAAATGACTGTTGTGTGGAGCGTCCTAAATTTTTTTTTTTTTTTTTAGAGGTGAACAAGAAGGAGGTCGTTGAAGCTGTAACAGTTTTGGAGACTCCACCAATGATTGTTGTCGGCGCTGTTGGTTACATTGAAACTCCTTTCGGTCTCCGTGCTTTAGTTAATGTCTGGGCTCAACATTTGTCGGAAGAATGCCGTCGTCGTTTCTACAAGAACTGGTAAGCTTTCTATAGCCATCATTTTATCATCTATTTTAAGACCACGTGGTGTAAAAATTGTCTTTGCAGAGTACGTTTGTTAAATCAGTTTTTGTTAATGATGATAGATGGTATCTGAGAGCTAATATGATGATATTTTATGTATATACCGTCTCTGCTTGCCTTCCTTCTGATATCAAAAATTGGTTAACAAACGTATTTTTGAAAATAAGTGGTCATATATAATTGAAATTCATATTGAATGATTTACTAAATTATTTGTAAAATATAAAGTTCTTGGATCAGCTTGCTGAGAGAGCTTTTAAAATCGCACTTAGTCGTGTGAGCTCAAATTAACCATTAGAACTTTATTTTTTAAAGTTTGTTGGGTAGTTAATTCGTTAGTAAGCACGACTGGAGGTTGTAATCTCCGCTCACTTGCATGTGATGAGGTTCTCTCCATTTTGTATATTTTATAACAGCTATGAAATTGTGTTTCTGGCCTTGAACCAATGGAGCTAAATACTTTTTAGAAGTACTGAATTTCTCAAAATGTGACTACACATACACGTCTCTTCAAAATATACCATATACGCAGATCATAGAAAATTTTTCAACAGCTTTTGAGGTTAATCTAAAAGCAAAATTTATTTTCAAAATCAGGTACAAATCTGAAAGAAAGGCTTTCACCAAGTCTAGCAAGAAATGGAATGATGATTTGGGCAAGAAGAGCATTGAAAATGACTTCCGCAAGATGCTCCGCTATTGCAAGGTCATCCGCGTTATTGCTCATACTCAGGTAAATAATATTTTTCAATTAAAATTAAAAATTAAAGGCGATGTCCTTGGTTTCTGGCGCTGCGTGCTGCCGTAAAACTTTCGGGTTTTACGGCGGCGCAAAGTGTAAGAATTCCTAAAAGGCGGTCTTGCTGGAATGTTCAATGTCCAGTTATATACCGCAACGTCGCAGATTAAATTGCCCTTCGGGTGGCAAATTTTGATATATTCCACTAACTGTATATAGCCGCTTAGGCAATGATCTTGCAGTTAAACCATATTACGAACAGTCTCACCTTCAAACTCCAACTTTTTGTTTAAAGAATTAAAAATTAACATGTCATTGTTTCCTTAGATCCGTTTGATTAAGCAACGCCAAAAGAAGGCTCATATTATGGAAATCCAATTAAACGGTGGTTCCATTGAAGACAAAGTTAAATGGGTAAAGGAACATTTGGAAAAGCCCATTCCCGTCAGCAATGTCTTCGGCCAAGATGAAATGATCGATTGTATCGGTGTTACTAAGGGTAAAGGATTCAAAGGTGTCACTTCACGTTGGCACACAAAGAAATTGCCTCGTAAGACACATAAGGGCTTGCGTAAGGTTGCCTGTATTGGTGCCTGGCATCCTTCTCGCGTGTCAACAACTGTGGCACGTGCCGGTCAAAAGGGTTATCACCACCGCACGGAAATTAACAAGAAGATCTACCGCATTGGTGCTGGTATCCACACCATGGATGGCAAGGTAATTACTATAATCGGCTTTTCCTTTTTATATATCACAACATCGTTAGTTTAAACATGTTTGACTTAATTTTTGAAGTCTTTTTCATGTTTAACTGCGAATTGTTTTTTGCACTGATGATAAACTTGATAAAGCTCCGACATCAAATATTGAACTTTTTTTGATTAACCACGTGATATATCAAATGATAGGACTGATTTTTATTTTAATGTAATAAATTTTTTCTATTGTTAAATATTAAATAATCACAATTATTTGTTTCTATTAATCTTACAGGTTATCAAGAACAACGCCTCTACTGAGTACGATTTAACTGACAAATCTATCACCCCCATGGGTGGTTTCCCTCATTATGGTGAAGTCACCAACGATTTCGTAATGATTAAGGGGTGTTGTATCGGTTCAAAGAAACGTGTTCTTACCTTGCGTAAGACTTTGTTGAAACACACCAAGCGTGCTGCATTGGAACAAATTAAGCTTAAGTTCATCGATACCTCCTCTAAGATGGGTCATGGTCGTTTCCAAACTCCAGCCGACAAATTGGCCTTCATGGGACCCCTCAAAAAGGATCGCATCAAGGAAGAACAAGCTGCCACCACCAGTACTGCTGCTACATCTGCTTAATTATTTTTCTAAACTACATATTCTATGTAGATTGCAGATTTGTTTTTTTTTTTTTTATATATATAGAAAAAATAAAGAAAATAAATCTAAGAAAATCCTACTTTCTTTTATTTGGGATTTAACACTATTAGAAAACGAAACGCTAATAAATCAGTGTCCAGGGGGCTACTCTATTGCGATGCGAAAGCTAAATGCCCACAAAATTTTATGAAAATTACGCAATACTAGGGAATGGTAAATGGATTTCAAAATCGAATATTCGCACCTCAAAATCGTTTTGGATTTATTTCCAAACACCTTATATTACAAGGGGTGGATAAAACTAAAACTGCACGTTTTGCAATTCCGGAAACTGAATTTATTCCGTATATTGGTGCTTTAGGAAATTACGAAAAACAGCGGAATGAAGCCATTTTTGTTTTCATAAACGGAATGGGAGTTTTCAGTATCTTAAAGGCCAAAAACTATCAAAATGTACTTTCTATTAATAAACAATTATGTGTTCTTCGGTTCCGAACGAAATTGCACTCTGTGACATGGCTAATAGTTTACCACCGAAAAAATAACCAAACTCCACTTTCTAGTGAATTCATACAAGTTGACCTTGACTGAAGGGCATAATAAACTACACATAGCTTGGCAAACGTCAAAATTTTACGTTTGTACAAATATTTTGTGTTGTTAATTGGGGTGTTTGCTGTTTGGACAAACATTTGAAGCAATGTTTGTATAAATATTGAAATTTTTTAATATTTGGCAGACATATTGGATCTTTGTCGAACTTTTTGTGGTAACAGTTATCATTTTAGAGAACACTTTGCAGAGTAAAGACGCAGAAGAAGCAATAAAATCATTTTCAGCCGTAAATTAAATTTTTTTGGTAAAATTTGCTTATTTCAAGCTTAAGAGTTGCCGAGCCAATTATTCACGCCGAACTTCAGGCATTCGTTCAAAATAATATTTATTTTTATTAGTTTTCATTATCAGCCCAATTATGTAAATCCTCACGGAATTTTTCCCTTTTAAAATTGTTTGCCCCTAGGAAAAATCCTCCTATTCTATAAACTTGAGGATTTGGTAAATTAGAGGAAGGGAATTTCTCTATTGCGATGCGAAACTGATTTCGATGCGAAAGCTAAATGTCAACTTGGTACTCTCTATCACTTTCGCAAATTTTTTTAAAATGAAGCAATATTGGTAATAAAAATTAAAGATTGCGCAGATTGACATCAATGAAATGCCAAAATATGTAAAAATATTTTAAATTGGAAAATTTAAATAAAATAAATAGTGATGGTTTGCGAAAAGAAAAAACTAAAAAGATGCGCAAACGCATTAAAGAGTACCAATCGCTAGATTTGCGACCATTTTCTTTCGCATCGCAATAGAGAGTAGCCCCCCTGATTTGTGTTTGACATTTTATTTTGTAATTGAGATTTTATTTGCAATTGTGAATTAATTTACGGATGTAATTTTAATAAATTCCTAAATTTGTTTTTCCTAAAATTGTTTATTTTAAATAAATAATTGAAAATGAATAGTAGTATAGCTTTGCAAGTGCTAGCGGAGGAAAATTATCAAGAAAATGATGAAAAGCATATCCAAAGAATTGTTAGACGGAAGATGCGCGATGCATCAAATCCGCTTGAGTTGGAGCCATCATTGTAAGTAAAAAATAAAAAAAGATTTGATTGAAAGTAACAAAATTTTCTTGTAATAAGTTTCAAAAATGCTGCAGAGCTAACAAAAGTGCTTTTACTTATTTATTAGAAGTGCTAACATCACATTATCAGCCTAACAAGAGACAATCTAGTGTGAAACTGAGTGGTTGTTTGCGTTTTTTTGGCGAAGGCGGATACCAGACTGGGGTTGGAAACGATTTTGAAGTGTCGTTAGTTCAGCCAACTTTTAGCAAAGTTTTAAATGAAGTGGTTGACATTTTTGAAATGCATCTTCTCATCCATAAGGGTCAGTAAATGTTGCAGCTGTTGTTTATTTGAGCTTTTGGACCTGAAAATGTGTTAAAACATTATTTTGTACAACATAAATATTTTTGTTAATACAATATTAGGCAAAAGTGCACTTTACGGGGCGTACGAAAAAAAAAAAAAAAAAGTTGGACCCCCTCTGGAATAAAAAAAGAAAAAAACCAAAATTAAAATTTAAGGGGGCTGAGGCCCCTTGGACCCCATGGATCAAAAAAAGCGGCCCGCCCACTTAGTGGTATGTGTGGGTACTCAAATTAAAGGTAATTGTGTAAAAAATACGAAATTAATAAAATTTAGGTCGAGCGGGACTTCTGGGTCCCTCTGGGGGTAAAAAAAAAAGGATTTTCGCCTCTATGGTATAACAAAGACCGGCTTCGCTAACTAAAGGTTTTCTGTATAGCCGGCCTTCGGCCGGGCGCAAGGATCTTCTCCTCTATGGTATAACAAAGATTGGCTTCGCTAACTTAAGCTTCTCTGTATAGCCGGCCTTCGGCCGGGCGCAAGGATTTTCTCCTCTATGGTATAACAAAGACCGGCTTCGCTTACTAAAGCTTCTCTGCATAGCCGGCCTTCGGCCGGGCAAAAGGATTTTCTCCTCTATGGGATAACAAAGACCGGCTTCGCTAACTAAAACTTCTCTGCATACCTATAAAAGATACATAAATTAACCTAGAGAGGAAAATATTAAACGAATACAAAAACAAAATACATATTTGTAATCGTGAGCAAATTACCTTTAATTTGAGTACCCACACAGATATACATAAGTGTTATGGGGGGACACTTTTTTTGCTCCAGAGGGCCCTAGAAATGCCGCCCACCCAAAATTTTATTATTTTCGTTTTTGTTGCACAATTACCTTTAATTTGAGTACCCACACATACCATTCAGTGGCGGGGCGGTTTTTTGGACCCAGGGGTCCCCACGGGCCTCAGCCCCCTTAAATATTAATTTTGGTATTTTTTTTTTTTAATTCTGGATCGGGTGGCATATTTTTTATATTTTTTTTTCGTACGCCCCGTAAAGTGCACTTCAGCCCAATATTATTTATTTTTAGTAAAATACTTACATTTTTACTCTATCTCCTTTTAAAATTGTTTGGGAAAAAACACTAGCAAAATAAAAGCGGGTTTCCCTGTTTTAAAATTATAGAATACCTACTTTTTCCCTGCACAAAAAAAAGGAAAAATCCCCAAGTTATTTTATTACATAATAGGAGGAAGGCGGAAAGGGGAAAATTCCCTACGGAATTCTTATACATAATTGGGCTATATATATATAAATTTTAATTAGAATCATTGTGTTCTCAAAATTTAGTTGGAAAACTTTATTAAAATTCTTTATGTATACGAAAAAAAAAAATTCAATTGGTAACACTGCTTAGTTATTGTCATGAAATCGCTTTCTTGAAATTTTCATTGAACCATCACACACTAGAACAATTATGCCAGCACAAAATGACTGTTTGTTGGCAAGCGCGGTGAAGGGAATGGTCAAGGCGAATTCATTTATCAGGTGGCGTTGAAATCACAGCTGTGCTACTTTTTTTTCTTATTTAGAGAGAGAAATGTCAAAAGTTGCTTGTGTTTTTGACATATCGATCAAAGAAAGCAACAAAAAAATATATTGCTGTGTTTTTGGTGTTGTTACTTGTTGTAGTATCGACACCACCGTATACATGAATTCGCCTTGGGAATGGTTTTTCGTTGGCGTAAAGTTTCAACCGGCTTTAACCCCGCACAAGGCGAATTAAACTAAAGGTGGTGTCGAAACGCCATCTGATTTTGACAGTTCGAACTACTTTGTTTTGATTTGTTAGTGTTTTGTTAAGAATGGTTGACATTTTGGACAGTAAACACTAACAATGCAATGCAAAAAACCCTGTGTTGTTTCTTTTAGATTGTTGTAGTATCGACACCACCAAGGCGAATTCATTACCAGGTGGCGTTGAAAGCACAGCTGTGCTACTTTTTTTTCTTACATAGAGAGAGAAATGTCAAAAGTTGTTTGTGTTTTTGACATATCGATCAACGAAAGCAACAAAAAAATACATTGTTGTGTTTTTGGTGTTGTTACTTGTTGTAGTATCGACACCACCTGTTGTTGAATTCGCCTTGCCTTGGTCAGTTGTTTTTGACAACCAGCTATTAATTTGCAAAAACAAAATACATGTGGCTCTTTCTAGTTATAGAGCTGCACTTACCTTTTTAAATTCGCCTTGAGAACTTTGCTACTGTTCCACACATACCATGGTGAAATTACTAGAAGGTGGGAGTACCATAGAGGAATAAGTAGGTGGCAGCACTACGGCAACAAATACAACATTACAACAAAAATGATAAATAAGTCCCCGTATACGTCAAAAATTATATTAAACTAAAAGCAAATTTTGCCGCCGAACGCAATGAAATAAATTAATTTTTAGCCAATTTCTATTTTACTATGGTTACTATCTTATTTAATTTTAGTTTAAATAATCAAAAACTTTAATACAATACAATAATCACAGAACAAAACGTGGACTTTTTATAAACATAAACAAAACTTTGACATAAGACTGGACAAACAATACAAGAGAAAAAAATCGTCATCTGGCGTAGTAATGCCATCTGTTTATTTCATCATGGGGAGAACTATGAGTTGTTGTACATCAATACAACAAGCATAGGCAAATTTGTTTGTGGAAAAAACTCCATTTCGAATGAATGTACATCAATACAACGAGCACAGGAAAATTTGTTTGTGTAAAAAACTAGATTTTGTTAACAATGTTGATTTTCGCCTTACAAGTTGTTCTCTGCGACAACTTAAAATTAATTTTTATAATACAGGGTGCATGTGAAACGATAGCAAAGTTCTTTGGTGTATTAATATTGTCAAGAACGTCCACGCTAATGTCAAAATTTATACTAGCCCCCAGGGCGTGTGAAATTTTATTCACCTCAACAGTGTAATTTTTTACTTCCATGAGTACTTTTCTACCATTTTAAGCACACCCACAATACGTAATTTTAGCTAAAGCTTCGTACAGACGGTCGTCAGATCATACAATATTAAAAGGAGGCAATGCCAATAGAAATATTTTTCTGACAATGGTACCATTGTCGGATGGATTAATTTTACACGTCTACCAAATACAAATGAGCTTACAATGTTCACACAGTTTCAAGACATTTTTAATCAATTTTAATGCAATTTAAGCAACGCTGCTTACCAATATTGTCAGAACTGACCACCGTCTGTACGAAGTTTAAGTTATATTTAAATATTATTCCAGCTTTAAATATAATACCGACAAATTGTATTTTCTGACCACACAAATTATTTTTTAAAGAAAATTAATAAATATCAAACAATATTTTGACAATACCTAACTGCCTATTTCCGATGTGCGAAAGAATGCTTTTTTTCGTACAACTACATTTAAAACAAAATTTTTAGAATATGTTTTTGTCTTAAATGTGTTTTTTTATTTATTTCAATCCAAGTAATATAAAAAGCCCATAAGGCCAAACATTATATATTACAGTTGTAAATGTAAATTCTGAATTAAAGCATAAATAATAAAAAATAAATTTATATGTATTGTACATATAGCTATTAGCTCTGTTTCTTTACTCTACTTTGGGATCCCTCGGGATCCCAATTTGCACGAAAAGCGTTCCCGTACTTTAAATTTGTGTAAAAGAGAGCGAGTTTGAGAGAATAAAATTCTTCTTCTTATTGCACGAAACAGCCCAAACTTTTTCTTCGTGTAAATTGTTAAACAGCTGTAAAACATAAACAAACCAAAAAAAGGTATAGAAAAAATGCTAATGAACAAATTTTTGAAAGTATTGTGGAATAAAATAGTGTTATTAAATAAAAAGGTTTCATATTAAAATATCAAAAAAAATAATGTAAGTTGTTGTAAAAGTGTTTGTATTGTTCTATTTTTGTTAATAGTAGTTTATTTCGACAGATAATATACAATTTTTCAAAAGTGGCGAACTTTTTATTGGTTTGTTAAGACTGTCAAAACACTTTTGACTTTTTATTTTGTGCTTAAAATGGTTTTTTCTGTTCCCGTACTTTTGGGTAATTTTGTATCATTGTGAGAGAAATTTATGCTTGCTCTCATTTTCACGAACTTTACCCAAAAAGTAAAGAAACAAAGCTATTATTTGCAATTATTTACGAATTGGCTCCCTAGCCTAATAAAATATTAGTAATAAAATAATAATAACAATAATAACCGGGCCCAAAGTTGATAGCTTCGTAAAATGCAATAGGAATTTTGTCAACTTAAATTAACCAAACGTAAACATTACCAACATAATTCCTTCCCGAAAGAAAGAATTCCTTCGCACATCGGAAATAGGCAATAAGAATAAATAAGTAATTTTGACATTAAAGAAGTTTACCATATATTGAAGATTGAAAAATAATAGATGCCGTAGTGCGGCCTCCTTCTAGTGATTTCACAAGGACACATCCCCTAATCATGGCCCAATTAGTAGGTCTGCGCAAAACTACAACAATTCAATAATAGAAAAACAACATGAGTTTTGTTTGTGTAAATTGTGTTAAAGTTGTAAAACCGAATGCATTTGTGTGTAAAAAATAGACAAGATGTCAAAAACAATTGCACGATAAAACTCAACTCTAGAAAAAATCAGCAGGCGTTTCCAGCGGCCTTATAATTGGGCCATGCCCCTAATAAAAAAATACTAATAATTTCACCATAGTGGTGTCTTTTATTCTTAAGCATTATACATTTTGTTTGTTAGTTTTCCCCAACAATGCTTAAACAACTGTTATACCATAAGTGTTAAGTAAAAAGTGTGCTCGGTCGTAAAAAGTTTAAGAAAAGCAAAATATTTAAAAAAATATATACAAAATGGATTGGACTAGATCAGAAATTACTGATTTAATTAATTTATATAAACAATATGAATGCCTGTGGAATACTTCCCATGAGGATTACAATAATTATGATACAAAACAAAATGCTTGGTTGGAAATAGCTAATACATGCTCCAAAGAGGTTAGCGATGTGAAGCGTAAGGTTAAAAATTTGCGTTCTGCCTACGTTTCGGAGAAAAAAAAATTGGAAGCTTCCAAGGATTATAATGTAGAATACAAACCAAATCTTTTCTACTTTAAAGATTTCGATTTCCTAGGCACTATTGTTGTTTTAAGAAAGTCTTCTCTCCCATCAGCAACGACAAATTCATTTCTTTCATCACGGAGAAGGGATAGCATTAATAAAGATCGTAAGCATAAAATGGTTAAAATTGATAGAAAATCCCTTCGGGATACAAAATTCAGCAATGCAATTGATAGTATAGTCGCTTCTGTCCAACAAATACAACCAAAAATCTCGAGTGCTGGCGGTATGCAGGAGGAAGATGATGTTAACAATGTTTTTGATTCGTTTGGTAAAACAACTGCACTGCAATTGCAGCAGCTGCCATTAGATAAAGCAACAGAGGCAATGGCGGTTATTTACCAATTGGTGGCGAAAAAAACGTTGAATTCATTCAAAAAGTCCCGAACTGAAGTACACAATAACAGACGAACAAATGGTGTAATATCATTTGAAACAATGAGTCCTTAAGTTTTAATCTGATAAGATATACGACATATGAGTAGTCCACTTGCAAACATCGCTAAGTTAAAGGAAATAATAATTCTGTAAAAGCCGACATTTTATTTGGGTTTTCAAATGCCTCCCTCGCCATTATCAATCTCATTCAAAACTCGGGTAAGTTCAAAACTCGGGTAGGTTAAATATTCAATACTCCTGCAAAACTCTATTGCTTAGCATTTCATTTTTAACTTAGCGGTGTTTGCAAGTGAACTACTAGTATGTACATACATGTGTATGTTGTTTCACTCTATTTTTTTTAGATAAATTAAGGTAATAAATATTAATGTAACGTACTTTGGTAATAAATATATAGGGTAAATGCTCCAGTAGTCGGCAGTTTAATGCTTGTCTTATTTTTCAAACTACCGTCCTTGCGTGTGTGAATTTGCTATTGGGTTAATGACTGTTTATTACAATTCACTCATTTAAGTGTTTTAGACTTGAAAAGTGAAATTAAAATATCTTTTTATTTAAATTGATAAATTTTCATATTATTTAAAAAAAGTGCGCATTTGCCTATGGTCGGCACCAATTTTCCATATCATATTTTAGTGAAGAAAATGATAAATCGAAAACGAATTTCAATTATTATTTATTAAAAAAAAAAAATTTTACATTTCTAAATATTAAATGAGATCGTATTTAATAAAAATCAACAAAATAAAACGAAACAAAATTTTGTAAGTCAGACTTTTGGTTTTCAGTTACATATATATGTACATAAGCCTATTTTGGGAATAAATGTATAACACATCGCAGTGGTTCCTTTAAGGAGGTCACACAAAATTTACAAATTTTACTTTGTTAGAAAATTATACTGCATTTTCTCTATTCTTTCACCAAAAAAAATACATTTCGTCAGTCCATTATTGGTTTGCCGCATATCACAGAGTACTATACAAGGTGTAAAAAGTGACGTGTGAAAAAGACCCAAATCAGTTCCGAAGGCAGCTTTCGAAGAGAGACAGAAAGCGTTTTTTGGTAGTAAAATGGCAACGTGTAAAACAGACTGCTGCAATCAACAATCAACACAAATTGCGTGATCAAAACAAAAATAGCAAAATATAAACCACGCTAAACCAAAGCATTAGTTCTACAAGCGCTGTTTTTTGCAAAAAAATTTATTTAGTAATATTTTATTTATATTTATAATATTTTGTTTTTTAATTAGGTATGTGATGAAAAACGATCGTTTTTAGCAGCTTTTAAAATCCATTTCTGAAGTAAAGTCTTAATTTGGAACAAATCTAGCTTACCGACACAGCTTCAAATGAAAAAAAGTACCTAATGTGATAGAAAATTAAAAAATAAGAAGAAAAATATAAAAAATTGTAAAAAAATTTCGGATAAATAAAAAACTACAAAAAATAGACAATTTTCAAAGAAAATGTCGTCCACATATATTGAATGAAAGCGAAGAAAGATTGCAGCCACTGTGAAAAATATCATCTTTCTAGTGCGGTGCAAATTGCCAAGGACATTAGTGCGGAGTCCGAGAAACAGGTAAGCGGCAGTACCATAAGGCGCATATTGCATAAATATGGATTAAATGGATAACGTCCGAGAAAGAAGCATTTTTTTCCAAAGTAAATAAAAAGAAACGTATGAATTACGTTAAAATGTACGATTTCAATGCGAAAGCTAAATGAAAAACTTGTACTCTCTATTACCGCAAAAATGAATCAATACTGCCAATAAAAATTAAAGATGGCGCAGATTGGCAGCAATGAAATGCCAAAATACTATTTAAATATTTATAAAAAATAAAGCATGTCAACAAAGGGTTTATTGAGATGCTTTATTTTTTATAACTTAGGCCGTTAAAATTTAAATAAAATAAATTGTGATGCATTGCCCAATTAGTAGGTCTGCTCGAACCGCCTGCTGTTTTTTTGCAGTTCTGTTTTTACGTGCAATTGTTGTTGTAGCAATTGTTTTTGATATCTTGCCCATTTTGTATACAAACAAATACCTAAATTGGTTTTGGACATCTTTAAAATAATTTACACAAACAAAATGCGTGTTGTTTTTTCTATTGTTGCATTAGCTTTGTTTCTTTACTTTTTGGGTAAAGTTCGTGAAAATGAGAGCAAGCATAAATTTCTCTCACAATGATACAAAATTACACAAAAGTACGGGAACAGAAAAAACCATTTTAAGCACAAAATAAAATGTCAAAGTGTTTGACAGTCTCAACAAACCAATAAAATGTTGCGCTACTTTTGAAAAATTGTACATTATCTGTCGAAATAAACTACTAAATATTAACAAAAATAGAACAATACAAGCACTTTTACAGCAACTTAAATTATTTTTCTTGATATTTTAATATAAAACCTTTTTATTTAATAACACTATTTTATTCCACAACACTTTCCAAAATTTGTTAATTAGCATTTTTTTCCATACCTTTTTTTGTTAGAAAAAGTTTGGGCTGTTTCGTGCAAGAAGAAGAAGAATTTTATTCTCTCAAACTCGCTCTCTTTTACACAAATTTAAAGTACGGGAACGCTTTTCGTGCAAATTGGGATCCCGAGGGATCCCTGCAATTGGAGTTCGTGAGCTTGTCTTCAATAATATGATGATGGATACTCAAGGCTATGTACATATTTGAGCAAAAAATAAACAACCAAGCGTCGCCGAACTGGATTTTCCCGGACATTGTATCTTTCAACAAGACATGTTAGCCATATACGTTTGGAAACGTAGTGGAAAATCGCATATTTATATAAAAACTTTAAACGTCCGTAACTCGAAAACTAAGCGTTTATGCCAACTTTTTCTTCTTATTTTTAAATTTTTTATCACCCTAGGTACTTATTTTTTTATTTGGAGCTGCGCCGGTAAACTAGATTTAAGCCGATAAAATATATAATTTTATGGATTAATGTATGTATGTTTAATTTTTATGTAAGCGATTTTTAATTGACTTTAACTTAAGCTATTTGGTTTGTTTTAATTTAACGTTTTAAATAATCACCCCTATCGTGAATAATTTTTCCCTTTTCAAGTATTTGCGATCATGAAAAACTCCCATGAAAAAAATTAATTCATAGCAGAATAATAACCTGAAAAAAAAATGTTCACAGAAAATAAATTCCCATTATCGTGAAAAATTTTTTCCTCGTAATTTGGTCCCTTTTCCCTTTGAATCACTCACTTTATTTTTGCTGGTTAATAACACATTTATGTAAGTTATTCTTCCCATAATTCGAATATTAAAGTTTACGAAATTAATTTTAAGGTCAAGATCCGTTAAAAGAAGCACTAACTTATAATTATATGTATAGGTATTAGGGATGCCAATCGGGACTGATTTTTGAAAATCCCGGGATTCGGGATTTTGAAATCCCGATCCCGAAATCGCGGGATCCACAAAATCCCGGGATTTTGGGATTTTCGGGATCAATGTGTTGCCTTAAAATGCTACTTTTTTTAATAAACAACACTTTCTAAATATTTAGAAGGTTTTATATACGTAACATAAATTTTTAAAAATGCAAACAACAAAACAATTTATTTTATACATATGTTTATAACACTGGCCTCACCCATGATCAGATTCTGAAAAAAGCTTAAAAAAATATACGTATCTCTTAGTTTTTCTAAATCAATTCATTTTATTTATTTTTTGCTTGATATATAACAATTATTTCTTGATTTCTATATTTTGCATAAAAATAATCATTTTTATTTTGGAATAATGTCTTATTAAGCCAAAGCTAAACGTAATTGTAATATAGGCTTGAGATGTGAGTCTGCAAATTTCGTTTCTACTTAAAATAATGGTTTTTATTAAGCAAAATACAAAAATCCAGAAATAGTAGTCTTATATCAAGCAAAAATTTAAAATTTTAAATACTCGCTGTGTTCCAAAAACAAAAATTAAACTCTAAAATAAGAATTATTTGCAATAAAAAACATAACTCAAATATAATTTTTAATAATTTTTTTGTATATAGTATAAAAATTCAATAAAAACGAACAGTTTTGTACATAAAAGTTGATATGCTAAAAATCCCGGGACTCATAAAAAAATCCCGGGATTCGGGATTTGTCATTCCCGAAAAATCCCGGGATTTCGGGATTTCCCGTTTGGCATCCCTAGTACATATGTACCTGATGAGCAGCTATGGGCAAATTCAAAATCAAAGTTCAAAAAGAGCGAACGATGTGTACATACCAGCGTTGCCATATGTGCAGATTTATCTGCATTTTGCAGTTTTTCTAAGCATTGAACAGTTTTGAAGTTTTTTGTTAAAAAAATAAGTTTTTCTGTATATGCAGTTTTTGCATTAAAATTTTTTAATTTCAATTTTCTTATACATATTATTATTTCTTTCTTACGCCATAACAGAGGCAAGCTTTAAGAGCCTAACAAGAAACACGCACTTTCCGTTAACCACTCAAACCTAATTAATCATTTTTCAATTAATTCTAAAAAAATACTTTTATTCTTTTAAAAGTGTATGTCTCGTCGTTTCCTTCTTGATTCTACAAAATGTTCACTTAAATGATTAAATTTAGCACTATGTAGCGCAAACAATTATATACTTTATTTCGATTTTTCTACAAACGTGATTTAATTGTCAAATACCCCCAATTAACAAAGCAAGAGGATTGTACAAACAGTTTTGAAGTTTGCCAAGCTGTTTGAGTAGTTTATTTGGCTTTTACTTTCGAAAGTTAAATTATGTCCCTGTTAACATTTTATGATTTTTTATGTTTCTTTTTTACAGTTGCATTTAAGTTTAAATTTTTTTTTTTTTTTTTTTTTTTTTTTTTTATTATTATGTTCTTTATTTAACCGAGCCCATAGGGCCATATATGGTATTATTAGTATTTTACAATAATAAGTAATTTAATTAAATAACTAATTAATGATTAATAACTAATTAAACTAACTAATTTTTAAAAATTGGGTAATCCTTTAAAGACAAATATGAATACTTAATGATACAAATTGAGCAGCTTCCGTTTAAAGCTTGATGGTGACAATTCAAAGGTTCTGAGGCTGATAGGAAGATCATTATAAAGTCTACATGATCTCACCATAAATGATTTTTCATAGTACGAATTATTAATTCTCGGCAAAATTAAGTTCGGATTTCTAGTTGATCTAGAAAACTGGTAATAGGGCTCTATGTACATTATGGAACGAGATATTATGATCTTGTAAAACGAATATAATGCATGTATTTTAACATACAGTATGTCAAGAATGAGTTTACACACAAGAAAAATTCACGTTTTTTCATACTTCTTAGGAAAAAAACTCTTTTTATTTTATGAAATATAAAGTTTTTTTTTATTTATTATAACTATTTACATTATTTGAAAATGAATAAAACAAAAAAAAAACGCAATTTCTACAAAAACAACAAAAATTTAAAACAAACACTACTCCATTTTTCTGATGTCAAACAACTCTTTACACAATTGTTGACATCTTTGTTAAAACTAAAAACATAAATTCAAAAAAATACATTAGAAAATTTCAGTATTTGGTATGACCACCGTTTGCATCTATCACGCATTGCAATCTCTTTTTCATAGAAATTATTAACTTCTGTAGGTCGTAGTTGGAAGGTATATTCTGCCACTCTTCTAAAATTGCTCTTTTTAAAGCAGTCATATTAGATGGCTGGCGTTTAGCAACCCTTTTTTATAAATAAACCCACAAATTTTCTATTGGATTTAAATCCGGACTTTGGGCAGGTGTATCAATGACTTTGCGGCAATTGTAAAGTAACCACATCCGTACCATATGTGACTTATGTTTGGGATCGTTATCTTGATAAAATTTGAATACCGGTTTATTATCTTTTATAAATCCAAATTTCTTAGCACTATTTACTTAGTGGGTCTGCAAAATGCTTAAATATTTTGGCGCATCCATTGTTGTTTCTATGAAAGCCAATTCACCTACTCCTTTGCTGGATATGCACCCCCAAATCATCACAGACATTTTTCCAAATTTGACTGTAGGAATGATGTTGCGGTTTTGTAGCGATGTTAAGGGCTTTCGCCATACTCTATTAGGCCCATCGTTGTAATACAACATCATTTTGGTCTCGTCGCAAAATATTACATCGTCCCAATAGTCTGCCGGATGCGAGATATTCGTAATGGCGAAGGAAAGACGCTTCTCTATATTTTTTGAAGAAAGTAATGGTTTTTTACGTGCAACTCTTGAGGAGTATTTGTTCTTAATTATAGCCTGTCGAACTGTTTCATGGCAAACAACTATTTCGCACTCTTCCTCAAGCTCCTTTGCAAGTGCTCTTGTAGAAATTTGAGGGGTTTGGACAAGTTTTCTAATAATTAAGCGCTCTGCTCGTTTATTTATTTTAGGCTTAGGGCCACCTCCACACTTTAACTGCAATCTACCTTCGTTTTTAGCTCGATTAAGCACATTGTAAATGGTCTTTCGTGCTACCGAAAACCTCTCTGACAGTTCCTGAGCACTTGCGCCCAATTGGTGGTTGTAGTAAATCAGTTGAATCACGTCGTAGGATAATCTTTTGCCAGGCATTATTTACTCACAATAATTTTAAAAATTACACGAGCACTGAAAGTTTTTATCTTCAACTGACATCAAATATTACAGAAATATGTATAACAACGTACGTGCTAGATAACGGTTAATTACAGTTGATCGTAAAGTAAGTGCAAAAAAGAAAGAAATGTGTTTTGTGTAAAGAGTTGTTTGACATCAAAAAAATGGAGTAGTGTATGTTTTTGTTTTAAATTTTTGTTGTTTTTGTAAAAATTGCATTTTTTTTTTGTTTTATTCATTTTCAAATAATGTAAATAATTATAATAAATAAAAAAAAATTTTATATTTCATAAAATAAAAAGCGTTTTTTTCCTAAGAAGTATGAAAAAACGTGAATTTTTCTTGTGTGTAAACTCATTCTTGACATACTGTAATTCTGAAATGAACATTCTAAAAATTTGTGAGCATAGTTGGATACTTGGTCATGACTGCGCAGGCAGAATATATATCTAATAATTCGATTAAATATAAGCCCTACCCGCCTCATATTAAAAGAAGTTGTGCCACTGTAGATCTCAAGACAATAGAGAATATGACTCATAAGAAGTGAATGGCCCAATTTAATTTTAATTCTTATCGGTAAGTAACAATTGAAACTGTATAAAGCGCGCAACATGCCATTGGTTTTAGCAGCAATAGCTGAGATATGCATATCAAATCTTAGATTGCCGTCGAGAATTAAACCCAAACATTTAATTGTACTAACAGCATGACAAATTGCTTTATTGCAGCAATTTGTCATGCTGTTCACTAGACAAATTGCAAATCTGAGCCCGAACTAAAATAAATGTTGTATTAAATGAGAAAACAAAAAAAAAAAAAAAAAAATCCCAAGTCTACATGTCCTTGTGTACTCCTCTTAATTCCACTCTCTTCCATCGAGCCTACAAAGTAACAATATTCGTTAATATTATATTGTATTTGTTTCTGTTACTACGTTTATACGCACGACTTATTCACAAATAAATATATTGCAAGTAGAGAACATTGCCGCATAAACAGTGAATTAAATTCTTATTTGCGTATAGCTAACTCACGAAAACAATTCCTGATTAACGACAATATTTGCAAATAAGATTTTAAACATTGCCACACTTTTAACCGTTTTAAGTTTTTATTTCGATGTGGCACATCCATATGACAACAAAAATAAAATTAACTCAAAATTGTGCAAATAATATATACAAATACACCTGTCTACGCATCGAATACAAATTACAGTTTCACACAGATCATTTATGTTAGTGCTTTCGTCTAAACAAATTGAAAAAAATTCGCAATTAATTACTTTTTCCCTAATTGCAGATTCTACACATGTTCCTAATTGAACAGTACGACGGTCTACAGTTTGACTGGACAGGGGAAGAGACTATATAAATTTAGTATTATAATTAACCCACAATGGTCTTCCTTTCTTAACAATTTCCAATATTACTAAACTTGAAATCTCCTTTTTCAATTTGGGAACTGATTTTGGTTAATAAATTTCCTCTTCTAATAACCATTTTTTCAATTTTTCCAAAAAAATTGTTTTATTTCCCTTCCGTTATCATTTAAATTATTTATATTATTATGAAAACGATCGCAATGCCGTTTAATAACATATTCAGTTCCTTCCTTAAATGTTGCATAGCATATAAGGCATTGGATGTTACCAAAAGCGTTTTTGACCGCACAATATTTTTTGAGTGTAAGCTGAAACAAAATGATAGGTCTGTCTGCGTACTTTTCCAGTAGCAAATACTCAGTAAATTTTTTTGGGAGAGTAAGACAAATTTTACTCTTTCGGCTGAGAATATCTCAAAAAGTACGCACACAGTATCCAGTGAAATCTTGCAACAAAACAGCTGATCGGTGTGTAAACAATTGAAATAACAAACGTGAGCCAAGATAGCGTTGAAGAAATAGCGTACAATTTGGAAATTTAAAAACCGGGAAACCAAAATACCCAAATAATGGGTATTTGCAGTATAAACAAAAAGTTAGCGTCGAATTTAGGAATTTAAAATAGGGAAGTACAAATATAGGAACAAATCTAGTTTACCGACGCAGCTCCAAATAAAAAAAAAGTACCCAGGGTGATGAAAAATGAAAAAATAAGAAGAAAAAATAAAATAAAAAAGTTGGCGCAAACGCTTAGTTTTCGAGTTATGGACGTTTAAAGTTTTCATATAAATATGTGATTTTCCACTACAATTCTAAACGTATATGGCCAATATTGGTATCATTTCAAAGCTCTTGAACAGATTTTTCTGGATATACATAATTTATTTCAAAATATTAAACTCTTTAGATCACATTACAGTTTTTTTCATTTTACGTCGAAATGTTACGGAAGTGCACTAGGAAAGAATGTAGTTTATTTAAATAAAAGTGTAATACAAATTTTATAAAATAACAGACACTAGCATCGCAAAAAAAAATTCTTTGCATAGCCAGCCTTTGGCCGGTCGCAAGGATGTTCTTCTCTATGGTATAATAAACCGGTTTCACTTACTAAAGCTTCCTTGCATAGCCGGCCTTCGGCCGGGTGCAAATATTTTCTCCCCTATGGTATAACTAATACCGGCATCGCTAACTAAAGATTCTCTGCATAGACGGCCTTTGCCCATGGGCAAGGATTCTCTCCTCATTAGTACAACATAAACATAAAGAAGGTTTTACTTGTATTTTAATTAAAATTCTTAAATAAATTAGTATGTAGTATATACATACATTAAAGAATTAGAAAAAATTAATAAATTTGTTTTTATGCTTACTAAAAAACTTTTGTACTTTGCAAACTAGTCCCACTTCTTAATAAACTAAAAATATTAAAATAAATTCTGTATGTCCAGAAAGATCTAGTGAAACGCTTTGCAATGATACCAATATTAGCCATATACATTTGGAAATGTTCTGCAAAATCACATATTTATATAAAAACTTAAAACGCCCATAACTCGAAAACTAAGCGTTTGCGCCAACTTTCTTATTTTTATTTTTTCTTCTTATTTTTCCATTTTCTATCACCCTAGGTACTTTTTTTTTATTTGGAGCTGCGTCGCACAGTGGCGCCATTTGAGTTTTTTCGTTGCAAAAATCATATCTTTTGAACCGAATAAGATAATTGAACAGTTTAAACAGCATATGATAGATAACTGTTCAGCCTATGAAATGAGCGTTTGGAAAGGGTGCTACGCTTTGTAGGGGCCTACTTATGGGTTATCAAAGTTAAAATTAGTAGAAAAATCAATTTTATGGTAACTAAAAAAAATTATTTTTACATTTTTAGATTGTTTTTATTTTTTTTCTTAAGGGTTTTATGTTTTAAATTATTACCCAACAAATTAAAAAAAAAATTATTTTTTTTTTTAATTTATTTTTTCAATTTTCTGTAAAATATTCATCACAATTCGTAAGAGAAGGTATATCTAAAAGACTAACCATTTCTAAACTATAATTATTTTGTAACTCTATTCGTGACTTCACATGCCGCAGGGAAGAAATAAGTGGATCGGAAGATGCTGCCAACATGTTGAAGAGGTCCTTATTTTGCCTTACCCTTGATGCTTTGAATGTGTTCTGCAATCTATATTTTTTATAAAATTTGTTAAGAGACTCCTGTGCTTCTTCAGAAAGCTCTCCAATTGGCAAAGACTGGTACTCAATTTTCACGATTTGATTGTCAATTCCAATGATTCTAGTTACTGCCTCATCATTTTCAAAAAATCTCCTAGAAGTGTTTCCATCGTTTGAGTTACCGTATCCGTGCTTGGGACAGTCTACTTTTAGTCCAACGTGTTTAAAAAAAGCATCCTGTATTTGCTTCTTTCTGATCTTTTCCTTATCCTTTATTGATGTATTTTCATCGAAGTTTTCCTCCTCTTGTGGTAGGGTATATGCCAGTTTTAACAAGAATTCCATACACCTTATCCTTGCGTGCAATGGTGACATTCCATATTCGTAATTCTCCTCATTTGTAGAATCGTTTAAATTACCAAAGTTCTTCTGACAAATAATAATATAAAATCGATAAAAGAAATATAAAAATAAAACGAAAAAAGGGGTTTAAATAGGTTTTTGCTAAATTTTTACCTCCAATATAATTCTGTCTATATATATGTATATGATAACTAATTGAAATATATTATAATTAAGCAGAAAAAGATACTAATCTTAAACTCTTTACAACTAATTATATAAAATTGAGATGTAACATATTATATATGAAATAAATTGAATTGAATTGAAAAAAGTTCTTCTGACTCTTTTTGCAAATCGGGCGTGACATTGTTGAGGTTGTTCCTGTCAGTTCGTAATTGCATTCAATATATTTTCCTTCTCCAATTTGCAGCTTTGTAGGCTTAATCTTGCTTATTTGTTCTTCAATGTCCTTCACCGTAGTCCTTATGAGTTCTGCCGATTCCCTTGCAAACTGAAACATTATTGGTCGGCAATAATGCACTGATGACGGACGTGGATTTTTCCAGTGATTTTTCCGATTTTAGCCGCAAAGGAACAACAGATGCCATAAACATATTTCCGTCCGATATTGTAGCGTCATCGGAAGATATCCTTTGCTTATAAACGCTTTGTCCGGATGATCCATCGCAGCCCCATTTGCTGATCACTGTCAACTTCTCAGGAAGAATTTTCACTTCCGTGAAAAACTTTGGTGTGGTTGACTTTCTAAACAGTTCAAATAATTTTAAATTGTTCAACGCCATGTTTTCAGTACTTAAATTGTTTAATGGTTTCAGTAATTGTTGCGCCAACTTTCAGGCGTAGACTAATCCAGGCATTATGCTTATTTTGCAATATATAGGCTTATGCTACCATGCCTAAAAATTTACCTGTTCCCTGCATACATATGGATTTAGGCTGAATAATGATATTATGCACGTGTCCAAATAAGATTTGTGCCTACCTGTAGGGACCATAAGTCAATATTGTTCCTGACCATTTGTACGCCAAAGTATTGTTTATGTGAGGTACGTACCTGCTAATTTCAATGAGTAGTTTTTTTCAAACTATTAGATCAAACTACTGTCCGTCAAAACATATAAGGGATGGACGCCATACAATTTCTGCAACCATGTCTTTTTAAACTTTTTTACCTCTAGAAGCCAAACGGGCACGTACGGGCAGATAAAACTTTTTGAATTATGTAAAGAAATAATCAAAGAACAGGTTTTGCAAATATGGCAAATATAGAAAAATATAGTTTTTTTTTATTTTCCGTCAAAGTTGAAAAATAGTGAAAAAACGGATAGTTTTTAAATAGTGATTTACCAGGAGAAACACAAAGCAAACAGTTAATTTTTTTTTATCATTATACATTTAATAAATACATCAATCAATACAAATAAAAAATAAGGCGATTCGTTACCTATTTTTCGTGATATTACACCTGAAATCGCAACAAATTGACTAAAAATTGTGTGTTTTTTTGAAAACCGAAAGTCGGTCAACTTTGAACGGTTATATCTTCTAAACTAAAAATGTGATATTATTAAGAGTGGCATATTTGAAATCGTTGAAAAGTTTCCTATAACATGGGCTTATTCAAAACTTCGTCGGCACTCATGAAAATTTTGATTTTTGCAACCTCGCTTGCTCTACGGGCGCCACTGTGCGTCGGTAAACCAGATTTAAGCCCAAATATATTTATATCTATATATATAAAAATGGATTATGTATGTTTGTTTGTTTGTTTGTTTGTCGCTTTATAGACTCCGAAACTACTGAACCGATTTTCCTGAAATTTTTACAGTAACATCACGTGAGCCCTAAAAATAAAATAGGCTACTTATTTTTTCGATAGGGGCAGGGGAATTGGTACCCCCCATAGGATGCCAATGTTAATTATCGCACGATTTTCCTGAAATTTTTACAGTAACATCACGTGAGCCCTAAAAATAAAATAGGCTACTTATTTTTTTGATAGGGCCAGGGGAATTGGTACCCCCCATAGGATGCCAATATTAATTATCGCACGATTTTCCTGAAATTTTTACAGTAACATCACGTGAGCCCTAAAAATAAAATAGGCTACTTATTTTTTCGATAGGGGCAGGGGAATTGGTACCCCCCATAGGATGCCAATGTTAATTATCGCACGATTTTCCTGAAATTTTTACAGTAACATCACGTGAGCCCTAAAAATAAAATAGGCTACTTATTTTTTTGATAGGGGCAGGGGAATTGGTACCCCCCATAGGATGCCAATATTAATTATCGCACGATTTTCCTGAAATTTTTACAGTAACATCACGTGAGCCCTAAAAATAAAATAGGCTACTTATTTTTTCGATAGGGGCAGGGGAATTGGTACCCCCCATAGGATGCCAATATTAATTATCGCACGATTTTCCTGAAATTTTTACAGTAACATCACGTGAGCCCTAAAAATAAAATAGGCTACTTATTTTTTCGATAGGGGCAGGGGAATTGGTACCCCCCATAGGATGCCAATATTAATTATCGCACGATTTTCCTGAAATTTTTACAGTAACATCACGTGAGCCCTAAAAATAAAATAGGCTACTTATTTTTTCGATAGGGGCATTGGAATTGGTACCCCCCATAGGATGCCAATATTAATTATCGCATATCTTAAGAGCCGCTGCACGCATTTTGCTGAACTTTTTGTAGTAGGATCTTCTGAGCCCCGGAATTGAAATAAAATAGCAGCGGGGGTATAGGAATACCCCATAGGACGCCAATGTTTAACATCGCATATCTTAAGAACTGTAATAGTGAGAATGTTCAAACTTTCTAAAAGTCACTCTTATGGTATACTACACTTTTGAAAATAAAAATAAAGCGGGTAGGCGCAGGGGGGGAAATACCTCCCATAGGATGCATACATTAAATATCGCTCAACTGAAGAACTATTAAAGGGAGAGTCTTCAAACGTGGTTAAAGCTACTATTATAGTAAACTATAAATTTCAATATAAAAATGTGCGGGGTCAGTGTAGCGAAGCGCACCGGGTTAAGCTAGTTTTTAATAAAAATACAAAAAATATTTACCACAGGCTTTTGCACGGTATTAACTGTATATTTTCTGAAAGTAAATAGTTTTCTGGACAAAATGAGCGATGCGTGCAAAAAATCGTTCGGACAGTTTCCGAGAAATCTGGGTTCATCCAAAATGGTCAGTAAAAATCTTTACTGATTTATGCAATGAACCACAGGCTTTTGCACGGTATAAACTATATATTTTTTGCACGCATCGCTCATTTTATCCAGAAAACTATTTACATTCAGAAAATATACAGTTTATACCGTAAAAGCCTGTGGTAAATATTTTTAATATTTTTATTAAAAATATAAATATATTTTTACTTCCCCTTTTTAAATTCCTTAATTCGACGCAAACTTTTTGTTCATATACTGTAAATCCCCATTATTTGGGTATTTTGGTTTCCCGGTTTTTAAATTCCCAAATTAGACGCTATTTCGTCGACGCTATCTTGGCACACGTAAACTCTTTCATTCAAACAGTATATAAAAACAGCTGTTCAAACTAGTTGCAAAATCTTACCAGAGGAAATTTCTCCAGTAACATTTTGCAAGTTCTCTAACTTGCAACTGTCAAAAAATTCTCTTTTTGGCTCTCTCGCTGTAAGAGATTTGGAGTACGCAGACAACATTTTGCAAGATTTTGCGACATTTTGTACAAAATTATGCAAAATATGTGTACGCAGACAGACCTTATATAGCATTCGCTGGACATGTACACTTGTCGAAGTCACATCGACGACTGAATTGAAGAGTATAAAAATATGTGTTAGTAGTGGTATGCACAATTGTGCAAAGAAATGGAAACCCCTGGTCTAGCAGAACATTTCGAAGTGATTTCGAACGAAGCAGACGTGGGTCGCATGTCATGAAATAAGAAAAAAACAAAACGTACAAATGTACATAAAACCAACAAATGCAAACATAAACAAACCAATACAATGCCACACATGCAAAGCTTTCAATGTAGTGGTGCCCATAGCTGCTGATGAGCTGTCAAAAATACACATACATATAAATCAGTGGTGTCAAATATGATTGTGTTGGTACGATTACTCTTGTCTCTTACATTCCCAGCGGGAGAAATCTGCGGTTGCGAGGCCTATTACGAGGCCTTATTAACATACATATTTTGCTATGAAGACTTTAGAGCAATTAATAATAACACAATTATCGAAAATTGTTGAGTTATTGACAGACACAATCAGTTATTATTTAAATAAATTTAATTTGGAACCTGCATTTCGCAGAAACTTTGCTTATTTTTTGGAAAAATTGAGCACTTGACAATATATGAAGTCTTTTTACAACCTTATACAATTCTTTCCAATATTTTTAATTTTGTGCTCAACATACATACCTTTGTGAATGCCAACAATGAAAATAATGTTTGCACATACCAATGTAAATAATAACCCCATTAAGTTTAAAAATATTCTATAATTATTAACCGCCATTATAAAAAGAGAAGATTTTACTAGCCTATAAAAATTTACTTTTATTTACCAATAATATCTTTATAAATTTAAATTGCAGTTTCGAAACAACAAAACATTTTTTTGGTTTGTGGACGTTAAACAATACAGTTTCATTAATACACCAATAATACACATCTTCTTACCCAAAAAATTTACCTGCTGTCACATTTGCTTTTATGTGTATAGGTTTACACATAAATTGTAGGAAAACAAGACTTTTTTAACAAGTTTTTTAAATATTTTTACTTACTTAAGAAAAGTGTTGTCAAAGGAAAAAACCCACCGACGCGATTGGTACAAAAAGAAAAATATTTTTACAAGCACAAAATACCAACAAATTCTTGTAGCTATTTTTTTCTTAATAATTTCTGCATTTAGGTACGTCTTTTTAACGAAAGAAAAAGGGACCCTTTAACAGGCATCAAAGAATTTTTTTTCACAAACAAAACACATATCGTTAGCTTAAATGCAAAACAATGTACATATTATTTTTCAATCATTGTACAATGTTAAAAACAGAAATAAAACAAAGATAATAAATAATAAATATATAATTTCTGTTAAGGGGCCTCAAAACAGGCCGTGTGATATAGCCCTGTGAATGAGAGTGTTTTGCAGTAAAAAATTATATTTACGCTCGCAAAATAAAAGAGCGTAAGCGTACATGTGAGTTTTGCTTACACAATTGTGTATGACGCTGACATCCCTGATATAAATTAATAATAAGGCGCTATCATTAAAATGTTTAATTTTTTAAGTGAAAATAGTGGAAATCTTGTGAAAAGTGCTTAAAAAGCAATATTAAACACTAAAAACAGAAAAAACTAAAAAAAAGAATAAAAAACGACATAAGTTTACTGTACGAAAATCAGTAAATTATGAAATCTTATAAGATACATGTTCCCCTTGTTTAAGATTAATGGCGATTTCTTTTCTGAGAAATATGTTGCATAAATGGTACATGCTCTATCTCTTTTGTGTAGAGCATGTACCATTTATGCAACATTTTTCTCAGAAAAGAAATCGCCATAAGATTAACATGAAGAAATGTGCTCTCTCATTCTGCCGACGCTCTCTCACATATATCAGATATCTCAGGTGGAGACCCTGTGTAAGGTTTTAATAAAAAAATTTAAGTGGTAAATACATAACCCTGCGGCCACACGATCAAGCTTTTATTGATAGTCTTTTACATATCGTTGGTCTCAAGTAGAAAGGCCCTAACTCAAATAATTCTAGCTGTATAGGAGAAGGTAAAAACATAATAGAAACTGTATGTATCATAATGTAAACTTGCTCATACAACTGCTTGTAAAGTCGTTATTCTTTACAATATTGAAATGAATTTTTGTGACGAGGTGCATTTGTGTAAAATTTATTGCAATCACTGGAAAACTCAATTTCGTAAAAAATGCGAGTTAGGGCCATTCTACTTGAGACCATCGATATACTGTTTGTCAAAATTTACATAAATTGAAAGCTTTGACGTATACTGCACGCAATTTTTAAGCAATTTACTTTCAAGATGTCATCAAGAAAACCATTTATACTGACAAACGAAAAATTTGCTCACAAAACCTCTAATCAGCTGTTTAATTAAACGTAAAATTGCCAAACAAATGGATAGTTAAAATTGAGAGCAATCTCGTGGTCAACGAAGCGTCAACTTGAGATAATTTGTTTACTTCTCAAATTAAAAAAAAGTACCAGAAAACAAAAAAGAGTTACCGACTTCATCACATAGTTTTATTTTTGGGAAATTAGTTTACATTTATTTATATTAGCATTATTTAAGCACAGTTAATGCTCTATAATTAACAAACTTGCTTTTTTTAATGGACGTTTAAAAAAATGAATGATAATTAATATACATTTTACAGTTAAAACTTTAATTACAATTCGACAATAATCCAGTCGATTTGCATTAAGTTTTCAACAGGGTAACATTGCTAATCGTTTTGACATTTAGTGGCATGCAACTGCCAATTTTCTACTCGCATGCAATTTTTGTTGCCACTGGAGCGCTGCCATTGCGAAAAATGTGGGTGTATTAGTAAAAAATTGTGATTGGGTTGAGTTTTTCGAACTGGAAGTGGCATTTGTAAATGCTAGGTTATAAAGATGTTAGGCATGTGAACAAATCAATATAGAAATCAGCCGCACACATAATTTGTTTTGTTTTGAACACGTGTTATTATTGTTTTGAAAACAAAAGCACATGCTTGACAAACAATAACAATACATGCAACAAAACAAAACGATTTGAAATCGATAATGTCGATGTCAGTATCTTTAAAAATGGATTTCTTTTACATTTCCCTTTTTTTCTTTCTATATTCATTTAAATTTTACATTAAAAATGTTAATTGAAACGTATTTGGAAGAAAAGATTAACCCCTTAATGTAAAAAACAGTTAAAGTTCACATTACTTAACCAACACATTAGATATAGCAAATGTGCACCTAAATCCTTTTTTTTTTTTTTAAAGGGGGTTAGACTATAATTCAGAACTGGTTTTAAAAGTTCATAAAAATGCGCTTTTATACATTTCTTACTACTCTTAAAATCGGGAAAAACTAAGCTCATTAACAAAAAGGAATTAAAAGAAAATCTCCATTGGTTTTCAGTTTAATTGTTTTCGAATTCGAGAATAGGGCCGTTTCTAATATAAAAATCACATTTGGCTATTTTTTCTTAACAAAATTCGTAAGAAAATTTAATTTGGCGAATTTCAATGATTTTAGAAGTGCATACAATTTGTGTTATGCAGCAAAGGTAATGAAAATAGGTTAATAAATTTGTTAAAAATTAGAAAAACGTGATTTATAAGTTTATCAAGAAAAATAAAAATAAATATTTATACGTATTATTATTTCAAGAAAAACAAGTAACCAAAATAAAATAAATATTTGCATCTCCACATTGAAAAAAATGACCAATTTTGGTTAGAAATAACAAAAGACGGCAGCTCTGGTTACTAAACAAAAACATTATATAGGAAGTTTGGCAATACCAAGGCCTATCTAATAGGTCTGCTTACCGCTACAACAATACAACAGGCATTTTGTTTGTGTAATTTTCCTCACGGTTGTCAAAATCTTACTACTACATAGGGAAAACAAAAGGAAAAACGTGTTTTGTATGCATGTTTGTGTGGCAAAAAACAAAAAACACAAACAAGAATATACATGTACAAGCAAAATGTAAACAACTTTTGACATGGTTGAGGAATAAACCAAATAAACATCTGGCTCCTTAAGCAGACCTAATGGATAGACCTTGGGCAATACCAAGAATGATAGAAGATTACGACAACACGAATCAAAAATTGAATTTTCTGCGCAGGTGGGTTAAATGACGTCACGAAACATACACAAATAGGTAACTCTAGCTTGGGTTAAGCTACGTCATCTAACGGGAAAACATGCGCATGGCGTAATCTCTTTTTATATCATTCTTGGGCAATACCATCTTTGTTTGTTTACGAAAAACTGAGAAGTGAAAACCATAAAACTAATGTTTAATTTATAATACACTCGTAAAACTTTTCTGAGTGGGCAAGCAGCTCGCGCTCGTTGTCATTATTTTTTAAGGACAATCAGGTCGTTCTTGTTTGTCTACTTTTCCTGCGTTTTGCGGTGTCACTTCGCATTGGTTAATGGCTTGGCGTCGTATAGCTGTACCGAGTTACAGTTTTTACGGTTGTCAGCATTGACTTGAAGCAATCGTTTTTAACCTTAAATTTTTTAACGTGTTTGTCTGGTGGAAAACCATTTATAACTCGATGTGACTAGTGGAGAACCATATAAAACTCAGACGTTTACTGGTGGAGACCAAAAAATACTCTGGAGTGGATTCTGGAAGCTCTCGCCTTCCTATACGAAGGTTTAGGTCGAACGAGGACTTGCGGTTGAGGCTCCAAAATTTCGTCAGCCAAAAACTTTAGTTTTAGGAAAAATAAAAAAAAAAAAAAAAAAATTTATAATATTTTTTTAACTTAAAAATTCAGAACAGAATATGTTTTTAGTTTAAACCTTTAAGAAATATTGTTCTTTAATATGAAATACCCCTAAACTTATGATTTGTCGAAAGTGACAACTGGCGGCCCTGGTTACGTGCTATCAAAATCAGTTATCAGATTTCATAAACCGGCAAATTTGTTGGTTTAATTCATGCAACAACATTTTAAAAAATGTTTGATTTTTTTTTTTTAATATTGAATACCCCCTAAACTTTTGATTTGTCGAAAGTGACAACTGGCGGCCTTAATAGCCCTAGTTACGTGCTATTAAAATCAGTTATCAGATTTTATAAACCGTAAAATTTAGGGTTTTTTTATATAGCAAACCATTTGCATATTTTTTAATATATTGTATGTATGGAGAAGCTCTCTTAATAATAGAAAATATTTAAAAGTTTGTAAAATAAGCCGTTTTTAATTTTAAATTGCTATCATAATTTTTTTTTGTTTGTGCTTATTTCTAATAATGTTTTGTTTAACTATACACGTGCTTAGCAATATTAGGTGCGTTTGTTTACTTTTCCAGTAAAATCCAGTAGTTGAGTAAATTTTGGGCAATATGAAAATTTTACTCTCAAAAATGGCTCTTGCACAAAAAAGTAAACGAACGGAAAAATTGCAAAAACTTGCAGGTTAATTCAAACAGCTGATCGCTAAAAAGCTTAGTGTTGTAAAATATGTGTTGTTCAGACTACCCAGTACATAATGTTTTTGGTACTTGATGAAATGCATTGTAATGATTATAAATTCGTAGCAAATTTATTTATTAAATGAGCTTCTGTGCAAGTTTTAAGACTTGTTTATTTTGTACATGACTTTTAATTTTGTTTCTAGTTGAATTACATACGAAACTACATCAATATTTGATTTTTGATATTTGGTACCCTCAATAATATGCAATAAGAAGTAATCATATATTCATTAGCTTTACATCTCTAAAATATTAATGTAAACAAAAACAAAAATAAGTAATATTGAACAATTAACACAAATTTTACCATGGATGCCAAAAAAGAAAACTTAATATATCATGCTCTCCCGGAACATTTGGGAAGGTACAAAGTGGTAAGTAAAATTGTTTAGGATGTAATAAATATTTTTGGTTTTTGTTGCACTTTTAAATCAGCTTTTGTTCTTTTAAATGTTTTTATTACAAATTGTATGCTTACTTTTGTTTGTTTACTTAAATGAAACATATGTTTTTGTTTTCTACTGGTTTTTACTGGTAAAAATTTGTTCAGTAAAAATATGCAGACTCTTTGCTTACAACTGTCACTTTACTCTCTCAGTAGATGTTCTCTTTTGCAAATTTTTGTGTTAGCGAACGCATTTCAGTAAAATCCAGTAAAAACTTGCACAAATTTGTGCAAATTTTGGGGTAAACGAACGCACCTATTGTTATGTTTGCGGTTAATTAATATAAACAAAATAAAGTTCCTAATTGCGGTTGAAAAAAGTTGTTTTCTTCTCAACACTATACGATATTGATCATAATAAAATAAAAATTGGCTATAAATTTATTTATTTCATTACGTTCAGCGGCACCCTTTAATTTTTGTTTAAAAGATAGTATCAATGGAAAACAGAATTAAGTTATCAGATTTTATGTTGGAAAAATTTACAGAAGTTAAAGTTCCAGAACAAACACTTGAAGTAATCTTTGAAAATAAGCTTCAGGTAACTGCAATGATCCTGTTTACATGAAGGGACATGTCGCTGCGACGTGTTAACTGCGACACGAGTTTTCCGGTTAAGGCTGTGGAGCAGAGTACGGGGTAAAAAGTGTCGCACGTAATGCGAATTGAAGCGATAATTTTGACATTTCTCTTTTACATTTTTCGTTCTCTTGTATTCTTGCCATGTTATGTATGACCAGTATCAAAAAGTCGCTTTGTTGTTGAAACAAAATCCCTTCAAGTAAAAACGCAAGCAGATTTAAGAAGGGACACCAAAAAAGAACGAAGAGGGTGTCGCAGCGACATGTCCCTGGCTCAATATACATATATATATATATATAGACATTTTTTGTTTAATCCAGGGAGTTTTAAAATGGACTGTAAACATAAAAAGGCTTAAGTCCAGTTTACCAACGCAGCTCCAAATAAAAAAAAAAGTACATAGGGTGATAGAAAATTGAAAAATAAGAAGAAAAAATTAAATGGCAAAATTCTCGGAAACGCATAGTTTCCGAGTTATGGACCTCTGAAGTTTTCATTTGAATTTGCGATTTCCCATTACATTTCTGAACCTATATGGCCAATATTGGTATCATTTGAAAGCTTTTGAATAGATCTTTCTGGATATAAACATTTTATTTAAAAATTCTTAATCCATTAAGGAGCGGCGATGAATTTACGAAAAAACAAAAGTTTTTAGTAAGCATAAAAATATATGTATTTACGTTTTAAATTTGTTTTTTAATTCACTTTTTTCTAAAATAAACTTAACTGAAATTTTATACATACATACTTATTTCTATCTACACTAAGAAATTAAAAAAATTATTCGCTCTCTGATTCGGGAGAAAACCTAGCAGAAAAGCATTAGTAAGCGAAGCCGGTGTTTGTTATACCATAGAGGAGAAAATCCTTGCGCCCGGCCGTAGGCCGGCTATGCGGAGAAGCTTTATTTAGCGAAGCCGGTGTTTGTTATACCATAGAGGAGAAAATCCTTGCGCCCGGCCGTAGGCCGGCTATGCGGAGAAGCTTTATTTAGCGAAGCCGGTGTTTGTTATACCATAGAGGAGAAAATCCTTGCGCCCGGCCGAAGGCCGGCTATGTGGAGAAGCTTTATTTAGCGAAGCTGCGATTTTTTTTTAAAATTTTTATTACCTAGTGCATTTCCGTAACATTTTGATATAAAATTTTGTAAAAACTGTATTAGGAGCTCAAGAGTTAAAAAGTTTTAAAAAAATTTTGCATTTCCAGAAAGATCTGTTCAAAAGCTTTCAAATGATAACAATATTGGCCATATACGTTCAGAAATGTAGTGGGAAATCACAAATTCATATGAAAACTTCCGAGGTCCATAACTCGGAAACTATGCGTTTCCGAGAATTTTGCCATTTTATTTTTTCTTCTTATTTTTCAATTTTCTATCACCATATGAACTTTTTTTTTTATTTAGAGCTGCGTTGGTAAACTGGACTTGTTCCCATAAAAATACGGTAATATAATTTTTTTTAGTCCTTAGGAAATGAAAATGGACAAGCAAAGTGCAAGGACTTAGTATTTCCTTTTTCACGTTCTCCCCTAAAAAATGTTGCTCTTAAACATTCCAATGTCTTATTGGAAAGTAAAAATAACAAAGTCCAAACAAAGGAACTCGTAGAAATAATACTAGATTTTAAAGTGAGTAATTATGATTTCTTTTATATGCATGAAACCGTTATTTTTTCATTAAGGATTTTAGGAAATTCGATTGGGAACCTGGCGATACCATTGCAGTATTACCCCATAATTCGAGTCATGATATTGTTGAATTACTTCAGTTGTTAGATTTGGAAAGCACAGCGGATACAATTTGTTCTGTTAAAACTTTGAAATCATGTTCAAAAAAAACTGCCAAGGTTCCTCCCTATATACCAAGTTCAACCACCCCACGTGAAATTTTACGTGATTGTGTAAACTTAAAAACTTTATTAAAAAAGACATGTTTAAGAAGTTTAGCTGAATATTGTGCAGATAATGAAGAGAAAGCATTTTTAAAATGTATATCATCAAAAGAAGGTTCTTCTTTTTATAACAATTTAATAGTCGAAAAAGGATTTACTTTAATCGATATGCTACAGCTATGCCCCACATGTAAACCACCCTTTAGCTTAATTATTGAGCATTTGACAAGATTACTACCAAGACCATATTCCATAGCAAATAGTCCTTTGAAAACAAATGAGGAAATAACAATAATTTTTTCTACTATTGATACTAATCCAGGAGTAACTACAACTATGTTAAAAGAAAAAAGTACACAACGATTTTCCTCACTTTTAATTTACCTAAGAGAACCGAACTATTTTCGTTATACTCAAGACAATTATCAAGAAAATCAAATTTTAATTGGTATTGGTACGGGACTAGCACCATTTTTGGGATTTCTTCAACACAAGCAACATTTAATACATGAAAGTAAAGAACAATCAGGGACTACTTGGCTTTTTGTGGGAACAACCAGCCAGGAAGCTGTTATACAACGGGAGGAATTATTACAATGGCTATCGAATAATGTTCTTAATAAATTTGAGGAATGTTATTCTCGTGACCCAGGTGCTCGTTATCATTATGTACAAGAATCTTTGGAAGGAAATGCAAAAAAATTGGTCGAGTTACTTATGAAACCAGAAACCATTTTGTATTTATGTGCTGATGGTAGACACATTTCCAAATCTGTTGAAAAATCACTGCAAAACATCGTAGCTAAGGAATTGGCTATTACAGAGGCAGAGTCAATTGAAATGCTAAAAGATTTTAAGACTAAAAGGAAATACAGGGAAGATATATGGTTGTAACTACACATAAATTAAGGAGAAAAACTTTGATACTTAGTGAAATATACATAGCTTTTATTATAAGCAAATGTAAAATAAAATCTAAAAATTAAATTATGAATGAATTAAAATTTCACTTAGAGCTGCCCACACACGAGTCACAGATTACACCAGTGATTTGTGCGTGTGAACAAATCACAATAATCTTAAACGTCAAAAAGAAAACATGAATTGTGAAGCGGATGATGCCATTGCACTTCTGATCATTAATTTGTGTACACAACAGTGTGGCCATTTTTGCAGCTAATTTAGCATTAAAAATTTTTATTTAGTCTGACAATTTTCAATTTTTAGAAAATGTCTTTAGCTTTGTTTGTTTTTAAAGTTTGGACGAAAAGTTTTATTGATTTTACTTAAATCTTTTTATTAATTATAATAAATTTCGTATGAAAAGGGATCATTCTTATGTTAAGAAACATATTACCTATCTTAATAAAAAAAATAGAATATTCGGGTAATATTATAAATGTCCTCATCATGTTGATTGTAAATGTTATTTGTCTTTTGACATTACGATATAAAATTACAAAGAAATTTCACTTTGTATTTAGATAAAAAATTTCTATAGTGTATGTATGTTCACACCTATTAAATATTCGAAGTTCTACAAGTAACCCCTAGATTTATTAAAAAATTATTTGCTTTTGAAAACGTTTGGCTAGATCAAAGACCATTTAAAAGTTTAGAAATTTGATAATACAATTATTAGATTATACAATTGAAAACAAAGTAAAGTTAATCAATAGAATTTAAAAAAAAAATAAAAACAAAGTTTGATAAAATTACTGGTCATGCTTTTTTGGATTTTTCGTCAAATATTTGTTAAGTGTGAACATGTTTGAAAAATGTTTTTGCTCTAAACTGCTTAAAAAATGTCGCAGTGCAAGTTCTAGCTAAACGTGTTTTATATGAAATTAACAAATTAAAAATAGCATTTAACAATTATTTTTGGTGAACATAGATAACCCTTAAGTAAAACATACAAAACCAAAGCATAATTTATTGTTGTGTCTTTGTTGAAGCTTTGATATTGTTACATGCAAGACCTGAGTGTTTAAAATTCTTATTCACTTTATGGTCTTGTATATTTTTAGCTTTTCTAAAGTATTTGGATAAATTTTCCTGACGAGCTGGTCTAAGCAACCAGCGAAATGCGCATAGAAACTAGCTTTCCCACAACAATAAATTTCAGTGTTTTCATTCAAAAATTGGGATTATTAGCACATCATTAATAAATGAACTAATTAATAATAAATATTTCATTCCCGAAAATCATTTTTGATAATAAATTTGCATGTGCCCGGCAAAAAAAAAACTGAAATGACAAGCTACTTTATTTAAGCAACTTGTTTTTTTTTTAATTTTTGTTTTTCTTTCTATCCTCTTACAACTACAATTCGTGTTGGAAAAAAACCAGCCAATTGTAGGGGAATGTGAGAAAGAAAAATTGACGGTTTATTGTTGTGTCTTTGTTGAAACTTTGATATTGTTACATGCAAGACCTGAGTGTTTAAAATTCTTATTCACTTTATGGTCTGACTTGTATATTTTTAGCTTTTCTAAAGTATGTATTTGGAAAAAGTTTCCTGACGAGCTGGCCTAAGCAACCAGCGAAATGCGCATAGAAACTAGCTTTCCCACAACAATAAATTTCATTGTTTTCATTCAAAAATTGGGATTAATTAATAAATAAACTAATTAATAATTTATAAATTTTCTTTTAATTGTTGTTTTTTTTTTCAAATTACTGTCAGCAAATGTCAAATCACTGTCCATTTTACTGTCTGCAAAATTTGCAAGACAGTAGACAAGACAGTTGGAAAAGTGTACATGTATTAGTGAAAAAGCTTGCATGTATTGCAACTGTCTTGCCAGTACTGGCAAATGTAAACACCGTGTAAGCTTCATTAACCTAACCGTTTAAATATCCATCACGTTCTTGGATATACATATTCTTTAAGATGTTCCTCAACATCTCATTCAAAGCATTAATTAATCGAGCTGAAATATAATTTCTACCGACAATTAACTGTAAAAAAGAAAATCTTTGACATTGAATTCCTAATCCGTTCGCAATGATGTGCATTTGTTACTAAGATCCAAATTGCCTGTTTTGAAAGGGAATGACATTTCTATGTGAGCTTTACATTCGGCGACATAGCTAAAAGATGAAATAGTGTTCTTTCCTTCCTCTAATTCTTGCAAAGACGAAATATTTAGCTCCCCAACAAACACGAAGTCGCACCTTTGATATGAAATGACTTTATCATTTGACATCAAACACAATTTTCAAACCCTTTTCAACTGTTTGATTTTAACATTTTAATTCAAATTTATAATGATTTGAATGCAAACCTTTCACATACAATGTTTTATCAATTTGATATCAAATGGTTACCAAATGTTATTTTAAAACCAAAAGAAAAACTTGACAGTACTAAAGCGAAAAATAAATGTAAAAATTAAAAAATGGGGATTAAACTTAAATGTGTTACACAATTAAAGAATATTTATTTACATATTACGTAAAGTGAATTCGCTTTTAAAACTTAACTTGTTGCTAAAAAATATAAAATATATTTGTGAGTAAAAAATTAATTACAATTAATTATACCTACATATAAGTACATATAAATACGGGAACAATTTTTTTGAAGTTGATTTTTAAGTTTCTTATCGTCCACCGATTTTAATGATAAATATTTCGTTTTGAAGGTATTTGTGTGCTATGCACAATTGGGGGATTCACAAGGTGTCATAAAGTCATATATCTTAAAATAATAACATGAAAAAATACGACTGTTGTGAGCACCCCTCATAATTTAATGTGCTATTAAATACGACAGCACAATAAACATAGCAAGCAACGTTCTATTTATTTAAGACACTTTTTGTTTACAAACCAACAACAATATTTTTAAACCATTGTAAAATGTTAGAACATTATGACAATAAACCATGATAGCACACCTTGTGAATACCCCAAATATATATTTATTTTTTAATCTTTTAGAATTAATTGGGGTATTCACAAGGTGTGCTATTTTGGTTTATTGTCATAATGTTCTAACATTTTACAATGGTTTAAAAATATTGTTGTTGGTTTGTAAACAAAAGTGTCGTAAATAAATAGAACGTTGCTTGCTATTGGGGTATTCACAAGGTGTGCTATCATGGTTTATTGTCATAATGTTCTAACATTTTACAATGGTTTATTGTTGTTGGTTTGTAAACAAAAAGTGTCTTAAATAAATAGAACGTTGCTTGCTATGTTTATTGTGCTGTCGTAATTAATAGCACATTAAATTATGAGGGGTTGCTCACAACAGTCGTATTTTTTCATGTTATTATTTTAAGACATTTGACTTTATGACACCTTGTGAATCCCCCAAATATGTGTTTAAAAGCGTGTTAATTTATTTTGCAACACACGTTCACACATGTATTAACTAACGGTGGTTGAAAAAAAGCATTGGATCTTTTTGTTGTTCTTTTAAAATGCCCTGTCGGAAAATGAGTTAGCTTAAAGTTAACTCATGGTTAATCAGAAGTTAGTCAGAGGTGACTCACAAGCTAACTCATTTACATGGTTAAAGCTATTCAGTTTTTACACGCAATGTCCGCAGTACGAGTCAGTACTCACTCACACTGCATAACTTTAAGATAACCATAAGTTAGCTCATTATGAGTTAGATTGTGGTGCATACAATATGTTGACTTTAATAAGAGAATAAAAAAAAATTACGTATTTTTGCTTTATTTATTTTTTAAAGAGAGACAGAGACTATTACACATATGTTTTCTTTCACTTTTATTGTATTTCCCCTTTGTCTACAGAAAAACTCTCAATTATAAGAACAGCAGCATGCCCGATATGGTTTTCATAATAATTCTACTTTAAAAATGAGATGTATTTAACTAAATGATATTAACAAAGAGAATATGGGAACTTTTGCTTATTATTTAACTTTGAGAAAGTACACAAAACAAGCAAAACGTTTTTTTTACCAAAGTCCACTGCATCAGCTTTGAGTTAGCCAAACGCTAGTTCAATAGTTATCGAGAAGAAGTCAGTCGCACAAAACACAACTGACTCAAATCTGCACCAATTATGAGTTAGTTTACTAGTCAGTTGTAAATAAGTTAGCTAAAAGTCAACTAAATGTTGAGCTAGCTAATAAAAATCCGACAGGGTGTTTTCGTTTTTTTTTTGTATTTGCAAACACACACACATTGGTGAAATGAGTTTGTTTTGTTGTTTTCTTAAAATGTGTGTTTTTTTTCAAATGTCAAGTGGTCGAATTTCGGCCACCTGGCGAAACTAGTAAAAATAAAACGGGAAATTGAGGAAATTATAAATTTGTTGTACGCTCGCGGTGCCACGCCATGACAATCCTCAAAACAAATTGGAGCCAAATATTTCGTCCTTGCAAGAATTAGAGGAAGGGAAGAATACTATTTCATCTTTTAGCTATGGTGCCGAATTAGGGTTGCCAGTTTTGAAATCAGACAAATCAGTACATAAGAGAAAAAAAAAATCAGTACAATTTTATAAAAAACAGTACATAATATTTGACTACAAAAACGTGACCAACATGTGAACTAAAATTTTATTTCCTTTATTCTATTATATTTTTTGAATATAGGTCAACATAAAATTAAATAAAAGTCGTTTTCTGCTATATCTACCAGCATAATTAATTTCATTTTGCAATTAAAAGGACATGCTGAATCTCTTTTATTTTGCGGAAACATCCAATGTCTAATTTAATCGAGAACAGCTTTAAAAGGGGTTTGCTAGACAATTTCACTTATAACTCTTCTATTTTACAATATGACAAACTATATACTGAACAAAATTATTTTATAATAACAGTACAAAAACAGTACATTAATGAAAAAATCAGTACATTTGCGTACTGATTTGCTTGTAATGCATAAATCAGTACTTTAAACAAAAAACAGTAAATGTACTGATAAAAACAGTACGAATGGCAACCCTATGCCGAATGTAAAGCTCACAGTTTATTTAAGGCCCTAATCATGTAAAACACAACGCAACGCCAAAGAATTACATTGAAAGCAAAAACTAAATCATAAATATTTTGTAACGGCTGGTCGACCCGTGATTATGGCCACTCCAGGATAATTAGATGCTCGATTGTCCCTGAGGGAGTGGACTACTGCACCGCGGAGCCTTTCTTTGGTGCGAGGTACGCGACACATATAGCGCACGGAAATGCGCTGTCGGTCATGGACCAGCCCTAGGGGTATACACTGATGGTTCAAGGAAGGGGGATAGAGTTGGCAGAGGTTTCTACATAGAGGAACTGGGCGTAAAAGTTTCCTTTCGTCTGCCGGATGGATGTTGTGTCCTGCAGGTGGAAATCTCGGCTATAAAGTGGGCAGCCAACTGGCTAAAGTTTTATCGCGTATCGGGAGATATACGTATATTTACTGATAGCAAGGCTGACATTGCTTCAGGGTTAACGCTTATATGGATACCAGGGCGCTCAGACTGCCCGGGAAATCAGATAGCAGATGAGCTGGCCAAGGAAGGTGGTCGCATAGATGACACATTCATTGATCAATTCATTGGCCTTAAAATGGCTCACTGTAAGTCACTCATTCGGCAAGAGTATTATAGGATTGCGCAAGAGGGATGGACCTGTGAGTACACCTGCTCCATATCCAGGGCAATATGGCCTGGCTTTGATGAACGGAGAACCAAATCTCTACTTAGGTTCAATAGGGACCAAATCAGGACTGTGGTGTCGGTTGTGACTGGACACTGGCCTGTTGGGACTCATGCTAGGGAAATGGGTCTGGAATTCAATGACTACTGCAGAAGTTGTCATGATGAGGAGGAAGAGGAGACTGTGCTTCACTTTCTCTGTCAATGCCCTGGGTTATGGGGCATTAAGGAAAAATACCTGGGAGAGCCGGTGTTTTTCTGCTTGGAGGATCAATCTACAATATAACTAAGATTGCTTCTTCTCTTCATTAGGAAGACGAATTTGCTCAACTCTGCAGTGACGCCATCTGAGTAACTGCTCTTTGGGATGGGCATTGGCACTGGGTATCACAAAGCGACCGCTGAAGGACCCAAGTGAGCTGTCTCTCGGCTGCCCATGGAACCTAACCTAACCTTCTACAGAAATTCATGCACCGTACAGCGTTTGAAATTTTAAAACGCAATGTTAATTTCTGTAGAAAGCAACAACAAAATTACAAAATATTTATGATTTTGCTTGTGCTTTCAATGTAATTCTTTGGCGTTGAGTTTTACATGATTAGGGCCTAAATTTAAATAAAGAAAAAAAAAATAATTTTCTCTTATGATCCATATTGTATTAAAATCCAAATTTGAAAAACATTAAGGAATAACGTTTGAAAGCAAGTTGAAAATAAATGCATTTCTCAATTTGAAAATCATTTCAACTTTTTGTTGAGAACGCTATGATTTTCAAATTATTATCAAACGTTTGTCATTTGAGAAAAGGTTTGATTTCAAATCATTTTCAATTTGATATCAAACCTCCGTGTTTGTTGGGTCCTTTTTGTTTTGAGAATTGTCATGGCGTAGCACCGCGAGCGTACAACAAATTTATAATTTCTTCACTTTTCCGTTTTATTTTCATTCTTACACTTTGTAATAATTTTTTACTCACAAATATATTTTATATTTTTAGCAACAAGTTAAGGTTGTTTAAAGGAGTATTCACTCACGTAATATGTAACTATTCTTTAGTTGTGTAAAACATTTAACTTTAATCGCCATTTTTTAATGTTTACATTTATTTTTCGTTTCAGTGCTGTCAAGTTCTTTTTTGGCTTTAGAATAATATTTGATAACCATTTGATATCAAATTGATAAAACATTGTTTGTCAAATGTTTACATTCAAATCATTATCAATTTTGATTCAAAAGTTAAAATCAAACAGTTGAAAATTATGTTTGATGTCAAATGGCAAAGTCATTTCATATCAAAGGTTTGACCTCGTGTTTGTTGGGTATATGTAAACATTTTTATATTTTGTTTTTAAACAATATTTTCACAGAATTTTGAGCGGTATAGTTATGACAAGCAAAATAAAACATTGGATGTACAAACAAAGTAGTAAGTACCAAAGTTGTAAAACAGTGCAGTATGAACACCTTAAGTTAAAGTGAGGGTAAAATATGCAACATGTTTTGCATGTTTTTCATCAACAAATTCACAAAAGAACTTGAAAAATGTTGCCTTAGTTGTATTTTTTGTACAAACGAACATACAAATGTAGAACATGTAACATTTTCCTCAACTTCGTTATAAAACACTTGTTTTATAACGAAGTTGATACATACATATGTACATATTATAAGTACATACATAGTTGAATTGTTTAAAAAATTTAATTATAACTCGGTGCGAATCGATATAGTTTGATTTTTACAACAATAAAGCACATTATTACCCTACAGTTAAACAATCGGTCACATTTGTTCTTACACAGGTTATTTGCACATAAATTGCTCGAAAACAAAACAAAATCAATTATAAAAAACCAAAAACCGGTTTCAACGAAAAAAAAACACATACACAGACACACACTTCATTTGGCAACCGAGCTGCCAAACTTGGACTTTTCCGACCAAATTTGGTTAGATATTTTCGTTTGGTCAGATGGTAGGCCAAACCTAATTTTGGTCGGCTCCAGAAAATGTACTATGTATATTCATTTTAACAGACAAGTGCAAATCTAATATCTTCTTTAAAAACACAAGATTTTTTTTATTGTTGATGAAACTATGGATGTGCAATGAAATGAAATGTATTACCTTAGTAGCAAGTTACTTTGACGGTCAATTACATTTTTCAATTAAAATTTTTTTTATAAAAAACTTTGTATCAACAAACAATATTTATTATATAATATTTATTATATACGTTGTTAAACAATTTTATCGGATTGGCTTCAAACGGTGCTAACGTCATGATTGGTAATGTTGGTAAGCTTAAATCTTACTCAGCAATCACAGAAATATTGAGGTTCTTTGTGGTAATTTTTAAAGTTTTTTTTTGTGCTAAAAGAATAACATAAATAAAATAATTCCAGGAATACTGTTCTTTACCACCCCATAAGATATTAGGTGTTTCTTATACAGGTAGACTTATTTTGAGAGAGATATTGTAAGAATTACAAAACAGTGGGATGTTTTGATTCTGTATTTTGTATCATTTTTTTATAAAGTCAATAGTATCAGAGCCGCACAACTTGCAGAAAGTATGGGACAGTTTCAAAACGTCAGTTGCAGAGCAGAGCTTCATTTTTATCAATAAGCAAACTATGTATGCATTGTTAAACTCTTCGATACATTTTTTACGTTGTCTGCAATTTATAAGGATCTTTTTGAGTTCAGCCTAAATGATGAAACAGAACTGGGGCTGAACGTTGTTTTCCATACAGTTTGACATAAAATTATGCCAGAGAATGCGGTCGAGAAATAAAATCAATTTTATTTTGAAGACGTTTTTTCTCATGCTCTCACATAGAGACAATTATTCTCCCAACAATGCTACCACACTTTCGTTCAATTTCATACATTTTGTAAACAAAGAAAAAAAAGGACAAAAGAAAACGAAAGAAATGAGAGAAAATAGCAGTTACGGCCGACGTTTTAATTATGGGCTTAAAAATGTTTGCCTGAAGTTGAAGACTCAATTCTGTTTCATCATTATGTCTTATAAAGTTAAAAAACTATTTTTGAAAAATTTTACAAACTTAAGTTAACAAAAATGGGGGTTTCTAATCATTGAAATCTAACAAATTTTTAAAACGATTTTGTCTTAAAGTTTTATAAAAATATTCCGTTTAATATAAGTTATACTTTGAGTATCACCAATATTTATTAGAATTACTCTAAAAATCATGAAAAACTACGGTAATTTTTAAGAAAATTTAATTAAAAATTTTCTTCGATTTCAATTTTACTTAATTTCGATTTCCAGAACAAGGCCGTATATGTATTATTGCATATGTTAAATTAATAAATCTAGTTTATAAGCGTTAATAAATGAATTTATATGTATATCTTTTGTTTTTGTTACTTTTTTAATAGCTTTATCCACTAAAAATTATACTTTATATATACATATAAAATGAAAAGGGTATCACCATTTATAAAAAATTAAGGAAAGATAAAACACTTAATAAAATGTTGACTATACCGATTATAACAACGATTTTTTCCGGTTAATATCGTTGACATATTATTAATTAATGATAATATCCTGAAAAAAAAACTGTTTTTTTTTTATTACAAAAGTTTGCTTTTTATTAAGTTTGTTATCACTCCTGAAAATTTTTTAAAAATTATGATAGCCCCTTTTGTATTTTATATGAAGATATATTTGTTTTTAAATAGTTTAAGGATTATGGTAGGTTTTGCAGATAATTTTTTATTTTCGCTGTCTTTTTTGGAGCGAAGTGCCAATTCTCTAGCGCCAATTATGCATCTAAATTTAGTTTTGATGACACCATTGTTTCGCTCAATTACGTTGCGGCACTTTGAATGAATTTCATTAAATTTTATTTCTACCGACCCCTCCTCTGGTGTTCTATGAGGAGTCAGAGGACACGGTTCCAGAGGATATCCTGCGTCGCATATTAAACAATACAATATATACGTTGTTAATTCATTAATATTTTTTGTGATTGTTAGGGGTAGGATTTTCATGGTATTTTTCTACATAGATAGGTTAACTTTGTTGTTCGACAGGAGTTTATTATGGTATCATGGTATTTTTTCGTCATACTTTTTTTAAAATAAAAATCTGTTTTACATGAACATCCTAGCCCCAAGTTAATATTTAAAACCAAGTAGCCAATCATTATTGCAGCCTTTCAGATATTCCTACTTAAGATGTTGTAGTTATCCGCTGACATTTCAAATAAATGAATCATAATAGCATCTTCATATACTTACAATGTTTGCGGCAATTTCAGTGGGTTTTCGACTTCACGCAACTCTCTCCTTGCAATCCTTTGCCCGTTCTTGGAATTTTGCTGTTCCACAGCTTCTGCTTCTTCAGCTAGCACCAGAAATGCTTAACTAAACATTTGGATTTATTTAAAATTTTTAATTTTTCACTTCTTACGCTTGTTTTTCACAAAATTTTTGTGCAAACAGCTCAGTTGACTACGAAAAATCGAAATTCCTATTCCCATAATACTATTCTCCCCGCCTGTTTAGAAAAGCGGAATTTTATTCCCAATTATTTATAATTGGGCTGAATATATATTGAATGAACTACTTGATCCATTTTAGATAAAATGGACTACTAACATGGTCCGATGTAATGCAATCATGGACCATGTCATTGTTAAAAAAAATTGGTAGTTAAACATGTCTTCGCTTGTAAATAACAATTTTTAGTTTTTAAACAATTTCAAAACTAATACTCTGGATTATACCACGGAGTAGTTTCAAAACGAATCCTCTGGGAGTATGTATGAACATCGAGTAGTTTTAAGACTACTCCGTTGTAATGCATAGCTGGGTTATATGGTCCAGCTCTAGGACATCGTATTGTTAAATAGACCAGTCTTTTCAATACAATTGGTTTACCTTTGGACTAGTTCTTATTCTCCTTTATGAGCTATATTTTAAAAGCGTGTATGGACTATTCGTATTATTTGCAGGGTAAAAGCAAACATGTATATGTAGTAATGCATGTGGTTTTTTGCTCCCTTTAGTTGTCCGAATGTGAACATGAAGTTTTTGCTTTCCTTGTTACTTCCCACCTCATCCGAAAGAATTGAAACATTTTTTTCACTTTCAAATGTACTAAGTGCAACATCTTTATAAGTCTATAAATCTTTGCTTAAACTGTCAACCCACACATGCTTAACACAAGGCCTATCCAATAGGTCTGCTTACCGCTACAACAATACAACAGTACAAAAAACAACAGGCATTTAGTTTGTGTAATTTTCCTCACGGTTATCAAAATCTTACTACTACATAGGGAAAACAAAAGGAAAAACGTGTTTTGTATGCGTGCATGTGGCAAAAAACAAAAAAAACGTAAACAAAAATGCAGACCTAATGGATAGAGCTTGGCTTAACACAAATAAATGTTGCAAAAAAATAAACAAAAAAAAAAAATTCTTAAAAAATTACATATTGCTAAGCACTTTTATATAATTTTTTATTTCTATATTTTGTTTTTAGTTTTAAAACAGAACTGAGTTTTCAACATAGTATACAACTAGTATGCCGACTCTTTGTCAGGTACATAACTCAATTGTCAGTGGAACCTAATTTATGTTTGTATTAGTAAGATTTTTTTAAATGTATTGGTGTATAAAACTATTTTCACCACTAAAAATAGTTGCATAAAATCGTATAGAATGTGGGAAAAAATTTTTTTCGAAAATAAAATTTTATTAGTTTAATAAATTTTCAATTTATTAAATTCTGGCTGCATTTATAAACTTTTAAGAACAATGTTTGCAAAATTTTTATTCTGCAATATCGGAAAATAATAAAATAATTTATGATTTCAAATATTATTTGCATACAACAAAATGCTACTCGGCTGGATTTAATAATAACAACAGAAAAAATTAATGTCAAATAAATTTATTTAAAAATTTTTAGTTTGTGAAAAATAAAAACATTTTACAAAAGCAAATGAGCAAAATGTATTGCAAAAAATTATTAATTATGTGTTTTTTATGTCATAAAATTAAACATAAAGAGTTATATTGTGAAAAAATTTTAAATTGAAAAATTTCAAATTTTGTTTTGTTTTTGTTGTTCTTATGTGTGGTGAATTCACACAGAACACATATGTGTGAGGGGTAAACTAAAAAAATTGAGAACACTCTCTCGAGTTGGCATACTAGTTCTATACTATGGTCTTCAACTTCAGGAAAAAATCCTAAAACGTCGGCCATAACTTCAATTCTCGCCTATTATTGCTTTAAGTTTTTATTTTCTTTTGTTCTTCATTTTCTGTTTACAAATGTGTGAATTTTAATGAAAGTATGGTAGCAGTGTTGGGAGAATAAGTGTCTATAAGTGAGACATTAGAAAAGACGTTCTGAAAATAATATAGATTTTATTTCACGACGACTTTCTATGAAAATTTTTTTTTGCCAAATTGTATGGAAAAGGTGATCTCGACGCAGTTCTGTTTGAACACTTAAACATAAAAAACCCGCGCATTTTCTTTGAAAACATACATATTATTTTGATAAAAAGTTGACATTTGCAAAAAATGTTGCCATTTACTTGTGTTCAGTATGGTAACACAACATGGTTTAATCCACCACCTAAAAATATCAAATTCAATTTATACTAGATTAACTTAATTCTCAGATTAGCTAATAGTATAATTAAATTATCGAGCTTAAGGTATTTTTGTATAAAAAACTTTAAATGGTTATTATATCCAATATTTCGGCACTCCGTTGAGTGCCTTCTTCAGGGGGTTTTTTTTCTTTCTTTTATAAATTTCACAAGTTTTTAACAAATTTAACAATATAACAATTAAAATGACAAAATTAAAAATTTTTTGTAATTGAGTATAAAAAAATATTTTTCAATACAAACTTGATCTATTACAATATATAAATATAATATAAATTTGTGAAATTTATAAAAGAAAGAAAAAAAGTTAACTTTGCCTGTCTAAAAAGGGGCATATATGTGCTGTTTTCAGAACACAAGTGAATGGACGTGTAGTAAAATTTATATGAAAAGCACTCAGTTTTTTGATATAAACATTTAAAACAAAATAATAACTGTCGTATTCATAAAAAATCAAATAGATTTCAAACGTATTTTAAAACAAAATTTCCATACAAATTTTTCTTAAAACAGATTTCATATCCATTTTAGTTTTTTATGAATACGGCAGTAAACATTTAAAGTTTTTTATATAAAAAGACCTTAAGCTCGATAATTTAATTATACATACTATAAATAATAAAGGTCGAAAAAAATATATATTATATACAGATTAGCTAATTATAGAATTAAATTAACTTTAATCTCAAACCCAAAAAGTGGCTCTAATGGCTAATAAATCTGCGAGTGTTTAAACGTTGGTTTAGTTGAACTAAACTTAAATTTATATGTAAATAGTTTAAACTCAACAGTTGTAAATCAGTGCCCCATGTATTTTATGTAGTTTAAAAAGTAACATGTGGCAGCACTACGATAAATGTTGGCAAATTCATATGGTTTGTATTGGTAGTTTAAAGTTTTATTTTATGCATTTAAAGATGGTTTATTTGTTTTCTGATTTATAGATTTGTTGCTTAAACACATTTTAAACCAAAAAGAGAGTTTAACTTGCTCTGATTTATTAGCCCTAAATATTATAAATAATAATAAAGAAGATTAATTTAAAAATAACGAATATATTTAACAAAAAATAGGTGCTTATAACTTGAACATTTTAAGGTAAAATAAGGCATATTTTCTTGTGTATAAAAAAATGATTCGCAATAAAATTAAGCAAAATATACAGTTTTTATATAAAAAATATATATTTATATATATAATAAACGTTAGTTTTGTTTTATTCGACCTTTTCTTTATAGAAACTCAAAGAAATAAATACTCAAGCTCGAGGTCATAAGTTTTTTAAAATAATTTTTATTTATTTAAATAAAACCTTTTTTTTTATTTAAATTTTATTTAAATAAATAAAAATTATTTTAAAAAACTTATGACCTCGAGCTTGAGTATTTATTTCTTTGAATTTATATATATAAAATAAAAATTAAGAAAAACTATTACATGTAGTTTTATATAAATTGTTTTATTATTTTTTAAACTCCTTTTTATTATCATTTAAGATATAATCTATACATTAGTAAAATATAAACGGAATATATTTTGTAATACAGACAGTTTTCATGTAACAGGCTTTTATGTTTTTTTTTTATTATTTTTATATTTAATTCTTTTCTACATTTAAAGATATGACAATTAAAAATTGTAATTTATGTATGTATAAAAAGGTAATTATTTAATATTTAATTTTTTTGTGTTCTTTTTTTAAATACAGGTGGTTATTTTAAAATGTATTATTACTAATTTATTAATCAATAAATTTTAATTAACCTTGATGGTATGTATATTTAATTAATTTTTATTATGAAATATCAGTAACAATACTCTGTTTAAAAAAATTTATTTCGTTGCTAATACATTTGGGAAAAAGTTTTCTTAATTTTTTTTAATAAAGAATTGGGAAAAAAGAATGATTTATGCTCAAGTTCACCAAGTTCAGTTATAATTAACTATCTATTGTACCTGTCAAAAGCATATTGTTAGCTGGAAGTTAAAGTAAAAGTTAGTTTTAACTGAACATGGTGAAAATGCCCGTTAATAATTTAAATTTACTACATATATTACATATAATTATTTAAAAAATTATTTTTATTGATTTAAAGGTATTCAAATAACTACATTTACCGAATAAAGCAAAATATGCTAAAATTTTATTTATCATTTGATTTTTTTCTGTTTTTTTTTGTTTTTACAGGGCACTTAAAAATTTGTTTTAAATTCTAAAAATTATTTAAAAGTGTTTAAACTTTTTTTTTAATATTTTAACTATGTATAAGTATTTCGTAAAAAATTTTGGTTTTAAATACAAATTTGTGCGCAATAATTGCTAACATTTTTGTTTTATTGTAATTCTTTAAGCATCTTTTATATAAATAAGTATTTTATTTAGCTTTTTTTAAAAAAAACAAATGTTTGTAATATTTTACAGTTTTTATCATATGTATAGAATAAAAAAAAGGTGTACAGTCTACTTTTCACTTTATAGCTCTTATAAGAAACTTGCATTATAATTGTTTTAACTAATATACCAAATGCTGGTTATATATGTATGTAAGTATAATATTTTTAGCTTTTCTAAAGTATTTGGAAAAAGTTTCCTGACGAGCTGGCCTAAGCAACCAGCGAAATGCGCATAGGAACTAGCTTTCCCACAACAATAAATTTCAGTGTTTTCATTTAAAAAATTGGGATTATTAGCACATCATTAATAAATGAATTAATTAATAAATTTAGTTTTTTTTATTAGAAATCTGTACTAATATGCAGCGTTGTCAACTTTGAAATTTCAAAACGCACCGAAATAGAGAAAAAAACGCACCATTTAATAAAAAAAACGCGCCATTTAAGAAAAAAACCCACTAAGTTTAAAATTAATATTTCATTTACAATTATAAATTAAAATTTTTCATTATCTACAAGACCGTTTTACTTTTTGCATATGATTTGGTACATCTTAAACTTCATTACTTGTTATTCTTATTGTTGTCTGTAAAATTGTTATTAAAAATTTGGCACTGTTGAATGAAATGGTATTCAAACAGGTATATTTTATTGTGCAAAGATTTGTTTCTCACACTGAAAAAAAAGTTGTGCCACAAAAAATTTAAAAACACACCGAAATTTAAAAAAAGCTCACTAACAAAGGAATTTTTCGCACACAAAACTTAAAAAAGCATACAAAACGGTGCAGAGTTGACAACGCTTCTAATATTTTTATGTATTAATTAAGTTTTTTTTTTTCAAAACAGAAAACGAGAGGTAAAAATCAAAAGTTTGTAAATAAATATACATAGTTTACCAGTTTTTGGTATAGTACTTTAACAACAATGTGGTAAATTATAGTTTTATGCATTTTGTTGTTGTAATGCTAATGAAACACTTTAAAAAACTGTAATTAATTAATGTAAGATTTACTGCAAAATAAAAAAAAACTATTTTTTAATTTGTTAGTTTACATTTGATTCATTTAGGATGGGCTTTTGAGATCTCAGTAAAACTTGGTTTAGTTAATTTAAAAACAGATTTGTGCCGGCATCAAGTTTGTAGTATACAAAATTTTGACGGAACTGCTTAGTTTTGCTTCAAATTTTGGTCTTTAATGAAATAATAAAAAAAAACACATTTTGCCGGAAAAATCCAAGCTTCAGAGTACATTAAACTAAGTTTAAACTTAATCCACATCTTAAAAACCGGGCCTTAAAAGACAACTACTTTTGAAAAACCAAAAAATTAGTTGTCATACAATCTTAAATACATACATAAGTTCTCAAATAAACGGAAAGTTACAAAAACTAATTTTGTTTTCCAAAAAGATTTTGATTTTATTATTTAAAATGGGTTAGAACAACAGAGGTCGGCATGAAACATACCAGACAAATAAATATCCAAATTCAAAAATATCATGTCCAGCTTGAACTGATATTCAAAAAAAAAAACCGATCATTCACCACTGCGAAGAATTACATTTTTATTTTTTAATCAGACTAAAGTTCATTAAATTAAGATTATATTATGAAAAACAGAAGTAAGGAAAAACATGTAAATCACAACGAACTTCGATCCACCAAAAAAATTGAAAATACCATTTGGTTTAAAGATTGATGTTTGAGTATTCCCTGCAAATAATATTGGACCACCTGATCCAATTTGTTTAAATGGACTACTCCATGGACTGGTCCGATGCAATGCAAGCATGGACCATGTCATTGTTAAAAAGTGTTTGTAGTGAGACGACATGTCTTCGGTTTTTAACGACATGTTTTCATTTTTAAACGAAGTTAAAACTAATCCTCTTGTGTATACAATGGAGTAGTTTTAAGACTACTCCTTTGTAATGCGAAGCTGGGTTACGTGGTCCAGCCCTAGGACATCGCAATGTAAATTGGAGTTTGTTTTTACATACATTTAGGTTAGGTATTAGAGTAGTCCTACTCCCTTATGGAGTAGTCCATACACGCATGTATAGAGTAGTCTCGTTTTTTGTAAGGTTGACTGCCAGCGGTTGTCAATGGCGGTGAGTGTTAACCGGCGAAGATTTCGAACGCGATAGTGTGGTGACTATCGAAACATGTCAACTCGACCTGTCCGTGAACGTGGGTTCAAGTCCCCGGTCAGTCAAGAATGAAAAAATTATCACAAATTTTAATCCTTTTCATGGTGTAAAATTTCTTACTTCATAAAGATAATTTAATGAAAAATAAATTTAATAAACTTTAGCCTGATTAAAAAATAAAAATTTGGATTAAAATTCATAAATAGTTCAATAAAATAACCAAAATTATAATTATTTTCAAGTGATTAAAAACGAATGTTTAGAGATATTAAAATCGAATAATTAACTGTTTTCAGTGAATATTAAGCGATGTCATTAAAGTTGTTATGCGCCCTATATATTATACAATATGATTGTAAGTACATGTTATTCGCCATATTATTTCCATTTTGCACAATAGTTTCAATAAAATTATGGCGGAACTTTCATTAAAAAAAAAAAAGAAAACATAACCTACATATAAGCAAAACAACATTGTACTATGTTGTCGTTTTCGAATGCTGTATGAGAGAAACGTTTGCCAATTTTTCGTTAGCGATATTATTTTCGTCTGCCGTGGTCCATATCTTTAAAATCTCTTAAACACTTTCATTTGCCCATAATTAAATAATATTAAATAATAAGAAGAGTGTATGTTAGAGCCCTATGTTCCTTATATAAGCAATAGGAGCTAATATAAGAATGTATGTACAATATGAATAGTTTCAGCTTTAGATTATGCTCGCAAAAGACATGATAGTGGTCTTTAAAAGAGTCAACACATAAATGATCTTCAATTAGAACTTGTGGGATATGTATACTTTTCCGGATCTCAATCATGAGATGCAGAACGCAGCACAGCGGGAAAAGTTATAAAAAATCAGACCATATATACAAATCTATGGGACTACTCCAATTTGTTTTAGTAACATTTATTTTTCTCAAAATAAATTTAAAATCTTAAGAAGTTTGTGATGTTGTATTTTCTTTTGTTTTATTTAATACATATTTTATTTTTGTGCTTTGTATGTATAAGTAAAAAATTCTAAAGACCTAATGGCACTTTTTTTATTAATATTTTTTTTTTTAATATAGTTTATTATTTTTTTAATTTTTGGTAAATTTTAATTTAAACGAAGATTGCATCAAAATAAATGTTAATGTGGAAAATAAACAAAACGGTTACTAAATACTAGAAAAAATAAATTGCAAAAAACTTGGTTTAAAATCGCTTAAATCACATTTTTTTAATAATAAAAGAAAAACTTAATATTTTTTGTTATAACTTAATAAATACGTATTTTTTTAAACTACATATTTAGCTCATTTTAATTGGGTTTTTTTTTATTCAATTATGTAAGTATTACAATTTATTTAATTAAAAATTTAAATAAAATTTTGGCAATATTTTTTCTTGTTACTAATAGTTTGTTTGTTGTAAAGATTATTTTTTTTAATTATGTTAAATGTAAAATAGCACATTAACACATATAATACGTATCCTTAGATTTATATACATACATACATATATATGTAGTAAGTATATATGTATAGTTATGTACGTTTAGTTGATTTTTTTACTACAAAATAAAAAAGAAGAAAGATCTACAGTAGTTTACGGTAAATTTAAATATTTTGCTGTTAAACTAATTCGTTTATGGTTAGTATTTGTTTATTCTAGTTTATTTTAAATATGGTATTGTATCTTTTAGTATGAATGTATTGCAGTTTAATTTTTACCAAAGCACGGGTGTTGTTGGTTGGGATTTAACAGTATATCGGCTATTCAAAACAGTTCTGGAGTCGGCTTTCAAATTTCAAATGTTTTTTGGCTGGTAATATTTTATGGGTATTAAAATTGACACATTTTATTCCTTTATTCGTTATTATCAATGTTGAATCTGAAAGAACAACCAAATAAAAAAAAGTTAATTGTTTATATGATTTTAAAAAAATAAAAAATTACAATTAGTTTTTCATTTTTTAGAAGAGTTTTTCTTTACGTTTGATTAACTGCCCGTTCGCCGATATCGAACGTTAACGTTCGCATAGTAAAACGTTAAAGTTCGATATCGGCGAACGGGCAGTAAAAGTTAAAAAAATTTGAACAAAGCTTTTTCTGTTTAATTGTATATACTGGTGGGATCACTTTTTTGTCGACCAGGTCTAACGGATGTGAAACGAATAAGTTTTTTGTTGGTATAATCTTTAAAGAAATCATCATTCATATATAGTTTATCAAAAGGCATTTTAACAATTTTATTATCAATTTTGATTGTCTTTCTGGCATCTTTTGTTATTTAAACATAACCGTTGGGCAAATAAATTGTCGGATTTTTCAGCTTATCTCAATCTTATTCACTGTCGCACTCCATTTGGGTGTGCCTCTTCTCTAAGTACTTCTACATTCGATAAATAGTGGTTAAGATTTTGATAGCCACAACCATCGGAATATATTATAATTGGTAACGTATCTGACAAACAATGGATCTTTAAATAATGTATAATACATGTAATAAACTTCGATGCGGGCAGAGCCCCATTACTTTTATTCCACCAGTAATTTGAACAGTTGTGTACTTGATGGAGCTGTTTATAGTAAATAGTGGATGCTCTTATATCTGGACATAGTTTTACATATGCATATTAGAAGATGAAATAGAAGTAAATAATAATAATTAAACCTGAGTTCGATTATTGTCACAGTACGTACAGAAAATTTTTTGAGTGTTCATGGGCAGCAATAGACCAACCAGTATAAATTTTAAATCATAGAAGAGTTGTATTTCCAAAAAAAAAAAAAAAAAAAAAAAAAACCAACAACTATGCTTTAAAAGTAAAGTAACGATATGAAATAATAACGCAGGCAAAATTGGGAAAGTTGCGCTGAATTCGAATCTGTACTCAGAATTTGTCCATCACATCAGGTTTTCGGGATATCTTCGCTATGAAATTAAAATACCCTGTTTTTCGCCATATACGAGACGTTATCAATGGAAAATTTCTGAGTAAAGATTTGGATTCAGCGCAACTCCAGCGCCTGCGTATCTTACACTTGTAAGTTACAACTCGTTATATGCAAGTATTATGTACTTGATTTAATGAAATGGTTATACAAATTTTATTTTATTCAACCTTTACTTTTTAATTGTTGGTTATACTTTTTATTAAATTTAAAGATCTGCTGCCGTATTCATAAAAAATAAAATAGATTTCAAACGTATTTTAAAACAAAACTTCCATACAAATTTTCCTTAAAATAGATTTCATATCCAATTTAGTTTTTTATGAATACGGCAGCTGATCTTTTTGTGATTATTAGTGTTAAAACTATTTTTACCTTAAAAGCATCTATATATTTTTATTAATTAATACATATTCATTAAAAATACAAATACAAAAGTATAATTTCTGGAATTAAGGGATTTCGCCCCTTTTCAGTCAATTTGCCCCCTTTTCGTTACAATTTGGCACAACATGAACATGTTTAAATCCCATCACTGGTAGGCACTAGATAAAAACTTGTTTACTGTAAATGAATTTGAGATTCATTCATAAATAACAAAATATTGCCATGACCCGTTATAGAAAGCAAGTTTACAGAAAACATTCAAATAAATTTTTAATTATTGAATGTGTTTATATTTATTTGAGTACATTTACATAATAGGTGTGTAAGCTTGTAGTTTCTTTTATTTATAATGCTGGGTACAGGCAGTGCAATCTACATCAATGCAATCTGAAAATATCAAAACGTTTTGATGTTGATAAAATCTAGAATGAATGAAATTTGCTAAATTGCGTAAAACATTGCATAGTGTGTACTAGGGATGCCAATCGGTACTGATTTTTGAAAATCCCGGGATTCGGGATTTTTGAAATCCCGATACCGAAATCCCGTGATTTTTCGGGATCAATGTGTTTCTTTAAGATGCTACTTTTTTTTAATAAACAACACCTTTGAATATTCAAAAGATTTTATATACGTAACATAAATTTTTAAAAATGAAAACAACAAAACAATTTATTTTATACATATGTTTATAACACTGGCCTCATCCATGATTAAACTGATCAGATTCTGAAAAAAGCTTAAAAAATATACGTATCTCTTAGTTTTTCTAGATCAATTCATTTCGGTTTTTTGACAGCAATTCAATTTTTAATGTGAATTAAGTTGTGACGACATTAATACACTGCAAAGTGTAGTCCCTCATCGATCTCGATAGCTGAGTTAAAAGCTGTAACACTATGTCGACTGCAGTGCAGTACACCTCCAGGTTGAGGGCGAGATTCATAATCAATAATTAAAGTACGTTTGAAATTTATTTTAAAACAAAATGTTTATACAAATGTTTCTTAAAACAGATTTCAAGTTAAAATAATTTATTTATGAATACGTCAAATAGTGTTTATTTATAAAAAAATTATTTTATTTGCCGTATGTTTTTTAAGCAAATTTTTTATTATTATTGTACCGGAAGGAATATGAGCTATTTCATTAATATTATGACTTAATTGTTATAATTATATCAACTTTTATTCTTTAGTTTCTGAATAAAACTTTAATTGGAAAAATTTTTATTTTTAGCTTGATATATAACAATTATTTCTTGATTTCTATATTTTGCATAAAAATAATCATTTTTATTTTGGTATTATGTCTTAAGCCAAAGCTGAACTTGCTTAACGTAATTGTAAAAAAGGCTTGAGATGTGAATCTTGAAATTTCGTTTCTACTTAAAATAATGGTTTTTATTAAACAAAATACAAAAATCCAGAAATAGCCGTCATATATCAAGCAAAAATGAAAAATTTTAAATACTTGCTGTGTGACAAAAACAAAAATTAAACTCAAAAATAAGAATTATTTGCAATAAAAAATATAACTCAAATATAATTTTTAATAATTTTTTTGTATATAGTATAAAAATTCAATAAAAACGAACAGTTTTGTACATAAAAGTTGATATGTTAAAAATCCCGGGACTCATAAAAATAAATCCCGAGATTCGGGATTTATCAATCCCGAAAAATCCCGGGATTCGTGATTTCCCGTTTGGCATCCCTAGTGTGTACCCAGCATAAGAGTTAGGGCACTGCTAGACGTTCAATAAATATCGTGATATTTCTAGTATCACGATATTTATTGAACATGTAGCGTGCAATATTGATGGATCGCGATCCATATCGCATAATAGCCTAATTTGATGTGATCCATCAATATGGATCGCGATCCAAATATCACAATATATATTGAACGTGTACCAGTGCCCTTAAGCTTTAGTTTAGTGTTTTTGTTTGTTTTGTCTTTACTTATTCTTTCATTTGTTTCGTTTATATTGGGAGATCAACTCATTGTAGTTAAAAAACAAATTGTGTTGAAATTTCTTTTATTTATTCTTGCAGACCTCTAGTATGCACTTTTATTGACCATTTATATTAGAGTGAAATTGATTTTTGGATTTTCTGGATATGGCGAATTGTGGATCTACTACCATAAAATTTTCTATTTAGATTTATGTGTTATTCAAAAATAAAAAGTTTTTTCGAGCTCGAGGCCAATTATTTGTAAAAAATATTTATTTATTGCACTGCAATATTGAATGTGGAGAAGGTCATACGTCTCTTACGAATATATTTGTAACTCATTCCTTGATAATGATATCCGATGGATATCGAAATATTGGAGAAGATTAGTAAATAAACAATAAATAAATATTTTTTACAAATAATTGGCCTCGAGCTCGAAAAAACTTTTTATTTTTGAATAAAAAAAAGGTCGAAGGAATAATATTTAATTTAATTTATGTGTTATTATTTCACAGGTTCATATCAAATTTACAAATTTTTAGTAGGGTCAAAAAACCTTTTTTTAATGTTAACTATAAAACTTAAAAACAATTATGTATTGTCGGCGTTAAAATAAAGTAAACACCACATAAAACTCATGTTTTGTCCAAGGCGAAGTTGACCTTAGCTTGCTACGTAAGCAACCGCTGATAACTAACGATCTGTCAAAATGGTTCACCGTTCTGGTAGTTTTCAGATAAGTAAGAAGATATTACATAGTTGCAATATATCTTTACCCCTTAGGGGGGCTCCCATACAAATAGCCCCTGCAGCGCCTAGGTTGCCCCTAGATGGGTCAAATGTATGACCAACCCCACTTTATTTTTCATCTCAATCAGTTATCTCTATAATACCCACCCGCTATCTCCATTGCTTAAGGGGGCTTCCATACAAAATGTTCAATGCAGACTAGAAATATATTGAAGAAAAAGTCCCATAAATGCACAGGAGTCGACCCTAGGGGGATAAAATGTATGACTGACCTCCATTAGTTTTTTGTTCTTAACATTTTCTCAAATTATACTTTCCCTTTATCACCATCCCTTAGGGGGGCTCCCATACAAATATTGCGTTTTATGAAATTCTTAAATTAATTAAAATTTGTCAACTTTTGTGAATAAAATCAAAAGTTGCAAACAGATTTTAATCATTTATGGCTTATTTTGTTTGGAATTTCATTTTTTATACGTCTGCAAGAAGCATAGCTGCATTTTCCAATTTTTTATGAATTTTTAAAAAAACAAAAATTTCGAAATTTTGATAAAAAAATTTATTTTTTTTTCAAAAAAAAATTATGTTTCAATAACGACTGCGGATATTAGAAACAAGTTTTACTTTTCTTAAAGGAAATTTTATTGCGGAAGTTTTTTCAATTAGCTAAAGGGTTTTTGAGTTACGCGATAATATGTTGTGCAACCTCCTCCATTTTGAAAATAACGGTATATCTCGAAAACCAGAGCCAATCTTAAAAAACCGCGGGCACCACTGGATTCAACGTACCCGAATTATGTTAAAACGCCATGTGCCCGGCTTGTCTGTTTTTTCAACTAGCATAGTGTTATTTATGATAAATAGTATTGCATATTTGGTTACTAATAATAGTAGAGCCAAATTAATTAAAACAATTAAATTTAAAACAAACAACTAATAAAAATATAGCAAATTAACGCGTCAAAATAAAGTAAACAGTCGAATATGCCCTTAAGAAGATATGCTGTAAATGCAAAAAACGGAGAAGTATCCTTTAAGTTATTCGTCACTTTCGAAGTGTATGAAGAGTAAACAAATACTTTTAACATAAAAAAGGGAAAATTTCTGGGCGAAATGGGTGAAATTGTTTAATGGAACAATTGTAGTATTAAAAAAAGTAAAGACAAATTCGCCAACTACAAAAAAGTGGAAAACTTTTTGCGTGGAAGACGACCAAAAGGTCTATAGTTAGCAGTGTTGCCAATGCATGTGTAATTACACATATTGAGTGTAATTTTTACTTGCATGTGTAGCCTATGTGTAATAAGTTCCATGTGTAATTGTACTTTAAGTTATATTTTATCATTAATTTTAACAGTTAAGATTTTCTTTCCGAACATTGAGTCTCTGTCATTTTTTCAGTTTCCATCAGAGTCAAAATAGTTTTTTTCACCCTGACTTTTTTCACTTTCCATCTCCACGAGCAATACTCTACTGTCAAATTGTATTTCTTTCAGAAGGTCTGAGTTTTTGGTAAGAAGGGAGAGAAGAATACCATACACTGTAAAATTTTATTAAAATTTCTTTGACATATTTTTTTAGCGCTTTTTGAGAACATTCTTGAGATTTAAGAAATTTTGAAAGTAAGGTTCCTATTGTTTTATAAAAAAAAAAAAAAAAAATTTGAACTAAAAATTGCATCACATAATTTGTTTTCTATTGCGCAATTTTTTGAATATTGTAAAGCATAATTATAGCTATAAAGTACTCTATAATATTGTGTAGTCGATAAGTACCTTAAGTCAATAAATTTGTTTGAACCATTCACAGCGAATTTGTAAAATGTATGTTGCTTATGCTTGTACAAAATATTTGTGTGCAGTCCTTCCGCCGACGCCTTACGAGTTCCAACCTGACCATGGTTGAAGGAAAAGTCGTTAACGAACTGGCAAATACAACCTCAACATTTGTCATGCCCAATTTCCAAAAAGACGCAAAACAACTTGGATAATTTTAACGATTCTACAAACAAAGAAAATTATGAATCGTACCGTAACACGCCGGAATAAGTTGTATGGAGTTCTTGTTAAAATTGGCGTATACGCTTCCACAAGAGGGGGAACGCTTTGATGAAAATACATCAAACAAAGATAAAGGAAAGGATCAACTAAAATCGAATAGACTGCCCCAAGTACGAATGCGGAAACGCAAGCGATGGAAACACTTTAAGTAGATTATTTCAAAATGATGAGGCTGTATCTCGGATCACTGGAATAACAACTAAATCGTTAAGAAATTGGGAACGATCTTGAATGTTTCAAACTGCAAGAACAAGTTGATTCGGAAAAATATGGAGAATATGCTTCGAAAACTGCATTACTTATATCAGAATTATGTATAGTAAAGTTGACCCCGACAGTTCATAATATATTGTCGCATTGCAAATATATAACAGAATATCAGACTTTGCCAATTGGAAAGATTTCTGAAGAAGCACAGAGGTCCCAAAACAAATTTTATAAAAATATAAAAAAAATCATCAAGGGTGAGACAAAATTAGGACCTCTTCGACATGCTAGCAGCATCTTCTGATCCACTTATTTCATCACTGCGGCACGTAAAGTCAAGAATGATAGAAATAAAGATTAAGACATCAGGCAGGCATACAATTATTTTACTGCGCATGCAGTAACGCTGACTTTACACAACCTGCGTTCTCATTGGCTAAAATTTGTTAGCTCTTAAACTGGGACATTTTATAATTTTTCTATTTAAATTATTTAAAATAAAATAATTTTTTTTTAAAGTTATTTTTTCATAGTTTTATTTATTACATAAATATAAACATACATTAGTTCTATCTCTACTACATAAACTAAAGCAGACGAAAAAAGGAAAATACTTTTATATCAAGAATTTTAGTTTCTAAGTTTATTTAGTTTCCTCTTTCGCTTGTTGGCATTTTAAACCTCATTTAGTAACCTCATTCGAAAATACTTCCTTCCTACATCTTAAAAAAAGTTTTTTCATGTCTTAACTTACTTCAATTTCCTTTCCTTCTAACAAATGATTTTGCAAATATTTTGCTTTTAAGGAACAATTTTTCCCAGTTAATTGCAAGAAATGGCATCACATGATCTCAACGTTTCCATTAATGCCATTGATGGCTTACTTAACCAACCTTCACTTAGATGGTTAACACATGAATAGTCTATTTATTATAATTTTATCTATTGTTTTGGTGCACGACGACTGCTAAATCGTATTCAAAATAATTTAGCCATGAACCGCAAAAATTTAATTTTAGTTAACTTACCCATTTCAAATGTTAAGTTTCATTCAAAATCTTCTTGTGTGAAATGTATAGCACAAATTTTTTCTTTATTCAAAATTACTGATTTCAATCGCTCGCAAAATATTACCCATATCTTAGTTTGGCTGCATCTTTTCGAAAATTGTAAAATTATACAGTTATATGCTCTAAACACATTCACCACAGCAAGCTACACGAACAAACGACTACAAATGCTGCTGGCTGTATTTGTAGTGGCGTAGTCAGCTACTGAATTATGAAGACGACAGCAACAATTTAAAATATTTAAACAGCTGTATTTGATTATTACGTATTTATATTTCAGTGGTACCACTATACATTTTTATTTTGTAACTTTTATAAAATGGAACAATATGCAAAATTGCAGACTCGTACATAAACTTAATTTAAGCCTTTAAAAATATAAATACTTATATATACCACATTTTATAACGTAAAAATAATGAAAATATTAAAAAAATCTTAATTATCAATGCATTTCAAGTATTTTAATTTTGTTATGTTTTTTAAAAAATGCATATAAATTGCTCTTAAAATAAAAAATGCTTATTTTTTTTGCGTCAACGCACCTGGGTTAGGAATTAAAGGTCGTTATAGTTTCACTTTATCGGTATTGGTATCATTGGAAAGCATTTCGTAATATCTTTCACATGATGTATTAAAAATATCGATTTATGAGCCCTTTCAGAGCCAATTTCAAAAATTAATATTTCATGAAAGTTTTTTCCAAAATGTCATTTTTCTTAAAATTATGTCGATATGTAATAATATCTATTCAAACATAATATGTTATAGAGAACACTTCAAGATTTCATATGATATATTTTTAAGAATTCCGTCATAAAAGAGTTATTAAGTTTTAAAGAATTATATTTTTGAAAATTACTTAATTTATTTATAAAGGCTAGTTTACACGGCTAGTTTACAATGAATTACGACACGTGTAGAATCATGTAAAAGCAACATGTATTGAGTAAGAGATACAAAATTGGTCAAGCGGACGGTAAACGTGCATTTTCTAAACCATTTTAGAAACGTATGTATTCTCCTCACACCAGACGTGTGTTTTAACAGAATATATTGAAGGATGTAACATTTTTATTACAAAAACAACTAAAATTAACTCAGAAAATTTTCATGTAATTTTTTTAATATTGTAAAATTGTAACCATCTGCTTTTTGGTTATTAACTCAGCTGCTTTACATCTTTTCTTTGATTTTACTTATACCATCCGTGTAAACATGAAAAAAACTTACAACAGACTTTTATTTTTTTGAACACGGAGTGAATTTCATAAGTTTACTTTGACAAAGTTTTTTGAATTCTCCTTTAAACTTTCTTTCGTGTTTAGACACACAAAGTTAAATTTGACAAATTTTTGTTTGTTTGTTGTTGCAGCCAACTTCAGATATGAACTAGGAACGAAAATCAAATCTAATTTGCGAGTACAAAAGAGAATGCACTCCCCGCTAATCTCATTTTCTATAAACTCAACACTTTGCAAAGTAAGCTTTGACGGTCTAAAAGGGGTCTAATCTTTTGATTCTACATAGTCATAACACATTGTATTACCGTGTTAACTAGCCTTAAGTTCGAGTAAAAATATATATGTATGTATGTGGTAATAATAATTTTTCCACTTATTACATATTTAAATATGGACATAATTAAAAAGTGTTTCACACGGCGAAAAATCCACAATGCAGGTCAACTTTATTAAGCAAAGCCCTAATAGCTTTGGTATTTTATAGTTTACAATAACAATGATATAACAATATGCGAAAGTTACTAGTATATATAATATATTATGTTTAAATAAGTATTGTTATATCGACATAATTTAAAGCTGAAGCCAATTTTATAGAAAAAGTCAGTCAAGAAGTATTCATTTTTGAAATCGGTTCTTAATGGGTTAATGCATCAGAATGCTTTAAACGCCATGTGAAGCATTTTGACGTATTTGCCAATGCTACACATATTGCATTTATACTTAAAGATATACTGAAAAAGTTTCTTGAAACTTTTACGACCTATAACTTCTGAACTAGGAGCGTTGGCGCAAAAACATTTTCCTATAGAACTGCTTTTAAGGATAGTAAAAAGTAATATAAATATTAATTTGGTATTGAGCCGAGTTTATATTCTTGTTTCAAGCCTGTTCATTCTGCTTAATAAAAATAATTTTTTAAGCACTAATTTATTTTATTTTTTATTATATTAGCAACACTTTTTCTGTTTTTTAGTTGACAAAAATAGAAATAAGCAGAGTTCCAAATATTCACTCACTATTCACTCATGGGTAGGAATAAAAAATTTTATACACTGTTGTGTGCTGTTTTATTCGTGCTTAAAAACACAAAAAAAAATTTGCTTTATTCGTTCTTGTATAAAAGTATTTTCATTATTTTTCGTTTCTACAAAACACATGAGATAATAATAGAGATTTATTTTTTCTTACATTTGTACATGAGAGAATTTTTTTTTTAACTTCTTTTGCTCATCTTGCATTCTTATACATACTTCCAAATATACACTTGCTATTCACATCATAATCTCTGTTGTGTTTTGCTTTATTCGTGTTTAAAAACACAAAAAATCTCTTGCTTTATTTGTTCTTATATTTGTATTGTTTTTTGTTTCCATGATACAAAGACACCAAAATAGCTCATTCAGCTTTTAAAAATTAAATGTAGAAACACAAGTAAACAAACATGTGTATAATGTGCTGATGTGACTTAATATTAAACAGTTAAATTTTGTAAATAATAAAAAACATGCGCAATGCGTAATCTGTGTTTATATCATTCTTGTGTTGTTTCTACAAAAAACATGAGATAAGACAAATTATTTATTATAAATGTTTGAATTTTACTATTCATACATAAATATTTATGAACGTTGAAAAAAAAAACAAATTTTCAACAATTAGTGGCACGGTTAGTTTTTTTATGTCTTTTTTTTTTGAAGTGCAAATTTTATAGAAAAAAATTTTTTAAAAAAAAAAACAAAAAAATAGGTAGGTAGGATTTATTTCATATTTTTTTTATTAAAGTTTTAAAAAAAAAATAACACAACACTTTTAAAATAAGTAATTCATTGAAAATTTGTACTGTTGTTATATTTACAATTGTTCAAAATAAAGTTGCAAGTGTTTTTATTTTCTTAATATATGAAAAAACCACGAATAAACGACGCTTAAAAAAAAACATTTTTATCATGTACAAATCAAGGCTACAACAAATACTATTAAACAAGAACAAATGAAGCAAGCGATATTTTGTGTTTTTAAACACGAATAAAGCAAAACACAACAGAGATGAACTCTTTTTATTATAAACATAAATGACAGCAACGATTAGCCTCTCATATTTTAGTTTTTACAATTTTGTACTTTTCTTTATTCACATACGTGCATATGTACAAACTGGAAAATAAAAAACAAAACTATTCATGTGCTTAAAAATAAAAAAATTCTTAGCTATTCATTTTACAGTGTGAGAATAAAACAAAAAATTTTGCAAGCATTATTCATGACAATTTATCATGAATGTTGGAATTTTAGAATTCATGTATGAATATTTCTGAACCCTGGAAATAAGTTTAATTCAAGGCGAATTCATTCCAGGTAATCTCGGTAGTACAACAAGTAAAACTCGTACAAAAACCACAATTAATTTGTTTTTGTAAAATCATTGTACAATGTCAAAAACGAAACAAATCAAAACAGAAACAAAGATAATAAACAAAATTTTGACATCCAACAATTATAAAGCTACAGAAAAAAGTTATCAGCAGGGCTTTTAGGATCACCTGTAATGAATTCGCCTTGGTTTAATTTGGCTATAACGACAAAAGTAGCATGGACAACAACCTGCAGCCGTGTTGCCTTGTAGTCGTCAAAATAATCATTCTCTTATAAACGTGTCTATTTTATTGTTGAAATATTGTACCCTGTAGCCTGCTGTGGTCTTTGTGTTTAGAGCAATAGTCAAAAATATTAGCATATTATTAAAAACACGCTAAACGTTATTATTTACACAATTTCTCACTTGTTTTTATTTGCTGTTACTTTATTAACATTTGCCCACTGCCAGTGTGACCAGATCCTAAAAATTTTTGCAGCTAAATTGGCCTCAAAAAAATGCTAAAAAAATAATTTAAGTTGTAAAACATAATGCTAAAATGTAATACTATTTCTTTTAAGTAAATATTTTCTTATATATCACTTTGAATGAAACTAAATTTTTTACTATATAACAAATTATTTATTTAACATTAAAAGTATTAAAAACAAAACAAAAATTCATTCTTTACTTGAGTTCTTACATATCGCACTTGTTCTGTAGAAGCAAAACCATTTTTTATTTTACATTAAAGGCATATGAAAAGGAATTATTAAATCAACCGTTTCAGTACCAACAAGTAGACAAAATGGCGCGATATGTTAACAGCGGGTAGATATGAATATTACGTGTTGATTTTTTCCAAAAATTTAAATTTTGTGTTAATACACTATTGTTGAACAAGTGCGATATGCACATGTTACTTATTTTGAAGAAACCATTAAATTAAATATCACATATACCTGTGTATTTGTACTCATTTCCTTAAAGTTATTTACCTCGAATCTTGTTTCAAAATAAATTTAAAAATGAAAAGGATTTTAAATTCTTATATACATACATAAAAAAGGAATTATTAATTATTACATATTAAACATATCATCAAATGAATATTCTTCATCCGATTATGAAGAGTTTTTAAAATGTTCTTTAATGTAAATGTTTTGATTACATTTTTTTATAAGGCCATTTGTAATTTTAAAGTAACGACAACATACGTTCAGCCTTTTATAAAGAATAGCATTTATAGTAAAAAATATGCGAACACACATGGCTGTATGTTTGCATACGAAATTTACTTTGTAACATAATAGCACGGTACTGCCAGATATATTGTCACAATATTGCAATGGTTTCACGTGAAAATTACTAATATACCGAAAATTGCATAAATTATATTTTTAAAAATTGTGCAAATTACGTTATTAAAAAATGCTAGAAAATGGTAAATAAATAATTTAAAAATGCTAACTGCTAAATCGGAAATTTTGCAACAAAAAAAAAAAAAAAAAAAATGCTAAATCTAGCTCCAAAAATGCTAAAATGGTCACGCTGCCCACTGCACACTTTATATCATGGTACAAGTACACAAGGTAGACTCGTTGGCCCAGATGTTTGTCAGCTGTTTACCCCAGTTTGAACCTAAAAGTCAAAAGTTGTTTATGTTTTCTTACATTCTCAATTGAATTAAAAAAAATTGTGAAAAACATTTGATTTTGAAAAATTTTTAATTAAATTGAAAATTATTGTGATTTTTAATTAAATTTTTGAAAAAATTCAAGTTTAAATTTAAGTGAAATTGGCGGTGTAAAACTGGAATCTGAAGTCGAGCTAAAAAGATCTAAAATGTCGGCCTTGGAGCAGTTAAAGAAATACACTACTGTCGTGGCTGATACCGGTGACTTTGAAAGTGAGTGCAGAGATAAAGGGCATTTCTAGAATTAATCAAATGTGTTACACAAATGGAGTGCGTGCTCCGAATATACTTGATTGTAAAGCGTGATTTGCTAAAGTTAAGAGTTCCAACCTTATAACATGCGTGTTAATGCACAATGTCAAATATAATTTGACTTTACTGTTTTGTTTTGCACAGGCTGTTGCATACGCTGAGGCAAAAGTAACTCTCATTTCCCCATTCATGGGCCGTATTCTAGACTGGTATGTGGCCAATACAGATAAAAATAAATATGAACCAAAAGAAGACCCCGGTGTTATTTTCGTAGCAAAAATTTAGAACTACTACAAGAAGTTCGGTTATCAAACTGTCGTTATGGGGGCATCGTTTAGAAACACTGGTGAAATAAAAGCACTGGCAGGCTGTGATTTGCTTACAATCGGACCTTCTCTTCTCAAGGAACTCGAAAATGACGCAGATGAAGTTACACCACAATTGAATGCTGAAGATGCAGCCAAAGTAAATTTGGAAAAGATCAACATGGATGAACCTACTTTCAGATGGATGCTTAACGAGGACGCCATGGCTACCGACAAACTTTCCGAAGGAATTCGCAAATTTGCCGTTGATGCGGTTGCATTAGAAAATCTTATTCGCAAACACATCTAAAATTAAATATTTTTTTTAATTAAATATTTTTTTTAATATATTCAACATTTTTCATTTTTCGAATTTATTCTATGAGTTAAATTTCAGTTATGTATTTTATAAAGCTTTTTGTAATAGCTCTATTCTATTCTATTTTTTTTTAATTTTAGAGGGGACATTCAAATTATTAAAGGTCAAACAGTCTAAAAAGCATTTATAATTGGTACAGGGCCCCAAATTTTCCATATCTGTTAACACTTTATTTTTGTATGATTAAAAATAAAAGATACAGGCATTTCTTAAGATTTTTAAAAATCTTTTTATATATTTGAAATTATTTTGGGTTTCCGCGAAACTTGCGTTAAAAAAGTTGTTTAATGTATTTTTATGAATTAATCGATTGATTTCATTTTGCTCAAATACGCAGTAGGTATCATCTTTATTTCTCCATTGAGTTGACATATGCTAGTGTCTTTATCCGAATGCGAGACCACTTTACCGACCGATTCCGGTGCATCACCATAAATAACTTTGAAATCATCTCCAACTTCTGGTAAAACAGGAACCAAGTGTATAGTAAGTGTAGGATATGGTGATGGTACTAAACTTGGACTGAGATTATAGGGGCTGTAGCTATTATCGGAGCCATAAAATGTTCCAGGAGTTTGCACACAAATATACCACCATTTTCCGTATACATCCTACGATGTAGAAATGCTAAACTGCGATATAAATGTTTTATTTCTCCCGACCGTCCCTGATGGTTGAATAGAATAGTCATACATTTATTATCAACTTGTATCCAAACTATTACGTTTTATTCATACTAACCGCATGGGGACCTTCCATAACTTTTACAATGTCACGCCGTCTTTTTTGATTTTGATCAGCATTTAGAGCAATTGTGTTTCTCTTTTCTCTTCTTTCGTGCAGTGCAGTAGGTTTGCACTCAACTACTTTGCCATGCATACCCAAGACATGGAAATTTTCCCGCTCCAAACGAACAATAACTCCCACATTTTGTGCGCTATTGAACAAATCAAAATGTTATTTCAATTTTTAATAAATATATTTTAACCTTTTTCACTTACTCTAGTTGTACCAAGTCACCCCATTGAAATTGACCTAAATAGTCGACACCAGTAGCGACATCTGAGCAAAGCTGCAAATCTCTGGGTAACACTTCTAATTCATGATTAGTCAAATCTGATACCACAACGACCCGTGTGGGTTTAACTCGAATAATTAAAATGTCTGCACGTGTTGTTTTTTTTTCAATTTGTGTTTTTATTTTGAAGGCACAGTGTTGCTTTTTTTTTGACGGCTTGGTTCAAATACAATAACAATTTCGCCTGTTGTTTTTGTCTTGTTGTACTTGTTGTAGCAACGAGTTTACCTTGTGTAGTTGTACCATGCTTTATATTATGACTCCTTTTTTTACTCTCTTCAATTTTTAAAATTTTAATCCTTTTGCTATACAACTTTAAACACACGATTTTTAACGTTTTTAATATTTATTTATTATTTTAATAATACCTATTTTTAATATTAAATATTTATTCAAATTTTTAGTTTGTTTGACAATTAATATAAATTTTTTTTTAAAACTCTCTGAGTAAATTTATTGTAGGGTAGCCAACTATGCATAAATTTTTTTCAAGAAATGATGAATTTCCCATATAAAAAAGCCTTGGTAACCTTTATAAGGAACTACTACGTCATCACATGCGCAAGGCGTAATCTTTATTTCTATTATTCTTGCGTAAAGTCACGAAAAGAGTTACAAAATAATTATACATAGTTCAGAAATTATTAGCCTTTTAGATATATCTTTTTTACGCAATATAAATATGTATATACATAAAAAAAGTTTTTTTAAAATCTTTTCTGGAATAATTTTAAATAAAAAAAGCCTTTAAAAAGACATCTAAAACAAATTAATTTTTCCATAAATTTGAACTTTGCTAGCCCAGCACTCATTTCATAGGTATCATATACCTTTTAAATTTTTTGATTTTCTTATTTGGTTCAAAAGTTATGATTTTGGCAACGAAAAAACTCAAATGGCGCCACTGTGCGACGGTACTGCTTATGTTCGGGAAGAAATACTGCGCGTGGATACGTGCCGTGCCGTTCATCCAAATCTTTCTTACTACAGTAAGCTTTGCTTTTTTTATGAACCAAAACGATTTAATTGCAAAAAGCGATCAGTAAGGTTTTGTAAGGGGAAATCATTCTAGCAGAGCTACTTTTTCGATTTGTGTGTGTAATTTTGCTAGAAATATGTTATTTGGTACACAGCCATATGTAATTCTTCATTGTCAACACTGAAGTTAGCCATGTGAGAGAAAATCCGACTTTTAGTGCAGTAAAATTAGTTGAAAATATATTAGAAACTTTTGGAAAATCGGTAACTATTAGAAGTTCCCTATACCAAAATGGCTTACACAGAAAAGTGATTTATTAATAAAAAAAATGGTTTAAAAAGTATTAAAATTTAATCAATGTGATAATTGAATCAATTATTTTTTTAGTTAAAAGAAAATTAAAAATATAATTTTGATTTAATTAACATTTTTGTTGTTTTAAAATAAATTTTCAATTAAAATTTTAATTAAATAACAAAAAATCTAATTTGTCTTTTTTCGCTTAAAATAAAATAATTTAAACATGTAGAATTGCTGTTGAAAATTGTCAATATTTAATTAAATAAATTAACACATTGTTTGAAATGGTAAAGTTTTTTAATCATTTTTGAAAAAAAAAAAAATCTTCACAATTTTAAAATTTTTAGTAATCAATATAATCATTTTGGTAATAGGTGCAAAATCAACAAATTGTTTGCTTGATATTATGAATTTTTTATAAATTTGGTGATTGGAGAAAATTAATAGTTTTTTCTGTGTGCATGGTAGAGTACCAGCCTTATGTGTCAAAAATTAAAAAAAAAAAAATTTAAGAAACAACGCAAATGACAGTTTTATAAAGTTAACAAAAAATTTCGTTAAGTTGAATGTGGTTTGACACATATGATGAACATGCATTTACACAGTTGCTTAAGCCAGCTGATGCATATTATAGTTGGACCTTTACACTATATCTAAAATTTGTTCATTAATATTATGCAAGTTTAACTGAAAACGTAATCCGTTATAATAGAAACCAGGGTAGGAAAAAATTCTACTCGCGAGCACAATTCGAGTCAACTCTCTCATTTTAAAATTTGTGCTCGCGAGTTTTATTTTTAAACTCGCGAGCACAAATTTTTTACGAGTCATAAGATTTTTGTGCTCGACTCGTAAGCAGATAATAACTCGTTTTAAAATTTGTGCTTACGTGTTTAAAAATAAAACTCGCGAGCACAAATTTTAAAATGAGAGAGTTGACTCGAATTATGCTCGCGAGTAGAATTTTTTCCTACCCTGGTTTCTATTTAAATTTGTTCTGTTAAATTTGTATACATGTTATGAAATTTTTTAATTCTAAAAAGTTAAAATACCACCGCTAAAGCCTTACTTCTGATCCATTTGCTAATGCTGTTCTGTGTTTCGATGAAATATTCATACATACACACTAGGGATGCCAAACGGGAAATCCCGAATCCCGAAATCCCGGGATTTTTCGGGATTGAAAAATCCCGAATCCCGGGATTTATTTTTATGAGTGTCGGGATTTTTAACATATCAACTTTTATGTACAAAACTGTTCGTTTTTATTGAATTTTTATACCATATACAAACAAATTATTAAAAATTATTTTTGAGTTATATTTTTTATTGAAATAATTCTTATTTTTGAGTTTAATTTTTGTTTTTGGAACACAGCGAGTATTTAAAATTTTAAATTCTTGCTTGATATATGACGACTATTTCTGGATTTTTGTATTTTGTTTAATAAAAACCATTATTTTAAGTAGAAACGAAATTTGCAGACTCACATCTAATGCCTTTATTACAATTACGTTTAGCAAGTTCAGCTTTGGCTTAAGACATAATTCCAAAACAAAAATGATTATTTTAATGCAAAATATAGAAATCAAGAAATAATTGTTATATATTAAGCAAAAAATAAAAATCATTCAGGATCCAATTAAAGTTTTATTCAGAAACAAAAGAATAAAAGTTGATATAATTATAATAATTAAGTTATAATATTGATGAAATAGCTCATATTCCTTCTGGTCCAATAATAATAAAAAATTTGCTTAAAAAACATACGGTAAATGAAATAATTTTTTTTATATATAAACACTATTTGACGTATTTATAAATAAATTATTTAAACTTGAAATCTGTTTTAAGAAACATTTGTATAAACATTTTGTTTTAAAATTAATTTCAAACGTACTTTAATTATTGATTATGAATCTCGCCCTCAACCTGGAGGTGTACTGCACTGCAGTCGACATAGTGTTACAGCTTTTAACTCAGCTATCGAGATCGATGAGGGACTACACTTTGCAGTGTATTAATGTCGTCACAACTTAATTCACATTAAAAATTGAATTGCTGTCAAAAAACCGAAATGAATTGATCTAGAAAAACTAAGAGATACGTATATTTTTTTAAGCTTTTTTCAGAATCTGATCAGTTTAATCATGGATGAGGCCAGTGTTATAAACATATGTATAAAATAAATTGTTTTGTTGTTTTCATTTTTAAAAATTTATGTTACGTATATAAAACCTTTTGAATATTTAAAAAGTGTTGTTTATTAAAAAAAAAAGTATCATATTAAGGCAACACATTGATCCCGAAAAATACCGAAATCCCGGGATCCACATAATCCCGCGATTTCGGGATCGGGATTTCAAAATCCCGAATCCCGGGATTTTCAAAAATCAGTCCCGATTGGCATCCCTAATACACACATTTATCCACACATACAAACAAATAAACAGGAAAAAGATATTTTTAATTAAAAAAAAATCATACGCAAAAATAAAACTCGCGAACAATTCTTTTTAGCTCGACTCGCGAGTTGAGTTTTATTTTTTACTCTTAAAATTTGAATTCTTTTCGCGAGCAATATTTTTCAACTCTCTCGCGAGTTTTATTTTTTAAACTCGCGAGCAGTAAAGAATAATTCTTTTCAATGTAGAAAATAAAACTCGCTCGAATTGGACTCGCTCGCGAGCGAGTTTAATTCGAGCGCTCTCCGTACTCTGATAGAAGCATCGTTTTTTAGTTTTCTTGCAAAAAGTAAAAATTTCGTATAAAATACAAAATTTTATATGAAATTTATTAGAAATAAACCGATTTTTTAAAATTATTTTTGACCTAGATTCAGATTTTTTGTCAAGTCATTTGAAAACTCCGTAGAGTTTAAGCAATTTATAAACAGTAAAAGGGAACTTTTTATTTTTGGAAAAATCTATATAAAGATCTTGGAGGCCAATTGACATCGCCACCACGTGAGATAACACGGCCATTGAATTTGTCGCGAAAAAGAACCATTGTTTCGTTAGCTGTGTGGCAAGTGGTACCGTCCTGTTGAAACCACATATCGTCCACATCCATATCTTCCAATTTGGGCCATAAAAAATTCGTTATCATCTCACGATAGCGAACACCATTCACAGTAACTGCCTGACCAGCCTCATTTTGGAAAAAAATACGGCCCGATGATGCCGCCAGCCTATGAACCGCAACAAACAGTCACTCTTTGTGGGTGCATTGGTTTTTCGACAATCACTCTTGCATTATCATTCGCCCAAATGCGGCAATTTTGCTTATTGACGCATCCACTAAGGTGAAAATGTGCCTCATCACTGAAGATGATTTTCACGATATGCATTTTGTTTTGAACATTTTCATAATAACCCTGAATAACTTTAACGCGTTGCTCGATTGTGTATCTTTCCATGGTTCAAATTGAGTTAGTCTGAAATTAGGAAATGACAAATGAAATGCAGAAAAAACTTGACGTTAAGGTGTGGTTCACATTCAACATCGGCCTTTAAACCACTCTTTATTAAAGAAATTTTTCGCAAAAGTTTCAAAAAACGTTTTATAAAAAAAAAGCTTTTCAATGAAAGATAAAGTTTTCGTAAAACATGGACAGGTATGTACCAACATGGAAATATTTTACTTTAACTTAAAAAATAAAATTTATTTTATTCTTTAAAATAAAACGAAAAGAAAATCTGGAGCTAGAAATACGTGTTCAGAGGCAGAGGAAACCACGAAGTATGATACGGATAACGTAACATCGCTGCAAGTATTCGAGAGACTGGGAACTGAACAATAAAGGGCCTAAGCAAGACATGGAGTCAGCCAAAGCGTTCTTTTTCAGTGTTTGTAAACAGCTTTTAGTGAACAATCATCGTCAGCGTCATGAAAAAAAAAAAAAAAAAACAGTAATAAAGGTTTTCAAGAAATCGCTTGAAATTATTATTTGTGTAAATTGCAAGACTCGTTCCGTGAATCGCCTTTTTAACTTTTGTGTAATTTTTAACAATTGATATCAATATTTAAGAAACGCTAACACAAAAAAAAAAAAAATTAAAAAATATATAAAAAGTTTAAATTTGTGTCTAAAAAGTGAAATTCGTGCTTAAAAACATCTAAAGAAGACTAATTTGCTCAGATTATTCCAAGAATTTTTTGTTTTAATTGTTGAATTTTTCGTTGAAAACGACGGTAATCATAGGCAAAACAATTCTTAGGCAAATTTACGAAGTTTGTGTTAATGAATTCTCATACAAACTTCAACAGTTCATTTGCAAGGGTGCACATAATGCGAGACTCTTTAGCGATATCATGAAAACTCTTAATGCAAAAGAGGCTTCTGAAAATGAAAAAATGCAACTGACTGTTTTGTTTAATTTTTATATTGTTTTGTTATGCTTTTTATTAATAAAAAACGTTAAGAAAAGATGTGCGACTTTTATTTTATTTTTGTTGTGCGACTTTATTTTTATAAAACGACTTTTTGTACGACTTTCCAAAATTCCTAGCGATAACCCTGAACCGGCCTGGCCCGTTCATCGTTTTCAAACGAAAACTTCGCTCGCTTAACTTACATTTTAAACAAATCATATTATTCTTCATTAACAATTTCCCGTGAATGAAAGAAAAATTTTAAAAAGTCCGAAAATCAGGAACCCAAAAAAGTATGAATTTCCAAATGATTTTGTATTGTAAAGAATAGAATTTACAATAGGTAATGTTTCACTAAAGGAAAACATTTATTTGTATGTTATCTCTGCAAAATAATTTAATCAAGAAAATTTGTTTTAAAAAGAAAAACAAGGGGACAAATAGATAATAGAAGGTGATTCAGACTCCATCCGTCTACTAAATAAAGGGAATTAATATTTTCAGGCGCAACAAACACCAGGGGTCTAATCACCGCTTTTGATATAGAGTAAGCTATATAATCGAGTTAACTATCGTATTTTTCTTCATACGATATACACTAACATATCGAATGAAAATTCTCTAGATGTAATGTCTTTGGTTGCTCGATATCGAATGCTATCATATCAAATTACGATATATTTTATTCGATATCGAGTGTCATGATACCAAAATAAAAAATTTCGATCAATTTTGCTTAATAATATCATATGCAGTGATTAGATCCCAGCACTAACATTAAATAATCTTTTGGCAGAACAGAGAAGTTAACATGGCGAATTGAATATCAGGTGATGGCAATCCTACAACACGGCTATTGTTTTTTCTTTTCGGTTGTTAAATTGTTAAAAATAAGGTGTTTTAGAAATTATGTATTGCAAAAGTATTTTTAAATAGTTTTTATTTTATTATTAAACATATTTCAATTACAAAAGGCACCAGCTCTAAGACATCCCTACCTACCTCTGTTATTTATAAATTAAAGCATTCCTAAGCTAGTAATTAAAAAAAATTTATTATACTATTTGAGATGGTGAAAGATTTTGTTAAAACAATTAGGCTTTTTTATATGATCTGTGAATGTATTATATAGTTTGATAATTATGCAATACGAGTATATAAAATAAAAAAATAAAATACGAAAGTTAATGTACGGATTAATTTCCCGTAATGATTTTAAACAATAAATTTAAAATTTATATTTTAATTACTTTATATATTTTTTGTGTTTTTAACATTATATTGATGAAATCACCCTCGAATTTATAAATTAAATATAAATTTTCTTTATCAAATTAGAAAATTTTCTGTTGATATACATACATGCATATGTATTTACATATATAGAAATACATATGTATTGATAACAGTTTTCATACTGATAACGCAAAGTTAATACCATATACACAGATACTACATATCGCAAAAAAACGAAAAGCTTAAAGCAAAAATGTCTAGATAAATAAACAAACAAGCGAATACACGTACCTTTGTTAACTATTATTAATTTTATTTTTTTAAACAATTTTCATTAATATTATTGAAATTTGGTTTTTGGTTTTACAAAAAGTATCTATATTTGTGATTTTATATAAATTTTAAAGTCATGCAAACAAGTGAGCGTACAAATATATTTTATAAACAAATTATTGAAGGTTATAATGTCAGTACTATTACTATTGTTTTCTTTTATAATTTATTAACATTGTTGTTTGACACATACTATATTTCTAATTCCCATCAGACATTCCCGTTAGACATTTATTTTTATTTTTTGGAGTTTTGCAATATAATATTTGATTGTATTTTCTACTTACGTACACACATATATTTTTATTAATCTGTTATGGTTTCCAAATCGTTTTTATTACTGTGTAATTTAATAGTTTGTTTTATATTTTATAAAAAAGTTTTCGAAAATATGATACTATTACAAATGAGGGACTTAAAGCACAAGGGGTTTAAGTGCTTTTTAAAAAAATTAAGATTAAGTGCTCATATACCCCGTGTGCTCCAAGCGAAACTGCTAGAATTGGTCGCCATATCTCGCTACCGGATGAAAATTCCAAATCCACCACTTGTGCTCTGAACTTCACATACTAATTGCATATGTAATCTTAATTTTAAAAAAGCACTTAAAATCCTTGTGATTTAAGCCCCTCAAATGTGTTCGGTTGTCGGATGAAAACAATTCGTCAATTAACGCCCCGCGCCCAGCGTTACCGCTGTGATACTAAAGTATAACTTTTACCCTTTTTGACGGTCTTGTTAGCATTTATGACCCTTTTTTAAATTACCCTTTTGTATAATTTTTAACTATTTGGTGACACTTTTTGACCCTTTTTGAAAATAGCACTCACATTTGGTTTTTTGTTAACACTGTGGAACAGTAATGCTTCAGCTAAACAAGCATTGCTTAAATAGTCTCAAAGTAGAAACTTACAATTCCACGCTTTTCACTCTTAATTTTTTGAAGCGGAGATGGAGGAATGGACTTCAAGTGAAGATTTTATAAGAAAATATAGAACGCACCTTCCTAAAAAGTTAGTTTTCGTAAAAAGTTGTGATTTACCATTTTTTACGACTTCTAAAAAAGATTTCCGATAGTAAAGTGCAAATTAAATTACAATTTCTCTAATAGTAAACAAAACTCATGTTTTTACATACATATTTGTTATTTTTTAAATTTATTGTTTATATATTGAACAACATTTCGTGTTTTCTTTTCTACAAAAAAATGTTACATTTTATTTAAAAAAGTGCAGTTTGGTGTTCGTTTCTTAAAAATGTTTTGCTCTCCTTAAGGATAGCATGTTTTATTTTAAAAAATTCACCCTTACTAATGGCATCGACAGTTTTGATAGTGCCCTGTAAAATAGGTGACTTCGGTTAATACATGGGGCTATTTTTAAAACGGCGACGATTGCCTTAAAAACCAACAAGGCTACGCAATAATTGAAAAATTCGGAAAATTTTTCAAGCTTTCAGATGAACAAATTAAAGAAATTTGAATGGTGGTGTGGATGCAAACTGGCATCCCCTTTATAATTATGTAAAAAAACGGCTTGACATATAGGAAATTTCTGATAGCTCAATATAACTTTTAGATTGGTTTCAAGATTAAGCTAATTAAAATAATTATTTTTTGCTTTTGTTTTTAATTTATTCAAGCTTCCGGCTGACGGTTTTAAACCAAGCTGTAAAACATCTTTATTATTAGTATTATATAAGTTGTATATTATATTATTTTATAAGAAATACTGAATGAATAAAGATTTATCTATCTATCTATCTAATATTGAAGGAAAAGGACTATTAAAGTATGAAAGCTTTATAAATTGTAATTTGACTTAGAATACACATTCGAATTATTATAAAAATTAAAAAAAAAAAAAATTATACTCAAAATAAGAACTAATAAAATTCCCACATTCTATTTGTTAAAATAATTAAGTTATATACATAAAATTTACAATAAGCACTATCCAGTTTTAAGATACAAAGAATGCTGACGAAGGCCGTAGCGGGCCAGAAAATGCATTACATTCTGCCGGTATCTAATAGTTGTAAACATTTTCTGTACAATTTACTTCATTGCTATCCAAAGGACAGCTAAAGTAAGCCTCCTAACAGAAATATACAAACAAAAATTTTGGTAGCGCATAGAAAATTTTGCTGGAAAATATTGAAGGAAAAAGACTATTAAAGTATTAAGGCTTTATAACTGTAATTTGACTTAGAATACACATTCGAAATATTAAAAAAATTTATTTTAAATAAGAAATAATATTTAATAACCAATTTATTGTAATATATGCATGTGATCATTTACATCCAGCAGTGGACTTGTAATAAAAGAAGAAGAAAAAACATTCAAAGAGGGTCTAAATTTAAAAATTTTTTTAAACAGCCATATTTGTATGGGACCCTAATGGATGGCGATAAGGGTAAGTGTGTTTTGGGAAAATGTTAAGGACAAAAAACTAATTGAGGTCGATTATACATTTTATCCCCCTAGGCGCGACTCCTAGGCCGTTATGGGTCTTTTTCTAAACTTTATGCACCACTGGATTCAGCGTACCCAATTTAGATTAAAACGCCAGGTGCCCCGCATGTCAGTGTTTTCAACTAGCACAGTGAAATTATAGCAGATTAAATTTGAATACTATTGAAAAGTAAATTTTAAACTTATACTTATAAACTAATATTTAAACAGCCACCATGTATGCCTGAGTATGGTAAAGAAAATAAAAAATGTAGTGTAAAAAGAAATGTTGACGGTTTTCTTTATTTTAAAAATGGGAACACTTGTTTACATCGTTAAGTCGATTTATATTTAACTAAACACGATGTATCATCCTTCCGTATTTCTGACAAATAAAATAAATTGTTTCTTATCGGTTTCTTAAAATTAAAATCCTTACTTCTATTACTTTTTACACCATTGTAAAAAAAAAAATCAAAACAAAAAGATTTTGAACTGGGGAATATTAAAACATGAAAACAAAATGCAACGACGAATATGTTTTTTAATTTAAAAGATAAGTAAGAGCAAACATAGGGTACTTAGCATAATTTATATACGCTTCATATATATTTAACAATAATGACAACAAATATCTAAATATATCAACAAAGGCACTTAAGGTTTTGCTTGACTTTTAAACTATAATTAGATTTAAAGAATGTTTATAAAGCGTGATCCACTTCGAGGTTCCCTACTTTTTCAAAGAAAAAAACACAGAAAATTCAAATTTATTTTTTGAAGATTATGTCTATCAAATGTTGGCCGTTGCTACGTCTTAGATGGTCCATCCGTTGAGTCCAATTTTCGACGACTCGTTCGAGCATTTCGACTGGTAACTTGCGAATGACACGCGTGATGTTTTCTTCCAAGGCCTGAATCGAAGCGGGTTTGTCCGCATAAACCTTAGACTTTACATATCCCCACAGAAAAAAGTCTAACGGTGTGATATCACACGATCTTGGTGGCCAATGCAGCACATAATTTCACGTTTTGGTCGTGAAATTATGTGCTCACCGAAGTGTTCTCTCAATAAATCCATTGAGTGATGCAATGTGTGGGAAGTTGCGCCGTCTTGCTGAAACCAAATGTCGCCGAGATCACGAGCTTCAATTTCAGGCATCAAATAATCGGTTACCATGGCACGATAACGGTCGCCATTGACGGTTACGTTCGCACCGGCATAATTTTTAAAAAAACATGGACCGATGATTCCACCTGCCAACAAACCACACCAAACCGTTGTTTTTTCTGGATGAAGTGGCAGTTCTTGAATCTCTTCAGGTTGCTCTTCGTCTCAAATGCGGCAATTTTTTTTATTTACATACCCATTGAGCCAGAACAAAATTTGCCTCGAAAACGTCGGATCTTCTTGGAACTTTTCAAGTGCCCATAGAGCGATGCGATGTCCTTGGGAAGGTCGAGCGGCTTCATTTGTTGCACAAGCTGTATTTTGTACGCTTTCAATTTAAGATCTCGACGTAAAATGCGCCAAGTCGTTCCATACGTCAGTCCGAGGTGCTGCGAACGGCGCCGAATCGACTCTCCACGGTCTTCGTGTACTCTCAGCTACGGCCGCTATATTTTCTTCACAGCGTGCTGGACGAGGTCTATTCGGTCGAATATTATCCAATAATTAATGCTGGGTCTCAAAATGGGTGATGGTGTTGCGAATAGTACGCTCACTAGGCCGATTTTGTTGACCATAAGTTGAGCGAAGTGCACGAAACACATTCCTCACAGAACGTGAATTTTCGTAATAAAGTTGATTTGTAAACGTTGTTCAGGTGTAAGTCTTTCCATTATGAAATGCCAAGCAATACTAAACAAAATTAACATGACAGCATGACACGACTTAAGCCTCTAGTACACGAAATGTAAAAAGCCACATGCGCATGTGGTTCTGACGTAATTTTGACGTCAATGCAAAGCCACAATAAACATTGCGTGTTGTGTGATGACGTCAAAATTACGTCAGAACCACATGCGCATGTGGCTTTTTACATGCCGTGTACTATAGGCTTTACACGTGATCTGTCAAAAAAAGGCTATTGAAAAAAGTATCTCTTCTTGAATCACCCATTATTTACGGGTATACCTTTAGATATGTATTTTATATGTATAGGGACTGAAAATTTACATACATACATAAAAATTAAAAAAGTATGCATCTTGGATAAAGTGGAGAATATGTGTGTATAATAGGATTTCGCTTTTTTTTTCAAATACTATACCCATTTAACAGAGAAAACGTCAAAAGGTGGCGCCAGTTGTATATTGTGTATAGGAGTGCGTTCGTTCATGTCGTTAATAAATACTACTTACTTATATTTTTTTACTCATTTCATTGTTGTAACTTTAAATGCGTCATATTGCATTTCCTTTTGAACGAAACGATTGAAAGTTTCTTTCTTTGTTAAGAATGACTACTTAATACATAGTATTTGTTGTATTTATAACTCTTAAATGTTTAATTTTATAACCTAAAGGAGAAGTATTAATTGAATGATCATAATAAATAAACATATTGTCATTTTGCAAATGGCTTTTTAAAAACAATTGTGTGGATAAATTAGCATAGCTTGGTATAAAATTAGTGTTTTTATTCAAAATATTTTAGTATGCCCATAAGTTTAAGTATATGAGATATTATATTGTTGAACCGTTTTAACAAAAAGTACCTGAATTTACTAATAAGCCAATAGATTTTGTTAATCTGATGTAGTAGTTTCAAATCCGACACATCGCCATTGTTTTTTAAAATTTTAATTTTTTCCTATCTACCTGCTGTAAAAATATCGTGCTATTTTGTCTACTTTTTTGGCTATAAAATCGTTGGTTTACAACTTCTTTTTCATATCCCTTTAATAGATGTGTGTAAAGATTAATTCGAATTTAACTAGCAAAGACGCAACCCATATTTGTTAACATTGCTCATTTTGCAGTTAACAGAGCAATGTTATTATATTAAAAATTGTTTTGCTACTATCGAACATTTTTTAAATTTTGAGTTAATACCCTTTTTATGATCAAGTGCGATATTTCTTAAAAGTATTTTGATTATAAAACTTCGTTTTAAGGTTGCAATAGCAATGAAAAATTATTGTAGAATATCTGCAGAAAGAAATTTATTTAAGCTTCTTGAATTGATCTAGTATGAACAGGAATTGACTTTATGATTTCTTAGATTGTGTTCACATGAGTCGGTTAACTCGAACTGTTAGCTATATGTATTTCGGATTATGGGTAAAATTGTTTTGCAAAAGCCAAATAGTGTTGTATCTGTATGTTTAGTACAAAAACATTCCTTGTTTACGCTGCCTTTACATATGCAAGTAGTGGCATGCCACTATTGTATACATATTATTAAAAATAAATTGTTCAAAATAGTCGAATCTCGTGCCATTTGCCTTTCTGTATACACATGCCACTGCGAGTTAATTTTCAAAATGTCGTCGAAGCGTCAACTTGAGAAACTTTGTTTACTTCTCAAATTAGTCTCAATTTACACGTTTCATCTTTTGATGCTCAACTTCTATTCAATTCCCTTTTGAAGATGCCATTATGTTCACACGCAGCAACCGGTTTCAACTTTTATTGCTTCAAGACAACAATACTTTATTCAAAGCGAACCAAAGGAAAAAAGAAAAGAAAAAAAATTACATGCAGCCATTGTTGTGCATATACCTACGAATGAGAACATAAAGCGTACTGCCCGAGTACAAGCATCTCCGTACCAACCCCTTTTCTTCTTGCTTCCCTCACCTTAAAACACAAGAGTTGAGCATCAAAAGATGAAACGTAGAATGTAGACTTAAAAAGAAAACCTACCAGAAAACAACATAGAGTTACCGAGGTAATCCTATAGGCACATTTTTGGGAAAATCGTTAACATTTATTTTTATTAGCATTATTTCAACAATATTAATACTCTATAATTAACCAAATTGATTTTTTAAAGCGCGTTTCAAAAAATTAATCATAATGGCCCATAATCATAGTCACAAATAAAGTGGTTTTTTTTTTCTAAAGTTTACTTTAGAACAATGGTGTTCACATGCATTTAAAGTCGGTTTTAGTTTACAGTATACATTATTTTGACTATAAGTATGGGCCAATAAATTTCATAATTTAACAATCATAATAAATTTAACAAGTTAAAACTTCAATTACATTTGACAATAGTCCAGTAAATTTGCATACAATTTTTAACATTGTTTATCGTTTTGACATTTAATGGCATACAAGTGCAATGTTCATCGCAATCACCGGATTTAAATCTAATAGAACACCTGTTGGGGGTTCTCAAAAATAAGATCGATTTTAATTAAAATATAACCATGAAATGTGGAGTTAAATTGAGGATACTTGGTATTCCATTTTCTGGATGTTTATGCTAATATTGTTGGTTTAATACATTAATATAATATTACGATTTAAAAGTGCGTTTATCTTTTCTTACGTTCCCTAACAATTGGCTGTTTTTATCGACTCGAATTTTAGTTGTAAGTGGGTTAAAAGAAAAAACAACACTTACAACTACAATTTGAGTCGGAAAAAGTAAGACCTGAGGGTTTAAAATTCTTATTCACTTAATATTCTTATTTGTATAATATTTTGAGCTTTTTAAGTCTTTGGAAAAAGTTTCCTGATGAGCTGCCCTAAGCAACCAGCGAAATGCGCATAGAAACTAGCTTTCCCTCAACAATAAATTTTAGTGTTTTTATCAAAAATAAAAATTTGGAATTTAGCACGTCATAGAGAAATCTTATTAATAACAAATTATTGTTATTATTTTTTAAGGCATATTTTCTTAAGATATTTTTTTTTAAAAAGAAAAACCTAATTACTTTATTAAATATTATTTTTAATAGACAATAAAGATATCTTAAAGTTTATGTACATAATGAGTGTATGTATATCTTATTTTTTAATAAAATAAATAAAAGTTTAAAGAAATATTACAAATTGGATGCGTCGCTATTATGCAAATTTTTTTTAATAAAACGTGCAGTAAAGAAAACAGCAACGTTGAAAGCTTAGTTTATAAAACAAAATGTGAATTGCATTTCCTTGCTATGTTTAGGTTACATATTATCGTTAACACTTAAATGCAAATAGACGTAAGGCCTTATTCACGAAAAAAAAATATTTCGGCTTTATAAAACAATTTTTCCATGAAAATCTTAAATATGTTTAATGAATAAGGAGTTTAATATATTAATTATATTACACTCACATATATATCTCATATATTTGTACATATAAAGGGTGATTTATCGTTAGGTTTGATTTTAATATGTTTTTTTTTTATAGACCACGCGTGACTCATATTAAACTGCTTTGCGTTTTTTGTTCAGAATCAGGAACTTACAATGCGCATAATCGATCTACTGAAACCACTATTGCCAACACCATTCTCAAATTTGTTTACATTAGTTGATGATACTTGACCGGTTAGACCACATCCAGCACGTAGTGAAGTGAATATAGCAGCTGTAGCTGAAAGTGTACGCAAAGATCGTGACAAATCGATTCGCCGTCGTCAGCTTGGATTGTCGTATTCGCAACTTGGCGTATTTTACATAAGGTGCGTATTTTACATTGAGCTCTAAAACAATGGCCTTGTTGAGAAATCAGTTTGGTGAGCACTTAATTGGAATGGACCACCTCAAAATAAGTCATGGCGAACATTTACATATCATTTTCGAATAGTAAATAGCATAATATGCTATTCGACCTGGTCGTGGAAAAGGCGATGCGAAAGTAACGGATATTCGTGGTATTAAATATACACCGAATGGTGAAATATATTTTAAGCTCAGATTTCCTGATCCATGGGAAGTACTACCCCAAAGAATAGATGGTAATGTAGTGGCGTTGGACTGGTCAAATTTTCAACAGCTTTACCAGGAAAGAAGAAAAATAACAGCTAAAAAATATGAAGACCTGCAATATTTAAAAACTACTTTGCCGAAAGATCACCACAAATTCTACGACGATTTACCTCACGAATGATTAATTAATAATTAATTAATTAATTAATAATTAATAATTAATTAATAATTAATTAATTAATTAATAATTAATGTGATATTTTTTTATTTAACAGCAATGAAATAAGACTGTCTTTAATGTTTTTTGTTACAATAAAAGAAAAAAAAAATTATAAAATTGTTTTTTTTTTCATAAATATTTAACAAATGATTTTAAGAAAATGTGCTAAGTCCAATGCACAAACATAAAACAAGTTACAGAAAATGAGCTAAGTCCCGAAAATGCTTGAAAATCAGCAGCGTGTGCTATTTTTCAATTGCTCCTTTTTGATAATTAAAAAATGAACCAACACCGATAAAATTACGTTTAAAGTTTTATAGAATATTTCCATAGATTCATTTAGGAAAGTTTTATGTCTCTCCTGTAAAGTCTTAAAATGTGGACTTAGCACCTTTGCACTCTAAGCTGACGATATATTGTTCTTTTGACCGATAATAAAAATTTTAAGTTCACTTTAAAATTTATGTGTTTTATTTTACATTATAAATCAAACCTCACGATGAATCACCCTATATAATAATATCTGCATATCTGATTAAAAAGAAATGGATAAAGTGTCGATAACTGCAAATGTGTACAATAAATAAATAAATTTAAAATATGTACGAGTACATACATGCACAAACAAGTAGGAGGGTAACCACACATAATAGACCAACATATATATGTACATATACGAGTACATAGTATATCTAAAACAAAAATGAAACTGATTTTGTATGTGTATTCACTTCATACACGCGTTGTGAATAATTAAAACTCGTACCAAATGAAATAAAACAACAGCAACAAATTAAAGCACAGTAAACCTAAAAAGGCGGCTGTAGCTGACCATCGGAGTCTAAGTATTGCATCTTAAAAATTTACACTAGTTTACACGATATTTGTTGCGTGAAAAATGTTATCTGTCGTTGAGATTACTAGCAATATAACGGGTTATTAATTTTTGGGTTATGATTTCGACGAAACTTTTATTTCATTACGTACGAAATACAATGTCATTTCAATGACCTCCTCTAAATTGGTTCTTTTTAAGGTAGTTTTCGACCACTTTTTCGCACATTTCGGACGGTGTCTCGGCGGTAACTTGACGAATGTTGGTTTTAAAATACTCCAACGTTAGGGGGTTATCCGCGTCGACACGGGCAAATCGCATCAGCTTGGTGGCCAATTGACGTCGCCAAAACTTGAAATTACGTGTTCTGGAAACCAAAATCGGTCGTGTTGTGTGGCTCGTGCCACTGTCTTTTTTAACTCATATACATATCGTCCAGTTCATAATCTTCAATTGCAGGCAAAAAAATTTGGTTATCATACGGCCACAGCGCTCTGAATTGACGGTAACGGGTTTTCAGTAACTTTTACTAACAGAAGCGTTATTTTCGGCAGTGCGTAAATTGCGATGACGCACAAGCCTGACCACATCTGTAACGCTTCCAGTCACTTCCAAATTTTTGTAACCCATTCTTTGTAATTCCAATTCCTTGTACAGTACGTCAAATATGACGACCATAATCACCCCTTAATGTTTGAAAAGGGGCCACGTTCAAACCACAACTTTTTATGCGATCTTCGGTTGTTAAACGATCCATATTCCTAAATGGCAAACCTTTCTCTGAATAATAGGGTATTCATTTAATCGGGCTTTTGCTTTAATCGGTTAATCGATCGATTTATTAACGAGTTTTTGGTTTAATCAGTTGATAATTGGTTAGTTCCGTTATTGATCGGTTAACCGTTTAATAAAGATTTTTTATAAATTAAGTTATTTCAATGAATAAAAATTCATAAATGATTTATTATTTGGAGATTATTAGTAAAAAAAGCAATAACATAACTAACATAACGATTTTTGAACTAAAACGAGCAAAAAAAAAAGAAAAAAAATAAGTCATATATGTATATGTAATACACATTTTTTAATTAAAACATATTATGTATTAATTAATAAATAAACTGTAAGTTCATTTTATTAGTTACATATATGTATCTATATTTTAAGATTTTATTAAATAATCTTTTAAACAAATAATTTGGTTTAAATGTTTAGGATTTAAGCGATTCTTTGCTATAGTTTTGATAAAACTTAACTTGTAAGAGAAAACAACTGCAAGCCATAATACAGAATATATGTATGATTTCTCAGTCCTTTTCCAGGATTTGTTTAAACATATAAATATCTTCCATAATGCCATTAGAGTCCTGTTTAAGTTTTTTTTTTTAAATTTTTACCACTTCTTATTGTTTCGGTAAATTTTCTTAAAAGATTGATATGGGAAGAAACCAATAACTAAACGCATAGATATAAAAAGTATGTGAAACAAAAAGCTGTTGACACCTAAAACATATTAAAAATTAAGATCACCTTCTTTGTTTGTATAAAAAAATATTTTCTAAACACATACCTTTTGTAAATGAGACGATACAAATAATTAAAACACAAAAAACTACATTATAATACTACAAAAAATTAAAAATTTTGTTACATCGGTTAATCGACTGAAATTAACCGGTTTGATCCTTAATCGAAAAAAGCCAATTTTAAATTAACCGATCAGTTAATCGGGTAGTAATCACCCGAATGAATACCCTACTGGATAACCCTGTACTTATGTATATAGTTTAAATACTTTACTTTTAGATTTATTATTGTTCGAGATACTAGAAAATTGTTTAAGATCGCACTTCCCTAATTACAAGTGATGTTTTTTGAGGCAACAGACAGAAAGTGCAATTTTGTAAACTAGTGTTATTTATGCGTCTTAATAAAATGTAGTAGACAGTATTTTCTGTACGTAAAATGAATTTGAAAATGCGAGTGCATGAGACATATGTACATATGTATGGATGTTGAATACTTATTGCTACGTGGCACAGTGTGTCAAAAAATAATTTCATTGGCCAAAATTTTTTTTGACACCGATTTTCAAAATTATGGCATTCAAATTTACATAGTAAACATATTAAAAAAAAGTTCATAGCTAAAAAATTAGATTAAAATATGTACGGAGTGGATTGCTGTTAAAACCAAATATTTTGTTGTCATCAGAAGAAAATTATTATTCCTCGCAAACTATAATCGATAATAGGCTGCCATTTCTTTTTGTTATATTGGTAGGATAGTAGTCTACCTCTCAAACCTGGTGTGTTATTGAATGTTTTCTAAGGTACTATACTTTAGGCAAATTTGAGTTTCAGAGGAATAACCAAAAAACTAAACTACCAGCGGAATGGTGAAAGTATCCTCTTAACCCCATATACACTTTTGCACCTGCCTAAATCATCCTGTTCTACTTTTTCATTTAAATGAAATTACTAAAAAATTATTTTTGGTACTATGCGTTTATGCTGATGTGCATTACACATACAAATATTGGTTCTAGCATTTAGTACAGCGATCGACTCAGGATCACTTTCTGCTTAAATTTAAATACGTTGCGCAAATACAGGTCGCAATTGTCATACAAATCAGTCCATAATCGATTCCAAAAGTCACATTTCTGGAATAATTTTGGAATTTGAGAAAATTAATTTTGGAAAAAGGCATATTTATTTGAAATTTCTGGAGAAGATCCATTACCATTTTGGACAAATATGGAGTTGCACACATATAAAACCATATAGAAATGGTAGTCCAGAGGGTTTTTAATACGATTCCAAAAAGTCACATTTCTGAAATAATTTTGGAATTTGAGAATATTAATTATGAAAAAAATCCATATTTATTTTAAATTTTTGGAGAAGAAAAATTACCATTTTGGACAAAAATGGAGTTGCCTGTATGAATTGCTATATACATAATTTGCGATTGAAAAATGAAAAGCACTGTTTTTCGAGTGTTTTTCATTAAAAAATTTTACTACACGTTCAATCACTTGTGTTGTGAAAACGGCACATTAAACTACTCAAGATTGAATATAAAAACTACCACAACATTGTTCAAAAAGAATCAGAAAATTGTTTCACAAATTATTCTTTCATGTGATTCATCGGTAGGGTACCATTTTCTCATAACGAGAGCATCATTTATGATCGAAAAATGAGCTCATAAGCGGTTATTTTGCTCTTGAAGCTGATTTCTAAAAGATTCGATTATGATACAAAATGCTAGCTGGAATGTTTAATGTATAAATATGCATGTAGGTATGTAGGATTTTTTCATATATTTAGGTAGCTATTTTGTAAATCTCTTCACCTTGAATTGAACAAAACTTACTCTAAAGTTTTTTTAATTTTTAAAAATTTATTTTAAAATATTTTTTAAGTGAGGTGAATGAAGTGTTTTAAAAAATAACGGGCTTAATGATTTAATTTAACGATTTTTTATCTCCGTATATAGGTATTAAATGTACGTACCTATAAATAACTACCTATAAATTTAAATTGTTTAACAATTTATTTATGTGCTGTTTTCACAACACAAGTGATTGAACGTGTAGAATAATTTATATGAAAATCACTGTTTTTTGAGTGTTTTTCATATAAATTTTACTACACGTCCAATTACTTGTATTGTAAAAACAGCACATTAATCTTTTACAAACATGTATGTATATCTGGCAGCCCTGGTGTAAGCATACACATTATGTTTGTGATTCATCTTTAATTCCAAGTAACAACGACAAAATGAAAAATTTATTGTAGAAAACAAGAGTAAAAATAAATTATAAACAAAAACTCAGAGAGAAAGAGGAGTGATCTTAAAACGAAAACACAAAAAGTCAATCATTTTAACAAAAAACAAGGTTTATTTAAACTTAATTGTGTTGCCAAGAGATATGGTGAAATTATTGGAATTTTAATTTTTTTACTTATTTTCTTTATATGAAATGTTAAATTTATTGTATTTTTTTGTGTAAAAAAGTTCAGTTTAATTTTTTGTTGTAAAATGATTTTTTTATATTGTTACGTGTGACTTTTTCAAATATGTTCATAAATACATACATACATATGTATGTCTGTGCATACAAATTTATTTTCATATTGTTCGTTTCATCCAAAAACCAAATTCCTTAATTTAATTTCACTTAACAAATGTTTGTTATCTTTAAAAAGATCTACCTATAGAGAAAGAAAAATATCAAAAGTACATATAAGTATGTACCTATATAGAACATGTCTTAACTTCCGTTTTATTTGTTAAAGAATTTTTCACTTTTTAAACTCTTAACCATTTGCATATAAATGTATTGCACACCCTTCATATTACATGGTACTACAATGTGTTTTAAAATTTGTTTGTAACAACCAATTGTGTAACAAATACATTTCACATTTGTCCATGTAAATGTTTTAAAAAGTTTTCTAGTAAGAGCGGTCAATATTGAAATAGAGGAAATCGTGCCATTTGTGTCATTTTTAATATATGACATCGTTCAAAAATATCTTTTAGAATTTTTATTCGATATTGTTGTTATTAGATATTGCTTTTGATTTTTCCAATTCGTCGTATTGTTTTTCTATGTTGCTGATATCAGCTGCGATATACCTACATATGTGCTTTATAAGAACAATATACTAGTAGACTCTATATATCAGAAGAAGAATATACTAGTCTCTGCGGCATAAATTCTACTAAATTTGATCGATGATTACGATAATTAATTTGTACAAGTTCAATGAGTTTCTTAATTGTGATGTTGTGATTTAAAAAAAATTAGTAATTAAATATTTACAGTAGCTGCTGAAACAACAATATTCAGTCTCGGGAACTTTTGGTTCGTAGCTTAAACGAATCGATTACTCGTAGAATGTTGTACTAGAAATAAGCTGTTGTAACAGGTTTAATAATTAACTTAACGTTGAGAATTTTGATTTTTAGCCATATTGCGCCTTTTTAAATTTTTAAACCAAACTAAATATGTATGTACATATATTTACTACAAAATTCTTTTTATTAAGTACTAGCTTAACCCGGTGCGCTTCGCTACCCCTGCACCTACCCCATTTATTTTTGTTTTAAAATTTGTCCTGTAAAGGTTGATAGCTCTTGTGTTCAGATATATGGTATTTAATATGTCTTCTATGAGGGGTACTGCTCCTACTCTGTCTACCCCGCACATTTTTATATTGAAATTTATAGTTTACTATAATAGTAGCTTTAACCACGTTTGAAGACTCTCCCTTTAATAGTTCTTCAGTTGAGCGATATTTAATGTATGCATCCTACGGGAGGTATTTCCCCCTGCGCCTACCCGCTTTATTTTTATTTTCAAAAGTGTAGTATACCATAAGAGTGACTTTTAGAAAGTTTGAACATTCTCACTATTACAGTTCTTAAGATATGCGATGTTAAACATTGGCGTCCTATGGGGTATTCCTATACCCCCGCTGCTATTTTATTTCAATTCCGGGGCTCAGAAGATCCTACTACAAAAAGTTCAGCAAAATGCGTGCAGCGGCTCTTAAGATATGCGATAATTAATATTGGCATCCTATGGGGGTACCAATTCCCCTGCCCCTATCGAAAAAATAAGTAGCCTATTTTATTTTTAGGGCTTACGTGATGTTACTGTAAAAATTTCAGGAAAATCGAATATTGGCATCCTATGGGGGGTACCAATTCCCCTGCCCCTATCGAAAAAATAAGTAGCCTATTTTATTTTTAGGGCTCACGTGATGTTACTGTAAAAATTTCAGGAAAATCGGTTCAGTAGTTTCGGAGTCTATAAAGCGACAAACAAACATACATAATTCATTTTTATATATATAGATAAAGAGTTTAAAAAAGTCTGTATTGCCGCAAAATGTTCTCTTATCATTCTTATAAATACTACATACAATATAAACATGCATCCTCCCCCTGCATTTTTTATTATTAGTAATTGATCAAACATTTTAAACAGCAGATTTGATTAAGAGCATGCGAGTAAATTTTGTTGCCTCCAATCGATTATAAAACACTCCATTTTGGTACATTATGGACAATTATTAAATGCTGTTAGGTCAATGACATGTTTTTGTGTGTGTTTTTTTATTTTTTTTAACAAACTGTATAAAAATGCAGAGAATTAAACTTATTAAATGTCCTAGGATAAAGTAAAAAATTGGATTTTTATTATGGTTAAATTAGTCCTCCATCAAGAATGCACAACCATATTATGGTTGCCTTCGAACATGTTTTGGTAAATAATAACTAAAATATCTTTAACATTTATAATAGCATGGTTGATTTTCAACCATAGAATGTTGCTCTTGGAAAATGGGAAAATACTATTGCTAATTTAAAAACAAATTATTGTCATATTTAACCATAACATGTTTAAAGGCAACCATAATATGGTTGCGGCTTCTTGGTGGAGGACTTATTTAATAATAATATGGTTGTCAATGACAATAATATGGTTAAATTTAACATATGTTTAACATTTTCTTTATAAATAGTTTTGTTGGAGTTGACCATTTTTAAAAATATTTCTTCTCTGCGTGTGTCTATCTTCTTTAAATTTTATATAATATATTTTAAACATACGAATTCATCCCAGGTGATCTTAAAATCCGTGCTGATAACTTTTTGTTTAGCTTTATAATTGTTGGATGTCATAATTTTGTTTATAACCTTTGTTTCTGTTTTTGACATTGTACAAAGATTTTACAAAAACAAATTGCTTGTGATTTTTGTGCGAGTTGTACTTGTTGTAGTACTGAATTCGCCTTGTATGTAGTAAACTGTATTTTTAAAATTAGTATGCGCTATAAATAGTATATAAATATAAATCGATTTTAAAATCGTTAGAAATTCATCACACCATTACAAAACGATGGTTTTGAAATCGATCGGTTTTCATTACAAACCTGATATAAAATGAGAGAAATCTTTTAAAACTCGTATCGGAATATAATTTCTAATAAAAATTATTTACTATATGTATATTTTATTTACAGTCAAAAAACTTATAAATTTATTTAATATGGGTCCATTTAACATACATATATAAAGGTATGTGATGAAAAACAATCGTTTCCAAAACAATCGATTTTAGCAGGTGTGATGAATTTCGACCGATTTTAAAATTCATTTCTGAAACAAAGTCTTAATTTTTTGTTCAAAATACAGTTTAATTGACACATATAATAAGACCTAAATCGTTTTGTTTTCAAAATAGTTTTTCATCACATACCTAATACCACTGAATTTTACACAAATGAAATAAGTATGTACATAAGGGTTGGTCTAAAAAATAAGGTTATCCAATCAAACCTTAATCAATGATAATTCAGTGAATCTTTAATATTGCCAGATTAATTAATCGTCAACGTGAAAAAGTACTTGGTAATTGTTCAATTATGTATAAGCTTTTATTTGTTTATTTTCATATTCCGCATTTATGCATAACAGCTTAATACAATTTTAATAAATTGTTAAAAAAAAGTGCTTAAATAAGCTACGTTTCAAATTTGAATTAGTCCTTGCACTTTTTTTGTTTATTTATTTTAGCTTCCAAAGCCAATGAAATTAGTATTTTGGAGTAAAATGATAATGTTAAATTTTTTTAAGTATTTAAAAATATGTTATGTTATAAAAGATAATTGACTTAGGCTGGGTTTTTGAGATCTCAGTTAAACTAGGTTTTGTTAACCGGATAACAGATTGGTGCTGCCATATCCAAGTTTGTATACAAAATTTTGACGGAACAGCTTAGTTTTGCTTAAAATGTTGGTCTTTAACGAAATAATACAAAAAAATTACATTACGACGGAAAAATCCGAGTTTCAGAGTACGTTAAATTAAGTTTAAACTTAATCCATATCTCAAAAACCCAGCCTTAAAGAGGCTTGTTATATTGTTACTTTGTGAATTATATTCAAACTTTGCATGTGTATGTTGATGGCGTTACTTAAATTTTTTGTTTGTTCACAGAGAAAAGAAAGAAACTTAATAAAATCCGTAGAATTTTAAATATAAAAAAGTTTTAATACAATTTTTAATAAGAAGGGAAAACTATTTTTACTATATCCCCCTACATTTGCATTTGGCATTTGTCTACCAGAATAAACTAGAGCTATTTAACAAAAATTAGGTACGTCTTTTTATATTAAGCCATCAATGTACATATACATTTTGATGCATATAAAATCGTTATTATTAATGATGCTGAAATGAAAGTTTTTTCTTTAAGCACAATACATAAATGTAGGCATATAACAGCCATACCTAAATAAGAGCGGAACGCGTTTTCTAACTTTCAAAAATCCTCATGCCCATACAGTTTGTATGAAGCATCCCTAAATAGCGCGGCGTCAATGCTTTGCAATTGGAAAATCCGATTTTGACAGTGCGTTAAAATAAGCAGGGTTGTTATAATTGTGGTTTTTACAGCCCTGTTTTAATCTTTGATAATAAATAATGGCAAATTAGCTATTTTTTGGTCAAACTAGCGGTTTTAATTCCATTTATTATTTCTTTTATGAGGGTTTTAGTAAGCACGAACGTTAACACTACTGTTTGTGACACAACGCCGACGCTCTTGTTTAAGGCCATGTCAGATAAAACTTTTGCTTCGCGTTGCGTTACCGATTCGCTTTGACATCTAAGATAAAATATACGTACTTATACGAAACATGTCACATAAAGTACTTTCAAAGCGGAGCGAAGCAAAAAGTTAGCCAACTCTCATCTTTTTGCGCGCTTTGACAATTGGCTAGTATAATTTTCTTTTTTTTTTTAATTTTTTTTGCCAAATTCAATTCCAAAAAACCGTCCAATTAAATTTTTAACTTTTATTTTTGTAACAAATAATTAAATGTACAAATTACCAACCGCTTTTATACGTAAACAAACAATGCGTGAGTGTTGTCAAAGTTTTCATTGTGGCATACACCTTTTGCTTTGCAATTTTCTGCCGAAGGTAGAACCGTCACGCAAAGCGACAAAGTTGTATCTGACACGGCCTTTAGGTTTGGCATATCAGCGTAAAGGCTACGCGGAAGAAAACGTTCCGCCTTCCGCTCTTATTTACGTTGCCTTTACACATGCAAGTAGTGGCATGCCACTGTTCTATACATATTATCAACGAAAAAGTGTTCGAAATAGTCGAATTTAATGCCATTTGCGTTTCTGTTTACACATGCCACTGCCAGTTCATTTTCAAAATGTCGTCGAAGCGTCAACTTGAGATAATTTGTTTACATCTCAAATTAAAAAAAAAAGTACCAGAAAACAAAAAAGAGTTGCCGACTTCATCACATAGTTTTAGTTTTGGGGAAATAGTTTACATTTATTTATATTAGCATTGTTTTAGCAAAATTAATGCTCTATAATTAGGAAACTTACTTATTTTGACGCCCGTTACTACAAATTAATCATAAAAATGCATTTAACAGTTAAAACTTAAATTACAGTTCGACAACAATCCAGTCGATTTGCATTAAATATTGAACAGGGTAACATTGCTAATCGTTTTGACATTTAGTGGCATGCAAGTGCCAAATTTCCACTCGCATGCAATTTTTGCTGCCACTGGAGCTGCCATTGCGAAAAATGTGAGTGTATTAGTAAAAAATCGTGAGTGTATTGAGTTTTTCGAACTGGCAGTGGCATGTGTAAATGCTAGGTTAGGTACGGCTGCAAGTCATGCTCAGACTTGCAGTTCTTTACTATTGGTGAAATGATATGGCGAAAAAATATGTATATGTATGTATATCGAAAAATCGGATTTTTTAAAATTCAGATTCAGATATCTATGAGAAGGAACAAGATATCACAAAGGTTAAATATTTATTTTAAAGGTAATTGGTAGCACTTTCATGCGAAAGATTAAATTGTGCATTTTTATGAAACTTTAAGCGAATATTTCGTGAAAACCTGATGCGATGGAGAAATTCAAATAACAGATTCTGATTAAGGCCAACTCAAACCTTTAGAAAAGTATTCTCTGGTTCATAGGTTAAAAATTTGTTGTTTTTTCATTTTACGATTTGACTGGCTCATCATTTTGGTAATGATAGCTATACTTTTACTTCAAAAGTAAATAAAAATATGTAAGTACCAGGGATAACTACAACCAAAAATTGTAGTTACTCTCTTAGAAACTACACAAAAAAGAAATACATATTTTTACAAGAAATGTTTTCAACCATACATTTGTGCATACATACTATCTTCTGCATAAAAATTCTATTTTCTAAGATTATTGGCAATTTGTAAACAAAGATGAATGTTATATAACATTTATTTAAAGTCACATTAACAAACTAATTTACAGTGATAATGTCTTAATTAGCATAAAACGCTTGCTAAGTATTTACATTTCAAATGTACTAAATAGTACCTACTTGCAATATAATAAAATACGATGTCAAACACAACTGACTAGGAAAGGGGTATGTATATATTTATTTTCCCTTGATGGAAAGTTCAGCGACAAGCATTTGCAATATTTTAAAAACGTTCTGTTCGTATAAAGTAAAGAGTAAATATTTCGACACAGCAGGTATAAAGCCTATGCTTTCTAATCTGGTTCTTAAGAGTTAAACCACGATGCACTGCATTAAAATAAGCTTTACCTCCCAAATCTAACTAACCCTGAATATTTTTAAAATATAGAATCTGGGAATTATTTCTTTTTCATAAGTTACTTTATTATATTCAACATTTTTTATTTTTCGAATTTATTCTATGAGCTAAATTTCAGTTATGTATTTTACAAAACTTTTTGTAATAGTTCTATTCCTTGAATTTTTTAGGAATGACCTTATACACTACCAGACTATTATCTTGTATCTTCTTGTTATATTTTCCTTAGCTATCCTTTGGATAGCAATGAAGTAAATTGTATGTATAGAAAAATTTACAATTATTAGACACCAGCAAAATATAATGCATCTTCTGGCCCGCTACGGCCTTTGTAAGTAACATTATCCAGTGTGGCACAAAGAATGCTGACGAAGGCCATGTTGGGCCAGAAAATGCATTACATTCTGCTGGTGTCTAATAATTGTAAATTTTTCTGTAAAAAAATAGCATCAAAATTTATAAAGCTTAAATGTTTCAAACGATTTCTTTCTTATGTTTTGATGCACCTTGATTTAGAAAATATCCTTTCACTTATTGCTGACGTTGGAGAGAATAAAAGTCATAACTCTACATCTATTACACTCGCGAGATAGGTAACATTCAAGGCGAATTCAACTACAGGTGGTGTCTAAACGCCATATGATTTTGACAGTTCGAGCCAATTTGTTTTGATTTGTTAGTGTTTTGTTAGGAAAATTTTACATTTTGGACCGTAAACACTAACAATGCAATGCAAAACACCCTATGTAGTTTCTGTTGTTTTTGGATTGTTGTAGTTCCGACACCACCTGTATTTGAATTCGCCTTGGGTAACATTTATACATTTCAAATTTTTCGTATGAAATAAAAGATGTTGGCAAGCCTGCCATATTCGGCGATTTACCGGCATCATGACGTTTTTTTGCCTTCAAAATTAGCAAAGTGTCGATTTGCCGATTTTTGCTACATTTTTTTTATAAACACGGTAACTTTGCTTGTTAACGTGTAATTTATTAATTTTGGGTAAATTTGGAGCATTTGTCATAACCTATACAACCAAATGGAAAGTCTTTTTAAAACTGTGTTAACTAATTTTATAAAAAACGATTAAAAAATTGAATTTACTTAAAGGTATTTATGAACACAAAGAATTTTTTGAACTTTGATGAGGAGTATTTGGGGTTATTGGCTAATGAGTTACTATATAAATCAAAACCCAACAAAAGCGAAATTAACAAAATTGTTAAAAAATTATTAATTTTTATATAGAACTTTCAAATCAAATATTAAAACGTTTTGAATTTTAACAGAAATCTAATAAATCTTTAAATATGATTAACCCTAACAAAATTATGAAAAAAGAAAATATTTCTTTTATGGAAATTCTGAGCTTTTTCCAGCTTTATTTCTAAAAAAGAAAAACAAATTTAAGACTCTGAATTTAGAGAGTAAAATTTTTTAAACTTTTAAGAAGATTTAAAAGGAATTGAAGTAAATTTGCATACTTTTTCGCAAAAAATTTCAAACTGAAAACGTGGGGATTCTATGCATGCATTTCCAGGGGTTCGATTCTGGTTCTGTGAAACTGTGGTCAGTGTTTTTCGCCTCGGTGACGACAGTGTAATTTTTTTTGTTTATTTACATTCATTTTCGCCGTATAGCCAGCGTTACCGTTATGCGACTAAAGGCCAGTATTTATTATCCTACACAATCGTACGGTTCATTCACACGAAAATCTGACACAATTCTACCCGGCATTAAAAAATGTTTGCCAAATATGCTGTCAATGCCACAAAAAATGTATAATTTTATGAAAATTTTCATAAACATTTGCAAGTCGGTCAGACTTGTCAAAAAAAAAATTTTGAAGCCACTATCATTCTTTATTAGTCACACGATTTTTTTTTTGGCAAATCGTACGACTTAATAGGATAGTGTATCGCCGGCTTAAAGTCGCATTTTACCCCTCTTTTGACTGTATTTATTCTTGTCTCTTTGTATGTAAATAAAGTTATACTACTTTAAGCTCGTCCAATTAACAAGTAATCAGTAAAGCTATGATCCCACTTGTCAAATATTTGACGAAAAAAACGGGACCAAAAGGCAAACTAAAATACAGTTCCCTTTAATTCCAATATTTTTTTTGATGATAATACCACATCTTACATAAAACAGTTTTTTTCTATGTCTAGCCGTATAATTAGTTTTATTTTATGATATTAAGACCATGTTAAATCTCACAAACTATTAACACAAGTTGTGATTATGCTTATTTGGTCAAATATTTAATAAGTGTGACCGTAGCTTAACTGTTTTTGTATAAATGATTAAATAAAAATTATATGCGGCAGTGGCACAAAATAGATTTCTTTATATCTGATGAACGACGGCATTAGGTAAAGTTTTCAAATTTCGTACAAATTGGTACCAATACTTCTGCAACTACACCTGATCCAAAAACAACGACAGCAGGCAACTTGCTTGCAAGTAGAATGTATTTCGTATTTTAACTTGTATTCATTGTTTAAATTTTCAATTGTACCATCGACAATAAAAACACAACACACCATCTCAGCGTTGCCAAATGTGCCGATATATCTTTTTTTTGCAGTTTTTTATTTCAAACCCCGTGTTTTTAATCAATATTATTCGAATAATAAAAAGAAGCATTTAATTACACAGGCCTGCGAAATTATAGTTTTTGCAAGTTTTTTTTAAACTATTATTATTTGTAGTTATTGTCGTAAGAGTAACGGGAAACGATATTGATATGATTCATAGCATGCACCGATGTAGTTATACTTCTCTTTAAGGTCCCACCCGGTTAAAAAAATAGCTAAGTTATATTGGGGTTTTCTGAAAATTTTTTTCGTTTTTTGACAATTTTTTTCCTTTAAAAAATATATTTTTTCTCACATGTAATTACAAAATCCATGGTCTTATAAATTAATTGTATAGTCAGTCCAGTTGATTACAAAAATTTAAGGTCATAACGAACCGAGATCGTATAAAAGCTAAGAATCTTATAACAAAAATACATTTATTCTAATGCAACAATCTTATAACTTGTGCCCTCATTTAAAGTTTAAAATGTACATTAGAACCATTTCCGAATTTAAAAAATAACGAGTGAAGAACAAAAAAGTTGCAATAAACTCATGATTGCTTTTTCTTAAATCAAACATTTTTTAAATCTCCATCTTTGGTATCAACAGCCAACGTTTTCATTTTTTTCAAGTTTTTTAAGTCCTCGTCCATATTAAGAAACATTTTCTGACTGTCTTCAAATCTCTTTAAAAACTGCATTGGTGTCAGTACAATAAAACTTTTGTTTTACTGCATTTAAACAATTTATATGCCTTCTCTCTTTGTTTCAATAACAAATTTACAAAAACTGCTCGTACACGAAACAACGACCACGTTTCGTCTTTCCCCTTTCATCATCAAACTCAAATGTTTCGCAGCAAATGTTGCATTACGTGGATGGGTACTAAAGGGTAGTTTACATCATTATACTTTGTACTAATACATGTCAAAAACTCAAGTAATCTGTAAATGTGTGATAGTGTGAATGCAATGTGTTGTGAAAATTACAAGTATTACGAAAAAAAATTTAACATTCCATACGACTTCGTTTTTTGAAATTTTTCTAAACTTTTCATTGGATCAGGGTTGCATTTTAAAAAAAGCGTGACAGTCACAATAAAGCTCATTAGATTTCTATCTCACAAAGTATTATGGAATACGTAAGAAATGTGTGATAGTATAAACAATCCTTAAGGTGCATTTTTTCCCAAAAAAAACAGATTTTTTTGTGGAAATTGTCAGTTTTTTTAAAACAAATATGGCAATACTGCATCATCATGCATTAAGCCATATTGAATTTTATGTCTTTTTGTATTTTTTAAAGCAAATTGGTTATTTTGACAGCAAAAATTGGCGAATTGTTTACATTCAAATCAAAGCGAATTGGCTTATTTTGACATTTCCGTCACAATTCTAGCAACAAAATACCTGCTGTTTTTTCTTTTGTTGCATTGTTGTCGCATTCGTATCGCATGTATCGTATGTTCATACGACGACATAAACCACTTGATTCGCTCTCTTAAACTAGATTGCCACACATGCTGCTCATTTTTATAATGATGTTATTGGGATTTTATTTAAAAGCGATTAAAATGTACGTAAAAATTAAAAATATATTATTTAAAACTTTTATTAATATTATTATTTTATAATTATCACTTTGTTTTATTTAAAATGAATTTTTATTTTATTTTTTTCTTTGTTTTAATTTTTTTGAGAGCTAGTTCCGATAAACTAACGATAATTGTTATCAAAATTGGAGATGATAGTACATTTTTTCTGTTTAGCAACATGTTTCAAAATGAAACGACCTGTTTCGCTCTCAAAATTTTATATGGCAAAACATTTTGTTTCAATAAAGTTTGGGGCGCGAAACAGGAATGGGAGAGCGAAACACGAATATTGCTGTCCGTGTGAACATAGTATTAGCGGTTCTCATATATTTTTCCATATAAAAAAGGAGAAGGTGAAACCAGTTTTTCAAATCGCCAACTTTTCCAAATATCGCCACGTCGGCAAACACAAAATTACATCTGACAGCCCTGCTCGCACGTACTATTAAAAACACTTGGCTGCTGTTTGCCAGTTCTTTTTACATAACAATAAAAAATTCGTTGTTTTTCTTGTAATCTCTCGGCTACCTTCTGTTATTGTACCATGTTATTTGCAGTTAGTTTTGTAGTGTTTAAGGGTACTATCACACTATCACAAAAGTCTTATGCATTCCATAATACTTTGTACGATAGCAATTCTAACTAGTATCACACATGGAATAATCAGCCTTATTACGGTTGTCGTGTTCATATACGACTGTGTGGTTTTTTTTTTTGTTATAGATTAAAGTAACACACAACCTGTTTTCTTTAATCTACTACAATAACCGACTTAGTCGCTTACGACAACGACAACTGTAATAAGGCTGAATAATTGTATATGCATTTTGTCAAATGAATGAAAAGTATGGTGGCATTTATACGATGATTTTTTAGACATGTTTTTTATTTGTAGACGAATTAAGTGGAGAAGAAAGATGGGTAGAATAGAGACATGATTTCTATTCTTCGTGTTTTTTTTTTCTAACATTGCAAATTCCGCTATTGTGTTTTATTTTCATTCGTTTTTCAAAACAAAAATTAATAAAGAAAAATACGCATCATTTAAATGTTAAAAGATTTTGTTAGCAGCTTTGAAAGAAAATTAAAAAATGACGTTTTCAAAATTATCGTATAAAAATAAAAAAAAAAGTTGAAGTCGTATGGGATGTCAAAGTTTTTTCGTAATGCATTCTTGGCATTTTCCAAGGCGAATTTCACAAGGTAAGTGCAACTCAACAACTACAAAAAGTCACGTGTATTTTGTTCTTGCATTTTAATTGCGTTGCCAAAAATAAATCAACAAGACAAACATTTGTCTCAGAAGTTTTTCGGTTGTTTTGGAGCAAAACCTAAACAAAAGTATTTTTTGACGTTTGTGAATTATATTTTGAATTCGCCTTGGTGACAACTGATAAACGGCTGACGTGTTGCACTTACCTTTTTAAATTAGTCTTGCATTTTTATGACACATTGCATTCACACTATCACATTTAAGGCGAATTATTTTTTCAGGTGGCGTTGAAAGCTACACTATGCTACTTTTTTTATTCCTACGCTTATCCCGCAAAGCTCTTAGCTTGTCAGCAGGAGACCAGTCTGGCGAGAATCGAACCCGCAATCCCGGTACTGATAGACTAGCTCACTACCAGCTAGCCTACCGGGGCACCCAAGCATTGTACTCTGTTCAACATTTCACGTAAAATGCTGTCAAAACTCATATTAAAAGAACTTGTGCGAAATTTCTATGAAATTATGTAGATAGAGTTCTCTGTTCAATTTATGAAAAAGTTACGAAATGTTTCGGGCAAAATTTTTTTACAACAGCGAAATAATATAAGCTGGGCCCTATTCCACGAAACAACTTATCAACTTTTCACTTTGCACTTATCAAATTTCATTTTTTGGCAAAGTGATAAGTGTTTCTGTTCCACAATATTCTTTGCAAATCTTACTTTGCAGTAAGCAAAGTTTTAAATATTTGGGGTATTCACAAGGTGTGCTATCATGGTTTATTGTCATAATGTTCTAACAATTTACAATGGTTTAAAAGTATTGTTGTTGGCTTGTAAACAAAAAGTGTCTTAAATAAATAGAACGTTGCTTGCTATGTTTACTGTGCTGTTGTAATTAATAGCACATTAAATTATGAGGGGTTGCTCACAACAGTCGTATTTTTCCATGTTATTTTTTTAAGACATATGACTTTATGACACCTTGTGAATCCCCCAATTATTAAAGAAAAAAAAAGATATTTTATTTGCTAGTTTTCAAAACAATAACGTAAGTGTTTTTTTATAAAATTATTGTTAATAGAATCTGCGAATTATTCCTTTTCATAAGTCACTTTATTATATGATCTAAATTTCAGTTATGTATTTTATAAAGCTTTTTGTAATAGATCATAACTGAAAATTTAGCTCATAGAATAAATTCGAAAAATATAAAATGTGAAATATTATTGTAAATATTTAGAACATACATACATATTTATGTACAGTACAACTTCGATAGTCCGGACATGCGCCAGTCCGGCCACTCCAATAATTCGGACGCTAATACATTTCGGACAATTTAAAATTTTTACCTCAACAAACCGGACAAATTTTTGTTACGCAAGAACAAAAATTAAATGCCGTTGTTTTACCGTTTTTACCTCACATGATTTGGGATTCACACGTTGATTCGCATTTTGTACTGTCATTGCTTCCGTTTTGGTTTTCCTCCATGTTTCTAAATCGTAAACGCAAGCATAAAACACTAAGCGATATTCAGGAAATCGAATTCGAGTGAAATTTAAATCGAACAAAGTTTAAATTATATAAAATTTTTTCCTTTTATAAAACTCATACTTTGAGGACCATTTATCTTTACCAGAACTACTTTTAAAATCAGGAAAAGCCACGTTAATTTTTAAAAAATTAATATAAAATCTCCGTCGATTTTAATTTCCAGAACATGGCTGACTAACTTTAAATGAAAAGTGTGATATTTTACAAAGTCTTGATGAGGGAAAAAAAACTCTATAGTTATTCCTAATTCAACTATTTGCGACATTAAAAAAATAAGGAAAACATAAAACAACTTATTTCGAATACCTATAATAATGTATTAAACCATTTTCTTAATACATACAACTTTTTTTAAGAAATAGAAAAGTTATAAAAAGAGGAAAATCCAGAATTTGAGGAAGGGCTTAACACATGTTTTTGCAACAGAGCAACAATCATATCCTGATTTCATCAGAAATTTAAAAACAAAGGCCAAATTCTTTTATGTAAAGATTTTTGTTTTATTATTCCTACACTAAATCCCGCGAAGCTTTTCGCTTGTCTGCACGGTACTCATAAACTAGCTCACTACCAGCTAGCCTACCGGGGCACCCATATAACAAGTAAGGCGATTTTTCAACGAGCTCAGGCTAGTAAAATAAATTTAAGTTAAGGCATTTTATTAGATATCTAAAAATTTGTGATGACAAAGTTTCCAAAAAAGTAAATTCATGTTTAAATTCTCTTAGATTATTTCAATAAATTTCACAACTATAGTCCGGACAACTCGATAATCCGAACGAGCTTAAAACTATATGTGTCCGGATTGTCGAAGTTGCACTGTATAATAAAAAATTTGAGCTTAAGGTCTTATTTTTTATACAAAAATGTGTTATTTTATCCAAATTTCGGCACTGCTTTGTGTTTCTTCTTCAAGGTTTTTTCCTTTCTTTATTATTTAACAAAATTTAACCATTTTTTGAACAAATTAAAAAATATATAACATATGTATGTATGTATATCAAAATGTCATATTAAAATTTGATCAAGAAGGAATTGAAAAACATTTTTAATTTGATATTTTGATATACATACATACATATCGCACTCTAAACAGGGTCAACACAACATTTTTAAATTTTCACTTTTTGCAAGAAATCGATGTACAGTGGCCATATCTATCTACTGTAAAAATCTTACATCATTTTCTCTAGTATTTTGTCAAGAAAATGCAATTGTAAAGCCCTTTGTGATATAAAAAACCGTTTTTTGTCTCTACTGAAAATTTGTAAGTTTTGAGTTGACGCTCTTTAGAGGAAGCAGTGCGATATGTATATATATATATATATATATGTATCTATTGTTAAATTTGTTAAATAAGAATAAAACCCTAAAGAAGGAACACAAAGCAGCGACGAAATTTTGTATAAAAAACCAAATTTTAAATTTTAATATAAAAAATATGTCCTCAAGCTCGAAAATTTTATTATACAGAACATTTTGCCATTATAAAAAGGGACACATTATCACAGATAAAATTCGTTGTTGTTAAAGGTATTTGAAATATTTTTATGAATCCTAACGTACCTTTGGAAGTTAATGAAATACAATGGAAAAAATACCGTTTGTTAAAAGAGAATTTTAATGATGGATTTTCAATCTAATTTAAATCAGTTTAGGCCAACAATTTATAGCTACAAGGATACGGCAGGTACGTACCAGTTTAGGGAACTTGCATTGGCTGTTCTTTAAATGCTGGTTATTACAACTAGTAATGCCTGTGTTAAAATAATGAACTCCACTAAAACTCGCCTTCGAAGTAGAATGCGATATGAAGTTTTCAACACGTTTTTACGAGTTAAAAGTAATATGAATGTAAATATTACATGTTGCATTTCTTTTGTACCTTCACAATGTATTCCAAATAAGAAGACAAAAAGGGAGTCCATATAATAGAGCTGCAACTACATACAAATGTATTGTATATCCAATATTTGTTTAATACTTACCGCAATAATTATTTTTTTGTTGCTTTAAGTAGACTACTATAAAATATTTCAATTATTGCACCTTTTTTGTGTTCACTAATTATTTTACTTTGTCTAACTAAAAATTAAACAAAATATATCATGGCGACTTTTTTTGAATTGTCGGCGAATATAAGCGATACGGAACAATTTTATTTTTGGGATTTATAAAAAATATTTTTAAAAATACATATATTATTTTCAAAACCCCTACAAGAAGTGGTTGCCCGATACTAACCCACACATATTTTTTTACTAATACATGTGCAGATATTTTCTAGTTTTTTGAACATATGTATGACTGTCATTGATGATAAAATAGCCGTCATCGTTGACCAATGTATGTTGCAGTTTTATTTTTGACATTTTTAGACGTTCAAACTTATATTAAGGTGAATCCCCGAAAATAAAAGTTATTTAAATATTTTTGTAACGAGTGTGGTATAAAAAGATTATATAAAATACATAAAAACAAAATAAATATAAACAACTTGTGAATTGTACAAAATAAAAAGAAATAAAATTGAAAATTAAAATTTTGTACACATCGTGTGAAAATAAAAACGAAATAAAATTAAAAATAAAAAAACTGTGTTAGTAAGCAAAATTTTTCTTGTGTGAAAGTTCTCAGCGTACCTATTTAAACTAACAAAACACATTAAACATTTTTTTTTACCAAAAAGTAGAAATTTTGAGTTAATACCCCTTGTTGATTAAGTGCGATATTGCGATATATATATGTATATATTTATGTATATATATAAAGCAATATTAACTCAAATTATACATGACCCAGAAGAAAGTACAGGAGAGATAACCGCGGCCAAACAAATACTGCCGAGATCGTCTTATGTTTTAAGTGAGGAGGCTGTTTTTAATACAAAGCAAGAACAAATTGCTAATAAGTTGGTGGCGGTCGAAGACAACGTAAGTATCTGACAGTTTTGTTCTTGCTAATTTATCTTTAAAAATGTTATATCTACAAACCGTATCAAAACAGAAATGATGGCGTAGTCCAAGCTGCTAATGAAGTGTAAGGTGGGCATCAAAAGAACGCAAGAATTAATATTTCGTATGACAGGTGAGAAGAGTTATAGCGACATAGCATGCTTCCCCTTCGAACAGCTGAGATGAATGTTACATGAAAAATAAGCTTAGTTTATATGAATAGATCTATGTTGAAGATACCATAAGAACATATATACCTACATTGTTTATAATATATTTATTTATGTCAATATGTTTTTCTGAATTTTATGACAAATTTTTTCAGAATTTTCATAATTGTTAATAAAAAAGATGCTAAACTAACCAAAATATTGAAAAAATTAAATAAATAGATATTTCGATTTTGTTTTTTCTTTAAAAAAAGACATAACACTTAATTCAAAATATACAATGAAAAACATTAATTTAACATTTCTTATTATTGAATATAAAAGTATGAAAAACATTAATTTAAGTTTTTTTTTATTATTTAATATTAAAGTGTAAAATTATATTATTTAAATTAACTTTTATAAAAAGTACCTTTGAATTGGAAGAAATAGTGTTATATTTAAAGTTGTCTATTCTCAACTTTGACTGATATATTCGTCAAAACTGACCATCTACTGTGACTGGTAAATAAATCCAGACTGACTAGTCAACTGTGATTGATAAATTCATCAAGACTGGCCAGTCAACTGCGACTAATATATTCATCCAGACTGACTAGTCAACTGTGACTAATATATTCATCAAGAGTGACGTTAGGCAACATTAGAGCAAGCAGTTCAGAAATATGTTCTATATACGATACAAATTAGAGAAGGATGCAAAATCACACGTACACAAAAGTTTAGGTAATTTTTTTCATATTGGCCTTAAGGAAGTGATAGAAACTGTTTTACGCGATGACCGTTATTATATCAATAATGACAGTCAAATGACTGGTAAAATGACCGTCACTGTTTTTATAGGTAAAGCTTAAGACTTGACGGCTAAAACGTGAACAGTGTGAATCAGCACATATTGCTTGAGTTTTTGACATGTCTTAAAACAAAGAACAACAGCAAGGTGAATTTATAAAGGTTAGTCGAACTCGCCAGCCGTTCGTCGCCGTTTCCACTGCGAATTCAAAATATAATTCCCAAACTTCAAAAAGTCTTTTGTTTATGTTTTGCGCCAAAGTAACCGAAAAAATTTCTGAGAAAAATGTCTGCCTTGGTCAGTTGTTTTTGACAACAAGCAATTAAATTGCAAAAACAAAATACATGTGGCTTTTTGTAGTTGTAGAATTGCACTTACCTTTTTTAAATTCGCCTTGAATAACAGTGTAAAGTACCCTTAAAAGATATTAAACTTCTACATCAGTGATGTTATACGTAGGGAAAAATACCTATTCGTACGCCTCTTATCTTCTAAAAAAATGGCCTTAGGGAAAAGGACAGAGTTTTTGAAATGTAGGGAATTTTCAAAAATGTGACAAGAATATATATATGTATGTATATTTGGCAATCTTTTTCGATTTGTGAAAAAATAGGGATGTTATATACTTTTCAAAAAGTATATAACATCACTGTTCTACATATAAAACGGTCTATGTGTGTATACCTATAATAAGTACTTTATCATTAGAAATGAAGAATTATTTAAGTTATCAGTCTTTAAAAAATATGTACCTATTTGATAAAATGTTATTTGTAATTTATTCAAAAGCCAACAAAATGGTACATAGGTACACTATTTTCGAATTGCTATTATAAATAGTATTTATTTTGTTTAAAAACAGTTATACCTATTAAGGGATTGAAAAGAAGAAAGAAAACTTACCTTTCTTTAAAAAGTTGTAGTCTATACTAATGTATGTAGTAAGTTAATTTTTTTTAATCGTCCAGCGACTTCACAGCAAATTGAATTGGTTATTTTTGATTATTTTTATAATGATGGTTTCGTTGTTGTGTTTTGTGTGCGTGTAACTACTGATCCCATAAAGTGTTTCTTTTATTAGGTTGTTTAACGTAATTTCATGTTAAAACGTGTTTTTACATGAAAAGAGCATTTTGCGGCTTACATTCATTTGTTATATTGTTTTTGTCATTTTACTTTGACAAATTGTAAAAATTGTATGTGTGTGTTGTTTGATCTATTTAACGTACAAAACAATCCATACAAATATGCAAGTACGTACATCAAGAATAATAATAGATATACGACTAAATTATTATAATTTTTTTACTATATACAATGGAATCACACATGTCACTGAGTGAACTGGCGCTTTAGTTGTTTAAGGTTTTGCTTTGTATATGTTTATGTTGCTTTAATGTATTTTAACTACTAGGCACGTACATAGATACCTAAACAAACCCTGTTCTATGTGCCTTTTCTAAGTACTTTCTTGGCAGCCTTAATATTGGGCACTAAAGCTTTGAGTTCACTGCAATCGTCGAGAAAAGGATGTTTTAATAATTCGTCGGCCGTAGCACGTTTGTCTACTTCTACTTGCAGGCAACAATCTAAGAAATCTTGTAGATTGGGGCTAAGTTTGTCCCAACTCTTCACATCAGGTCTACCATTAGCAGCTATCAGATATAGGGCTCTTAAAGGTGTTTCGTACAGATACGGAGGCTGGCCTTCAATCATTTCTATGGCCATAATGCCTATTGACCAGATATCTACCTTTTTTCCATATTTCTTGCGGGTCACAACCTCAGGTGCCATCCAGTAAGGTGTACCCACCATAGTCTGACGTTTTTCATCGCCCTCGATGTTGGCACAGAAGCCGAAATCTGTCACCTTAACAGAACCATCCATGCCCAAGAGCACATTGTCAGACTTGATGTCACGATGTATAATACCTTTCGAGTGTAAAAATGATATAGCGTAAAGGACTTCTCGACAAACACATGCTATTTGTCGCTCCTTCATTACAGTCTCTGTTACGACATCTGTCAATGGACCACCGTCCATATACTCCATGATAACCCATAATTGATCTTCTGGTTCCAAAAAGTAAGCATCCAAGAAATTAACTAAGTTTTTATGATTGAAATCTTTAAGAACTCTTATTTCCGTAAGAATAAGATCTTTGGAAGACTGATTTTTCAGGTCAATAGTTTTTACAGCTACCTGAGTTTCGTTTTGTTTATCGGCCGCTATAAATACAATACCTGAAGCACCTTTGCCCACTTCCATAGTCGTCTTGTAACGCTCTCGGGGATCATCTAAGTTGCAAATAGATCTTAATTCTTCATATATTTCTGCATCAGTCTTTTGGACCCGTTTATCTTTGGAACGTCTTAAAATAGTTTCGTCACCTTCCCCCTCGCCAGTAGTATCCGGAGCGGGCTTAATGATAATGGTGTCTGTGTTTATAGTGTGATTACCTTCGTTAGTAGAAATTGTGGTTAAATCATTACGACCCTTAGACAAACTAGGAGGGAGTCCTTTTGGCTTTGCTTTTATCTGAGGTTTTGGTGGTAGCGTTTGAGTTTTTTTGGCAGGCAATGGCGGTGGCAATTCACCTGTTATATCAAGCTGTGGTTTCAAAGTTTCTCTTTGATCCAAAGTGGACTGTAATTCTTTAATAACATCATTGAGTCCTTGCAAACCCACTGATACATGCTGTTGGTCATTGAAACTATTATTGCTACTACTACCACAAGTGCTGCTGCCACTAGTCGTGCCACTACCCTCGCTGGAGCGTTCATCTTCAGCACTATCTAAGTCTTGAGACTTGTGTTTATTTTTATAGGTGACGTAGTTGTCGATTTCCTTTGATTCTTCATGGATGGCTTCTTCGGTTATAAATGGCTTGAAAATAGCTTCATTTTCTTTCTTTTTAATCGAGTAATTATAAAACTTTACAGCTTGATAGGCAGCATCTGGATTTTTGCTTTGTTCATCTTTAGATATTTGATTATTCATTAACCGCAGCCAAGGAGCCGGCAGCCCCTCTAGTACGCCAGTTTCTTCATTGCGAGAAACGTGGAAATGTCGCTGGAAGTTAGTAGGATTGCCTATTTCCGAAATAGGTTCCTTTTTACGAAACCAACCCTTGATGCCAGTAAAACTAGTCATGTTTATGTGTTTTTTTTAATCAACTTTAGAAATAATTATAAATGTGATATTTTTGTTTATTATTTCAGTTTATTTGGTCCTAGTATTTACGGTGTTATCTAGTCCATGCAAATGAATGCTCTTGTTTCCCTCTTGTTTATACTGATGCATGTATCGAGTGAGTCATGCAAGTTTAGTAAGCCGCTAATAACTACCAGCGACAACACAATTCTCACAATTTTATTAATTTATATTTTCGCTTTCCACATTCTTCGAATATAAAATAACGTAGCAACGAAAAAACACCAACACAAAGCCACTAATAATACCACACGATTGCTACTATTTTGTACTAGAACGGCCACTATTTACGGACAAGACAATTGAACTCCCCTCTTGCTATTTTTTAACTCACTGCGCTTTTGTTATCACACTTTTAATAAAAAATTCCAGATTATAACTTTTACATATTTTAAGCTTTTTTATTTGTAAATTTTATATTATTACAAATTATATGTTGGGTTTTGGTTTATTTTTACATATTAATTAGATGTATTTTTTGAATTTAATTTTCTTAAATTTCTACAATTACATTTGAATTACACATTTTCTTTGTTTTTCATTTTCCTTTTTGTTCTTTTCTTATATTTTCTCTTTCTCTCTACCTGCTTTTTTAAACCATCAAGGAGATTAAATTAATTTTTTTCTGGAATTTGCGTTCCTTTATAAATTTTTTTTTTTGTTACACTCACACATACACAAAAGGAGTGGCACTTGCTGTTTTATTGTAAATTTTGTAGTTTTTTTAGTATTCGCTAATATATTCTTAACAACCCAACACAGTATTTCAATTCATTGCATTACATTATTATTCATTCTTAACAAGTTTTTTTACTTAATTATTTAGTGTCACTAAAATTAATCAATTTCTGCTACTCAGCACTCACACAAAAGTTAACTATCTATTTCTCAATGGTTGAATATAATAGGGTTGTAAAACTTAAGATTATTTTGCTACTGAGTACTCAAAAACTCAAAAGTAACCATGAACTACAACACTAAACTTTAAACAGTGCTGGCGATATTTTTTTCACCCGTAAGTCATCGTCCAGACCTGCAATTTTTGTTGCAGCAATTCTTAACTACCCGACCACACGCGCAATATGTTTGGCAATTATTGCAGTGGCAACGGTTAAACTCTATATAAAAACTCTAATATTTTTGCCAGCGTTTTTTATATATGAAGTTTGACGCAATAATTGCCAAACATATTGTTGGTGAGAGGGTTGAGAAGATTGGGTAGGGGTACTCAGTGTCAACGATTTTATAAAAAACGCGCTAATATGGCGAGTTTCTAATAGAGTAAATAAATCAAAATTGTCTTGTCCCTTTTTGCATACAAATTGTCTTAATAACTAATAATTAACAAAATAATCAGTGGAAAAATATTACTAAAACTAAATTATTTGAGTTGAGAGATATTTCAGTTTGTTTAACTTGATGTGGCTGTAGGAAAGACAGGATAAAAATACAAAAATTGCAAAACTATAACTTTATAATCTGGACACTGTTATGTCATATTGAAATAAAACGCCCTTTATTAACTATTTAAAATATAACTAATTATAAAAGATTTATTAATTTATTTGTGATATAAAGAAAGTAGATGATTGAATGCACGCTAGTTAAAGATTGACTAACTGATACATAAAATTAAGAAGGATAAGTATATAAAGAATTGAGAAATGACAGATTATAAAGAAGGGTTACCAACTATTCATTATGTACATTACAGGACACTAATGGACAAAAATTACAAGTCTGCACACATTCTATTTGTTTCATTAAATATTTCATAAAACAGATGCAAAATCCAAATATGCCCACAAACTTGCGCCGAATAGTTTTTCCAGCTCCTATTACCACCCAAAGGCACAAACACATTTCAACAACAACAAACACATTTAATTAAAAGTGTTACCGGATTTCTGCTTAAGAAAAAACCTACTTTTCAAATAGCTAATATTTCCGAAAAGGCCCCACAACAGACGGTGAAACGCAATTGCAACGAAACCGTTTTGTAATTATTGGTTTGAAACTAGTAGCTCGTTTCTGTATTCCTCGCATCATAAAATTTCTCAAATGAAGTGTGAAACAAAAAATTCAATCGTTCCTCGATTTGTGAGAAAAAAGTGTTTCTGTATTTGAATGCGAAAACAGACAACACTTATTCTGTTCTTACTGAAATATACCCTTTGTACACTTGCATACATTTGGCAGGAACGCATGGAAGATGTTGAAAATGTAAGTCATGCGTTCACACTTGAAACATCTAATAGCATTTTTACTCTGATCAATATCTAACATCTACCATCAATTTGCAAAGATGTTAACATTTTTCCATATGAATTACATAGGGCAAAAAATAGACATCTTTCAACATCTTTACAAGATGTTCCTATCTCATTTCATTCCATTCTACAAGAAATATATATGACTGCTGTTGGCAACCGCTTATAATTTAGATATCTACTGTACAGTTATGACGAATCAATGAACACCGAATTAAAATTTTTATATTGTTTGAAGCACAACAATTTTGTTAAATATTTGTAAAATATAACAATATAAAGAATGCATGTATTATATGCATATTATATCTTTTCAAAAGTTGTTGATTCATAGAATACGACTGCCAAACACCCGAAATCTATATGGGTTCACCCATATAAATCTACCGTACCCTATGTGGCCCTATAACTTTGAAAAACCATTTCGACTTACCTATTAATAACGTTATTAATAGGTAAGTTTGTGTTAACACTGTGCTAGATTTTGACACTTACTCTTTGAGACAAGCCAAGTACGCTGAATCCAATGTTGGTAACCTTTTTTTATGTCAGCTCTTGTTTTCGAGCTCTTGTTATTTCGAAAATGGAGGAGGTTGCACAGCATATATTCATTTAACTCAAAAACCCGTTAGTTTATTGAAATTACTAAAAACCAGAATTCCGCAATAAAATTACATTTCACTTTTTTCTAATATGCGCTGTCGTTTTAGAAGCATAATTATTTTGTTTTGCCAACATTTTGAAAATTTCGTTTTTTAAAAATTCAAAAAAATTGGAAAATGCAAGCCAGAAACGATTGAATTTGGAGGTCGGCCATACATTATATCCCACTAAGTGCGACTCCTGGGCATTTTTGGGTATTTTTCTTCAATGTATTTGTAGTCTGCATTGGAAATTTTATATGGGAGCACTCTTAAGGAATGGAGATAGCTGGTAGGTATGCTAGAAATAAATGATTGAGATGAAAAATCAAGTGCGGATGGCCATACATTTGAACCATCCTGCGCCCTGCATGGAGCCAAATTTAAGAATTATAACCATAGAGATATGCTAAAAAAAATTGGTAAATTAACGTGCTGAGCCAAATAGTTAATGCTTTTTCACAAATCATAACTTAATTTGTCTTAATTCCGTAAAATATTAAAATAAATTGAAAAAAAAAAGTTTTTTCGAAAAATAGAGCTATCTAAAAAAAAACTAATGTCCAAAAATAGTTTAATGGAACCAGAAATCTTTAACATTATTTAAGATTATGTTTTGTTTAATGCGTATGCATAATAACATAAATTCATGTTAAATAATTAGAGAAATATGTTTAAAACTTTAAGTGTGTTTTTCTCATGTTTTCAAAAATGGAGTTATCTACTTTTCCCAAATGGCCACAGAAATAATGATTTCTAAATGTTTCTAATGATTTCTCAATGTTCTCAACTTAAAACTGATTTAACACTATGTATATAGCGCTATTGAAAAAGGATTCACAGGAATCAGAAAATTGTATCACAAATTATTCTTTGAGTTGGTTCAGAGGTAGGGTACTATTTTCTCACCACGAGAGCATAATTTATGATCGAAAAATTAGCTCATATGCGGCTTTTTGCGCATGAAGCTGATTCCTAAAAGATTCGATTATGATACAAAATGCTAGCTGGGTTATTGCTGTTGTTATTGTCGATTTGCACCACATAACGTTGTTTGGTTTCTGTCGTTGCGATTCTTACTTTAAAGGGGTCTGTTCACGTTCAAAATGCTTGTCATGCCGGCGAATTCACTCGTGTACGTGTGCTGGACGTAATATTCGCCGTCATATCTAAATTTTTTGATTTTCCATCCTGCATCGTCGGTGTCACACATATGAAAAATTAAAATATTTAGATATGACGGGAATATTACGTCCAGCACACGTACACAAGTGAATTCGCCTGCACGACAAGGATTTTGACCCTGTACATACCCCTTTATGGGCGAGAGGGGAGAGAGATTCGTTTTTTTCGCTCATTCGTTCTCATTTGACAAAAAATGTGTTTAAGTTCGGTTGCAAAATGTAAACATAAAAGCAAGTAACAGCCATACCTAAACAAGAGCGGAACGCATTTTCTAGCTGTCAGAAATCCTCATGCCCATACAATTTGTATGAAGCATCCCTAAATAGCGCGGCGTCAACGCTTTGCAATTGGAAAATCCGATTTTGACAGCGCGTTTAAATAAGCAGTGTTGCTATATTTGTTGTTTTGACAACCCTGTTTTTATTGTTTGATAATAAATATTGGCAAATTAGCTATTTTAAGGTGAAACTAGCGGTTTTAATTCCATTTCTTACAATTACGAACAATACGCTCACATGTGCGTATTGTACAATGTTGTCAACACTTTAAAAAAATATTTTTTTTTAATAAATTGCGTTCGCGTACACAATATACAGTAAATGAGCGCACAAATTGAGACCGTAAAGTGACAGTTCTTGACTGGTTTGGTTAGGTTAGGTTAGAATGGCCGGTCACAAAGACCCCGCATAGACCAAATAGGTCCCTAGCGTTACCACGTTGTACGATAACCCGTAGAAGAAAGTTATAAATAAGAAAGGTCATTCCGGTGTGATGGTACTCAGAGTTCCCCACACTCTCTTGACGAACGCCAGGAGTCTCATTAACCCAAATCCAGAGATTTCCCCGAGATTTTGGAGGTAATGATCTCCCAGACAGTCCGCCCTAGAGCGCACGAGTGCCGGACAGTAGCAGAGTATATGCTCCACTGTCTCCTTTTCCCCTGGTACCCCACAGAATCTGCAATTGTCACTATTCAGCCGCCCCACCCTCTGGGCGTATACCGCAGTCCAACAGTGACCCGTTATAAAACCTACCAGAAGTCTACAGTCACTTCTCGATAGCGACAGAAGAATTTTCGTCAACTCCGGATCATTGGATCCCCACATTACCTTGGAAACCCTGCACGTTCCGGTGTTTTCCCAAACTACCTCTGATCTCCTCCGTATAGCAGAGTCCGTATCTCTCCTAATATTCCGAATTGGAGCCGGGATGGCCATCACCCTATCGTATGGTAAATGGACCCCCCGTTTCGCCAATTCGTCCGCCTCCTCGTTGCCCTCTATGCCTTGGTGACCGCGAACCCAGTAGATGTGTACCCTCCTATTGGCACAGAGTCTATCTATCGAGTCTCTACACTCCTGGACGATAGAAGAGTATGAATATTTAGCGGATATCGCCCTGATCGCTGCCTGTCTATCGATGAAAAAGTTTATGTGTGAGTTCCTAGTACTGGAGCTACGTGCCAAATCAGCAGCCATCTTGGCCGCAAATATCTCCGCCTGGAATTCGCTACAGTAATCGGGAAGCCTATACGATTCCCGAATATCCAGTTCCCGGCAGTAGACTGCAGCTCCGACTCTGCCCTCCATTTTGGAGCCATCAGTGTAGAAACTGAAGGTCCTGTGGCCAGACCGGAGCCCTGCTAACCAGCCGTCCTCCTCCAAGGTAACTCGCAGTTTCCTTCCAAATGACAGTCTCGGAATGGTGTAGTCACTGCTATAATCTATTCCCCTTATAAAACTGCCGTGACCATAATGTCTGTGTACTACAGTCGGCGTACTACGCAAAGCACCAGTGATGCTAAGTTCAGCGAGTCTCTGCACGCCCATTAGCATTTTCCGCTACGATATCTTATCTAAGGCCGTCCACCACACAAGTATCCCGTAGAGTTAAGCTAGATTTACACGATTGAAATTTTCTTCAAAATTGTTCTTCAAAATGCTTCAAACTCGTGTAAACAGCAAAATTTCCTCAAAATTTATTGATCAAAATTTATTTCAATAATATTGATCAATAAATTTTGAGGAAATTTTGCTGTTTACACGAGTTTGAAGCATTTTGAAGAACAATTTTGAAGAAAATTTCAATCGTGTAAATCTAGCCTAAGATTGGTCTTGCTACCGCCGTGTAGACCCAATGTATAAGAGCAGGGGTTAGACCCCATGTTTTGCCCAGCATTTTCTTACATGCGTAGAGCGCATTCGTTGTCTTTTTCACTCTTTCTTCCACATTCAATCTCCACGATAGTTTGCTATCCAGTATTACTCCCAGGTACTTTGAGTGGTGCTTTAGTTCCAGGCTAGTGCCCGCTAGTTTAGGCTTCCTCCATGGACCAATTTTGTACCTCTTCGTAAATAGTATTAGGTCCGTCTTCTCGGGATTAACTCCCAGTCATACTCCGGCCGCCCACTGGCTGACCAACGTCAGTGTAGCCTCCATTACAGAACTAATAGTACTCAGATCCTTGCCAGCAACTATTACCGCCACGTCATCTGCGTATGCAGTTATCTTTGCATTGGTGAGAGCACCCCTCCCTGTGGAGTTCCCCGGTGTGCCCTCCTCGTTATCCTGGAGTTACCCCATGCCGCAGATAAAGTTCTGCACCTTAGCAGGTTACCAATCCAGTTTTTAGCGTGTGAGTGTGCCCCCGTGCGACACAAGCTAGCCAAAATTGCCTCTGTGGACACATTATTGAATGCTGTCGCGATGTCCAGGAACACGCCCATAGCGAAGTCCTTATAGCTCAGGGTCTTCTCAATCAGTGAGACAACTGAAATGGAGTGCCGTCTCAGTTGATTTGCCCCTCGTGTAACCGTGTTGATTAACAGAGGGAATGGTCGGCCCCATGTTACCCTTGACATGATAGTCCAAAATTCTCTCCAACGTTTTCAGCAAGAATGATGTGAGACGAATAGGTCTGAAATCTTTCGGGTACATGTGATTGCTCTTACCTGATTTCGGTAGAAATAAAATCTTAGATATCCTCCAAGATTTAGGCACATAGTTTATCCTAAGACATCCCTTAAAGATTTTTACCAGCCATGGTACTATCCGTTGTCTACCCCGCTGTAGTTGCGCCGGGATGATTCCGTCAAGACCAGGCGACTTGTATGGCTGGAACGAGTCAATGGCCCATTCCACCCCCTCGTAAGATAAAATATCGTTATCACAATTTGCTATAAAAGAAGTTTCATCAGTTGGAATAGGAACCTCAGAACAGCCCGGAAAGTGTGTATCCACGAGTACCTCCAGCGTCTCCGTGCTGCTCTTTGTCCATTCTCCCTTTTCCATACAGACTGTACTTGGCATTACTGTACTGCTCACTAGCAACCTCCGCAGTCTTGCCGTTTCAGTCGTCTCTTCCATATTATCGCAGAAACTATTCCACGAAGTTCGTTTGGCTCTTCGCACGTCGCGCTTATACACCCTAAGAGCGTCCCTATACTTCTTGACTATAGTTCTATTATTAAAAAAAGGGAATTAAGCACAACAAACAAAATCTTTTAATAAATAATAGTATTCCTAAAAACAACTTTGATAATAAATTTTTGCAAGTGCACGTGCATAAAAAACTGAACTGGCAAACTGTTTTTATTTTTATTTCTTACGAAAGCAATAAAAGCACTTTGTTTTTTTTTTTAATATGTTTTTTCTTTACACACTTACAACTACAATCAATGTTGGGAGAATTCCAAATAATTGTAGTGGGGAATGTAAGAAAAGATAAACTCATCACTGATTTATTGTTTGGTATTTTGTTTAAGCTTTGATATCGTTGCAAAAAAGACTTTTTGAGTGTTTGTAGGTAATTCTTATTCCCTCTGTAGTCTTGTTTGCTGATAGCTTTGGCTTTTCTAAAATTATTTAGGAGAACGATTCCTGAAGATCTGGCCTAAGCAACCAGTTAAATGCGCATAGGAACAGCTTATTCTCCAACAATAAATTTCAGTATTTTTTTTTTTATATCAATTATTAAAAAAGGGAATTAAGCACAACAAACGCAATCTTTTAATAAATAATAGTATTCCTAAAAACAACTTTGATAATGAATTTGAAAAATTTTTAAAAGCACTGGAAACTTTTAAAACTCAATTGGAAATGCTGTATTTCAAGCTTTTAAGAGGCGTGTACTTAATACTAAGATCAAGTAGTTTCTCAAGAATATTAAAGCATCCAATGTTGTATCTGCTTAACAAGAACGAATTTTTTTGTTCATTAGAAAATCATCTTTCGCATTCAACACTCGTAATAGAATTGGTTGTAAACATTTAAAATTAAAATTTAAATACGCGTAGAAGAAAATATTTGTAAAAATGATTGAAAAAAGTAAAAATAATTAAAAATATAAAAAAAAAAAAATTAGGATCCTGAAAATCCCGGGACTAAAAATTAGAAAACCCGGGAATCAGTATTCGCCTAATCCCGAAAATCCAGGGATCGGAATTTCCCGATTGGAAGCTCTAGCCTGGACACAAATTGGCCAGATCAAAAAAATAAAAAAAAAACAAATATTAGAGATTACACAAAATAATTTCTTTGTATTTTCCATAAATGTTCGTGTTATAAAAAGTATTTAATCGAGTGCCGTTAAGTAGTCAAAAGTGTAAACATTTTCCAACATTAATTTGCTATCAGCTGTTTCCTATATTTTACGAATTTTTACAAGTTTTCCGTTCGCGTACTCTTTTGGGCCACAGCTTTTTTTGAGAGTAATTTTTAAGTTTACTAAATAAATACTCATTTACTGCCTTTTACTGTAAAAGTAATCGAACGCACCTAATATATCGTTTTTCTCCACATTATTTAATAAGTTGCGCATTATAAAAAAGTAAGTCAAAAGAGTTTTGATTGTATCCAATATATTGTGCCATCTACTAATATTTTATCAGTTATCGAACAATAATATTGCAAATTTGTGGATACCTGTACTGTTTTCTGTATTCATTTGAAGTTTGTCTGTTTTTTGAAAATGTGCATACATGGCACAACTGTTATTCAATATATTTAAAAATAAACCAAACCTACGCATAAAAAAATATTTCTTTTTGCGCAACATAAATCAAAAGAGTTTTGATTGTATCCAATATATTGTGCCACCTACTAATATTAAATCAGTTATCGAACAATAATATTGCAAATTTGTGGATACCTGTACTGTTTTCTGTATTCATTTGAAGTTTGTCTGTTTTTTGAAAATGTGCATACATGGCACAACTGTTATTCAATATATTTAAAAATAAACCAAACCTACGCATAAAAAAATATTTCTTTTTGCGCAACATAAATCAAAAGAGTTTTGATTGTATCCAATATATTGTGCCACCTACTAATATTAAATCAGTTATCGAGCAATAATATTGCAAATTTGTGGATACCTGTACTGTTTTCTGTATTCATTTTAAGTTCGTCTGTTTTTTTTTAAATGTGCATGCAATGGTTTTGCTTGTGCGGGGTTGAAACTTTACGCTAACGAATATATTCCCTTCTTCGCGGTTTCAAGCAATAAGTCTAGTCTGTGTACGGCCATTAATAGAATATTAGATATTTTCACATACAGATGGCAGTACCTATTTCTTATATATATATATATATGTATATTAATATTAGTACAGACATAACCCCAAAAAATCTTATCATAGATTATTTACATACATATGTATTTATGAAATTAAACGTAATTTTTTTTAATATTCAAATAACTAAACTTTTATAAAATTGATGTTGTCACCAAATATGTACATATGTATGTATACATATGTATTTTGAAATAAAAATAAACAAGAGCGCTATATTTCATTTTGCCGAATCTTTTATACTCTTAACCATAGTACTAAAAATCGTATTCAAACCTTAAATTCGGGAAATGATAGACCGATTTGGCTTATTTTGAATACTTAATGCTCTTAAAATGATAAAATATTGAAGCCAAATTTGGCCCTTATAGCTCATATGGTATGCTATTGCGCAAAAAAGGGAAGTTATTTGTCTATAGCTCGGCAATTTATGAACTGATTTCGCTTATATTGACTACCAGAATGTACTTATAAAGTGACCTCAGTAACGCAGTATTAATTGCAAATTATAAACCGAAATAAAATAATGTATCCTGCCTGCTACTTAACCTAATGCATGTATTAAACTTTGGCTTTCAGGTCATTTTATAGTCTGTAAAACCGAAGCAGTGTTTACTTTGTTTAGTGCATTAAAAACTTCATGTTTTGCAGTGGTGTTTTTTTTTTATTTATTTTTAATTACTTTTTTTAAAGTTTTAGAACTGTCTACGTAGTACAAATGAATTGTTATTTTATAATATGACAACATTTTTGTTTTATTGCTTTTTTTCGTGTTTATTAGTATTTATAATAAAAGTATCAAATAGACGAGTAGGGTTTTCCCATTGCATACACTTATTTGAATTATTCGATTAAATTAAAACTCTTATTCGATAATTCAAGCAATATTAAAATTTAAAAATCGGTTAATTTCTTATTCGAACAAAACCTAAGGTCAAATATTTGGATACTCTACTGTTGTTTTTCTATTGTTGCATTGTTGTAGTAGTGAGGTCACTTTCCCTGCAATAAATTCCGATCGGAAAATAGTGCTAGCTCGCTAATCCGAATTAATGATTGCAGACCCTGATTCGGATTAACGAGATATTCGGATTACTGAATGTGCTGTTATTATGTATTATAATTAACTATATTCGAAAATAAAACACAAGCCAGGATTTCAAAACTAGTTTATTTTATTTTTATTAATCAAGAATAAAAAATTAAAGCTTTTTTTAAATCAAAAATAAATTTTTTTTTTAACGTACATAATTTGTGATGTAGTTTTGCTTCTCTTCAGTGCACATGCTTCCAAAGCCTTGTTCCGCAATTCTTTTAGTATCAATATGTAATCTGTTTGCATACCTCGTTCCTTTGCCCAATCTATTGAAGTATTTAAGGCGTGCACAACTGCACGATTTTTAACGAGTTTCACAATTATAGGCTCTGATTCCACATTTTCTGTGTCTGACTCTGAACTACAACACGAAGTATTGTCAGAGTTAATAATCCAGCTAAGAATTTCTTCTTCAGAAATTCGCACGTCATTATTGCGGTGAAATAAGTTGGTTATTGTGAACCACTAGTCCATGATCTCGATTTATGACAAAGAAAAGAGCCTTAAACGTGACAAATTCCCCTATACGATACTTACTAGCTTCAAATTAATTTTTAAATAATTATTTGATGTACCTTGACCAAACTAATGATGCAGAAGTTCTTCTTTTTGGGACTACTTTCATAAACAATTATCAGAATTGAATCCCGAATCAATCACCTGAAAAATGTTGTACTGTGTTAGTCGCCATATCTCGCTACCGGATGAGAATTCCACATTCACCTCTTGTATTCATTTCAACCTAAACACGGACTGACGAATATCGTTAAACCGACTTCGCTACTTAGAATTCGGAATAAGCTACATGTATAAAAAATTACAAACGGAATGACAAACATATATACCCATTTTACCTGTGATGAAGGGTATAAAAACCGTTACAGATTTAAAACTTTCCGTATTACTAATGATTTAAGTATTTAAAAATATGACATGTGTTTTTTTTAAATATGGGTACATTTAAAAAATATTATGTATTTATATACATACGTAACACTTGTGGCAAGAACAAACTACTGCATGAAACAGCCACAAATATATTTAAAGGCATGTGAACATATTTTGCACGCTTAATTTTGTAATGAAGTGACAATGAAAAATTCAATATTGCAAGCATCTGGAAGTATTTAAATTTTTTCTTCCATTTAATTTTGCACTCCCCTAGCAAGTTGAATTATAATTTTTAGTAGTTGTTTAACAACGAAAGAAATAAGATAGAGTTTCAGTATTAAATAGAAAACATGATGGTAATTTAAATAATATTTAACAAATATTTTTTTTTTAAGTGATATGTTGATCTGTTTTTTTAGCTTTCATCCTTTCTGATGCTAATATTAGCCATTGTTTTGTATAACATCTTAAAGGAAGTTAATAGTGCTGGTGTTCCTAATGCTAAATATTATTCTAAACACTCTCGTACAAATGAAAATAATGTAACATTAGCTAAAACACAAATTGAGAATTTTAACAATTTTGACTACAAACTTGAGGCCTTAAGTCAATCCATTAATAAAATGGATAATTCTATACAAAATTTACAAGAAAAATCACATACATGGGCCATATTTCAGCATCACATTAATTCCTGGAATGAGGGTATCCGAATTTTAGAAAATAAACTCGACCTTTTAAAACGAGCTCATGAAGAACAACAGCAACAATTGAAAAAACTAGAACTAGCTATTAGTGGCAATAATAATATCATAGAGAGTAAAGAAATATTATTCGATGATATAAGACAATTTTTGAACACAGAGCGCAAAAACAAAAATGATATTTCTTTTAAGCTCAATAACATTCTAAGGCACCTACAATTGGCATCAATGGAGAGTAAAGAGAGAAAACCTAAAAAATTGGCTAATATTATGGCACCTATAGGCGTTTCATCCACATCACAACTGGACCTGTGTGCTAATATTACTAATAAAATAGAACATCATTTGAATTCAATGTCTCACCAGATGGCTCTACAAAAGGATCTTAAGCAATTGAATTCGCTTGAAAAGAGAAATTCAAAAAGCTTGGAAAATCTTAATCAAGTTCTAAATAACCAATTGAATAAACAGGATGAAATCACTATACGCTTACAAAAATCGAATGAATGCTGTTATTCACTTTCAAGTGAATTGACCACATTCACTGAAAGTTCAGACATTTTATTAAAACGTATAGAGAAACTGGTACGCAACGTTAGTGAAAAGCTTAATGATATCGAGGTGACAAGTAATGATGAACGCAATGATGATAAAAATGAAGCTGTACAACCTGAAACCGAAGAAATTCATGAAATCGCAAACGAGAAAGAGTTTTCCTATAAAGATTTAGATGTAATTGGGCAAAATAACGAAATGGAACAAGAACAGTCTACTAGTGTGAATGAATATGTTGATATTAACAAAAATATAACGGAAATTTTCGAATATGATGATATTCATGATGTGGGTAAGTAGAAATAAATCCCTTTGTTTCCATTTTCACATAGAAAATTTTATCTCACAAGTTTTGGGGTTAATCATGGTAGAATCAGTACAAGGTATAGATAGTCATTAGAAATTTTGTTTTCAATTTTAAAATCCATATAGCGTCAAACAAAAGAAAAAAAATTAAAACAAGCGTAAAAAATCAAATAAATTTATTTGACATTATATGGGTAAATAATGACAACTCTCCTAATGAACATACCTGGTAGTTATTATATTATGGGGTTAATGATAATTCAAGTTTTATTGCTCACGTATTTGATTTAAAACTAACAGTATAATTTTCTCTTCCTGTTTTATAACATTGCAACCTTTACGGATAACCGTGAAAAATGATAAAAACGAAAAATACCCTACAAGAACTGCATAACCAAAACTAAAACAAAAAATTTTTTTTACTAACACACTTGCAACAATTTTACATTAAATTAATAAGTTAGAGAGAATCACATGTACACAAAGTTTCGGTTAGTTTTTTCATTTTGCTCTTAATAAACTAATAGAAACTTTACCCAATATATAGTGGTCAAAACTACCAGTCAAATGTCTAAAAGTCTTCTTGTAGGGTAACAATTTCTAAATATTTTCATAAAAAATGTATCTTTTAGATAAAATCTCTTAGATTGAAAATGTGGAAAACCTTTTTAAAAATTATTTAAAGTTCTAGTTACATACATTAAATTTTATTATAAAATAATAATTTAGTTTCTAAAAAGAAGTATAAATAAATGTTTATTCAAGAATTTCTACGTCCCAATTTAAACGGCTGCCATGAGTTATTAGATGAACTAACGGATGATGATGTTAATGATGATAGTACACGTATTGATGGCATTTATAAATTTTCAAATCCTAATATTAATGAAGATGAACGTGATTTTAATGAACGTTACTGTGTATTTTCCCACTCTCTTAATGACACGGGATTACCCTGGACTGTAATACAACGCCGTGGTCCCTACGAACACCAGGAAAACTTTAATCGTTCTTGGTCAGAGTATCGCAATGGTTTTGGTCACTTATCGCGCGATTTTTGGTTTGGTAATGAATTCATACATCGTCTAGTATTTCATGATAACTATGAGTTGCGCGTTGAATTGGAAGATTTTGATGGTACACAAAAGTGGGCTGAATATGCAGTATTTCGTATAGATTCGGAAAAGTACAATTATAATTTATTAATTGGAGAATATCATGGCATAATTAAAGACGCCATGAAATATCATAATGATAACGATTTTAGTACTTACGATAAACGAAATGATAAAACAGTTGATGCTTGCTGTTCCTGTGCTATGGGTTATGCCAGTGGTTGGTGGTTTGATAAGTACGTGTATGTTGTATTTGTAATATAAATTTTGCTTAATATTTTGTTTGTGTTTCTATGCAGTTGCTCCGAAGCCAATTTAAATGGAATTTATCATAATACTCCTTTGGGTCATAATTATATTGGCATTATGTGGGAATTGTGGCGTGGAGACTATTCGCTTAAGAAAACACGTATGATGATACGTCCTCGAACAATGACGATCCATAATACTGTTATTCAATCCCAGGACTATCATGACTATACAGAAGATCCTTAAAAAATGTATAATAAATTTTTTTTAAATACTCGTATACAAATAAATCTACACAAAAATGAGACAAAAAAGTTTCGTTTTTTTCTTATCTATTATATTTTGAAACATATTTTGGTAAGGAAATTTTCTACAAAATGCCGTTATATACAAAATTGAACGAATTTTCTACAAAAAATACCGTTATACTCCGAATTTCTACAGAAAAACTGTTATACGCTGAATTTTCTATTAAAAATACTTTAAATATAATCAAACAATATTTACTGCAATCAAAAAAAAATACATGCTTTACACGTATTACATTCATCTACTTTTAAATTAATTAACTGAGTGAATATTTATTTTTTTCAAAAATTGCAAATATAAACTACTTAAATTTCAGAAAAACTTTTTTTTTAGTTTTTAAAAAGCTTAAAAACTTTTCCATTTCAAAAACTTGCAGAAACAAATATGTATGTAAATCAGTGGTGTCAAATATGATTGTGTTGGTGCGATTACTATTGTCTCTTACATTCCCAGCGGGAGAAATCTGCGGTTGCGAGGCCTATGACGAGGCCTTATTAACATACATATTTTGCTATTAAGACTTTAGAGCAATTAATAATAACACAATTATCGAAAATGTTGAGTTATTGACAGACACAATCAGTTATTATTTAAATAAATTTAATTTGGAACCTGCATTTCGCAGAAACTTTGCTTATTTTTTGGAAAAATTGAGCACTTGACAATATATGAAGTCTTTTTACAACCTTATACAATTCTTTCCAATATTTTTAATTTTGTGCTCAACATACCTTTGCGAATGAAAACAATGAAAATAATATTTGCACATACCAATGCAAATAATAACCCCATTAAGTTTAAAAATATTCTATAATTATTAACCGCCATTATAAAAAGAGAAGATTTTACTAGCCTATAAAAATATACTTTTATTTACCAATAATATCTTCTAAATGTAAATTGCAGTTTCGAAACAACAAAACATTTTTTAGGTTTGTGGACGTTAAACAATAAAGTTTCATTAATACATCAATAGTACACATCTTCTTACCCAAAAATTTTACCTGCTGTCCCATTTGCTTTTATGTGTAAAGGTTTACACATAAATTGTAGGAAAACAAGACTTTTTTAACAAGTTTTTTAAATATTTTTTCTTACTTAAGAAAAGTGTTTTCAAAGAAAAAAACCCACCGACGTGATTGGTACAGAAAGAAAAATATTTTTACAAGCACAAAATACCAACAAATTCTTGCGGCTATTTTTTCTTAATAATTTCTGCATTTAGGTACGTCATTTTTTTTCACAAACAAAACACATATCGTTAGCTTAAATGCAAAACAATGTAGATATTATTTGTCAATCATTGTACAATGTTAAAAACAGAAATAAAACAAAACATAAACAAAGATAATAAATATATTATTTCTGTTTAGGGGCCTCAAATCAGGCCGTGTGATATAGCCCTGTGAATGAGAGTGTTTTGCAGTAAAAAATTATATTTTACGCTCGCAAAATAAAAAAGCGTAAGCGTACATGTGAGTTTTGCTGACACAATTGTGTATGACGGTGACATCCCTGATGTAAATACGTATAACTATATGACAACACTTCGTACAATGTACAAAATAGGGGAATGGTAGCGATTACAATCGTAAATCGATTTTGTGTTAAGAAATCGATTTTTCGCAATCGAATTTACGCATGCGATTTTGTACTGAGATTTATTATTGGGCTTTTAAAATTGATTTTTTTTTATTTAGACCAATTCTTATGCTATGTTCATACGACGATATAAGCCAATTGACACGCTCTCTGAAACTAGATAGCCAAACTTGCTGTTCATACGATTAATTCTGGTTTAATTTTGACATTTTTTTGTGTGATTTTATTTAAAATAGACAGTAAGTAAAAATTAAAATTATTATATTGTTATTTAATAGTTGTGTTCCACAAGATCTCAGGCAAGTTCGAACTAATGAGAGTAAAATAAAAATTACTCTCTGAATTTGCCAAAACTACTGGAACGCAAAAAACCATTTTTGCACTTCTTCAAATACTAATGATGCTTTTTTTTTCAAATTAAGATCTATTTTAATGATTTAAGACGCTTAAAAGTCATAACATTATAAAACCAAAACATTTGCATCATTGTAATTTTTTATATGTAGTCAATTCACAAGGTTCCTAACATGTCATATTGTCAAAATGTCCTAATATTTCACAATGGTTTAAAAATATTTAGTCAATTCACAAGGTATCCTAACATGTCATATTGTCAAAATGTCCTAATATTTCACAATGGTTTAAAAATATTGTTGTACGGCTCAGCCGCTCAGCACTGTACTTTTCTGATTAATTACGACAGCACAATAAACACAGCAAGCAACGTTCCATTTATTTAAGACACTTTTTGTTAACAAACCAACAACAATATTTTTAAACCATTGTGAAATATTAGGACATTTTGACAATATGACATGTTAGGATACCTTGTGAATTGACTAATTGTTGTTGGAAAAGAAAAGTCCAGCGCTGAGCGGCTGAGCCGTACAACAATATTTTTAAACCATTGTGAAATATTAGGACATTTTGACAATATGACATGCTAATTTTGTTTTCTTTTATGTTAAGGGAAATATGTATGCAATAATGCATTTACCACTTTCATTTTTTCATTAAAATTTTACATTTTGCTTTCTAATATATTTTTTAATAAAAACTAAACTTTTTCTTTTGCTTGTAAATTTTCTGATTAATTTTTCAGTTTCAAATTAAAAAAACAGCTGATTGTTTATTCTAGTCCGAACTTACCCAAATAAAAAGTTCGTACAAATTTGTACAGGAAATTAAAAAAATACACTGTCAATTACTCTCTTAATTGTACAAAAATTGATATGTGGAACGCTTTTGTGTAACTTTGTGCAAGTTCGGAATGTTTCGTTATGCATCTGGAACAGAGCTAATAATTATCATTTTACATATTAAATTTAACATGAAGTTTTTTTTTTTTTTTTTTGGGTAATAAAAATATTTAACAAAAAATTATAAATTAAATTACTTTCCACCTTTTTTGTTCTTATTTTACAAAAATATAAATATTAAAAGTTTGTTAGAATTATGTAATACAACTTAAGTTTATTTTTTGTATATTTAGTTTTAAATTCAGCTTAAAGGTATTAATTATGTTATTTTGTAATTGTTCTTCTAAATTACAAACTCCGAAATTTACGAAAGTTTTTTAAGTTTTTTAACGCTGTCAATATTATTTGAAATATAAATAAAATAAAAGAAACATAGAATCAAATATGAATTAAATTAATCTGGTAACTTTAAATGCAACAATGAAATGTCAAATATTCTGAGTTTTTGTAGACTTTATATCAGGGGTTTCCATTTCTTTGCACAATTGTGCACACCACTACTAACACATATTTTTATACTCTTCAATTCAGTCGTCGATGTGACTTCGTGTACAAGTGTACATGTCTAGCGGATGCTATATTATTTTGTTTCAGCTTACACTCAAAAAATATTGTGCGGTCAAAAATGCTTTTGGTAACATCCAATGCCTTGCGTGCAATTTTTATTTAGAGTTTAAATTTTAAGACTTAAATGTAGAATAATGTAACATTTCATAAGTTTACATGCAAAGCAAAGAACTTTGTAAAATGGTAATTATTTGAGATTTAAAAGCAATATTTAATATTTCAGATAAAAAATATTATAGGTTTTATTTTACATACGTATATGGATTCGGTTCTTATAATTTTACAGCACTTTTTTATTTTTTTTTATGCAATACTAAAAATTATTATTATAAATTATTATCTGATCATTAATTCCACTAACACCGTGGTAATAGTTATAAAACAGATTACCCAGTTTTTTTGTTTAAAAATATTAATGTGTTCTTATAAAAAGAATTAAAAACTCTGCTAATTTTTTTATTGAGTGGGATTATACATTATGCTGTTAAAAAAAATTATATATGTATTTGATCATACATCATTTTTAATTTTGTAAATAACTTAAAATTATATAAAAATACATATGTAACGTGAATCCTAATCAACAAAAATTTAAAATTTTCAAATAATATCTACATTATTTTGCATATAAGCTAACGATATGTGTTTTGTTTGTGAAAAAAATTCTTTGATGCCTGTAAAAGGGTCCCTTTTCCTTTCGTTAAAAAGTCGAACCTAAATGCAGAAATTATTAAGAAAAAAATAGCCACAAGAATTTGTTGGTATTTTGTGCTTGTAAAAATATTTTTGTTTCTGTACCAATCGCGTCGGTGGGTTTTTTTTTTCTTTGAAAACACTTTTCTTAAGTAAGTAAAAATATTAAAAAAAAAAATTAAAAAAGTCTTGTTTTCCTACAATTTATGTGTAAACCTATACACATAAAAGTAAATGTGAAAGCAGGTAAAATGTTTGGTTATGAAGATGTGTTTTATTGATGTATTAATGAAACTTTATTGTTTTGCACTATTTTAATTGCTTACTTTTTTATGCTACAATTATATGACCGAGTCCAAAGAGATAACCTTACTAATTTATGGTATTTATTTAACGTAACTTTGACCTGTCATAATGACTTTATACATTTTTGCAGGCAAACTAAAGTGCGCATTTGGTATTTTGTAAAAAGTTATGATATACTATTAGCTAGAATTAAAATGTATGCACAGATGTTTGGAGTATGAGTAACCCAACAACGTGAATATCCTTTCTATTTTACTTACCACTATGAATACCCTAACTTTTTACTAAAATAACTTTTTCACGTTATAATTCTCATGTAATTTATTTTATTTTTAAATAAATAGACCAGAGAAATCCATTTCTATGCACAATTGTGTATACCACTACTAATACATATTTTTTAGTTTCAGGTTAACAGAAAAAACTTTATGATGGCACTTAAAAGATATTGTGCGGCCAAAAATGCTTTTGGTAACATCCAATGCCTTATGATGATATGTGATGATCTATTAATGATCTGTGTGAACTTGTAATTTGTATTCGATGCGTAGACAGCGAATACCATATTTTTGAGTCAATGTTTACTTTAGAAACATTTTATGGAATTGTAACTGGTACTTTGTTTGTATGATGTTGTCACAGAAAAGCTTCTTTCCATTGTAGACATAAATAAATTTGCTGGAGTCTGCACAGATGGAGCCAATATAATGGGCTTATAGGCCAATTAAAAAAACACGTATTTGCAGTTCATAATTTGCACTGCATAATTCATCCGACCGCTCTTGCATCGAAATTCATAAATGATACCCCAGCTATGAAGACAGCAGAGGATAAAATAAATAAAATTCGAGGCGGACATCAAGCGCTTACCCTCCTAAAATTTGTAACCTTTTTAAAAAACAAAAATGCTGTGAATTGTGACCTGAAAATGTTTACAGAAGTTCGGTGGCTAAGTCGCGGTGATTGCCTGAATAGACTTTATAATTTAAGAGAAGAAGTTCTTCAGTTCCTAGAAACTGAGAAAATAGAAAAAGTTTTAGTACAGTGTTTAAAAGACAATAATTTTATTTTAGACTTAGCTTTTTTGCCAGATACGACAAATATGTTAAATGAACTTAATTTGGAATTGCAAGGAAAGGAACGCAATATATGCGACTTGTCAAAAATCATTCACAATTTTAGAACAAAACTTTTTCTAATTTTTTCCCAAATTAAAACTGGTGATTTTTCCGATTTTCCAAAAACTTCACTTGTTTATAGAAATCTCGAAATCGACAAAAGATATGAATATGCTGAAATATTTGAAACACTTTTCAATAATTTTCAAGACAGGTTTCAAGATTTTGTAATTTTACAAGCGCTATTAGATCTTTTCGAAAACCCTTTTCGTTGCGTTGTAAGCAACTACGAATTTGATATTCAATCAGAACTAATCATACTACGAAGCGAAGAAAATGCTCCAGACGAAAATAATATTGTAGAGTTCTGGAAAGATTTGGATGGCGAGTTCTATCCTGAACTAAAAAAAAAATCAATTTAAGTGCCTCTCTTTATTCGGCACTACTTACCTATGTGAACAAATTTTTTCGGATTTAAAATTTATTTGTTCCAAGCAACGTAATAAATTAAGTTCATCCCATTTGAAAAGCTTTCTACTATTACGAAACTGCCATAAAAGTATAAATTTAGAAGATTTTATTTTATAAGTTGTATAACACAAGGGAACAAAATAAAACATTTTTTGTGTTGATAGACAATTTGTAGCAGTTCTTTACCAATTCAATGTCGCTGATTTTAAAACTGCACTTTCTTTCTATCAGCTGTGATTTGCGTGCAATATTTATTTTTTTTGAATTCCTAAAAATTAAAAATCTTTAATTTTTTTACAATTGTTTGATAAGATATTTGAAACTGATTTAGAGTCAAAAAGCTTCCGAATAAAAAAAGGGCAGTTTTAAAATCAGCGACATTGATTTGGTAAAGAATTGCTACAAATTTTTTTATCAACACCAAAAATTTTTAATTTTGTACCTTTGTGTTATACAACTTATAAAATATATTACTAACATTTTATTTCGGCTGTAAATGAATGCATTCTCTCAATTTTTTTACTCTCTGGTACTCACTACTACACAACCAAAAATTTTTTGGAAATCCCTGCTTTATATTTATATATTGTTTTTGTTAATTCTTTGTATTTCCTTTTTATAACCTCTCTCGTTTGAAATTGAAATAAAACTCAAATTAATCAAAAGTATAAAATAAGTTGGGTTGATTTATTAAATTTACAACAGGTTATGGGCCCAGATTCTGAAAGTATTTAAGCTTATTTTGCTGAAAACATACGAACTGTAGTTATATATATAAATAAAAAAATTTCTTTTGTACATAAAGTCTTATGAACAAATCGAAAGAAAGTTCCGTATTAAAAGAAGAATTAATTGAAGAAGATTCTGGACTAATTCAAGATTCTATTACACAACAAAGTTTTGTCGAGCAAGAAGTATTATTTGGGCTCGTATATCCAACTGATCAGTTAACGCTAACTTCAAATAGCTCCATAAATATGTCTGATTCCAAAATATACAATTTACATCGCTTTGATGGACAAAATTACCAATTGTGGCGCCGCCAAATGGAAATTTTTATGGCTGAGAATAAGTTAAAGCCTTATATTTTAGGACCTATTATTCGACCCGCGGTTAACCCGCAAGCATGGGACGAAAAAGATGCTGAGGCACAAGCGTTTATCATGCGAGGTTTAATGCTGGACCAGCTAAAATATCTTACTGACTGCAATACTGCAGCTCAGATGTGGTCAAGATTGAAAGCAGTGCATTCAGAAAGAAGCGAGCAATCAGCGCAAATATTACTGGAAAAATTTATCAATGCTAAGATGGACGAAGGCGAAAGTATAGCAAATTTTGTGGCTGACATATGTTCACTAAGTCAAAGGCTCAAAGATATTGATCTAGAACAAAAAGAACCAATGATTATTGCCAAAATATTAAGCAGCCTTCCTTCTAGATTTGACCATGTAAGAACTGCCTGGTATGCTGTTCCAAGAAATGAACAAAATTTAGAGAGACTGACTGATCATTTAGTTAATGAAGAATCATTGCTTAATTTACGGACAGCAGATATAAGCGAAAATGACACACCGAAATCGGCATTCGCAGTAAGTACTCATAAAAACCACAAAAATGATAACAACCTTCACAAGAAAAAATTAAATCAAAATGCTAAACGGAACGGCAGCTGTAATTATTGTCACAAGAAAGGCCATTGGGCAAGAGAGTGTTTTAAAAAGGCCAGTGATCAACGTAGCAAACAAAACGCAAACCATCGTATGCACTCATTAATGGTTGAACGAGAGGCGAATGAACGGAAAAACGAAATAGATAATAATTCACAATTGTTTGTTTTGCAAACCATGAAACATCAACAAAAATCTAAAAATGTTTTCTATGCTGATTCTGGAGCAACAGATCACATGTCTTTTCAGAGGGAGCTATTCAAGAATGTTACAAGTTTTAAAACAGGAGATTATTACGTCAGAGTTGGAGATGGTCGTAAGTTAGTTGTTGAAGGCATAGGTGATATTGAAGTCAGAAGTCAAGTATGCGGCCCAACACACACAATTAAGGATGTATTATTAGTCCCAGATCTTGATAAGAATTTCGTGTCTGTATCAAGAGCGACTGAAAAAGGTATGAATGTTATTTTTAAAGAAGGTGGTACACGCGTTTGCTTCATGAAAGGGAATTGTATAATTGTTTATGGCACACGTGAAGCAGGTTTATACAAAATGGACTTAACACCATTATCAGCTGTTTTGAATGTGGCAGAATCATTGGAGTGCTGGCACGAAAGATTTGGCCATGTCAACTATAAAACTCTTAGAGGAATGATTACAGATAAAACGGTGATCGGGCTAAATATATCGAGTTTAAATAACTTTAAAAATGTTTTTTTTTTGTGAGGGCTGTACATATGGAAAACAACATAAAAAAAAGTTTCCCAAAATAACAAGCTAAGCGGTCATCTAAGCCAGGAAAAATATTTCATGTTGACCTACATATGTGGGAAAATGAGCACGCCCTCGATAACTGGAGAAAATTATTTCATGCTTCTAAAAGATGACTATTCTAGATTCTGTTTTGTATACTTTCTTAAAAATAAGACAGATGTTTTGTTAAATTTAATGTCATTTCATGCAGATGTGAGAGCTGATGGTCATGTAATTAGGAGGCTCCGTTCAGATCGGGGTCTTGAGTTTTGCAATGACGCGATACGAAATTTTTTGTTGCAAAATGGTATTAAGCACGAGTTTTCTACTCCACGAACTCCAGAACAGAACGGTTTTATAGAACGCCAAAATCGCACAGTGGTAGAAAGTGCCAAATCAATGTTGCATGCTGGAAGCTTGCCAACATATTTGTGGGCTGAAGCAACAAATACAGCTGTTTACTTAAAAAACAGAACTGCTTCTGAGGTTATTGGAGGATGTACACCATACGAGCTATGGTATGGCAAAAGGCCAGCGGTGAGTCACTTGCGAATTTTTGGCTGTGAAGCTTTTGTACACATCCCAAAGGAGCAGCGAACAAAGTTTCAGAAAAACTCTATTAAATATATAATGGTTGGTTATAACGACCCCAGTAAAGCTTATCGTGTCTACGACCCACAAAGTAGAAAAGTTTTTATTAGAAGAGACATTATATTCAATGAAAAACGTCATGAAGACTTTAGTCAAATAATTGAAATTAATGCTAAACAACAAGAAGAGAGTGCAAAAGCGAATGATGAAATTAATGGAATTGAAAGTAAAAATCAACAGAAACCACAACAACGTGAAGAATTACAAACATCAGCTGATATAAACAACAAACCTGAAGACAATGAACGTGAGCAAAACAATCGCAGTCCATATAATACCAGGAGTAACAAAAACAAACATGACAATAAAATCAATCCTGAAGTATACAGTGTACAGCTGGAACCAACAACCTTAGAAAATGCGACAATCAGAGAGCAATAGCATTAGTACAAAATCCAGACTCTTCAAAGACGACAAAACATATTGATGCTCAATACTTTAAAGGGGAAGAGTGTGAAAAGTGGATCTCAGCAATTAAAGATGAACTAAACTCCTTATACAAAAACAATACCTGGATTCTAGTACCACGTTGCCCAAATATGCATGTGATTTCAAATCGTTGGATTTTCAAACGAAAATATAAGACAGATGGGCAAATAGATAAGTATAAAGCTCGTTTGGTCGTAAGAGGCTGTTCACAAAAGCGCGGTATAGACTATGATGAAATATATTCACCAGTTGTGAGATACGAGTCTGTGCGTTTGTTGTTGTCTATAGCTGCAGCACGTGATATGAGCATTTACCAGTTTGATGTGAAGACGGCGTTTCTACATGGTGAATTGGAAGAGACTATATACATGGAGCAACTGTACTACCAGCTGGTATTTTATCCCCGTCCCGTGTAGTACAAAATGGCGCCCAACGTGGGGCCCGAACCCACGACCCTGAGATTAAGAGTCTCATGCTCTACCGACTGAGCTAGCCGGGCCTTTTCATTCAGAATTGGCGTTGCCAACCACTTTTGCAGCACCAAAGGGTGGACATGACACAACCATATGGATATAAAAAAGATGAACGAGTATGTAAATTGCAAAAGGGTCTTTATGGACTAAAGCAGGCTTCGCGCCAGTGGAATAAACGAATAGTTAATTTTCTTTGCAATTTCGGTTTTATCCAATCATCTGCAGATTTGTGTGTGTTTTATTATAATTCAACAGAAGTGACAACATATTTAGCACTTTATGTAGATGACGGATTGGTTTGTGGCACTAATAATTCGTTCATTTTAGATCTCCTCAAAGCTTTGAATTGTGAGTTCAACATTACTTATGGCCCCGCAGAGTCGTTCGTTGGAATACAGATTCAGATTTGTAGAAAAACAATGAAATTGAAAATTCATCAACAGGCTTATGTAAACAGAATATTACAACGTTTTAACCATGAGAATTGTGCCATGGTTTCGACGCCAGCAAAGCCGGGTATTCGTTTTTCAAAATCAGATGCTAAGTGTGAAGAAAGTTTTCCTTATCGAGAAGCCATTGGATCGGTAATGTATTTGATGGTCTCTACAAGACCAGACATAGCTTTTGGTGTTGGTGTATTAAGCCGATATGTTGAAAATCCATCACGACTTCATTGGCAAGGCGTTAAACGCATATTTAAATATTTGAAAGGAACAACAGACAAAGGAATTTCTTTTAATATTGGCTCGAGCTGCATCAACTTAGTAATGTACTGCGACGCAGATTGGGCTGGAGATTTGGATACCAGGCGAAGTACAACAGGGTGGATTGCAACGATAAACGGTGGACCTATTGCATGGAGTTCAAAGAAACAAACAATAACAGCTACTTCAACCACAGAGGCCGAATTCGTAGCGTTATGTGCAGCAACAAAATCAGTGGTTTGGATTCGAAAATTAATGATGAGCATTGGAATAAAAATTAAGGATTCAACACCTATAAAATGCGACAATCAGAGAGCAATAGCATTAGTACAAAATCCAGACTCTTCAAAGAGGACAAAACATATTGATGCTCAATACTTTTACACTTGTGACATTCATGCGCAAGGTGTTATCAATGTTCAGTATTTAGAAAGTGCTAGACAACCAGCAGACATTCTAACGAAGGCGCTATCTAAAGAAAAATTTAACTCTTTACTAACCTTATTAAAAATGTAATTACATTATTTACATATACATACTTATATTTACAAATAACCTACGAAAGCGAGAGGGAGTGTTAAAAATAACGCTGTCAATATTATTTGAAATATAAATAAAAGAAACATAGAATCAAATATGAATTAAATTAATCTGGTAACTTTAAATGCAACAATGAAATGTCAAATATTCTGAGTTTTTGTAGACTTTATATTTATATATTGTTTTTGTTAATTCTTTGTATTTCCTTTTTATAACCTCTCTCGTTTTTTTAACTCCATCAGGGTAACACGTTGTAAAACTATACATTGAAATAAAACTCAAATTAATCAAAAGTATAAAATAAGTTGGGTTGATTTATTAAATTTACAACATATTTGTAAGAAAAAAAAATTGTTTACCTATACAAATATGAGTTATGTGAAAAATAATGTATTAGTGTGCGGTCCTTTCCGAAAACTATTCCTTTCCATTTGCTTGGTTCAATACATCAGACGTCGGCGAGTAGTAAAAAATATAAGAGTGGATATGTCTTCGTCGATCATCCAAAGTCGAGGTTCACACTATGAAAGTTTTCTTTCAGAAAGTCTTAGTTTTTTGGTGAGAGGGGAAGAGAACATACTATTTTTGCTCACTACTCACCAATAAACTCAGACTTTCTGAGAAAAAAAAAACTTTCATAGTGTGAGCCCAGACAAAGGGAAATATAATAATGAATGAACAAAATGAAACGTTAGAAAAGTGACTGCATTTTATGCTCCTTTAATCGTTTAAGCTGCAAGGCAAAAAATTGAGGGTTAGACGATCAAGTTTTGTCTAGCAAGTTTTAAAACACTCACACTTTTTTACCAATAGACTCATACTTTTAAAAATTGAAGCAAGATTGCCTTTAAAATTCTCTTAAAAGTGAGTGTATCAATTTACGTTCAAGAAAACAGCTGATTACAAGTTTGGTGAGAAAATTTTTCGTTTGTCTTTATAAATTGTTCTCTTGATGACATCTTGAAAGTAAATTGCTTCAAAATCGCGTGCAGCCTACGTCACAGCTTCCAATTTTTGGAAATTTTGACAAGCTGTATATGTAAAAGACTATCAAGAACAACTTGATCGTGCACACAGAGAAAAAATATGTTTAGATATGGTCACCTCCAACAAAACTATTTTTAGACAAAATGTTAAGCATATTATGTTTAAATTTAACCATATTATTGTCACCGACAAACATATAATCGTTAAATTAGTCCTCCATCAAGAAGCCACAACCATATTATGGTTGCCTCTAAACATGTTATGGTTAAATATGACAATAATTTGTTTTTAAATTAACAATAGTATTTTCCTCTTTTCTAAGAGCAACATGCTTTTGTTGAAAATCAACCATGCTATTATAAATGTTAAAAATATTTTATTTATTACTAACCAAAAGATGTTCGGAGGCAACCATGATATGGTTGTGCCTTCTTGATGGAGGACTAATTTAACAATAATATGTTTGTCGGTGACAATAGTATGGTTAAATTTAAACATAATATGTTTGCAATTCTCTTTAAAAATAGTTTTGTTGGAGGTGACCAAATTTAAACATATTTTTTCTCTGGGTGTGTGGCTGCAGTATAAGCAAATAACGATGTTATTGATATCCAACACAATCACACTGCAGCCACACGATCAAGTTGTTCTTGATAATCTTTTACATATACAGTTTGTCAAAATTTCCAAAAATTGGAAGCTGTGACGTAGACTGCACGCAATTTTGAAGCAATTTACTTTCAAGATGTCATCAAGAGAACAATTTATAAAGACAAACGAAAAATTTTCTCACCAAACTTGTAATCAGCTGTTTTCTTGAACGTAAATTGATACACTCACTTGAAAAGGAATTTTAAAGACAAGTTTGCTTCAATTTTTAAAAGTATGAGTGTATTGGTAAAAAAGTGTGAGTGTATTAAAACTTGATAGACAAAACTTGATCGTGTAACCCTCAAGTCAGGTGTGTGCCAAGTTTCGAAGTTATTGTTCGAAAAAATCTAAATGTCAGAAACAGTTTTTTATCAGCTGTTTTTTTGATAGTATCATAAATTATATAAAAAAAAATTTACATTAAAATGCCAGGAGCTCTTATTTTTTATGCAAGATATGTTTAATAAAAATAACTTGAAATTTTTGGATAAGTTACCCAGTTGGCCACGTCTTTAAGACATCCTTGAAGGCCGATCCACCACAATGTTAATTCCTGCACGACATGTGAGGGACAGCCAGAACAAATCGTCAACGACATTTTCGAACAAGAGTTGCGAGAATCGTGCACGACAAAAAGAAAGATATTGTCGCTCTTCATGTCGTTCATACGACATGATAGATTTTTATTAGGGACAACTTTCAAGACACTGTCGCTCATACTGTCGTGTATAGTTGTTAATATAAGACACCTTAGACAAAGTTGGTCATGTTTTCGTGGATAGGCTTGTATAAAAGACAACTTGAAAGACAATGTTGGTCATGTCGTCGTTTATAAGCTTCTTTAGAAGACGGTGCACTAGACAATGTCGAGTATTTTTTCGTCCACGACATTTTCCTCAAAACTGTCTTCCAGGAATCCTAAGTGATAGAGGACATGTCGTGCATAAATAGTTGACGACAATGTCGTCGACTGCAGTTTTGCCAACTGGGCAAACATTTTTTTTTATTAAGTCGTCATTTACACTATGGACATTTCTTGCCGGACAGGCGAAGTTTGCTGGCGAGAGAGGAAAAGAGTAAGCATAGATCGTCTGCCCCTTACCAACAAACTTCGTCTGTCCGGCAAGAAGTGTCCACAGTGTAAATATCGACTAATATTTGTGTGGAACTATGTATGTATATTTTTTTAACTAAATTGAATAAAGAACATTTCAAACTTAAAGCCAAAATTTCGTTCTTGTTAAAAATATCACATATAAGAAAAGTCGATTCATTTTACTTCTACCAACACCTTACTACTCTAATTGAAAACGAATAAAAACATGTGGATGTAAAAAACAGCAAAAATGCTGAACTAATCCACTTTAGAGTGAATTTGGATTGTAGAAACATTGTGAAAAATGTTATAAGTCCGATTCTTCGCGTATTAAATTTATGTTTTGTAAAAACATAATTATGTATATAAATTGCGAAATATGAAGAGTTTATCAACCTGATTATGAATAAAAAATCTCCGGGAGTATTTCCCTTCTTCCATTTTTCCTATTTAAATTAAATGTTAAAAATGAGAAATAGGAAAAAATCTTCAGAAGAGTTTTTATTCAAATTGGGTTGTATAATTAACGAAGGATTTAGAACGTCCCTGGACTACTTCCATTATCATTTCATTTCAATGGACAGCCGACATTAGTACGGCTCACTTGGGTCCTTATAGCGGTCCCTTTGTGATATCCTTAACCAGTGACAAGAGTCAGACAGTATCCACCAGACTAATCCTCAGACATCACTGCAGCCTCGAACCACCCCGACTTCATGCAAAATAGATAGATCGATTTCAGCCCACACTGGGCATATTGTCCAAACATGGCGATTCCGGTCTCACAAAATGCCTAATCCTAATATCCCCATTTGCAGAGATAGTGAAACACCGTTTCCTCCTAATCATGAAAACTTCTACAGTAGTCTTTATAATCAAGACCCATTCTCCCCGCATGGGTCCCTATCACTCAATAACCGACATCACTCTTCTTATTTGGTCCCTTCCGAAGCCAAGTAACACGCGCGTTCTTGCCGGACTATAGAATTCCTGCCAACAAGATGGTATGCTCATCCTGGCATATGTTTTGAGCCCTTATGTACGACTCACGTTTAATGAGAATCCTACAGCGAACCATTAAAATGCCGATCAGGCCGTCGACGAACATGTCATCCAAAAGACAGCTCTGTTGGGCTATGCCGTCTGCCTGGTTCCCCGAGCACCCACTATGTCCTGGTACCCACGCCAGCGTTACCCTAGAATTATCCTTAATCTCATTTATAGACATCCAGAATTCCACAGTTTACATAGATGTTGTAATGGCACCAGCCAAACTGCAATGGCAGCCTTACTGTCAGTAAATATGCATATATCTTTTGACATACGATGGTAGAGATCTCCACCTGTAACACACTGCTGTCATATGGCAGCCTAAAAGGTACCTTCATGCCCAATTCCTAGATGAAAAAATCTCCATTTACTCTGCTGCCCATCTTAGAACCGTCGGTGTAGACCCTTAAGGTTCAATTTGACGTGACTTAAACATAATACCATAACCGTAACGATGACCATAGAAACCAAATTTCAATTGGTTTGTTTGGTCATGGTTATGTCGTTATGGTAAGTCACCTATAATCAGTGTTGCCCATAATGTTGGTTCTAACAGCTGTTTTGTATGGTAATGGTTATGTCACGTTTTATTTAACCTCCAGAGGACACGTATTATCGAACAGATCATCATAATTGTCATGGTGAACTTTGAACAAGACACCGAAAAAGGGTTCCGGAGTGCAATATTCCAGTTCCGCTAGATTACACGAACCTGGCATGACCATAACGATCAAAGGCATGACCCGCGTAGATCAAAAGCCCACCTCCCCCATCCTAATCGCGGAAGTTAGAGCCAACTGTTCGGCCATGATGTCAACTGGCAACCAGTTTAACATAGTAAACAGCGCCTTCGTCGGCATCGACCGAATTGATCCCATGATCATCGCAACCAGTGTTTAAATTGCTTGCTTTAAAATAGCAACAGTCGCACATTTTTGCTTTGTTTACATTTTTTGCAGCAAATTAAAAAACTGTGTGTCTAAGTGTTTACTTAACTCTTTGATAACGAGTCAGCAAAAGCAAAAAAGCAAAAGCAAAACAAAGAGAGTAAATAATTTGTTTAAACTCGCTATGTGCATGTACTCTGCTAAATCTGTCAGCAAAGAAGCCACTTAAGAAAACAAATTTTCTGTTGCTGTAAGTATTAAGTTTTTGATTGTTTTTTTTTTGCTTTTGATGCGCTTAAAGTCAGCAAGTTAACTTCTTTGCTGTTGCTGGAACTTAATATATTATGAACGAATTTGTTTCGAATTTTTTTGGTATTTTGCGTTTTTTTTTTTAATAAATAGGTACATACATACATAAATGAAACTACACGTTTTTTTAAACTAATTTGTTTATTTTGTGTTATGTAATTATGTATATATTCTATGAAACTAACGCCTGCAATAGCAAGCAACAGCAATGAAGTCAAAAACAGCAAAGAAGTTAATACTCGCTGAATTTAAGCACATCAATTTACAGTTAAGCCAAAGCAAAAAAAAAAATAAACAAAAACTTATTACTTACAGCAACAGCAATTTTTTTTTTCAAGTGGTTGCTTGGCTGGCTTTTTAAGCTGAGAACATAAACATGGTGAGAATAAATACATTATTTACTCTCACTTTTTCTGCGTTTGCTTTTGCTTTTACTGTGTTCTTTTTCTTAAGTTAAGTTAAGCAATTACAAAAACATTAAAAATAGTCAAGCATTTTTAAACACTGATCGCAACTAATCTTTATACTTTCCTACGCATTCTACAATACCGTCCCCTAGAAGGCCACTACACTATGACCCCATAGAACAGGATCGGTTATACCACAGCCTCAAAGATCCAGTCAACGCCCCTGGGACTAAGGCCCCAGTTCCTGCTCACATATCTCTTACAGGTGTATATGGCCACAACCCTCGAATTAACGTTGAGTTCCCAAGATAGTTTACTATCGATTATCGTGCCCAGGTATATGGCACTATTAGAGATTACCAGTTTCGTGCCATTTAGCCTAGGAAGCCTAAAGTCATCAACCTTGTACTTCCTGGTGAAAAGCACCAACACATTTTTTAGTGGATTGACGCCAATTCCACAGGAGATATTCCAGGAGCTTAGAATCTGCAGTGCAGGTTCCCTGCAACGGGACAATGTTTTCAGGTGTTTACCCATGACCGCCACCACCACGTCAGCCGCATACCCGACTGTTTTTATCCCTTATCTGTCGAACTGACTCAACAAAGTGTTTATCGGTCAAGTTCCGTAATAGAGGTCTGTTGGTACCACAGGCTGATTGGCCTATTGTTCTTAGGCCTAGTTTGAGATGTTTCCCTCCCACCCTGCACGGGTGGTACATTCCGTGTAAATAGTGGTCAGCCATGGAATTAGAAGGTCCGCATTCTTCTACAGGTCGGCCCATATTATACCGTCCAGACCAGGTGAATAAAAAAAGTCGAAGCTCTTTATCGCACAATTGAGCCTATCATAGCCTAGAGAGATGGATACAGTTCTAGGCTCTGACAAGCAATTGATCTTCCGTGGTGATGGAAGAGAGTTACCAGGAAAGTGAGTGTCAATTAATGACTATTCGTAGTCCAGCTACCATCAGCCTTTTGGATGTAGCTAGGGATAGCCGGGCAATAAGTCGTTATTTTACGTAAACGGTTTGTCTCCGATGAGCCTTCCACGCCGCTATAGAAGTTCCTCTAGGCATTCCGTTTCTGCGCGACCTCAGGGCTCCTCCATGGTGGCTTATCCCCTTCTTTCTAACAACTGGCCTGTAGACCAGTGTCATTGCCTGACGCAATGTTTCCGATATGAAACCCAGCGCAGTTTCAGTCTCCGTAACGCCACTAATGGCTGGGACTGAGCCCAGAATATTAGCGAGCCTGATAACCCCACTTCGTTCTTTTCCTACCTAGAAAAGTAGTTACACGCCCGCAATGGGCGCAAACCTGATGTTTATTCAGCATATATGTGGCCCGAAAAAGGACCAGTCTTTAGAGATCGTCCAGTTACTTACGAAGTGTCCCGAGCTGACCAAAGTCACATCGAGAACCTGCTGTTTATTAGCTACAATGAACATAGCTAATGTTTCCTATTCCAAATTAATATTACAGCCAAGAGAAAATACCGACACACCTCTAGTATTGGAGGTGCGCAATAGCATCATCCCATTGACAAAAAGGGCTTTTGCGGCTTTGGATGTACTTGGTGCGAATGCCAGAGGTACATGGACGCTTATTTTAAAGCAACCGCCTTCTGGTGGGTTGCCTTCACAAATTCGTCCTGTCTGGTGTTGACAGGTTGTCCTCCTGTGGGTGTCGGAGCTGTCTCAGCCACCTATGGGTTCATTTCCATCTCGTTTTCCTTAGCATTCGTCCTGTTGGCGTCCAGTCCTGTACCGTTCCTCGAGTTTGTTTTGAATTTTGTTTTTAAAGGTTTTCATTTTGGTGTAGAGTGTAGGGGATATGTAGGTCCGCCACGTTATATCCCCCAGTAAAGTGGTAAGGGCGTGTCTAGTTACTGAGGTGCCCAGGTATCAGCAAAGCTCCTTGATAGTACAGTCGGTAACACCTGACTGCAAAGCAGACTGATAGGCACGGGTGAAAACTCGGTTTAAGGGATGGATAATCTTTCGTTGCCAAAGATTTTAAGTTCACTGCCTTCATCTCTGGCATCACCAGATACTAGCAATGGCCAGGGTAAAGACCCACATCCTAGGCTTAAGCCACCACATCGCTTCAAGAGTCTTAAGTATGTAATTCTAAGTTGATTTAGTCATGTCCGTCTGTTGAGAACACGCTCACTTTTGAACAACTCAAAAAAAAGAACAATGTTAGTGTCATATTGCTTCTAGCAATATCGGTTCAGTAGGACGGGCTATGAATCCAAATGTGGAACCACCAACCTAAAAAATTTGTGACGCATTGCACATTGTGACGCCTTAATTAGTAAAAGAAAGAAAGAAAGAAGAGAAAGAAATATAATGTGACAAAGTAGGAAAAGAAAATGGTGAAAGCACAGGAAAAGAAGAAAGTGGAGATAAGAAATCGGACAGAACAAGCAAAAACAACCCCACCAAACAGGAAAACTGCCCTACATGTTTTTAGTCCCCAGCCTCCTGCCGCGCAGCCAGGCCATTCCCATTACGAATCCCGTCAGATTCTCGAGCCCGCAGCCCGAGACATCGCCCAATTCGTGCAGGAATCTGCTACCTAGCCACCTCAGCCTGCTGTTCTGTAGCCTGGGACAGTGGCACTGAAAGTGCTCAACTGTCTCCAACTCCTCTGGGTCCTCACACAGCCTACATATAACCGATAAGCCAGACCCCATTCTCACGGCCATTCTGCCTATCATACAGTGGCCCGTGATTATACCTATCATGGTCCTGACGCAGGCTCTACTCTTACCCATCAGCGCGTCCGAATTTGATCTACTAAGCATCGGCCACAGCATGCGCGATACTCGGATACTCAGTTCGGCCCCGCCAAGCCCGATTAGTCCCGCTCAGAATCCATTTCCTAATTCTCCCAAAGTAGAAGCCCATTGGACGCCTGACCACCTGCAAACTGTCAGGATCCTCCATTTCCGAGCCCAGTCTTGCCAACTCATCAGCTATCTCGTTGCCGGTGATGTTGCAGTGACCCGGTACCCAGCAGAGCCTCACAACATAATTCCCAAAGATTCCTCCTAGAGCCCTCCTGCAATCGTCCACTAGCCTGAAGTTCACATAACAGCCCATCACGGCCCTCAGAGCCGCCTGGCTGTCCACATATATAGTGACCTCCAAATCCTTGGCAATGTTAGCCTCTACCAATAACAACCCCCAGAACCTCCGCCTGAAATACACTGCAGTCGTCGGGAAGTCTATATGACCTTCTGATGCCCAGATCCTCAATGAAAACCCCCGCACACGTGGCCTTCATCTTCGAGCCATCAAAGAAAATAGCAAATCCTCTATACAATCTGCTCTGCCCTGACCAGCTCTCCCTAGAAGGTAATATCACCTCTGGCAAACGCCCAAAATCGACCCTAGGGACTAAATAATCCATAGAGCCGGGCGAGCCTAGGTAATAACCACTAGTACTAATTTCACTCAAGATCCGCGAGTAACCCTCCATGACAACAGTCCTAGCTCCCTCAGCCTAAGAATGCTCCTTGCAGCCATTCCCATCACATACTGCTCTATAGGCAGAAGATGATTAATAACATCCAGAGCCGCCTGAGTGGTACTTCTCAAGGCACCTGTCATGCCGATCGAAGCACACCTCTGAGCCTTAGACAGAAGGTCCCTCCGACTAGTTTCTAGTTTCAATGCCCTTCCACCAAACACAGCAACCATACGAAAGAATGGGTCTAACCACCGAAGTGTATCGACGATCTGCAAATATAGAAGGCATTGAGACCCCTCTCCTGAGGGGAATACTCTCCTGAGTATTCCTCCTCCAGGACAGCTTACTGTCCAGAAAAACTACTAGATACTTAGCACTATCAGATAGCCTAAGCTCTACTCCCCCTAGTACTGGCAGCCTTAAGCTCTCCACCTTGTACCTCCTAGTGAAAAGATCTAATTCTTTGTTCTCTGGATTAACTCCCAAACCCTTATCAGTCGTCAATGCTGACAGTTCGCCCAGCGCCCCTTGCATGACATCGCTAATTGTCGGCAGAAACTTGACCGATACCAATATAACTACATCATCCGCGTAGACGACCTTCTGACCTTTCCGGCAAAACGTCCCAGAACGACATTGACAACCAAGAGCCATAATAAGGGAGAGAAAACTCCCCCTTGTGGGGTCACGAGTTTCCTTAAGCGCTCGTTTCCCCAGTCCGATAACTCTGCTGCTAATCATCTGCTGCTAAGCATCAGAGTTATCCATTCGACCAAGAATAACGAAACCCCTAAATCACTCAGTGCCTGCCTTATGGCCTCTACTCTCACATTGTTAAAGACCCACTCTATATCCAGGAATGCCGCCAAGGTGTATTCCTTGTCTCGCAATCCCCGTTCTATATAACCCACCACATCATGAAGCGCACTCTCAACAGACCTACCCTTAAGACAGGCATGCTGAGCGCCGCTGATGATGCCGGCGTCAATCTCCGTCCTCAGATGTAGGTCAATCAGTCTTTCTAATGTCTTCAAAAGAAAAGACGATAGGCTGATAGGTCTAAAATCCTTGGGTTTAGAGTGAATCGTTCTACCTGCCTTAGGTATGAAAATAACCCTGACCTCTCTCCACCCTCTAGGAATGTAGCCATTTAGCAGACAACCTCTAAATAGTTCCACCAGCAATAGGAGTGATGATCCCTGGATATTCTGTAACATAGCCGGAAATATACCATCTGGTCCTGCCGATTTGTAAGACCCAAAAGTTTTAACCGCCCATGTAACCTTATCCAAGGTGATGATGTCCCCCACAGCCTCCCTTATCTCACCTCCCGAGCCCAATCCTCATCCCTACGCGTATGCTTCGCTCTATTGAATAACCTTCTGACAGTGGTCCTTTGAGTCCTCAACTCACCTGTCCACCATCTCGGTTGGGAGCGCCTACCCGAAAAATTCAGCGGACAAGATCGCTCATAGCTACTGGTCAACACCTCCGTAAAGCTACCCGCCAGGTATTCCACACCGGCCGAAGTCGACTCCCAATCGTGTGTTACTCTAAGGTTACTATTCACCAATACCGAAAAGGAATCCCAGTTCGTCCTCCTTGGATTCCTATAAGGACGCCTTTTTGACTTTTCGAAATTTAGATTAAAGGATATACGACCATGGTCAGAGAAGGAAAATCCCAAATCCACCCTCCAATCATCTACTAAGTCTCTATAGTTCGTCAATGTTAAATCTTTTACTGCCTCCCTATCTCTAGTTCTGAATGTTGGCGTATTCCCCCTATTACGGATGTCAATAATAAAGTCAAACATAGATTCTGCCCTTTTGTTGATATCGGTACTTCCCCATTGGGTATGGTGTGCATTAGCGTCGCAACCCAGTACCAGTCTCGAGCCCCTTCTGCTCGAGTGCTCCACCAACTTACGTGCTTCCACACCAGGTGGATCGGTAACCTCATATGGTAAGAATACCGATGCTAGTGATAGGACCGTTTTGTCCCTAGATTCACCTGTCACAACCGTGAGGTCTCTAACATAAATACAAATTCGTTCTATATGGCTAGAAATCATACTGTTAAATTTCGTAAAGATCGGTCCATAATTTCCCATATAAGGCCTACTCCGGAAAACAGTTTAGTAAACACTTTAGTACGCCTAAAGCCGTAACAAATGATGCTATTGTAGTTAAATTTGGAACGTCATGGTTTCAAAGGACTTAAAATCACTGTTAAGAAGATCGGTCCATAATTTACCATATGCCTTATATAAAGCCTACTCCGGAAAACCGTTTACTATGCCTAAAACCGTAACAATATTGTAACAATCGGTCCATAGTTTACTCCATATTAAGCAGCCTTCTTAAAACCAGTTTAAAACTAAATACGCAATAACAAATTTCACTTCTATATTGAAATTAGTTCTTATTTAGTTTGTTTAATACCAGAAATCACTTCAGAATTTTGTGATGATTGGTTCATAATTTACAATCGGTATTAAATAAATTCTCACCTCGAAAATAATTTTAGTTCGGCTAAAACAGTTACGAATCAGTATATTCTACTCAAATTTGTTCAAATTAAGGGGGGCTACTCTCTATTGCGATACAAAAACGATTTCGATGCGAAAGCTAAATGCCAACTTGGTACTCTCTATCACTTTCGCAATAATTTTTTAAAATGAAGCAATACTGGCAATAAAAATTAAAGATGGCGCAGATTGGCAGCAATGAAATGCCAAAATATGTAAAAATATTTGAAATTGGAAAATTTAAATAATATAAATTGTGATGATTTGCGAAACGTAATAAAGAGTACAAATCGCTAGATTTGCTACCATTTTCTTTCGCATAAAAATAAAAACATTAAAGTTTAATAACAAACAAATATACATAATTCATTAAAAGTTTTTTAAAATGAAATTGTAAGTTGGGATCAATTTGTAACTTAAAAATAAACGAAAATTAAATATTCGTTTAGCTTTTAAAAAATAAAATCGTCGATAAATTCGATGTCATTATTGTATATCTCATAGGAATCACTTGTACCTATTAGTTTTAAATATATTGAAGGTAAATCATAATGATTTTGGTATAAATTAATAAAATCGAATTAACGGTTGCTAAATGTAACATATTTCTCAAATTACTTTTAACGATGTTTACTTGACTAAATACTCCATCTACTTCAGCATTAGACCATAGAACTGAGAGAAACTTTAAAGTAAATTCCGAAAGTTCTAAGAATTTCTTGTTGCCATTTGCACACAATACACTGTTGCAGTTTTTGACGCTATGAGATGTTGCTTTTGTTTTGTGAAAAATAATCTATTATAGCGATTTGCAACATTTGTAAAAGTTGTGATTTAAATTTAATGCGTTTTAATTGTTAAAAATAATTAATATTTTCAAAGAAAAAAGAAAAACGGAAAAATCTTTTGCGGCTAAACAAGTTGGAAAATGTCTAAAAAATGGCTTATGGCACTTCCTTATTTAATGGCTAAACATGGTGAAAAATGGCTAAATTGGCAACACTGCATATAAGGTCCACGCCGGAAATATTCTAGCTGTCGGCGGAGGGTTTCAAAGATTTGGCACAGCCGAATATAGCGCTCTTACTTGTTTAATTGTTATTATTGGTTGCGATATTTTTCTTTAAGTCTATTGAAAATTTTCAATTAAATGAATCGCAAATTTAATTATTTAACGAATGTATTTTTTTTCAAATAACTCTCTGATTTGAAAAATACATACATTTACAAATATATGAAATTTTTGTTTTAATTTATTTGTTTTGCATATTTATAAATAAAAAAATTTTTATTTAATATTTAATTTATAATGTTTCTTAGAATAATCAAAATAATTTTCTAAAATACGCAGATTTTCGTTTTCATAATTTATAAAAACTTCTTTTGTATTTTACTAAAGAATTTCGTACTTTCGTACATTGTATGAAAAAATTTCGTGGAGCGAAGTTACAAACGATCTCGTACATTTAAGGCATGGATTTTTTTGAGTATAGAAAATACTTTTATACACGTAATTTTCTATAGATACTGTTACATATATATGAAGATTTTTCTTGAGAAAATACGCTGTTCACAGATTTTCGATAAAAACATGCTTGTTTTTAGAATGATTTTGGAATCAAAAGTCTGCTTCGCTCTTATACTTTTTAAAATCTTATTATTTAATTAAAATTCCTTAGTTTTTATATTTTAATAATGTATTTTTTTATTAATATATATCTTTACATATTTTTTTTCCTTTTTGTTAAATTTATGCAGTTATAAATTGCATTTTCCTTTTTTTTTGTAATTAATAATTTTTTTAATTAAATATTAAACAATATAAATCACTATATAAATAAAAGTATGTGATTTAGGGGCATTATTTTTATTCTTTTGTTTGCTGATAATAACATTAAAATGTTAGAATTAAAACTATTTAGGAAATTAGAGAGAAATGGGAAGAAAGTAAATCAATTAATAATGAAAATTTAAAACAAGGTGTTTATGTATATGTACCTTTTATAAGAACGGTATTTAAATTATAGTGACAAAATATAAACCATTTTAATTTATAACATTTAGTATTGAACCAGAAAAAAATGAGAAAAGTGAGAATAGAACTATTAACTAAACTTAGCATAATTTTAATCAATTATAAATTGAGCTTTAAAATATTGTTTGTTTCTGTAACGACGTTTTGTTATTTCAGCATTTATCTTTTAATTTTTTTTAAAGCCTGAAATATTTAAAACGCATCTAGGCTAAAATGCGTCTAAGCTTAATTTCTTTTATGTATTTTTAATGCATTGTGTTTTGTGTTCATATTTAAAAACTTACAGTTTTATGCTTACAAAAGAAAATATAAAACAATGAAAAAAATTCAATGTAGTGGCATATAAATGTATTAATTAATTTCGTTAATTATCCTTTTTCACTACTACTTAATAAAAAATATTTACATTGGTTTTTTTTTATTAGAATTATATGGAAAGCCTGAAGAAATGACTATTTATTTTAAGTTTTGACTTTCCAAATATTTTTACAGCAAAAAATCTTAATGTTAATTTTTTTTTTACAGATTTCTTGGTTTTAATTCAATCATTATTATTGTAGGGTATTGTTAAACACAAATGCTATTTATGTTATTACATGTAAATTAAATAGTATAATAATAGTTTAATTAAAATATAAATAAATCCAGTTAAAAATAATTTGTTTTGTATTTTCAGAAGTTGTTGGGTTTGATTCGCTTTATTTACTTCATTTAATATTTATTTGTATTATATTTTTTTAAGTGCTAAGATATTTTGTAAGATATTTTTAAACATTATTTTAAAAATAAAATTGGTAATAGATAAAAAAAAAACAAAATTTAAATTAAAATTTACATATCTACTACATACATATATATCATATACGCAAAAGTTGCTTGTTGGTTTAAATGTAATTGAGGATTTCTCCTTTTCATTAACTTTAAAACTCATCAAACCTTACAAACATAGAAGACTTAGAATAATTTGTGGTAATTAAAAAGAATAAGGGTGTTATAAAAACATTTCTAATTGTTTTTAAACTTTCCTACGTAACCGTTCTTCGGTTTCTCCACGCCATTCGGGATCATTGGGATCATCGTCTAGAAAAGGTTCTTCTTCGGTTGATTCACCTTCACTGTCACGATGTTTACATTGCTGTCTGCCAACATAGGCACCGTATTGATCACCGTATACATCGTCATCATCATCATAAAGTCCACCACTAGCAGTGACATTCCCAATGCCAACACTATCAGCCGTCAGGTGATCATCATTTGGAGCCAAATGATGTTTCGGATAATCATCTTCATAATCTTCATCATACAACAGCACATCGTCAACATTGCTATCGTCTGCTGAAATTGGTCTTATGTTTTTGAAATTGGAACTTTTAACACGTCTCGTCGTTGTTGTTGCTGCATCACCACACTGCGTTGAGGCTCTTGAACTACGTTTTGAAGTATTGCCACTTATAGTACGAGGATGTTTATTATTTAGAATTCCTCCTAAACCACTAGCACCTCCACTTCCACCACCAGGAAGATAACATTCATCAAAGCGCTTGCTGTCTTCACTGTGATCACTGGGCATAGCACGCATCAATTCATCAAATTGTTCGTCAGTTAGGGGGAATGTTAGTGGTTCATACGGGAACATAAGCTAAAATATATGAATTAAAATATTTCTATAAACTGAAAAAATAAATAAATTATAATTTGTATATCTCCCTTATTTCAACCTAATACTTTTAAAAAACATCGATATGTGTGAATTGATTATAATGAAAGAAAAGTAACATCTCATAAAACAATTGCCTGGTTTTGCTATTTTTACATGAAGAGTTTAAGGACATTGCCGTCTTAAAATGATCACTTCCGGTTTCGCAGTGCAAAAACCATGGACAGCTTAGGTTTTGAAGAGCATTACGAACGCGTGTAAGGAAATTTTCATAACTTTCAAAATTATGGAGATCCCATTTTCAAACTTTTACAGTGTGATGATGTCATTTAGAAAAATTTGATTTAAACTGGTAATTTCCGGTTTTGCAGATGTATTTTTTTTAAATATACGGTTGTCTTTAAGAATCACATATCTTAATTTTTCTGTTTCTAGTTCGAAACATGAATTTCGAGCGATTTAATATCCATTTTTGAATTATAGTCCTGATTGTATATAATATAAAATTTTTAAGAATAAAGACAGGAAATTAGCAGAAAATGTATTAGAAATAATTTGCTTAAGGTAAGGTTCTAAATTGATTTCCTTTTTAAAAAAAATTTATATTTTTTTACATTAATATCTGGAACTATAGTACTAGAAGTATAGTTATGCCAAATGAAAAGGAAATTCGGCAAAATATTTCTTTTGAGCTCTCCGCTTCAATAATAATTGATTGCAATAAAAAACAACTTGTTTAGTAAAGGCTAGTTTACACTATTATACCTTGTATTAATAACGTCAAGAACTCAAGTAATATGTAAAAGTGTGATAGTGTTAATGAAATGTGTTATGAAAATGACAAGTATTACGAAAACAATTTGACAGCCCATACGACTTCATCGTTTTTTAAAATTTGTATAAACAATAATACTTATTATTTGACCAGGTTGCATTTTAACAACAGCATGTTCATGTGTGATAGCGTGACTACAAACTGTAATGTTACATTCGATTTTTTGACAGTCGCAGCAAAACTCATTAGATTTCCATTTCACAAAGTATTATGGAATACGTAAGACTTATGTGACAGTGTAAACTAGCCTTAAACAAGAATTAGCTGTTTTCACCTTTTGTGTTAAGTGAACAACTCTGTAAGATTTAATACGTTTTTATACTGCAAATCGTAAGTGCCTATTTTGTACGTATCGTAAATAAATGAATTAACGGTTTTATCGTGGTAAATTTTACACACGTGTTTACTACAGCTTTTTGTGTTGTTTGTTAACCACAGCATAGTAAATAAGTTTCATACATTTTGTTGTTACGGTGTTAATGTTAGTACTTTAACAACATTAATAAGATTAACAAGATCTACATGGATACTTTACTAATAAGAGAGAAAACCCGCTTAAGTTTTGAGCTTTTAGTACAGCCAATAAAAATGAAGTGTACTATTAAAAAATTTGATGTATGTAAATACAAGTTCCTAAACTTTTTTAAAATGTACACGAGTGGATTTGCTTTGTTAGTTTTTCTTTAAATAATAAAAACATACTTTATTAATTTTAAGAGCATATTTGAAATTTTTAGGCAGGTCTTTTGCATATTTCCCTATATAAAATGCACGAAATTCCATGCCCTTCTTACAACATTTTTTTTACCTCTTTTGAGTCAGGTGTTGAACTTCGCCTTTCCAATTCTCGATCACGTTTTGTTGAAGTTGTGCGTCTCCTTTCATAACGTTTACTACTAAGGCTTGGAAAAGAGTTTATGCCCAAGAATGAGGCTAAAAAAGGAAAAAATCATGCTTTAAGCAACTCTCTTTTAAACAAAAATGTGTTACAAATATTTTACTTGAATTATCTCCGGCTTCGGAAATTGTATCTAAAGGATTCAATGGTGTTGCTGGATTTAAAGGGGATGGTATACTCTAAAATTAAAAAGAAAATATATAAATTATTTAACTTTATTTTTTGTTAAGCAAATAATTTTGCATACCTCTAGATCACCCCCACCTACACTAGGTGTTTGCGGTGCTGGTGAGCTAGGATCTGGGGTATTTGCACCACTTGATTCAGCTCGACTGTCAATGCGTCGATTCGCTCTCGAACGAGTGCTCCAGGGAAATTTAAGGTATGTTTGAAATTTACGTCGTTCCTCGGTTAAAGCTCTTTCATGTCTTAAGAACATGGCATCTTCGGATATATCTTCATCCTCCTCAATGCTAATTTTTAAAGTATTTTGTAGCATTAAATTATCTTTATTATACTCTTCTATAGTTTTAGGCTCCTTCTTTTCCTCGTTTTCTGTATTTACGGTTTTATTGTTATCTATCACACTTGTTGTTTCAATTTTTAGTTTTTTTAATTCTGGTTCTGTAGTAGTTTCGTCAATATCATCAACATTTTTAACATTATCACTTTTTTTTGGAGACGTTTTGTCTTTTTCTTTAAAACATTCATGACTGTTGTTATTACTTCTAGAGAAAGCGGAAGCCAAAGATTTAATTTCGTTTGTGTCTTCTTCTATAATTTTAGCGTTAGTTTCAATTTCTTTTTTCAAATTAATATCACTTTCTTTGGAACAGTTACTTTCTTGCTTAGCTTTTGTTAACTCAAAATCTATAGATGGACCTTTCGATTTTTCCTCAATATCAATTGGTTCGGTTTTGCTTCCATCACTAATGTAACCGTTTGTTACTGTTTTACTTCCATCTAACGATGTATCTATATCAAATGTTTGGTTTTTAACAATTTTTAGTTGGATTATAGGAGCTTCTTCATTTTCAATTACACGCCACCTAGTTCAAATAAAAATATGTATATAAGTTATAATTAATTATAAATTTTTTTTTTAATTAAAAAGTTTACTCACTTTGGTGTTGGAATTTCTTTATAGGGTAAAATCTCAACGCGAGTAGCAGCAGCAACACTGTATGGTATCACAATATTGTCAATATCGTATGATGTGCGGTTTTTACGATCAAGAGATCTGGAAAAATATGAAAGTTTAAACATTTTTTTCAAACTTAATCCAACAAATGCAAAATTAAAAAAATATAATTTCGTAACCCCTTGGAATATCCACAGCAAATCGAAACTTTAACGAAAAAAATATAACTAACTACCCAGCTAGCATTTTTTGAAATTTTTAATCACATTCGAGTATTTTTTGACGTTTTAGCGCGTTTAAAAAACCATAATATGCGCTCATTTTTTGATTACAAATGATACGTTTGTCAAAAGAAAATTGTGCCCTACCCGCGACATTTCATAATGTCATTTATGAGTCGATTTTTTTATTAGTTTAGAGACATTTTCGACTCCTTTTTAATAGTATTTGTTATTGAATTTTAAATCAAACACTATTAAATCATAAGCTCAAATCATTTTTCTGTCGTTTTTAAGCGTGTAAGTGATTAATCAGTTTTTAGTCAACAATAGTAATCAAAAAAGTCTCATGTAGATGATTTATTTAAAAAACTAACTTCCAAATACGCGTTCTTCTAGAAATCCCTTAATTCGTATAGCAAGAATCTCAACATCCTGTTTCGAAAAATCTTTTATTGTTCGGATTGCTAGGCTTTGGAACTTGTTGCCATTTTCGTTACGGATTTTTTCTTACTCAAATAATGTTTTTCGGTTAAAAATTTAAGACTTCTTAAATACTCTTGATTAGCTACTGACGGATGATAATTATGATATTTATATTTTTAATGTGGCTGGGGAGCCTTAATCTAAAGTGATGGTATATTATTATTTTTTATTTTTCATTTTGTTAGTTATAATTATGAATTATAACTATAGATTAATGAATATTTTATACATGTAGCTTAAGCATTAATTACTTGTAATATTGATTTTTGGCCTTAATGGCTTAATATTACGTAAATAAATGGATAAATAAATAAATAAATAAATACTAGCTAGTTCGACTACGATAACAACACGACACTCATAATACCGCCAAATATTCGAAACAAAAACCTCTTATATAAATTTTAACCGCATAAGATAACTGTTTTGGTAAGCCCACCACTAAAAATACTATGGTGTATAGAATTTGCCGATTATAATTTTAAGCTTATTTTTTTTTATAACAAATAATATTCAATTGTTGAATATTCTATTTTCAAAAAGGCTATTTTTGGTTTTTTGGGGGCATATTTTTAACAATTTTTAGGGGATATTGTCCAGTTTTTATTGCATATGTCCCCTGTTTCTCTGTTTACAAAAAAAAAAAAAAAAAAAAAAAAAAAAAAAATTCTATCCAAAAGGTAAAAATACCATTTGGTTTAAAGTTTAATGATTGATTATTGACTGCCAGCCGTCGTCAATGGCGGTTAGTGTTTAACTGCAAAGATTTCTGAGTATGGTTACAATCGAAACATGTCAAATTGACCTGCCCGTGAACGTGGGTTCTCTGATCAATCAAGAATGAAAAATTATACATAAATTTAAATTAAGTTAATTTTAATTCAATTGAAAATTCGTTTCTTCATAAAAATAATTTAATAAGAATTAAATTTGATGAACTGATTAAAATATTAAAATTTGGATTAAAAAACATAAACAGTTCAATAAAATAACCACAATACTAATTATTGTGAAAAAAAATTAACTTTAATTGGTTAAAATAAAATATATGTAGCGATAATAGTTAAAAATTCCCAATTGAAAATAAAGGAATTTTTCCCGTAAACTTTAAAAAAATAATAATAATTATTTTCAGTCCATACATACGGTGCAATTGTGTTCCTACTGTAGATTTCAGAAATCTTTTTTCTTAAGTATCAAAAAATTTAAAAATGGCGATTTTTATCTCGAAACTATGGTTATTAAAAAGTCAACTACAATCTAAAATAATTGAATCGCAAAAAATATGTTTTGCAAAAAAAAAAAAAAAAATAAAAAAAAAAAAACAATCATTTTAAACAAAATCACAGCAATAATATACAAAAAATCGCTTATTACAACAAAATAAAATTTAATCACGAAAATTAATTAATCGAAAATATCTTAAAACTCAAAAAACTAAAAACATAAGTTTAAATTTTTAATCATAAGTTTCACATCTTCTACATTCTTACCTTTCATACTTGTGGTAATTATTGCCGCTGCTGCCGTGTGTTGGTGATGATGTACGACTACGAACGACAAAATTTTCTACCGCTCCTCCTCCACCTCCTCCTCTACAATATTCATGACTAAACATATAGCTTGTATCACCATTATATAAATTATTACTACTGTTATTAGAATGATTATAATAGTGAGAATTTATTGCTGTTGATGATGAAAGTTTACGATGCTTATTACTTTTGCTGCTGCTGTTGTTGTAATTGGGATTGTGGTTGTTGGAGATCAATGATGAAGGTATTTGGTTGTGATTGAACTGATCGTAACTTGTTGGGAGACAATCGCTCGTTTGATGTATGTATTTCTTGTTGGGTATCGTCATTGTCGTTGTGGCTGATGATGATGTTGTTGATATTGGTGGTAGCAGAGAGTTGGAAGGCTCCTTTAAAATCTCGTCCCGCACTACCTGGCAGTGGTGCTGCTTCTTCGAAACCTTGGCCATTCCCTCTATTAATAGTTTTACCGAAATGCAGAATACGATAAGCAAATTTAAATAGAATAGAAAATTTGGATATTTTTCAGTCGTCATTATTATGGAGGATATTCGGGAAGTCAGGTTGTTTTTTATAAATTATTTTATTGGTAGCATGTTGTATTGTGAAGGCAGGATCGTCACAAATTATAATTAAACAAAACAAAAGTCGAGTTTGCGGGATTCAATACAATAGATCAGCGAAAACACAGAGATAGAGAAGAAAAAAATGAAAAGAAAAAAAGATGCAAAAATTGTTTTTGTTTTATGTTAATATCAATTATCGAATTTTTTATGTTTACAATAATTTACTGTTGGCCACAAATGGCGTTGTGGACGTAGTAGTAGACAAAGTTGCTGTACCGTTTCCTACATCATTAAATGATGTCGTTGATATTGATGATGTCATAATCGATGTTACCGCTGATGCTGATGTTTGTATAACTGCATGCGATTGTTGTGGCCCAATTGTTGTTGTTGAATGCGCGGAACTTTTTCCTCCATTTCTTTCATCATTATTTAGTCTATCCTTCTTTTTAATATAACGTCGTTTTGTTGGAGGAGCTTCACTATACTTTTTCGATGCAGACGTTGTATGATGCCCGCCGGCAGCAGCAGCAACGGCTTCACGTTCGGCCCTCCAAACATTCTTAGCAATATTTTTAGCCTGACAACGCATAACACGTTGCTGCCATTCGGGCTGTTTTGCAATAGCCTCAAAATGAAAGGCGTTATTTACATCTACACAATTTGTAATTGAAAATTTAACATTTAATTAGTAAATCCCAAAATATGTAAAGCGAAACTTACTTTCTCTAAAACTCAAAACAGGATGATAACCAGAATCTAATAACGCTATACGATCTGACAGCATCATTGTGTCAGGTAGATCCCGTGGAGCAGTAGGATCTAATCGACCAGTACATAAAGCACAAGGGTGTAGAGGCCACTGACAACCACATTTAATTGTGCTATAACAAAAGAATAAACAAAAATATAATAAGTTTTAAAAATGTTAATATTTCAATTCTCCTACCTTGGTCTCGCAGCCTTTTTCGATATAGTATGGATATTTGTTGTCTGTATAAGTTTTCTTTTGCGAAATAGCGAAGGTACAAATCCACGTGTTCGACATGATCCCATAAGCTCTTCTGAATCTTGATCTGATGTAGCACTTTTTATGTCTAATTGACTACCGCACGTAACTATACCTTTAGAACGCACAATTTCCTGGTGCAGTTCACTGTGCTGCCGTATTTTGATTTCCAAGTCGGATATTTGAGAAAGAAGCCACGACCAGCGTGATGCAATGGCCGCACGATCACGTGAATAACGCCAAGCGGCTCGTTTTGTTCTAAACATATTTATTTAAATTATTCATAAAATTAATTATGTACAATAAACATTTATTTGAAATACTCACATAGGCAGCGTTTGTTGTTGGGTATTGTTGTAGGTAACCATTTCATCAGCTGATTCTCCACCCGAACTCGATTCCGTTGCATCAGAATCAATGGCTTTTTGAACCTCAGACATTTCAATTTGTAATAACCCGGCCACCTGTGCCAATTCGTCACTTATATTCTCCTCCAGTGTAGGTACTACCACTTCTTCAGCTTTGCCCTCACTGAAAAATGACGCGACATGGGAATTGTTTGCTGTCGTCGCTGCAGCTTGAGCTTCTAACAAAGCTTTTTTAGTTTTCTTGTTAGTGATATTGACTATACTGGTGGAAGGTGTAGTGCACAGTTGTTGGGCATTAGCCACAGATTCAATTTTACGCAACAACGATGAAATTTGATTAGCAGGTACCAAAGACTCGTGTACGTCTTTCCAATCTGAGGCTGGCGGTCGAGCTGCTATGACTTTTAGAAAACACTTACTTGGATCTTGAGCACTAGGAATTTCGTTATGCTGTAAAGTTGTGGAATTTGTAACACCTTCACTTGTCCGCCGGGCACTCCACTCAAATAGTCCAGCTATTTCTTCGCTGGTATGTTTGCACATATAACGAGCTTGTAATTTTCTTAAACGTCTCATAAGAAAGTCAATTTTCCTTTCCATTTGCTGCTGACGTTTATCAATTTCGATTTGTCCCTCTTCCATTTCTGTCGGCTTAACCAATTGTATGGAGGGATTTGTTACAGTCACATGACTTTGAGTATTCGTAGAGATACCACTAGCAATACTTCCAACGCTGCCAGCATTGCCACTTAATTCTGTTTCATTAATTTTCATATAAACTTCATTGAATAAAACATTCAAGTCACATACATTGAGATCCGATGGTGTACCACCTTCAAAGCCTTTCAGTACTTTGAAAACTTCCTCGATGTCTTGATCTTCGAGTTCAGTAGCACCCCCGACACCGTCAGATTCCTTTATAAACTGTGACATATTGCCACTAACCGTGCCAAGTGAATTTATAGACGATGTTGTACTTTGAGGAGTAGTAAAGCAATTCGTTTGTTGTTGTTGCATATGATTAGATTGCTGAGCTACAGAAGGTGGCGGAGTATGTTGTAGTTGTTGTTGTAGCTCATGCAAATCGTTTGAAAACGTTTGTTGATGGGTAGGTGTTTGTGGAGGCGTGGCAGCATCTACAGAATTGTGTGTACTCTTTTCATTGGAATCTATATCATGATTATTAGGTGGTGGAGAATCAATTGCCGTTCCATCCAATTGACTCAGACGTTCTGAAATTTTAATAAAAATTAATTAAACAATTTATTAAAATTCAAGTAATACAATTTTCACATAAAAGTTTCCCTTAAAAAAGATTTTTATTAAAACAGAAATTCTTTACACAAGTATTTTTATAGATTGAAACTTTTTCAAAATTATTGAATATTCTGCCATGTCATAGAGTACAATTCCGTTTGGAAATAAAATTCATACCGCATTTTGGAGCTTCAGAAAATTACGAAAAAAACTTTGCGGAATGAAACCATTTTTGTTTTCATGAACGGAATTGTAGTTTTCTGTATATTAAAGGCCAAAAAACTATCAAAATGTTCTTTCTATCAATAAACAAATATGTTTTCTTCGGTTCCGAACGGAATTGTACTCTGTGACATGACTGATTATTACATAAATACAGAAATTTATTTACCTTCTAAATTGTCTTCAACTTCTGACGCTGTCATAGTTGAATCGGTGTTCACTTGTGGTAACTCCTGTACGGATAGAATCTCAAGTTTTGACGTGGTTTTCTTTGCTTCTGCAATATCGTCAAAAGAATGGGGTGAACCTTCAGGTGTTTCATGTTCATGTGCGGCCGTCGCGGTGTCCACATTATTTTCAGATGCAGCTGCTTCATTTGGGGTTTCTTTTTTGGGTTCATTTTTATCATGCTGAACTTTTTCTTCAGCTGTTGCTACTACTACTTCCTTAGTTTTGTCTTCACATTCTAACTTTTGTAAACTATTGTTATCCTTTTTTGTGGAATCTATTTCTTCTGCCGTTGCTGGTTCTAAAGCAGAGTTCACTTTTTCTACGTTTTCACTTTTTGCTGATTCTAGAAAATTTGTTGACTTTGATTTATTAAACTGCGCCTCCATGTGCGCAGTAATTGTTATATTTAATTCGGGTGCAGCAACTTTTGAAGGAGATGCGACTTGTAAAACGACAATATCAGTATCCGTATCGACAAATGTATCCTGTTGAATGATAGGTGATGACGGATCCACAGAAGTTTTTACCAAATTCACGTCTTTCAGTTGGTTGCGCAAACAAATTTCAGCTGTTATGGCTTCGTTTGTCAAATCGGCTAACAATTGTGCGGTCGACGAGTCTTTTGTGTTATTGTCAATCGTATCCAAATTTTGGCTAGAATTATTGTTATTGTTGCTCAGTACCTTATTTTTACTACTTAATGGGGCTGTACTTAAGCCCATTTGCTCATTCTTTGCTACCGAGCTGTTGTTATTATGTGAACTGTTAAGTGTAGTGTCACCTGCTTGAACACTTGCCACTTTAGAATTTTTTTTTGTAGCAGAGATTTGGTGCGTTTCCGTTGTATTATCACCGTTTAAAGGGGTTGTTGGTGTTAACGAGATTCGCAGTAAATTATCTCTTGAACGTGTTATACGCTTTGATGAAGTTGGTGTTTGATTTATTGTTATTTGACCGTTACGATTACGTTTTTCACGTAATGGTGGAGCAGACTTTATGATCAAGTTATTTGTTGTGCTGAAAGAGTCACTTTTATTTTCAATTGTAGACTCAATTTTTTTACAAGACCTTGTTGTTGGTGTTGAAGTTGCCTTTACCGCAGAACTTGTTAAATTTTCGGTTGGACTTAATGGCTCTGTAAGAGCTGGCGCCATATTGTAGAGCACTGCTGCATTTATAATTTAGTTTTGTATTCTCTTCCCTTTTCGGTTTCTTTTTTATTGTATTAAATCCAATTTTCTTTTTTTTTCTTTTCTAGGCGCATTAGTTTAAGTGTTCTAGAATTTAAGATGGTATATACATACTTATTATATATTAGAATTAGATTAGGTTTGTATAAATATTAACATTATTTGAATAAAATTTTGTATGATTCTTGTTAAAGTAGAAGCTACGAATCAAAACATACGTATATATCGCTCATTTGCTGATGCAGAATTATTCGCTATGTTTTTCTGTATATTTTGTATAAAATTCATCTTAATATCTTTTGTACTTTCCCCGTTTGAAGAGAATGTGTCGTTATTTTTTAAAGTGATGCAAGCATATAAAAACGTTTATTTCGAAATGGTTTTCTTTGGGTTATGCCGATGTTGCAGTAAATGAGCGATATATACCACGTATTTAATAGTGTTGGCAATTATGCGGGCAATTAAAATTTCATAAATTTTTTCTCGTTCCAACAGCCCGAAGAATTTTAATCTTTTGTTCGAATATTCGAACGAATAAAGAATAAAAAGTTTCATTCGAAAAACTTTGAAAAATATTATATAATTAAAAAAATTTTTTTTTTATCAATAAGAAAATGATCCACTACAAAAGAAAAACTAATAATTTCAACACAAACTTAAGAATGTTATAAAATCGAGATCATATTCGTTAAAAATATACATCAGTACATACAATTTAAGATATACATTTCATTTAAAATAATCATGTTAAGATAATTAAATGTTTTTAGCTTGTAGACGATTATTATTATTTTTTTTTTTAATAAAAACGCAAGGAGAAACGTTTCTTTCACAAAAGCATATTGAATTTGTCTGTTCTTTTCTTTGACTTTTCCAAATAATATAAATCATCTTCGATATTGTTAATGTTTCTATCGATTTTAGTGTGAAATGTTTGTCCATTCACCAACTACTTGAAAAAACCGCCCATTATATTGTTTTTTTGTGGATAAAATCGGCCACGACTTCTTTTAATAGTTTTTACTGACCAACTTCAATAAGAGCGGCAATAATTTTTTAAATATGAAAAATTCGGTTATAGATTAAGAACTATAATAATTGGTTGTTAAAATATTAGCATTTATAAAAAAGTACGAAGATTGGGGGCCACATGAACTAAGATATATCGAACACCGATTTTACGAATCAGAAATCCTGCACTTGTGCTTTGAAAAATATTGTTGAAAAGAGGAAATATTACCAGAATCCAAAGCGTAAGCTATTATATTTAATACGGTTCAATGAGCAAAACGAACCAAAGACTATAAATCGTATTTTTTATTATGTTCTACTTACACATGAAAATTGATCCTAGCGTTCTTAGGACCCTTATAGGGTTACTGACGGGGCATTGTTCTGTTAGGGCTTTTATGAGTAAATGGGACAATGCCATACCGGACTTCTACAGGCTGTGCGGTGATGCCGACAAGCTAGAGACGTTTGAGCATGCAAATTCCCTAGGATGCATTGTCCTAGGCAGAAATGGCTAGGGGCTAGATTTCATGACGAACTGGGGTGTATTACTGGATATAATCTAGCCGATCTACTGGGGTTTGTCAGAAAATTAGGACAGCTGTTTCTGTTGGGGTGACCGTAGGGGGGACTTGTCCTACGCAATCTATATGTCTTAAACCTGTGGACTATTTTTTCTTTTCTTCTTTACTTCACAAACGGGATTCACAATGGACCTCATTGGCTCCGAGTGGAGATGCGTCCTTGGGCGCATAACCCTTCTAACACATGAAAATTTCAGCTCAACAAAGAAATGAAAGTATCTAAGAAATTATTCGAAAATATGAAATATGTAATACCTAAAGCTAGATTTACACGATTGAAATTTTCTTCAAAATTGTTCTTCAAAATCAAAAATTTTGCTGTTTACACGAGTTTGAAGCATTTTGAAGAGCAATTTTGAAGAAAATTTCAATCGTGTAAATCTAGCTAAATTCTTTTTTAAATTAGTACAAAGTTTTTAATTTCAAAAATAGTAAAATATAGGGCATGACTCAAAAAATCGTCAATTTGTAATTTTTTAACCCCAAAATCTTGAAAATTTCGACAAATCGTCAAATCTGGCAACAAAATTATTTTTAATCTGGGATATTTGCTCACTTAACGTATTTACTTAAAACTTGAAAAGAATATAATTACTTTAATATATTATTTTACAAAATTATCTAAAAAAAAATATTCGAGTATTCGTCAAAAATTGTTCAAAATCTTATTTAGCAAATAGAAAAAGTTAGTTTGTTTGAATAAAATTAAAAAAAGTTGTTCGAATATCCGAATAATTCTTATTCGAAAGACAAAACCAGTATTTAAGCTAAATCTCTAATATTAAAATTGTTTGATTTAGTTTAAATATATACCTTATAATGTCAGTAACCTTTTACATAAAACAAAAAATGTGCTAAGAAATATGCAAAAAATAATAATATTATCCGGAAAAAACCTGTTTAAAATTATCTAAATTTTGATCCGCCATAAACCTTTATGTGGAAATGGAATTAGTATTTTATTTATTATTAAATATCAATACAAAGAGAACCTTCATGGCCAATAAAATATGTGTTGTACAATTAATAACTTTAGCGGTTTTCACCCTTTGTGTTTAGTGTACATCTCTCTTACATTTAATACGATTTTATACTTCAAAGCGTGTCTTTTTCGTATGTATTATAAATTAAAGAATCTGCTGAGTGAGAGAAAGAGAGAGATAGAATTTCGTCAACTGTTTTGTTCTGGTCCCGGAATTTTCGGGATCCCAGAATTATGGTTCTATGGGTTTCTTTAAGACCCAACGTTTTTTAAATAAACAAAACTTTTATTTTATTTATTTAGGAATTTTTTAAAGGTTTAATAAACATACATATATGTATATAAAACTTATATTTTTAAAAAAGAAAACATAACAAAACAATTAATTTTATATATTTATAATAAGTGTTTTTCTGGTACCAACACAATGCAATGCATTAGTAGTGCTGAGTGCTGGTCCTAACAAAATGTTTTCCTGGTTCCACAATGCAATGCTTTAGTAGTGCATAGTGCTGGTCCTTAAAAAAAGTCTATTGCTTAATAAACTATGATTATCGAATGATCAAAGACTTTTTAACTCCCAATTAACTACTGTCAATTTGCGTTGAATTTAACTAAAACAGAGATGTACAAATTTTTGTTAACAGGGCGATTTAAAAGAGTTTTGAATAAACTCATGACTAAATGGTGATTAAGCTTAATCAACATTTTAGTTGCTCACTCGATGAGCGGAGTATAGTCGGAGTACACAAATTTTCGTTTTGAATACGGGTGAATGTTTTTTTATGTTCCCTTCACGAATAGTGTCTCATTTTATTACTCTAATATTTATCCATTTTTGGACTGGGATCTTTTAAAATCAATTTTTCAAAAGTTTCCAATATACATATGTTGAATTATTTTAACTGGACTAGAAGACGAGTTTGCTTTCGCTAGTCTAACTATAGACCTTATATTCTTATATTTAATGTACTTTGGTCGTCTTCTACGCGAAAAATTCTCGTGAAACCCCAGCAGATCGGCTGGATTACATCTAGTGAAACACCCCAGTTCGCCGTGAAATCTAGCGCCTAGCCATTTCTGCCTGGGATCCTGCATGCTAGGACAGTGGCACAGTACATGATCAACCGTCTCTAGCTCCTCGGCATCCCCGCACAGCCTGCAGAAGTCCGGTATGGCATTGGCCTATTTACTCAAAAAAGCCCTAACAGAACAATGACCCATCAGGGATCCTATAATGTTCCTGAGACTACTTATATCTAATCCTAATAGAACCCTGAATGCGCCTGCGTCCAATCCGGGCATAAGGCCCTCGGCCCCCTGCAATCCATTCTATCCCTCCAGGACCGTTTAACGGCGTCAGGGAATCTTTCCCGTATCACCCCATAAGAGTGACATAAGGCGGGTTTTAAAACTCTCTTCCATACCTCTAAGTCCAGATTCGAACCCCCTCTCGCGAGTTCGTCTGCCACCTCGTTGCCTTTCACCTTGAAGTATCCTGGTACCGAACACAGTCTTGTTGTGAATGCCAATATGAGCTCTCTCAGAGCATTCCTACACCGTGCTACCAGGCACGATCTCACCGTATAATTTGAAAATTATCTTAACGCAGCCTGACTGTCGACGCAGATTGTCATCACAGATCCCACTACGATGTGACCCAGTATCATCTTCGTCGCACTCCAGATCGCTAGGATCTCAGCCTGGAAGACACTGCACTCATCCGGGAGTCTGAATGACCTTTTCACTTCAGTGTCAGCAATAAAAACACCAGCCCGTACCAGTGTGAATCTTGGACCAGACCGTATATACTGCCCACCCCTCAAACAGTCCGTCGGATCCATGCCAAACTTCCCTATCCGGAAACTCCACCGGTGGTGTTACACCAAAGTCCAAGATCATACTCTTATGATCCGAGATTCCCGTCGGAATACTGCCCTGATCAAGCAGACCCACTTCGTATAGAATCCTTGTGTGGTCACCCCGCCTAGATCTAATCAACGAAGACTCGTAGTGTCTAAATAAGTTCCTAGCAGCCACACTCCAACATATTGTTCAATTTGGGACAGATGTAGTAGGATGTCCAACGCCGCCTGTGGCGTGCTTCTCCTTGCACCAGTGATGCCAAGAGATGTACTCCTCTGGGCCTTGTTGAGCATCTTCCTATAGCTATACACTCTCAATGCATCCCACCAAACAGTGCATCAATAGGTAAAAATAGACCTAACCACCGATGTGTAGATCCAGTTTACCATATCTGGTCTTAGTCCCCAATTCTTACCGATGGACTTTCTGCATGTTTAGGAGGCATTTAGTCCTCTTTTCATCCACTCCTGGGTGTTTCTTCTCCAAGACAGTTTACAGTCGAGGAAGTTACCCAAATATGCAATACTATTTATCATAAAAAATTATCTAGGTATATACAAATCATCGACAAATCTCATTCATTTATTGTAGGGTTTATTTTGAAGCTCACATTATAGGTACAAAACCTTTCAAAAATTCTTATATGAAGTGTTAGTTATTTAAAAAAAAGTTTAATACCTTTTAAAGAAACACACAAATCCCGGAAACGGTATTTCCAAAATTCCGAATAGAGCGACTTTAAAGAATTAATCTCGATTGGCATCTCTAATATGTACATACAGATAAAAACGAAAATAAAATATATAGTTACCTATATGTATATAAAACGAGCATGTGTTTGTTTAAAATTTGTGCAAAATTGTTGCTATTATTTTTAATAAAAAATTAAAAAAAAAATCACTAAATTTAATAATCAAAAATTACTATGAATAAATAAATAAAATTAGAAGTTCATTTAAATCTATGATTTTGGATTTTATTGGTGCAATCCTTTTTTAACAATCTTCCATAAATTTTCTATGGGATTTAGATCCGGCGATTGCGCATGCCTAGCCTTTAAATAAAATCCGTTATCTAAAAATGATTTTTTGCAAGATCGAAAGTGTGTTTCGTATCGTTATCCTCTTGGAACAGCATGGAACACTCTGTTAATGGCAGCATTTTTTTCATTAAGGATTTCTACGTACAAATATAGGACCCATGTTTCTTTTTAAACAATTTTCGATATTTTTCAAGTAAAAGTACAATTGTTGACTGTTTTTAATATTGACTTTTACTTTTGCCATATCTTATTTCAAATTAAGGGAATGTATCTAATTCACTATATTTTTAAAGTACCTACCTTTATATATATTTTTCAAACGCGATAAATTAACAATAATTTTCTCGAAAATATATTGACACTTTTACTTAAAAATTGCTTAAAATATAAAGAAATGTATGAAAATATTAGTGACCCTATTTTTTTTTGGGTAACTGAATATACCTAGGTACCCTATTTTAGACATTTATGATAAAATTTAAGCGAATTTTAACTGAAAAATGCAAAAATATTTATGCAAATTTAGGGGACTATATATTTTATTAGGGTATATTGTAGAATCTATCCTGTCAACAAAAATATATTATTTTATTTGTATTTTTTATTCTTAAGATTTATTAATATTAAGTATTAATTAAACAATTAATTTCGAATTTAAAATAATAAAAATGTACTTATAAAAATTTAAATAACTAAATTTTTTATAACCATATGAAATGAAAACTATATATCCTTACCGCAAGTACATACATTTTTAAGCATAACGCAATAATCATATCTATGACGAAATGTTTACAAATGTAAGGAAATTCTATTTTTTATTTAACTTAAAGCATACTTTAATACAATATACCTATATTGTTTTATTCTGCAAATTCTAATAAACAAGTACCTATTAGTTTCTTATCATTTTTTGAGAAAATTTTCGGTTCTTTTTCTTTTTCATTTTCCTCCATAAATAATACATATTGAACACAAAATATAATGCATAATGAAAACAAGATACTATAGAGATACAACCGTGCGTTGAAAACAAATAAGATTAATGAATTACTTAAACAAAATTAACATAAATTAAATACGAACCTTTTACTCTGTATAAATTTTAATTTAAAATTTCATTGTAATACCAATTTCGTTTAGTACTTAGTTTATATTTACTTAACGTGTGAACAATTAAGTTTATACCACAACGTTGTTTTTAAATGTAGTAACCAATAAAAAATCTTTTTTGTATTATGTACTAAATACATCAATAATTATTTTTTTTTTACTTTTGAATTTAAATTAGAAAAAATTAAGCTCGTTGTTCCTTTTTTCACTTTCGTTAGGCGCTCAAATACACACTTGCATACGAAAAAATTATGTTTTAAAGCAACCAATAAGAACTTAATTTCATCATTAGGTAAACTCAACACTCATACATTTTTATGAATTCCAGGACAAATAATAAAGCAGATTTATTTTATTCCTTTTTTGGTTTTTATTTAATGTATTTTTTTATATAATATGTATGTTAATTAAATCTTTTTTTTTTTTCTTTTATTTAAATAATACTTTAAAAAACACTCGCGCGCGCCCGTCATCCATCCACATTCACAAGCACTATTTTTCAGATATGCATGTAGGTATATGTACGCATGTATGTATGTTCATACATATGGATATACATATAGTGTAAAACGTATAACGATTACTACTTTTTTTCACAATTCTGAACTATTGCGTGCTTCCTCTTACTCTTAAGTAATTGCCATGTCTTGTATAGAAAATCACAGTATACAATAAATTTATTGTTCCTTTTGAAATATTTTTAATAATTATTAAAATTCTGAAATTATTCCCCAGATTTTTTCTTTAATTACACGTAATTTTTTTAATTTTTAGGTATGGCTGCCGTTTTTCTGTTTCTTTTCTTCTTTATAGTAGACGACTGCAAAGAACGAGTATGCACGATTATAGAAAAAAATGGGCGAAAAACGTTTTCCAACGTGAATAACTTTATTCCCAATTGCCTTTTTTTAAGAATTTCACCAAACTGTAGTTTTTATTTGCAACGAAACTATATATTATTTAATAATAACACTATTTTATTAACATATATTTTTTGTAAATGGCGGTTTTTATAAGTTTCACAAAACTATATTGTGGTATTAACATTTTCTGCGCCTTGGCCGAAAGAAAAATACGACTGTACTGCGCGTACTAGTTTAACTTTATACATGTAGCGAGTAATTCTATGAGATAACTAATTGTTTTAACAGAGTTGTACTATTAAGTATTAATACAATATAACACTCTACAGCACTGTTTTTTTAAAACACTTTGCAATACTGTTAAAATAAAAATATTGTTCGTTTTGTTTTTATTATGTAGTAATTAAAAATATGTCGATAAAAAAGTTATTTTCTTTAGATTTTGAAGTTTTTGGCAAAGTTCAAGGTATTTTATATAAATTTAGTAGTGTGTTGTAAAGTATGCTTTAATTTAATAAATTTAAATTAGGAGTATTTTTTAGAAAATATACCGAAAAACAAGCACATCAACTAGGCTTAAGAGGCTGGTGTATGAATACGGAGGAAGGTACAGTAAAAGGACAATTGGAAGGCACCCAAAATGAACTCAATGAAATGTTAGATATTATTTTTCCTATTTACTTTTTTTTTGACATATATATCTGAACATGCAAGTTAATCTATGCAATAATTTTACAGGAAACATTGGCTTCAAAACCATGGCAGTCCAAGTTCTCGCATTGACAAGGCCGTTTTTAGTGAAATGTCACCAATAGAAAATTACTCATTTCAATCTTTTAATATTAAACGTTAACAATATACATATTTTGTTAACAACCATATAATAAAATAAATTAATTTATATTTTGCCCTATGTAACATTTTGAAAATTTTACAGGAGAAGCAAAAAACTTTAAAATCATAGTTTCCTTAAACGGTTTATAATTTATTTTTCTTCAATTAATAAATTGTTTGACAGTAAAACCTGCCAGTTGCTTTGACAATGTTAAATATTACATAGTAAACGGTTAATAAGATCTTTAAATGTTTATCATATAATAGCTTTTGTAGTTTGGGCCGTTGGTTTTTTGATAATCGGCATTGACAAGGCCGTGTTTAGTGAAATGTCACCAATAGAAAATTACTCATTTCAATCTTTTAATATTAAACGTTAACAATATACATATTTTGTTAACAACCATATAATAAAATAAATTCATTTATATTTTGCCCTATGTAACATTTTGAAAATTTTACAGGAGAAGCAAAAAACTTTAAAATCATAAATTTCCTTAAACGGCTTATAATTTATTTTTCTTCAATTAATAAATTGTTTGAAAGTAAAACCTACCAGTTGCTTTGACAAAGTATTACATCCATATGTAAACGGTTAATAAGATCTTAAAATGTTTATCATATAATAGCTTTTGTAGTTTGGGCCGTTGGTTTTTTGATAATAAAATCGCTAATTTTGGTCGAAATATTCCAATTATGGCCGTTTGTGTTTTAGGTACACTATGTTTTTGTAAAAAGAGGCATTATTTGTGAAGAGCACAACAAAAAAAAAAAAAAAAGATTTCGCCAAAATTCCTTTATACATATTTGGCATAACAATACCTTTAGTAGATATGAATGTTTGTGCCAAATATTTTTTTGTATGCTATTTATTTGTCGAGTTATGGTGTGCTTAACTGTTGCCTTTTTTGAAAATTGTATATTAATTATTGTTACGAACTAAAACATATGAAAAGTATCAAATAAGTGATTCTTATAGGAAATCAATTGTCTTTAAAAAAGATTGGAATAATTAAAAAAAAAAAAATTAGCCTCATTATACTGTGAAAGTTGAGAATAGCAAATTTCTTTACACGCGAAACGCACTTCAAACCCGGAAGTGATCATTTTGAATTACAATTTTTCTAACAGCCTTAATTTTTGATATTTTGTTTTTAAAATCTGAAATAAGCCTAGAGTATAGTCACAATACTGTTAACGTTTTGTCAATTAAATTTTTCTAACTTAAATAGGTCAAATTTTTTTCTTTTTTTCTTTAACAGAAATTAGCCTACGGTGTCCTAATAATATTGTAAAAGTTTAAAAGTTATGCAAATTTATGTATATTTATGTACATTAGATATGGGATGATGATGTATGGAGTTTCTTAGTAACAGTATTTGGAAGCGCTTGACCCCCTGGTTTTATGACACTGGGAGCAAAAATGTATTAGCCAAAAAAATGGGGGTTAGACGAAATGAAGGGGACTCTTAGAGGATTTAAAAGTACGACCAACCCCCTTAAATTTTACTTCCCAAGATTTTTATATTACACTATTACATATATCCGTCGGAGGTTTTTTATGGTTGTAATTCAAAGGACACGTTGAAACTCTAAACAACCTTTAATAAAATTGTATGTTACACTTATGGCCTTAACAAATTTGAGCACATATCTCAGTATTCTACTCGTATTTTCAATTGTACATTTAATAACTATTTAATGCTAAATAAAAAACCTTGTTCTGCTTCACAAAATTATTATGACAAAAATGCCGAAATACTTTTTTGACCGCTTACAGTTCACTAGATCATCGAGAGGAAACAACATCATCCAACTTCGGCATAATGATACGGCATCTGAAAAGCAGTTTTTTGTATTAACAACTCGTCTTTGGAACCAACTCCCTGCGAATTGGCAAATTATAGCAATGCAACTAAATTAAAAAATTTACTCTTGAAATTTTATGGTAATATACGGAAACTTTTCCAATATTTTAACTTTTTAACACTGTTAAAAAATATTATTATTAGATTTTTTATTTTTAAATTTATTTTCTAATACTTAAATTATAATATTATGTCTGGTTGTATTAAAAACTGATATTCGAAATAACAAAAAAAAAAAGAATGGTAAACATGACTTACGATCAAACGGTCCCGTTTATTGTATAAAAAAAAACTTTTATATACTTCAACTTTTAGTGAATAATAAATTGGCTTAACAAATTTTTCATTACTGGCTGGCATAAAAAGTCTAAAATAAAATAAATAAAGAGTCTAAAACAAAATAAACAATTAAAAAGTTTATAATATTAATATTAAGTAATACAGGCGGTACACAATTACAAATTTTAAATTAATGGCTACTGCCTGCTACGAAACTCTGGCTTTCAGATCATTTATAGTCTGTTAAACTAAAGTAGTTGTGAAAAATATATACAAGAGGACCTTTTATATGGAATCATCTCATCTCAATAATGGTCGGGATTAAAGAAGTGGTCGTGGCACTTCCCATACAGAAACATGAATTTTTTTGTAACTGCAGAACGGAAAAAGCCAAAGTTTCCAAATTAGGTACACGCATCTTGGTTATAGATACACAACATCCTACAAAATGTGGGCAGGATTGAAGAAGTGGGCGTAGCACATAAAGTTTTTTAATATATAAAAAACTGCTAGAAAAATATTGTCCAAATTTGGTACACATAGCTGGGTTATAAATACACAACCTCTCTAAAAATATGGGCGGGATTGGAGAAGTGGGCGTGGCACCTCCTGTACAAAGACATTATAGATTTTTATATATCTAGAGAAGGGTAAGAGCCAACGTTTCCAAATTACGTACAAGCATCTTGATCATCAATACACAACATCCGACAAAATGTGGGCGGGAGCGGGCGTGGCACAAAATAGTTTTATGTATATCGAAAGAACGGTATAAATATAACTTTCTATTATCGCACCATGGTGAGGAGTATATTAGATTTGGCATAGGCCAATATCGCACTCTTGTTTTTATATTGTACATACATACATACCTATCTACATATCGTTACCTAAAACGCAAAAGGCCCTAACTTACCAAACATTTTTCATTGTTTCTGATATATTGCATCAACAAACATGTCCACAACAAATTTTGGAATCTTTCGACCAAAATTAGAGATTTTATTAACAAAAAACCAAAAAGCCCTATCTACAAAAAAGTATACGATAAACGCTAATAGACATAGGTAACTAACAATTTTCATTATTATTATTATTATTATTATTATTATTATTATTATTATTATTTATTAGTAGTAGTATTCAGATACTTTTTATATAACATTTCAAGTTCAGTTTACAATTTAAATCTATAAGCTCTGGTATAATTTAAATATTTCTTATAAAATTTACAGTTTTTCTTCTAAATACATTTGGATTTATTTCATTTTTAATATTATTCGGCATCATGTTGTAGAGATTTAATCCCTTATAAAAGAGAGATCTTTTCATCGTGTTGTTATCTGCTCGTTGTAATCTGTAATCCTGAGCGTTCCTTAGGATATAGGGTTGAACCTCTCCTACGTACCTTATTTGTTTAATTAAATAATCAGGCGCATCTCCCATTTTAAATTTTTGAATAAAATTAATTGTGTTTAGCTCTAGTCCTTGTTGTATGTTAAGCCATTTTGTTTCTTATACGTGTGACGAACCCGATTTTTTTTCCAATTTTTTTACATATGGGTAAATCGCAGAAACTGTCCACCAAACGAAAATTTTTCAATTAATCTAATAAAATTTTTTTTTTTAATGTAATATTGGACTAGATGTATAATTTCAGAAATAAAAAAAATGTATTTCGATGATCATAAATACAAAAATTATAACCAAGTCTTACCCAACATCAGATCTTTTAATGTTATGCAAGAAATTAAAATTTTTTTTAGGTGTTCATAAAAATACTTTAGTGTTAATATAGATGGTCCGATTGTAAGCTATATTTTTATTCACTCAATTGTCTTAAATTTTGGTATAAAATTATTGTGTTTACTATTTTGGAAAGATTGATATAAGGTATGAAATATCAGGTCCGAGGGTTGTAGCGAGCGTCAGGCAAAATAAGGTTTTTTTTTAATATTGTGAGTAGAATGAATTTGTTTTTTCAAGTCGTCTATAATTTCATTTTAATTTCATTATTTCCTTTTAAGCAAATACAAAATTTAAATTCGACAATAAGAAATTAAAAAAATTTTGCGTATTAAATTCTGGAGCGTGAGTCACGATTTGAGTTCTTCCAAAAATTGTATTAAAAACCGATTCAATAGTTATTTTCTTTTCTTATATCTGCGCTTCTTATTACTTTTCTTTAGAGTTAGAGCTGTTGTGAAGCGAAATATTTGGCAGGTTTTTGGCAAAACTTTATATACATATATAGCCTTTATGTTTTAAATGTAAGCATATGTACATATATATATAAGCCCTATGGGCAATCATTGACCCGCTGCAACAAAATTATGTTTTTAGCATAAGGTTCATATAAGAGTCCTTTGTAGTATATTATATAGATAAATAAATGTATCAGTATGAATTTTTTCGACTTTTATGGCTAATAAATCAGCGAATGTTTAAACACAGCTTAAACTCAACAGCTGTTAACAGTGCCCCATATATAATTTGTAGTTTAAAAAATAATAATGCGGAAGCCCAACGATAATTGTTGTCAAATTCATACGGTCTGTATTAGGAGTTTAAACACCAGTTTCATGCTTATAGAGATGTTTTGTATTTTTACTGATTTGAAATATTTCCTAGCTTAAACACATTTTAAACCAAAAAGAGAGCTTAACTTGGACTGAATTTTAAGCCCTAAGAGATTTTAGGGAGGGGTTTCATCTGACATCCTTGGTAAATTTTAGACCCACCAGCACAATATATTGGAATAATATAGTAGCTATCGTAAAAGTGTTGTCACCATATTTTTATTACCAACAGTTATAAGAAAATTAGGGTACTAAATACTCTTTTCTGAAAAGCAGCTTGTATGGGGGCTATGTGAAATTATCGAGTAATTGTCACCATTTTCAATAAGCATGGTTCTTATGACAACGTAAACGCACATACCAAATTTTATTTAGTTATATCCAAAATTGCAACTTGTACTCTGCGCACAAGGTTTACATGCACATCCAGCCATCAAAATATAATATTCTTTAATAAACAAATTTACATTCATTGATAAATGCATTTATAAATAAAAATTTGTATTTAAAAATGTTAATAAAAATATATATAAATTTTTATTTGTAAAACTAAATACAAATGTGTTTCTTTATATGGGTTCAATGGCAATGGGTTCACGGCATTTGATAAAAAACGGCAACATTTTTTGACTGCAAATAAGTTATTTTTTAATTCTCTTATGTTCATTATTCTTTTAGGGATGAGATTTTGTGTATATATTTCCCTTTGCTGAAATCATTTCACTGTTTGTTATAATATAGTCTATTAAACTTTTTGAATTTCGTGTTATTCTAGTAAATTCGTTCATTACATGTTTGAGGCAATTATCATTAAGAAAACTTTTTAATTTCCCCGTATAGAAATCTTTACTCCAGTCAATATTAAAATCTCCACCTAATAAAATATCACAGTTATATGCAACATTGTTATTTGTCAAAACCACTGGTAGGTTTTACAAGAAAAAAGAAGAAAAATTAATTATAAACTGTTTAAGGCAATTTATCAATTAACCATTTTAAATAGTTTTTTGCTTCTCCTGTAAAATTTCAACGCATATATGTAACTAACTTTTACGAAAAATTTGGCATACCACCAGTGTTACCATATAATTTAAAAAAATCTTGTTATCTCAGAAAAAAAAACTTGTTTTCCCAAGAAAAAACTTTTTTTTATCAAAAGTGCCAAATTTTTAAAGAAAATACCAAAATGTATTAGGAATTTTTTTCGTTATCCATCCTTTCAGGAAAATATGGTCATCCCATGCTTTTACGTAATTCCCAAGTTTCATTTTCTTTGTTTTCGTTAAACAACTTGGAGTCTCCGATTGGATTTGTTTCTAACTCTGCAGTGGTTTCTTTTATCGGGACTAAAACAATATAAAAAATTTTATTTAAAAATAGGCATAAATATTTTATTTATATTCTTACCATTTTTCGTTAAATATTTGTCAATATTTTTTTAATGTCTTCCGCACTACAAAGTTAACTACAAACTGTCAATGTATAAAAACGACCTTGTTGTACTTACAGGGAGTATACACAATTATAAAATATATATATATATATGTCTAAAAACATCATTTAATATTTTTATCCAATAAACTGTAAATTTTAAGTTATGTATTTACAAAAAACTGGAAAAACTTTATGTATTTATAAAAAAAAACTTTGTATAAAACTTGAAAAAACTTTAAATAAAATAAAATCTTTTTGGCATCTCAAAAAACTTGCAAAACAGGGAAATCTTGACAAATGGCAACGCTGCATACCACTACATGGTGGCAAATATTGTACAAGTAATGAATATCACCTTTTTAGGTGATTTTGGCTCAAAAATGTTCCGCACCAAACGTGATTTCTAAAGGACCCTAGAGACAATAAAATAAACCCATCAATCAGTTCATAACTGTTAGTGTCGTTTATTTCAGGCTTTTTCGGAGACGTAGAAATAATTTCGTCAATCAACATTTGTAATTTAAAAAAGAACAAAATTGTGTATTTTTTTCATCTGTATGTACACTTCTTTATGACAACAAACACAAAGCAAATAAATTTTTTTTTGTCAATCACGACAGGAGACTATCAAATAATCATATCGTTAAGTAACGATAAATCTCGGTAACTTTAACGAATTTGTTATTCTCTATTTTAAATAAACCATGGCCCAATTAGTAGGTCTTGGCAACACTACAACAATGCAACAATAGAAAAAACAATACGCATTTTGTTTGTGTTAATTATGTTAAAGATGTCAAAACCCAATGCATTTGTTTGTGTAAGAAATGGACAAGATGTCAAAAACAATTGCTACAAAAACAATTGCACGATAAAATTACAACTCTACAAAAAATCAGCAGGCGTTTCGAGCAGACCCACTAATTGGGCCATGAAATAAACAAATATTTTCGTTAAGAAATATTAACGACAAATATCGGTAAAAATGGAAGTACGTCAAAGTTGAAATTTTAAAAATTAATAAAAATATATAAAATAACTTTGCTTGTATATTTTTTTTATAATAAAACACGAATAAAATCGAGTAAATATTCTTTGTGAATAAATAAATAAATATTGATTATAATTCTTAACAAATATGTACATATGTTTCAAATCTTTTTGCACATAGGGCAAAAGTTCGAGGTGCCCGCGCCACTGTAGCATAACATTTTGCTTTTACTGTTTATACCTACACTGCTGTAAGTGGAGAGAATGTTATATAATATGTGTTACATATGTATATTGGTTTAAGACCCACCTTTTAGTATACCGTTTGGCTCAGAATCAATTTCAGAATCGATCTAACGAGGTGGGTCCTTTCTGAGTTATTGTCTGTCTAAGTTAACCTTATGCGCAAAGTATTGGCCGCAATTTTGGAAATAATTTGATCAAATTTGACACTATGTATGTGTTTATTTCAAAGTGGTGAAAAGCGGTTCTTAATTTTAAATAGCCCACATGCAAACTCCTTTCAGGAATAGAGTTTTTGTGCCCATTAACATTCTTGTTTTATAGGTATTTAGGTTTAATTAGGTCCAAAAATGTTTTGTGGCAACCTAAATCAGCAGAACAAATTTTATAAGAATGGGTCCATGTTTCGCCACAGCTCTCATACAAATACACTCCCGAAAATAGCTTATAATAAGTAACCTTTATAATAGCTTCTATGTTATCCCATATTAGTAATCATAGTAAAAGAATTAGATATATAGATAATAAAAATCTCTTTTGTGAGTGAATCTTAACCTCACAACATACTCTTTTTTTCGGAAACATGATCGCCCATGGGTCTCAAGTTCTGTGGTGTAAGGTCAACTATACTTTCTAACTTTTTTGTATAATAAATTGGCTTCTTTACTATATATTTTTAAACAGTAAGCAATACATTTATTATTGTTATTTCTTAACAACTTTTTTTATAGTTAGCTTCCGATATTATTAACCCACAAAAATTGTTAAAATGTCACTAAAGAAAAGCTCTTAACGAAATTTATCGCTTACTAACGAATTTTGACTACTTAACGACAACAATTTGTCGTTAAAAAGTTACAGAATTTTTGCACGGGGCGCTTAAAAAAAGACAGAGTCCGCAAAATTACTGTTCCCAAGTGTTATTGTTTTGTTATTGAACTTAAATTTAGCAATTTTTGGTCATAAAGATTTGGCAGCACTGGCGTTTCTGTTCCAAAACCATGGTTTCTGCAAGAAAATAGTAATTATATAGTTGTCTATAGCTAGGTCATCTATAGATTGATTTTGTTATATTAACTACCAGTATTCTACTAAGATTATTTAATGTAAACGTTTAAAAATAAAGTTTGTAAATATAACAAGACTTTTAAAAAAGTTATGATTAATGGGTAAAAATTGCGATTTATCGGTAAAAAAATTTATGAGCATTCGTAATTTTTTGGTTAATATCTTAGCCATTTGTGGACCAATCTTGACGACTATTCCGGACTATACGCGATATAAAAATATAAAAACTTGACCCCCATCATATCTGGGGTCTTCGGACAACCCATTTCAACGTACACACGGACAAACAAACCGATGGACGGATATACGCATATCGCTAAATCAGGTCCGCTACTCATATGGATCCAGAATATAAACATATATGTATATGTTTAGGGTATAAAATCAATATTGTAAAAATTACAAGCGAGGTAAAAAAAAACTTATATAACTTTTTTTGTTTATTACACCGAATTGTCAAGAAAAATCAAACTTTTTTAACTGCCTGGCCCAGAATATCGACAGAACATTTCTTTCGTATATTTATGTACATTGAGAACAAAAACAAATTTTAGGTTTTTATTATTGTTTTCAATTTAAAAATGCGAAAGAAATGTTCTTGTCGACATTGTTGGCTTGGCAGTAGATGTTAAGTTGAAATATATGTATGTATGTTATTTGTAGAAAATCGTTGCAAGCTTTGCAATGTATGACAAATTTGATATAATATAAAATATATAAAAATTGGTATTCTTTCAATTATGTACTTGTTTAATTTTGTTATTAGCAAACAAGAACAAAAAAATCGCATTTAAAAGTGCTTTCTGCGAACGCACTTAGTTTATTTAGGTAAATTGCCAATTTCGCTGATTCTATTTAAATATCAATTCATATTTAAATATAGTTTTTCATATTATTTAATTTTTATGTTGTATATAAAAATTTTAAACATAGATTAATATTTATATAGTTTGGTGAAATTGGCCATAACAGTAATAGACCATAAAAGTTGAAAAATTCTTTAAGTATAAATTAGATCTCAACAATATGGGTATCGTTGAAGGGTGCTTTCAAATAGCTTCCACATGATATATAAAACATGCCAAATTTAAAACCCGTTAAGAACGAGTTTCAAAAAATATTTTTATTTACTAATGTATTTTAGCTAGAGTTTCTTATTTCCCGCACTTTCGGATTCCCGAAAAAGCGGAAATAAAAATCATATTTCCAGGATTCCCGCCCAAAATTTTTTATTTATGTATTTATTTATGTACTTATTTCACCAAAGAAACTAATACTTTTTTACCTGCTAGTATGCTTGAAATAATTAAATCTTTAATAAAAAAAATAAAAAAAAATTAAGAATAAAGCTTACAGTTAAGAGGTTATTTTTGATTCCAATAGAATCATAGAAATCAATATAATAATATATGTACGTATAAATATTGTCAAATTCATAGGTCATTTGCATAATTAGAATAAAAGTATTGAAGTCTTAGGGAAATATAATTTCTGGAAAAGCGAAAAGGAACTGGTAGCTCAACTTTACGAAGTAGGAATTCTGAAATAATTTCACCGTTTTAACAAATTCAGCATGAAGGAGAAATTTACCAAATTTGATATGAGTTAACGTTAACTGTAATTTATAGATACCTTCTATCCATATTTATTATCATCTATTCGATGGAGAGCGATTTGGCCATAAAATAAACAAATTTATTTAAACTATAAAATGGTATCGTAAAAATTTTTTTTTTTCTGAAAGAGGAATAAATCCACTTCAAATAATTATAATTAAAACAACTTTCTTATTGCAATTATTATTTGATTATTATGACTTTAGTGTACACTGTGCACTACTACGACTACGAATTATCGGGATTCTACTGCATAACTGAAATTAGCTCTTAGGCCTAGTTTTTGAGAAGTGAATTAAGTTTAAACTAAGTTTAACGTACTCTGAAACTTGGGTTTTTTCCGGCAAAATGTGATTTTTTATTATTTCATTAAATACCAACATTTTAAACAAAACTAAGCTTTTCCGTCAACATTTAGTATATAAACTTAGTAATGGTGGCACAAGTCTGTTTTCAGATTAACTAAGCCTAGTTTAACTGAGATCTCAAAACCCCAGCCTTAATAAGCTTGGTTGATCGTGTATTTAAATGTCTTCATAATTATTACTTTTGACATTTTAAATCCATTTAAGTAAAGTTAAATATCTATCAAAATGTAGTAATTCCATTTTAAGATAAAAAAAAAATCTAATATTTGTGTAGGTAATTCTATATAATGATTAATTTTTTATAATAAAATTTAAAGGGTGTACATTGTATAAAACATCAATCGAATAGATGAACGTTCGCAAATGTTTTTAAATTAACTAAAACCTTAAATGAATCGTTTATTTCAGAAACCCGTCAAGTGCGCTTTTTTATATTGTCGGAAAAGTAAAAAAAACTTCCTAATTTTAAAATTAGTGAAGGTTTCGGCTTAAAAAAAATTAGTGTTTTTAAAAATTTTTTTTTTAATTTTTGTAGTTGGCGGGTTTCTGCAATAAAATAAAACTATTTATTAAAAAAAATTTGGACATAACAGTTGTAGGATGTTAATAAAAAAATATATTATTAAAATTATATTATTAATTTATTAAAAATCGAAGAAAAAGTTGAAATATCAGTTAAACTAAGGACACAAATATCTTTATTTTTATAATCCAAGTAAAAAAAGATAAAACCAAACAAAGTAACATAAAAAATATATGTATACTCATACCCACATACTCTTAAAAAATATTTTTGATTGGTCCAATATTTACCTACGACCCCATGCTAACCCTCTCCCGGAAATCATGTAAGTATGGCTTAAAGCGTAACGAATGATGCTTTTGTGGTGCAATTTAGCATAATCTACTTTCATAAGACTCGAAATGCCCCATATAAAACACTATATCGGAAAACACATAACAAAATTTAAATATTGTGGTGAAATTAAGTTGGATAAAACAATTTAAAAAGACACAATTCTATAGATTCACTAAATAAAAAAAAAAAATTCTTCAATACCTCTGTCCCAAAAAATGTTTTTAAAAATGTCGGGTATTGAAAACAATTAAAAATCCTGGGAACAAACTCTAATTTTAACAAAATAGCTCTAATCTCAAAATTTTTTCGAGAACACTTAAGTTTAATATATAGGTTTGAGTATACATGTTGTAAAAATGTATATACTTTATGTAAACTATATGGTATGTCGAACGCTTAATAAAATGTTTCTTTATTGGCGGCTTTGTTCACCTGAGTTAAAGTTTTCGCTGAAATTATTCATTTTAGCATTAGACACCACAAAAAGTTTGACAAATATCCAAATATTAAACATTTTTAATATTTCTGCAAACATGGCTTCAAATGTTGTCCAAACAGCAAACACTCCAATTAACAACACAAAATATTTGTACAAACGTAAAATTATTTTGACATGTTTGCCAAGCTATGTGTGCGGTTTATTATGCCCTTAAGCGATGTAGCACTTCTTTTGAAAAAAATTATTATTAATTAATAAAGTTGAAGATGAAGGAAAAAAAGATATACAGGGGTGTTCTGGAAATCGAAAACGCAAAACGCAAGAATTTAAAAGTCGTTTTTTTAATAAGATTTTTGTAGTAAAATAAATACAAATACAAAACAATACAAATATTTCTCAATTAAACAGAATTCTATAAGAAAATTATAAAAAATTGGATTAAGATTGTATTAAAAAGAACTTCAAAATTCTTGCGTTTTGCGTTTTCGATTTCCAGAACACCCCTGATAGTAGCTCAGTAGCTTTGAATTCTTCCAAGCACTTTATCAATCATTTCAAAAACAAGGCATTCATTTTTAAAAATGTAGAAAACGAGCAATTAAGTACTAACCTCAAAGACTTCGATCATGGCGTTTTGAGGACATTGACGAAGCGATGCTGAAACGGGTAACTGCCGCACGTGGTAAGAATCTTCCTATATCTGGGCCAATAATAAAGCAAAAAGCCAAAGGCATGAAGATTTTGAAGCAAGCACAGGATGGTTAGACAAATTTAAAAAAAACGGGATTGTATTGTTATACATACATATGTATATTATTGCAGGTATTGTTGCAAAAATCTTATGTGGGGAAAGTGCCGATGCTAACATAAGAGATCGTGATGAATGGATCAGGAACGTTTATTATTTTAAGTTACATATTAAGGCGAATTCACACAAGTTGACCTTAGCTTGCTACGTAAGCAACAGCTGATAACTAACCATGTGACAAAATGATATACCGTTCTGGTGGTTCCGGGGAATCTTCATAAATTCTATCATTTTAACTTAGAATTATGAAATTCAAAACGTTTTGAAACTATTACATTTAAAAACACACAATCTAAAATTAAAAACAAAATGAAATGTGACAGCATACATATACTTTTGACACACAGCTAATTTGTTTACTACAGTGTTGTATTATTTTGCCACAACGTTAAAGTATTTTACAGTATTTTTTATTTTTACATCCGTTTTCAAAATAAGACCACCTTGTATGAATTCGTCTTATTAAATATGTGCTATAATTTTGCATTTAATAATTTGATCCCAATATGCACGAAAAGCGTTTCCGTCAGAGTGGCCAGGTTTAAAAAAATTTTACAGCTAAATCTGGCATTACACATGACCAAAAAATGCTAAAAATGATTTTTAAAAAATGGTAAAATAATGCTAAAATTTTTTAAAGATTTTTGTTAAACATTTATTACCAGTATAAAATTTTATTCGAAAATAAATACATTTTAGTGACTAATTTTGTAACTAAATTGAAATAAATTATTATATTGATATGTATATGCAAAATTTATTCGATTTCTATGATATACAAAATTTTTTTGATTATTTTATTTTTTATAGTTTAAGAAAAGTTGAATCTTTAAAATAATTTTAAGCAGTTTAGAGCAAACAATTTTTTCAAACATTGACACCACTGAATTTTTATCTTAATATAAAGTGAAATTTCCTTGTACTTTTATATCGTAATATCAAAGGGCAAATTTAATTTTAAATTTTTTAAATTTTTATTGAGACTTAAAAGTTTAGATCACAAAAGCAGCTGTATAAAGATAATTTAGAATGCAAAAACTTAAAACTATACAGTATTGTCTTAATAGACATTTAGTACATTATGATTTTAAAATAACGCTACATGCTCAGTTAAAATGGACGGATACGAAGTTTTACATCAAAAAATAAACATTAAAATTATATTGCTCAAGAATATAATAGTAGTTTACATATACTGTTGATAGGTGTGAGATCTTATGACAAACTTAAAACTAACTGAGCTACCTAAATAAGAGCGGCAAGCGTTTTTTGTATGTCAAAACTTTTCATTTGCATAAAGTTTATACGAAAAAAATCTTTAGAACGCGAATTCGACACCACCCGGCTGGAAAATCCTATTTGACAAATCGCTATGTCGATTCGTCTTATTGAAAATGTATTTGAAATAGAATTTTCATGTTAAAAAAAACGCTTGCCGCCCTTGTTTTGGTAGCTCAGTAAGACTTAAGCCTATAGTACACGGCATGTAAAAAGACACATGCGCATGTGGTTCTGACGTAATTTTGACGTCATCACACAACCCGCAATGTTTATTGTAGCTTTGCATTGACGTCAAAATTACGTCAGAACCACATGCGCATGTGTCTTTTTACATGCCGTGTACTACAGGCTTAACACAGGGTCTCCACCTGAGATAAGATATAAGATTTTTATATCAGCAAACGTCAAGTTCAATCGCAGAGAGTATTATCTTACGTGTGGACTCTCAAATAGTGTTAGTATTAATATTATAATAAATGTTATGAGACAGTTGTTATGAGAAATCTTATAACAATTATCTTATAAGATGAGCTGTCAATAATACACATGCATACACACATATAAAACAATAATAATCCACCATTATTAAAATCTGTAATTTATTAATGCAAATAGTGCCAATCTTGTAAAAAGTGCTTAAAAAATCAATATTTTAAACTAAAAAATCAAATAACAACATAAAAAGAATAAAAAATAATAAAAACGATACAAGTTTACTGTACGATAATCAGTCGATTATGAAATCTTACAAGATACGTGTTCCCCTTGTTTAACATTAAGATTAAAATGAAGAAATGTGCTCTCTCATTCTGCCGACGTTTTCTCACATATTATATCAGATATTATCTCAGGTGGAGACCCTGTGTTAAACTAATACAATATATACAAGGAAAAATAGACGTTAACCCCTGTTGGAGCCTGTAATTGCATGAGAGTAGAACTCTGGTAGACGGTATTCATTTGAGTAGGTGAAGGAGTTATTATCCTCATGTAAAATTCCAATTGGAGACATGTAAAGACTGTTAGACCAATTAAACCCAGATTGTGAGCAAAGAGCCGTTGTCATTAAATTGTTATCGTGATTTTCAAGTCGACTAATAAAATTACTAAGAAGGACCAGAGCATATGAAGAGAGCGGAAGTACATCCGCTCTTCTATAAATAACGGAATTCGAAAATCGTTTGACAAAATTTTCATAGTTTGCGTTAATACAAAGTCTCAGACAACTTCGTTCTAAAATCTCCAACTCTATCATTACGGTTGGAGAAATCGAAAACCAAACGGGAAATCCATATAATATCGCAGATCGAATGCATACTTTTTAAATTAAAAGCTTGGCCTTCTGACTCAAGTGTCTATTGATAAATAATTTCACGAACATGCCCTTAATGCGCAAACCTTTATCCTTGGCATTCCTTCCATGTTGGTTGAACTTAAACAGTTTATTGAACGTTACCCCCAGGTACTTTATTTGATCTCTAAAGGGAATAACAGAACCATGCAGAGAAAGATTCAATGTTTTACTCAGCCTTACTACGTTTCGGGGACCTTTTTCCCGGTGCGTTACGAAAACAAATGGCCTCTGATTTTTGTGTGTTTATCTTAATACCCCTCTTTCTGTAAAAGCTATCAATTACCAAAAGGTGACCTTGAACCTTACTTAACGCGATTTCAGGATTTTTGTCATGTGCATAAATTAACGAGTCATCCGCAAATAAAATACTCTTAGAACCGACACCAATATGGGGGAAGTCATATACAAGGATGTTATATAGCAAAGGCGCCAGAATTGCCCCCTGTGGAACACCACAAAAAATACCGCCCACATCCGATTTTACATCATTCATTTCCACCAAAAATATTCGATCATTAAAATATCTTTCAAACAACTTTACAAAGACGGGATCACAACCTACCCTAATCAGTTTAAAGATAATACCCAAATGATACGCCCGATCGAACGCCTTTTCAATGTCCAACGAAACAGCGACAGTACATTGCCTATCCCTTAAATTACAAATAACTTCGTTATGCAAATATAACAAAGCATCCACCGACGAGTGACCACGTTTGAAACCAAACTGATATGGGGGTAGAAAATCTGGTACCAAAGATTTTTCCAACTTTATCTTAATAACCCTCTCAAATAACTTTCCAATGTTAGACAACATATATATTGGACGGGAGTTATTGATTTGAAAGCCATTTGGTTTTTTTAGCAAAGGGTAAATTCTGGCCATTTTCCAGGCCTTGGGGAAATAACTATTATTTAGACAATTATTAAAAATAATGACTAAAAATTTTATTGCTGCACTCGGAAACTTTTTGATTAAAAAATGTGATACATCATCCAAACCTGCCGATTTCTTGGCCTTTAGGGACTTAATTATATCAATAACTTCTGAAGAGTTGGTAAAATGGCCACTGTCCGGCGAGTTTAAAGCACCATAAGTGTTAGTAAATTGGCAAACAGTTTCAGAACAACCATTTATGTAGGAGTTTACTGTGTTCGGAACTTCTACGACATTAGCGGTGTCTGTAGCAGTAAATTTATAAATATCCAAAAAATGAAGTTTGAACTGCTCCACTTTATCAACATCATCAACGTATGTGTTATTACCTACAATGAGTTTATCAAAACCTTTCGTTCTCCTATTGCCAATAATACTAAAAACTTCCCTAAATGCCCTTGGGCCCGGTTTAATTTTCTCGATCCTCCTATTAAACTCCCTTGCCTGATGTATTTCCACCTGTTCCTTAATTATCGTCTTAAGAAGTTGAATTTGGCCGCTCAATACACGGTACTCGTCAGAACTTCTATTTCCGTTCCTATGAAAAATTCTTTTTAGGTCCTTCTGCCATGTGTACTTTTTTTGAGTGTCTGACCACTTCTCCGCCAATCAATTCATTAAACTGCGAAATACTTATATCAATTTCCTCATTACTCAAGTTTCTTTCCTCAGGAAGAGAAATACTTAAAATATCGTGGTGAACATCATTACGAAAATCTTCCCAGTTCGTGTTTTCGAAAGATTTCAAAAATTTGGAGGAGACGTAATTAAATCAAAGTCCGCAAATTTAAAATTAATTTTAGTGGGTAATGGTCAGATAAAGTCGGTAAACTATTTATTTGAAAGTTAGAATTTATCGAGTCAATAATATCTGTACTAATCAGGAATGATCCAAAAAAGAAGCCCCCACAAGAAAAGTTTGGTTAACATCACACAGTCTCGTAAAACTTGTATTCGAAAAACTTAACCAATCGAAAAGGCTTTGACCATTCAAATTGTCCATTGAATCACCCCAATGAGTATTTCGGGAGTTAAAGTCCCCTCCAATAAAGACTCCATCGAAGGACCTTACGAGGAAAGTTGGTTGGAATGTGAGCACTACCCAACAGAAATTTTTCAACTTGGCCCCCAAAATAAACATTCAATTTAATGAAACAGTTTGGGAATTTTAAATTTGCAATACTTATAGAAGAAAACTTAAAACTCTTGTTGATGAGTATTGCTGTACCTATACTTGAGTAATCCCTTATCACGTTATAATTATCAAAAGTAACTTTAGAGTTCCCCCGAAAGCGCGTTTCCTGTAAGAAACACACATCAACTTTATGAAAGTTAAGAATTTTAGCTAATTCGATACGTACTCTTAATTCAACTAACGACCTTACATTCATTGTAATAAATATTAAATTATTTCGGGCCATACTGGAAAATAACTTCATTGAATAAAATACTGTACTCTTGTCTGGCCAAACTTATTGGCACTAATTTATAAGAATTTAGAAAATTCAAAATTTTTCATTCTTGCGATTGAGGTTTGGACTCTCTAAAATATTCCCCGAGCTTTATGAATTCCTCTACCATTTAAGGTACCTGTTGATCACTAACAAAGTAATTATTGTTATTAGAAGATTATCCTTAATTACCTCTCTTCTATTCTTAACCTTGTCCAATAACTCTTTCCCCTGCAATTAGCAACATTGCCGCTTTCGTTACAGTTAACACAAGTTGGAGACGATTCTCCCTTTATCACGCTACATTGACCAGGTTCATGAATTAAGTTACATTTTACGCATTTAAACACTAAATTACAGTTTCGGGCTGAATGTCCCCACGACTGACACCTAAAACATTGAATCTCTCTATTCTTCAACTTGGGTGATTCCCAAGTAATTGATTGGTTCAAAATATAACGTAATCTACTAACATCATTTAGTTTCTTCCCTTGTGCTAGATTAACAACAAATAACCCAGTGTCATAATCGTTCTTAGCAGAATACTGTGTAACTAGTTTACTAACCTTTTCAAAAGTATTTGGTAAGTCAGCTTTAAGGGCAGTTTCAATTTCAGACACTTCAGTCAAATGGTATAAGCCTCTTAAAATAACCGATACTCTTCTCAATTCCGGCGGCGTGAATGAGTATGACTTTATACTCTGGGCCCTTAGTAGTTCCATCATTTTCAAATGTGCTGACAACTCTTCAAAGTAAATTTTGCTTTTATTTCTAGACGAATTAATAATTTTATAAACGACTTTGGGTGTTCTACAATTTAATTGGTCTACAAGTTTTTTAACATTAACGTTATGTAAAATAATTGGCGGACAAAATTTTTTTCTAACCGGCCTACCAGAGTTCTCTTCACCATTTTTAATTTTATATGCATTCTTAGCCGCTTGTTTGCTTGTAGCTGGACCTTCGTTTACTTCTATATTCAGCTTCCCCAATAAATCAAAACGATTCTGAGAAATTTTAGTAGACCCAAAACTGGAAACGTCTACATTTGCCTTTATCGCATTCCTGTCCTGCAATGGAATGATATTTTCTCCGTTTACATTTCTTTTATGGCGTTTGTTTTGATTTCTTTGAAATCCTCAATGTTGTCATTATCACTGAGGACAACCTCCATGTTGTTATTTTCAAGCTGTATAGGAATTCCACTTTTTAAGATCAATTCACCAATAACATTGTTAACCATCGGGTTGTCCTTATCAGGTGGCAGTTTTACAGATTTAGGAATCGGGTCGACGAAACCAGGTAAAACTTTATCCATATTGGTAATGATAAAAAGTTATCCCGAAGTAAAAAAAAATGTGGCTCTATTTGATAAAATTAAACAAATATCAATAAAAATCAATAAATTTTTAAGCGCAGAAAAAAATGTGATCTTGCTAGTACGCAGTGCTACCAACCTTCTCATCAAAGGGCAAATAATTTTTACAATTGACATGATAGGGGCATTTCTTATATTTCCAGAATATTTTTTTTTTAACAAGACAGGTTTCATAACATAAGAATTATCCATTTTCATACGAAATTGTATTTTGGGTACAACTATTTCTAGTCAAAATGTATTAAAATTTATAAAATTTTTTTAGTGAAATCAGTAAAACAATTCGTCCAAATTTTTAAAATAAATAATGCTAAAAAAGCTAAAAACATTTTCCAAAAATGCTAAATAAAATGCCAAGTGCTAAATGAAAATTTTGCAGCTAAATATAACTTGTTAATGCTAAATTTAGCTGCAAAAATGCCAAAATGTTTCCGTACTTGAAATTTGTGTAAATGAGAGTGGTTTTGAGAGAATTATATTCTTCTTCTTTGTGCATAAAACAGCCTAGACCAGTGATGCAAAATGTGGCACAATTGTGCCATTTGTGGCACTTTTGAATGTTTGATGGCCCTGTGGAAACCTTTTTTGGCCCTTTCAGGCCAACATTTTAATAACTACGTTAAATCGTTCAATACATTTTTTAATCTTATTTTTTCACTGTTTCGAACACTTCTTTTATTTTCGAAATTGTTTTGATTGTTCAGGGCCAAATAAACCAGACAATGGGTTTGATCTATGATATAAAAAAAACATATAAATCATGTTTGTATAAAATCGACGTTTCTTGCATATATCTTGAAGATGTCGGACTGTTTTTCTGACTGGGTTAAAATAAAAAAAAAGGACAGAAACACTTGTAAACAATGTGAATTTTAGTTATATAACTAGGTTTTATTGGTTTTATTTAAATACCCAGCCAGCAAAATAGTCCGACGTCTTCAAGATATCTGAGACAGTATTTTACTGGCACAATATCATATATATTAAACATTTTTTTTGGCCCTATCAAAGTTATTTTGGCCCTTTTAAATCGTCAATTTGGCCCAAAAAATAAAAACTCAAAATGCATCACTGGCCTAGACATTTCATTGTGCATGTGTAAATTATCAAACGGCTGTTAAAGCATAATATGTATAAAATGTAAACTAAATAAAAAGTTGTGTTCACAAAAGCATAAGATGTTTCCCCTTTTTACTAAAGGGCCTTTAGTATCAGAGAATGACAACAAGTACCCATAAGAATAATATACAGAGGTATTTACCCACGCTTTACGTTACTGTGTATATCCATACTTATAACACAAATAATAACAACAGCTATGTTTGTGCGTTGCAAAAAATATGTGTATTACTTATACTTATGCACGGCAATATTTCACGCAACCACATTCAGTAAACTTAAATACATGAATGTTATGCAGATATTATTCAATACCCATGAATACGTTTTGGTTATCTGCCATACATATAAAATATCTATGTGTAAGAAAATATACATGGGTACCTTCAGTATTTTTGGGACTACTGCGTAAATATGAAAAAAAAATTTTGTATGAAATGTTTTAGCAAAAATGTGCTTTGATCACTAGCCAGGTATGGGACTATTTACATATTTTATTTGATAAATAAAATACATTTTTTGTAACATCAGCAGTGGCAATGTATGTCTACATATGTACATAAAAATAAAATTATAAACATGCAATGTCCTGAGCGGATTAGAATCTATAAGAGAAGACTTTTTGATACTATTTTGTTTTTCAATTGATATTTTTTATATTGAACTAACAAAATAGATTAACTCACGTGGAAGATTAAATATGAACCGGAGGTTGGTAAATCGCCAAATCGATCAACTAAGACGGAACAAATAAATGCTCAAAACATGTAAATTCATATATACTTAGATGTACTATGTTTTCTACATATTTACATAAAAAAATATATGGTCGAATTTTGACCATTAGGCAAACGCTAGTATATATAAAACGTTTAATTTTTATATCATAAATTGGTAACTTCGAAATTAAAGAAAAAATTAAAGATGGGTTAACTCTTACGGCACAAATAAAAATTTTTGAGGTGGCAGTACGCTAGTTTTAAACCGAGAACTACTTTGGTTTCTGCAAAAACTATGCGAAAATAAACATAAAATGAAACGTTTGAATTATAAATCGTTATAGAACGGCGTCTAAATGTATTGAGTGGCGGTTACACTCTTTCTTATTAGCACAACCATGGCCCAATTAGTAGGTCTGCTCGAAACGCCTGCTGATATTTTGTAGAGTTGCGTTTTTGTCGTGCAATTGTTATTGTAGCAATTGCTTTTGACATCTTGTCCATTTTTTACACAAACAAATGCATTGAGTTTTGACATCTTTAACATAATTTACACAAACAAAATGTGTGTTGTTTTTTTCTATTGTTGCATTGTTGTAGTTTTGCGCAGAAATACTAGTTGGGCCATGAGCACAACATACAAATCAATACTTACATACATAAAAAATATCTTCCGTCTCGTGTCACCTCTCTATGCTATGTGCGTGTGACAGCGACAAGTGTAAAAAAATTATGCGGATGAGTAAAGGTGTCGCTGTCACACGCACATAGCATAGAGAGGCAACACGAGACGGAAGATATTGTTTTTTATGTATGTAAGTCGCAATTTACATTATACGATTTTTGTCGTTGCGATTATTGTCGTTTCTTCTTTGAAGTCGGTCTTATGTTTACATTGTACGATTTTTGTCGTTACAACTGCTTGTGTATACATATAATTTGACACTACGAATGAATGAACAAAACGAATCGTAGAGTACACTCGCTTGTGTACCCCTTTTAATTCCTCTCTCCCCTCTCGCCAATAAGGTAAGAATCGCAACGACAAAAATCGTATAATGTAAATTGGGACTAAGTATTGATTTGTATGTTGTGCTAATAAGAAAGTTTATTCGATGATAGAATAGACTTTGAAACAAAAAACAAAAAGGCTAAAAAAAAATTTGACTTTTATGGAAGAAGAAAACCTTGAGGAAGAAGAAATTTTGAAAAAGTTTCAAGTGTAACCGCCACTCAATACATTTATATATGTATTTATACTATAAATTTTATAGTGTTTGCTTAGACGCCGTTCTGTAACGATTTATAATTCAAACATTTCATTTTAATACGGGTAGTCTAAGTTGTATAAGAACCCAAAATTGAATTTCTGCCTAATTCCAAAATTTTTAAAATTGCATTTGCCATCTCTGCGACGGTATACATAATCTGTGTATACTTACGTTATACATACGTAAATACACATACTTATTATTCTTATAGGTATTGCAGATAGCCAATACAAGTTTTATTTATATCTGCATGTACTTTCTTAAAGAAGAATGAATATACAAATACACATTGCCAGCGTATACCTATGAATATTTAACTTCAACTTGTTACGGGTAATGGTATGTATGTGTATGGTTTTGATCTTTACATGCCCATTAGGGTGACAATGAAAAATCAACTTTGGATTTTTGATGATAAATGTGAAGATTCTTTTGCCACTTGGTCTAAAACTTACTTGCTGAAAATATGAGCCAAATCGGATAACTCTATCCCGTGCCTATCGCCTATATTGGAGCTAAAAAAATAGCTTTTCGATATGAATTAGTTCAAATTTTGGGAAATTCTGTATATTTAACTATAATTGATCTAAAAATATCGTTTTTTTAAGTATATTCAATTATATTGTACAAAAACTGGATGTTTTAGATATTTTTAAAAGTATTCTGAAATATTATGAGTAAATTTAACCCTTTTTTGCTACGGGGGTCAAAACGACCAAATTTCTTAGCTATAAATACAACATTTAAAAAATGTGATATACTAATCCTGAAAAACGAAAAATGTTTTTAATAGAAGTATTAACCCTTTTTAGCTACTAGGGTCAAAACTACCCATTTGACCCTAGTCTTCGACTGGCCCAGAAGTCAGCTTATTTAAAAAATTCAAAAAACAATGGCCGAACGTAAAAAAGGATGAGTATATGACGGGATTAGCAATACCTCGAATAAAAGAAATAGTAGGTGATGATTGCGCTAAAATTTAAGATTTTGCAAATATAAAAGTTAAAGAGGACTTTCCACGAAATGACTACAAAGAGTTCCTGGAATTGATTATCATATTTCTGGGTGGAAATCCTCCTAGTGGCATAAAATTTTTTAAACCCGGTGCTCTTCATTTAGATAGATGGATGGCTAAGGGAATATATTGCCTTAAGATATTGATGTTTCGCAATCAATTCCCAGAAATCACAGAATTGGAAATAAATGGTCTAGTTGAAGTTGCAGGTTCTGTTATAAAGTGCTATGCATTTTTCTGGTTCAATTCAGATAAAGCGGAGCAAGCTCCCTTAAACGACATATTATTTTTGAGAAATTTAGAAGATTATAAAAAAATAAATGCACAAATTGCTGATAGAGCCATAACAAAGTTTAATAATCATCTATATTACCTTAATGAAGAATGCGTAGCATTCAGTTTATTCGATGATAGAATAGACTTTGAAACAAAAAACAAAAAGGCTAAAAAAAATTTTGACTTTTATGGAAGAAGAAAACCTTGAGGAAGAAGAAATTTTGAAAAAGTTTTTAATTTAATTAAAAGATAATTCATCAATTTTGATTGAACTTGTATCCAAAAATACGAAAAGTGTTTTGAAGAGATTCCAAATTTCAATTGATTTTTTACAAAAAGACCCAAGTAGCTGGAAAGATTGTGAAGATTATAGAAAAGGAAAATTTATTATTCAAAAACTAAAGGTTGTTAATGACTGCGCCGAACGAGGTATTAAGCTTGTTGAAGATTATGATGAGAAGATCACAAAAGATGAACAGCAGCGACAATATTAACACATCCAGTTTCTGTACAATTTAAATGAATATACTTAAAAAAACGATATTTTTAGATCAATTATAGTTAAATATACAGAATTTCCCAAAAGTTGAACTTTGACCTCAAAGGTGCATGGCATAGAGTTACCCGATTCGGCTAATATTTTTGTTTAAAATTCTGGAAAAAAAATTTTCCCATATATTTCATTGTCACCCTAATGCCCATACATGTTTTCTCACTAATACTAAAAGAGTACTTAAAATGATACTTTTTTCATTCTCTGTTTAGTATGTGATTTATTCATTTTAATGCAAAATTCTAACAGTGGCTAAAATCTTTAAATAAATACAAAAAAAAAATTATACGTATGTTTGTATTAAAAATTACAAATTTATTTAAAAATTAGTTGACAATAACATTTTTGCAAATTCAAATGTAGAGAAAAAATTGTCTTTATGACAGTGTACGTAAGTTGTTTAAAAATTAAAAAAAAACAATAAAATAGGAAATATGTTAGATTATAAAAATTACTAAAAAGAAGAAAATACTATAGTCATCGAAATAATAGTCAGTAAAACTGTAAAAGCATGAACTAACTCCTTTTGGCAGCCAAATTTTTAGCAGAAGTTAAGGTGTTCTGCATTAACATTGCCACGGTCATGGGACCAACACCACCAGGTACAGGTGTTATGTAACCAGCTACTTGACGAACTTCTGCAAATATATATACATAGTACTTTCATAAGTTCTGGTAGGATACGGCTTTAATGCAATAAAATTTTTATGAAAGTTTTTTTTATAACAACTAGGTAGGTACATAGTTATTTTATTTAAAACATACATATATATTTAGAAATGTATTAAAAACAATATTATACAAAAAGACCACCATTTGACTTCTAGAATGACCAAAGCATAATAGGACATTCGTCTATCGCAGTACTCACTACATCCATAGAAAAATTATCCACTGATCGGATAAGGGTCCGCTTTAGAGATTCCAAATTCGGAAGACGTTTAGTGCAGACCATGCTTTGTAAAATCGATAAAAATTTTAGTCCAAGAGATTCAGATCGGGGCTTCCAGACGGCTAATCGTTAGTTTTGTATTTTTTTCGAAAATGCTTTTTTGATGTCTTTATATATGTTTAAATTGTATTGGAAAAAACCATATTAGCATAGTGTTTCTCCTCTTTTCATAAAAAATTGATTTTGAAAAAATGTATGCCGAACAAAACGTGCTGTTTTCTTTACATTTAAAGCGGCCCATACACTTGCAATATAACTGTTAAATTTTTCGTATTGTACAATTATATCGCCAATGTACATGTAATATTCGTAAATGGCACAATATATTGTCAACAATAAAAGACTGGAAAATGTGTTGGCAACATTGTTCAATGTTGTTTTTCCGCAAAAATATGACACCAACTGTGTTTGGTTAGTCTGCATTCACACGTTTCATCTTACGTATTGCGATAGACGATTGGCCTGTTAGACTTTGGTCATGCTGGAAGACAAATGGTGGCCATTTTGAATAATATTTTTTTTTAATACATTCCTAAATATTTTTAAAATAAAATACATATAACTACACCTTTTTAAGTTGAAATTGAGAAAATACAAATTCATATCGAGAAAAATTAATTGATGTTGAGAAAATACAAATTGATAATAAGAAATCCTAATTGATATTGAGAAAATACAATTTGAAAATTAGAAATCCAAATTGATGTTGAGAAAATACCAATTAATAATAAGAAATACAAATTGATGTTGAGAAAAAAATTTAAATTAAAAATCCAAATTTTTACTATTTTTAATTAGGCTTAAGTTCATTAAATTTAATTTTCATTAAATTATTTTTTTATGAAGAAAGGAATTTTTACAACATGGAAGATTAATTAAAATTGTTATTGATAATTTTCATTCTTGACTGACCTGGGATTCGAAGCCAGGCTGGCTGGCGTGTGATTCGAACCCAGGCGGCTGGTTACCCTGACATGTTTCGACCTCAACCACTAGGTCTTCTCAAAGGGATTTGCCGTCTTACACTCGCAGCCATCGAAGACTGCTGACGTCAGTAGTCAAACATCAATCCTTAAACCAAATTGTATTTTAACCTTTTTGGTAGATCGAAATTTGCTTATTGAATGATTATCCATTTTTAATTGATCTCACATGTTTTCCTTACTTCTGTTTTTTCCGTACTTTTGTCAAGAATTCTTCTTGAAGTCCAAAGTACATTTTTTGTTTATCATGTTTTTTGTCTTTCTTTTTCTTGTTGACATTTTTCAGCACAACTTGAAGGACAAATGAACACATAGAGCTTGTGCCTTAGCTTTAACAATAATTAGTATTGTGGTTATTTTGTTGAACTATTCATGGTTTTTAATCCAAATTTTTACTATTTTTAATTAGAATAATGATAATGGATAATCATTCAATAAGCAAATTTCGATCTACCAAAAAGGTTAAAATACAATTTGGTTTAAGGATTGATGTTTGACTACTGACGTCAGCAGTCTTCGATGGCTGCGAGTGTAAGACGGCAAATCCCTTTGAGAAGACCTAGTGGTTGAGGTCGAAACATGTCAGGGTAACCAGCCGCCTGGGTTCGAATCACACGCCAGCCAGCCTGGCTTCGAATCCCAGGTCAGTCAAGAATGAAAATTATCAATAACAATTTTAATTAATCTTCCATGTTGTAAAAATTCCTTTCTTCATAAAAAAATAATTTAATGAAAATTAAATTTAATGAACTTAAGCCTAATTAAAAAAAGTAAAAATTTGGATTAAAAACCATGAATAGTTCAACAAAATAACCACAATACTAATTATTAAATTAAAAATTTTATTTATATAAGGCAAGAAAATTATGAGTTTAAAAACAGATAACGGAAAATATTTGAATATCAAGTATATGAACTTATCTATATAAAGTTATTCACCAACAGGCATATTCACCATTTCTATAGCCCTTTGGTAAAATGTTGTCGAATGTTGTACTGCTCTTGCACAGTCAACTGTGGTTACAGTTGACTTAGCTTCGTCAATAATACCTTCTAAAATAAACAAGACGTTGTTCGCAAACACCAGGAGGACATGCATTTGGTATATTAAGGTTGGTTTTTGTGTATGTTTTTATTTTGGTCCATATAACCTCAATTGGATTCAACATTGGGCTATAAGGAGCCAATCGAAGAAGAGTCGCTGATGAATTTTCAAAAATAGCTTCCATTTTACTATGACATGGTGCATTATCACACACAACAACTAAATCTTGTAAGAGGTTTTCTAATTGCTCCCATCGATTCATCAAGCTGTTTACCCACTCTCTTGCGTCTTGTATTTTGAATGATCCTCGTTTTCTCGTCATAAGAATTACTCCAGAGGATGATATTCCCCCGATTAGGTGAATATTTGGACCTCGGGAAGATGGTATATGTTTTGTAGCTCTTGAGCCTTTCCTGGACCAGCCACGAGTTCTTCTGCAGAACAAATTGAAATTTGTTTCGTCAATCCAAATTATCTGTTTTCCATTTTGAATGAAATTATTTAAATCCTCAACATACTTGGCGCGTTTTTGTTTGTTTTCCATGCTGTTCATGGTTATTGGTTCATAGTGCAACGATTTCATAGTAAACATCTTATTTTTAAGGTTATTTGAAAATAGCTGCGTTCGAGAACACAAAAGTTTTTACTATTTTTTACTGAACTTTACTGCATTTTACTAAATTGCGTTCGCGTACACAAACTACAGTAAATGAGAACACAAATTGAGAGCGTAAAGTGACAGTTCTTGACTGAGTACTTACAAATTTTTACTGCAGAAATTTTTGCAGTAAAATTTAGTAAATCAAAAAAACATATGTTACAAAAGGTAAACAAGCAAAAGAAACAAACAAAAACGATACAAATTGTAAAGAAATTGTTTTAAAAAAAGAAAGTTTAAATAAAAATTAAACAATAACAAAAAGTTAATAAATATTAGTTAATTAAACTTCTTTGTGGTGCATTTATATGGCTAAATTCCAACTTTTAAACTTTTGTTGTTGTTGTTTTACTTTTTAGAGTTGTTAAAAGTATTTGTATTTGGGTACTTAGTACTTCACTTATTTCTTAAGTAATCAATAGCGAAAAATGTATTCATGTATTTTCGAACAAATTTAGCCGGACAGAAAACAGTAAAATCAAATAAAATAAAAAAATAAATAAAAATGTGAAAGAGAAATGAAATAAATTGTTTTTATTTTCTTAAAATTTCGTGTTATAAAAAGTATTTAATCGGGTACCGATAAGAAAACGAGTTAAGTAGTCAAAAGTGTAAACTTTTTTCAACACTTTAATTATTTGCCATCAGCTGTTGCCTTTATTTTACGAAATTTTACAAATTTTGCGTTCGCGTACTTTTTTGGACAACAGCTTTTTGAGAGAGCAAATTTTTAAGTTTACTCATTTACTGCATTTTACTGTAAAAGTACTCAAACGCACCTATTGTTGTCGTTGTAACACATTTGTGAAACTCTCTTTGAACGTTTTCTTTTAGCTCTTGTGGTGGGGTTTTCTTCTACCCATTGTAAAATATGCTCTATCTCTTCCTCGGTTAAGAGTTTAGGTTTTTTACCACCGCATTTAAGAGGTTCAAGCCTACCATCCAAAACCCAACGGTGGGCAGTTATATAGTTTATTTCTAATGCCCCTGATAATGTCTTCCAATCATCTCCGCGTAGAGCTGCTTCAACAATTCTTTTCTATCCTGGATGTTGTGCTTCTTATTTTTTTCCTTGCTAATACAATCGTATCTTCAAAAATAAAAATAACCACACTGTTGATAATGAATACATAAAAGAAATATCTTACCTTGAATTTTACCTCTACATAGTGGACACTAATTTGTTCTCGAATTGGAACAAAACACTTATTATGTAGAAGAGGATTACATGGAATTAGCTTTATAATATCTCCTCTTATCATTGATACCCGGAAAACGCAGCGATTGTCTTTAAATTCCATTTTAGAAATAAAAACTTATCTTAACACTTTTTTTTGACAGATATGGCAATGACAATATTGATGCATCGCAATATGTATTACAATTTGTAATATTTATTATAAATAAAGGACAAGGTATTTTAACTTTACTATGTATACAATACAAATTATTACAATGAAAAAATCTCAAAATTAACTTGTTTTATCTCAATTTCAATTTATATTTACTGAACATTAATTTGTATTTTCACAATTCCAATTTGTATTTTCTCAATATCAATTTCAATTTCTTATTATCAAATTGTATTTTCTGGCCTGTTGGGACTCATGCTAGAAGAATGGGTCTGGTATTCAATGACTACTGTAGAAGTTGTCATGATGAGGAGGAAGAGGAAACTGTGCTTCACTTTCTCTGTCAATGCCCTGGGCTACGGGGCATTAGGGAAAAATACCTGGGTGAACCGGTGTTTTCCTGTTTAGAGGATCTATCAAGAATAGAACTAAGATTGCTTCTTCTCTTCATTAGGAAGACGAATTGGCTCAACCTTGCAGTGACGCCATCTGAATAACTGCTCTTCGGGATGGGCATTGGCGCTGGGTATCACAAAGGGACCGCTAAAGGACCCAAGTGAGCTGTCTCTCGATGGCTGCCCATGGAACCTAACCTAACCTAAATTGTATTTTCTGAATATCAATTTGGATTTCGTAATATCTATTTTTAATTTCTCAAAATCAAATGGGAATTCTTAATATCAATTTGTATTTTCTCAACATTCATTTGGACTTCTTTATATCAATTTTCTGAATATTAATTCGTACTTTCTCAATATTAATTGGGATTTTCTCATTTTCAACTTAAAAAGGTGTAGGTGGTTTAAAAAGCTTTTCATATAACTTATGAAATATGAATATATGAAATAGAATAATTTGATTCTTACCATCATAATCTACATCACCCACTAATTTAGTTTTACCATTGCTATCAGTTATACGTGTTATACCCACATCAATAACACAGGCACCAGGTTTAACCATTTCTTTTGTTATCAGACCGGGAACACCAGTTGCTGTAATAATAATATCAGCCATTAAGCAATATTTGGCCAATTCTTTTGGCGGTGTAAAACGATGACAAATTGTTACGGTAGCATCCATGGCATTGGTTTCGTTCCGACCGTCGGCATGCATTAACATGGCAATTGGCATACTAACATTTTTTGAACGTCCCACTACTACAGCATTCTTACCAAAAGTATCAATTCCTGTACGCCTTAAAAGTTCAATTACACCTAAAGGTGTAGCTGGTATCATTGATCTTATATCCAGGCACATGCGACCGACATTAAAGACATTAAAACCGTCCACATCTTTTTCGCATACGACAGCATTGCAAATTTTACGCTCATTTATGTGTTCGGGCACTGGCAATTGCACCAATATACCATCGACATTCGAATCCTTATTCAATTGTTCAATAACTTCTAAAAGTTCTTGTTCCGTAGTAGTTGCGGGTAAACGCTTAGTCTCACTAGAAATTCCAACATCTTTGGCAGCATTCATTTTCATTCGCACATATGTTTCACTTGCCTGGTCTTCACCAACGATAATGGCTGTTAATTGGGGTGGTCGGTTACCCTGAGCAACAAATGACTCAACTTCATTGCGAAGCTCAGCGCGAATTTGAGCAGCAATAGCTTTGCCATCGATAACTTGGGCCATACTTAATGGGAAATTAAAAAAATTATTAGTTTTTAATGTTATACTTTGTTTTAAATATGTACATATGTATGTATATTATAATATGTATATTTAACAACGAAAAATAGCCAAAAATTTTTTATTATAAAGTACATACATACATATAACTGTGGTTTTCATGGGTAACCGCGTATGTCTTTTTTTCGATTTTAAGATGTCGATGGCATAGTGATTAATTTTAAACGCCTTTACATGGTTCTTAATATTTCTGAAAAAATATGGACCAATTCCGATTTTTCTACGTAATGACCAATTGCAAAAAGTTCAATACCTAGCCCATAGTTCGATATAGAATGATTTTTTCGCTCTCCTGAAAATTTTGATTTTAAGACATACGCAGTTACCCATGAAAACTACAGATATATGTACATACTTTGGCATAGTTAAAAAATATGAACTTATTGGGGGACTCACAAGGTGTCATAAAGTCATATGTCTTAAAATAATAACATGAAAAAATACGACTGTTGTGAGCAACCCATCATAATTTAATGTGCTATTTTGAATTTAAAACGGCTGATTAAAAAAAAATATAAAAATTTGAAAAAACTAAAACAATAGCCAGTTTGTGTGAAAAATACATTTTAGATGTTGTGATGGGAAACTCAAGTATTTTCCATTTTTCGGTTTTGTTGCAAATTACAAATAAATTTTATTTTGTTTGTTTACCAAACAGCAGAGTCCTAAGCCGATCTAATTTGACGCCGCAAGTAATCTGTCGCAAAAATTGCTAGCCGCAGGTTAAATACAGATGTTACCCTGATAAAACTATACCGGCAACGGCTACTAAAAATAACGCGGCACGGCTCAGCCGCTCAGCGCTGGACTTTTCTGATTAATTACGACAGCACAATAAACATAACAAGCAACGTTCTATTTATTTAAGACACTTTTTGTTTATAAACCAACAACAATATTTTTAAACCATTGTAAAATGTTAGAACATTATGACAATAAACCATGATAGCACACCTTGTGAATACCCCATATGTATGTATATTAGGGGTATAATTTTTGAACAATTTTTTAAATTATCAAAAAATACCTATCCATGCCATATAGAACATGAAAATCTATGATGAAAAGTGGGGTCACTTTTTCGCTGGCGTTAAAAAAGTTCCCCCCCAAATCAGTTTGAAGTTTAGTATTTGGATTTTTTTTTTGTTTCTTAAAAATACAATATTGCAGAACAACACGCACTTTGAACTTAAGGTTTATTTCCTTCAACAAAGATAATTTATAGTATCTGAAGTTAATATATAGTACATGACTGTATGAATGGTATTTAAAAAATAAAAATTCAAATATTATTATTTTTTGGAAGCTTTTAGAAAAAACGGTTTGGGGGGGAGGTTTTTTATCCAAATTGATCTCAAAAACTGTTTTCTTGCTATATACATTAGTGGCCACCCCGTCGTGATAGGTATTTTTTTTGGTTATACCCCTAATGTATATGTATGTATATTAATTACACTGTGTCACAAATTTTCAACAAAGTCGTGACCAAATGAATCTGACAGCTAATCCTTATTTAAAATTGTACGCTGAATCCGAATATGAAGTCAGAATGGTCAAAAGTAGAACAGTTTTCGAGATATTGCAAAATAACCGCTTTTTGCATTTTTAACAAAGATGATGTCACTTTCATAAAAATATCTTCGAAAATATTCAATGGATGTTTTATTTGTTTTTTTTCTATTGAAAGATAACAAGATTACTAAAACAACCACAAGTCGTTTGTAAATATTGGTCAAGAAATGACTGACTTAGAGTGGACCAAATTTAAAATTTAACAAAAATTTTAATGATTTTTTGGAATTTAACTTAATATTAAAAATGGCTTAAAACTGTTGAATGGTTGCTAATTGTGATTATTTTCTGTCTCTCGCACAAGGAACCAATAATAGTCGCCTAACATCGCCTCATCATACGCCCCTTGATACCGACGCTCCATTTCTTGTATTTATTGGTAAAAGCGCTCACCATGCTCCACATTTTCATCGCCAAGGTTATTTGGGAAGAAATTTAAGTGGGAATGCAGAAGGTGTATTTTTAAAGACATATTTGCTCCTTTGTAAAAAATTCGTAAAATAAAGGCAAAAGCTGATGGCAAATAATTGAAGAGTTGAAAAATGTTTACACTTTTGACTATCTAACTCGTTTTCTTATCGGTACTCGATTAAATACTTTTTATACCACGAATATTTTTGGAAAATACAAACAAATTATTTTATGTAATCTTTCATATTTGTTTGTTTTTTATTTTATTTGAATTTGCTTATTTGTGTCCGGCTAAATTTGATCAATAGTACACGAATACTTTTTTTTACTATTGATAACTTTAAAAACAAGGGCTGTTCTAAGTACCCGAGTACTTGACACTTTTACAACTCCAAAAAATTAACATAACAAAACAAAGTTTCAAAAGTTGGTATTTAGCCATATAAATTCTTCACAAACAAGTTTAATTAATTAATATTAATTAATTTTTTGTTTTTATTTTAGTTTTATTTCAACTTTTCTTTTTTTGAAACAATTTTTTCACAATTTGTATGCCTGTTGTTTGCTACTTTTGTTTGTTTACCTTTTGAAACATGTTTTTTTTTTTGTTTTACTAAATTTTACTACAAAAATTTGTGCAGTAAAAATTTGTAAGTACTCAGTCAAGAACTGTCACTTTACGCTCAAATTTGTGTTCTCATTTACTGTATTTTGTGTACGCGAACGCAATTTAGTAAAATGCAGTAAAGTTCAGTAAAAAATAGTAAAAACTTTTGTGTTCTCGAACGCAGCTATTATTCGACATTTCATTCAAAAACGCTATTACCCACACAAACAGTGAAATATCATAAATTTGTATATGTAACAAAATACAAAAAGAACGACTTAGAAAGTACCTGTTACTTGACAAATTTGGTCACAACTGTGATTCGTGATTTTTCAGTAACAGTGATTAAATCACAGGTACAGAAATATCGCTCATCTCTAATCCACATAGTTAAATGAGCTTTGCACGAATTGCATAAAGTATTGGGGGTCCAAGATTTCGAAATATTTTCCGGATTGTCTTTAAAATACAGCCAAAATGCATTTTGTAATTGCCTTGACAAATGTGATGACTGCGCAAAACTATAAACTCCAAAAGCATAATAAAACTTGTTCGATTGTTCTTGCAGATAAAGACACGTTTTGCACTATGCATTTTGTTCTTGTTAGATCGAATTATACGTTACAAGAATATCAAAACGTTTACCAAATAATTTGCAATTGTAAGCTGTCCATAAAAACAATGTCAGCAAAAAAGGCAGTGTCGTCAAAAATCTTTAATGAATGGAGCTTTTTACGCATTTCCATTCTTAGAAATACATATTTTCTCGCGCATTATTTTTATTAACAAAAGCTTTTTTTAGTGATATTTTTTACAAAATTCAATGTTTCTAATATTTACAGCGTTCGTTTTTCAAATTCTGCGTTTTTACTTCCTTTGCGTTTTTAATTCGATAAAAAGCGAAAAGTGGGTTAATTCACTAAATCTTCTGTAGCTTTGTCATTTTTTGAAATCAGTCTCGTTGGACGCAAAATGTTCAAAATAAACTAATGTCCCATGTAATAAAACATTAAACTTTTCATGTGTTTGGTTTAAAAAAAAAATAACTTCAAAAGAACAAAATTGCATAACATTTTTTATAAATTTTCTAATTTTGTCCACTGTAACTCTGTCATTTCTTGACCAATGTTTACAAGCGACCCGTGGTTATTTTAGTAATTTTATTGTCTTTCATTAAAAGAAAATACATATGTACATAATCCGTTTAACTTTTTTAAAAATATTTGCATTTAAGTGACATCATCTTTTTAAAAAACACATATAACGGTTTTTCGGAATATCTCGAAAACTGTTCTACTTTTGCCAATTCTGAATTCATATTCGGATTCAGCGGACAATTTTACATAAGGTATCAGATTCATTTGGTCAAAAAACTGTCACGTAATGTTACTAGCTTTTGCCCGTTACTACGTTCACGTAAAAAATTAGAGAAAGATTTAAAAAAAAGGGATTATCCTATAAAAAATTTACAGACATTTTATGAAGTTTTCTAGATCTAACTTATTTTATTTTAAAATATTTCAATAAACAACATTAGAGGAATCATAATTTTCGCCAACACATATAAGTTTTGAGCACTCGATACTCTTGAGCAACTGACATTCAACTGCCCATATGAAAAGCAAGTAGCCATTGAATATGTATATTCCTGCCATTGGACCATATGTAATCTTTATACCAAATTAATCAAAAAGAAAATCACGAAATTTTTTTTTTTTTCGTTTTTACATCATAAAAAGTAACCTATATTTTAATCAGGGTGAATAAGTACCAGCGTTTTCTGTATGTTAATAAAAGAAAAGAGAAAAAGTTGAAATTTTATCCAGTTTTACCATATGCCATCTGTATACCAAATTTATCAAAAAGAGAAAAATACTAATTTCCCCCCGTTTTTACCCCTTAAAAAGTACCCTATCAGGTGTATTCTAGCAAAAAATTTTGAATCCGCATAATTCATAAATTGGTGTTCTTAAATCCGAATGTTTTTGTGTATCCAAACTTCGAAAAAAAAATCTTAATGACAAAAATAGAAAAAAACAAGTTAGAGTGCTATATTCGGCTGTGCTGAATCTTTGATACCCTCCACCGACAGGAGTGAGCTCTATATAATAAATACGTACATATATATTATAAACTACTCTTCACAAAAACGAGCGTTAGCATTAAAATTAGTTGCGGTTTAGACCAAAAAATCTTACAGTGTGATTTCTGGTCCTATAAAACTGTGACGTACCGAATTTCAATTTGATAGCATTATTTATTACGGTTTTAGGCGTACTATACGGTTTTCCGGGAGTAGGGCTTATATGGGGCCTAGTGTAAATTGTGGAACGATCTTCAAAAAATCTTACAGTGTGATTTCTGGTCCTATAAAACTGTGACGTACCAAATTTAAGTATGCTAGAGTTATTTATTGCGGTTTTAGGCGTACTAAACTGTTTTCCGCGAGAAGGGTTTATATGGGGCCTAGTGTTAATTATGGACCGATCTCCAAAAAATTTTACAGTTTGATTTCTGGTGCTATAAAACTGTGACGTACCAAATTTTGGTATTATAGCGTTATTTATTACGGGTTTAGGCGTACTAAACTGTTTTCTGGGAGTAGGGTTTATATGGGACCTAGTGTAAATTATGGACCGTTCTTCAAAAAATTTTGCAGTGTGATTTCTGGTCTTATAAAACTGTGACGTACCAAATGTTAGTATGCTAGCGTTATTTATTGCGGTTTTATGCGTACTAAGCTGTTTTCCGGGAGTAGGGTTTATATGGGGCCTAATATATATTATGGACCGATCTTCAAAAAATTTTACAGTGTCATTTCTGGTTCTATAAAACTGTAACGTACCAAATTTTAGTATGATAGCGTTATTTATTACGGTTTTAGGCGCAATAAACTTTTCCGGGAGTAGGGTTTATATGGGGCCTAGTGTAAATTATGGACCGATCTTCCAAAAATTTTACACTGTGATTTCTTGTCCTATAAAACTGTGACGTACGAAATTTTAGTATGCTAGCATTATTTATTGCGGTTTTAGGCGTACTTAACTGTTTTCCGGGAGTAGGGTTTATATGGTGCATGGTGTAAATTATGGACCGATCTTCAAAAAATTTTACAGTGTGATTTCTGGTCCTATAAAACTGTGACGTACCAAATTTTAATATGCTAGCGTTATTTATTGCGGTTTTAGGGGTACTAAACTGTTTTCCGGGAGTAGGGTTTATATGGGGCCTATTGTAAATTGTGGACCAATCTTCAAAAAATTTTACACTGTGATTTACGGTACTATAAAACTGTGACGTACCAAAATTTACGTATGCTAGCGTTATTTATTGCGGTTTTAGGCGTACTAAACTGTTTTCCGCGAGAAGGGCTTATATGGGGCCTTTGGTAAGTTATGGACCGATCTTCACGAAATTTAACAGTATGATTTTCAGTCGTATAAAGCGAATTCGTGCAAAATTTTATGTCATTCCGTGCATTATTCCGCCATTTATGTTAGTTTTTGTATCAAAATTATAAATTTTTTTTGGGTAGTGTTTCCACATTTTGATTCATAGTTCTGATCCTACTAAACCGATGTTGCTGGATTTCAATCCCAAAATGCTTAGGATAACTACAAGCAATTTGAGACCAAGTTTGTTCTTTTCTTTTGCGTTTTTCGAAAGTGAGCGTGTTTTCAACAGACGGACAGACGGACATGGCTAAATCGACTTAGAATTACTCAAGGAGCCAGAATATATATACTTTATGGGGTCTTAGATGTATTATAAAAAAGTTTCACACGGAATGACAAACTTAGTATACCCTCATTCACCACAGTGGTGGTGGAGGGTATAAAAGTAGCAATGAATTGCAGAACACCAAAAAATGCTGAAGTAATACGCTTTCGAGTGAATACAGATTTCAAAACTCACCCGTATATTTGAATCTGGGCCATATTTCTATAAACAACATTATAGGAAATATTATTAAAAATATTTGTTTATTTTATTAAGCTTGAAGTTTAAATTTTGATATAAAAACAAGTTAGAGTGCTTTATTAGGCTGTACCGAATCTTTGATACCCTCCACCTTTAGTAAGAATATTTCCGGAGTGGTTTTTATGTGGGACCTTTGGTAAATTATGGACCGATCTTCACGAAATTTTACAGTAATTTTTAATTATATAGAACACGTTTGCGCAAAATCTTTTATCAAAATTTGCACTCCGCTACTAGTTATTCTAGTTTTTGTAACAAAATTATTAATTTTTGAGGGTGATTGCGCCACATTTTGATTCATAACTATTTTCCTACACAACCGATTTTGCTGGATTTCAATCCCAAACAGCTTAGAAGAACTAGAAACAATTTGGTACCAATATTGTTCTTTTCTTTTGAGTCGATCGAAAGTGAGCGTTATTTTAACAGACGGACAGACGCTAAATCGGCTTAGAATTACTTAAGAATGACAAACTTAGAATACCCTCGTCACAACTAGTTGTGGTGGAGGTTATAAAAGAAGTATAACATTTATTTGATTAAAGTGCCCAATATTTCGATACATCAATGTAAATCATTATCAGGGAATTAGTTTTTTTTTTACAAGAGCCCACGCTTTTATAAGCGGTTTGTATTAACATCATTCATATTGTTCTTTACAAAGCGAAAAGCCCTCCTTTTCGTCGATTTTTTTGCCAAAATGTTGAAAAAACCTCTTTTGACTCTACAAGCCTTAATACAAAGTATAAAAGTGTTAACTAGCCCTTATCTACATCTGAAAGAAATTACCCATGCTCTACCCACAACAGTAAAAATAACACCCAATTCGGTAATTTCTTACAAAGTGGCAACACTGATTCTGATATGTTTGTATGTATGTCTAAAAATGTAAGTATGCATGCGTATTTGAACAAATGAGAAAGCAAGGAGATGAATAATATGTTTGTATGAACATACATACATACGTATACTTATCTTTAAAATTTAAAGTTTAAATCGACAAAAAAAAAATTACTTGGAATTGTAAAGCAAAACGGGGAAAACCCGAAAGTAAATCCCCCAGATTGTGTCTGCCATACATAAAAATTGCTAAGTTTCAAAGTTTTAACAAAAAGCTCTAAATTGTATCTGTGTCTGTATATACATAGTATGTATGTATGGTATTCATAGGTATACTTATTTGATATTATGAATTTCAAAAGAAAGAAAAACCAGTAAAAGTGCTTTATTCGGCTAAGCCGACTTATATACCCTTCACCATGGTTGGAAAAGAGCAGAAGTTGAGATCTATGTATATATCGTCATATAATTTCAAAAAAGCCCTAAGTTACATTGGAAAAATTTTAAAGGAGAACCAAAAAAACTCTTTAAATTAAAAACTTACAAAAATTAAAAGATATGTTTTTTTTTAGAAAAAAAGAAACATAGGTATCTTTTAATTTTAGAAAAAAAAGAAACATATCTTTTAATTTTTGTAAGTTTTTAATTTAAAGAGTTTTTTTGCTTCTCCTTTAAAATTTTTCCAATGTAACTTAGGGCTTTTTTGAAATTATATGACGATATGTACATAAATACATACATACATATACATACATATGTATAAAAATACAAGGCCTGAAAATTCACTGACTCATCAACGCTCAAATCGGCCAAACGGCTAAATCTGGAGACTTGAAATTTAGCACCTCTTTTCATAAACACAAGACGGGAAATTCGATCGCTTAAAGGGTAAAACGGGTAAATTCGGTAACCTCATATCTCTAAAGCTAAAATATACAATTAATTTTATATTTAACGTTGCTTATGCAGGAAATTCGATCACTAAAAGAGTAAAAATGGATAAGCTAAAACAGATACAAAAAAATTTATATTTAATGTTGTCCATTAGAAAAATAAACGGACAGGTGTCTGGTACTTTTTTGAAATTTGGCACTTTTGGGAAGTAAACGGCTAAAACCTGTATTTTGAAACTTCTTTGTCACACGATCTATCTTTTAATCCAATAAACATAGAAATATAGATTATACCAAATTCGTAACTAATCTAATATACATGTACAAATTTTGTTTAAGGGCCAAATTCGTACCTATTTTTGGTACTTGTTTTGCAAAACGTTTTTCTATATTCATTGATTAAGTTATGGGCATTAAATTATGGGCTCCCACCACAATATTGAAATTTTGATAATTTTTAAGTGAAAAAAGTATCAAAAAGGAAAATACGTAAAATTAAATTTTTGTCTTTTATTTTTCCATGCTGCATGTAGTAATTTTTTAATTTTCTATAATATTGAACTAATAAACATAAAATTATTTATATGTAGGTGCAAGGTCCTGAGTTAATGAGAACCTATATATTTAAAAATGTTGTTACTTTTTTTGTTCTTCAACTGGTACTTTTTGCCTTTTTGTTAATATTGGATCTAAAAACAAAAAATAAACCATGCAAGGTCCTGAGTGAATAAGAATCTGTAAGGAGGAGTTTTTTGTTATTTTTTCGTTCTACAACTAGAATTTTTTTTCTAAATTTTTTGTTAGAATTGAACCTAGTAATAAAAAAATAAACATGCAAGGTCCTGAGTGACAGAGAATCAATCTATAAGAGGGGTTTTTTTTTGTTTTTCAACAGGTACTTTTGTAATTTTTGTCAGTATTAGACCTAGAAACATAACGAAAATTTAAAAAGTACCATTCGAAGAACAAAATTGTACCAAAAAAACACCCTCTTATAATTTCTAATTCACTCTGGACAGTGCATGTTTAATTTTATAAGAATCTGTAACAAGGGATCTTTTTGGTACTTTTTCGTTCTTTAGCTGGTACTTTTTTAATTTACTATAATATTAAAGCTACATGGAAAAAAATTCAGTGTGTAAGGTGCAGAGTGAATGAAAAACTATAAGAGGACACTTTTTGGTACTTTTTTGTACTTTCTGATTTTTTTTTATTATTAAATTTACAAAATTAAATCAATAAACATAGAAATAAAAATTATATCACATTCTTAACTTATCTAAAAAATACAAATACACAGTTGGTATTATTTCGAAATTCGAACTTTTAATAAGTAAAAATTCTACCTATTTTTGGTACTTTTTTACAAAACATTAGGTCGCTATAGTCATATCTCCTAAACTAAAAGATAAATAAATTTAATAATTTTTGTTGTTCATTAAAAAAGAAAGCGGACAGATGTCTAGTACTTTTTTATACCCTTCACTGAAGGTAAAAGGGTATATAATACAAAAATCTCGGTTATCAATACACAGCATCCCACAAAATATGGGCGGGGTGGAGAGGTGCTTTTTTATTATCTCGAGAATGGAAAGAGCCCACAGTTTCCAAATTAGCTATAAACATCTTGGTTATCAATACGTAACATCCGGAAAAATTTCGGCGGGAAGTGCACGTCGATATATAAATATGTAAAATCGGTTACAAAATAGCCGATTTATGACCAAAATACTCCAAAAAAGGTCAATAAACATCAAAATTTTAAATTTAACTGATCCAGTATGGCCTATGTACACATTTTATATATCAAAATATCTGGAATTTTAAGCAAAATATATATTTCCCACAAAGTCAGAATTTTTTTCTAGAAATGGAAGAGTTATGCCCAAAATATAATTTTTTTTTTTAACATACCCATATTGGGGAACCAAAAATCTTCCCGAGTACAAGTTTTATAGCACGAGTAAATTGTAAAATATTTTTAAAAACGTTGGTATATAAATATGTAAAATCAGTTAAAAAATGGCCACGTTATGAGCAAAATACTCCAAAAATGTGCTAAAAAACATCAAAATTTTTATGTAATTTTGCTGTAATGCGACCTATGGATACGTCTTATACATATGTCAAAAGATCGGAAATCTTAAGCAGAACTTATTTTCTGAAAAACTTGGAAAAATTAGTTCAGATACAAAATGTTATGGCCAAAATATATATATTTTTTTAAATACCCATGTCGTTAACCAATTTTTTCCCGAGTCCAAGTTTTATAATCCAAGTAAATGGTAAAATTCTTCTTAAACACGTCGGTAAATAAATCTCTCAAATTGGTTAAAAACATGTCCGAGTTACAGGGTTGGCAAAAAACCAGGTTTTTTAAGAAAATCCAACCAATCGAGTTTTTTCACGGGGTTTTTGGGGTTTAATTGGCTTTAGTATGTTTCATGGTTTTTTTTATGTAATAATCTTATTCTTGGTCTAAGCAATGTTGTGAACTCAGCTCTTTAATAGTATAGATTTGACATATACGTAGTAAATTACGGGCTCCCACTACAATATTGACATTTTTTATGCTTCAATGGGGGAAAAAAAGTACCAAAAAGGGGAAATACAGGAACTTTATTTTTATACTTTAGTTTTTTTGTCCTAAAACTGGCAATTTCTTTAATTGTCGTTCATATTGGACCTAGAAACATAAACTTCAACATGCAATGTCCTGAGTGGGTAAGAACCTATGAGGGAACTTTTTGGTACTTTTTGTTCTCAAATGGTACTTTTTGAATTTCCGTTAGTATTTGACATAGAAACATAAAATTAAACATGCAAGGTCCTGAGTGAATGAGAATTTGTAAGAAGGATCTTTTTGGTACTTTTTCATTCTTTAACTGGTACTTTTTTAATTTTCGTTAATATTATACCTATGAACATAAAATTAAACATGCAGGGTCTTGAGTGAAAGAGAAACTGTAAGAGGACTTTTGGTACTTTTTTGTTCTTTACCTGGTACTTTTTGAATTTACGTTAAAATTGGACCTATAAACATAAAATTATACATGCAAGGCCCCACGTGAATGAGAATCTGTAAGAAAGATTTTTTGGTACTTTATCGTACTTATTGTTTTTCAACAGGTCCTTTTTGGTGCTTTACCCCTGTACTTTTTGATTTGCCGTTAATATTAGACCAAGAAAGATAAAATTAAACATTCAAGTTCCTGAGTGAATGAGAATCTGTAAGGGGGATTTTTGATATTTTTCCTTTCTTCAACTGGTACTTTTTTAATTAAAGTGGTACTTTTTAATTTAATACTTATTGTTGTCTGGTACTATTTTGAAATTCGGCCCTTTTAGGGAGTAAAGGGGTTAAACCTGTATTTTGTAACTCTTTTGTCCCCCATCTATCTTTTAAATAAATTCACATAGATATAAGAACTATATAACATTCGAAACTTATCTAAAAATGCAAGTTCAAATTTAGTACTTTTTCGAAATTCGATCGCTTAAGGGGTGAAAATCGTACCTAATCTTGTTACTTTTTTTAAAAGATTTTGTCTCCATCTTTTTATCTTTCATCGCCTGAAACTAAAAACTTGACATTTGGGCCAAATCGATCCCGCTAACCTCATATCTCCTAAGCTAAAAGAGATACAAAAAGTTTAATACCTATTATTGTTCATTAAAAAATAAGCAGGCAGGTGTCTAGCACTTTTTTGAAGTAAGGAGTAAACGGGTAAAACGTGTATTTTGAATTTTTTCTTGTCAGGCCATCTATCTTTTAAACCAAAAAACATACAAATTAAAATTATATCACATTCGTAACTTATCTACAAAATACAAATGCAAATTTGGTACTTTTCGAAATTCGATCCTTTAAGGGTTAAATTCGTACCTAATTTTGTTCCTTTTTTTAAAAAAATGTTTCTTCATATACATATCTACATAATATAAAATTGTAACGTTACTGACTAATTCATCATCACTTATCCTAAACTCCAGAAGCTAAAAAGTTGACATTTGGAACGGAGGCCCGGCTGTCACCAAATCGATCCCGCTAACTTCATTTCTCCTAAGCTAAAAAGATAACAAATAAACAAAATTAATACTTTTTGAACCGGACAGGTGCCTGGTACTTTTTGGGGAGTTAACCGGTAAAACTTGTATTTTAAAACTTTTTTGCCACGCCATCTATCTTCAAAAGTAATAAACATTGAAATAAAAAATATATCACATTCGTAACGTATCTAAAAAGTACAAATAAAAATTTGGTACATTTGCGAAATTCAAACATTTAACAGGTGAAAATCGTACCTATTATCTTCTACCTTTTTTATCATCTACCTTTTAAGCCAATAAACACAGAAATAAAAATTATATCTCTCGTAACTTATCCAAATTCTAACGTTTAAGGGTGAATATTAGGGTGTAACGAATACCGATATCGATATATCGGGGATACTTCGGATTTGCCGATATATCAGCATCGGCGATAATTTACTAGTGATACAAAAATTTAATTTTCTTTGCTGATTTTTTGTATAACAACTAAGAGAAACTACGCATTCAAAAGCAGAGCATAATGAAATTCGTTTGTTTTAATTCTTAGCCGTTTAGCTTTGCATCATAGCACAGGGGTATGTAGAATATTTCAGACAAAACCTTGAATTTTTTTTTAATTGTTTAAAAAATATTTATGCAATATTAGAGCTACCACATCAAATTACGATCACAATGTACAGCCTTCTTTGACTTCAGGAGTGACGAATTTTTATCGCATAGCTCATATAAAATTTCTGGCAAATAAAATTTTTTAAAAATATATAACAATAAAAAGTAAAGTTTTTAGATGTGGATGGGCTTTAACACAGAGTGGTATAAAGGCTCACAATTAAGTACGAGTTTTACAACCAATTTAGGCTATATTTTTTATTTATCACCTTTTCAGTGATCCATATTATAAAAAATGTAGGCCCTAATCATATAAAACGCAGCGCAACGCCAAAGAATAACATTGAAAGCACAAACAATGTCATAAATATTTTGTAATTTTGTTGTGGCTTTCTACAGAAATTCATGTACCGTTTTAAAATTTTCAACGCCACAAGCAATGGAGCGTTTGAAATTTTAAAACGCAATGTGTTTTTCTGTAGAAAGCAACAACAAAATTACAAAATATTTATGACATTGCTTGTGCTTTCAATGTTATTCTTTGGCGTTGCGTTGTGTTTTACATGATTAGGGCCTTAAAATTTTCCAATGTGTGAAAAGCACATAAAAATAAAAAAACACTTATGAAATTCCTAGTAATTATTGAAAACATCGTGCAGTACCGCAATTCTGTAACTTTTTGAGTTTGACCAACGATATCGTTAAGTAACGATAAATCTTTATTTTAATTTTAAATAAACAAATATTTTCGTTTAGAAATATTAACGACAAATATCGGTAAAAATGTATGAACGTGAATAAAGTGTATGTTCGTAAATGCATCACTGCGCTGCATCAGTGATTTCAAATGCTTATATTATATGAATGAAGTAGATGTGGACCAAAAAAATTGTCAAATGCTCCACAAAAATAATGTGACACAATAAAAAAATTATAGTTACTTTTTTATCGGAATTAAAAAAAGTTTGCTTTTCTGATGCAGCGCACTGCGAACGCACCCATACTTTAGTATCCTTTTTAGAAGTAAACTGATCCAAATTTCCGACTCCTTGGAACGTAGAAAGCCTCTGGTGTCACTTGTAAATCGTCAGAAGCGAATTGCTTTTGCCAAGGATGTTTTACTGGGTCACCTAAATCCTTAGGATCAAGCGGTTTCCCTTGTTTCTCCACACAAGCTGATTACCCCTTATACGAAATATGTAAAACTTGCTCTCGACTGTAAATAAACCCTCTTGCCAGAATTCGTCTGGCTTATTTATAAATTACTTGGCAAAAGCAAATCGCTTCTGACGATTTACAAGAGACACCAGAGGCTTTCTACGTGCCAAGGTGTCGGAAATTTTGATCTGTTTACTTCTAAAGTGGATACTAAAGTATATCTTGATAAATAAATAGAAAATTTGCAAAAGATTCTCAAAAAGGAATTACGTATTTATGTAAATAAGCCCATAATGATCAATATATTTAAGTAGTGAAAAGGAAGTCCATGTAACAACTTAAAGGCATTAGCAATGAAATATTTGTTAGCACCACCAACTAGCGCTGCAGAAGTAACATTATTAGTATCAATGTATGTGTACAAATAACTATTCTGTCATAAAAACAAAACTTTTCAATTTAGAATATTAATCAATATGTAGGACATATCGCTTCTTTATTGCAAGGTAGTCATAAGTATCTCAAAAAAAATCAAACTTGGCAAAACGCGATTTTGGTTTTCAAAATGTAACTTTATGAGCTGATTTAACCTTTATGTCAACAGCTACATACCTGGGTATGTATATGGAAAAAATTAAAATAAAATAATATTGCATGTTAATTTCAAAGATGTAAGAGTTTTAGAAGGCTGCTAAAACCCCCGTTATTTTAAGTAATTTTGCATAAAAACAAATCAAAGTAGAATAAAACACAAACAAAATATAAATAAAACAAAAGAAAAAAAACGAGTGAATTCGTATATAAAATGCGACCGTGCGGGTATGCTTGCTGTTGACGTAAGTATAACTTTTCTGCTGTTGACATAAAGGTTAATAAAATTTATATTGCTATAACTTCGGTTCAGTTTGAGATATAATACTGAGATATGACTCCGTATAACTACTTGTTAATAAAAACATTTTTGCTTGATTTTTTTAATTACCAAAAATTTATATACCTACCTACATATGTAAATAAATAGTTTTTTCTACTTAATAAATGAATTGATCTCAAAAATTTCAAAGTAATTTCTTGTTGTGAATTTGGATAAGTAAAGTTCGGATTCGGCATCGACCTAAAAAAGTAACTTCGGTCGGGCAATAATAAATTAATAATTAATCTTATAAAAACGGAAGTCAGTATTAAAATTAAATGCGGTTTAGACCTAAGTAAAATACAGGGCTTTGGAGTCGGAGCCGTAGTACCCACAAAAACTCGCGGCTCCGACTGCAAAAATTTTCGTCATAAAAAATTTTATAAAATTTTCTAATATTTTGCAAAATAAGAATTCTTCGAAATTGGCGATGCATATTTCAAATATCGATTTTAAATTTTTACAGAATCATTTTCTTGCTATATTTAACCATTTAAAAGGTACTGCATTAAAAACAAGTTAGAGTGATATAAAATTGGCTGTGCCGAAACTTTGATACCCTCCACCGACAGTTAGAATATATGAGAGCTAAAGGGCTGCATGAATAACTTCATTCATAAATATACTGAAATGTTTATTCAATGAAGTTCGTATTCAAACAAACTTCAGACCACTGAACAAACTGTTGCTTTATTCATGCTACTAGCAAACAAGAATGATATAAAAAGAGATTACGCCATGCGCATGTTTTCCCGTTAGATGGCGTAGCTTAACCCAAGCTAGGGTTACCTATTCGTGTATGTTTCGTGACGTCATTTGACCCACCTGCGCAGAAAATTCCATTTTGAGTTCGTGTTGTCGTAATCTTTCTTCTATCATTCTTGCTAGCAAACACATTTCGTTTCATATGGCAAACGCAAAGACTTTGTTCAATGAAACGAATTTTGTTTTACAGTTTTCACTCTCTCTCATTTTTTTATATAAATACTCAATTGCAATGTTGCCACTTAGTAAATTGATGTAATTTTTTTCTTTTTTGTTACCTTTACAATAATATATGTATTTTGTAAAGCATTTTTTAAATTAAATTTTAATTTTTTTCCTAACAACTTTTTTATGTACTTCCAAGCAAAACAAATTGCTGAAAAATATCGCGATTTTCGCGTTTTATGTGAATAATTACAAAAAAAAGTAAATTAACATTATTTTAAAACCGATTCAATTTGAAAAGCAGAACATTACTTCCACATACGTAGAATTTGTATGAAAACCCGAAACGAAAATATGTATTTAGCTTAATATCTCAATTAGTAGGTCGCAAGTGGTCAAGTTTTATATACCATTGGATGCTGCTTCAAAAACTCTTTTCGATGATACCAAATTTTATTTATGTCGTCTTGGAGCAAAGTACAAAAAAATTCGAAAAGTGGAAAAGACCTTTTTTAAAAATCGTCCAGCTCACGGATAGTCACCGCTAGAACCAAAATATTTTGGGCAACATCATAAAACATATCAACCTTCATTTTCAGAGGGGTAACAAAATCACTTTCTTTTTTGAGTCACTCTAATATACATACATACATATATACTTTATAGGATCAATATTGTCGAAGTTACAAACGGAATAAGAGAGTTTTATATACCCTTTTACCTTCGGTGAAGGGTATACAAATAAATAATAAACAAAATTTAACAAGATGCTCTCTATGCATGGAGGTCATCAGTAAACATAAAAAAGAAGCACACTGAGATAAGAATTAACTCATATTGGTAATTCAAATAAAAAATCCCCATTTTCTTTAGAAAAGAAACAATATTTTTTAAGACAGAAGGTTTATTTATTGAAAAGATAATGCATATTTATAAAAAAAAAAATACGTACATACATATGTAATTAGTCAAATTCATGATTTTCTAAGTTAACAGAGTGTAATAGTTTGTGGTGAAATTTTAGAGGTACCTTACATTTAAAAATCAATATAAAATAAGTTTTAAGCTATTATCAAATTAAAATACATAAGTATGTAGCATTTTAAATAAAAATTTTGTCATCTTTATATTAAATAGCCAATTTACACTGGAAAGTTTTTCTGCACAAGTATTGGGCTTATAAAATATATGTAAATTATAAAAAAAAAAGTTCACATTATCATTGTCTGTCTTTATTATAAGCAAAAACTTGTTCACTGTAAAATGCAGACATACCTATGTATAAATATTTTCAATTTATTTTGTTATCATTACACCAATTATCATTCTTATTATTACAGACAGTTCTACCAAGTTCAGTTTAAATTAAAGGCCCAACTATAATATGCATAAAGCTCGCTTAAGCTTCTGTCAAAAATTAACAAAAAGTCTCTCAAATGCATTTTAAAAATCAAAATAAAAAAACATTTGATTCCGTACGGAAAGTGCGATCAGTTTGATAAAATGACGGATTCATAAAACCTAACAAAAAGTTTCACAAAGTTCGAAATGGTTTGACACATATTACTTGCATGTATTCGTACAGTTGATTAAGCCAACTTAAGAATATTATAGTTGCGCTTAACAATTAAAGTAAACTGTCAATTCACATATTTTTAACTGGCAGTTATAATAATACTTAATTATAACTGAACTTGGTGAAATTGGCTGATAAACTGATAATTTTAAATGTATATACAATAACCTAAAAAAAATTAAGTTTTTTTTTTGTAATAAAACAATTATTTACTCTTAATTTAATAAAAATTTCTCAAAAGTTTAATTTATTTTCTTTATAATTTTTATTAAATTTTTATCGATTCTTTCAAGTCCTAACGTAAATTGCGTATAACATATTGTTTTTAAATTCCGTTTTAATGAATTGAGAAATGCTTCTACGTTTGTTAAATAGAAAGTTGGCAAATCTATATCCTTTGCTAATTTCTTCCAGTTTTCGTTCTTATTTAGTTCCAGACAGAGTTTTGATACAATTTCTTTATCATTTAAAGCCATTTTCAAGTCGTTTATGTTGAGAATATTAGTCGTACTGTCGTCGAGTATTTCTTGTTTCATTTCGAATTCGTTTAAAGTTTTCGTTTGTGAAATACTAGGCAATTCTGTCTCGTAAGTACTAAAACCACTGTTGTTATCCTCTTCGTCCTCTTCGGTAGACGAACATGAATTCTCTTCTTCTTTTATAATCAATTCTTTCATAATAAATGAATTTTCTTCTTTAATAATAAGATTATGATGCACTTTATCATCATCGTCTTCCATTTTTTGTGTTTTTTCTGGAGATGGATATTTGTTGTAATAACTAAGCAGTACGCTCAAAATTTGTTTTCCCTGTTTATCACTCGTTACCAATTGTTTGGCCAAATCCAAAGGGGTATAACCAGCTCTGTTCGTGGCATGTAATGCTGCAACTATTAGAGGCGTTTCTAATATTAAATTTACCATTTTTAGATTTTGTTGTTGTACGGCCATATGTAAAGCATTACTGCCATCTTTACTGCTAGGCGTGGCTACTGTGTTTGCATCAAATTTTAGTAGTTTTGCCACAATATCGTAATTATTATCACGTATGCCTAAATGTAAGGCTGTGAATCCATCGTCATTTAGATGGTTTAAATTTAAGGGCATTTCCGAATTTATAAAACTTTCTAAGCATTTCAAGTTTTTCTCAGCCACCGCAATATGGAGTGCTGTATTACCATCGTTATCTTGTATATTGGGATTGCAACCCAACTTTAAAAGGGGCCGTATATAGTTCGGCTGACCATACAGACTAGCATAATGTAATGCTGTTTGTGTATTCTTATTTAGAACTGTATTTAAAAGTTCATTTAATTTAAAATATTCCAATATTTTAAAAATTGGTATAGCTAATTTATTGTTATTGGCTAAAACGATTTCATGTATTAAGGGATCTCGGTATTTTTCCGAGTGTTCATTTATGATTTTGGTTATTTGCTCAGCAGCACTCTCCCTTCGGGTCGGATTAAGAGGTGTCCCTGCTCTTATCGTATCCTGAAATATGTTTAAAATACGTTGTAAATATAAATTGGGGGATTGAGGCTTTAGGCCTTGTTTAGCCATATCCATTTGTTTTTTGCTAATCATTTGCTTTTTAAAATGAAAAAGAGATTTCTTTGCATCGTTGCCCATAGAAACGCCATCTTTTTCGATACGATTAGCTTCAGTTTCACCATCTATAAAATGTTTATCCAAATCGGCATACTCTGGATTCTCAAGATATTTTAATAAGTCCGAGTCGACTCCTATTTCAGAGTTATACAAATCTGTACTTTTTAATAATAAATTAAGTTCATTTGAAGTACAATCAATATTCATCGAATTACGTTGTTGTTCTTGAACTGTTTTCGGTATTTCGCCTGAACTTAATGAACCAGAATTGCTTAAAGAACCACTATTAAAAGATGAGCATGTTCTTCTACGTTTACGTGATATTGCGGGATTCGGTTTATAGCGAAATGACACGGGTGGATAGCTGCGTTCATCGTCCGATGGCCTTACGAGTTCTATAAATACCTCAACAGCTTTGTCGATATCTTTATCTTTATATGGTGGTGTTCTGCAAACAATTGCATATTGATGATGGACATCGGATTCGCGAAAATGTGCAAATGCTTCCCATACTTGTTCATCATCAACCATTTCGAAGAATCGAACTTTTATGTTCTTTTTGCTAACTTTTTCTACCAATAGCATCAGATCATCGCCGCCACTAACATTTCCAGTAGCTATGCTCAAACGTACAATACGTAGTTCTCCAGTCTGTGCTGACTTGCGATTGTTAATCGGATTTGAATAAACTGGGGCAGCTATAGGTGTGTACGATTTATTTTCTTCGACACGATATGCTTCAAAGCATAGACGTACCTTTTTGTGTTATAAAAGTTAAAAGTTGGTATAGATTAATATTTATTATATTTTGGCCCCTATTACGGTTTACAACTCACCTCAGTTGAGTTGTAATTTCTTAATTTTTGTATTATGGTTTACAACTTTGCTATATTGCGGCGAGCAAAAACATCAAAAAATTACAACTCATCACAACCAGTTGTTTTAATTACAACTCAACTGGGTTGAGTTGTAAACCGTAATAGGGGCCTTTATTTACATAATATACAAGTCCCAAAATGGCTACATAAAATTATGGACATGGAAGTGTATTCGTGTAAGCAACCTTTGGTAAAATGCATGCTTTGATGTATTTGAAATACGAAATCCATTTAATACACGACTAAAATGTAATTGAAATAAAAAAACATTTAAATAGTGTATGTAAATACTTTAATACTACAAAATACTTTATTTTTATTTTAAATCAATGAACAGATTCTACTGCTCTCAGACATTACTCCATGTTTCAGGTAATATTCAACTAAGGCACTAATTTCAAGATTTTAAATTCGTTGCCTCTTATCTGATGTAAAAAAGATTTATTTTTTTGAGTTAAAAGTTTAGAAAAACCGTCGAATATATTTTCAAAGCTCTATTATAATTGTTGTATAACAAAAACTTAATGCCTCAAATTGTTATCCTGAAGCCGACATAAGGGTATGCAGAAACTTTGCATAATAACAATTGCTGCCCTGCGTGTAATCTAAAGATGTAGAAATTGGGTGAAACACTAATATGAAGTTCACTTAATATTCCAGTTTTATAGCAGAGAAATTGATGTTCTTACCCGACTTATAAAAAGAGAATTTCATCTTGTTTACTTCATTTTTCAGTTACAGTTAGTCAGTTTATGTCCATGTCCCATAAACTTGTGACCTTTTGAAAATATTTCATAAAAAAGTACACTTAGAAGAAGAAACTTATATAATTTTTTATAAATTAATCAAGTCCGTAGTGGCCAAAGAACTTAGGCCCTAATCATGTACAACGGAGCGCAACGCCACAGATCTAACGCAACGCCAAAGAATAACATTGAAAGCACCAAGGTCTATCCATTGGATAGGCCTTGGAAAGCACAAACAATGTCATAAATATTTTGTAATTTTGTTGTTGCTTCCAGTTAAATGTTTTTGACAGTTATAACTGATTGCTAATTATAACTGAACTTGTAAAATTGGCTCTAGATATATTTTGTGAAAATGTATTGTGAGACCAAAAGTATTTTAAATACAAAATACTTGAGCGACAGGTACTTAAAATAATAAATACATTTTGGGAATGTATGTATTTGAAATACGGCCCAATCCTGCGTGTAAATAATTTGAAACGCCTAAGACTCCATCCCCATCTACAGTATTCTCCAGAGATTGTCCAAACTATTACTTATTACTTGTGCACATTGACCTTTAAAACTGTCGACATATTAAACAGATCATATTTCATCTAATTTTGACAATAACAGGTACAACAAAAATAAGGAGAAGATAAGACAATGTATCTCGAATACCTATAATGCACCCGGTAACATTTGAACCAAAATAATGTATCAAACCACAAACCAGAAAATCCAGAGTTAAAAAAAGTGCTTTACACATGGTTTTTGCAGCAAAGAAACAACCACATCCCGATTTCATCAGATATTTTAAAAGCTAAGGCCTAATTCTTTTATGTAAAGATGACAGCGAAGGACGATTTTTCTGCGAGCTTAGGCTGGTTGGATAAATTTAAGTTACGGCATTTGCTATCGGTATTTGCTATCTAAAAATTTGTGGTGAAAACTTTTCCAGCGATGAAAGCGTCTGGAGCCTTTTAAAAAAAGTTTGCTGACATTGTTGCCGAGGTAGATTTTAGTGAAGTGAAAGTTTATAATGCAGACGAATTTGATGCTTTCTGAAGAGTGTTGCCTGGTAACACATGGGTGCATCCAAAGTAAAAGTCAGCCCCAGGGAGAAAATTTTCCAAAGATCATGTGACATTTATGCCATGCTCAAATGCTGCAGGAACACATAAACTGCCCCTTTTGGGTATTGGCAAATCTGCTTTAAAGGTTATAAGATTCTTCGACTGGTTTAAAAACCATGTTATTCCAGAAGTAAAAAGGTTTCTAACACAGGTTAATAGCCCAATCAAAGCATTATTATTGATATTAGATAATGCTCCTTCACATCCTAAAGTGTATGAAATTAATTTTGACCCAAATTTCAAAGTTCTTTTTATACCACCAAATTGTAAGGCAATCTTACAGCCTAAGGATCAAAATTTAATACAAAACGTAATTACAGAAAACAATTATAGAAAACAATTCCTGCAACATATTTTATCAAAAGTTGATGATGAAGTCGACGTGGTTAAAGTTTTAAATTAGTTTAACCTTAAAAATGCTGTTTATTTCTCGGACTAAGCATGGAAAGGTATTAGTGAATCAAATTTTCAGAAAAGCTGGTCTGCATTTTGGCCAAGGACCGTTTTGTGCTCGGATGATGAAGAACTACAGTCGGATGACATGAAATCCATACAAAATATGATTGGAGCTATGAAATTCAGTAATGACATAACTGACGAAGATATCAATGATTGGGCAACTGGTGCAAACTGGTGAAGACGACTTTGTAGTAATGGATGCAAAAACAACGATCTCTAATGCAGATGCAAAGAAATCATTTTCAGTTTGCGTTCAGTGGGCTGAGGAGAATAATTTTGATATGCAGGATATTCTATGTTAAAGAGACTGAAGCAAAAAGCACAAATCAACAAAGTCAGTCAGCACAAAAGAACTTCATTTTTAAATAAATCATAGTATGTATTTAGGTACAAATGTATGTATGAATTTAATAATCTTAGATTATTTTAATAATTTAATATTATAATTTAATATTATAATTTAATATCATAATTTAATGTTTTTTAATAAACCACAGTACAATACATGTACGTACATACAATATAATTCTCTTAGATTACTTCAATATTTTCCCCTACTATAGTCCGGATAACTCGTTTATCCCACCGAGCCTAAATATGTGTCCGGATTGTCGAAGTTGCACTGAAAATGCATATATACTTTGGATCCTTGTTAAATTCTTAGACGATCTAGCCATTTCGTCCGTCTATACCTCTGTTGAAAGTCTGTTAACCCAAAACGAATGAAAACATGTGAATTTCAGAACACCAAATATGCTAAAGTAATCAATTTTCGAGTGAATTCGGATTCTACACCCGTATATGTCGTTTTATTTGAACTAATGGTAATAAGTATCATTGATTCGACACGGCCGAATATATAAAGTTTAAATACACACGTAAATTTGGAGTCGAAGAAAAACTGAAGTATTTTCGGAAATGTAAAGTATGTGATTTTATTTCTCTTTATTGATATTTGAAAATTACAAAAAAGTATTGACTTTATTGATACATAATGGTTATTACAAAGAAAAAAAAAAACGAAAATAAAACGAGGACAAAAGTTTAAATACATATTGAATTATTCTTTAAAAAATTTTATCTCTTGAATAAAAAAAAAAGATGTCAAACTTCAATTCTTGGTTGGAACACCATGACAGTACCAGATTCTTCCTTTCGGAAGTCGTTATTTCTGACCAGACCTTTTAAATAGCTCGTTTTAGTGATTCCTTACTTGTAATTGCTTCGTTTCTTAATTTTCGCTTCATTGTATCCCAAACATGCTCTTTGTGTTTTCAGTCAGGGGATTGGGGAGGGCTATGGAGATGCAGTGGAGCATAATAAAGCGGAAGTACACTGAAAGTTCAGTGTACTTCCGATCGTTATATTGCGGGAAGATCCAACGAAAGTTACATTTGCAGCAAGAGGTGCCCCATAGCTCCTGAAATCATTACGTTTCAACCTCCATGTAAGAATTAAATTTTTTGTTTGGAGAGCAGTATAAGGTTTCCACCAGAGTTTTGATCGCCAACTTAAATTTACATTTATCTATAAAAATAACAGTTTTTCAATATTCAGCATCTTTGTTTTTATACTTATTGGATAACCCCAATTTTTCCGTGAATTTCTGCTATTATATTCATTCGTCCGACATTTTTGTTGCGCTTAATCTGGGATTTTTCTTCATTTCGTAAGACATGGCTAACATCTCAACCAGATTTTTTTGGTCGGCCGCTCCTAGGCATACTTATCACTGAAGATGTTTGGTTATATTTTCTAACGATGTTCTGGAAGCTGACAAATTAACAATTTTTTATGTACCTAGGTATATCTCGATAGGATTTTCCCTCTTGAAAATGTTTAATTATTAAATGTTTTACACCGAATTCTACCTCTCTTGCGTTATCCATAGTCTCCGTTAACGATTGGTTATGTAACAAAACAAATAATAGCAATTATTGGACGGTGAATAATAAATTAACGGTGAAATATAATTCACATATTTTCCCATATAAAGAAGAAATGGTAATAAGCTCGATAAATGTTTATCGAAGTACTTCAATGTGTATTTAAACTTTTATTCTTTATTTTTTTTTTTTTTTGTTGTAAAAAATAACCATTATGTACATAAGTATGTAGGTATACAATGAAGCTAATTTGTCTTTTTTAGTTTTTTATTATTAATGTAAAGAATTAAAGCTGCATACTAGAAATTTTCGAAAAAACTTTAGTTTTCCTTAAACTTAAAATTTTAAGGGTATTTAAACTTTAGTCGCTGATTGTAGAAAACATTCTCACTTGTTTTTTTTAAATTATTTTCATTCAAATATTAACAAATTTAATTCTTTAAAGATGTTTATGTAGCCATTTATGGAACAATTAAAAAAAACCTACTTACTTGATTTAAATTCATATCCTTCGCTTCCTTTTCCGTTTGCTTGTGTAGCTCTTGGTCCTCCTTTGTTGTCAAATTGTCATGACCCAAACGATTACGTTTCTTTTTTAGTAATTCGTCGACAATAAATTTCTTAGCTGTATGTATAATACCCATATTTTTAAATTCGGCAAAGTAGCCAACTTCTTGGGAGACTTTTAACTCATGTGGATCACATATATCATGGTCATCTTTTCGCACCACCAACTGATGTGAATGTGGACTTTCAAGGTTTGTTTGAAAGAGACTGCAACGTATGATTGCAGGACCTTTGTAACCACACAGTTCAACTTCAGGAAAAGTTTTTGTATTTCTTTGCGAGTTTGTGCCATTCAACGAACCATGTGTTCCATGCATTTCTGACTTGTAACGAAAACGAAATTTTTCTACTGGTTGTTCGGTAATACGCAAAGTTGCTTCATATTCATATTTAACTTCTTTATATGGCATTGCTGTTGGTTCTGCTGCAGCTGCAGAATGTAATGGCAATTGATAATTTACAGGACTTCCAAAGTTTAAATGTGGCGAGAAATTCATATTATTTTGTTGATAGTACATTGACTGATTGTTATTGTTGATGATGTTATTTACATTCATGTGCTGGACATTTTGCAATTGTAGATATTGTGGCGAACTTTGTTGATAAGATATTGCGGGCAAGACCAATTGGGAAAATTCAGCTTGCAAAACAGAATCAGGTGATTGTACTGGCGAATAATGATTTGAATTTGGAGAAGTATCTGGTCCTGGAGAAGTTGTGCTATTATAGCCACTAGTACCACCCATAGAACATTCACTGACTCGTCGTATAGGTTTCAGTGTATCCAGATCGGTTATATCCTTGTCATTTGCCGCACTAAAATATGGCATCATATTATCCATGCTGTTTTTATTTTTGCAGCTGTTCTTTTAGTTTTCTTTGCACAATTCGTAATTTTAAGAGAACGTTAAGTTGTGATTCTCTATTGTTTCTTTATGGTTTAAAAATCTCCTTTAATTTGCTTACATTAAATTTAAACTACTTTAATAATTTTAAAGATTTTGCTGCGTAATTACTTTACAAATCCACACCTTATAATGCAATGTGAATAAAAAGTTTCTACTTTAATGTACAACAATCGCAAAATAATAAAAATAAAACACAAAGTTTATTTGTATTCGTAAGCATGCATGTATGTATATGGGATTATTTCTTCTTCTATTTTGTGCACGTTGAAAAAATATGGTTCTTCCCCGTAACTAAAACACAACCGAACGTGGGGCGATACAAAACAAAGCTCGTTAATGAGTCAACTATCTACATATGCACATACATAAGTATGTGTTATATTTTTTTAATAACGCAAATTTACAAGTCTTTCTTCTTGTTGTTTATTGAATATTTAATTATTTATAATTTTAAGTAAACGTTTTTGTTTATTTTTCACTCCCTTTAGAATCCACATATGAACATATGTATGTATGTATGTAATTGTTAAAAATTTAACTGTTTTTAATATAGGAAACGAACCAAATAGGCTCATTGATAAATGAACAATGAATACACTTTTAAATTTATATGAAAAATCGCAAGTTTTCCATAGGAATAAGCTCATGACGTCAAAAGCTTTTCAAAAGTTTCGACATCATTAATAAGAGTCCATTTTATTATTTGTATAAAAACAAGTTTTGAAAGTTTGTTTTGCAAAAAGAGCGACCCTATATGATCACTAGGGTGGGTCAAAAATTGTTTTCTCGTACCGACTTCTAATGGCGTAAATATGTTGTATTTTTGTCTTCATTTGACCCCTGTAAAATAGTATTTTTTCCTTTTTAGTATAAGAGCCCGCGCTTTGATCTTAAATTTTGTTAAATTTTGAATATAACAATATAGCATTATATTGTAGAAAATCATATAAAAGTATATTAACGACTTTAAAGTTCTCGAGCATTTGTGTTTACTCTTTTATTTGAACTGGTTTAACTTCTAATCGTTATTATGGAAACTAGAAGGTAAGGTTAATTCTGCACGATATTCGGAAATGTAGAAGATACCTATTAATGAAAACGCTTTACCAACTTACGAAAATGTTATGAAATGCTATAAGTGGAAGAGGTTGCAACTAATAGTAACGAGGAATACTACCAAAGTTTTTAGATATTACAAAATATGTAGCTCAAAGGGTAGCATGTGTTTGTGGAAAATCGTCTCTTCCTACAGTTTCGAATAAAAGAGTGATACAACTAATAAACGGTTATCATATACAGTGCAAGAAGCTCAAAGTCGTTGAAAAAATATTCGTTTATAAGAAAGAACACATTTTCCGGCGTATCAATAAAAGGTACCCAAGGAAGAACAGGACAATAATGTGTAATTTTTATATGTTTTCCTTAGGAAAAACATATAAAAATTACACATTATTGAAATAACTGGTTTAAACTGGTTTAAAAAATTAGGGCGTTCGAATAAAAATGAGAATTTGTAATTTTAAGCATATAATTACGCAAAAATTAAATAAAATAAGTAATCAACAATAATAAAAATGTAATATATATATAGAAAAGTATTAAAATAATTAAAAGTATTGTATTTATAATGAAAAGAAATGTATTTATAGTCTGAACAGTTTTCTTAAAAAAGTTGTTGAAACATGTTAAACTTTAACAGTGTGAATATAGTATAAGTTACAACAATATTAGCAAAACATAATTGAAACTATTTAGAAAATATATGCTAACTGCTTTTAACAAGCATATTTGCTTGTCCTAAAGCAAACATAGCATATTTTAACTTTTTGAAAGCCAGATTTTTTTATACATTTGCATTTTTTGTTCCTATATTCATTTAAATTTTACATTCAAAATGTTATTTAAACTGTATTTGGAAGAAAAGATTAACCCCCTAATGCAAAAAACAGTTAAAGTTCACATTACTTAACCAACACATTAGACCCACCAAATATGCACTTAAATCTTTTTTTTTTTTTTTTGCATTAGGTTGTAAGACTATAATTTAAAAGCGCTTTTATACATTTCATACTACTCTTAAAATCGGAAAAAACTAAGCTCATTAACAAAAAAGAATTAAAAGAAAATATCCATTGGTTTTTACTTTACCTGATTTCGATTTCGAGAACATGGCCGTTTCTAATATAAAAATAACATATGGCTATTTTTCTTAACTAAATTCTTAAGAAAATTTAATTTGGCGAATTTCAGGGATTTTAGGAGTGCATACAATTTGTGTTATGCTAAAAACGTAATGAAAACAGGTTAATAAATTTGTTAAAAATTAAAAAAAACCTGATTTAAAAGTTTATCAAGAAAAATAAAAAAATATTTATAAGTATTATTATTTTAAGAAAGAAAGTAACCAAAATAAAATAAATAGTCGCATCTCCACATTGAAAAAAATGACGAATTTTCGTTAGAAATAACATAAGAGGGCAACTCTGATTACTAAACAAAAGCATTACATAAGTATATAATAATACCATCTTTGTTTGTTTACGAAAAACTGTGTAGTGAAAACCAGAAAACTCATGTTTAATTTATAATATTTGTTTAACTTAAAAATTCCGAATTAAACAGAATTTGTTTTTAATTTAAACATCCTTTAAGAAATATTAGCGAACAAGTGATAGTGCAAACAATTAGACGGCAAATTTGTAGATTTTATTCATGTAACAACTTTTTGGTAAATTTTTGAATTTTTTTTCTTTAATATGGAATACTTCCTAAAGTTTTGATTTGTCGAAAGTGACAACTGGTGGCCTTAATAGCCCCAGTAACGTGCTTTCAAAATCAGTTATCGGATTTTATAAACCGGCAAATTTGTAGATTTTATTCATATAACAACAATTTTGAATAATTTTTCAAACATTTTAAACTGCTAAATTTACAGATTTTTTCATATCTTAATTAATTTTTTAATTTTTTATGAATAATATGGTGTTCGTAATGTTTTCGGATATAATTTTGCATGTTTCGTTATTGTTTTTCACGCACGTGCTGTTGTTTTCAAAACAAAAATAATAGCACGTGGTCAAAACAAAAAAAATGTTGGTGCTTGCGGTTGATTTCGGTATTGATTTGTTCACACCGATGTACATAGTAGTCATTAAAACTTTTTAAAAAAAAACTTTGTTCTCAATTTTAAAAGCCAGGTAATGTCAAACAAAAGAAAATTACGAAAAAAAAATTAAAACAAGTGTCAAAAATCAAATAAATTATTATTTTTTAAATTTCTTAATATCAAATTTTGATAAAAAAAAATCAATTTCAAATAGACAATACCTTGAATAATATATAATTTTATATAAAAAGTAAGTTTGACAACTCTCCCTAACGAACCTACCTGATACTTATTATACTATGGTGTGGGTACAAAATGCATTTCAGGATAAGACAACGTTTTCCGGGCTCTGCAAGTCGTATATATGTATGTACATATAAATACAGGAACAATTTTTCGTTTAAAAAATATATAAAGTTACCCACACACGAGGCAACATTTTCTCATTTTGTTGAGAGCAGTTGTTGAGTGAGGTCAGTGTTGCCACTTTGTGGGTGATTACCCGAATTTGGTGTAATTTTTACTATCGTGGGTAGAGCGTGGGTAATTTCTTTGAGGTGTAGATCAGGTGTAATTTGAAATTCTTTTATTTTAAAACAAATAATAGGTATAAGGATTTGATTTAAGTGGTAAAATTTAAACCATTTAAGATATTGTTGATATAAAAAATTTGTTTTTTTTTGTTTATTCAACCACTATTTATTGAAAAGAAAAAAAAAAACAAAAAGATTTCCATAGTTTATCAACCAAAAAATTTATGGTGATTGGCGCCTGATGGGCAATAAGATTTATTGAAAAGATAAGTTTATTGAAAAAAGATAATATGTATGTATTTATACTTAAAACAATCTCTGGAGAAAGATGTGTTTCCAATATTACAAAAGTAATAAATTTTGTGTTTGCTTTAGCATTTAAACTGCTTAGCACCCTTAAAATTTGTTAAACTGATTTGAGAAACCATTGCAGGAATTTTATTTACTTAGGAGAGTATACAAAGAAACATTTTGCACCTTCCCTAGATAAATGGAAGTAGAACTTATTATTTCAAGTTTTTATTTAATTTATATTAATTTATTTGAGGATTTTAATATTATTTTTGTTAAATTTTTTTGAATTACCAAATGAATCTTAATAGTATGACTATTGATCTTATTAATATGAAAAGTATGTATGTGTATTTGTTGTAGTATACCGATTAAAATCAGTATCTGAGTCGTCTGTCCTGCTGGCTGGTTGTCTGTCCATAGAACAGGTCGCAATTGTTAAGATAATTTAATCTTCCTAGGCGAATCCCGCGAATCGCTAATAGACTAGTTCACTACCAACTAGCCTACCGGGGCAATCTTTCCAAAATTTCACATAGCCCCCATAAGAACTTGTTTCCTAATGGATTCATTTTGCCCATAAACCATTATTATGTTGGAATATTTAACCATAGCTTGCAATTCCACATCTGCCTTATATATATATTAGTATGTATGTATGTATTGATAAAAAAACTACTATGTCATTGCAAAATGTTGTCCTGTTATGCTTAGAAACGTAGGTCATATATAAACGCCCTCCCTTAAATCACTTTTTTTATTTAAATTGGGTAATTTTGCGTCATCTCAAGTGTAGTTTTGAATTTTGCTGGTGGTAGCACTGAGTGAGGTGCTTTTGCAACTCTCGGAGAAAAAAATATCAAGAAAGAAATCGGAAAATGGCAACAATTGCAAATTTTGAGAGTTGGAAAACAATTATTATTGAATATAAAATTTTCCAAATTTATGGGACATAAAATATGAAAGGTATACAAAGGAAATAAATTAATTTATTTTTTGTGTTTTGTAGTAGTATATTCAAAAAACACTCAATACTGATGTTTCGTTTTTAGTGTCATCGTATGTGGTAAAAACCGAAACATAAATAGTAACAAGTATTTCGACAAATGTTGCATCGTCGGTGGGCACCATAAAAAACGGTGTTGCCAATTTAGCGCTTTTTAGCAATCGAAAATTCGCATATTTTTACCTTAGCGCTTTTTTAAGAAAGAGCGCTAAATCAGCGCTTTATATATATAATGTTAACATCGCCTAATATCTACAAATTTAGAGTTCTCAATACATGGTTTTGATTTATTCGTCATTTTTATGATATGAATCAATTTTCCAATGTAAAAGTAAAACTATTATTGTTTGCTATTGCAATGCGTTATATTCTATTAAAAGAATGTAGATCAAAACAAATTTGTTCCGTATGGCAAACTAGTAACCAGTCGATATTTTGACCTACTTGAAGGACATTAAAAAATATTAGTGTAACAAATGGGATATGGGGCACAAAATAGGTACGTCTGTATTATTTTGGTTTAATATTAATACATTTTTATATTTTGTGCAAAAAGTTATTACGACTTCAATAGAAAACATACCTTATTTTTAACAAAAAAAAAAAAAAAAAAAAAAAACCAATCCTGCAGTTTATATTTATAATTAATCCAAAGATTCTTTATCGTTTTCGTAGAAAACACATTTTTGTTCTGTGCGGAAAACTAATAACAACCCGACGATATGTATAAAATCATATATTTTTCAATAAAGAAAACTAGTTTGTTTGTCTTCATTTTAAACATCTCCAGCACGTCAAATTGTTTTTTAACTATTTCTTTGTATTATAAATAATTTTTGTAATTATTTTAATAATTCATAAAATAATAAATAAAATAATAAAGTGAAAACAAATAATTCAATTAAATATGTATCTGGGTATACATCTTCAGAGCAATCTTGTGTGGAATCAACATATACAAAACTTAAAGCGAAAGCTAGTCAAGCAATTGGTTTTTTGTATAAATTTAAAAACAAGCTTGTTACAAGTACCAAGATGTTAATTTATAATCCATTAATTCAAAGTCATTTTGACTATTTAGCATTATAATCCATTAATTCAAAGTCATTTTGACTATTTAGCAATTATTTATGGATATAAGAACAGCACAGAACTAAAGTCATTACAACTTTTACAAAATAAGGCATTAAGGATTGTTTCCAACCTTCCTAACACTTATCCAACACTGCCACTTTTTAAAAATATATTCAAATCGATTCTTCCAATACGTGCCATATACAAAATGAAGCTGATAATGTATGTTTTTATGTGTATCATTTACTCTATCAAATTTGTATCTTAATACAAAGTGAAATTTTCTTTTATTTCGTAATATCTAAGGGAAAATAATTTTTAAAATCAACATGTTAAGGGCATTTATAATATTTCTTAACATAAGAATGTTTCTTAACATAAGAACTATCCCTTTTCATTCGAAATTATATTACATGGGGTCTTCACCTGAGATAATATCTGATATAATATGTGGGTGAACGTCGGCAGAATAATCACGTATCTTCATGTTAATCTTAAACAAGGGGAACATGTATCTTATAAGATTTCATAATTTACTGATTTTCGTACAGTAAACTTGTGTCGTTTTTTATTTGTTTTTAGTGTTTAATATTGTTTTTAAAGCATTTTTCACAAGATTTCCACTTTTTGCACTATAAAAATTAAACATTTTAATGATAGCATCTTATTATTAATTTATATGTATGTATGTATTTATTTATTTATTTGTATGTATGTATATTTGACAGCTCATCATATAAGATAGTTGTAATAAGATTTCTCATTACAACTGTCTCATAATATTTATTATAATACTAATACCAACACTATTTGAGAGTCCACATTCAATCTCTGCGATTGAATTTGACGTTTGCAGATATAAAAATCTTATATCTTATCTCAGGTGGAGACCCTGTGTTAGGTACAACTATTAAGTCAAAATTTATTATATATTATAAAAAAATTTAAGGTAAATAAATGGAACTATTCTTCCAAATTTTTAAAATAAATAATGCTAAAATAAGCTAAAAAAACATTATCCCAAAATGCTAAATACAATGTCAAGTGCTAAATGAAAAATTTGCAGCTAAAAAGTTTTTTAATGTTAAATTTAGCCGCAAAAATGCCAAAATGGCCACACTGTGTATTACTAGTTATTTCACCATGGCCTGTTTTTGTTGTATGCTGTTGTACAACTCCCCCCACCCACCTTTTAATTGTTGTTGTGTTTTTGGTATTGTACTTGCTGTAGCAATGTCACCATCATTTACACGAATTTGATTTGGACATTGATGTACCCTAATAAGTGTTTGTTGTATTCTTTAAAAAATTCAATGATGTTTTTATTGTTTATTTGTGTTTTATCTTACGAACCTGCAATAATTTAAATATTGTCGTCGTCCTAAACATTGTTGTTGCACTTGAATTACATTTGAACCATATTTGTGAAGTTTAAAACGTAAAAACCAACGCGTAGTAAACATTGAAACTTAATTAACTTTAGTATCTGCAATTTAATTAAACGACAACGAAAGGGACACTTTTATTTCAAGCAAAACACCAAACACAAATCTTTTAATTATGAATGAGCAATATGACTATGCACTCTTTAAAAACAAATTTAAATTAAGGCTCTTTTCTTTTAAATGAAAGTGAGCAGTGTATGTAAATTTAAACAAACTAGTTATTTACCTGTAAGTTTTCAAATCTTTTCGTTAGCGAATATGTAACAGTTAAATATCACTTTTATTTTTACACTATATATAATAAAAACAACGTGCTCGTCGTTAAAGCGTTGAAAAAAATTAAATTTCACGTTTGGTATTTATCTCGTGTTTGGAGTCTACAGAACAAAAACAACAAAAAAGGTATTTATCCAAACTTAGCCATTCAAACTTATACATTCATACATTTTCACAAAAATATTGGACACATCGTAAAATTATCGAGGTAACCCCAGTAGCTCAGCTGATTATTGCTAACAAACCTTACACAGGGTCTCCACCTGATATAAGATATAAGATTTTTATATTAGCAAACGTCAAATACAATCGCAGAGTATTATCTTACACAGGGTCTCCACCTGATATAAATTATAAAATTTTTATATTAGCAAACGTCAAATTCAATCGCAGAGAGTATTATCTTACGTGTGGACTCTCAAATAGTGTTAGTATTAATATTATAATAAATGTTATGAGACAGTTGTTATGAGAAATCTTATAACAACTATCTTATAAGATGAGCTGTCAAAAATACATACACATAAATTAATAATAAGACGCTATCATTAAAATGTTTAATTTTTTAAGTGAAAATAGTTGAACTCTTGTGAAAAGTGCTTAAAAAACATTATTAAAAATTAAAAACAGAGAAAAAAACTAAAAAAATAATCAAAAACGACACAAGTTTACTGTACGAAATTCAGTAAATTATGAAATCTTATAAGATACATGTTCCCCTTGTTTAAGATTAAAGCAGACCATACACGATTCAATTCAATTGTCAACTGAGTCGGTTGTTGTCCAAATCAAAGCGTGTATGGCCTTGTCAGTTGATTAGTTTGACGGCTGTCGAGTTGGTTGAAGCAAAATCAAAAGATTTAGATTTTTTCAAGTTGACTACTAAGTCTTTCAATTCGATTGTACTGTGTGTGCTCAAGTCTCTTGATCAGCTGTCAAAATGTATGTAAAAAAAAATCTAAATTTGACAGTTGAATTAAAATCTTTCAATTCAGTTGAAGAAGTGTGTGGCCAACTATCAATTCAGTTGAAAGACTCAGTTGACAACTGAATTGGACCGTGTATGGGGCGCATAAGATTAACATAAATAAATGTGCTCTCTCATTCTGCCGACGTTCTCTCACATATTATATCAGATATTATCTCAGGTGGAGACTCTGTGTTACATTATATCACAATCGGTTTACAATTTCGTTCGGTTACAAATAACAGTACGTTTACATTTGACAGTACTGGCAAGACAGTAAGCAAATACATATTGGTTGGCAAAAACACTACTTGCTGTCTTCGTGACGTAGGCGTCCAGACAGTAGTTAAGACAGTTCACTTTTAAAAAAATGTCTAACGTGAATGTCGCAGTGCAAGTTCTAGCTAAACGTGTTTTATATGAACTTAACAAATTAAAAATAGCATTTAACAACAATTTTTTGTGAACATAGATATCACTTAAGTAAAAGATACAAAACCAAAGCATAATTTATTAATTTTTTTTTTAATTGTTGAATTTTTTTTTAATTTTGCGAACAAAACTTCAAATTACTGTCAGCAAATGTCAAATCACTGTCCATTTTACTGTCTACAAAATTTGCAATACAGTAGACAAGACAGTTGGAAAAGTGTTCGTGATTAGTGAAAAAGTTTGCATGTATTGCAACTGTCTTGCCAGTACTGGCAAACGTAAACACCGTGTAAGAATCATGGTGGAATAAGTAGGTGGCAGCACTACGGCAACAAATACAACATTACAACAAAAATGAAAAATAATTCTCCGTATACGTCAAAACTTATATTGAACTAAAATCAAATTTTGCCGCCGAACGCAATGAAATAAATTAATTTTTAGCCAATTTTTATTTCACTATGGTTACTATCTTATTTAATTTTAATTTAAATAATCAAAAACTTTAATACAATACAATAATCACAGCACAAAACGTGGACTTTTTGTAAACATAAACAAAACTTTGACATAAGACTAGACCAGGGGTTTCCATTTCTTTGCACAATTGTGCACACCACTACTAACACATATTTTTATACTCTTCAATTCAGTCGTCGATGTGACTTCGACAAGTGTGCATGTCTAGCGTATGCTATATTTTTTTGTTTCAGCTTACACTCAAAAAATATTGTGCGGACAAAAATGCTTTTGGTAACATACAATGCCTTGCGTGCAATTTTTATTTAGAGTTTAAATTTTAAGACTTAAATGTAGAATAATGTAACATTTCATAAATTTACATGCAAAGCAAAGAACTTTGTAAAATGGTAATTATTTGAGATTTAAAAGCAATTTTTAATATGTCAGATAAAAAATTTCAAAATGTCTAACAGTCCTATGTGGAAGAAGCTGATAGTCACATTTATTATAGGTTTTATTTTACATACGTATATGGATTCGGTTCTTATAATTTTACAGCACTTTTTTACTTTTTCTTATGCAATACTAAAAATTATTATTATAAATTATTATCTGATCACTAATTCCACTAACACCGTGGTAATAGTTATAAAACAGATTACCCATTTTTTTGTTAAAAAATATTAGTGTGTTCTTATAAAAAGAATTAAAAATTCTGCTAATTTTTTTTTTGAGTGTGATTATACATTATAATGTTAAAAAAAATTATATATGTACTTGATGATACGTCATTTTTAATTTTGTAAATAGCTTAAAATTATATAAAAATACATATGTAACGTGAATCCTCATCAACAAAAATTTCAAATTTTCAAATAATAACTAAATTTTTTTGCATTTAAGCTAACGATATATGTTTTGTTTGTGAAAAAAATTCGTTGATGCCTGTAAAAGGGTCCCTTTTTCTTTCGTTAAAAAGACGTACATAAATGCAGAAATTATTAAGAAAAAAAAGCCACAAGAATTTGTTGGTATTTTATGCTTGTAAAAATATTTTTGTTTCTGTACCAATTGCGTCGGTGGGTTTTTTTTTTCTTTGAAAACACTTTTCTTAAGTAAGTAAAAATATTTAAAAAACAAGTTAAAAAAGTCTTGTTTTCCTACAATTTATATGTAAACCTATACACATAAAAGCAAATGTGACAGCAGGTAAAATTTTTGTGTAAGAAGAAGTGTTTTATTGATGTATTAATGAAACTTTATTGTTTAGCACTATTTTTATTGCTTACTTTTTTATGCTTCAATTATATGACCGAGTCCAAAGAGTTAACCTTACTAATTTATGGTATTAATTTAACGTAACTTTGACCTGTTATAATGACTTTATAAATTTTTGCAGGCAAACTCAGGTGCACATTTGGTATTTTGTAAAAAGTTATGATATACCATTAGCTAGAATTAAAATGTGTGCACAGATGTTAGAAGTATGAGTTTGCACAGATGGAGCCAATGTAATGTTGGGCAAATATAATGCTTATAGGCCGATTAAAAAAACACGAATTTGCAGTTCATAATTTTCACTGCATAATTCATCAGACCGCTCTTGCATCGAAATTTATAAATGATACCCCAGCTATGAAGACAGCAGAGGATATAATAAATAAAATTCGAGGCGGACATCAAGCGCTTACCCACCGAAAATTTGAAACCTGTTTAAAAAACAAAAATGCTGTGAATTGTAACCTGAAAATGTTTACAGAAGTTCGGTGGCTAGGTCGCGGTGATTGCCTGAATAGACTTTTTGATTTAAGAGAAGATGTTCTTCAGTTCCTAGACACTGAGAAAATAGAAAAGGGTTTTGTACAGTGTTTAAAAGACAATAATTTTATTTTAGACTTAGCTTTTTGGCAGATACAACAAGTATGTTAAATGAACTTAATTTGGAATTGCAAGGAAAGGAACGCGACTTGTCAAAAATCATTCACAATTTTAAAACAAAACTTTTTCTAATTTTTTCCCAAATTAAAACTGGTGACTTTTCCAATTTTCCAAAAACTTCACTTGTTTATAGAAATCTAGAAATCGACAAAAGATATGAATATGCCGAAATATTTGAAACACTTTTCAATAATTTTCAAGACAGGTTTCAAGATTTTGTAATTTTACAACCGCTATTAGATCTTTTCGAAAACCTTTTTCGTTGCGATGTAAGCAACTACGAATTTGATATTCAATCAGAACTAATCACACTACGAAGCGAAGTAAACGCTCCAGACGAAAATAATATTGTAGAGTTCTGGATAGATTTGGGTGGCGAGTTCTATCCTGAACTAAAAAAAAATTCATTTAAGTGCCTCTCTTTATTCGGCACTACCTATCTATGCGAACAAATTTTTTCGGATTTAAAATTTATTTGTTCCAAGCAACGTAATAAATTAAGTTCATCACATTTGAAAAGCATTCTGCTATTACGAAACTGCCATAAAAGTATAAATTTAGAAGATTTTATGTTATAAGTTGTATAAAACAAGGGAACAAAATTAAACATTTTTTGTGTTGAAAGAAAATTTGTAGCAGTTCTTTACCAATTCAATGTCGCTGATGTTAAGACTGCACTTTTTTTCTATCAGCTGTGATTTGCGTGCAATATTTATTTTTTATGAATTTTTAAAACATAAAAATCCTTAATTTTTTTACAATTGTTTGATAAGATATTTGAAACTGATTTAGAGTCAAAAAGCTTCCGAATAAAAAAAAGTGCAGTCTTAAAATCAGCGACATTGAATTGGTAAAGAATTGCTACAAATTTTTTATCAACACAAAAAATTTTTAATTTTGTACCTTTGTGTTATACAACTTATAAAATATATTACTAACATTTTATTTCGGCTGTAAATGAATGCATTCTCTCAATTTTTTTACTCTCTGGTACTCACTACTACACAACCAAAAAATTTTTGGAAATCCCTGGACTAGACTAACAATACAAGAGCAAAAAATCGTCATCTGGCGTAGTAATGCCACCTGTTTATTTCATCATGATAAGAATATTATATTATTTTTATATCATAAATTTCATTTATTTTGGGTGTGTGTGAAAAGGTTGCGAAGTACTCATGGAAGTAAAATGTTGACACTATTAGGTTGAATAAAATTTCACTAGCCCTGGGGGCACGGTAAAATTACTAGAAGTTGGGAGCACTAGGAGGTGTTGTACAACAACAAAACAGGCAAATTTGTTTGTGTAGAAAAGTCAATTTTGTCAAAAATATAGATTTTCACCACACAAGTTGTTTTTTGCGATAACTAAAAACGCACTTTTATAATGCAACACGTAATTTTTTTTAAGTTATATTTAATATTTAAATTTTATGCTGTGTGTGAAACGGTAGCAAAGAAATATGGTGAATTAAAATTGTCAAGAATTTCTTATGTCAAAAGAATTTCTAATGGCAAGTTCTTGGCCAAACTTGCAATTTTTGTTGCATCAAAAACAAGTCTTATATACATGAAGATATCTAAATAATATTAAGCAGAGAGAACTTTACTGAATCTTACACAGGGCCTCCACCTGAGATAAGATATAAGATTTTTATATTAGCAAACGTCAAATTCAATCGCAGAGAGTATTATCTTACGTGTGGACTCTCAAAAAGTGTTAGTATTAATTTTATAATAAGTGTTATGAGTTGCATAACAATTATCTCATAACAACTATCTTATAAGATGAGCTGTCAAAAAAAAAAAACATGTATACATACATACAAATTAATAATAAAACGCTATCATTTAAATGTTTAATTGTTTTTAGTGCAAATAGTGGAAATCTTGTGAGAATTACTTAAAAAACACAAACACTAAAAACAAAGAAATAACTATAAAAAAAAAATAATAAAAAACAAAACAAGTTTACCGTACGAAAATCAGTATATTATGAAATCTTATAAGATACATGTTCCCCTTGTTTTAGATTAAGATCAGGGGTGTCAGCGTCATGCACAATTGTGTCAACAAAACTCACATGTACGCTTACGCTCTTTTATTTTGCGAGCGTAAAATATAATTTTTTACTGCAAAACACTCTCATTCAGCGGGAAATATCGAAATATCGCACGGCCTGTTTTGAGGCCTCTAAACAGAAATAATATATTTATTATTTATTATCTTTGTTTCTGTTTTTAACATTGTACAATGATTTTAAAAAAACAAATTGCTTGTGGATTTTGTACGAGGTGTAGTGTACTTGTTGTAGTATCAAGAATAACTGTGATGAATTCGCCTTGATGTTGTGTTTATTGAGCTTCTGTAAACTTCAAATTTGAATTTTATTAATTAGTCTTGTAGACAGCGATAACGAGCATAAAAGCGGATGAGTTTATTTAAAATTTAATCATCCAGATAGGGAAAATATTATTGAGTTCTGGAAAAATTTAGACGGGCACTATATCCTGTATTAAAAAAAAAAAAAAATTCCTTCAAATGTTTGTCGCTTTTTTTCCTCAATATATCTTTGCCAACAAATATTTTCCGATTTGAAATACATTTGCTCAAAACAACGCAATAAATTAACGTCCGCAAACCTAAAAAATGTTTTGTTGTTTCGAAACTGCAATATAAATTTAGAAGATATTATTGGTAAATAAAAGTTTATTTTTATAGGCTAGTAAAATCTTCTCTTTTTATAATGGTGGTTAATAATTATAGAATATTTTTAAACTTAATGGGGTTATTATTTGCATTAGTATGTGCAAATGAATTTTCATTGTTGGCATTCGCAAAGATATGTATGTTGAGCACCAAATTAAAAATTTTGGAAAGAATTGTATAAGGTTGTAAAAAGACTTCAAATATTGTCAAATGCTCAATTTTTCCAAAAAAAAATCAAAGTTTCTGCAAAATGCAGGTTCCAAATTAAATTTATTTAAATAATAACTGATTGTGTCTGTCCATAACTCAACATTTTTCGATATTTGTATTATTATTAATTGCTCTAAAGTCTTCATAGCAAAATATGTATGTTAATTAGGCCTCGCAACCGCAGATTCCTCCCGCTGGGAATAAGAGAGACAAGAGCAGGGTTGTCAGATTGATTTTGATCTTTTTCGCCAAATTCAATGTCAAAAATCGCCAAAATCGCCAAAGCATTTATTTTTTTCGATTTCGACAATAATATATGTATTTTTAGAACATTTAAAAATATTTTTTCATAAATCCCAAAAAAAATTTGTTCCGTATCCCTAAAATCCGCCAAAAATTCAAAAAAAGTCGCTATATATTTTGTTTAATTTTTATTTAACAAAAAAGGTGGAATGTTTAAAATATTTTATAGTAGTCTACTTAAAGTAACAAAAAAAGGATTTTGCGGTATATTTGTATGTAGTTGCAGTTCTATTATATAACTAAAAAGCTATATAGTTCACCAAGAAGACTAACTTGTTGTCTTCTTTTTTGAAATACATTGTGAAGGAAGAAAAGAAATGCAACATGTGCTATTTATATTCATATAACTTTTGGCTCGTAAAAACGTGTCGGAAACATCATATCGCATTCTACTTCAAAGCAGATATTTAGTGAATTTCAATATTTCAATACAGGTACCTGCCGTATCCTTGTAGCTATAAATTGTTGGCCTAAACTGATCTTAATTATATTGAATATCATCATTACAATTTTCTTTTAACAAACTGTATTTTTTCTATTGTATTTCATTAACATCCAAGGGTGAGTTAGGATTCATAAAAAATCTTTAAAATATATTTAAAAACAACAAATTTTATGTGATAATTTGTCACATTTTATAATGGAAAAATTTTCATAAACTTTCATTATATTCATTTTTAAAGAATTCTACTTATTACTTCTTTCAAGAGCACATTTAAATGTGAAAAAAAATTCTCGAAGATTATCTTCATCAGCCACTTCAACATTATTTAGTTTTAATTACTGGTCATACATATGAATGCATCAAATTTCATACATTGAAATACTAGAATAAAAAAAATATTATTTCTTCGTTTTGAATTTAACAAATTTCAAAACAAATAGATGGCTCATCAAAAATAGCCAACAAAATCGCCAAAAAATCGCCATGTCGCCAAATCGAAAATTAGGTCGCCAAAAGAGTTTGAAAATCGCCACGTTTGGCGAGAAATCGCCACATCTGACAGCCCTGGACAAGAGTATTCGCACCAACACAATCATAATTGACATCACTGATTAAGATTAACATGAAGAAATGTGCTCTCTGATTCACCCGACGTTCTCTCACATATTATATCAGTAAAACCACCATAGCTGCCAGATTTGACGATTTATCGTCATTTTGACGATTTTTAGCTACAAAAATGGTCTATTGACGATAGGACGATTTATACCCCAAATTTGACGATTTTTTAAATGACAAATTTTGTTAAAATTTATAAATATTTTTAATATAATTTCACGTTTTCGTTAAGCTTCTAATAAAATTTTATTTGAATTATTTGATTGGCAGTAATTTTCATGTCTTAGCTGTTCATCATATAAAATTCGATTGTTTTTTTAGCACGATGCATATTTTAAAGAGTTTTAGAATCACTTGTAAACTGATAGAATTTTTGTGCAAAAATTTTTTTAAACATAAAAATTCGTATTTTGATACCTATTTTTAAATTTGATTTTAAATAAACTATTTACGGCCATGGAAATGGAAGTCACGAGAAATTGAAGTCGAACAAAATTTTAAATTTATCCTGTGTTTAAAGTTTATAAAAATATTTTTTTTATATGCCTCATATGTTGAGGTCCACTAACCTTTACCACTTTTTTTTCAAATCGGGAAAAGATGCGTTCAATTTAAAAAAAATTAATTGAAAATATCCAATTGGGTCCAAGTGTACTGGTACACGACTAGAACCAATAGTACTAGTGATGTTCTAAGCACACGCAATGCTAATTTGAGCATTAAGATAGTATAGAAAAGTATACAGTCGAGAACTACTTAGTGATCTTTGTACTAGTTCGATCTCCGGTAGGCAAACTTTTCTTTCAGAAAGTCTGATTTTATTGGTCTTGAAAAATGTTTGGTTGTGTTACTTCAATAATACGTTTCTTAACGAACATTTTTATTTAATTTCAAAAACAGGCGGAATATATTAAAATTTTATTAGCAACGAAAACTAAAAATAACAATAAATTTTCAAAACTTATAAAAAGTTAGTGGTTTTTTGCAATGACGATTTTTGTGACGATTTAGCTTAGTCAATTTGACGATTTTGACGATTTTTTCCTCAAAATTTGATGATTTTCGACCAATTTTATCTGGCAGCTATGAAAACCACAGATTATACACAGATATGTCACAAGACGGAAGATTTTTTGTCTCTTTCTTAGAAAGCTGCCCTTTTTACATTTCTCTTTGAACCGTATTTTATGAACTCAAATTTATTTAGTTGAGATTTATTTGCAAAACCTTTGTCAAAATTATGTTTTAAGTTTACCGCAACAGTAGTATATCTAAGTAAGTAAATAACATTATAAAACAAAACAATATTACCAAATACATTTTTTTTTGCACAAAATAAAACGTTTGTTGAACTAATGCTTTTGTTAAACGTGGTTTGTGTTCTGTTATTTCTGTCTTGATCACGCAATTTGTGTTGATTGTAGCGGCCTGTTTATACATATTGCCAATTCAGTATATAAAAACGCTTTTTGTCTCTTTCTTCGAAAGCTGCCCTCGCAACTGATTTGGGTCTTTTTCACACGACACTTTTTACATACATATCTGTGTGTAATCTGTGAGTGAAACGCTGCATGTACACATGAAAGTACTTTCATGAAATTTCTGTGTACGTATTACAAGTAAAGATTTTAATGAAATAGACGACTTTCTTGAAAATTTCTTGTTCGATTACACAGGAAAGTGAAAGTTCATTTTAAAAATGTCGTCAAAGCGGAAAATTGAAAAAATAATTTTACGTCTAGAATTAAAAAAACTAGACATTGAAGGTATATGTATGATTTATTATTCATATTCCATTACATTGGGTATGAACATTATAAATTTATTAATTTAATTGTACTTTGGTGGCTTAATTTTGCCATCATTTGTGTTGTTTTGTTTACTACCTGATGAGAGTTGCCAACGTTATTACATACACAAATTTATAGGGCAATAGTTGGAAATAATTATTATGTTAATTTTGTAATAACATTATTGTTATAAAACACATAAATTGTAATTTTTTTTGTATATTTGAAAAAATTATAAATACATTCATACATACACACAAGAAAATACATAGGTTAAATTACCTAAAAATATGGTATAAAATTAAATAAGCGCAAGGGAAGAATGGAATTATTTAAGTTTCTTAGGTAATATACCTACATATTAAATTAGCTAATTTCTATGTTGGAAAAAGTATCTTAATATTTTGTTAAAATGACTAATAAAGCTTGGAAAATTTACCAATGATAGAAAAGTTATTTTTTTTTTTTTATTTTTGGAAAATATTCTAATGACGATTTCTTTTCTGAGGAATATGTTGCAAAAATGTTACATGTTCTACATTTTTAAATTAAATTAAAATTCATTTGATTATATTCAGTTATTTTATAAAAACGCTTCAATGTACATGAACATTTGAATTTACATGAGAAATTAGAAATATTTTGTGTGCATGGTATGCATGTTGTATTTTGAATTGAGTGTTCATGGCAAACAGGTTTCACGCAGATCACACATGATTTTCTTGTCTTACGTTGTTTACGTTTCTTACATTGGCAAACATAACAACTGCCAACGCCTGGAGTGGCGCCACGGGTACCATAAGGTGGTTTGGAACCAGTTTCCAGATTTAGCGTTGCCGCAATTGGCTGTCCCAGTACCGTTTCTATAGCACCTCGTACAAAATATTTACATAGACCCCTTTCAGACAAGCAAAGTTTACTTTGCAAAGTCTTGAGTTTATAGAAGAGAAGGGAAAAGAGCATAGCGGGGGAGTACATACTTTGCTGTACTCACAAATTCCTTTTGTTTTTCGTTCGTAGATTATACCTGAAGTTGGCTGCAACTTTATATTTATATACAGCGTTACCAGAATCTTTGGAATGAAAATTGTCATATGGCGAAAGAAATCATATTTTGAAGAGGAAAATCTTAAATTATTTTTTCTTTATTTAAATTTTTTAAAACAAGTGCAAAATAGTAAGAATTATTAATTTTTTATAAAAACATACTTCTTATTATTTAAATTGATATACATAAAAACATGATTCGTCAATATATGAAACTTTATAAAAATACATTTTTTCTTTTCACAAATATTTTTTTTATCAATATTCTAACTGCCTATTTCCGAAATCATTTTTCGACATCAACACTACACTCTATGTTCAACATAAAATTAGTAAGTGATAAACTTCTAATTTTATATGAAAATTTTGCAAATCGCTGCCGATACTCTAGCTATTCCCACATCAACTCTTTATGTTTATAAGTTAAACTTATAATTTTTTACTTTTTAAACGATTTTTTTTTCTCATATTTCAATGGGTTTTTGTTAACTTTTCCCTTCTAAAAAGATTATATGCTTGTATACATATATATTATTACTTGGTATTTAAATATTTAAGGTGAAAAATTGTACAGATTAATCTCTTAACTTTAAATTAATAAATTATTGTGAATATGTATAATATAATTTTCAATAAATGGTTAAAAAAAAAGATACTGGGTACAAAAGTGTGCAGCACCAATGCGCATTAAGCTGATGCAAAACTTCATTGTTAAATAATCGTGTATTTTGTATAAGCAAAATTAAAGTAAAAATCAGAATTTCTAAAAATAAAAAATCATCATTTGAGAAAAAAATCTTTAATCGTATTTTTGTTTAAAAATATAATCCAAAATATGATAAAATCATCATTCTGGCAACGCTGTTTATATATTCAAACAAGAGAAAATAAAAATTTTTCAAATTAAGCTTTGTGTGTCTGAGCACCAAGCAAAGTTTAAAAGAGAATTCAACAGACTTTGTCAAAGTAAACTTTTCCTGTCTAAAAGGGGACAAAAAATTAATTTGTTTCTGCTACGTTCTTCAACTGCTGGAATACATAGCTGCTTAGAAAGATATTTCAAAAACTTTCTACTCTAATTTTTAGTCTTGTACCTTGGATAAAATGTTTTTTGGGAACTGTTTCAGAAGAATAAGGAAACTTTTGTGCTGTCTTATTGTTAAAAGCTTTGCAGACTCTTTTTGCTTTTCGATTTGTATCTCTCAATATAATATTACATATGTTTTTCTGAAGTAATAATTGACTTGAAAATTTCATTTTCCGAAAAAGAAATGCTATTTGCTGAAGGTCCACCTTTTTGGCGTAAAATGTTACGAGATTTAGTTTGTGAGCTCGGTAAAGGTTCACTGCACCATTGAGTTCCATCTTTTTCAGTCGAAATACTGCCTTCGCTTTGCTCATCTTCAGTATCATCTGAATCGTATTCTTTTTCGCACTCTACGACAATTTCGTTTTCAATGTCTGAATCTTCATCAAATGTATCACCAATTTGGGGCAAATAGTTTTCATCATCAGACGCAGCAAATATTTCTTCATCTTCTGAACATTCAATCATTTGCCTTATTTGCGGAAGTTTCTAGTTACAAAATTATTTACATTACGTAATACCTAAGGAAATTTTTAATGAAATGGTACTTACCTACAAGCACGATGACGACTTGTACTAGCTCCAGTTTCGTTACCACTCATAATAAATTAGTGAACTTATCACAATTGTATGTAATGGCTTAGCGTACGGAAAACAATAAACTGCACAAGTTCACATAAATATTAGAGTTGTGTCGGTCATGAACGACCTCGTTCAATTGAACGGATCAGTCAGACGAACGATGAACGGCCGTTCAGTTTCATCGTTCAATTTCGTTCAATCGCTCAGAGTCTGAACACAATAGCGGAGTTCAGTGTTTGGTGCAAATGGTCTTGCGGAAGAGCAAATGCAAAATATCATAGCTTTTTTGTTAAATCCAACAACAAAATACACAGAGTTTCCGTTAGATTTCAAAAAAAGCTACGACATTTTGCATTTGCTCAATGTAACGATAATTTATTGCGGTGCGATTTTTCATACGATTTTGAAGTAAAAAACCGCAGTGCGGAACGGCATAAAATTAAAATCTATTTTATTTTCATTGCGGACTTTCTTGTTCTCTCAATTTTTGATACTCTTTCTCTTTCTGATATTGCCATAGTTTTTGAATAATTGGCGATTTTCACAACATTATTGTAAACAAAAAACATGATTTTGAAGTTCATAAATTTTTGTCATCAAATATAAAAGTTTAAAAAATATATCAACAGAAGAAGGAAAAATGGACAATAACGAAAGAATCATCGAATAAGCAATGAAGTGTGACTGTCTCTATAATTTGCAGTCGGGAAGTTACAAAAACTTTCAGAATTAAATAGATTTGTGGTGCAAAATTGGCAAAGATGTTGGCGTAGCAGGTAGGTAAGTGAGTTTCTCTTAGTTATCTTAGTTTTTTTGTCAGGCTTTATTTTGGCTGAGGAAGCCAAAAAGAAATTTCGTAATTTACAACCGGGGCTAAGCAGTTTTCTAAATGAATGTTTTTCCAGTTTCGGTTTAAGTAGGGAAAGGAGCAGCTTGTATTGAGAAACACTCATTCTTGTTGCTAGATGAAAATGCTCCTCATCCTGGCTTTCAATCTGCTGCAAGCATGTTTCGAAAAATCCATCCCACCATCTCCTGTTAGTATGTGTCGTGGTTTTTAATTCCACACATAAATTAAAAGTGGCTTATACCAAATTAACAATTTCTTTAACAGCTTAAATTTTTTTATTTACTGCCATTACAAAATATTTAACACAAATAATAATTTTTCAGAAAATTTTATAAAAATTTATGCACAAATAAATTAATAAAAATGTAAACAAACATGGACAAATATTGCCGTCGCCGTCTGCCGTTGTATTATGTTTACTGAGCTACCTAAATAAGAGCGGCAAGCGTTTTTTGTATGTCAAAACTTTTCATTTGCATAAAGTTTATGCGAAAAAAGCCTTTAGAACGCGAATTCGACACCACCCGGCTGGAAAATGCTATTTGACAAATCGCTATGTCGATTTGTCTTATTGAAAATGTATTTGAAATAGAATTTTCATGTTTAAAAAAACGCTTGCCGCCCTTGCTTAGGTAGCTCAGTTATTTTTCTCTCCCGCAACGAGAAATCGCCCCGCACCGCAAACATTGTGTTTAGACTCTCACTTGGGCCACTTAGGTCTTCTTGTCAGACGTTCACTTGTGTAAAGAAAAACTGGTTGAAAAGAAACAACAATACGATTGTGGTTTATATGTTATACTTTATTGTTTTATATTCTTGTATACATATGTATTTATTATACGAATATGCTATATCTTTATATGTATACTTGTTTCTTTTAACACGTTGCCGTTTTCAATCAATTGTGAATGACTGAACGAAAATCACAAAAGACAAACTGACTTAAAAGACAAACTGACACAAAAGACCGACTGACACAAAAGACAACTTGACCTGAAATGAACGATTGAACGAAAAGAACGAACTCGTTCACTGATTCGAATTGAACGATAATGACCGGTCACTTAAACGAACAATTAAGCCCAAGACTAATACATATATATGTTTGTTTGTGTGTGTGTTTTTTTACAAAGACTGACAATTTTTGGGTATCCCCCTTTTTAAAAAGTGAGTTGTACAAACAAAACACAAGTTCTTTGTGTCAAAGGCTTATTGTAGTTATTCGCCGTTTTAATATTATTAGAAGTTGACGTTACTAAATTCAAATCTACAAGTTTTTCTATAATGTGTGCTTAAAAAATTGGATTATTAAAGTAAATTATGATTTTCTTTAGACATTTGTCTGTATTTTCAGTAATTTCTAATTTTTGTGTACAATGATTAAACTTATTAACCGTGAAAAGTCTAATCTATAGTGAAAATTCTATGTAGGTACAATTGTACCTGTACCGAGTTTAAGCGTTGTAAAATTCTTCCGTCCGACTAGGGTTAAACTTAATTTCTTCTCCACCCTATTGGTTTATATTTTTTTCCTTTTGCTTTTTTTCAATTGACGACCAAATTTGACGTTTTATGTAAGAAAAAGACATTTTTTTACTGACAAACTTGCAGCAATTTTATTTACATTGAATTAATAAGTAATAAAGATGGCAAAATCACATGTACACAAGGTTTCGGTCCCTTTTTCATTTTGCTCCTAATAAACTAATGGAAACTATAACCAATATAACGATTAGCACTGTTCAATTAACTAGTAAAATGACCGGTTGCCTTATCACCAATTTGCGATTTCTTATCCCCAAAAATCCCCAATCTTGTCCCCAATATTCCCCGCATTTTCTTAAAATAAAATACATCATATTATGCCAAAGGAAAATTTTAAGAAGAGCTTCTAATAACTCATACTGCATTCTGTTGCAAATTTTGATTTTGTTTGTTTTTATTATAGAAAAGACTCGTTCAACAGAACGTACAAAAATCATTTTTAAAACTATTTCAGCAAGCTCTTGAAAAGCCACACATCTTAGCCAAATCGGTCTTGCCATTGCATAAATGGAAATTATAATAATATATTATCCCCAACAATCCCGAGCGAAAAAAGTGTTTTCCCCCAATAAATCCCCTAGGGATCTTCACGAAATTTGTATCCCCAATTTAAAAAAACTCAGCAATTTGGGGATAAATCCACAAAACTGAGAACGCTGTTGTCAACGCCGCAATAAATATGTTCAAAGAGAGCTGTCTACATTAAAGATGATTTTGACTTTAACTGCAATATACCTACATATGTCGCAATATTTATCTTTGGTATAGACGGGTTATAACATCTTTTGATTTTTTTTTTTGCGGAGATAGATTAAAAAATCTCCTAAACTCGAATTAAGAACGTTTATAGTATTGATTAGATAAAAAATGTTTGAGCGTCTACTCCATATACAAATATGCCAGAAAAGAAATTGTGTTTATCTTCAAAAATGATCTGCCTGTTCAACAATTTTAAACGTTGATGTTCGCATATGCAAATTCAATAAAAAAAAACACTTAGTTTAAAAAATATTTTCCATATTAAATTATATACCAACGTTTACGTTCGAAATTGTTGAACAGACAGTATATTTTGTTCTATTACTATTCGCAAATAAAAACACAAGCCGTATATTAAACATGTTTATTTTGAATGAAAAAATTACAGCTACGTCGAAATAATAAAGAAATGGTGATGAAATATTTACAAGTATGTACACTTATGCAAATAAAAACAAATTATAAATTTGATAAGAAACAATTCTATCAAGGGGGTCTATACCAGCCTCGTAGAAACAACAAATAGATAACGGAATTTTATTGACGTCTGTAAAAATTGCATAGTTAAGGTACCCTTACACCACATGTTTCTTTACATCTGACTTGTCAAATTTCCCATTGCAAAATCATAGGTACATGTCGTGTGTTGCCTTTAGAATATTGCTTCTATAAAATCCAGACGCAAACTCGTCTGACAAATTAGAGACTGCCCTATTTTCTTCTGACAAACCATCTGCCATCAGATGTTTTTTATGAACAAATACATTGTCATAAATCTATGGAAGCCTGCAACGGCGGTCCACTATTAACGGAATCATTAGCCTGTTGAAGGTAATATTTTACAATTCCGATATATGTATGTATGTTAATTTCACCATTTAATAGGAATTATGTACATACATATATCATATTTCATTATTATATCCTAAATTGGTTTCTTCAAATTTAAAGAAAACCATTTTAAGATGGCTGAACTCTTTTCGGCACATGTCTACATTTTCGTGGCGCCAGCAAGCTATTTTGAAACCGAGAACTACTCTGGTCCAAAGCGAATTCAACTACAGGTGGTGTTGAAACGCCATCTGATTTTGACAGTTCGAGCCAATTTGTTTTGATTTGTTAGTGTTTTGCTAGGAATGGTTGACGTTTTGGACCGTAAACACTAACAATGCAATGCAAAAAACGCTATGTGGTTTCTGTTGTTTTTGGATTGTTGTAGTTTCGACACCACCTGTAGTTGAATTCGCCTTGCTCTGGTCTCTGCAAAAACTATGCGAAAAAGCCCAGACTATATCAGAAGCAAATAACATGTACATTTGTGAAGAAAAATTGCGAACCTTCTGTAAAACAACAATTTTGACTACATGCACAACTACATGTGACTTGAGAATTTCACAAGGCAGATGTAATAACGTCCCCTTAATAAAACAATAGTGTATACGCATGTACACCATTATTTTTTTATTGCATAATAAGAATCTACATAACTGATTCTAAATGTGGTCAAAATTTGGTGAAATTCTACTTCCACAAAGTGGGTCAAAAGATCAATTGAAATATTAGCGTATAATTGCGTGTTTAAAATTTTTCATTAATAATTGTGTAAGTGCAGGTATGGTGTTTTAATTAGTTGTTACTCTGAGTATAGTTTAAAAGAAAAATAGTGTATAAAAAGCATACACTTTTTTATTATTTACTATTTTTATTATTTCATAACAAAATACAATCGAAAAATTACGTATATTGATATACACAATTTTTTAACAATACAATATTTGTAGTCAATCTGTATGACACTTATACACTATTTTATATATCATACAAAATTTCTCTGTGTGTTAAACGGTTGACGTATACAATAGCTTAAATCCTGTTTACACTGTTAATGTCAACTCTTTGATACAAATTATAAAATAAATAAAATAGCCTAAGTGACATCATGTACTTTAAATCCCATTTATTTGCAATTGAAGCACTTGTAAATTAATTAAATAACACCTACTTGTAGCCTGATTATTCCACCACATATTTAAATGACCACAACTAAAAAGCATCGATTATTTTCTGGAATATTACTGTTTTCCCAGTTGTCTAATAACACAAAAATTTTAAACTCCATTTTCTCGAAATGGCAAAAAAATTATACACTATTGTTTTATTAAGGGGACGATAACATGTCGTGTATACTGACCTTTAATAGCACTATAGATCCTTATTTTAAAATAGAATGCTATTAAGGGCAATTACAAAAGAAATTATAAAAAACATTTTATATATCGACCTATGTAAAGTAGGGTTTTTCATACGGGATTTTATATAATTATAGCAACTTATAACAGAGTATACTCTGTGACTTTACTAGTGATGCTAACAACTAGATGTTAATTTAAATCCGATAAGTAAGGCCAAAATTTGCAAAAACTTTTTAATTTCAGATGCAAGAAAGAAAAAAAAAAGCTTTCTAAAATACATAACTGAAATTTAGCTCATAGAATAAATTCGAAAAATAAAAATGTTGAATATAATAAAGTAGCTTATGAAAAGAAATAATTCCCAGATTCTATTTGATATAAGAACTGTCAAACGATTCTATACTTAAATTTTATTTTCAAAGAAATATATTGTAAAATACCTACATATTTTGTTTTTATATCAACGCTGTTTGCGTTGTAAGTATTATTATATTTAATTTATATAAAACAAAATTTTTTTATATTTTTTTTAAACTAACATTTAATGCATTTATAATTATTAATTAGATCTTATGAATTGTTTTTGTTCAAATAAATTAGGTTAAATATTTTACATCGTTTTGTGTTGGGCTGCAATTCCTATGAAATTGAAAAATCTATCCCCCTTTTCCGAAAAAACTCTTATGCATGCGTATTTTTTTTTAATTATTAATTTGTATAAAAACATGTTTTTTTTTAAAAGTGTGATAAGAAATGGAAATTAATTTAAAAAATAATTAAATTAAATGTATGTAAGTGGAAAAGATGCGCTCATGTCATAAGCATATTAAAATCACAAATTATAATTAAAATATAAATAAAAATATACAACTAAATAAATTGAACTAAAGCCATTGACATAAAAAAGGCTAAATAATATAATAGGTGCGTTCGAGTACTTTTACAGTAAAATGCATTAAATGAATAATTACCAGGGCTGTGTAGTAGTCAACAAATAGTTCAACTCCGACTCCAACCGCTGACATTTTTTAAGTATGACTCCGACTCCAACTCCTAATCTAACCTTAATGGTAAATGTATATCAGACTGATCCTTATTTGACATTAAACTCTTTTTAATGGTTGAATATAGCAAGAAAATTATTTTGTAAAAATCAGGGATGTGGAGTCGTCAAAAAATAGTTCTAACTCCAACTCTGACTGCAACTCCGACTCTGACTCTAACTCCGACTCCTACTCTAACCTTGATGCCAATTGTATATGAGACTATTCCTTATTTGACTTTAAACAATTTTTTTAATGCAGTACCTTTAAGATGTTTAAATATAGCAAGAAAATGATTTTGTAAAAATTTCTATTCGATATTTTAATTCTAACACGTTGAACTTTTAAGCGTTGAGCTTTTATAAAGTTGTTCACATACATACATACATATGTAAAGTAGACTGGCCGGTCCTTATTTTCTGACTTCAACATTTTTAAAGTAGACCCTCTTAAAATGTTATTGTTAATATAAAAATCATTATGTTATTAAATTCATGTGCTATTTATTTTAACACAAGTAAATGAGTTAAAAAGCCACACATTTTTTCAACTAGATCAATAACTGAGCAGAAGTTTTGCTAATGCAATTTAGACTCTTGTCCCACACGTATAAACAATAAACCAAAATAATTAAAATGATTAGACACTTTTATACTATTTAAGTAAATTACTTCAATTGAACTCGCTAAAATAAATTAAAATCTACTGATTCATAGTGATCTGCAAAATATTCCGAAGAATTTTTATTTTGGAAAATATGAGAAAATTTTTTAAGCCGAAAAATTTTTGAGCCGGAGTCGCGAGTTTTTGTGGGTACTTCGACTCCGGTTCAAAAATCTCAACTCCGACCCCGACTCGGACTCTATAGCCCTTGTAAAAATTTCAAATCGATATTTTAATTCTAACAAGTGCCGTATTGAGCTTAACCAACCACTTAACCAACAAGAGGGTATTAACTCCCAATTTAAAAATTTTCAGCAGAAGCAAATCATTTTTTACATTTTACATTAAAGGCCTATGAAAAAGAAATATTAAAACAAACGTTTCATTACCAAAAAGTAGACAAAATAAATCAATATATTTACAGCGTATAAATATGAATATTATGTGTTGATTTTTTCCAAAAAGTGAAAAATTAAAAATTTTGAGTTAATACCCTCTTGTTGATCGAGTGCGATATGTTAAGTATAAAAATGTTGGAGTCGGAGTCGCGAGTTCTTGTGGGTACTTCGACTCCGACTCCGGTACAAAATCCTTAACTCACATTCCACAGCTCTGGTAATTACTGAGCAAACTGAAAAATCACTCTCAAAAAAGCTGTTGCCCAAAATTTACGCGAACGAAAATTTGTACAAAATTCTTAAAATACATGAAACAGCTGATGGCAAATAAAATAAGTAGTGTTGAACAATTTTTACACTTCTTACTACTTAACTCTTTTTCTTGCCGGTACTCGATTAATCTTTCATGTTTGTTTTTTATAATACCTATTATTTGATTTTGCTAATTTGTGTCTGGGTTAAGAAAAATGAACATGAATAACTTTTTTGCTATTGATTACTTCAAACGAAATGCAGTTCTAAGTGCTTAAATTTATCAAACTTTTACAACTCTAAAAAATTAAAAAAAAAAAAGTTTCAAAAGTTGGTATTTAGCCATACACATAAATGCTTGACAAACAAGTTTAATTAATTAATATTTATTAAAATTTTGTTTTGGTTTAATTTTTATTTCCACTTTTCTTTTATTAAAAATTTGAATGCAAAAATTTCTGGAGTAAAAATTTCTAAATATTCAGTCAAGAACTGCCACTTTACGCTCTCCATTTTTGTTCTCATTTACTGTATTGTATGTACGCGATCGCAATTTAGTAAAATGCAGTAAAGTTCACTAAAAAATAGTAAAAACTTTTATGTTCTCGAACGCACCTAATAAAGGATCAAATTTAATAATAAAAACTGAAATTTTTATAAATTTCTTGTTTGAAATTCACGCATAAATGTTAAAGGTTTAAAAAATATCTTATATAGAAATAGCCCAATGTTTGTAAAATGTAATTTAAAAACATAGTATATAACTAGTTTGCCGACTCTTTGACAAGCACCTATCTCAGATGTTAAAGACACCTAATTTGTGTTTGTTAGAACTGTGGTTTAAACCCCACAAAAAACTTACCTTGAAATAAAACGCATTTTGGCTTTAATTTTTTTTTTTTTTTATCAAAATAAGCTATTTGTTTAACTACTTAAAACAGTGTTTTATATAAATTATTATTGAGTTAATTTTTCTTATACAAAATTTTTGTTTACAGCGTGTTTGATTTTGTTTATTTTTCTTTTTTTTTTGTTTTTTTTTTTTGTTAAAATATTACTGTACTCTTTGAAATTCAACTTTATTTTAAACGTGAATGCAAAATACTTGTGCTTCTTAAAGCAAAATTCAAAAAGCTCAGGAAAAACTATCAATTTTTGTACAGATCAATAAAATGTATTAAAAACATTCGTGTAATATCAGTATTAGGTAAATTTTTTACCTTATTATATATATGTACATATATTATAAAACAAATAAGTGTGCTATACTAGGTTTTGCCGAATCTTATATACTCTTTCCGTGATGCGATAAGTAAAGAAAGTTGTAATAAGTATATACAGTGCTGTTCAAAACGTTTGCAACTACCACAACCATATAAAAAATCGAACCGATGCTCAAAAAACCCGGTTTCATAACACAGTACAGCACATGATTTTGGGACTCAATTCTGAAAGTAGCCCGAAAAATAAGAACTTCTGCATCATTAGTTTTGTCAAGTTGGCTGCATTAATAATTTAATGGCCATACGATTTTTTTTTTTTGCTCAAGGTGGATTTTTATCACTTTTTCTATATTTCAAAACGGTTATATCTTGGTATACCGAATATCTCTTTTGTGTCTGAAGCAAAGTTGTAGATATGAGGTGTGTTCATTTACTTAACTAGCAGAAACTTGCAAAGAGAGAGTAAGTAGGAATTTAAAGAAATTGCTCTCAAAAATACTAAAAAGTAAATGAACACTTTGCCAGCCAAAATTTGCAAGTTAAAGTAGTGACGAATACACGGGAATATTTGAGTACCCATTAATTATTCTAAGACTTGGGAACATTTTATACATTACGGTAAAAATAATGTGATTTTATTAATTTATATTTGTTTATGTTAAATAAAATGAATCATGAATTGGATTTTTTGAATGAATTTCATGCAGGTCTTTAATATATACTAGGTTATTCATTTAATCGGGCATTTGCTTAAATCGGTTAATCGCTCGATTAATTAACCGAGGTTTTTGTTTAATCGTAATTTTGTTATTGATCGGTTAACCGATTAATAAAGTCTTTTTTATAAATTAAGTAAGTTCAATAAATAAAAATGCACACATTATTTATTATTTTGAGTTTATTAGTAAAAACAAATTTATTTTTTTAATTAATACATATTATGTATTAATTAAAAAAATAAAAGGTGATATCATTTTATAAGTTATTCCAATAGTTTAAGGAGATCTTATAAAATAATCTTTTAAAAAATTAATTTGATTTAAATCTTTAGGATTTAAGCGCCTTTTTCTTTAGTTTTGATAAAAATTGACTTGGATAAAATTCTTTCGCTTGTCGTAGATGTTGGAGAATTCGAAACAACCAGAATATCTAGTTTCTCAGTCCTTTGTCCTGGATTTCTCTAAACATATAAAATCTTTCATTATGCCATTAGAGTCCTGTTTTGATTTTTTTTATTAAATTTTTAACACTTTTAATTGTTTCGGTTAATTCTGTTAAAAGATTGATATGAGAAGATACGAGAAGAAACAAATAACTCAAACTATACATATAAAAAGTACATGAAACAAACAGCTGTTAAGAGCAAACACTTATTTAAAATGAAGATCACTCAACACCTTCTTTTTTTGTATGTAAAATATTTTCTAAACACCAACCTTTTATATATGAGTATTTCGTATCAATACATTATTAAAAGCATAAAAAATATATACTACTACAACAAATTACAAATTTTGTTACATCGGTTAATCGACTGAAATTAACAGGTTTAATCGTTAATCGAAAATAGCCAATTTTAAATTAACCGATCAGTTAATCGGGTAGTAATTAATCGGTTGAAACCGTATGAATACCCTAATACATACATATGCATACACCTATATATATATACTCTGTTTGACTCTCACGCGCTACTGTCTCCGTTACATACTAGGGCTTCCAGTCGGGAAATCCCGATTCCGAAAATCCCGGGGTTTTCGGGATAAGGTGAATCCCAATTCCCGTGTTTTCTTATTTTTAATCCCGGGATTTTCGGGAAACCGATTTTTTTTTCTAATTTTTATAATATGTACAAATATTTTTTTTCTCAGTACTTATTTATTGAATCTTCATATGTAAAATATGAACTAACAATAATTAATCAAATCTTATCCTAATACTTTATTTCATGTCCTGGCAATGTCAGACAAAAAAAATTTCGTCATCACGGCTTCAGTTCACATATGTAGGTGTTTATCGCTCTTCTGATTGCAGTTTCTCTTCTCCTTAAACGAGTGTGGCCGCCATAATTTAAAATATTTCGAGCTAGTGGATTTGGGTGCATTTCATGCCTTTTTAAATATTTTACTGCATATTTCGTCATCATAGTTTTAACTAATTTTTCGATATTAGAGGCAGAGGCAGTGTCCCATTATTGAATACCGTATCACCATTCAGTTATGATGCTACGCGTGTACGCGTATTTAAATTTAAATTTAAATTTTAAATATATACAAACAATTCTATTAACGAGTGTTGAGTGCGAAAGATGTTTTTCAACTGAACAACAAAAGTCGGTTGTGTTTAGCAGATACAACATTGGATGACTTTTGTAACGTTTGTGGTCATATCGTCCCAAAAGTAGCCAACCAGGATCGAAAAAACTTGTTTACTGAGGAACTCAAAACAGCGTATTATTATTATTGTGATAAAACAGATTTAAGTGGTGCAAATTTTACGCCGAACACAGTTGTTATAATACCCTTATAAGCTGGGTACATGGAAAAGGTGTACTGTTTTCTTTTATGAAGTTATTAATTTGGATGCAATACCTAATTGGACATAATGAATTCAGGTGCTACGCATGCATAAATTCCGGTTATGGATAGAACAAAAAGAAAAGAAAACAAAATTATACATTACCGCTTCTACTGTGACACTTTCAGTAGAACGCGCTGCTGTTACCGATCCACCCCAACCCCCGAGGTGGGCACACTGAAAAAAACATGCCCTTGAATATTGTGCCTAACTCGGACGATGATGCAGACTCAGAACATAAATATGAACAATCTACGAAGAAAACAAGATCATCAGAACCACAAGCGTCAACTTCAACGAGGATGGATATTGACAATAATTGAAAATTTTCTAAATTTTGTTTCCATGCATAGATAACCAATAAAAATCTCATATTTTCTGTGTAAGAATATATGTAATATGAATCGAAATTTTCATTTTCATGCAAAATAAAGTTTATAAGGAAAAAACAGCATATTTGTGGATTTGTAATCCATATATTGAGCAAGAAAGGTGAAAAATGGGGACAAAAATGGCCATTTTTGCAATTTTTAAGGCACTGGATAAATTTTTTTCGGGTAGGTATGTTCGACTTGTTTTCTCCTATTCAATATCTAAAACTTTGCTTCAGACACAAAAGAAATATTCCGTACGGCATACCGAGATATAACCGTGTTAAAATAAGAAAAAGTGATCAAAAACCACCTTGAGCAAAAAAAAAAAAAATTGGTATGGCCATTAAATTATTAATGCAGCCAACTTGACAAAACTTATAATTCAGAAGTTCTTATTTTTGGGGCTACTTTCACGTGCAATTGTCAGAATTGGAACCAAAATCATGTGTGTTGTACTGTGTAAGGAATACATGACATGGCATAGACTACCTTTAGATGCATTAATTATTATGGTTTTAGGTTTCATTATTTAATTTATTCCTTAAGAAATAAAAATTATTTTTGAGTTTTATTTTTTGCTTAGAAAATAAGTTATTTCTTGAGATTTATTTATTCCTCAGAAATAAAAGTTTTATTTCTTGCTAAGAAAAAAAATATAAGCGGTTTCAGCCTTTGTGTTAAGTGTAAAACTCTGTTTAATTTAATATGATTTTATACTACAAAGCGGGAGTGCCTTTTTCGTATGTATTGTAAAATAATTAATCTGCTGAGAGAGATAGAGTTTCTTCAACAGTTTTATTCTGGCAGATTTAACCCTCGTGTTTACTACAGTTTTTTGCGTGATTTTTCAGAAACAGCGTAATAAATAAAAGTTAAACAATTTGTTGCGATGTTGCAAATGTAAGTACGTTAACTACTTGATAATTTTAAGAAGGTATACAAGGGTACATTACTACCAAGAGTGAAAACCGCTATTTTTTGACTTTAATTAATTCTAGAGAAAATAAACATTAGCGGTATTCACCCTTTGTATTAAGTGTACGACTCTTTTATATTTAATACGATTTTATACTTCAAAGCTTGAGTGTCTTTTTCGTATGCATTGTAAATAAATGAATTTGCTGAGTGGGAGAAAGAGACAGATAAAGTTTCTTCAACTGTTTTGTTCTGGTAAATTCACACACTTTGTTTACTACTGATTTTTGTGGGATTTTTCAACCACAGCGTAGTATATTTTAGTCTAATACATTTTGTTGTTGCAGTGTTGTAAATGTTAGTATTTTTACTAAAATTATAATATTAACAAGGTCTACAAGGGACTTTACTATCAAGGGTGAATTCCGCTATTATTTCTTGATTTTTATTTATTCCTCAAAATAAAATTATTGTTTGAATTTAATTTTTTTGGGTAGAAAAAATTCATTTTTAGTCTGAATAAAATATAAAAAAATTCAATTAATCTAACAAATAAAAGTTTTGAAACGCACTTTAGGGATAAATTCGCCCTTAAATAGGGTAATATTAATTTAAGCGCAGAAAATTCCTTTTTTTTTTTTTTGTAAGCAAAAAGTAAAATTCAAAAAGTTACTCGTGTTTTGTAAGCAAAATATAAAACTCAAAAATAATTTTTATTTCCTGAGGAAATAAAATCTCTTTCTGATGAATAAATAATAACTTTCCAAGCGAAAAACAAAAATTAAGAAATAATGATTAAAAATTAATTTTTAAAATAAAACCTTACGGTTCCTGGAATTTTAATAAATATTGAGGAACTTCGGTAAAAAAAAAACTTTTCTTAAAAACAAGTAAGAGTCTTATATTCGGCTATGCCGAATTTTATATACCCTTTACCATGGTGCGATAAAAGCAACAAGTTATATAAATATGTAAATGTATTTTGTGCCAAACACACTTCTGCAATCCCGCCCACATTTCGTCTCTGCTGTGCATTGATAACCAAGATGTTTGTATCTAATTTTAAAACTTTAGATCTTGCCGTTCTTTAGATATACAGAAATCTATAATGTCTTAGTACGGGGTTTGCCACGCCCACTTCTCCACTACCGCCCATATTTTAGGAGAGGTTATGTATTGATAACCCAGCAATATGTACCAAATTTGGAAAATTTTTCTCTTATCGTTCTTTTGGTATAAATAAATCAATTTTGTGCCATGCCCACTTATCCACTCCCTCCCATATTTTGTCGGATGTTGTCTATCGATAACAACAAGATGCTTGCACCTAGTTCGAAAACTTTGGCTCTTGCCGTTCTAAAGATATACAGAAATATATAATGTTTTTTGTATGGAAGTGCCACGCCCACTTCACCCACATTTTGTCGGATGTTGTGTATTGATAACCAATATGAATGTATCTAAATTGGAACTTTTGCTATTTCCGTTCTCCAGATATACAGAAAAACAGAGGACATAGTTAAATCAACTTCACTGTATGTGTATGTATTTGTTATGTTTAAAAAGCGCAAAATAATTCTAAAAATAACAAACAAAATTAAAGAAGCCAACTTATACAGGGTGGCCCAAATAAGACCAAAAATTTCATGCAGCATGTCCATAGTTTGCCTAGTAGTATGCGCAAATTAGGAAGTTGCTCCACCATTGGCTGCAAAAAGTTGTCGATCATTGTTCTGTAAGAAGCCCCGGAGACCGTTTCTGACGTTTCATCCTCATTCTCAAAGAAATATGGTCCGATGATTTTTGTGGCCATAACACCGCACCAAACAGTGTATCTGATTGGGTGTGACTGATGCTGATGTATTGCCCTTGGGTTTTCGGTGCCCCACAACCTACAGTTTTGTTTATTCACATAACCACTTAAATGGAAATGCACTTCATCCGTCATCAAAAGATTATTTAAAAAATCATTTTGTGTGGATAATTGTGTAAAGCGAATAGCGTATTTGTTGTTGTTGACTGTACGTATTCATTTTAAATTTCCAAGAGTTCAGTTATAATCTGCAAAAAGAAAAAATAAATTATGTTAAAAAATAAAAAAGTTATTTGTGTTTCACATCAATGTCGCAGTGCAAGTTCTAGCTAAACGTGTTTTTTATGAACTTATGAACAAATTAAAAATAGCATTTAACAACTATTTTTTGTGAACATAGATAACCCTTAAGTAAAACATGCAAAACCAAAGCATAATTTATTAATTTTCTTTTAATTGTTGATTTTTTTTTACTTTTGCGAACAAAACTTCAAATTACTGTCAGCAAATGTCAAATTACTGCCTGCAAAATTTGCAAGACAGTTGGAAAAGTGTACATGTATTAGTGAAAAAGCTTGCATGTATTGTAACTGTCTTGCTAGTACTGGCAAATGTAAACACCGTGCAAGGCGAATTCAACTACAGGTGGTGTCGGAACTACAACAATCCAAAAACAACAGAAACAACATAGGTTTTTTTTGCATTGCATTGTTAGTGTTTACGGTCCAAAATGTCAATCATGCCTAACAAAACACTAACAAATCAAAACAAATTGGCTCGAACTGTCAAAATCAGATGGCGTTTCGACACCACCTGTAGTTGAATTCTCCTTGACACCGTGCAACTTTAAAATCGCCTTTTTTACTGGAAAAACGTGTTTTGTGTGCATGTATGTGTGGCAAAAAAAACAAAAAACGTAAGTAAAAATATATGTACATTTATGAGCAAAAAGTAAACAACTTTTGACAGCCTAAGGGAATAAGCAAAATAAACACCTGGCTCGTTGCGCAGACCTTTTGGATAGGCATTGCATTTCACTACAAATCGTTTTTATATTTTTTGTATAAATACAAATACACCCATAGCCAACTTAAAGTTAAAAACTGTGAGAATAACAAAACAAAACCGAATTGCAGAGTAAATGAAACTGAGTCCCCATTCTATTCACCCCTCTCACCGATAAACTCTAGAATTGCTGCAAAAAAATGGCAAGTCTGGACCAAGGCGATTTAATTTTTCAGGTGGGGTTCAAAGCACAGCTGTGCTACTTTTTTTCTTGCATAGAGAGAGGAATGTCAAAATTTGCTTGTGTTTTTGGCATATCGATCAACGAAAGCAACAAATAAACTACAATGTTGTGTTTTTGGAGTTGTACTTATAGTATCGCCACCACCGTATATATGAATTCGTGTTGGTCGGTCCGGACGATGACATTCGGTATAAAAAAATTTCAATAATAATAAAATATATCATCCCTGATACCAAGACAAAAACTAATTTTTTTTCGAGTGGAAAGTTAATGACAAAAATTAAACAATTTTAGTAATAGTTCTTTTATATGGTTTGTGGCCTCGAAAACTAATAAGAACTTGGTGCATGTTGCTAATGTGACTATAACGAAAATATTCCCAAACGTCAAAATATACGTTTGTTTATTTTTGTGCCAAAGTTACCAAAAAAAAATCTGGGAAAAATGTTTGTCTTGGTCGAGGCGAATTCAACTACAGGTGGTGTCGAAACGCCATCTGATTTTGACAGTTCGAGCCAATTTGTTTTGATTTGTTAGTGTTTTGTTACACAGGGTCTCCACCTGAGATTATATCTGATATAATATCGCTCATTTCGTGCAAGACCGTCACAACTCAAAATTTGAAACTTTACAGGAGAGCCTTTTTAAGATTCCAACCTATTATTATTTATTTTATATACAGTTATAAAATCAAATGTTTCTTTTTTGCTACAAAGAAAACCACATGTACAAGAGGAATGCCAACAAAAAAACTGAAATGTGACCTTGTTGATGTTAATTGCTCAAGTTTGTTACAAGAGGTCATAGCGTCAAAAGCATCTGTATTACCGTTATTTTTTCGATAATTCTCTCCGTTCTTAGATCAATTTGTAGAGATTTAAGAGGAGAACATTTCTGCATTACTAACTCGAAAATGCCAAATTTTGAGTTGTGACGGTCTTGCACGAAATGAGCGATATGTGAGAAAACGTCGGCAGAATGAGAGAGCACATTTCTTCATGTTAATCTTAATATTAAACAAGGGGAACACGTATCTTATAAGATTTCATAATCGACTGATTCTCGTACAGTAAACTTGTATCGTTTTTATTATTTTTTATTCTTTTTATGTTGTTAAAAATTTTCTCACCAAACTTATAATCAGCTGTTTTCCTGAACATAAATTTATACACTCCACTTGAAAGAGAATTTTACTCTGCGGCCACACGATCAAGCTTTTCTTGATAGTCTTTTACATATACTGTTTATCAAAATTTACATAAATTGTCACAGTTAAAGGCAAGTTCGTTTCAATTTTTTAAAGTTTGAGTGTATTGGTAAAAAAGTGTGAATGCATTAAAACTTGATAGACAAAACTTGATCGTGTTACCCTCAAGTAACATACAAAATGGAGTGTGTATACAAACTTTGACATATTGACCACTCAAAAAATACCATATGTTGACTTGACCCCAACTTCTAGTTAATTCGCCTTGGTACATATAAGTAATTCATTTTTTCAGTGTACAAAAATTTTGCATTTTCTTCTGCTTCTGTAAAACATTTTTGAAGAATCGTTTTGGCGTTTAAGCTTTAATTTAATTTACTTTCTGGCAACACAAATTCTAGCACATTCCAGTAGAAAAAACTAAAAACAAAAATCAAATGTCAAAATATTGAAGCAGTTAAAAGTATTGCAAAAAAAAAAAAAAAAATTTTACAATTTTAACAACTTAAAAACAACAATATTAAATACAACAAAAATGAATTTAGCGTAGGTTAAACATATTAGAAAATTTAGAAAACTATATATGTTTGTAGTTTATAATATATACATTCATTATATTTAAGACAAATGGCTGAGCATCTACCCATTCAAATACAAGAACAGCAGCAGCAACAACAAATAGTTTTGCCTCTTGATAATCCAAGCTTGCAACCACCAACTCCACATGTCATGCCAACGCCAACAACAAATTGGAGTATGGAATCAATGCCTTGGAAAATAACTAAAACTGATAATACCGGCGATGTAATGGAATTTACTGCACATGCACCACATAAGAATAATGCAGTGAGAAGAGCGCTGTTGCATCAGAAACGTAAATCCGAATTTAATGCGATGGAAACATTGTAAGTGTGCAATAGATATAGATTTGAACATTTGATTGCAGGATTGAAATGTATCAACGCAATGGGGCTTTAATAGGCTTAAATCTAGTTTACCGACGCAGCTCCAAGTAAAAAAAAGTACCTAGGGTAATAGAAAATCGAAAAATAAGGAGAAAAAATAAAATAAGAAAGTTGGCGCAAACGCTTAGTTTTCGAGTTATGGACGTTTAAAGTTTTCATATTCATACTTTAAACTTCCATAACTCGAAAACTAAGCGTTTGCGCCAACTTTCTTATTGTATTTTTTCTTCTTATTTTTCCATTTTCTATCACCCTGGGTACTTTATTTTTTAATTGGAGCTGCGTCAGTAAACTAGATTTGTTCCCTTTAAAAGACCGAAATTTGCGAAAAAGTTATTTTACTATTGAAGAATTTGAACAAATATGTATGTAAATATGTACATAAATACGGCGGTGAACGGTGTTGCTTCTAACACAACAACACGCAATTTTTGGGTAACTTTTTTTGGTTTTTTTTTAAATTTTTTTCGTGGGGGTATTTTTGTATATTATTTAACTGAACTAAAAAATTAGGCTAAACTGCAGTTCACGGGGCCCCCAAAAATTTTAAAAAATATATACTTACTTTTTTATTATTTTACTAGTTGTAAAGTCCCGGCGCTGCCTGGGGCCAAACCATTATAGACTTTTCATTTTCTAACTTTTATTTGGAAAATTTTACAATTATATATATATATTTGTACCAAATTTGGAAACTTCCACTATGGCCGTATTTCGGATATAAAAAAAATCGATTTTGTGCCACGCCCACTTCTCCAATCCTGCGCAGATTTTGTCAGATGTTGTACATTGATAACCAAGATATACTTATTACATTTGAAAACTTTAGTTCTTGCCGTCCTCCAGATATACAAAAATATATATTGTCTTTATAGAAGTGCCCCGTACACTTAAAATTTTGAAAAACTACATAGCCTTCAGCACCTCCCAGATCATTAGTAATATACTGCAAAAGTTTCATAAAGATCGGTTTTGCGGTTACGGAGATTACCTACTACAAACATTATCGGCAATGTTCTGAAAATCAAATCACGTGAAATTGAAATCTATGAAGATTTTCAATGGAATTTATGTAAAAATGAATGTAGCGATTCCAGATTTCAAAAGTAGTTTAGGTAGAGGAGAGTGGTCCTCAAAGTATGAGATATGAAAAATGATATATTTTTATGAACTTTGAACGGGAGAGAGTTTTCAAAAATGGTTCGATTTTAATTCCACGTGATTTCGATTTTTAGAACATGCCCGTATCTCTATAATATAAGTATAGATTTCAGAAATCACAAATTCGGAATTTTAATCTTAGGTTAATTTAAGTATCTTTTAGATGCACAGAAACATTAACCGATATTTGTTATAGCATAGAGGAGAAAAATCCTTGCGCCCTGCCAAAGGACGTCAATGCAGAGATGCTTTAGTTAGCGAGGTCGGTATTTGTTATACCATATAGGAGAAAATCATTGCGTCCGGCCGAAGGCCCAACCACGCTCTCTATCGCTCGATTTTTAAATCCAAAAATTTATAATCATTCGGAATATTAAAATTCAGGACTTTGATATTTTTGATTTTTAAACTTTGTTTTAGATTCTTTCATAAGCAATCCGTTTGCTTTTAATTGGTTTTAAATTGGGGACTTTAAATTTGGGATTTTAAGGTTCGGGCATATGAATTAGGAAAGTAACGAATACCGATACCAATATATCGACTTCACGTTTGCCGTGCACGCCACGCGTTTTTCCTTTTTTCGAGGCGCATGCTAAAGTAGAAAGTAACCTACTTCATGACTTCGATACGTATATGCATTTTACGCGTTTGGTGTGTATCTTGTCAATACAATTTTACACTACGACTTTGTGGACTGATGCATAAACTCATTGAACGCTTGGTGTGGACCTGAAGCAATGAAATGAAAACCATTTCTCTACAAATTTTGGGTACCTTCAAAGAGACCACAAAATCCATAAGAAAATCCACTGCTACATTTACTAACGCTATTTCGCTAGTTTACAGTCTTCGAACATTATTAGAAAATACGATAAATGAATAAACTGAGATGCAGAATAGTTCAGACTCCCAAAATTTCCGATTAACGTAACATTAGCTCTGAATGAAAGATTTGAGTGTTTAGAGAATAATGAAATCTATTTTTTATCTATTTATCGCTAGAAAATTTCAAAGACAGTAGATAAATCGTAAAAACGTCTTAGCGAGCAACTCAACATGACTGCATTCCGAAAGTGTCGAGAACATGGTCAGCCCTACACCTAGTAAAATTTCTGATAATTACAAGAACTGACCTTTGGAGCGCTTGTAAAAATCTTAAAAGAAAAATGATCCTCTGTCGATCCAACGCTGTGGTTCAGCTAAATAATAAGTCTGGATATAACTTATTTCTTCTAATTTTTCTTTAGACGCAGATTCGTTTGTTTACTGGCGCTACTTAAGTTTTGTTAATTTTACCTTAAATTTCAATTTAATATTCGTATCGGTATCGGCGATATTTCTTCTTCAGTATCGGTATCGTATCGGCCAAAAGGCGTATCGTTATGAACCCTACCCAAATTATTCATAAAACTGTCGTTGTGTTTTTTTTAGTTTAAACTTTTTTTGGGGTAAAAACTCATTTCAGTTTTTAGGGGATTTTTCATAATGAAGAATTACCCTAAATTTAGGATCATATTACATTTTATTTTTAGGGCTATTTTTATTTGTCATTAAAACAAGAAAGAGTGATATATTCGGCTGAGCCGAGTCCTTGATACCCTCCGCCGTCAGTAAGAATATTTCAGGCGTTGGCCCTATAAATGATATGTGAATTATTAATTAATCTCTTTGAAAACGGACGGCAGTATTAAAATTGTTTGCGGTTAAGACCTATGTAACATAATTGGCAAACATTCAGAAAGTTGTATGCTTTTTTTCTAGTCATATAAAAATTAATTTAAACAAATTTGAACAAAACATCATGATTCGTAACAGTTTTAGCCAAATTTAAATTATTTTCGAGGGGAGAATTAATATTGAACCCATGGTTAATTATGGACCAATCATCACAAAACTGTGTGGAGTGATTTCTGGTATAAAAAACCCGAAATTAGAACAAATTTCGATATAGTAATGAAATTTGTTATAGCGTTTTAGAGCCACTTTTTGGGTTAGAGATTAGAGATTAAATTAACTTTAATCTCCGTATTAACTTTTTGAGTTGTATTTTTTAAACTTTTTTTGCTAGCGGCCAATGGTGGTGGTTTAAACCTAATATTTATCTGTCAATATACACATGTTTAACATAAACAGCTTTTGCAAAAATATAATCAAAAAACTATTTTAAGAAAATTAAAATATGTATATATTGTTATTTCTTTATTTTTTCTCTTAAACTTTTTCTTTAGTAATTCTTTAAACACTTGTAGCTTGTAAACAATATTGAATTCGGGCATTTTCTTCTTCTTCTTTGAAAACATCCATGTTGTTTTGATAAAAAATTTGACATTTGCACAAAAATGTTGCCATTTATTTGTTTTCAGTATGGTAGCACTACATGGTTTAAGCCACCACCCAAAAATATCAAATTCAATTAATGCTAGTTAAACTTAATTCTCAGATTAGCTAATTATAAAATAAGATTAAGTTTAATCTCAAACCCAAAAAGTGGCTCTTATAGTTTTAAAGTGGTTTTCAGAAGATAACTTATCTACCGAATATTACAAAATTGCATGGTATTATTTCTGGCCATATCATGCTAAATTTGATAGATCTTCATGAAGTTCGACAGTGTGATTTCTATCTCTATAAAACTTTGACGTACCCAATTTAATTACAGCAGTATTATTTCTTACGGTTTTAGGTGAACTTAACTGTTTTCCGAGAGTAGGCTTTATATGGGGCCTACGGTAAATTTTGGCCCGATCTTCACGAAATTTAACAGTGAGTATTTTAGCCCATCCTTTTGTGGTTGATTGGCTGGTGAATCGTACAACGCATATCAGTGAAAATTCGTTTTTTGGCCGGACTGTTCGTATTTGGAATAACCTTCCTGCTGAAGTCTTCCCTCTCACTTTCAACATGAATAAATTCAAGTCGAATGTTCACAAGCATTACTCCCTCTTTCCTCCTTCCCATAACCTATTTTCCGAGTTCCAACACAATGCAACGCATTAGTAGGGGTCATCCCCTGAGTGTTGGTCCGAATCAAAAATAAAAAAAATAAACGAATTAAACTTTATTATTTTATTCGATCGATCTTCACGAAATTTAACAGTATGATTTCTAACAACATAGAACGAATTTGTAAAATGATTCCCACCATTATCAATAGGCTTAGTTCTTATAAATGTAAACCAACGTACAAAATTTCATCACCCAGTAAAAAATTCGCTTACTTTTTCAAAACTAAAAGTTTCTTTCACTTGTTATTTAGTAGCTCTTTTTTTTTAATGAAAATGGATTTTTGATAAGTTTGAAAAAATTTTATTTTTTTGGACTTTTTATAACCATGTACTTTTCGGATGCATGTATGTATAAAAATAATGCCATACTTTTCAAGAGTATTTTTGCTTTTTATTTATTTATTTTATTTATTTATCACAAGTATTATATAAAAGACTAAATTTATAAAATACTTAAATTCAAATAGTGCGGACTACTAGATCATTGCACCATATTTTCTTAATTTAAATTTCTTTCAAGATATTGGCTAAGTTCAAGGTATATTTTATTTTTTTTATTGCATCCTTATTGTTGGAATTGAAAATAGATTCTAGCGGTTCGTCAGAGGCGGTCAATGGACATTCTCTAAAAATGTGATTAACTGTTAGTCTTTCCCGACAGTGTTCGCATTGCATGGGCTGTGTTTGTTCATAGAGGTGTTTGATGCTGAATCTTGTGGTTCCGAGTCTGGTCCGTGCTATTATAATACAATCTTGGCGACTAAGATTTGTGTTATAGGGCGGCCTGGTTATGCTGCTGTTGTGCGATCTTAGAAAGCTGTTAGAGCCATTCCATTGCTCTTGTAAAAGTTGTTTTTGAAAATATTTATGGAAATTTATTAGTACTGATGCTAGTGGGGGTACTTTAGCTATTAGAGGTAGATTTTTTGCGTTTTTTGCAGCCATATCTGCATATTCATTTCCTGGTATCCCCTGGTGCCCTGGAATCCAGAGTATCATTACCTCTTCTTCCAGTATATAGTCTTTTAAAATATATTTCCTCGTTTCGCTGTCTGCTTTCAATGATTTTACCACACTTAAACTGTCGGTGCAGATAAGAGTTTTTTGCTGTTTTTTTGATGCATATTCTACTGCACATTTTATTGCTGATAGTTCAGCGCTGAAAATTCCTGCTTGATATGGAAGTATTGATTGGCGAACGATTTCATAACTTCGACTTTTTTGTTCTACCACTGCGTACGATGTAATGCCATCCGAAAATGATCCGTCGGTAAATATTGTTATACTTGCATTGTATTTGTCTTTTTCTCTTAGGTAGAGTTGTTGGAACATAGAGGGATTCATTCCTTCCTTTATTGTTGAATTTAATAGAGTATTTGTTAATAGTTTGGTATCCGGTATGTTGTTCAAAGATTGTGTGCCAGGTGGTTCTGGCAGAGGCGCTTCGATTTCTTTCGTATATTTGATAATTTTTTGTAGACTACACGGGTGAGTTGAGTCATGGTATTTAATGCGTTCCCAAAGATTATTGTGAAGGGCATGGTTCGGGTTTATTATTCCTTTTGCCAATAGTTTGATAGATTGTTTTTTTAGAATGAATTCGAAATCATTTATTTTTGCTTCTATTTGTAGAGCGTCGGTGGGGGTGGCCTGGAGGATGCTTGTAGCTGTACGGAAACACCTGTTGATGTTGGAATTTATTTTCTTAATATTTGTTTGGGACGTCCATCCATACATTGTTATGCAATGTTGGATAACTCCTTCAGTTAGCGAGCGGCAAATTGAGATTGCAGTTTCGAAATGTGGACCTTTTCGCTTGGTGCAGATAATCTTTAACAAATTGTTTATATGTTTTAATTTGTTTATTACATTTTTTGTATGTGCATTCCAAAGTAGATTTTTAGTAAATGTGACTCCTAGAATTCTCATTTCTTTTTTTATTGGAATGAAATTTTCTCTAATCCTAATGGGGGATAAATTGCATTTGTACTTTCTACAGACGTGAAGGGCTTCGCACTTGTTTATTGGTATTGCTGCGCCTATATCGTTGGTCCATTTATGAATTACTTCATCACAAGTTTTTAGGTTGTTTGCTATTTCTTCATGAGACCCTGAGGCCACCATAAAAATGTTATCAGCATAAATGGAAATGTGGTCAATACCATTAACTTGTTTAAGTTTATGGAATAAAGAATTAACGTATGCAGTGTATAATACTACGGATAATGGTGATCCCTGAGGAATTCCATTTTCTAAGTTCCGAGAACTGGAGTTAACTCCATCTACTCTTACTATTATTTTTCTGTAAGATAAAAATGATTTTATTAATTTCAAGAGATTTTTTGGTACACCCCATTTGTATAATTCTTCTATTACTGCAAAATTTATTACTTTATCAAATGCTTTTTCGAGATCTTCAGATAATATTATAGAATGTTTTTTTTCAGTGATGTTTTTTTTTAATTTGGGTTTCAATTTGGTGGCATAGTGTGAAGACTCCTCTATTTGGCAGATATGCGTGTTGTTCATTGGCTACGTTAGTTATGCAGTGTTTCCAGATTTTTTGTGAGATTATCTTATCAAAGATCTTGGATATGGCTGGGAGAAGTGATATTGGCCTGTATCCTTCCGTATTGTTCAAATTTTTTCCTGGTTTGGGAATGGGGGACAGAATCGCTTGTTTCCATGCATGTGGATAAGTTCCTTGTGTAAGGATATTTGTGTATAGTTTGCATAATCTTAATTTAAAAGTACCTGATGAATTTTTTATCATTGAATAAGTTATTTTGTCCCAGCCGGGTGTTGTACCTTTGCATTTTTTTAATGCATTTTGTAAATCTTCAATTAAAATAGTATCGTTAATACTAACTATTTCATTTGGGTGGTTTGGGAAAAGGTCAATGTTAAGTTGGTTTTTCTTTGCTATAACAGTGGGGTGAAACGAATTATCTGACCCTACAGAACACCATGTGGCTGCAAGCGCATCACCAATCTGCTTCGGATGTGATAGAACTTCATTACCTTGATATATTGGTGGAAAACTGGCTGATCTGGAGTACGTTATTTTCTTTACTTTGCTCCATAACGTTCGTGAGTCTGTTAATGGGTTAATTGAATTTACAAAATTTTTCCATGTTTCACGCTTTGCTTCTCTGCAAGCCCTTCTCACTTTTGCACAAGTTTTCCTATAATTTATGATGTCAGTTAGATTCCCTCTTCTCCTAAAATGCTTCCAAGCTAAATTTTTTTCCTTTATTAGATAGGCTATATTTGAGTTGAACCATAGCGGACTATTTTTGGCGTCGTTTATTTTTGGTTTTTGGGTTATTGGCATTGATGTGTTTGCGGCTATTCTGATTATTTTTCCTATTATTGCTGCTTCTTTGTTTACGTTATTTGTTTCTGATAAAGAGTTCGATAATTCATTCGTTTTTTTTGAAAAGACAGTCCAGTTTGCGAATTTTTCGTTAAATCTTGTTATATGTTTTTTATGGTTGTTGTTATTACTTCCCTTATGAATAAATATGGGAAAATGGTCACTCATTTCGTGACTAAAACATTGCCAATTTAGCGAAAGAGCTAGTTCGTTGGTTGCCATTGACACATCTATTGCTGTTGAAGTATTTCAGGTATTTAATAAGGTTGGAGAACCATCGTTTAGAATGGTTAGGTTTCTCTCATTTGCGAAATTTTCCCATAGAAGGCCGGCCCTTGATGTTATTTGTGAACCCCATAACGTATTTTGAGTGTTAAGGTCACCGCGTATAAGATGATGACCTGAATTAAATTTGGGTATGGTATTAAGTAATTCACTATTTATTCTTATTTCTGATTCCTTATATATGTTGGTTATATGTAAATTTTCGATTCCACGTATGGATATTGTTTGATGTAGAAGATCGCCTATAGATTTTGTATGTAGCATTACATTTATAGAATTTTTTACCAGTATTGCTATTCCAGATTTAGCGTAGGAATAGCTTTTGTTATGGTAGAAAACTTTGTAGTTGGGTAGGTGAAGTAAGTTTTTATTTTTTTCTACAATGTGTGTTTCTTGTAGGATTATTATGCTTGGTTTGTGTTTATGTTCTAATAGTTCTAAAGCAAACTTGTTGTTGAGAAAACCTTGGATGTTCCATTGAATTATAAAAAAATCGAGTCCAATATTCATGAAATTTTGTAGATTATGAAGAAACAAAAATGGAATGCGGGAGTGTTTAATTTTTTCTTTTTTGTTCTGCTTTTGATTTATCTAATTGTTTTTTTATGTCGTTGTAAATTGCAAGGGAGTATGGTGTTAGTGGAGATTGTTCTTGTTCATTTGGTTTTGTTGTTCTTTTCGGTGTGCCAATATTAGTTTCTAGATCGCTGTCGATTTCCATGGTATTTATATTATTTTGGAGGGCGCGTGGTTTATTAAGTGTTGAAGTTGTTGATTTTATTTGATGTACTTTTTGTGTGTTGTCTGTTGCTAATTTTTGAGTATTTTTCATTTCAGATGATGATGGTTTTTGTTGGGTCGTTTGTGTGTTTTTTTTTGTATTGAAATTTATTGCTTCTGTGAGCGTTGTTTCTTTTTTGTGTTCTTTGCTTAAGGTGGAGTTGTTTGTTTGATCATTGCATTGTTGTTGGTTGTTTTGTATTTGTGATGTTTCTTTTACCGTTTCTGTGTTCTTTGTTTTTGTAATATCAGCAAATGTCGGTTTGGGATTATTTCTTGAGAATATTTGGTGAGCATCAGGATTGGCATTATACGTTTTCCATGCTTCTCTTATTGTACACCGTTTATTTATTTTAATTTTCAAGACTGCTTTGTGTTTAAAAAAAGATGGACACGTTGGTTCGTAGGATGCGTGTGATTCCACATTGCAATTGACACAAAACTTTCTTTTGCAAGGGGTATGGGGTGGGATTTCTCCACATTCTTTACACAATTCTGCATTTTTGCACCGGTTCTTTGTGTGTCCTAGCTTTTGGCATGTTTTACAACGCATAGGATTTGGAATATATTCGTTGACTTTGACCCTTTCCCAACCAATTTTTATGAATTCAGGAAGTCTTATTAAATCAAATGTGACAATGGCAGCGCCAGTTGCCACGAGGTTGTTGTTTTCGTTCCCACCTTGTTTTTCATTTTCTACTTTTTTCATGATTTTTTTTATTTCTATAACTTTTTGACTTTTTAAGCCATCTAATATTTCGTCTTCTTTTAAATCGATTATTTTTTTAGAATATATTTTTCCCTGGACATAATTTAAACTTTTGTGGTATGAGATAGTCACTGGGATTATATCGATATGGTTGGCTTTCATAAATTTTTCGGCTGTTTTGAGGTTATTAGTTTTTATTAAAAGGTCGCCTGATTTAAGCTCCACTACATCTGTATATTCTTTGGAGATGTGATTTAAACCTTTCTCTATTTGGAAGACATTATATGATGAAAGTGGCTTGGCTGATAATTCCTTATCTACATTTGTGGATATAATAAGGTACCGAGGTATGTGGTCATCACATTGTTTAATTTCTGGCAGAGGGATGAAGTCGTCAGTGCGATAACGCTTGGGTCCACTTGATAAGTTTTCGATGGAACCGAGTTCCCTAAACCTATTATGGTTTAGGGCATGAGAACCTTTCATCATTGGGTGGCTCAACCCTCAAGAAATGTAATTTTGATTTTCAAGACACGTTCTGTTGTTTGTGAGGGTGAGAAATTCGTTTACTGTAATCAATACAAGAAACAGAGAAAACGACTTTACGCGGCGATTGCCTGAGCAGAACTGTGCTTTTTATTTTTTAGGCGAAGTTTTTACTATTGTGTTGTGGGTAGGGAGATCGGACGGTTATTATTCGACTGGTTTTAACCAGTTATTTTAGTTTTGCCCAAGATGGTTATTTTAAAATGTCCATTTTCGATTATCGAAAAAACCGGTTATTTTAGTATAATAAACCGGTTATTTTAAACATTTGTAATGTATATACGTTTTTCTTACTTTTGTTGTAAACGTTCTCATAATTTTGGTATTTTTCTAATTGAATATTGGGCAAACTTAAACTTTTTATGAAGAATGTCAAAACAAAATGTAACAAAAGTAAAAAAACATTATGAACAATGTAAATAAAAATCGCTTATAAAAGCGTGTGTTCTTGTTAGTTAAATAGTAATTTGTGCGAGAGTATTCTAAATATTTAATATATTTTTATGTAGATGTTATCTCTAGGTATATTTCGAACGGGATTAAAAAGACAAAGTTAAGTGTCTGAAATAAACGTCACGACTTATTAATCACCTTTAATTAGTCCACATGCTTGACATTATTCCGTTCAAAGTAGTTTTAAAAAGAAGACAAATAACACTTTATTAAAATATGCAGCCAAACATGAATCATTGGGTGAAATATTAGCCCGTTGTGTTGCCGAGGACGGAATGTCTGCTAAGGCACTAAAAACTCGTAAGTAGTTCTAGCACATTTCAAGCTTAAAACTACAGCATTACGGCGGAATCAATGATATGGAAAAAATTCATCATTTTTATTTAGTAAAACACCAAGAACTAAAAAATAAAACTGAGGAAATTAAACAATGTCATGGAAGCTTTTAAATCGTGGTCGACGAATTGACAAACATTTCATACAAATAGCATGTTCATATTACTATTTGTTTATATAATGCTGAAACAAAAAAATATATAATCCCGGCTAAGAGATTTTGTTTGCAACTTTTCAAAAATATTGTTGAAGTCTATTGATTCATATAGACATACTTAACCACCAACAAATTAAAACTAATTTAAAATAAATTTGGGTGAATATCTCAAATAGTAAATATATTAAATTCCTATAATTTTTTATTTGCTTTTGCAGAATTTTTGTCTAGCTCAAACATCATTTAACAATTATTATACAATTATATATAATACAATTATCTACTTACAAATAAAGTTAAGTAAATAAATAGAAATTTTAAAAAATAAAGCTAAAGTTTGATCATTTTACTGGTCACACTTTTCTTGGATTTTATCGTCAAATATTTGTTAGGTCTGAACATACCTTAAGTCATATCTATGTATTTTGTTGGTGGCTCAAAGGGTAGAATTTGTGAATTGTTTTTTTTTATTTTTTTTTTAAATTATTTATTTCATTCACAGTAACTTGAGGGTTACACGATCAAGTTTTATCTATCAAGTTTTAATACACTCACACTTTTTTACCAATACACTCATACTTTTAAAAATTGAAGCGAACTTGCCTTTAAAATTCTCTTACAAGTGAGTGTATCAATTTACGTTCAAGAAAACAGCTGATTACAAGTTTGGTGAGAAAATTTATCGTTTGTCTTTATAGATTGTTCTCTTGATGACATCTTGAAAGTAAATTGCTTCAAAATTGCGTGCAGCCTACGTCACAGCTTCCAATTTTTGGAAATTTTGACAAACTGTATATCTAAAAGACTATCAAGAACAACTTGATCGTGTGGCTGCAGTGTAATATATAAAAGCCTCCTAGGCAAGGCGAATTCATATAGGTGACATTTGTTGTGACAGATGTTTATTAATTTGTGTGTATACTGAATGTCAAGCTTTGTTTACATTTACAATTAAGATTTATTGTAATTTAATTATAATAAATTTGTAAATAAATAATAATACATTTTGTGAAAAAATTAGTTAAAATTTCAAATTCAATAAAAATCGAAATACGTGAAAAAAAGTGAATATAAAATATAAAATCAAGGAATAAAAAGTACGTAAGGAATAAGTGGAGCCACCATAAATTTGCAATACAGGAAAAAATTTACCTTCTAAAGCAATTGCGTATATTTTATAAACAAAAAATCCCTTGTTTATGTTTTCAACAAATAATTTTGACAATCACTCTAACTTTTTGCAAAAACCGAATACAAAGTATTTTTTTAAAAAAGGGATAGCTAGCATAACTCTATCTCATGATGCGGTCACCTGTATGAATTCGCCTTGCTCCTAGGCCAATTAACATATATTACAAAGATATATTCCTGAATACAAATATAATTTAAATTGAATAAATAATTTTTATTATTATCAATATAACATGAGCTAACAAGGAAAATATACTTTTACTTATAACTAATAAAATAACTCATTCATCGACTCCCCAGCCAAAAAAAAACAAAAAAATTTATTTGATTTTTGTGTTTTTCTGTATTCGAATTAAAACGGGTTAATCCGTTATTTTAAAAATGCTTAACCGAAAACCGGGTTTCTTAAAATAGAAACTATTCGGAATATTCGAAAATCGGTTTTTGAAAAAAGTCGAATAATCGATCTCCCTAGATGTGGGTATACAAAATAAGAAGAAGCAAAAATCAATTAATAATAAGTTTTGTATTCCCGAAAATAACTTTTGATAAAAGTTTCTCCATTTCTCTTCTTTTTGTCAAACGCAGACAAAAGTGCAGACCAATATTGCCTACATAATCAGTTGAAATTAAGCAGTTAACAACCTTCTAACTGCTTCAAATTTTATAATAAATAACAAATAAAATATTCACATTTTAAGCGCCTAGATGATCCATTTGCGATTTCAATACGATTTGTTATTGCATTTTAAATCAAACACTTTAGAATCATAAGCGTGAGTAATTTTTTAAGTGCGTAACTGATTAATCAGTTTTTGATCTTCAAAAGTAATCGAAAAAGACTCATTATTCTGATTTTTGAAAAAACAATCTTCCCAATTCTAGCAGGGATTCATCCCTACAGGGATATACTTGTGTATGCATGTAATTAATAAGTTAGTATAAAGGTGTTCACATTAACAAATATTTGAACTTTATTACTGAAAAAATTTAAAAAAATAATGTTATTAATATCATTTTAAATGCGTTTGCTAGAACGCTAGGCAAAAGCAAACCAATGATTAATAAAAAATAGTGGTTACGTTTGGGACAAACATTTGAAGTTTGTTAAATGTGACCATAGCTTAACATCATGAACACAAATTAATAAGGCTTTTTGAAATATACTCTTTGTACCATTGTATTTAGATTAAATTTGCCCCAAAAATATTTTGATTAAATTCCTTTTGGAATCGGTTTACATTTGACCATAGCTCCCATCCGTAAAAAGCTTTTACTTCCGTTTAACGTTAATATTAATATAAAATTTAGCGACCGTCCTTAAAATCCCTTAAAGACAAAAAATCTCATGTAGATGGTGTATATTGATAGTAAGCCTTATTAATACGAAAGTCGTTGTTTTGGTCGATTTCGAAGTCATAGCCGTTTGAAATATTTGTCGTAATCATTTAAATTTCACGACAACGGCAATATAAAACACATAGAAAGTTTGTCATATATCGTCGCTGTTTTGACTAACCGACCTAACTAACATTTAACAAATTTTACAGGAGAGAACTTTTTTAATGTTTTTTGTCTTAAATGTAGTCATTTCCTAGCCAAAATACGAATGAAATTGGGCTTATGCATTATATGTTGTGTAGTATAACATCTTTTGTTATGAGTTAAAAATAGAAAAAGACAAATACTTTTATTTTTTGTACCTAACTCAATTTTAAAAAAAAAATTTTTAGTTAGGTCAGTTAGTAAAAACAGCGACGATATATAACGTTTACGTCAATAAGAATTTCCAAAAATGACTGGTTTTAAACTAGTACAAGATAACTTTGTTTTGGTGGCAGTCATGGCCATCGGTTTCAAATAGGGTGCAATTTCGAAAATTCGTCTGTAAATACTGTGGTGTATTGGTTTTACCGACGATAATCATAGGCTTGTTTTTTTAAATGCAAATATTATTAATTTGTTGAATATTTTGTTTTCAAATAAGCAATTTTAGATTTTTTTGGGGCTTATTTTAACAATTTTTAGTGCATATTTTCAAATTTTTACTGCACATTTAATGCGCATAAGCCGCGAAGTTTAAGCACAAGTCGCATTTGATTTAAAAATTAATCGATTCTATTTGTTTTGTGGTGTTCCATTCACTTGCAAAATCCTCATACTTTAACCTTATAGATATTTTATAGGACTCATCCACTCAATTGCTTTTATATATAAATTAAAATATGGGTTTCGGGAAGAATGGGACCATGTTCATAAAAATTAATAAACATAAAAGTTGTTTCAACTAAAATAACCCAGTTATTAATATTCCGAGTACTCTGAATTGTAAGCCAAATAGTACCACAGAGTTTTGTGTTGCTTACTCCATATTGTACAATCTACATGAACAGTAATACAGTTAGAGAGAAAGGAAGTTGTTGTTAAAGAAATTGGTATTGTATGTATTGTTGATCACGTCTTTAAGACATCCGTGAAGACTGAGGCACGACAATGTTAATTCCTGCACGACATGTGAGGGACAGCCAGAACAAATCGTCAACGACATTTTCGAACAAGTGTCGCTAGAATCGTGGACGACACAAAGAAAGACATTGTCGCTCTTCATGTCGTGTATAGTTATTGATAGAGGATTCCTTACAAGACACTGTCGCTCATACTATCGTTTATAGGTGTTGATATAAGACACCTTACAAGACAATGTCGGTCATGTTTTGGTGGATAGGCTTGTATAAAAGACAAATTGGAAGACAACTTCATTCATGTCGTCGTTTATAAACTTCTTTTAAAGAAACTTGTGCACTCGACAATGTCGAGTATTTTGTCGTCCACGACATTTTCCTCAAAATTGTCTCCCAGAAATCCTAAGTAATATAGGACAAGTCGTGCATAAATAGTTGACGACAAAGTCGTCGACGGCAGTCTTGCCAACTAGGTAAATATTTAAATTATTATTACTAATATTATATTATCTTATATGTGTGTTTATTAGACCGACTCAAGTTGTATGGAGCCGAAAAAAGTGTTTTAGTTACCCCTCTGAAAATAAAGGTTGATATGTTTTATGATGATTCCCAAAATATTTTGGTTCTCGCGTTGACCATCCGTGAGCTGGACCATTTTTAAAAAAGGTCTTTTTTCAGTTTTTCGAATTTTTTTGTACTTTGCTCCAAGACGACATAAATAAAATTTGTAATCATCGAAAAGGGGTTTTGATGCAGCATCCAATGGTATATAAAACTTTACCACTTACGACCTACATATTAAGATATTTAACTAAATATATATTTTCGTTTCGGGTTTTCATACAAATTCTACGTATGTGGAAGTAATGTTCTGCTTTACAAATTGAATCTGTTTTAAAATAATGTTAATTTATTTTTTTTGTAATTATTCATATAAACCGCGAAAATCGCGATATATTTTATCTTTTTTTCATATATAGGCAATATGGATATAAAATTTTTTTATTTTTCAATTTATCAAAATGTGAAAAATACAATAAAAAAATATAAAATTAATAAAAAAATACGTAGAACTTGTATGAAAACCCGAAACGAAAACAGTTAAAGCAAAAGCAAAATAAAATGTTAACAACTCAATACACAGCAGTAAGTATACGTATGCAGAACAAAAAGCTACTTTTTATAATTAAATTTAGAAAGGTGGCGCATGCGGCAAGAAACAATAATTTTTACTTTTAATAAAATACCATTTACTTCTTAGTTCGTTAATGAACGTTCACAAAGTTTACATTTTTCTTCAAAACATATGCCAGAAAGCAGTGGTTGAAATAAAAAAAAAATCTATCAGGTATATTTTCAGAAAACTTCATGTAAACCTTCATTGTCGTTTTTCTCCACTACGACTTTTTGGAATATGCGCCAAACCAATAATGAGCTAACAATATGTATATTGAGACCTCTGAGCCCCCTTATCAAATCTACGGCCTTCAAGATCCCTAGAACCTCCGACTGCAGTCATCAAGAAGCATATCGTTAGTCTAATTCGCAAATGTGTTAAGTCCCTTTTTTCAAATTTTACAGGAGACACAAAAAACATTGTATCTTTTTCAGTTTTTAAAATTTGTAAACTTTTTCAACGCAATTATTTTTACAAAATAGCTCTCTTTAAATGACCTAGATCAAAAATCCATTTCACAAAATCTTGGGAGGAAAATTCGCACTTTTTGGACTTAGCATTTTTGCTTTGTAAACTTACTCGTTTTATTGTGGACTTTGCACATTTTCCTACAATCAGTTTTAATTTTAAAAATAATTTTAATTTAATTTTCTATATTAATTTTCTTTAAAAAAAAAGCAGAAACTTAAGACTAGCTCAGTTCATTTCTATTAAAAAGATACAAAAATATATCTATATACATTTTTAAGCTCATTTTAATTCTTATTGAAAAACGTAAGCCTCTAGTACACGGAATGTAAAAAGCCACATGCGCATGTGGTTCTGACGTAATTTTGACGTCAATGCAAAGCCACAATAAGCATTGCGTGTTGTGTGATGACGTCAAAATTACGTCAGAACCACATGCGCATGTGGCTTTTTACATGCCGTGTACTAGAGGCCTTAAAATAGAAAAAATTTAAAGGTGAGGCCAAATCATCGTAAAATTTGTGGTGTTCATTGGGTAAGGTTGATTTGAGAAATTGTCAGTCTTCATACCTTCTGGCACTAATTTTTCTTCTTTCTTGATAAAGTTGCTGCAAATTTTCAAAGTCTATAGGATCAATTTGATCATCAATTTTATGCGGTAATATTTTCCATACATCACAAAAACGAATTTTAAAATATATTTCTTTGCTTGGGGTGTACTTTATAGCTCTAATATCTTTAAATTTACTATCACCTCTATTACGCCCAGGTCTGATACTCCTAAGAAATTGAACGTTATCAAATGTTTTGAAAAATTTATGATCTAAATACATAACATCATAGGGTCTATGGTTTTTTCGAGCATCTTTACAAACATCTATGAATTCTGAAGGTTCGTTAATTACTCTTTTTTTCATAGCTCTTTCTTTTGTGTTGCCGCCATTTGCGTATGGCCAATTTTAAGAATTTTTTGCTCAATATCAATGCCATGTTTGATAGCCACATTGAGCAGGGCATTGCAAAGTATATTTTTTTAAGTATTTTTTTTTTTTTTTAGATCTCCACTTTTCACGGCTTTAGAAAAAATAGAACAGAAAACACCAAATTCAATTGAACGAATTAATATTCGTGGAGTTAGCACGTGCTTTAAGTATTTTTCGTAGTGTTGTGGACTTAGCGTTTTTGCAAACTACAAAATTACAACAACTTTAAACTACATAATGACACTTTTTGTTGTCGTAAAATATGTATTTTGTATAGTATTACCGTTTAACATTAAAATCTAAATTTTGAAAAGAAGTGGACTTAGCGTCTTTGCGAATTATACTAACGATATATGACCTTCTAATGTCTAGAACCTCAATGTAGACCCCGCACCCATGCCTCTCATTTCGAGCCATCCGTGAAAATCGATCCTAGAGCCCACTATCCGACATAACCTTACAAAAATATTAGTATTTTATTTTGGTCACCCTTCAAAAACTCATACGCGTTCAGACTTTACTTTTTTAGTACAAGCCACAAGGTACAATTTGACGTTTAACTATTAAACTCAAAAATGTAATTTTTAAAACTGATTTCTCATTTTATACTTCATTAAATATCTCGCAATCGTCACTACACCATTCTTGAAAATGGTGTATGTCGCAACATGTAAAACAGGTGCAAACCTAATACATTCCGTTTAATACAATGATACGTATTTCGTCAGCTCAGAATTGGTTTGGCGCATATGCCAAAAAGTCGGAGTGGAGAAAAACGACAAAGAAGATTTGCATGAAGATTTCTCAAAATGTACCCGATAGAATTTTTTTATATTTTTACCACTGCTTCCGGTATATGTTATGAAGAAAAATGTAAATTTTTGCTCACTTTCATGAATAAAGTTAGAATTTAAAAGTATTTTTTTGAAAATGAAAAATATTGTTTTGTGCCGCATACGCCACTTTTCTAAAAAAAAATTTAAAAAATGGCTTTTTATGCTGCATACGTATACTTATTGCTGTGTATTGAGTAACTTATTGTTGAGATGAATGTTTCTATATTTACAATCTAATAAAAAGTCAACATTAATGAAATTTTTTTTTTATTTGGTTTTATTTTACAAAAACAGAAAAAACAGTTCTACTGTTATGAAAAGGTACATAAAAAGCCACAAAGTAAACAACTTAAATAATACAAAAGTAAAATAGAATCAAGAAAAAACACTTAAAATTTAAAACTAAATATTGAGTAAATTTTTATAATAACTTTTATCAACATGTGGAAGAAATATAAGCAAGTCTTTTATGTCTCTCTTTTTATCGCTGGAAATAATTGATGGTTTCGATATTTTCAAAACGTTCGTCAACAAATTCTCAGGAGTTTTCAAACAATTTTTTGATGCAGACTTAACCAAAATTGCATTTTTATATTTTTCCTCTCTCGTCGAAGTTTTATAATGTATACATAAATCATTATTTTTACTGTATAGAAGTACTTTAATTTTAGCAAAAGGGTGTTGTCGAAAGTCCATTTTATTTGCTACCAACGAGTATGTGCGAAAATCTTCCGGAAGCATTTCCATAACTTTTAATTTTGTTTTATTATTTGGCATTGTTTTAAGCAAATTTAGTAAATGAAGAGGACTATGAATTTCAATATTCTTTAAGTACCGGTCAATAACACCATGAACACAGTCCACTTCTTGAATTAAAGAATGTCCTGGTTCTGAAAACTTTTGTATTACGGTATCAATATTATTTTGTTTAATAAACATTTCGATTGCGGTTGAGTTAATTCGATTTTTATTTTGAGGAGTTTTTGCTGGAGATTCTTTCTTATTTATAGAAAGGTAAGCTTGTCCAGATTCTCGAAGCCGTTTTCTTACTTTACGTTCCCACAGTTCAGGGTTTGTTTGCCTTTTCTTTGATGACGAAGGAAGGATTCTGAATAACATATGAATGTATATAAGTAATGAACTTTTATTTTCAAATAAAACAAAATAATATTCAAGTATGTACCTGTTATTGTTTTCCATTTGTGGAGGGTTTGACGCACATTTAAACGGTAGCTTTTGAGTTAAAGATGTGTCATATAGGTAAGAATCGGTCCAATTTTCATCATCCTCAAAGTATTCATAAATCATTCTAAAAGCATTAAAAATTTAAACAAATATCTTAATATGGTAAAAATTTAAATAATACTTACTTAATTTCATCTGGAAGTGTAGGAGCTGGTGAAGAAGATTCCATTTTTATATTTTTTTTTTTATAAATTTTTACTATTTATTAACACGAGGTGTTATTATTTTATAAAATTATTTTTCCCAAATTTATTTTCTTGTTGTCATTTTATTTTGCTTTTGCTTATGTTCTTATTATTATATTATATAGGTCTATGCAGCAAAGCAACAGTAAAATATATTTTGTACGTTTTTGTATGAAGAATTTGCTGCAATCGCCAAACAATGGCTTGTAGAGCAAAACAGTACTTAAAAGATTTTGAAACAGTTGATATGCAGCAAAATTAATGCTTTATATCTCAGAAACCATAAAAATTTTCGCGAAACAGGTTTTTGATTTAGAAAGAGGGTATTCAAAAAATATATTCCTCATACCTAACTCATTTTTTTTAAAAATGGTCAGTAGGTCAAACCAGTAATGAGCTGACGATTTGTTAATTTGTAGAAAATTAAAAAAGTGCAGCGTTCGCGACAATAAAACAGCGGGAACAAAAATTGCATTAAGTTTGCAATTGATCCATTTACGTTCATTTATTTATTTTATTCTTTTTTTTTTTAATAAATTGTTATTTTTTACAACTAAAGTTTTTATTTCCGGTACCTAACGATATTTTTAATTATTAAAAAAGGAAAATTAAAAAATTTAAATATTTTATATACATACATAATCTGCAATTAAATTAATATCATTAATAAAATTTAATATTTTATTAATATTCTGCAAATATTTACAGACCCGTTAAACAATTCATATCGGAAGAGAAAATCACAGAACATTTCAATGGTTTACATATATCTAGTGATTATATTCAACATAATACTGGCAATATAGCAGATGCTAATGGTGATGAGTTGCCCTCAACAAGTGGCAAATGTTTTTCATTTTTAACCTACGAAGATTATCAGATAACAGCTAAGGAACTTGAGGAGAAACTACGCAATGCCAATCGCATAACAATTTGTGATCAATTAAAAAAATTTAATGATGAACAGAAAAAAGTATCATACCTACCAGAAGCATTGCTCCATCGTATACAAAAACCTTGTACGGCATTAGTTTTGTGGCAACCATCTCCCATTATGAATATAATCAGCCAGAAGAACTTAAATAAAAATGAAATCAAGAACGAACAGAAAAATGAAAATATTGATGATTATACAATTCCCGACGTAGAACAACCAGGCGAAATTGATGATTACATCGATAATAATAATACATGTAATTTGGATTTCAATAATATTAAACCCGATAGTATGGATGAGGATTTGTAGTAATGTTTTCACAAAAATGTAATGGTATTGTTATCATATTCACAAATAATTCTACTATAAGAAAATAATGTTAAGTCTTTGTTAATTGTTTAAAAAACAATATTGTTTGAAGACTTTTTTAAAATATAAATTGACTGCTAATTTTAGATATAAGTTATGCCTAACCAATATAAATTTTCACATGTTTTTTATAATTACATATTTCTTTTTTAATAATATTTTTTATATGGTTTTATATAACTCGATACTTTAAGATGAATTTCTACGGACGCAGAGAAAATAAAAAAACGAAAAATATTTTTATTTTACAGTTAAGCCATTTTAAATTACTCTTAAGTCGCTTGTATAACAGCTAAAAGTGATTTAATTTAAACTTAAATCGATTAAATTCAATTTTAAAAATGTAAATATTGTCATTTATTAATCATTACGTGTTGTAGGGGAAGTCTAATTTAATAAATTTTTTAAAAAACAGATATACAGGTCTGTCACAGAAACCAAATTCGTACGAAAGTGAAAATGAAAACCTTTTCTAGAAAACGCAAAATTCTTAATTTTAAATTCGTTTTAGAATAGTGAGGGTAATTACTTATTTTTTGAATCCTCATAATCATAAATTGGGGCTCTTAAATCAGCATGTTTTGTGTTTAAAAATTTTTGCTCGAAAAGAAATCTTAATGTCAAAAACATAAAAACCAGCTTTTAATCAGCTGTACAAAAAAAAATATATTTTGTTTTCTTGATTGTATTAAAAATTATTTATAAAAGATAAATTTTTTACATAATAGCTCTTGTTTTTTTACACAAGTGATTTGATATAAAAACCAGGGTTTCGAACAACTGCTAATAGCAGTCAAAATTTGCTAAAAATGTCATTTATTTTCAGTAACATGCTGAAAAAAAAGAACTGTATTTTATTTTCATCCACAATCATACTTAAAACAGTTGAACTATGTGCGCACAGTTACTGAAAAAATAGTAACACAATCAAAAGAATCAGCAGCAGACTCTCTCCATTTTAAACACACAGACTGCTGAACTTGCGACTGAAAACCAGAAGCTGCTGTGTTTACAGTTGACGTAAACTCTTTTTTTTAGTTTACTAAACAACGTAGCTAGAAACTGGCAGTTCGACTATACAGTTACGTAAACACAAACTGGTTTGTTGAATGAATTAAGTAATATTAAGTTGAAAACACATTTGTTTTGTTGTTTTAATCAAATAAAAGAAAGGAGAAAAACAATTATTTATAGAATGAAACAATTAATTTGTAATATTTCGAATGCCAATTACAATACATACTTTTTATTTAAAAATATTAATTTTTGTTTTATAAATTTTATGTAAAACTAAAACACTATTTTTTAACTTGATAATAATTCAATGAAAATCTCAACCATTAAAACACATTAAAGATAATAGAAAATAAGATTTTCTATAGTAAAAATAGTAAATATAAAAATTTTTCCTGTTACTTTAAAATATAATATTTTTCTACTAAAATTTGTTTTAACATTTATAAATTGAACAATATTAAATTGTACAAACTTAAACTATAATAAACACTAGTAAACAATATTAATTTTTACACATTTATTAAAAAGTCTCAAAAACAAGGTCGCGAGTATTATTATTAGAATGGATTAGATTTTGATTTTCAGAAATAGGTTTTGATTTTGAACTTCAAATGATGAAGATAAATATTATATTTAATTTAAGAATGTTATGAACAAATTGTTTAAAAATATTAGATTTATATGGCAATTGTTAAAAACTATGGTTGAAAAGTAAAAAAGCCAAAAACAGATTATTCATCTAGCCACCAATTTTTTTTTGGTTTTAGAACATTGTAAACTACGAACTACTGTATTGGAGAATACTTGTGTCGTAACGTAGGCATTATAATTATTTGTTTCATTGCAATTTACCGCTTTTATACTGGCCCGTCTATAATTCTGATATAAGACTATTATGCCATTTTTATTTTGTACAACCCCTATACTATCGCGGTACATATACAAATGCATCAGTTTGAAAAAATCCTTTTTGCAATGTCCTATCTATATATATAAAATTGTAACGTTACTGACTGACTCACTGACTGATTCATCATCGCACAGCCTAAACGCCTGAAGCTAAAAACTTGAAATTTGGACCAGGGGTTGGTCTCTCCCCAAATCGATCCACTAAGACGGGATTTTTGGAAATTCGAATGTTTAGGGGGTAAAAAGGGCAAAAACGGGTAAATTCGGTAACCTTATATCTCTAAAACTAAAAGAGATACAAAAAAAATTTAATGCTTTTCGTTGTTCTTTAGAAAAATAAGCGGACAGGTGTCTGGTACTTTTTGGAAATGCAGCCCTTTAACGGAGTAAACGGGTAAAATCTGTATTTTGGTACTTTTTTGTCACCCCATCTATCTTTTAAACATAGAAATAAGGGTTATATCACATTTGAAACTTATCTAAAAAATCCAAATACAAATTTGGTACTTTTTCGAAATTCGGACGTAAAAACCGTTACTATTTTTGGTACTGTATTTTAAAACTTTTTTGCTATCTTTTAAACCAATAAACATTTAAATAAAAAAATATCACATTCGTAAAGTATCTAAAAAATACAAATAAAAATTTTCGAAATACGAACGTTTAGAGGTAAAAATCGTCCCTTTACAAAGTAGCGGGTTTAAGCCTTGAAACATAAACTTTGGCGTAAAAATATGTCCACGAAAGAAAAAGGGGCGCTAACGAAGTAGCTTGTTAAATCCTAGTACAGGTTTTACCCGTTTACTCCTTATTTCAAAAAAGTGCTAGACACCTGAGGTCAGCGTGATCGATTTAGCGAGAGGCCTGCCTCAGGTCCAAATATCAACTTTTTAGCTTCAGGCGTTTAGGCTGTGCGATGAAAATAAATAAATGAAGAAACAATGTCTTGGAAAAAGTAACAAAATTACGGACGATTTTTACCCCTTAAACGTTCGAATTCAGAAAAAGTACAACATTTTCACTTGGCATTTTTTAGATAAGTTACGAATTTTATATAATTTTTATTTCTGTGCATTGATTTAAACGGTAGATGGGGAACCAAAATTCAGGTTTTACACTTGCTCATTCAAAGCTTTGCTTCTTTAATTTTTTGTTTGTAGCTGCAATACTAACAAAAATTCAATAAGTACCACTCTTACAGATTCTCATTCACTTGGGAACTTGCATGTTTTTATAGGTCCAATTTTAACGGAAATTCAAAAAGTAACAGCTAAAGAACAAAAAGAACCAAAAAGCCCCTCTTACAGATTCTCATTCACTCAGGGCATTGCATTTTTAATTTTATGTTTTTAGATCCAATATTAACAAAAATAAAAAAGGTACCAGTTAAAAAACGAAAAAGTACCAAGAAGATCCCTCTTATATGTAGGTTCTTGTCCACTCAGGACATTTAATGTTGAAGTTTATGTTTCTAGGTCCAATATTAACGATAATTAGAAAAATTGTCCGTTGTGGAACCAAAAACCTAAAGTAAGAAATAAAATTTCCCGTATTTCCCCTTTTTGGTACTTTTTTCTCCCCATTGAAGCATAAAAAATTTCAACATTGTAGTAGGAGCCCATAATTTATACGTATATTAATGAATAAAAAAAATGTTTTGTAAAAAAGTACCAAAAATAGTAACGGTTTTTACCCCCTAAACGTCCGAATTTCGAAAAAGTACCAAATTTGTATTTGGATTTTTTAGATAAGTTTCAAATGTGATACAACCCTTATTTCTATGTTTATTAGTTTAAAAGATAGATGGGGTGACAAAAAAGTACCAAAATACAGATTTTACCCGTTTACTCCGTTAAAGGGCTGCATTTCCAAAATGTACCAGACACCTGTCCGCTTATTTTTCTAAAGAACAACGAAAAGCATTAAATTTTTTTTGTATCTCTTTTAGTTTTAGAGATATAAGGTTACCGAATTTACCCGTTTTTGCCCTTTTTACCCCCTAAACATTCGAATTTCCAAAAATCCCGTCTTAGTGGATCGATTTGGGGAGAGACCAATCCCTGGTCCAAATTTCAAGTTTTTAGCTTCAGGCGTTTAGGCTGTGCGATGATGAATCAGTCAGTGAGTCAGTCAGTAACGTTACAATTTTATATATATAGATAGGACATTGCAAAAAGGATTTTTTCAAACTGATGCATTTGTATATGTACCGCGATAGTATAGGGGTTGTACAAAATAAAAATGGCATAATAGTCTTATATCAGAATTATAGACGGGCCAGTATAAAAGCGGTAAATTGCAATGAAACAAATAATTATAATGTACGTTACGACACAAGTATTCTCCAATACAGTAGTTCGTAGTTTACAAAGTTCTAAAACCAAAAAAAAAAATGGTGGCTAGATGAATAATCTGTTTTTGGCTTTTTTACTTTTCGACCATAGTTTTTAACAATTGCCATATAAATCTAATATTTTTAAACAATTTGTTCATAACATTCTTAAATTAAATATAATATTTATCTTCATCATTTGAAGTTCAAAATCAAAACCTATTTCTGAAAATCAAAATGTAATCCATTCTAATAATAATACTCGCGACCTTGTTTTTGAGACTTTTTAATAAATGTGTAAAAATTAATATTGTTTACTAGTGTTTATTATAGTTTAAGTTTGTGCAATTTAATATTGTTCAATTTATAAATGTTAAAACAAATTTTAGTAGAAAAATATTATATTTTAAAGTAACACGAAAAATTTTTATATTTACTATTTTTACTATAGAAAATCTTATTTTCTATTATCTTTAATGTGTTTTAATGGTTGAGATTTTCATTGAATTATTATCAAGTTAAAAAATAGTGTTTTAATTTTACATAAAATTTTTAAAACAAAAATTAATATTTTTAAATAAAAAGTATGTATTGTAATTGGCATTCGAAATATTACAAATTAATTGTTTCATTCTATAAATAATTGTTTTTCTCCTTTCTTTTATTTGCTTTAAACAACAAAACATATGTGTTTTCAACTTAACATTACTCAATTCATTCAACAAACCAGTTTGTGTTTACGTTACTGTATAGTCGAACTGCCAGTTTCTAGCTACGTTATTTAGTAAACTAAAAAAAAGAGTTTACGTCAACTGTAAACACAGCAGCTTCTGGTTTTCAGTCGCAAGTTCAGCAGTCTGTGTGTTTAAAATGGAGGGAGTCTGCTGCTGATTCTTTTGACTGCCGAAAAAAAATGAATTGTGTTACTATTTTTTCAGTAACTGTGCGCACATAGTTCAACTGTTTTAAATATGAATGGTGATGAAAAATGATGGTTCGAACTATTTTCAGTATAGTTGCATGTGTAAAAATACTGATAAAAACAACTTGAAATTTTTGGATAAGTTTAAAAAAAATTTTTTGTATTCGATTTGTGTGAAAATCACCTCTATTATGAAAGTATATGTCGACACAACTCGACGGCACCGTAACAGTTATTGTATTTTCTTGGTCGTTATTGACGATAATCGATTACTATTGAAAGTCATGATATTTTCTAAGGCGCTTTTAAGTTGACTTCGACTAAAATTGTTTCTGTTTTAGTCAACAGGACATTTTGCGACGACTCCAATAAAAGTTAAAGAAATTTGAAATAGAATGTAAAAATATTTATTAAGTACGTTTGAATTAAAAAATTAAACTCGAAAATTGCAGAAATTCGAAAAAATTGCTAAATTGCGAAAATATTTAATTTGTGACGACTGCCGCGAAAATTGAAAAAATTTGGAGAAGTTTGCTAATAGCGAAAATTTTTTATTTGCGACGATTAAAATAGCGAAAAAATTTTAATATTTTAAACAAGCCATACAATTGATTAAAGTCCCTATAACTATAAGGAAAAATTCGGTAAAAATGTGTTAATTAGCGGAAATTCGCAAAAACTTGCTAACGGCGGCATGATAGCAATGTCAAATATTTATAAATAATAGTTAAAGCTACAAAGATCTGGAAACTTACAGTAAAAATTCGCGAAAAATGCTTGAAAATTACCAGGCAGAAATTACGACTCTTCTAAATATTATGTACCGCCGCGACCCTGTAAATACAAAATGTTGACTCTTCCAAAAATATTGTACCATATCAACACTGAAGATACAAAATTACAACATTAGTTTTTTAATACTGTTTTTACAAAAATTCTACACCGGTACAACACACTAAATACAAATATATGACTTTAGTTTTGTAATGTCGTATTTACAAAAAAACTATACTGCTACAATATTGTGTATACAAGATCTTCAAGTGATGCGCAACAACTGCATTTACGAACGTACCCTACGTTGTATTGATGTTGATAGTACCCCCATCAACATCGGCACAGCTTCGTGCTGATTGCCTTTTTCTGCCTGGGTTATATCAAATCGGTAAATTGGTTAAAAAACAAAATGTCGGAAAATCGCATGAATATCGTTAAAAATGAGTTATAATGTTGAATAACCAAAATAATTAGAGATCGGATTTTTTTGTCAGACTTTCGATAACTAGTCGACGTCGACATAACATTTTTTATAAAATATAAAATTAACGTCGAAATTATGTAGTCGACAACTTTTAACGACGTTTAAAATCGAAAATTACTTACAATTTGATTAAATTGAATAAAGAACATTTCTAATTAAAAACCAAAATTTTGCTTTTATTAAAAATGTTATTACATATAAGAATAAAAGTCAATTCGTTTTTCACCAAACCTTTACTGTCTAATTGAAAACGAACAAAACCATTAGCACGCGAATTGTAGAACACTAAAAAATTACACTTTCGATTGAATTTGGATTCTAGAACACACCCGATAAATGAAAAAGGCGTGTTTTTTAAATTAGTAAAGTTGCGAATATGTATTCGTATCACCGAATATTAGCCCCTTTCATGATATTTGTATTCGCCAAATTTAAGCCAATATTTTGCGAATACGTTTAAAAAACAAAAATCAAAAAAATTACATAAAATGAAACAAAAAATATTTTTAAATAATTAAAAAAAACCCCCTTTGTCTTTAACGCAAGATAATAATCTTGTTTTAGTAAAGTAAAAAACAAACAAAATATATTTTAAAACTAGCATTAAATTACTAACACATGTTTAAAAATTTCGATAAACTTTTTCGTTTGCTATAAATGAAAGTTTTTTCTTTAATTATTTGGAACGCTAAACATGAATCTGCACTCCGTATTTTCCTTCAGCACTAGTTTTCGCGATATATCGTTATGTAAAAACTAAAGGCACCTTCAACACATATACGTACATAGCAGATAACTATTCAGAAAAACAAATTAGAAATTCGACCACGAAATTATCTTTAGGTCGTTTGTTTTAAAATTGGTTTGACTGAAAAAAATAAAAAATTTCAAGTTTTTTGTTTTTAAGAAGTCATAAAAAAAATACAACAACGAGCCAGTTTTTTGTACCGTTGCTTGTACCAGGAGGAAAATGTAATCAATAGGAATGTAATACATATCTAGTTTAATATTTGATTCCAGAACTCATTTCTCTTAACACAGAACATGTCCTAGGATTGTAATAAATTATTTTAATGCATACTGCGAATGAATTAAATAATTCATAACGGATTTTTATTAAGAAAAAATACGAATAATATTGTCAGAAACAAAAGAAAAAACACGAATTATTGTTACGAACAGAAACAATACATAGCTTTTTATGCAAATGTGGGAATATACGTGGTAATCAAGGCATAATTATTGTGTCAATAAAATTACCTTCTCGATTCCAATGAATGCATTATTATTCTTTCGAAAATAATAAATTTTTTTTAGGTATTAATTTTATTAATTCCATATTTTCCCGCTGGGTAGCTAAATATATTCCACAGAAATTGAGGCCTTTAAGAGAGCAGCTAAGAACTTTGAAGCAACAAATACACATACATATGGAAAAACTTTTGAATTTGTAATTGTGTGTGGTATTGTTATATGGAAATTAAAATTTCTATAAGTTTTGTTCTGTCACTAAATTGTGAATAAAATCAAAAGTTATGCACCAATTTCAATGAAAATTACCCAATTCCTTTGAAATATATATAGCTACATGTTACTGGCTCATTGTTGAGATTTTGGATTTGAAGCTTTGAAAACAAATAATCTTAAATAAGATTTAAATTTAAGTGTAAATGAAACTTCATCAATGGTCATCGAATTTTAGATGCCTTTACTACCGAAGAATTCGTGTGTACATTTTGGTCGTAATTATACTCAGATAATTTAAATACAATGAGTTTAAGAAATAAAAATATTTTTAAACTTAACAATTTTTACATGTTAAATTTTACTAGTGGTATTTCTTCTAACATTTCACATGATCAAAATGTTTATATGTAAAACGATTTATTTGTTAAAAATTGCAATTTTAGTATATTTAATTTATAAATTGGTAATAATCTTAAAAAATAAGTAATTTGATTAAACATTATTTACTTTAACACTCGTTCTTTTAAATATTTTTTACTTCTGAAGCTTCTCGCATTAAATGTCGAATGCATATATGTATGTACATACATAATTAAACCTTATCAAATTTAAACATATCCATCAGAATTGTGACATACCTACATACAATGGATGAACCGAATTTCATATCTCAAATACAAAAAACATTTTCTGAGCTAATTTAAGGTTGCACGAATATTAAATTCAGTTATGTTTGTTAAGGCGCTTTTAGACGATACATACGGCCATGTTCTGGAAATCGAAATCACGTGAATTTAAAACCGATGTATATTTTCAATTAATTAAGCATTTTTATTTAAATTTCTGTTTATAAAGCTTTCTAGAAATAATCCTATTACTTCAATATTTTACATACTCCATTGCTTGTGGCGTTGAAAATTTTAAAATGGTACATGAATTTCTGTAGAAAGCAACAACAAAATTACAAAATGTTTATGACGTTGTTTGTGCTTTCAATGTTATTCTTTGGCGTTGCGCTGCGTTTTACATGATTAGGGCCTAAGCTTCGTACATACGGTGGTCAGATCTTATAATATTGGTAAACAGCGTTGCTTAAATTGCATTAAAATTAGCTGTGTTCATTTCCTAAAAATTTTTACGAATTTGTAACAATTGTTACTGAAAAGTGTTCATTAACCCAAAAAAATTTCCAAGTTGAGAGCGTCAAAAGAGAGAAAAAAATGAGAGCCAAAAAATTCTTGCAAATTTTTACTAGTAAAATACGTCCGCCAAGATAGCAACGAAAGTTAGCAACGGCGGAAATAAAAAATCAGGGGATTTAGTGACAACATCGGAATTGAAAATGAATGTATTTTCTGGATTTAATGTTTTAGAAATTTAGTGGAAAATGATTAAAAAACATAAACTTTCCAACCTTCCGTTCCAAAGAAAAGTGGGTTCATCCAAAATGGTCAGTAAAATCGTTGCTGATTTATGCCATCCAAACTAGGAAGTGTCAGGGCATAAACTCAACGGATTATGGTAGAATACCACCTAAAGATTAAATGACATCAATTTTGGAAAAATTTCCCGAGCCGTTCCAGAGAAAAGTGGGTTCATCCAAAATGGTCAGTAAAAATCGTTGCTGATTTATGCCAGCCAAACTAGGAAGTGTCAGGGCATAAACTAAACGGATTATGGTAGAATACGACCTAAAGATTAAATGACATCAATTTTGGAAAACTTTCCCGAGCCGTTCCAGAGCAAAGTGGGTTCATCCAAAATGGCCAGTAAAAATCGTTGCTGATTTATGCCAGCCAAACTAGGAAGTGTCAGGGCATAAACTCAACGGATTATGGTAGAATACCACCTAAAAATTAAATGACATCAATTTTGGAAAACTTTCCCGAGCCGTTTCAGAGAAAAGTGGGTTCATCCAAAATGGTCAGTAAAAATCGTTGCTGATTTATGCCAGCCAAACTAGGAAGTGTCAGGGCATAAACTCAACGGATTATGGTAGAATACCACCTAAAGATTAAATGACATCAATTTTGGAAAACTTTCCCGAGCCGTTCCAGAGAAAAGTGGGTTCATCCAAAATGGTCAGTAAAAATCGTTGCTGATTTATGCCAGCCAAACTAGGAAGTGTCAGGGCATAAACTCAACGGATTATGGTAGAATACCACCTAAAGATTAAATGACATCAATTTTGGAAAACTTTCCCGAGCCGTTCCAGAGAAAAGTGGGTTCATCCAAAATGGTCAGTAAAAATCGTTGCTGATTTATGCCAGCCAAACTAGGAAGTGTCAGGGCATAAACTCAACGGATTATGGTAGAATACCACCTAAAGATTAAATGACACCAATTTTGGACAAATTTCCCGAGCCGTTCCAGAGAAAAGTGGGTTCATTCAAAATGGTGAGCAAAAATGGTCTGGAAAAATGGTCAGTAAAAAAACGATAAATTTGTAGTACTTATTTATCACTGACACATTATTTGGCGTCGTTGTAATAAATGGGAACCCACTTTTCTCTGGAACGGCTCGGGAAAGTTTTCCAAAATTGATGTCATTTAATCTTTAGGTGGTATTCTACCATAATCCGTTGAGTTTATGCCCTGACACTTCCTAGTTTGGCTGGCATAAATCAGCAACGATTTTACTGACCATTTTGGATGAACCCACTTTTCTCTGGAACGGAAGGTTGGAAAGTTGATGTTTTTTAATCCTTTTCCACAAAATTTCTAAAACATTAAATCCAGAAAATACATTCATTTTCAATTCCGATGTTGCCACTAAGTCCCCTGATTTTTTATTTCCGCCGATTGCTTAGGTATGTATTTTGTTTTGCTTTTAACCGCTCAGGTGTTGTTATTAGTACTGTGAGTAAAATGGTTACATAGATACCCGATACTTAACACTATTGCAGTATAATACCCCGTTAATTAAAACATTTGTTTGCAAATTAAATTATTTACAAAATTAAAGATTCTTATTAATTATAAAATAATTTGAGATATTCTCATTGTCTACTTTATAACCGTCTTGTTTATTATGAAACAAACCCCAAAGAAAAGCATTTGGACCAAATAAAACGGCCATAAAGTAGATAATGAGAATATATAAAATTATTTTATAATTAACAATAATTTAACCCGCTACCTTGATACCTTTCTTTCGTGGTCATATTTAAATGCCAAAGTTTATGTTTCTAAGCTTAAAAAAAATTACCAAAGTTATAGGTTCTCATTAACTCAGGACCCTGCACCTATGACTTTATGTTTCGAATATCTATTATAGCAAATTAAAAAGGTACTACTTGTAGAACGAAAAAGAAGAAAAAAAAAACATTTAATCTTCTCCCCATTGAAATATAAAAAATTCATTATTGTATTGGAAGCCCATAATCGAGAACTTATATTGCAAAGAATAGATAAAAATGTTTTGTAAGAAAGTACCAAAAATAGGTTTAATTTTCACCCCTTAAATGTTTGAATTTCGACAAAGAAATAAATTTTTATTTTTTGGTTAAGTTACGAATGTAAATCAGTTTTTATTTCTATGTTTATTGCCTTTAATTGAAAAATTAATGGTTTAATTTTAATTCTTGTTCATAAAAAAATGAGCTGCGATGCCACTTTTTTTTATTTGTATATACAAGTTGAATTGAGCCGCCACATAATATAGTGGTAAAGTGCAACAATTGTTTTTTTTTTTTGCTGAATAATTAAATAAATAAATAAATATAATTAATAATAATAAAATCACTTTCCTTTTTTCGTCCATTTTCTTAACACACTTATAGAAAGTTCAATATAAGTAGATTTCTAGTTTTGCTGCCAGTTTGTATAATTGTTTACATCTGTAAACCATATGGTAGCTTTTTACGGGCAAATTTTCCGAAATAGGTGAATCGTTCTGAAGAACACACTCAGTAAAAAATTATTCTTCGGACAAAAATATTGTTCGGAACGCATGGATGAATCCACGATTAGTTTAGGAGTTATGAGGTTAAGGAATTTACTCGTTTTTACGCTTTTTATCCCCTAAACATTCGAATTTCCAAAAATTCCGTCTTACATAGCATTTTAACATAAAAGTAGTTTCTTGCGAGTCGCAATGCACTAAATTTGTTCACTAACACACACACAATTTTCGTACCATTAAGCAATTTCTTCGATTTTTAGTGGATCGATTTAGCAAGAGACCAGCATCCGGTTCAAATTCTAATCTTATAACTCACGGCTTTAAGGTTGTGCGAAGATGAATCTTTCAGTCAGTCCGTAACGTTGAAATTTTATATAACTATTTACATAGGATATACATATATTGTTAAATTAAATATTTTGTTTTGCCTTATAAAAACTTTTATTGTCAACAAAGGGGTTTTTATCTCTTATTATTGATGAAAACCCGAATTCTTCTTTCAAATCCTAAATAAAAAAAATCCAATTTATGATTTATTTTATTCAACATAAACAAATATAAATTAATAAAATCACATTATTTTTACCCTAATGTACAAAATTTTTCCAACTCCTAGAATAATTGATGGTTACTCAAATATTCCTGTATATTCGTCACTACTTTAACTTGCAAATTTTGGCTGGCAAAGTGTTTATTTACTTTTTAGTATTTTTGAGAGCAATTTCTATAAATAGGTGCGTTTGAGTACTTTTACTGTAAAATGCAGTAAATGAGTAAACTTAATAATTTGCTCTCACAAAAAGCTGTTGTCCAAAAAAGTACGCGAACGCAAAATTTATAAAAATTCGTAAAATAAAGGCAACGGCTGATGGCAAATAATTGAAGTGTTGAAAAAGGTTTACACTTTTGACTACTTAACTCGTTTTCTTATCGGTACTCGTTAAATACTTTTTATAACACGAATATTTTTGGAAAATACAAACAAATTATTTTATGTAATCTTCCGGCTAAATTTGATCAATAGTACACGAATATTTTTTTACCAATGATAACTTTAAAAACAAGGGCTGTTCTAAGTACCCGAGTAATTGACACTTTTACAACTCCAAAAAATTAACATAACAAAACAAAGTTTCAAAAGTTGGTATTTAGCCATTAAAATTCTTCACAAGCAAGTTTAATTAATTAATATTTATTAATTTTTTGTTTTTATTTTAGTTTTATTTCAACTTTTCTTTTTTTAAACAATTTTTTTACAATTTGTATGCCTTTTGTTTGTTTGTTTACCTTTTGAAACATATGTTTTTTTTTTTTACTAAATTTTGCTGCAAAAATTTCTGCAGTAAAAATTTGTAAGTACTCAGTCAAGAACTGTCACTTTACGCTCTCAATTTGTGTTCTCATTTACTGTATTTTGTGTACGCGAACGCAATTTAGTAAAGTTCAGTAAAAAATAGTAAAAACTTTTGTGTTCTCGAACGCAGCTAATTCCTACTTACTCTCTCTTTGCAAGTTTCTGCTAGTAAAGTAAATGAACACACCTAAATTTTTTTTTTATAATTTTATTTACAATGTATTGATTTTTTGGTTGTTAAATTTGATTGCTAAATTTTATTTATGTAAAAATTACTTTTTTGTTTGTTTTATTTTATTTTAATACATTGTATAATTTACTGTACGGATTGATTGTAGATGTGAGATGTGACAATGTAAACGCATGTTTCACATATTCTACATCGCAAAAAGCCTATTAGACTAAAAAAAACGTTGCGAGTTTTTGCGCCATTTTTTGTGATTCTTTTTTTAAATTTCACATTTTTTCTGTTTTTTTTTTCATTTTGCATAGATATGTATGTATGAATCTAAGAAACCTTTTGTCAGTCATAAAATGTTTCGGGTTTTAATTAGTGTAAAGGGTGATTCATCGTAAGGTTGGATTTATTATGTAAAACAAAATACATAAATTTGAAAGTGAACTTAAAATTTTCATTATCGGTTAAAAGAACAATTTATGGCATTTCCTGCTTGAAAATGTTATCTTGTAAATTTCGGCCATGACTACGTCTGAGGTGGTTGTATATATTTTTTGAAATTTTAAGTGGCCGTTGCACCTCCTATACAAAGATATTATAGATTTCTCTATATCTGGAGCACAGTAAAAGTTTCCAAATTTGACCAAATAACTTCGATATCAATGGATGACGTCTGGCAAAAAGTGGGCAATATTAGAAAAGTGGGTACAAAATAGATTACTTTATACCTATCTGTAGTACTGTTCGAGAAAATTTTTCCAAATTCATTAAACATCAACGGGTTGTCAAAAGACTCCAAAAAGTGGGTGTTATTAGATAAGTGACACCTCCCGTACAAAAGTATGATTTACGATTTATAGAGAATGGCAATAGGTAAAGTTGCCAATTTTGATACAAACAGCTTGATTATCAATGCACAATAACTTGCAATAAGTGGCCGTGACAGAAAATATAGTCTGGAGCACGGCAAAAGCTTAAGTTTCCAAATTTGGTACAAATAATTGGGCTATAAATACACAACATCTGTCAAAAAGCGGGCTGGAGTGGATAAGTTAGCATGTCACCTCCCATACAAAGATATTATAGATTTCTGCATATCTAGAGAACTTTAACAGTTATTGCCAATTTTCAGGATTGACATTAAAACACATTTATGTGTAAAATCGTTTTAAATACAAAATTCTCTTCTTCACTAAACACTTAAATGAAACTTAAGTCACCGATGTGGTACATTTAAATTCAACTTGAGTTTCCATTGGATTAACTTACAAAAACAACAGACAAACTTATAAGAATCAGCTGTTTTCTGAGACTACCTTGTAAATAACTACACTTTTTTATGACATTTTTTTGTATTTAGTAGTACTACCATACTTTTATCTTAATTAAATAAGACTTCATATAAAACTCAAAAAATCAATTTGTAATTAAATACGATTTAAGTTTTTATGAAAATTAACATAATATAGATTTAAATACTATCCTGAAAATTGGGCATTAAAGTGTTAACATTTTTAGCATATTTTGGCCTGTCTAATGCCAGATTTAGCTGTAAACATTTTTTAAAACCTGGCCGCACTGCGTGTAATCGTCAATAGACCATTTTTGTACCCAAAAATCGTCCAATTGGCGATAAATCGTCAAGTCTGGCAGCCATGACCATAAATCCCATCAGTGGTGTCTGTATGCATAGCTGCCAGATTTGACGACTTATCGTCATTTTGACGGTTTTTGGTTATAAAATGGTCTATTGCTGATAGGACGATTTATACCCTAAATTTAACGATTTTTCATATGACAAATTTGGTTCAAATTTACAAACGGTTTAAATATAATTTCACATTTTATTAGATAATTTGAGTTTTTTGCATTATTTGATTGGCAGTGATTTTCATGTTGTATCATATAAAATACGATTTTTTTCGAAACTAGCCCAATGAGTACTCCATGGGGTAGTGAAATAGAGTACTTTCGAAACTAACTCCTAAGAGTACTCCATAGGGTTGTGAAATAGAGTACTTTCAAAACGAGTATTTGTGGGTGGTCTATGGTGTAGCGACATAGAGTAGCTTTGGGGGTACCCCAACGTAATGCATAGCTTGGTTACGTGTTCCAGCCCTAGGATATCGCAATGTAAATTGGAGTATGTTTTTTACATACATTTATGTTAGATATTGGAGTAGTCCATACACGCATGTATAGAGTAGTCTCGTTTTTTGTAGGGCAAATTGAAGATTTTTTCCTCGAAATTTGACGATTTTCGACCAATTTTATCTGGCAGCTATGTCTATATGTTAAAACACGGTTTTTTTAATTTTCATGCAATAAGCATGGGCGTGGCACTATTAAATTTTAACATTTTATTATTATTCTAATCTATATTTTTGTGCAATAACTGAATTTGTTGTCTTGTTTTGACAAAAAATTTAACGTTTTTGAAAGATATGCGTAACTTGTTTTTTTCTTCCCCTGGCAGCACTTCTGTATTTAACCATATTTTTGAAAAAAGTTGGCAGCAGTGGCATTCTAATAAAAAATCACTCAATTTTTTAGGCTTTTCGAAAAACACTCAAAAGTATTTCATTTTCATTCATGGCATTGCCATTGAAAGGTGTGGACGTGTGAACAGTGTGCTTAAAGCGTATAATATTTTTCCCAAATTTGTCGTATCAATATTAAAAACGAGCAAAAAATAAATTTTTTATACTTTGTGCAAAAAAGTCACGCAGCTAAAAAAAGGTTTTCATCTATCAAGACAAGTAATAAAACAGTTTTCACAAAAATGTATTTAATTGCGGAAATCGTTTATAAATATCTACCTACTACCTATATTATTAAATTTTTTTTTGTCAAAACTTTTATTTTTCTTATGTCAAAGACTAGTGATGTTACAATTTCTCTTAATTAAAATAAAACAAAAATTAGTTTTTTAAAACTAGCCCGATACTCCATATGACTGAGTATTTTAAATTTATTTTTTGTATATAAGTACTTTATGTATTAATAATATTTAAAACGAGAAAAAACAAAGTGAATTAAAGTAGTGTAATCGTACACATACACATGTATGTACGTATGCAAGGCTTAAAGAAAAATGAAAACTCGTCATCGTTGTTAGTAAGTGAGTGTGAATGTTTGTATATTATTTTACAAAAACAACAATAAAAGAATAATAGACAAGTGTAGAAAAAAAAACAAAATAAAAGTTAAATACCTAGTAGGTATTTTGATCTTTTTACATGGAATATCAAAAACAGATGAAAAACAATGTTATTATTTTCTGTCCATAGTATGGTTTAATTAATTTGTTTATAATTTATTAATTATTGTATACCAATTTCAAAATTGACCATTCGCTATCATAAGTAGAAGTACAAACGTACATATAAATTAAAAATTATTTGGAACTGTATTTACAAAAAAAAAAAAAAAAAACAAAATCACTATAAAAACCTGACCAATTTTTAGAAATAGGTTTGAGGTGAATTCATTTGAACCATGAGTGTGTGTGACATACATTTTGAATTTCTACAAATTCATAAATAAAGATACAGCGTGGTTGATGTTAATCTTTAAAAACAATATACAATTAAATAAATAACACCATGTTTTTATAAAAAAAAAATGCAAATAAACGAATCGCCGTAATAGTCGTTTAAAAAAATTTCGTTTTCAAATTTAATTTACTAAATTTGCATACACACACTCGCACGAACATTTATTGCAAACCCTATTTAATTTCTCGATCAGAGCTGTCAGATATTTTTTTCACATTCGTCACCAAATAGTTGAACGAAAATCGCCAAGATTTTATTTTAAGATTTTTGGTAAAAAAAAATTCGCCAAAAATCGCCTAATGGAAGTTTGATATAAAAAAAGTAATAAAGTAAAGATATATAAAAAGTAATAATAAAGGTAATTAAATTTTCTACATTAAGCCTAATTCTTGTAGTATTTGTATATTGTAGTATTTAAAATGTTTTAAAATAAATATCTTAAAACAGCATTTGTGAAATCAGTAAATTGAATAATGCAAAAATATAAATTTTTCAAAATCATTTTAGCGTGATTTTCCATGTGAAAATAACTGAGAATATGATCAAATTAATAATGTAACGATCGACAAGATATGAAGTAGATCATAAATGTCACAAAAGTTGTACATATTGAAATTGGATATTAATGAGACTTCCTAGAAAATACGAGTACCTAACCAATATCCAATAATTGCAGTCAACACAGATTTCTAAACCATTTCATTACATGAATTATTGTTAACAATTTACTTCTAAGCAAGATTTGTTTTTGACTCTATATCAAATCGGTTTTCAACAATTTCAAGTGAATATTTGATTTAATTTACATAAAATTATTTTAATGAAGAAAGGAAAAAGGAAGAAGGAGAAAAGATGTAAATCAATTAGAAAAAAAATAATCATTCGCAACAACAAATTTCGATCCACCAAGTAAAAGTACCATTTGGCTTAAAGATTGATTTAAAGCCGTGTGTATTTGCTGAAGTGCTTCCACTCAAACAGAAACTTGCGAAAGTCTGCTTCCAGAAGTAGTTTTTAGAAGTTCTAACGACGAACTTGGTGCAAGAAATTGCAGACGTGCTTCCATACAATGTGAGTACAGCTTGCAGTAGTTTGCTGTTTTTTTTACTATTGACAGTATAAAAATGTCGTGGTGATAAATTGGGAGCTGCGGCACGTAGATTTAAGTTTCCAAAACACATAATTGGAAAAATTCGGACCGCAGATACCATGCACTGCAATTTTCGCTGGTTCTTCTTCTTTATAATTGTTTTTGTGTTTACATTGTGCAACTTTTATCGCAGCAAATTTTTCTGTGCCACCGAACTAATACATTTTTCGTCAAATTATGTGTACTAAATATTTTTTGTATTTTAAATACACGACTTAACTGTATTTTGTATTTTAAATACATCAAAGCATGTATTTTGTCCAACCCTGATTATTACCGTTATCTTGGTTTACGTTTTTGTGTCGAAAGTTGAGACTTTAAAAAAATGGTATCGTGATTAGCAAAAATGGCAACAAATATATTTCTGCCTGTTTGTAGAACGCGAGCGCTAAAGTGACTCGTTTAACTTGCATATAAAACAAAAACAAATTTTGAAATTTTGTTTTAAATTGTGTAAAACGCAACGCAACACCCAAATTACAATTAAAGCAAAAATAAAGTCAAAACTATTTCATAATTTGTTTGTTGCTTTGTACAGAAATTCATACTGCGTTTTAAAAATTTTAACGCCACAAAATATGCAGCTTTTGAAATTTAAAAATTCAATATGAATTTCCGTAGAAAGCAACAACAAAATTATAAAATATTTTTGACTTTGTTTTTGTTTTCGATATAATTTTTGGAGTTGAGTTGCGTTTTACATAATAAGGGCCTTAATGAAAGTTAAGCGAGTCACTTTTGCGCTCGCGATCTACAAACAGGCAGTTTATGTTGTATACAACACTGTTTACAAATTATATTACAAGAAAGTTATCGTGGTTGGCAGCGTTAACGTTGGAGCTACTAAAGTAGCAAGTTGCCACTTTTTCGACTTCTTAGATACTACTACAAAATTCACCCAATCGTGACACTTTTCGTAATTCATGCCACTTTTATGACACTTTGTACTAAATTAAGAGATACTTTTTTTGTACATTCTGTGCCCATGTTCTGTAACTCCCACGGCGAGAAACTTTTCGATTGAAATGTGAGAAATGAAACGGAAATGCCATAAATTGAAACAAACAGCTGTTTTTCTCACTTAACTGTGTCTGTAACATTGTTGGCGAGTAATAAATGTCACGTAAGGAAATTTCTCGCCAATATACTGAAAAAGTGTGTATAAAATTTTTGTGAGAAAGTTCCCGCTTTGCACTGTCAAATAAACTCACTCGTAAAAACGGGGTGAGAAAATTTTGAACACTTAAAAATAAATAAAAAATGCAAAATGCAATGAATATTAACACGGAAGAGATAAGTATTATGTTCTTGGCAGATTTTTTCATTGTTTAATTATTTGGCATAACATTTTTTAAAAATAAACGAATGTTTTCAAATCAATTTGTTCATCAATAAACATTAAAGTCGCACTTTACATTTTTTGGTATAGCCGACGGTTGTTTTTTCGCCGCCGTCAACGATATGTTTGACTGGCGTTCTCAACATCTGCAATTTCTAATCGGCGTCGAGTGGGATATTATGACATTTTTAACGTAACGACGTAATCTCTTTTGATAGTTTTCGACATGAGTTACAGACACACTTTTTTCTCATTTTTCGAGAAACGATGGAATATTTTGTTTCACATGTTTTCGATGCGAGAACTTGTCACCAAAGTTACAGAACATGGGTACTGAGTTACAGAACATGGTACTGTTTTATTAAAACTCCTTAAACGGTTTAAATATATATGTATGTAAGCAAGCTTAAATAAAAGTTTGTTGTCATGCGTGGTTGGCTTATGTATATCTTGCGAATAATTTATGTACAAATGTGTACATGTTAATTATTCTAAATGCGTATACTATAATGAAATAAATACTTATACCATGGCGTATATTTATACCGGCCATACGGTACACAAGTTCAGTGCTCAAGTCTGGCTCTGTACAGTGCATTTGCGTAGTGTTTGATGGTGTTTTTGCTACTTACGCAGTGAACTGAGTAAAAATCAAAACGATTTTGATAAACGCTCAAGTTTGTTAAACTTGTGTAGTGTATGTTAAAAATGTTGAGCTTGGTCACGGTTTTTAGAATAATGACTATAAAATTAAGGCGAAAAAGTGCAGGATACTCCTGCTCAGAGTCCAGATTAAAACCCAATTCAAAGTTTATAGACTTATCGGAAAAAGTACTGCCAAATGGAGTCCCAAAAACCAAGGTGACCTAAAAACTGTAATTTTGTAGAAATGACATAACAAACCGACAGAATAAGACTTTCAATTATATTACTTCATAAAACGGCGTCTGCAAGACGTGTTGATGCCAATGATGGCCACACAAAAAAAAAAACGTGTGTTATTACACGCGGTTCAGACGTTGATTTTTTCCATGTTTTTTAAGACATGATTTTTACTGTTTGTTGGCGAACGGTGTAGAGAATCAAGCGGGGTATAGAAAAAAACACGTTCTCTGTTCGCTGTGTCTTTTTTTATATTTTTCTTTGCACACATTCGTATTTTTGTTATGTTGCTTCATTTTATTTCAATGTGGCAACATCTCTTTACAATACAAAACATTGAGCCCATTTAAATTGTTTGTTTTTATAAATAAGCAAGTAAAGAAGAGTTACCGATAATGGGGAAAAATCAACCCTTAAATCATGGGGAAAAAATCTTCGTTTAAATCTGTTGTATTTTCGGAAGCAACTTTCAAAAGGAATTAAAAAAAAGACATGGTTTTTAAATCACGGTCTAAATCTAGTGCTGCGTTTTCTCTTAGGGCGCCGCGTTTTCTGTTGTCCAAAATATCTAGCAAAATAGGTGCATGTCGTACGTGACATAAAACGGAAGTGATTTTGGGGTAGATGTAAAAAAAAATTCGAAAATCTGCGAATTGTGGGAGGTATTTTTCCTTTTTTTAATTTTTAACATTAAACCACTTTTTCTTTATAATCCGTAATTGGAAAAAACATTTTTTTCTGAATGGTTTTATAATGAACAAAATGTAATATCGTTCGTTACATATTTTACGTGACAGATTTTTCTCTTATAGTATACGAAATGTTTCTGGCAACATTTTTCTTACAACTGCGAAATAATATAAGCTGCATTTATTTGACGTGGACTTTAAGGCAAATGAAAAAAAGTTTACACTTAATATTAATATTAAACAGAAAAACATTACACAACCGGTTACAGTTTTTCATCCATATTTACTTCCATTTTTATTATATTTTTTATTAAAAATAATTTACTTTTAGGTAAAAAACATGTGGGTTTTGTTTACATACGCAAAACAATGTCGTATACTTTGAAAGATTAAAAACGTCAAATTGTGAAAACTCGCGAGATAGGTAACATTGATACATGTCCTAATTTTCGCATGAAATAATAGTTGTTGCTGAACATTTTTCAAGAATTGGAATAGGAAAATTAATGCTAAATATCTCAGAAACGATGAAAAATTTTGTGTAATAGGGGTTGGATTCAGAAAGAGGGTATTCAATCCACAACACCCAAAATAGTACGCAAATATACTGTTTCTTACACTTTGTACTGATTTTTGTACAGTTAATTTGGTTCAGTCTACAAAAAAAAGATATTAAGAAACGCCCTGTTAAAGTAATATATATTTGGGTGTTTCAAATGGTATGCTATCAATTCATATTGTCATAATATCCTAATATTTTACAATACAATACAAAATCTATTAAACAAATCTATTGTTAACTGGCAGTTATAGTAATGTTTAGCTGAACTTTGTGAAATTGGTCTTAATAAATTAAAAATTGTTTGAAATTCGAAATTTCATCTAGAAAACAATAATTTTCTCAAATATTATAGGATTTGTGCAACTATGTGTCTGTATTGAAAATTGTTTTAAATACCAATATGTTTAAAGAAAATCCTACTAACACAATCAATGAATTAATTTTTAAGCAAAGTTAAGTTTTCTTTCTTTGTCTCTTTCGATGTTAGTTATTCTTATATGGTTTACAGCATTGATATTGTTTCCGGTCTTTACATTTTGAAAAAAAAACGGTTATTTTTGCATACATTTTATAACAAAGTACTAAACTAAAATATTTAAAAATTATACACTGTAGCTTTTGTGAATAAAATCAAAAGTTGTAAACAGATTTTTTTATTTATGGCTTGTTTTGATTGCAACTTTGTTTTTTATATGTATCGAAAAATTAGAAGATTAGCTGCATTTTCCAATTTTTTATGAATTTTTAAAAAACAAAAATTTCGAAATTTTGCTAAAAAATTAATTTTTTTCCCAAAAAAAAGAAAATAAATTGTAAGAATTGTAATATAAAATTTAATCTTCAAATGAAAATACATTTACATATAGTTAGAAAATTTAAACTAGTCATTTTCGGGTTTCTGCGGTTCAATAATGCAATAACCACTTGTATGAGTATAAAGAAATTTGCATAACTTTTAAACTAATAGATGTCCCATATTAAAACTTTTACAATATAATAAGGACACTAAACGGCAATTTCGGTTAAAAAAGAAAACAAAAATTATTATTAAGTAAGAAAAATTTTGATTTAAAATTGTAATTTCCAGTTTTGCAGGTGGTAAAATAAAAAAAAAATTTTTTTTCTCTAATAATTTTTTTTTTTTATAGATCAATCGATTTTCTATACACTTTTTTTTTGGTTGATTAGTTTTTAGCTCGACAAAATAATTTAAAAAACATTTTTTTTTTGAAAACGGCAACACTTTACCACTCCGTAACTCGACAAATAAACACCATAAAAAAAAATATTTCGCACACTTCTTCATATCTACTAGAACCAGTGTTGTCAAAACTAAATGAAGGAAAAATGCTAAATTTTTAAAAAAAAAATGCTAAAAAAATGCAAAAAAAAAACGCTTAAAAAGTCCTAAAAAATATTATAAACATATGTAAACGTAAAAAGAAAAACAATTTAATTTGACATTAATTTTAAATTAATTAGCATGGTGTAAAATAACATGAATTACGGCCAATTTTACCATATTCAGTTATAGGAGTATTAAAGTGATTTTCAGTAAATTATAGATCGCTCATCAAAAATATTAAAAAAAAACTTAAATTAAACCGAATCTCAATGCAGTGATACAATTTAATTAAAATTCAATGCTTTTTTAAATGATTTTACAAAGGACGCTTACGTGAGGCCTATGGTACAATATAATAAATTTTAGTGCCATTTCCAGTCCAAAATTCAGTGAGAATCGGTACATTCTGCCATGACTTTTAATTGGTGTAACAAAAACATAAATTTTCTAGGAAGGTTGTTCCAAATTATGGTTCATAACTCTTTGTACTAAGCCGATTTCAGATAGATTTCAGTCCCAAACTGCTTTGGGGAACAAGAAAGAGTTAGACAGCAATATTGTTTCAAAAATTAATATTTCAAAAGTAAGCGTGTTTTAACAGACGGACAGGCAGGCGGACATGACTAAATCAAGGGTCTTATATGAATATTAAAAATGTTTCACACGAAAAGACAAACTAAGTATTCCCTCATTCACCACTAGTGGTAGAGAGTATAAAAATCACATAATTTTTTAACATTAAAAAGAAAACAAAATACATAGATGCAAAAATTGATCTTAAGTTAATAAAAAAATAACGCAACTTTAAAAAAATTTATATTGAATCACATTTAAAAGTTAACTTGGTTAAAATAATTAAATTCCGTTCATTCACAATTTATATTTAAAATATCAAAAATAAAATTTTCATTTTATATGTATTATTATTTATGTACTTACATGTTTGCACATATAATAAAAAGCTATAAATTAATGGAAAAAATAAAATGTATCACTTAAAATAAAAAATGCTAAAAAGTGCTAAATAATTTTGGAAAAATGCTAAAAAAAAAGCGCTATATGCTAGAAGGGTCTTTTTTCATGCTAAATGAGTTTAAAAATGCTTGATCTTGCATTAAAAATTGGCAGCAGTGACTAGAAATATAGTTATGGCAGCAGTGACTAGAACTATAGTTATGCCTAGGGATTTTCAGTTGTTTTCAATTCCCGCTTTCCCGGGAATTTATTGCGGGATTCCCGGGAAATTTTGAAGAAAATCTTTTTTTAAAACTAGTAAATTTATATCAAACTTGTGTCTTTAGTTGTTTTATCCAACTTAATTTCACTACAATATTAAAATTTTCTACAGCTTAAGGCTTTTAAACGAATTTTTGAGAATGGGCTTTATATTATTATAAATTATAGACCTATCGTCACGAAATTTTATTTCTTGTCCTGGCAAATTGAAGTGTACATTTTACAGCATTATTAAAAAGCTTTGCGTAGTAAATTGTTTTCCTAGATTGTGTTTCATACGCGGCATTTCAAGTGATTTTGAGTCTAATAAAAGTAGAAAGTAGAAATTTGTGTGCATTTCGCCACAAATTAATGTTAGTTTTAGTTGAGTTTTTAGGAAGGTAGTTCCACATTTGGGTGCATAACTCTTTTCCTACTGAAGCGATTCTGCTGGAATTCAATCCCAAACAGCCTAGAAAATCTAGAAACAATTTGACACCCAAATGGCAAATTCGGCTTAGAATTAATAAAGGACTAATACTAAAAATAGTTTATGGGACGTTATATGAATATTCAAAAAATATCCCATGGAATGAAAAACTTACCTTCATACACCACTGCTGATTAAGGGCTATAAAATTGTAAAATATATGTTATTAAATATATGTAGTAAATAAAATTTCTACTTTCTGCTGAATTTGTTAAACGGTAATATTGTTTAAGAATTCCTACTTCGTAATGTTGAGTTTTCAGTTTCTTGATTCAAATTTAATTTACTGCTGTAGAAAAAGCGCTTTTTGGTTATAAATATTTTTCAACGCTGAAATTTGGCGCGTTTTGATAGGTGGAATATCGCGTTTTGGTTATACAACGTTGACAGCGTTGCCGACAGCACTGGTATACAGGATCGTCAAATTTATTTTGACCTTTTTCACCAAATTTAATGTAAAAAATCGCCAAAGCCTTTTTTAATAGTTGTTGACAATAAAATATACATATGTATATTTCTTAAATTAAATAATAAAAATTTTTTTTTATTAATCCTAAAATATAAATTTGTTCGGAATCGCTGAAATTCGCCAAAAATGGTCGCCTTGATTTTTATTTAAAACAGAGTAAAAAAGATTATAATATCACAAAAAGCGCAAAAAAGAATTTTTGTGGTTAGTATTTAACAAATATCTAAAACGCTATACACTTTATCGTCAAGATATTCTCTTTAACCCATTTTTAGCCACAAAAGCCAAAAAAATTTTTGTGTGCCAAAATTTTTTATGCAAGAATGTGCAAGCGTGTGATAAAATAAAAGTGTTTTCCGTGAGAGCGCGTGACCAACTTTTTGCCCGTGGCAGTGCTTGACAAAAAATTTAAGGTCCTTAAGAGGGAGAGAAACTTCCAAAGATCGAATCAAAAAAAATTCATTATTTTGGCTAAAAATTAGTTTTGCCCAACAAAAGGAAACATTTTCTATGATGCGATGGTACAAAAGTGCTATTTACATTCATATAATATATAATTCGTAATAACGCCTCAATAAGTTTGAAGCATACTATTTCGAAGGCGAGTTTTAGTGGATTTCGTTATTGAAAATACTCTTTCAACACAGTCACAGTTAGGCTTACCAGCATATAAAGACGAAGTGGTACGTACCAGCAGTATCCTTATAGATATAAAGTTTTGGCCAAACAGATTTAAATTAGATGGAATACCATAATTCAAATAATATTTCCAACAAACAGACGGTAAATTTGTCGATTCTCAAAACAAATTTATAGCTCATCTAAAATAGCCAACAAAATCGCCATATGTTTTATAAACCGCCATGACGCCAAATCGAAAATTAGGACGCCAAACAATTTTTAAAATCGCCACCTTTGGCAAAAGATCACCACATCTGACAACCCTGCTGGCATATTGTTGGGTCTGTACACGGTCAAGCATTATCAAGCGCTATGGTAGTATAAGTGAAAATGTGTTTGCATGTGTGTCACCGATGATGCTGGATGGAAAATCAAAAAATTAGATATTAAGGCGAATAATTCGTCCAGCCAGCGCTGCCATATATATATTTTAAAAAACTTCTTATATTTGAAAAAAAAATTTTTTTTTAAGAAAAAACTTGTTTTTGTACACAGAAAAAATTATTACATTTCTCCAATCACCAAATTTATTCCAAATTCATAATATCAAGCAAACAAATTGTTGATTTTGCACCTATTACCAAAATGATCATATTGATTACTAAAAATTTTAAAAAATATTTTCAATAAATGATATTTTTAATTTTAATTAAAAAAGTGATAAAAAAAACTTTGCCATTTCAAACAATGTGTTAATTTATTTAAATAAATATTGACAATTCCCAACAACAATTCTACATGTTTAAATTATTTTATTTTAAACGAAAAAAGTCAATTAAGATTTTTTGTTATTTAATTAAAATTTTAATTGAATATTTATTTCAAAACAACTAAAATGTTAATTAAATCAAAATTTCTTTCAACAAAAAAAAAAAAAAAAAAATGATTGATTTAATTATCACATTTATTAAATTTTAATACTTTTTAACCCATTTTTTTAATTGATAAAACAGTTTTTTCTGTGAAGAAAACACAAAAATTTATATAGAATTCATTTTGTTTAAAAATAAAAAAATTTAATAAAAAAAAATACACAAAAATTTATTTGGAATTAATTTTTTTTTTAAATATGGAAATAAGTAAATAAGAGTAAATATTTTTTTGACCAATAAATTAGTTTACAAGGAAATATTTATTAAAAACCTTAAAGGTGATAAAACTTTAACGTGTTTTAGAAATTCATTATTAAAACGAACTTTACAAAGTTCAACATAAAACTTTAAAGAATAAACTCTTTAGAGGCAACCATAATGTGGTTGTAACTTGTTGGTCGAGGCCTAATTTAACAATAATATGGTTGTCGGTGACAATACTATGGTTAAATTAAACTTAATATGCTTAAATATTTTTTTAAAAATAGTTTTGTTGGAGGTGACCATATTTAAACATGTTTTTTCTCTGCATGCAGTTATGTTATAAAGTAAAGATTCATTTAAGAGTTATTTGTATCAAATATTATCTAGATATCACCAACTATATGAGATTTTTTGTCTTAAAGAGATTTAAAGGAAGGTCGCTTAGTTTTATATTAATATAAACATATAATAGGAAGATAAAGCTATTATCGGGCGTGATATTTGTATGAGAACTTTGCTAAAATGTGAACCAATTCCAAAAAAATTTAATCTGAGGTAAAATATTATTTGACCGAATTTAATCTAAATACGAATTTAATCTTAATTAGGTGGTTTATGGATACAAAAGGTCTATTTCGGAAAGAATTTTGTTTGAGGACTATGTGAAATGATAGACCGATTCTCTACATTTTTAATAGGCTTCGTCCTTATGACGTAGAAAGCGTATTTATCAAATTTGCTACAAAATTGGAAGATGTACAGACAACCAGCCAGACGAACGGACGGATGGCCATTAATTGATCACTTTAAATTGCATGTACTACACACATCAGCAATAACGTATATAATTGTTGTCTTAATTTTTGTTTGTTTGTAAAATTTTACAGTTTGGAATATCATTCATCTTTAATAATTGTTCTGACTTGCAATTGCAGAATGTAAATAAAATCTAGATGACCAAAATTTAAACAAGTCTTTTGGTATACAGATATACATATATTAAAACAAAATAGCCATCAGAATTTAAAAAAAAAATCCATTCGCTGCGAAGGCACTTGTAGGCATCTAAAATAAAAAATTCAACTTGTATTAAATTATGCTTTAAAAAGGTGAAATATTCTCTAAAAACATAAAAAATGCTTAAAATAGGCTTTTTTAATTAATAATCGATGCCACAACTCATAAAAAGCCCTAAACGGATTAATATATTCACCCTTATCGTCGTTGGCAAATTTAAAATAGGCCTGCGTCTGTTTGGTAATAGATTAAAGGAAATAAGTTCACGTTTTCTTAATTTATTACCAAAAAGTCGCCAGGCGTATTTTAAATTCGCCAACCACGATAAGGGTGATTGTTTTTGCTTTCATTAATCGCAGAAGTAAAAACATGCAATTGCATATTTACGGTTTCCCTGCTGATAAATAATTATCAAAAACTAGTCAAACTTGACAAATTCAGCTTGCAAATGGGTGACATAAAAAATTAAAAAAAAAAAAAATATTCGCACAACCTGTGTTCTTTACAAAAAACGACTCACTCATTACAAGACCTATTATTTCTCATCAGCAATCTTGTAAACTTTCACTTGCTGATTTTCTTGACATTTACGTTCTTACAAAACGTCGGACTTACTTAATAACTTTTAAACCTTTTGAAAAACTTCTTAATCGGTGCAGAGTCCCTAGAGGGCTTACCAACATTTTTTGGGTCGAAGCTAAAAATTTTAGTTTTTTAAATTTTTTTTGGCAGGTAAAATATCCGTGAAAACTCTTGATTGATTTATATAAAATTACAAATAGAAATCATTACAAGCAACCTATTTGTTATATATATTTTTTTTAACAAAGTACGGGGGTACTGTATACAATGACAGTACAACCATTTCGATCGTTATTGTTGTTTTAAATATGGGCTGTCGTACCATACATTTTCCCTACAGCAATAAAAGTTCAAATGAAAAAAGTTGAAAGAAAATTTAATTTCAGTACTCGATTTTTTTTTGTTTCCTCCGATTTTTGAGAATATTTATTTTAGTTTCAGGCATATGATCACAAGGAAAACTCATAATTTTTTGTTTTTGCAGTTTATACTAAATTGTCAAAAACATCTGCCTATAAAATATAGAAAACTAAGTACATATGAGTAAGTTAAAACCACTTGCACACCACTTATAAACGCGCCTAGAATAAGTTAATTTGACAATTTTTTATGAAAAAATTGACGATGTTTTATCAATTTTATCTGGCAACTATGCCTGTGATAATTGTAAAAAAATGTATAGAGAAAAAAAATTCTGAAGTCCTTCAGAGGCGAATTTAACTGAATTCGCCTTGAGTCCTTTCTTGTTTCAAAGGTTTAATGTGTGTGTGTGTGTGTGTGTGTACAGTATATTATGTTTAAATGAAGGGAACAACATGGAAATGGTCTTATATTAAAATACAGTTTACATGTTTTATGGTACAACAATCAATTTAGTTTATTCAGACGCTTCGTTAGATACGCTTGTATTTTTATTAAACACAGATGCTTACGCTGATAAATAGTATAGCTTACGTTTTTTTTTTTTTATTCGGGCCGTAACCATTTTTAGAAAGCATAAAAAACATCATCAACTTACTAACCGACCTGCGGTAATGATAAACGCGATAATAGTTTTACCGTCATTTAAAAAATATTAAAATATACGCCAGTGATTTATTTAAAATAAATGTGCAATATTAAACAAAAATTTAGGGTGTATTACTGTGTTCTAAAAATTTAAAATACTGCATTAAAATAAAAAATGGAAACATCTTTGTAGTTTAATAATAAAAAAATGAGTTTATTAGTTTGCAGTATGTTATAAAAAAGAACGTTATTGGACTAAAAAGCGGATTGTAGGTATATTTATAAATACAAAGAATTTTCAAAAATAAATGAGTTTTTGTTAAAAAAAAACTATCAAAAATAAAGAAAATAAGAAACAAGTCAAACTTCTCTTAAATAACAAGTACCTACTAAAAATAATAATAATAATAAAAAAAAAAGAAAAACGAAAATTAAGTTTTGGCGATGTCCGAATCGACGGAATCGCCAGGAAAACAACAAAAGGCTGCTCAACGACGCCAGTTGGTAAGTTTTTATCTCTTCTGTTTATTACAATTGCAAAATGTATTTAAAACAATTATATTTTACAAAAAAAAATTTTTTTTTGATTTATTGTGTGTTTTTTAACATATGTATTTATCTAGCTATTTTATGAATTCTATGTTAATTGAAAGTAAATAATATTAGTTAAATGAGAAATATATATAAATGCATTTACATGAATGTGTACAATGCGTACGCGCACTTGATAACTGTGCAGCGTAAAATTAAGTTTTGTGTTTCTTCTGTTGAGAAAATAATATAAAAAACTATTTATTCTTTTATGCCGAGACTGGCCTATGTGAACAGAAACGAGTCTGGCAAAGTAATGAAACGACCAATTTAAACTTACGCCGCATGACGAATTATTTTCGCTTTTGTTGTGATTGTTTTTTTTTTCATTTCTATTCCACACGTTGTTGTCTTCTTTATCAAATATGTATTCGCTTTCGTTAAAATACTCGCTGAACTACTAACAGTGATGGGATTTTAAAATACAGTGAAATCCCGTATGATCGAAAGGACTATTAAGATGTTACCGAATAATGGACATATCCTCTTATTAAATAACGCTGCGGGGACCAGGCAATACTGTCTGTATACAGGGGGTGTCCGCTTAAGGAAGATGTCCGTTAAGTACGTCTTTATTTTGTTCTGAACTTGTAGTATGTTAGTTCTACAAACATGCATGGATTCCATTTCTTCTGACGCTGGCTTATATCCTCAAAGGGGAGGTTGAACTTCACATCCGTTGTTTGACAAACAGTTTTTTTTTTCAATACAGCAACATAACGCGGCCTTACTGTGTTTAACCAATAAACAATTTCGTATACATACAAGAATATGACTCGTGTAGAGTGCAAAATGTTGTCGCTGTTTTGTTCAAACATTTGTTCTATGAATGAAAATGTTGCTCTATAAATAAACTCATCAATATAGAGACCGACAAAGTCATACATAGAAATATTTTAGTATTGCAAGTGAGAATCAGGGTTGTGAACTATTTCTGATCAAAAAGCTCCGTGCCTCTAATCAAAGAGCGCTAAATAAATTTTAAATAAAAAACTTAATGAAATGTTTGACAAAAAAATCGATTTAAATAAAAATATATGAAATATTAATCTTTTAGAGCGCTTAACTCAAATCCGTTCTTAGTTGTTCCTATCATGTATAGTTTTTTTTATGGGCTAGATTAATATTTCGCCCGAAATAAAACGGTGATGCTAAGACATTTGATCATAAATTGAGAACGATTTGTGCGATGGTGATCATTTACAAAATGATTAGGAATACAATTTTCTTTGAGTCATGCAAATATTTTTAAAATTTTCAAAATTAACGCCACTTATTCCGAAATTTGTTTTCAAAAACTCATAAAAAAAATTATAAGGATTTTACATTTTTATCATTTATCAGAAATCCAGGTATATTACGAATAAAATAAGCCATGAAATCATGAAAATCAGTAAACAAAATGATAACTAGACGTGATTGAATCAAACTGTTCTCTCTTCCCCGACTTTTTTTTGCCGACCAGTGTTTGTAAGACATAAACATTTTTAAAAAGCTTTTTTATATATTTATATATTTGATTCACAACATTGGCAACAGTGCTGCCAAAAGACTTCTTGTAATATTTAATTTCTAGAAAATTCTTCTAAATCGGTTAAAAAGAAAATTAAAACGTTTAATCAACGGTTTCCAAATTGGGGTATGCAGTACTTTGATCAAAATCAGAGTTCGGCAAAACTGCAAAACTAATTTTTTGCCTCTAAATTATCAAAGTGGCGATTTTCCGACTTTTGTTCAAAAAGGCCGATTTTTTATAATTTGGTTTAGTATAATTTATTAATTTGGGCGACAATGCAATACTTATTACATTATAAATAGACAACTTTTTAAGATATAGGTATAGATATGTAGAAGGTCATAAGCATCACCACCCAGAGGATCTTTGGTGCAGCCTATGTATCTCACGATGTCAGGTTCAGGCTACGTATAAAGCCTATTAATCTGCCTAGTGAAAGATCATAAAAACTGGGCTCATCATTTTCCCCCCGAAAAATTTCCGAATGGAAGTCCCCAAGGCGGGACAGATATTCTGGCGTTTCGACATCAAAAACTGTTATTAAGTAAGAAAAATATTTCACTATAAAGAACTAAAAGCCAAAGCTAAAAGAAGAAATAATTTTTAAATCTGCATCAATTCAATTAAAACTTCTTTTTCTATAAAAAATGGATAGGATATGTACTTAGAAAAGAGTAAAGGCAAGTTAAATTTTTATGTATACACTATTAATGAAAATAATTTAAAAAAAAATTTCCAGCAAATAGAATTTAGGAATTTTTAGTTCTCATGTTGAGGATAATTTTTATTATAAATTTTAATATTAATTCGAATGTGTATTCTAAGTCAAATTTTTTTATTAAACTAAATTTTCGATGTTCCCTTGAAAATTTATCTTTGCAAGTTCATAATTCTTTTTTGAAGATTATTTAAAATTAAATTATTCAAACTGTTTTGATGGTGATATTAAAAAGGATTTAATGAAAATGTAAATCTCATATATGTACCTATAGAATATTCTTAGATATAAAAAAGTTAAAAACAAAAACTTTTATAGCCAATCCCACGATGTCTAACGTTAACGTTCGCATAGAAAATTGCATATAAAACAAAAACAATTTTTAGAATTTGAATTTTAATTTTCTATACGAACGTTAACGTCTGACATCGTGGGATTGGCTATTAATTAACTACAATTTATATGCACATCGTTTATTTCGATTGAGTTTTATTTTATATGTTATAATAAACATTAGTTAATGCTGAATTTTACCGTTTTATTATTTTTTGTTAATGAGAAAAGGTTTTATTGTATGTATTTCAAATAGGTATTATTAATTTGCCGATTTTTTTAAATAGAATTGCCGATACTGTCGAATTTTTTTAATATGCCGATTATTATTAAAATCATCTGGCACACCGACTACACGGTTTTTTTTTTACATCAACATCCGCTCACACCTTGTTAAAATAACCAAAATCATTCAGTTAGGGATGTGACAATACCACTTGGGTATCGATACTTGTACTCGATACTGTATCGGCAGTAAAGTATCGATACGTACTCGGTATCGAACAAAAAACATCGATACTTGTATCGGTCAATACTTTCATATTATTAGAGCCAGTGAAAACCAAAGTAAATGCAAAGGTACGTGGTTCTACGAACGTGATGTACATTGTATATTTAGACTCGTATATATTAATGTTTTTAAACCGGGACCGAAAATAACAGTTATTTTGAAATTTTAAAACAAAAAAAAGCATGTAGAAATAAATGTTGGAAACATAATTCAAGTAAACCATATTGATCCTTATAAACTAGTCTATGATAAAATATTATGCGTTTAAAAATGAATTTTTTTTTTGAACAAGAATAAAAGTCATTTTTATATTTTTGAATAAGCACAAATTCTAAACTATGTAAGAAATGGTGTCAACTAGGCTTTATTTGTCACACAATATAAAACAAGTATTTTTGACCGATACGAGTACTTTTTCACCGATACCTACTTGGTACTTGGTGCCAAAGTATCGAAGTCAAAAGGTCTCGGTATCGAACGAAAAGTAAGTTCTTTTAGTTACTCGTATCGTTTCATCCCTACCAGGGTTCCCAGTTTTATTTTGGGCCCTATCCCCATTATTTCTATTTTCTTATCCCTCATAAATCCCAAAATTTCCTTAAAAATAAAATGCATCATATTATGTCAAAGGAAAAATATGCATACATTGATTTATTTAAATAAATCCATTGTAATATTATTAAAACTAATGTTATTTATTCTTTGAGTTCTCAATATCTACGGACACTTGTAGATATAGTATCCATATAACAAGGGTAACGTAAAAAACGCAAAAAAATAATAATAAGGGAATCAATCTTCTGATTCATCAGCCAATGCAATTTTGTTTTACATGTTGTTTGTTTAAAAAGTGCATTTGAGATGATTGAATAAATTTGTCACAGCAAGCTGCATTATTTTTGAAGTGTTGTTTTAAGAAGACCTTTTAATAACTCATACAGCATTCTGATGCAAATTTTGTTTTTGTTTGTTTCATTATAGAAAAAAACTCGTTCAACAGAAGTAACGCTTGTTCGTTCATAAAGCATATTTAAAAATATTTCAACAAGCTCTTTTTAAGGGTTTTAAACCGCAAAAAAGACTTAAATTTGTTCCCACATATTGACCAAATCGGTCTTGCCATTGCACAAATGAAATTTATAATAATATATTATCCCCAAAAATCCCCATCGAAAAAAGTGCTTTTCCCCTAAAAAAAACTCCCCTGGGGATTTTTACGAAATTTGTATCCCCAATTTGGGAATAAATTCCTAAAACTGAGAACGCTGATCCCTACATTCAGTCTCGCACGAGCTTTCAAACAAGAAGTTGTGCTGACGCTTTTCGTTAATGCACGCTTCGAATACACAATGTTATTAAGTTCTTTATTGCTTTTATTATTGTTGTTTTGCTCCACACTATTTAATAAGTTGCGCAATATAAAATATATGGAGCAATTCTCTTATTTAATATATGCATATTAGGTCTTATCGGGATTTCGAAGATTAGGCGAATCCTGATCGGATTTCTGATTTTTAAACCCGGGATTTTTGGGATCCCGATTTTTTTTTTTATTATTATTTTTTTTTTTTAATAATTAGTATAAATACTTTTTTGTACGCGTATTGAAATTTAAATTTTAAATATTTACAAGCAGTTCTATTAACGAGTGTTGAGTGCAAAAGATGTTTTTCAACTGCATCATATCTTAACACCAAAATTCGTTCGTGTTTAGCAGATACCACGTTGGATGCTTTAATATTCTGAAGAAACTACATGAACTTGAACTAAGTACGCGCCTTTTAAAAGTTTAAAATACTACATAATTTCCAATTGTGTTTTAAAAGTTTCCAAATGTTTTTCAAAAATTTTCAAATGTATTTTCAAAATTTTTAAAATACATTTGGACAATTTTAAAAAACATTTAGAACATTTTGAGCTACATTTATAAAATTTTGAAACACATTTATATAATTTTGAAAAACATATGAATAATTTAAAAATACATATGGAAAATTTTAGATTGTATTTGAAAATTTTAAATATTAATTGGACAATTTTAATATACATTTAGAAAACTTAAAAATATATTAAATATATATATATATATATATTCATTTGGAAAATTTTAAAATACATTTCGTAATTTTAATGATCTTTATGAATTGTGATCAACATTTATAACCCTAGACACATTCGTTATGTTAACAGAATAATATTAACCGCTTAACAGAACTTATGTTAACGCTTTTATGAGGTATGAGTCCAGATTTCTGGAATAGGAGCCAACATGGGCGGACAAAAAAGAATAGGATATGTGAACAATAAGTTGCTCCATCGTTTGCCATCCTCAGAAGTCTTAACAGAGCGAGTTGGAGCGTCGCACGTTGGAGCGTTTGCCATTAAGTTGCTCCAACTCGTTATGTAAAGACTTCTGATGATTGCAAACGATGGAGCAACTTATTGCTCACAAATCCTATTCTTTTTTGTCCTCCCATGTTGGCTCCTATTTCAGAAATCTGGACTAATTCCTTCCATCAATTCTTTAAAACATTCGGCCATGTCATGGAAATGGAAATCACGTGAAATTTCTTCCTGATTTCAAAAGTAGTTTAGGTAGAGGAAAGTGGTCCTCAAAGTATGAGGTATATAAATGGAAATATTTTAATGAACCTTGAAAACGGGAGAGTTTTAAAAATTTGATCGATTTAAATTTCACGTGATTTCGATTTCCATGACATGTCTGATATTCACAACTAAAAATTATTGTTGTTGTGTTTCACATTTGTGTCAAAATGAACTTTAAAACTGTATATCCATCGTTTTCGTAAAAATATTACTAAGAGCAATATTTAAGTTATACGACAGATATTGCAGACATAGTGAATGATTTCAGTCACTTCCGACTCATTATGACAAAGGGTACGTTCCTAAATGCATTAAAACTGTGATGCAAAATGTTGTTGCTGATGCGTGATCACCAGTTGCAGCTGTGATGCTGATGCATTTTTACAGCACAACAGCTGTGCAAAGCTTACATTTTTGAACATTGGCTTAATTTAAACATTTTCATAAGCGAACATAAAATGATAATAAAAAATTTTACAATTTTATTGAAAATATTGAACTAAAAAGTGAAAATTTTCTTAATAATTACAAGAAAAAGCATTAAAAAACGAAACGATTTTTTTTTCTGTCAAAATTTATTGCATGATGCAATAACTGCCAAAATTTGCTGCGGAGTTGCGGTATCACTGCATAAAAAACTTTTGACATATGAGAGTGATGCCAAGTTTCTTACAAGGGATGCTTTTACGAACATTAAACTTTACTGATGCGCAAGTGATGTGCAACAACTGCATTTACGAACGTACCCAGAATTTATGATACTCATCTGCATTTACATACATAAACACATATACATAACTACATGTAGTTTAAAATTGTTTTTCATTATTCGGTGGTGTACCATAGTATTTTTGAACATCAAATAGTACAAAAAAATTTTGTGCTATTGTAGCAACTTTACCAACCATGATTTGTTTCCAATTCTGTTTTTAATTATTTTTTCCTCTCACTATTTTGCTTTGTCTTAATATTCTCACTAAAAATCTCTATGTACGTCAATATTCGTTTGTTATGAGAAAATGCAATATGGGCTTAAAAAATGATTTTTGTATGTATTTAAAGCTTTTTAAGGTGTAATTATCTACTATCTTCAAATTGAAAAACGAAATTTTATTTTTTATTTATTTTTTTTTAAATTAAAGCTATTTAAGCATTATATTAGTAAAAGAGATTTGACAAACGTATTGCCAGAATGAAAAATAAAATTGCGGAACATCGATACCTCTCTTTGGAAGAAAATCGATACATTATTAAATTTTTATTCTAGAATCTAAATGGTAAATCGACAATATCACTAACTTATCACGTCTATGATCTTTGTGGGTCAATTTTACCAAACTTTACTAAGAATCTATCACTTAGAATCAACCAAAATATCAGATTGTTCACATATGTATGTACATATCGTCGGTTGATAATTTAAAAGTCGTATGTGGATTTTTTGCGGTTTTGAGTTAAGATCGATCCCTTAGGTTTTCCGATCTGATCTCTCATTTGGCGTAATCAGTTTTTCGATACTTCATACGGTTTTCGAAATATGAAGTGTTGAGTTTGTCGTATGTGGTATTTGCTGAACCAATTTTCAAATTAAATGTGTTCAAACTCAATTTACTCAAAACTATCGGAATTCACATACGACAATTAAATTATCAGCCGACGATATGTATAAAATTTAACGATTAATAAATTTAACATGGGCCATTTAAAAAACATACAAACAAATTTGCATGAAGCTTCCAAATCTCCAACTCTCACTTATATAACAAAACATTGAAATTAAATACAATGTAGATCAAGTTTCATTTGCATTACAAGAGGCGATTCACATTTTTATTTTATTGCATATTCTAATAAAATTGATATTGCCACATAAATATTAGGTTTTTTAGTGTTATCATATGAAATTAATAGCAAAATAAGAAATAAACGACAAATTTTTTATTGTAGGCCAAGAATTAAAGCCAAAAATTCAGCTGGGTGACATTGACCCAACAAGGCTACAAATGTACTTAATCACTTTTTTATGTTTGTGAACGAAAACCCAAAAAACTTTTTTACTTTATTTTGCTAGTAAAAAATGGATATAGGTACCATTCCTATTAAGGATAAAAAAATCTAAGGTCGATACTGCATCAGCAACATGAAAACAAAATCAGTTCAAAAGTAAAATTCGGTCATAATGACCCATGGAATGCGGAAGGGTTAATAATAATAATAATAATAAAAAATATCGTTAAAATTTTACTTTCATTATTAAAAGTGTATATTATTTTGATACTAAAAAATTGCTCGCAACTATACATACTTACATACATAGCTCAAAATAATATTTTCTATTGAATTTTATCTTTTATTAAATGATTACAAAAATAAAATTCACAATTAAATAAAATATCTATGTACATTAGAGCGACTCAAAAAAAAAAGTGTTTTAGTTACCCCTCTGAAAATAAAGCTTTATATGTTTTATGATGATTCCCAAAATATTTTGGTTCTAGCGTTGACCATCCTTGAGCTGGACCATTTTTAAAAAGGTCTTTTTTCAGTTTTTCGAATGTTTTTGTACTTTGCTCCAAGACGACATGAATAAAATTTAGTATCATCGAAAAGAGTTTTTGAAGCAGCATGCAATGGTATATAAAACTTGACCACTTGCGACCTACTAAAATTGAGATATTAAGCTAAATACATATTTTCGTTTCGGGTTTTCATACAAATTCTACGTATGTGGAAGTAATGTTCTGCTTTTCAAATTGAATATGTTTTAAAATAACGTTAATTAATTTTTTTTTTTTTTTGTAATTATTCACATAAAACGCGAAAATCGCGATATATTTTATCTTTTTTTCATATATAGACAATATGGGTATAAAATTTTTTCATTTTTCAATTTATCAAAATGTGAAAAATACAATAAAAAAATATAAAATTAATAAAAAAAAATGTGTAGAATTTGTATGAAAACCCGAAACGAAAATATGTATTTAGTTAAATATCTCAATTAGTAGGCGCAAATGGTAAAGTTTTATATACCATTGGATGCTGCTCCAAAAACCCTTTTCGATGATAACAAATTTTATTTATGTCGTCTTAGAGCAAAGTACAAAAAAATTCAAAAAACTGAAAAAAAGACCTTTTTTAAAATTGGTCCAGCTCACGGATGGTCAACGATAGAACCAAAATATTTTGGGAATCATCATAAAACATATCAACTAGAGATGAGCGATCCCGTGATTTTTAAAGATCATCGTGATTAGTGAATGTGATTTGAAAATCACTGCTCTTTTAAACTGTGATTGTGATCACGGTTTATCAGTTTTCTGTTCTTTTAAAGCAATTGCGGCCAAGCTATATGTACTATGCGCGAGCTTTTGCAAGAGCTTTTGTAAGCACTTTACAAAGAAACAACAACAAATTGTAAGAGCTTTCAAATCTGTTTACTTTCATATACATACATACTTGAACAAATAAATTTTGGCATAAAAAATTCTAATAAGATAGAAGAGAGAATGAAAGGAACATCAATATCATTCGACATTTCATTCAAAAAACGCTATTACCTACACAAACAGTGAAATATCATAAATTTGTATATGTAACAAAATACAAAAAGAACGACTTAGAAAGTACCTGTTACTTGACAAATTTGGTCACAACTGTGATTCGTGATTTTTCAGTAACAGTGATTAAATCACAGGTACAGAAATATCGCTCATCTCTAATATCAACCTTTATTTTCAGAGTGGTAACTAAAACACTTTTTCGGCTCCATACAACTTGAGTCGGTCTAATGTACATACATATGTATTTGAAATCTATTAGATATTGCTCATTCCTATAACAATCTTATATTTATTACATACTCACTAAAAAGTACATACATATGTATGTATGTATATAATATAGATTTAATGCACTTACAAATGTACATATGTATGTATATTAACTAGTGTATTTATAATTTTGTGCAAAAATATTAACTACTTTTATATGCTTCAAGGTCCTAAATTCTCTTCTTATTTCATTTTAACCAAATGAATTGAAAAGTTGTTGCTTTTGCTGATGATGCCGCCAATGATACACACAATTGTCAAGAACTTGCAAAACAAGTTTGTTATTATGTACAAATATACATATGTACATATATAAACATAAAATCATAATAAAAAAGACAGGACCCAAAGTTGGGAGCAAAATAATAGGGTCGGCTATAACTAAATAATGTCAGAATGAACCTAAATTTTTTTTAAATTTTCTTGATATGCGCAACGTACTATAAATTGGAAGAAATGATATTCAGAAGGGACAAAGTCTTTTGTGTAAGGTTGAATTTTTATGCACATAAATATATATATAATATACATATTAAGAAGAAGGTCCGGTCATTGAATGCACTTTTAAAGACTTCATTCGAAGTCGACAATCCCAGGGACTTACATATATGTACGGTTGGGCAATATTTCAATTACTTGAACATAACATGGAATACAAATAGGTACGTATTTTATATTTATATTTTTAATACATTCCCAGGATATATTTTTTTATTTTAAATACATACATATCTCCTAATTTTGGGTATTACCATAGTATAATAAGTACCAGGTAGGTTCATTAGGAATGGTTCTCTCATTATTTACCCATGTAACGTCAAACAACGAAAAATTCAACATATTTTGCACTTTTTAGATACTGCATATAAAACTATATATTATTCATGATATTGTCTATTTGAAATTGATTTTTGATTAAAATTTGATACTACAAAATTTTTAAAATTGAGAACAAACTTTCAAATGACTCTATCTTGCACTTATTCTACCATGGGTATTACTACTTTTTCAGAAAACTCATTTACTATTAATAAATAAAAAATAAGTTGTCTCAAACATAAAGTTCTTTAGCCACAACGGACATGAACAATTTCTTAGATAGAGTCACTACTTATCTATTATTTACTATCTATCAACTAACTGAATTAATTGATGAGTTGAGTAAGAATAACGCTTTCTCGACTATCGAACTGGAATATTTAAAGAAATTTATAGAAGTATTGAAACCAATTGCTACATCTTGAGCTTACATTTTGGGCAACAATTATTATTATTTTTTCATTTCATTTATGCTTCAAAAAAGACTGTTTGTCTGATGCTAAAGGGTGCTCTTTTAAACCCGACAGATCTTAAAATTGTAAAACAATTTAGGCATATGGGCAAGGCGGTTGTTCTCTTCTTCGAGATGTATGGCGCCTCTCGAGATAAGTCTATAGACCCAAAATCAAAAATGTAAACTCGACTACAGCTCTTTAATTGCCACCTCAAATGTTATTGCAATTTTAATCCAAACCGTTTAAAAAATCAATATTTATTTCATTTTTTTTCCAAAATCTCCCACTGTGCAGCGTTTTTCTTTTTGTTGTCTTTAGATATTAGGAACTATATGTTAAGGTCGGCAAAATAGGCTTGCATTTCTGCCTAGATAAAGGGCAAGTAAGTCTCGAGAAAACGAAGGACAAAAAACTAACTGAGGTCGGTCATACATTATATCCCACTAAGGGCGACTCCTGGGCATTAATGGCACTTTTCCTTCAATATATTTCTAGTCTGTATTGAACATTATGTATGGGAGCCCCCTTAATGAATGGAGATAGCGGGTTGGTATGTTAGAAACAAATGATTGGTAATGAGAACAAAGTGGTGTTGGTCATACACTGCAGGGTTTAATAATAAAAAAATGCAAAAATTGGATCTACGAGTACTTATATATGTATGTCCCTTATAGACTCACTCTAAAACCATCTAAAAAAAATGGATGAGTACTTATATATGCATGTCCCTTATAGACTCACTCTAAAACCATCTAACCGATGTGGTCCGCAGGCAGTTTCGTGAAGATGATTTTATGCTATATATTTTTTTAAAACTAGGACCACGAGAGGTGGTAGGGGGCAATTTTGTCTCCGAAACTATCCAACAGATTTTAAAGAAATTTAAAACATATATAGATCCCAATTTATAACTGCATTTTTTTTTAAATAGGATTACGAGAGAAGATAGAGGACAATTTCTGCCTATCCGAAAGAGTCTAACCATTTGAGTGAAATTAAAGAATAGATAGATCCGCTATTTAGATAGCAGTACATAGCTTATTTTTTTTTTAAATAGGACTTAGAGTGGAGGAGAGCGTAGTAGTTCACGCCCGATATCTGCTAGTATATATATGTTATAACATATATGTTTAAATATTTATAGAGTTTTCTGTTCTTTTCGCACCATGGTGAAGGGTATATAAGATTCGACTATCCTAAATATCATTGCTCTTCCGAAATTGAAAAGACACCGGAATTATTTTTCATACAAATTCTGAAGTTTTAAGTTCTATAACGAAATATATTTGGGTTGTTCACGGAAGGCAGGTTATCAGGTTATATGGTTATTTATTTATATTGACAACAACAAAATACATTTACTTAAATTTTTTTTAAATATATTTTGTTGCTGTTAATATAACTGCATAAACACATAACCTGATAAGCCGCCTTTCATGAACAACCCAATTAATTAGCTCTTATATTATTGTAAGTTAAAAAAAATGACAAAATATTTTTATATATTATCAGTAGTATATAGATAGATTTTTATGATACTTTTTTTTAACCTATAGATAGCATGTTATCAATTTTTTTTTTTAAATTTAATTATAAAAAGTAAGAAAATGTTTGTACATACAGTCAGAGACATAAGTTTAAATACACATCTTAAATTTCGATTTTTAGGATAACTAAAGATTTACCAAAAATTTGTAGTATACAGCTTTACTTCTCTTAATTGATAATAAACAGTTAAAAAAATATTGAATTCATTGTATACATAACGGTAACTTTAAAAAAAAAACGAGCACAAACGTTTAAATGCGCATTGAAGTTTATCAACCTTATTACAATTTTTTCCTTCACCGTCTAATAATTGCTGCTTGTTACTTTTTTGTTGCATAATTTTAACGAAGGCTATAGGTAAAGGAAAATAAATGGAATTCGGCGTAAAATCTTCAATAATAAAACAACTTTCAAGAAATAGGAAAATTGTTAAATTTAACCATTTTTAGCTTTCAGTACATCGTAAAAAAATATAACTAAACCTCATCAGTTAGGGTTGCCATTCGGACTGTTTTTATCAGTACATGTACTGTTTTTTGTTTAAAGTACTGATGTATGCATAACAAGCAAATCAGTACGCAAATGTACTGATTTTTTCAATAGTGTACTGTTTTTGTACTATTATTTTATATTAATATTGTTCAGTATATAGTTTGTCATATTGTCAAATTGTTTACGATACAAATATTAATATAGCTGTTCTTATCGAACAGCGGGTTTTGCGAGTCAGTACGAAAAGAGAAGACAGTAAAAGAAAAATGGAAAGAGTTTCTAAATGGTGGTTTTTTTACGAATTTTCTTTCTTCCATTCCACATTCAAAAGCTTTTAAAGAACGAGAAAAGAGAGAAATAGGCTCCCAGTAAAAAACCTAGAAAGTGAGCTTCAGATAGCGACAAACTTTGGTTATAGTTGTAATGAGTTTTACAATTTCTTGAAGACTGAAGATAGGAAACAAATAATGGACAATGTACAAAAAATTTGTTACTTGTAACATGTTTAATAGTATATTATACAAATGTAAATTATTTTTTATAAAAATCGTTAGTATACGATCGTCTGCAAAGCGATTGTGCCTTTTGCAATTATTACAATTATTAATAGCAATAAGTTGTAAGTCAATTTTAAATGATTTTGTTAAATTATTTTGAAGATAAATACATAACAAGCTTCGTTATTTCAAGTGTTTAATTCGTTTTTTAACATTGTTGTCCTTATATATGTAGATTGGTGCTAAAAAGGTCAATGTCAAATAATTCATTTTTAAGAAAATTTGAATTTTAGTTTTATTTAGAAGAGTTCTTAGTGAAATTTTGAACCCTTTTGAAGCTATTCTCGATTAAATTAGACATTGGCTGTTTCCGCAAAATAAAAGAGATTTAGAATGGCTTTTTAATTGCAAAATTAAATTAACTATGCTGGTAGGTATAGCAAAAAACTATTTTTATTTAATTTTATGTTGACCTATATTCAAAAAATATAATAGAATAAAGGAAATACAATTTTATTTCACATGTTGGTCAAGTTTTTTCGTCAAATATTTGCTAGGTGTGACCGTAGCTTAAGAAAGTACCTAATGAAAACAGGAAAATATTGACATTGGCCCTTTTAGTACCAAGTTACAGACATAATGAACTCAAATTTTGCTTTTAATAAAATTAATGTTTCTTTGAAAAATATTAAGCCAAGTAGCTAACAAGAAATTAAGAATCGAATTTTTAACAACTTGTTGTGTTTTAGATTTTTTTTTTTTGCTATTCACTTTGTATTCCCGCTATAAATATATACGGAATTGAATTATTGTTTTAAAAGAAATTCAGAAATTGTGTCACGGTTCAAATTATAGAATTAAATTTAAATTAAATTTTGTTTTAAAAATGATTAAAGCTTTTTATGTTATTAATATGCAATTTTTGATTAAAAAGTAAATGTACTGTTTTTAATTCAATTGTACTGATATTTTTTTTTCTTATGTACTGATTACTCTGATTTGAAAACTGGCAACCCTAGCTTCAGTGGAAAATATGCCAAATCGCTGCCGAGCAAAAAACTTTCTAGTCTAAATGTTAGACATGTCCTACAAAAAGTAAAGAAATATCCCGGAGTAAGCGCCCTTCAAACAAAAAATGTTATTGTTAATGTGTAGGTGGTGGAAACGTAATGGTTTGGGGCTGGTGTGAGTATTTTTTTTTTTCTTTGATTCAAGCGATGCGAATTTTTATAGAATAATTCAAAATATATTGGGGGGATTCACAAGGTGTGCTATCAAGTCATATCGTCATAATGTCCTAAATAATATTTTACAATTGTTTAAAAAAAAAATATTGTTGTGTTTCAAACAACATAAAAAAATATTTTTTTTTAAACAATTGTAAAATATTATTTAGGACATTATGACGATATGACTTGATAGCACACCTTGTGAATCCCCCAATTGTAAAATTTGTTCTCGTTATATTTTTTTTTTTTTTTTTTTTTTTTTTTTTTTTTTTTTAGTTTTTTGTTATCAATGAAGAAAAATAAAACTGCAAACTACAAATTTTCGGAAAAACTTAATTTTTCTAATCTTCAAATTTGAGGAGTGTATTTAAACTTTAGTCATTGACTGTATGTTTATACAGATGTTTTATACACAAAGAAGTCGATTTATTTAAACAAATATAGTACAAACATACATACAATAAGTATGTTAATTTATTTTACTGATTTTTTAAACATTATTATAATTTGTATCCTTTTTCCTACCAGATATTACAACAGATTAAGGTAGGTTAATTTTAGTATGACGTGGCATCGTTACACTATTGTTTTAGGAGTAGTATATTCGTTTATTGTATATCAACCTTAGTTGGGAGTAGTGCACTAAATATTGATTTTAAGCAGAATTGCACTATCATTAAATAAAACTGCAAACACTTAGTTTGAACTATTTTTTACCAACTTATGTGATGATTAGTATTTTTCACTAGGACTAGAAACATTGGGTGGAATTGCAATTTTTTTGAATGCAAAAAACATGCACTCAATTCAAATATCTAGTGCAAAATTTGAACTTGCAATCAGAGCTGCCGTTATTTTTTTTCTAAAATAACAATACATATGAATATGTTTTTCTTGATACACTAATTTTTTTTTAATAATTAATAATTTTTTTTCTTAATGTGGAGATGTGAATATTTTTTTCATATTGTTTACTTTTTTCAAAAATAACAATACATATGAATATGGTTTTCTTGATACACTGTCAATATACGTTTTTTAAACTTTTAACGCTTTTATTTACATGGGGAGTTATTTTTTTTAAATGAGCGTAGTTTTTACGGATTTTAAGAGTACATAGTAAAGATTAGTGGTACTTAAAAATAACCACAATACTAATTAAATACTAATTAAATGCTCAAAAGTTGTAAATCAGTGTCACATGTATTATATGTAGTTTAAAAAGTAACATGTGGCAGCACTACGATAAATGTTGACAAATTCATATGGTTTGTATTGGTAGTTTAAACCCCCAGTTTTATGCGTTTAAAGATGTTTTCTGATTTATAGATTTGTTGGCTTAAACACATTTTAAACCAAAAAGACAGTTTAGCTAGCTTGCTCTGATTTATTAGCCCTTAGTCGATTAAGTCATGTCCGTCTGTTTGAAACACGTTTACTTTCGAAAGACTCAACATTAAAGAACAATATTGATGTAACACTCTTTATGTTCCCCTAAGCAGTTAAGGATTGCAATCTTTTTGAAATCGGATTAGTTGAAAAAGAGTTGCAAAAGAGGGAGGTTGTACCCAAATGTGGTACAACCTCCCTAAAAAATTTATATTTTTGTTACAAAAATTAACAAAAACTAAAAGTGGTGACATAATGTACCGAGTCTCATTAAATTTTGGACAAATTCGTTTTATATGACTGGAAATAGCACTAACATTTGATGAAGATGGGTCCACAATTGACCATAGACCCCATGTAAAGCGTCCTTCCTAAAATCCTTTGAAAAAGCACAAAATTTCAATAAAATTGTATTTCTGTATTGAGATTCGGCATAATTTAAGGAATTTTTAATATTTTTAATGTGCGATCTATAATTCACGATCGGTTCAATATAAAATCTGCTCCTGAAAATCGCTTTAATGCGCCTAATAATATTTCTAAAACAAATCAAAATATTTCATTTAACTTGGGCAACGAATTATACTACTTTGATGTCATTTTATGAAGATTGGTTTGTAATTTCTAGATCCGATAAAAAAGCCCACTCCTGAATTATTCGAACTCACGGTTAAGGGTATTAAAGTTTTGGATATAGCCCTCTTACTTTTTTTATATTTTATTTCCCAATTTAATTGTAAAATACTATAAAGTAATAACAGGTCATTTCACCAGGTTCAGTTATAACTGTCGAACACATATTTTTAACTGAAAGTTAAAGTAATAGTTAGTTTTTACTGAACTTGGTAAAATTGGCCGTAATTCAAGTAATTTTATGCCATGCTAATTATTTTCAAATTAATGTCATATTAAATCGTTTTTCTTTTTATTTTTATAAAATATTTGTCTAGCACTTTTTAAAGCATTTTTTTTACAAAAATCGAGCATTTTTCCTTCATAAAGTTTTGGCAACACAAAATTTCGTATATTGTAAAAAACATATTCAAAAAAACTCAATTTGCTAACTTTCAATATACTAAATTTTGAATGGAAATTTGATGGGTTTAACTAAAAACTTTTAATTTAAGTTTCTCGTTATTTTTTTAATATAAATGTATGTACAAGAATTACATTTCTTTTTTTGTTTTCTTAATTTTTAATTATCATTTTTCTATTAATTTTAATGTTTTTCTGAATTAACAAAAGGCATTTATAATTTGGTTATATTTTTTCACATTTGATAACTTTTTCTAAAATTTTGGTTATAAAAATGTTAATAGTCGTGGCAGTACTGTTTGCAATCAAAGATGCACATAAACATATACTCGCTAAAATTTTAAAAAATTCATTTTGTATGTGGATGGTTTTTAATTTTTGTGATAACATTAACTAGCAAAGGAAATTAAACAAAATAAAATTTTGTCAATAACGGGATAACTCTGGGGCTTAATCATTAAAAACAAGTTTTGTATTAATAATTTAGTGCAAAATTTTAAGTTGCACTCAAATAAGTGAAGGACAAAAAAGTTGAAATATACTGATGATTGTTTTTTTTAAATACATTTTTTTTAGTGAAAAATTTTTTTTACATCACTATCACTCATGTTTCGTGAAGCTGAACATTTTCAATTCATCACTCAACATCAACAAAATGATTGCAATAATTTTGCGCTATCAATAAGTGTGAGTTTATACTGCAAAATTAGTGCACTACCTCCATCTATGATATCAATACAGCAACAGTTTATAAAAAATAAAGCAGGCATGTCATAAATAAATGGAAAATTGAGCATACTTTATTTTTAGAGGGTCGCTAAAAGTTGCACAATATATTGTGGCAGGTTATTAGCGCGCTTTGTTTGCATAATTCGTTTTAAACGAATGACGACTGCTGCATGTGGTAGAAAAATTTAATTATTTCTCACATTGAATTATTTCTCTTCCGACAAAAAAATATAAAGTGAAATTTAAAGATGCGTGTTAGTTACGAAACTCATTTCATTATACTACAATGAAGGGGAGTCAGATTCTTTTTCACGTTATACATTTTGGTTTAAAAAAATCGCCAAACAAACAGGAGTTGTTTATAAAAAAGTATACAAGAGACCATTATTAAAATTTTCTATATTAAGCGTTATTCTAGAAGTTTTTTTTATACTGTGGTATTTTCAATGTTTTAAAATAAATATCTAAAAACTTAGGATTTGTGAGATTAGTAAAATTAATTTTGCAAAAATATTAATTTTAGGCCCTAATTGTGTAAAACGCAACACAATCCCAAAAATGACACTGGAAGCAAAAACAAATTCAAAAATATTTCATAATTTTCTTGTTGCTTTCTACAGAAATTCTTATTGTATTTTAAAATTTTCAACGCCACAAGATATGCAGCGCTTAAAATTCAGAAATTCAATATGAATTTCTGTAGAAAGCAACAACAAAATTATAAAATATTTTTAACTTTGTTTTTGCTTTCAATGTGATTTTTGGCGTTGCGTTTTACACAATTAGGACCTTAACTTCAAAATTTTTAATTAAGCCAGCATGGAAAATAATAGAGTTAGATTTAAAAGTAAATCAGTTAAAACAAAACAAAATTTTATGTTTTTTGTGTTTCGTTTATTCACATAAATGCACCGTTTCATTATTGGAACACTAGGACAATATTCTTATGCAAAGTAAAGGCTAAGTTAGGCGAACGTTGCTGTACCCGTATAGTACTGCACCGGACTGCTAGCGAGTTGGTGCACTTATAGAACATCTAAAATGTGTCACATGTTTTTCACATAAACAAAAAAGCAAAAGTATACATAAAACGACACACACAGTGATGGGAAATCAAAAGGTTTAAATAATGACCTCTGTGCAGAAAAAGAACCAAGTGATTTATTTGGTATTAAAACAGTATTTAGTGTGTTATTAATTTAATAACATTAATAATTAAATATCTGATATTTATATTATAGATTTACAATAAACAAATACGTATTTTAGCATATACGTACACATTTACATGTATTATTTTGTAAAAAATCACGAGTCAATTAGCTTCGTTTTTCAATGCGTTAAAATGGCATCGATTTGATTTGCATATTGTTGCATATTTTGTTGAAAATGCATATTTAGGTTTTAAACGCATATTTTTGCATATTTTTGAGTGATTTTTTTTTAATTTAATGTATACCTTGGTTCGCCTTCTATCGTAATTAGTAGTAACAAGATGAAGGACCTGGCTAGATGCTTCAGAATTATATTCAAAAAACTTTGAGCAATTTAAGAATGTTTGAAGATCTTGATGATACCAATGATTATGAATTAAAAAAGTAAAAAGAGATATTAAATTTAAATAACAGCAGAAGTCAATTAGCATTTTTATTTTCAAATAACGAATATAACTAATTAAGGCCGATCTACACTTTCACACAAGTCTTGAGTATTTTGACGAAAAAACCACTCTGATCTAATTATTGTTTAAACATTTTCAAAAAACCATAAACTTATCATGACAGGGTTATATTTTTTTTTTTTAAATACGTAAGACTTGTGTGATAGTGTAAAGCTATTAGGAGAGATTTAATTCCCTTAATACTCAAGTCAAATTAATTGATATATCAGAAAGTAAAATTAACAATGTGAAAGGAAAAATAGCCCGAAAAACTAAAAAAAAAAATCCAAAACGTTGTGAAAAAATTAAGGATTTCAAAAAATAACATAAATTTCAAATATTTTTGATCTGGAATCAAAGTGAGATCTGAAAATTAATTTTTCCAAAATGCATTGGCATCCTTCAAGTATGTTCCTATAACTTCAGTTGACGTTGAGAGATCATTTTCTACGTACAAACAGACAACGTTTTACTTTGGATAAAACAGTTCTTATTTGTTCAAACAAATGAAAATTTTAATAATTTTTTTAAGTTTTTTAAAGATATTTGAATAACAATAGAATGAATTTTTTATATTTTTGTTTTTAATAAAATTAAAAAAAGAATTAATTTTTAAGGAAATTTTTTTAGTTTTTAGTGCATATTTTTTTCATGCAAATTTTGGATTTTTAGTGCATACTTTAAGAGCTTATTATCGATTTTTTAGTGCATGAGATCTTAGCCCTACCTATAACTCTGCCTTTACACATGCAAGTAATTACTTGCAAGTAGAGTATACGTATTAATATCGAAAATGTCGAAGAAATAGTCAAATGTCATACAAGGTCCATTAATATTTACACATGCAAGTGTAAGTTTGAAAAACTTAATACCCTCACACTTTTTCACTAACCCCATCACATTTTTTGTACTTGCAGACAACCTGCAAGACATTTCTGAAGACAGTGCTTTTTTGACACTTGCAGCAAGTTAATGTCAAAAGCATGAACAGCGTTTCCAAATTTACTTGATTGCGGAAACAATAATTCTAGATTTTACTTTTTTAGGTATATTTAAATATATTTCTGTATTTTTTTTTTGGAAATCAACAATTGTTTTAATTTTAAAACATCAATCTCATTATATTAATGCAAACTGTTTATTTAGAAATTAAGCTCTGCTTCACACTTCTGCTTCACATAAGCTCTGCTTCACACTCTGATTTATAAGGAACTTCCAGTTGACTGTGTAAACATTCATGCAACTTGTATGACATTCGGCTATTTCTTCGACAGTAATTACTTGCATGTTTAAAGGCATAATTAAGGCCGGTACACAAGCAAGCTGTGTCAACATTATTCTCACTCAAAACCTTTTTATTTGCCAAAAATAAATAATTTTAGAAAAAAAAATTTTACCGTTAAGTATTTTTCGTTTAGCTGCATTTCGCTTTACTTCATTTGTTGCCTATCTGCACAAAATACAAAGTATTGTGTATGATGGCAAAATTTTGTTAGAAAAAAAATCGTGTATGTGCATTTTGCTTAAGTGCATATTGTAGATAACAGCATTCGATTTTTGGTCAACAACTTATATTTTTAATACAAAATGTTATTTTTAAGTGCCTCATAAAAACAAAGAATCATGATTGCGTCAATCGCTATTTTTAGTAAAAAAAAAGGCAAAGAATTTTACTCTGCTAATGTGGTAACACAAATCGCTGAATTGAAAATTCGTTTGATCTAGCAGATGTAATTGTGCTTACTCCATTAAGTATATATATTCTGTATCCTTGAGTAATTCTAAGTCGACTTAGCCATGTCCGCCTGTTAAAAACACGCGCACTTTCGAAAAACTCATAAGAAAAGAACAATGTTGGTGTTAAATTGCTTCTGGTTATCCTAAGCAGTTTGGGATTGAAATCCAGCAAAATCGGTTGAGTAAGATAAGAGTTATGAATCCAAATATGGAACCATAACCCTACAAAATTGGTAATTTTGTTACAAAAACTAACATAAATGGTGATATAATGCACAGATTGATATAAGGTTTCGCACAAATTCGTGTGACTAGAAATCAGTGTTTAAAAATGCTTGACTATTTTTAATGTTTTTGTAATTGCTTAACTTAACTTAAGAAAAAGAACACAGTAAAAGCAAAAAGCAAAAGAAAACGCAGAAAAAGTGAGAGTAAATAATTTATTTATTCTCACCATGTTTATGTTCTCAGCTTAAAAAGCCAGCCAAGCAACCACTTGAAAAAAAAAATTGCTGTTGCTGTAAGTAATAAGTTTTTGTTTATTTTTTTTTTTTGCTTTGGCTTAACTGTAAATTGATGTGCTTAAATTCAGCGAGTATTAACTTCTTTGCTGTTTTTGACTTCATTGCTGTTGCTTGCTGTTGCAGGGGTTAGTTTCATAGAATATATACATAATTACATAACACAAAATAAACAAATTAGTTTAAAAAAACGTGTAGTTTCATTTATGTATGTATGTATGTACCTATTTATTAAAAAAAAACGCAAAATACCAAAAAAATTCGAAACAAATTCGTTCATAATATATTAAGTTCCAGCAACAGCAAAGAAGTTAACTTGCTGACTTTAAGCGCATCAAAAGCAAAAAAAAAAATAATCAAAAACTTAATACTTACAGCAACAGAAAATTTGTTTTCTTAAGTGGCTTCTTTGCTGACAGATTTAGCAGAGTACATGCACATAGCGAGTTTAAACAAATTATTTACTCTCTTTGTTTTGCTTTTGCTTTTTTGCTTTTGCTGACTCGTTATCAAAGAGTTAAGTAAACACTTAGACACACAGTTTTTTAATTTGCTGCAAAAAATGTAAACAAAGCAAAAATGTGCGACTGTTGCTATTTTAAAGCAAGCAATTTAAACACTGCTAGAAATCGTTGTGTTAAATTTCCATAATTTACTATTGACCCCATATAAATCCGGCTCCACGAAAAGCCCCCCAATGAAATAACGCCCAAACGAGAAATGAAATATTCCCCAAAATTTTTTCATACATTTTTGGGTGTTTTTTCATATGAAATAACTCCCAATTTTTTTGGGCCGTTTTTCATTTTTTTTGGGAATTATTTCATTCCTCATTTTGGGTTTTCAAATTATGAAATAATCTCCAATGAAATAACACCCAACATATTTTTAAAATTCGGGGCTTGTTTCATAGCGTGTATAATTTGGGTGTTATTTCATTTTTTATTCGGGGGTTATTTCATTTTTAAAGCTGTTGGTTTTTGGGGGTTATTTCATATTATTTGGGGTTTATTTCATTTGCTTAGTTTTATCTTTTTCCTTTTTTTTTTGAGAATTAAAGTAACTGTTTTTTGGAATAACAGTGTCGGCTGTGGGAAAAATCGCCCAAAGAAAAATGGCCCAAAAAAAGAAATGAAAAATCGCCCAAATGAAGAATCGCCCAACAGAACATGAAAAATGACCCAAAAAGTTATATATGAAATTTTGCCCAAAAGAAACGAAAAAGGGCCCAAAAAAAATGAAAAATGACCCAAAAAGCAAAAACGAATTTTTTCCCGGTGGCATGTTATAACGTCCAGTGTCATAGTGTCCATGGACGTTATGACACTCCAAAAAGTGTCATAGTGTCCATGGACACTGCGCTAACTAAAGCTTCTCTGCACAGCCGGCCTTTGGCCGGGCGCAAGGATTTCCTCCTCTATGGTATAACAAACACCGGCTTCGCTAACTAAAGCTTCTCTGCATAGTCGGCTTTCGTTTGGAAACAAGGCAGATTTTAGAAGCTTTACTTAGCGAAGCCGGTGTTTGTTATACCATAGAGGAGAAAATCCTTGCGCCCGGCCGAAGGCCGGCTGTGCAGAGAAGCTTTAGTAAGCGAAGCCGGTGTTTGGATTTTCTCCTCTATGGTATAACAAACACCGGCTTCGCTAAGTAAAGCTTCTAAAATCTGCCTTGTTTCCAAACGAAAGCCGACTATGCAGAGAAGCTTTAGTTAGCGAAGCCGGTGTTTGTTATACCATAGAAGAGGAAATCCTTGCGCCCGGCCGAAGGCCGGCTGTGCAGAGAAGCTTTAGTTAGCGCAGTGTCCATGGACACTATGACACTTTTTGGAGTGTCATAACGTCCATGGACACTATGACACTGGACGTTATAACATAATGAAAAATCACCAAATTTAAAAAACGAAAAATCACCCAACAATAACGAAAAATAGCCCAAAAATTTTAGGTCACTTTTCATATGAATTTAGGCCCAATTTTACATGGAATTTTTTTGGGCGATTTTTCATTTCTTTTTTTGGGCCATTTTTCTTTGGGCGATTTTTCCCATAGCCAACAGTGTCAACATATGTATGAGTACAATCTGCCTTGCCTGTTGAGTTCAGTTGTTGTAAAACATAAAATATTTATTTCAGTTGTGCATCGAAGTTGGAACGCTTTACATCATCATGTATTAATATTTAAAAAAAATGGAATTCGAAATTGCTGTGGAAAACAAAGAAATAGCAATTTGCTATATTCTTTAAGTGAAAAATTGATTTGCTTGTGAACAGTGGAGGTAGTTGTGTAAAGGCCAAACGTAAAAGGCAAATTGTCTTTCGAACTGCAAAAATAGAGCAGGGCTACAACGATCTACGGGTGGTAAAGTAACTGCAGCAATATTTTTGAATCGAATGGCATTTCCCAAGAATGATATATGTACTGTCATGGAAGCGGACGAAGATTTATTCGAAGCCATAGAGTATATTGAGGTTAAAGATGATGATATAAATATTTCTGAACCGCCGCAGGAACCTACTCAAAGAAAGTTGAAAATATGTAACGAGTACGTACTAAAGCTTCAAGCGGGAGCTATCGGTAGTGAACTCCAAACATATAATTGCCCAATTTGTCGTGCTGCAGTAGACGACGTTATCCAAGTTTTTATGTAAGAAGTAAAAACTAATCCATGTAATATTACATACAGCGTATATTTTCTCCATCTTGAATTCATGAGCAACCATTTTGTCTTTTTTACCATTCCTTACGTATAATGTATTAAGTTTATTTTTTATGTATGTACATGAAAATAATTTTTTGGTAGTTGGGTTTCAAAAATAAATATATTGGAAATATTAAACAATTCTTTGTCCATACTTCCTCACATCTCCATTACAGAAAATTATTTCATTCTTTACAACATTGTAACTATAATAACGTCTCCCATGAGTTGGATTTTCAAAGCTCGTTGGTGGCTGATCTGAAATAGCCTCCATCGTATAAGGGAAAATAACTTAGTCCATTCACAAAACCAAAAGTAGTAACAATTAAACGAGATTTGTAGGTTCCTTCCCAAAAAAAAATTGATTATGAATGCTGGCACACTTTCGAAGTTGCATATATCCTTATTATGAAGAAAACGCCTGCTGGTCTCCACACGATTCATTTCAATAATTTTGCGACTTTGCTGTTGGTCCATATTGACTTCATGAAATCCTTGGTAAAACTGACTCTTTTATGAATTTTGGGCATAATTTCATTTTTGTTGATGGGGTTTATTTAATTTTCATCATTGGGTGTTATTTCATATGAAATAACTCCCAAATTTTGGTGGTTGTTTCGTTTTCGCTTTGGGGTTTATTTAATTTATTTTTCGATGTTATTTCATTCACTGTTTTTGGGTGTTATTTCCTATTTTTTGGGATTTATATCATTGGGGGTTATTTCCTGGGCGTTATTTCATTGGGGGGCTTTTCGTGGAGCCATAAATCCTACTCTAGGAAAACAGTTTAGTACGCCTTAAACCGTAACAAATGATGCTATTATAATAACATTAGATACTTCATGGTTTTAAAGGACTACAAATCAAAAGTTTACTCTCGGAAAACAGTTTAGTACGCCTAAAAACGTAACAAATGACGCTACTGAAAAACAATTTGTTACGCCACAGTCTTATAGGACTGTGGTGCCTGTAAAACACCTTACAGAAAAACACTTTGAAAAAACTAGATTGAATTTTTTTTATTAATCAGTTTTTCATTGAATTTTTTTTTGACGAGAAAGAATATTTTTTTGTTTTAAGTTAGTTAGTTTTAGAATTTTGATTTGAAATTTTTATTAAGTCCCCTATTACGGTTTACAACTCAACCCAGTTGAGTTGTAATTAAAACAACTGATTGTGATGAGTTGTAATTTTTTGATGTTTTTGTTCGCCGCAATATAGCAAAGTTGTAAACCATAATACAAAAATTAAGAAATTACAACTCAACTGAGTTGAGTTGTATACCGTAATAGGGGCCTGAATAAATTTTTTATATTTTTTGTAAAAAAGAAAAATTGTTGGTCTTATTGTTATTTTACCAACAAATTGGTGACCCCGATATATTGAATTGGAAACATGTCAACATCAGAAGAAGATTTTGCATCTCTATCGTCAAACGCTGCTCGCATGGAAATTTCGAGAGTCTCTGTTAAAGCTCCACCATTTTGGTTCAAGCAAATGGAGTCGCAATTCGGGATGGCTGGTGTTACTCAAGATGTGACCAAATTTCACACTAATGTGGCTTCAATAGAGAGCAATATACTAGAGAAGGTTAAAGATGTCATCATCAACCCTCCTGCCACGAATATGTATGAGACTTTAAAGGCAAAATTTATATGCTCGTTCTCGGACTCTGAGGAAAAACGCCTTAAGAAACTTCTGACTGAGGTGGAACTTTCTGATAAAAAACCATCAGATTTGTTAAGTCAAATGCGTTCTTTAGCCCAAGGTAAGGTCTCTGATGACATTTTAAAACAACTTTGGATGCAGCGGCTACCATCTCAAATGAAAGCTATTCTGTCTGTCAGTGAAGACCGTTTGGAGAAGCTCGCTACAATGGCAGATACAATTTGTGATGGCAGCGATACAGAAGTACACGCTGTATTTTCAGCATCAGAAAACCGTTTGAGCAGACTTGACAATATTGAACGTCAGCTGGAAAGTCTTTGCAACAAAATGGAAGCTTTTGGTCGATCAAGAAGCAAAGGTCAGACAACGGGTAAACGGAATCGTTCAAAATCGTCATCGAGAAGAGACAAACCTCTATGCTGGTATCATTTTAAATTTGGAGAAAAAGCTAAGAAATGTGTTACTCCATGCAATTTCAAAAAGTCAAATCAGGAAAACTAATCGGCGCTCCATTTTTGGTGACGGATGGGAGCAGCCAATAGCTATGTCGCCTGTTTATTCGAGATTTCCAGGTTTTTAATCGATTCTGGAGCAGATGTTTCAGTGATTCCAGCATCGTTACTGCAGCGAAAGCAGCAACCCTGCGCACTCATTTTATACGCTGCAAATCATTCTGCAATCAAGACTTTTGGAACAAAACCCCTCACAATCGATTTGGGACTTCAGCGGAATTTCAAGTGCAATTTTGTTATTGCTGATATACAGGAACCGATTATTGGATCAGATTTTTTGGGTAACTATGGTTTACTCATTGATGTAAAAAGCAATCAACTTATTGACCCAAAAGGTATTGTCGTTAGTGAACAAAATTTTTAAATTAAAACACTAACCACTTCGTCTTCATTGTATTCACTAATTATGGAATATAATGATTTGTCAAAAATTAATTTCAACTCTAAAGCAAAACACCCAGTCCAACATGATATTGAAACCACCAACGGTCCTCCGGTTTTTTGCAAGCCAAGACGTCTTTCTCCTGAGAAATTGATTGTAGTCAAGAAAGAGTTTAATGAAATGGTTCGTCTAGGAATATGTCGTCCTTCCAATTGTAACTGGGCAAGCCCATTACATTTAGTTGAAAAATCAAATGGTGAGTGGCGCCCCTGTGGAGATTACCGAAGTCTTAATGCGCGTACTATACCTGATTGCTATGCAGTTCCACACATTCATGATTTTGGAATTTTATTAGATGGTAAAAAAGTATTTAGCAAGGTGGATTTACTAAAAGCATATCATCACATCCCTGTCGCGGAAGGCGATATTAAAAAGACAGAAATTACGACACCTATAGGCAGCTTTGAGTTTCTTAGGATGACATTTGGTTTGTGCAATGCTGCGCAAACTTTCCAACGCTTTATGCATGAGGTAATAAGAGAGTTGGATTTCGTTTACGTTTATATTGACGACATATTAATTGCATTAAGAGATGAGCAAGAACATCATAAACATTTTAAAATTTTATTTGAAAGACTGCGCCAGTTTGTTCTTAACGTAAATTTTTTAAAATGCTTGTTTGGTGTGTCACAACTGGAATTCCTTGGTTACTTGGTTACGGAAAATGGATTGAAACCGCTTCCTAGTCGTGTAAAGGCTATTTTGCAATGCAAACTACCTAAAACTGTCAAAAAACTTAAATGTTTTTTAGGTATGATAAATTTCTACTGGCGTTTTATACCTCAGCAGCAAGCAATTTTACATTGCATACATCAAGGAAATGTGAATAATGATAAACGTCCCATTGAATGGAATTAATTAGGAAAACAAGATTTCGAAGAGTGTAAGCAGCAGAAAGAGAATGTTCCAACTTTTCTCTGTGTCGATGTATCTGGCTTAGCCATGGGTGGCGTATTACAGCAATTTATAAAAGGTGAGTGGAAATCACTGGGATACTTTTCTAAGAAGTTTAGTATGACCCAAATGAAGTACAGTGCCTATGACCGCGAGCTACAAGCAGTATTCTCCACATTAAAACATTTTCAATATTTTTTGGAAAGTCGTCAATTTTGTATTTTTTCTGACCATAAGCCTCTTATTTATGTCTTTAGGCAAAAGCCGGACAAAGCGTCCCCAAGGCAATTAAGACAATTGGATTATATAAGTCAGTATACTACCGATATTCGTCACATTAAGGGGAAGGACAATGTTGTAGCAGATACACTCTCCCGTATTCAAGCTATCGAAATACCGACAAATTTAGATTATAGTGTGTCGGCCGAAGAGCAAAAGAATGATGATGAGCTAATGGCACTGAGGAACAACGAGAACTCTTCGCTTAACCTTAGATTAGTAAACAATGGTGAGCATACGATATTCTGCGACGTTACAGATTCCAAAACCAGACCATATTTGACGCGATCATTTCGAAAGTTAGTATTTGATAATATTCATAACCTTTCGCATCCGGGTGTTAAGGCTTCTGTGGATTTGGTTTGCTCACGTTTTATTTGGAAATCCTTACGGAAATATGTTACGAAATGGGCTAGAAATTGCATTGCTTGCCAGAAATCAAAAGTAAATCGGCACGAAGAGTCCTTTAGGGGAATTTAAACCACCAACACAACGTTTCAAGCATGTTAATATGGATAGTGTTGGTCCCCTAACAAGTTGCCAGGGTTGTCGTTATCTTCTTACTTGTATTGAAAGGTATACTAAATGGACGGAAGCTATTACCCTAACTGATATACGAGTTAAGACAGTTGCATCGGCTTTTACAAATATATAGATATCACGATTTGGTGTACCAAAGCAAATAATTACCGCCCAAGGTAGGCAATTTGAAAGTAAATTGCTTCGAGAACTTTCAAATATTTTTGGCTCAAGGGTAACACATACTACCGCCTATCACCCTCAATCAAATGGACTTATAGAAAGGTGGCACAGGACCCTAAAATCAGCTTTGAGGTGTTGCGATAAGAAGGATTGGGTAAGTGCTTTACCTCTCATTATGCTTGGCCTGCGAACAAGAATTTTAACTGACGTCAAGGTATCCGCTGCTGAAATGGTATACGGAACATCTCTGAAATTACCAGGAGATTTTGTTGAAGAAAATCGTCCGAATAATAATGAAACAGAGTGAATTAAGGTATTTAAAAATCAGATGCTCAATGTTAAACCTTTGATTACTGGGTATCATAGCAACAACAAAACATATGTAAGTGATCAACTTAAAACTTGTGAATATGTGTTTGTCAGATGTGATGCGGTTAAGAAACCGCTACAGCCACCGTATAATGGACCTTACAAAGTTCTTTCAAGAGCGGATACATTTTTTAAAATCTTAATTAACGATAAAGAACGTGTAATCACCATAGATAACAGAGCTGTAAACGAATCATTCATTTTTGATTTTAATTCATTAATGAATTAGCAAATTTTGAATTAATTCTTTTCACACAAATAAATGAATTGAATTAAATTTGAATCAATTCAAACGAATTAGGCAGAAATGAATTTAAATTCGTTTCTAATTCAAATGAATCTGAAAAATGAATTGCAATTCATTTTGACAAATTCAAATGAATCTGTAAAATGAATTGCAATTCGTTTCTAATTCAAATGAATCTGAAAAATTAATTGCAATTCATTTTTCAGATTCATTTGAATTGAATTGATTTTGAATTAATTCAAATGAGTTAGAAAAAAAAATTAACAATTCATTTTCAACTCATTGGAATGGAATTGAATGTAATTTGAATTGACTTTGTAATTAAATCTAAAGAAAGCATCACTGTCGTTTTGATATTCAACAATTTTTTTTGTAAAAAGCCTAGTACTCTGTTCAACATTTCACGTGAAATGCTGTCAAAACTCATATGAAAAAAACTTGTGCGGAATTTCTATGAAAATATGTTGATAGAGTTGTACTCTGTTTAATGTGTGATAAAGTTGCGAAATGTTTCTGGCAACATTTTTTTTACAACTGCGAAATAATATAAGCTGCACTTATTTCACGTGGAATTTTAAGCAAATGAAAAAAGTTTAAACTTAATATTAAAATGAGAACTGCAAAACATAAATAACACAACCGGTAACAGTTTTTCATCAATATTTACTTTCATTTTTACTGAATTTTTTATTTAAAAAAATTCTTTTTAGTAAAATACATGTGGGTTTTTTTTTACATATCCAAAACAATGTCGCATACTTTTAAAGATTAAAAACGTCAAATTGTGCAAACTCTCGAGATAGGTAACATTTATACATGTCAAATTTTTCGCATGAAATAATAGATGTTGCAGAACATTTTTCACAAATTGGAACTGAGTACTAGGCTAAAGACAGCAAGCTCGTTTTTTAAATCACCTAGCAAAGTCCAAAGACAAAAAATTCTTAGATTTAAAATTCCTATGATATACTGGAATTGCCAGTAGCGGTAGAATAGGAATTAATTATTATGTATCGGCGAAAATCCTATCAAAATGTGAAAATTTTGTTTATTTGCTAAAAGAAACTTAAATTTTTATTTTTATCAAATAGTGTGAAAGTTGTGCTTAACAATCAATTTTGGTTTAAATAATCTCTTGTTTGTAATTTGTGGAAAATTCCTTTTTTTTTATTTTTAATCGAATTTTAAAGATTCTAGCAACTTTGAATCTCAACATAACATTTTTTGCTTTCAAAGCTGTATTCGTTTACTCCATGGTATAATAAGTACCAGGTATGTTCATTAGGGAGAGTTGTCATTATTTTTGTGAAATAAATACCTATAACATTACCAAAAATTTTTTCGTTGGGTTTTTTATTTTATTTTTTAAATTATTTATTTCCTAAAAGATTTTGTTTGTTGTGCTTAATTCCCTTTTTAAATAATTGATAAAAAGTACTGAAATTTATTGTTGGAGGATAAGCTGTTCCTATGCGCATTTCACTGGTTGCTTAGGCCAGATCATCAGGAAACGTTCTCCTAAATAATTTTAGAAAAGCCAAAGCTATCAGCAAACAAAACTACAGAGGGAATGAGAATTACCTACAGACACTCAAAAAGTCTTGTTTGCAACGATATCAAAGCTTAAACAAAATACCAAACAATAAATCAGTGTTGAGTTTTTATCTTTTTTACATTTCCCGCTACAATTAGTTAGAATTCTCCCAACATTAATTGTAGTTGTAAATGGGTAAAGAAAAAACATATTAAAAACAAAAACAAAGTGCTTTTATTGTTTTCGCAAGAAATCAAAATAAAAACAATTTGCCAGTTCAGTTTTTTATGCACGTGCACTTGCTAAAATTTATTATCAAAGTTGTTTGTGGGAATACTATTATTTATTAAAAGATTTTGTTTGTTGTGCTTAATTCCCTTTTTAAATAATTGATAAAAAGTACTGAAATTTATTGTTGGAGGATAAGCTGTTCCTATGCGCATTTCACTGGTTGCTTAGGCCAGATCATCAGGAAACGTTCTCCTAAATAATTTTAGAAAAGCCAAAGCTATCAGCAAACAAAACTACAGAGGGAATGAGAATTACCTACAGACACTCAAAAAGTCTTGTTTGCAACGATATCAAAGCTTAAACAAAATACCAAACAATAAATCAGTGTTGAGTTTTTATCTTTTTTACATTTCCCGCTACAATTAGTTAGAATTCTCCCAACATTAATTGTAGTTGTAAATGGGTAAAGAAAAAACATATTAAAAACAAAAACAAAGTGCTTTTATTGTTTTCGCAAGAAATCAAAATAAAAACAATTTGCCAGTTCAGTTTTTTATGCACGTGCACTTGCTAAAATTTATTATCAAAGTTGTTTGTGGGAATACTATTACAACAAACTAAATCTTTTAATAAATAATAGTATTCCCACAAACAACTTTGATAATAAATTTTAGCAAGTGCACGTGCATAAAAAACTGAACTGGCAAATTGTTTTTATTTTGATTTCTTGCGAAAACAATAAAAGCACTTTGTTTTTGTTTTTAATATGTTTTTTCTTTACCCATTTACAACTACAATTAATGTTGGGAGAATTCTAACTAATTGTAGCGGGAAATGTAAAAAAGATAAAAACTCAACACTGATTTATTGTTTGGTATTTTGTTTAAGCTTTGATATCGTTGCAAACAAGACTTTTTGAGTGTCTGTAGGTAATTCTCATTCCCTCTGTAGTTTTGTTTGCTGATAGCTTTGGCTTTTCTAAAATTATTTAGGAGAACGTTTCCTGATGATCTGGCCTAAGCAACCAGTGAAATGCGCATAGGAACAGCTTATCCTCCAACAATAAATTTCAGTACTTTTTATCAATTATTTAAAAAGGGAATTAAGCACAACAAACAAAATCTTTTAATAAATAATAGTATTCCCACAAACAACTTTGATAATAAATTTTAGCAAGTGCACGTGCATAAAAAACTGAACTGGCAAATTGTTTTTATTTTGATTTCTTGCGAAAACAATAAAAGCACTTTGTTTTTGTTTTTAATATGTTTTTTCTTTACCCATTTACAACTACAATTAATGTTGGGAGAATTCTAACTAATTGTAGCGGGAAATGTAAAAAAGATAAAAACTCAACACTGATTTATTGTTTGGTATTTTGTTTAAGCTTTGATATCGTTGCAAACAAGACTTTTTGAGTGTCTGTAGGTAATTCTCATTCCCTCTGTAGTTTTGTTTGCTGATAGCTTTGGCTTTTCTAAAATTATTTAGGAGAACGTTTCCTGATGATCTGGCCTAAGCAACCAGTGAAATGCGCATAGGAACAGCTTATCCTCCAACAATAAATTTCAGTACTTTTTATCAATTATTTAAAAAGGGAATTAAGCACAACAAACAAAATCTTTTAATAAATAATAGTATTCCCACAAACAACTTTGATAATTATTTATTTCCTCTTGAAAATTAAATGTGTTTTGTCGTTCAGAATAAAAATAAAAATAATTTCTTCTTGAAGAAATAAACTCCAAACACTGAAAAAGAAATTTTCATTTTTTATTCCCCCTAGATCTGCTCTTGAATTTGATTGATTGCAACTCATTTTAGATTTCATTCATTTGAATTGTTAATTTTTTTTTAAACTTGAATTGAATTGATTTTGAATTAATTCAAATGAATCTGAAAAATGAATTGCAATTAATTTTTCAGATTCATTTGAATTAGAAACGAATTGCAATTCATTTTACAGATTCATTTGAATTTGTCAAAATGAATTGCAATTCATTTTTCAGATTCATTTGAATTAGAAACGAATTTAAATTCATTTCTGCCTAATTCGTTTGAATTGATTCAAATTAAATTCAATTCATTTATTTGTGTGAAAAGAATTAATTCAAAATTTGCTAATTCAATGCATGAATGATTCACGAATTAATTCAAAAATGAATGATTCATTTACAGCTCTGATAGATAAACTGAAACCTTGATTGAGTTTTACAGATTCCCCAGAAGAAATTTTTAGTGCTACGAAAACGAAACGGGTTAGATTCGCAGTATGAAAACGCTGGAGGGGGTGGTGCCTGTAAAACACCATACAGAAAAACACTTGAAAAAACTAGATTTTTTATTAATCAGTTTTTCATTGAATTTGTTTTTGACGGGAAAGAATATTTTTTTTTTGTTTTAAGTTAGTTAGTTTTAGAATTTTGATTTGAAATTTTTATTAAATAAATTTTTTATATTTTTTGTAAAAAAGAAAAATTGTTTGTCTTATTGTTATTTTACCAACAGTACTAAAAATCACACTAGCGGTTTTCACCTTTTGTATTAAGTGTACCACTCTTTTATATTTAATACGATTTTATACTTCAAAGCGCGAGTGTCTTTTTCGTATGCATTGTAAATTAATGAATTTGCTGAGTGAGAGAAAGAGACAGATAAAGTTTCTTCAACTGTTTTATTCTGGTAAATTCACACACTTTGTTTACTACTGCTTTTTGTGGGATTTTTCAACCACAGCGTAGTATATTTTAGTGTAATACATTTTGTTGTTGCAGTGTTGTAAATGTTAGTATTTTTACTAAAATTATAAGATTAACAAGGTCTACAAGGGACTTTACAATCAAGGGTGAATTCCGCTACTATTTAATTTCGTGAAGAGCGGTCCAAATTTTTCCATAGGGCCCATATAATGGGAAATTATTGAAATACGCCAAAAACCGTAAAAGAAATAGATAGATCTTGTGGTATAATTTGTCCAATTTAGCGTCATATGACCAGAAATAATACCATGCAATTTTGTGATAATCGGTCCATAAGTTACCTTATGTCGCATATTAAACAGCCTTCTGAAAACCTCTTTAAAACTATTAAACGCAACAACAAATTGCACTACTTTGGTCGATTTTAGCCGAAGGCTGAACTTTTTTATACCATTATATGCAAATGTTAAAAAACCATGCAAAAATACTCAACCAAAACTTTTAATTCCAAAATTCGGTTGTGGTAAATTATATTGTTTCTAAAAAAGGTAAAAAAGCAAGCAATATCGGAAGAAATCAAAGCTTCTATATGGGATAAGCAGGACTTAATTTTTAACATTGAAGTGGAAGAAAATAACGAAAAGATTCTCAAAAAGGAATTACGTATTTGCTAGGGTATTCAAACGATTAACCGTTGTTCGATTAAACGATTAATTTTAATTGAATTACTGTTCGAATAATGCAAAATTGCTTATTTTCGATTAACGAATAATTCGAATAATTTATGTCGATTACTCGAAAATTTGTTTTTTCACAGTACATATGCATAAGGTTTTTTTAATTTATATAAATACCCTTTTATTGTTTCGTAAGTCAGGAACATATCCTTCGCGTAATGATTCAGATGAAGACGTTTATTTTTTTGAGACGCATGAAAACAACCAGACCTGAACAAGACTATTAAAAGTATTGAAACTGTTAAGAAATCAAAAAGAGATTCAAGTGGTATAATGGAATAACATAATTTTTAGAAAAGACAAGAAAAAGAACAGTGAAATTGGATATGCTTTATAACGCTTTACTTTTGTTCTCTCCAACGTCAGCAATAAGTGAAACGATATTTTCTAAATTAAGCTGCATCCAAAAAAAAGAAAGAAATCATTTGAAACATTTAAGCTGTATACTCTTTTTATAAATATTATTTTAGAAAATAAGCTTAAATATTGATGCTATTTTTTATTTAAAAAGTTTTCCTCTTTCATTACATGAAGTACCCTTTGTTATAATGTTGTTCCTTTTTTAATATAATTTTCATGTTAAAATATATAATTTTTGGTCTTATTTTAAACTTCTAAACTAGACAAAATTAAAATTATTCGTTTAACCAAATAATTTTAAATTGTTCGATTATTATTCGATTAAATTTTTATCTCGAATTATTAATCACGCGATTAATACAAAACATCGATTACTTGAATACCCTAGTGTTTATGTATGTAAATAAGCCCAAAAGCATTTATATATTTGAAAACGCAGTGAAATTGAAGTTGAAACTGCAAAATTAGTGCACTACCTCCATCTATGGTATCAATGCATAATTTGCTGTTCTTTCATCAAAACATAAAACTTGAATTTGGAATATTAATCAATATGTAGCAAAATAATCTCAAAAATAAATAAAATTTGGCAAAATGTGATTAAACTTTTTAAAATGTAACTTTATTAACTGATTAATTAATTACTTTGTTTCAGTTTGAGAGAAAGTACGGATTTCTTTGGATATAGAGAAGGTATGAAGAGCACTTTTATAAAGTAATTTCAAATTTTTTGAGATATGACTACGTTCCACAAAGAAGCGATATGAAACTCGATATAACTACTTGATAATAACAATAATAAATTAATTAATTGATCTCAAAAATTTCAAAGTTTTTTCTTGTTGTGAATTTGGATAAGTGAAGTTCGGATTAGCCAATTTGGCCGAATTTCTGGATCGGCATCGGCCTTAAAAAGTGACTTCGATCGGACACTAGTATGTATTTGTATGTAATATAAACATGAGTGCATAGATAACAAAAAAATGGGAATCACCGAATTTTAATTATGCTTATGTGTTTTTGATTGGAAGAGAATAGAGGTTAAGATCGGTTAATAGAGGTATAAAAAACGAAGCACGGATATAAGGGGTAAAATCACGGATAAAAGATTTTGTAAAAGAAAGCATGTCGGTTAATAGAGGCCCAGATAACCGAGGTTCAACTTTGATATTAATAGTTTTATATAAGTATTTAAAAAATTGTTGTAACTTCAAGAGATCGTGGGGCAAAAATCTTTTGATCTACAAATGTAAATATTTATATATCGCACACTTAATCATAAACAGGCACAACTCAAAATTCAAAAATGTTTAGGAAAGGCAGAAAACTAGCTTCCAATTTTTTAATCAAATTGAGTTTCACAACTTTTGAAGAAGAAACGTTAAAGAAGACAGTGGCGCAAACTGCACTGGCTTATGAAAAAAAAGATTTTGATAAATTTTAAGTTGTGCCTGTTTATGATTTAGTATACAGTGTAATGTTTTAAATTTTAAAATAATATTTTAATCCAAATTTCGATCATTTAAATCATTGAATTTAATTTTTATGAAATTATTTTTATGAAGAAAGGAATTTTTCAACATGAAATTAATTAAAATTTTTAAAATTTATTGATAATTTAGATATTTTTAATTAGGCTTAAGTTCATTGAATTTAATTTTCATATAGCCGAGTGAGTAAAACGGCAAACCCCACCGACGAGATTGTGTGGTTACAATCGAAACTAGTCTGGGCAACCTGTCCGTGAACGCCTGGGTTCAAATCTCAGCGCAGTCAAGAATGAAAAATTATCAATAAAAAAATTTTAATTAATTTCATGTTGTAAAAATTCCTGTCTTTATAAAAATAATTTAATGAAAATTAAATTCAATGAACTTAAGCCTAATTAAAAATATCTAAATTTGGATTAAAAACCATTAACAGTTCAATAAAATAACCACAATACTAATTATTATTTATTGATAATTTTTCCTTCTTGACTGAGCTGGGAATCGAACCTAGGTTTTCACGGACAGATTGCCCTGACTCGTTTCCAGTGTAACCACACAATCTCTTCAGAGGGGTTTGTCGTTTAGCACTCACCGCCATTGACGACGGATGACGTTATTAGTCAAACATCAATCTTTAAACCAAATGGTATTTTACCTTGGTAGATCGAAATTTGCTTTGAATGAATGATTACGCATTTTAATTTATTTACATGATCTTCCTTACTTCTGTTATTCGTAAAACTCAATTCCCAGCTCAGTCAAGAATGAAAAATTATCAATAAATTTTAATTAATTTCATGTTGTAAAATTACTTTCCTCATAAAAATAATTTAATGAAAATTAAATTCAATGAACTGAATTAAGCCTGATTAAAAATATCGAAATTTGGATTAAAAACCATTAACAGTTCAAAAAAATTACCACAATACTAATTATTGTTTTAAATTATCTTTTGTGAGCAATATTCCGACTAGAGATTCAATTTCCAAACGATTTTGGACTTTTGTTTTATTTAGATTCAGTATATTCTGAACAAATTTAGTTAGAGCACGTTTAATTTCAGATTTTTTTTCAAAATCATATTAAATTTTTTCTTCCTTATTTAAGATATTGGTTAAGTTAAACCGATTTCCTTTTAAAAACTCAAAATCCCGATTTTGTTTTTCAATCACCTTAAATAAATTTGGAAAATATTTCGCAATATTGAAAATTGAATTAGAGTGACTGCTTATTATTTAATTTGGATATATAGATTGAGGATCGCAGTCGCTTCGCTTTAAAACATTCTATTTATATTATTAATTATACCCAGAATGTGCTTAAAAAAAGATAAAAACATTTTTTTTGTAGTGTTTTTTACTATTATATTAAAAAATCTGCATTTTTCGGTCAAAAATATTCAAATCTGCATTTTTATATTTTAGGGGCATAAAATCTGCAAAATGCAGATTAATCTGCACTTCTGACAACAGTGCTAGGCACTATTAAATTCAGCGTACTCAAATAAGCTTTACTGGTAGGGTGCCAAGCATGTTAAAAAAAAGTTTCAAATTCGTACACAGTGTTATTAAAAAATATATTTTTTATTTTAACAGTTTGTCCCAAAAATTAGTCAAAATTAAAAAGGTCCTCTAATATGGACTACGCTGTATTCTAGCTTTCAGAAGTATAAAGTGTATGTTAAGAATTTGTATAGATTTATTGTAATAGAGCAATGTTTCCAGAAATTTTTTGAAAAATACCTACACATTCTAAAAAATCCGAGTTTTCCGTTTAAGTCATTAAAATCTATGAAAAAACAATAGTTATAAAAAACTAATTGTAATCGCATATCCATAGTAAGGCTTTAATAACAAAAATAAGTAATAAGACTAAAAAAATGTATGTACTTTTGATTAAATTCAATAAAAACCCAGGAGGTTTTATAAAAAAATAATATATGTATGTACATATATAGTTCTTTTGAACTTAATCTTTAAAACCCCTTTGACAAGTCTAAATAAATATGGCAAGAAGCAACTACAAAAAGCAGGTTGTCAAACATAAACGTCAATTAATGTTATAAAGAGCTTTCAAAAGACATATTTTAACATCCATGTCTCTGAGGGAATCGAACCCACAACCCCGGTACTGATAGACCAGTTCACTACCAGCTAGCCTACCGGGCACCCACTTTATATACTTTAATATACTTAAACTACCAACTATCTTTTCAAGAACAAAAATACTTTTGTAAATAATTAAATGAAAAATCTCGTTCGATTCCAATTCTACTTCTTTTCGATTTCTAGAACATGCCCGATTATTTTTTGAGCCGATAGCTTAGAAGCTCATATTAAATAGTTAAATAATTTGTGTAATTTTAAGAATAAATAGATATATATATTAAATGAAAAATTTTTTACTTATATTTTTGTGCTTTGCGAATGCTGTTTTGCCGTCGAAAAAATTTTGCGATTTTTATAAAGTTATATGTATATCCAAAAACTTTAGAAAAGTTGAAAATATTATACAAATAAAACTGTAAAGCGAATAAGAATTAAAACACTCAAGATATTGATTTAGACATTTGTTTTGGCATTACAGAATCCCGACATGCCACTTTTTCGTATTTTAAATGCGAATAAAAACGTACTTTGCAAACATCGTAACACAGAATAGCAATTGTTCGCATTTACATATTTCCGAGTCGCATTGACTTCGCATCGCAATACAGCATAAACGCCCAGGCTTAAAACGGTTTATTAAACAAATTTATGTAGAATATCCGTTTCATAACTTTGTTTTATTTTTTATAACATAGGCCGTAGAGATACATACATATCGTCACCTAAAATGCAAAATGACATAACAACACTTTTTATTTTTTTACAGGAGAAGTTAAAAACTTTACAAAATCGATAACAACAAGGTGTACTTAGCGTTTGAATTTCATTAATAAAGTCGCCATTTTTGATCGCAGGGATCTTATATTTTTGTGTACATGTAGTTTAATAAAACGAACAAAAATCGATCAAAAACTCTATTTCGAATTTTTGTTGTTACGATCTTTAGCATTTAAGGTGACGATATCTACATACATATGTATTTCATATATTATTTTTTATTATTAAAGTTTTTAATTTCCATTTTTAGCGCGAGCGAAAGGAACGTAAGCAATATTTAGAAGAGTGGGGCATGGGTGACGATGACTTAGAAGGTGCGCGAGGTTTTAGTGTAGCAGAAAAGTTGGAGTCGACCAAATTTGCACAAACTGGAATGGTACGCGAAATGCGTGGTAGTGATTTAAATGTCGCGTAAGTATTTAACGCATGCATTTAAATGCATACAATGTATGTATGTACATACATATGTAACGTAAGATTTAAAAACAAAAAAGATGCCATATTTTTCATAGCTGTTTATTGTATGTTAATCATTTTCTTTTAAATATTGGCTTAAAATGAATTATACACAATTGGGGGATTCACAAGGTGTCATAAAGTCATATGTCTTAAAATAATAACATGAAAAACAACGACTGTTGTGAGCAACCCCTCATAATTAAATGTGCTATTAATTACGACAGCACAATAAACATAGCAAGCAACGTTCTATTTATTTAAGACACTTTTTGTTTACAAGCCAACAACAATATTTTTAAACCATTGTAAAATGTTAGGACATTATGACAATAAACCATGATAGCACACCTTGTGAATACCCCAAATATGTAAAATAAATACACAATTATACACAATTGGGGGATTCACAAGGTGTCATAAAGTCATATGTCTTAAAATAATAACATGAAAAAATACGACTGTTGTGAGCAACCCCTCATAATTTAATGTGCTACTAATTACGACAGCACAATAAACATAGCAAGCAATGTTCTATTTATTTAAGACACTTTTTGTTTACAAACCAACAACAATATTTTTAAACCATTGTAAAATGTTAGAACATTATGACAATAAACCATGATAGCACACCTTGTGAATACCCCAAATATGTTAAATTAATTTAATACTTCTTTAAACAAAACTTAAATCAGTTTCAAATAATTAACAATAAATGTTTTTAAAATTTATTTTATTCTCTTGGAAGCCAAATTTACTATTATTTAAATTTATTTTATTCGAATTAATATTATGAAAATATATTCAAATCAATAGAAAAGCACACAAATTTGTTTAAAAAAATTCAGTTTAAAAAAAAAACAAATTAATACATTTGCATAAAACTTGTTGAATAAAATAATTTTAGATTTTTTATGAAATAAATTTAATATAAAATGCCTAAATATTTTAATTCAACAAAAAAAAATTTAATAATCTATAATCTGTTCTTCGATATTAGAATTATTATGTATTTTTTTTTGATTGTTCTTAAATTGAAAAGTTCTTTACAACTTTTGTTTAATATTTTGATAGTTTATAAACGTTATAAACTTTTATATAACAAGTATGAGTGCTATATTCGGATATGCTTTTCCAATTTCAGTTGAATTGACTTCTAGCACATGACTGCACGTAGCTATTTGGAAAACAATGCCAAGGAAGTTTTATTACAAAGTGCTTAAAGCTCACGATTCAACCTCAAAACAACCACACTAATTGGACTTTACCTTAATTTGAGGAATATAACATTGGTTTAAATTTCTTGTGAGTTTTTCCGCGAATTTCTGTTTTATTACCATGGCAAAGAACTTTGTGTTATGGCCAATTTTCAGGATTGACATTAAAACACATTTATGTTTAAAATCGTTTTAAATACAAAATTCTCTTCTTCACTAAACACTTAAATGAAACTTAAGTCACCTATGTGGTACATTTAAATTCAACTTAAGTTTCCCTTGGATTAACTTAGCAAGGTGGCCTCAGTATCACAATAATACAAAAACAACAGACGAAGTAATATCAACCAGCTGTTTTTTGAGACCACCTTGTAAATAACTACACTTTTTTATGATATTTTTTTGTAATTAGTAGTGCTACCATACTTTTATCTTAATTAAATAAGGCTTTTCATATAAAACTCAAAAAATCAATCTGTAATTAAATACGATTTAAGTTTTTATGAAAATTAACATATTTAGTCAATTCACAAGGTATCCTAACATGTCATATTGTCAAAATGTCCTAATATTTCACAATGGTTTAAAAATATTTTTGTTGGTTTGTTAACAAAAAGTGTCTTAAATAAATAGAACGTTGCTTGCTGTGTTTATTGTGCTGTCGTAATTAATCAGAAAAGTCCAGCGCTGAGCGGCTGAGCCGTACAACAATATTTTTAAACCATTGTGAAATATTAGGACTTTTTGACAATATGACATGTTAGGATACCTTGTGAATTGACTAAATATAAATTTAAATACTATTCTGAAAACTGGGCATTAGTCTACTAACTTGTAACTATAGAATATCGTAAAATTTTGTAAATTTTCAAATGCAAAATCTTCTAACTTTTAATTTTTGTTTTTTAAAATGAAGCTTTGCTTTTTTTACCCCAGTATTTTATTACATCGTCTTTCTCATATTTCAAGAAATATTAAAAAAAGAATTAGTAATAAATTTTTTTGTTTGAATAATTTTATTTTATACCAATTTTGTTAAATAAAAATTCTAAAACTGAAAATCAAATACATAATTTTGATTTGAATAAAATAGATTTGAATATATTCAGCTAAGGATATTTAAATATAAAAAGAATTATAGTAAATTTGTGAAAATTCAACTTATTTAATATTAAATAAGTACAAATTATTTTCTTATATTCGATTTGATAAAACTTAATAACAAATAGAATCTGGGAATTTTAATTCTCATGTTGAGTATCAAAATTATTTTTATTTTAAATTTTTATATTAATTCGAATGTGTATTTTAAAGGGCATAATAAACCATACAAATTGCTGGCAATCATGCAGTTTGTTTAGCTTCTGTTTGCCAATAGACAACACAATCATATTGCGTACAAACATTAATTTTTGTTTCGTTTTCAACGAATGTAGACGAAGATTGTGCTGCGGCAATTTTGCTCGCTATTTGTTTAAAACGAAGAAGAAATATAAAAGAAATAAAAGGATTTGGAGCAAAGAGTGCTCCAAACAACAAGCTGATTTGGGGGCAAAAATTCTGCTTAAAAATTGGAATTTAAATTAAATTAATAAGTTTGACAAATATCCAACATGTCTGCTAAATATTAAAAGTTTTTAATATTTCTACAATCATTGCTTCAAATGTATGTCCAATCAGCAAGCACCCCAATTAACAACACAAAATATTTGTACAAACGTAAAATTTTGACATGTTTGCCAAGCTATTTGTGTGGCTTATTATGCCCTTAAGTTAAATTACAATTTAAAAAGCTTTCATACTTTAATATTCTTATACGTTCAATATTTTCCAGGAATATTTTCTTTGCACTATTAAATTTTTTTTATATTTCTGTCACGAGGCTTACTTAAGCTATCCTTTCGCTAGCATAGAAGTTACAGAAAATAAATAAATGGTAATTTGACTTAGAATACACATTCGAATTAATATAAAAGTTTATAATAAAAATGAACTCAACATGAGAATTAAAATTCCCAGATTCTATTTGTTAAAAATAATTAATAGCCTATTTCCGATGTGCGAAAGAATTCTTTCTTTCGTATAAATATATTGAAAACAAAAACAAATTTTTAGAAATAGGCTATAAGTTAAATACATAACATTTTAAATAAGCACTATCCAGTTATAAGAATGTTGACGAAGGCCGTAGCGGGCCAGAGAATTGCATTCTGCTGGTATCTAATAGTTGTATACATTTTCTGTTTTTTTTTTTTTTTTTTTTTTTTGATAGTGCATAGAAAATATTCCTGGAAAATATTGAAGGAATAAGACTATTAAAGTATGAAAGCTTTATAAATTGTAATTTGACTTAGAATACACATTAGAATTAATATAAAAAGTTATAATAAGAACTTAATAACACAAACATTTAAAGAAAAAATCTTAAATTCAAATTGTTTTTATTTTCTTTTATAAAATAGAAATTATTATTAAAAAAAAAAGTATTTTAATTTTGTATTTACTTAACATCTTACATCTACATATGATATTTTTACTAACATTTATCTTTTTAAACCAACTTTCAGTTTCTTGCAACAGTATGGATTTAATATACCACTATTATTTCGCGAAAAAACTGGTTTGGGCTTACGTATGCCAGAATCTACTGAGTTTACAGTAAATGATGTGCGTTTATGTGTTGGTTCACGCCGCATACTGGATGTTATGGATGTTAATACACAAAAAAATTTACAAATGACCATGAAAGAATGGCAACAGTATTATGATAATCCACAAAAAAGTCATTTACTTAACGTTATATCATTGGAATTCTCGCATACCCGTCTTGATAGCTACATACAAAGTCCCGATATTGTAAGACAAATAGATTGGGTCGATGTTGTCTGGCCCAAAAGTTTAAAAGATGCTCAAAGAGAGGGTACAAATCTATTAGGTAATATGATGTATCCAAAGGTACAAAAATATTGCCTTATGTCGGTTAAAAACTGTTATACTGATTTTCATATTGATTTCGGTGGTACTTCAGTGTGGTATCACATTCTCAAGGGAAGTAAAGTGTTCTGGTTAATACCGCCAACAGAGAAGAATTTACTTTTATACGAAAAGTGGGTGCTATCAGGAAAACAAGCAGATATCTTCTTCGGAGATACGGTTGAAAAATGTGCCCGTGTTTATCTGACGGCCGGAAATACTTTCTTTATACCAACTGGTTGGATACATGCCGTCTACACACCCACAGATTCTTTAGTATTTGGCGGTAACTTCTTGCATTCTTTCGGCATAGTGAAACAATTAAAAACTGCACAAGTTGAAGATGCCACTAAAGTGCCGCAAAAATTTCGTTATCCCTTCTTTACGGAAATGCTATGGTATGTTTTGGCACGTTATGTTTACGTACTTTTAGGACATTCTCATTTGGAGGGGGAACCCTCTATAGAGGAAAATGAAATGGCATCTAGGCCACATACACACCTAACCCACTATGAATTGTTTGGCCTCAAGGAAATAGTCATGTATTTATATGATTTGCCACCGAATAAGAAAAATGTACCCGAACTGGTGCGTGACCCAGTTGCATTAATTAAGGATGTGCGAACTTTAGTGGAGAGGCATTGTAAAGATAAACCGGAAATGGCAATAACAGGTGAATCGGTATTAAAACCTCCAGGTTTAATGCATCCTATTTTTCAAGAGTATGATCGTACGCGTGTTAAACAAGAAATTAAACAGGAGATTGCTAGAAAAAATGCTGAAATTATAAGAGAACAGCAGCAGCTAAATAAAGAGCAACAACAAGCTGCTGCAGATTCTTTAAATACCACACCCACCACACATTTAGCGTTTAGCGGCACAACAACAATAACCACTGATAATGGTATTACCATAAAAAAGGAACCGATAGAAAATGGTAATATACAACAATCTGTACAAATACAACAGCATTTGCAGCAGCAACAACCACAACAGCCAACTTTTGTTTCACCAACAGATAATATTAAATATAGACCTCCAAAGAAAATGCATTTGGCTAATGCTGTAGCTGCGGCTGCAAACAATAGTAATTATAATAGCAATAACAATGCTGTTAGTGTCATAGCATCTTGCTCTAGTTATAATAATTCAGTTCATACACAAAGTCTGCCTCCTATTCAAACATCACATGCCCCAAGCAGCAGTTCAACTGATAACTGTCACTCTCCAGGCGAATCGTCCAAGATATCACCAAATGTTACAGGTTTGGGACAACCACGTAGACGACGCACACGTTGCAAAAATTGTGCTGCTTGCCAGAGATCAGATTGCGGAGGATGCAGTTTTTGTTTAGATATGGTCAAATTCGGTGGACCCGGAAGAGCCAAACAAACATGTATGATGCGTCAGTGCTTGTCACCCATGTTGCCAGTAACTGCGCAATGTGTGTTTTGTCATTTAGACGGTTGGCGTCAGACCCCCGTCTCACCACAAACAAAACAACTGGCCTCAATTGATGGTCCATCGTCTTTAATGGAATGTTCTGTGTGCTATGAAATTGCTCATCCCGATTGCGCTTTGTCGTCCCTAGATGGTACAGAATATGCAGCCGATGCTAAAGGGATTGTGAATGAAGATTTGCCAAATAGTTGGGAATGTCCTAGTTGTTGTAAATCGGGGAAAAATAATGATTACAAGGTAAGAAACGTTCATTATACGCAATGCGTTCGAAAATAAATTCAAATTTACTTTCTTTTTTAGCCTCGACATTTTCGTGCTCGTCAAAAGTCATCGGAAGTGCGAAGAGTATCTGTGGGAGGTGTTAATATTGGTAACACTGGTGATCATTTGGATAACCATTTGTCCGCAAATATATCACAGTACAATGAATTCGTATTTACCAGTGAATCAGAAATGGAAACAAGCTCAGCCAATACCAACAATTGGAAGCATGGCATTAAACGTCATATACCGTTAGACGTTAAAACAGAAAAAAATTATGATACCCCCTCACCCGGTATATCACCAACGGTTGGAGAAAAAGCTAAACGACGTAAAAGTGATGATGGTTTAAGCATGTGTAGTAGTATGCAGGATAGCATAGATGCTAATGCCTCTATTGACTGCAATATGACCAGTATAGGTGGTGGTGGAGGAAGTGTTGTAATAGGAGGACAAGGTTCCCGCAAAAAAAATTCTATACGATCTCAATTAGCTCAACAAATGTTGAATTCTTCATCGAGGGTCCTTAAGAAACCTTCTTATGTTGTAAGACCATCTGGACATTCAGGATACGGCAGCGGCAATGGCAGTAGCCATTCTACTCCGAATTTGGCTTTAGATGCCACGCTTTTAAAAATTATTTTCCGTTATTTGCCGCAAGAAACTTTGGTTAACTGCTGCTCAGTTTGTAAGGTCTGGTCTAATGTTGCTGTTGATCCCGATTTATGGAAAACAATGAATTGTGCCGAATTAAAACTATCTGCTTCCCTTTTAACGGCGATCGTTAGACGACAGCCAGAACATTTAATTTTGGATTGGACGCAAATTGCTAAAAGACAACTGGCGTGGGTAATTGCTCGCCTACCAGCACTTAAGAATCTCTCTTTACAAAACTGTCCCATACAAGCTGTTTTAGCTTTACACACCTGCCTTTGTCCTCCTTTACAAATTTTAGACTTAAGTTTTGTACGTGGTCTAAATGATGCGGCCATACGCGACATACTATCTCCGCCAAAAGACTCCAGACCTGGTTTAACCGATTCGAAAACCAGATTAAGAGATTTAAAAACCTTAAGAATTGCCGGTACCGATATTTCTGACGTTGCATTACGCTATATAACCCAATCATTGCCACATTTAATACATCTAGATGTATCTTCTTGTCAGCGCATTACCGATGCTGGCGTGGCTCAAATTGGAACTTCCCCCACAGCCATTGCAAATTTGGTAGAATTGAATTTAAGTGCTTGCCGCTTGGTGTCCGAACTATCATTGGATCATTTAGCAAAATGTAATCAATTAGTATGGTTAGACTTAAGACACGTTCCACAAGTCTCCACTCAAGCCGTTATTAAATTTGCTGCCAAATCCAAGCATGATTTGTGTGTTAAAGACATCAAACTGGTAGAGAAGCGTAAAATACCTCAAACTCCACATTCATCTGGAGGAGCTAGCAGCACCTTTTCAGCATCCACAACCCCCATTTCATCCGCTGCTGGATCAGCAAGTATTTGGAATGATTAAAATCCCTTCTATTCAATAGCAAAAAGCAAAATAAAGCCCTAACAATTGCACCATTTTAAAGTTTAAAAAAGTAACCAAAGATTTAAAGCATTAACAAAATATTATTTTTTTTTCATCATTTATAGGTTTGCAAAATAAAATAAAAGAAGCACACAGACCCATACGCAAATAATCCAATAGATGTTAAAAACGTATCTTTATGAAAAAGCATTCCCCTTTTATGATCTTTTAAATAGCGTTAACTTTTAAGCTCAGTTTAATTAAACACAATAATAAAACATAAAGAAAATAACACTTAACAAATTGCAACCATAAAATATTGAATAAAAAAAGGTGAACGATAATATAATGTATACACAGCATAGTATACACTTCTTGTTCTCCTTAATTGTAATTAAGTTATAACATGTAATGGTTAAACATTAAGAAAAAACATCCGCACATTTTTTTAGTGTCATATTTAAAATTTTATAAATTTTAAATCATCATGAAACTCAAGTGTAACATAATTATATTAAATTTAAAGAAATTAAGAATTATACATAACGTAATTAAGAGATATTTGAAAATTTTGAAAAAAAGTATATTATACATATGTACATACATATATAATATACATACATACATTGTATATGTATAAAATAAAAAACATAAAAAGTAAATTTATATACTATTATTAAAACAAATGGGAAATGTAAAAGTATTTAAGTTTATCTTAAATGGGAGGTAAGTCAATGTTTGATTTTATTATTGCAAGCAATCTTTATATCTGTAACAGGGGGAATATGACAACGGTCAGAACTAGATATAGGGAGGCAGTAATATATATAACTTTGACGAACTATAGAGACTTAGTGGATGATTGGAGGGTGGCTTTGAGATTTTCCTTCTCTGACCATAGTCGTCTGTCCTTTAATCTAAGCTTTGAAAAGTCAAAAAGGTGTCCATATAGGAATCCAAGAAGGACGAACTGGGATTCTTTTTCGGGATTGGTGAATAGTAACCTTAGAGTTATATACGATTGGTGGTCGACTTCGGCCGGTGTGGAGCACCTGGTGGGTACATTTATGAAGATGTTGACCAGTAGCTATGAGCGATCTTGTTCGCTGACCTTCCCGGGTAGGCGCTCGCAACCGAGATGGGGGGCAGGCGAGTTGAAGACTCAAAAGACCACTGTCAGAATGTTATTTAATATAGCGAAGCATACGCGTAGGGATAACTGGGGTAACTTTAGGATAAGTTATAAAAGGGTGACAATAGAAGGGCGAAGGGGGGCTAATGGATCAAATTTAGGGAGTCAGTGAAATTTGTAAATGAGATGTCCATGTTCAGAAGAATTTTATCCATGGAACCTGCGGTACCGGGATTTATTCAGAATCCGGACGACTCATGTACGGAATCTAGCTCCGAGTCACTCTGTTTGCTTATAGAGACTCACTTCCCGTGATGTTTGGATCCTGGGACCGGAAAACATATAAGGTGTGTAACCCCTTCTCTGGATAAGGTTACGTGGGCGGTTAATACTTTTGGGTCTTGAAAATCGGCAGGATCAGATGGTATCTTTCTGGCTATGCTACAGAATGTATCTTTCTGGCTATGCTACAGAATATCCAGAGATCATCACTCCTATTGCTAGTTTAACTATTCAGGGTATGTTCGCTAAACGGCTTCATTGCTAGAGGGTGGAGAGAGGTCAGGGTTATTTTCATACCTAAGACGGTAGAACCGTTCAACCTAAACCCAAGGATTTTAGGCCAATCAGCCTATCGTCTTTTCTTTTGAAGGCATTAGAAAGACTAATTGATCTACATCTGAACACGATGATTGACGGCGACATCATCAGCGGCGCTTAACACGCCTATCTTAACGGTAGGTCTGTTGAAAGTGCGCTTCATGATGTTGTGGGTTATATAGAACGGAGATTGCAAAACAAGGAATACACCTTGGTGGCATTCCTGGATATGAAAGGAGCCTTTAACAATTTGAGGACAGAGATTATTAGGCAGGCACTGAGTGATTTAGAGGTTCCGTTATTCTTTGTTATTCATTCGGACTGGGGAAACGAACGCTTAAGAAAACTTTTAACTAGGGGGACCCAACAGGAGGGAGTTCTCTCCCTTATTGTGGCTCTTGTCTGTCAATGTCGTTTTGGGACTTTAACAGGGGTTGCCTTCTGACCTAGTAGGTGATGGGAATGCCAGCCAGGAGCATTCTTAGACTGAGGGAGCTAGGACTGATAGGAAATTTCACGGACAGTCACTTGAGGATCTTGTGTGAAATAAGTGCTGGTGGTTATAACCTGGGGTCACCCTGCTCCACGGATTTTGTAACCACTAGGGTTGATTTTGCACGTGTGCCAGAGATAAAATTGTCGTCTAGGGAGAGCTGGTGGGGTCAGAGCAGATTGTATAGGGGATTTACTATTTTCACTGATGGCTCGGGGGCAACATTGACAGGGGCTCGGAAGCACTATATATGTGGACAGCCGGCGGCTCTTAGGCGCCTGGTGGGCTGTTATGTGAACTCCAGGCTAGTGGACGATTGCAGGAGAGCTCTAGGAGAAATCCTATGGCGAGACTGTGCTCGGAAATAGATGATCCTGACAGTTTGCAGGCGGTCAGGCCTCCAATGGGCTTCTACTTTGGGAGAATATGGGAATGGGTTCTGAGCGGGACTAATTGGGTTTGGCGGGGCCGAACGGACTGCCGGGTATAGCGCACTGTATGATAGGCAGGATGGCGGTGAGAATGGGATTTGACTTGTCGGATATATGTAGGATGTGTGAGGACCCAGAGGAGTTGGTGACAGTTGAGCACTTTCTGTGCCACTGTCTCAGGCTACAGAGCAGTAAGCTGAGGTGGCTGGGTAGCAGATTCCTGCTCGAATGGGGAGATGTCTCGGGCTATCTTACGGAATTCGTAATAGGAATAACCTGGCTGTGCGGCAGGAGACTGGAGACTGGGCACATGTATGGTTTGAAGTTTACTTCGCACTAGCCTTTTTACCTTAACCTAACCTTAGTTTATCTCCATACCCATAATTTGGGCACTTAAAATAAGTTAAGAACTGGGCCTTACATATATGAGAGCAATAGTTATTCTAGTCAGAGTTTTTAGGAAGTAGTATTTTTATGCGTGCTGTAGCCTATTATATATATGGTGGCCATTCGTTCAGTGCTGTATTTTTTAGAGCTTTGAAAATTATTAATTAGAAAAAAGCAATTTCATTACCAATTATTCTGCTCATTGCAGGAAACGTGTACAATTACACTCGAGTTTGAAAATACTATTTTTCCCACTTACAAAATGAAAGGAATTTATTTTAAAAACTGTCTGACTTTAAGTTCATATTGTTAGAAGAAAAAAACTGATAGAGCTTAGATAAAAAGTCGAGAATGATACTCTCCCTACAGTCCCTTCATTAGAAATAACCAGCCTATTTCGCTGACAAAACCCAGTAGATCGACTGGATTACATCCAAAGATACTCCCCGGTTCGTCATGAAACCTATCCCCTAGCTATTTCTGCCTGAGAAACTGGTGGGCTACTCTCTATAGAAAGTAGCCTGGTTGCCTTTGCACCCGATCCGGGCCATAACGCCCTAGACACCCTGCAATCCGTTTTATCCATCCAGGACCGGTAAACGGTATGGCGGAATCTATCCCGGATCCCGGGTTTTATAAACACCAGTGCCACCCGTAAATACTGCCCACATCTCAAACAGCACATTGGATCTACGGCAATCTTCTCTTTTCGGGAACTCCACTGGTGTTAAACCGAAGTCTAAGGTCATAATCCTATGAACCGAAATTCCCCCGAAAATGCTACCCTGATCAAGCAGACCCACTTTGTACAAGATCCTCGTGTGATCATCCTGCCTAGGTCTAACTAACGAAGACTCATAGAGTCCAAATAATTTCCTTGACCCACTCCTCATATAATGTTCAATGGGGGACGGATATAGTGGGTTATCCAACGCTGACTGTGGTGTGCTTCTCCATGTTCCTGCTATGCCAAGATATGCACTGCTTTGAGCCTTGTTGTGCATCTTCCTATAGCTATCCACCCTTGTTGTGAATACTTGAATAACCTATTTATACAAAGTAGTCAGTAAGTTTATATCACTATCATATGTCATTGTATAATTTGAAGTTTTTAATAAAATGCCTGTTCTTTTCTAACTTTATTAACAACAGGTTATGGGCCGCATGACGCGCGAGAATTTTTTAGAACATTTTGGTTAAATTTAAAAGCGATAATTAAATTTTAGAGTAAATTAATAAGATTTAATTGTATTGTTCGTGGTTTTATTGAAATTTCTCCCGGAAATCGTTAAGTACAACAATGGCTTCAAATAATTTGTCATTTCCATTTGAAAAATTGCGTGGACGTGAAAATTTCGACGTATGGAAACGCCATGCAAAATCTTATTTGGTGCTGAAAGGTTGTTGGCATATTGTGGTAGTTGGGGTAGCTAATCCTCCCAATGCTAATGATGTTGAGAAGAACGAACGTGCACTTGCCGAGATTACTCTGATGATAGAGCCAGCCAATTTTGCTCATATGGCGACGGCGAACACTGCAAAAGAGGCTTGGGACGCACTGTTGAATGCCTTTGAAGATACTGGTTTAACCAGAAAGGTGGAACTCCTAAAGCGTTTGGTTCAACTGAAATTATCTGACTTCCAAAGTGTACAGGAGTATGTAAGCCAGATGATCATGATGTCGATTAAGGTTCAACAAACTGGCCTTAAACTCGACGATGAATTGGTGGCGTCGTTAATGCTAGCTGGATTGCCAGAGGAATTCGTGCCCCTTGTAATGGCGGTCGAAAATTCGAAGGCAAAATTAAGCGTGGACATGGTGAAAAATTTGCTTCTACAGGATGTAAAGTTTGATTCATCAAAGGTGGAGGAAAAGGCTTTGGTTTCTAATAAGAAATTTATCCCACGTAAGTCCGTAAAATGTTATGCATGCAAACAAGAGGGGCATATTGCCAGAAATTGTACACAAAGGGCTAAGTCAAATGTAACCAAGAAGAAGCATACAGTAGAGAAATCGTCGTTAGCTGCATCGTTGTTTTCATCATCATCAGCTTTACTTGCTGCAGAAAGCAACATCCATGAGTGGTTCATTGACTCGGGGGCGACGTCGCACATGACAAATTCGAAAAATATTTTGCGAAACACAAAGCCAATGGTTGATAAACATGTGGTAATAGCAAACAATAAAAAAATGGCTATTGAGTGTGCAGGCGATGTTAGTGTTGTGTTGCAGTCAGGCGAGAAAGAGACAAACGCATTTTTAAAAGATGTTGAATATGTTCCCGAAATGGCGGTTAATTTGCTTTCTGTACGGCAGATGACATTAAAAGGCAACAAAGTGATTTTCGAAAATGATAGTTGCAAAATTTTTAATGGTTGTGGTGAATTGTTAGCAACAGCTAAAGCTTTTGACAACTTATACAAATTGCATTGTGTTATGAATGTAAACAAAAGCGGAAACGCAATGATGGCTGCAGGCGATTTTGAATTATGGCACAGGCGACTTGCACATATTTGTGCTGGTAATATGAAAAAGGTGGTCGGTGCATCAAATGGTATACGATGTGGTGTTGGTGCCGTAAATGAAAGATGTGTTGTTTGTATAAAAGGTAAGCAAACACGAGCATCATTTAAGGAGCCTGGTCATCGTGCAGATGGTTTGTTACATATTGTGCATTCGGACGTGATGGGTCCCCTACCAACAGAATCCTTTTCTGGTAATCGTTTTCTTTTAACTTTCGTCGACGACTACTCTCGTAAAGTATTTGTGGTGCCAATTAAACGTAAATCTGATGTTTTTGGAGAATTTCAACGTTTTAAAATTTTTGCCGAAAAACAATGTGATGCAAAAATAAAAATTTTGCGTACCGATAATGGTACTGAATATACTGGTAATCAATTTAAAAAGTATTTGTCGGATTGTGGTATACAGCATCAGAAAACAACGCCATACACGCCAGAACAGAATGGCGTTGCTGAACGCATCAATCGCACGATCATGGAACGTGTGAGGTGTATGCTGTTGGATTCAGGCTTAGATGATATTTATTGGGCTGAAGCGGCTATGACATCAGCATATTTAATAAATCTTGTGCCGTGCCGAGGTAATGAAAGCTGTCCAGAGGAAATGTGGTCGGGTAGAAAACCCAATTTGAAACATTTACGTGTTTTCGGCAGCAGGGCATTCGTGCATATACCGAAACAGAAACGTTATAAATTGGATGCGAAGTCAACGGAATGCGTTTTGATGGGGTATAGCAGCGAAAGTAAGGCGTATAGGCTGCAAGATCCCATTACTCACAACATCATCATCAGCCGTGATGTCGTTTTTATTGAGAACAACAAAAACAAGGTATGTGTCAATCAGAATGTTATTAATAATCGAAATTCTACCGTGGTTGACATTGGCGTTGAAGATGAAGTTGCCAATTCAGTGGAGAAAAGTGACGTAGAATTGTCAACTGGAGAAGAAGAAGATTTTCTTGGCTTCGACAGTGAAGAGTATGAAGACGCATATGGTAGCAACAATGATGACAACAGTGATGATAACATCGGCAGTGATTGCCAAATCAACAAAGCAATTGAAAATCAAAACGGTACAACCCGCCGTTCAGAACGTATTGCGAATAAGCCTCGACGCAGATACAATTTATGTGTTCAACAAGATCAACGTGGTGGCAAACAAGGTGTCCCCGAAACGTTTGATGAGGCGATTTTTTCATCACAGGCCGATTTATGGAAAGCGGCAATGATTTCTGAAATGGAATCGTTATCAGCAAACAATACCTGGTGCCTGACTGATTTGCCAAGAGGAAAAAAGGCCATCAAGTGTAAATGGGTCTACAAGACCAAAGTTGATGCAAATGGTGATGAAGTATGTCATAAGGCAAGGTTGGTCGTAAAGGGCTGCAGTCAACAAAAGGGCATTGACTACGAGGAGACGTTCGCTCCTGTAGTGCGTTATACATCACTACGATTTTTATTTGCTCTGGCAGCAAAACACAAATTAATAGTACATCAACTTGATGCGGTAACAGCGTTTCTTAATGGTGAACTAGAGGAGCAGATTTTTATGGCACAACCTGAGGGTTTCGACGATGGCAGCGGTCGAGTATGTTCCTTAAAAAAATCTCTTTATGGCTTAAAGCAGTCCAGCCGGGTATGGAACAAGAAACTAAACGAGGTTCTTTTAAAGTTTGGTTTGCAACGTAGTGAAGTCGACCAATGTGTCTACTATTGCATCAATGGTGAGATTATACTTTATGTAGCCATTTATGTAGACGACGTTTTGGTGTTTTGCAACGACATGAATATGATCAATCAACTGAAACTTGATTTAGCCACGAACTTCAAAATGAAGGATCTGGGCGAAGCGTTTTCTGTTTTGGGCGTTAGAATCACGCGTGATGATCAAAGAGGCACAATCAAACTTGATCAGAGCAAATACATCGAGGATGTGTTAAATCGTTTTTCAATGAGTGAATGTAAGCCGGTATCGACACCTATGGATGTTGGTCAAAAATTAACATCGGAAATGTGTCCTACCGACGAGCATGAAAAACAAGAAATGGCGAAGGTACCCTATATGCAAGCTGTGGGATGTCTTTTGTTCGCAGCTCAAATAACTCGCCCTGATATTAGCTATGCCGTAAATTTGTTAAGTCGTTTTAACGCAAATCCTGGTAAAACTCATTGGGCCGCAGTGAAAAGGGTAATGAGGTATCTCCAAGGTACTATCAACAAGGGCCTAACGTATGTATGTGAACCAAATAACTTAATTGGTTATTGTGACGCAGACTGGGCAGGCAACGTTGACGATAGGCGGTCCACCACTGGTTACCTTTTTACATTGCAAAATGGTGCAATTTCATGGTGTACTAGGCGCCAGCGTACTGTAGCACTGTCCTCAACTGAGGCAGAGTATATGGCAATGGTTTCAGCAATGCAAGAGTGCATATGGTTACAACGATTACAGCGTGAACTCATCCAGGGCCCTCAAGAGCCGATGATACTACACTGTGACAACAAAAGCGCAATTCTTATAGCGCAAAACAACTCGTTCTCTAATAGAACTAAACATGTTGATCTCAAAGTTAAATTTGTTAAGGAGAAGTTGGATAACAAGGAGATTCTTTTGAAATACGTGGATACCAACAACATGGTGGCTGACTTTCTCACTAAGGCTATTAGTGCCGATAAGCTTAATATGTTAGCTAGTAGATCTGGTTTAGGATAATTTTTTTTTTGTATATTATATTTAAATGTATAAATAATTTATTCAGGTGGAATGTTGTGAATACTTGAATAACCTATTTATACAAAGTAGTCAGTAAGTTTATATCACTATCATATGTCATTGTATAATTTGAAGTTTTTAATAAAATGCCTGTTCTTTTCTAACTTTATTAACAACAACCCTCAACGCATCTCACCAAACAGTGAATCTATAAGTAAGAATGGGCCTTACCACCGGTGTATAAATTTCGATTACCATATCCGGTCGTAGTCCCAATTCTTGCCGATGTAGTTTCTTTATGTGTAGTGTTCATTGCGTCTCTTTTTATCCTCTCCTGAGTATTTCTCTTCCAAGACAGTTTACAATTAACGAATTTACCCAAATACTTAGCTCCGTTACGGATGCATTTCCCGTACTGTCGAAGTTTGTACAACAAATTAGGGTTCTTCCACATTCTTCCGCAAATGTGGAAAGAATTTGTAACCAAATTAACCTTAATAAAACATATTTTAGATGTTCCCTGGAAAATTAATCTTTGCAAGGAATTCTTTTTCCTAAAGATTACTTAAAATTTAATAATGCAAACTGTTTTGATCTTGATATTAAAATGGATTTAATTAAAGTATTAAACTCAAATATGTATGTATCTATCAAATATTTGTTAAAATAAAATGTTGAAAAAAAATTTCAACTATAAAAACAATTTTAACCTAATGTACAAAATTTTTTTAAATTAACTACAATTTAATTATAAAAATATTAATTTTCATTCATTTTTATGTTTTTATATGGTTAATATGTAATAGGCTTGTGTCGTTCATGAATGAATTACTTCAACTGAATGATTCACTTTAGTGCAGGAATGTCAGCGTCATACACAATTGTGTAAGCAAAACTCACATGAACGCTTACGCTCTTTTATTTTGCGAGAGTAAAATATAATTGTTTTCTGCAAAACACTCATTCAGCGGGAAATATCACACAGCCTGTCTTGAGGCCTCTAAACAAAAATAATATGTTTATTATTTATTATCTTTGTTTCTGTTTTGTTTTATTTCTGTTTTTAACATTGTACAATGATTTTATAAAAACAAATTGCTAGTGGTTTTTGTACGAGGTGTAGGGTGCGTTCGTAAATGCATCACTGCGCTGCATCAGAAAAGCAAACTTTTTTTATTGCAGATGAAAAAGAAATTATAATTTTTTTTATAGTGTGACTATTATTTTTGTGGAGTATTAGACAATTTTTTGGTCCATGAGTTTATTAAAAAAAAGATAAATGATGCCATATAAAAAATATTTTATGATAAAAAATGCATCTAATGATTTTCAATGTCTCTTATGTTTTAAAACATTTGAAATTAAGAGATTAAATTGGTTGAAAAGCCATTTCGATCATTTCCATAATGATATTCAACAATATGAAGTCAAAGAAAGGGAAAATCAATATATGATTAAAAAAGTTTTATTTAGATAGTTTGAAATATTGGGTATCACAAGAAGACAAAAATTAAAAATATTGGAAAGAATTGTATAAGGTTGTAAAAGGACTTCAAATATTGTCAAGTGCTCAATTTTTCCAAAAAATAAGCAAAGTTTCTGCGAAATGCAGGTTCCAACTTAAATTTATTTAAATAATAACTGATTGTGTCTGTCCATAACTCAACATTTTTCGATAATTGTATTGTTATTAAATGCTCTAAAGTCTTCATAGCAAAATATGTATGTTAATTAGGCCTCGAAATAGGCCTCGCAACCGCAGATTTCTCCCGCTGGGAATGTAAGAGACAAGAATAATCGCACCAACACAATCATAATTGACACCACTGCTTTAGTGAAAGAATGAAATATTTCTGTATTTTCTTTCATCATTCGGTTTCATCTTTTTTCTTTCATATTTCTTTTATTCTCTGTTTTATGTCAAATACGTTCATACATATGTCTACCTGCCAGGTGTTTTGACAATGTTGCATATTATGCTGTTATGGCGATTTCTTTTCTGAGCAAAATGTTGCATAAATGGTACATGCTCTACACAAAAGAGATAGAGCATGTACCATTTATGCAACATATTTCTCAGAAAAGAAATCGCCATTAGTTAGGTCTTTTACCATTTATCATATATTTATTGTAATTTTGGTCGAAAGATTTCATTATTTGTTGTAAGCAGAAATTTGTGTTGATGCAAAATATCAAAATCAATGAAAAAGTAGATTTTTATTTTTTTGTAAGTTAGAGCCTTCTTCGTTTAAGGTAACGATATTTACATACTAAATGCATTTATAAATTATATTTCTATAATAAAAAATCGTTTTTTGTTTTTAAAATAACAATTTAAACATTCATTAAAAAGATACACAGAAAAAAGTGTGTTATCAATTAAAGAAATGTTTTAAATAGTATTTAAGTTTAATTAATGTGATAATTGAATCAATTTTTTTTAGTTGAAAGAAAATTAAAAATTTAATTTTGATTAAATTAACATTTTAGTTGTTTTAAAATAAATTTTCAATTAAAATTTTAATTAAATAACAAAAAATCTTAATTGACTTTTTTCGTTTAAAATAAAATAATTTAAACATGTAGAATTGTTGTTGGGAATTGTCAATATTTACATATTTAAATAAATTAACACATTGTTTGAAATGGCAAAGTTTTTTGATAATTTTTTTTAATTAAAATTAAAAATATCATTTATTGAAAATATTTTTTCAAAATTTTAAAATTTTTAGTAATCAATATAATCAACAACTTGTTTGCTTGATATTATAAATTTGGTGATTGGAGAAATTGAATAATTTTTTCTGTGTAGGCACTTCATTCTGAAAGCTGTGTGTCTTTGAGAAAGGTGAAAGAAAAGAATGAACTATGTAATTCACTTGACCTTTCTGAAAGAGAATAAAAGATTCACATAAATGAAAGATTTTTCCCAATACTAATATATAAGTTAATGCTGAATTATTCTGTTTTGTTTTTTTTTTTTGTGTAAATGGCAATTTACACTATGGACATTTCTTGCCGGAGAGACGAAGTTTGTTGGCGAGAGAGGAGAGGAAGCATACATCGTCGCCCCCTCGCCAATAAACTTCGTCTACCCGGCAAGAAATGTCCATAGTGTAAATTGCGACTTAATAAAAATATGTTTTATTGTTCATAAATGGATATTATTAATTTGCCGATTTTTTTCATTAGTGCCTATAATGCCTTTTTTTTTTGAAAATATGCCGATTTTTTATCAAAATTATTGCCTTTACACATGCAAGTAGTGGCATGCCACTGTTCTATACATATTATAAACGAAAAAGTGTTCGAAATAGTCGAATCTCATGCCATTTGCGTTTCTGTTTACACATGCCACTGCCAGTTCATTTTCAAAATGTCGTCGAAGCGTCAACTTGAGATAATTTGTTTACATCTCAAATTAAAAAAAAAGTACCAGAAAACAAAAAAGAGTTGCCGACTTCATCACATAGTTTTAGTTTTGGGGAAATAGTTTACATTTATTTATATTAGCATTATTTTAGCAAAATTAATGCTCTAAAATTAGGAAACTTACTTATTTTAACGCCAGTTACTACAAATTAATCATAAAAGTGCATTTAACAGTTAAAACTTTTATTACAGTTCGACAACAATCCAGTCGATTTGCATTAAATATTGAACAGGGTAACATTGCTAATCGTTTTGACATTTATGGCTAATAAACCAGTGAGTGTTTAAACACTGGTTTAGTTGAACTAAACTTAAATTTATATGTAGCTTAAACTCAACAGTTGTAAATCAGTGTCCCATGTATTTTATGTAGCGTTAAAAGTAACATGTGGCAGCACTACGATAAATGTTGACAAATTCATATGGTTTGTATTGGTAGTTTAAACGCCCAATTTTATGCGTTTAAATATGGTTTAAATGTTTTCTGATTTATAGATTTGTTGGCTTAAACACATTTTAAACCAAAAATAGAGTTTAACTTGCTCTGATTTATTAGCCCTTAGTGGCATTCAAGTGCAAAATTTCCACTCGCATGCAATTTTTGCTGCCACTGAAGCTGCCATTGCGAAAAATGTGAGTGTATTAGTAAAAAATCGTGAGTGTATTGAGTTTTTCGAACTGGCAGTGGCATGTGTAAATGCTAAGTAAAATATTCTTCCCTGCACAAGAAAAAAAAAAAGTTAAAAAAACAAAAGCAACTTTCATTTCTACTAAATTTTTTATTAAAAAAAAAACTTTTTAGTAAAATACATGTGGGTCTTGTTTACATACGCAAAACAACTTGAACGATTAAAAATGTCAAATAAGTAAGAAAAAAAGTAGCACAGCTGTGCTTTCAACCCACCTGAAAAATGAATTCAACAACAGGTGGTGTCGAAACGCCATCTGATTTTGACTGTTTGAGCCAATTTGTTTTGAATTGTTATGGTACCCATAGACCAAGGCGAATTCAACTACAGGTGGTGTCGATACTACAACAATCCAAAAACAACAGAAACAACAGGGTTTTTTTGCATTGCATTGTTAGTGTTTACGGTCCAAAATGTCAACCATTCCTAACAAAACACTAACAAATCAAAACAAAGTAGCTCGAACTGTCAAAATCAGATGGCGTTTCGACACCACCTGTAGTTGAATTCGCCTTGCCATAGACGATGCAAAATTTGTCAAAACACGTGTTACTATTTATGTTTCAGTTTTTACCACAGTCGATTACTCTAAAAACGAAACATCTGTATTGCGTGTTTTTTGAATATACAACTACAAAACACAAAAAAAAATGTATTTATTTTCTTTGTATACCTATCATATTTTATGTCCCATAAATTTGGAAAAATTTTATATTCACTTATAATTGTTTTCCAATTCTCACAATTTGCAATTGCTGCCATTTTCCGATTTCTTTGAGCCAGTTTACATGGAGGGGCATGTCGCTGCGACACTGCCTGCGTTTTCTTTTGGTGTCCCTTCTTAAATCTGCTTGCGTTTACATGAAGGGATTTTGTTGCAGCAACAAAGCGACTTTTTTAACGCACCGGCCATACATAACATGGCAAGAATACAAGAGAACGAAAGATGTAAAAGAGAAATGTCATAATTGTCGCATCAATTCGCATTACGTGCGACACTTATTACCCCGTACTCTCCACCACAGCCCTCACCATAAAACTCGTGTCGCATGGGGCATGTCGCAGGGGCATGTCCCTTCATGTAAACAGGCTCTTTCTATTTTTTTTTTTTGTCCGAGATTTGCAAAAGCACCTCACTCAACAACTAACCTCAATAAAATGAGAAAAAACAAACAGGCAACATCGCCACACACGATGAAACATTGTGTTTGGAAACATAAAATATCAAAAATGTTTGATATTTTAGAAACCAAAAAGGTAACAAGAACTTCAGCCAGAAACGTTTTGGACAGTAAACACTAACAATGCAATGCAAAAAACCGTATATTTTTCGAAAATGTTAAAAGCAAAATAATTAAACAATGAAGAAATCCAAGTACAAAATGCCAAGTACAAAATACTTATCTCTTCCGTGTTAATATTCATTGCATTCTGCATTTTTTATTTATTTTTTAGTGTTAAACATTTTTCTCACCCCGTTTTTATGAGTGAGTTTATTTCACAGTTCAAAGCGGGAACTTTCTCACAAAAATTTTATAGACACACTTTTTCAGTATATTGGCGAGAAATTTCCTTACGTGACAGTTGTTACTCGCCAAAAATGTTACAGACGCAGTTAAGTGAAAAAACAGCTGTTTGTTTCAATTTATGGCATTTTTGTTTCATTTCTTACATATCAATCGAAAATTTTCTCACCGCGGAAGTTACAGAACAGAGGCACAGATGTTTATTTTGTTTTCTCCCTTATAACATGTTCACACGGAAAGCAGTATTCGTGTTTCGCTCTCCCATTCCTGTTTCGCGACCTAAACATGGTTGAAACAACATGTTTTGCCATACAAAATTTTGAGAGCAAAACAGGTCGTTTCATTTTGAAACATGCTGCGGAACAGGAAAAATGTACTATCATCTCCAACTTTGATAACAATTATCGTTAGTTTATCTGAACCGCGTCGAGAAACTTTTTGATTGAAATGTGTGAAATGAAACAAAAATAAGATAAATTGAAACAAACAACTCTTTTTCTGACTTAACTGCGTCTGTAACATTTTTGGCGAGCAATTGCTGTCACGTAAGGAAATTACTGCCAATTTACAAAAAAAGTGTGTCTGTAAAATTTTTGTGAGAAAGTTCCCGCTTTGAACTGTCAAATAAACTCACACATAAAAAATTTTAACACTAAAAAATAGATTAGCAATGCAATGAAGAATAACACGGAAGATATAAGTAAGTATTTCGTTCTTGTCCGCTTTATTCATTGTTTAATTATTTTGCTTTTAACATTTTTTAAAAATATACGAATGTATATCTATCTTTTAAACAACAAACACTAAAGAAAAAGAAAAGTTGAAATGAAAATTAAACAATAACAAAAAGTTAATAAATATTAATTAATTAAACTTCTTTGTGGTGCATTTATATGGCTAAATTCCAACTTTTAAACTTTTTTTGTTGTTGTTTTATTTTTTAGAGTTGTTAAAAGTATTTGTATTTAGGTACTTAGTACTTCACTTATTTTTTAAGTAATCAATAGCAAAAAATGTACTCATGTATTTTTGAACAAATTTAGCCGGACAAAAATTAGTAAAATCAAATAAAATAAAAAAAAATAAATATGTGAAAGAAAAATGAAATAAATTGTTTGGATTTTCTTAAAATGTTCGTGTTATAAAAAGTATTTAATCGAGTACCGATGAGAAAACGAGTTAAAAAGTCAAAATTGTAAACATTTTTCAACATTTCAATTATTTACCATCAGCTGTTGCCTTTATTTTACGAATTTTTACAAATTTGCGTTCGCGTACTTTTCTGGACAACAGCTTTTTGTGAGAGAAAATTTTTCAATTTACTCATTTACTGCATTTTACTGTAAAAGTACTCAAACGCACCTATTATATCCCACTAGGGGCGACTCCTGGGCAGTTATGAGACTTTTTTTTCAATATACATATGTATTTCTAGTCTGTATTGAACATTATGTATGGGAGCCCCCATAAGGAATGGAGATAGCTGGTAGGTTTGCTAAAAATAAATGATAGAAATGAAAAAGAAAGTGGGATTAGTCATACATTTGACCCCGAAAAGTGGGTTCATCCAAATTGGTCAGTAAAAATCGTTTCTGATTTATGCCAGCCAAACTAGGAATTGTCAGGGCATAGACTCAACGAAATATGGAAGAATACTACCTACAGATTAAAAAGCATCAATCTTGGAAAAATCTCCCCAGCCATTCCAGAGAAAAGTGGGTTCATCAAAAAATGGTCAGTAAAAATCGTTGCTGATTTATGCCAGCCAAACTAGAAAGTGTCAGGGCATACACTCAACGGAATATGGAAAATACCACCTAAAGAAATGGGGTCTGTCTTATCGGATATATGATGGCTGTGTGAGAGGAGTTGGTCTCGGGCTGCGGGCTCGACAATCTGACGGATTCGTAATGGGAATGAAACTGTAGGGCAGTTTTCTTGTTTGGTAGAGATGTTTTTGCTTGTTCTGTCCGATTCATTATCTTCCACTATCTTCGTTTCCTGTTCTTTCACTCTTTACTTCTGCTCTTTCATACTATATTTTTTTTACTAATTAAGGCGTCACAATGGACCATATTGGTCTCTGGGGATGGTGTGAAGTTTGCTTCGCATCATCCTTTCTAACCCAATCTAACCTAACCTAAAACAGTTTTTAATTTAATATTAAAGGCATATGCAAAATAATTTTTAAATTAAAAATTTTATTACGATAAGTAGAAAAACTAGCACAATATTTTTGCAGCGGCTAGATATGAATATAACGTGTCGATTTTTTTCCAAAAAGTGAAAATTTTGAGTTTATACCATCTTCCTGATCAAGTGCGATATGTTTGGTGATTTTAATGATTAATTTGAATACTCTCTTATTATTTTTGGGAAATCAGGAGTTGCAAAGTATAATTATAAAAAAATATTTAATAACATGTTAAATATTATTGAAGTGTAAATTAAATTACATTTACATTTGGCCTTATGGGCTTTTTATATTACTTGGATTGAAATAAATAAATAAATAAATTAATATTTTGCTTGTTTGTAATCCGGTTCGTCAGATAAAGGTTTAGATTTACGTTTTTGTATAATACCCTAAAAGGAAATAAAACAAATTATTTATCATTCTACACTTAAAAAATTTTTTGTTCGTTAAATCGTTGAATTTGTGGAAATAAATACCTGTATTTTTTGCCACTCTCTATCTAATTCGGCCTTTTCGCTTTTCTCGGTTTTATTTTTACGAGTTTTACGACCATCTTGCATTTTGACACCATATTGGAAAGCAGCTTTTGGTAAAGCTTCTTTAGTGCTCATGTAATCCGAGTATTCTTCTTGAGTATCGAAATCCCAACGTCCTATAGGACCTTTTTTATTACCTAAATCCATTTTTGTATAATCCACCTCATCGTCAGAATCGTCAATGGCATCATTCATTTCCTCTAAGCCGGGATAACATTCAGCATAGCCTTCAGGTTCATTGGCAAAACGCGAAACTATGGATTTATTGATTTTAGGAGGTGGAGGTATTGTCGTAATAACAGGTTCCACTTCATTCGATTGTTTAGTTGAATCTCCAAAATAAGAAGATGTAGGCTTAGATGATGATGAAGATGAATGTTCAAATTTATCTGATTTTAAAATGGAATCATTTTTAGTTGAAGGTTGATAATCACCAATGTCATCGTATATGGAGTCTCCTGCACTTTGTTTTTGTAATGATTTTGCTGATGACATGGTAGAAGAGAGTAATTGATTTATATCTCTTTCGTGAAATAAAGGTTTATCTTTGTCACGTTTCTTATTCTTCTTATTGCGCCCACCAGCCCTCAAATAAGATAAAATTTGTGATAATTTATTGATTACAATGTCATTGGTTGTCAATGTAGCTGCATCTTCTCTATTCAAAGGAACCTCATATTTCGATCTTATTAATGTTGTTGGTATATCCGTTTCTCCAGAATCATCCTCCAAATCGATGACATACGCCATTCTGCCGGGTGCAAATAACTCAATGCGTTGTATTTCTTTGGCTCGTCTTAATTGGATTATATTGTATATATTGCGTGCCATTGGACTTTTTATAGCCATGCTATCTTCTGCCTCCCTGCGTTCTTGTTCTAATCTTTCTGCTGCCGCCTGTGCTTCCGCCATTTTTTCAGAGGCAGCAGCAGCTGCTGCCATTTCACGTTCCTCCAGTTCCTTTACTGTCAATTCTGAACGTACCTTTTGCAAAAGGGCATAATCCAAACCTTTTACCAAGTGGGTATGCTCCATATCACCACCCAAAAATTTGGATTCCTGTATAATACGTCTTCTTCTTTCGGCAGCATCAATTCCGGATTTCATATCAGGTGCAACAGCACGGTAAGCATTTGTATTGCCATGACCTGGAGTACTTACATTTTGATAATCGGGGTTAGCACCATCTCGTCGTTCACGTGCTCGATCTCTGTATTTTTCCGACAGCTCTTGCAGCTTATTGTCCTCTTGCTTTTTTAGGGCAGCATAAAAATTTTTTTTCTTGCGTCTTAAATCTCCCCTTTCACTACTGTTACCCACTGCTGAATTGGGAGTTTTCTTTTTTTCAGCAGATGCTGGAGTACCTGGGGTGGCAAACGTTGCCGTAGCCAAGGAGGCGACAGAACCAGATACGGGAGCCCTTGGTGTTGCAAGTAGTTTTCGGAAGTCGTCGTTGGTCAGTCGCACCGACGGTGGCGGTTCCGTGTGAGATGGTTCAGACATATTTTGTTCCTTATTTAAAGTTAATTATTTTTTTTTTAAAAGTTTTAATACAAGCCAATAAAAAACAAAATATTGTCATATTAAAAGGTTGCCAGTGCAATGAAACCTAACAAAATAAGCATACAGTGAGTGTCAAAATAGTTGATACAAGTTGTTTTCATATATTCAGCCTTATTACGGTTCTTGTTGTCATATACGACTGTTTCGTTTTTTTCTTATAGATTAAAGTAACACACAACCTTTTTCCTTAATCTACTACAATAAACTACTTTGTCGTTTACGACAACGACAACTGTTATAAGGCTGATTTATAATTTGATTTACATATTAAAAACGATTTTCTTTTCAGTTAAAGTATCATAAACAAAACCTTATATTATGCACTTACAATATCTAAAGTATTTCCTTTTTCTGATTTGTCTGTCCAAATGCTCCTACAGGTGCTCAATGGGATTACTACCCGTCTCCTCTATCCATCAACTTGGTTTAAACAGTGAACAAAACATATGTCGCACATGAATTCTACTAGTTTAGACTGTTCATGTTCATATTTCCTTCATGTGCTGCCATCGTTGCCTAAACATTTGTCTTAGCTACCATCTTCGCCTAACAATGTAATTTTCTGTCTACAACAACACAACCGAAAAAATAAACAAAGCTAACCTAGCATTTACACATGCCACTGCCAGTTCGAAAAACTCAACACAATCACAATTTTTTACTAATACAACTACATTTTTCGCAATGGCAGCTCCAGTGGCAACAAAAATTGCATGCGATTGGAAAATTGGCACTTGCATGCCACTAACCCTGCCTTTACACATGCAAGTAATTACTTGCAAGTAGTGTATATGTATTATCAACGAAAATGTCGAAGAAATAGCCGAAAGTCTTGCAAGTAACTTGAGTGTTTACACAGTCAGTTGTTAGTTTATTTTTCAAATGTTCTCAAAGCGAAAACATCTTATGAAAAAAGCTTAATTTTTGGGTTAAAAAAAAACATTATCATGTTAATGTTATCACGAAATTTATTTAATAATATTATATATAAATAATTTAATAATTTCTTTAATTTATTTTTGGTCCATCTTGATGAAAAAATTATGTTTATTTTTAAAATATGTGAATCCAGTATTGCCGTAGTTACCGATATCATAAAATTTTCTGAGAAAATATTTTGTTTAAAAATTTTTTTTTAAATTCTTGCAATTTAGTTTTAAAATACAATGAAGATGTTCTGCTTTGTAGTAGTGTTTTTTTATTCTTAAAAACACACAGAAAATCAACAATAAACATAATTTTTATATAACTTAGTGCTAGTAAATTGATACCAAAGGCAACCACGGTAACACTGTTTCTTTATTTGTCATTTTACTTGCTGCAAGGGTCAAAAATTTACTTGCAAGTTGGGCTGCAAGTGCGAAAAATGTGATGGTGTTAGTAAAAATGTGTGAGTGTATTGAGTTTTTCGATCTTGCACTTGCATGTGTAAACGCCAGGTAACTTGAGGGTTACACGATCAAGTTTTGTCTATCAAGTTTTAATACACACACTTTTTTACCAAATGAGTGTATCAATTTACGTTCAAGAAAACAGCTGATTACAATTTTGGAGAGAAAATTTTTCGTTTGTCTTTATAAATTGTTCTCTTGATGACATCTTGAAAGTAAATTGCTTCAAAATTGCGTGCAGCCTACGTCACAGCTTCCAATTTTTGGAAATTTTGACAAACTGTATATGTAAAAGACTATCAAGAACAACTTGATCGTGTGGCTCCAGTGTAAATGTCAACACGATTAGCAATGTTACCCTGTTCAAAATTTAATGCAAATCGACTGGATTGCTGTCGAACTGTACTTAAAGTTTTAACTGTTAAGGGCATAATAAACCACACAAATTGCTTGGCAAACATGTACTTTGTTTTTGCTTCTGTTTGCCAATAAACAACACAATCATATTTCGTACAAACATCAATTTTTCATTTTCAATGAATGCAGACGACGATTGTGTTGCGGCAATTTGGCTCGCTGTTTGATTAAAACGGAGAAAAAATGTAAATGAAAAAAAAAAAAATAATTTTGGAGTAGAGTACTCTAACAACGAGCTGTTTTGGGGCAAACAATGCTATTAAAAAATTACAATATACGCTAAAAATGATTTTATGCTTCTTCTTCTACGTCTACTCTGCAAAGTTTTCGCTGAAATGATTACTTTTAGCACTAGACTCAACAAAAAGTTTGACAAATATCCAACATGTCTGCCAAATATTAAAAATTTTTAATATTTCTACAAACATTGCTTCAAATGTTTGTCCAAACAGCAAACACCCCAATTAACAACACAAAATATTTGTACAAACGTAAAATTGTGACGTGTTTGCCAAGCTATTTGTGTGGTTTATTATGCCCTTTAATTATGATTAATTTGTAGAAACGGGCGTTAAAATAAGTAAGTTTGTTAATTATAGAGCATTAAATTTGCTAAAATAATGCTAATATAAATAAATGTAAACTTTGCCCTAAAACTAAAACTATGTGAGGAAGTCGGTAACTCCTTTTTGTTTTCTGGTACTTTTTTTTAATTTGAGAAATAAACAAATTATCTCAAGTTGAGCTAGCAGTAGCATGTGTAAACAGAAAAGCAAATGGCATGAGAAACGACTATTTCGAACACTTTTTCGTTGATAATATGTATAGAACAGTGTCATGCCACTACTTGCATGTGTAACCCTGCCTTTACACATGCAAGTAATTAATTGCAAGTGGTTCAACGTATTATCAACGAGAATTTCGAAAAAAAATAGCCGAAAGCCTTGTAAGTAGCTTGAGTGTTTACACAGTCAAGTGGAAGTTCATTTGTTTTGTTTATATATCAGAGTTACCAACAGAAAAACAGGGATACACTTTTATGCAAACATTTGGTATTAATAAATGTTTTTACGTTTTCTATTGAGATTTTGACATTACCCCAGCATTTACACATGCAAATGCAAGTTCGAAAAACACAATACACTCGCACTTTTTCACTAACACCATCACAATTTTCATACTTGCAGCCAACTTGTAGCTAACTAGCAAGACATTTCTGACGACAGTGATTTTTTGGCACTTGCATGCAAGTTAATGTCAAAAATATAAACAGAATTGCCAAATTTACTTGATTGCGGAAACAATAATATTAGTTTTAACTTTTTTTAAGTATATTTAAAAATATTTCGTTTATTTTTTTGCAAATATACCAATAGTAGACAATTGTTTAAATTTTAAAACATCAATCTCAATAGAAAACGTAAAAATAATAATTAATACCATATGTTTGCATATAAGTGTATCCGTTTTGCTGTTGGTAACTTTGATATATAAACAAAACAAATGAACTTGCACTTGACTGTGTAAACACTCAAGCTACTTGCAAGACTTTCGGCTATTTCTTCGAAATTTTCGTTGATAATACGTATACACCACTTGCAAGTAATTACTTGCATGTGTAAAGGCAGGGTAACTCGCATGCAAGTGCCAAAAAATCACTTTCGTCAGAAATGTCTTGCAAGTTAGCTACAAGTTGGCTGCAAGTATGAAAATTGTGATGGTGTTAGTGAAAAAGTGCGACTGTATTGTGTTTTTCGAACTTGCACTTGCATGTGTAAATGCTGGGTAAAGGCAACGTAACACTTTTATAAATAAGAACATGAACATCAACACGTATTCGCCACATACAATAACATTAACAAACCATTGCTCATCAAACAGTCAATAAACACAAGCTTGCCCACGCAGCTTGTTGCCATACATTCTACACCATCAACAAACAGCCGTTATGTTTTACGGTGTATACTATATTTTTTGGTTGAACTCCTGGTTTTTGCTTCTTAAAATTTTACTTTCAAATAGATTTTACTTTCGTAAAAAGCACGTTGCTGCAGAACAATTTTTCTTTATTTTTGGAAATGGTTGGCTTTTTTCTGGGAACATTTCTATGTAGACCATTTGCCTGTAATGCTCGGCGAAAAGGGCAATGGCGCTTACGTTCACACCAGAAGAATCTGTCAAATTTTCGGATATTTTCAGACTCGGCGAGTTAGTTGCGCAAGTGACTTGCCGAGTCTGTACTTCATTTTCCCCCTTACCGCGACCTTACCCCCGACATTAACAAATCAATTTGTTTTAATTTTATCACTATTTTTTAATTGCAGTTTGTTTGTCCATTTAGGTGTTAAAGTTCACGCGGTCAAAAAACAAAAGCAAGTTACTTAAAATCTCTTGAGAACAACTGCACGAACCTAATACTATGTTCCTACTCTGAGCAAAACAACTTGTTTTGAGCAAAACGTGTCAAAGTGTTTCCATTATGTTACAGTGGTTTTGGTTTTCGAAATCAGTTTGACATTTATTTATGTTGTAAACAAACCTGAAAATCAAAGAAAATATGTGTTGAGAAAAATATTTTCAGTTTTTTTAAGCTGACTTTTTTAAATAATATAAAACTTTTATTGTTTGTCACGCACGTGTTCTTGTTTTCGAAACAATGATTGTAGCACGTGTACAACAAGAAAAATATAAATATTGCGGCTGAGTTTTATATATTGTTTATTTCACATGCGTAAGTGTTAAATTTAAACACATTCTTAATGAATGTCAATTTCAAAGAAGAAGAATAATTATAATCGTAAATTCCAACAAGGCGAGTATTAATACTTTAGCATATACACTTGGAAACATAGCTTAAGTAAATAGGCCATGACTGCAAATTCAGAAATAATACAGTTATATAAATACATTTCAGGATTTTAAAAACTTAAGTTTACATTTTACACCACACATAGATGCCACTACTTTAGCGGAAACAGACTACTTAAAGTTAGTGAATTTCCTAAAAATGAAGCAGCTGATTTCATAAAAAAAATTACACAATAAAAATTATGAATGATATAAAACGTTTAAAGGACCAACAAAGGGACAAACATCCGGGTTTCGATGGTTATATGGATTGTATGACGAGAGCTTTATTTACCGGTTTGGCATCATTTTGTTTGGGTTTGTAGTTTTATAAGAAATCTATACATACATATTTGTATTTTCACATAGCAAAAGGCATCTACATACATACATATGTATTTTTATTTAATGCCAAATTAATCTATTTGTTTTTTTCCTTCATTGCATAATTTTCTACCTATAGGTTTTACTGGTCTCTATTTTACACAAAAAATTATACAAACTAAAATTCGGTACCCTTTACAATACAACATTCTAACATCTACCGTATCAGCGACCCTAATTGCATATCAGGTGACAAGTACTCGCACCAAATCATGTCAGGCCGCATGGATGGCAGCAGAAGATAAACACACAATACTTAAAGAAGCTGACTTTTAACTTACAAATAACGCGAAAAATATAATAAAAAATGATTTTTAGTTTCATTCTTAAGAGGACTACGTCCATTGCTAAACAGTGCATAAGCTTTAAAAGATGTTTTATTAAAAATGTAAAATATCCTGCTATATCGAAATTTATTCTACAACAACTGCGCTGTAAATATACCCAAAATAAGGGTGTCAAAGGTTTGCGTAATCGAAAACATCAATATGAAGCCAATGAGAGACAAATTGCCGAGGATGATTTTAGCAATGATTTTAAAGAAACATTAAATTTGGAAGATAGGTATAGAGCTATACGTAGTATTTCATAAAAATTAAATAAATAAAAATTTATTTCGTAAACAGTGAATATGATTTAGTTGCAAATGGCGCTATGAATATAACACGTAAATCAACACAACCACAAAATGTGTTGGTCATACAACCGTATGTTAAATGGGGTCCAAAACGAACCACAATCATTACACCAGACGATCAATTGGAGGAAGCTAAAGCATTAATACATTCGGTAACCAATTGGAATGTAGCATTAGCGATAAAAGTACCCTTGGAAACTTTAGAACGAAGAACTCTTTTTGGCAAGGGTAAAATGGAAGAAATACGAAATTTAGTTAATGAATTAAGACAATCTAAATGTCATAATCAACAGCCACTTACATGTGTTTTTGTAAGTAAAGGTGCATTGAATTTTACTCAAAAAATATTGCTAGAATCAACTTTTAATTTACCTGTAATGGATCGTTATTCAGTAGTTATACAAATATTACGTTTACATGCTACAAGTGCTGAGGCTCGTTTACAAGTTGCCATGGCGGAGATTCCATATATTTGGTCACAAGCAAAGGATGCAAATACATCAAAGTCTACGAAACTGGGTTATTCTTTGACTGATACGCAACGGGAAATCTTAAGGGCAAGAGAGAAAAAGCTTAAAATGGAATTGGATCGTATAAGAAATCATAGGTATGTACTAGTGGTGTTACGAAAATCAATATTTTTTATATTCGCGAATACAAATACAAATATATGAGCCAATATCCGCCGAAAATGTATATGCAATCTGAAATTTAGCGCCACACGATATTTAAAATTTGATTGAAAACAATCTGCAGTTTGCGTCGATAACAATAAACTGAGAAAAAAATTATCGCATTACTATATGTATTTGACATACATAGGTACTTAATATTTTTATGACATTCCGATGACTGAATTTAAAATTATCAACTTTGAACCTCCACTGCTAGGCTTTGGAACTTGTTGCCATTTTCGTTACGGATTTTTTCTTATTCAAATAATGTTTTTCGGTTAAAAATTTTAAACTTCTTAAATACTCTTGATTAGCTACTGATGGATGGATGATAATTATGATATTTATATTTTAATTTGGCTGGGGAGCCTTAATCTAAAGTGATGGTATATTATTATTTTTTATTTTTCATTTTGTTAGTTTTAATTATGAATTATAACTATAGATTAATGAATATTTTATACATGTAGCTTAAGCATTAATTACTTGTAATATTGATTTTTGGCCTTAATGGCTTAATATTACGTAAATAAATTAATAAATAAATAAAAAAAATAAAAAAAATTATTCACCCTTATCGTGGTTGGCGAATTAAAAATACGCCTGCGAACACTTGGTAATAAATTAAAGGAAATTAGTTCACGTTCTCTTTAACAGGCGTATTTTAAATTCGCCAACCACGATAAGGGTAAATATAAACGACTGTGTTGTTTTTTGTAATAGATTAAAGAAACACACAACCTGTCTTCTTTAATGTACTACAAAAAACTACACAGTCGTATACGACAACCACAATAAGGCTTACTATATAAAAGCCATAAGCACCGCGACCCAAACGTCCTTTTTGCAGCGCAGGTGTTTACTGAAGTATATTAAGGCCACAAATACATCCAATTATTTTACACGGTGAGACCAGATATTCTTACATTAGACAATGCCAGAAAATGCTAAAAAATAATTTTCAAAAATGCTAAATTTTTGCGTGAAATTTGTTAAAAATATAAATACATAAATTATTTAATATTTGTTATTTATATTATAGATTTACAATAAACATATATGTATTATAGCGTTTACCTATATTATTTTGAAGTGCATACACAAAACTAGGTTTTGATACCATTAAAAACCACAGTTTGTATTGTTTGAGTATACGTATGCATTTTTTATTTTAAACATCCAAACATATATTTGTATAATATAATTGTAAGTTATTTTGTCAAAAGTCCAATGATATTATTACTGAAAAAGTACCAAAAAATAGAGTGAATTTACCCGCATTCCATTCAAAATACAAGCAGTCCATCACTATCTACAGCTGTCACGTAACCTCGTAATGAAATTCTATTTTCTACAGGTTGGCACGTTACGGTTAAGTGACATTACAGTCAGTTAAGCATTTGTATTGCTTTCCATATATATGTCATATATTGATCAGCTGTTTACATTACTTTTACACTTCTACATTTACGGTCGGCTAAAGCGGTCTTCAGACTTAAGCACTTTAGCAACATTTTCGACGTGTAAAATAAGTGTTTCATATACCTATCTTGGTTTAGGTTTATGTTCTTACTTTTCTTATGAATGCCAACATTTTTGAAACCTTTTTGGTTGTGTCACTTCAATAATAAGTTTCTTAACTCAAATTTTTATTTTAATTTCAAAAACAGACAGAATATATTAAAATTTTATTAGGAAAGGAAACAAGAAATACCAATTATTTTTCAAAACTTATTAAAAATTACTGGTTTTTTACAATGACGTTTTTTGTGACGATTTAGGCTAGTCAATTTGACGATTCTGACGGGGTTTTCCTCAAAATTTGATGATTTTTGACCAATTTTATCTGACAGCTTTGGTATCTACATATAGGTATATGTATTAAAAAATTAAAACGTTTGTCTTTTGGCTTATAGACTTCTAAACTACTGAGCCGATTTCCTGAAATTTTTTTAGTTACATCACGTCAGCCCCGAAAATAAGAGTGGCTACTTATTTTTTCGATAGCTGCAGGGTAAGTGGTACCCTCCATAGGATGCCAATATTAAGAATCTCATATATTTTAATCTCGAAATATTTTAAATGATGGCGGCAACACTCGCTTAAGAAGAAGAGACAGTGCATCACTCACCCAATCAGATAAGCGATAAACACCTACATATCGATGACTTACTTTGTCAACCTCGTAACTTAAAAAAATACGGTTTTGACTTTTTCATATCAAACGATTGCCATTTTTGTGTTCTATTACTGCAACATATAATAAAAATAAAAATATAGAATAAAAATATAAATGATACTTTTTTCATTCTCTGGTATGTACAAGGGTACCCTGAGTATGTAAATTAAAGTGGTTCGGTCTTCATAAAAAAAAGTTTAGCCAGTCACTCCCTAGGACTATAGATTGGTTGAAAAAAAATCCAGAACTTTTTTCAAATATTTTTCTAAGCCTATAGATACCGGCCTTTTAGTTTTTTGTATACTTCGTCGCTATTTGAAGTCCGATCATAACATTTTGCATATCGTTATTCATGGCTTAATTTTTGCCTTTTGGGACATTTTAATGTTTTTTTTTTTTTTTTTTTTTTTAATTAAATTATTAAATATGATTAAATATGAACTAACAATAATTAATCAAATCTTATCCTAATATTTACTTAATGTCCTGCCAGTGCCAGACCAAAAGATTTAGTCATCACGGTTTCTGTTCACATATGTAGGTGTTTATCGCTCATCTGATTGGGTGAGTGCTGCAGTGTCTCTTCTCCTTAATCGAGTGTGGCCGCCATAATTTAAAATATTTCGAGCTAAGGGATTTGGGTGCAGTTCCAGCCTTTTTAAATATTTTACTGCATATTTCGTTATCATAGTTTTTACCAATGGCACATTGAGATCCTTGTGGATATTTGAGTTTTTGACATACCAGGGAGCGGCTGTTATTATTCGAAGAAGTTTATTTTGGCGCCTTTGAATTTTTTCGATATTAGAAGCCGAGGCAGTGCCCCATAACTGAATACCGTAGCACCAAATTGGCTTTAAGATAGAGTTGTAAAGTAGAAGCTTGCAATCGAGACTAAGAACAGAATTTCTTCCAATGAGCCAATTAATTTGAATTGCTTTTAGTTTCATTTGAGTTAATTTTGCTTCTATGTGCCATTTCCACGTTAAACGCCGATCTAGATGTATTCCGAGGTATTTTACATGCGAGTGTTGGGGTATTATTTGATTATTGATTTTAATAGGGGGGCATGTTTCCCGACGCAATGTGAATGTTATATGTGCGCATTTTTGCTCATTGATCTTTATCCTCCATTGTTTTAACCACCTTTCCAGTTCAAATATGTGATCCTGTAAGTAACGAGATGCTTCTTGACAGTTTTCATGTACGCTTAGGAAAGCTGTGTCATCCGCAAATGTTGAGTTTTGTGTGTAGCTGTTTGTTGGCATGTCCGAAGTATAAATTAAGTACAATAGAGGGCCCAGGATGCTGCCTTGTGGGACTCCAGCGTTAACTGACTGAGGAGAACTTAAAAAATCGCCTTCTTTAATAATAAATTGACGACCGACTAAGTAGCTTTCTAACAGCTAACAGTTTTGCTGCAATTTCAGTAGTAAACCTTCATGCCAGACTTTATCAAAAGCTTGAGACACATCGATGAAGAGTGCTGAGCAATATTTTTTTTCTTCAAAGGCTTTTCTTATTACATTTACTATTCGATGAGTTTGTTCAATTGTGCTATGCTTTCTTCTAAACCCAAATTGATGATTAGGAATACATCTATTTTCATTTAAAATCGGCGTTAATTTTGCCACTAGTAGTTTCTCAAATAGCTTTGAAATATTAGATAATAAGCTAATAGGCCTGTATGACTCAACTTTTGTGTGATCCTTTCCTGGCTTTGGTATCATGGTTACTAAGGAAACCTTCCATTTATGAGGGTAGTATTGAAGTCGTAAAATAGCATTAAAAATAAAAAGAATAATTTTCTTTGCTGTACTTGGTAGCTCCAAAAGCATTTTATTACTGATCTTATCAATACCGGATGCCTTCTTGGTGTTTAAATTACAAATAGCCTTTTCAATTTCTCTAAACTCGAATCTTAGGGGAATAGCTGCTCTGACATTTACAGACGGTAAATCGACTGCTATATCGTGAAATATATTATGGGTAAATACATTTTTCAGATGGTTAGCAAACAGATTTCCTTTTTCAATATCATTTCTTGCCCAACTTCCATTCAAGTTTCTCAATGGTGGCTTAGAGATAACTGGTCTATTGAGGCTTCTAGCTGCACGCCATAATGAGTAATCTGATTGTGGAGTTGCATCAAGTCCCTTGAGATATTTTTCCAGGGAAGCCGTTTTCTGAGACTGCAGTAACTTTCTCAGCCTTTTTGTGCACTCTTTTAATAAAGTCTTAAGTTGGGGGGATCTGTGCAATTGCCACTCTCTACGAACTCTCCTTTTTTCAGTCAATAGACGCTCGACATCTGTAGAATATATGATTTTGTTTTTGGTTTTTTTTGAGTGTTATGCTGGAATGTTGAACAGCTAGTTTGAGATAACTGTCAAAATTAACAATAGCGAGATCCACGTTCTCCGGTGTGCTAAGCGGAATATTTTCTGTGCAATGGGCACTCAGATATTTTTTATATTTTAACCAATTTATTTGTGAGGCTGATGTCGATAAGTAACCAGACGGAGATACGATTCTATTTGGATTCATTATAGTAACAATTGTAGGTGTGTGATCTGAAGATAATTCTAGGGACGCTTCCACATGAATCGTTTCTATGGGGATGTTATTAACCACGCCAAAATCTATGACATCTGGAACTTTTTGCTGATCAGTAGGCCAATATGTTGGCTGTCCGCTCGCGACCACATTTAGGTCCATTTTACAAATTGTGTTAAACAAAACACGACCCTTAGGTGTAATAAGTCGTGACCCCCAGAAAGTGTGTTTAGCGTTATAATCGCCAGCAGCCAGGAAGCAGGGTCCTAATGATTTGAAATATTTATTATATTGGCTTTCTGATATTGAAAATCTAGGTGGGGAGTATAATGATGAAATTACTATGTTTCGAGATAATTCCTCAACGCAAATGCTCGTTGCTTGGAGATAATCTTCACGATGATCGCACATTAGGTAGTGTTTTACTCGGTTTTTTATCAAAATGGCAGAACCTCCACAAGCTCTACCTCGAGGGTCCTTGGTATCATATAATATATAACCATTGACTTGAAACGTGTTTCTTGAGGTCAGATGGGTTTCAGAAACCATCATAACATCAATTTGTTTATTTTTAAGGAAGTATTCTAGTTCATTTTTATGTTGGCGGATGCCGTTTGCGTTCCAAAAGCAAATTTTTAAACAGTTCATGGCTTGTTTAGTACTGCTTGCAATAACATCGATTGCATTCTTAACATTTCCTGCATCATATTACCCATTGTGTTTGTAAAGTTATTTACTGTTTGTACTAATGTTTCCATGGTTTTCTCTAGACGACTTAAGTTAGAAACTGGAGTTTCATCATTATTTGGCAACTCACCTTGCATTGGCATATGGTTTGATTTTAGGACGTTAGCGTAGGATGTACTGTTATTACTAGGCTGCGGTACCTGAACGTCATTAATGTAAACTTGATTTGTTGCCTGCATTTGAGGGAGATTAGGTTTCGGTCCAACCGAGCGCTTGACGATAGGGCATCCTCTATAGTTGGCCGTGTGATTACCACCGCAGTTGCTACATTTTTTTACATTAGGGTCGTTTTTAGACTTATCGCAGAGAGCTGTACCATGTAATTCTCCACATACGACGCAAACAGGGGTTAAATGACAATATGCCTTAGTGTGACCAAATTCTTGGCAGTTTAAACATTGCACGGGACCATTCCTTTTGTGCGGCTCCTCTATTGTTATTTTTCTATACAGGATATATTTAAGATTATAAATGGGATGCGTTTCGTTCTTTTTGAGCTTAATGTCGCCGGGTTCTAACTCCACTCGAAATAGTGGCTGGGGATTTTTTTCTCTATTTTTAATGTTTATTACAGTTTTTATTTTGAAGCCTTTCTCTTCTAAAAACGTTTTTATCTCACCTGGGTCCACGCATGAGTCAATGCCCTTAATCACAACCTGAAGACCTTTACTGCTCTTCAGTTGATATGTATAAAAGTTCTTATTAAGTGCTTCAAATTTAGTTATTACCTTACGAAAATCTTCTTCACGATTAACTTGTATTTTTGTCTCATTAATACTACCCCGCTTTATTGCAGCTACATAAAAAGAATTTTCACCTATTACCGATATCAAATTCTTTATTAATTCATTTGAGTTTTGCTCTCTAAGATATATCGGCGGTGGCTTAGAAGATTTGATAACGTTTTGTGCTTCCGGGGATTCCTCATCCAGGATTGCAAAACGATTTTGTGAACTTGTTCTATCAGCTGTACCATCTTTTGAGACTTTTGAGACCGAAGCAACTGCTGAGGAGGTTGGGCTGCGACCCCGTTTAAGCACTGTTATGTACCTATCAATACCTACTTGTACTGGAGGCTTTTGAGCACTTTTTACTTGTGGAGCTGAGTTTTCCATCATGCCTGATTTAGGGGTAATATTTTCATCACTTATTAAAATCGTTTTTGCCGCTGGGGCACCGCTTGCAGGTTTTATATTTTTTATTGTATTAACCGTATTATTAGACACCGAAGGTGATACTGAGTTATCTATTATGCCTGATTGGGGGTTAATATTTACATCACTTATTAAAATTGTTTTTGCTGTTAAGGCAACGCTAGCAGGTTTTATATTTGTTATTGTATCAACCGTGTTATTAAATACAGACGGTGAAAGGGATCGCGTGCGAGTAATGGGTTTAGCCGTTAGGTATTTGCTATCATCGATTCTTTTTTTTATTTCTGCATTTGTTTCGTTAACACTCACTGTGATATATGCATTTCTACTGTTTGCACTCATAAAAGTTTTTTTTTTTTTTCTTTTACTGTTTACAGTTTTGCTCTTCTTATTTGTTATTGTTTATCAACACCGAGAATAAAAAAAATGTGTGTTTATGTATGTATATACATACATGTATTTTTTTTTTTTTTCTTTACTTGTATTTACTTTGTTTAATACTTTATTTGTTCAAAAAAAAAATAAACCGTATGCCGAGCTTAGAAAACACGTCTATCTTCAACGAGCGCGACGACAGAATGTGACATTTTAATGTGACATCAAATTCTTTGCGGCACTTATGCCGGATCCCCCTAATGTCCATATTTTTGTACGTGGCAAGAAAGCCCTTTTAAAACTTTGAACGTCTAGCTTTAAATATACTCACTTTTATGACACGCGCCACGATTAGGCCCATTTTTTCTTTACATATATGTATATACCATTGCACCTTTTTTTAGATATATGGTGCTGCAGTTTTATTGTTTACCGCTTCATTTATGTCTTTATTAACTTTTAATCCGACATAGAATTCTGGGCACCACTTATGACATATCGGTTCCTTCTCCCAAATGCCCCCTAATTATGTGCCTTTGTATTAAGTATTTCACGTTTTTAATTGACTAATTTAGTCAATTCACAAGGTATCCTAACATGTCATATTGTCAAAATGTCCTAATATTTCACAATGGTTTATAAATATTGTTGTACGGCTCAGCCGCTCAGCGCTGGACTTTTCTGATTAATTACGACAGCACAATAAACACAGCAAGCAACGTTCTATTTATTTAAGACACTTTTTGTTAACAAACCAACAACAATATTTTTAAACCATTGTGAAATATTAGGACATTTTGACAATATGACATGTTAGGATACCTTGTGAATTGACTAAATGTGTCTACGTCATACGCTACTACGTTCATACGGTACAATTGTCTTCCTACAGTTAACCAAAATTATGTGAAAGTATGTGAAATACTAAGGGAATCGGACTATTCTAAGAAAGTTTTATAAATTTAAATTTGACTCATAGGAGCAAATTTGAAAAAATGTTTAATATCTTTTTTATTTTTATTACATTTTTCAGGAAACTTCTGCGGAACAAACGTAAACAACAAAATTATCCTATTGTGGCTGTTGTTGGTTATACAAATGCGGGAAAAACTTCGTTAATCAAAGCTTTAACCCAAGAACAGTCCATAGAACCTAAAGATCATTTATTTGCTACACTTGATATTACAGCTCATGCCGGAAGATTGCCATGTAATCTTGAAGTCATTTACATGGATACCGTTGGTTTTATGTCTGACCTTCCCACCGGTCTAATAGAGTGCTTTGTAGCAACTCTAGAAGATGCCATGTTGGCTGATGTTATTTTACACGTACAAGATGTATCACATACTTGTTATAAAGCTCAAAAGCAACATGTAGAATCCACTTTAAAAACGTTGACTCGAAATATGTATTTAGAGGAACAGAATAAAATTAATTTACCTCCAATCGTCAGTGTTGGCAATAAAATCGATTTAATTAATACAAACGATGTTGGTGATTTCTCGGGTATTATGGTATCGGCAAAAAAACAACAAGGTCTATCGCAATTACTTGGCGAAATCGAAAACCATATACTTAAAACTACTAAAAGAAGAAAACTTACAATACGTGTACCCAATGGCGGCATTGAAATGTCTTGGCTTTATAAAAACGCTGCTGTTGTAAATACGAAAGCTGACAATGAAGATTCACAGACTTTATCAATGGACATTGTTATTAAGGAGAGTGTTTTACAACAATTTAAAATACAGTTTTGTCGAAAATAGATAATGCCCCACCTAGCATTTTGTTGAATCTTTTAATCACATTCGAGTCTATTGACTTCAGCGCGTTTAAAAATCCAGAATATGCGCTCATTTTCGGGAGAAAATTGTGCTCTACCCGCGACTCTTCTTGATAAGTCATTTATGATTAGTTTTTATTATTAGTTTAGAGACATTTTCGACTCTTTTTTTTTATAGTATTTTTTATGGAATTTTAAGTCATAAGCGCAAATCATTTTTGTGTCGATTTTTAAGCGTGTCAGTAGTGATTAATCAGTTTTTTTTATCACCAAAAGTACTCATACAGATGATTTAAAAAAACAATCTTCCAAATGCTAGCAGGGACATTTTTTAATAAATTTTTTTATACTAGTATATTATTTATTATTTAATATTTTTCTGTTTTTTATAATAAAAACTATCAGTCTTACTACGGTTAGCGTTGTCGTAAACGACTGAGTCGGTTTTTGTCATAGAATCAGTTACCATCTGTAATCGACCCATTATTAAGGTATGTTAAGACTAATAAATATTTAACTAAAAAATCCAAAAAATGCGCGACCAGTGAATTGATCAAACTTTAATTTAAAATGTGATTTAGAAGCGGTTTAATTATGTTTGATCAAGCCAAACGTTTTGCAAAAGCAAAATTTTTTTAATAAAACTAGTGGTTACGTGTAGGGCGTCAAATATTTAATAGGTGTGAACATAGCTTTAGTCGTTTACGACAACCGTAATAAGTCTGTATATCTATTAGAGCATGGTATTATACCATGTATTCAATAGCTTAAATGTAAAAAAGTTGGCTTGACTTAAAAATATAAACATTGTGTGTTTTTTATGCAAATTTCGAAAAACAAAGGCATGTTTTTTAAAATTTAGGTAAGGCCAAATTGTCTAAAAAGTTATTGAAAATACATAAATAGAATATAAATTTTTAAAGCAATCGTACATTGATTTTTTTTTATAATGAACGATTTATTAATTTATTTATTTATTTAATAATTTGATTTTCAATTTCTTTAAACTCATTATCATGCATGCATACTTGGTGTGCTAATATAAATACTATAACAAATGGCCTTGTCTTTATTATTATAAATATTAATCTGGTAGATATGTGATGAAAAACAATCGATTTGAAACCATCGTTTTTAAAAGGTGTAAATAATTTTTTAATTAAGCCCAACCAAAGTGTATGGGCTAAATGTATTGGTTAACTAATGAGAACTTTAACTTTTTTGTATAAGGGGGTTAATTTTTTGTTCAAAATGCAGTTCAATTTATTTATTTATATTTTTGTTAACAATAATTAGTATTAGATATTGGGAATTATTTCTTTTTCATAAGCAACTTTATTATATTCAACATTTTTCATTTTTCGAATTTATTCTATGAGTTAAATTTCAGTTATGTATTTTATAAAGCTTTTTGTAATAGCTCTATTCCTTAAATTTTTTTTAGAAATGACTTTATACACTACCAGACTATTATATTGTATTTTCTTGTTACATTTTACCTTAGCTTTCCGTTGGATAGCAATGAAGTATATTTATGTACAGAAAAATTTACAATTATTAGACACCAGCAGAATGTAATGCATTTTCTGGCCCGCTACGGCCTTCGTCAGCATTCTTTGTGTCACACTGGATAGTGATACTTTATAAATTGAATGTATTTAACTCAACTATTTTAACAAATAGATATTGGGAATTATTTCTTTTTCATAAGCAACTTTATTATATTCAACATTTTTCATTTTTCGAATTTATTCTATGAGTTAATAGAATAGAGTTAGCTCTATTCCTTAAATTTTTTTTAGAAATGACTTTATACACTACCAGACTATTATATTGTATTTTCTGGTAGTGTATAAAGTCATTTCTAAAAAAAATTTAAGGAATAGAGCTATTACAAAAAGCTTTATAAAATACATAACTGAAATTTAACTCATAGAATAAATTCGAAAAATGAAAAATGTTGAATATAATAAAGTTGCTTATGAAAAAGAAATAATTCCCAATATCTATTTGTTAAAATAGTTGAGTTAAATACATTCAATTTATAAAGTATCACTATCCAGTGTGACACAAAGAATGCTGACGAAGGCCGTAGCGGGACAGAAAATGCATTACATTCTGCTGGTGTCTAATAATTGTAAATTTTTCTGTACATAAATATACTTCATTGCTATCCAACGGAAAGCTAAGGTAAAATGTAACAAGAAAATACAATATAATAGTCTGGTAGTGTATAAAGTCATTTCTAAAAAAAATTTAAGGAATAGAGCTATTACAAAAAGCTTTATAAAATACATAACTGAAATTTAACTCATAGAATAAATTCGAAAAATGAAAAATGTTGAATATAATAATTAGTATTGTGATTATTTTATTGAACTGTTAATGGTTTTTAATCCAAATTTAGATATTTTTAATTAGGCTTAAGTTCATTGAATTTGGGTTCAAATCTCAGCGCAGTCAAGAATGAAAAATTATCAATAAAAAAATTTTAATTAATTTCATGTTGTAAAATTCCTGTCTTCATAAAAATAATTTAATGAAAATTAAATTCAATGAGCTTAAGCCTAATTAAAAATATCAAAATTTGGATTAAAAATATATTTTTGTTATTTAATTAAATTTCAGTAGCCTAGCCTATGTTCCATAATCAGCTAACAAATTCAATTAATTAGCCTTATTACGGTTTTCGATGTCGGTAACAACGTAAGTCGAATTTTGTAGTAGATTAAAGAACACAGGTTGTGTGTTACTTTATTCTACTAGAGTCGTTTTCGGCATCGAGAACCGTAATAAGGCTGAATATTTAAAGAAAATAAGAGGAAAATATATTTAAAATTAATTTTTAAAGATACTGAAAAAGATATCAGTTTTAAAGAGTTTCGTTTTCAAAATCGATTTCCATCACATACCTGGCGAGCTACTCACTATTGCAATGCGAAAGAAAATGTTACCAAATCTAGTGATTGGTACTCTCTAATGCGTTTGCGCATTTGTCTTTCGCATCTAATTATCTCCTTTTCGCAAATTTTACATATTTTAACATTCATTACTGTCAATCTGCGCCATCTTTAATTTTTATTGCCAGTATTGCTTCGTTTTCAAAATTGGTATTTGGCTTTCGTATCGAAATTGAAATCGCATCGCAATCGAGAGTAGCACCCCGTATTTTTTCATATATTTATTATGGAATGTTATATACAAAATTTATTGTATTTTTTTAAAAACTACACATTAAAATTATGGCATATTTACGCACAAAAACCTTTAAATAAACTTTTAACAAAAATGAATCGAAAATGAAATAAAAACATTATATTATTAACTAATTATAAATTTAAATATCTTAATACTAAATGTATAATAGGCAGAACCACAACTATAATTATTAATGTTCCTAGAATTCGTGTGTAATTGAGCAATGAATACATTTTCTTCTTAACATGATGTCTGAATATGTAATTAACTGGTTTCTGTTCTGTAGCATTCATTGGAAGTAGTTATAATTTTGAGATCAAGTTATTGCTGTAGTGGTACTGCTTGAAAGGCATCAAATTGCAGTAGTCCAATAGTTTTTTTTCCAAATTGATAAGTTTAGGAGATGTTTTAGTTATATTACCTGTCACACGATTACGTCCCAAATAGGATCCTTGAACTAAAGCATGTATTGCTATATTACAATTATCCAATGCTAAACAATATGGATGTACGTGGTGTAATTGACTAGCATTTGACGTATTTAATAATGTTTCGATGCGTTGTTGCATTTTAGTTAAAATTTCCTTTATCGGAATTTCTTTTAAGCTGTCGGCGGATAACTGTAAAAAGAAATTGCAAAGATTTTGTGAAATAATTCCTTTTTTTATAGCAATTTATTAAAAAAGTAAGTGACATTTTGGTAAAATAGGCACTATTTAAGCCTCTTTACACTATTTTATAAGTTAAAAAAAAAACAAGTGAATGAAATTGTGAATTACGGTTGGAGTAAAGGTCAGTGTCGTTCTTTGTAATAGATTATTTATTTATTTATTAATTCGTATTGTAATACAAAGCCATTAAGGCAAAAAACGTATTACATAGCAATCAAGGCGAATTTATACAGGTGACATTTTCGAGTCATCTGTTTATTTATTTGTTTGTATACTGAATGTCAAGCTTTGTTTACATTTTGTGAAAAAATTAGTTAAAATTTAAAATCAAGGAACAAAAAGTGCGTAAGGAATAAGTGGAGCCACAATAAATTTACTGTACAGGAAAAAGATTTACCTTCAAAAGCAATTGTGTATATTTAATAAACAAAAAAATCCCTTGTTTATGTTTTCAATAAATCATTTTGACATTCACTCTAACTTTTAACAAAAACAAAATACAAACTAATTTTTTTTTTAAAAGGGATAGCTAGAATAACTATGGCATTTTCACCAACGCCAACCGTGATCAGGCTGAGTGACTTTTTAGTTGAAAAAAATCATTTTAAGTAAAGTAAAAAGTGTATTTTTATGTGAAAGTGGCTTTTTGTTGAGTGATTTTTAAATGAAAGAATAACTTTTTGGTAAAAAAAGCTTCGTAGTAAAAAAGTTATTTTTTTTTTAAAGTTTGTAGCTTAAAGTAGGTAGGTAGAAAGGCTGGTGTGAAGTCTGCTTCACACCCTCACCCAGAGACCAATATGGTCCATTGTGATGCCTTGTTTATAGATAAGAAGCTGAAAAAGAAGGTGAAGAGAAACAGCAAAAGCATTAGAAAATATAAGAAAAGGAAGTTTTGACCAAACCCGAGAGAAAAGCCTCACTCAACACAACACCAATCCGCCCTATGTGCGGTTAGCTCCCAGTCTCCTGATGCGCAGCCAGGCCATCCCTATTGGTCGCGTCCAGAATCCATTCCCTAATCTTCCGAAAGTAGAATCCTATTGGAGGCCTAACCGCTTCTCGCCAACTCATCACCAATCTCGTTGCCGTTTATGTTGCAGTGACCAGGCACCCAGCACAATCTCAACATATACTCTCCTAAGGCTCCCTCCAGAGCCCTCCTGCAACCGTCAACTAGCTTGGAGTTCACGTCGACGTATATAGTGACCTCCGAGCCCCTATCAATGTTGTCCCTCATCAGTTCCACGGCCCTCAAGACCCCCAGAACCTCCGCCTGAAAAACACTGCAGTCGTCAGGAAGCCTATATGACATTCTGATGTCCAGATCCTTAATGTAGACCCACGCACCCGTGCCTCTCATCTTCCAGCCGTCAGTGAAAATAGCAAATCCACTAAATAATCTGCTCCTACCTGACCAGCTCTCCCTAGAAGGCGTTACCACCTCCGGCAACCGTCCGAAATCCACCCTGGTGCCCACGAAATCCGTGGAGCCGAGTGATCCCAGGCAGTAACCTCCAGCTTCGATCTCACCCAAGATCCGTGAGTGACCCTGCGTGAAATTCCTAATCAATCCTAGTTCCCTCAGCCTAAGAATGCTTCTGGCTTCCATTCCCATAACATACTGCTCAATGGGCAGAAGTGCCGCTTGAGGTGTACTTCTCATGGCACCTGTCATGCCGATTGAAGCACACCTCTGAGCCTTAGACAGAAGGTTCCTTCGACAAGCCACTCTCAATGACTCCCACCAAACACAGCATCCATACGTAAGAATGGGTCTAACCACCGAAGTGTACAGCCATCCCACTACTGACGGCCGGAGTCCCCAGCTCCTACCTATCGATGATCTGCAAGCATAGTAGGCATTGAGGCCTCTCTTTAGTCTCTCCTGAGTATTCCTTCCCAACGACAGCTTGCTGTCCAGAAAGACTCCTAGATACTTAGCGCTATCAGATAGTCTAAGCTCTACTCCTCTTAGTACCGGCAGCCTTAAATTCTCTACCCTGTACCTCCTAGTAAAAAGAACCAACTTGGTCTTCTCCGGATTAACTCCCAATCCCTTATCACTCGCCCATGCTGACAGTTCGCCCAGCGCCCCTTGCATGACTTCGCTTATTGTCGGCAGAAACTTGCCCGATACCAATATCACTACATCATCCGCGTAGGCCACAACTTTCCACAACTCGTTGACAGCTAAGAGCCATAATAAGGGAGAGAGAACTCCCCCCTGTGGGGTTCCCCTAGTCACCAGTTTCTTTAAGCGCTCGTTTTCCCAGTCCGAGTGAATAACTCTGCTGCTGAGCATCAGAGTTATCCATTCGACCAGGAGCAGTGGAACGCCTAGATCCACCAATGCCTGCCTAATAGCCTCTATCTTCAAATTGTTAAAGGCGCCCTCTATATCCAGGAATGCCGCCAAGGTGTATTCCTTGTTTCGCAATCCCCGCTCTACATAACCCACCACATCATGAAGCGCACTCTCAACAGATCTACCCTTAAGATAGGCGTGTTGAGCGCCGCTGATGATGCCGGCGTCAATCTTCGTCCTCAGATGTAGATCAATCAGTCTTTCCAACGTCTTCAAAAGAAAAGACGATAAGCTGATTGGTCTAAAATCCTTGGGTTTAGAGTGACCGGTTCTTCCCGCCTTGGGTATGAAAACCACCCTGACCCTCCACCCTTTAGGAATGTGCCCGTTCAGCACACAGACCCTAAACAGTTCCACCAACAGCAGGAGTGATGATCTCCCGATATTCTGTAACATCGCCGGAAAGATACCGTCTGGTCCTTCCGATTTGTAAGACCCAAAGGTATTAACCGCCCATGTTACTTTATCCAAGGTGATCATGTCCCCCACCGTCTCTCTCTCCTCACCGCCCGAGCCCGACCCAGAGAAGGGGAAAGTGAGTCTCCATTAGCAGACAAAGAGATTCAGAGCTAGATTCCGTCCATGAGTTGTCCGGTCTCTGAATAAATCCCGGCACTACAGGGTCCTTGGATAAAATTCTCCTGAACCTGGACATCTCATTTACAGATTCCACTGACTCGCTAAACTTGACCCACGAGTCCCTTTTCGCCCTCCTAATGTCTCCCTTATATCTATTGTAACTCAATCTGAAGTTACTCCAATCTTCTTCCCTACGCGTATACTTCGCTCTATTGAACAACCTTCTGACAGTGGACCTTTGAGTCCTCACTCGTCTGTCCACCATCTTGGTTGTGTGCGCCTGCCCGGAAAGTTCAAAGGACAGGATCGCTCATAACTACCTCCAGTCGTGTGTAACTCTAAGGTTACTTTGCACCAATATCGAAAAGTAATCCCAATCCGTCCTTCTCTGATTCCTATACGGACACCTTTTCGACCTCTCAAACATTAGATTAAAGGACAGGCGACTATGGGCATAGAAGGAAAAACCCAGGTCCACCCTCCAATCCTCCACTAATTCCCTACATTAAAGTAAAACAGTACATATTTAGTAAGGTTATTATTAAGTAAAAAAGTTATTAATTACAAAAGGCTTATATTTTAGTGAAAAGTGACTTTTTAATGAAAAAGTTTTTTTTTAGTGAAAAAGCTACTTTTTTTTATAAAAAGTTAGTTATATTACCTTTTAGGAAAAGATCTTAAACTTACCATTTTATTAAGTGTGACTGTTAACTGATAGTAAACACAAAGAAAAGGTGCTATGGCTGATAATATAACATGACTAAAATTATTATGGTTTACAGTAATTCTTAAAATTTCTCCAGAAATATTTATAACACCGCTGTCTTCTAAAAATTTCAAGTTTCTTTTAAATTCCTATTAAATAGAAAAGATTTTTTTTTTTTTTTTTTAATAATAAAAATCATATTATGGCCAAAAAGCACCATTAAAGAGATTATACAATCTAGTTTTTATAAAAGGAATACAAATTTAAGCCGTAAAAAAAGGATAATAATCAGACATACCTCTTTTTCCCGTTTTGATTCTATAATAAATTCATGCTTAAAAATTTCATCCAATTCATCGACACGTTGAGATAATTTAACAACTAATTCTTCATATGTTGAGTTGACAAGCTTCGGCTGTTCATTTTGTAACTGTAAAGCAGCAACAATTAAATAGCCAGGACGTGCTAACCAAAATAAACATGGATTTATATAAAGTTGCAATGTCATGCTAGGTACAGCCACCGCCATAGTACATGGTAATAAGCTATGCGCTTTTAAACGTTTTAAATCAATTTCTTGAGCCAAAAGATCAACTGGAACCTGAGTTACTTCGAGACGACCTTGTTTAAATTGCAAAATGTTAGAATGAATCTCAACAGTTTCCATGATTTCATGCTTAATGCAATTCATATCTGTTGCCACATGGGCACCTAAACCTTCAAACATTTCTTTGAGCAAAACAATACCGCGTGAAAGTTCATCCAAATTAACAGATATTCCATTGTAATATTGACTTGCATAATACAAACAAACTAAATTAAATGTTGATATAACAATGCGACGTTGTTGTTGATAAATAATCTATTGTGAATAACAAAAAATCATTATTTAAAATACAAATAGCATATCGTCACCTTCAGCTGTAAAGGAGTTAAGGGCATATGTTTTGAAAATTCAGATTTTGATGAAGTGCAATGGAGTTAATGAAAATACATAGTTTGCAGAAGAAAAAAAATATCATTTCATACATAGGTTTCATTTGTTATTTTGCAATGGTGCATAAAAGTGCTAAGTCCAATAATGTAAAAGAAAATGTGTGAAATCCCCTTTTAATATGAAAGTTAAACCAAATATGAGCACTTGTCGGTGGTAACTTTTAAAGAGGAAAGATAAGATTAATCAAAATAAAGCAAAACTCAACTTTTAGATTCAAAATTTATTAAGAACTAATCATTTTAGAATGTTTTTTTTTCTCCTGAATCATTTGTTAAATAGCACTTAGCTCTTTACGACTGAAGTTAACGATATTTACTATAAAAAGTGTTTACCTCTGATGCAAGACTCTTTACTAAATCAATTTCTTTTTTATTTAACTTTTGCAAATGAGCCCCAATCACTGCTCTTTTCATACGATTTGTGTTACAGCTTTCACCCATAAAATCTCTTACAGATATAGGTTCTCCAAAGTCTAAATACATTTTACCAAAACGTTCATCAATAATTTTTAACGCTTTAAAAAATCCCTTAGTAGATTCTTTTGGTTTGGGTACTCCTAACAATTCGTAAACAAATAGTTGTTCCTCCAAAACACGTTCATAGGAAACACTTACAGGTACTATTGTAATATCAGACACTTCGCCTGTAAAATATGGCAAAAGAGCCATAGATAACAAACCAACTTTCGGTACTAAAGCCTTAAAATTGCGACTACGTGTGCCTTCAATAAAAAACTCAACGCCTATATGATAAGCTGCCACGAGGGCATACATGTATTCACGAAATACATCCCAATAAAGTTCATCGTTTGAAAATGAACGGCGCAAAAAGAAGGCACCAGTTTTTCGCAACATGGTACCCATGGCAAACATTGAATGAAAATCTAATAAAAGTATAGTTCTTTTAAGTAAAAACGTATTTTATCAATTATTGATATGTATATAAATTTACCCATTCCTGCTGCAATGCCCGGAATTTCAATGTCGTAATGAAAACATATATAAGACATTAATATAAAATCCATATAACTGCGATGGCTAGGCAAATATAATACAGGATTCTTGCCCAAACTTTGTTTAACCTTTTCCATACTAGACTTATTAACATAGATACCCTTACATATACGTTTGCCTATAGCGGTTATTGCTATGCCACACCAACGTATTATCGCCATATTACGATCCAAACCAATTTCATTTAATATATCGTAAACTTGCTTTTTAATTTCCTTGGTTGAGACATTTTTCTTGTGTGCGTAATATTCTACAAGTTGCTGGATTTTCTCACTCTTCAAGACATGGGTTTTCAATTGCGAGGGATTCAAATATTTTTCTAGTTTTAATGCTACCAGCGGATCATACTTTTTGGTCATATTTGGTTCATTTCCAGGAGCCAAAATATTTTCAAAATCATTTATGTAGTTATTTTTTATTTTGGCCATTTTGTATTTACTTCTGCGTTAGTGTTTAAAACTGAAAAAAATAGATGGTTTATTATTAAAGGGTTGGTTTTTCAGAATGGTAATATGTAAAAAAAGTTATGCGTAGCCTACATAATTAAAACTTAAAAATTATCAACTTTTTATTCTTAAAAATTATCAATGAATTAAATTACATAAAATTTTTATTAGTATTAACATTAATACAATAAGCTTGTGTAAAAAAACTGCCTCACTTATATAAAAAGTTAAAGTTACTGTAAATCGCAATAGAAAGAAATTGGCGACACCAAATTGCAAAGGTATGATCAAGGGATCTAGAATATTTTTCAGAAACTTTGGCAGATCGCAAGCAAAACGCACGAGTATGAGAACACCATAAAATAAATCTGGGGTTTGTTGCGAGAGTAGGCTTAAGATGGGCGCTATGGTAAATTATAGCCCGATCTTCACGAAAGTTGACTGTGATTTCTAGTCATATAAAACTATGACTGATAAAGGAAAACCGTTATTGAAAAGAAAGTAACAGCAATGAAATTTGAAGAACTTAAAGTGAAACAGTTCAGGAAAGAGTTGTGTAAGTTAGATTTACCAAGCTTCGCCTGGATAATAATATTGTCGAGATGCGAAGGCTTAAGTGCACACTACGGTTCTGATCTCCTTGGATAATGTATGCGATGGATACGTCTTCGCATGCGGTCATGAATAATGAAGGAGTGTGCAACCAAAGGTTACTCATCTTGTCAGGATAATGAGGCGGTAGTGGAAATGAACACTTTCCGGTCCAGTATTAGTACATATAGCACGACGCACCAGCCCGCGCGTTCGCCCCTTGTAAGGTGGGGGCTTTACCAGTGGTTGGTGCGTGATGGTGGTAGCAGTGCCGAGGGCCGGTGTGGCTAGTTAGTGCGAAAAGAAAGTAGTCGTTAACAGCTCCCCTCAAGAACGTGTACACGAATTAATTGAATTTTCTCATCTAATTCTTTTAGGTGCGGTGACTTGACCGTCGTAAATGGAGAAGCCAAAGGTAAGCGCACTCTTACACTGGCTTCGGTGTATATGCCGTATGAGGCAATAGATCCGCCTGGCATAGAGGTGCGGGAATTGACGGCATATACAAGAAGGAAAGGTGCAATCCTTGTATGGGGCTGCGATGCCAATGCACATCATAACCAATGGGGGAGCGCCGACATCAACGAAAGGGGTGAGTTAATGTTTGATTTTATAACTACTAACAATCTTATTATCTGTTATATGGGTAACAAGCCAACGTTCAGAAATAAGGTTAGGCAGGCAGTAATAGATCTGACATTATTGAACCGCGACGAGCAACTTGTTGTGGATTGGAGGGGGACAACGGATTGTACTTTTTCAGACCATAGACGTATTGCCTTTACACTGAATTTTGACCTGTCTAGGGGTGCTCCGCTTAGGAACCATAGGGGAACAAAATAGGACTCTGTTGGATATATTGGCATATCCCTACTGCAGCATTCCAAATTACTAATATGGCAACTCTGTCATCTCTTGACATTTTGCTTTTGTAACTTGTTTCTTTTTTTATTACTTGTCATTCAATCTTTTTCCGGTTTATTACCTTTTTTACTTTTAATTGAAGTTTATCAATAAAGACTTTTGTAGTTGAATTAAATCAACATTACTGCGTTTTTTCTATAGGTTATGGGCCCAGAACCCAGTAAATTTACGCATAATTATATTTTTGTTTAAAGTTTTAAAGAATTATGGTGACAGATATAAAAAAATCAGTGGCAAAGCTTAATGCTGAAAATTATTTCACGTGGAAGTTTAAAGGCCCAATCATAATGTGCTTAAGTTGGCTTCAGCAAATGTGCGAATACATGTAAATCATATGAGGCAAACCATTTTGAACTTAAGGAAACGTTTTGTTAAGTTTTATGAAATTGTCATTTGCTTAAGCAAAGTGCGAAACTAATCGCACATTCCGTACGGAATCAAATGTTTTTTTATTTTGTTTTTGTTTTTTTAAATACATTTGAGAGAATTTTTGTAAATTTTTGACAGTAGGTTAAGCTAGGCTATGCATATTATGGTTGGAGATGCTATTGATAAAGGAGGATGTCTGGGAGGTTTTAACAACACCAAAGCCAGCAACACGTGATGATGCATGGATAAAGAAGGACAACATCGCGAGAGCAACAATATCTTTGGCGGTGGAGAATGACCAGTTGCATCTAATAAGGCAATGCAAAACGGCGGCAGAGATGTGGCAGAATTTACAGAATTACCATGAAAGAAAATCTTATCCTCCAACAATAAATTTCAGTATTTTTTATCAATTATTTAAAAAGGGAATTAAGCACAACAAACAAAATCTTTTAATAAATAATAGTATTCCCACAAACAACTTTGATAAGAAAATCTTTAAGTAATAAAGTTGGTATAATGCGAAAAATCTGCAGTATGCGTTTGGAAGATAATGGTGATATAAAGGTTCATATTGGTATGATGAGTGATTTGTTTCTTAAGTTGCAGAATTTGGATGAAGATACTTTTAGCGAAAAATGGAACATTGCAATGCTGTTAAGTAGTTTGCCTGCCAGTTACAATAGTTTGATTACTGCACTAGAATCACGGTCTGAAGAGGATTTAACGGTTGGATATGTTGAATCAAAATTAATTGAAGAATATTCTAGACGCAAAGGTGGCGATTCCAATGATTCACAAAATGCTATGCTGGTATCCAACAGAAAACAAAGTTCACACATAGAGTGCTATTTCTGTCATAAAAAGGGTCACTTAAAGAAAAATTGTATTAAATACAAAGAGTGGAAAAGAAAACAGTCACAACAAAAGGCTAAAACGGCTACAGATAATGATTTTTGTTTGGTGACAACTGAAAGTTCTGGCAAGTGGATAATAGATTCCGGTGCGTCCTGTCATATATGCAATTATAAAAGGTTATTGGTGAACATAGATAGTGATCTGCGAAAAGAAATAATTTTGGCAAATGGTGAGAAAGTCATATCAAGCGGTGAAGGTACAATAAAAATAAAACTGAAAAGAAATAACAACGACTACAACAACATAACATTTGAAAATGTGCTGTACGCCCCTACAGTAAACATGAATATATTATCAGTTAAACAATTAACAAGAAAGGGTTGTAATGTCGATTTTCAAGATGAAAAGTGTATTGTACGAAAAGATGGTAAGGTAGTAATTTATGCAACTTCTGATTCGGGGCTGTATTTATGTCAAATTAAACACCATTTAAACCTTACTAATGTATGCTCAAGAAACTGTATCCATTATTGGCATAAAGTTTTAGGTCACCGAGATGCGAAAGCCATTGAAACTATGAAGCTAAAGAATCTGGCAGATGGTTTAGAAATTAGCAAGTGCGAAGTAAACGATTCCTGTCAAATTTGTCCTGTTGGTAAATCAACTCGTACACCATTTCCTAAAACAGATTTGATTTGATCCATACTGATTTATGTGGCCCGATGGAAATTGCTACCCCATAAGTAATCTATACATATTAACATTTATAGACGATTAGATATTGCCATATAAATTTGCTAAGGCACAAATCTGAAGTTCCCGAAAAATTAAAAAATTAAAAAATTTTGTTTCCTTGATCAAAACAAACTTTGGTGTTAAACCAAAAACATTCAGATCTGATCGTGGTAAGGAATACATAATTAAAGAGATAATTAATTTTTTGGAAAATGAAGGGATACAGATTCAATATACAGCCGGCTATAGTCCTGAGCAGAACGGGGTCGCGGAACGCAAGAACCGGTCGCTTATTGAAATGGTAAGGTGCATGCTAGCGGAGGCGGAACTACCGGGCGAATTATGGGGTGAGGCGGTATCTACGTCTAACTATTTGCAAAATAGAATTCTTACTCGAACAACGGGGGTCACTCCATATGAAAGAATGTTCAATAAAGTTCCCGATTTAAGCCATTTAAGAATCTTTGGTGAAACGGGTTTTGTTCATATTCCCAAAGTAAAGAGAAAGAAGTTGAGTGAAAAATCTGTTAAAATGATTTTCGTTGGATATGATCCACAATCAAAGGCTTATCGAATGGTTGATGAAAATCGTAGAATCCATATTTCACGAGATGTAAAATTTACAGGCAAAATTGAGGGATTCAATGAAAAACATAAAACCTGTTCTAACGAATTGGAAATTTTCTTTAAAGGAGCTGATGAAGTGGAAGAAAATAGTTCTGGGGAGGAGTCTGATGATTCGTTTGAGTCGTTTGATGGTTTTGATAGTGATGAGAATTGCGCAGATAATTTAAAAAGTATAAGGAAATCTGAACGTAAAACTAAAGGAAAACTTCCAGCAAGGTATGTAAGTACTATTCAAGGTTATGTCCCTACAACGTATGCCGAAGCAATGCAAAGTGGTGAAAAAGGTAATTGGTTCAAGGCTATGTAAAACGAGTTTGAAGCTTTAAAAACTAATGAAACTTGGGTACTGGTGAAAAGGCCCAAAGACCGAAATATTATCAGCTGTAAATGGGTTTTCAAGAAAAAGTCTACTGACAGTGGTGAACAATATAAAGCCAGACTCGTAGCTCGAGGATTTGCACAACAGTACGGCGTGGACTTTGATGAGGTTTTTGCTCCAGTGGTGTCACACACTACTCTTAGAACACTTTTTTCTATTAGTGGAAAACGGAATTTAAAAATTCACCATATTGATTGCAAAACAGCCTTCCTAAACGGAAATTTGAGCGAAGAAATTTTTATGGAACAGCCCATAGGTTTTAAAGAAAGGGTTCATGAAGACATGGTATGCCTTCTACAGAAATCAGTATATGGACTAAAGCAATCGGCAAGGGCATGGAACCAAACACTTCATGAGGTTTTACTAAAGTCTGATTTTCATCAAAGTAACGTGGACCCGTGTTTGTATGTACGTTCAGAAGGGGTCAAGTTAATCTTTGTTTTGATTTACGTGGACGATATGTTGATTGCATCAAAAGACGAACTTGACTTGGGGCCAATAAAGCACTATCTCGGTTTACATGTGGAACGTTCAGAACGTGGTTATTATTCTATTTCACAATCGCGGTATATTGAAAAGATGTTGGCGGAAGCTGGACTTGACAATTCAAAACCATCCTCAAGTCCATTAGAAGTCTCATACGGAAAATCCGGCATGCAGCAAACAGAACTTAGCAACAACAAAAACTATCAGAAACTTATTGGAAGTCTGCTATATATATATCGTTGAACTTAAGACCAGACATCACAGCTGCTGTTAATATATTAAGTCAAAAAATCTGTAAGCCAAACGAAGAGGATTGGACGGAACTAAAAAGGGTGGCTAGGTACCTCAAAGGAACCATCAATATGAAATTGTGTATAGCACCAGATAATGCCGAAATTTTATCCGGTTATTCAGACGCTAATTGGGGCGAAAATCGATTGGATCGAAAATCTAATAGCGGATACCTTTTTAAGGTTTATGGTGCTGTTATTTCGTGGGCTTGTCGTAAAGGGCTCTGGAGACTTTCAAATAAACCCGTCAATCAGTGCATATGTGTTAGTGTCGTTTATTTGAGGCTTTTTCGGAGACGTACAAATAAACACGGCAATCAACAATTGTATTTTGTAAAAAACCAAAATATTTATATTTTTCATGACAACAAACACAAAGAAAATAATTTTTTTTTGTCAATCACAACAGGAGACTATCAAATAATCAGCCTTCAAATAAAAAAATCAAAACTTTTTGATTTTCATCAAGCATTGCCGACAACGCGTATGTGTACCCGAAAAAGAACGACTGCACGCACACAACTATGTGATTGATGTATTTATTTGATAGTCTCCCGGGCGTTTAAGCAAACATGTGTAAGATTGTCTTCGACAGAGGCAGAATTTGTTGCACTCGCAGAGGCAGCAAAAGAAGCGTTATGGTTGAAGCAGTTACTCGCAGATTTTGGAGAACTTATAAGCAATCCTATCATCATAAAAGAAGACAACCAAAGTTGTTTAAAGATCGTTGATGGTTTCAAATTGAACAACAGAACCAATCATATTGATATAAAATACCATTTTGTTAAGGATTACGTGAAGAGGGGCACAATAAGATGTGAATATTGTCCAACCAACGACATGGAAGCACATTTACTTACGAAACCACTCCCACCACACAGAATAAAGGACTTAAGATCCAGAATTAAACTGGTTGACAATTTGGAATGAGAAGGGGTGTTGGATATATTGGCATATCCCTACTGCAGCATTCCAAATTACTAATATGGCAACTCTGTCATCTTTTGACATTTTGCTTTTGTAACTTGTTTCTTTTATTATTACTTGTCATTCAATCTTTTTACGGTTTATAACCTTTTTTACTTTTAATTGAAGTTTATCAATAAAGACTTTTGTAGTTGAATTAAATCAACATCACTGCGTTTTTTCTATAGACTCCTTTAAAGAAGGTGTCCAAAATGCGTTGGGGAACAAAATAGGACTCCTTTAAAGGTGTCCAAAATGCGTTGGCGCAACAGGTCTTGGATGATTTTCTGCCGGCTGATATCGAAGGTGTTGTGAACAGGCTCACTCATCTGCTAAGAGAAGGAGGCTGTTTAATAGGGCCAAGCCCACTTTAGCACCGGGTGATTGGCACACCCATAAGGTGCATTTCAATAAGTATAAGGCGGATCTAAAAAGCGCAAAACGGCTCTCATGGAGGCAGTTCTGTGAATCCATCGATAATGTCAACGAGTTGTCTAGATTCCGACGGATTTTATCCAAGGATCCTAGGACCCTGGGGTATGTCCAAAGGAATGACGGATCATGGACTGAGTCTAGCTTGAGACCCTAACCTTGCTCATGGAGCCGCACTTTCTTGGGTGTATGGAAACCGAAGGTATGAACGATGGTCATTGGGACGAAATGTCTGATATCGAGTCATACGTCCGCCTGCTTCGAGGAAATAGTCACAAGGGAGAAGCTTGAGTGGTTCCGGACGGTATTTTTTCGGCCATGCTCTGAATATCCCGGACGACGCATTATTTCTTCTGGTGAATATATTAAGGAAATGCCTCAGTAGGAGGTATCTGCCTAGGGGGTGGAGAGAGGCCAGGGTAATTTTTATACCCAAGACTGTCAGGGCAGGCCACTCGAAGGCGGGAGATTTCAAGCCTATTAGTCTGTCTTCAGTCCTATTGAAGACACTTGAGAGACTGATAGATCTCTATCTCAGGAGTAATATTGATACCCACCTCTCTAGCAACGCTCAACTTGCCTACCTTAAAAGTAAATCTGTTGAGAGTGCGCTACATGAGGTGGTGAGTTATATTGAGCACAGCCTGAGGCATAAGAAATATACTATCGCCCCGTTTCTGGACATAGGAGCATTTTAAGCCATTAGGATTGAGGCGATTAGGGATTCGTTGGTGCAGCTGGGAGTTAAAGACTTTCTGGTGGAGTGGATAGTCTGCATGCTTAGCAGCAGGATTATCAACTCGAGCCTGGGGGATCAAAGGATAAGGAGGATGGTTACCAGGGGGACACCACAAGGGGGTGGGGTTCTATCGGCTCTACTGTGGTTGCTTGCGGTCAACGGGATTCTCAGGTCTTTTGATTCCATGGGCAGGAAAGTCGTTGCCTATGAGGATGGCATAGTTCTGCTGGTCAGTGGCAAATTTCTGTCCACGATCGGTGAAATTATGCAGGTGATGTTGGGCGAACTCTCGGCATGGGCGAAGGATAGGGGGTGTAAACACTGCGAAGACTTAACTGGTGCTTTTTACCAGAAGGTACAAGATAGGGTGTTTTAGGGGGACAGTGCTGGATGATGACGAGTTAACTCTATTTGACAGTGCAAAGCATTTGAGTAACTTCCTCGACTGTAAACTGTCTTGGAAGAGAAATACTCAGGAGAGAATGAGAAGGGGACTCAACGCCTACTACACATGCAGTAACTTTATCGGTAAGAACTGATACCGGATATGGTAAACTGGATTTACACATGGGTGGTTATGCCTATTCTTACTAATGGATGTACTGTTTGGTCGGATGCGTTGAACGTGGTAAGCTATAGGAAGATGCTCAGTAAGGCTCAAAGGTGCAAGGAGAAGCACTTTAACCCTGGACTTCGGTGTAACACAACCTGTAGAGTTCCAGGATAGGGAAGTTTAGCGTTTGGACTTTTTGAGGGATGGGCAGTATTCACGGACGGATCTAAAATGGAAACCGGCACTGGTGCCGGGGTTTATATTGCTGACACTGAAGTGAAAAGGTCATTCAGAATCCCGGATGAGTGCATTGTTTTCCAAGCGATCTGGGGGGGGCGACGGAGGTGATAATGAATCACATCGTGGGTGGATCTGAGGTGACAATTTTCGTACCGCTTAGGGCATTGACAAATTATACGGTGTGATCGTGCCTGGTTACTCGGTGTAGGGATGCTCTTAGGGAACTCATGGAGGCGCTTACATTAAGGCTGTGTTGGGTACCCGGACACTGCAAGGTGGATGGCAATTAGGGGGTGGACGAACTCGCGAGAGAGGGTGCGAGTCTGCACTTAGTGGTAAGGGACGGGGGGTAAATCCCTCCTATTTCACTATTATGAGGTGATACGGGAGATTCTGTGACGACGTCAACCAGTCCTGAGTTACAGAACGAATTGCAGGGTGTCTAGGGCACTATGGCCGGGTTGGACGCAGGAGCAACCAGGGTTCTACTGATAGGATAGGATAGGAGTGGTCTCGGGACACTTATAGGATTCTTGACGGGTCATTGTTCTGTTAGGGCTTTTACGAGTTAATGGGACAATACCATACCGGACATCTGCAGAGTATGCGATGATTCTGAGGAGTTGGAGACAATTGAGCATGTACTATGCCACTGTCCTAGGACGGGTCTCAGACAGAAATGGCTAGGAGATAGATTTCTCGACGAACTGAGGTGTATCGACGAGCTGGATGTAATCCAGTCGATCTACTACTGCGGTTTATCAGGGAAATTTGACGGTTGTTTCTGTTGAGGGGACTGTAGAGGGAGCAATTGTTCTACGTAGTACCTACTTACATCCTTTATTCTATCTATCTGTTATTTATTTTCGTCTTCAATTATCCCTTTTCTCTACCTATTTACTGAAGGGATTCACAATGGACCGCATTGGTCTCCGAGTGGAATTTGCCCTTGGGCGCAGTACCCTTCTTAACCTAACCTAATCTATATCTACCAACTGCAGGAAATAAAGCAGAGCTGCAGAAGAGGTTAAACAGAGAAATTCGAGCGACGCAATTTCGACATTGTTAGCCACGAATTCGAGATTAAGAAGAAATGAGGTATGTACTCGTGGAGTAGCAAGCAAAATGAATTTAAACACAATGTTGAAAATTTCATGGATGAAAATTCCAGAGCTATTCTTGATGAAACTTCTAAAAAATGGACGATAATTCCAGAAGCATGGTGATGATAAAATAAAATTCGAGCGATATTCTAGCGGAAACTTCTAGAAAAATTGATGAAAATTCTAGAAAAATGGATGAAACTTAAAGGAATGTAGAAAAATGGTAAAGGAAAATTCAATTACCATATTGACCGAAATTCAACAGAATTCTAGAATTACAAACGGGAAACTTCAGGAGATTTCCAGTGAAATAAATTAAAGAGTAAATGAAATGGAAATAGAATTCAACCAGAAGCTGACTGATGTGAAAACAAAAGTCACAGATGCAAAAGCATAAGTCGCGGTTTTTTGATGAAAAACTACACCATCTGGAAGCAAAAGTTAATAACATTAAATACCAAGAGGCAGCGGGAAGAGTTTTTCCAGAAGTCTCTAGTAAAATAACAGCCCCAAGTTTCAAGTTCCAGTTAGAAACGGTAGCCAACAAAATCATCTGCATTTACATCACAAAAACCAACCTTTGCAGAAACGGTTTCAATTGTTTTAGCACAGATAATTTCAAAGCCTTAGATGTACAAAGTGCGAAAATTCGATATGACTTTCGAGGATGAAAGCGAGTTAATAAAGCAAATGAGGGACATAAAAGAGACACAGAGGTGAGAAACCCAGAAGCAAGTGATATAACTGCGGTTAGATTGGACACATACAGCGGTATTGCAAAGCACCGAGAAAACGTCAGTCATCACGGAAGTCGCCGTTAAGAATGGAGGGAGTGCTACCTACCTTTCATAAATTTGATAGTACAAAAGAGCAATAAAAATATTATGACATTTAGCTACATCGAGTAAAAAGCGCATTTTGACCATCGACACTGCTAAAGAATTTTCGATTATAAGGCCTGACTTCGTTAGGGGAGCTGTCGAACAACTAAGCGGTTGAGCTTGCGAACAGCTACACGTGATATTCAGAATTGGCAATATCGGCACTATTCACGAGTTTCTTGTGGCTGACTTTGTAGACGAAGTACAGATAAGAGCAGATTTTATGATTCCTTAAAACATAAGTCTGGATATGGGAAAACAAATCATGTACTTGGGCGATGTTGAAATACACCTTGATGTTGAGTATGTAAGTGAGGCTCGTGTGGGAAAAAGTGATCCCGTATTGGTTTAGAATATGAGGGACAAAGTGACAGGTAAAAGAACAATTTTTGAAGAACTTGCATCAGATGGACCACTGATGAAAGTATATTGGGTACAGTGGAATAGTCTTAGAATGGCAAATGGTTACCTACAGCGAAGCCTTATGGTTGTGCCGTCTACTAAAGTATGTGAAGTGGTGCGGAAAATCCACCACGCCACTGGTGGTGGTCATGTCAGTGTAAAGAAAGCCGCAGAAACGTTGATGGAACGCTTCTACTGGGTTGGATATACACTTACTAGTCCAGATATGATCGAGCGGTGAATTCTGAAGGATTCAAGAAGGGCCAATTAGTTTTGCTAAGGAATTCACAACAAAGAAAAGGATTGTTTGCTAAACCTTAAAAACATTGGAACGGGTCGAATAGTTTGATAAAGAAATTAAATGACTTTGTATATCGCATACAGAAATACCAAAGTCCAAGAACCAAAGTGAAAGTTGTTCATTTACAACGATTAGCCCCTTATGGAAGAGGGAATCTGAGCTTACTTGGGACGAACAGGCTTAAGTATAGAGCAGTGTTAAGAAAGAAACTTTAGTTAATACAGTAGTCCCTCGATTTACGTCGCAATTGGTTCCGGAAAATGACGACGTACATCGAAACAACGTAAATCGAATTAGAACATGTTCATATATGTATTATAAAATATACCTTTATTAAAACATAAAGAAAAAAATTACAAAAAAATTTACAGAATTAAACAATAATTTATTAATATTTAAAAACAAATTTTCAAAAGTGTACCCTATTTGGTATCCATGGCCAATCATGGACCACAAGAAAAAATTATGTTATGAGGTTAAGATTCATGTAAAAGATCTTTATGCTGAATATTATTTAGGTATTTTCATCTATATGAGATTAGTTTAAGTTATTTTAGATAAGGGGCATTATATGGGACCTATAGTTCATTTTGGAACTACAAATAGCACGTTTTGCCATGACATAGAACCTATCGTTAAAGGGGTTTTTCGCTAAATTTTGTGTCAGTACCAACATTTATAAAATAGATATTTTCGGGATAGTATTTGTATGGGAACTTTGGTCAAATATGGACCAATTCCAATATAATTTTTTAAGATGATTTAAATTACAATGAGATAAGTTTGGACCAAATTTAAGCTAAATACTCATGAAGTGGGTTCATGGGTACAAATACTCAATTCCGAAAAAAAACCTTGTTATGTGAAATTATGAACCGATACTCACCATTTTCAATTGGCATGTATGCCAAATATAATGAAATTATCTCCAAAATTACGTTAAGTTTAGATAAGTGAGAGCTCGAGAACGTATGAGTACAAACGTTTAAGTGTGCAGATCACAAAGTTTTTAACTGCCGTATTCATAAAAAACTAAAATGGATATGAAATCTGTTTTAAGAAAAATTTGTATGGAAATTTAGTTTTAAAATACGTTTGAAATCTATTTTATTTTTTATGAATACGGCAGTAAGACTTGTAAATAAAGGTTGTGAAAGTGACATAGTTGAAATAAAAGTTTGTGAATTTTAAAAAGTTTTGTATTTATTTTATTGCATTAAAGTTGCAACAAAAGAACTTAAGAGGTTTATTATAAAGGAAATAAACCAAAAACGTTATTGAAAATTCAGTAACGTAACAATATATTTATTCTATAGAAATTTATCCGTTTTTAAGAAAATAAAATTAGAGATCAAATTTATGTAGGTATTTCAAAATTATTTATAGTTTTTGTTATAAGTTATCTTGTAAGTTATACTTTTTTGCCGTATTAGTTTAAAATTGTTAAGCATAATTGTATTTCAACTCCACTGTACGGAACTTTCCAGTAATGAAAATGTTACGCCTAAAGGTAGACTTTAGATTTGGATATATGAAACTTTAACTTTATAATTAATTTCAATAACGTTTGTAAAGCTGAATAAGTGCGTTTATTTATTTTGATTTGCATTCAAATCAAAGGTTTATTATAAACGGAATAAACCCAAACACGTTTATGCGACATGTTAACAAAACCCATATGTATTTTACAAAAAAGTATTTTTTTTTAATAAAAAAAAAAGTTAATATGAATGAAAAACTGTTGCCGGTCGTGTTATTTGCCGCCTTATTTTGTAAAACACTTCATCTCACTTAAAAAATCATTTTATACAAATTTTAAAAAATTTATATGAAAAATTTCTTAACGCAAGGTGAAGGGATTTACAAAATAAACACCTCCAATTTTTCCTTGCTCATCTATATATGTATCTTGTATCTATATATATAAAAATGAAATTATGTGTGTTTGTATGTTTGTATGTTTGTATGTTTGTCGCTTTATAGACTCCGAAACTACTGAACCGATTTTCCTGAAATTTTTACAGTAACATCACGTGAGCCCTAAAAATAAAATAGGCTACTTATTTTTTCGATAGGGGCAGGGGAATTGGTACCCCCCATAGGATGCCAATATTATACTGAACCGATTTTCCTGAAATTTTTACAGTTACATCACGTGAGCCCTAAACATAAAATAGGCTACTTATTTTTCCGATAGGGGCAGGGGAATTGGTACCCCCCATAGGATGCCAATATTATATTGAACCGATTTTCCTGAAATTTTTACAGTAACATCACGTGAGCCCTAAAAATAAAATAGGCTACTTATTTTTTCGATAGGGGCAGGGGAATTGGTACCCCCCATAGGATGCCAATATTAATTATCGCATATCTTAAGAGCCGCTGCACGCATTTTGCTGAACTTTTTGTAGCAGAATCTTCTGAGCCCCGGAATTGAAATAAAATAGCAGCGGGGGTATAGGAATACCCCATAGGACGCCAATGTTTAACATCGCATATCTTAAGAACTGTAATAGTGAGAATGTTCAAACTTTCTAAAAGTCACTCTTATGGTATACTACACTTTTGAAAATAAAAATAAAGCGGGTAGGCGCAGGGGGGGAAATACCTCCCATAGGATGCCAGTGTAGCGAAGCGCACCGGGTTAAGCTAGTATAATATATAAAAATATATAAAAATGAATTATGTGTTTGTATGTTTGTCGCTTTATAGACTCCGAAACTACTGAACCGATTTTCCTGAAATTTTTACAGTAACATCACGTGAGCCCTAAAAATAAAATAGGCTACTTATTTTTTCGATAGGGGCAGGGGAATTGGTACCCCCCATAGGATGCCAATATTATACTGAACCGATTTTCCTGAAATTTTTACAGTAACATCACGTGAGCCCTAAAAATAAAATAGGCTACTTATTTTTTCGATAGGGGCAGGGGAATTGGTACCCCCCATAGGATGCCAATATTATACTGAACCGATTTTCCTGAAATTTTTACAGTAACATCACGTGAGCCCTAAAAATAAAATAGGCTAATTATTTTTTCGATAGGGGCAGGGGAATTGGTACCCCCCATAGGATGCCAATATTATACTGAACCGATTTTCCTGAAATTTTTACAGTAACATCACGTGAGCCCTAAAAATAAAATAGGCTACTTTTTTTTTCGATAGGGGCAGGGGAATTGGTATCCCCCATAGGATGCCAATATTAATTATCGCATATCTTAAGAGCCGCTGCACGCATTTTGCTGAACTTTTTGTAGTAGGATCTTCTGAGCCCCGGAATTGAAATAAAATAGCAGCGGGGGTATAGGAATACCCCATAGGACGCCAATGTTTAACATCGCATATCTTAAGAACTGTAATAGTGAGAATGTTCAAACTTTCTAAAAGTCACTCTTATGGTATACTACACTTTTGAAAATAAAAATAAAGCGGGTAGGCGCAGGGGGGGAAATACCTCCCATAGGATGCATACATTAAATATCGCTCAACTGAAGAACTATTAAAGGGAGAGTCTTCAAACGTGGTTAAAGCTACTATTATAGTAAACTATAAATTTCAATATAAAAATGTGCGGGGTCAGTGTAGCGAAGCGCACCGGGTTAAGCTAGTTTAATATAAAGTTTTCTATTTCGCAGTTGTAAAAAAAAAAACAAAATGACACAAGTTTTTTTCATATCAGTTTTGACAGCATTTCACGTGAAATGATAAAGAGGGTGCCAGGCTTTATAAAGCAAAGAAGTTAAATTGAAAAAAAAAATTAAATTAATAAAAAGGATAAATAAGAAACAATTAATGAAATGAGATGAGCTAAAAGTTGAACAGCTCAAGAAACAGCTGGGCAAGTTGGATCTGCCGACTGCAGAAAATAAAGCTGAGTTGCAGTAAAGATTAATCGATGAATTCAAGTGTCGCAACATTGACTTCGCAGCTTACCATGGGTCTCGACGTAGCAATATTTATTGCGGCAAACGTCAAATTTGATTGCTCTATAAATTTTGCGACGTGAGGACCGGAGCGCATATTGCCATGAGTGACAATCCATTGCGTAATGATTGGTCTTCTGATTGCTTGAGCAATTATTGCTTAGCAATATTCTGTTCTAGGGTTGCCATTCGTACTGTTTTTATCAGTACATGTACTGTTTTTTGTTTAAAGTACTGATTTATGCATTACAAGCAAATCAGTACGAAAATGTACTGATTTTTTCATTAATGTACTGTTTTTGTACTGTTATTATATATTAATTTTGTTCAGTATATAGTTTGTCATATTGTCAAATTTGTTTAAAATTCCTATGCTAATCCCGAGTAAGTACGAAAAAAGAAGACAGTAGAAGAAAAACGGAAAGTGTTTTTACATGGTGGTGCGTTTACGCGACGAGTCTTTAGTTTTCAAAGTGGAGAAAAGAGAGAAACAGGCTCCTAATATAAAACCTAGATAGTGACTTGCAGATAAAGACAAACTTTGGTTATAGTTGTAATGAGTTTTACAATTTCTTGAAGACTGAAGACAGGAAAGAAATTGTGGACAATGTACAAAAAGGCCATAAATATTTTTAACTTGTAACATTGTAAATATTTATGTCCATATATAGTAAATATATATTTTATAAAAATATATAGTGTAAAAGCGTCTGAAAAACGATTGTGCCTTTTACAATAATTACAATTATTAATAGTAATTATGTAGTTGTAAATCACTTTTAAATAATTTTGAAGATAAATACATAACAAGCTTGCTTATCTCAAGTGTTTAATTTGTTTTTTAACATTGTTGTCCTTATATCTGTAGCTTGGTGCTAAAAAGGCCAATGTCAAACAATTAATTTTTGAGAAAATTTAAATTTTAGTTTTTTATAGAAGAGTTCTAAGTGAAATTGGCTAGCAAAACCCTTTAGAAGCTGTTCTCGGTTATATTAGACATTGGCTGCATCCGCAAAATAAAAGAGATTCAGCATAGCTTTTTAATTGCAAAATGATTATGCTGGTAGATATAGCAAAAAACTACTTTTATTTAATTTTATGCTGACCTTTATTCAAAAAATTTAATAGAATAAAGGAAATAACATTTAAGTTCACATGTTGGTTACGTTTTTTTTTCGTCAAATATTTGCTAGGTGTGTCCGTAAGTTAAGAAAAGACCTAATGCAACAATTAAGTCAAAACAGCAAAATATGGACATTTACCCTTTTAGTACCAAGCTTCAGACGAAGTTTTGCAACTTGTTGTGTTTTAGATTTTTTTGTTTTTTACTTTATATTCCCGCTAAATATATATAAGGAATTGAATTACTACATATTTTGAAAAAATTCAGGTTTATTAATTAAATTTTGTCACTGTTCAAATTATAGCATGAAATTAAGTTTTGTTTTAAGAAGAAATAGAAAGAAAATACCAAAAACTTATTTTTAATGTCGAAAATTCTGCTTAAGGACTTAAGTCTGGTAAACTTCATAATGTGACCCCAGACTAAAGAGAGTGGTGGAAGCAAAGCAGTACTAACTGATCAAATAGAACTCTTAAAAATATGCATTGTACTAAAAAAAATCATATTTTGTATGATGAACAGCTAAGACATGAAAATTACTGCCAATCAAATAATGCAAATAAATCAAATTATCTTAGAAGCTTAAATAAAATGTGGAATTATATTTAAAACATTTCTAAATTTGAACAAAATTCGTCATTTAAATAAAGATAAATCATCAAATCTGGCAGCTATGGTTCAAGGGCTAGTAAATGTCTTACATGAGCCTTTGTTTCGTATCCAACATCAAGGGGAATTTCAACATTACGCCAAGTCATAATTTGTTGTCCCATATCCAGTTTATTCGTCTAATCATAAAATCTACAATATCAGCCACAATAAACACATGTATTGGCCATAGATAATTTAACTTTTACTTTCCCAAAAGATGACCGTGTCCAATCAAAACCCGTTTTTGACCGTTGATGTAACCACAAGCAGTAAGGTTTCTGTTACTAGCTCATGCTAGCTCATGCCCCGCAGTGCTAGCTCCTTTCAATTTAACGGAGATTCTTGTGATGACTGGCGATTAGCCCGCTAAGTGCTTCTTGGCGGTGAAGCAGATCTTGAACGTTTTCTCGGGGTGTGATTTGCAGTTACGCTGTATGTGACCAGTCTTGCCGCAGTTATAGCATTTGCTTTTGCTTCTAGATTGCTTCTCGACAAAAGCCTTACAAAGTGCCTCTTTCAGGAAATGAGGGACATTCCTTTATTAACTGGCTTTCGTGCTCGCAATACATGTCGTACACCTTGTACGTCTGTGGATTGGAAATTATCCTTGCGGTTTCCTGGGCTAGGGCAAATGAAACAGTCTTTGCAAATGCAGAATTTAGTGATGTACCGCATACCGTTTACAAATGCTTCAGTTTTGAAGTGATCCAAGAATGGATACTCTTATCAACCGCTCAATCTCCAGTGCGAAGTCCTATAATGTCTCATTAGCCTTTTGCATTCTACCCCGTAATTCCATTTTGTAGATTTTCTTTTTGCGGTTGCCACCATATTTACGCTGCAGTGCAACCATAACGTCATCATAATTATTTCTACAACTACTTGGAACACTTTGCAGAACTTCCGCTTCTTTGTTCCATTGGTTTTGTTTGCTATTGTTTCAAACTGGAACTTAAACACATCAAAATTTGAGGCTTTTATTCTACTCGACTTCTGGTATAACCCGTACTGCTGCCTCTAGGCATTGAATGTTCTTGAATTTTCATTCATTTTTCTAGAAGTTTCCGCTAAAATATTGCTCGACTTTTCTTTTATCATCATCACCATGCTTCTGGTCGATTTTTGCCACCATAGCAGCAAACATTGTGTTTAAATCCATTTTGCTTGCTACTGCACGACTACATACCTCAATTCTTTCGTTATCCTCAAATTCGTAGCTAACAATGTCGGTATTGCGTCGCTCGAATTCGTCTATTAACCTCTTCTGCAGCTCTGCTTTATTTCCTGCAATGGGTAGATCTAACTTGCTCAACTCTTTCTGGAGCTGTTCCACTTTAAGTTCTTCAAGTTTCATTGCTGTTTTTTTTATTACTTATTTATTTTATATTTGCAATCCCATTTCTGGCACCAATTTTTACGTTACTGCCTTTTCAATAACGTTTCTGGTTTATTTCCTTTATAATAAACTTTTTGAGTTCTTTTCTTGGAACTTTAATAAAAAAAAATACAACACTTTTATTTAGAACTTAGTCACTTTCACAATCTTTATTAATATCTCACAATTGCGACCTCTATTTGTGATCTGCACACTTAAATGTTTGTACTAATACTGACTCAATGAAAAGATGGCATTGAAAGCCAGTATTAGTATATTTTTATACTCTAGCCCAAACGTCTAGATGGCTGTAGATTATTTTAACTATTTCTGGAATTTTCGAGATATATTATTATCTAAACTTAACAGCTTATACATGAACACTATTGGCTAATAAATCAGTGAGTGTTTAAACGCTGGTTTAGTTGAACTTAAGTTAAATTTATATGTAGTTTAAACTCAACAGTTGTAAATCAGTGTCCCATGTATTATATGTAGTGTAAAAAGTAACATGTGGCAGCACTACAATAAATGTTGACAAATTCATATGGTTTGTATTGGTAGTTTAAACGCCCAATTTTATGCGTTTAAAGATGGTTTATATGTTTTCTGATTTATAGATTTGTTGGCTTAAACACATTTTAAACCAAAAATAGAGTTTAACTTGCTCTGATTTATTAGCCCTATGTCTGAATTTAAATCGAGCTATTATCCATCAATAAACTAAAGTATACTTTAAGGCTTAATCGAATATATCCACAGGCGATGACACGAAAAACGAAACATCAGTGTTGCGTGTTTTTTGAATATACTACTACAAAACAAAAAAAAAATCGTGTTTTACAAAACAAAAAAAAAATCGTTTTTTGTTTTGATACCTATCCCATTTTATGTCCCATAAATTTGGAAAAATTGTATATTCAATTATAATTGTTTTCCAATTCTCATAATTTGCAATTATTGGCATTTTCCGAATTCTTTCTTCATATTTTTTATACAAAGTTAATCTGAAAAGAGATTTGTGCCGCCATTAAGGATGGGCAGATTGAACAAATATATCGATATCTATCGTATCGATATTTTTTAAGATTATCGATATTTATTAATAAAAAATATCGATATATCGATGTATCGAACGTATTAAGCTGAAATTATTGCCAAATTTAAAAACTTAATATGTATACATATGTCAATACATATTTACATATGTACAGACATATTACATGTAATTCCATTCTAACTTTTTATTGCTTCTTTTAATTTCAAATTTACTGCCTGTCCCTCGATTTCGAACCAAACTATTTTTCGCTTAGCTTTTATTTAAAACAAAAACAAATTTTAAAATTGAGTTTTTAAGGTAAGTTATGCGAACGAAGTTTTACTTTTAAATCGAGGGACCGGCAGTTAATTCTACAATACTTTCATGAGTCTATTACTGCTAATACGCGATAATTAAGGCGATTCTTTGCATAATTCTAGGAACCCTTTCCAGAATATTTTTTCCGCGCTTATTTTTTTGTTGTCATCTCTTAAAAAACCGAGACAAAACTGAACTGTGTAATCTATGAAAATGTATAATGAAAAAGCGCCGTTATTGTCTTAATATTAGTTAAAAAACATATAATGCAATTCTTAAAAAACAACAGTATTGTAACCATTTGAGCAACGGTTAAAATGTTGAATTTTATTATAAAGAGATCTTAAAAATAAAGAATTCGATAGTCGTAGATAAATATCGATGTATCGATATATGGTTATTTTTTATATCGGCGATATATATCGATTATAATTTTTTTAAATATCGATATTTTGATATATCGATATTCATTGCCCATCCCTAGCCGCCATTACCAAGTTTGTATACAAAATTTTAACGGAACAGTTTAGTTTTGCTTAAATTTTTTTTTTTTTTTTTTTTATATTTTATTTGTATTAAAATACTTTTAATAGGTATTAAAAAAAATATTACATTAATGCTAATAACCTTTGCAGTAAGTTCTATATAAATAAATTGAATCTTATAAAATATGTACATTTTTTTCTAAATACATTGTAGTTTCTTTCAATTTCCATATTATGTGATAATTTATTAAATAGTTTAAAACCCTTAAATAATAACCCTCATATTCATAAAAAATATTTTTGATTAATAAAATGTTTATTAAACAAATTTTCATAGAAAATTCGTTTCATAAACCTGCTATAAACCTAAAATATTTTTTATGAATATGGGGGTAAAAATTTAAATGTTAAATTTCAGCCGCTGATTTATATTCATCCATTTAAGTTCTCCAAGCATTTCGTTTATGTGTGCATATCGATTGCGTTTAAGTATAACCCTCATTGCTTTGTTTTGCAATTTTTGCATTATTTTTATCTGACTATCATTACAGCATGTATATGTATATTATCGTCGATCCATATTCAAAATGTGGTTTAATTATAGTATTATAGATATTTATTGCAGTTGTTTTAGATATTTTATTTCTTATTCTTTTAAAAAATCCAATTTTTTTGGCTGATTTTTTAACATTTATAGTCTATATGTTCTTTAAATTTTAACTCTTTATCTATTATAAGTCCGAGATATTAAATATGTTCAACTTTTTCTATTATTTTATCATTAATTTTAAATATTGCTTCAGTACTCATACTTATTTCAATTATTTTTGTTTTATTTTAATTAAGTTTTAATTTATTAATTTTTAACAAAGTATTGATATTATTGATGTCTTGGTACGTTTTCTCTACAACTTTCATCATCGTCTGCTTCCGTGTATATTAACGTATCATCCGCATACAGCACCATTTCACTTCTGTCTAATACCTTTGGCATATCGTTTATATATATAATAAATAAAAGAGTTCCCAAAATTGAACCTTGTGGTACCCCGAAATCATTTTCAACTTCATTTGATAAAACATTATTAACTTTTGTTATTTGCTTTCTATTTTTCAAATATGGCTCAAACCAATTTAATTCCGTACCTTGTATTCCATACATATACAGTTTTTTACCATTATTTGTCTGTCTATTGTTTCAAGGGCTCGTTTAAAATCTAGGAATATTGCCATCACTTTTTTAGTTTTTTCCAGGGCTGTGGAGTCGCCCGAAAAAAGTACTAACTCCGACTCCGACTCCGACTCCAAACGCTGAAATTTTTTAAGTGCGACTCCGACTCACGACTCCGACTCACGACTCCTACTCTAACCGTGATGCGAAATGAATGAGACGTAAAATTATTTCTCTTTTGTGTAGAAACATCTTTATTAAACGAATTATGGGAATCCCCGCGTAATGTGCACAAGAAAAACATGAGTGTTATGGTAGGAATTAAAGGCAGGCCGATAAAGATGTTTCTACACAAAAGAGAAATAATTTTACGTCACAATTTTTCTAATACATACTAGTATTTATGCGCTATAGCAACACTTATTCTGTACAATAGGTGCGTTCGTTTACCCCAAAATTTGCACAAATTTGTGCAAGTTTTTACTGGATTTTACTGAAATGCGTTCGCTTACACAAAAATTTGCAAAAGAGAGCATCTACTGAGAGAGTAAAGTGACAGTTGTAAGCAAAGAGTCTGCAAATTTTTACTGAACAAATTTTTACCAGTAAAAACCAGTAGAAAACAAAAACATATGTTTCATTTAAGTAAACAAACAAAAGTAAGCAAACAATTTGTAATAAAAACATTTAAAAGAACAAAAGCTGAATTAAAAGTGCAACAAAAACCAAAAATATTTATTACATCCTAAACAATTTTACTTACCACTTTGTACCTATTAATATTAAGTTTTCTTTTTTTGGCATCCATGGTAAAATTTGTGTTAATTGTTCAATAATACTTATTTTTGTTTTTGTTTACATTAATATTTTAGAGATGTAAAGCTAATGAATATATGATTACTTCTTATTGCATATTATTGAGGGTACAAAATATCAAAAATCAAATATTGATGTAGTTTCGTATGTAATTCAACTAGAAACAAAATTAAAAGTCATGTACAAAATAAACAAGTCTTAAAACTTGCACAGAAGCTCATTTAATAAATAAATTTGCTACGAATTTATAATCATTACAATGCATTTCATCAAGTACAAAAAACATTATGTACTGGGTAGTCTAAACAACACATATTTTACAATACTAAGCTTTTTAGCGATCAGCTGTTTGAATTAACCTGCAAGTTTTTGCAATTTTTCCGTTCGTTTACTTTTTTGTGCAAGAGCCATTTTGAGAGTAAAATTTTCATATTGCCCAAAATTTACTCAACTACTGGATTTTACTGAAAAAGTAAACAAACGCACCTAATGTTGAAAATATTTCAGCGTTGATGGTTCAAAAATTCTGATATTAAAATTATTGGCAATTCCTGTCATTAACATTTTTTAGCATGAGTAAATTATTTAAAAAATCACACATCTTTTTTCAACTAGATCAATAACTGAGTATAAGTTTTGCTAATGTAATTTAGACTTTTTCCCGCACGTGTAAAAAATATACCTAAATATACTTAAATAGTAAAGTACTTGAATCAACTATTTCTTATAAAATAAATCAAAATCTACTTATTCATATTGATCTGCAAAATATTGCATCGCCAATTTCGAAGAATTTTTATATTGGAAATTATTAGAAATTTTTTTAAATTTTTTATGCCGAAAAATTTTGGAGTCGGAGTCGCGCGTTTTTTTTTGGGTACTGCGACTCCGACTCCGGTACAAAAACCTCAACTCCGACTCTTCAACTCCGACTCCGACTCCACAGCCCTGGTTTTTTCTATATTTTTCCATTTACTTATTACATAATTTACAGTCGTTCCACATAGGTATTTTTTACGAAATCCCGATTGATATTTTCACAATAAAGAATTATTTTCAATATATTTTTCTAATTGTTCTTTCACAACTTTTTCAAAATTTTTTCACATGTTGTCAATGTATTTATTGGCCGGTATTCTTCGCATTTATGTATTTGTTTTTAGTACTTTTTTCAATTGGTGTTATCGCAATTTTTTCCAGTTTTCAGGAAATACACCTGTCTCTAGCGATTTATTAACAATTTTTAATATGGTTTCTCCTCATCGTTCAGCACCAGTTATGTTTTATTTTTCATTTGTATAATTATATTCTTAAGTTCTAAAATGTTTATTGCACGGAATTTAAATATATGGTTTATCACAGTTATTTGGTTTTCATATTGCACATTCTCGATTGAGTCTCTTATTAACTTAATACTATCTACAAAATAATTATTGAATTGACTAGCGATTTCTTTATTATCTTTATATTCTACTTGCTGGTCTTAAATGAAATAATAAGAAAAATCACATTTCGCCGGAAAAAATCCGAGTTTCAGAGTACGTTAAACAAAGTTTAAACTTAATCGACATATCAAAACCCGACCTTAGTCATTTACGAGAACGAAAACCATAAAAAGGCTGATTAAAACATCAGTATTTCTTCTTAATGTTCGCTTGAAGATTGTCGGTCTTTACTTTTATTAGTTGTTAGGAGTGCCTGAAAAGGCTCTGATCAGTAGTAGAGCAATGAAGAAAAAAAAAATTCCAACAAAAAAAGATAAAAAAAAACCAATTTTTATTCATATCCGATTATGTCAAATGTAGTAATGATTAAACCAACAAAACAATCTCCAATTTTCGTATATGATTTATTCCTAAACATCAGAGTAGTTTTGTTTCAAACTTGCTTTACTCCACTTCTACAACAGACACGATTTGCTGTTATAACATGATGTTATAAAAGCGTTGTTAAAACATTTGCATTAACAACCGTGTTATAACATGAGAAAACCTCTAACATGATGAGTCTATACTTAACACTTACATCATGTTAGTGGTAATGTTAAGAATTTGATGTCAGTTGTAGACTGGGTGTTACATACATATGTATATATTCTTCTGATTCGTTTGTACCAAATAGCAAAACATAATATTACTAATTAAAATATATACATTAGGGCGGGTTGATTTGTATGGATGAAAAAAAACGAAAAATCGTATAGCAAAAACGTAATCTACATAAAATTCTAAGAAAATTCTCCGAAGAAAGGGTTTAAAATCAACTCCTAATCCGCGCCTCTCGACTTGAAAATTTTTTTCCTCTTCTTTCGCTAAAATAATTTTCTTTTTTTTAATATATGTATTATGTTTTATTATATTACTAGCTGAACCGGTCCGCGTTGCTGGCCCTAAGCAAACATAAGTGTTGTATTACCAGACGATTTAAATTGATCTTTAAACGAAATTTACGGCCTTTAAATAAAAATCCATGAAACCGCATTCTCTGGCAAAATTTCATGTCAAACTGCATGTAAAACATCGTTCATCCCCAGTTCGGTTTCATCATTATAATATTATAAATTAAAATGTTGTTCATATACATATGTTTGATTTACATTTGATTCGAAAATACATATGGTTGTAAGTATGTATATATATGCTGTGAATCTTACGAAAAAAGTGAGCGTAAAAGTGGGCGGGGCAACATTTTCTTTCCGTAAAAACCTAAGTTGGACCATGGCGATCATTTTAAAGAAAAAATCGTTCAAATCGGTCAAGCCGTTCTCAAGTTATGGATTTTGCCACGCCCCTCCGCAGTCCAGCCGTTTTGGAGTCCATACGTTACATACATACATACATACACACATCCTATTTTATATATATAGATTGATAGTTTATGAAATACAGCTTTTGTTTTGAGACTAATCAAAATATTAAAATTTCAAAAAAACAGTTGAACCCCAATTTGCATCTCCTCTGGTTTGCGTTCTATATAAAAAATAGTTAGAACACGTTTTACCTAAACTGAAATATTGTTTGAGTGAAAACACTTTTTTTTGTTTGTTTTTGTATGCATTATAAAATAAGAATAGTTTATCGAAACAAAAAAAGGTTATTTTATAAATACTGAAAACAATTTTTTGAGTGTAATTTTTTTTTTGTATTTCCAATCTTTTTCATTAAATTACTAGCCGACCCGGCAAACGTTGTTTTGCATAGAAAAGCGGAAATTGTTCATACGAACATAGAAACCTTTGCCGGCTCATGCGGAACAACTTTACTAAAGACCATAGCATGATAAAATGATATACATAATTTATTTAGAGTAATTTTCAATGGTGCCGCCTATCGGAAATTGTTCACACCAATTGAGCTAATGCTCAACAGCTGTGCTAAAGATCATAGCATGATCAAATGCACAATTTATGATTTAACTCATTTCGAGTAATTTTCAGTGGCGCCACCTGTCTGAAATTGGTCATATCAACTTATTTTTTCCGAATTGGTACGAATCATCGAAATCGGTCCAGCCGTTCTTTAGTTATAAACGTAGTAACTTTCTTTTATATACATACATATATAGATAGATGAAAGAAATTTTTTTATATCTATGTTCCTTATAAAAATATTAAATATAAAATTATTACAAACTTTTTTACTTGGGTGAATATTTTCAAGTCGAGAGGCGCGGATTAGGATTTTATTTTAGATACATGGTTTCTTCGGAGAATTTTCTTAGAATTTTATGTAGTTTACGTTTTTGCTATACGATTTAAAAAAAAAATCGACCCGCCCTAATATACATACATATGTATTTAGATAAGCCCCCGTATTCATAAACGAGTATTAAATTTAAAAAACGCTTATTAAGGAACATTTTCATAGAAAATTTGTTTTGTTAAACTTTATTAAATTTAAAATATTTTTATGAATACAAGCAAAAGCCTTTTGGTTGTTATTGTGAAACTACAATAATACGTGCGTTTGAGTGCTTTTACAGTAAAATGCAGTAAATGAGTAAACTTAAAAATTTGCTCTCACAAAAAGCTGTTGTCCAAAAAAGTACGCGAACGCAAAATTTGTAAAAATTCGTAAAATAAGGGCAACAGCTGATGACAAATAATTGAAGTGTTGAAAAATGTTTACACTTTTGACTACTTAACTCGTTTTCTTATCGGTACTCGATTAAATACTTTTTATAACACGAATATTTTTGGAAAATACAAACAAATTATTTTATGTAATCTTTCTTATTTGTTTGTTTCTTATTTTATTTGAATTTGCTAATTTGTGTCCGGCTAAATTTATTTATTTATTTCATCGTAATACAATAAGCCTATACGGCCAAAAATTTTATATTACATAGGTACATATATCCTGAATAACAGATTATATCCTAAATATTAACTTATATCTACGAGAATATACTATGCATAATTACAATTTTTCAACAATTGGTCAATAGTACACGAATACTTTTTTTTTACTATTGATAACTTTAAAAACAAGGGCTGTTCTAAGTACCCGAGTACTTGACACTTTTACAACTCCACAAAATTAACATAACAAAACAAAGTTTCAAAAGTTGGTATTTAGCCATATAAATTCTTCACAAGCAAGCTTAATTAATTAATATTTATTAATTTTTTGTTTTTATTTTAGTTTTATTTCAACTTTTCTTTTTTTAAACAATTTTTTCACATTTTGTATGCCTTTTGTTTTTTTACGTTTTGAAACATATGTTTTTTTGTTTTACTAAATTTAACTGCAAAAATTTCTGCAGTAAAAATTTGTAAGTACTCAGTCAATAACTGTCACTTTACGCTCTCAATTTGTGTTCTCATTTACTGTATTTTGTGTACGCGAACGCAATTTAGTAAAATGCAGTAAAGTTCAGTAAAAAATAGTAAAAACTTTTGTGTTCTCGAACGCAGCTAATGTCGTTTCATAATAATGTAGGTACCTACTTACCAAAACAATTCAGGATTTTGTTTATGACTGTATTTTTATTTGCCTTAAAAGGGGCTTTTATACTTCATATGTACATAAATTTAAATAAACGAATTTATTTAAATTATGACATCAATCAAAAAACATTTGTATGTAAATAGAAAAAGAAAACAACAACAAATTATTTTATCAAATCTAAACCGTTAACAACAACACCAACTAAATCACACCACTAACCATGGCGAATTCTCTTTACAGGTGGCGTTGGAAACACAGCTGAGCTAGTTTTTATCATACGGGGTTTATACTAGAGAGCTGCGCAAAATGTTTTAAGAGTTAAGTGTTCTATTTCACAATGAAATTAAGAAACGGTAAATCAGAGCAAAAGTATCGAGTAGAATAGAACACATAACAAAAAAAAAAAAAAACCTAAACATATTAAACAGTCCCTGTCGGATTTTTTTTAGCTAGCTCAACATTTAGTTGACTATTAGCTAACTTATTTACAACTGACTTGTAAACTAACTCATAATTGGTGCAGATTTGAGTCAGTTGTGTTTTGTGCGACTGACTTCTTCTCGATAAGTATTGAACTAGCTTTTGACTAACTCAAAAGTTATGCAGAGATTAGTGAGTTGTGTTTTGTGCGACTGACTTCTTCTCGTTAACAATTGAACTAGCGTTTGGCTAACTCAAAGCTGATGCAGTGGACTTTGGTAAAAAAAACGTTTTACTTGTTTTGTGTACTTTTTCAAAGTTAAATAATAAGCAAAAGTTCCCATATTCTCTTTGTTAATATCATTTAGTTAAATACATCTCATTTTCAAAGTAGAATTAATATGAAAACCGGTTTTTGCCATATCGGGCATGCTACTGGTGTCTTATAATTGAGAGTTTTTCTGTAGACAAAGGGGAAATACAACAAAAGTGAAAGAAAACATATGTGTAATAGTCTCTGTCTCTCTTTAAAAAATAAATAAAGCAAAATACGTAATTTTTTTTTTATTCTCTTATTAAAGTCAACATATTGTATGCACCACAAGCTGACTCATAATGAGCTAACTTATGGTAATCTTAAAGTTATGCAGTGTGAGTGAGTACTGACTCGTACTGCGGACATTGCGTGTAAAAACTGAATAGCTTTAACCATGTAAATGAGTTAGCTTGTGAGTCACCTCTGACAAACTTCTGGTTAGCCATGAGTTAACTTTAAGCTAACTCATTTTCCGACAGGGGTAGTGTAACTAAATACATATGTATGTATGTAATTGTATTTAGGGCAGTTTTTTATAAGCATCAATTTTTGGTAAATTTTAACTGTGCTAGTTGAAAAAACCGACAAGCGTGGCACCCGGCGGGTAAATCTAGTTCGTGTGAGCAGAATCCAGTTGGATTCTCTTGTTTTCGAGATATACCGTTAGTTTGAAAATGGAGGAAGCTCCACAAAAATGGTTTAGTTTGAATTGAATAAACTGAAAAAAAAACCGAAATTCCGCAATAAAATTACCGTTAAGTAAATCAAAATTTTTTTAATTGCGCAGTCGTATGAAATCAAAAGTTGTTGCGGATTTTAATTATTTGGGGCTTGTTTTTTGGAACTTTGTTTTCTATAAGTATAGATGAATTCCAAAACGTCTTTTGCAATGCAACCGAACAAAGTCATGCATTCCTAAACGCAACCATTTAAAAATTGACAATAGGTGTGTTTATTTACTTTACTAGCAAAAAATTGCACCGTGAGAGTAAATTTAAAATTTACAAGATGTTTCTCATTATTCCAGCAAAAACTAGCAGGTTAGGCATATTGACAATATTCAGCTGGAAGATACTGGAATATTTCTTAATAAATTCAATTGATTTTAACTATTTGCGCAAAAATATTTTTTTTAAATTTTAGAAAAATAAATATCCTATTTTGTTGAAAAACTTTTAATTCAAAAATTATGAAAATTATTTTTGCTTTGTAAACAAAAACATGAAGCAGGTGGTTGAATAGTTCTTGCTAGTAAACATGGCCCAATTTGTAGGTCTGCTCGAAACGCCTGCTGATTTTTTGTAGAGTTGTGTTTTTATTGTGCAATTGTTTTTGTAGCAATTGTAATTGATATCTTGTCCATTTTTTACACAATTAAATGCATTGGGTTTTGACATCTTTAACATAATTTACACAAACAAAATGCGTGTTGTTTTTTCTATTGTTGCATTGTTGTAGTTTTGCGCAGACCTACTAATTGGGCCATGCTAGTAAACATTTTACTATCAGAAATTTTGAACAAATTTCTTTCTCTCAAATGCTTATATCTCTCTCTCCTTGCAAGTTCGTCGAGTACGTGAACACTTACTAGCAAGGCCTATCCAATAGGTCTGCTTACCGCTACAACAATACAAAAAACAACAGGCATTTTGTTCGTGTAAAATTCCGCACGGTTGTCAAAATCTTACTACTACATAGGGAAAACAAAAGGAGAAACGTTTTTTGTATGTGTGGCACAAAACGTAAACAAAAATATACATGTATAAGCAAAATGTAAACAACTTTTGACAATCTAAGGGAAAAAGCAAAATAAACATCTGGCTTCTTGCGCAGACCTATTGGATAGGCCCTGCTTAATATCAACAATTATTGAAAATAAGCAATAATTTTATGTAAATGAACACACCTAATGGCAAACGCACCTAAATGTAACATAACAGTTATCGATGCGCAAACAAAGGCAAAGGGTACGTTCGTAAATGCAACAATGCCCTGCATCAGTGATTTCGAATGTTTATATATATTTCAATGAAGTAGATGTGGACCAAAAAATTGTCAAATACATACTCCACAAAAATAATAGTCACACAATAAAAAAAATTATAATTACTTTTTTATCTGCAATAAAAAAAAGTTTGCTTTTCTGATGCAGCGCAGTGATGCATTTACGAACGCACCCAAACTGTGCATCAATTTGTTGATGCATTTTGGACATTTTTTTACAAAGTGAACAAAACAGCACGTTACTTTGATTTGAACGTTTTAATGTTGCGAGATACCGTATAGGTTTTAGAAAAGTTTCTAATTTGTAACAACAATCCATTAAATTTTACAGTTCTTCCAAAAGTATATTAATACATCCCTAACCCCAGATCTACACGAAAGATAAATATCTCAGCAATTTGGCAATAACGTCGGCAGAATAACAGAGCAATATTTCTTATGGCTCAGCTATGTTAAAGACATGGGAAAACGTACTTATTTTAACTCATAATTTGAAAAAAATTAAGGAAGAAGGTGCAGAGTAAATAGTGAAGCCATCTTGCAAAAATTAATTTTGTTCATATAAATTTTTTCTTTTTAACCTTTGTTATTTAAATGTAAATTAATTTTTTAAACTTTTTTATATAAAAATATTAATTTATTTAAACATATGTTTATAATAGAATTAATATTTTTATATAAAAACCCCAAGCTTAAAAAAATTAATATAAATTTAAATAACAAAGATCGAATAAGAAAAAATTTAAGTTAATTTCATCAAGTTCAGTTAAAACTAACTATTTCTTTAACTTACAGTTACCAATATTTTTGGCAGTTATAACGTATAGCTAATTATAACTGAACTTGATGAAATGGGCCGTTAGTGTCATAAATTTATTTAAAAATGGTTTAAAAAAATTTTCGTTGAATACATACAAGAGCCTAATTCATATTATTCAGCCCAATTATGCATAAAAATTCCCCGAGCCGAGAGTTTTTCCTTTTCCCATTTTTACAATTGAATATAAATAGCAGGGAAAAAAACTTCTGGTAATTTTTATTCATACTCGTGTTATTATGCTGAAACGAGATTATCGTTGTTGTTCAACCACCGAAGTACCTGCCGAGATGTGCTTTAAAATTAATTATATCGATAAATACAGAAAGTTTAAATATAATTTAGACAGTGATTTATGGAATGAAGTCGAGGATGACCAAGAGTGTAAGGCCCAGAACTGACGGTGAAACGCAACTGCAACTTCTAGCTATTTTCAAGTTTCATTTCAGTTTATGCCGTAGACTACTTTGAGGGGCCAAACATGACGCGACCATTTGGAGACCGGTTTACAACACATTGGAAATTAGTTGCTCGTGTTTGCGTTTCAACTGTTCTCAAAGAAAATCTAAATGATTGTAATAATTTCATTACATTCTGGTACAATTCTGGTTGCAGGGTGTGTGGAAAACGATGATGTACGAGTAACTGAATTGCAATTCAATTTCATGAATTTAAAATAGCTGAACCAATTGAAATTATTTTTTCAGCGTTGTGAAAACGTCTTGTTCGAGAAGTTTTGGTATGGGATAGACTAATATTTCGGCTGGAATAAGGCTGTTATACAAATACATGTTATCCTTACTTATGTAAGAACGATTTGTCTGATTTTGATCAAAACACACAATAACAGCAACAATTAGTTTCTGTGGACAATAGAAATTTTTATTATTTACACAAACATGCTTCATACTTACATATGTAAGTATATGCTTCACAAGTTTGTTAATCGTTTGTTTGGCTCATTAGACCTTGAAGCTATATTTAGGGCTCAGGTTTATTATTACTATGTCGACATTTATTTTTGGATTTAGATGCTGTGTGTTTTAATACTTTAATAAATAAAAACTGAAACTGTTTAAAGTACAACTTCAATTTAACTGTTAGAGAAAGAAATGTCAAAAGTTGTTTATGTTTTGACTTATTGAGCAACTAAAGTAACAATAAAACAACGATATGGTTCATTATTGTTGTACATGTACTATTGCCTTCACCTTTAAATCAATTTGCATTTCCACTCACTATACAAACAATTATTTATAAGTAAATAAAAATGTTTGCTTACGAAAACAAAACAATGAAAGAGAATTAAACAAGTAATTACGAAGGTTATGCATAGATGTAAGCAAATTGTTTATTAAATGTATAACGGTCATGTCTTAAAATGATTGCCGTTGTTATAAATATTTGAAAATATAGTTTATTCTTAATTAATTAACTTACTTTTAGCCCCTTTTTGCTCTCAATATGTAGGTATTATTTATTTGAATTTCGAAAAATAAAATATTTAAAAGGTATAAATTAAAATACACGACGACTTTCTTTTTCTTTCATTTACAAATTGATTTTTCTCACCGGTTAGAATTGAAAGAGCTTAACTTATTAACAGTATTTATTATTTTTGTAAAATTTTAGAATACAATAAGAATTTAAACTTTATTACTAAACAACAGATCTTTTTTATTTACCTGATTTAATTTTTTAATTAATTTTTTTACATCAATTTTTATAATTTCCTTTTTAATTTTAGTTATAATATGTGAATTTAGTGCAATACCAACAGCGGCACTACAGAGAATTAATACAACTCACTGATGGGTTTTGTGGTACAATTGCACCAAATTTGGTACAATCGAAACTTTATTGGTACACTGGTACAATTCATCCTTTTCTGGTACAGTTTAAAAAAAAATACCCACGAAGTTTTATCGTGTCTTTGAAGGGGATTAACTCACCTTTCTTTCAATAATAAAAATAAAATTTTTAATTACATATCTGCAGCCCTGAGCAGAACAGACAAAAATGTCATTAGTCTTAATTTATGTTCATGATGTTATAGTAACATCCCTACAAGAAGACTACCGGTCATTTAACTAGTTGGATGTCAAGCTTTGTTTACATTTTGTGAAAAAATTTGTAAAACTTAATATTCAATAAAAATCTTAATACTTGAAATAAAAACCTATTTAAGTTTTATAAAAAAAAGTGGACATAAAATATAAAATCAAGGAATTCAAAGCGCGTAAGGAATAAATGGAGCCAGAATAGAGCAATTATGTATATTTTATAAACAAAAAATTCCCTTGTTTATATTTTCAACAAATAATTTTGACATTCACTCTTACTTTTTACAAAAATAAAATACATAGTAATTGTAGGTGGGAATTATTATTTTTTTTTTTTTTTTTTTTTCGAAGGACTAAAACTATTACAAAAAGCTTTATAAAATACATAACTGAAATTTAACTCATAGAATAAATTCGAAAAAATAAAAAATGTAAAATACTTTATCTCCTGATGCGGTCACCTATATGAATTCACCTTGGCACATACATACCAAAGTATATGTACTACACTGTCAACGAAACGTCTACACTTTGCCTTTGACAAACAAAAAAAAAAAAAAAACAAAAATAAACAACAAATAGAGAAATTTTTCTTCTTGAACTTTTGAAGGTAATTTGATGAAATTTTTTACATAGGTTTGAATTCATTAGGGGGAAGCCTACTGAACATGGTGAGAATAGTTCCATAATTTTACATGGACCCCATACAAACTTGTTTCCGGAATAGTGTTTTTGTGCCCATAAACCATTTTATTATGTTGGTATTTGGATTAATTGAGGTTTAACTTATTTTATTGCAATCTTCTTATCAATCATCTTACGAGATTTTATTGGAATCGGTTCATATTTGATGATAGCTCCCATGCCATAACTTCCATATAAATGTTGGTATTGACATGAAAATTACCCATCGGTCCCATATAAGCCCCCTTCATAAAATACTTATGGGCAAACAAATCGCATATAGATGAAGATATCTAAATAATATTCGAAACAAAGGACTTTTTATTTTATAGCGAAATTTTGGTACAATTTATGTCAATTTGGTATACTTTTACCTTTGAGATGGTACAATTTAAGAATTGATAGAGCCCAACAGTGATACTACTATTTATACCAGGATCCCGTAGTTGCCAGATATAATTGGTTGAAAGTCGTCAAGTTCTGTGAAAAAAAATCGTCGGTTTTCTTGAACGTCGTAAAGTGGAACACTCTACTTGAAAGTGAATATAAAAGCAAATTAGTTTTGATTTTAACAAGTAAGATTGCTATAGTTAGAATACTTCAGTACAGGGCTATATATAGGACATATGGTAAATTATGCACATACATACATAAGTATGTGTACTCGTATCCCTGTAGGAAATCTGTAATCAAATGTCTCCAACTCGCCACTTATGTCGATTGTTTTGGTGACACTGTCAATGAAATGTCTACACTTTCGTCTGTCTTTGACAAAAAAAAAATAGAGAAATTTTTCTTCTTTCAATTTTTAAGGTAATTTGATGAAATTTGTTACATATATTTCAATTCATTGGGGCGTAGCCTACTAAAAATGGTGAGAATAGTTCCATAATTTCACATGGCCCCCATATAAACTTGTTTCCGGAATAGTGCTTTTGTGCCTACAAACCATCTTATTATGTTGGTATCTGAATTAAATTTAGGCTAAATTTATTTTATTGCAATCTTAATCATCTTACGAAATTTTTTTGGAATCGGTCCGTATTTGATGATAGCGCCCATGCCAAAACTCCCATATAAATTTGGTATTGACATAAAAATTAATTAATTAAGTCCCATACATGCCCCCTTCATAAAATACTTATGGGCAAACAAATCGCATATAGATGAAGATATCTAAATAATATTCGAAACAAAGGACTTTTACATGAATCTTAACCTTACAAATATGCAATGTCAGCAATATATGAAAAAAATATGCAATTAAAGTAAAATATGCACTAACAAATCGATGCCAATTTACTTTAAATTTCATGATTCTTAAAGTTAAAGTTGATCTTAGATTGACGACAGCAAATATGCATATGCACAAGAATCTGGGCCTTGGTGATTAATTATCGAACCTAAAAATTGGCTGTAATTAAGCCATGTTGGTTTTAACGCTGCTTTGTGTACCAACAAGTAATACTTCTGTGCCGAATCTTATATACCCTATAAACAGAAGGTTATACATATATATTTATATATAACTTTGACTCGGGCAGATCTATGGTTAACTTTTTTGTATCTGAACCGAATTTTGCGAGTTTTTTAAAAAATATGTTCTACTAAAAATTTCCGATTATATAAGACGTATCTATAGTTCAAATTACGGCCCTAAAATTTAAGATTTTAACATATATAATACTCTCTGCGATTGAATTTGACGTTTGCTAATAAAAAATCTTATATCTTATCTCAGGTGGAGACCCTGTGTTGCTGTACGAGAATCAGTCGATTATGAAATCTTATAAGATACGTATTCCCCTTGTTTAATATTAAGAATAACATGAACAAATGTTTTCTCTCATTCTGCCGACGTTCTCTCAGATATTATTTCAGGTGGAGACCCTGTGTTGGAGGTAGTCTTGGTTTTTGCTCATATCTCAGCCAATCTGGCTGAATTTCAATAGCAAAATTTAACAGAGTAGATGCGGAACCCCATTTCAACAGACAGACGTAAATCGTTAATTCAACTTTGCTTAACTTAAATCAACACAGAATATGTATACCTTATAGAGTCTTAGATCAATATTGTAGAAATTACAAACGGAATGACAAACTTATATGATAACATTTAGTAGTATTTAGTGGGTATTTTTGGGTTTTTTTGAATTTTTGGGGATAAATATTTCCAATATGGGGATAAAATTTAAAAAGATTTGACAACCCTGCTTGTGTAATAGTCCAAACTTCGTTCGGCAAAAAGTTTTGTACAACTAATCAAAAATAAAAAATTAATTAAATCCATACGACTTATGCAAGACCTGCGTTACTAACCAGTTTTCTAGTGACGTTGACAGTAGTTGCCACTACTGTGTAAAGCAGTACCATTAGTGACCAAAATGGGGAAAAAGTGTAATAAATTTTTGGACGCGTTATTGTTGTTGGTCCATGTAATAGTCGACTATATTTTAGAATTTGTTTTGGGCTGGTATTTAGGTTCCCATCGGCGATGTAGTCCTCCAGAAGATAAAAAACAAGAATCAATAGTTTCTAAGAGTGCAGTGGAATTAGCGTTATTAATAAAACAACGAAAATTAAAGGCTTATGATGTGGTGAAAGCTTATTGTGATCGTATTAAGTCTGTTAATCCTGAAATAAATGCTGTGGTTGATGGACCTTTTGCAGAGGCTTTGGAGCAGGCAGCAGAAATCGATCGCAAACTTGATAATGATGAAATTAGCGAAGAAGATTTACAAATGAAACCATTTTTGGGCGTGCCCTTTACTACCAAAGATAGTACATCAGTGGCCGGAAAAATGCATACGTTGGGTTTAATATCGCGCAAAAATGAACGTTCAACAGAAGACGCCGAATGTGTTCGGCTGATGAAGGAGAGTGGTGCCATAATTATAGCTACTAGCAATATTCCAGAAGTAAACAAATGGATCGAATCCCGTAATATGTTAATTGGTCAAACTAACAACCCCTATGACCTGAGACGTTCAGTAGGTGGTTCTTCTGGTGGAGAAGCTGCTTTATTAAGTGCTTGCTGTACCGGATTTGGTTTGGGCACTGATATAGGTGGTTCCATACGTATACCTGCATTTAATTGTGGTGTTTTTGGCCACAAACCATCGACAAATTTGGTCAATATGCGTGGTTGTACATTCCGTACGGGAAAGGAAATAAAGACAATGGTAGCAGCTGGACCCATGAGTCGCTATGCTACAGATTTAATGCCTATTCTAAAAGTTTTAACTGGCTTTAAAATGTCTGAAAGCTTAAAACTTTTCCAAAGTGTTGATTTAAAAAAGTTGCGCTATTTTTACATACCTTCAAATAATATGAAGCAGTGCAATCCCGTTAATCGTGAAACCCAAATGCGCATGTACAAAGTACGTAGACATATTCAAAATATAACAGGTCAAGAAGTAAAATTAGCCGAATTGCCAAATTTGGAAATAACTGGAAAAATGTGGCGTTATTGGATGACGAGGGAACCAGCTAATTTTAATAAACTTCTAGGTAATGGAATTGATCTAAATCCGTTTGTAGAATTGTTTAAAAAAGTTATTGGTAAAAGTGAGTTTACTATGGCCGCAATATACTCTTTAGTTGATGCACTTTTGCCCAAAGAAAAGGAACGGTTAATTCAAGAGGCAACCACACAATGTAAACAAGCTTTGCAGGAATTGTTGGGTGATGATGGTGTTTTATTTTTCCATAGTTCTCCACGTACTGCACCATTCCATTACTATCCATTAATAAAATTAATGGATTTTAGTTACTTTTCAATATTTAACGTATTGCAAGTACCGGTAACGCAAGTACCTTTGGGCTTAGATGCAAATGGTCTTCCATTGGGAATCCAAGTTGTTTCCAACAATATGAATGATCGTTTTTGCTTGGCTGTGGCAGAAGAATTAGAACGTGGTTTTGGTGGTTGGGTACCGCCATACGTCTCTATGTAGAAATTAGCATGTTTTTTTATTGTTTTCAGATTAGTGCTCATTCACTCAAAAATATATTTTTTAACATTATACTCTGTTTTAAACAAAGTTTATGTTTTAAACAATAAACTTTGTTTTGAAAAAGTTAAAAAAATAGGTATAATTTCTCTAGTTAGTAAAGGTAAAGGTATTGTATTTTTTTTATATTTGTATAAATGCATAATAAATTTCAACGCGGTGTTTTATTTAAAGAAGAATTTTTTTGCTTGGGTTCTGTTTTTATGTTATAAACAACTATACACTTCTCTCATTAGACCAATTTTGGAATGTTCAATTGTATGGGATCCACATTATATGGTGAGTTAAGAATAAAAATAAGTTTTTGGCGGCAAACAATATTTTCCGCAATTTTTGGATATATTTTCGTTTTATCTTGAATATTAATTGTGCATTTGGACATTATTGGTATCATACGGGCCTGTTCTGAAAATGACGTCATTTCAAATCACGTGCTTTTTAAAATCACACGTGTGATTTTGTGGTGTTCTGAAAATCATTTCGTTTTTGTTTCTCGGTGTGCCTTTGGCAATTGATAGAATAGCTTAAAAATTAACCTCTAATATTTGACAATTTACTTAATCGATTAATAGCTAAATAAAGAAAAATTAATCTACCTATTAAAAAATGAACTTATTAAATATGTAAATTAGACTGTAGCTAAAAAAATCCCCGTGTACACGTAATATAAAGTATTTTCAAGGCGGTTTCGAATTTTCGGGGCTTAGAGGTAAGTCCCAATTTACACTAGGGACATTTCTTGCCGGACATTTTTTGAATTCTCTTTTAATCTTACCTGAAGCGTTTACATATGAAACATTAGAAGTCAGACAGAAATTTTATACTTGTTTCTTTCTTTTCTTCATTCGTAAAGTTTGGCGGCTTTTTCTTGTAGTGTTTATTATAATAGTCTGTGGTGTTATTTTGCAAATTTAAATTGCCAAACATTTTTGTAAAATTAAAACCCGAGTATTATATTTATTTACCACAAAAATATATTTTGATTAATTAATTTTTTGTTTTTACTTTAATTTATTAGTTTATTTATTTAGAAAGCACAAGACAAGTTAACAACACCACAAACATAACACAATACAAGCCAAACTGACGACAAATTGAGAAAAATAATATAAAGCAACAAGATGTAAACTACGAAAAGTAAGAAAGAGAAATGAAAAAATGTCCAGTACAGATAGTCATGTACTACACACTCTACCTTTTCGACCCCTCGCCATCAAACTTCGTCTGTCCGGCAAGAAATGTCCCTAGTGTAAATTGGGACTAACGTCAAAGAAAAAAACTCCATAGATTATTAAAGTAGACGTACTATAGAATATAAAAAGCTTTTCGTGCAAAAAATCCAAGGAACAGTTTTCCAGGCATCTGGTTTCATCCAAATTGGTCAGTAAATTCTGGGATTTATTATTTCGAGGCTTAGAGGTAGCGTCAAGAAATAACCTCCATAGATTATGAAAGAAGACGTAATATAGAATACAAAAAGCTTTTGGTGCAAAAAATCCAAGCAACAGTTTTCCAGAAATTTGGTTTTATCCAAATTGGTCAGTAAATGTTATACTTCTCAGGAAGCGGGTTTGATGCCCCCCCCCCCCCCGGATGCCCACCCTGCCATGTCACTAGAAGATCCACCAATAAACCAACCGACTTCTCCAAACTTATCTTACCTACACCCCATCAATCCTTTTGAAATTTAATCAAAACTCTTCATAGTAAAATATTATAAAATCCAAATTACATATTTTATTTACAAATTCAATTTCCTTAATCCATCCCTTATACACTCGCCATAATTTATTAAGTTTCACAAAATAAAACAAATAAATAAAAAAAACCATGTATTATAAAAAAACTGTTGAGTCGCAGTAATTTAACGCGATTTGAAACCAAAGGTTTCCTTTGGCGTAGGCTGTGGTGGTGTTGGAGCCAATTTGATTGATGCTCTTTTGTAGCATTTAAGTCGCCATCCTATTAGGATCACGGTTATTAGAACTGACACAATTAGCGCCAAAAGGCCGATGTAAGGATGATGAAGAACAGGGTACTTTATATCCCTTAGAAGATTTTTAATCTCTGCTAGTTGCTTTTGGATGTTCGTGAGTTCATCCAATTTGGTGTCCAGATTGATGTTTGGTGCTAGGAGTCGCTTAACCTCGGACGGTTTACCAATTTCCGTAATATTGCCAACCATGGCATATGAATTATGAAGAGTAGTGACACTAGTATAATGCAGGTTGGGTTCATGGACAAGAGACCAGAATTTTTAATATGGAGGTGTATGATTTCAGAGTCGCAGACTGCAGTTAGTTCTAGTGGATATGTGTTGAATAAAGCCAATGGTTGATGGTGTTCAGTGCGACAAAAGAGACCTTAGTCGGTATGTGGCCGAAACTGCATTGTGGCGATGTTTTGTTGTTGAATATAGCAATTTCACAGGAAACGCTTGAATCTCGAGTGACGCTGACTTGTAACATAGAGCATAGGTATATATCGCTTCTAACTAAGATGCATTTATTGAATTGAAGTGCATTTAGTGTCAAGTATTCATCGCGGTGATGGTTTGCAGCCAGATATTCGCAGTTGGTTGTTATAGCAATAGTCATGATTTTGTATAATTCCAACAAATCAGTATCTTCAACTGGTAATGCGCGACCCTTGGGAAAATGTCCTTTAATTTTAGAAATTTCTGATTTTAACTGCTTTGGTGTGAGGATACGTGGGCTGATATTACCGTGGTTCCTATGTGTGAGGGCAGCGACCAGCTCTGTTTCAATTCTTTGTAAATCTGACGCAAGTGTATGTAATTGAATCGCCAAAGATATTATATTCTGGACTTGTCGTAGGTTTGAGTACTCATTTTTGACTGTTTAAATCATGGTAGATGTTTTTCTTAAGATCTGAAAAGCGCACCTTAGTGTTGTTCTCGGCTTGCTTGAGGATATTTATTGTCGAATCTATTACTGAAGTTTGGTTTTTTAGTAATAGGTGCAGATACTCCTCGTTTTCTTTTACGTTGGCTATAGTTTGAGCTATTTGTTCTGCATAATCTGAGTCAAGAACTCCGAATAGAGCATGAGCCATGTTCCCCACGATATCTAACGCGGCTCTCTGTTTTCTTCTTGGAGTTAGGAGGTCTGATTCTTGAATAAGGGTGTCCCAACTATGCTGAAGTTGTAGAGCTTTGAAAATGATGTTATTCCGGCTTCCAGAACCTTATTCCTATCCAAAATTGGTGACAAATCGTAGTATACGATAAATTTCCAGGTAGCTGTTGTGCGAAAGAAAGCGTTCTTTTTTGTTAATGAGCTTTCAAAATCAGCTATCGGATTTTATAAACCGGCAAATTTGTAGATTTTATTCATGTAACAACTGCTTGGTAAATTTTTGAATTTTTTTTCTTTAATATGGAATACTCCCTAAAGTTTTGATTATCGAAAGTGACAACTGGCGGCCTTTATAGCCCTAGTAACGTGCTTTCAAAATCAGTTATCGGATTTTATAAACAGGCAAATTTGTAGATTTTATTCATGTAACAACTTTTTGGTAAATTTTTTAATTTTTTTTCTTTAATATGGAATACCCCCTAAAGTTTTGATTTGTCGAAAGTGACAACTGGCGGCCTTAATAGCCCTAGTAACGTGCTTTCAAAATCAGTTATCGGATTTTATAAACCGGCAAATTTGTAGATTTTATTCATGTAACAACTTCTTGGTAAATTTTTGAATTTTTTTTTCTTTAATATGGAATACCCCCTAAAGTTTTGATTATCGAAAGTGACAACTGGCGGCCTTTATAGCCCTAGTAACGTGCTTTCAAAATCAGTTATCGGATTTTATAAACCGGCAAATTTGTAGATTTTATTCATGTAACAACTTTTTGGTAAATTTTTGAATTTTTTTTCTTTAATATGGTATACCCCCTAAAGTTTTGATTTGTTGAAAGTGACAACTGGCGGCCTTTATAGCCCTAGTAACGTGCTTTCAAAATCAGTTATCGGATTTTATAAACCGGCAAATTTGTAGATTTTATTCATGTAACAACTTCTTGGTAAATTTTTGAATTTTTTTTTCTTTAATATGGAATACCCCCTAAAGTTTTGATTATCGAAAGTGACAACTGGCGGCCTTTATAGCCCTAGTAACGTGCTTTCAAAATCAGTTATCGGATTTTATAAACCGGCAAATTTGTAGATTTTATTCATGTAACAACTTTTTGGTAAATTTTTGAATTTTTTTTCTTTAATATGGAATACCCCCTAAAGTTTTGATTTGTTGAAAGTGACAACTGGCGGCCTTAATAGCCCTAGTAACGTGCTTTCAAAATCAGTTAGCGGATTTTATAAACCGGCAAATTTGTAGATTTTATTCATGTAACAACTTTTTGGTAAATTTTTGAATTTTTGTTCTTTAATATGGAATACCCCCTAAAGTTTTGATTTGTCGAAAGTGATAACTGGCGGCCTTAATAGCCCTAGTAACGTGCTTTCAAAATCAATTATCGGATTTTATAAACCGGCAAATTTGTAGATTTTATTCATGTAACAACTTTTTGGTAAATTTTTGAATTTTTGTTCTTTAATATAGAATACCCCCTAAAGTTTTGATTTGTGAAAATATGAAAAAATCTATAAATTTAGCAGTTTAAAATTTTTGAAAAATTATGCAAAAATGTTGTTATATGAATAAAATCTACAAATTTGCCGGTTTATAAAATCCGATAACTGATTTTGAAAGCACGTTACTAGGGCTATAAAGGCCGCCAGTTGTCACTTTCGACAAATCAAAACTTTAGGGGGTATTCCATATTAAAGAAAAAAAATTAAAAAATTTACCAAAAAGTTGTTACATGAATAAAATCTACAAATTTGCCGGCTTATAAAATCCGATAACTGATTTTGAAGGCACGTTACTAGGGCTATAAAGGCCGCCAGTTGTCACTTTCGATAATCAAAACTTTAGGGGGTATTCCATATTAAAGAAAAAAAATTTAAAAATTTACCAAAAAGTTGTTACATGAATAAAATCTACAAATTTGCCGGTTTATAAAATCCGATAACTGATTTTGAAAGCACGTTACTAGGGCTATTAAGGCCGCCAGTTGTCACTTTCGACAAATCAAAACTTTAGGGGGTATTCCATATTAAAGAAAAAAAATTCAAAAATTTACCAAAAAGTTGTTACATGAATAAAATCTACAAATTTGCCGGTTTATAAAATCCGATAACTGATTTTGAAAGCACGTTACTAGGGCTTTTAAATTTAGAATTTAGTTACGAAAAAATAGCAAGAAAAAACGGCCATGTTCTCGAAATCGAAATCAGGTAAAGTGAAAACCAATGGAGATTTTCTTTTAATTCTTTTTTATTAATGAGCTTTCAAAATCAGTTAGCGGATTTTAAAAACCGGCAAATTTGTAGATTTTATTCATGTAACAACTTTTTGGTAAATTTTTGAATTTTTTTTCTTTAATATGGAATACCCCCTAAAGTTTTGATTTGTCGAAAGTGACAACTGGCGGCCTTTATAGCCCTAGTAACGTGCTTTCAAAATCAGTTATCGGATTTTATAAACCGGCAAATTTGTAGATTTTATTCATATAACAACATTTTTGCATAATTTTCAAACATTTTAAAATGCTCAATTTAAAGATTTTTTCATATTTTCATTAATTTTTTATGAATAATATGGTGTTCGTAATGTTTTTGGATATAATTTTCCATGTTTTGTTATTGTTTGTCACGCACGTGGTGTTGTTTTCAAAACAATAATAATAGCACGTGGTCAAAACAAAAAAAATGTTGTTGATTGCGGCTGATTTCGGTATTGATTTGTTCACACGTATATAATTGTTTACAATAAAAAGATGCAACCGCAGTTGCTTTTTTTAGTACTTTTTTATTTTAGTTTTCGTTTACTTTAAAAATTAATAAAAGATAAACATAGATTTACTTCTTTATGGTAATATATTTATAACTTTTACAAATTAAATGAAATTTCGTCAAAAATATTACATTTTAAAGATTTTATATTCGTCTCCAGCAACGCTTTTGAGGTTTCGGTAGAAGTTTTGATAAAACTTTGGAATTAGGTTTTGGATTTTTAGGACTTTCGCCTTATTTTTGCGCCACTGAAATGTACGTTTTTGTCTCTTACGCAAAATTTGTTTAATTGGTGTACCAAATTTGGGTTCGTTTTGGATTTTTTGGTGTTATCGGACTGCATGGTGGAGATGATACAGAAGATGATTCTGTATAAGATGGTCGAAAACATTCGCTTGAGCTTCCGCTAAATAGTTCTGAAATTGTATTAGTTGCTTTATTATTTTAATTAGCTAAATAAATATACATATTATACTTGATAATAGAAATTACCGAAATCTGTTAAACTGTTCTCAGTTTCACTACAATCCATATTGTACAATATTTTATTTGATATGGGAGGTGAAATTCCAGATAATTTTTAATTGGATGCAAAAATATTTTCCACTTTATTTTCTATTAAAATAAATTATTATACCTACAATACTTTGCAAGGTTTTTTTTCGAATTACTTACCAATGTGTTGCGGATGTATTTTTGATTCCAATTCCTCTTAAACTCAAAGAAACCAGGTTAATTATTTTAAAATGTTTTATATGGTCAACGCCAGCAAAGAAAAATGCGCGAGATCTCATTGTTTTTAGAAAAGAAGACAATTATGTGCACCTATTCTGTTGAATTAGGCGAAAAAGCTTTTATGTGTACTTAAGGCCATGTCAGATAAAACTTTTGCTTCGCGTTGCGTTACCGATTCGCTTTGACATCTAAGATAAAATATACGTACTTATACGAAACATGTCACATAAAGTACTTTCAAAGCGGAGCGAAGCAAAAAGTTAGCCAACTCTCATCTTTTTGCGCGCTTTGACAATTGGCTAGTATAATTTTCTTTTTTTTTAATTTTTTTTTGCCAAATTCAATTCCAAAAAACCATCCAATTAAATTTTTAACTTTTATTTTTGTAACAAATAATTAAATGTACAAATTACCAACCGCTTTTATAAGTAAACAAGCAATGCGTGAGTGTTGTCAAAGTTTTCATTGTGGCATACACCTTTTGCTTTGCGTTTTTCTGCCGAAGGTAGAAACGTCACGCAAAGCGACAAAGTTGTATCTGACACGGCCTTTAGAGATGAGAAAAAAATACAAAAGTGTATAGCTTCCATTTGAAGTATACATAGAAAACGCGAAAAACAAAGATGTTCGTTCTAAAACAAGCTAAGTACTTTTAACAAAAAACAACAAAAAAAAAAAACAATTCCAAACCAAATCATGTTAAGTGCACTTAAAACATTTAAAAATGGAGTTCTTTGTATGTTGCTAAATTATGCTAAGTACATTTTTGTTTATAACTTTTGATGGGAAAGTCCGATTACTATCAAAATTTGACAGAATCTAAATTAGCGAACAATGAATTTAGAAATGTTGTTCCCAGCAAAACATGCTATGCCGACTTAGCATGTTATAGAATGGGACCGTCGATATTATATCAAAGTAAAACTATGCATACATTGGTTTATTTAAATATATCGATTTGTGTAATATTATTAAAACTATTGATATTTATTCTTTGAGTTCTAAATATCTACGTACACATGTATAGTATCTATGTATGTAACAAGGGTAACGTAAAAACGCAAAAGAAAAATAATTATGAGTCAATATTTATCATTTCAAGTACTAGGATATTAAAATCTTCTGATTCGCCAGCCAATCCAATTTTGTTTAACATGGTATTTGTTTAAAAAATGCATTTGAGATGATTGAATAAATTTATCACAGCAAACTGCATTAATTTAAAAGTTTTATTTTAAGAAGAGCTTCTAATAACTCATACTGCATTCTGTTGCAAATTTGGATTTTGGTTGTTTTCATAATAGAAAAATCTCGTTCAACAGAAATACTTGTTGGTTCAAAAAGCATATTTAAAACTATTTCAGCAGCTCTTGAAAAGGTTTTAAACCGCCAAAAAAGACTTACTGCCTGTTTGTAGAACGCGAGCGCAAAATTGACTCGTTTAACTTACATTTAAAACAAAAACCAAATTTCAAAATTTGTTTTTGATGTTATTGACCAAATCGGTCTTGCCATTTCACAAATGGAATTTATAATAATATATTATCCCCAAAAATCCCCAGCAAAAAACCTTTTCCCTAAAAAATCCCCTGGGGATTTTCACGAAATTTATATCCCCAATTCCAACAAAATCCCCAAAACTAAGATCGCTGATTTTAACTTTAAAAATACAAATGTATGTAAACCTAGACCTAAAAAATTAAAATTAAAAACATATTAGAAATCGATTTCGATGCGGAAACCTTTTCACCGAATCGACCTAAAAAACTGTTTTTTTTTATTATCAGAACAACATTTCCGAAATGGAACTGGAGTAGTATTTTGCACTCAAAAGTAATGTACATCAGGGATGTTAAATGGGGTTTTAAATTTTGTACCAACTTCCAAAAAAATGTACTTTTTGGACCTTCACGGTACCATTTTTTTTTTAATTTATTAAAACAACAAAAAAATACATACAAATTCAATTGTACACAAAAAAAAAAAAAAAAACAAAACTTAACATTAACATTCATTATATCGCACTGCTTCCTCTAAAGAACGTCAACTCAAAATTAAAAATTTTCAGTAGAGACTGTTTTCTTTTTATATGTACTCTTATATCACAATGGGGGATACAATTGCATTTTTTTTACAAAATACTAGAGAAAATGATGTAAGATTCTTACAGTGGGTAAATATAGCCACTGTACATCGATTTCTTGCAAAAAGTGAAAATTGAAAAATTTCGAGTTGACCCTCTTTAGAGGAAGCAGTGCGATATGTATGAATAAAATAAGGTACGTAAAAGTCTTATAAATATATGAGATCAAAATCAGGCACTTATTTATTTATTTACTAAGCAATTTGGAATTTTTACATCATAGCAGCATGAATTTGTCGATCTTAACCAATCCTTTGTTTGTATGAGACTTGATAATGTTAGCACATGTAGTCTGTTTCTTTTCCTAGTTTTTATTATATTTTGAAAAGAAAAACTTTCCACATTTGCAGACGAACGTGGAATGGATAAAATTCCAGCAACGACTCTAGAAATGTCAGGAAACATATGGACATTCAGGTCATTTTGTAAATAAGCAACCGCCGACCAAAAACTACATATGCTTTCAGTTTTTAACGACTGCAGTTGCTCGGCATCAGCTAAAGTTCTAAATTGATTGAATCAAAATTTGCAATTTCATTCGGAAACATTTTTACTAGAAGAGGTACAATACAAATTGTTTTACCTGAAATACCATTTTCAGGAGTAAATTTATGGAACCACATTAAAACTTCGTTATTAAAGTTGACCTTGGTTCTCAAAACTTCGCAAATTTTATATAAAATTGTTTTGCATTTTACAATGTGGCAAGGAAAGGCAGACAGACGAAGTTTGTAGGCGAGAGAGGAAAAAAGTAAAGTGTGTCACATTGTAAAAGGAGACTAAGCGCCCTTACACCTCAATACTAGTCGCATATTTAAGCGCCCATTACATTACACTGCAGCCACACGATCAAGTTGTTCTTGATAGTCTTTTACATATACAGTTTGTCAAAATTTCCAAAAATTGGAAGCTGTGACGTAGGCTGCACGCAATTTTGAAGCAATTTACTTTCAAGATGTCATCAAGAGAACAATTTATAAAGACAAACGATAAATTTTCTCACCAAACTTGTAATCAGCTGTTTTCTTGAACGTAAATTGATACACTCACTTGTGAGAGAATTGCAAGTTCGCTTCAATTTTTAAAAGTAAGAGTGTATTGGTAAAAAGTGTGAGTGTATTAAAACTTGATAGACAAAACTTGATCGTGTAACCCTCAAGTTAACGATGTGTTGTACAACATAAATGCAATGAGAACGACTTAATAATTCTGTGGTCACAAGCAATAACCGCCTAAGTCCTAGGCTTAGACATAAGACTAAGGCGGTTATTGCTTGTGACCACAGAATTTGTTTGCTATACTTAAAATTCAGAAAGGGGGAACTATGACAAATTGTACCAAATGAGTCACGGTAGTACCACGTACCAAAAAAGTACAATTGTACCAACTTTATCATCCCTGATGTACATACTTACATTTTCTACTAGCAAAGTTATTTTATAAAATTTGAAGCGTATTGCATTTTAAATAATTGTTGTCATTTTATTGATAAATAATGTTTTTATAAATGCAAAATTATGTTTCGTCAACATCCCAATCAACTGCAGTTTTTTGTACGTCAAGTAATCTCTAAAATACCCAGGTATTTTAGCACCAAACATTCTAAAAGCGTGCCCGGATCATTAAAAACTTCTAAAGATGATGAAGTAGTGTTTTCAGTGGAGCTAGGACCAAGCTTTTTTGCCAAAAATATAGGCAAGTAATTTTAACTTCCTATACCCGCGCATTGGTCTGTGAGACCGAAGGAACAATCCTCCAAATATATCCAAATGGCTGTTTTGTAAAAAAGATGAAAGTATATTTATTGCAATGCAGATTTTTGTGCACTATATTTTGTTAGGAAAAGCTTGACACTAGGTTTCAAACTTTCAGTCTGTGAGACCGCACGCGGGTATAGAAGTTGCAAAAATTAGCGCGAAGGTTTAAAAAACGAACAATAGAAAAAAACGATATAGTAATGTGGCTTATAATTAAAGGTTCTACATATTTAAAATGGTATGCCATCTTGGGTAAACATCCGGAGTTAAAATCTTTAAAATCGAAGGATGTTATTAACACTATGAATATTTTACGAAAATTTAACTTTTCCTTGGATGATGTATTAACAAAACCCATGATCCTGTACACCAATGAACTAACACTAGAGAATAGATATAGTGTTTTGAAGGAATGTGGTTTTGAAATTATAACTATATCGTTGTTATCTAAATATGTGGCTGCCATGAATAGAAGTGTAGCCACTTTAAAGTCATTAGGCCATATTCCATATAATCTGAATGTCGTAGAGCGTTTACAGCAATGTTTTACCGACATTGATGTCAAACTTTATACGAATTATGCCTGTAATGAAAGCTTAGAATTGAAAATCTTACGGCAGCATATTTTAAATTATTATTTGCAACAACGGCTCGACATGTCTATATCAGACATCGAAACACTATGGAAGATATATAGCCGCTTAAAACATAGAAGTTTTTATTCGGTTCAGCGAATGGTTAAAGTTCTGCACGAACTTAATTTTCCTAAAAAACGTATAGCGAAAAATGCTTTTATGCTGTATGGTGATGCGGATAATGTACGTAGAATTATCAAGGAAATTCCTACCATTGATGGTCAAGATATTAAGGATATATTGTTTAAAAGGCCAAAAATAATGATGTCTTCCTGTGATGCTTTGTTGGCTACTTTACGTCATATAAAATCTTTTGGTATAGGCGAAGATGCCGTACTTAGATGTTTAGAAGTGCTTACCTTGGGCCCGGATACAGTGTTAGAGCGTCTTAATGATTTAAATGAAATTGAAGAATTTCAAGTGTTAAATACAAATCCTAGAGTTTTGAGATTGGTTCATTATCAAAATAAGGCGAGATTGAGGTTGGATTATTTAAATCAATTAAAGGTCAGGTGTGCCTCATTACACATATTATCTTGTGGTTCGGAAGCTTTCGCAAAGTAAGTTAATTTGTAGTTGTAAACATAAAATATGTAGGTATATTGAAGATATAATATATCATATTATATAACATATTATGTTGAAATCAGCCATTTGTTTTTAAAATATAGATCATAAGGACTAATTTTTATATTGAAAACCGAAATTTATATGGATGGTGTTATTATGTGTTAATGTACTGTATAACAAAATATAAGAAACCGAGACAATATTCTAAAATTAATGAAATAAGAATTCACCAACGAAAAATCTATTATTTTTCCATAGATTGCTTATTAAAAACTAAACATACATAGCTAAAAATCCGAAAAATTAAAAAATTTTTATCAAAAATAAAAATTGGGAATTTAGCACGTTATAAATAAATCTTATTAATAATAAATTTTGTATTCCCAAAAATAACTTTTGATAACAAATTTGGTTTATTTTTTTTTTGTTATTTTAATATAAATCATAGTAAAGGGTGTTTTTTATGAAGGCATAGAGCTTTGAAACAAAGATAAATTTTTTTTTAAATTGATATGAAATTTATTTTATTCGAAAGATAATCTGGCATTTTAATTTAAATATGACTTGTGGCATATGACCGTCACGGCTGACTCGGACGTAGTCTAATATAGAGGTCCAAATTCGATGACTTTCCAACATTTGTCACCGTACATAGGCAATAACGCGAAGAATATTGTCCTACAGGTGGTCAATCTTTTTGGGCTTATCGGCGTAGATTAGGGGTTCGCACGTTCTTGGAGGCCAATTCACGGGCCCGAAACGTGCGGTTACCTAACGTTTCTTTTAATAAATCAGTTGTGGCACGAGCTGTTTGACATGTTACGACGTCTTGTTGAAACCACAGCTCCTGCGCATAATGGTTGTTCAATTGATAAACGAAAAAGTCAGTAACCATGGCTCTATAGCGGTCACTATATACTGTAACGTTCTGACCAGCATCGTTTTTTCAGAAGTACGAACCAATGTTTCAACCAGCCAATACAGCACGCCTAACAGTCAGTTTTTCTGGATGTAACGGTGTCTCAATATACAATTGATGATTATCATCACTCCAAATATGGCAGTTTTGTTTATTAACGTATCCATTCAAACAAAAGTGTGCTTCATCGATAATAAAATTCGTATTTCGAACAGAATCATGATTTTCAAAATAAATTTGCACAATTTCTAATTTGTGGAAAAAATTGCACTAATTAGAAACACTCAGAGGCTTTAAAAATAATATTAAATTGCACTTGATAACTCGATGGCTTCATTGCCAGCAACACCATAAATCATAACCATGAATCATAACGAATAGAACAACAGAGGAAATTGACATCCGTCGCCACATCGAGAGTTATATCAAATTAAACTTAAAGATACCCCTTTCAACCACTACCACTATTCAACAGTAAATCCTTATCATAACCCACCGACTTACCTAACCATGGATGGCCAAACATTCACGGACCCGGTTGGTAAGGCTAATTGTTTTGCCGAATTATTTGCTAATAATTCTTATTTATCGGCTAGCAGTCAACCACTTCCCGAGCTCAAAAAAGTATCGGTTACTATGCCAAAGAAATTTTTTCGAGCTCGAGCTGTCTTGGCGATCTCGACATAAACAAGTCTCCTGGGCCGGATGGAAAGTTGCTAATGTCACGCCAATTCCTAAAAAAGGAGTGGCTAATCACCCTAAAATTACCGCCCAATTGCAATTTGTTCGGCACTTTCCAAATTTATGGAGAGTATGGTAAACCACCATCTTGTCATATTTTTAGAGTCAAATTACCTTCTAAGCGGCCGCCAGTATGGCTTTCGTAGATGTCGCTCTACTGGAGACTTACTGGCCCTGTTATCAGAAAAATCATGCCGTTCCTTTCACCATTTTGGCAAAAGTAAGGTAATTGCTTTAGATATTTCCAAGGCGTTTGACAGAGTTTGGCATGGTGCACTCTTGTCAAAACTTGTTGCATTTGGTTTCGGTGATAATTTCTGTCGATTTATATCAGGCTTTCTCAGAGATCGCACTATACAAATTGTTATAAATGGGGTTTCGTCAAACGAGTTCAAGATTCATTCAAGGGCGCCGCAAGGCTCCGTTCTTTCTCCTACTCTATTTCTTATTTTTCTAAATGACTTAAGTCAAACTTCCAACCCTATATCCTCTTTTGCAGATGACAGCAACCTTTGCCATTCGTATACCAAAAAGTAAGATTAAAATATTATCAAGACTACGTCATGGTCGCACCATTTGATCGCATGACTGGTTGCTTAGTAAACAAACTCAACCCAAATTTAACAACAGTTGTTACCCAAATTTAACAACAGCAGTTACTGCAATTGTGTGTAAACCATCAAGCACGTCCTTTTAGATTCTTAACTCTTTCAACCTCAAAGAATTAGAATGTTCGCATACCACCCATCGATTTCCTTAGAGAACCAATAGCCACGGTGAGCTCTTATATCAACAAAACGGCGAAACAAAGAAATTGTTGGGAAAACATTTTGGTGAGCACTAAATTTTACGTTTTGCTACGGTAAATTGGCCAAATAGATCGTGCTATATCACACCTTTGGACTATTTTCTCTAGGAATATGTAAAGCCTGAGGTATTCAGGAATAAGCCAGCTTCTATTGATGCTGTGGAAACCAACATTACAGTCGCCCAAAATTGGATATTCCGAATGGACCACCTCAGATATGTATGTCCCATTTAGGTGAAAGTAATAGTAACGTTGCAAATCAGCTGCTTCATTTTGTTGTATGTAACGCAATTATAACGATTATAGTAAGTAGTAAGACAGTAACGCATAAATCTGTAGAAAATAGATTTTTCTTCTTTACTGTACGGTTACATTACTGTTACTGTCAGCTGTAGTCATGGCCAACATTTACATGATCTATTTTTCAAACAGTAAATGCCATAAATTGTTCTTTTAACCGATAACAAAAATTTTAAGTTTACTTTCAAATTTATGTGTTTTATTTCACATTATAAATCAAATTTCACGATGAATCACCCGATATTTTGTCTCAGAATTTATTCTGCTAAATAATTAAATAAATACAAAATAACCTCTAATCTGAATTAAAAATAAACTTAAATTATAATTAGTATTGGGGTTATTTTATTGAACTGTTAATGGTTTTTCAATCCAAATTTCGATATTTTAATTAGGCTTAAACTTAAATTATTTTACATAACTCTTTTTTTAATATACGAGCCTTTTCATATACAATAGTAGAGCGTTTCGATAATGGTTTTGAAGCGCCACGAAGGTCTGAAAATTAAAAGGATGCAGAAATGAAGTTATGATCCGCGTTACCGAGATCCGGAAGTAGCTCAACGAAAATGTACTTCAACGCACGAAATGTGTGTTGGTTCATTCACAATTTGTACAAGGTTTTAGTTTGCAGCCACATATATACCCTCGGGGATCGTATGGCTAGAATGGCGCAGACATGACGAATTGATTACGTTGAAGTCATCGGCAACGACTATTTCACTGCTCGAACAGACCCCAAGGATTCCAGTAATGGAAAAGGAGTCAAAATAGTTGTAGGAGTTCACCGTGTTCAAATTTGTGCTCCTATAGACGAACCCAAATTGCAAGATGTGTGTCCTGATTTGGTGCCTTGATGTGGCTGAAGTTGGAACACAACATTTCCACGAATATACAACGCAAGGCTCGCGTGAGGAACAAAAAGGGATAGAAATTGATACACAGGTATTTGGAAATCCTGAGAACCAGATTACCTGGGTTTTATTTAAGGCGAAAACATCCGACTGATGAAATCGAATGTGAGCATACACAAAGATGAAATTGTCTCTCAGTCCATGTATGTTGCAGAAATCTAAATGAAAACTGCCGACCATTGTTAGAAAAAGTTGTCACAAGTAGTTTAGATAGCTATTTCATCAATCTTTCTAAAATTATAAAAGAAAAATTGTTTGCTTTGTTTTTGCAAAAAAAAATTTTTTAATTTCTTTTTAAATTGTGCACCTTTTTTTGTTCAAAATATAGCTTAGGTCTTTTCCTTTAAGTACTTTTTGGTGCTTAGTGAAATATCTATCAAAATAAATTTGTTTTAACTCAAAACAACGCTTTTTCAATTTATAGCATATGCACTATTTTGAATTTGTCCTTATTTGTGTGTAAGTATTTCTTAAACCTTTCTGGTGGGACTAAAATCTCAGTCCATTTGCGATGACATAATTGCAAAGAAACCGGCCACGTTTAAAGAGGCCTACGGTATAGCGCACGCATTGGAATCATCACACCAAACAGCAGCGGAAATGAAAACATCAGCCGATATTGAAATTGCAGAAACGAATAAAGTGGTAATTGTGTCACAACGCTATAGAGGTAAGAAATACGGTGCATATGCAGGGCAAAGAAGTGATCGAACGAGAGATGAGAATGAACATCGGGAAAAGTTACAACATACCACGTGTTCGGGTGCGGTGGCCAGCATCAGCGAAAGGTGTGCACTTGTGGAAAACCCGGTCACATATCCAAGGCGTGTGACTCTTAAACATTACAGCTTGGAGAGGAACAACCTGAGGAGGAAATCGATGTTGTAGAGAGTATTCATAGAGTAAACACCAGTAGGCCAGGTAAGCGTATGATTAATACAACAATAAATGGTTTCAGCGTTCAAATGGAACGGGACACCGGTGCCCCATGTGGCATGATAAGTAGGGCCACGTTCGCCAAGATTCGAAACAAGGGTCCTCTGCAGAGGGCCGAGAGGCATTTTTGTAGCTACACGGGCCACGGCATAAAATGCTTGGGCCGTACCCCGGTGAACGTTAAAGTGGGCTCAACTGTTCGCAGACTGCACGTCTATGTTGTTGATGGTCAGTTCGACTCATTGTTCGAAAGGGAGTGGATTTCACATTTTGTTGACGAAATAGATTTCAAGGAAATATTTGCTGCGCCCGATCGAGTAAATACTGTCAAATTGGCAACGCCATCATTAACACCGAATCAGAGTGAATCTCTTCAACAAGTTTTAAATTTGTACGATGACGTATTTGGCGACACAGCTGGTAAACTGATTGGCCCACCCATCAAATGCCATTTCAGACCGGAGATTGCTTTTTAATAAAATGAATGGCGCGAAATATTTTGCCACCTTGATATCACGGATGCGTACTCTCATCTGCCTATCGATGAACAGTTTAGCCATGCCCTGACGCTTAACACACCAACACATGGCCTCATTCGACCGACAAGGGCAGTGTATGGCGCAGTGAATATCCCTGCCATTTGGCTACGCCGTATGGAGACCGTGTTGCATGGTATCGAGAATGTATGTAATTTCTTTGATGATATTTTGATATATGCTGATGATTTTAATAACATGTTACTTACACTGCAGACGACACTAGGCCGCTTACGTGAACAGGGATTACGCCTCAATCGTGCTAAATGCGTATTCGCGGCACCCGCAGGCGAATTTTTGGGACACAGAATCGACTCTGATGGCATTCACAAGTCGGACAAACACAGCCGTAAGGGATGCTCCCAGGCCATCAAGTATTGAGGAGCTGCAACTATTCTTGGGCAAGGCCACCTATTATGGCACGTTTATTCCAAATTTGTCTGCTAGAGATCGGCCACTACGAGATGTCCTTAAGAACAGTAAGTTCGTATGGACAGAGGGTGCAGAGAACGCCTACCAGGACACAAAGAAATTATTAACGTCGCCCCAGGTTCTCATACCGTATGACCAGAATCTACCCCCTATTTTGGCAACATACGCCAGCAAATCAGGCCTGGGAGCTGTACTATCACACCGTATCGGTAACGAACTAGAAAGACCCATAGCATATGCGAGTCGCACCCTTACACCTACCGAACAAAAGTATCCCCAAATGGATAAAGAGGCGCTGGCAATCGTATGGGCTGTTCAGAAATCTTTCATGTATTTATATGCATGTCACTGGACCTTGGTCACCGATCATAAGCCTCTTTGTCAAATTTTACACCCACACAAATCATTACCAGATCTTTGTATAAGCAGAATGGCGAATTATTCAGATTTCCTTTCTAATTTTGATTTTGATATCGAATTTAGGAACACGAAGGCCAATGCTAATGCTGACTATTGCTCGCGAGCAATCCATACGGATAAAATAGTCCAGATCAAGTCGCGGGACGGCGCGTCATTGTCTCACTTGGATTACGATGGGTTCGATAATTTTATGATTTGCCAAATAAAACAATTACCGGTAAGAAGTGAATTGGTAGCGCGGGAAACATTAAAAGATCAACAGCTAGGCCACATTTTACTGTTGCTGGAAGAAGGAAAATGTTTGAAACAATATGGGCTTAAGGAGCCGGAAACTAATTATAAACTTACGACGGGTTGTCTTACTTACGATCACAAAGTTGTGATACCTGGGAAACTTCGGCCGCGAATATTAGAGGACCTACACACAGCACACTTGGGGATGGTTAAAATGAAAGGATTGGCTAGGTCATTCGTATATTGGCCTGGTATCGATGCTGATATAGAAAGGGTGGCTAGGGAATGTTCGGAGTGTGCTCAAAATGCTCACAACCCACCCAAGTTTCGGCAGCACCACTGGGAATGCCCAAAAAAACCCTGGTATCGTATACATGTGGACTACGCCGGGCCAATTGAGGGTGCAATGCTATAAATCGTAACCGATGCTTTCAGCAAATGGGTTGAGGTGAAAATTACTAATTCTGTCAGCACTGCTGCGACAATAGTTGTGCTTGACGAACTTTTCTCTTCTTGCGGGGTGCCAGTTACTATAGTCTCCGATAACGGAACTTGCTTCACCTCTGGTGAGTTTAAACAGTATCTGGCAATGGTCGGGGTAAAATATCGCAAACGAACAGCTCCTTATCATCCATCTAGTAATTAAGACTGCACTCAAAATAATGGGCACGACCAAAAGTACACTGCGGGAAAACTTGAACGAATTCCTAAGGCAATAGAGAAAGGCACCTCATTCAACAACTGGTCAGTCACCATCACAGTTGTTCTTGGGGCGGTGCGTGCGCACGAGATTGAACCTCGTATATCCTAGCGATGTCCCAATAGCAGTCATGGAAAAGCAGTATATGACATTTCTACCAAAGTATCGAAGTTTGGAAAAAGGGAGTAAGGTACAATTCCTCTCGGGGAATCCACGAGCGGCAAAGTGGCTATTTGGTACGGTATCGGCACGATTAGGAGACTTGAATTACGAAATAAATTATAGAGGTAAACTAATTAAACGTCACATTGATCAACTAAGGAAGACGGATGCACATGAGGGAAGCGAGCGGGCAGTAAACATCAATCCAACTGTCCGAGTCCTGGGAGGAAGATCCGTGTCCACTCAGATGTCATCACAGGACATAGGCGAAGTATCAGGAAGCGACTTACCTTATTTTACACCAGCGGAATCCAGGACAAATTCTGCAGCTTTGGAACCAGATGATTGGCCTTCCCATAGTGAAGCAACTTCTCGGGACTCCGACCGGAAAGTCTATCCGGCTTCAACACCGATGTCGCTGCAGCCGCGATCGGAAGCTGCAAATCTCGAGTTATCATCAGAGCAGAATGTCCCCGCTCCCGTAAGTAGATATATGAGGCCCAAGAAGAGACGTCTTATTTACTCACCCGAGAGCGAAAAGATATGTTGTGTATTTCACAGCGAGAAGATATGTTGTGTATTTCACACTGAATGGACTAAGGTAATTGGCAGCACTGACTGCTTGTCAACACTTGGCTTTCTCTAGTATTGTAATATATATTAAATTATTGCGCCATCTTGTAAAGTCATATACACGTTTTATAATAAAGTACATTTCTTCATATTTATAATTAAATATCCTGGTTTGAATATACACGCATGTCACAGAAATGAATTCCGATCGAAAGTGATTTCGTTTTTGAGGAAGCAAGATACGAAATCACTTCCACTTTCGATCGGAAATGATTTCTGTGACAGGCCTGATAGAAAACATACCTAACTAAAATTGCATACCGTCGATACTGTAATACCCACAATGTGTTTATCTCACGATTTAAATCACTTTTCTATAGAAAACATATTTTTGAGCCTTTTATCTGCCTTTCATTGCTGTTTTTTTTTTCAATCAAACAGCTAGTTTTGAGCGCACGTAATATTGAATGTTATTTTTATTGTCAAAATATCAAGTGCGCCAGAAACAAGTTTTTAACCAGGCGGAAATATTTTATGGCCATTCTCCGAAATACCAGTCTATTTATTATTTTATGACACTTGACTTTAAATAGTGGGTGGAGACGTAGAAGTGAAAAGGGAGTTCATTTTATTATTATGTTCAACAGGTAGTTTATTACTGTTAGTAGCATTTATTAGTAAAATGTACTACCTATATGATCTTAAAAAACTATTTATTGTTTTTTTGAAGACATTCGGAAATCAGTTTTTTAGAAACCGCGTAAAAGTTTAGACAAGTGTGGTCGGAAGACATCGGATTTAATTTTTTAGAATTCGAGGAGAAGGTGTTTAAAGAAGTTGTGCTATTAAAAGTGTTTTACTACAATGGAAAGTTTTTCAATTTCAAATGTAGTTTTATGCTCGAAGGTTCTTTAATTTGACAAAGACAGAACAAAGTTAAAAAAACAGTTTTTGCAAAAATCGTACGTTGGCTTAAACGAAAAGCGAGTTTTTGAAATTTTGGATATAATATATAAAAGCTTTTATACTAACTTTAAACGAAGATGGCCGGATTCTAATCGTACGAGACCGCGATTTGATAAAAAAAAATGAAAAGGCACATTTACAATTGAGTTTACTGAGGCTGAATGTTCTACCAGTTCTGTACTTGGTCGGCCACGAGTGCTGTAATCGCGCCAAACGATACAATAGGGATGATGTACGTGCTATGTTTCCTCAAGAAGTAATTGATTTTTCTTCTAGTATTTCAAAAACCAAGCACAAAATTTGTACATTAAAAATGTTAGGGATGTTTACAAAGCTTGAACTTACAAAAGAAAAATACGAGTATATAATCCACTGGTTACAAAGTGAAGGGTATAACATACTTGTACCATACAAAGAACTCACAAAAGAAAAGACTAACAGTTATCCTTAAGGAATTTCTATTACAGAAAGTTCAGGCAGTGTACCTCTGCAAAATCTGTTGGACCATACCGCAAAAAGAATCCTGGAGACCAAGTCAGTAAAGGAAATAAACAAAATTGAAAGCGGAAATCTAACAATGTAATGTAAATTGGACTGTGATGGGGCATCTAGTCAAAGCGAATACCAACAGAGGTTTTCAGATGATTAAATTTCTGACTCCCATTTATATATGAAATCAATTGTGCCACTTAAATTATCATTAAGTAATGACATTAATAAATTAGTATGGAACAATAATAAAAATGATTCCTCACAGTATTGTAGAACACTACAGTTTGCATACGTTGCACCTTAAGTTTACGAGAAGAAAAGAGAAGAGTTGATGGTAAGATATCGCAACTAAAAGAATATGAGTTAACAGTAAATAATCGTAATTTTAAAGTAAAACATAAATTATATTTTACAATGATTGACGGCAAGACAGCACAATCAGTAACAGAAACACTAGCATCATCTTCTGGTTTTATTTGTGGAGAAACAACATCCAAGATGAATAAATTCAAAGAAGTTCAAGCTATGCCCGTAAATGAACAAGCACTGCAATTTGGTATGTCACCACTTCATGCGCGTAATAATATTGAATTTAACGTGAGAGACCCGACTCAAATACTCGTCCGACAAAAGAATACCGAAAATGTTTGATAAAGCATGAACTTAAAGAGAAAATTGGAACACAGGTTGATACTGTTAAGCAAGGCACTGGTACGACAAATTTAGGAAATACGTCACGAAGATTCTTTGCTAATCGTGCTGTGATTTCCGGAATAACGGGTCTAGATGAAGACATAATTAACAGGTTTTTAATAATTCTCTAAGCTATAACAATCACCGAGGCAAAAGATCCAAAAAAATTGGCGATTTTTGTCTGGAGACCACAAAAGAGTTTGTTGCACTGTACGATTGGTACAATATGCCATCTACACTCCAAAAATTTTTCCTTAATGGAAAAGATGCAATTGAAAAGTGTATTTTTCCTGTTGGCTTACTATCCGAAGAGACTCAGGAAAGTCGTAACAAAGACTATAAAAAATATCTCCTCAGACACTCCAGAAAATGCCACGAACGAGGAAATTATGCACCGAATAATAGTAACATCAGATGACATGATCTCACATCTGACTCCTTCCTTTAGCCAGAAAAAGCATGATATTAGCGATGAAGTTAAGGCTTTTAGAATAATAATATTAATAATACAATTGATATATTTTTGTGCAAGTTAAGTAGTATTTATAACATATATCGTTAATTACAACGCAAAATGCTCTGAATATCAAAAAAAACCCTTATCGATTTGTTGTTAATTGCAGCATGCTTCATAAGGAAAACACGAAATTAAAAAAAAAAATTATTTAAAATTTTTTTTTGTTAATTAGTGCGTTTTACATTGTAGGTGACGATATATATTTCTCTAACTTTCTTTTTTTTATTACTTTTACTACTATCAATGTATATAAATAAAACTAAATTTGTGAAGAAATCACTACATTTTTTGAAAAATTATTTTTTTTCCTCATCTCCATACAAAAATCTCCAGTGTGCGTCGTCATAACTCAAAAAATGAAATATTGGAGTTAGTGATGCAAAATGGTTCGCTATGTTTTTCTTTATACTGTATATAAACCTTTTCTTTATATCTTCTATACTTTCCCGTTTGAAGAGAATATTTCGTTATTTTGTCTACGTGGTGCGAGCAAATTAAAAACTTTAAATACGTTTATTTCGAAATGTATTTTATTAAGTTATGACGAAGTTGCATCAAATGAGCGATTTATTATTTTAAGAAAGTTTATTTTAAAACAAAAATTTTAATTTTTTTAAGATTTGCTCGTGATGGATCTGATCGTACTAAAGGACGTGACATTGTTGTATATTTAGCCAATATAATAAATGAGCCTGAACCGGATGTTCGCAATTTACTGTCCAGACATCCTAATTGGTGTCACATACCTGTTTTACAAGTAAAACAATGTTATGAATTTTTATTAAAAAAAAATTTTACTAAAAGCGATATTTATAATAATATACATCTGCTGTTGTATCCAATGTAAGTTTAGATTAAAAGAAGAAAAAAACTATAAATTAAATTATTCATGTTTTTTTTTCATTTAAGAAACCGAATTGATGAAAAATTGCAGCAGTTAGGAACGCCTGAGTTCTTGGAAGATTTACAAATATCTAAAAGTCTTGAGATTCTTAATAATAATGAAATACTCACTTTGATTTTATATTTAATTGAAAGTGAATTTCATTTTACTGGTGATGGTATTTGGACAGAACAGCATACCCAGCATGTGGAAAACTTTAATAATTTATTACCAGATTTTCCAGAAAGTTTAAATAAAATATACAAATATGGCACTAAGCCTGCCGGAACAACAGGTAAAACAATGCCAACTGCCAAAGAAAGTTCTATTAAGGAATATGTTGTAAACCATTGATCAGTAATATGTATGATTTTATTTAGTTTTAAAGTTTTTTTTTTCAATTTTGTTTGAATTCAAAACAAAGTCAAAATAATCATAAAATTTGCGTTGTTTTTTTATAATGCAGTAGTATCGTCCTGACTATTAAGAAAATCCGTATTTTGATGCTGTATGGTAATAGCAGAGTGTTTAATAGAACAGTTTTTTAATTTTTCTAATATTTCTTTGTAAGCCGGTGATATGGGCTTTTGAACCACTTCATGATAAGTATATTCACTGTCCTCGTTTAACTAAACAATATAAAGACATTTTAATAAACTTTAAATAAATTTAATATAAAATAAATAACAGAGGAAGACATTTTAAAACTTTAAAAATTCTCACGTTTTTTGGCATGCTAAAGCCGAATTTGACTTCAGTTTTCTCCCATCATGTCACATTAATCTGACAATGTAACATTTGTGTTCTTCGCTGTATACTTCTCTTTAAAGTCTGATTAAATTTAAATGACCTTATTTGAAGGCTACTAAATTACTCCTAGTATAGTGGCTAATTGACTTTTATCTGATAAAAAATGTCTGAGTTATAGTGAATCAAAGCTAACATTTTATGAAAACTTTAATGCGTTCAACCAATTATGTAATGTCATTTCGGAAGACGTTTTGTCTCATAATAAATATAGCTTTCCAATTAATACTCCATTTGATTAAAAAACGGACCGAAATCGGATAAAAACACAAAATCCTATAATAAAAAAACAAAAACAATTGGGATGTTCACGAAAGGCGGATTATCAGGTTATATTGTTATGCAGTTATATTAACAGCAGCAAAATATATAAAAATATATAATAAAAAAAAAAAATAAATAATTTTTAATCCAAATTTAGATATTTTTAATTAGGCTTAAGTTCATTGAATTTAATTTTCATTAAATTATTTTTATGAAGACAGGAATTTTTACAACATGAAATTAATTAAAATTTTATTGATAATGATTCGAACCCAGGCTTTCACGGACAGGTTGCCCATTTTTTCGATTGTAACCACACAATCTCGTCAGTGGGGTTTGCCCTTTAACTCACTCGGCTATTGAAGCCGGATGACGTAAATAGTCAAACATCAAACCACAATACTAATATCAAGGCGAATTCATTCCAGGTAATCTCGGTAGTACAACAAGTACAACTCGTACAAAAACCACAAGCAATTTGTATTTGTAAAATCATTGTACAATGTCAAAAACCGAAACAAATCAAAACAGAAACAAAGATAATAAACAAAATTTTGATATCCAACAATTATAAAGCTAAAGAAAAAAAGTTATCAGCAGGGCTTTTAGGATCACCTGTAATGAATTCGCCTTGACTAATATTAATAAATAATTTATTAAAAAGAAAAAATTCCCACAATTCTATTTGTTAAAATTGTTGATTTAAATACATGAAAATTATAAAGTATCACTATCCAGTGTGACACAAAGAATGCTGACGAAGACCATAAGGGGCCAGGAAATGCATTACATTCTGCTTGTGTCTGACAATTGTTAAATTTTCTGTACATACAAAATTTCCGTCATTGCTAAACAACGGATAGCTAAAGTAAAAACATGTAACATGAAGATACAAGATATTCTGGTAGTGTTTAAATTCATTAGTAAGTATAAGTACATATCTATAGCTTCAATGTTAACCAAGGTTGGCTTAAGCAAAATAGAATTTAAAATATTGAGGGAATAAGACTATTGTAAAAAGCTTTATAAATTGAAATACAATTCATAGAAGCACATTCGAAAAAATGGTTAATATAATTAAAAATAATTTATGAAAAAGAAAAAATTTCACATTCTATTTGATAAATATATTTTGTTGTGAATATAACTAAATAGCCATATAACTCCGTGAACAACCCAAATATCATTTAAATTTACTAGCATATACATATGGGTGCCGTACAGATATTTCTATTAAAGTTCGAAAATGATTAATTATTAAGAATTTGAACAAGTGATATTTGTTTTTTTTTAAGATTCACGATTACGGTCCGATATGGCAATATTTGGTGAAAAACGTTAAAATTTTCATAAAATCTTAGTTTTGATCCACAATAACTTAGGAATTTTTTTATTAGATCAAAGTCTATTAACCACTTTTCGACGGGTAATTTAGCGTTTAAATTTAACCAGACTTTGAATCTAGAAGGCAGTTGAAAGGGAAGTATGCAGCGAAAAACACAAATGTACCGCTAACTCGGTATAACCATAAGAATCAGTAGGAATGGTTAAAAAAAACAATGTCGTCGACCTGTGTAATTAATTTATTTTTACTTACGTTTAAACTGTAGGACATATCCGAATCGAAACCTCTTAAATCACCACACACCACAAACGGTATTAGTTCTTTATTAACCTTTGATTTGGTAGCATTTTGTATAATTTTAACATCATCGACCATTGGATTAATCATTTGTGGTATATATCCTTCGGGACATTGATAATTTTGACAAACTACAAATGCTTCAATGCTGGAATTACGTGAACTAGCCGGTTTGGCAATTGATACCTTCTCGAAAAATATTCTCAGTTGTGAATATAATAAACTAGTGTCTTTGCCTCTAAATATTTTTGCAACAAAATTTCCACCCGGCATAAGCACATGAGTTGTTATACTCAGAGCTGCTAGCAATAATTGACTTTGAATGTATTCATCGATATCGTGCAGACCAGTCACATCGGGTGCACCATCACATATAACTATTTGTGCTTTTTGATCCTCTCCGCCGAAATGCTTAATAATAGACTGAGCCGTACTTAGTTTTGTAATGTCACCTTGCAATTGAATCACTCCATTTAAGGGAGCCATAGCTTGCAAGTCTACAGCTATTATTTTCACCTCTTCATTATCACTTCGGTTTTCGTAAAGACGTTTTGACAGAACTTGTGACCAACTACCAGGAGCAGCACACAAATCAACGGCTCGAGTAACATCTGAAAACGAGCCAAATTTTTAAAGGTTAATATAAAACCATCCCTAAAGTCACGGGAACTACACTTATATATGTACATATCGCACTTGATCAACAAGGGGGTGTTAACATTTTTATTGTTTTGCTTTTTGAAAAAATCGACACGTAATATTGATATCTAGGTACCAGGTGTAATATTATCGTGCAATTTTTTCTATTTCATATGCCCTTGATATTAAATTAAAGAGTTTTGCTTCTACTGGAAATGTTGAAATTTCGAGTTAATACCATTGTGTTGATCGAGTGCGATATGTACTTTATTATATCTTATTTACTAAGTCAAATTAAACATCATTTTCTTTTTGCACATCTCAAGGAATAGGAAACTAGAACTGTGTTTAAGGCGACATGTGTTATTTCAGATTATCCCATGCTAAGCTTGGGTAATGTAGAATAAAAAATCAATGTTCATATTATACACGCCTTTTAAAATGTGGAATTTTTCATCAATTTGCAGCAATTTAAATGCACTTCGTGCACGCCAACCTTCTTCTTTTGCTAAACGATAATAAATATCACGTTTATCTTTCGAAGTTTTACCCATTTTTAGCAAATTGTTTACAAAATAATATATTTAGTAATTTACAAGGCGAATTCAACTACAGGTGGTGTCGAAACGCCATCTGATTTTGACAGTTCGAGCCAAGGCGAATTCATTTACCAGTAGCACAGCTGTGCTACTTTTTTTCTTACTTGGAGAGAGAAATGTCAAAAGTTGCTTGTGTTTTTGACATATCGATCAACGAAAGCAACAAAAAAATACATTGTTGTGTTTTTGGTGTTGTTACTTCTTGTAGTATCGACACCACCTTATACATGAATTCGCCTTGGTTCGAGCCAATTAGTTTTGATTTGTTAGGAATGGTTGACGTTTTGAACCGTAAACTCTAACAATGTAATGCAAAAAACCCTGTGTTGTTTCTGTTGTTCTTGGATTGTAGTTCCGACACCACCTGTAGTTTAATTTGCCTTGGTAATTTATTTACATTCAACATGTGCTGCCAATTTTTGTTGTTGATATTATCCAGTGTTGCCATATTCAAATTTTTTAAGTTTTTCAAGATTTTTTTTAACTTGGAGGCCACACCATCAATTTTCTTCTTTCTCTCACTCTCATTTTTTTACTAACACACTCACACTTTTTAAATTGGCTACGAGATTGCTCTCAATTTTAACCATCCATTTGTTTGTCAATTTTACGTTCAATTTAACAGCTGATTAGAAGTTTAGTGAGCAAATTTTTCGTTTGTCAGTATAAATTGTTTTCTTGATGACATCTTGAAAGTAAATTGCTTAAATATTGCGTGCAGCCCACGTCACAGCTTTCAATTTATGTAAATTTTAATCAGTATATGTAAAAGACTATCAACAAAAAGTTGATCGTGTGGCCGCAGGGTGACACGGTGTTTACATTTGCCAGTACTGGCGTGACAGTTGTAATACACGCAAACTTTTTCACTAACACGGTGTTTACATTTGCCAGTACTGGCAAGACAGTTGCAATACATGCAAACTTTTTCACTAATGCATGTACACTTTTCCAACTGTCTTGTCTACTGTCTTGAAAATTTTGCAGACAGTAAAATGGACAGTGATTTGACATTTGCTGACAGTAATTTGAAGTTTTGTTCGCAAAAGTAAAAAAAATTAACAATTAAAAGAAAATTAATGAATTATGCTTTGGTTTTGTATGTTTTACTTAAGGGTTATCTATGTTCACAAAAAATAGTTGTTAAATGCTATTTTTAATTTGTTAAGTTCATAGGTATAAAACACGTTTAGCTAGAACTTGCACTGCGACATTCACGTTAAACATTTTTTTTAAAGTGAACTGTCTAGTGTTCTGTCTGGACGCCTACGTCACGAAGACAGCAAGTAGTGTTTTTGGCAACTAATATGTATTTGCTTACTGTTTTGCCAGTACTGTCAAATGTAAACGTAATGTAATACATGTACACTTTTCCAATTGTCTTGTCTACTGTCTTGCAAATTTTGCAGACAGTAATTTGACATTTTCTGACAGTAATTTGAAGTTCGGTTTGCAAAAGTAAAAAAAAAATCACCAATTAAAAGAAAATTAATAAATTATGCTTTGGTTTTGCATGTTTTACTTAAGAGTTATCTATGTTTTTTCAAAAATGGTTGTTAAATGCTATTTTTAATTTGTTCAGTTCATATAAAACACGTTTAGCTAGAACTTGCACTGCGACATTCACGTTAGACATTTTTTTAAAAGTGAACTGTCTTAACTACTGTCTGGACGCCTACGTAAGTCCCAATTTACAATGTTGAAATTGAAAGGCAGACATTTTTCTTATTCTCTTTTGAACTTACCTAAACCTTTTACAATCGCGAAATTAATAGACAGACAGAAATTATTCGTTTCTTTTTTTCGTTCTTTTTCGCTGTTGACGGAGACGAATATTTAACAGGCAATGATATATAAAATTACATTGGTGTGAGAAAAATGATATGAAGCAACAACATGAAAATTGCGAACAGTAAAAGAGAAACACGAAAAATGTCTAGTACAGATAGTCATGTACTACACACTCTACCTCTACAACCCCTCGCCAACAAACTTCGTCTGTCTGCCTTCCACTTGCCACATTGTAAAAGGGGACTAAGCAAATGTAAACAAAAATTGAATTTACCTAACGTTTACATTTGCCAATACTGGCAAGACAGTAAGAAAATATATATTAGTTGCCAAAAACACTACTTGCTGTCTTCGTGACGTAGGCGTCCAGACAGTAGTTAAGACAGTTCACTGACATTTGATTTTTTTGACAACTTGTCCGACTGAATAGGACCGGCTTTATACAGACCAAAATATTATTTTAGGAATTTTTTTTTTATTATTCCTACACTAAATCCCGCGAAGCTTTTCGCTAGTCTGCAGGAGACCAGAGTCTCTGGCGGGAATCGAACCCGCAACCCCGGTACTGATAGACTAGCGCATTACCAGCTAGCCTACCGGGGCACCTATCTAAATTTTTCATTTTGCTCCAATCACATGTTTGCAAAATATCAGTTACGACAAAGATGTCAAATCGACCCGCATGTGAATATACGACTTATTTATGAAACAATTTATAGCACATCCTTACGTGATTATATCTCCTCAATGGGCACGTTCATAAGGCGTAACTGTTGTGTAACCGTTTAGTGTTTGTCTTAAGCCTATAGTACACGGCATGTAAAAATACACATGCGCATGTGGTTCTGGCGTAATTTTGACGTCATCACACAACACCCAATGTTTATTGTGGCTTTGCATTGACGTCAAAATTACGTCAGAACCACATGCGCATGTGTATTTTTACATGCCGTGTACTATAGGCTTTAGAAACGCATAGTTGAGCACTTACGCTCAACACAACAGTTGGGTATTTGAGGCCATTTATTCCATCATAAAATTTTTTAGCTACCTAAAGTCAATATGTTGTGCTCAACCTCAACCTTTATTTTTTTTCAATTGTTTATGTTTATCAGCTGTTAATTTTGCATTATACTCATAATGCCGTTTCTAAGACGAAAATGTTCGGCTCAACAGTTGTCAACAGTTTTTTAGCAGTTGTGCTCAACAGCTACGTCTTATGAACGTACCCAATGATAATATTCGAAACACAACCGGCTTTTTAAAAATTCTCTATTACTTCGATATTTCAATATATCGGGACACAAAACGTAGGATGTTATTGTAAATAAGCACACATCTTAAAATGCTGCTATGCCATCCGTCCATAACTCAAATTGAGAGCTTAGATATGTTCAGAGAGTGTACTGCTCTAGCCATCCACCGAGCTCGGTGTACTGCACAAGGTATAGATAAGAGAGTTCTATCAATTCTCCATAGTAATCTCTAATAATATTTTCCAATAACCAGTCTATCAAAAAGGCGTCTTAGGAGTCCTTTAAGTGTTTCTTAACCAGTTTTTCATTAGTTTTAATTTGATTGAATTGACAGTTTTCTAATTATCCTTGAATGATTAGAAGAAATCGGGACTAGTCGAAACATATGGAATATTAACTTCAAGAACACTTTTCAGCACCAATTCTTTATGAAGCTTTTGCTCCAAAAGTATACAAGTCTCATTAATTCGACCCTTTATCGATGCTGTTGTGTCACAATAGAGGATACGAACTCATCCTTCAATATTACAATCAGTGATCGCCTTCCATGCTGCTAGTAACTGATCTTTACCTGCTGAGCCTTCCAACTTTAGTTAAGAGAGAAGTAGTTCCTTGTCTGCATTGATGATTCGTATTTGTGTACGAAAACGTTAAATATGTAGATGACATGTTGATGAGAAATTTTTCATAAGTGTACCCAAGAGTATAGATAGAAGCTTCAATAATAAAGTCTGAATACCTTATGCTTAATTGGCTATCGTTAATTTTTTAGTCATACAATTATTTCTTCCTCGCTACACATTTGGGTGAAATGGTTGGGATTCTTGATTAGTACATAAAATCACAGGCAAGATGTTATTATTCTCATCTGAACTGCCTGAATAATCGTTTGGAAAACCTTTTACTGCTAATGACATTAGTGAATAAGATACATGCTTTTTACGTCTAGAATCCTCTGTTTATGTTCTATTCCTTGCGTTGTTTTCCTTAAAAATTGTAAAAGCTTACTTCTTAAGCTATTTTCATTATTTCGAGAGCGTTTATGTAAGCAATTTCAAATATGTTACTTAAATAATTTTTGAGCATATACAGCCGGCGAATATTGATATAAATTTATTAATTTTTTACAAATAGAATCTGGGAATTATTCCTTTTTATAAGACACTTTACTATATTCAACATATTTTATTTTTCGAATTTATTCTATGAGCTAAATTTCAGTTATATATTTTATAAAGCTTTTTGTAATAGTTATATTCCTTAAATTTTTAGGAATGACTTTATACACTAAAATACTATTATCTTGTATCTTCTTGTTACATTTTACCTAAGCTTTCCTTTCTGTAGCAATGAAATATATTGTATGTACAGAAAAATTTACAATTATTAGACACCAGCAGAATGTAATGCATTTTCTGGCTTTCGTCAGCATTCTTTGTGTCACACTGGATAGTGATACTTCGTAAATTGAATGTATTTAACTCAACTATTTTAACAAATAGAATCTGGGAATTATTCCTTTTCATAAGTCACTTTACTATATTCACCATGTTTTATTTTTCGAATTTATTTATACGAGTATTTAACTCAACTAATTTAGCAAATAGAATCTTGGAATTATTCCTTTTCATAAGTCACTTTACTATATTCAACATGTTTTATTTTTCGAATTTATTCTATGAGCTAAATTTCAGTTATGTATTTTATAAAGCTTTTTGTAGTACATAGTTCTATTCCTTCAATATTAAGGAATGACTTTATACACTACCATACTATTATCATGTATCTTCTTGTTACATTTTACCTTAGCTATATTGCTATAGATATATAGATATAATAGAGGAACAATGGAATAAGGTAGAAGAACACACTAATATAGATAAGGATTTATTATTACGTATTCTGAAATTTTGCATAATTGATAATAGATATTTTCAATTGGATAGTAGTATATACGTTCAATTCAAAGGACTTTCTATTGGTTGACCTGTATATCCTATTGTAGCAGATATTGTTATATAGAAATTAATAGATACATGTATAGAACATATAGAACATGGAATCAGAAATAACAAACATTTTAAATACATTTAATTCTTTTACAATGGAAAAGGAGTTTGAATCAGGATTGTCTTATTTAGACACTTTGATAATAAGAAAAAAGTTTATTACTTGATTGGTATCAAAAACCAATATCGTCTGGTAGAATAATTAACTATTTTTCAAATCATTCAAAAAGGGTTATAATTAACACGGCTAAAAATTTTATAGAAAGGGTATTTTGACAATAAGTGATCATGTTTCCATAGAATAGTTAGGAACAAATTTATTAGAGCATTAAGGGAAAATAGTTTTCCAAAAGGAAATTATATCTAATTTATTATTATCATAGAATAAACAATTCCAAAGTTACACAGAGCCGAGAATTTATAAATCACTGACTTATGTACCAAGATTTTCAGAAAGATTACAAAAATCAAATATTTATGATACAAAAATATATTAGATTGCACATCAATCTTTATAACACAATAGGTAGATTATTCACTAATATGAAGGATAAAATAAATAAGTTGGAAATGTCAAATGTAGTTTATAAAATACCTTGTAAGGGAAATGTTAATGGACGATGCAGTTAAGTGTATGTTGGTACAAAAAAAAAACTTGAAACTAGGATAGCAGAACATAAGTCAGATCAAAAATATAGAAATATATCATTATAAAACACAGCTTTATCAACAACCCATTGAGCAAATCTAATGCCCAGTTTTCAGGATAGTATTTAAATTTATATTTAGTCAATTCACAAGGTATCCTAACATGTCATATTGTCAAAAAGTCCTAATATTTCACAATGGTTTAAAAATATTGTTGTACGGCTCAGCCGCTCAGCGCTGGACTTTTCTGATTAATTACGACAGCACAATAAACACAGCAAGCAACGTTCTATTTATTTAAGACACTTTTTGTTAACAAACCAACAAAAATATTTTTAAACCATTGTGAAATATTAGGACATTTTGACAATATGACATGTTAGGATACCTTGTGAATTGACTAAATATGTTAATTTTCATAAAAACTTAAATCGTATTTAATTACAGATTGATTTTTTGAGTTTTATATGAAAAGCCTTATTTAATTAAGATAAAAGTATGGTAGCACTACTAATTACAAAAAAATATCATAAAAAAGTGTAGTTATTTACAAGGTGGTCTCAAAAAACAGCTGGTTGATATTACTTCGTCTGTTGTTTTTGTATTATTGTGATACTGAGGCCACCTTGCTAAGTCCCAATTTACATTATACGATTTTTGTCATTGCGATTATTGTCGTTTCTTCTTTGAAGTCGGTCTTATATTTACATTGTACGATTTTTGTCGTTACAACTTCTTGTGTATACATATAATTTGACACTACGAATGAAAGAACAAAACGAATCGTAGAGTACACTCGCTTGTGTACCCATTTTAATTCCTCTCTCCCCTCTCGCCATTAAGGTAAGAATCGCAACGACAAAAATCGTATAATAGCGGAGTTCAGTGTGAAGTGCAAATGGTCTTGCGAAAGAGCAAATTCAAAATATCATAGCTTTTTTGTTGAATCCAACAACAAAATACACAGAGTTCCCGTTAGATTTCATAAAAAAGCTATGAAATTTTGCACTTGCTCTTTCGCAAGACCATTTGCACAAAACACTGAACTCCGCTAATGTAAATTGGGACTAAGTTAATCCAAGGGAAACTTACGCTATGTTCATACGACGTTATAAACCACTCGTTTCGCTCTTTGAAACTAGTTTGCCAAACATGCTGTTCATACGATTCATTCATGTTTCATTTTGCCATTTTTTTTGTGTTGTTAGTGTGATTTTCTTTAAAATAGATAAAAAAGTAAATAAAACTTAAAAATATATTATTTAACACTTTTATTAATATTATTATGTATAGTAATTATCACTTTATTTTATTAAACATCAATTTTTATTTTGTTTTTTTCTTTGTTTTGATTTTTTTTGAGAGCTAGTTCAGATAAACTAACGATAAATGTTATCAAAATTGGAGATGATAGTACATTTTTCCTGTTTCGCAGCCTGTTTCAAAATGAAACGACCTGTTTCGCTCTCAAAATTTTGTATGGGGAAACAAGTCGGTTCAATCATGTTTGGGGCGCGAAACAGGAATAAGAGAGCGAAACACGAATATTGCTGTCCGTGTGAACATGGTATTAAGTTGAATTTAAATGTACCACATAGGTGACTTAAGTTTCATTTAAGTGTTTAGTGAAGAAGAGAATTTTGTATTTAAAACGATTTTAAACATAAATGTGTTTTAATGTCAATCCTGAAAATTGGCCATAAGCCATTATCCTGATTTTAAAAATATATCAGTTTTAAACACGGAAAATAATTATAAACATAGATTTATGTTAGAAATGTTGCAAATTATAAATGTGTCAAAAATATCCAGAATTAATTTAAGTCAGATATTGAAAATGTAGCCCAAAATTTTAAAATAGGCTAAAACTCCACTTGTAGTGGGGCCTTGACACAAGCTTAAACTTGGCATCACTCATGCTTTTTTTTTATTATTTCACCATGGCATCACTGTATAAAAGAAATAAAGTTTGACATTTAATTTTAAAACAATAGAATAGAAGCACAACACGTGTGTATTTGTTCGCCATGTCCTTATTGAGAATCAGGTAATTTGATAAAAACAATCTTACAAAATAAAAAAGTAAACTATTTATTGTATTTTAGAAAACCTAAAACCCGTAAAGGTAAAAAGGTATTATTGTCCAGAGAACCCCAATTGGTAGAGGGGCCACGGTCGATGTTGTTTTTAGATGGTCGTAAATGTGGTGGAGAAGTAAAATCTTGTATGAAAGATTTGCAACAGTTAAAGAAACCTTTGATTAAAGTACTAAATAGAAACAATGATATAACACCCTTCGATGACCCATCTTCCTTAGAATTGTAAGTATACTCAGAGGTGTGCTGGATATCGAAAACGTAAAACGCAAGAATTTGGAAGTTGTTTTTATATACTTTTAATATGTATAATATTTGTCCTAAAATTATTTTATTACAGAAATCTTATTAAGAAATGACTTAAAATTCTTGCGTTTTACGTTTGTGATTTCCATCACACCCCTGACTATAAATATGTGAAATTAAATTGTAATTAATGATCTATGCCAACAGCTTGACACAAAAAAACGACTGTGCCATGTTTGCTTTCGGTTCCACATCAAAAAAACGTCCTAATAACTTGATATTGGGACGAATTTTTGAAAATGAAATTCTTGATATGGTAGAATTAGGAATAAAACAATATACTGCCATGTCTGAATTTAAAACAGAAAAGATTGGCACTTGTGTGAAACCATGTTTGGTTTTTAATGGTCCAAAATGGTCTCAAACCGAAGAACTTCGACGTTTAAAAAATTTACTAATTGATACCTTCCAAAAAGATAAAGTTGATGCTATACGTCTGCAGGGCATTGAGCATGTCATAAGCTTTACGTGCACAGAAGATATGAACATTCTTATGAGATCTTATAAAATACAATTAAAAAAATCCGGACAGAAAACGCCACGTATTGAATTACTAGAAATTGGTCCATCAGCTAATTTTTCCATAAGACGTACAAAGATTGCCTCTGAAAATTTATATAAACAGGCTCGTAAACAACCAAAAGAACTTAAAATTATCAAAAAGAAGAATATTACACAAGATAATCTGGGTAATACGCATGGTCGTGTGCATTTGGGTAAACAAAGTCTGGGCAAAATACAGACCAGACGAGTAAAGGGTCTAAAAAAATCGGCAGAAGAAAAAAAGGCAGATCGTCAAAAGAAAAAAGAAATGGTGAAGGCTGCTGCCAAGGAATTGTTAACAAATGATGAATAGATTTTATGTACAAGATTTTATATAGATTAGATTAAAAAACAAATTTTTACTTTAGCCACATAATAAGTATAAACTTAACTCCCAAAATAAAACATACATATTAATATATAATACCTATATTGAATTATAATAGATACTAATGTAAGGCTTCTACAATATTGCGTATACGTCTTGAACGTGATTCCACTAAAGCCTCCTCCAAGGAATGTATCATATACGACAAAGTATTTAAATCAGTTTGTACAAGCAAATCCTTACGATTTCTTTTTTCATCTTGATGTATTATAGTATTTGAATCATCTGTATCCAATAAATCGCGATTTTCATTATTTGGTTCAGTATGCAAATATAACTTCATTGTCACAATTACTTGAGACTGTTTCATGACGGCTCGTGAAGCTAATTTAACTTCTAGCCGCCATTCTATATTAACCAAACGATAAGCTCGTATATTAGCTGTTTTTATTGAGCCTTCTATAAAATTTCGTTTACTCTTTACGAATTGCGTTAAAATATCTACAGTTTCCTCTTTAAAGCCCGCTAAAGCTAGAGGCTTCTTAACGTCATTTTCATCGGCTTTTGCTTTAGCAGCTTCAATTAGTAGTGAAATTAGTGCTTCCACAGCTAGTTGGACATCTTTGCTTTGAAATTGTTTATCATATTTAACAGCTATAGCTTGATATATATCTAGCTGTTGTTCAGGTCCATTAGCCAGATAATCAAATGCTATTTTGCACAATGTTATTACATCAGCCGTTTCGCATTTTGTTAAAGGATTTAAATGAGATTTTTGTAAACCTTTTATCGCAAAAGGCATTTTTGCTTGAATAATATAACTAAAAAATACTGAAAACAGAATTCTGCTGTTAAACAAATATGCATAGATTATAATGTTACCAGATGTTTCCAATGTACCAAGGCGAATTCATTTTTTGTGTTGTCTCGCCGCCACCTATAGTAAATTCGCCTTGCAATGTACCTTAACACATTTTTCGCTGCACCAAGTATAAAGTTACCCACACACGAGGCAACATTTGTCGAAACATGGTAATGTTTTGACAAATGTTGCTACGTGTGTGGGGATGTTTCTGGTTGAAATTCTTGTTACCTTTTTGGTTTCTCAAATATCAAACATTTTTGATTTTTTATGTTTCCAAACATAATGTTTCATCGTGTGTGGCGAGGTTGACTGTTTTTTCTTTCTTATTTTGTTGAGAGCAGTTGTTGAGTGAGGTGCTTTTGCAACTCTTGGAGAAAAAAATATGAAGAAATAAATCGGAAAATGGCAACAATTGCAAATTGTGAGAGTTGGAAAACAATTATAATTGAATATAAAATTTTTCCAAATTTATGGGACATAATATATGATAGGTATACAAAGAAAATAAATAATTTTTTGTTTGTGTTTTGTAGTAGTATATTCAAAAAACACGCACTACTGATGTTTCGTTTTTAGTGTCCTCGTCTATGGTAAAAACTGAAACATAAATAGTAACACGTGTTTCGACAAATGGTGCATCGTCTGTGGGTACCATAATATTGAAATAAGATTTTAAGTAAACAACAGAAAAAAATTTGGCAACCATAGTATAATAACTACGAGGTATGTTCATTACTCCTCGTCTCCATGCGCTATCGATTTGAACAAGACATGGACATGAATATAAGTCAACTTTGGCTGACAGTAGTGAAATGTAAAACTCTGCGAAATGGAACGGAATAATTTATTTAGAAGTGTTTTAATGTAGTATTTACACAATAAAATATCTCTATTGGTTTTTGTTCACTTGGCGAACTATTTTGTTCTCCTTACACTTTTCTCTTATTAATTGATTGTAATAGAGAGATTTTAAAGAGAGAGAGTAAACATAACACAACGCTATGCCTGAGTAAACGTGTTTTTATATCGGCTGTCATTCTTTTTACTGAATTTACACTTAATTTCAACTAATAATAGTTGCTTAAATGTGTTGATTATTTATTCAAGTTCTTTTTTTATTAATTTTGATAAATTGATTTAATTTGAGCCGTGGTTCGTGTATTTTTACCTTCTGTAATAAATTGTTGCTGCTGCTGTTTTGTTGCTGCCTTTTACTAGCACATTTCTTTTGGCTGTATACCTTGGGTGGCATTTTTTTTAAATTTGTTGCTGCTGTTACTCAGTTAAGATGCCGGTCACTAAAAGTCATAAATGTGGCGTCTGTGATGTTGCTGTGGGTAAATCTAAGGGCAGTATAATGTGCTCTAGATGTAAGCTGTGGCTTCACCTTCCCTGTGCCAAAGTATCGGAGAAACACTTAGCTTTATTTTGTGAAAAGCCTGATTCTTTTTCGTTCACATGCGCTGCTTGCCTTAGTGTTCATTCTGATGATGATTATTCGCTTAGGGATGAAGTTAGAACTCTGAACAATAACTTTAATGAGTTTATTAAAACTAGTCAGGTGGACCGTGACTCCTTCAAGGAATCCATTACTCAGATACTTGCTGATTTCAGGAGTGAAATTTCCTCATGTATTAAGGATATGAAATCTGATATAATAGGATGCAGTAAGTTAATAAATAATATTGATGCTGAAACCACGACGAAAATTTCTGCCTTAGAAGTTGAGAATGATCGTCTCCATTGCCGTCTTAATCGTGCCGATATTATTCTAAGTGGAATGCCATCTGGCTTCGATGATCTTATGCCGTCTGTTACGTCTCTTTGTTCTTTCTTTGGTTTTACCATTACGAACCATGATATTAATCAAGTTTGCTACATTTTTAATGGAAAACGAGTTCTTATCAGATTCAATAATGTCTCTTTGCGTGACGGAATCATGAGGGAGTACTTTAAAACTAGATCTCTAAAGCTGTCTGATGTTGTTGGGGGTGATATTGGCAGTCGGATTTATCTAAATGAGCACCTGTCGCCCTTGGGCTCACAGCTTCATGTTCTTTGCCTTAAATTGAAGAGACTTAAAAAAATTTCCAAATTTAAAATACTGTATACGGACAAGGTGAAGGCCAAAGTTATATTGTTGGATGGGAAGGTAGTAATCTGTGATGTTGGCGAATGTGCAGCTCTTCTGAATGGAAATGCTTCTCATGTTCTTTAGTAAATTTTATTTTATTTATACAAGGTTGGGTTCTTAAATGTATTTTAACGGATTATCTTTGTCTCTGAAGTTTTTGATTGCCACAATTGGCTTGTTTTATACCTTGGATAATTCGTTAGGATGCATTTTTTTACCTGATTGTTTGTGTTACTTGAATTCTTTAAGTATTTAATTTTTGCTGAGTGTATATTGATCTCGTTTTTATTGTGCTTTGATAGCTGATTTATTTAATGAATTATTTAATGTTTTTATTGATTTTGTTTTATTTTATTTTTAGTGTTCATTGGTTCCCCAACCCAGTTTTTGCAATTTTTAGTTATGTCGTTGAATAATGACAACATTGGTCCTGTTATAAATAGTGGTTCTTCTATTAGATCATCTCTATCTAAGTATTCTGGTATGTTGAAGGTGGCTCATATGAATTGTCAAAGTATTAAACCATGCACTAAAACCTCTAAATTTGATGAGTTCAAGGATATCGTTGGTGGGAGTTTTGATTTGATTGCAATTTCTGAAACCTGGCTAAAACCATACGTTACGAATCGTTCTCTCAGGATATCTGGTTATTCCCTGATTAGGAATGATAGAGTACATAGGCGTGGTGGTGGTGTATGTATTTACGTATCCAATGCTATTAAACATAAAGTTATTTGGGGTATTTCTGAGACTGATTCTTGTGAATCTGTATTTATTGAAGTCTTTCATGAGAATTCCAAAACCTCATTTGGCTGTGTTTATTTGCCTAGTGGTGACCTTGCATCCTTTGAGAACTCCTGTACGGACCTGCTTCTGAGATACTCTAATATTATTATTGTTGGTGATTTCAACTGTAATCTTTTTAATACTGATAGAGCTAATGATGTGAGATATCTCTGTGCTAGATGTAACTTGACGGTTTTTCATAATTCTAAACCAACTCATTTTAATGTTTCTAACCGTTCTACATCTTTATTGGATTTCTGGTTACTGAGTGATTCATCCACTATGAAGTTTTCTAATCAGGTTCAATGCCCTGGCATTTCACACCATGCTTTAATTTTTGCTGTGTTTGGTTTGGATTCGGGTAATCATGTGCAATATATTGAGTACAGAGATTATAATCAGATTTATTGGGATGGTATGTTGTTATTTCTATCGCAATTTGACACCTTGACATTTTTTCATTCCAATGATATTGATCATCTATGTAGGTCTTTGTCTTTCCTCATGGAATCTTTGTTTAACTTTGTTCCTTTAGTTCGCAGGAGGATTTCAAGGGGCACTGATTCTTGGATGGATTCTAGTGCTATAATTTTGGCTAAGTCGTTAAGGGATTTGGCTTACTCTGCCTTTAGGGGTTCCAATTCTGATGAGGACTGGAGAGTATATTGCCGGTATCGTAATCGTGCGAAAAACGTGATTCGGAAGGTTAGGAGAAAATATTTTGCAAAATTGTTTTCTGGTATTGATTCTAGTGCCATGTGGAAAGTTCTTAGGGGTAGTGGATTTACCAGTGATAATGAACTTACACTTCAATTGAATGCTGAAGACATTAACACCCACTTTGTCAATTCTTCTTTTGCCAACTCTGATGACTTGGATTTTGGGATGTTTGTGGATGATGGGTTATTTTCATTTAGATGTATTACTGAGGATGAACTCTTTTTGGCTTTGTGTAAAGTTAGAGCTAGATCTGTTGGTACTGACGGCATCCCTATAACCTTTCTGAAATTAATTTACCCTTATATATCCCATCTTTTAATGTTGCTTATTAACTCAATTTTGATGTCATCGGTTTTTCCAATGGATTGGAAGAAGGCTCGCGTGGTTCCGATTCCAAAAGCTAGAGTGGTGCGTAACATAGATGACCTGAGACCTATTTCGATTTTACCTGCCATATCTAAGGTGGTTGAACATATTATTAAGAATCAAATTCTCTCTTTTGTTCGTAGTAATCTTGCTTCTTCACAGTATGCTTTCCGTTGCGGCTATAATACTACCTCATTGTTATTGAGTTTAACGGATGATATTCGTAGTAACTTTAATAAGGACTACCTGTCGTTACTAGTTTCACTTGATCTGACCAAAGCGTTCAATTCTATAAATTTCAACACTATGATTAGGAAGTTGAGACATAGTTTTAATTTTTCTAAGACTGCTTGTATGTTAATTTACTCTTATCTGTGTGGGAGATATCAGTTTGTGGACTGTGATGGAACATTTTCTGATATGCTTCCTTTGTTATCGGGTGTACCACAAGGTTCGGTTTTGGGACCCTTGCTCTTCATAATGTATGTTAATGATCTTCCTTTTAGTATTGACTCAGGGGTATGTAGGAGTTTCCTTTTTGCGGATGACGTTTTCTTATTATTTAGCTCTCATAGAGATAATACTGACGTTTTGGAATCGAACGTAAATGACAGCTTGTCGCTCTTTTCTCGATGGTCATCTAGAAATTCATTTTTTCTTAATTATTCTAAAACTAAGGCAATAATCTTCGGAAATACGGACTCTGAGTTGAATATTTTAATTGATAATCGAAGGGTTGAATTTGTGAATAGCCTTAAATGCTTAGGCATATTTCTTGATAGAAGCCTTACGTTTGAGAGTCATCTTGTCCGTATACAGTAGAGCTTGGTAAATATTATAGTGCGTTACGTTTATAATGTCCATCGGCGAGTGCACATATCGGAGTACGTTAGGACATTTCTTGGCTGTAGTTTCAGGAAATTCATAAAGTTTCGTTGTTTATTGCTTTTCCATAGAACGATTAGGTTGGGTGTTCCGCGCCGTCTTTGCTCTGAATTTTCTTTTTCACGATCAACCAGGAATCCTCAAATTATTATTCCGAGAATAAGATGTAGTTGGTTTGAGAGATCGTTTATTGTTAGGGTGGCAAGAAGCTGGAACTTTTTGCCTGTCGAGCTTCGTATTTTTTCACATTCTAACAATGCATTTCGTTTGAAACTGCTAATTCACTTTTCTTCTGTTCATTAATTCTTTTGGATTTTTTTTGTATATAGTTGGTATGCGTTATGGTGAAGTTTTCTTTATATATGTATATATACATATGTTATATATATATATATATATATATATATATGTGGATATTTTCTTGGTTTCTTATTATATTTAACTTTCCGGCAATTTTCAGATTTGTTCTTTCATTTTTGGCCTTTTGCGATGCTATTATAACATTGGACTAATTTTGTTTTGTTACTTTCGTTCCTTGGGCTGGGGAGCCAATTACTAAAATTACTAAACTTATTATACTTATCTTTTTGAATATAGTAGTGTTTGTATAAGTTTTATTTTTCATATTATTCAGGTTTTTTTTCTGCATTGTAATGTAAATTTATTGGCCTAATTAGGCTTGTTATATTACTGGTTGAAAATAAATAAATAAATAAATAAATAAATAAATATAAAAATGTCTTTAGAAGCAGCTTAAAAAGAAAATATTAAATTTTCCAGTTTCCAGTCCAATTTCATCAAGTAAAACAGCTGATATATCATAGCATATCATATATACCATTCTTTTATAAAAACATAGACTTTTATTTATAATTATAAACAATAAAACACGATGATTATCAACATTTTATTTTTCCATCCTGGTTGACCATTCGAAGGAAATGCCAATATTTCTCATAAAACCAAAAGCAATCAAATTGGAGGAATGCAACAACTACAATAACCTTCTTTTTATATCAAACTATGGTGAAGGGTAAAATTGATTCAGCAAGAATAGAGAAATTTAACTTGTTTTATTTTTTCTCTATTACATACCTTCTTTGGTAGCATATGGCTTCCATTTTTTTCGAGCAAAAATAAATAATTTTTTTAAAAATAAAAGTTATTCTTTAAAGAAATGTACGAGTTATAATTATTGAGTTGTCTTTAAATATTTTTTTACATGTGTGATCATCATTGGGATATCTTATGCGCAGCTAAATCTATCATTAGATATGGCCAAAAAATGCTAAAAATGATTTAAAATAATGCTAAATTTTTTTAAAGATATTAGTTAAAAATGTATTACCAGTATGAAATTTTATTCGAAACTTAATACATTTTATTGACTTATTTTGTAACGAAATGGAAATAAATTGTTATATTTAAGCCGGTGGCTAGATTTTGGTAAATCATCTGATACATATAAATATGTAGCACAGGTAGTTGATTTATTTCCATGAAATACAAAATATTTTACATCATTTTATTTTTTATAGTTTAAGAAAAGTTAAAAGGTTTAAAATAATTATTTTTTCATCAGTTTACAGCAAACAATTTTTTCAAACATTTACATCATAGAATTTTTATCTTAATACAAAGTGAAATTTCCTTGTACTTTTATGATAAGCGCATTTCTAATATTCCCTGAATATTGTATTTTTTTAACAAGACAGGTAAGATATTTTTTAACATAAGAATTATCCATTTTCATACAAAATTAAATTTTGGGTAAGAGGATAGAAAGGAAAAAACAAAATTAAAAAAAAAACAAGTTGCTTAAATAAAGCAGCTTGCCATTTCAGTTTTTTATTTGCCGGGCACATGCAAATTTATTATCAAAAATTATTTTCGGGAATGAAATATTTTATTAATTAATTCATTTATTAATGATGTGCTAATAATCCCAATTTTTAAATGAAAACACTGAAATTTATTGTTATGGGAAAGCTAGTTTCTATGCGCATTTCGCTGGTTGCTTAGGCCAGCTCGTCAGGAAACTTTTTCCAAAAACTTAAAAAAAGCTAAAAATATTATACAAGTAAGACCATAAAGTGAAAAAGAATTTTAAAACACTCCGGTCTTACATGTAACAATATCAAAGCTTCAACAAAGACACAACAATAAACCTTTTTCATAAAAATATTTTTATTTTATAAGAGTTAAACCCTTCAAATTTCCATACAAAATTCAATATATTGAAAGTTTATAAATTGAATTTTATTGAAAGGACAAGCGAAATTTGTACTTCACAGTTATAAATAACAAAAAATAAAAATAATTAGTATTGTGTTTATTTTATTGAACTGTTAATGGTTTTTAATCGAAATTTCGATATTTTAATCAGACCTAAGTTTATTAAATTTAATTTTCATTAAATTATTTTTATGAAGAAAGGAATTTTACATCATGAAATGAATTAAAATTTATTGATAATTTTTAATTTTTGACTGAGCTGGGAATTGAACCCAGGTTTTCACGGAAGGGTTGCCCATACTAGTTTCGATTGTAACCACACAATCTCTTCAGTGGGGTTTGCCATTTAGCTCTCACCGCAATTTACGACGGATGACATCATTAGTCAAACATCAATCTTTTAACCAAATGGTATTTTACCTGTGTAGATTAAAATTTGCTTCGAATGAATGATTTCCTATTTTAATTGATTTAATTGATGATATTAAAAAAATTTATTATTTTCCGCAATTTTTTTGTGCTTTTGGCGATATGGCGATTGTTATGGCGAAATTGGAAATCGTTGGCGGTATGCATTTTTTTAAATATTTTTTAATTTATAACTTTTTCTCTTGTTTGTAAATTGTATTTTATATTTATAATTGTTATTATTACTATTTCAAAATTGTTATATTTGAAATATTTTGTGATATTATGGCGTATTAATATTATGACGAATATAAACCAATTCGTATTTCAGCCCGTACAGTCAATGGGCAAAAAGTATATGACTGACAGTCAAAGGTTTATTTAAAAAATAAAAATTGTGCCAAATCATTATCTTAAATTAACACGAATTTCTTATAGTAAACTCCATAAATTCTAAAATCATACAGCCATGTCACAGAGTACAATTCCGCTCGGAACCGACTAAAACATATTTGGATATTGATAGAAAGTATATTTTGATAGTTTTTTGACCTTTAAAGTACAGAAAACACCCATTCCTTAATGAAAATAAACATGGTTTAATTCCGCAAAGTTTTTTCGTAATTTTCTGAAGCACAAAAATACGTATGAATTTTGTTTCCGAACGGAATTGTACTCTGTGACATGGCTGATAGATTATATATCAATTTATTTTCCAAAAATCTTTAAAATTTCTATGTGTATTTCAATATATTAAAATATACTACTAGAAATAATGTAAATTTAAAAAATTTTACTTATATTCAAGTTTTTAGAAACACTAAAACTACTTTTGTGTACTTTTTCAGTCATGTTCTGATATCGATTCCGCAGTGTATGAAATTATAAAAATTAATAAAAAGTTCTCATCGATTAAAACTTCATTTGATTTCAGTTTCAGAACATGGTCGTTTCTTATATAAAAATCACATCTGGCAATTTTTTTCTTAAAAAAAATCTTGAAAAATATCCGGTAGCTGTTTTGAAAGCGATTTTTTGTTTTCGATATAGTATAAAAACTTCCGTTCATTTAAAACAAATAACGAGAAAATCGTAGTACAAAGTATATTTTATTCTAAGTCGTAAATTATTTCCTTCGAATCATAATACGCGATAAACAAAAACGTTAAAAATTAAAAAAAAAACCAAGTGTATCAATATAAACACATTCATACGTATTTTATATTTAAAAAAAAGTAACCAAAATGAAAAAAAATATTCGCATCTCCACATTGAGAAAAAAAAATATTAATTTTGGTTAGAAATAACCAAAAACGGCAGCCCTGGTTTTGAAACTTTAAATATCAAAAATTGTTGATATTTGCGAAACCAAAAAGGTAACAAGAATTTCAACCAGAAACATCCCTTCACACGTAGCAACATTTAATGAAGCATGCCCATGTTTCGACAAATATTGCCTCGCCTGTGGGTAACCGTACATTGTAAACGGGCCTTTCATATGCTACTATAGTATACTTCGTATTCCCAAAAACAAAGTCTGTAACTAGTAAATTTGCCTTGGTCTGGCATTTTTAAAATTTCGCAAAAAAAAAAAAATAATAATAATAATAAATTGGTAGTTGACAGAAAATAACTACATAAATTAACAATAAAAATTATTTAAAAAATTCTACAATATGGACCTCGATAGTCCGGATGTAGAAAAGGAATTTCCTGGTTTGTATGCCTCTGAGGTCGTAGAAGGTGGAAAATCCAAGAAAAATAAAGACGAAAGTGATTGTAAGTACCCACACATTCAACAAAATTAGAAACAAATTAAGAGAAAATGCTTTGTTATTAAATTTAAACAAACAAAAAAATATAAAATAGATAGTGAAGGCGACCATGATAAGGTCAGTAAAAAGGATTTATTGATCGGAAGACGCAAGGATAAGAAAGACAAAAGCAAAGATCGAGGTTATGCTGCTTTGGAAGGCGAGAGTTCGCCGGAAGAAGAACTAGATGCTAAGTAAAAAAAAAAATTATTTAAAAATATTTTTATCTCATGACTTTATTTTGCGCTAGAAGTCCCTCCAAATCCAAAAAATCCAAAGCCTTTAAATTCACCTCATCCAAATCTAAAGATAAGCGTGAAAAGTCTCGCGACAAAGAAAAACTCGACAAGGAGCTTAAAGAAGAGGAAAAACAGAAGGAAAGAGATAGAACTGATAAGGATAAACACGGTGAAAAGGAAAAAGACAAAGAGAAGGACAAGGAAAAGGAGCACAAGAGAAAAGATAAGGACAAGAAAGAAAAAGATAAAAAGGATAAATCTAAAGATAAAGATAAAGAAAAGGAGCGCAAGGATAAAAAGGATAAGGGCAAACAATCCAGCATTAGTTCAGAAGAAGTACTTGAAGTGGGTTCTCCTGTCTTTGGTGTATCCGTTAGTTTAGCTACGGAGCGTAGCCGATGTCATGATGGCATTGAATTGCCATTGGTAGTACGAGATTGTATAGACTATTTGCAAGAATATGGCCTTAAAAGTGATCAAATATATCGTGTGGATCCAATGAAGTCCAGACTTTTATACTTTAAACGTTTGTATAATAACCGTGAACGTCAACCAGAAATAGATGTTTTAGACATACCGACTGCTTGTGGTTTATTGAAGTTATTTTTAAAGTAAGTATTCTGTATTATTTATTAATTGTACAAAATTTATTTTTCTGAAAATTGTTCTTGTATTTTCCCAAAAATCAAAATTTTTGAAGTTTGAAGTTTTGAAGTCACAAATTTTAAAAAAATGTATGCTTTAAAAAACTTTTAGTTTTCTATAGTTTTTATTTTTTACTTTAGCAATTTCTTTCAGAGTTACGAATTTAATTTAATTTTAGCTAAATTCCTCCTCCCCTTATGTCGCTTCTATCCGGGATAGATTCCGCGATACCGCTAAGCGGTCCTGGGTGGATGGAAAGGATTGCAGGTTGTCTAGGGCATTTTGGCCCGTATTATATGCAAAGGCAACCAAGGTTTTGTTAGGCTTGGATAGGAGTGGTCTCAGGACTTGTATAGGGTTTTTGACGGGTAATTGTTCTGTTAGAGGTTTTCCGGGTAAATAGGACAATACCATACCGGACTTCTGCAGATTATGCAAGGTGCTGAGAAGCTAGAGACGATTGAGCATGTACTGTGCCACTGTCCTAGGATACAGGGTCTCAGGCAGAAATGGCTAGGAGATAGGTTAAAAGACGAACTGGAAAGTATCGCTGGATGTAATCCAGTCGATCTACTGGATTTTGTCAGGAAAATAGGCCGGTTATTTATGATGAGGGGACCCCTACAAAAAACGAGACTACTCTATACATGCGTGTATGGACTACTCCATAAGGGAGTAGGACTACTCCAATAAATAACCTAAATTTATGTAAAAACATACTCCAATAATTTACATTGCGATGTCCTAGGGCTGGACCACGTAACCCAGCTATGCATTACAAAGGAGTAGTTTTAAAACTACTCCATTGTATACACAAGAGGGTTAGTTTTAACATGTCGTTAAAAAACGAAGACATGTCGTCTCACTACAAACACTTTTTAACAATGACATGGTCCATGCTTGCAGTCCATGGAGTAGTCCATTTAATCAAATTGGATCAGGTGGTCCAATATTATTTGCAGGTCTGTAGAGAGAGTAGCTTTCTCTACCTATTTATCTCAATTCTACATATAAATTGCTGCTTCTCTCTTTCTTTATGTTCTTGTTATTTAAGGTTCTAATGTACTCATTTTTTGGAACTAAAAAATTTTTTTCCTTTTCTTAACCATGTATAAGACAACAAAGCTTAAATGTTAGATATTATATATTATTACTTTTATTCTTGTTTATTTTTTTATTAATAACTGAAGTTTCTTATTTAGTTAGTAGCTTTTATTAACCATAAAGGCCTTGAGAATTAGGTTTTGTAATTAAATAAATAAAAATAAATATCTGCAAACTAAATAAGCTACCATTCCATATTAGTAACTTTCGATACTATCAGGTTTTGCCGTTGTTTTGTGCACCATAAAATATTCAGAATTTGAATTTGTTTTAGCAATTTACGGTTTTTGCAATGTTATCGACGAAATCATCTCACTCTTATAGTTTTTACTAATCGTCGACGTTTGATCTACATATATTGAACCACGTAAATGGGAAACAAAATGGTATGTAAGGGACCGCACGCTATTATATTCCAAATTGCTTGACTCATATTTGAACTGGCAATAAATTGTTTTATTTTAGCAAATCCCTAAAAGACTTTCTTAAATTTCGTAGTTTGCAAACGCAAAACTACACTTGAAATAAACTTACTGCTGTAGTAGCATTCGTAGCGTTTGTTGCCTATTTACGTACCGGAGTGCTTTAGTATGAAACGAAAGCAACCCGAGAGCAAAAAGGTATCGTATGGCCAGATTGTTGGCGGTGCTGGCATGCTGGCGTAAGTCCGGCTAGGGCTCGCCGTATTGGGGTGGTTCTTGCCAACCCATCAAGGCCAATATCTACTACTTACAAAAAAAAATCATGCCAGTCTATTGGATAACCAAAAAGAGAACTTATTTTGAATTGAAGGGGACCCGAAACGAACTTGTAGCTACTATTGTTACACCTAACCGTTTTTACTTGTAGTCCAGTATACTCACTCACTATCCTCTTGCACTCCCTTGTTCCTTTGATTTGGTTTTGGCGGATGTTATGCCAACTCGGTTCCCTCCCACCTGAAGTCCAATCAGACTTCGCCTTGACGACCTGTAATAGAATTTTGTTTTTCAGATTGTCCCTATTTCCCTCCGTTTACCTTACCTTCACCTTCCCATTAACGGCCCACTAGTGAGCTTACTCACTCATTTCAACTAAAATTACAACGACTGGCAACTTGTTTCAAATTTCATTACAGTATCCAGTATAATTTATTTAATTCAAAAACAGGTTCTTATCTCTATAAAACAATTTTTATATTTCTTTTTCTTATCTAATTACAATTGTTAAAGTTAGGTTACATACTACCATGTTCAAGAAAATTTCGACCTCAATCTTAAATTAATATTGTCCGTTCGATGCCTATCACTATTTAGATATAATATACATATATACATCAGCCTATATACATATGTATATACCCCTATATATGGATAGCTATATACACCCACATGCATAAACACACTCATATGCCGGTTTTAGGCGTATGTCTTAATCCACACGCCTACACCAAGAAAAAAAAAATGTATTTCAAATTATTAAATTCAGATTATAAATTCCCCTTTGATTGCGGGTTCTTTCTATTTCAACGTAAATATACAAAAAGGTAAAAAGTTTTCTTTGTTTTACCAATACAAGATTGAGGACAGGACTTTACGGATTCATGTCTTTAAAGTACCTTTTATATATTTATTTATTTTATTTATTTATTTAATATATATCCCCGTTTGTTTTTTTTTTTTTGTTGTTTTCTTTTTTTTTTTTTGATGTATTTCCTATTCGGACTGCTAACAATATTGAAAATTGACGTAAAAACAACAAAAAAAAAAATTCAATACCGTTAGATCGGTACGTTTTTGATTTCAATGAATACCACCAAACGAGTTTCGTATTTTAAAATCACCAAATACTCGTATTTTAAGGTTTTCAGCCAACTATAAAATTCACTTTAAAAACGCTTTAAGACGATACCAAAGATACCTGTTCTGAATGCTGTATTTTCACCTTTTACTTATTTATTTTATTTTTTTTTTTTTTTTTATATGATTATTACGTTAATACACCTCCGCGTATATGTGTCTATGCATGGGTATACTTATGTATATTTACCCACATATATATGTATAAATACATACACATATATATATATATGCGTATCTCAACGTACGGGCACGTGTTTAAATTGTTCTTCTACGATAAGGAAAACTTTGTTATACTCTGGGGCAAAGGCCCCCTACGAAGATCTATAGGCCTGAGCTCAACCCTATGCTACACGCGCACCTGGACTCTACTCCAGGGACTGCTCGAGAGTATAGTACTTAAACAGTGTTCCCTATTAGACCCGACAATAATAAAAAAAAGGAATGAATATATATATACTTAAATAGATATATACACATATATATAGGTAATCATTAAAGCCTGTATTCATAAAAATATTTTAAATTTAAAAAAAGGTTTGCCAAATAAATTTTCTATGAACATTTTCCTAATTAAACGTTTGTTAAATTTAATAATCGTTTATGAATACGGGGGTAAATGAAAAAAATAAATAGGTCACCGTCGTCCGTACTTTAGGTCTACGTCAGAAACCAAAAAAAAAACACAATACCTGGACCTGGTCTGGGACTTTGCGGCTGATACCTGCTATACCGTCGTGGGTGCACTGCGGCGAACGCCTTCTATACGATGGCCGTGACGGTCGCTAAATCTCTTGCTGTCCCGGATGTTGTTGTTGTAGTAAGGTGGCTGGCTAAATTTGCGGCTGACAATCCCGGATGTAGTTTTCCTTTTCGTCCGTGGTACTATGATACTTGTTGGGTTGAGGACTAGGGTTGATGTTGTTGTTGTTTTGTTGGCTACTAGATCCTAGCCTTTTGTTGTGGATTAATCTGCTTTCTTGACCGACAGCTTCTTTGATGTTTATACTTCTTTTTGCACATAAGGTTGTCGTTTAATACTCCCTCGGTTTAATCTGTTTACCAACCCACTACCATAACGATTGGATTCACCTTGGATTTTTCAAGCCTTTTTAAATGTTTTCAGCTTTTCTTGATAATTTTAACAGGCGAATATCTGTCTGTAGCCTTTTTTTCACATATGCATACCTTTTTTTCTATTTTGGTTTAATTGGTTTTGCTAAAATTTAAGTTCTAATTTTCATCTAAGCCGGGTTTTTTCCTTTTTGTTCCCCGCACTTTTTTTCTTTAAAACAATACCACAGGTTCCTTCCAAGATTTTTGGTTTCCAATGAGATTGAATAACATTCTCATATCAGTTCGCCGTTGCTTAAGAATCTTCTTTTAGTTTTGGCTAAGGAAGATGAATTTTGCCTTTTCCCCCGTTTGGGGATTTAGTTTTGGTTGTGGTTTACTTACTTTTTAGAATATACTTTGGACTACAGACAGTGCTGGTGGTGGACGCTTTATTTAACCAGTATTTTTGCGACGCTTTATAGGTTACCTCTCTGGGGTTGTTGGTCACCGACCGGAGGGTTATGAAGAGCCCTAGCTGCTATATTTGGGCCACTATCGCTTCGGTTACCTGGAGAAGTGGTTGTAATGAAAGATGTTGTATGCCTCGGTTGAGTGCTGTTCCTGCGACTACCCGTGCTGTTTTCTACTCGTTCATTTCCTGGTTTATTCCGATTTTGGTGTAAAACGCCAAACGTAACGAGTGTGGGTGTGCATACGAAAACGTCGAAATAGAAAATGGCCGCCAAAATTTTCTTGGCAAGAATTGCGATGTAATTTTCTTTTCAAGTCTTTCTTCTCACACTTTTTACACTCTGACACGAAATTGCCTTAAAAGGTGTAGTTTTAGTGGTTCAATTTAATTCTTTAATTAATATTTAGCTCTTCGCCTTTTTTTTTGCTACAACTCCGCGAATCTAAATATTTAAACGGTTTAAAATTTTGCTGTTAGCAGCACAAAACAACGAGGAACACTCTTTACCACGTTCTCGACTCTATTTCGCAAACCAAAATCAACCCGCTATATCTGGTGTTTTTCCTTTTATACTGGCTCGTGCCATTTTCTTTTACCATTTTTTTTTCCACTTTAGTTATGGCGCGTGCCTAGCGTTGGTCCAGTTTCGTTCAATTAGAGCTGTATTTTATAGGCATACCAACACAACCTTGTTTTCTGCTACTTTGCTAAAGCAGGGAGGTATAACAAAAAAAAAACGCTAAAATTATGACAACAGTATGTCATGACGTGAAGAGCAACAGGTGTTCCACCACAAAGTCAACTCTTTTTGCGTAACCTGTGAAGCCACAAAGAGTTGAGCGATGTTTACCTTAAGGAATCTTGCCAGGACTAAGAACACCAATGAATTTGCAACCCTCGCCCAACTCCTTGGCGTGAGATACCCCTTACAATTTCCCCGGAGGGTTCTCGACCCTCTGACGAAAATCACCAGGACTAGAAACACCAGAGAATTGAAACTACTGTTTCAAATCCTTGGCATGAAACACCCCTAACGGCTTCCCCTGGAGGTTCTCTACCTCATAAAGGCTATTTCCCACTGACCGAATAATTCGACATTTAAGAAATTTCCTTGCGAGTTTTGCATTGAAGTTGTTTTTAAAGTCGCTTTGTTGAAAATTGCGTCGGTACACCTCTTGTCCCGGTATATATTTCACTTGTCGGCAGCGGACATTATAAGTTTTTACATTCCGCAAATAGGCTTTATGCAGATTTTCCCTGATTTGCTTTCTTATTAAATCGACTTTAATCGGCGGTGGCAGGACGTTTAATTCGGGATCGTCGAGGCTTTGCAACCTTTTGGCTAATTTATAAATGCTTCCGTGTGAAATCATGTTCATTCCGAACAGGGCGAAATATGGTGTTACACCAATGGATGTTTGTATAGACGAACGCATTGAAAATTCAATCTCGGACAAGTACTTATCCCATTCCGTGTGATCTTCTTGTAGATAAGATCTTATCGCCGCCAGGATGGTTTGGTTCACCCGCTCGGAGGCGTTTGCCTGTGGTGAGTGGGTAGCGGTCCGCATGTGGGTAATTCCGAAGTTTTTCACCATATCCTGAAATTCCTTGCTAATGAATTGCTGCCCATTGTCAGACACCAGGGACTCGGGCGTGCCGAATTTATGGAAAACTTCAGAGATTAAGAACCTAATTACGTTTCGAGCGTTTGCCTTGTTCATGGCCTTTAAAAGTACAAACTTAGTTAAGTGATCTAACACGATAAATATATAGCTATTACCGTTTTTGGAACGGGGGTATGGTCCCAAGAAGTCTACAAAGATTCTCTGGAATGGACGCACCGTCTGCGACTCTGCCCCCATTGGTGGTCTTAACGTCCGGTTTGCTGGTTTAGTTTCCTTGCATACCTGACAGTTGTTTATAAATGAACGAACGTGAGAATTAAGATTTGGCCAATAAAAGTATTCCTTGATTCTGCTTAAAGTTTTACCGAAACCTCCATGGGAAGATTGAGGTGGATTGTGGCATTTTTCTATTACCTCCGCTGTTAGGTTTAAGGGAATCCATAACTTCCACGCAAAATCCTCATGCAATGGATTACCATCATATGGTACCGTACGCTTATAGACAAAATTATCAACGACTTTGACGTCCGGCAGTTGATCAGAGTTTTCGGTAACGTTGGCGATTAAGTATTTGTAATCTTGACTTTTAAAATGCTCAGAGTCCAGGTCAATGAAATTGTTTGTGTTTGCAGTTACTTCTTCCATATTGTATCGGGATAAGGTATCGGGTACAATGTTCTTCGCTCCGGGTCGGTGCTCTATCTCAAATGCAAACGATTGAAGATGTAGGCTCCATCGAGCGAGTCTGCCGCTGAGGTCTTTGTGTCCCATCAACCATTTCAGGCTACTGTGGTCGGTAATGACTGTAAAAGTCATGAGCTCGATATACGGTCGGAATTTCTTTATAGCCAGGACCACGGCCAAGCACTCTCTCTCCGTCACCGAGTAATTTTTCTGGGCTGGTGTTAGCTTGTGAGAGAAAAAGGCGATAGGATGTTCCCCTGCGATCTCATCCTTTTGGAACAATACGGCCCCAATACCTATATCTGAGGCATCGCACTGCACATAAAACGGTTTCTGGAAATCTGGGTGGACTAGGACTGGACTGGTAGTGAGCGCAATCTTTAGTTGATCAAACGACTTTTTCGCCTCGTCGGGGAAGCTAAACGATTTCCCCTTCTTAAGAGTGTTAAATATAGGTGCGGATATTGTGGCGTAGTCTGGAATGAAACGCCGATACCAGCCAGTGGCTCCCATGAAGCTGCGTACCTGCCTAGCCGTTTTCGGGTAACTATATTGCAAAATGGTTTTAACCCTTTCCGGGTCTGGTTTTAACTCACCCCCTCCCACTATGTAGCCTAGGTACCTCAATTCCCTGAAACAAAACTTCGACTTTGCGACATTAATGGTCAAACCCGCCGATTCCAGACACTCAGACACCCGTCTAAGCAACTCCAGGTGAGTTCCAAAATCTGGTGACACCACTAGAAGGTCATCCAGATAGACAAAGACTCTATCGCGAAGTGCACCAGGGATCACTTTATCCATTAAACGACAAAGCCTTTGGGCAGCGTTGCACAACCCAAAAGGCATTACCGTAAAATGGTAGAGTGGTCTGCCAGGCACCGTGAAGGCAGTCTTCTCTCTACTGGAGACCTCTAGTGGTATCTGCCAGAATGCGTCCTTAAGGTCGACGCTTGATATATAATACGTGTCTCCTAACCGGCTGAGCAGGCCTTCGATATGCGGCAGAGGATAGGCGTCCTTGACCGTGAGGGCATTGAGCTTACGAGCGTCCAGGCACAACCGATTCTTCTCGCCCTTGCGGACGAGAGTAACCGGATGGCTCCAAGGACTCTCGCTCGCCTCAATGACCCCAAGGCCAAGCATCCGATCCAGCTCTGCGTACATCAACTCCTGCACAGCTGGCGAGACTGGGTAATGCCGGTCCTTCACTGGAGCTGCTTCGCGGGTGTCGATTGTATGGACCTCCAGACGAGTTTGCCCAAGACCGCGCTTAGTGCAACACGGGAAACCTGTTACCACCCTATCCAAAGACCTTTTCTGCTCCGTAGTCAAGGAATGAGCCTTGATCGTGTCGGCTGCTTCTTCCGACTCCACGCATAGGCTGACTCCATTAGTGGTTAAACTATCAACGTTCGCAAACAGATTAAACTTCCTCATAAAATCTACCCCTAGAAAAAGCGGTCGATTTAATGAGGGAACCAGATAAAACACGATTTCCTCACACCTTTTGTTAAATTCTATCCTAACTTTGATCCGACCTACAATCTTGTGCGGACTACCATCTGCCGTCTTTATGAAAGAGAAAAATGCCCCGACCGGCAGGTTAGCCCTCTCAACTAGTTCCAGACAACCTTTTCCCAGACATGTTACCGTAGCCCCACTGTCGAGTAAACCATCAACTTCCTCACCCCCAATCCTAATCTTCACATAGTATCGCAAGTCATCCCCCTCGTATAGCGACGCCGACATTATTTCCTTCCGCGTCCTTTTTCTCTCTTTGTACCTTTCCCTTGCCCTTTTAACTCGATTTGATAGCTGTCCAAAAATCCTCCGCTTTGCCTCTTCATATTCTTTGATTCTCTGGTGTAATGGTTTCAGGGATCGAACCGTTGGTTCCCTATGATCAATTTTCCTTTCGGCGGTGTTGACAATAATTTTAATGGGTTCTTTTGGTGCGTCGTCTGTATATTCCTTATCAGCTGGGCCTAGGTTTGCGTTGAACGCGTCTCCCCAGTCCGAGGCGTGTTCGGCGGCAAGTTTCCCTGGCACTTGGGACACTTCGGGGTCACGACATTGTCACGCCCGCACCTAAAGCAGAAAATCCGACGATTAGGTGAAGGACAGTCCACAAAACTATGGCCAATTTGCTTGCAATTCCAGCAAGTGTACCGAGTATTCGACGATATGGCCTCGACTTCCGCGTTCGGCGCTGAGGTATTCTCTTCCCCATACTCTAATTCGTGCACGCGCTGAGCAGCTAAGGGACGTGGGTGGAATGACTGCCTTTGGCTGGACAATAAGTTTTCAGCCCGTTTGGCTTGCAGACAAAAATCATTTAAACTGTTAATATTTACTGAAAACAGCAAGTGTGAAAGTGATGGTTTTAAATTGGACTTCATAATTTCGGTCAGCTCCCTCTCAGAGTAGGGTGACCGCTGCTGGTTACGAAGCTTCATTACGGAGTTATAGAAGTCCTCAAAAGACTCTTGTGGCAACTGTCGACGGTCCATAATCTTCTTTTGTAGATGGAACTCACTCTCATACCTCCGGTACTGAGTTAAGAACGCCCTCTCTAAATCCTCCCAGGTCTGAATTGGTGTTAACTTCCGTACGTTCCAGTACCAGTCAAGCGCCTGGCCCTCCAACAACAAATGAAAACTGCGGCGTATGTCGTTAAACGTGCAATTGTAATCTTGTCTTAATACGTCCACTCGAAAAATAAAATCCTCCGCACTCATTGATTTAGTAGTGCCATCAAATTTAACACCCCATTTCGATAAATCGAGTTTACGTTGTGCTGAAAAACCAAAGTCCGGAGGTAGACTCGAAGCTGGAGAAGAATGCGCGGCAAAAGCGTGTGCTGGCTGAGGCGCGGCGTTTGGTGGCGGGACCCTCGCATAAACAGGTACTTGTTGGTTATTACACGGCAGTTGTGAACTCGGATGTGCATTTAGCGGCGGCAAGTTGCTTGGTAGTTGTTGTTGTGGACGATTACGCGTATCCTGTGGTGGACCACGCGTGGACGAAGGCAGCCCACCCCCGTTGCGTGTTGGCAGATTCGGGACGTTACCGGTAGGGTTGGCTTGACCGGCTGATAGCCGATTAAGGGATCGCCCGATTTCCTGCTGCATTTGTAGCTGCAACTCTTGAATCCTCCTGGCAAAATCTTCCTGTATGGAGCGTATAATATCCTCTCTCACGCCTAAATTGCTGTGCGGTTGGGGGACTTGAGCGGCGGCGGCGTTGTTACGGTAATCCAGCTGTACGTTCCGAGCTGTAATGCTGCTAAACTCTGGGGCAGTTATCGAACTGTCGGAGATATGCGACTGGTCTGAGATTCCTCCCTGGTCTTGGGCAAGGGACATGAACTGCTGGACGGCTGGTGTCATGGTGGTCATGGACGTAGCGATGTTGGTCGTATTCGGGGCTGGAAAATTTGGTACGGCTATGGACGCCCTTGGTTCCCCTGTGGATCGCGGTGCATCCTCCATATTAGCGTACGTATGGCTGTCTTCGCTTTCAAAGTTTAAAAGATTTCGGCCCGATCGCGTCAAAACCATAACAATTACGAAGGAAAGACTTCTGTTTCGGTCAGCAACCAAAAAGAGAAAGAAATTATCTCGATGGCTGCCTCAGCGTACCAACAAGGTGGAGCAAGATCACAACCAAACTAGTTATGTAGTCGCGAAAAGAAAAGCAAAGAAGGAAAAAAGTTTAACCGGGCTGGTATTAGCTAGCACTTGAGCAGCAGCGAGGCTAGAAAAAAACTCACAGAAAGGCCGAAAGCAAAAACTAAAAATAACAAGTCGTAAGATTTGAAAACGTAGCAGACAAACGAAATGTCGAATTAGACAAAAAAAAAAAAATTTAGCAAAAAAAAATTAAATAAACCCGTAAAAGCCGGAGAATTTGAACAAAAATTTATAATTTAAATTCGGAAATCCAAAAAAAAAAAAAAAAAAATATAAATAATAATAAGGAAATTAAAGTAAAATATAATAAAAACAGTATAAAATACTACAATTAATAAAAATTGTATCATATAACAACAAAATTATGGTTGACTTTAGCCACCCAAAACCTAAACAAATTTAATTTTTAAGAGATAACACCGGAACAAGTTACTGGGATTCAATGGGGTTTTCAGGTGATGGTAAAGTAAACGGAACGAATTATCGCACTCAAAAGGTAACAAAAAGCAGGAATTTGTCGAAAATCTTCAAACACATTCCGCCCGTTGCGGCTGAATATATACCTACGTAGGTATAAATGCGTTTTACGGTATACTGGAGCTGACAAAAACTGGGAAATAAAACTGAAATTTAAATACGTATAAAAAAAACTTTAAATTGTAATCCCTAAATCCTATCCCGTTAATAGCGATGAAATGACGTTGTGTAGTTCCCCAACGAGATCAGACTACTTTGAGATCCATCATCAAAGATTACTCCATTCAAACTACCAAAAAAAAAAATAACAACCTTTGCCTTCGCAGCGCGGAAGAAGTTTAATAGCCCCTCTTTCGGGAATTACAGGCCAAGGTATGTTATTTCAAAAAAAAAACTATTGTTCTGAAATTGAACTAATTCTTCCCTTCCCCTAAACAGATTACCCTACCCTTAAGCCAGTGCGGCTACGCGTCAAGGACTCTTGGACCGCTTTAACGGGACCTACACTAGTTGAAAGCTAGAAGTCTGTTTAAACAGAAACGAAAAACGATAAAAGTTCACTTCGGGCCCCACGTTGGGCGCCATTTTTGTAGTAGCATTCGTAGCGTTTGTTGCCTATTTACGTACCGGAGTGCTTTAGTATGAAACGAAAGCAACCCGAGAGCAAAAAGGTATCGTATGGCCAGATTGTTGGCGGTGCTGGCATGCTGGCGTAAGTCCGGCTAGGGCTCGCCGTATTGGGGTGGTTCTTGCCAACCCATCAAGGCCAATATCTACTACTTACAAAAAAAAATCATGCCAGTCTATTGGATAACCAAAAAGAGAACTTATTTTGAATTGAAGGGGACCCGAAACGAACTTGTAGCTACTATTGTTACACCTAACCGTTTTTACTTGTAGTCCAGTATACTCACTCACTATCCTCTTGCACTCCCTTGTTCCTTTGATTTGGTTTTGGCGGATGTTATGCCAACTCGGTTCCCTCCCACCTGAAGTCCAATCAGACTTCGCCTTGACGACCTGTAATAGAATTTTGTTTTTCAGATTGTCCCTATTTCCCTCCGTTTACCTTACCTTCACCTTCCCATTAACGGCCCACTAGTGAGCTTACTCACTCATTTCAACTAAAATTACAACGACTGGCAACTTGTTTCAAATTTCATTACAGTATCCAGTATAATTTATTTAATTCAAAAACAGGTTCTTATCTCTATAAAACAATTTTTATATTTCTTTTTCTTATCTAATTACAATTGTTAAAGTTAGGTTACATACTACCATGTTCAAGAAAATTTCGACCTCAATCTTAAATTAATATTGTCCGTTCGATGCCTATCACTATTTAGATATAATATACATATATACATCAGCCTATATACATATGTATATACCCCTATATATGGATAGCTATATACACCCACATGCATAAACACACTCATATGCCGGTTTTAGGCGTATGTCTTAATCCACACGCCTACACCAAGAAAAAAAAAATGTATTTCAAATTATTAAATTCAGATTATAAATTCCCCTTTGATTGCGGGTTCTTTCTATTTCAACGTAAATATACAAAAAGGTAAAAAGTTTTCTTTGTTTTACCAATACAAGATTGAGGACAGGACTTTACGGATTCATGTCTTTAAAGTACCTTTTATATATTTATTTATTTTATTTATTTATTTAATATATATCCCCGTTTGTTTTTTTTTTTTGTTGTTTTCCTTTTTTTTTTTTGATGTATTTCCTATTCGGACTGCTAACAATATTGAAAATTGACGTAAAAACAACAAAAAAAAAAATTCAATACCGTTAGATCGGTACGTTTTTGATTTCAATGAATACCACCAAACGAGTTTCGTATTTTAAAATCACCAAATACTCGTATTTTAAGGTTTTCAGCCAACTATAAAATTCACTTTAAAAACGCTTTAAGACGATACCAAAGATACCTGTTCTGAATGCTGTATTTTCACCTTTTACTTATTTATTTTATTTTTTTTTTTTTTTTTATATGATTATTACGTTAATACACCTCCGCGTATATGTGTCTATGCATGGGTATACTTATGTATATTTACCCACATATATATGTATAAATACATACACATATATATATATATGCGTATCTCAACGTACGGGCACGTGTTTAAATTGTTCTTCTACGATAAGGAAAACTTTGTTATACTCTGGGGCAAAGGCCCCCTACGAAGATCTATAGGCCTGAGCTCAACCCTATGCTACACGCGCACCTGGACTCTACTCCAGGGACTGCTCGAGAGTATAGTACTTAAACAGTGTTCCCTATTAGACCCGACAATAATAAAAAAAAGGAATGAATATATATATACTTAAATAGATATATACACATATATATAGGTAATCATTAAAGCCTGTATTCATAAAAATATTTTAAATTTAAAAAAAGGTTTGCCAAATAAATTTTCTATGAACATTTTCCTAATTAAACGTTTGTTAAATTTAATAATCGTTTATGAATACGGGGGTAAATGAAAAAAATAAATAGGTCACCGTCGTCCGTACTTTAGGTCTACGTCAGAAACCAAAAAAAAAACACAATACCTGGACCTGGTCTGGGACTTTGCGGCTGATACCTGCTATACCGTCGTGGGTGCACTGCGGCGAACGCCTTCTATACGATGGCCGTGACGGTCGCTAAATCTCTTGCTGTCCCGGATGTTGTTGTTGTAGTAAGGTGGCTGGCTAAATTTGCGGCTGACAATCCCGGATGTAGTTTTCCTTTTCGTCCGTGGTACTATGATACTTGTTGGGTTGAGGACTAGGGTTGATGTTGTTGTTGTTTTGTTGGCTACTAGATCCTAGCCTTTTGTTGTGGATTAATCTGCTTTCTTGACCGACAGCTTCTTTGATGTTTATACTTCTTTTTGCACATAAGGTTGTCGTTTAATACTCCCTCGGTTTAATCTGTTTACCAACCCACTACCATTACGATTGGATTCACCTTGGATTTTTCAAGCCTTTTTAAATGTTTTCAGCTTTTCTTGATAATTTTAACAGGCGAATATCTGTCTGTAGCCTTTTTTTCACATATGTATACCTTTTTTTCTATTTTGGTTTAATTGGTTTTGCTAAAATTTAAGTTCTAATTTTCATCTAAGCCGGGTTTTTTCCTTTTTGTTCCCCGCACTTTTTTTCTTTAAAACAATACCACAGGTTCCTTCCAAGATTTTTGGTTTCCAATGAGATTGAATAACATTCTCATATCAGTTCGCCGTTGCTTAAGAATCTTCTTTTAGTTTTGGCTAAGGAAGATGAATTTTGCCTTTTCCCCCCGTTTGGGGATTTAGTTTTGGTTGTGGTTTACTTACTTTTTAGAATATACTTTGGACTACAGACAGTGCTGGTGGTGGACGCTTTATTTAACCAGTATTTTTGCGACGCTTTATAGGTTACCTCTCTGGGGTTGTTGGTCACCGACCGGAGGGTTATGAAGAGCCCTAGCTGCTATATTTGGGCCACTATCGCTTCGGTTACCTGGAGAAGTGGTTGTAATGAAAGATGTTGTATGCCTCGGTTGAGTGCTGTTCCTGCGACTACCCGTGCTGTTTTCTACTCGTTCATTTCCTGGTTTATTCCGATTTTGGTGTAAAACGCCAAACGTAACGAGTGTGGGTGTGCATACGAAAACGTCGAAATAGAAAATGGCCGCCAAAATTTTCTTGGCAAGAATTGCGATGTAATTTTCTTTTCAAGTCTTTCTTCTCACACTTTTTACACTCTGACACGAAATTGCCTTAAAAGGTGTAGTTTTAGTGGTTCAATTTAATTCTTTAATTAATATTTAGCTCTTCGCCTTTTTTTTTGCTACAACTCCGCGAATCTAAATATTTAAACGGTTTAAAATTTTGCTGTTAGCAGCACAAAACAACGAGGAACACTCTTTACCACGTTCTCGACTCTATTTCGCAAACCAAAATCAACCCGCTATATCTGGTGTTTTTCCTTTTATACTGGCTCGTGCCATTTTCTTTTACCATTTTTTTTTCCACTTTAGTTATGGCGCGTGCCTAGCGTTGGTCCAGTTTCGTTCAATTAGAGCTGTATTTTATAGGCATACCAACACAACCTTGTTTTCTGCTACTTTGCTAAAGCAGGGAGGTATAACAAAAAAAAAACGCTAAAATTATGACAACAGTATGTCATGACGTGAAGAGCAACAGGTGTTCCACCACACTGCCTGTCCCACAAATTTTAAAATATTGTTTTTTGTTTTAAATATAAGTTAGGCAAACGAAATTTTCATTCGAAATCGAGGGACAGGCAGTTAAATTATTTTTTTTTTTTTTTTTTTTTTTTATTAATTCTTCATTTACATAACCGAGCCTATAGGGCCTTATGCAGTTACATATGTAATTCTAATTTCTGTTGTGGTTTATATTTGGTTCGGCTTGAGGTCATTTATTATAAATTAAAAAACAAATTTGATTTTTAATTTTATTTTTGTACCCAATATTCGAGAAAACTCCGTTGCTCATCTTCAGGGCATCTAATCAAAAATATATACACAAATTTATTGTTTAAAAATTATTAGAAAAAAAAAAAACACCAAACAATAAATAACAATAAAAACATACTTATTTAAATAAAAAATAAATTAAAAAGTTTTGTTGTGACTGTGCACTGTAAGCTTTGGATTGCTAGTGTTGTTTTGTCTGACATTTATATCTATATTTGTTTATGGTGTGTTTGAAAATCTGAGGTACGTTCTCAGAGTCTCTTTTGTAGTAACATTTCTTCTCTTTTAGTAAGTTTATAAAGTGCAGCATTTAAAGTGTTTATCTTCTGTTATAATTATTCTCTTGTACCAATACTTCTACATTTTCAAAATTTGGCTGATGCCCACTCAATGCACAGTGTGCTGCCAGTGCAGTTTTTTGTTCCGATGGCTTGTTTACCGCCTTTAAGTCCGATTTGTGTGATGAAATCCTAGTTTTTAATTTGGATTTGGTTGTGCCAACATATGCCTTTTGGCATACATTAGAATTGTCACCTTTACACGTTATTTTGTAAAATATGGATTTGTCCTCTTTTGCTCATCTCGATTTAGTATTTCTAAATAATTTGTAAATTATGTGATTTGTTCGCTGATCTAATTCATAGTTATCTTTGTCATAAACGTCTGAAAGTTTTAATTTTTCCGAAAAACCAGCAACATTTTGTGGTTTATCTTGAGGTTCTAAAATGCTTTTAGTTCTTACGTATTTGATCAATTTCTTAGTCGTTTTCCTCGAAAAGTCATACATACCTAATATATTATTAATTTCTATGAAAATTTATTTAATTTACCTGTTTTATTTTTATGAATAAGGGGATAAACATTTATTTTGTAAAATGAAAGAGATTCTTTAAAAACATAAATTTACTGCCTGTTCAACAGTTTCGAACGTAAACGTTCGCATAGAATTTTATATGGAATATATTTTTTAAACTGAGTGTTTTTCATACAAATTTTCTGTGCGAACGTTAACGTTCGAAATTGTTGAACAATAAGTTATAATATTTCGTATAAATATTTTATTGACGTAGAAACATAATTGTACCGTATAAACGTTAAGATAGCTACAAGTGCATAACACGCGTTAGTGCGCGAGTGCTCTTTAGACTTCTGCCAAAAAAAAGTTAAACTAGTGTTTTCATAAAACAAGTTACACAAAAATATTTTGACGCGTTTGCTGCAGAAAGTTGGTTAACTTTACACATTTTAACGCGTTGTGTATTTTTGACAAGTAATCAGCTGACAATAAAAAATAATAATTTAGAAAAATGATTCATGGAGGAAAAATTTATTTAAAAGTTTATAAAGCATACAGTACTGTATAAAAGAAGTAATAGTGCTTTATTCGGCTATGCCGAATTTTTTATACTCTTCACCATGGTGCAATAAGAACAAAAGGATATTTATATGAATATACATAAATACTATATTTGTAGTAATAAATACTAATGGCTTAAGTCGAGATATTAAGGGGTTTGTCTAAAATAAATTGTGTTTGATATTAATATAAAATTTTTAGGCTCAGAAAAAATGCACATTTATTTAGAACAAAATGTACATTTTATAAAAAAGAATGTTTTTTAAAATAAAAAGAGTGTTTTTTTTAAAGGATATAAGTGGTTTGGTCATAAAAGTAAAAATAACAAAAACTTATAAATTTTTTATTAAAATAAAAATAATTTAACAAATAGATATTGGGAATTATTTCTTTTCATAAGCAACTTTATTATATTCAACATTTTTCATTTTTCGAATTTATTCTATGAGTTAAATTTCAGTTATTTATAAAGCTTTTTGCAATAGCTCTATTCCTTAAATTTTTTTAGAAATGACTTTATACACTAACAGACTATTAAATTCGAAAAATGTTGAATATAATAAAAATAATTTATAAATACCAAGAGAAAAAAAATTAATCGAATGAGATTCGAACCCACCAGCACCCAGAAGCTTACTTGTGACATAACGGCTAGACCACTCGACCACTGGTACGAAAAAACCAATACACTTACTTTTTCACATGTTACGAACGGTCACACTGTCGCAATTATCTGTTTTTGCAAGTTTTTAAGATGCACAAATTCCCAATCTCTATTTGTTGACATTGATCCTTATGGGACGACGCCCTCAGTTTTTGCAGCGTGGGCGATTGGTCCTCTCTGGAGCCAGCCCTCTTAATAATCTCCTTGCGGGGGTTCTTAAAAGGGCTGACCGCAGCCTGACCAATCCTCTTAATTGCCCCGTTTTTAGGTTTCTTACTAGAATAATTCCGGTGATCACCCGATTTCCTTGCAGATGCGAACTGGTTTGCCCCGGTAACAATTCCTTAAGTGATTCCCTTTTGGGAGTCACTGCCGGAAATTATTAAGACATTTCCAGTACTCATCGCGCGGCTAATAGTAGGTAATTAGCTCCCAGGTCTAGCTCCATTAAGAGGGCCGGGTGGTGAACTCTTGCCCTTCTTCCTTCTAACTTTCTTGCAAGAGGATACGACAGCAGAGTCTGGTGAGGATCCTTTGTCTTTACTGACAACATTTGTTTCCTCAGCAGCCTTTGCTGTATATCCCGCAGGATAGGGAAGCCCTAGGATGACACCGAAAGAACCGTGGATTCGTTCGAATCTAGCAACGTGTATCCGGTGTTTCCTCAGCAAATGCCTATCCCACCCATCGTGCACTGAAGAGTCATTCTTAGCTATATAAAGAGACTCACACCACTCTTGGTTTTTTTGAGATTCGATTGGCTCTCTGATGTGACCTGTTGTGTCGCATCCTGCCGAACAATGGGCTTCGATGTACTCGCCAGTTTACTCTCTGTCTCGACTGTGACCTCAGAAGTCGATGGTTCAACCCTCTGGTCCTACCCATGAGCCGAAATCATAGCTATTTCGTGCTCATCACCAGAGCCCAAGGTCAGATAACCGAGGCCTTAGTACGTGCCAGTGAGTCCATTTTGGAGCCCATCCAGTTGGTCTCTGTCAGTTCTGTCATGAACTGACTTTCTATCTCTGTGATTACCCAGTAGATCCGAGTCCGAATCTGCATCGGAGGATAGGATTTTAGGTAATGGGAATAGGATAAGGAATGGATAACCCTTGGTCATGCTGGCCTTAAAGCGTATGTCTTCAAACTTGTTTCGACTAGACTGTTCGGATTCAATTTCCAAGATAAACACTACAGCCTACACTTAAGTCACCACATCGCGGCAACATAAGTTTCCAGGTGTTATATAAATATATTTAATATATACATAATCATATACCATTATAAAGTTGCAAATGTATAGTAAATAGCAAATGTGCTAAGTCCTAAATAAGACATTACTATCAAATAGGGATGCCAATCGGGACTGATTTTTGAAAATACATAGATTTTCGGGATCCCGGGATTTTCGGGATCCCGGGATTTTCCGGGATTTCGGAATTTTTCGGGATCAATGTGTTTCTTTAAGATGTTACTTTTTTTAATAAACGATACTTTTGAATACTCAAAAGGTTTTATATACGTAACATAAATTTTTAAAAATGAAAACAACAAAACAATTTATTTTATACATATGTTTATAACTCTGGCCTCACCCATAATCAAACTGAACTGATTCTGAAAAAGCTTAAAAAAATATACGTATCTCTTAGTTTTTCTAGATCAATTCATTTCGGTTTTTTGACAGCAATTCAATTTTAATGTGAATTAAGTTGTGACGACATTAATACACTGCAAAGTGTAGTCCCTCATCGATATCGATAGCTGAATTAAAAACTGTAAAACTATGTCGACTGCAGTGCAGTACACCTCCAGGGTGAGGGCGAGATTCATAATCAATAATTTAAGTACGTTTGAAATTTATTTTAAAACCAAATGTTTATCCACATGTTCCTTAAAACAGATTTACAGTTTAAATAATTTATTTATGAATACGTCAAATAGTGTTTATTTATAAAAACATTATTTTATTTACCGTATGTTTTTTAAGCAAATTTTTATTATTATTGGACCGGAAGGAATATGAGCTATTTCATCAATATTACGACTTAATCATCATCATCATCATATATATTAATAGGCAAGTGGGTTTCTTTGGATCCCTTTTACGCCTTAACTATATATTGTTAAAATCGGTTCAGTATTTTACGAGTTATATGCGTTAGAAAGTGGTACTAATACATTGAAACAATTCACATACGTGTAAGCAAAACAATGTAAACAAATAACAGAAGCAGTATTCTTTGTTTTTGTGTTTACATAGTAAAAAGAACAACAACATGCAGAGTTCTCTGCTATGCATTAAATTGGAGAACAGTAGAGAATAAGAAATAAAAAAGAGACACATAATTTTAAATATTTTGTTTTCTTTTTGGAAGAGTTGTTGTTTTTAAATGTTATACCGTTGATTTCTTAAATTTTTTGCTTATGAATAATTTTAATGTTATTGTTACATTATTTATATAGTAACATTGTAAAGAATGTGTTTATTGCATTTTTTTTAAAATAAAGTGCGATCTTTTGATGGGCTGCGATTTTATAGCTTTGTTTCTTTACTTTTTGGGTAAAGTTCGTGAAAATGAGAGTTAGCATAAATTTCTCTCACAAAGATACAAAATTACACAAAAGTACGAGAACAGAAAAAACCATTTTTAGCACAAAATAAAAAGTCAAAGTGTTTTGACAGTCTTAACAAACCAATAAAAGTTTGCACCACTTTTGAAAAATTGTATATTATCTGTAGAAATAAACTATATATTACCAAAAATAGAACAATACAAACACTTTTACAATAACTTACATTATTTTTCTTGATATTTTAATATAAAACTTTTTTTATTTAATAACACTATTTTATTCCACAACACTTTCCAAATTTTGTTCATTAGCATTTTTTCCATACCTTTTTTTGCTTTGTTTATGTTTTACAGCTGTTTAACAATTTACACGAAGAAAAAGTTTGGGCTGTTTCGTGCAAGAAGAAGAAGAATTTAATTCTCTCAAACTCGCTCTCTTTTACACAAATATAAAGTACGGGAACGCTTTTCGTGCAAATTGGGATCCCGAGGGATCCCAAAGTAGAGTAAAGAAACAGAGCTTATATAACATACACTACCGATCATGGTCATGTGTTACATATGGGCATTTCCATGAGAATGTCAACCACGACTCAAAAAATAAATAGACTTGAAACTATTTTTCGAATATGGTAGAAAGTAAAAAAACACTCAAACTTTACTATGCAAAGGGGTTTACAGCTTATTACAATTTTTAAAGACATACAAATTGACATACAAATTGGCGACAATACCTTTTACGACAAGTACTATGTCGTGATAAACTGTTGTGCTGGTAGGTCCAAAATTAACTATAGAACCCCTTCCTAAAATCGCTGAAAGGTAAGAAAATCTCACATATGTAGATGAAGATATCTGAATAATATACGGCACAATTAACTTTTATATAACTTTTAACGTCATAGCATAATTCTGTTCCGGCGACCATGATTGGCGATGGGTTAAAAATAGGTTTTCAAAAATTTGTTTTTAAAATATTATGGTGTAGGGTATTACATGGTCGGGCTTGGCAGACTATACTTTCTGACTTGTTTGTTTTACGTTTTTGTATGCATATATTTGCCAAAAATATATTTCATATCTTGTAAATACTATAAGAGAAAAATCTGTCACGTACGGTATGTCACGTACGATATTACATTTGGTTCATTATTAAACGATCCAGAAAAATTTGTTCCTTCCAATTGCGGATTATAACGGAAAAATATATGGTTTAATGCAAAAAATTTAAAAAAGGAAAAAAAAATCCCACAATTCGCAGATTTTCGGATTTTTTTACATTCACCCCAAAATCACTTCCGTTTTATGTCACGTACGATATACACCTATTTTGCTAGGTATTTTGGACAACAAGGTTTCGAATGTAACAATTTTTTTTTTCATATATAGTACCCTCTTAAAGAAACATAATGATTAATAAGTTTTCCGGTTACTACTTTTTGAGAAAAAACTCCATCGCTCCGAAGGCGTACAAATGTCACGTACGATGACATGGAAATGCCCATATATGATAATCATGTATTATTATATATAGAGAGGTTGTATCAACATAATTCATCAACGAAATAAATATAAATGGAAAATATATAAAAGGCTTTGTTATATAGCATTTTCAGTTTAAATAAAACCTTTTTCAAATTAAGCGAAACCTTTTTCAAATTAAACGCAACCTTTTTCAAATGAAACGAAATCTTTTTCAAATTAAACGAAACCTTTTTCAAAATAAATGAAACTTTATTCAAAAACAGTTAAAAATTTTTAAAAATAAATTAAACCATTTTTTAAAATTTGTAGGGAATTTATTTTTTGGATTTCTTTGAATTACTCATTAATGAAGAGGCGACACGTACAATGTTACGATCAGTGGTAAAATATCTAAATGATGATTGGGCATGAAATTTTAACTTTGAAAATGTCTTCTCTATCGGGTTCAGCATAGGAGAATATAGTGGTAACATTTCAATGTACATTCAGTATTGTCCACCATATGTCATATAACTTGGGATTTATGGATTCTGGCATACTCCATAATTAAAAATGAGTTTTGTAGCATTGGGCTGATTTCAATTTTATCTAAGAGCTCCCGAAGATATACTTGGAAACGGGCCGAATTCTCAGTGGATACAGAAATAACTTTATGGTAAACAACGCCAGTATTATCTGTCGTAGCAATTAGTCATATTCTTTCTCTTTACTGTTGGCAAAACACCATGAGCTCTTTCACCTTCTTTAGCAAAACTAAATTCCTACAAAGTTTTAAAAATGGTTTTATTTAATTTGAAAAATGTTTAACGGTATTTGAATAAAGTTTCGTTTATTTTGAAAAAAGTTTCGTTTATTTTGAATAAAGTTTCGTTTATTTTGAATAAAGTATATTTTATTTTGAATAAAGTTCCGTTTATTCTGAAAAAAGTTTCGTTTAATTTGAAAAAGGTTTCGTGTTATTTGAAAAATGTTTTATTTAAACTGAAAATGCTATAAACATTGAGATTAGGGAACTTATGTTACATTTACATTTTTAGAAAAATTGTCAATAAATTTCATATGCCTAAAAGAAATATGCCTCATAAAATTAAAAATTGTTCTGCTCTACTGAGAATTATTACATTTTTAGTAATTACCCCCTTTATAATCAAGTGCGATATGTTTTTTAACATTAAATTAATATATTTCTACATATGTAGGTATATACATATTAAATAAAGTTTTAACCCATATGATTAAATAAATATTAGAAATAACGGTACAAATAAGTTATTTCTAGATTGCAGTCGATTGTGTCGACTGCTGGCCCATACTAGTATATATTAATAGGCAAGTGGATTTCTTTGGATCCCTAAACTATATATTGTATTTTAACAAATGATATATCAATCGAAAGATTTTGGTAGATTCTGTTAATGTAAATTTTGTTAAAATCGGTTCAGTATTTTACGAGTTATATGCGTTAGAAAGTGGTACTAATACATTGAAACAATTCACATACGTGTAAGCAAAAACAATGTAAACAAATAACAGAAGCAGTATGCTTTGTTTTTGTGTTTACATAGTAAAAAGAACAACAACATGCCGAGTTCTCTGCTATGCATTAAATTGGAGAACAGTAGAGAATAAGAAATAAAAAAGAGAAACATAATTTTAAATATTTTGTTTTCTTTTTGGAAGAGTTGTTGTTTTTAAATGTTATACCGTTGATTTCTTAAATTTTTTGCTTATGAATAATTTTAATGTTATTGTTACATTATTTATATATGTACCTAGTTACATTGTAAAGAATGTTTTTATTGCATTTTTTTTTAAATAAAGTGCGATCTTTTGATGGGCTGCGATTTTATATAACAGACACTACCGATCATGGTCATTTGTTATATGATAATCATGTATTTACAAAAAATTTATATAGGTATAAAGAGGTTATAACAACATAATTCATCAACGAAATAAATATAAATGGAAAATATACAAAAGGATTTGTTATAAAAACTGAGATTAGGGAACTTATGTTATATAGGTAGGTATAAAAATTCAATAAAAACGAACAGTTTTGTACATAAAAGTTGATATGTTAAAAATCCCGGGACTCATAAAAATAAATCCTGGGATTTCGGGATTCGGGATTTCCCGTTTGGCATCCCTACTATCAAACGACCATACTTTTTAAATGGTTTGAATATATACATTGGAAACTGATAAGTTGGAGTATAAAATGCGTTTTTAGATAAAAACAATTAAGAGTGATGTATACGGCTGTGACAAATCTTTGATACCGTCTATATGATAAATATATATTACATATTAATTAATCTTTATATAATCGGACATTTGCGGTTAAGACCTATATAAAATTGTTAACCGATAATCGGAAATTTAAACTAGCTGGAGTAAAATACCATGATTCGTAACATTTTTAGCCGAACTAAAATGATTTTCAGGAGAGGGATTTGTATTGGACCCATGGTATATGGATCAACCATCCAAAATTCTGTAAAGTGATTTCCGGTATTAAAAAACATAAATTAGAAATTAGTGAAATTAGTTTTAGTGTTTACAGTGAATTTCAGAAGTTTGCCTAATATGGGATTCTAAGGTTAATTATGGACCGTATATCACAAAATTAAATGGCATTTTTTTATGGCCATATGAAGCTTAGATGGAACAAATTTTACCGCAATATCTATATCTGCTACGGTTTTAGGCGTATTTAGTTAATTTCCTAGAGTGGGCTATATGGGGCATATGGTAAATTATGGACTGATCATCACGAAGCTTATTAGTATGATATCCGAGAGAAGGGTTTATATGGGGCTTAGGGTAAATTATGGACCGATCTTCGCGAAATTTACCAGTGTGATTTCTAGTCCTAAAAAACCGTGACGTACTTAGTTTTATTGTGATAGCATTATTATATGGATCGATCTTAATAAAATGTAACACTATGATATCCAGTTATATAAAACACATTTGTGCAAAATGTTATATCTTTCCGTGCATTTTTCCACAAATTATCTATTTTTTAGGGTGGTGGTTCCACATTTTTATTCATAGCTCTGATTCTACTGAACCGATTTTGCTGGATTTCAATCCCAAACTGCTTAGGGTAACTACCAGCAATTTGACACCAAGTTTGTTTTTTTTTTTTTTTTTTTTTTTTTTTTTTTTTTTTTTTTATTCCTACTAGAGATGAGCGATATTTCTGTACCTGTGATTTAATCACTGTTACTGAAAAATCACGTATCACAGTTGTGACCAAATTTGTCAAGTAACAGGTACTTTCTAACCTAGCATTTACACATGCCACTGCCAGTTCGAAAAACTCAATACACTCACGATTTTTTACTAATACACTCACATTTTTCGCAATGGCAGCTCCAGTGGCAGCAAAAATTGCATGCGAGTGGAAATTTGGCACTTGCATGCCACTAAATGTCAAAACGATTAGCAATGTTACCCTGTTCAATATTTAATGCAAATCGACTGGATTGTTGTCGAACTGTAATTAAAGTTTTAACTGTTAAATGCATTTTAATGATTAATTTGTAGTAACTGGCGTTAAAATAAGTAAGTTTCCTAATTTTAGAGCATTAATTTTGCTAAAATAATGCTAATATAAATAAATGTAAACTATTTCCCCAAAACTAAAACTATGTGATGAAGTCGGCAACTCTTTTTTGTGTTCTGGTACTTTTTTTTTTAATTTGAGATGTAAACAAATTATCTCAAGTTGACGCTTCGACGACATTTTGAAAATGAACTGGCAGTGGCATGTGTAAACAGAAACGCAAATGGCATGAGATTCGACTATTTCGAACACTTTTTCGTTTATAATATGTATAGAACAGTGGCATGCCACTACTTGCATGTGTAAAGGCAACGTAAGTCGTTTTTTTTTTGTATTTTGTTACATATGAAAATTGATATTTCACTGTTTGTGTGGGTAATAGCGTTTTTTGAATGAAATGTCGAATGATATTGCTGTTCCTTTCATTCTCTCTTCTATCTTATTAGAATTTTTTTATGCCAAAATTTATTTGTTCAAGTATGTATGTATATGCAAGTAAACAGATTTGAAAGCTCTTACAATTTGTTGTTGTTTCTTTGTAAAGTGCTTACAAAAGCTCTTGCAAAAGCTCGCGCATTGTACATATATGTAGCTTGGCCGCAATTGCTTTAAAAGAACAGAAAACTGATAAACCGTGATCACAATCACAGTTTAAAGGAGCAGTGATTTTTAAATCACATTCACTAATCATGATGATATTTAAAAATCACGGGATCGCTCATCTCTAATTCCTACACTAAGTCCCGCGAAGCTGAGCGTGTTTTCAACAGACGGACTAAATCGACTTAGAATTACTCATGGCCCAATTAGTAGGTCTGCGCAAAACTGCAACAATGCAACAATATAAAAAACAACGTGCATTTTGTTTGTGTAAATTATGTTTAATATGTCAAAGCCCATTATATTTGTTTGTGTTGCACGATAAAAACACAACTCTACAAAAAATTAGCAGGCGTTTCGATCAGAACTAGTAATTGGCCATGGAATTACAGAAGGTGCCAGAATATATATACTTTATGGGGTCTTAGATGTATAATAAAAAGTTTCAGACGGAATGATAAACTTAGTATACCCTCATTCACCACTAGTGTTGGTGGAGGGTATACAAATATTAAACACAAATAAAGTAAAAGAGTTTTTTTGTGCTTCCTGTATTTTACGAAAGTTTTTTTTTGTAAATCATAAGCAATTTTGTAAGTTTTACGATAAAAAACAGGACTACAAACGAATTCAATGTATTTAATTCTATTTTAGAGAACTACCAGAACCCATTTTAACCACAGATTTAATGGCTAGATTCGAGGAAGTTGCCTCCCATCCTCAAGTCACAAAACAACAAGAAGAACTCGAACAACTTTTAGAACAATTGCCCAGCTGTCATAAAGTCTTTTTATCATGGTTACTAATACATTTTGATTCGGTCATACAACAGGAAAAAAGCAATAAAATGAATGCCCAATCTTTGGCAATGTTACTAAGTCCACCATTACAAATGTCACATCGTTTGTTGGTGACATTGTTATGTCATTGTTCAACACTCTTCGCAGACATTAAACTTGTCAAGTAAGTAATATTTTAAATGGAATTTGTTTTAACATTATAGTTTTATTTTATTGTTTATTAATTCAATTTAAAAAAAATATGCTTTAAGGAAATATGTACATACATATGTATTTCAAAACATATAATTTAATATGCTACATAATTGATAAAAATTGGAAGTTTAAGAAGCACGGACACGGTGTATATTAAACTGATTAATTTAAATCAAATATTAAATCGTTTGTTCTAAAATTTATATGTACCTGCAATAATCTTATTCATCATCAAGTTTTCATTGTATATCATAATACAAACTCTGAGGAATATGTATCTAAAAATAAAATAAAGATAAAATCACATTCTAAGATAACGAGATACTTAGAAAAAAGAAAACAAACTTAGAAAAAGAATCAACAAAACAGTTCATTTATTTCTTAAATGTCCCTTATAATTTAAGAAAGATATTAAATTAAAAATGTCAAGATTAAATAACAAAAGACATCGTTTTGGGGGAATTCTTAATTTTATAATAAAGTTACATAAATCTTTAAAAACTAAATTATATTTAATATAAAATAACACATCTTTGTTACAGATATGTACCACCATTAACCTCATCCAGTCCTAAACTACCCGATACTCCCGAGGAGATACAAAATGAGTTGTGCAAACAGGAAAGTCTACTAAATCAAATACATTCAGAAATGAATGCTGGTTTCGTTTCAAAGAAAAGAGAAGAACAATTGTGGGAAGTCCAAAGAATAATAACACAACTTAAGCGTAAATTGAAAACCTTCGAAAAGAAACAAGAAAAATCCCAGGAGGAACTTGAAGCAAGTACCACAAGTTTGGGAAGTGATGTTACAGATTTCGCCGGTAAAATTGCAAAAAAATTTCTAAATGAAGATGAATCTAAAGTACTACAAGCTGTAACAAAGGAAAGCGAACAAATAACTACACACGATTTTGTAAATGAAATAAAAGATGAGGTCAACACTACCAATTCGCCTTCATGTTCCACTAACTTTAAACAATCCGATGGTTTATATATAGATGAAGAAAGTGGATTGTTAATGGTGGCTAAAACTCATACTGATTATGCTACTCTATTGCGTTTGCAATTGGAAAATCAAGAGCTAATAGCCTGGAAAACCCAACTTCAAGCTCGCATAAGTTCAGAACGTGCGGAAATTTTACGCTTAAAACAATTGCACCAGCAAATGATAAATAAAATGTCACAACAAAAAGGTGGCAGTAATAGTCAAGACGTGCCACCTCCTCCCGAAGGAGAGTATGAATGTATTGTTGAACATTTTATAAGAGAAAATGCTCTCTGGGAACATAAAAAACAAATGTTGGCTAAAGAAATTTTTGAAGAAAACAAACAATGCATTGCTTATCAAGTGGAATTAGCTATGCAGAAATTTTAATGATACGAGTACATACCTATAAACATGTAACGAATACCGATATGTCGGCAATACTTCAGATTTTCCGAGATATCGGTATCGGCGATACTTTGTTGTCGTATATTTTGTTGTATATTTTTTTTGGAGTATTTTTTTACAAATAATTTAATTTTCTTTGCTTATTTTTTGCATAGCAACTAAGAGAAATAACACATTAAAAATAGGGCATAAAATCAAATTCCACAGGATAATGAAATTGAATATGAATCAATATACAATTCTTGACCCACGATTAAATGCTCGAACATTTCAAAGACAATCGATTTCAATCACTTAGCATGTCTCTGTATTCCAAAAGTGTTGAAAACACGGTCACCCCTACAGGTGGTGCAATTTCTAATAAGTTTAAAAGAACTGGCCTTTAGAGCGTTTGTGCAAAATGTTTAAGAGAATCCAAGGAGGATGAGCCTATTTGAATTCTATGCTGTAACTCTGCTTAAGAAGAAGTCAAAAGATGCCCTTAGATCTTTTAATATTTCTGGAGACGCAGATCCACTTGTTTACGGTTGCAATTACATGTTATACCCACACTTTAAAAAATAGCGCAAAAATGTTTAAGTTTTCATATTAGTTCTGTCTGACCTGCAAAATCGTCTATCTCCGCAAAAGTTGAGAATACTTTATTTTTAAACAAAAATCTTATAAATGTCAATATTATTTATTAATAATTAAATTCTTACACCGTTATTTTTTTATTTTTTTTTATTTTTTGTTAATTTTATCATGAGTTCAAATTTTATTCTTTGTTTTGTTAATCTTTTCAAATTAACAATTGTGATTTTTCATCGAACTGTTGGTTTTTATTAAATTATCAAAACATTTTTAATTCATTTCATGTTGTAAATTTAAATAAATATAAATATAATTTAATGAAAATTGAATTTGATGAACTTAAGCCTAATTAAAGTATCAAAAACTTCAATCTTATTAAATTTGAAATAGTAATACCTTCTTAATAAAAAAATTACTCAATATGCGTATCTTTATCGATATCGGCGATATTTTATTTTGAGTATCGGTATCGTATCGGCAAAAAGGACTATCGTTATCATATACATATATATAAATACAAATATAGATATATATATAGATATATATATATATATATATATATATATATAAACAAAAATAGTATTATAGCCTATTTCTAATGTGCGAAAGAATTCTTTCTTTCGTATAACTACATTGAAAACAAAAACAAATTTTTAGAATTTGTTTTTGTTTTCAATTTAGTTATTCGAACGAAAGAATTCTTTCGCACATCGGAAATAGGCTATTAATCTTATTTATCTATAGTCAATACTGTATTATATTAATCATATTCCAACATTTTGACTAAACTTAATGAACAAATAAATTTTAATCATTACACTAGTGCATTTTATTTTTTTTCATTATTATTGTTTGTACTGGGTTTATTATTATGTCCCGTGGCCAAAACTATATTTCTATTCTATAGCTATCGTCAAGTTGAGTAACTTAGGCGACATTACAAGATAAAACTTGACCAATGGCCGGAAGTAGTGAGTTGCTTGGGAATTTTGGTAAAGGAATCACTTCTTGAAATTTTCAAGTGAATGGGTTGGTTAAATTTCAAGTTGATTTAGTTTTTACAAAATGTTGTTGCTTATTAAGCCAAACAAATAACAACATAGATAATCGACACAGAGTGTGTGTTTTAATGGCCTATGTTGTTATATAATTATGTTACACATATCCCCCATTTCTTTGATATAGAACCAGATCGGTCCATAAATGGCTTCTAATTTTTTTCATAAAATCCCATGTTGTCTTTTTATACCCATCACCGAAAGCAACAAGGTATACATATCTAAAATTTTTTGTGCACATGTAGTTTAATAAAACTCAATCAAACACTCCATTTCGAATTTTGTTGTTGTTACGCCATTTTGCGGTTTAGGTGACGATATACATATGTATGTACCTTGTATAAGTTTTCTTCTTTATTTTTTTTTTGTTATTTTTAGAATTATTATGCGCTTTTTAAACATAAAAAATACATACGCGTACAGTGAAGATGATTTAACTATGTCCTCTGCTTTTCTGTATATCTGGAGAACGAAAATAGCAAAAGTTCCAATTAAGATACATTCATATTGGTTATCAATACATCCGAAAAAATGTGGGTGAAGTGGGCGTGGCACTTCCATACAAAAGCATTATAGATTTCTGTATATCTTTAGAACAACAAGAGCCAAAGTTTTCGAACTAGGTGCAAGCATATTGTTGTTATCGATAGACAACATCCGACAAAATATGGGAGGAAGAGGATAAGTGGGCATGGCAAAAAATTGATTTATTTATACTTAAAGAACTGTAAGAGAAAAATTGTACAAATTTGGTACACATTGCTGGGTTATCAATACATAGCCTCTCTTAAAATATGGGCGGTAAGGAGAAGTGGGCGTGGCAAATCCCGTACAAAGACATTATAAATTTCTGTATATCTAGACAACGGCAAGAACTAAAGTTTCAAAATTAGATACAAACATCTTGGTTATCACGGACAAAATGTGGGCGGGATTGCAGAAGTGCGTTTGGCACAAAATTAATTTATTTATATAACTTGCTTTTCTTATCGCACCATGGTGAAGAGTATATAAAATTCGGCATAGCCGTATATAAGACTCTTACTTGTTTTTAAGAAAAAAGTTTTTTGTTTTACATTTTTACCGAAATTCCTCAATATTTACTAAATTTCAGGAACCGTAACGTTTTATTTTAAAAATTAATTTTTAATCATTATTTCTTAATTTTTGTTTTTCGCTTATAAAATAAAAGTTATTAATTATTCATCAGAAAGAGATTTTATTTCTTGAGTTGAATTTATTCCTCAGGAAATAAAAATTATTTTTGAATTATATATGTATATTTCGCTTACAAAACACCAGTTATTTTTTGAATTTAATTTTTTGCTTACAAAAAAAAAAAAAAAGAAATTTTCTGCGCTAAAATTAATATTACCCGATTTAAGGGCGAATTTATCCCTAGAGTGTGTGTAAAAATTTTTATTTGTTAGATTAACTAAATTCTTTTATATTTTATTCAGTTTAAAAATGAATTTTTTCTACGCAAAAAAATAAAAATCAAACAATAATTTTATTTTGAGGAATAAATAAAAATGAAGAAATAATGTTTATTTTCTGTGGAATTAATAAAAGTCAAAAATAGCGGATTTCACTATTGGTAGTAATGTACCCTTGTAGACCTTCTTATGTGCTGTTTTCACAACACAAGTGATTGAGTGCTTTTCATATAAATTTTACTACACGTCCAATCACTTTTGTTGTGAAAACAGCACATTAAACTTATCGAGGTAGTTAACGTACTAGCATTTACAACACCGCAACAAATTGTTTAACTTTTATTTACTACGCTGTTGTTGAAAAATCACACAAAAAGCTGTTGTAAACACGGGTGTTAAATCTGCCAGAATAAAACAATTGACGAAACTCTATCTCTCTCTAAGCAGATAAATTAATTTACAATACATACGAAAAGGACACTCTCGCTTGGTAGTATAAAATTATATTAAATTAAACAGAGTTTTACACTTAACACAAAGGGTGAAAACCGCTTATATGTTTTTTCTTAGCAAGAAATAAAACTTTTTTTTATTTCTGAGGAATAAATAAATCTCAAGAAATTACTTATTTTCTAAGCAAAAAATAAAACTTAAAAAGAATTTTTATTTCTTAAGGAATAAATTAAACTCAGAAAATAATCAGTAAAGTTCAGTGTTTTATGAAACTTAAAACCATAATAATTAATACATCTAGAGTGGACTACCATATGAATTCCTTACACAGGTCAACACATGATTTTGGGACTCAATTCTGTCAATTGCACATGAAAGTAGACCCAAAAATAAGAGCTTCTGCATTATTAGTTTTGTCAAGTAGGCTGCATTAATAATTTAATGGTAATACGAATTTGTTTTGCTAAAGGTGGATTTTTATCACTTTTTCTATATTTTAACACGGTTATATCTCGGTATACCGTACGGAATATTTCTTTTGTGTCTGAATCAAAGTTGTAGATATTGAATAGGAGAAAAAAGCGTAACATAACTACCCGAAAAAAGTGTATCCAGTGCCTTAAAATCGCAAATATGCCCATTTTTTTAAATTTTTTCCCCCATTTTTCACCTTTTCTGCTCAATAACTGGATTACAAATGCACAAATACGCTGTTTTTTTCTTTGTAAACTTTATTTTGCATAAAAATAAAAATTCCGATTCATATTACAGATATTTTTATACAGAAAATATGATATTTTTATTGGTGGAAACAAAATTGAGAACATTTTCAATTGTTGTCAATATCCATTCTCGTTGACGTTGACGCTTGTGGTTCTGATGATCTTGTTTTCTTCGTTGATTGTTCATATTCATGTTCTGAGTCTTCATCATCATCCGAGTTAAACATAATATTCAAGGGCATGTTTTCTTCAGTTTGTCCACCAATTTCAGTGCCATCTTCATATTCAGTGCTTTCATCTTTAAACTGCATAATTTTAGAACTCCGTCAACAAACCTCCGCAAGCAATGCATCTATTTTTTTGCCTTTGAATCGCTTCTCCATTGGCATGGTCACCTGGTGGAACCTTTCTCCTTGTTCGTCCGATTCCTGAGGTAATTGTGCCAAAAACGTATCAAGGTGGAAATGCATGAAAAGTAATTTTAATGTCATATGCATTAATTTTTTCAAAATAATACAGAAACTTGTCCACTCGTGTCTGTATGTCATCTCGCTGTACACGGTTTTTTCCTAAAACGCCTTCGATGACTTGTATGTTTCCCATGCACATAAGTTGTTATAATGGTTCGGAAGGATATTTGTAAAAGATTCGCTTTCCATTAATTTTCGTATATCCGGTCCATTCAGAGTACATGTTTGAAAAAAAAAGCCATTTGCGGAAAAATTATTGGTAATACGAATATATCGAAGTGAACAGATTAAGATATGACAATATTTAAATACAGACAACGATATGTACCTTTTATTATTTTAGCTTCACTGAGTTTTGGAAAGATGAATTTCAAAGAGTCATATGCGTCCTCAATATTATTACCACTTCAACGAATTTCGCAGCTATTCCTAATTTCATGTGGAGCTAATTTCAAAGGTTCATTACGTAAATTTAATTTTTTTTGAGCTCGGGAGTTCTTGCTTTCCAATCTTTACAAAACTAATAATGTAGAAGTTCTTATTTTTGGGGCTACTCTCACGTGCAATTGTCAGAATTCAGTCCCAAAATCATGTGTTGTACTGTGTAACCAATAAAAATCTCATATTTTCTGTGTAAGAATAGCTGTAATATAAACAGGAATTTTTATTTTCATGCAAAATAAAGTTTATAAAGAAAAAAAAAACAGCATATTTCTGGATGTGTAATCCAGTTATTTAGCAATAAAAGGTGAAAAATGGGGAAACAATTCTGAAAAAATGTGCATTTTTTGCGATTTTTAAGTAGATGCACTTTTTTCGGGTTGGTATGTTCCGCTTTTTTTTATCCTACTCAATACAGGTATTGTAGGTCTACAACTTTTCTTCAGACACAAAAGAAATATTCCGTACGGTATACCAAGATATTACCGTGTTAAAATAGAAAAAGTAATAAAAATCCACCTTGAGCAAAAAAAAAAAAAAAAAAAAATTCGTATGGCCATTAAATTATTAATGCAGCCAACTTGACAAAACTAATTATGCGAAGTTCTTATTTTTGGTGCTTCTTTCACGTGCAATTGCCAGAATTGAGTCCCAAATCAATGAGCTGAAAAATGTTGCACTTTGTTATTCACGTAGCAATTATCTTTTAGTTTCACTTTTTAGTTAAAATTTGAAAAATAATCGTATTTGCAGTCCCTGAAAAATTCTTAAAATTGTACCATAAATTTTTTTATGTTTAAACTAAATTTCTTAATTTTATTATCAATTTCAAATAACGATTTTTCAGTTAAATTTTTATAATATTGAAATAGTTTGGAAAACTTTGAATATTGAACGTCCCTAGACTTAATAGCACTTAACACCACCTAGCTGTGAATAATAAACCAACAACAATAAAAGGTTTAAATCTTAACTATGACATTTCCTTTGCACATCACTTTTCATAACATTTGTAATTTGACATTCTCTTTTCAATGCATATTCTTGCCGAAAAGGCTAGAATAAAAATTATTCAGAACACAATTGCGAAAATTTTTAGTTGAGTGCGTTACCGCTAGTGGGCTAAATTGGACAGACATTTTTAAGTTGAGAGAAAAATAATAAAATAACAATATGTTGAAGCAGGTATCCAAACAATTGGCGATCCAATCCATGAGGAGTTTCTCCACCAGCAGACAGGTATAATATTGGATAGTTGAATTATTTATTAACAATTCTTCGTTGTCATAAAACCATTAGAAAGAAATATTTGATATTAAGATGACATTGTAGTTGCTACTGTGCCCCATGTACTGCTGGTGTTTACGTAATTTTTATAATGCACAGTGATTTTTAATTTTTTTAAAATCGAAAGTTATTGAATTTTTTCATATTTGTACATAGTATTTGTTTCTAAATTATGAAAATTTTATATTTTTTATGCCTATTTATTTTTTAAATATTAGAATAACTACAAAGTTACTGTCTGTGGTGCCTCTGGTGGTATTGGTCAACCTTTGTCGTTGTTGCTAAAACAAAATGCTCTGGTCACCGATTTGGCTTTGTATGATATTGTCCACACTCCTGGCGTAGCTGCCGATTTATCCCACATTGATACCAAAAGCAAAACCACTGGGTTTATGGGCGCCGATCAATTGGGTCAAGCCTTAAAAAGTAAGTACCTACAATATTCTGCTCTTTAATCTTGTCAATACGTGTTACAAAAATTTGTTTTTGTTAAACACAAAATGGAATATTTAGTGTGTGTTTAAGTGTATGTATGCAAAGATTACGTTGAATTTTTTAAGGTTATGTTTATTTAGGGGATTGCTACAACATTATAAGTTAACAGATTAGCATGATTAGATTCGAATAAGCTTATAATTATTTTATTTATACCTATTACATTTATTCGAAGAATAACTTTTGAGATTGTATATAAATATGAATAGTGTTCTATATTGTACATTAGAGCGACTCAACAAAAAAAGTGATTTTGTTACCCCTCTGAAAATAAAGCTTGATATGTTTTATGATGATACCCAAAATATTTTGGTTCTAGCGTTGACCATCCGTGAGCTGGACCATTTTTAAAAAAGGTCTTTTTTCAGTTTTTCGAATATTTTTGTACTTTGCTCCAAGACGACATAAATAATATTTGGTACTTGCCACCTACTAATTGAGATATTTAACTAAATATGTACATATTTTCGTTTCGGGTTTTCATACAAATTCTACGTATGTACATATGTATGTAGAATTTGAATCTGTTTTAAAATAATGTTAATTAATTTTTTTTTGTAATTATTCACATAAAACCCGAAAATCGCGATGTATTTTATCTTTTTTCATAGGTATATAGGGAATATGGGTATCAAATTTTTTCATTTCTCAATTTATCAAAATGTGAAAAATACAATTACAATTACAATAAAAGATATAAAATTTATAAAAAATCTTTTCGCGATTCTATATTTGTATAAAGTTTGCACGATTCCATTTTGTTTGCAATATGACCTAGTCGATTACGATATCTCCTTGTGAGGTATTCCACCTTCTTCCATATAGCTGGAAAACTTTTTACCGGAATTTGAAAAAATTTCCATAACTCACACAACTCCGTAATCGTTGCTTTATAAAATGTTGAGAGTCCATATGACTGGTCGCAAAAATAACAAATGCTGGATTATGTTACAGTTTGTCGGAAGCTTAGTAGCTGAACAGCAGAAAAATCAATTTTTAATGTTTTCGGAAGTTTATTTTAAGTCTAATAGGTATTAAAAAATTTGATACCCATATTGCCTGCCTGTACATATATGAAAAAAAAAAATAAATTAACATTATTTTAAAACAGATTCAATTTGAAAGGCAGAACATTATTTCCACATACGTAGAATTTGTATGAAAACCCGAAACGAAAATATGTATTTAGTTAAATATCTCAATTAGTAGGTCGCAAGTGGTCAAGTTTTATACACCATTGGATGCTGCTTCAAAAACTCTTTTCGATGATACCAAATTTTATGTATGTCTTCTTGGAGCAAAGTACAAAAAAATTCGAAAAACTGAAAAAATACTTTTTTTAAAAATGGTCCAGCACACGGATGGTCAACGCTAGAACCAAAATATTTTGGGAATCATGATAAAACATATCAAGCTTTATTTTCAGAGGGGTAACAAAAACACGTTTTTCAGCTTCATACAAGGTGAGTCGGTCTATTGTACATACATATGTACCTATGTATATTTAATTAATAACATTGGCGCATATTCAGAAATCATAACTAAAATCGGAACTAACAAAACAGAAACTAAAAAATAGTTCATAGATAGTTATAGATCTTATTCACAATTCATAACTAACGTAGCAACTGCTCTCAGCTAATAGAAGAAATGCAACAGAGTATATTGGCATGTAGAAAACATTAAATGTCGATAATATTTTGAACGATATATTTTGTAATTAATTAAAAAGCTTACCAAGCTCTTAAAAAACATTTCTGTTCTTTAAAAAATTAATACAAACTCTAAAAAAGTGTTTTTTTTTATATTATATTTAGGAATTCCTAAATTTCTACATATTAGGAAAATTTTCATATTTTTCAAATTTAAATAAAATACTACATTTACTTTTTTTAAAGAAAGGCGCGCAAATATGTGCAAACTTGTTTTTTTTTTTTTAAATTTAAAGTCTAAATGCTTTACTTTTGTTATTGTAAAGTTTAAAACAAAAAACTACAAACATTTCTAGTTATTATCCATCTAAAATTAAAATTACTCGAAATTTGGAAATTTTAAAAAAAGCTGCGACAAAAAAATCTAAAAAAATAAAAGTTTATTGTCCATATACATTCTAAAATACCTGAAGTTGATAGTTCTATTATAAAATAAGTTAAAAAAATTACTTTAATTGTGTTTAATTAAAAATTTTATTACTCGATCCAAAAATACAAAAATATATCTACCTTAACAGTACATTGAAGAAAAAGTAGGTATACGTATAAGAAAGAATAACAGTTTTAGCTTCTATCGAGGTTTAATTTGTCTACTTTTACCTGATACGAAATTTAATGAAAACAAATTGTGGTTTTCATGGGCAATCGCTTGTACCGCCAAAAACCCTCTGTAGTTTTAACATTGGTAGAATAATATAATGTATAGTCATTAGAAAGTTTGTTCTCAATTTCAAAACCCATGTAATATCAAACAAAAAAAAAATAACGAAAAAATTAAAACAAGCGCCAAAAATCAAATAAATTCACTTTATTGTTATACAAATTTCTTAATATGTACCAACATTTTTTTATACCAAATTTTAATCAAAAATCAATTGCAAATAGACAATATAGTGAATAAAATATAAAAAAAAGTGAGTTGCAATGTCTAAAAACTGCAAAATATGTTAAAATTTTAATATTTGCAATTAAGTAAATTCTATTTATTGGTTTACAAATTTCTTAAAATAAAAAATTGTTTATACCAAATTTTAATCAAAAATCAATTGCAAATAGACAATTAATTGAATAAAATATAATTTTATATAAAAAAAGTGAGTTGCAATGTCTAAAAAGAGCAAAATATATTAAAATTTTAATATTTGCAATTGAGTAATATTTCGTTGTTTGACATTACATGAGTAAATAATGTCAACTCCCCCTAATGAAACTATCAGGTTGGTACTTATTATACTATGTATAAGTATTGAACTTTTCAAAATTGGTCCATCTTTTTCAGAAACTTTTAGAACCGTGAGCATTTAGAAATTAAGCAAAGTGGTATCAACATCACGAAATTGAAAAAAGTTGACATACGCGGTTACCCATGTAAACCACAGAAATGTTAATTCTATTAAATCAAATAAGCGCATGACTCAACCCAACAGAGGGCATTTATAGCAAATTCATTTTGTAAAATACAAGATTTATTTTACGAAAAAAGTTTGTAAGGAATTTTTATTCGTTTTTTTTTATTTTTATTTTTGTTAAAATAAAATATTTAAACGAAAGTGCACCATTTTCAAACAGCAATTTTATTTAAAGCAAAATATAATACCTAAAATTAAAGTCATAGTCCTTAGAAAAATAAAAGAGTAATAATATAAAGTACATTGATAAGAATTAAAAATGGATGAGGTAGTTTATATACGTACATATATTTACAATAATATGCATGTGTATTCTTGTACAAATTATAAAATCCATAACAATAAATCTTATTTTTTTAAACAAAGATGCCGATGTTGTTGTTATTCCTGCTGGTGTACCCCGCAAACCTGGTATGACTCGTGATGATCTTTTTAATGTCAACGCTGGTATTATCAAGGATATTGCCAATTCCATTGCCAAAAACTGCCCCAAGGCTATGGTAGCCATTATTACCAATCCAGTTAACACCTGTGTACCAATTGCTGCCGAAATTTTGAAAAAGGTTTGTTTTCTTTGAATTTCGTAAAACTATGGAAGGTTTCATTATATATATATTTCTCATATTTTTAGGCTGGCGTCTACGATCCAAAACGTCTTTTCGGTGTTTCTACCTTAGATGTTGTACGTGCTCGTGCTTTCATTGGTGAAGCATTGGGTGTTGATCCTCAAAAAGTCAACATTCCCGTAATTGGTGGTCATTCCGGTGTTACCATTATGCCTATTTTGTCACAGTGTCAACCTGCCTTCAAGGGTGATCAATCTACCATTGAGAAATTGACCGTACGTATCCAAGAAGCTGGTACTGAGGTTGTCAAGGCAAAGGCTGGTGCTGGTTCCGCCACTTTGTCAATGGCCTATGCTGGTGCCCGTTTTGCTGGCTCATTACTTAAGGGTTTGAATGGCGAAAGCAATGTCGTTGAATGCTCCTACGTTCAATCTAAAGTCACTGAAGCCACTTTCTTTGCCACTCCTTTAGTTTTAGGAAAACAAGGTTTGCAAGAAAACTTAGGCTTGCCTAAATTAAATGATTTTGAGAAAAAATTGTTGGAAGCTGCCATTCCTGAACTTAAGAAGAATATCCAAAAGGGCATTGATTTCGCTAATGCTTAAGTAATTTTCTTACCTCAATCCTAAGGAATTTGTTTGTAACTGTTATTTATTTCCATTATGCGTCAATTGGCATCACGCACTAAGGTAAACCCACCACTACCAATACCAACACCCATCTATGCACCTTAAGAAATCTGTTTTAGAATTTGGTTGGATTTTTTAAATCGGACTTGATTCTGATGTATATTAAATAATTATTAATAGAAAGGTCTTACGAAGAATAAAAATGTTTGCAACTTTTCCAAAGATATAATATTTAAGCATAAATTAAAAAATAAGTTCGATTAAAGAGCAAGTAGTTGGATTTTGCATAAAATAATTGTGTATTTATAATTAGAAAAATAAAATAATAAATAACATCAATAAATAAATAAAAATTTATGTACATTTGTATAAAGAAATTAAAATTTTATTTCAACTTAGTGGAATTTAAACAAAAAAAAAATTTTTTTTATAATGTGTTTGCCACTAATACTTGAGAATCTTTTAAACATTCCGGAATTTACAGCAAACAATTTTACAGTGAAGTAAATGTCTTTAGAAAATTATTTAATGAGAAAAATACTGCTTTGTAGTTTTCTGATGGTTGGATTACGGATGAAAACTGAACTGAGGTTGAGTTACCAGCAGCGAAATCAGGCAACGTCGTTCATGTTAAATTTTTGTTTTTATTTATTGAATCTTCATATCGATGGTCTCAAGTAGAAAGGCCCTAACTCGCATTTTTTACGAAAGTGAGTTTTCCAGTTATTCCAATAAATTTTACACAAATACACCTCGTCACAAAAATTCATTACATTGTTGTAAAAAATAACGGCTTTACAAGCAGTTGTATGAGCAAATTACCATTATGATACATACAGTTTCTCTTATGTTTTTACCTTCTCCTATACAGTTACAATTATTTGAGTTAGGGCCTTTCTACTTGAGACCAACGATATATTAAATGAATCTTGATATATTAAGTTGCCTGATTTCCGTAATCGTAATCGATCCATTAGATATCCAACAATCATTTGACAGGGTCTGACACAATGTTTTATTATTTCAAATAAAATAACTTTTTCCTATTTTTGTTTAGTATTGTTTGGCATTTCATAATGGAAAGACTTACGCCTGAACAACGTTTACAAATAAAATCACGTTCTGTTAGGAATGTGTTTCGTGCACTTCGCTCAACTTATGGTCAACATAATCGGCCAACTGAGCGTACTCTTCGCAACACCATCACCCATTTTGAGACCCAGCATTCATTATTAGATAATATTCGACCGAAAAGACCACGACCAGCACGCTGTGGGCCGGTGTAATCATTGGTTCTAATTTCTTTAAAAATGATGCCGGTGCGAACGTAACGGTCAATGGCGACCGTTACCCTGCCATGATAATCGACTATTTGATGCCTGAAATTTAAGCTCGTGATCTCGGCGATATTACGTTTCAGCAAGACTTCGCTACTTCCCACACATCGCATCAATCAATGGATTTATTGAGAGAACAATTCGGTGAGCACATAATTTCATGTTTTGGGCCGGTCGATTGGCCACCAAGATCGTGTGATATCACACCGTTAGACTTTTTACTGTGGGGATATGTAAAGTCTAAAGTGTATGCGGACAAATCCGCTTCGATTCAGGCCTTGGAGGAAAACATCACGCATGTCATTCGCCAGTCACCAGTCGAAATGCTCGAACGAGTCATCGAAAATTGGACTCAACGGATGGACCATCTGCGTCGTAGCAACGGCCAACATTTGATAGACATAATCTTCAAAAAATAAATGCCAAAGAATGTTCTTTCAAATGATAATAAACATTCCCCATTAAATTTGAATTTTCTGTGTTTTTTTCTTTAAAAAAGTAGGGAACCTCGAAATGGATCACGCATTATAATATAAATTGAAAAGCTTCACTGGTTAGCGAGCCCTAACCTAACCTAAGAATAAATCAAGTGTAATTCCAGTCCTGTTTTCCATTTTCAAGCCTTGAATTAAACTTGAATTATACTGTAATCAATAGCATACTCCAGCAAAATTTATACTGGAAATCCAGTCAACATAACAATGTAATTACAGCGTTGAATTACAGTGAAATTCCAGTCTCAAACAGATAATTATTAAACTTGAATAATGTATACAGAAAAAATGGTGTATGAAATTATTAATCATCTTAAAAAAGTTTGTTGTTTTATGCACATTTTACTATAAAGCATTTACATAAAAATGATATCATTGGAAAATAATTTAAAGGACTATACGATAGTATATTTTTTTGGTGCTAGAGTAATATAATACGATATCAAAGACAATAACGCAAATGTCACCATTAGATTTACCTTTATTCTTTTTTCGTAATACCACATACAGTGACTCATTAATATTCGGTTTTTATATATCAGTTTCTGAAACCCGAAAATTCTTAATGAATATTATGACATCTTGTTAATGTTATTTTTTTTAAATTAGTATTGCGGTTATTTTATTGAACTGTTAATGGCTTTTAATCCAAATTTCGATATTTTAATCAGGTTTAGGTTCATTGAATTTAATTTTCTTTTAATTATTTTTATGAAGAAAGGAATTTTACAACATGAAATTAATTAAAATTTATTGATAATTTTTCACTCTTGACTGAACTGGGAATTGAACCCAGGTTTTCACGGACAGGTTTCCCTGACTAGTTTCGATTGTAACCACACAATCTCTTCAGAGGGGTTTGCCGTTTTACACTCACCGCCATTGACGACGGATGACGCCAATCTTTGAACCAAATGGTATTTTACCTTGGTAGATCGAAATTGAATGAATGAATGATTTTCTATTTTAATTGATTTAAATGTTCTTCCTTATTTCTGTTTTTCGTACTTTTTGTCAAGAATTCTTCTTGAAATTCGACGTACATTTTTTGTTTTTCATGTTTTTGTCTTTCTTTTTCTTGTTGACCTTTTTTCAGGACAACTTGAAGGACAAATGTAATCATATAGCTCGTGCCTTAGCTGTTAACAATAATTAGTATTGTGGTTATTTTATTGAACTGTTAATGATTTTTTTTTATCCAAATTTCGATATTTTAATCAGTCTTAAGTTCATTGAATTTAATTTTCATTAAACTATTGTTTTGAAGAAAGGAATTTTACAACATGAAATTAATTAAAATTTATTGATAATTTTTCATTCTTGACTGAGCTGGGAATTGAACCCAATTTTGGTTTTAATTAATACTGAGTGAATCATTTTAAAAAAATAAGAAACTAATGTACTACAGAAATTCATGGTTCATTAATATTCGGTTTTTTAGTTTTACCATAAAATGCAACGCTGTAAATCTGCATGTTTACATAAATTACACATTTCCCTCTGTTCGGCAAACCAAATCCGAATGAATTTTTCGGGATTAAAACGAGCCTGAATATTTTGGTGTTTTCAAAACCGAATTCGCACAATTTTACTCGATTTGAAATCGAATACATAAACCTGGTCGAAAGCAAATCGAAAGCAGTTTTTTTTTTAAATAAAGCTTACAGAAATGAAGAAAACACGGTATATTATAAAAAGTTCCAAGTCTTATTTTGCTTATTGTAAAAAAATAATGCACTTACAAATTTGTTAATTTTTGTAACATCACAAGATTTACCTATAACTTATTATGAAAGCTCTGGGCATAACAATATAAAATTTTCTTTGAAAAACCAAATTATCGTTTAAATTTTCCTTCAGCAGTAAACAGCTGATACTTTTTTTTACTTTGACGTTAAATTGCCTTTGTTCGAAAATGGCTATGAAAAATGCAAATCGTGCGATTTACAGAACACCAAATGCTTTACTATTCGGTTTTTAAAAATCACTCGTTTTCAAATCGACTCGGTTTGCAGAACAAAGGGGATTCATTAGCATCAAACAAATGAAGTTGTCATTCTCAAGTTTTTTTATAAAAGACGCGATGTCGTAATAGAAAAAATACTACGTTAGAGCAAAGAAAATTAGCGATTTTTCATTACAAAAAAGGAAAAAATATATAAATATTTCTTTAATATTGAATATGAAGCCAAATAATGTCGGTGACATTATCCGAAGATATAAAAACGGCGATCGAATTTATTTTAAAAAACAAACTGGACAGCCAAAAAAGCTTACCAAGATGGAAGATCTCCGTATTGTTAGAAAAATCAAGGCTAATACACGCTTAAGTACCTTTTAATTTGTTACTGAATTTGCGGCGGAATTTGGAAAGACAGTTTTAACAATACGTCGCACAATTAAAAAAGAACGGTTCAACGGTCGTATTGCCCGAAAAAATTCTTTCGTATATTTAAAAAATAAAAACAAAAAAGAAAGGAACAAATATTACTCCAACAGTTAAGCCTGGAGGAGGAAGTGTAATGGTGCGGTGCTGTTTATCAGCGAATGAGGTTGAGAAACTGGTACTTATCGAAAGCATTATGAATATTTTGAGAGAAAATTTGAAACAATATGCAGAAAAAAATGGAAATTTCAAGAACTTTTAAATTGTATCAGGACAACGACCGTAAACATAATGCCCATGAGTGGTTGCTTTATAATTACCCAAAATGGATTAATACGCCTGCTCTATCCTAGGACATGAATCCCATTGAAAATTTATGGGACCATTTCGATCGCCGAGTCCACGAAAATCCCATTTCTTCGAAAACCGAACTCAAAAAAGCCTGCAGGAAGAATGGAATAAAATCAGTGTGATTATACCCAGAGAAAAAACATGTTTAAATATGGTCACCTCCAACAAAACTATTTTTAAATAAAATTATGAACAAATTATGGTTAATTAAACCAAATTATTGTCATCGACAACCCTATTATGGTTAAATTAGTCCTCTATCAAGAAGGCACAACCATATTATGGTTGCCTCCGAACATGTTTTTGTTAAAAATAACTAAAATATGTTTAACACTTATAATAGCATGGTTGGTTTTCAACAATGCATGTTGCTCTTGGAAAAGAGGAAAATACTATTGTTAATGTAAAAACAAATAATTGTCACATTTAACCATAACATGTTTAGAGGCAACCATAATATGGTTGTGGCTTCTTGATGGAGGACTAATTTAACAATAATATGGTTGTCGGTGATAATAATATGGTTAAATTAAAACATAATATGTTCAAAATTTTCTTTAAAAATAGTTTTTTTGGAGGTGACCAAATTTAAACATGTTTTTTCTCTGCGTGTACTTGCTGGGTTCCCAGCTGGGTTCACAGCTAGCATAGGCTGTTTGTTAGACGATTATGTTTAATATCCAACTCCTTAAACAATCTTCTGATGATTATCTGACGAGTAACAAAAACATCTAATTTTTTTATTTATAAATTTTTGACACGCTCGTCTTCTAATCTTGGAATGAACCTTTTGAGACTCTCTGTAAGAGTCATATAACAATTACTGAGCTACCTAAATAAGAGCGTTTTTAGAATATGAAAATTCTATTGCCAATACAATTAGAACAAAATAAACCGAACTCAGGATCTGTAAAATAAAATGTTCCGGTAGGATGGTGTTGTTTTCGCGACCTTAAGGTTTGTTTCATATAAATTGTATGAAAATTATAAGTTTTGACATGAAAAAGACGCTTGATGCCCTTATATAGGTAGTTCAGTTATACGGCTGAGCATTTCACGAGTTGTAAATTAAACCCTTCATGAGTCTCATACGACTCTTGGCATGATTTTTGAAAGACTCGTTAGATAATCTCTACATAGATCATAAACGATTGCCTTTATGATTAATATAAGAGTCATAAAGAGGCTGTGTTATGGAAAAATCTCTCATACTAATCAGCACGTGTTACAGTTTCTCCCGTGCGAGGAATCGTCTACAATTAAAAAATGAGCTCGTCGACGATCAAAAACACACTTCATGAGATTCCCAGTAGACTCCTAGACGATTGAAAATGCTAGCTGGGTTGTTTTAATATACATTCTTACATTCATATTTTTCCAAGCGAAAATTTTTATTATTGAAAAACAGCAATTTTGTATTTAGAATTCAACAACAACTTTATTCCGGAAACAATTTTGTATGAGGGCTATGTGAAATTGTTGTCCCATTCTCACTATTTACAAAAGGTACAATTTTTTATTCAGCACAAACGCGTAACATCCTGTCCAACTTTTTGTGGACTTTTAGGGAGAGGGTTTATATGGGTCCCATTGTTAAATCTGGACGTACCAGTTCAAAATTCACATAATAGCTATTATTAAAGTTATAGTTGCCAAATTTTATATTATAACCAACATTTCTATGAAAGTTATGGCATTAAAAGCAGTTTCGGTAGTGATATTTGTATGGGAACTATGTTTAAATATGGACCGATTCCAAAAAGATTTGGAAATATGATTAAGGTTGCAATAACATATTTTAAGGTAAAATTTAATGTAAAAACCTATATAATAAGATAGTTAATTGAATTGATGATATTATTCCGGAAACGCATGATATCAGGGCTGTGGAGTCGTCAAAAACAGTTCTAACTCCGACTCCGACTCCAACCGCTGAAATTTTTTAAGTGCGACTCCGACTCCAACTCTAACTTTGATATTCAATATATATGAGACTGGTACTTATTTTAATTTAAACTATTTTTTTAATGCCATACTTTTCAAATGGTTATATATAATAAGAAAATGATTCCGTAAAATATTGCATCGCCAATTTCGAAGAAAAATTTTAGAGTCGGAGTCGCGAGTTTTTGAGGGTTCTTCGACTCCGACTACGGTATAAAAACCTTAACTCCAACTCCACAGCCCTGCATGAATCCTCTCTACCTTTGGTAGTGTGGGTATAAAAACAAATCTTCTTGGTACCCACAGTACCATAGGTGGAAGGTATATAATGCGATTGTACTGATGTGTGTAACTAATAAAAACATTGGTTCTGAACCCCCCCTGTTAGTGTACTAATCGACTAAGTCCGTTTGGCTGGCTGGCATACACTAAACAAAGTCTTTATTTCTAGATTGCAGTCGATTGTGTCGACTGCTGGCCACACTAGTATATATAAATATACATATATTAGGGAAGCAACGAATACCGATATATCGGCGATATTCAAGGTTTGCCGATACATCGACATCGGCGATATTTCACTGTCGATACGACGATACTTCTTAAATTAATTTTTAGAGTTTTACACAAACTATTTAATTTTCAATGCTTACTTTTTTGCATAACAACTTACTGAGCTACAATAACAAGAGCAGAGAGCGTTTTTTTAAACATGAAAATTCTATTTCCAATACATTTTCAATAAGACAATCCGTCATAGCGATCAGCCATATAAAATTTTTCACCCGGGTGGTGTTGAATTCACGTTCTTAAGGTTTGTTTCGTATAAACTGCATAAAAATGAGATGCTTTGTAATAAAAACAATTAAGAGTGCAATATTCGGCTATGCAGAATCTTATATACCCTTTAACATTGTGCGATAAGAGCAGAAAGTTATTTAAATACCGCTCTTTAGATATAAATAAATCTATTTTGTGCTACGCCCACTTCTCCAATCTCGCCCACACTTTGTCGGATGTTGTCTATTGATAACCAAAATGCTTGTACCTAATTTGAAAACGTTTGCTCTTTTAGTTTTCCAGATATACAGGAATTTATGTCTTTGTATGGGATGTGCCACGCCCAATTTTCCAATCCCGCCAATTTTTTTTGTGTATTGAAAGCCAAGATGCTTGAACCTAATTTGCAAACTTTGGATCTTGCAGTTCTCCAGACATATAGAAAAAAGAACAACACGACAAGGGATTGATTTATGGGTAAAATTAGAAGTAAAATATTTGTAAAAGATGAACATACCTTTAGAAGCAAATAAACAAGGTGTTACAAAACTACATATTAATGTACTTAAATCAAATGAGTCAACAGTTTGCTTAATTTTAATAAAGGATTCTTTGTAAATGAATGAAAAATCTAAATCAATTTGTAAACAACTCAATAAAATTATACCAAAATGCCGGCCGGCTATTTTAAATGAAAATAGACATTAATTTATTTAAGAATAATATTGCTTTAGCACTAGTTTGTAACCACTAGAGTTTGTTCCCGGGATATTTAATTGTTTTTGCGGAATTTACGGGACATTTTGTCTTGAGTTGTTTTATCCAACAAAAAAGACCTATTGTTAATGAATTGTAGACCTTTCTTCAAGAGATTTTATTTCTAGTCTAACAAAACTGTAATGGGCTAAATTTTATAAGAATATTATTAAGTTTTACGGTTTAAGGTGTAGGAAAGTATTTTCCGAGAGTGGGTTTATATAGGGCGTATGATACAACTCGATCTTCATGAAATGTAGTGGTGTGATTTCGAGTAAATCTTTGTTGGTCTTCTGTCTTTAGTTGTTTTATCCAACGAAATTTCACTACAATAACAATATTTGTTGCTGTTTAAGGCTTATTTAGCTGATTTCCAAGAGTGGTCTTTATATGGGGTCTAAGGTTTATTGTGGACCGATCTTAACGAAATTTGGTGCCATATAAAACGAATTTGTCGAATTTTAATGACAATCGGCGCATTCCGCCACTAATTTATGTTAGTTTTTTCATAACTTTTGGGTTCATAACTCTTTTCCTACTAAACTCAATTCCAAGTAGCTTAGGATAACTTGTAACAATTTGACACCCAAAATGTTCTTTTCTGTTAAGTCTTTCGGAAGTTAGTGTAATTTTAACAGACGCACATGGAAAATCGCCTTTGAAATACTTAAGGTCCCAGATTATAAATATGTACATATATTACAATTGTTTAACAATAGTGTATTAACTTTACTTATGAAAAAGTCAACGCTTAATATTCATATCTATCCGCTGTAAAAATATCGTGCTATTTTGTCTACCTATTTGTAATGAAACGGTTGGTCTAAAATTCTTTTCAGAATTCCTACTTCTAATGTTGGGTTTCAAGTTGCTATTCGCCCTTGAAGAAACTATATTCCTCTAATACTTCAATGCTCTCGATCTAATTATGCAAATTTCGATCCCATCAGCAGAATAAGCTCTGAATTTAACAATTTTTTACCTATATTGATTTCTCTGATCAAAAATAACCTTTTAAGGCCGGAGTTTTGAGATGCAGATTAAGCTTAAACTTAGTTTAACGTACTCTGAAACTCGGAGATTTCCGGCGAAACGTAATTTTTTTAGTGTTTCATTAAAGACCAACATATTAAGCAAAACTTAGCTTTTCCGTCAAAATTTTGTATACAAACTTGGTTATGGCTTCACAAATCTGTTTTCAGATTAACTAACCTAGTTTAACTGAGGTCTTAAAAATCCAGCATAAGTGTCTTAAAATAATGTTATCCTAAATTTTTCTATTTTTGTTAAATACAAGATAATTTAAATTTATTTATTTTAAACATACTTGCCAGTAAGAAATATTAGTTTCATTGGCAAAATTAAGTAAATAAAGGTAGTACATAACACATACATATAACAATTCGTCGACGAGTATCGTGCGTTAAAAAGGGTCTGCACACAGTCAAGCATTTCTCATTAAGCGCTATGGTAACAGTAGTGAAAATGTGTTTGTATGTGTTACACCGACGATGCCGATGACGATCATTATAATTATATATTACGTCCAGCACACGAGTTAATTTGCCTGCATGACAAGCATTTTTACCGTGTACAGATCCCTTAAAAACTTTAGCACAAGAAAAATGGCAAGTAACACAACGCGCGTTATAAAAGCCTTTTCTTTCAGCTGTTTTTTATTTGTTAAGCACTTTTTTATAGAGTTCCAAGCTTCAACTCTTTTTTTCATACAATACTGAATGTTTTATAAACTCTTCAATACGTTTTTGCTCCATGCTTCAAAAAATGTTTAATTATTCTTTTTTATTGCTAGCTGATTACTTGTCAAAAATACACAACGCGGTAAAAAGTTCAAAGTTTACCAACTTTCTGCCGCAAACGCGTCAAAGTGTTTTTTGTGAAACTTGTTCTATGAAAAAACACTAGTTTAACTTTTTTTACAGAAGTCTACAGAGCTCTCGCGTACTAACGCGCGTTATGTACTTCTACCTTAAATAAATAAGAAATTTTGGGCGGGAAACCCGGGATCCCGCGGGAATATGATTTTTATTTCCCTCTTTCTCGGGAATCAGAAAAGTGCAAAAAAACCCTAGTAACCACGGGTTCAATATTAATATTATAATTGTTCATTAGCTGTGTAAGGCATGTGGAGTGAATGTAAACATTTTATATCATAATCAAATTTAATCAACGTCATAACAACTAACTATTGTACGTACAACAAGAAAATTATTGGTGATATTTTGTTGCTGTTGTAAAAGAGACAAAGAGAGAGAGTGAAAAAAGAGTATTATTTAGGAGATAGCCTTATGATCCACCATAACAAACGACCTTGCACAATCTCACTTAATTACAAACAATTAAAGATAAAAAAAATCAGCAGAAAAAAAAATATCATTAATTTAATGTTGATGTTTATAAATTTGTTTGAACGAATTAATAAATTATCAAACTAACTTTGATTGAATAGAACATTATTGCCGATATTTATTTTCCGCCACACAAAAACTTAAACATAGTGAGGAATATAATTATAGGTCTTTATTGGGGTATTCCTTTAATCGGCTTTTGCTTTAATCGGTTAATCGCTTAATTACTTAACCGAGATTTTAGTTTAATCGGTTAATAGTCGGTTAATTTTGTAATTGATCGGTTTACCGTTTAACTAAGTTTTTTTTTTATAATTTAAGTAATTTCAAAAGATAAAAATGCATAAATTATTTATTATTTGAAGTTTATTAGTAAATAAACAATAACGTAACAATTCTAGAACTAAAACGATCAAACAAAAAATAATTCATAAATATGTAATACATATTTATAAATTATACATAAATATTATGAATTAACTGTATGATAATTTTATTAGTTATTTCAATAGTTTAAGGAATCCTTAAAAAATAATCTGTTAGAAAAATAATTTGTTTTAAATATTTAGGATTTAAGCGATTATTTTCTTTAGTTTTGATAAAAGTTGACTTGGAGAAAATTCTTTCAACCAGCAACCCATATACAGAATATCTAATTTCTCAGTCATTTTCCTGCATTTCTCCATACGTATAAAACCTTTCATTATGCCATTAGAGTCCTGATTTGATTTTTTTAATTTTTAACTCTTCTAATTGTTTCAGTTAATTCTGTTAAAAGTTTGTTATGAGAAAATATGAGAAGAAACAAATACCTCAACACATAAATAAAAAAGGACGTGAAACAAAAAGCTGTTGACAGCAAATACTTAATTAAAATGAAGATCACTGAAGACTTTCTTCGTTTGTATGAACAAATCAGTTAACCGGGTAGTAATTAATCGGTTAACCGAATGTATACCCTAGTCTTTATACATATGTTTATATGTACGTATGAACTTCAAGGCATGGAATACAGATATACATACATAAGTTTTGTTCGGTATGTTCAATGTTTAGGAGTTATGCATCGAGGAAGTTATGCATCGAGAGATATACATAACAGCAAATGTCAAAAGGTAGTAAAAAACAATATACATACATACGTTATTTTAGGCGGACCATTGTGACATAAATTTTCTTATAGTTTGCCTTATATTAATTTTTGCTAAATGTTATGCATTGTAGAAATCATTTTTATATATCTATTATGTAAATAAAATGCACAAACTAATATAGACTTTTTTACATTAGTGTTTATTTTTTTTTTTTTTTAGATATTTTTACATTTTAAATGTTAACCATTAAGCCATTTAAAATGTGTTTAAACCAATATATGTACGTATCTATAAATCAGTAAACCTATAAACCATCTTTAAGCGCTTGAAATTGGGCGTTTAAACTACCTATACAGACCATATGAATTTGACAAAATTTATCGTAGTGCTGGCACATGTTACACATATAATACATGGGACACTGATTTACAGCTATTGAGTTTAAACTACATAAAGATTTAAGTTTAGTTCTACTAAACCAGCGTTTAAACATTCACTACTCTATTACCCATTGGTTTTGTAGAAATAAGATTTCTTTACCCAGACCTAATACAATTTTCTCCTGAAATAAATGTTATTGGATTATAGGGCTAACTGTACTGTAGGTTTTTTAACGATCTAAATGTTTTTGAAATGAGTTTTGAGGATAAAAGATAACATAAGCGAATCATTGGCTCCAATTTCAAATAAAATTTGTAAGCGAAATGAGTAAAATAGCCAATAAAATTCTGTAGAAAAACTGTTTCGAATAGATATTTTCACTTAGCCTAAAACTATTTCCTTGGCTGTACTACTCAATGATTAGTTTTCAGAATAAAAAATATAAATCGATATAAACAAATATTTATGTAAAACTTTGTGAGCTAAAAAATTGTGTAGGAGGAGCAGGAGTAAGTACATAGTGAGATAATTGAAGATCATCAATGAAAATCATAACAGTCAATTAAGTAGATTTCGTTTGTATTTTTAATTTTTTTTAATTTTGTAGGAGTATTGATATCAATTACTGCCCCAGACAATTATACGACATAACAATAAATGTTGGAATGGCTGGATGGATGGTTAGTTTAGTTGGTGGTATACCCCGAAATGACTAAGTTACATCAAGCGGTCAGATACAGTATAACAATTACTCACTGGACGAAATTAATTTAATGTGGCGTTGAGGCTGGATTTTTTTTTACAAACATTTACAATTGTCAACAATTAATTTGAATTATTTATGAGTCTGTGATTTCTTTTTCGTGCTCCTAGTATTTTTTTTACTTTTGTTTAAATTTGTACATGTGAAATTTTAAATTTAGATAATACAGTTTAAAGGGGTTATTTTGTAAAACACTTCACCTGACTTGAAAATATTTTCAACGCAAGGATTTTTTTCAGTATTTATTTATTAAATCTTCATATATTAAACATGAACTAACAATAATTAATCAAATCGTATCCTAATATTTACTTTATGTCCTGCCTGTGCCAGACAAAAAAGATTTAGTTATCACGGCTTCTGTTCACATATGTAGGTGTTTATCGCTCATCTGATTTGGGTGAGTGCTGCAGTGTCTCTTCTCCGTAAGCGAGTGTGGCCGCCATTATTTAAAATATTTCGAGCTAATGGATTTGGGTGAAGTTGTAACCTTTTTAAATATTCTACTGCATATTTCGTTATCATAGTTTTTACTAATGGCACATTGAGATCCCTGTGGTTATTTGAGTTTTTGACATACCAGGGAGCGGATGTAATTATTCGAAGAAGTTTATTTTGGCGCCTTGGAATTTTTTCGATATTAGAAGCCAAGGCAGTACCCCATAACTGAATACCGTAGCACCAAATTGGCTTTAAGATAGAGTTGTAAAGTAGAAGTTTGCAATCGAGACTAATAACAGAATTTCTTTCAATAAGCCAATTAATTTGAATTGCTTTTAGTTTTATTTGAGTTAACTTAGCTTCTATATGCCATTTCCAAGTTAAACGCCGATCTAGATGTATACCGAGGTATTTAACATGCGAGTGTTGGGGTATTATTTGATTATTGATTTTAATAGGGGGACATGTTTCCCGACGCAATGTGAATGTTACATGTGCGCATTTTTGCTCATTGATCTTTATCCTCCATTGTTTTAACCCCTTTTCAGTTCAAATATATGATCCTGTAAGTACCGAGATGCTTCTGGACAGTTTTCATGTACGCTTAGAAAAGCTGTATCGTCCGCAAATTTTGAGGTTTGCTTGTAGCTGTTTGTTGGCATGTCCGAAGTATAAATTAAGTATAATAGAGGGCCCAGGATGCTGCCTTGTGGGACTCTAGCGTTAATTGGCTGAGGAGAACTTAAAAAATCGCCTTCTTTAATAATGAATTTACGATCAACTAAGTAGCTTTCTAACAGTTTGTGTATGTTTGCTGGTAAGTTTTGCTGCAATTTCAGTAATAATCCTTCATGCCAGACTTTATCAAAAGCTTGAGACACATCGATGAAGAGTGCTGAGCAATATTTTTTTCTTCAAAGGCTTTTCTTATGACATTTACTATTCGATGAGTTTGTTCAATTGTGCTGTGCTTTATTCTAAAACCGTATTGATGATTTGGAATACATCTATTTTCATTTAAAATAGGCATTAATTTTGACACTAGTAGTTTTTTAAATAGCTTTGAAATATTAGATAATAAGCTAATATGCCTGTATGACTCAACTTTTGTGTGATCCTTTCCAGGCTTTGGTATCATGGTTACTAAGGAGACCTTCCATTCTTGAGGGTAGTATTGAAGGGGTAAAATAGCATTAAAAATAATAAGAATAATTTTCTTTGCTATACTTGGTAGCTCCAAAAGCATTTTATTACTGATCTTATCAATACCGGATGCCTTCTTGGTGTTTAAATCACAAATAGCCTTTTCGATTTCTCTAAAATCGAATATTAGGGGAATATCTGCCTTAACATTCACAAGGTATTATTAAGGGTAAATAAATTTTTCAGATGATTACCAAACAGATTTCCTTTTTCAAAATCATTTCTTGCCCAACTTCCATTCAAGTTTCTCAATGGTGGCTTAGAGATAACTGGTCTATTGAGACTTCTAGCTGCACGCCATAATGAGTAGTCTGATTGTGGAGTTGCATGAAGTCCCTTAAGATATTTTTCCGGAGAAGCCGTTTTCTGATACTGCAGTAACTTTCTTAGCCTTTTAGTTCACTCTTTTAATAAAGTTTTAAGTTGAGGGGATCTATGCAATTGCCACTCTCTTCGAACTCTCCTTTTTTCAGTCAATAGACGCTCGACATCTGTAGAATATGTTATTGTTTTTGGTTTTTTTGAGAGTTATGCTGAAATGTTGAACAGCTAGTTTAAGATAACTGTCAAAATTAACAACAGCGAGATCCAAGTTATCCGGTGTACTAAGCGGAATATTTTCTGTGCAATGGGCACTAAGATATTTTTTATATTTTAACCAATTTATTTGTGAGGCTGATGTCGATAAGTAACCAGACGGTGATACGATTGTATTTGGATTCATTATAGTAACAATCGTAGGTGTGTGATCGGAAGGTAATTCTAAGGACGCTTCCACATGAAATGGGGATGTTATTAACCACGCCAAAATCGATGACATCTGGAATTTTTTGATGATCAGTAGGCCAATAAGTTGGCTGTCCACTCGCGACCACATTTAAATTCATTTTAGGGATTGTATTACACAAAAGACGAGTCTTTGGTGTTATAAGTCGTGACCCCCAGATAGTGTGTTTACCATTATAATCGCCAGCGGCCAGAAAACAGGGTCCTAATGATTTGTAGTATTTAAAATATTGGCTTTCTGATATTAAGAATCTAGACGGAGATTATAGAGATGGAAGTTCCAAGTTTCGATTAAGCTCTTCAACACAAATGTTCATTGCTTGCAGATAATCTTCACGGTGATCACACATTAAGTAGTGTTTGATTCGGGCTTTTATCAGAATAGCAGAACTTCTACAAGCTCTATCTCGAGGGTCCTTGGTATCATATAATATATAACCATTGATTTTTAACGTATTTCTTGAGGTCAAATGAGTTTTAGAAACCATCATTACATCAATTTGTTTGCTTTTAAGAAAGTATTCTAGTTCATTTTTATGTTGGCGAATGCCGTTTGCGTTCCAAAAACAAATTTGGAAACAATTCATGGCTTGTTAAGTACAGCTTGCAATAACATCGATTACATTCTTAACATTTCCTGCCTCATATTACACATTGTGTTCGTAAAGTTATTTACTGTTTGCACTAATGTTTCCCTGGTTTTTTTCTAGACGACTTAAATAAGAAACAGGAGTTTCATCATTATTTGGCAACTCACCTTGCATTGGCATATGGTTTGATTTTAGGACGTTAGCGTAAGTTGTTCTATTATTACTAGGCTGAGGTACCTGTATGTCATTAGTGTTAACTAGATTTGCTGCCTGCATTTGAGGGGGATTAGGTTTCGGGCCAACCGAGTGCTTGACGATAGAGTATGCAGGGCATCCTCTATAGTTGGCAGTGTGATTACCACCACAGTTGCTACATTTTTTTACATTGGGGTCGTTTTTAGACTTATCGCAGAGAGCTGTACCATGTAATTCTCCACATACGACGCAAACAGAGGTTAAATGGCAGTATGCCTTAGTGTGACTAAATTCTTACAAAATAAGCCCCTAAGCTTATTTTAATATATATGTGCATGCATATGTACATACATATTTCTAGATGGAATTATAAACAGAATTGTATTTAGTACAATTCATACGATCAAGGTAAGCATTAGAATAACATTTTGTAATTGGTTTTTAGATGTAAAAGGACAGTTTAAAAGTTATTATAAACTTATGACCTAAACTTATAGCCATTATTAGAACTTGCCGTTAGTTAGGATTTTGTCGGACGTGTAACAAATTATTTATTATTTCAGCTCAACTTTAACCTACCAGGTAGAATGAACTTGCCTTTAACGTATTGCTCACTTTAGTTTAAGGAAAAGTTGTAATAGTGTAATACTTTTTATACTTGGGACAAAATCCCACCTTTAGCTATCGGCAAGTTAAATAATGGCTCTTAATGAACTAAATAAACTAACGAAATAAACATTTTATAAAATTATTTAAAACTAGCTGTTAAGCCCAGGGACTTTTTTGAAAAGTCCCTACGTTGGTGATTTCCTAACAATCGTACAGATGATTTAAATGATTTTCGGTTCACTTGTTAAAAAGACCTGACAATGCAAATTGAGGATACAATTTCATGACTAAAGATATGTTCAGACCAAACAAATATTTGACGAAAAATCAAAAAAAAAAAAAAAAAAAACATGAATAATAAATTATTAAAATTTTAGCTTTATATTTAAAAAATTCTATTTATTTACTAGACTTTATTTTTAAGATCGTTATCGGTTTTATCATGTGGCAGTGATAAATCAAATATAGTTAATTTCAAATAAAGAGGGGAAATTAAATTTTCGTTCAAACTTTTCATTTTGGTGCCTTTATACAGCTGATATACAGCTAATAAAATCCTGCCTTTAGATATCAGTTAGTTGTGAAAACGGGTATTAAAGCATTGTAAGCCAATATTCAACCACCATTGAGTCCATACGGTCAGATTTGATAAAAGAAAAGTAGCCAAAAATTGGACTCTTAGCGGTGGTGGACACATGCCGGAAATTATAATTAAAAAAAAAATGTCATAAAATTATCTACCAGATTGTTATACAAAAAATTTTATTCCATAAATATTTCTGTACCACCCCCCATCGGAGATATGCGATGCGATATCGTCTCTGAAAAATAATAAATCTACAGGAATCGATGATCTTGCCCCAGAAATGCTCTGTGTAGATCCAGGCATAAACTCTTCACTCCTTCTGCCCATCATTGAGAACTTCTGGAATTCAGGCGAACTGCCTTCTGATCTGAAAGAAGGATTAATAATCAATGTGCCTAAAAAGGGCAACCTTTGTGATTGCTACATTTTTAGATTATCAAAAGGCCTTCGGCACTCTATCTCACAACGAAATATGGAAATCACTACAATGTAAAAGTGTACCTACAAAAATTATTAATCCAATTAAGGCCATGTACGACGATTCTTACTGTCGCATCTTACACGACGGTCTGACCAGCCAGAAAATTAAAATTCTTACGGGGGTAAGACAAGGGTGTGTCTTGTCACCTCTTCTTTTCAATATTGTATTATACACAATTATAATAGCTGCGACTCAGGAATCTAACGGTATTACTTGGAGCTTCAACAGCCGGTTAGAGGATCTTAACTACGCTGATGACATATGCCTTTTAATTCATCAGCAGTCCAGCATGCAGCACAAACTAAACCAAGTACAAGAGTACGCGAAGAGCTGGTATTGTAATAAATAACTCTAAAACCAAATCCTTGCGTATAAACGCCGGAAATACAACACCACTAATCTTAGACAACACACCACTGGAAGAAGTAATGGAATTTAATTATCTTAGTAGCATATTAACATCAACCGGGAGCTCCGAAATGGACATTAATAGTCGAATGAAAAAAGCAAGACAAGCATTTGGAGCCTTAAATTATGTCTGGAAATCATCACAGATTTAACGTATCACCAAAATACGTATATTTAACACCAATGTATAATCTATATAGCTCTACGGGTGCGAAACATGGAATACATCTGCAAGAGTAATTGGCAGAATCCATGCATTCGTAAACAGATGTCTTATGAGAATCTTTCGAAGACATTTGCCAAACATAATATCGAACCAACATCTATACGAAAGGGCCAATCAAAAGCCAATGGTTTATGAAATTAAAAGCAGAAAGTGGCGGTGGGTAGGTCATAAATTGCGGAAGCCTCAAGGAAATATTGCCAAAGAAGACCTTCAATGGAACCCACAGGGTAGCCGACGCAGAGGCAGGACCTCTCAAACATGGAGACGACAAATTCAAGACGAAGTTTGGAAGGCGCATTCAACGTGGAATGAAATAAAATTATTAGCTTAAGAAAAAAAAATTGGAAAAATTTTGTTGTGGCCCTATGTTCCTCCTAGGAACTTGAATAAAATAATAATAATAATATTTCTGTTTTTTATTATCATTTTAGTTCTAATGCAGCTAAAAACAACATTTATATGTGATGTTTTTGCAAAATAGGGTTTCCTTCTCATATTGCCAACAAAGATTTGAACCATTTATCCGATTACCCATATCGAATAACTGAAGTATCAGTAATAAATTGTCCAATATTACATTAAACAACTGTTATTAAATACTCTAAAAGTTATGGCCCTGATGAAGTTCCCAGTTTCTAAAATGTTTATGTTCCTAAATTTAACCTTTTTATAACGTATCACTTTTAAATGGTTATTTAATCTTTGAAGAAATCGTGACTAATATTATATCACAACAAGTATCGTCCTTACTGTCACCATTTCAACATGTATTTAGAAAAGGACGCTCGACTTCTACTAATCTTTTAGAATTTACAACTTCAGTGATATCCTCATACTGTTCTGGCATGCAAACTGATACCATTTTAGTTGTTCATTTCATAGAGTAAATCATGACCTTTTAACGTATAAGTTGGATAAAATCGGACTCTATTATATACTTCTTAAATGGATGCCCACATATCTGAAAGGCAGATACCAGTGCATATTGTTTGCCATTGTAATTCTAAAGCTTTAGCTGTTCCATCTGGAGTCCCTCAAGGTAGTCTTTTGGGTGCAGTACTTTTCCTTTTAGTCATTTATGATTTACCATAAATATTCGAAAATATTAATGAATGCAGCTGATGTAAAGCTTTTCCTTAGCTACAAAAGCTCAATTAGTTCTATTTTACTCCAAGATGACCTTGAGAGTTTAAAGTTAGTGTGAAATAAATTTGATGCATCTGAACTCGAGAAAATGTAAATATGTATATGTTATTCTACAGAATAACGACAGTACTGTGAAAGAGGGGATAGAGACTTTCCTTGATCTGAATATATTGCTTGATCATAAACTGTGCTTTAATGCACATATATCGCAGACATTCAACAAGGCCAAAGGTGTCCTAGGGCTTATCAAGCGTTAGTGAAATAAGTTTGATGATCTCTATGTCATAAGATAATTATATATTTCATTAGTGAGACCTGTTCTGGAAAAAGCCTCTATCGCCTGGGATCCCCAGTATAAGAAACATTTAAAAAGACGGGAATCCGTTCAGAAGTAATTTCTTTTATTCAGTCTCAGAGCACTACATTGGAATACAAAAAATAAAATCGGTGGATATACAAACATATTTGTATGAAAAATTCCTTCATGCTGAATTTATTAAACGGTGAAATTTTTTTTAGAATTCCTACTTCGTAAAATTGAGTTTTTAGTTCCTATTCGCCCTTCCAGAAATTAATCGCTCGATTATTTAACCGAGGTTTTGATTTAATTGGTTAATAATCGGTTATGTTATTGATCGGTTATCCGATTAATAAAGTTTTTTTTATAAATTAAGTCATATCAATAAATTAATATGCATAAAAATATCAATTCTTGTACTAAAACTAGCAAAAACCAAAAAAAATTCATAAATATGTAATACATATGTTGTTAATTAATACATATTAAAAATAAGCTGTGAGATCTTTTTTTAGTTATTTCAATAGATTAAGGAGATCTTGTAATATAATCTTTTAGACAAATAATTTGGTTTAAATGTTCGGATTTAAGTAAACCGATTGACGTTTAACCGAATGAATACTCTAGTACATACATACGTAGGTATATTGATTTGTCTATTCTTATGTGTATCAACAATAACCTCTTAATGTCTTAAAATAACTTTAATCTTAAATTTTTCACTTAAACATATTGTGAACAATACACGTAAATAAATTTTGAAAATTTTTTGATTATAAAAAATTATGGCACTTATCAATGCGAATTCATATAGGTGACATTTTCGAGTCATCTGTTTATTGTTTATTTATTATGTGTATACTGAATGTCAAGCTTTGTTTACATTTTGTGAAAAAATTAGTTAAAATTCAATAAAAATCTATATACTTGAAAAAAAACTTATTTAAATTTTATAAAGCAAATAGTGAATATAAAATAAAAAATCAATACTCAATCAATAATCAATCAATACAGGGGGCTTATTCTGGCAGTCGTAATCGAATACTCTTTCGATTCGATGGAAATTTTATTTCTAATTCTTTCAATCGACACTGTAGGAATTGAAATTATTTTTTCAGCGTTGTAAAGCATTTTTGTATTTGAGTTTTCACAACACCAAAACAACAATATCGAACAAAAGAATTAGAAATAAAATTTCTCTCGAATCGAAAAAGTATTCGATCACGACTGCCAGAATTACCCCCAGGAAAAATATTTACCTTCTAAAGCAATTGTGTATTTTTATAAACAAAAATATTCCCTTGTTTATATTTTTAAAAATTAATTTTTACATTCAATCTAACTTTTTACAAAAACAAAATACATACAAAGTATTTTTCAAAAAAAAGGGATAGCTAGCATTACTCCATCTCATGATGCGGTCACCTATACGAATTCGCCTTGGCATTTAAAATAAAAATCAAAATATGTATAATTCGTTACCTTTAAAAATGCAGTTTTTGATGCAAATCAATAGAGTACACAAAAATACTGTTTGCAAAAAAAAAAAAAAAAAATTTTTTATGTGTTCTATTTGTCGTTTTGCAATGGCATGTTAAAGTGCTAAGTCCAATAATGTTAAATGAAACGTGCTAAGTCCCTTTTTAATATGAAATTTTTGGTTATAAGCTTTTAAAAAAGTAAAAAAGTTTAATCTAGTATTTTTTTTTTGCAAATTATCAAACTAGATTTTTAACTTTTGCTGTTTGTGTTCAGATCTGTTTAGAAAATAATAACAATTTAAATATCTTTTTTTATAGTATATGTGTTTGCTTGACATGTTTTATTTAATCAAGTGGTGACCGATTCGCACATGGGTTTATTTTAACGAAAAAAAAAAAAAATCTTTCGGAAGCACAATGGCTCTAATCATATTTTATAGCATTGGCTAAATCTATTGGCCCAACATAAAGTAACTATTGATTAAAAGATTCTTGAAATTTGATATACAGTAAATTAAAGGGCCATGAAGCACAACCAAATTAAGGTCCCTGCTGACTATATTGCCAAATGTAAAGTTAAGAACCCATTCCCTTACCTTCCACAAATAAAAGCCTATTGGAGGTCAGACTGTCTCCCACAGTAAGTATTCCCTATTTCCAAACCCAGTCTCGCCAATTCAGCGGCCTTTTTATAACCGGTGATGTTGCAGTGACCCGGTATCCAGCATATCGTCACAACATACTCCCCTAAGATTTCCCTTAGAGCTCTTGTACAATCACCCACTCGCTTGGAATTCATGAAACAGCCTATTAAGGCCCTTGGAGTCACCTAATCGCCCCTTGTCAATTCTACGGCATTCAAAATTCCTGGAACATCCGCCAAAAATGCACTGCAGTCGTCATTAAGCCTATATGACCTTCTAGTATATATATCCTCAAGGTAGATCCCTGCACCAGTGCCCTTTATCCTTGAGCCATCCGCAAAAATTGCAAATCTTAAACAATCCTTAGACCTGGACACGCCCAGGCAATAACCACCAATGTCAATCTCATCCAAGATCCACAAACGACTTATCTCGAAATGTCCTAGTCCCAGTACCCTCAGTCTAAGAAGACTTTTAGTTGCTATTTCCATCACATACTGCTCAATAGGCAGTAGATGTATAATAGCATCCAAAGCCGCTTGAGAAGTACTTCTCATGGGCCTTGTCATGCCGATCGAATCACACTAAGCTTTAGACAGAAGGTTCCTCCGACTTACCAGCCACATTGCCTCCCTCCGAACACATCATCCATACATAAGAATGGGTCCCACCACCAATGTGAGGGCCTAAGTCACCAGTTACCAATCGATGATCCGCAAGCATAGTAAGCATTGAGGAGACCTCTCTAATATATGTACTTTATTCTTCCTCTAATACATATAGGGTATATTATATAAAAATAAAAACAAGTGAAGGAAAAATTGCTAAGTCCACATTAAAAGAACAAAATATTTAAAGGAAAAGGTGCTAAGTCGCAAGAACCTTTTGTAAAACAACGATCCATTATTTTCAGCTGTTCATGTTTGTGAGAACTAAAGATTTTAGCAAGTTTTTTCCTCTCCAGTAAAATTTATTAAATTGGATTTAGCTCCTTTACGAGTGAAGGTAACGAATTGTTGTTTTCTGTTTTAATTTATTTTTTTTTGATAACCAACTTAATGCCTATTTTTGCAATAAAACTTTTAGTTTGTAAATTTACATTGAAACAGCAATAAAAAAACTGAGAGACTATAAAAGTCTGACTGACTTAAAACCTCGGCGTCTTTGCTATTTTCCCGCTGTTTTGTTTGTTTTTCGTTATTGTATCTTATCTTATCACAAATCGAAGCAACACCATCCATTCCCATGGTAGCCGTTTAAATGTACCTGATTCACCCGGAGTAACAAATATCCGGCCGAGGACTGCTTGCTACCTTGGTACTATGTGTTTTATGTATTGCTGCAACTACAACAACATAACACCATTAAGTATATTTGTATAGTACATAACATTCATTGTTCCCTTATGTACAAGGATGACCAACGCCTGCTCGCTCAATTCCATACTCAAATCATTTTTACACACGTTGTCAATGCCGGGTAGGCCTTCTGCTCTCGCTTCTTTTGCCAGAGATTCTGAAAGGCATTCACAATAATGGCTCTTAGAAGGCTATGCAGAAAATAGTGATTTTATAACGGGATCTGAGTTATTTGGCTTTTGTTTTGGCAAATGCAAGACAAAAAATAGTAGTCCTTATCTTCCCCATCTCATAGAAGGAAGTATCGAAAATTTATCTTATTCTTTATTCGGAAGACCCGATGGCTTCTATGAGGCAATCTTTAGCAGTTAGATCAGAGTGGTAATTGAATCAATTAAATAAGGTCTAAGTAAGAAGGTCTTCTGACCCCTGGGTTATGTCCTGATACATACATACTTTTGAAATAAAAAACAATTTGTGTAAATACTTTTTAAACATGGAAAATTCAACAATTTTTTTCGATAACCTTTACCGCTGGTGTCCTCTTCTGTTTTGCGATGTGAAAGTCAATGCGACTCGAAAATAAATTAATGTTCACAAAGTAATGCGAAAACAAATGTCAAAATCGCAACATTTATTCGATGGCAAAGCATAATTCGCATAGCACTAAAATGTAAGTGAAAGATAATATTTTATTTATTTATTCATCTTTTTTTTCTTAAAATTCCACAATAAACTATTTTATTATTTAATATGGGGCACTAGCTTCAAGGCTATAGGCTCGAAAAATCATTCTCTTAAATTGAATCATTCTGCTTAAATTGAATCATTCATTTTGAAAAGGGCTCAGCTACAATTTTTTGAAAATTGAGCATTTTGCTGGTTTTGGAGGTACACATATAGTCCGATATACTGTGAGAATAAAAATTTATATACCCCTTCCACAGCGGTGAAAAACAAGTGGCTTTTTAAAATGAATTTGGAAAAGGGCTCATCTCCAGTGAACACCGTTTCCGGAGAAAAATATAAATTAATACACATTTCTTTTTTACTACATTTTGAACATGAGTGAATCCACCTGCTCGGAGGATAATAATATCCAGATTGCCGATTGCCAATTAGCAACATTTTTATGAAGATACGCAATGGGCAACATACATGTATTCACAGGCAGATAAAGACGATTTCTATGTTTATCATATGTTTATCTAGATGAAATATTTTCGTTTTTGTTTGTGTGAAAAAATATTTACTTAACATATTCCTTTTGAATATGAGACAACACAAATAATTAAAACACACAAAAAAACATGTTATAATACTACAAAAAATTAAAAATGTTGTAACATCGGCTAATCGGTTTATCGACTGAAATTAACCGGATTAATCGTTAATCGGAAAACGCTAATTTTAAATTAACCGAGCAGTTAATAGGGTAGTTATTAATCGGTTAACCGTCAATCGGTGAATATCCTAGTAAATATACAAATATATATATTTTGTAATCAAAACACAAAAATGTTTTTAATTTTAAATTTGACGTTAATTTGTTATTTTTTTACCAGTGTTGCCCTAATTTGAAATAAGATTCGAATGCGAATACGAAAGTCTTATAGAAAGCCAACTTTCTTTCGCATCGTACTTGATTGCGCATCGCAATACAGAAAAAGCCCCGTTATTCTTGAAATCTTAATTCTGTCCAATCTATACATCTTAGAAAATATTGAACCTCTTTGTAAAATCTTCGAAATTTCCTTAAATATCTGAATACATAAGACCATTTATGACTGCCCGAAATCAAGGGTATTAATTTAAATACAATATTTAAAGATTAAGCCTTAATTAAGGACACGCTAACAAGAATGCAGAGTAAGAGAAGTCTTAATACGTAAAATAACGGACCCAAAAAGTGTTTGGTAACCCATCAAACATATTTATATAAAAAAATCTTTAAAAAAATTTTTAACATACTTATGCACATATTAACAATAAATATATTTAATAGGCAAAAAAAAATATTATTTAAAATATTCATAACTTTTTTGTAGATCACATTTCTTTTTCAATTACATATTTATTTTCAACTCTTAATGGCACCGGCAACGTCTTTACAAAAAAATGTATGTATAGTATATTATCTTTATTTTTTAAGAAAAAATTACTTAAAAAAGAAAATCAAACATTTGTTCTACATAAAAAATAATTCAAGTGAAAAAAACATCATCATAAAAAAAGAATAAATTCCAAAACATGTAGACTTCGTCAAACATTATGGGATGCGGGACATTTTAAATTGATTTTAATGAAGCTTAATTGATTGTAACTGTATGTGTTCTATATGTATTCAAAATTATTGTATAATTTTATTGTATGTATAAGTGAGTGTGAGCGAGTGTAAGTAATGCACTATTCAAAATAACAAATAACAACTTTGATACGCAAATCTTAAAAAAAATTGTATTTCAAAATATTTTAAGTTTTTATTTGAAAATCTGAATTTTAGGGATTTAAATACATTTTTCGCAGTAGGATATAAAATGAATCAGGGATGGAAAATAGCGCTGTACGTAAATTGCGTTTAAACTTAACATAATGTACGCTAACAGGAGAAAGAAGTGTAATCACGCTCTTAAACATTATTTCGATTTAAGTCCATATACATTTTTTTTTTAATTTTCTTAAGAATGTAATTGTTAATGCTATTTTACGAATTGAATACAATCCTTCAGGATGGACGAGGTTTCTAGTTACCATGATACCTAAGCCAGGGAAAGATCACACAAAAGTTGAGTCATAAAGGCCTATTAGCTTATTATCTAACATTTTAAAAATATTTGAGAAAATATTAATTTTTAAATTAACCCCAACACTCTAAACACTGAATGAAAGTGGACTTCATGATGAGTAAAATGCAAAATTAGCAGCTAAAAAATGTAAACAATTGAAAATAAATAATAGTGTGACAAAGGAAATAAATTTATGATGGAAATTTCATTCCCGAAAATAATTTTTGATAATAAATTTGCATGTGCCCGGCAAATAAAAAACTGAAATGGCAAGCTGCTTTATTTAGCAACTTGTTTTTTTTTTTAATTTTGTTTTTTTCTATCCTCTTACAACTACAATTCGTGTTGGAAAAAACCCAGCCAATTGTAGGGGAATGTAATAAAGGAAAAAAATTCACTATTTATTGTTGTGTCTTTGTTGAAGCTTTGATATTGTTACAAGTAAGAGCTGAGTGTTTAAAATTCTTATTCACTTTATGGTCTTACTTGTATAATATTTTTAGCTTTTCTAAAGTATTTGGAAAAAGTTTCCTGACGAGCTGGCCTAAGCAACCAGCGAAATGCGCATAGAAACTAGCTTTCCCACAACAATAAATTTCAGTGTTTTTTATCATAAATTGGGATTATTAGCACATCATTAATAAATGAATTAATTAATAGGAAACTGTTTAGTTGAATGGAATTGCTCAACTATGCGTTTCTAAGACAACAACTCAACGGTTGCGCAACAGTTACGTCTTATGATCGTACCCATTATTGCTGGCGATCTAGACAGCAATTTATTTAACGACTATAAGGGATGGGCAAATTGAACAAATATATCGATATATATCGTATCGATATTTTTTAAGAGTATCGATATTTATACATTAAAAATATCGATATATCGATGTATCGAACGTATTAAGCTAAAATTATGACCAAATTTAAAAATTTAATATACCTATGTCAATACATATTTACATATGTGCAAACATATTACATGTAATTCCATTCTAACTTTTTATTGTTTCCTTTAATTTCAAATTTACTGCCTGTCCCTCGATTTCGAACGAAACTTTCATTCGCTTAACCTTTAATTAAAACAAAAACCAATTTGAAAATTTAGTTTTTAAGGTACGTTATGCGAACGAAGTTTTCGTTGAAAACGAAGTACCGGCAATTAATTCTACAATAAAAATTCAAAAAATTAAAGAATACAAAAAAAATTTTATTTATTCGCCATATAAAATCTAAAAAAAAAAAAATTAATTGGGATTATATACTGCCGGGAAACAAAACTTGTGACACATACTATACAAGTAGACTATGCAATATTTTATTTTTAATATATAAGAAGAACATGGTCAAACAAAAAAAAAAAAAAAAAAAAATATTTTTTTTTTATTATTAACATTCCAACTTTCATGAGTGGTAATACGCCATAATTAAGGCGATTATTTGCATAATTCTAGGAACCCTTTCCAAAATATTTTTTCCGCTCTTATTTTTTTGTTGTCATCTCTTAAAAACTGAGACAAAACTGAACTGTGTAATCTATGAAAATGTACAATGGAAAATCGCCGTTATTTTCTTAATATTAGTTAAAAAACATGCAATCCTTAAAAAACAACAGTATTGTAAGCAGTTGAGCAACGGTTAAAATTTTGAATTATATTATAAAGAGATCTTAAAAATATAGTCGTAAATAAATATCGATGTATCGATATATGGGTATTTTTAATATCGGCGATATATATCGATTATAATTTTTTAAATATCGATATTTTGATTGCCCATCCCTAACGACAATTCGCTGTCTGATGATATGTTGTTGCCACCCATTATCCAAATCTTGGAAATAGCTTGCTTAGCGTGTTCTTCGTTAACAACAGAAGGAAAATATTTTTGTATGACCTTATTTTCATTATAAATGATGGCCTTACCCAATCTGAAGATGTTTGCTATAGTTACCGAGATTTTAAGAACATTCAGTAATCTTATCGAATCTGTCCAGAAACAGTTTTTACTTTTTTGTTTAAGAAATTTATATCGGGGATATTGTGCACTTCCATTACATCAACACGGCTTACCTTAATTCGGCTGCCAATATTAAAAAGCCGAAGAATTATGCTTAAGGTTTAATTTCTAGTAAATCTTTTATATAGAAATCTTTTATCTGATTTTCTTTTAAGTAAGAAAGATATTAATAAATGTTCCTCAACGCACATTACGATTCAATACCCCAATTTATGTTACAACTTTTCGAACAAACTACGAAATGGCAGATCCATTTACGAAATTATGTTGGAGTTTTAATGAAATGTATAACTTAATAGATTTCTCTTTAAATGTTGATATTATAAAACGTTATATTATTTTAAGTTTAAACAAGTAACTGTATATTAAGAAAAAATTGCTAATTTAATATTTGGTATGTAAGGATTGTACCCATAGACTTAATTACATAAATTTTTTCGGTCGCTATAGCATCGATTTGTAAACAGGTTTATGAAAAAATCAACGATTTTGATCAATTTTGAGTTGTGCCTGCTTATGACATGGTGTGCGATATGAAGATTTACGGCCTTATTTATAAAAATTAAACAGTTTAATAAAGGGTGTATGAAACGGATTTTGTATTAAAATTTGTTTAATAAACCTTTTATAAACTTGTTTTATTTTTAATAAATAAGGCCGTTACTAAATAAGTTATGATAAGAAAAAAGTATTTATTTTTGTATGTACTTATTCTCTACTAGATCGCCGTTTTTTCATCAAATGTATATGTTCCCATTGATCCTATAAGGAGCATAGGGCCTCAATAAATTGGTTAAACATATTCCAGTCTTGTGCCAACGCTCTCACTTCGCCCCAGGCTTTACCTATTCCGGCCATTTCAATATTAATTTGCCTTCTCCACGTATGAGCTGGGCGTCCTCTTCTTTGACTTCCTTGAGGGTTCCAGTTTATGGCATTTCTTGTAATATCGTTCCGTGATCTTCTTAACGTGTGGCCAATCCACCGCCATTCACGTCTTTTTATTTCTTTGGCCATGTGTTGTTGGTTGGATTGTTCCTAAAGCCTGTTGTTGGATACCACTCTAGGCCAGAATATTCAAATAAATAACCATATAGTATATAAAAACCATTTTAAGTTATCGGACAATCCAATTTATAATATAAAAAGTATAGCACTAATATCGGTTTTTAAGCTACACTTTCAACATCGATAACTATGGTTTGATAGCTGAGAATTTCTGTTTGGTAAGGTTTGGATAGTCATCATGAATCATTTTACGCTAGAACAACACCTCCAAATTGTGGAAATTGGCTTTAAAAAAAATAAAACTTTTCCCTCTTATAATGCCCACGGACCTCATATAACCTTTTCATTCAACCCTATCGTGAATAAAATTGCCCTCCAAATTGGGTTTCTTTTCCCTAAAACATCTATAGGACAAAGCAAACTGTTCACTTTTTTTCACGATAGGCGATCAATTAAAAGCTTTTTAATGGATGTTAATTTTAGAAAACACTTGTTGAAAACTTCGTTATCTAAAAAAGGTACGTTTTTATAGCATAGGCGTACATTATCGGTTTTAAAAAAAATCAGTTAAAAAAAATTAAAAAACTAGTTTTGTACGGAATTTTCCACGACTGGTCTTTACATACAAATTTCTCTAGTTTAGGATATTCGACTTTGCTAGAACATTGAAATGATTTTCGCCTTATTTGCTTTCTGACCTCAAGTTTACGAAAGAAATGCATTTTTACTGCCATTTCCATACAAATTTTTTTTAAAACAGATTTCATATCCATTTTAGTTTTTTATGAATACGGCGGTTAGACTTTCATATAAAAAATCGAAATTTTTGTCAGAAAATAAAAGTGATTACATTTTAATTTATGCAATTTAAGGTTTTTACTTTCTATAAATACATTATTAAAACGACAGTCGTGTTGTTCTGAAATATTAAAGTGATGACCAGAAAATATGCTCTAAAAAGAGTTTTTTTACGCATTAAACATCCAGTATAAATTTTCAAATATGCCCTAAACAGTTAAAAATATGCATGCTACAGACATTATTCTATGTGTTACAGGCATCAGCACAAACGCTATTTTCTGAATTTTTGCTTATTCACTAACAAATCGATGCGAAAAATTATTAAAACCTCTTAAACGGATAAATACTTAAAGGTATTCACGTCAAAAGTTACACTCTTGCGAAAAAGCATAACAACAACCACATAGATAATTATTTTGCCCAAACGTAGCAAAATTGTCAGGGTCTAAGTAATTGCAAGATTATCAGAGTAAAAGCATAAAAATGTTGCAACTTTTTATGGCGCTGCCAACTTAAAAAAAAATGTTGGAAAAGTACTCATAAAATCAACTCTACACTAAACAACAATGTCGGAATTCCATTTTGACGTACATTTTTTTTTTCTTTGAATTTAAATATATTATATATTGTAGTGTTTAAAGATGAAGTTTGTAAAAAAAATAAGACCATTAAAAAAATAAAAAGCGTCAAAAAATTAAAGAAGCAGAAATAATAAACATACTGGAATACTTATCTAAAAAAATGTTTAGGTAGATAAATTATAAATTCGACTTGTAAATTAATAAAATTATTAATTTTGTGTATTTTTCAAGCTATTACGGTTCAAATTTATTAAAAAACTTTATATTGATATGCAAGGTGCAAACAAAATGGGCTGCTCACGTCAATTAAGTGCAACTATGCTATTTTCCACAGTTGCAAGGGTTACAAAAATTTACGTGAATACCTTTATTGTTTCTGCATTAATGGAAAAACATGCAATTGCATTGTTTCGGTTTTACTGGTTACGGTTTCACGTATTTTTATTATGTTTAAGTATAAAATAGGAAAATTTATTTGTTTGCTTTTATTTTGCTTTTGGAATAGAAATTCTTAATCAAAATAAAAAATCTAAAATAATAATAAATATTTTTGAAACCCCACTTTCGCTTTGATTAACCTTAAACCTCCTTTTTACCCATATCATTAACAAAATTTAAAAAAAAAACAGTTTGACATACAGGACCTTTAAACTTTCTGTCTTGATCTTTGATATATCCTTGAGATGTTAAAAAGTCAATATTATTTTTCGTATCCTTATTCAAAGATCTAATATCGTAATTAAAAAAAATTATAGGGGCAATAAAATGCAAAATATTATAGAATAAATAAATATTGTCGATAAAATAATTTTACTTTTGTTGGGAAAAATGTTTTCCAAATAAAATAAACATCCCATTTTACTACCACCAAACATTTACTAAATGCAATTCTTTTTCATAATTATCCCATTGAAGATCAAGGATTGCGTGTGAGTTAAAATTTCATTTTTGACCCGCATTTTCGAACCTGTGACTTTTAAAAAACTGAATACGAGTAGATTTGGATGTGTTGTTGTTTTTGTTGTTGGTGTTTGCTCTTAATACAAATATTTGACAACTAACCGCTTTCAATGGTGCTTATATCGAATGTAACACGGTTTTTTGAAAAAAAACCAGAGTATTTGATGGGAAAAATAATGAAGTTTTTCTTTTGTCCAGGGTGCTTAAAGGAATTTGATGTGAAATATTTTTGCATTATTTTGCTGATGAATGAATGAAAAAATGCGGGATTTATAAAAAGAAAATTGTTATAAAAAGATTAGTTGGGTTTTTTTTTGTTAAATATTTGGAGTAAATATTTTTTTAAAACTTGTAATATAGAATAAATGAACTGCAGCCAGTGTTAAAACGTTAATTGTCATCAAATATAAAAATGGCTTGAAGGACTTTAAGGTTTCTTATGTCTTGAAAATGTTCTATTACGCCTTAAGTTTTATTTTCGTTGATATAAATTCCTTATTTTTTTTTTATGCAATTCTGTGTTGCCATAAATTTTATATATATCCTACACCCAAAAAAAAATCCCTTAATAAAAGTGCTCTAAAAAAAATCTAAAGACATTAGAAATTTTTTTAACCTGAAAAAATTCTACAAAAATTGTAAAAAAAATTTTAAACTTTTGCAAAGTTTTTCACTTAAATTTAAAGTTTTGTTCGTTTTATGGTTTATTGACAGTTTATCTTAAAAAGCTGCTAATTTTGCATAATGCTTAAAACTATATTAACAATTTTTGGACGAGGACGTGATATTTGATATCAAAAAGTGGCTAGCACTACAGTATTTGTAGTATAACAGTTAAAGTTTATCAGAAAGTTTAAAAAAAGATTTCAAATATTTGCCATCATTTACAGTTATACTTCCCTACAATGAATCTGTATGGGCCCAGAAAATCACTTCATTATATAGAAATTTCATTAAAAAAAAACTGGTATTTTAGTTTGGCTAACACTCCACGTGCGGCAGTTATCAATTTAGGCTTGGTTTCATCAATATCCTTAAAAAAAAGGTTTGAAACATTTCTGTGTAGTGCATAATTGCTTGTTTCTACATTTTTATGTTTACCTTTTTAATTAAGGGCAAAAAAATGTTACCTCTTTAACTAATAACGTTTTTGTTTTTAAATAAATGGAACTCGTATTACAACATTTTGGTACACTGAACACGAGCGACTACCGCAACATTGATATCACAGATAATTATTTCTTTTGTTCTTATTTCCATCTTTGAGAATCGCCTAACAGAAATTTTTTTGAAATAATTCATTATAATAATAAAAATAGTTCATTATAATAATTCATGGAAACAAAAATGTATGGGAATTAAATTTATATTTGAAAAATTCGTTCTTTCTTAAGAAAACTATACGGTAGGGAATTCATTATGAGGAGAAATTACACTATAAAATGAAAAAGCAATGGTTTTGAAATTAATTCATTGTATAGAAGTTCAATATAGAGAAGTTTAACTGTAATAACTTTAATTACAATTTTATTTTTAAATATTGGGTGATGCGAACAACAAGACTGCATTCATTAAGATTTGACGTAGATGCCATGAACTACTGTAGTTCTCTAATGTCTAAACGGATGCCAAGTAATACCAACCACTGAGATTTCTTTTGATACCGCGTATTTTATAGTTAAAAACGGCAATTTTTTTTAGTATTCTTTACAATTATTTTCCGGAAATCTTCTGGACATTATATGGAAACTATAGTTGCTACAAAATAAGTAAGAAATTCAAATTATCGCTACAGCCCAACAAACACGGAGGTTTGATATCAAATTGAAAATGATTTGATATCAAACCTTTTCTCAAACGACAAACGGTTGATAATGATTTGAAAATCATTTGAAAATCATAGCATTCTCAACAAAAAGGGAAAATTATTTTCAAATTGAGAATTGCATTTATTTTCAACTTGCTTTCAAACGTTATTCTCAAATGTTTTTTAAATGTAGATTTTAATACAATGTGGAACATAAATGAAAAATATTTTTTTTAATTTAAATTCATTATTTATTTAAATAAACTATGAACTTTACATTCGGCTCAAAGATGAAATAGTGTTCTTTCGTTCCTCTAATTCTTGCAAAGACGAAATACTTGGCTCCTTTTTGTTTTGAGGATTGTCATGGAGTAGCACCGCGAGCGTACAACAAATTTATAATTTCTTCACTTTCCGGTCTTATTTTTATTTTCATTCTTACACTTTGTAATTAATTGTTTACTCACAAATATATTCAATATTTTTTAGTGACAAATTAAGGTTTTTGAAAGGCGAATTCACTTCACGTAATATGTAACTATTCTCTAAGTCTCAATTTACACGTTTCATATTTTGAATTCCCTTTTGAAGATGCCATTACGTTCACACGCAGCAACCGGTTTCAACTTTTTTTGCTTCAAAACAACAACATTTTATTCAATGCGACCCAAAGAGAAAAAAAAAGAAAAAAATTTACATGCAGCCATTGTTGTGAATATACCTACGAATGAGAACACAAAGCGTACTGCCCAAGTACAGGCATCTTCGTATCAACCCTTGCTTCCCTCTCCTTAAAACACAAGAGTTGAGCATCAAAAGATGAAACGTGTGAATGTAGATAATTGTGTAACACATTTAACTTTATTCGCCATTTATTCATGTTTACATTTTTCGCTTCAGTGCTGTCAAGTTTTTTTTTTGGTTTGAGAATAACATTTGATAACAATTTGGTATCAAATTTATAAAACATTCTATGTCAAATATTTACATTCAAATCAATATCAATTTGAAGGTTTGAAAATTGTGTTTGATGTCAAATTATAAAGTCATTTCATATCAAAGGTTTGACTTCGGGTTTGTTGGGAGATGTTTATAAATACAATATTTTAAAGCCAAAAACTTTGCAAAGCAGTCAAAATTGCCGCCAGGAAAAGATTTTGTGCCTTATGTAAGTAAAGAATAGATAAAAGAATCTTAGCTAAATAACTGCAGTGGTAATATGGAAAATATTAGTTGAACTAATAATACATGCTTCTATTAGTTACCAACAATGATCACATATTTTTTTAAATTCCCAATGTTGTTGCGAGTACATATTACAATATTTTAGTACCAATCAAATATAATTTTATATGATTTCAAAATCAAAAAAAAAAAAAAAAAAAAAAAAAAAAACTGTACTCTTCTATTCAAAACGTGGAAATCATTTCGAAATACATTTAAGCAAACATTATATTAAGTTGCAAAACTGTAAATTAAGGTGGCTCCAATTTCAATATAAAAACAAGTTAGAGTGCTATATTCGGTTTTTTTATTTTTGTTTCACTTTTATTAATTTTTTCTAAAAACGAGTATAGTTTTTTACTTGCCGAACTTTGACATTTATGATGAGGCAAATCCGTATATACAAACCAAAATTAATTGACAGCTACTACGTTTTTTAATACAAATCTTCAACAGTCGCGATCTAAACCCCAAAAAATGAAACACGTTAATAAGTAAGCGCTTATTATAAGCGAGTCGCGTTCTACACACAGGCTGTTAATTTGAACTAATTCATAACAGTTTAACCGTAATAAAATAATTTTTAAGAGAAGAATTAATATTGGACATATTGTAAATTATGGATTAATCATCACAAAATTCTGTGGAGTGATTTCTGGTAGTAAAAAACCTAAATGAGGTCAAATTTCATTACAGTAGTGAAATTTGTAATGTTTGTGCTTTTCATACAATTTATTTTCCTTTAATAAATACATTTTTTGACGGTAAACCCTACCGGTAATTTTGACAATGTTGCATATTATGCAAACGGCTAGTTAGTCGTTTATGTAATCATGTAATCGCTTTTTGATATAGGGTTTAAGGCGAATTCATGTATACGGTGGTGTCGATACTACAACAAGTAACAACACCAAAAACACACCAATGTATTTCTTTGTTGCTTTCGTTGATCGATATGTCAAAAACACAAGCAACTTTTGACATTTCTCTCTCTAAGTAAGAAAAAAAAGTAGCACAGCTGTGCTTTCAACGCCACCTGATAAATGAATTCGCCTTGATAGGGTCGTTTGGTTTTGTTACCCTGCCTTTACACATGCAAGTAATTTCTTGGAAGTAGTGTATATGTATTATCGACGAAAATTTCGAAAAAATAGCCGAAAGTCTTGCAAGTAGCTTGAGTGTTTACACAGCCAGTTGCAAGTTTATTTTCAAAATTTCTCAAGGCGAAAACATCTTACGAAAAAAGCTTTATTTTTGGGTTTGAAAAATATTATCATGTTAACGTTATCACAAAATTGATTTAATAATTTCTTCTTTATTTTATTTTTGGTCCATATTGATGAAAAAATGATGTTTATTTTTAAAATATGTGTATCCAGTATTGCCGTAGTTACCGATATCATAAAATTTCTGAGAAAATATTTTGTTGATGTGCTGCTGTATAGGAGTGTTTTTTTATTTTTATAAATATACAGAAAATCAGCTATAAACATAATTTTTATTTTACTAAGAACTAGTAAATTGATAAAAAAAAGCATCCACGGTAACACTGTTTCTTTATTTGTCATTTTACTTGCTGCAAGTGTCAAAAATTTACTTGCAAGCAAATTCTCTTGCAAGTTGGGCTGCAAGTACGAAAAATGTGATGGTGTTAGTAAAAATGTGTAAGTGTATTGAGTTTTTCGAACTTGCAATTGCATATGTAAACCCCGAGTTAATAAAATCGCTAATTTTAGTCGAAAGATTCCAAAAGATTTGTGGACATTTGCGTTGATACAATACATCAGAATCGATGAAAAATTAAAGCTTGCGTTTTAGGTAACGATATCTGAGATATGGATATTATCTTCGCGAAGTGTGACAGTTTGATTTTTTATCTTATAAAACAGACCAAATTTAAATACAAAAGTATTATTCGTTACGGTTTTAGTGTACTAAAGTGTTTTCCCAATATTGGGCTTTATATGAAACGTATAGTAAATTATACCCCTATATTCTCGAAATTTGGTAGAGTTTTTTTAGTGCTGTATAACTCTGACAGACCAAATTTTACTACAATCGCATTATTTGTTACGGTTTGAGGCTTACTTAAATGTTTTCTAGAGTGGGCTTCATAGGCCTAATGGACTGATCTTCAAGAAATTTTATACTGTGATATAGAGTCTTAAAAAACTCTGACATATTTTACTATGATAGAATTATTTTAACGGTTTAATGTGTATAAAAGTGTTTTTCGAGAGTTTGTTTTATATGGGGCGTATGGTAAAGTATAGACCAATCTTCGCGAAATTTGAAAGTATGATTTAAAGTCATATAGAACGAATTTGTGTAAAATCGTATACCAATCCGTACATTATGCCAACATTTATGTTAGTTTTTGTAATAAAATTATAAATTTTTAAGGGTTATGGTTCCACATTTAAATTCATAACTGTTTTCCTAATGAACCGATTTAAATGTATATCAATCCCAAACTGCTTAGGATAACTAGAAGCAATTTTATACCAATATTGCTCTTTCTTTTGAGTTGTCCGAAAGTGTGCGTGTTTTTAACAGACGGACGTGGCTAAATCGACTTAGAATAACTCCATGACCCAGAATATTTATGAGGTCTTAGATGAATATAAAGAAAGTTTCACACGGAATGACAAACTTAATACCCTCTTCACAACTAGTTGTGGAGGGTTAAAAATCATTCGTTATTAGAATGCGAAAAATTATCAAATACAAACAAAAAATTTGTTTGTCATAAAGGGTGTGGTTAAATGTATTGCCTTGCTTGAAGAATTTATTAACAGAAAATAAGGACCACCCTAATACTAATACATGGGAATCTTAACAAAAAAAAAAAAAAAAAAAAAAAATTACCAACCATTTAGTGAAATAATTTTATGGAAACGAATCATAGATTTATTTCAATTTATAACGCACATGTGACTGTGTACACTCTTCTTGTAACTTCTTTTAGAACAAAAAGAAGACCAGAACCTACAAAGTACTTGCTTTGTAATTTCTAGCTGTTATCACCGTCATCATCATTCCCATTATGACTATTGACTAAAATCGCTAGAAAAATAAAAACTATTTTAAGTTTTCTGCTCTTACGTCAAGAACGTCATAAGGGGTCGCTCGTTTTTGTATATTTTTTCAACGGGATCACTACAAATGACTGACTGCATAAGTGGAAAGGAAAAAAAACGCAAATAACTACTGATGGCTGGACATACAAATTCTACTGTTGGCTATTTTGTGGGTTGTTTTGTGAATATTTATTTGTTTTTGTTATTTTCAGTTATTTTCATGTTGAAAAAATACATTCATATACATTTGCACAGTGGGACCGAAAGAAAAAAATTGTTTTTTATTTCCGATATTAATGGAGAAATATTCAGCCTTTCAGAGAATTATCTGCAAAATTGTAAAGTGTGTATTCAGATAAAATTCTTCTTAATAGCTTAAATGTACTAAAAAATTTATATCTTATGTCAGTCTTATCTTATTTTAGGAGTTGCCCTTAGACTGCAACTATTTTTTCTTCACTATTGACCATTCAGCACGGCACTCGTCAAGTAACAACTGTCAAATCTTAGGCAAACTCCAAATACCTATAACCTCATTACAGATACCTAGAGAAAATTTTCTAAATAAAATTAATCTCACGAGCCCAAAAAAAAGGTTCACTGAAATTTTTGTGATTCTGTACCTGTAGTTTCAATGGCTAATAGTTTTCGATGCGTCGCTTATGAAACAAAAATTTTGAAATATGCAAAAAGTATTAAATTTCGAAAACGTTCAAAGCGTTTTCTGCTATACGCGCTTCATATTTGTAACCTTTAGAACTTGAATTTAGATAATTGTCGAATATTCAATAACGATTTGAAAGTCGCGAAAAAGCTTTTTCACCATACAATACAGAGGATTAGTCGCAGTGCATTAATCGGGCTACGAACTTATATTCCATCCGCCATGTTGAACGGTTTTGTCTGTGAATGAATTAACTCTATTCCCAAACTTAAAGAAATGGCTCTGTATAAAGTTAACTAGCTCTATAACTTGTAACTTTTACCAACTTTGTACGACTCCAGCATTCAAAGTTACCAAGAGTTTTCGCAAAATTTTTAATTTTTGACACGTTGTTAATCAAAAAGTGCAACAAGGAGCGTCGATACGTAAGAATGGAAACTTTATGTAGAAGCACAATTTTGTCATGTTTGCAGTAGTAGTGATTAGGGTTTTCATATGTTCATTCTGTTTTATTGCCGCTTGTGGATAGATGTCATGCCCATGTGGTACCCATGGAATCTTTTTTCAATAATGCTTCCAATTTTTCGTTTTCGTAGACATTTATCCCTTTACAATGTACTATGTATTTCTTTACCGGCAAATTTAATATTCTTAAAGTTGTAAAACCTTATGAACTAAGAGTTATCTGACTTCATAAATTAGAGAAAATCTGTGGCAGTCAAAGAATTATCGCTTAGCTGCAGATTTTATTTATTTAAAAAAATTATTCAATATTCTCTTAAAACTTGTGAACCTTTATTTTGTCCACGAAAGATACCTTGTTCCAGTGTTGCCAAAAGTAGGTGAAAATCATTACATTAAGGTTTTCTGATACTGAAATAGGAAATAGGAAAATCGCTCTGATGTTTTTTATTCGCCAAAATTTATGTATTTTTGTCATATTTGCATTATTTATGAAAAAAAATATATATATTATACAAAGTGTATTTTTTTAAATATTTTTTTGTTCAAAAGGCTAAAAAAAAATTTTCCCAAAAATTACCAAAATAAATATTACCAAAAATTTACATTAAAATGATTTCTTGTTTTTGTATCTGAATTAACACTAAAATTAACGTTTAAAAATTTATTTCAGAAGAACTATACATATCAATTTTTAAAAACTCTTGTTCTTTTAATTGAATTTAATCAAAAGTTTGTACAACTATTTTTAGTTTTAGTTTATCAGGGATGAAATATTTTAGTATTATTTTAACTATTTTTTATACAGTATGCAACTTAGTTGCAAAACATGCTGTCGGTGTAATAAATATACATTTTTTATTATCTATATTAAAATAAATTGATTTTATTCGGTTATATGCCTTATAGTTTGCCAAACACCGTAAAAATGTGAAACCACGGTTTCGGGACCGTTTTTTCTTACAAATCTTGTGTTTTGTTGTGTTTGACTGGTGCTCTGATAATTTGAAATGTTTCTAAACTCCAGATTTTAGTTCAGATATTTCTGAAATAAAATTAGTATAATAAAATAAGTAAAAAAGGTTTAATATGCTGCCAAATTTTATTGGTAATTAATAGGGAAACCAAAAATATTATATAACATATTTTTTGTGGACGTCGTACAATTATGATTATTTATCCGATTCAGAACTTTTTAAGAATTTTGGAATCGATTTGTTAGAGCATAGTTTTGCATATTTTGACCTTAATAGCACATTTTCGCATATTTTACATCTAAGGGCATATTTTCTTTTTTAAGTGCATTTTGTCATTATTCGTAACATATTTTATTTTTAAGAGCATTTTTTTGCATATTTTATTTTTAACAGAATATATTTTTAAGTGCATATATACATAAAAAAATAAAACGCCTATCGTAATTTTGCATTTTTTTTTTTTTGGAATCTCATCGGAATTTGTATGTATAAAAGTGTCTCAAATAAAATTTGTATTTCTTAAAGTATGTTCAGAACTAACATATTTGACAAAAAAATCCAAAAAAAACGTGACCAGTAAATTTATTAAACTGAAGATTTATTTTTGAAACATTTTTTTTTTGGCTTTCTTAACTTTATTTGTAAGAAGATAAATGATGTTTAACCTAGCAAACATTTCTCAAAAGCGAAAATTTTTTGAATAAAAGTAGTGTAAACATAGATTTAGTTGTTAAAGATTAATTTACATTAAATATTTTGTATATTTTTATTTTGTATATTTTTTATTAAAAAATAATGTGAGTCAAATTCACTACAGAAAACCAAATTGTTGCTTTTATTAATTTTTCTTTATTTCTTGGAAACTGAATTGAACAAATAAAAATGCAATTAGCAAATAAAAATGCTAAATGATACAATTAAAAAATATCGAGAAAGTACCTGATTAAAACGCCTTATATACTGGTCAAAATAAAATAAAACAAATTGTGGATAAAAACAGAGGCTTAGAAACACAACAAAATATTTGTGGTCAGCTAAATGGCTCTAAAGTAATTTCAACTTCGGAATATAATGTAAGCGAATTCATTTTCTTTTTGGGAATTCATGTCAACGCGTTGCAGTTTTTTGCAATTACAACATGGGACAACCTGATAAAAACATAGTTTTAATTCATACCTGTTTTATCCGGGCAAACACAATTAACAAGTTCAATTCATGAATTCACATATTGTTTATTTTTTTTTTTTTTTAGTTTATTTAAGTAAAATTTTTTTTTAAAAAAACCACTTTTGTCAGAGCATATTTTTCATGGTTTTAAAGCATACCTTTTTTGAGATAATTATTTATGAGCATAAAACCTGTTTTTTAGAACTGGTTATTAATATTGCTGCTATTTCCATGCAAATGCATGTTTTGAATATTTTTGCATATTTTGGTTTCAATTCATATTTTTTTTTTTGCATATTTTGACACTTTTTAGAGATTTTTTTTACTTCCATATTATAAAAAAAAGTTCTTCAAGAGCTTTATAGTACACAAAAAAAAAAAAAAATAATTATATCTATAAATAAATTCTTTTGGAGCTCTGCTTAACATAATTTTAACCGATGCAGAACCTTGTCAGTACCTTTTTTTAATTTTACGAACTTTTAAAACAATTTCCATTGACAACATAAATAACACTGCTTTACAAATTTTTAATTTGAAAAAATACCAAGAACGCCACATGCCTAGATAAGTTAATTGGGACCTCCTGAACACGAAAAACGCTGTAATTTTTTTTTTCTAAGCACCGTTTTTTCGATAACGGTACTTTTGTGTTTTTCGGTGTATGGTCCCACTCAAACCCTTGTGGAGCCCAGCCGAGAAGTCCGATCGAGATAAATGACACATCGTTGCAAAGGTAATTGAATACCTTTTTTGTCGATATACCGGAAATTTCTATCTGATAAGAACTGGCTGAGTTATGGTACCACAAAATTCAAAATTTGCCTATTTTTACGTTTTTTTTTCAAAATTTTTCATTTTTATTTCGTTTTTTTTCTACGTTATAGTAAAGATCTGAAATGTTTTATTTTTTTACCTAATAGTTTATTTAATTACCAACATTTTAAGTGTAATTTGGATTTACAAATATGGAAGAAATGGAAGAAATCGAGAGACGTTACAAAGGCTGGTGGGACGAAGAAATGATGGCGGACTATTGTTGGTTCCTCATTCGTGAAGATCCATCCGAAAAAAACGCAACAGTTCAAGTCGCTCGTCATTTTAATTTAAATTTTTTGAATTTACGCCGAATATAGTGTGTGAGCAATGAAGATGAAAATATTGTCGTTCCACAAAATCCTTAATAAAAACTTTATTTTTCATCCGATTTTTTTCAAATTACACTTAAAATGGTGGTAATTAAATAAACTATTAGGTAAAAAAATAAAACATTCCAGATCTTTACTATAACTTAGAAAAAAACGAAATAAAAATGAAAAATTTTGAAAAAAACGTAAAAAATAGGCAAATTTTGAATTTTGAGGTACCATAACTCAGCCAGTTCTTATCAGATAGAAATTTGCGGTACATCGACAAAAAAGGTATTCAATTACCTTTGCAACGATATGCCATTTATCTCGATCAGACTTCACAAGGGTTTGAGTGGGACCATACACCGAAAAACACAAAAGTACCGTTATCTAAAAAACGGTACTTAGAAAAAAAAAATTACAGCGTTTTTCGTGTTCAGGAGGTCCCAATTAACTTATCTAGGCATGTGGCGTTCTTGGTATTTTTTGGCTGTAAACCAGTGTAATGTATAATTTTTTTTTATAAGAAGTACGAGTGTTATACATATATAATTTGTAATTTCTTCAAGCATAAATATATTTTTAAAGTAAAAGCTGAAAACCGAGGTTTTTTTGTCGGTTTCGGTTTTTAGGCATTAAAAACCGCGGTTTAGACTTCGGTTAAAACCGAACAGCAATCCCTTATATGCCTCAGAGCGGCATATATGGGCAGTTCCAGCGAAAAGTCTCTTTTTGTAATGTAACGCCAGAAATAATTTAAATTGTTTCTCAAAAAATTGTATGTGTATAATTTACTTTTTTATATTTTAATGTAAAGCGCAACATTACGTTACAAAAAGGGATAACATTTAAGCAGCATGGTTCTAAAATACAAACTTATTTGCTTTCTAGCGTTACATTACAAAGAGTATACTTTTAGCTGGAGATTCCCATATGAACCTTTAAACGAGCAACGATTTTTAAATTTAGTAGCTTGGAAAATAAATTTTATAAGTCCAAAGCTTACTAAAAAAAATTTATACAAAAGGTCTTGCTCAATTCGCAGACTTATGCAATTTTGTTATGCAAGCCAAAATCCACTTTCTTTTTTTTGTAACGTCACGCCAGCGCATATTTTGATTCTTGTAAATTTTTTTTCTAAATATAGTGCTTCTTCATTATTTGCAAATATAAAAACCTTGTTACAAATTTGACTTCTTCATAAAAATTTTTTACATTTTGTCGTACATATATCAAGTTACGTCACAATGGAAATGCCCATATGTGAATTAGGGTTATAGTCACATTAGCGATATAGTCCACGATTTTCTGCAACTAAATGATGTGACTTTAATCGAAAAGAATTGTATTGTTTTTTTTACATTATAATGACTAAGATGTGTAGGGATTTTTGTAGGGGAAATTTTTTAACGTTTAGGGAAAATTGGATTTTTACGGATGTGTAGGTATTTTTCAAAAAATCTATGGACAGCACTGCCTCGTACATACGTAGAGTTGTCGTCTTTTGATATAATAAGTATAAAAAAAGGTCCATCTATACTTACTTTTAAATCAATCTGTATATTGACTTCAAGTATTGGATACTTTTGACATCTTAGTTTACTCTGAGCCTCACTGTGCAACGGGACAGTTTATGTTGCTCATTCAAATAAGGGGGCACTCTATTAAGATGCCCAAATAAACAACAAAACATTGTACGGTTGTTAAAAATAACACAAAAAAAAATCAACAAAACAAAAAATTTATATTATTTTTTTTTTCAAGAAGACAACAAAACTATTTGTTATTTTATGCGGGATTTTAAATTGATCTTAACGAAGCTTAATTGATTGTCTGTGTATTAGTGAATATCCATATACAGTCCCTAAACACATACAAATACATATATGAATGCTTAAAGCCTGGGTATGTGAGCAATATCTTGGTTGAAATGGAATGGCTCTGGCTATTATAAAATGTGCAAGTGATACTTAAAATCAGCCATTAAATACGCCATGTTTGAATATTTTTCACTTTTTTGTGTTGTACGACGATAAAAGTTTTAAAAACACTCTGATCGTCGCTATAAAAATACATTTATTTCAAATTATTCAGTACTTTTACTGTCACCGAGTTCAATCGTTGATTGTGTGTATAAAAAAATAAAGCAATACAAGTGAATAAATAGAGGAAAACTGAAATAGATTGTCCAAAGATCATTTGAAAAATAACAAATGGAAATTTAAAAACAATACAAGTTTTACGTATGTACTTATGTTTTTAAGATTCATATAGTTGAATTTCATAGGAAATAGAAAAAAATATTTTATCACCAAGTGTTTAAATAAAGTTACACAAGACACCATCCCCACATTCTAGCAACTACCTATAACTCATTTTTTAATTCATTAATTTCAAGCAAGATTGAGATTTGAAAATTCAAAAAATGTGTTATTAAGACCCCATTTACACTCAGCAAGTTTAATTGGAGCAATTTTAAGTTTGTAAAAAACAAAATTGAATTGATTTCCTGCTGAGATAAATAATGATGAGAGTCTTTTATATTTTTCATTTGTAAAAGGTGAGAAAGAGGTACTCCGCAGATGGGTATAACATCCACTTAACCTTTTCGTGAAAAATACTTTTTTGAGTAATAATGGTACTTAGAAAGATCAGTGTTACCAACTTTTTTTTAGTAAAAAATGGCAAAGTTTATTTATTAAAGTAAAATTGCACATAAGGGATTATTTTGTTTGTACACATTATTATATTTATAGGAACAATAAAATAAAATAAAATTTCTGAATGACGAAAAATTTAATTATCGATAAAATTAACTTTTTTTATTGTAAAAGTAATTTGCGTTAACTTATTAGGAAAAGTTCAACATAACACGACTCATGCAGCATTTAAAAATTTTTGGTCTAAAATTTTTTAAAACTTGAAGGAAATTGAGCTGAAAAAAATGGCAAATGGCTTAATAAATTTTTCATGGCTGAAACAGATAGAAAAATGGCTAAATCTGGACTAAATAGCTCAATTGGCAACACTGAGATAGACACACATGTTATTACATATTAGATTCCTTCTGACCCTAATTAAACTTGTGAAATCTCGCATCATCTATGAAAATCTGTCACACAAAAAGAAAGGAAAAGATGAAAAAAATAGAGAAAGAGCAGTTTACCTCTTTCATACTTTTATCAAATGGAATGGTGACAGTAAGGTTTATGACTCATTCGAAAGGACTTCCGGCAAAAGAAAAAAAAGGAAGAAAAAAATTTCCAGAAGATGCTGGCGTTTTCGCGTTTCCCAAGCCTAATATGAATATAAGAGGTATGATGTAGAGTATGGTAAATATCTTTTGTTCCTGTGTGCAGACATTTATGAGCCAAATAAACCACACCTACGGCTAAGCAAACATATGAAAAAAGTATGCAGTACATTTGTGTGAATATTAAATATTTTTATTATTTACACAAACATCTTGTTGTTGTTGGCAAGCTGCTTGTGTAGTTTATTCGGCCCTTTACACACGACTTGGCCTTAAGCCACAATCACCACGTTATCCCTAAAAGGAGTCACCCCAACAACAAGTCCAGGACATTTAAAGTTTAAGTTGCTTTCGGTAACCGTGCAACCAGATAGAACTCTGAGATGTGCATCTTCAAGCCCCATGCAAGTTAAAGGTATTTAGTTGCACCAATTTCCCCTAAGAAAGCACCACCAAGAGCTAGGTACTCCCCAATAAGTATACACACCACCCTAGCGAAAAATTATGCTTCCTCTGAAGCAGTAAAGTACAGCAGATTTTTCTGTATAGTGCTTACACTTCATATGAAATATTACATAATTTTTATTTTAAATTCCTTGCGAAGAATTCTTTAGAGATTTGAATGAAGTAAGTGAAAAAATTAATCATTGGAAAAAACGTTTTACAAATCTAAGATATTTTTATGAAAAAGAGGGTAAACGAATATGTAAATGATATCACTGTTTCAGTTAAGCAGGAGAAAATGTGTTCTAAAAAGAATAAATAACGGTTATCTACTAGTATTTAGCACCGCATTAAAAAATTGTAGGATTGTATGCGTGAACCTTTAACAGTAGAGTATGGGCTAATAATAAATCAGTGCAAGTTAAACTCTCTTTTTGGTTTAAAATGTGTTTAAACCATAAATCTGTAAAAGTATAAACCATCCCTAAGCGCATAAAATTCGGCGCGTTTAAACTACCAATACAAGCCATATGAATTTGGTAACATTTATCGTAGTGCTGCCACATTATTACATTTAAAACGACAAATAATATATGGGACACTAATTTATAGCTGTTAAGTTTAAGCTACATAAAAACTTAAGTTAATTTCAACTAATCCAGCGTTTAAGCATCACTGATTTATAAGCCTTAAGGCAGTTATTTTTATAAACATAAACAAATGCGGACAATATGCAATATACATACGTTCTTATTGCTTCCAAATCTTAGAAATATATTTCTGGGGTGCCATTAAAGAAAGTATGCAGAAATGTTATTTTTTAAACCGATGCTTTAGATGAATCTCATTGGGCTACCAAGCACGATAACTTCTTGTAGTTTGACACGTTCTAGTCAACACATGCACCAAATCAATGTCAGAATAAATTACCGCCAAAATCACTGCCACAAAATTATTTTGCTAGATATGAAAGCAAATTATTTAAATTAAAATTAACGTATTAATATAATAGCAAAAAAATCACAACTTCAATACAAAATATTTAAGATGGAACAATTTTTAATTTTGCCCAAAAAATATCGATTTTTTTTTTTTTAATTAAAGAAAGTTATTTCAGTGCCCCTATTAAACATCTAAAGCCATCCATTGAAACTTTAAAGGTATCTGTTTCAAAAGCCCATATTTCACACGCGCGCACGACAAAAGTGAGAAAAGCATTACCCTGCTTTAACCAAGAAAATATATTATAATTATGTCCAGAAAAACATAAAACAATATTGAGTACCAGCATAACATACCAGAAGCAAAAGTTGTGATCAATGGGACAGGAATAAAAGCGTGACACGCGCTAATAAAACTGATCGCAAATAAATAACAGAGTAGAAAAGTCACCCCCGAATACTTGTGAAAGGTAAAGAAGAATCCTTGACAGACTATTTTTTTAAGTAGAATGCATAATTTTCGTATGACCTTATAGACAAAATTAAGGTGGTGGAAATATCAATGCATTCAAACGTTTTGAAACTATAGAGTTTAAATGTGTTGGCTCAACACGTGTCCCACATGAGAACAAATGCCAAAAAGAAGAAGTGTTGAAATATTTAAATGTTTCGTAATGGCAAAAGATCAACTTATATAGTTGATGTTTTTTTAAAGAGTTGTTTAAATTATGTTTAAATTAGTATTTTTTATTAAAAAAAACTTCTATAGAAACCATTTAGGTTTTAGGTTTTGTTATTTCGATTGTAATGATTCCTATTTTTATATGTTAAAAAACATCCTGAGAAAAAACATGGTTAAATATGTCCACCTCCAAAAAAACTATTTTTAAATAAAATTGTGAACATATTATGGTTATTTCAACCATATTATTGTTATCGACAACCATATTATGGTTAAATTAGTCCTCTATCAAGAAGGCACAACCATATTATAGTTGCCTGCGAACATATTTTGGTTAATAATAACTAAAATATGTTTAACAATTATAATAAATTGTTTGGTTTTCAACCATAGCATGTTGCTCTTGGAAAAGAGGAAAATACTATTGTTAATATAAAACAAACTATTGTCATATTTAACCATAACATGATGGAGGACTAATTTAGCAATTGTATGGTTGTCGGTGACAATAATACGGTTAAATTAAACATAATATGTTTAAAATTTTCTTTTTAAGATAGTTTCGTTGGAGGTGACCATATTTAAACATGTTTTTCTCTGCCTGCAGTATTGTGTGTGGTTAACCTAAATGTTCAATAGAGAGTTTATTATACTTTTTATGTTTTAAGCAATATATCGTTAAATAACTTAAAAAAAATACCTAAGTTATAGTGAAAAAATGTTACAAGAGAAGCAAAAAGCTCTCTACATTGAAAAATAACCTAAATTAAAAAAAATTATTTTTTTAAACGATCTCTAATTAAAAAAGACAACAAGGGAAAACTATCTGCTGATAAGCAAAAATAAAATATAAAAAATTTGCTTTTTTGTTTCTTATTTATTATTTAACGAAAGGCGCTTCCACTAAGGCCTTTTAGAATTTTGTTGATAAGAACGTTATTTAAAATGAAGGAACGTAAAATTTTCAAGAAACATTTATGTATTTTGATACGGTGCATCATAATCAATCAAAAAGTCGATTTTAAATTTTTGTAACTTTGAGCTTTCTCGAAATCATATGACGATATGTATTGTAAGGGTAGAAGTAAAGAACGCGTTGTGTATTTTTGACAAGTAATCAGCTGACAATAAAAAAATAATAATTTCAACAAATTTGTAAAGCATGGCGAAAAAACATATTGAAGATGTTAAAAAAATGCAGTATTGTAAATTTAAAAAAAAGCCAGGACTACAAAAACAAAATAAAGAGCCGAAGCTTAGAATTATATAAGCAAAGTGTTAAAGAAATAAAAAAACCGCTAACAGAAAAGGCTTTTAAAAAGTTGCCATTTTTCATACGCTTAAGTTATTAAACGTACGATATTCTTCGGCAAATTAACGCGTATTATGTATATACTTCTACTTCTAAAAATTAAATATTGGATTCATTATGACGTAACTTTTACTTGTAACTGGGAATTTACACATCAAAGTAGTTTCTTGAAAGTCGCAATACACTCACACTTTTTCACTAAAACATTTACATTTTTTTACTTTCAGTGCAACTTTCAGCTAGCTTTTACACTGCATTTACACGTGAAAGTACTTTCATGAAATTTCTGTATACGTATAACAAATAAAAATTTGAATAAAATGGATGACTTTCTTGAAAATTTCTTGTGCGATTACACAGGAAAGTGAAAGTTCATTTTTAAAATGTCGTCAAAGCGAAAAGTTGCAAAAATTATTTAACTTCTAGAATAAAAAAAAACTAGAAATGGAAGGTATAAGTATGATTTATTATTCATATCCCATAAAATTGGGTATGAACATTATAAATTTATTAATTTAATTGTACTTTGGTGGTTTAATTTTTTCTTCATTTGTGTTGTTTTGTTTACTGCCTAATAAGAGTTGCCAAAGTTATCACATACACAAATGTATAGGGCAATAGTTGGAAATAATTATTATGTTAACTTTTTAATAACATTATTGTTATAAAACATATAAATTGTCATTTTTTATGCATACTTGAAGAAAAATATTGTAAATACATTCATACATACACACACTAGAAAATACATAGTTGATATTACCTAAAAATATGGTATAAAATTAAATAAGCGCAAGGAAAGCATGGAATTATCTAAGTTTCTTAGGTAATATAACTACATATTATATTCGGTAATTTCTATGTTCGAAAAAGTATCTTTTATTATGTTAAAATTGATTAAAAGCTTGGAAAATTAAGCAATATTTGAAAAGTTATTTTATTTTTTATTTTTGGCAAATTATCTAATGACGATTTATTTTCTAAGGAATATGTTGCATAAATGTTACATGTTCTACATTTTTGTGTTCGTTTGTAGAAAAAATAAAACTGTGGGAAACATTTTTGAGTTCTTTTGTGGATATGTTGATGAAAAACATGCGAAACATGTTGCATATTTAACCCACAATTTTACTAGGTGTTCAAACTGCCCTGGTTTATAACTTTGGCACTTCAACTTTATTCGTACAACCAAGGTTTTATTTTGTTTGTCATAACACAAAGTGCTTAGAATTTTGTGAAAAGATTGCTAAAAAACAATATATCAAAATGTTGACATATTAAAATAAAAAATTGTAGGTATATTATTATCGTTTTAAGTGCTGGTTCACACTGTTCAAGTCTTAGCCGTCAAGTCTTGAATGTTTAGGAGAGAAAGGAAAAGAAATTGCCCTTATCTCCTAAAAGCTCAAGACCTGACGGCTGAAACTTAAACAGTGTGAACAGGCACTAACTTTTTCCAAGCCATTAGTGATGTCAATATTGGTTACAAGACCGCAATAGTTTGCAGAAACCGCTAAAATAGCTAATGGGTACGTTCATAAGACGTAGCTGTTGAGCTCAACTGCTAGAAAATTGTTGACAACTGTTGAGCCGAACATTTTCGTCTTAGAAACGGCATTATGAGTATAATGCAAAATTAACAGCTGATAAACATAAACAATTGAAAAAAAATAAAGGTTGAGGTTGAGCACAACATGTTGACTTTAGGTAGCTAAAAAATTTTATGATGGAATAAATGGCCTCAAATACCCAACAGTTGTGTTGAGCGGAAGTGCACAACTATGCGTTTCTAAGCCAAACACTAAACGGTTACACAACAGTTACGCCTTATGAACGTGCCCAATAACGTACATACATTAATAATAAAAGTGCAATAGTTTTAAATAAAAGCAGCTAATTTTGTTCTGTTGAAGTTGCACATCATGTAAAATTTTGTTGTAAAGTAAGCATATTTGAAAAAACTATATACTTTTTTCAGTTACACACTTTTAATAAAATTAACTTCTTTATTCATTTCATTGTAATAAGCTATTTATCAATTCATAATGTATTAACTTAACTATCTACTGAAACTTTTTACTTGTTTGTCTTTCTAAATCTATATATCGCTCATTTGCTGCAAAATTATTCAAAAAATACATTTCGAAATAAACGTGTTTAAAATTTTTGAATTGCTTGATCCACTTGGAAAAAATAACGACACATTTTTTTTAACGGAGAAAGTACAAAAGATACATTTTATACACAGTATAAAGAAAAACATAGCGACCCATTCTTCGTCACTACCTCATTTGTGCGATAAATAACGAAATTATTCTTGTAAGTTTAAGATGCGACCATTATTATCAAATACGTATGTTCGCCTTGGTAAAATTACCTAGATTATTTTTTTGTGTGTACAAAATAAATTAAATTTAAAATTATCATTTTTTTGTGTGTACAAAATAAATTAAATTTACAATTATTATTTAACCACAATCCTGTTAATTTGTATAAGTCTCTTTAGTGGGCAACTTTGTTTTCTGCTCTGTCATTTTACTTTCAGAAAGTGTCAAAAAATTACTTTCTTGAAAAAATCATTGAAAGCTGAGTGGAAAGTAAAAAAATGGGAGTGTATTAGTGAAAAAGTGTGAGTGTATTGCGACTTTCATGAAATTACTTCCACGTGTAAACGCTAGGTTATTAATGAAAATGTCATGAAAGAGATTTCATGAAAGTAAATGACAATAACTAAGCAGTGTTGCCAATTGAATTTTTTTTTTTTGGATATATAAAGAATTTTAATATATTTTTTCCACTAAATGATTCTAATTAAAATATCATGAAAACTAATAAAAAATAAATATTATTTTGGATGAACGCCTGAAGTTCGACGTGAATAATTGTCTAGGCAACTCTGAAACTTGAAATAAGCAAAACAATAGAAGAAGAAGAAGAGAAATTTTTGATAGAAGTTTGCGCTTTGACGACATTTTGAAAATGAAATTTCACTTTCATGTAAATTTTCATAAAATTTTACTATTTTTTTGTGAAATTTGTGGTGATAATACGTATACAGAAATTTCATGAAAGTACTTTCATGTTTAAATGCAGCGTAAATAACATATGAATTTGGTTGCAGACAGCGTTACCGTTGGTGCTAATAAAGTAGCAAATTGCCACTTTTTCGACTGCTAAATACTATTTTGCTACTTTTACAAAATGCACCGAAATTTGATACTTTCGTAAGTCTTGCAACTTTGTTGATACTTTCTACTTAATAAAGAGATAATTTTTTGTACATTCAGTTTTATTAAAACCAAGCTTTAATGTTAGTTATACTGTTTATATATATGCGTAAACTTATGCCTGCAGGAATCAGGGGTGTCTGATTTTTTCACTTTCGTCGCCGATTTATACACCGAAAAGAACTTTCATGAAATTTCTGTATATGTTTTAAATATATAAAAAAAAATTGTGAATAAAACCAAAATTTGTCAACCGATTTTCATAGTTTATGGCTTATTTCATTCGTTATATACCTAGATTTCCAATTAATTACAAATATGCTCTTACATATAATTTTTTATGAATATTTGAAAACAAAAACATTTTATTCATTTTGCTTTAAGAAATTTACCGCCACTACTTTCTGAACATCTCAGAAACTGTTGAAAGTATAAACAAGTAAGAAAGTAGAGTAACTTCGGTTATTGTGGAACCCCTATTTTTGTTTTGGCAATCTTCAAAAAAGGAAGAGCAAACTCTTCATCGGACTAGTTGGAATGTGTTTCTAAATCGATTACCTAACTAAGTTCGCCACAAAAATTCAATTTGCTTAATACTAAAAAAAGTTATAAATGAAAAATCTAAAGTAGCTCATAAGCAGTGATTTAAAAAATTGGAGGATAATGTGGAATCCCCCTGGTGCGTAAGGTGGAATACTATTACTTATTACCAGAAACAAAAAAGTAATATAAAAACAAATTCAATTTAGCATAAATCTTATAAATATTACAAAACTTATTAAATTGTCACACATACCAATTAAAAGTATTATTGAGTTAACAAGTTGTAAACATTGTAAAAATAACACATAAAATATCAATATTTAGAGCAAAATAACGGTTTGAATATGAGCACAAAAAAGTAGAGAACACCTGTTTTCACTTGCAGACCGATAAAAAAAAAACACAGTGCGACCATTTGCATAGCCAAAGCCATAATATTAATATTTTTTGTAAGCTATGTTAACATACAGGGAAAGTTTCTAAATAACATTTAGTTTGGGAAATGCCCGAAGTTACTCTATATAAAAACTATTTTTGCGATTGAACCCTTTTTTGGACCCATGGGCAATTATGTACGAGCCTGAACAAAATTATGATATGAGGTTAAGATTCACGTAAAAGTTCTATGTGATGAATGTTATTTAGATATCTATACGACATTTTAGGTTGGGGGGTTTATGTATATGGGACCTATGGGAATTGGATCTACCATGACAATATTTCGTCATGACATAGTAGCCTTTTAAAAGTTGTTATTGCCAGTTTGTATGTTAATGTCCGGAGTAGTATTTATCAAATATGAAGCGATACAAATAAAATTTGGTAAGATGATGATGAGATAATAAGATGGTTTATAGGCACAAATACAAAATTCCGGAGAGAAGCGAAATTATGGACCGATTCGCCCCATTTTCAGTAGACTTGGTCCTTGTGCCAATTAGAATATATGTACCAAATTTTATCAAATTATCTCCTAAATTTACCTGTACTTTGCGCACAAGGTTTACATGGACAACCAGCCAGCCAGCCGAACGGGCATTGTTAAATCGACTTAGAAAGTATTCTTAAAGGACCAATATTTTAATGTGGTTCAAGCATCAGCACAAACGAGTAATGCCCTTTTCACTTTTGTGGTGAGGTTATAAAAACTGCTGTAAAAAGGTATAATAGTGAATTTAATTTCAATTCATTCTCTGGAATTTTCATCCACAGCAATGAATAATATAGGGTGGTCCAGTGTATGACACATTCAACCATGGAGAGGTACACAATTGAAAAGCTTGTTAAGATTGTTGAAGCCTTTTACGAAAATGGGCGTTCAAATCAAAATTTTATTTCGTACACTTCGTGATTTTTTTGGTCAGCATAATCGACCAAATGTGTCCACAAACGGGAGAATTAAGCGCAAATTTCAGCAAACCGGGTCTGTAGGAAATGTGAAAACACCTGTGCATGTCTATCGGCTGGTTTGTGGACTGGCGGCGTCACCGGTCCGTAATTCTTCGAAAATTAAGTCGGCCAAGCAGTTACCTTGAATAAGGTTAGCTACCGCGAAATGATAACTGACTTCCAGTGGCCTGAAATTGAGGATATGGACCTGGACTTTCCATACAGCCAACGAAACAATGGCTCCTTTGCGCGAGAAATTAAATGGCCGTGTTATCTCACGTCTTGGCGATGTTAATTGGCCGCCACGATCATGTGATTTGACACCGTTGGACTTCTCACTGAATTAACGAATTAGTTCATTGAATTAAAGAATTCTTTTATTAAATTATTTATATAAAGAAAAATATAATTATGTACTTTGTTCGTTAAATTGTAAAGTTTTTCGTTATATTAACGAACAGGTTATTAAACTAAAATCTTTTAAAGAACGGTCCTTCATTGTCAGAACGAACAAATTCATTGGACGGAACTAATACATTTTTCGTTTGCTCAACGTAAATTTTCTTTGTCTACACGTACCTTTTTGGTTGAGTGTGTGTATATTGTTCGTAGTTGAAAGTTTCTCTAATACAGTAATTTTCGTTTATAGTCACTACCGTTTTAAGGCAAATTAGCGATATACATAGTCCATTTTATCTTGATTTTCATCCGCTGTAAGTAAATTTAATAGAAAGTATTAACGGTATAGTCCATTTAGCGATATAAGCACATTTGCCATATATTCCATTTATAATCGGCTAGCAAAGGCAAAACTAAAGCAAATGATTAGCGTTATAGTCACATTTGCTACATATACCAAGTTCCTTTTGGTTTTCGAAGACACAAACCATAAAAAAGAACTAATACTTAAATCATTTAATTTTTGCCATCAACTCTCCACTCGAAAATATATAAGTTTTTGGCTTGGTATCAGGGATGAAATATTTTATTATTACTGTAACTATTTTTTATATAGCTTGCTGTCGGTGTAAAAATATGAATTTTGAACCTGAAGCTATCTTACTTTCACTGCAAATTAGTCGTTGTTAAATAGCAACAACACTCAGGGAAATCCGCCAGTATCACGAACGTCAAAAACTAGTCACTCTTCGGGAACTACTGGTTCACGTGGTATCAAATAGAACTCAGCAGCAATCTAAGTAGATCTGTCAATTTCAAGTGCCAGACCCGATATGACACATTTGAATACCGACATATTTTAAAAGAAATTTATAAACATTTTAGACTTAACCAAGGCTGTGTGTGATGCTAAATGTATATGAGACTGGTCCTTTTATTTGACTACACTACTGTATTGAAATTTGTTCCGTTTAGATTTTTAATAACAGAAATTACTCTACAGGATATCGTGATGATAAGTCCATATTTTCCCATAGTTCTAATATAAACTCCCCTCCTGGACGAAAAATTTTTCGCGAGTTTTTGTCGTTCTACGACTCCGACTCCGGTAACAAAACCTCAATTCCGACTCCACAGCCCTGGACTTAACTCTTCTTTTTATTAACCGATTTTACGTCTTTTTTAGGAAATATTTTTTGCAAAAAAATTGTCGAAGTTTAGATTGTATAAAATGTATACATATATACATGCGCCATAAAGCAGCCCAAAAAATTTTATTTTATGCTGTTTTTTGCTAAAATTAAAAATTTTTTTTCGTTCATAGTATAGTCCGATTTAATTTTTTATGTTTTTTCCGATATCCACAAATATAATGTCTCCAAAATTTTACAAAAATATTTAGTATTTCTTATTGCTAAAACATGGTCCAGACTTGCAATTTTTGTTGCAACTATTCTTGAGTTTATTGGTGAGAGAGGTCAGGAAAACTTGGGAGCGGTACTCATCTCACTAATAAAATCAACAAAAATTGCAAATCTGGACCAACTAAGACGACGCTTGAAGCTTCGGACCACAAAATTTCTAGATTTGCTTACAAAAAAAAAAAAAAAAAAAAAACACACAGAATCTACTGGTTTTTCACAGATACTGACGTAATAGTTGTTAAATGTCAGTAGCGGAAAAGCTACTTTGTGTTAAAATTTAATTTTCGATCGACGAATACTTCAAATTCCACGCATTATTTTTATATTTCAATTATAATAAATAGCAGTTATATTACATATTTCTCAATAAATCACTTTTCTTAAAAACAAAACCTTAACCCGAAAGCCTACGTTTTCACATTTAATTCAAGGATATTTTCCCAGGATCTGTAAAATATGCTGGCATGTTACCGTAGACATGCGACAAAATGTTGCTTACTAACATTTGCAAGAATGCAGGAAGTACAATTGTTTCTAGGATTTTGTTCACTTCAAACACAAGACTCTCACAGGCCAGCATACCGAAAAAGTTTTCACAGAACATTATACCTACTCAAGCATACGAGCTGCATACACTTTTACCCAAGCCTCACTCACTCACTCTATCAATCATTTATCTCTTTCTTTTGCAGTGTTTAAGCAAAGTACACAAATGCGATTCGTGGTTGTTTAACTGCACGCACACACAACAACAACATAACGGTTTCACTGTAAACACAGCGGGTAAGCGGCCATTACTGAATTCTGATTGGTGGAAATTAATAGGAAAACATAAACGAGCTAAATTGGGTATAAAAAGACAATCATCACCGTTTGCGGATTCAATTAAGGGCCTCGTGTTCAACGTAGAACAACGTCGCACACGTATTGTTGATAACTTTGAAATAATCATAAAAAAGAAAAAAAAAACTAATATAAAACAAGTGTTTTTGCAAAATAAAAAAAGATTTTTTTCTGTGAAAAACAGAAATAAAAACTTAAACCATTTACAGGAATTTTATTATTCTGTAAAACAAAAAATAGCAGAGGATTTTAGAGCAATTGTGAAGAATATATTTGCGTTTGAATTTAATGCAATTAATTAATTTACATAAAAACACACACAACTTGTGCGCCAATATCATCAATTTAATTAATTAAATTTGATTTAATTTTTACGCGCGCTTCTATTGATTAAACAGTATGCTCGGATTAAGTTACAAAACGAAAGACATTTAAATTAAACCAAAACAAAAAATAATTAAATACTTAAATAAACGTGAGAATTTATCAATTAAGTTTTTCAGTTGAAATAAAAAAAAAAATAGTTTATAGGTATTTTAATAAAAAAATAAAAGAAATATTTTTAATTTATTTTAAAAAAATGGAGCATTCAGCATTTGAAGATGGAATATTTAGTGATTTTGCGGGACCATTAAGTCCTTTAGATGGTAAACCTTTGACACCAACTTCAGCGGCCATGACTACAGTATCACATGGCATACACTCGGTAATGTTAAGTTTAACCCCGGGAGCTAGTGTTATGCATCAAAGCAATAATGCGGACTTGTGTTCTCAACGTTTGCCCGACTGCCAAACTTTACTTTCGGCCGGCTCGCCAAAAATTGACCCCTATAAATCCTCTACTCCGGATTATGAATCTAAAATGGAGTATGTTGCAAAAATGGGCTGCTATTCGCCAACTCAAAAATATGAATATATAAGTGCAGCTACAAACGGGAGTGCTCATAAGTTAGAACATCATCAGCAATATTCGCCACCGCCATCAACAAACAATGGGTTGCAGCAACATCATCATAAACTACAAATGTCTTCGCATCATCATCATCATCACCAGCAACAACAACATCAGCATCACCAACATCAAAGTCATCATTCACCTAGTGCCATGTTAAATGAATACCATCATCATGCCTCATTGCATAGTAATGGCAAATTGGAATATGATCCCCAATTACACCATCAGCAACAACAGCAACATCTTGCTCACATATATGGCAGCCCACACCACAATCCTCATCATGGGCATGAACTAATTAACCCTAATGCCCCAAATGAGCAACATAATATGTCATTATCCTCCAATGGTTTAATCACCACCAGTACTGCATCTTTAGCGAGTAATGGCAATACCGACGGGGGTCTTTTACAACCCTCCTTAGGAGGTAATGGAGTTGGTGGCCCTTCAGTCATTTCTACAACTAATTCAAATACGAATAGCTTGTCTTCATCATCATCAACTAATAACCTTAACCCATCACCCACTGGTGGTAGTGCAGGTGGTCTAACAAATGGCATGAAACTTAATAGTAAAGGTAAACATGATGACATTTGTTCGCCCCCTAATGGTGATGTTAGCACAAATGGAGCCAACTCAGTAGTTAATAATTCCTCAGTATCAAATAGTAATAATACCAACAACAATAATACACCACCAGCTGTCAAGAAAAACGATAAAAAGAAGGGCGATCCAAATGGCATAAAGAAGAAAAAAACGAGGTAAGATTTTTTTAAAAGTTTGTAAATGACTTCCTTGGTTATATTTATTAAGAAAAGTTTTTAGTGTTGAATTATTTTTTGAAAACTGCAAAATCAAATACTTGTTTAGAAATCTTTGCATCTTGACATGATTTATTTGTTGGTAAATTTTTAAATTAAAATCTTTTTTTATATTTATTTGAAAGAATTGTGCGATTTTATGTCTCTAAGTTGCAAATTTTTTATTGCCGTTTCAATAAAAAATTATACCGCAATATTTTTTTTTTTTTCTCATTATTTATTTATTGAATCTTCATATATTAAATATGAACTAACAATAATTAATCAAATCTTATACTAATACTTTATTTTTGTCCTGCCAATGCTAGACGAAAATTTTTCTCCTCACGGTTTCTGTTCACATATGTAGATGTTCAGCGGTTTTCCCTTCGGATGAGTCCTGCGGTATCTCTTCTCCTTAATCTAGAGTGTCCACTGTCATTTAAAATATTTCGAGCAAGTGGATTTGGGTGCAACTCAAGCCTTTTTTAAATATTTTGCTGCGTACTTCGTAATAATAGTTTTTACTAATGGCACATTGAGATCCTTGTGAATATTTGAGTTTTTAACATACCAGGGAGCGACTGTGATTATTCGAAGAAGTTTATTTTGGCGCCTTTGAATTTTTTCGATATTTGAGGCCGAGGCAGTGCCCCATAGCTGAATACCGTAGCACCAGATTGGCTTCAATATAGAGTTATAAAGTAGAAGTTTGCAGTCGAGGCTAAGAACAGAATTTCTTCCAATAAGCCAATATATTTGAATTGCTTTTAGTTTCATTTGTGTTAGTTTTGCTTCTATATGGCATTTCCATGTCAAACGCCGATCTAGATGAATACCGAGATATTTTACATGCGATTGCTGGGGCACTAATTGATTATTGATTTTAATAGGGGGACATGACTCCCGACGCAAGGTGAATGTTATATGTACGCATTTTTGCTCATTGACCTTTATCCTCCATTGTTTTAACCACTTTTCCAGTTCAAATATATGATCCTGCAAGTAACGGGATGCTTCATGACAGTTTTCGTGTACGCTTAGAAAAGCTGTATCATCAGCAAATGTTGAAGTAAGGGTGTGGTTGTTTGTTGGCATGTCTGAGGTATATATAAGGTATAACAGTGGGCCCATGATGCTTCCCTGAGGGACTCCAGCGTCAATTGGCTGAGGAGAACTTATAAAATCACATTCTTTAATAATAAACTTTCGGCCGACTAAGTAGCTTTCTAACAGCTTGTGTGTGTTTACTGGTAAGTTTAGCTTCAATTTATGTAATAACCCTTCATGCCAGACTTTATCAAAAGCTTGGGAAACATCGATGAAGAGGGCGGAACAATATTTTTTTCCTTCAAAGGCTTTTCTTATGGCGTTTACTATACGATGGGTTTGTTCGATTGTGCTATGTTCTCTTCTAAAGCCGAATTGATGGTTAGGAATACATCTATTTACATTTATAATTGGGGCTAATTTTGACACTAACAGCTTCTCAAACAGCTTTGATATATTAGACAATAAGCTTATAGGTCTATATGACTCAACTTTTGTAGGATCCTTTCCTGGCTTAGGTATCATTGTAACTAAGGATACTTTCCATTCTTGTGGGTAGTATTCAAGGCGTATAATAGCATTAAAAATTAAAAGAATAATTTTCTTTGCTATGCGGGGTAGCTCTAAAAGCATTTTGTTGCTGATCTTATCAAAACCAGGGGCTTTCTTGGGGTTTAAATTATGAATAGCCTTTTCGATTTCTTTTATCTCAAATCTAAGGGGAACAGCAGCTCTAACAGCAACTGGTGGCAACTCGACTACAATATCGGGAGATGTATGCGGGGTAAATACGTTTTTCAAATGATTAACAAAAAGATTTCCTTTTTCTTCATCATTTCGTGCCCAACTTCCATTTAAGTTTCTTAATGGTGGTTTAGTGATAACTGGTCTATTAAGATTTCTAGCTGCACGCCATAATGAGTAGTCTGATTGAGAAGTTGCATCAAGTTCCTTAAGATATTTTTCCAGGGAAGCCGTTTTCTGAGACTGCAGTAACTTTCTTAGCCTTTTTGTGCACTCTTTTAGTAAATTCTTAAGTTGAGGGGATCTATGCAATTGCCATTCTCTTCGAGCTCTTCTTTTTTCAGTCAAGAGACGCTCAACATCTGCAGAATATATTTTACTATTTTTGGTTTTTTTGAGGGTTATACTAGAATGTTGAACAGCTAGTTTCAGATAACTGTCAAAATTTACAATAGAAATATCCACATTCTCCGGTGTACTAAGCGGAATATTTTCAGTGCAGTGGGTACTGAGATATTTTTTATATTTTAACCAATTTATTTGAGTGGCTGACGTCACTAAGTTATCAGACGGAGATACAATTCTATTAGGATTTGTTATTGTAAGAATTGTAGGTGTGTGATCAGAAGATAGTTCTAAGGAAGCTTCAACATAAATCGTTTCTACGGGGATGTTTTTAACCACTCCAAAATCGATAACATCTGGAACTTTTTGCTGATCAGAAGGCCAATATGTTGGTTGTCCGCTCGCGACCACATTTAGATCCATTTTACAAATTGTGTTAAACAAAACACGACCCTTAGGTGTAATAAGTCGTGAACCCCAGAAAGTGTGTTTAGCGTTATAATCGCCAGCAGCCAGGAAGCAAGGTCCTAATGATTTGAAATATTTATTATATTGGCTTTCTGATATAGAAAATCTAGGTGGGGAGTATAAAGATGAAATTACTATGTCTCGATTTAATTCCTCAACGCAAATGTTCGTTGCTTGGAGATAGTCTTCACGATGATCACTCATTAAGTAGTGTTTTACTCGGTTCTTTATCAAAATGGCAGAACCGCCACAAGCTCTGTCTCGAGGGTCCTTGGTATCATATAATATATAACCATTGATTTTAAACGTATTTCTTGAGGTCAGATGAGTTTCAGAGACCATCATAACATCAATTTGTTTATTTTTAAGGAAGTATTCTAGTTCATTTTTATGTTGGCGGATGCCGTTTGCGTTCCAAAAGCAAATTTTTAAACAGTTCATGGCTTGTTTAGTACAGCTTGCAATAACATCGATTGCATTCTTAGCATTTCTTGCATCATGTTACCCATTGTGTTGGTAAAATTGTTAACTGTTTGCACTAATGTTTCCATAGTTTTTTCTAGCCGAGTTAAATTAGAAATGGGAATTTCGTCGTTATTTGGTACATCACCTTGAAGTTGCATAGGATTAGATTTTAATACATTAGCGTATGAGGTTCTGTTATTATTTAATATTTAATATTAAATAATACCGCAATATGAATTTAAAATACAAAATATAAAAAGTGCGATACATCGATATTCGCGATTTACGGAATAAATTTTAACCGTAATCGCTATTATACAAATTAGCGATTAAATTCAAACTCTAATTAAGGGGACTGTGGTAAAAACTTCTATTAGTACCACATTTGGCTTTCTGATAAAAAATTTTTGTTTTGTTTTTTAAGTCCATTTTTCCAATCCAGGTAATAGACCTTGTTACAGTAAACATCTGTTTTATATATGTTTTTTTTTGTTTTTTTTTGTTGTTTTTGTCCTGATGAATATTTTTATATCTAGACCAAAACTGTACTGCCTTATTGTTTCACCAATAAAATAAATTCTTAATCAAAATAAAAAATATATGAAACAATGGCCCTGCGAAATATGGCCCAAAAAAGAAATAAAAATTGGCCGCAAATTTGAGTATATTTTTTTATTGTGCAATATGAACTCATTTTTTTCATTAAAAATTATCCCAAAAAAAAAAAAAAAACATTTGGGTTGGGATTATATGCTTGTAGTTTTAAAAAGCATTTTTAAAAATCCAGAATTTAAAAATCCTGAATTTGAATATCCCGAATAATTATAGGATTTTTTCCTATATGGTACAACGAACTCTGGCGAACTCCGGGCAAAAGGTTTTTCTCCTCTGTGGTATAACAAACACATCATTACATGGCGGCCTTCAGCCAGGCGCAAGGATTTTTTGTTCTATGGTATCAGAAACACTAGCTTCACTAATTAAAGCTTCTCTACATAGCCGGCCTTTGGCCGGGCGCAAGTATTTTCTCCTCTATGATATAACTAACTCTGGCTTCGCTAACTAAAGCTTGCATGCTAACTTAATTCTTAATTTTGAAACCAAAACTGTATATTTTAAATTTGGGATTTTAAGTTTCGGGCATTTTTAATATAACTTTCTATGTGTTTTGTTTAATTTTAACTTTTTTGGGTGTAAAATACATTAAAAATTTTGAGGTGATTTCCCACAATGAAGAATTGCCCCAAATTTGGGGTTTAATGTTTAATGTGAACTTTTTTTGGGGTTAAAATTCATTAAAAATGTTGAGGTGATTTCCCACAATGAAGAATTGCCCCAAATTTGGGGTCATATTTCATTTTCCTTTTAGGGCTATTTTTATTTATTTTGGTAAATTTTCATTAAAAAAATGGGGTCATATTGCATTATGAAAAATAGCCCCAATTTTGGGGTAAATTTTCATTTTTGTTTTTGGCCATGTTTCCTTGGGCCATATTTCGCAGCGCCATAATAAAATATGTATCCATGTATATCGATCAAAATTTTAATACAATTTAAATGTCGAATATTTGATTGATATCGAATGTCGTAATTTGCCTCCAGTTTTTAGAATTATAGTAAAGCATGTGCTATCTATCGGTGGTTCTAACCTCGTGGAGCACTCGGTATGTAGAATTGACGTAAAGACCTTTAATAAGATATATTCTATCCACCCAGAAAGAAATACCAATGTAAAATTAACATGGCGCAATGTTGATTGAAAATCATAGTAAACTTCTGCAAAAGTATGGACTTAATTTAAAATTATCATTGTTTCATATTAATTTTAAATGAAAAATTTTAAAATAACATTATTCAGAAGACAAACATACATTTTTATTTTCACGTTTAAAATAATTTATAAAAAGAAGATAAACTCCCATATTCTTTTTGTAAAAATTATTTAGTTAAATACATCAAACTTTCAAAGTAGAATGATGATGAAATCCACATCGGGCCATTCTGCTGAGGTAAACAAAGGGGATTAGAACAAAAGTCAAACATGTTGAAACAGGAAAATAAATAATGATATTCTCTCTCTCTCTCTGGTTCCGGGGGTAAGTGTTTAGAATTATTCTAAAATAAATAAATATGTTGTCTTTGAAGCTTCTTCTCACTGTTGTTTCACACTAAGATCAAATTGATTTAACAAGAAATTCAGGTTGTTTTAGATTACAACTACTTTCATTCAACGTGATTTGAAGTGTAATTTAAATATAAATGTCATTTTGCTCTTACTTTACTGGAAGTCAAATTAACACGAATTAAAGTTAATTTAAAAGAAAAATTTTATTCGCAAATTATTGCAAAATCATGTTGAAATAACCTGAAATACCTATAAAGCAAATGCACTACCGAAAAATATATAGAATCAACCTTGTTTTCGACGATTTTACATTGATCTTTTTCTGTGTGTAAGTGCCTGCCATATCGCGTGATGGTGCAGCGTATCAAAAGCCTTCGCAAAATCTATGGACACCATATATATTGGGGGACGAGCGTGACTTATTTTGCTAAAACTTCCTAAAAAATCGTACAAAATAATTGATACTTTGCCCATGTATAGTTTTAAACATGGAGATCTCAATGGCGCCATTAACACAAATTTAGATTTAGTCAACTTAAGCATTTTTTTCCACAAATTTAATGTTTAATGCATTTAACTTCAATCAAGATCCATTAGCCCTAGTAAACCTAACAAGAGATGGTACTTTACAAAAGTATTATTTTAAACCTTAGGATTTGAATGGAATGATGAGTTCATAAGAATTCTTCCTTATTTAAATCAGGAAATTATATTTATATCGTTTTAATATATTTTAATTGCTTTTTTATCAGTTAAAATTCAAGGAATTAAATTATTACCACATTTGCCGATTTAACAGATGGATGTTTAAGGCATTTTTTGATATATTTCTTTATTTTGCGTAATTTTGATTTATCCAAATTTTTATTTGTTACTTATGATCGCATTTTCTTATTACTTCAGGACCACTTTTACTGCCTACCAATTGGAAGAATTAGAACGTGCCTTCGAACGAGCTCCGTATCCTGATGTCTTTGCTCGTGAAGAATTAGCCATTAAACTAAATCTTAGTGAATCAAGAGTACAAGTCTGGTTTCAAAATCGTCGTGCAAAGTGGCGTAAACATGAGCCGCCACGAAAAACCGGTTACATCAAGACAAGTACTCCGCCTAATTCTACTTTAAATACAACTCTAGCAGCGCCCTTTGCTACATTCCCACAAACAACAACAGTAACGCCGCCCGGTAGCATGGATAGCTGGACAAGTTATCAGCCACCTTATGAACTAAGTCCTCAATTTAGTCTATTATCACCGGCAGCTAGTCCCTACGGTACGTACACTAGTCAATATGGTACATATGTCCACGAATCACAAATCTTTCCAATGCGTCACTTTGAATATGGTTCACCACCTCGAGTAGAAATGTCTTCAGCTGGTGCTGCAGAAGATCCACAAAAACTTCATGCTCACGATGGCACATCGTATTTGGGTCAACCTGCAATGATGGGTGAGGAAAATGGGCCCTCGGCACATATGCAGGATGTCAATTCAGTGCAATTGGTTCACCAACAAAATGGTTCAGAGCCTAAATACATAAGTGTAGGGCCAAATGTACAGCAAGCTATAAACCCTTTAGAGGTCAATGGTCCTAGTGTTTGTCATTTAAGCCATGATCCTCAACAACAAACCGGCCAACAGCAGCAACAGCAACATGACAATGGGGTAACAGTACTGAAGCAACATAATTATACAAATGGTGGCACGCCGACGACCGGTACAGATGATGAATCAGGGTTACAAATAAAAAGTGAAGAGACTTCACCTCCACATCATCAACAACAGCAGCAGCCACAGCAGAATAGTGGGGTAACTCACAGTTATGTATTGCCCCCTTTTTTGCATTAAAAGAAATGCTTGCACATCATAAAAAACCGTTAAGCGTAACGGAAATTCGCAAAAGATGGCTGCAGCGCAAACAACAGGAAACGAATTTAAAGTTTAAACATTTCCGGCGGCCATTTTAAATTGACGATTGTTCGAAAACAAGAGTTGATGTAAAAGTTTTAAGAGAATTTTAAATATTCTTTAGGTGTTTTTAAGTGAAGAAAATCTGAAGGTGCCAAGCATTTCTCCTGTTATTTAGTTTTTTTTTTTTTTTTTTTTGTTTTAATTAGTTTACAGTGTTAACAACAAAATCCAAAGTCTTGTCCAAAGTCTAGAGTAAGAAATCTTCTTTTGTAATCTAAGATGTAAATTTTACCAAAAAGAATTGCATTCCAAGTGCCGCCTTAAATTATAATTAGTCCATAAAAGCCTACAAGAGGTTTATTCATTTAATATTCTTAAGTTAGTTGGCGTAAAACAAATTAATTATTCAAAACTGTAAGCCCTGTTTTAGCTTCTGTAAATCCAAAAGAAGTTTGTGTTTTATAATTCGTAACTGATTCTAAAAAAAATTTATTAGATTTTTTATTAAATTCTCTTAAATTTATAAGCAACCCTTTTATAAAAATCTTTTCTGGTACCCCAATTGAAAACAAAAACATACTTTTCAAAATCGAAAAATTAACTTTTTAAGTCCCTTTAAACGCCTTTTTACTTTTAAGTTCTCAAAGTTCCATTGCTAGTTCCATAAGTTTTTATAAGTGTAAATTTTGTATTTAACCCACAAATAACAATGCATTCTAAATGTGCCTTTTTAAGTATAATTTATTAATCATTTTAAGTTAAAAAGTTTTGTAAAAAAGCCAATTAAATAAAACTGTTGTGTTTTCTTGTGACAATAATTAGATTAATTTTTTAGACATTTGTCTGTTAAAAATCTTGGACCAAAAATAATCTCTAATGGAATTATTTATAAATTTGAAAATATAATAATTTAAACTTATTAATATTGTTGTAAACTTTGTAAAGTAATCAAATTTTTGTAATTAAAAATAAAAACTAGTTGTAAATTTATTCTTTTTTTTTTATAAAATATTCCTAAAATAAGTGAACTAAATATAAAAAAAAATCAAAAAAAAAATGTCGTGCATTAAAATAAAGGAATCAACAAGTTTGTTTAAAAAGTTATAAAAAATTTTAAAAAGAACAAGTCTTCACACTAAGATAAAACAACTCAACAAATTTTCAAATTATAATTTTATCTGAAGTCGGATTATGTGATTACACTGTGCTCGAATTTGATACTTTTTTCTGCAAAGCGGGGCACCCGGCGGGTATTTCTAATTCTAGTACGCTGAATCCAGTGAATAACCGTATTTTAGGTTAGCTCCTGTTTTCGAGAATGAAGGAGGTTGCACAACATACATATCGCACTTAATCAACTAGAGGGTATTAACTCGAAATTATGTACCCGCTATCGTGCTATTTTGTCTACTTTTAAGTAATGAAACGTCTACTTTTTATTAGTTTTAAAAGTGTTTTTCCATAATGGTTTTGCTTCTACTAAAAATTTTTAAATTTTGAGTTAGAACCCTCTTGTTATATTCGCGTTATTCAAAGACGGTTTAGTTTATTGAATAAAATTCCGCAACAAATTACTTTCAAGTAAGGCTAAGCTTTTTTTATTCTGTGCAGTCGTTTTAGAAACATAAATTTTTTTTTGCAAAAATTTGTTTAGCAAAATTTAGAAATTTTTGTTTTTTAAAACGGCATAAAAAAACTTTTTCTGCAATATATATGAATAACAACTTTCTAAATTTTCAGTGCATATTATGGTTGATCGTGAGCATAATACCACTTTTATTTTTGGTGCAAATGTGTTATTTTTCTAAAAATGTATTCTCGCAACACAAAAAACTTCTGGCAGCACTATCATAAGTTGTCAAAAATCTTCATTTGTTTACAATTATGCACAAGCATAGGTATTAACAAGGCCCAAGGCCTATCCAATAGGTCTGCTTACCGCTACAACAATACAACAGTACAAAAAACAACAGGCATTTTGTTTGTGTAATTTTTCTCACGGTTGTCAAAATCTTACTACTACATAGGGAAAACAAAAGGAAAAACGTGTTTTGTATGCATGTATGTGTGGCAAAAAACAAAAAACGTAAACAAAATTATACATGTATAAGCAAAATGTAAACATCTTTTGACATGGTTGAGGAATAAACCAAATAAACATCTGGCTCCTTAAGCAGACCTAATGGATACCCCTTGACAAGGCCGCTACAACAGTACAACAGTACGAAAAACAACTGGCATTTTGTTTGTGTAAATTTCCTCGCGGTTGTCAAAATCTTACTACTACATAGGGAAAACAAAAGGAAAAACGTGTTTTGTATGCATGTGTGTGTGGCATAAAACAAAAAATGTAAACAAAAATATACATGTATGTATAAGCAAAATGTAAACAACTTTTGACAACCTAAGGGGAAAAGCAAAATAAACATCTGGCTCCTTGCGCAGACCTATTGGATTTTTCATCTTTTTTAAGATCCACGAGGTAAACGCCATTCAGTAGCGATAGGATTTTGCTCAATCTGTGGCACTCACCCCAATTAAGTAAGTCGTTGTCGACGTCAATTTTAGGTATTTGTCACATCAAGTCGACGACTACATCACTTCGAGGTAAATTTGGTATTTTATGAGAATATTGTGTCGATATTACCTTTCCTTATTTTTTGTTGTTTGTTTTAAATAATTTTATGTTAAAGTAAATTTGTTATACAGATTGCATATGGGCCAGTTTAATAATATAGGGTAATTGTTAACGGGTAAAAAATTGGTACTTTTTCTTTTTTCGATAAATTTGATATACAAACATATTAAAGCCTACATAACCATACAGTGTATTTTCTGGGGGCCTAAAATTAGGAAAAACTAGTACTCTTCTCGAAAAATCTGGTATAGAGATAGCATATGGCCCACATTAAAATATGGGGTACTTTTTATGATTTAAAAACAGAAATAATTGGTACTTTTTCTCTTTTTGATAAATTTAATATACAGATTAAATGGTCCAGTGGCCGATATTTACATATTTAGAGGAGTTGCATATTGGTTGCTCAAGATTATTGTGTGCTCAAACTTTAATATAATAATTCCTATAATGTTGTTTATTGAAATATTTTAATATAAAATAAGTAAAGATGTAGAAAACTATATAAAATTTCTGTAAATTTTTTAAAAGGACGAACACTTTTCTTTAAATCTTGCTTCAATTTTCGGGTGCACGAAGTCACGGGTAGATGAGAGTATGTACATATACTCACACAGTAACGTACTGTGGTTTGTTTAAGAAGTATTCCGATCAGTCATTTTTAAATAAATAAACATTTATATTTCCAAGCAAATTTGTTTTTAACTGATTCTAACAGTTATTCGAAAAATTAAGTGCACATTAATACGGATTTGCAATTGCATTTAATATAAAATACAGTTGAACCTCGTTTATACGGGTCTCTATTAACCGGTTACATCTATTAACCGGCATGCTGCTCGCTTTCTTTTACAACCTCTATTATCCGCCATATTTACCCCTTTATTCGCTTTTTATGCCTCTATTAACCGTGCTTTACCTCTTTTATCCGTGCAACAAGCATAATATTGTTTTCTTTTCCAATCAAATTTCAAATTCGGTGACTCCCATTTGATTACAAGTGCACGTGCATAAAAAACTGAACTGGCAAATTGTGTTTATTTTGATTTCTTGTGAAAACAATAAAAGCAATTTGTTTTTTGATTGTAGTGGGGAATGTAAGCAAAGATAAACTCACTGTAAGACACTCAGGCGCGAGTATTATAGGATTTCGCAAGAGGGATGGAGCTGTGAGTCCACCTGCTCCATATCCAGGGCACTTTGGCCTGGTTATGATGAAAGGAGAACTAAATCTCTACTTAGGTTCAAAAGGGACCAAATCAGGACTGTGGTGTCGGTTGTAACTGGACACTGGCCTGTTGGGACTCATGCTAGGAGAACGGGTCTGGAATTCAACGACTACTGCAGAATTTGTCATAATGAGGAGGAAGAGCAGACTGTGCTTCACTTTCTCTGTCAATGCCCTGGGTTACGGGGCATTAGGGAAAAATACCTGGGAGAGCCGGTGGTTTTCTGCTTGGATGATCTATCTACAATAGAACTTAGATTGCTTCTTCTCTTCATTAGGAAGACGACTTGGCTTAACTCTGCAGTGACGCCATCTGAGTAACTGCTCTATGGGATGGGCGTTGGCGCTGGGAATCACAAAGGGACCGCTGAAGGACCCAAGTGAGTCTCTCGATGGCTGCCCATGGAACCTAACCTAACCTATTAAATAGTTCTTCCAACACGTAACCACTAGTTTTATTAAAAAATTATTCGCTTTTGCAAAACGTTTGGCTAAATCAAATATCATTTAACAGTTTCTAAATTGCATTATACAATTATCTTCTTACAAATAAAGTTAAGTAAATCAATAGAAATTGTTTAAAATAAAGCAAAAATTTGATCAATTTGCTTGTCACGTTTTTTTTTTTTATTTTTTTCTTCAAATATTTGTCTTTCGACTAAATACTAAAATTTTGTATAAAGGAAACCCGTTATTTTATATATAAGGACAAGATTTATACACAATTTAGCGTACTACCGATGGGGTCACCAGCCTCTCCAATTGTGGCCGACATCGTAAAGGAAGAATTGTTAAGAAAAAGCGTCGATAAACTCGACAGAAAACCTAGATTATTAACAAAGTACGTTGACGAACTGTTTGGGATAGTAAGAGAAAATTACATTAAATTTACAATCGAAGAAGAGAAGCACGGACATTTACTGATTTGGATACTATGGTAATCAGGAGAGGGAATCAGATTAAAGTTAACGGGTATCAAAAACCAACTTCGTCGGGACGAATTATTAATTATTTTTCGTGCCATCCAAAGAGTATTATCATGAATACTACAAGCAATTTTATTAAGAGGGTATTGACAATCAGTGATAAACAATTCCATAGAGAAAATTTACGTAAAATAAGTGATATTTTAGGAAAAAAAACTGGTTTCCGAAAAATATTATTAAAAAACTAATTTATAAAAATAAGTACAGTAAACAAATATCAATACCAGATGTCTTCAATAGAATATATAAATCAATGACCAACGAGCCAAAAATTGCGGAACGTATTCAGAACTCTGAAATTTATAACATAGAAAAATATAAAATAGCTCCAAAAACAAATAACACTTCAAATACAAAAAGTAAAATTGACGACATGGATAAATCAAATCTTAGCTACAAAATAAAATGCTTGGGGATAACATATGCAATCAAGTATACGTTGGGACTACAAAAAACAAGCTTAAAACTAGATTAGCAGGACACATATTAGATATTAGATAAAAGAATACTTCATCGACACAAAAAACAGCACTTGCGGCCCACTGTGCAATCAGAGGACACGCACCAGATTTTGACAACGTACAAATTTTACAACGAGAGTAAATATATAAACGAAGATTTACATTGGAAATGTTACACATAAACAAAGTCGAACAAGAAAAGAGAATAAAATGCCGAACCGATATAGAAAATTTATCCAAGAGCTAAATAAAAATAATTAGATCAGTTAGTGCAATATTAAATGTTAAACGTTAGTGATAATTGTTACTCATTGTTACAGTGATAAAATTAATCTATTTGTTTTATTTATATATTTTTTTTTTAAATACTACTATCTTTATTCGACCTTTTAAAAAATGTTTTAATCGTTATTATTCTTTGTGCAATCTAACACGTGTGTTTAATAATTGTTACTCGTATTTTATAATTCCTGAAGATTCCATCCAAAAGATGGAGAAATATTGAAAACAAAAAAGAATAATAAAGATTAAAACATTTTTTAAAAAGCAACTGTGGCCTCGAGCTTATTAATTGAAAAAGTATTTTTTTTTTTTTTTTTTTTAATTATATATTATTACTATTATGTATTATTTTTAATTTCTATTTATTTAAGCTTATGGTCTAGTTTTTCTTTTATAAAAAAGTTAATCTTTATTTTTCTTTCGAATTTTCGTAACTCCGTTGTGTTACGTCTTCAGGATTGAAAATTTTTTAAAAACAATTACATAAAAAACAAATTAACAAAATTTCTTAAAATAAAAATATTGACAACTAACAAAATATTTAAACATAATCTATTACAGTTTAAAAAATTTATTTAGTTTCCGTTTCTATGTTTATTAACTAAATGTCTATAACTATGGGCTACAACACTATCTGTATCTGTCTTATAATTTATTCTTAATAAATTTGGAACCTTTATTATTTGAAGCATTTCTAACATATAACGTCTCTTGTAATTACTCTCTGTGTTTAAAATTGTCACATTCTCAAAATCTGGATAATGATTTAAACTAGCACAGTGGGTTGCCAATGCCGTTTTTATAATGTAATATTGTAATAAAGATTAACTTTTTTATAAAATAAAAACTAGACTATAAGCTTAAATAAATAGAAATTAAAAATAATATAACGGATGGTCGAATAATTTATAAGAATATATTATTATGTATTATTATTATTTTTGTATAGATTTCCTGATGATGCTTACCGATGGTAGGCGAAATATTGAATAAAATAAAATATTTTAAACACAGACCTTGAGCCTGATTATTTACTAAATTTTTTAGTCTGAACATACCTTTAGAAATAAAATAAAATTTGTTTATAATAATTATACGCAATTTTTATCGTTTATAAGTTATAACTATAAGTCCTTGCTTTAATTCATTTCTTTGCAAACGGACTTTGATCGTTTGTTTGTCAGAAGACGTTAAATATGTCAAATTTTTGGATAGTATTTTGAAACAGAATCGTTAAAAATATAGGAGGGTTTTGTTATTGTTTTTTTATGTCCCATAGAAACACTGTTGCCAATTTAGCATTTTTAATGCTATTTCTAGCATTTTTTAAACTCATTTATCATGAAAAAAAAACGGTTCTAGCATATAGCACATTTTTCAGCATTTTTCCAATTTTGGATTTTAATTATTTAGCACTCTTTTAGCACTTATTAGTTAAAGTGATACATTGTTATATTTTCCATTAATTTAAAGGTTTTTACCAGATGTACAAATATGTACATAAATATTTATACTGTTTTTTTTTAAGATATAAAATTATATTGTTATTTATAATATAATATTTTAAGTTTTAAACCTAATGGACTTTAATAGTTTTATCCAGGTTAAATTTTAAATGTGATTCAATATACATTTTTTAAAGCTGCGAAATTTTTTTCTTTAACTAAAGATCAGTTTTTGCATCTATTTTAATTTATTTTTAATTTTAAAAAATTATGCAATTTTTATACCCTCTACGCCTAGTGGTGAGTGAGGGTATACTTAGTTTGTCATTTTTATTTAATTATTCATCTAAGACCTATGTCGATTTAGCAACTCCGCCTGCCTGTCCGTCTGTTAATAACACGCTCACTTTCGAAAGACTCGACAGAAAAGAACAATATTGATTTCAAAGTTTTTCAAAAAGCATTAAATTCTAATAAAATTGTATTACTGTATTGAGATTTGGTTTATTCTAAGTTTTTTTTAATATTTTTGATCCTTAATTAACGATTGGTCCAACACAAAATACGCTCCTGAAACCATTTTAAATCGCCTAATAATATTTCTGAAGCAAGTCAAGATATTTTATTTAACTAAGGCAACGAATTATTCTACTGTGAGGTCAGGTTTTATGGAGATTAGCTTATAATTTATTCGATTCGGCATAGCCGAATATAGCACTCTATTTTTATATTTTATTTCCCAATTTAATTGTAATACAGGGGTGTTCTGGAAATCGAAAACGCAAAACGCAAGAATTTTGAAGTTCTCTTATATACACTATTAATCCAATTTTTTATACTTTTCTTATGGAATTCTGTTTAATAGAGAAATACTTGTATTGCACTTTTTTTGTATATCTTTTACTACAAAAATCTTATTAAAAAAACTACTTTTAAATTCTTACATTTTGAGTTTTCGATTTCCAGAACACCCCAGATAGACTATAAAACACAAACGGCCAATTTCACCAAGTTCAGTTATAATTTAAGCCTATAGTACACGGCATGTAAAAAGACACATGCGCATGTGGTTCTGACGTAATTTTGACGTCATCACACAACACGCAATGTTTATTGTGGCTTTGCATTGACGTCAAAATTACGTCAGAACCACATGCGCATGTGTCTTGTTACATGCCGTGTACTATAGGCTTTACTATCTTATAACTGTCGAAAACATATCTTTAACTGGAAGTTAAAGTAATAGTTAGTTTTAACTTAACTTGTTCAAATTGGCGGTAACTCATGTAATTTTATACCATATTTGGGTCTTTCAAATTATATCGATTATATTTTTATGTAATATTTTTTTTAACACTTTTTTAAGCATTTTTTCGGCATTTTTTAGCACTTTTCTCACAAAAATGTAGCATTTTTCCTTTAATGCATACAAATAACTTTATCGGGTTTCACCCTTGATAGTAAAGTTCCTTGTTATTCTTATTAATAGTTCATTAACAATGAACCAACAAAATGAATAAAGACTTGAATTTACTACGCTGTGGTTGAAAATTCCAACAAAAAGCTGTAGTAAAAACGTGTGTGAATTTACCAAAATAAAATAGTTGACGAAACTTTATCTGTCTTTTTCTCTCACCCAGTAAATTTTTTCATTAGCAATACATCCGAAAAAGACGCTCGCGCTAGTAGTAGTATAAAATCGTATTAAATAAAGCAGAGTTGTACAGTTAATACAAAGGGCGAAACCCTCTTTTATTTTATTCCATAATTAAACATAAAATGTAAAACTTGTATGTATTTTTTTTATATAAATTTAGCAAACGTTCTGTTGTATTCCTTGAGTTGTCTTTAAAATTACTAATTAATATACATATGTGTTCATATCTTACTTTTGTGTAAAATTATTATAACCCTTTTGTTTAATCTCCTCCCAATTGGTGGCTTCAAAAAATCTATGCTGTTTAATTTTTTCATAGTCTAAACGATCTTCTGGCATTTGTTGTAATAATTTTTCCAATAAGTCTTTGGCCGCATCAGATATTTCAGCATTTTCTGGATATTGTACAAAACCATACAAATCTATTTGTCCTGGATGAGCAGCTTTAAATGGCTGAATTTTAAAAAATTTTTTGTTTGTTATAATTTTTTTATTTTTCAACTTTAAATGTTAGCAATAAACAAGCACTTGGTTTAAACGTGAAAATTGTTCAAAAATAAACATTTTAGAAAAAAATGATTAATGTGAAAAGCATGCGATTAGAAATGAAGGCGAAAAAAAAAATTAAAATTACTTATGCAACAACCACAAAAAGAGTGAAAGGAAAACACCAAAATTTATTTTTTAGAAATTCAAGATGTTTTGCGCTATTTATGATTTTTGTATTACATACTTATTTGTTTTTACGAGTAAATTGTATCTTTTTTAATAATTTTTATAAAGCATTAACAACTTTTGTTGTTTTGTTTGTTTTAAAAAAATTATCGGTTTTAATTACAAAAAGTGAGATTTTCTAATTAGATTTTAATTTTATTAATTTTTTTTTTTTTAATTTGATCTAAGTTCTAATTTGTTGTCATTAGGTGCGTTCGTTTACCCCAAAATTTGCACAAATTTGTGCACGTTTTTACTGGATTTTACTGAAATGCGTTCGCTTACACAAAAATTTGCAAAAGAGAGCATCTACTGAGAGAGTAAAGTGACAGTTGTAAGCAAAGAGTCTGCAAATTTTTACTGAACAAATTTTTACCAGTAAAAACCAGTAGAAAACAAAAACATATGTTTCATTTAAGTAAACAAACAAAAGTAAGCAAACAAAAAGCATACAATTTGTAATAAAAACATTTAAAAGAAATAAAGCTGAATTAAAAGTGCAACAAAAACCAAAAATATTTATTACATCCTAAACAATTTTACTTAACACTTTGTACCTTCCCAAATGTTCCGGGAGAGCGTGAAATATTAAGTTTTCTTTTTTTTGGCATCCATGGTAAAATTTGTGTTAATTGTTCAATATTACTTATTTTTGGTTTTGTTTACATTAATATTTTAGAGATGTAAAGCTAATGAATATATGATTACTTCTTATTGCATATTATTGAGCGTACAAAATATCAAAAATCAAATATTGATGTAGTTTCGTATGTAATTTAACTAGAAACAAAATTAAAAGTCATGTACAAAATAAACAAGTCTTAAAACTTGCACAGAAGCTCATTTAATAAATAAATTTGCTACGAATTTATAATCATTACAATGCATTTCATCAAGTACCAAAAACATTATGTACTGGGTAGTCTAAACAACACATATTTTACAACACTAAGCTTTTTAGCGATCAGCTGTTTGAATTAACCTGCAAGTTTTTGCAATTTTTCCGTTCGTTTACTTTTTTGTGCAAGAGCCATTTTTGAGAGTAAAATTTTCATATTGCCCAAAATTTACTCAACTACTGGATTTTACTGGAAAAGTAAACAAACGCACCTATTATTTAACCATGTAATGTCAAACAAAGAAATATTAAATTTGTTGCACTCTTTAGATATTGAGACCTTACTTTTTTATTTAAAATATTTTATTCAATATATTGTCTATTTAAAATTCATTTTTGTACCGTAAAAACTTGTACTATTTAATACAAAGGCACACAATAGTTGGCGCAAACGTAAAAGCGTATCTACGCCGTACGCCGACATAGATTTAATTCTATTTCATACGCCGGTTGCTGTCGTATTATTATGGAAAGAGAAAACTTAAAAATATTAAATGAAATAATTTTTTGTTCTCAAATTGAATATTTGAAAACAAATATAAAGAGGGTAAAGACAAACAACCATTTCAATAAATTTGTATTTTTCTTATATTATTTTCAAAGGAATATAAAATACGTCTGCGATGGAATTGTGGGTAAATAGAACGTTTTTTTTAGAAATTTACGGCGATCCGTCCTACGTTGTTACGACGTGCGACCCAGTTTTATTTCGTAGGGATTTTCTTCTAAAAAAATGACCGTAGGAAAAATAAAGACAGTTTTTTTTATATGTAGGGACTTTTTAAAAATGTGGCAAAGTATATAGTATTTGACAATATTTTTCGATTTGTGACAACATACTTATACAATTGTTGATACGGCAATATTACAAATTGATAAATTTCTTTGAGTAATCGTTTACCGCCATTTCAACTTTGATTTTAAGGTAAATTTGTGGAACTTTCTTTTACAAGAATTTCATTTTTCAGCGCAAAAAATAGATAACTTGGTTAAGATGGGCATCAGAAACTATTAAAGTAAAGTCACCAAAAAGAAAAATTTTATTGAAAATTTTATTTTCCCCCTTTAGTCGAAATTAGCTATCTTTAATTTATTACTGCCACATGCTAATACAGATAGCGAAAGATCTTTACACACCTATTAAATGATTGTTTCGCTTTTTTTAACCAATAAACTTAATATGAATTTAAGTGAATATCCCTTGTTTTTTAGGTTTTTTTTATTTATTTATTATTTAGTTTTTATGTTATAAAAAGAGCTGATTTAATAGAATGTATGCATGCAAAGGGTGATTCATCGTGAGGTTTGATTTATAAAGTTAAATAAAAGACATACATTTGAAAGTGAACTTAAAATTTGTACTATCGGTTAAGAGAACAATTTCTGGCATTTATGATTTAAAATTTTATAGTGTAAATGATGGCCAAGACTACGCCTAAGGTGGTCCATTCAATGAAAATCCGGTGTTTTATCGTGAAATTTTGTTCTGTGATGAAGCACATTTCTGGCTCAATTGATATGTTAATAAACAAAATTGCCGTATTCGGGCTGAGAGCAACCCGAAGAGTACCAAAAGCTACCATTACATCCATTAAAAACAACGGTTTGGCATGGCTTATGGGCTGGTGGAACCATCGGTCCATATTGCTTAAAAAATAAGGAAAAATCAGAATGTTACCGTCAATGATAACCTGAAATACAGCGCGTGAAGCAATGACCTTGTTGAGAAATTTCTTGGTGAGCACTTAATTTCACATTTTGCTGCGGTAAATTTGCCACCTTGATCGTGCGATATCAATCCTTTGGACTACCTATCTCCCAATGTGGTCCTAGTTTGTCGACGTTTTTTAACCATTGGGAAAGTCAAGTTATAAAATGACGGTCGTAGCACAACTTATTTTTATATACAAATAAATGGGTATTTGTAGATAATCCAAAAGTCAAGTTTTTCAAAAACGCTTCATGAAATTAATTATAAATAACTAATGGCATGTGCATGTTTAATATAAAAAAAAAATAAAATATATGTACATGTATATAACAAGAGTAAAGGCACAGCACAAATAAATTAGATCAAGCAATACATATTATATTAACATTTTTTTACACTTACCAAACCCAAAAATAGTTCATATAGAATAACACCATAACTCCACCAGTCTGAACGGAATGTTAGTGGGCGTTCGGGAGCAACAAAATGTTCATCCAAAGCCTTTGGACTTAAGGCTTTATGTATGCAGCTGTCTGATGAAACTCCTTCATTTTGATAGAAATATGTTAAAAGTAATTGACCACTTTCATTTAATAACAAATTGTCCATATGGAGATCGCTACAATAAAAAAACATTATAGTGATAAAATGATTGCAAATAAATGTTTCAACGTTGAAGATACCTTAAAATAACACTTTTTTCGTGTAAAGCCTGTATAACAACCAGTAATTCTTGTGCCCATATTTTAAGTTGTTTTTTCGGTATTTTTGTATTGAATGAATCCATTCTACGTGGACTTTTACGTGGAGATCTTTCGGGAAACTCTAAATCATTAATAGCTTGTAAAGTATTTGACACTGACTGTAACAACTCTTTTGAATTGTTTACTAATTGATTAACTTCTAAAGTATTGCTGCTGGGCTTTGAAAATGTCTGCGAGTTTACGCTAAAATTTTTTTCATTAAAAAGTTGAGTTACTTTTTTTGGATTATTTATGAAATGCACATAATCGATCAATTTACCACCCGAGGCCAGCTTAAGTAGTAAAAATATTTTTTGATCTGATTGAAAAAATGCCAACAAGTCTACCATATAAGGAACGAGTTGTGGCAAAAATACCGTTTGTGTGGGCGAATTGCTAGAGGGTTTCTCAATGCCTTTCATAACATAAGGCTTGAAAGCTTCAGTTATACATGTAACATGTAAAACCTTATTACCCAACAAACTATTTACTTTATATTTAGCCATATGATTCCAAGGCCTTTCTAAATAAAGACCCGAGCAATCTGAGGCGGTATTACCCGATACGTCAATGGCCAATTGAAAGTTATTTTTCGGCGACAAGGTTAATGATCGGTGAGAATTCTTCAAAAAGCGTTCATGAATGTCTTCAGCACGAGCTAAATATTTTGATATTTTAGCTTTTGCAATAAATTTTCTTTCCTCATTGTTATCATCTTTAGAGCCGTACAATAAAATATCGACTCCCTTTTTATAACGTACATGAGCTTCCATATATTCCAAGTTTGCTTCAGCTTGTACGGCTTGAGAAAACTCTAAAGCAGCTTCGTATATATAATCGCTATCATCGCTTTCTATGGAGGCCATGGGGGTCAAAAAATGTTTTGGATGATTATTAACATTTGTGGTATATTCCACTTTAAGACTTTCATCATCATCATCTTCCTCATCGTCCCCTTCCCTTAACTCCAAGTCTTGAACAATTTCGTTTTTTTGTTCATTTGCATTTTGTTTCTGTGTTAGTAAATTTTCATCATGATTTATTGCAGACTTTTTTTTATCATTCAATTCTTTTCTAGCTAAATCTACCTGATCTTGAAGTATTTCAAAATTGATATTTAAACCTTTAACGGCTTTATGTACCAATGATTGAATTTTATTTGGAGGCGTTGTTTCGTTGAAGAATTGGGCAAAGGCATGACATTTATATAAGGCCGAATGTTGGGCGGCATAGTCCAATAGTTGTAATATATATTCTTTACGTTTTTGTATGACATTCTTGTCGAAACGTTTAAAAAATGAACAATCTATTGGTTCCGGTAAATAGCCAGGAAGTTGTAAACTTTTGTGGCGTCTTTTGAGATCGCGATGCAAACGTTTGACATCGTGAAAACGGCGCCATACCACAATTTGTGTTAAGGCCTGTGGCACGGAACGTGGAAAAACCTGTTGAGTTAATATAAATAATAATATAATTTATGTTTTATGATGTTTAGAATAAAAAAAATGTCTTACTATAGAAGTGATTTTATACAAAGTATAACCCCCCTTATGGGTTTGGGTATCAGTAACTGTAAAATTGTGAATCCAGCCACCTAAATCAGGCGCCATATTGGTATGTTCGTGATTATTATTATTTTATTTTTTAAATTGACATTTTGTTAAAACTACATTTGTATTGATAAAGTCACTTTTGTTCTTTTCTAATTGTTTTGTTTTTTCATTTACTTTTTATAGCTTCTGTTCCAAACTATTTCCAAATAAATAACAAATGCTTCTTCTTTCCTTAAGAAGACATTCAGCAGTTAATGATATCCCTATCAATTAAATTAACGGTACACAGTGTACCATACTAGGGTTGCCGATTAAAAATTTTTATCCGACCAAAGTTGGCTGCAAAACCTTGAATAATCCTTTGAATCCTACCAAATTTTTAAAATATTTTATATCTAATATATCGTAATATAACATGCGATAAGAAGCTAATGAAAAATCAAACTATTGTGATTACAAGAACAGTTTTTCAGGATAGTATCATTAATTTATAATTTGTTACAAATAGATATTAAAAAGAAAAAATCGTTGATAAAATACCAATAGTTGCATTTTTATTAAGTTTTTTATCTCTCCCGAAATTTTTTTTAAAATGATGATAGGCCCTTTTGCATTTTATATGACGATATGTATGTACATATATGTATTTTTGATATAAAGTATAACTTTTATTTTTTTCATAATACATATGCAATTAATAAAAAAAAACAAAAATTATATAAAATTTCATTTAATAACGCTTATAAACTATAATTATTCATTGAACATATTGTCGTCTAGCCTACAGGTAGTGCTAAGCGCTACTTTGAAATTTTTTTATTATTGCACCATTGTGAATCTCAATCTCATACACACATCGGTTTTGCGATATCAAAATGGGCTTAGAAGATAAAATGCTATTTGTATTTCATATACAAAATTTTCCTGCAACAAGTGCTATGTGTTAAGTCATACATAATAGGTTTTATTATTTATTAAGAAGCTTTTAATAATAGATGATATTGTGTTAATTTTTGGATTCATTTGGCGTAGACCTTAATGTTTTCAATTAGTCAAGATTGAAAAACTTTGCGGAATCTTGGACAAAGAAAAGATTTCGATATCTAAGCCACATAAAGATTAGTGCGATGTTTGCGTAGCATACAAGGAAGGTAATGTTTCATGAACGTCACGCGTTAAAATTGGCCATTGAGAGTTTGTCATCTAATGTTGTGGTTATTTCCATGGAAACCAAAATGTTTTGCTATCTCCTAAGCTATTAAGATCTGTACAATACTATAAAATAAAACTGAAGGCCCAACCATAATATGCATAAGTTAGCTTAAAGTTCCGTCAAAAATTAACGAAAAGTCTGTCAAATGCATGAGAAAATTAAAAGAGACTTTAAGGCGGCCATAATGTACTAACATAAACTTAAGATCCATGTTGCATATTTGTGCAATATTTGGTTTTCTTGCGAGTACTTAAAATAAAGAAGTACCAAAAATTACAGCCCTGTTTTTGTTTATTTTATGTTTTATTTAGTTTGCCAGCAACGTTTTAAAAAGAAAAAAATTGGTGATTGTTGTACATACTTTTTAATAAAAAATAGATACAAAATTAAAATATGTAAAATTCTTCTTTTTCTATATTCTTGTTTTTTTATCCATTTCAATTTATTTTATTTTTTGTAACAACAGACAAACAGCTGATTCCGCACGGAATGTGCGTTCAGTTTGGCACTTTGCTTAAGCAAATGACATTTGACGAAACTTAACGAAAAGTTTCATTAAGTACATTATAGTTGGCCACATATGTTTTTTAAGTATCCGCACACTTGCTAAAGTTGACTTAAGTGGCCTCATGCATATTATGGTTGGGCCTTGACTCTTAATTTTTTTACATACAGGGAAAAGTTACAGCAAATAATAAAAACTTGTTAATTTATTTGCTGCTGCTTTTGCCTACACTTACTTAAACCTACTGTGCTACGTATAACAAGCTTATCCTAATATCAGATGGGTGTAGCCAAAAAAACGAAAATAAAGTACTATGTAGTATTTAACAAAGCTTTCTGCTGCTACTTTTCAAGAGTAGGAGCATATTATATTGAAAATTTCCATAATTATAATGATGGTATCGGCTTCCACTCAACCCTAGAAAAATATTTTACAGCTCAATAGTATTCCCCACTTGATTATGTTAGTCGTATAGAAGTTTCATTTGAATCCGACCTGGTGATGATAACAACATCCGTGGATTGCTTTTTAAATGCAACGAGATTTATTACAAGCTGCGTGACACCGATAGTTGGAAGCTGATGAGTTCAACAAAGAGAACTTCCAATCTCTATTCCTGGTTCAATTTTATATATTGCTGTTATACTTTAAATAAAATGTTAATAAGTTTATATATTGTACCATTAATGTTGTTGTTGTAACAGCTCGACCTAAAAAACAATTATGTATAAAATTTATTTTCTATTCTTCTTCTTCTTCACTCTGTCCTTCCAGCTCAGCTAGGTCAAGGCCCAGTAGCTGTGCTACCTCACGTGTGTGGGCCCATAAGGACACTGTTTCTATCTGGGTTGGGTTTGCACTGCAGTTGAATAGGTGTCGCACCTCGTGTGGGCCTATTCCACATACAGGGCATAGGTCTGGGATCGGGTCTACGTACCGGAACGACTCAGAGCATCATTTGCACCGACCAAAGATTGTCAACTCAGCAACACCAGCACCATTAATGTTGCTTGCTCTTAGTGTAATTTCCATAAAAAAAAACTCAACAGTAAATTGTTTTCTATGTACAAAAAGTGATGTATGCAAACTGGTATGAACATATTTTGCATAAAGGCTTCTTCAAAAGGTGTTATGTGTAGTTTTTCTTGAAAACCAGATACCGTGCTGTAACAGAGATTATATCCGAATTTATTTCAATATTTTCAATATTCGTATAATGTAAAAAAATATCTTAAAAGGACGATATAAATCAGTTATTTCGCTCTCCTGAAAACCTCTTGCAAATACATACATAGCACTACTTGCAGGCTAGAGGACGATATGCAATAATACATATAAAAAACCAATTATAAAAAATTAATCACAAAAGTAGTATTTAACTTTATAAAACACAAGCCGTGCCTGCGGCTTTGACCGCCCAGAGTTAATTTTTGACTAACTATAAAAGTCAAATTTAAAATCAGTACACATATTTTTTTAAACGATGACAAATAAACTTATATTATGCATTGGTCCAAGGATTGAAAAAAATATAAAACCTGTGCGTTTTATTGTATGTGGCTCGATCTAAATACATTTGTTTTAAATATCATCAAAATGGATAAAATAGTTTCGGATATTCCTAGCTTTGACAAAAATATAATCACTGCGCGTTTTATTTACGATGATTTATTAGGAGGGTTTGGAGAACAAATACATTATATATTTTTGTATATCTGGAGAATGGCAAGGGCCAAAGATTCAAAATTAGGTACACGCATAATCTTGGTTATTAATTCTCAATATCCGACAAAATGTGGGCGGGGCACAAAATAGGTTTGTTTATATCTAAAGAACAGTTTTTATATAACTTTCTGTTCTTATCGCACCATTGTGAAAAGTATATAAGATTCGGCATAGCCGAATAAAGCACTCTTACTTGTTTATAAACTAATTAGGCTGGCACCAAACGTGTTCTTTGCGACTTGTTTTCACGGTTGAAATTTTTCAAAATTAAGTTTTTTTTGCAAGTACCCTGCAAACAATATCGATCGAAAAATAATCTAAATCGTTTAGCAAAAATCTACCGCTTTTGCTATTCAATTCTTATTGATGTAGTTACATCATTTACTTCAAGAATCCACTTAGTGTCTATATTTTATGACGAATTAGAGTGTTTTGGTAGTTTAGTATCAATTTAATTTAGTAGAATCGCTTTTGGCTCTAAAAAGTGTAGTGTGAGTTAGGTTCATATTCATAGATATGGCTAACCCTAAGGTAAATAGATAACAATCAGCTGTGACATTCAGATCATGAATGTCATCTCTAACCATTGTTAATTACACATATCTAACCGTTATATATTCTTCTATATCTTGATCCCGAATTGTAAAGAAGTAAAATAAACTCTAGTGTTTAAGGATTAAACAAAGCGTTTTATTATACATTGGTCGTCCCTCTTGGACAAGATAAGCTTGGACGTTACTACATGGTGGCAGCGGTGGGATAGAATAACCCAAAGAAATTTTTGTATTTAAAAGAAAATCCTCAAAGTAAAGTTGAGAGAATAATTCAATAAGCACGTTGTGTTTAATCGAAAGTGAGGTTAGATTACACTTAATTGTACCAACCAAAATTGCTACACTCTATTGTAGCAACGAAAGACAATGACCACCTCAAGTGAAAAAACGGAAAATCTTTTTGTGGCCAACATCGCTCCTCCCGAGCCTTTCAATTTCTCACAACCGGACAATTGGGCCAAATGGAGAAAAAGGTTTGAGCGGTACCTCAATGTATCTGGGCAATCAACGAAGGCTGAGCGGGAAAAAATTGATTTATTGTTTTACATCATGGGCGAACGAAGTGAGGAAATTTCGTTACAGTTCCCAGCTAAACCCACAACTGTCGTAGATGCTCTAAACAAATTCGAGAGCTACTTCAACCCAAAGAGAAATGTAATATTTGAACGGTTTAAGTTCAACTCCCGTGTGCAGCGACAAGGGGAATCTGTTGACAGCTTTATAACAGATTTACATGCTTTGGCTGAAAATTGTGACTATGGAAATTTGAAGGAAGACCTAATCCGAGATCGAATCGTAGTGGGAATGCTGAATACAAAAGTAAGTGAACAAATGCAGTTAAAGACGGATCTGACGTTGAAGATTGCGGTGGATACAGCCCGCCAGGCTGAAATACAAATAAAACAAACGAAGGTTATAAAAGACGAGAAAAATGTCTACATCGTACACAAGGGCGTTCACTCAAATGGCGGCTTACAACAACGACAATGTGATGGTCAACCACGAGGTTCTCAAGGCTCATCATCGTATTGTAAGGCTGGTAATTATAAGTATAATAGTAAAAATTATAAATGTAATTATTGTGGGTATAAAAATCATGATAGAAAAGACTGTCCCGCAAAAAATGAAAATTGTAATTTCTGTAAACAGCGGGGACATTTTGCAAGTGTTTGCAGAAAGAAAAATGAAAGCCATACAAAGCCTGATAGGAATAAGAAAGTAAATGTAGTAGAAGTAGGAAATTTGGAAAAATCCAATAGGCAAGAAAATTTTGATTTCATGATAGGAACAGTCAGTCAATTCGGGAAATCTAGCGTGGATTCGTGGTACGTACGGTGTATGGTAGATGAACTGAAATGCAAACTTAATTTTCTCATTGATACGGGAGCAGACTGCGTTTGCATTCCAAAAAGTCAAATTACGGAAAACCATAAACTCGAAATTTTCAGGACAACTACCACATTAAAGGGTCCTGATGATAGTTCTTTAAAAGTTTTAGGTGTTTCTAAAGCTACGTTAATGTATAACGATAAAAAATTTACAGACAATGTCTATATCGTAGAAAATCTTAGTACTCCTATTTTAGGACGGAACGCTCTAGTTCAATTGAACATTTTACAGCCCCCAGCTTTGGAAAATTTTCTGATTTCAGAAAATGTTAATGAAAATAGCTCCTCGGGAGTGATTGAAAAATACCCCAGACTTTTTCGTGAAATTGGTGAATTCAAAGGCGAGATTAATATAAAGTTGAAAAGAGATATTAGTCCATTTGTACAGTCCATACCAAGAAGAGTTCCAATCCCATTATTGCCTAAATTAAGGGCCGAAATTGATAGATTAATTAGCTTAGACATTATCGAACGCATGGATGATGTCACGGAATGGGTTAGTCCCATAGTAGTTGTGCCAAAACCAAACGATGAAATAAGGTTATGTGTAGATTATACTCAGTTGAATAGGGCCGTAATTAGGCCATATTTTCCAATGCCAAAAATGGAACATTCGTTGGCAAGGATTAAAGAAGCTAAATTTTTTTCAAAAATAGATGCAAATAAGGGATTTTACCAAATAAAATTGAGCCGTGAAAGCCAATTGTTGACATGTTTTATATGTCCATTTGGACGTTTTATTTTTAAAAGGTTACCATTTGGTATTTCTTGCGCGCCAGAATATTTTGTTTCAAAATTTAATAAAGTCCTGAACGGCATTGAAAACTGTATTTCACATGTCGATGACATTTTAATTTTTGGAAAGGATCGTGAAGAACATGACAGAGCACTAGTACAAGTCTTAGACAGGCTTGACGAGGAGGGAATTACTATTAATAAGGAAAAATCTAGTTTTGGTACAAACACAGTTACCTATTTAGGTTATGTTCTCTCATCACGCGGCATTTCGATTGATCCAGGCCGCACTAAGGCAATTATCGATTATCCCAGACCTGAAAACAAAATAGAAGTGCAACGATTTCTGGGCATGGTAAATTTTGTAGCAAAATTTATACCGAATAGATCAAAAATATTGGAACCCATCAACGTCTTGACGGGTAAAGTTGAATTTTGTTGGGGTAAAATTCAAGAAGAAGCTTTTTTAAAGATAAAAGACTGTTTAACAAAAACACCAACTCTGGCTTTCTACGATCCATCGAAACAAATAATAATTAGTTCAGACGCATCTTGTTATGGCATCGGAGCATGTTTATTCCAGGAGGATGTTCAGAAAAATAGACAGGTAGTTTCATATATATCCAGAACGATGACCGATACCGAAAAACATTACGCCCAAATTGAACGTGAGGCATTAGGCATAACTTGGGCAGCGGAAAAGTTAGCCGAGTATATAACAGGCGTAAAAGTTGTTTTTGAAACTGACCATAAGCCTCTAGTGCAAATTTTGCAGTCGAAAAATTTAGATACCCTAACCCCAAGATTACAACGATTTCGAATGCGTCTTATGAGATACGACTACTCTATAGTCTATGTGCCAGGCAAAGATTTAAAAGTAGCTGATGCGTTATCCCGTAGTCCAATTCCTTATAAAGAGGGCACACCTGAGGAACTCGAAATGGAAACTGGAGCTTTTGTACGTTTTATCGTAAAATATTTTCCTGTGAGAGATTATTATATAGAAAAGATAATAAAAGCTCAAAAAGAGGACCCGGTATGTAGACTACTCGTTCAGTATTCGGCAGACGGTTGGCCGACTCGTAATAAATTACCTGAGATTATGGTACCCTATTACCAATATCGCTATGATATATCATTTTCAGAAAATTTGGTATTAAAGGATACCCGAATAATTATCCCTCCGGGATTACAAAAAGAAGTACTTGATTACATTCATTCAGGCCATCAGGGCATAACAAAATGTCGTAGGTTAGCTCAGACTGCAGTATGGTGGCTAGGTCTTAGTTCTCAGTTAGAACATTTGGTGAAAAATTGTATGAGCTGCATTGAAGAGCGTACTAACCACAAAGAACCTTTTGAAAATGACAATCTTCCGACTAGACCTATGGAAAAAATAGGATTGGATCTTTTCAAATGTGATAAATGGTATCTAATAATAACGGATTATTACTCACGTTATTTTGAATTCTATCCACTGGATTCTATGAGAGAGGAAGATATAATAGAAAAGGTCAAAGAATTTTTTTCACGTTTTGGCATTTGCTCTATTTGCAGAAGTGACAACGGTCCTCAGTTCCAATCAAAATTTAAACAATTTGCTCTTGATTACCATTTTAAACATGTCACAAGTAGTCCTTATTATAGCCAATCGAACGGGGCTGCTGAGGCAGCAGTAAAAGTAGCTAAACAACTTATAAAGAAATGCGAAAATATTTCCGAAGGTCTCCTGAATTATCGTTCCACCCCTTTGTCAAACGGTTTCTCCCCAGCAGAGTTAATGATGAATCGTAAATTTAAATCACTTGTTCCAATGTTGCCTAGTTTGTTAGAGAACAAAAATAATAAAGAGGTTATAGGGAAAGAGCTTAAACTTAAGCAGAAACAAATCGAAAACTATAATAAAAGACATAAAGCAGGAAATCTTCCGGAGCTAAAAAAAGGGGATGCGGTATGGATAACCGACTTACGTAAATATGGTACTATTTTAGAAAAATTACAGGAACCACGATCTTATTTGGTTCAGGCAGATAGGGAGAAGTATAGGCGAAATAGATGGCACCTAGTACCGGCTGGTAGAAAGGGTAGTTTTGAGTCTGGGGAACTTTATGATCCATATGAATATATTATTCAGGACAGCGATAATAGTAATCAGGAATATGTAAACCGCGAAATTAAAAATAATTCTAATCAGAATAACACTGATCAGGCGGCTCCTACTCTGGAGGAATTACCTTCTGTAAATCCGGAAGTTGGTACCTCATCACGAGTAGGTAGACCAATTAATCCACCTTCGTGGATGAAAGATTATGTACTAACTTTTAAAGAATGAATTAACCAAATTGTGTTAAAGTTAACATTTAAGACAATTATTTTATTTATAGTGTATAAGATAATTTAAAGTTAAGAAAATGTATTATTTCAAAAAATGTATGATCTGAAATTTTTATAAAAAAAAAAAAAAAAAAAAAAAAAAAAAAAAGGGGGATGTAGTGTGAGTTAGGTTCATATTCATAGATATGGCTAACCCTAAGGTAAATAGATAACAATCAGCTGTGACATTCAGATCATGAATGTCATCTCTAACCATTGTTAATTACACATATCTAACCGTTATATATTCTTCTATATCTTGATCCCGAATTGTAAAGAAGTAAAATAAACTCTAGTGTTTAAGGATTAAACAAAGCGTTTTATTATACATTGGTCGTCCCTCTTGGACAAGATAAGCTTGGACGTTACTACAAAAAGTACTCTTTTCAAGTTTAATTTTTTCTTATTGTTCTTTATAATAAATAGGCCATTTTACTGTTTATCTTTGTTTGTTTTTGTAGGCAAAGTCTGAGTAAAATAGAAAATTAATGAGCTTAAAGTTTTACAAATATTAAAAAACCTGTCTTTAATCAAAATAACTGTTAACATCTTAAAGTTAAACCCCTAGTGCATTTTTTCTTTAAATGAATTTGCCGAAATTCGCAAATTTGCTTAAGCACTAACTTTATAAAAGTTTCATCATATTATTAATAGCATATTTGAACTACTTTACAGAACTTGTTTTACAAATGTTTTCACTGATAAAGTTGATTTTAACTATAAAAATTAAATAAAAAGAATCATGTTTCACAACAACCTTTATAGTCCTTGAATAAACAAACAGTTAAAAAAAAAAACACTATATCCTTTAAAAAAAAACACTATTATCAATTTTTTTTTTTAATTTAAATTTTATTGACTCTAAAAAAATTAATGTATGAGAAATTACTAAAAATTTACCCAATATACCCGAAGAAAAAGTTTGGGCTGTTTTGTGCAATCATTTATACAACTTTCGTGTAACATTGGATCCAGCGGGGTCCTAATTTTGAGTTTAATATTTATTTATTTATAAATATCGATTTTCTAATACAAAAAGTTAATATATCTTATAAATTACAGCATTAGAATCAGAATAGTCAAATACATATATAAGATGACAAAAGTTTAACAAAATTGTTTTACTAAAAGCAAAATACATGAGAAACAAGGATCAATTTAAAAAATAATAGTATATGTGTAAAGTAACAATTAATTCAATTATATTTAACTAGTTCAATTAAAAAGAAAACATTTAATTATATTAAAATGGAAAATTACTTTAAAGTTTCGGTAAGCATTTTCTTAAAATTTATTGCGTTGTTTCTGTTTTGGATATGATTTGGGAGTTGATTCCAGAGACGTATGCTGAAGACAAAGAATTGGCATTCAGATGCATGACTTCGATGACGAAATTTAATTATATATCTTCCTCTACGCGATCTGGCAAATCGTATTCGATTAAATAGGTATTATGGTTCTTTTGTCATGATAATTTTATGAAGAAAAATTAAAAATTTCATTTTTAATAGGTTATTGAAAGATAAGCCCATAAATCTACTTGCGTATTCCGAGACTCTATCAAATCTTTTCAAACCGAAAACATACCGAATAATGTTATTATAAGTGGTGTTAAGCTTCCTCTTATAGAGCAACATCCAGCGAATATTTCAGAGCCATATAATAGAGTAGGCAGAAGATAACATCCTGCGAATATTTCAGAGCCATATAATAGAGTAGAGTGGGGGGTGGGACTTTTCGCAGAGGTGGAAAGTTCTGATTTGCCACTCACTTGGGAGTGGCCAGGACGATTTCTTTGTTGAACTGTCCAAGCAGCTAACTGCTTCCGGTCTTAGACCAAGTACCCCCCGGGCAATGGCTTTGTAGCATCCTCTTTAAGGCTAGCCAGAGTTAGAAGGCGCCACAACCATGTATCCTGAATGGTCGAAAGGACGTCTCAGGAAAGTAGGCGATAACCGCTGAAACATGGTTGCATCGTGGGATTGGACACGTAGATAGCAGCCCTATCACCAATCTAGGGGACGAGGGTTAGCAGCCCACATTCTCGAATCACAAATTGCTAACGAATCGCTAATTTTTGGCGCCCTATGCTCCAGTGAGAGTTAGAGGAACATGTATATATAATAGAGTAGGCAGAAGATAAGTACTTGCTAATAAAGTTCTTATATTTAGAGGGGTGAACTGTTGAGTGGCCCATAAATTACGTAACATGCCATATATTTTACCACCTACCTGATTAATATGGTCAGACCAAGTTAATGTTTTGTTGAATATTGGACCCAAATTTCTTGCGGTATTTTCAAGTTCAATTCTCGAATGTCCAATTGAAACAGGGTACGTTCGTAAATTCATCACTGCGCTGCATCAGAAAAGCAAACTTTACGAACGTACCCACAATCAAGTCATTATTATACCTATTTAATTTTTCAAATAATCAAAATTTCACTTCATTTTACTGTCATATTTTGCCCATTTTGCTTTTGTACCAGGTATTCACCATTTAACAGCAAATCGTTGCGAAGAAGTCGATATTATATGGCCAATATTCAATTGTGCTCTTGTTGTAATTGTATAACTGTTACAATTATCTGAACAACTCTTTAAAGTGGCGAAAAAGTATAATTTTAGAACTCATAATTCGATTATAACGGATTTTGTTGTTGTTTAATTACTCGAAATCTACTTTTTAACTACCAAATGTGCCGAAGTAGTTCGAATTTCGTAGATAATCGAAAAACACTCCAACAATTGCTTGGAGGGTATTAAGGTGTTTGTACATGGTCAAGCATTTCTTATCAAGCGATATGGTAGTATTAGTGAAAATGAGTTTGTATGTGTGACATCGACAATGCTGGATGGAAAATCAAAAATATTAGACATGACGGCGAATATTACGTCCAGCACACGCACACGAGTGAATTCGCCTGCATGACAAGCCTTTTCACCGTGTTCATTCCCCTTTACGTATTCTTTATTGTCATTACAGCATTGCCTAAGTGCAGGTTCAAGTTTTAGCAGTCAAGTCTTGAGCTTTTAAGAGAGAAGTGAAAAGAGAATGCCATTTATTCTTCTGTCTTTCCTAAAAACTCAAGACTTAACGGCTAAGACTTGAAGAGTGTAAACCAGCACTAAACGCAGCAGTGATTCTTTTCATTCAATGTCAATTATCTCCGAATTTTAAAATTTATGTATTTTCCCGCTGTGGAATTTTTTTCGTTTAATATTTATTGCCAATACCTACGATTTAGCTTTTTACGTTAGTATTTTAATCAGGTATATGATAAAATTCGATCGGTTTAAAAAGTTGTTTTTTTCTATGCCAATCCTGTGAAGCTCTACGCTTGTCTGCAGGATACCAGCGTATCTGGCGTGAATCTAACACGCAACCCAAGCGCTGATACTCCAGCTCACTACCAACTAGCTTACCAGGGCACCCGGTGACGAATTTTTAAAGTTTTAAAAATCCATTTCTGAATTATATTCTCAAATTTTTTGTTCTATGTACAAGTTAAAGGTCGGTATTCACTATCCTATTTAGTCGCACGATATGTCAAAAAAATCGTGTGTGCTCATAATGTATGACAGTGTGGCTTAAAAATGAATTGAGTGACAGATTTTTTTGACAAGTCTGTCCGACTTGCAAAAGTTTATGAAAATTTTCATAAAATGATAGATTATATGCGATCAGAGTTGCATTTTCTTGTAAAGTAGCTGAGTCATTTGAGTTTGCATCTTTTTTGTGGGATAGTGTGGCATTGACAGCAGATTTTGCAGACATTTTTTTTATGTCGGATAGAATTCCGTCAGATTTTCGTGTGAATGAATCGTACGATTAATTAATCGTACGCCTTAACTAACATTTATAAAGTAAAATTTAATCTGTAGTTTTGTTTGCTGATAGCTTTGGCTTTTCTAAAATTATTTAGGAGAACGTTTCCTGATGATCTGGCCTAAGCAACCAGTGAAATGCGCATAGGAACAGCTTATCCTCCAACAATAAATTTCAGTACTTTTTATCAATTATTTAAAAAGGGAATTAAGCACAACAAACAAAATCTTTTAATAAGTAAAATTTAAAAGTAGATATAAAGACGGGAAATAAGAAGCGAAAACAAATTTTTCAGAAAACACTGAAAATGATATCACCTATCGGTCTTAAATCTTTACGTTTTCTTAATCGATTTCCATCACATTACTGATTCGATTATATATTTATATATCGCACACTAATACCATGTTCACACGGACAGCAATATTCGTGTTTCACTCTCTTATTCCTGTTTCGCGCCCCAAACTTGGTGGAAACAACGTGTTTTTCCATACAAAATTTTGAGAGCGAAACAGGTCGTTTCATTTTGAAACATGCTGCAAAACAGGCAAAATGTACTATCATCTCCAATTTTGATAACAATTATCGCAAGTTTATCTGAACTAATTAATTATTAAATAATATTAATAAAAGTTTTAAATAATATATTTTTAATTTTTACACACATGTTAATCGATATGAAATAGAATCACACTAATAACACAAAACAAATGTCAAAATGAAACAAGAATTAATCATATGAATAGCATGTTAGGCAATCTGGTTTCAAGGAGCGAAACAAGTGGTTCCTATCGTCGTATGAACATAGCATAAATCATAAACAGCCACAACTCAAAATTTATCAAAATCGTTTATTTTTTCATAAAATTGGCGAGTAATTTCCTTACGTGACAAATAAAAATGTAACAGACACAGTTAAGTGAGAAAAAATATAAATATAAATATTATATATGTATAAATATTTTGCAAGCGCTATCGACTTAACGGTATTAATTAGTTCATGTTCTTGTATGTGGCGAATACGTTTTGATGTTCATGTTCTGATTTACCACAATTGTTTTTGTTGTGCGCTTAGTTGCAGACAGAAAATTACATTGTAAGGCGATCATCATGGCGAACATGGTTTCTAACACTGCAGCCACACGATCAAGTTGTTCTTGATAGTCTTTTACATATACAGTTTGTCAAAATTTCCAAAAATTGGAAGCTGTGACGTAGGCTGCACGCAATTTTGAAGCAATTTACTTTCAAGATGTCGTCAAGAAAACAATTTATACAGACAAACGAAAAATGTTCTCACCAAACTTGTAATCAGCTGTTTTCTTGAACTTAATTGATACACTCACTTGAAAGAGAATTGTAACGGCAAGTTCGCTTCAATTTTTAAAAGTATTGGTAAAAAAGTGTGAGCGTATTAAAACTTGATAGACAAAACTTGATCGTGTAACCCTCAAGTAAGACATATGTTTAGCTAACGATGGCAGTACTAGCAGAATTCATGTGCAACATGATATTCTTACCAAGTTGATGGATAGTGGAGACGGGTAGGAAAGAAAGTCTGGCAAAAATGCAGTTTACGGGACACAAGAAAAAAAATTTTCGACCACTTCTGGAAGAAAAAAAAACTAAATTTAAAATGCGCCTACCCCTTTGTGTAGGTATGTGTATTTTTTTAATTTCGAGTTTTACTGTTTATGATTTAGTGTGCGATATATATATAAATATTATAAATATTTTTTTTTTTTACTAAAATTAAAGGCAAATGTGTAAGAAAAACGAAAATAATAAAATTTAGGAGAGGAGGGACTTCTGGGGCCGTTGGGAAAACTTTAATTTGAGTACGCAAACATAACACCCCTTCGATTTTAATTTTGGTTTATTTTAATTCTGAATCAGATGGCATATTTCTTTTTTCGTGTGCCCCGTAAACTGCACTTCACCCGAAAGTTTTTAAGGATAAACTGATAGTCAAACAATATATCTACATATCGTTTGGCCCAAGTAGAAAGGACCTAACTCAAATAATTGTAACTGTATAGGAGAAGGTAAAAACATAATAAAAACTGTATGTATCATAATGTAAACTTGCTCATAAAACTGCTTGTAAAGCTGTTATTCTTTACAATATTGCAATGAATTTTTGTGACGAGGTGTGTTTGTGTAAAATTTATTGGATTCACTGGAAAACTCAATTTCGTAAAAAATGCCAGTTAGGGCCTTTCTACTTGAGACCATCGATATATTCATTGGTGATAGTTGTTGGAAAAATAGAGTATAAAAAACTAAATAAATAATTAATTGGCGCTATTGATTAATTTTATATGCAATATTATTTATTGGCATTACTTACAAAACACAGCTCTGAGAAATATATCCCGCACTAAAATATGCATTGCCAATTATTTCAAATTTTTCACAGGCTGCAAAGCTACAAAAAGGAATGCTACGAATATATATCTGTCAAATTTTAAAAAATGTACCCAACATTTGCATGTGTTAAAAAAAGACGACCGCATTGTTAGCATTTTAGGTGCGGCCATATTGATTGTAGCAAGCGACAAAGAACGAAAAACTAGTGTGACAACGATTCTATACAAATCGAAAAAAGCAGCGGCGGCGTAAAGACGACGGCGATCATCAATTATCTGAAAAGTGTGTATATATTTAATAATTAGTAAAAAAATAATAAGTAAATAAATAAAACAAGCTAATAAAAATAATGCAAAAATAAATTGGCATAGGACTGCAGTGTTTTAAAGTTGAAAATTTTAAAAAACAAATAAAACAAACTATTTCTTTCTCTCTTCTTCTCTGACCAGGATTTACACAGCGACGACAATACCCTGCGTACACCCAACGACATTGAAAAATACAACAAAAAAAAAAAAGTAGAAGCGGCGCTTGTCAGAGAATTTACACAAAATAGAAAAACGTAGTAGAGAAAAAGTCGAGCAAAAAAGCTTAAAACAGAAAGAAAAAAATTCGGATCGAAGGCGACGAACAAATTTTTTTGAAATCACACAAAAAAAGCACAACGACGCCGGGGTTAAACGAAATTTTTTTAATTTTAAATTAAAAAAAATTGCAAAAAAAGGATTTTTTATAAAACAAGTTTTATTATATTCACTCGACACAAATTAAATATTTTGCACAATGTCTGAACGTGAAAATAATGTTTACAAGGCTAAATTAGCTGAACAAGCGGAACGCTATGATGGTGAGTAATACAGAAAAAATTATGTAGACCTCAATAGTATATTTTTTTTGGAAAGAGATGAAAAAAAAACTTCAATTTGGGAACTTTTTGCCCTCTGGAACACTTTTTGGATTAGTTAAAGAGGGCAAGAGTTACAATTAAAAAAATATTTCATGATAAAAAAAATTGTGTATGCATGTGCTTTAAATTTGAGGGCTGTTTGTTTGCTTGCTGTGTCTGCTCTTTTTACTAAAGTTTTGGTGCGTCAGCAGCACCAGAAGCCAAGACATGGGCCTTAAAAACCGATGAGTAAATTTTTCGTATAAATCGCAACATAAAAACAAAAAAAAACAGTATTTTACCGGCTTTGAATTTTGGCGTGTTTTTAAAATTTTCTTAAAATATAGAATCGAAGTTTTTAAATTTGTTTCAGACATAATCTCCAAAAAAAATCAAGTGTATACATAATTTTCCATGAAGACTTGGTTAAATTGGGGGTGGGGGTTAAAAATCCAAAAGATGTTTATTAAAGGGTGGTGTCGAGAAATTTCTATAAACTTTTCATTTATACTGCAAGATAATGAAGTAGATTGTCTTTATTATTTATTAAATAAAAGTGAATATTTTTTTTGCAAATTTTTTTTTTATTCAAATACTTTTTGTAAAAAATGTGGTTTTTACTTCTTTAACATCATCGTAATTATGTTCGTCATCATGATGTTTTTCGCTATATCTTCTATTTCACTTGCTTGCTTTATTTAGTGATTTAATATCATGTTAGCGTGAATAGTTCAACTAGATATAAATTTATTTCGCATTTCACTTTTTCTCTTTTTGTTTGCATTCTTTTTTTCTTCGTTTCTTTACAATTCTTTTAATTTTTAATTTTCCGCTTCTCTTCTTATTTATCAATTTTTATTTTTTGAAATTCTTTCCATTTTAGAGTTATGTTGTTTTTTGCCTGCTTTGTAAATTTTCTTGTTTCTTTGTTTCGTATAAGCGCGAAAAATCGATGAATGAATCGATCGTTGTTGCTCTGCGCGTTGACAACCGCAACTGGGCTTGCCAGACGGCCCAAATTTTTTAAATTACAAGAATTTTCATTACGCGCTAAGAAAAAGGATATGTTTTGTCAATATAAATAATAAAAAAGACCAACCAAAAAACACGTTGATGTTTATTTGGTTTAATTACAGTTTCCTTAAGCAAAGCTGTGTAAAAATCAAATAATAATAATTCATCGTCTTTTTTTTTGGAGTATTTGTTTAAAAATCTAACAAATAATTGGTTACTCATTAATGCTGATTTTAAACAGAAAATCATATCAACACATGTATGTATGTATGTACATATGTATTTCCCTATATACTCAACTCTACCCAGTTGGCAAAACTCATCACTTAGGATTTCCGGAAGACAATTTTGAGGAAATTGTCGTGGACGACAAAATACTCGACATTGTCTAGTGAACTGTCTTCTAAAGAAGTTTTTAAACGACGACATGATCGGCATTGTCTTTCAAGTTGGCTTTGTCAAAGCCTATCGAAAATATTACCGACATTGTCTTCTATCAAAAACTATACACGACAGTATGAGCCAAGGTATATTTATAGCTATAAATAAACCTTGGTATGAGCGATTGTGACTTCTAAGCTGTTCTCCATGGCCCAATTAGTAGGTCTGCGCAAAATTACAACAATGCAACAATAGAAAAAACAACACGCATTTTGTTTGTGTAAATTATGTTAAAGATGTCAAAACCCAATGCATTTGTTTGTGTAAGAAATGGACAAGATGTCAAAAACTATTGCTACAAAAAAAGGACGTTCTGGAATCGTTTCGTCACCTGTCCATATCGATGTACTCACTCTCAGGCCTTGAACAGAATAAAGTAGTTGTAGTAGTAGCTGAAACTGTCGAATGCTCTGTAGTGCAACGAAGTTCAAAATATCGAACTTTGCACTTCAACTGCAACGAATTCTACAACTATGTATTCTATTGACACTACTTTAAAACTGACGTTTTTAACTTTTCACAGTTTGTAGCGCTATTCGTAACGTTGTACTACAGCGTCTTTTCTGGTACCCACTGAGCAACTTTCCATTTATCTTTTCTTCCGTGAGGAAATACGTTTCTCCTAATTACCTTTCTCCCGATACCTGTCTCTAGAGCTGCATTTTTCTCTGCGGTTGGTTTATTGGGGGGCAGGTTTTTGGTATCCAAGTACGGTCTTTCAGCATTTTACATAAATTTGGCAATCTGCTTATATCGGGAGCAAATATCGGGACAAGGAATGCTCTTTTGGTGCAGTTGGGTTAATAGAGTGGAATACGTGTTGGCATTTTGTTAAGCTTGCAGCCCCGCGACATCTATTTTCCTTCAAGCAGTAGCCCATGCTGTTCTCTATCAAAGTGTAACCGCGACATGAGCGACATTGTCGTGTAAGCTGTCTTCTAAACAAAAAAAAAAAAAAAATAATTTGTTCGAAATAACAAAAAAAAAAAAAAAATAGTATCGAAATTTTTTTAGTATCGATACTTTTTAATTTTATCAAAATATAGATATTTAAAAAAAATCATAACCGATATAGGTATATCGCCGATATTAAAAATACCCATATACCTATCGATATTTATCTACGACTATCGATTTCGGTATTTTTAAAATCTGTTTATACTGTTGTTTTTTAAAAATTGTATCATGTTTTTTTAACTTATATTAATAAAATAACGGTGCTTTTCAATTGCACATTTTCATAGATTACACTGTTCAGTTTAGTCCCGGTTTTTTAAGAGATGACCACAAAAAAATAAGTGCGGAAAAAATATTCTGGAAAGGGTTCCTAAAATTATACAAAGAATCACCTTAATTATAGCGTATTAGCAGCAAAAGACTCATGCAAATTGGATTAATAACAAAAAAAAAAAAAAAATATTTTTATCATTATTTTATTTGATCATGTTCTTATAGGTATACTAAAAATAAAATATTGCACAGTTACTTGTATACCTAGTATGTATCACAAGTTTCGTTTACCGGCAGTATAGGTATAATCCGGCATTATAATCCCAATTAATTTATTTTTCTTTTAGATTTCATATGGCGAATAAATAAAAAAAAAATTTGTACCTATTCTTTACGGTTTTTTTTTTTAAATTTTTTTTATTGTAGAATATATTGCCGGTCCCTAGATTTCAAACGAAAACTTCATTCGCCTTAAAAACTAAATTTTAAAATTGGGGATTGTTTTAAATAAAAGTTAAGCGAATGAAAGTTCCGTTCGAAATCGAGGGACAGACAGTAAAATTTAAAATTAAACAATACAAATTTAAAATGGAATAACATGTAATATGTTTGTACATACATACATATGTATTGACATAGGAATATTAAGTTTTTAAATTTGGTAACAATTTCAGCTTAATACGTTCGATACATCGATATATCGATATTTTTAATTAATAAATATCGATACTCTAAAAAAATATCGATACGACATACATATATCGATATATTCTTTCAATTTGCCGATGCCTATTACACAGTTAAAAAAACATTTTTAATATGGACGGTCACCTTCAACAACACTATTTTTAACGAACATTTTAAAACGGTTAGTTTAACCATATTGTTGTTGTCGCAAACATTTTTTGATATTATGGTTAAATATGACAATAAGTTGTTTACCACTAATAATTCTTTGATTATAAATTAACAATTGTATTCTCCTCTCTTCCAAGAGCATCATGCTATGGTTGAAAATCAAACATGCTATTACAAGTGTTTAGTATTTTTTTGTTATTATTACCAAAAACATGTTCGGAGTCAACCATAATGTGGTTATGGCTTCTTGATGCAGCATTATTTTAACCAAAATGACCGGTATCAGCGACATTTTGCTGTCGATACGACGATACTTTTTATATTTATTTTTTGGAGTATTTTTAAACAAATAATTTAATTTTCTATGTTTATTTTTTGCATAGCAACTAGGAGATATAACACATTAAAAAGCAGAGCATAAAATTAAAACTGAACAAGTTAGAGTGCTATATTCGCCTATGCCGAATCTTTGATACCCTCCACCGACATAAGCTCTATATTGTAAATACATATATATTATTAACTAAGCTTCACAAAAACGAACGTCAGCATTAAAATTGGTTGCTTGGTTGTTTGAGCAAAATATCATGATTTGTAACAGTTTTAGGCGAACTAAAATGATTTTTAGGAGGATAATTTGTATTGGACCTATGGGAATTTATGGATCAATCATCACAAAAATTTTGAAGACTGATTTCTGGTATTACAAAAAATAAATTAGAATACATTTCAATACAGCAGTGTAATTAGTTTTAGCTTTAACAGTGAATTTCACAAAATTGCATGGCGAATTTAATTATTTTCCCAAAGTGGGCTTTATTTAGATAGGGTTTGTATGAGGCATAGGATAAATTATGAACCGATCTTCAAGAAATTTGGCAGTGTGATTTCAGGTCCTGTAAAACTGTGACGTACCAAATTTTATTATGATAGCATTATTAATTACGGTTTTAGGCGTACTAATCTGTTTTCCGGGAGCAGTGTTTATATGGGATCTAGGGTTAATTATGGCCCGATCTTCACGAAATTTAGCAGTGTGCTTTCTGGTTCTACAGAACTGTACCGTACCGAATTTAATTATGATAACATTATTTATTACGGCTTTAGGCGTACTAAAATGTTTTCCGGGAGTAGGGTTTATATGGGACCTATGTAAATTATAGACCGATCTTCAAAAAATGTTACATTGTAATTTCTGGTCGCATAAAACTGTGACGTACCAAATTTTTGTATGATAGCGTTATTTGTTACGTTGTTAGGCGTACTAAAATGTTTTCCGGAATAGGGTTTATAATGGGGCTATTGTAAATTACGGACCGATTTTAAAAAAATTTTGCAGTGTGATTGCTGGTCCTATAAAACTTTGACGTACCAAATTTTAGTATGATAGCATTATTTTCTATGTATTCCGGGAGTAGAGTTTTCCGGTAGTAGTGTTTATATGGGGCCTAGTCTAAACTATGGACCGATCTTACATATCGTTCAACTTTATTACGAAAATTCACGTTCTGTGAGGAATGTGTTTCGTGCACTTTGCTCAAGTTATGGTCAACATAATCGGCCTACGAGCGTACACGAAGACCGTGGAGGCCGATTCGGCGCCGTTCGCAGCAACTCGGACCGTTATCGTGCCATGATAACCGACAATTTGATGCCTGAAGTTGCAGCTCGTGATCTCGGCGACATTTGGTTTCAGCAAGACGGCGCCACTTCCCACACATCGCATCAATCAATGGATTTATTGAGAGAACACTTCGATGAGCACATAATTTCACGTTTTGGGCCGGTCGATTGGCCACCAGGATCGTGTGATATCACACCGTTAGACTTTTTCCAGTGGGGATATGTAAAGTTTAAAGTTTATGCGGACAAACCCGCTTCGAGTCAGGCCTTGGAGGAAGACATTACACGTGTTATTCGCCAGTTACTAGTCGAAATGCTCGAACGAGCCATCGAAAATTGAACTCAATAGATGGACCATCTTCGTAGTAGCAACGGCCAACATTTGATAGACATTATCTTCAAAAAATAAATGCCAAATAATGTTCTTTCAAATGATAATAAACATTCCCCATTACATTAAAATTTTCTTTGTTTTTTTCTTTAAAAAAGTATGGAACGTCGATATAGGGTACGCTATATTAAACTGCAAAAAATAGAATTCCAATTATTAAATAATTCAAATCGGGCAAGAATTATAGTGAAATAGCGAAAATCGATTGATCTTACTTTTTGTTTTACGACTTCGAACATATTTCGAATTTTCTACAATATTATACTGCAGGTGCAGAGTCCTGAGTGAATGAGAACCCATAAAATGAAAAATTTTGGTACTTTTTTGTTCTTCAACTGGTTTTTGAATTTTGGTTAATATTAGATCTATAAACATTAAATTAAACATGCAAGCCCTGAGTAAATAATAATCTGTAAGGGGGAGCTTTTTGGTTCATTTTCGTTCTACAACTGGTAATTTTTTAATTTTCGTTAATATTGGACCTAAAAACATAAAATTAACTGCAAACTTGAATTCTTAAAAATTCGTTTTTGTTTCAAATGTATTTGTGCGAAATAAAGCGGTCTTTCATATTTAGTGAAATAAGCAGTAAGCATACAATGTTCTGAGGGGATGATGATCTATAAGAGGGAACTTTTTGGAACTTTTTGTTCTTCAACTGGTACTTTTTTAAATTTTCGTTAGTTTTGGACATTTAAACAAAAAATTAAACATGTAAGATCCGTTGCTATTTATTTTAATATTATTTGAATGTTTGTTACTAATGAACCTAGAAACATAAAATTCAACATGCAGATGCCAAGGGATGGAGAAACTATAAGAGAAAACTTTTTGGAACTTTTTTATTTTTCAATTGGTACTTTCTGATTTCTTTTATATCTTTGAACTTACAAAATTAAATTAAACATTCATGAAATGTATACCGAAGATTGGTCCCTCGCCAAATCAATCCACTAAGATGAAAAAAACAAATGCTGTAATCATGTAAACTCAAATATACAGTATATATGTATGTATGTTTTCTTCATATTTGCATAAATAAATTTGGTCGAATGTTGACCGCTGTGCAAAGACTAATATGTATACTCGGACTTATTGTTTAAGCCGTTGTCGTTGAAAATAAAACAAAACTCAGACGACAACTCAGGCGATACTTGAAGAACAGGTCTTCCTGAGTTGTTGACTATCGTTGTTCGGTGTTCGTTGAACTCCGAGTAGTTCCAGTGCATATTAGTGATGTAACCAATATCAACTTTTTATATACGCGAACACGAATGTGAATACGAATTTTTGCGCCAATATTCGCCGAATACGAATTCGAATTATCCAATTTGAATGTTAGCGACGCACGATATTTCAAATTTGATTGAAAAATATCTCCCATTCTCGTCCATAACAATATATTAGAAAAAAAACTGGCACACTACTAAATGTATTTGACAATCAACCTTATTGCGACTGTGTCGTTTTTTGTAAAAGATTAAAGTAAAACACAACCTGTGTTCTTTAATCTGCTAAATGTTGTTATGATTTTGCAATTTTGCTTTTTCGCAAGAGTGCAACTTTTGACGTGAATACCTTTATTATTGTAAAACAATTTCGGCAATCTTAAGTTTTTTAAACAATAACAATATATATAAACTTTAATCTAGAAGAGTAGCAAGAATATACTTTTCGACAAAGAATAAAAAAAGATAAAAATGAAACACCGAAAGTCTAAAGGGCTCTGAAGACTTATCAAATAAACCCATCAATCAGTACATACATATGTGTTAGTGTCGTTTATTTCAGGATTTTTGGGAGACGTACAAATAAACACGTTAATCAACATTTGTATTTTAAAAAATAAAACAAAATTGTATAATTTTTTCATCCGTACACTTCTTTAGGACAACAAACACAAAGCAAATAAAATTTGTTGTCAATCACAACAGGAGACATCAAATAATCAGCCATCAAATAAAAAATCAAAACTTTGGCCCCTATAATGGCCCAATTAGTAGGTATGCTCGAAACTACAACAATGCAACAATAGAAAAAACAACAAATGGACAAGATGTCAAAAACAATTGCTACAAAAACCATTGCACGGTGAAAATACAACTCTAAAAAAAATCAGAAGTCGTTTCGAGCACACCTACTAATTGGGCCATGGCCCCTATTATGAGTTACATTCGATAAACGATTTTCGTTGGCTATCGCACATCGACTATCGAATGTTAATTTGGTATTATGAGTTGGCAGCACTGTCGAAAATTTCGTTGTGCATCGAATTTTTCAACGAAAACAAATTTGCTTTCGACGGTGTAAACAATTTAAAAAAAATTTTTGAAAATGTAAGTTTTTGTTAATTTATTAGTTTTGGTGTGCAAATTCCACATTCTTAATTATTTTGGTTATTTTATGCAAGTCTAATGCCCAATTTTCAGGATAGTATTTAAATCTATATTATGTTAATTTTCATAAAAACTTAAATCGTATTTAATTACAGATTGATTTTTTGAGTTTTATATGAAAAGTCTTATTTAATTAAGATAAAAGTATGGTAGCACTACTAAATCCAAAAAAATATCATAAAAAAGTGTGGTTATTTAAAAGGTGGTCTCAAAATTAGCTGGTTGTTATTACTTTGTCTGTTGTTTTTGTATTGTTGTGATATTGAGGCCACATTGCTAAGTTAATCCAATGGAAACTTAAGTTGAATTTAAATGTACCACATCGGTGATTTAAGTTTCATTTAAGTGTTAAGTGAAGAAGGGAATTTTGTATTTAAAACGATTTTAAACATAAATGTGTTTTAATGTCAATCCTGAAAATAAAGTCGACAGTAGTAAGCAGCAGTTGGAAAAGCTTGTTTCCCTTATGAAACAAAATCCTTTGTTGGCAAAAGGAATTTTTACAAAAGTTCAGGCTACAGGTACAGGCCAGTTCCAGTAAGCGTTCATCTTCGTCAGATTAATCATCGTACCATAATTCCGTCGTAGTCATGATTTATATTAGTTTTATTTTTCAAATTTGTTAACAAAATTTTTTATTTAAAGTGACAGCTGATAGAAAATATACTACGGTGAATAAACTAAATCACAATAGTACTTTTGATCGAATGTGTGCCATAATACCAAATGAAAATTCGTTCGATCAACTTATTCGACTGCTGTCGAAAATCGAATTAAGTTTATAATAGGCACATTTTGGATTTTCTTCAAGCATTGCCGACAACGTGTATGTGTATCCGAAAAAGAACGACTGCACGCATACAACAATGTGATTTATGTGTTTATTTGATAGTCACCAGGGCGCTTAAGTACATATGAGTAAATTTTTAAAATTATTTCTTTTATTTTGTCAGTCAAAAATATTCATCCTTATTCTATTAAGCGTCGTCGGCATCGTCATCAATTTAATATCAACATAAATTTTTATCACCATCGTCATCAATTCGATACAAAACATGTATTCTATAACAGCAACGTAACGATGCCGATTGTTTATCAATTTGTAAAGTACGTCTCTAATAATTTATACAGTTGGTTTGTTTTGTTTTCAGTTTTTAATAAAATAATGCAATTTGATGTTCGTTTCTTTAAAATGTTGTGCTCTCAAAAAGGGTAGCTTGATTTATTCTAAAAAATTCACCCTTGCACTTTTCGCCCTGTATAAATGGGCAGTGTTAATAGTATCTTTATAACGGCGACGATTGCCGGAAAGATCAACAAAGCTACACGAAAATTGCAAAAATGGTGAAAATTCAAAAATTTTTAATATTTCAAACAAGCCATAAAATTAATTAAAAGTCCCTAAAACCATAAGTGATGGCAAAAATTCCATAAAAATAGCTAAATTAGCGGAAATTCGCAAAAATTTGCTAATTGCTGCATGATAGCAAAGTTAAATATTTATTAAAAATGGTTAAAACTATAAAGAATCACACCAAAAATCGATTTTATTTCGAACATGACCAAAAATCCGCGAAAAATTGCAAACTTGGAAATAAACCCTAAAATTTATTTAAACTGGCTAAAACAAAATTTCTGAAAAAAAACGAAAAAAAATTTGCAAAAATAACGAAAATTCGCGAAAAAAATTTTATATTTCAAACAACCCATAAAATTTATTAAAAGTCCCTATAACTGTAAGAAATAGCAAAAATTCGATAAAAATGGCGAAATTAGAGGAAATTCGCAAAAATTTGCTAAGAGCGGCATGATAGAAAAGTTTAATATTTAATAAAAATCGTTAAAGCTGTAAAGAATCTGAAAACTTATAGGAAAAATTGCTTCTATCGCGCGTATGGCTTAAATTCGCGAATTTCCGCTAATTTAGCAATAATGATAGAATTTTAGAGCTATTCCTTATAGTTTTGGCGACTTTTATATTGCAAATTTTTACAATTTTCGACTAGCTTTTAATGGTTTTTTTTCCATTTTTTTTAATTGACATTATTTTTATTGAAAAATTAAAAAGGAATACAACTGTTTGTACACCAATAAGACTGACGACAAAATCAGAGTCAATTTAAATCGATGCTTATCGATAAAACTTGATATTGAGAATGGGCATACCGATTTACAGCAATCGACACGGAACGACATCGTTTCGTATTGATTGCGCTTAATAGAATAAGAGTGAATGTTTTCGAGATAATTGGCTCCTTACAGCCATACGCTGAAATACCAATACCTAAATAGAAGGGCCAACGTTGATTCAAAAACAGTAGTGTTAACTTTCCTGTTTAATAAAATCCACATAATAGAAATAAAAAATGGAGATAAAACACCCCTGGATTCACCTAAAAACAGCTAAATTGCCATTTTTTTTTATCAACAATAGCTGCCAACTTCACTATTAAACGCGCTGTAAAAATCGTATTCTTCAATTGCAAATCGTTGACGCCGCGTTATTTTCGGTTTGCTGCATGGGCATGAGAACTTTCGACAGCTAGACAACGCTTTCCGCTCTTATTTAGGTATGGCTGTTAGAATAAATTTTTTAATAAAAAGGTAAGACATTAACTTTTTCAGGTTATTCTAAAAATTTTTGAGAATGAAAAAAATAAGTAAAGTCAAAAAAATTGGAGTGTAATAGTTTAAGCTATTTTATTATACAGTACAAAGACAAAACATTTTATTAAATACAGAAGAATTACAGAATTTTACTTAAAAAATAATTTATACAGAACAAAGCTTTTAATACAAAACTGTTCTGTATAATACAGAACGGATGGTCACCATATTAATATTGTGGCTTCAGATTTTAAACTTTTTTAAGATTTTTCATTGAAATTCTCAAATATTTGTTTTTGTTTCAAATGTAGTTGTGCGAATGAAAACGTTCTTTAGACAACGTGAAATTTGCAGTTAGATAATTTTTACTTTAATATGCGACGACTTGTAATGATGAAAAATTCTATTGATTTACATATTTATTTATTGCTAAAACATTCCAATTTAGTTAAAAAAATAAAATCCTAAAGGTTTTATCAATAATGTTTTTACTTAAGTATTTACTTTCTTTTACATTGTTAAGAAACAAGTTCATCTATTGTTTTTCCAAAAAACTTAGAACAAATCCCTAAAATTAATTTATTGTAATTAAGCAGCGTATGAATGCATATTACCTACTCATTAAATTGTTAAGTAAAATTTTTGTGGATATAAGTCATTCGATATTTAACCAAATTTTGTTTGTTTGCTTGGAAAACTTGAAAAAAATTCCGTATTTTTTTTTTTATTTGTAAAACGAACAATCATACAATCCTTACTAGGGATGCCAATCGGGACTGATTTTTGAAAAACCGGGATTCGTTAAAAAGAAGTACATATCAACCTTGTTCCTCGAAACAGAGTCAACTCAAAATTTTTAAATTTTCAGTAGAGCCAACATTTTTTTTTATTGTATATGTATTCTTATATTACAAATAAGGGTAAAACTGCATTTTTTTAGGAAAAATACTAGATAAATAGATCTAAGATTTTTACAGTGGGTACATATGGCTGGTTACTGTTTATCGTTTTCTTGCAAAAAGTGAAAATTGAAAAATTTTGAGTTGACGTGTTTAGAGGAACAAGTGCGATATTTACTTATACCTAATGAAAAATGGTGGTGGTAGCCTTTTCCACTAATTTGGAAAGGTCTGGTAGTACGTGTTTTTTCCAAATAATTTAATAAATTACTGTTACGATGCTGTTTATAAAATTTTAATAAATGAATTTAACCCATTTTCTTTTTGGGTTGTAAATAATATTAATTTTTAAATTAGAGATCAAAAACAATGTCATAAATTTTTTGTAATTTTGTTGTTGCTTTCTACAGAAATTCATGTACCGTTTTAAAATTTTTACCGCCACAAGCTAGGCAGCGTTTGAAATTTTAAAACGAAATGCAAATTTCTGTAGAAAGCAACAACAAAATTACAAAATATTTATGACTTTGTTTTTGCTTTCAATATAATTCTTTGGTGTTGCGTTGCGTTTTACATGATTAGGGCCTTAGTGATGTCAGGTGTTTGTTATATACGTACATATTTCTAAAATTTAACGTAATGTCATCATGAAATTTACTTCCAATAATGGTAGATACCTACTTTTTCTTTTATAAAATGTATACCTACATTTAAGTAAGGGAAAAGTGAAATGAGTATGAAGCGGAATCATTGCGACTCCTTTTATAAACTATGGATTAATAGTTCTATAATTTCGAATTTCAAGTTTTTGTTTAACAATTCATTGCAAAAAAGTTATTTTTTTTTTTATCAATTTTACTCGCTTTTGATAGTCATAAAAAAGCTTAAGTAATACAACAAATAATAATCTTTAGATTAAAGGTTCAAAGGTCTATCGATTTTTGTCGCGTTTTATTCCAAAAAAAAAGAAAAATTTCGACATACATCGAATTTCAATTTCTGATACATAAGGATGTACATATATTAAGAAAGGTAAAATTACGGATAATTAATAGTTAAATTAAAAAAAAAAAAACAAACATTAGAACACCAAATTGAATGCGTAGCAAATCGAATTTAAAGGCACTCCCGCCTTTTCTCAACCGGTATTTTCCGAATACGGTTGACGATTTTTTTAAAATGTTGATTTTTCGAATGTCGAATAGTCTGGTTCTTTTAAAATTTAAACCCAGATCAGTCGAATACCTTTCGATACAAATCAAAATAAAATAATTTTTTTTATATTCAAACTTGGACGAACCTTTTCTTTTCATTCCCAAGTACATATTTTTTTGTCAACAAAGTTTATTGAAATATGCTTGTTATAATATAAAAAAGTTTTTATGTCTTATCATCAGCGGCTTTGCTTGATTCCACTGCTGGTAACACAACTGAAGTTCGTAATCATTAATCCGTAATCGACCAATTAGTAATTTTTTTATAGAGGTTGTGTATGGATAACTCAGCAATGTGTACCAAGTTTGGACAATTTGTGACTTACGGTTATATAGATAAAAATATTGCTATTTTGTGCCACGCCCACTTCGCCAATCCCACCCACATTTTGTTGGATGTTGTGTATTAGTAACCGAGATGATTGTTCCAAATTTGGAAAATTTAGCTCTTACCGTTCTCCAGGTATACAGAAATATATATTGTCTTTGTATAGGTGTTGTCAAGCCCACTTCTCCAATCCCGCCCAGCTTTTGTCGGATATTGTATATTGAAAACGAAGATGTTTGTTTTCCAGATATAGATATTATACATATATAGATTTTGTATTTAAGTGTGCCCACTTAAAAGTTTAAAACCTGTATAGCCTATAACATTCCCAGCGGTGCACAGAATAAGTGGACCAAATTTGTTCGCGATCGGGTTTTTCTCCATTTTTTATTTCTATTATGTTGGTTTTATTAAACAAGAAAGTTAACACTACTGTTCGTGACACAACGTTGACGCTTTTGTTTAGGTATGGCATATCAGCGTAAAAGCTAAGCGGAAGAAAACGTCCCGCCTTCCGCTCTTGTTTAGCTACGGCTGTTATTACTTCTACTTCAAGTTTTAATATTTGTTCTTTAATTTTATACTTCAATTAAAGTTAATAATAATTTTCAATACTATACTTGTCAATTAAAATCGACAGATAAGCCTTTTCCCAGACTTTTTGCTGTTGCCAGTATAATGCAAATATTTATTTAATAATGATTAAAAATAAAGAAATGACTGTGCTGTATTTAAATCCATCTTATCAATGAAAAAAAATCTTTTAAAATAAAAACTATGTATTTTAAAGTTCATTAACACTATTCAAAAATTTGGCAACAGAAAAAATTCTGGTAACTGTAACCATTAATATGGTTTGAGTTAAAAACAAGAAAAAGCTACTTTTACTCTACAAATGTTTGGATACCATAAAAAGAACCATTAGATGCGCTGATATACATTGTGATAGTGATACTGCCTGCTGAAGAAGTATTTTTTTTTTTTAATATTCTTTTCCAAATATTTGTTTGTAATAATTTGAGTGTAACTACCACGAGTAGTTGGTAGACGTAACTGAATCTTTGTGTCTTGTACACTGTTGTGTGTGTTGAGGTGGTGGTGGATATTTTCTTGCTCAAACACATGGCGAAATATATGTATATTACAGTGGCAACAAAAGTTATTTCACTGTCTGGCTTTTGTTACTGTTGCTGCCAAGAATGATATAAAAAGAGATTACGCCATGCGCATGTTTTCCCGTTAGATGACGTAGCTTAACCCAAGCTAGGGTTACCTATTCGTGTATGTTTCGTGACGTCATTTGACCCACCTGCGCAGAAAATTCCATTTTGAGTTCGTGTTGTCGTAATCTTTCTTCTATCATTCTTGGTTGCTGCTACCACTGATGTTACTGATGAGTTCTTTTTATTATTAACTGAATTGTTGTTGTTTGCTTGTTTGTTCTACCATTGTGAAGCTACGTGAGCCGGTAAGAGAATTGGTCTTTTTCACATTTTTATTCTCTATTGCTGCTATTAAAATGTTATCATTTTCATAGCTGCTGTTGTTCTTGTTGTTATAGTGTATACGATGTCGTCTGATTATCTGGCCTGACCGAAGAGTCTGACTATTTAGCTGACTGCCTGGTTGGCCTCTCTTCGACATTTTTGCTTTAGACATAATTATACTTAACATTTCACATGGCAGTAGATTCTTTAACAAAGACGATAATAACATTTGTTGTTAAATACACACATATGCATGTATGTACATATATAAATTATAATTATATTTGTTATTATTTGAAATTAATTAATAGAATAAACTTAAACAACCCAATGGGAAAAGGAAAAAACTCCCGGAAAAAATTCTTTACAATTTGGGTTGAAAATATACACCCACTTAGACTTTTTAAATATTTTCTCTAAAATATTGTTTTCATTCTCCGATAAATAATTTATAGTTTTTTTTTCAATTTTGCTTATAAGAAAAGTAGTTTTATTAGATTCTTGTGTGCGTGTGTGTGTGTTTTCTTTTTTACTAAATGGAAATTTAAATAAATTGAAATTCACTTGTATCTACATAAATATTAACAAGACAATATTCCTTTTGATAACCTAGTACTATGTACATACACACACTTTTTTCTTTAATTTTCTAATTTCTTTTTTGCATTTCTCTGTAGATAGGTATAGAAATATATTCTTCTTCAAATAGTTTTGACGTATTTTGTTTGCGCATGTTTTTTTTAAACGTAGTACACTGGAGATTTGATTGACGGTTGGTGGGAAAACTGAAAATCATCATTTATTTAACCTTGTTAAAAGTTAACAAATTTCTTTTTATTAATTACCATTTACTATATAATGGCATTTTTTCTTTTCATTTGTTTAATTTAAAAAAATTTAATTCAGGCAATTAAATAAAAACAAAAACTTGTTAATAAACAAATTTATCTACAGACAACTTGAGCTAACGAGTAACAGATTTTTTTAAAATGGTGTGTATTAATTCAAAACAGTGTTTAAAAATGCTTGACTATTTTTAATGTTTTTGTAATTGCTTAACTTAACTTAAGAAAAAGAACACAGCAAAAGCAAAAAGCAAAAGCAAACGCAGAAAAAGTGAGAGTAAATAATTTATTTATTCTCACCATGTTTATGTTCTCAGCTTAAAAAGCCAGCCAAGCAACCACTTGAAAAAAAAAATTGCTGTTGCTGTAAGTAATAAGTTTTTGTTTATTTTTTTTTTGCTTTGGCTTAACTGTAAATTGATGTGCTTAAATTCAGCGAGTATTAACTTCTTTGCTGTTTTTTACTTCATTGCTGTTGCTTGCTGTTGCAGGCGTTAGTTTCCTAGAATATATACATAATTACATAACACAAAATAAACAAATTAGTTTAAAAAAACGTGTAGTTTCATTTACGTATGTATGTACCTATTTATTAAAAAAAAAAAACGCAAAATACCAAAAAAATTCGAAACAAATTCGACAGCAACAGCAAAGAAGTTAACTTGCTGACTTTAAGCGCATCAAAAGCAAAAAAAAAACAATCAAAAACTTAATACTTACAGCAACAGAAAATTTGTTTTCTTAAGTGGCTTCTTTGCTGACAGATTAAGCAGAGTACATGCACATAGCGAGTTTAAACAAATTATTTACTCTCTTTGTTTTGCTTTTGCTTTTTTGCTTTTGCTGACTCGTTATCAAAGAGTTAAGTAAACACTTAGACACACAGTTTTTTAATTTGCTGCAAAAAATGTAAACAAAGCAAAAATGTGCGACTGTTGCTATTTTAAAGCAAGCAATTTAAACACTGATTCAAAACACTTAAATCTTTGGAAAACAATTACAATTGAACAGAATGGAAATTGTTTGATGGTTTGGATTTTTATGCTTTGATTTATTTATTTCTAAAAAGTTTTTTCGAGCTCGAGGCCAATTATTTGTAAAAATATACATACCTATTATATTATTTATTCATTAATTTTCTCCAATATTTCGATATACATCGGATGTCATTATCAGTGAATGAGTTACAAATATATTTTAGGAGACGTACGACTACCGTACGTACAACATATATTTTTTTTTAGATAAAATTGGCTTCGAGCTCGAAAAAACTTTTTATTTTTATAAAAAAAAGGTCGAAGGAATAAAATTTAATTTAATTATTTATTTCTCTTATACATATGTGCTGTTTTTACAACACAAGTGTTTGAACGTCTAGAAAAATTTATATGAAGGCACTCAGTTTTTTGAGTGTTTTCCATATAAATTTTACTACACGTTCAGTCACTTGTGTTGTAAAAATAGCACAATAGTTTATTATAGACTTTAGTAAACTGACACAATGAAATAAAATTCATCATTCAATTTTTCCCATTATGTTTTAATGTTTTAATTGGGAATTCTCCTATGATTTATTAGTTAAAAATATTACAGATGTAAGGTATTTTAACCATCTATCTTAAATTTAAGCATCATTAAGAATACCTTAATTTAAGATAATGCATTGCAATAAATAAATAAAAAATATCTTTCGATTAGGGTTCCTATGTAATTGTCTTAACTTTCTTTTATTCTCCTATTGCCTCGAATTTATAGGAATATTTTGAAAATAATAATTTGGAAAAGTATTAAACGTCTTATTATGTAATTATTGACAGTTAATGTTAATTTGCTTCGGTTGAACGCGGAGGCGTGTTAAAATCGACTTTTCGATCGATAATGAAAATTTTACACTTCTTCAATTTAAAATAGCGTTTTTATCAACAAACTTCTAAAAGCCCTTAGTGCAAACGATAAATCTCTAGCTGATTATTGGATTGGCGCATATACCAAAGAGTCGTAGTGGAGAAAAACGGCAAAGAATGTTCACATTAAGTTTTCTGAAAATATATGTACCTGATAATTTTTTTTTTTGTAGTTTCACCACTGCTTGCGGCATATGTTTTGATGAAAAATGGAAATTTTTGTGGACATTCATGAACGTCCTTAGAAATTAATAGAATTAATAGACGAAATTAATAGACGAACTTAGAAATTAATAGTATTTTATTAAAAGTAAAAAAATGATTATTTTGTGCCGCATACGCCACTTTTCTATATTTATTTTTAAAAAGTAGCTTTTTGTATGAATACTTACTGGGTTGTTGATATTTTATTTTGTTTTAACAACTTTTCTAACGGCAAAGAAGCGAAGCAAGAGTGAAATTTATTTTCTTGTAATTTTATTTTGCTTTCGCTTTAACTGCTCTTTTCGAACGGCAATGAAGAAAGCAAGAATGAAATTTTTTTGCAAGTTTTTGCACGAGGTATTTGCTGCATTCGCCAAATAGTAGCGTTTAAAGCAAAAAAATACTGAATAAACTTTAAAATATTTAATCGGTAAGGACCAAAACGAATGCTTCATATCACATAAACCATAAAAAATGTCGTTAAACATGTTTTGGATTCATAAAAGTGGTATTCAAAATATATATACCCCATAGCAAACTCATTTTTTTTAAATGGCCGGTAGATCGAACCAATAATGAGTTCACGAAATAATATAAAATTAAGGTTATTTTTCAATGTAGAAGATTTATTGCTTCTTCTGTAAAATTTGTTCAATGTATGTTTTAGGAATCTTATGACGATATGTACGTTTCTTTGTAAGAAAAATTGACATGTCATATTAATCCTACATAATTCTGGAAAAGTTTAAACTTTATCTATCCGTCAGCTATTAAAATCGAGTTTGAATAATTTCTTTATAAAAACTTATGAACATACTTACATATGGGCATTTCCATGTCATTGTACGTGACATTTGTACGCCTTCGGTGCGATGGAATTTTTGCGCAAATAGTAGTAACTGGAAAACTTATTAATCATTATGTTTCTTTTAGAGGGTACTATATATGAAAAAAAAAATTATTACATTCGAAACCTTGTTGTCCAAAATACCTAGCAAAATAGGTGTATATCGTACGTGACATAAAACGGAAGTAATTTTGGGGTGAATGTAAAAAAATCCGAAAATCTGCGAATTGTGTGATGTATTTTTCCTTTTTTAAATTTTTTGCATTTAACCATATATTTTTCCGTTATAATCCGTAATTGGAAAGAAAAACATTTTTCTGGATGGTTTTATAATGAACCAAATGTAATATCGTACGTGACATACCGTACGTGACAGATTTTTTTCTTATAGTATTTACAAGATATGAAATATATTTTTGGGAAATATATGCATACAAAAACTTAAAACAAACAAGTCAGAAAGTATAGTCGGCCAAGCCCGACCATATAATACCCTACACCATAATATTTTAAAAACAAATTTTTGAGTGTCCCTATTTTTGACCCATCGCCAATCATGGTCGCCGGAACAGAATTATGCTATGACGTTAAGAGTTATATAAAAGTTATTTGTGCCGAATATTATTCAGATATCTTCATCTATATGAGATTTTCTTGCCTTTCAGCGATTTTAGGAAGGGGGTTTATATGGGACCTATAGTTAATTTTGGACCTACCAGCACAACATTTTATCACGACATAGTACTTGTCGTAAAAGTTATTGTCGCCAATTTTTATGTCAATACCAGCATTTAATAGAAAGTTACAACATTAAAAGCTATTTTCTGGAGTAGTATTTAAATGAGTGCTATGGTCAAATATGGACCGATACCAATTATATTTGTTTAGGTCATTAAGACTGCAAAAAAATAATTTTTGATCAAATTTCAACCTAATACCAACATAATAAGATGATACATTTAGTTGAATTTATAGTAATACAATATCGTACGTGACGACGTTTAACAGCTTATAAAATTTTATTATACCTATTTAAAAAAAAATTCCGGTGAATATTTTTTTGCAACAAATATCTTGCTTTGAACCTTTATTTTGAAGCACGTACGACTGATCAAATACCAATGACATAGACAAATGATGTTTTCGCACCACGTACGTGACATTTAAATAGCACCCAAAGCAAACCAAAAAATATACCGCTAATCAAACTATATATTTGGTCTCTCCTCGTGAATTTTGTTCATTGTTGTTGTAACATTAATTTTAAGGTATAATTCCAATGTTACCAGTACCTGTATTTAATCGGCAGAAAAGTAAAAATTGTTGATAGCAGTTACTAAAAATGAATCAAAGAGATAGTCAGTTTTAACTTTTATTTTTTGCTCTTTAAAAGTTGTAATAAGCTGTAAACCCCTTTGCATAGTAAAGTTTGAGTGTTTTTTTACTTTCTACCATATTCGAAAAATAGTTTCAAGGCTATTTATTTTTTGAGTCGTGGTTGACATTCTCATGGAAATGCCCATATATTACTGGTTGAAAATAAATAAATAAATAAATATCTTTTACCTAAAACTAGTGAAATTTAAAACAACATAAATTAAACTCGAGAAGTTAAATCATAAATAATTTGGAATCATTTCTTTTGTTTATTTTGAATTTAAATAAAATTTTTTTTAAAAAAAAAATAATTCTAAAATGAGGAATTATGTATTAAGTTTATAGTAATAAAAAACTTGTTAGTGATATGATTTTGTAGTAATATTATACTTCTTCTGCATACTTTTTTATTTACGAAACTTTGTCTTAACCCGTTTTGTTCTTAATTTTCTTGGTCTAAGATTTTATTTTATAAATTTATATATTTCTTTTAATGTTTGTTTCTATATGAGTCATAAAAATGTGTGTGTAATTGTGTTCAGTTCACCTTGTTAAATGACTAAACCCCTTTTAGTTTCAAAGAAATAAATATAATAAAATCACTCACTAACAACATGAGACTTATATTTTGTTAAATATATATATTTTTTGTTATCAGTCCAGTCAGATTGTTTGAAAATAATAATAAAAAAAAAAAATAATGCGTTTTATACACAAAACAAGAAAATACAAATCTTGTAACTTTTATGGTTATAACAAAAAGCGATGAATGTCATCATCTCTTCAAAACGTAGTAAATACCTGATGTTTCTATGTTCCATATGCACTTGTATCTGTCTGTTTGTCTAACTTACTGACTGACTGACTATGTTGTTTTTTTTCCTTACAAGGTATGTCATAGACTACATACAAACTATTTATTTAATGTTTGTCGTATTAAAATATCTTTGACGAGTAATATTAAAACATATTTGCAATTGCTTCATTCTCTACAACTGAAGTTAATTGCATTTAAAACGTCGTCTTATACCGCATTTTTGAAATTCTTGGCTATTTATTCTTTATTTATAATTCACATTCATATTAACATATGAACATTAGAGCGACTCAAAAAAAATTGATTTTGTTACCCCTCTGAAAATAAAGGTTGATATGTTTTATGATGATTCCCAAAATATTTTGGTTCTAGCGTTGACCATCCGTGAGCTGGACCATTTTTAAAAAAGGTCTTTTTTCAGTTTTTCGAATTTTTTTGTACTTTGCTCCAATACGACATAAATAAAATTTGTTATCATCGAAAAGGGGTTTTGAAGCAGCATCCAACGGTGTATAAAACTTTACCACTTGCGACCTACTTATTGAGATATTTAACTAAATACATATTTTCGTTTCGGGTTTTCATATCAACCTTTATTTTCAGAGGGGTAACTAAAACACTTTTTTCGGCTCCATACAACTTATTCGGTCTAATGAACATACATATATTCATTCATGCAAGTTGTATAACTAATTATATTTATTTTTTTTCTTTTATATTTTTTTTACGCAGAAATGGTTGAGGCCATGAAAAAAGTTGCCTCAATGGATGTTGAATTAACCGTTGAAGAACGTAACCTCTTATCGGTAGCATATAAAAATGTAATTGGCGCACGTCGTGCCTCATGGCGTATTATAACCTCGATTGAACAGAAAGAGGAAAATAAGGGTGCCGAAGAGAAACTGGAAATGATCAAAACTTATCGCGGTCAAGTTGAAAAAGAATTACGCGATATCTGTTCTGACATTTTAAATGTTCTCGAGAAACATCTCATTCCATGTGCCACTACAGGCGAAAGTAAAGTATTCTATTATAAGATGAAGGGTGATTACCATCGTTATTTGGCTGAGTTTGCTACCGGTTCAGATCGTAAAGATGCTGCTGAAAATTCATTGATTGCCTATAAGGCAGCTAGTGATATTGCCATGAACGATCTGCCACCAACACATCCCATTCGTTTAGGTTTGGCGCTTAACTTTTCGGTAAGTGATTATTTTATACTCATGAGCTTAGATTTTCGTTAACAAAAAAAGATATTTTTTCACTATTATTTTTTTTTTTTACCGAAAACTAACTTTTTTATTGAACATTTAAAGACAAGTCCTTTATTACCTTGAAGTATTTTATTTCTAAACATTTTTATTTTACCAAAAATAAACTCTTACTGCCGCAAAAAACTAAATATGATTTGAAATATATTTTAAGGAAAATCTGTACGAAAATTAATTTTTTAATAAGAAAATCAGTTTCTCGTTGAAAAGTAATTTGCCAAAAGGCACTTTTCCACCAAAATGTTATTTTTTATTGAAACTTCACTTTTTGGCTAAAAAAAGTCACTTTTAATTATTCACTTATTTACAAATAAAATTTTGTTTTACTAAAATCAATGTTTTCCACTAAAAGACACGTTTTTGCGAATGGCGTCGCTGTTTCAATAAAAAAAAGAAATTTTTAATAAAAATTTACTTTTTCACTTAATTCCCTTTTTCACGAAGAAGTCACTTTTTTACTAAAAATTCACTTCCGCTAAAAAGTTACTTTTTTTACCTCAAAGTATTTATTTCAAAAGGTCGTTAAAATCACTTTCTCTATACATATAGTTTAAATTATTAAAAAAATACTTTTTCACTAGAATTAAAATTTTCTTATGTAACAACTTATTTTTTTTTTAAATTTTTCTAATATTTTCTCTTTATTTTTTTTTGCAGGTATTCTATTATGAAATTTTGAACTCACCCGATCGTGCATGCCGCTTAGCGAAAGCAGCTTTCGACGATGCCATTGCCGAACTGGATACATTAAGTGAAGAAAGCTACAAAGACTCCACACTCATTATGCAACTGCTGAGGGATAACCTTACATTATGGACGTCTGATATGCAAGCAGATGGTAAGTTCTTTTTAGTAATGAATACTTTAAATAATTTCTAATTATATCTATTTTTTCTTATAGGTGATGGTGAACAAAAAGAGCAAATCCAAGATGTTGAAGATCAGGATGTGTCGTAATTTAAGTAACAACCCCCCATTAAAACAAAAAAAAAAAAAAAAGAAAAAACAAAAAATCCCCTATAAAATTACTATTTGCATTTCTTATTTCTAAAACAAACAAAAAACAAAACAAACTGTTTCTCCAGTTATATTACTACACCACAAAACAAAAAACATCCACAACCACCAAAACAATCTTCTTACAAGACAAACAAACCAACAAATTTTTGTTCATTCATACACGCGGTTCGTTCGTTCTCTATTAGTTCATAATATGAAAAATCACAAACAGCAGCATGTTTTCTTTTTCTCTTTTTGATTTTTTTTGTGTTTTTTTTTTTTTTTTGTAGTAATTATTACAATAAATTGTTGTAATTAATCTCTAATTTTTGTTCATTTTTTTAGAGATTAGGTTTTTCCCTCAATTCCTCACATGTAATTCTCAGATACTTTGTGGATTTAAGAAATTAAAAAAAAAAACAGCTCGTTGTTATCCTTTCGCTCTCGTGTATAATGTTCGTTTTCTCTGAAAAAAAAAAACAATTTTCTTTTTTTGCTCCCCTCCTTCTCCATGCCCATTTAAATGTGTGAATTTTTTTTGCATTAATACATAATAAATATTAAAAATAAATATATATATTAAAGCAAAACAACAACAACAAAAATACATCAAAAAATAATAAACAACAAAAATAAATTAAACAAAAACAAGAAAACTATTATTATTTTTTCTTTCTAAATAAGAAGTGAATATTATTTTTACACTAAATCTAAAATAAAAAAAAAAAAACAAACTCGAAACAATATCAGTCATACAATTTACATACACATGTTTTTATTTGTCCTTTTCTTTCGATTAAGTAAATGCTACGAAACACAATAAATTACAATAAAAAGAAAATTAATAAAAGAAAAACAAAAATAAAAACAAAAAAAATTAATATAAACTTACTTTTAAGTATAAGAAAGAAAAACGCAAGGCAAGCAGACAGACAAGAATCAGTTTTTCTTTATGGATTTAAACAAAGATTGATAGACCAGAATAATAATTTCGATAGTATATATAAAATAATATTAAATGAACAAAAACCCACAGGAAAGTACATAAAATTAGTTAAATTCTCTTACTACCTTATGGGGGTAAACAGCAACCAATCACAAAAACAAATACAAAGGAGGTTCTTAATCAAGCAAAATTCAATATAAGTATGTATTCAAATGCTAGCAAGACAAGTACATAATATTCCAATAATATCTAAATAATAAAAAGTAGTTTTTACAAATAACTTTATTACAAGATTATTAAGACAAAAAATAATGGCCCTAGCAAATACAATTTTAACATACATAACGAATAGTAATGTTTGTTGAATTACTCGTATAGTGATAGTCTAAAAAAACATCTGAGAAACTTTTTCATGACAAATATTCCAATCCAAAATAATTTTTTTTTGTAAGGCGGCATAAGCAGGGTATAACATTCAAGCAGCATCAAACTGAATGTAATGACAAAAAAATTTATTAATATTTTAATTTTCCTTTTTTGGGGTTTTTAGCCAGGAGTTTAAAGGAGAACTGAGGAATAAATTAAGGCCCTAATCACGTAAAACGCAACGCACGCCAAAGAATAACATTGAAAGCACAATGTCGTAAATATTTTTTAATTTTGTTGTTGCTTTCTACAGAAATTCACATTGCGTTTTAAAATTTCAAACGCTGCATAGTTTGAGTAGTTGAAATTTTTAAAACGGTACATGAATTTCTGTAGAAAGCAACAACAAAATTACAAAATATTTATGACATTGTTTGTGCTTTCAATGTAATTCTTTGGCGTTGCGTTGCGTTATACATGATTAACGCCTTAGTTTTCAAGAATATTAGATTTTAAACGAATGGTCATATTTAGGTGTTCAGTAAACTAGACTAAATGTTCAATTATTTTTTAAAACATTCCATTATAACTTTATTTTGAGCATTCCATTATAACTTTATTTTGAGCTTTACTTAGAAAAATTTCTGAATTGAAAATTTCGCAATCAAGGTTTCTCAAAAGAATCTTCGGAAACAGTTAAAGGAAAGCTTTTTTAAAAAACATTTTCATTAGCATATTTGAAAATACATATAGCACTGGTTCCTCTAAAGAGAGAACTCAAAATTTTTAAATTTTCAATGCAAGAAATCGATGTACGTTGGTCGTATCTACCCAATTTTAAAATCTTACATAATTTATTTTCTCTATTATTTTGTCAAAAAAAAAAAAAAAAAAAAAAAAAAAAGTTGAATTGTATCCCACTTTGTGATATAAAAGTACATATAAAAAGAAAACAGTTTTTTGTCTCTACCGAAAATTTATAAATTTTGAGTACTAAATGTACTAGTGCGATATGTAGTTTAAATTTTTTTAAAACGAAGTTTAAAAAGTGATGTTTAGCTTCCTTATAAAAAACTTTCAAAAATGTTTTCTCTTATAAATATTTCGAAGAGAAGTTTAATATTTTGTAAAAAAAAACACTTCCATGCGAATTTTTCTCCATAAATGTTTTAAAACAAGTTTTTCTTATTAAAAACATTTTAAGAATTTTTTTTAGTGAAAACCATTTCGAAAAGAAATTTTTTCCATAATTTTTTTTTTTATAGTTCTTTCAATAGAAAACATTTCAAAGAGATCTCTTAATAGAAAACTTTTATATTAGAAAATTTTTCAAAGAAAAATATGTAGAATAGAATACTATCCAAAGAGTTTTCTTAATAGAAGTTTATTCAATAGAAAAGTACTTAGTTTTATTAAAAGAAAACTTTGAAAATAATTTTTTTCGATAGAAAACTGAACAAGGACAAACTAGAACTACGAAGAGAATTTTTTTCTGAGAAAACTACAGTGAGACGGTTTTGGTAAAAAAACCGACAATTATTTTAATCAGGCCTGTCACAGAAATTGTTCGGAATAGTTTTGAATCCGTATATTCATTTCGATCGAATTTTTTTTTACCTTAAATTGATCGATTTTCGTAATTCCGACAAATTGTAATTTTGTTATTTTTAAGTTAAATATGGCAATATTTCGAAAAATTAAAGGTGATTTCATTCCGAGAAAATTTATAGGTTTTCGTTTACTGAAGAAGCTTTCTCAGAATTAAAAAAACTTTCTAACGAAATTGATTTCTGTGACAGGCCTGAATAAACGCCTTCAAAAACAAATAATCACCTTTATCGTGGTTGGCGAATTTAAAATACGCCTTCGACTGTTTGGTAATAGATTAAAGGAAATAAGTTCACGTTCTCTTTAATCTATTACCAAACAGTCGCAGGCGTATTTTAAATTCGCCAACCATGATAATGTGAATATGAATAGAAAGCATATTTTTAAAGTTAGCTTTTTAGCGTGTATAAATTCGTAACAACACATTTCTTTTGACTCCTTGTACACATATTAAAATGAGTATACACGTTTGTATATACATACATAAATTATATACAAAAACGAGTTTCTAATAGTCTTAATTATTTTCTTTAGCTCTTTCGATTTTTATATAGTAATTTTAAACATTTATCATTACCAGTTTTTATAATAAACATCTCAACCTTTTTTTAAATGTCCCATTTAAGATTTTCCACGTTATTTTAAGGGGAAACACTTATGTTAATTTTAATTTTTTATGCTATCAATAGTTTAGAGATGGAATTAAGTGAAAACAAATCTAAATATATTTTTGCCATTTATTAAGAAAAGAATTAAATAGCTTTTGTGTAGGAAAGAGTTTATATACATACATATATAAATATCTATAAATACCTAGTTACAAACAAAATTGTAGTGTATATTAAAATTACAGAATAGTTAAACCACCATCACCCAGAAATACACTAACCACCTTTAAAACCCTTTTCCCCCTACTTCCTTAGACATCTATTATTCATTTATCCGTTTTTAATTATCAGAATTTGATAGAAAAAAAAAACAGGATTTTCATTCACCATAAACGTTTTACACACTATGAATTCATCATACTCTCTCTAGCTCTCTCACTTACTCATTATGAAAATTTAAATTAATAAACAACATTTAAAAACGAATTATGAGAATATAATACAGCAGCGTATCACAACACTTTCATCATAAGAATATATATTTAAATACAAAAAATAAAAATTCTTTTCCAATAAAAAAAAACTTAAAAACGAAGTCTTATTGTTGTCGTTGTGCTACAGGGTGGAGTGAAGTTATAAACACTAACAGGGGGGCTATCGCGTATTTCGATTCCAAAGAAATAATTTACGAGTTCAAACAATTTGTACTGCGTATTACGATTATTCTACTATTTGTTTAAAATAAACGGAATTGTTTATATCTTATCGAAATCAAAAATTCCTTTCGACTCGGCAACTCTATTACGAACAATAAAAATCACTTTCGAATGTCGAACTCTATTACGAACACAAGCGTCAGGGAATTGTTCGAAAGCTGTTTCGTTAGTGAAAAACTGAAATAAACTTTAAAAATGTAATGGGTCGATAACGGATGGCAACTCAACTGAAGTTCTGTCGCCAGTTGACAAATTTATATTACGTATGGCAACTGTTTACAACTTCAGTTGCCATATTAACCATATTGGCAACCACAAAGTTGAAGTTGCTGCTAATATTTTTTAAAATAAAGAAGGCGGCCAAAACTAATTTATTTAGTTTTTTGTATTAAAATTTTTTGCCGCCTTCTTTATTTTAATCCATGAAATGGCAAATAATAGTCAAATTGCTCGCGGTGTTCGGTCTTTTGGGGAAACAAAAGCCAGCAATGACGCGTATTGGAGAAAAATTTAACAGTTTTGATAACGAGTGTGACATTAAAAGGCAAAATTAATGATAAAAATTAATAAAAAAAATTGAAGAAAAAAATGTCGCACAAAAAAAAGTATACACTACCGGCGGAGAACCGTCAGAGGAAATAACTTTGGCCCCGATTGAACTGGCTGCAGCCGAGCTTTTACAGATGGAACTGGTAGTAAATTCTTAAGGACATGTCTTTTGGGCAAAATTTTTTCGACATTTTGAAACAAGAGACTGAGTTCCAAAATACTAACGAGCGGCAAAAACAAACGGTACAGGCTTTGATATACATACATACTTTGATATATAGCGTCTAATAGATGCCACGTTTACCGCATTCTCTTGGTCTGTGAAAAAAGGTCCACAGAAGTAATCATATTTTTTAATTTTATTTTATTTAACTTTTTATTCACTTTGAATAAGTGTTTTGTTCGTTTTTTTTTCAAATTTTATTTATTTAATTAGTTTTAGTTGCCAAACTGTCGTAATCGTTACTTTTTTACAAACTGCAATCGATATCTATGGCACTAAACAATGTTGCCATACCTAATACCAATTTAAATGTTGTCAAAACCGAACGCAACTGAAGTTGTGTTGCCATCCGTAATCGACCCATAAGTATTTAAATTTTTTAATTTAATATTAAGCCTTAAACCGTAATAAATAATGCTTTCATAATAAAACTTAGTACGTCTCGGTTTTCTAGGACTAGAAATCACACTGGTAAATTTCTTAAAGATCGGTCAGAAATTTTCCCTAGGCCCCATGACCCTTCTCTCAGAAAACAGTTTAGTACGCCTAAAATCGTAATAAATAATACACTGGTAATACAAATTGGTACGTCACAATTTTATGGAACAAGAAATCACACTGTCAAATTTCGTGAAGATCAGTCCATAATTTACTACAGGCTCATATAAATCCTAACGCCTGAAACCCAAATAAATAATGCTATTACCATAAAATTTAGTACTTCACAGTTTTACAGGACTATAAATCACACTAATAAATTTACCATAGGCCCCATGTAAAGCCCACTCTAGGAAATTAACTAATTACGCCTAAAACCGTAGCAGATATAGATATTGCGGTTAAATTTTTCCAACTAAGCTTCATATGGCCAGAAAAAATGTCATGCAATTTTGTGATATACGGTCCATATAAAGCAGCCTTCTGAAATTCACTGTAAACGCTTAAACTTGGTTGCTACTCCCTATTGCGATGCGAATACAATTACGATGCGAAAGCTAAATGCCAACTTCGTACTCTCTATCACTTTCACAAAACTGTTTGAAAATTATGCAATAATGGTAATAAAAATCAAAGATAGCGCAGATTTCCAGTAATGAAATAGCAAAATATGTAAAAAAAAAAAAATTTGAAATTGGAAAGTTTATATAAAAGAAATAATGATGATTTGCGAAAAAAAAAAAAAATAAAAAGATGCGAAAGACTAATGCGCAAACGCATTAAAGAGTACCAATCACTAGATTTGCTACAATTTTCTTTCGCGTCGCAATAGAGAGTAGCCCCTCCCTGGCTTTTGTTTCTCCAAAAGACCGAACACCATGAGCAATTTGACTATTATTTTCCATTTCAAGGATTAAAAGTTCAAACTGTTTTCGATTTGTTATTTTAAACATTTCGAAAACTGAATTTAAAGAAATATATATGTACATACAGCCCAATTATGATATCAAATTCCCCGGGATTTTTTTCCCATTTCTACAATAGAATTTAAATAGACAAAATGGGAAAAGGGGAAAAACTACCTGGGAATTTTTATTTATAATTGGGCTGATAAACTTAAAAAACACAAACATTTTATAAAAACTATACTTATTAGTTTTAGCAACATCTACAAGTTTGTGGTTGTCAATATGTTAACAACATGACAACTGATATAACAACCTGTAAGTTCAGTTGTGTTACCATCCGTAAGAGAATTAAAATGGCTGGAATTTTCTAAATTTTAAGCGATTTGTTATAAATAGAACAACAAATTGCATAACAAATTCATAAATAACACATTGTTTTATTAAGTAACTTATTATGACGGTCATCATACAATAGTCGCAAAAAACAGTGATTCAAAAGAGTTAGCTGAACGTTTTGAAATCACAAAATTATTGCACTGAAAAGTTTTCTTGTGATTTTAGATCACTTTAATAAAATGGGATTTTCAAAACGTGATTTTCGATTCGAAAGAAATATTTTGCGAGTTCGAATGAACGGAAGTTGTTTATTCCTTATCGAAAATAAAAAGTCCCTTTCGAAACGGCAACTCTATTACGAACTGCAAAAATATCTTTCGAAACTCCAACTTTGTATTATGAAAACAAGCGTTAGTTATGCAAAAAGCGTTAGGAAATTGGTTTGAAAAAGTGAAAGAAAAACAAACATATGTAAGTATTTAAATCTTTCAAGATAAATAAAAAAAAAACAAACAAATTTGCCATATAATGTTAGATTTGTTATAAACTAAATGATTACTAATGTTATTATTGAAAATGTTTTAATATTTGTGGTCTTGAAATTTTAATATTCAAATAAAAAGCAGCATAAAGAAATGGTTCACTTTTTCTTTGGAATCTTCAAACCACAGAAATACACAATCAGTTTTTTTTTATATATTTAATATTTTTTACACATTGTATTTCAATGCCCTGGGCTACGGGGTATCAGGGGAAAATACCTGGGAGAACCGGTGTTTTCCTGTTTGGAGGATCTATCAGAAATAGAACTAAAATTGCTTCTTCTCTTCATTAGGAAGACGAATTGGCTCAACACTGCAGTGACGTCATCTGAGTAACTGCTCTCTGGGATGGGCATTGGCGCTGGGTATCACAAAGGTACCGCTATAGGACCCAAGTGAGCTGTCTCTTGATGGCTGCCCATGGAACCTAACCTAACCTACACATTGTATAGTATTTATAATATTTCTTTTGTTTGCAGTGCTACCAACTTTGAATCAATTTTCCAATTTTTTTATAAATAAGACTGTCGTCGTTTCGAAAGAGTTACGCGCAGTACGGTTTAGCTTTCGAAAAATTTTACTTTTCGAATCGAAATACGCGGTAGCCCCAGGCCTGTTAGTTCGGAAGAGTTTGCTACTGACATTCAGTCAGATCGGCTTACCAATGGGTTTGATATGAGCAAAAAACCGGAACTGCCTTTTTTATTTATAATTTTTACCCCTAAAACTCTAGTTTTTGAGATCTTTATAATTTATAGATTTTAGTTTTTAACTTCACCTTGAATAAGCTTAGTTAAATACTGGTAGCGAAAATTAGTGAAATCGGTTCATAAATGATGAGTTATAGACTAGTAGCTAAAATGTTCTTCCTGTTATAATAGTTTTAGCCCATATAATATGTGCTAGGAAAATATAATTTGGCTTAGATATTTCTTATCTATCTATCTTCTATCTTCTATCTATATATATAAAAATATATATAAAAATGAATTATGTATGTTTGTCGCTTTATAGACTCCGAAACTACTGAACCGATTTTCCTGAAATTTTTACAGCAACATCACGTGAGCCCTAAAAATAAAATAGGCTACTTATTTTTTCGATAGGGGCAGGGTAATTGGTACCCCCCATAGGATGCCAATATTAATTATCGAACCGATTTTCCTGAAATTTTTACAGTAACATCACGTGAGCCCTAAAAATAAAATAGGCTACTTATTTTTTCGATAGGGGCAGGGGAATTGGTACCCCCAATAGGATGCCAATATTAATTATCGAACCGATTTTCCTGAAATTTTTACAGTAACATCACGTGAGCCCTAAAAATAAAATAGGCTACTTATTTTTTCGATAGGGGCAGGGGAATTGGTACCCCACAAAGGATGCCAATATTAATTATCGAACCGATTTTCCTGAAATTTTTACAGTAACATCACGTGAGCCCTAAAAATAAAATAGGCTACTTATTTTTTCGATAGGGGCAGGGGAATTGGTACCCCCCATAGGATGCCAATATTAATTATCGAACCGATTTTCCTGAAATTTTTACAGTAACATCACGTGAGCCCTAAAAATAAAATAGGCTACTTATTTTTTCGATAGGGGCAGGGGAATTGGTACCCCCATAGGATGCCAATATTAATTATCGAACCGATTTTCCTGAAATTTTTACAGTAACATCACGTAAGCCCTAAAAATAAAATAGGCTACTTATTTTTTCGATAGGGGCAGGGGAATTGGTACCCCCCATAGGATGCCAATATTAATTATCGCATATCTTAAGAGCCGCTGCACGCATTTTGCTGAACTTTTTGTAGTAGGATCTTCTGAGCCCCGGAATTGAAATAAAATAGCAGCGGGGGTATAGGAATACCCCATAGGACGCCAATGTTTAACATCGCATATCTTAAGAACTGTAATAGTGAGAATGTTCAAACTTTCTAAAAGTCACTCTTATGGTATACTACACTTTTGAAAATAAAAATAAAGCGGGTAGGCGCAGGGGGGGAAATACCTCCCATAGGATGCATACATTAAATATCGCTCAACTGAAGAACTATTAAAGGGAGAGTCTTCAAACGTGGTTAAAGCTACTATTATAGTAAACTATAAATTTCAATATAAAAATGTGCGGGTCAGTTTAGCGAAGCGCACCGGGTTAAGCTAGTATACTTATAAAAATACGGCAAAACGGGCGATTAAATACGTATCAATTTAAGATAAACAAATCTTTTGAGACCTAAAATTAAAAACTTTTAAAAATCTTTAACACATATCTCGCGCACTGAATCATTAACAGGCATAACTTAAAATTCTAAAAGGTTTACGAGACAGAAAAACTGGTTTCAAAAACATAGTTGCAATTTTTTATTCAAATTGAGTTCCACAAATGCAAAAACAGAAAAGTTAATGAAGACGGTGGCAAAAAAATTTTCGTTATCGCCAAAGATTTGATTTGTTTATAAAGAAAATAAAAAACGATTTTGATAAATTTCGAGTTATGTTTATGATTTAGTGTGCGATATAATAATGTATGTATGTACAAAAGATTCAGCAAAGCCAAAAATAACAGCATTTCTTAATCGCAAACTTTTTTAAAAAAAGTTTTCTTCATAAAAAGCGTTTTTAAAACAAGAATTTCGAAAATGGACAATTCTTGGAAGACAAGTTTTCTCAAAAGATATTTTTTGGACGACAAATTTTTTCAACAGAATACGTTTTGAAGACAAGTTTTCTACATAAATTTTTTTTTCAAAGATAAGTTTTCTTAATAAAAACCTTTTTGAAAACAAGTTGTCTTTATTAAAAATTTATTATATGCGAAAATTTATTTAATATTAAGCATGCAAAATATGCTTTAAAAATTAATAAAATATGCATTTATTTTTTTAAAGAAAAAGGCTGACTTCATAAACGCTGTGTTGCAATGTAACACGAGTGGTTTTATAAACTCCACAACTTTTCTGAAGAAAATGCATTAAGTTCATTATTGCATGTCAACCGAATTTACTGCACAACAGTTGCGAAATTTGTGATGCCTAATCAACGAATTTGTTTTTAATGATGCTTTGCAAAACTGCGTTTATGAAGTCAGCGAATTTACAAAAAACAAGCAAATAGGCAGTGTACTTGCTGTATTTGTTAATTTTTAATTTTAAATTCTTAAAATTACTTCTACTTACATATCGTTACCTAAAACGCAAAAGGCCCTAACTATCCAAAAATTAAAAATCGGCTTTTTCATTGATTCTGATGTATTGCATCAACACAAATGTTCGCAACAAACATAGGAATCTTTCGACCAAAATTAGCGATTTTATTAACAAAAATAAAAAGCCCTATCTACAAAATATTATACGATAAACGCTATAAGACATAACTAACAGATTGCATTATATGCAACATTGTTATTTGTCAAAAGCACTGGTAGGTTTTACAAGAAAAATAGAAGAAAAATTTATTATATACAGTTTAAAGCAATTTATCAATTTACCATTTTAAATAGTTTTTTTCTTCTCCTGTAAAATTTTCAAAATGTTAGATAGGGCCTTTTGCGTTTTAGGTAACGATATATAAAATTTTTTTATTAATAAACTTATTTATTTTTTATATGTTTTTTAAAAAAACATGTTTGGTAAACTTTTTGTGGGCTAATTTAATCATTAAATTTTAACAATTAATAATAAAATTTGTGTCCATATGTTCATTTAAATTTGAGTACTTTTATTTTAAACGTATTTAATAAACAATATTTACTTTCTTACTAAATTTTCTTTTTATTACATTTGAGTCGTCGCAAAATTTCCTGGCGATTAAACAGTGTCAACTCTACTCGACGTCGACTTAGAAGCGCTGTAAAAAATACCAAGCAATTTTAAGTTATCGATTTTTGTCAATAACAACTAAGAAAATACATTTATTGTTCCGGTGCACAGGGGTGATTATTTTATTAACAAGATTTATTATTGCATTAAAAAAATTTGATTGAAAAAGTCTTTCTGTTAAGAATCTATCTTATAAAAAAAGTTCTACAGAAATTCGTGGTATACATTCTCCCTTTAGGGTAATTTACGTCACAAGTTGCACCCTTGCGCCTTGTTACATAAATAACCTTATTGTTTGTTTAACACTTCAGAAATTAAGACACTTATTTCGAAATCATTAAAAATAAAACTGCAGATAAACTTTGAATGCTGATATCGGAAATACTGCTTCAATCAATTGCATAACAGTAATTTTTAATTTCGCCGTTGTCATTCATCGTCCCCAATTGTTTTAAATAATTTCTCAAATCTGAGATCCATTTAAATAAAACTAAAAAAATAGTCTTTTTTTTCAAAAATTAACATTATATGCGAGTTTATATGTATTCTTAACTATTATATGACAAAAAAATGCATTAATAATAAAATATGCAAAAATATGCGCAAATAAATCGATGCCAATTCTCAGCAAAAAGGGTTAAAAAATAATTTATTCACTTATGGCCAATTTCAACAATTCTATTTAAATATCAATTTATATTCAGGTATGTTCTAGAAATCGAAATGAAGTGGATTTAAAATCGAGCAAATCTTAAAAACGACTCTGTAACGAAAGTACATAAAAATATATCTTTTATCTACTTCATTTTTAAAGTACGAATTAACTTTACAAGGATAACTCTTAAAAGAAAGAAAAGCTACGGTAATTTTGTAAATAATTTAACTTAAAATCTCGTTCGATTTCAATTTCACTTCATTTTGATTTCCAGAACATGCCCGATTAAAATATACAGGGGTGTTCTGGAAATCGAAAACGTAAAACGCAAGAATTTAAAAGCCTTTTTTTTAATAAGATTTTTGTAGTAAAAGAAATACAAATACAATACAATACAAATATTTCTTTATTAAACAGAATTCTATAAGGAAATTATAAAAAATTTGATTAAGAGTGTATTAAAAAGATTTCCAGAACACTCCTGATAGTTTTTCATATAATTCTATTTTTATTTGAAATGAAAAAAGAATTGTTGATAGATAGAATTGGTGAAAGAAATTGGGCCTACTAATGGCTTAAACGTTGGAGGAAAAACATAAATTTGCATGTAGTTTCACGCCCTATTCATATGTATAAAAAAGTAAACAAGTATGTAAAGGTTTTCAAAAAAAAATCGAAATTTTAATAATATAATAAAATATTATATAACTATGGTATAATAAGCATACTTAAATGATAAATTCTTTTCTTTTTTTTTGGGGTTAAAAAATACACTTAAAATGCAAAATAAATTAGAAAATTAAAGCGTATTGCGTGAACTTGGCCTTTAACAAATTAATCACTTTTCGAACATTTGGTTGAACAATCAAAAATTTAATTTCATTTATTATGCATACGTAAGAGTAATTCCTTTAAACTGTGGGCATCTTTTGATTTGGTATCTTTCAATAATTTATATTGATCCTCTAGGGATTTTAAAATGCGTGGCTATAAAAAAAGAGTTTTTAGGGTAACAGTTAACAAAAAAAAAAAAAAAAAAAACTTTGAACTCACCAAGTATTTAGGTTCTAAATGAGTTTCATGTTTTGTAGCTAAAAACCACAGATTAAGGGCCAATTGAGTAGTTTTCTCTTTAGATAAGTCAGCATAACGTACTATGCGCAAAAACAATTCTAAGGACAAAGTGGCTTGTAGCTTAAATTGTTGAGAGGATCCCAAAATACTTAACTGGTTTAAAATTTCCTCCACTACGAACCTGCATATATTATTAACTTCTGCCAGAAATTTTGGATCATGACCATACAATTCGTCATTGGAAACAACTAAAATTAATTTTAAAAATAGGTTAATTTCATTATAAAAATATGTAAGTAGCCAAAACTCACCTTCTGGTATATGATAGGGAAACTCCTCCAGATTCTGTACATACAACATATCCAAAGCATTTAAATAAATTTTTGTCGGCCCAGCCGTATTTATAGAAAATTGATATTTTTGTACTACATCTAGCATTAAATTAAAAAGATATAACACTCCCCTTTCTGGACTATCTGGCACTAGTACTAATGTTGCCAACATATTACAAAGATATGAAACCAAATACGAATCCATACTTTTGGCTTTGCCATCGATTTCTATAGAGTTTGGTAGTTCAGTTACTAAGTTTAAAGCTTCTTCGAAGCAAGCATCCGCTTGTCCTAAACATTGATTTACTAAGGCCACTTGACCGCTTAACAGATACAAGTCCATTTGTTGCTGCACCGACGTAATGCTGGGTATAGTGATGAAACAGAACGCTATACATGCCTTAACAAAACCTTGTGTTTTACGGGAATGTTTATTTTGAACAATTTGACATGTTTCCATTGCCAGTTTATTGACACTTTGAACGAGAGTATTGAAAACAGCATCAAGATTGGAAAATGACCCACGGGCTTCTACATAAAAACTTAATTGTTTTTCGAAATCTCGACCGTAATAAACTTTTCTTATAAAGTGACAGATTAATTGTGAAATTTGTCGTCGTTCGTCTTCAACGGTGAGGGCACTAGAAAAGTAGTTTTTAATGAAAATTTGAACAGAAAGAAAGTATTTTGGTAAAAGAGTAACGCTTTTTTTAACAAACTAAATTTTTGGTGTGACTTCTTTGTAAAAAAGTGAATTAATGGTAAAAAGGGACTTTTAGAATAAAGTGACTTTGGCGTTCAAAAAGAGAACTTTTTTGTTCAAAAAGTTAAAATGGTCGAAGTCTAACTACTTTTTTGTTGTAAAAAATAGACTTCGATGAAAAGATTAACTGCCGTATTCATAAAAATAAAATAGATTTCAAACTTTTCCTTATAATATTTTCCTTAAAATAGATTTCATATTCAATTTAGTTTTTTAAGAATACGGCAGTAAAAAGGTAAGCTTTTAATAAAAAGTCATCTTTTGAAAAATACTTTTTTTTTGCGAAAAATCCGACAGTTTTGTTAATTAAAATCCGAATTTGTTGGTAATAGAAGACATACTTACTTAACTGAATCATTTAGTATTTTACCAACATACATTAAGGCATTTATGACAACTGCATCGTAAGTAAATTCCTTGCTATTGCGTTTATAAATATCTAAAATATATTTACATGCTTCAACTTTAGTTGATTCTTTTTGAAATAAATCTAAAAATGGCAAAAAGTTTTCCTGAAATAAAAATTTATCTAAAATTAATATTTAACAACAACATTAAAATATAACTATGTTTTATACCTGCACCAAAAGCAATTCAATGTTTTTCTGATGCTGTAAGATTTTATCCAATATATTGCGCAATTGTTGTTGATGTTTATCGCCAAATTTCGTAATTGAAACCCGAAAATGTATTTCGCCCAAAAAACGATTAAGTTCAGTAACCTGTAATGAATTATGGTAAAAATACTAGGTAAAATTAAATGACTGATTAATTACCGGAAAATTTGAGGCGACAAATTGTGTCCAAGACTCAACACATGTTATATATTCAATTGGATCCGTAAATGTATTTATAGTTATAAATGATTCTTGCAGAAAGGCATTACGTTGCTCAAATAAAGGATTACAGCTACTCATGCTGGAGCCCAGGGCTTTAAAAAGTTGTGATTTTGATATTCCTTCTGTGTTAGATGAAGTCAAAACATTAACGAATTCAAAAGCATTTGAAGCAATAAATTCTGGTTGAAAAGTTTGTAAAATGGCTATCAATATGGTGCCGCTAAATAATTCAGTGTTTGTTTAATTTTAAATTTATTTAAGAATGTTTTATGACGATTATAAAACTCACTTGTTTTTCAAATTTTGAACATCTTTCAAAATATCCTCCGTATAAAGATTATTTTTATGCACAAGTGCTTGTAGTATAAAATTCATAGCTGGTCCATAGAGACTTAAATAAACAGACATATCTACTCTTTGGCGATTTAATTCGGAACGTATTGAGCCACTAAAAGCCTTTGTTAAAAAGTAAAGTATAAACTTATTGTTTTACATTTTGATTAATAAATTACGTTACCGTTTGATAAACCGACAAAAAATCTTTAAAATTATTTTGTATATAAGTCTTACTGGGCGTTAATAAAACTCCTACGCGCACTAAATAGCAACGGGCAAAGGTAGCAACTAAAGGATCTCCAATACCACGTATCATTTGGGTTAAACGTTGTAAGGCATCATCATAACTAAAAAAAACAATTTTTATTTTGACAACATGTATATAAAGAAAAATGTCAAGCCGTAACTTTAGTACTTACTTTTCATTTAAGAATTCATAACATTTCAGAATAGCTATTTCTACATATAATCTAGGCAGCAGTTCTCTTATAGATGCTATTTTGAAAAACCAATTAAGGCAAGTATCTCGAGCACTAGCTGCATTAGCAGCACGTATGGATCTAAAACACAATTAGCATTATAAATATTTTAACATCTCAAATTTTCTTACTCTGGGCCTGACAAAGTCTTCTGTTTTAATCTATCATAAACTAATTTTCCAAAAATATCCAAAATATCTGTGATCAACACAAATTGACTGGGGTAAAATGGCAACACTGATGTATCCGCCAAAATCTTAGAACATTGAATGGCAATTTTTAAAGCTTTTACTCTTTGATCATTATGCCAAGATTGCACCAATTCATGATTGAGTTGTTCAATACGTTGTATATATTCTTGTTGAGTCAAATCCATCATGTGACGCATGGATCCATCCTCAAAATCATCTAATTGTTCTAAACGAAATTTTACCTTATCGGAGACCACGGTTTGGACTTTTACTGGTTAGAATAAAGGTATAGATAGGTACGCGAGTATAGGTATTAGCCTTAAAATTTACTTACTTGCATCTGTTCCAGGTAGAGCTTGTGCGGAAGTTGTTAAAAAACTTGTGGATATTGAAAGTTTCTCTGATGTTGTGAATTTATTTAATATGGACAAACGCTTTGAATTCCAATTTAATAACTCATCGGCCAGAATATCTTTTTCACGTTTATTGGCTTTGATTTTTTTGTATGACTCCTAAATTTGAAAGTTTAAGAAAAACTTGTGTGAAGTCTCATTTACAAAATTTAAGTTTTTGTGATATGTAAGGCTTTAGTGTTTTTTTTTTGTTTGGAAAAATGTTTGTTGTTAAAAAGCTTTTAGTAAAATATTTTGGCCTTATTACGAGAGTCGTTGTCGTGGTTAAAGTCGCAGTCGTTTGAAATTTTTGTAGATGTAAATTAAAATTTAGTACAATGAAAGTTTTTGTTATATGTGTCTTTTACGGCAATTAATACCAATAATACCAATTTTTAAAAAAACTTATTTTTGACTACTACAACGGCGCTCACAATAAGGCCGAATGACTCTTATTTTTTAATGAAAAAATTACTTTTTATAAGGAAACATAATTAGAGTGAAAGTGAAATACAAATATTTTATTTTATATATGGGCGCTTCCACAGAAAAGTTTTCTTTTTGTAATGTTATGCCAACATCTTGTTCAAATTTTTCCTCTAACTATTGTAAAGCTCTTAACCCCAAATACAATAATGTAAATAATATATATATTTTTCTTTAAAAAACAATTTAAAATACTTGGTGGCGTAACGTGACAAAAAATAGAATTTTCTGTGGAAATGCCCATAGTATTGAGTATGTACTTCATACTTTAAGAAAAACAACGTTCATTTTAATTTCCAGAACGTGACTGTTAGTTAATTGACATTTTTATGGGAAACCCCATTTTTTTTTAGCGAAAAAGTAACTTTTCAGTGAAAAAACAAAATAAAAATTATACCTATATGGTGGTAGAAGATGTAAAAAGAAAAAGAAATTATTAAATGGAAAAAGAACAAATATGTTCCAAAAAGTGAAATAAATCTGACGGAAATAGTGAATATTTAGTGAAAGTCACATTTTAATGAAAAATCACATTTTAGTGATTAATATTTAGTCATAATAGTAAAACAAGCATATCGCAACTGTTATGCCTTTAATGTAAAATTAAAAATTGTTTTGCTTTTATTTTTAAATCTCGAGGTAATACAATATTGTTGAACAAGTGCGATATGTATGTATGTATTTTAGTATAATGTGACTTTCAGGTACTATTTTTGAAAAGTTCCAAATTCTGTATTTTAAAAAAATTATAAATATGTAGGCAAAACTGCAGTTTACGGTTCACAAAAAAAAAAAAAAAAAAAAAAAAAATTGGACACCCTCTGGAATTAAAAAAGAAAAAATAAACCAAATTAAACATTAAGGGTCCGCGGGACTTCTGAATCCAAAAAAACCGCTCCCCCCATTTAGCGATATGTGTGGGCACTCAAATTAAAGGCAATTATGCAAGAAAAACGAAAATAATAATGCGCCAAAAAGAGCCCTCCTCGCACTTATATCTTTGTTATATTATATCAAATTAGAGGTAATTTGCTCACGATTGTAAATATTTTTTTTATTTGTTTAATTTATTGTACCTAATTATTGCTCTTTTTGCCGCATTATTATTTTCGTTTTTCTTGCATAATTGCCTTTAATTTGAGTGCCCACACATATCGCTAAATGGGGGGGGGAGCGGTTTTTTTTAGATTCAGAAGTCCCTCGGACCCTTAACTTTTAATTTGGTTTATTTTTTCTTTTTTAATTCCAGAGGGTGTCCAATTTTTTTTTTTTACCACTAAGTGAGAGGGGAAGTTTTTGGATTCAGGGGGCCCAACTGCCTCAGCCCCCTTTATGTTTAATTTTGGATTTTTTCTTTTTTAACTTTCAATTGGGTGGCGTTTTTTTTTTAAATTTTGGGTGCCCGTAAACTGCAGTTTAGCCATCCTTTTTAATGAAGTATGTATGTTAAAATTAAGCCCTCATATTAAAATGGCATATCGTCGGTCACAGGTTGACAACTCTTAACATGTTTTTTTGTACTTTTCAGGACACCAAAAAAAAAAAAACGTTATTACTCCGTTACTAAGCCGTGTTGGAAGTAAATAAAAAAAAAAAACCAAAATTAGTTGGAGATATTTATTGTAAGATGGTGTAAAGAAAACAAAGGTATTGAAATAATTTCAGATTAAAAAAAAATTAAAATAAATAATACGAGTTCACAATTTCAAAAAATTTAAAAGTCAGTTAAGAGTTGTAAGTAGCCTATCAAATTGTTCAAAAGTTCTACTTACATACTCCGATGCCATTTTCGACAAAGGATCCATTAATTCTTCCTCTTGTTTAGCAAACTGTGTTAAAGGGTCTATACCATCCAAAGTTTGCAATAAAGGTTCTGCCAATATTGACATACTTGATGATCTGCTACTTGTATTACTGCCCATACTAGATGGCCTGGTGCCCTTACTATCTACGACTGTAACAGTGGGCAATTTAAGGGGATGTTCATAGGTTCGATATCCCTGTAATTGATTTTTAGTCACCTCATATAAACGAGGCACACACACCCTAATTGAAAAAATGTCGTTTAATTTTATTTCCTTGTAAATATTTATTGTTTATTACCAGTCACTAGCCATTTTTATTACTTTCAGTGCTAGTTGTTTTAAAAATTCTATACAAACGATAAATTAAACAAATAAAACAAAGTTTTCTTCAATTTTCCATAATTGTTGTTTACGTTAGAGCTGCAAAGCAATTGATAGTACTATCGGTAGATTTATATATCGATAGGTTTTTACCACAATCGATACTATCGGAAAATTTTAAAAGTAACAACAAAGTTGATTAAATGCAGTCAACGAAACATTTTTAACAAGCAGTGCAAACGCTTTTTTAATCCTGTGTCAAAATGCAAAAATGACTTGTGTTGACTTAACCTAAATTTAATGGCACCTTTGAGATCTTCAAGTTCAAAAGTACACATTACATAGCAACTTTAACCCGAATTCTCCTGGTTTATGAAATAATCATTCGATTGTTATAAAATTTGATTCACTGCATGTCTAGGATACCATTACTATATATTTGAAAAGAGAACTGGCATATCGGGTTCAGTTTCGAGAAAATAAGTGTATTCATATGACGACGCTATTAAAATAAAGGTGCAAACATTTCCATATTTTATTCGTTTTAGAAATTTTATTTCTTCTGCAGTCTTTTTTGTTTTTAATAGTTATAATGAAATTTAAATTGAATATGATGCACGAAGCAATCAATACACCAACCATTATATTTTTAAATTTTTTGGTACTCCGTCCTAACAGTTGACTTTTATTTATCAACAGCACATCGTCTCAGGTTATTATTTTTTGTTATTTTTTTGCACATAGTACATATCGCACTGGTACCTCTATAGAGAGTCAAATCAAAAGTGTTCAATTTTCACTTTTTGCAAAAAATCGATGTTCTCTAGTAAAAAAAATGCAATTGTATACCCCTTTGTGATATAATATTACATAGAAAGAGAAAACAGTTTTTTGTATCAACTGAAATTTTATAAATTTTGAGTTAACCCCTTTAAGAGGAACGAGTGCGATATATTCATCATATCTCATGGAATCAGCCCCATTCTGGGAATTCGATATTCTCCCCGGACCTTTTGGAAAACGAGTCTCTGACAAAAGATATTATATTGCTAAGTCTCTTCGGAAACTCTTTTGCTTCAGTTTAGGATTATGCTGTCTCTCTAAAAGCCAAGCATTTTGTACTGACATATCTAGCATAAATAATGACCACCACCATATTTTGCTTCAAATAGATATGCGATCACCTACTTACAAAAATATCATCTCTTTGAAATTTTGCTATCGCGGACTCTCTAAAACCTCCTTCTTTCTTGAACACATTTACATACAAAAAACAAAAATTTTTACCTAAGCGACTGCTTCTTATGGTCCCAGTGCAACTGAAGCCTCTTTTTCTCATATCTTTAAGTAAAGAAAGTGTTGTAAATAAATTAAAGCAAAAGAAATGGTGAGGTAGCACCGACTTTGATAAGGGGTCACATAGTACTCGTTGTATCCTAGTGTCGTCATTTGACGACAACCAAATATATTCACAAAAAAATTATTGAAGCTGCCATTGTTTTTGTTATTAAATGAGGACGCTAGGAGAATTCGGGTTAACATTAGGAATGATGAGAAATAAAAAGTGATGATTATATTAGAAAAGAAGTACATTTTTGAAAAAACCACATTTAAAACTTAAAAAATATACTGCCTTCGCAATTGATTTGGGCCTTTTTCACACGTCACTTTTTACATATCTGTGTGTAATCTGTGCCCATATAAACTACAGATGAAACTGAAATTTAAAGTGAATATGCTGGTCTTTTTTACCTGAAAACCTTTTTCTGTAAATTTATCATTATTTTTTCTTTCACTACCCTGTCAGAAGAAGTGGCACATCAAAAACATTTCGATAGCTTCGATAGTTTTTAAGCTAACTATCTAAGCTATCGATTGGGCCAACTATCGACAGTCTTGCAGCTCTAGTTTAAGTTCAGATATTTAAACAGCTGATACCAAGTGTTGCGATGTTAGCGTTTTAAGATGGTGGGGAAGCGACACTATATCTCTGCGGTAAGTAATTATTTACAGTTGGCAGTTCTATTAGTAACGTATTGATAAGTTTAAATTAATTTATTGGTTAGTTTTAGTAACATTTTACTTTTTATGTAAAATGTTAAGTTTTTTAAATAACAATATCTGTGGCATTAAGGAAAAGTGCTTAAGGCGACTTAAGCTAAATTTGAGTTAGTGGCATCTTTGCAGTCTCCATGTTCAAAAGTACCCATGACTAAAGTTTTATTTAATTTGCACGATTTTTTTTAGGAAGTTATAGAAAAGTTATAAAAGTTTATTATTTCGTTTGTACTTCCTATAATATTAAACTAAGACCCTATAAAGTATATATGTATATGTATTCTGGACCATTTTAAGCAGCGAAGTTGATTTAACGACCTACGTCTGCTCGTCTGACCGCCTGAACGTCTGTCCATTGAAATGGGATTTGCGAACACCCCAGAGATGATAGGGACTAGGATGTTATATATTTATTCCGAAATTGCTTGCTATTGCAATTCAGCCAGATCGATTTTCAAATGGGTGAGATATGAGCAAAAAACCACGACTGCCTCTAATTTTACAGAAAATTTCCTTGTTGTTTTTTTATGTGTTACTGAAGAACGGTAAGAGCCAAAGTTTTCAAATACGGTACAAGCATTTTGGTTATCAGTACACAATATCCGACAAAATGTTGGCGGGATTGAAGAAATTGGCTCGGCGTGAAATATATTAATTTTAATCTAAATAACGGTAAGAGAAAATTTTTTCCAAATTCGGTACACAAAGCTGGATTATTAATAAACAACCTTTCTAAAAAAAAATGGATGGGATTGGACAAGTAGGCGTGGCACCTCCCGTACAAAGACACTAAGATTTCTGTATATCTCACGGAACAAAACGCAACATCCTACAAAATGTGGGCGGGATCGAAGAAGTGGGCGTAGCACAAAATAATCGAACTATGGTAGAGTTTATAAGATTAAACATAGCCGAATATAGCGCTCATAGTCTTTTTCTTATTAGAGAGTGATTGAGTGAAGATGTGGAAAGCATGTGGAACTAATTTAAGTACAATTGAAATTCACGTCTGCCAGATTTGACGATTTATCGTCATTTTGACGATTTTGGGGTCCAAAAATGGCCTATTGACGATTTATGCCCTGTTGGTCTTTAAATGTTGAACAAGATCATTTCAGCTTTAAAACTTGACCAAACATACGATTATATGTTGTAATAAAACTTTGCTTAAATAAAACTAATTAAAAATTCTTATTTAGTATTTCTCCGCGAGCATATATTTAAATTTTTTTTTTGGGAATATTTGGATGCATATTTGAAAAGTTTTTGGTCATATTTAAACTTTCCCTGAGTATGATATCTCGATGACTGAATTTTAAATGATCAACTTCGCACCTGAAACCAATGCAGAACATTTTTAAATTTGTACAACAATTGTTCCAAACGAGCGAATATATAGTGGTGCGGGACATTTTTACACAACGTATCGCAATAGGCTTGAAGGACAAAAGGCTTTAAAACTTTTATTTTGAAGAGCAATATTGCTCTACTGAGATTTGATTATTAATTTAACATGATAGGAACAAATAAGTCTTTATCTTTTAATACCCTCCACCACTGATGGTGAATGTAGGTATACTAACTTTGTAATTCCCTGTGAAACTATTTTAATATTTATCTAAGACCTCATAAAGTATACATATTCTGGATCTTTGAGTCATTCTTAGTCGATTAAGCCATATCCGTCAGTCTTTCATTCTCTTGAATATACTCTTACTTTCGAAAAACTCAAAAGAAAATAACAATATTGATGAAAACGATACATATAATTGACCGTGGGAGAAGCATGGATACTCCAAACCAATTCAACATAATGGCAATATTTGCGACTTATTGTCATATCAAACGCCTTTTGAAAGCAATTGGTGGATTTTGTGGAAAACTCGGAATACGCGGAATGAAAAATCCTAATTTTCCCCTGGTTAGGCCCTTCAAGTTCATATATTTTATACTCCCTGCACTCAAAAATATTATGTAGGTAAAATCAACCTAAAATGAAATATAAAACAAATGAAAATTTATGTAAAACCCGGTCAACTCATTTTTCCTTTAAATCAGACTAAAAATCAGTTTATTTTTAAATTTTAAAAAACAACTCAGTAATTACAGTAAAAATTACTGTTTTTATCATTTGTTTTGAAATTTTAACTATCGAAAAAAGCAAACTACAATTTCCGTAAAAATTACTGATTTTAACTTTTGTTTTTAAATTTTAACTATCAAAAAAACAAACTAAAATTTCCGTAAAAATGACTGATTTTAACTTTTGTTTTTAAATTTTACAGATAAAAAAACAAACTACAATTTCCGTAAAAACTACTGATTATAACTTTTGTTCTGAAAATTTAACTATCAAAAAAATAACCTACAATTTCCGTAAAAATTACTGATTTTCACATTTGTTTCTAATTTTTAACTATAACAAAACAAAACAAGTTTTTTAACAAAAATAATTTATTATTTTTAGTTATAGCTAAAAGTTTATTTACAAAAGATTCTATGGTAAATTATGGAGTAATCCCAAAATTCTGAAGACTGATTTAGGGTATTACCAAATTTTATTAGAATAAATTACAATACAGCAGTGTAATTTGTTTTAGCGTTAACAGTAAATTTCACAAATTTGCATGATATTTTTTCTGTGATGGTTTTAGGCGAATTAAATTATTTTCCCAAAGTGGGCATTATTTGGTTTTAGGCGCAATAAACTGTTTGGCGAGAGTAGGGTTTATATGGGCCCTAGGGTAAATAAATTATGGACCAATCTTTACGAAATTTGGCAGTGTGATTTCTCGTCCTGTAAAACTAAACGGTTTTCTAAACGGTTTTCCGGGAGTAGGGTTTATATGGGACTCAGTGTAAATTATGGACCGATCTTCAAAAAAATTTACAGTGTGATTTCTGGTCCTATAAAACTCTGACGTACCACATATTAGTATGCTAGCGTAATTTATTGCGGTTTTAGGCGTACTAAACTGTTTTTCGCGAGAAGGGTTTATATGGGGCCTATGGTCAATTATGGACCGATCTTCACGAAATTTAGCAGTATAATTTTTATAAAGTGAATTCGTGCAAAATTGTATGTCATTCCGTGCATTATTCCACCATTTATGTTAGTTTTTGTATAAAAATTATCAATATTTTTAGGGTGGTGGTTCCACATTTTGATTAATAGTTCTGATCCTACTGAACCGATGTTGCTGGATTTCAATCCCAAACTGCTTAGGATAACTACAAGCAATTAGAGGCTAAGTTTGTTCATTTTTTTGCTTTTTTCGAAAGTTAGCGTGTTTTCAACAGCCGGACAGACAGACGGACATGGCTAAATCGACTTAGAATTACTCAGGGAGCCAGAATATATATACTTTATGGGGTCTTAGATGTATTATATAAAAGGTACCAAGAGTACGAATTTTTACCCTGTTATTCCCATTTAAGTAAGCATTTTTGAAACCAATATCCCTGGTGGTAGTTTAAACCAAAATATATATACATGCACTTTTAAAAATTTTCAGTTTAAATGGAGTTAATCAACATGTAGCTGAAATTCTCCTTTTTCCCAATTAAAGGACGATTACCGATTTTTTTTGTGACATGCCGATGTAGCTATAGAAATTCGAACGAAAAAAAATTTTGGATTTAAGATGAAGGTTTACTTCAAAAAAATCGGTTCCAGTTTTCCCATTTTTGAACAGTTCCTAAAAAAATGTAGCATATAGTAATTTCGCTATAACATTCTATCTTTGAACCAAGTTTCATCATAATCGATGTAGCCGCTTGAGCCTGGTTGTGGAACAAAATAGAAACTAAAATACATGTTTGGCATCTTGAAATCTATTTATCGCTCACATGCGGTGATGCCATATTCGAAGCGTTATAACTACGCAAATTAATCTTTATTTATTTATATTCTGGGCACAGATTCGGATTCAGCGATTTATGCCAGAAGCATAAATCGGTTATATAATAACGTTAATATCATTAAATTTGGCTCCACTTAGCTAGAACAGCTATGGCTAGAAGTTATGATGATTGGTTGGTTCATAATTTACCTGAGCTCCCATAAAAAGTCAATATTCGAAAAACAATTTAATATGCCTAAAATCGTAATAAATAAAAATGGATAATATTCCTCAATAATTGACTATAGCTCTAATTTAAAGCAGAGTTTCAACACATTTTTTAAATAAACCTATAATATTATCGTAATTTTTGGTGAATTGGATAATTGGTTTTGGGGATATCTAACTCTATTAAAACACTTTTATATGTCAAGCAGTAATAAATATTTATTTATTTTTATAAACATAATTTTTTTTTGTTGTACAGCAAAGACAATTTTTTTTAATTTATTTTTATTTTACAAAAATATTACATTATTAATAATTTTTGTTACATTTTTATTAAAATGTTTAATAATTATTATAAATTTGTGTACATAATTTGTTTAAAAAAGAAATTCTTAAAAAATAATTTATACAGTCTTAAAATTACACAAAATTTTAATTATTAATTCACAAAAATTACTTTGTTTAATTCATAACTTGGGCCAAATATGAGTTTAATCAAGGCGAACTTACTACAGGTGAACCTAACAGCCCTTCTGATTACTTTTTTTTAGCTTTATTATTGTTGGATGTCAAATTTTTTTTTATTATTTTTCTCTTTCTGTTTGACATTGTACAATGCTTTTACAAAAACAAATTGCTTGTGTTTTTTGTAGGAGTTGTACTCGTTGTAGTAAAGAGATAACCTGTAATGAATTCGCCTTGAGTCTAATTTTTTTAAATATTTTTTTCATTATTACAAATTTTTAAAGTTTTTATTTCGACATAAGGAAAACAAAAGTAAATTTAATAAATTTTGTTTTAGTTTGTAAATTTAGTTACAATATTTATAAGCGATTCATATGATTCATTTTGAAAGTTGCACATTTAAGGGTTGTGAACAACCTCGTTTATCTTACTCTCAATATAATACACACATACATATATAATTACATTAAAATACTAATAATATAATAAAGTGACATAGATTTTTTTAGACTTGTATTGGTTATAATTAGTTGTTTTAATTTATTTAATTTTTTTTTTCTTTAATAAAAGTTAATAAATGTAACAACTTTTTGGTTAAATTTTTAAAAAATTTTGATTAGATGACATACAGAAATTTTGTGGTTAATTTATTTCTTAAACTAAATTTTGTGTTATTGCAGCGGAAATTAAAAAAATTTAGTTACAATTTCTAAAATTATTAAGCCACATTTAAGCATGGCACAATTACCGTTATTTTGTTATAAACTCAAATCACATACACATAAATTTTATAATTAAGAAGTATTGTTTTTTAACACTTACATTTTTTAAAAGAATATTTTTACAAAGTTATTTATTAATAATGCACACTAGGACAAGTTGAAAGTTGGGGTGGTAAAAAAATTTATAACTTCTTGTTAACTTACATTTTTTTAATTCTAGCCAAAGGGTGGTTATATTTTTACAGTAAAAAATATTAGCTTTGAATAATTTGAATATTTACTAAAACGGCTAACTCAATTCAGTTTTAAACAGTACTGGGTGGGCAACACACATACTATGATATTTACAACTGTGTGTGTAAAGTAGCAAACATTTAACTTGATTTTCTTTAGCAAAGTAACAGCCATACCTAAACAAGAGCGGTAGCAATGCTTTGCAATTAGAAATCCGAGAGTGTGTTTAAATTTGACAGCGCGCTTAATAGTCAAGTTGACAGCTATTGTTAATAAATGATAAGCTATTTTAAAGTCAATCCAGCGGTTTTATCTATATTTTTTTTTCTATTATGTGGGTTTTTATTGAACAAGGAAGTTAATACAACTGTTCGTGACACAACATTAACGCTGTTGTTTAGGTTTGTCCTATCATCGTAAAAGCTAAAAGGAAGAAAACGTTATTTTTTTTGGTTATTTAGGTTTAGGTATGGCTGTTACAGAACGAGAACAAGGAGAATATTTTACATTGTACGAGTGTCGACGTCGCACAAACAGAATTTGCTACATCTTTTAAAAAGCTTTTGCAATTTGTTTAAAGGCTATTACCTCTTTCTTTAATTTGTTTACCTATTTCATTCAGAAAAGTGTTTTATTAAGGTATTTACCTAGAAAACTTAAAAAAATACTAGCCCTATTCACAATCTTGTGCACTTGAAATTGCAAATTTATGCAATTGTTAATAATTTCTATTAACTGTGAATGTCCTCTTTGGCTTAGTTTACAATTGGGGGATTCAGAAAGTATGCTATCAAGTCATATTGTCGTAATATCGTTATATTTTACAATAGTTAAAAAAAATTTTTGTTTTTTTTTTCAACAAAAAAGTTTTCATATAACAAGATTTTTATGATGTGTGGTTGTGTCATAGCTACACAGTAGTAAATTATTTCTTTCATACATACTTGAGTCAGGCATTACAACACTCAATATGCTATTTTCGCACAAACCGGCTATTCTGAAGTTTAATATTTATAATTGTTTATTTTTTTGTCAGTTTACTGAAATTTGAAATAGCACACTCAATTATAAGAAGTGGCCCACAAAATTCATATTTCTTCTTATTATTATTTAATTATTTAATGACTTTATCCTTGTGAATCCCCCAAATGTTCGTTGCAAAACACGAAATTTACAGCTGATTGATAATTGGTTCTTTGAGTGTCAGCTGCCGGTTGGCAATTAAGTGTTTGTATACGTCTAGTAAATACGTAGTATAAACTATTGGTTTTAAGTGTTGCACATTAACAAAATAGTATCAAGTGCATCTCTGTATATTTTGTTGGTGTAAAGTAAAAATATAGTATACCATTTTGCAAATGCTACGATGGAAGCCCATTTGCAGAATATGTACTGTGAATACGGCTATTATTTAAATTCTATAAAGTAAAACTTTTTTAAAAAGTTCTTAACATCTTATGAAATGTAAGTACAAAAAACTTCATAATAAAGCTTTATCTAAATATTCCCGTATATAGTATTTTATTTACAAAAAGCTTAGCGGAAAAAGCTTTTTATTTAAGTTTTATTAAAATAATTTAAAGGTAAGGCTTTTAATATCCTTGTCACACTTATCCCATTGTGCATTACTATTAACAAATACACAATTATTATGTATATATGTATGTACATGTTTTTTTAATACCATTATTAATATATAAAAAAATCCACAAGTATTTTTAAAATAAATCAACAAATTATTGGATCTAAATACTACAAACATAGCAACAACAAGAAACAGCTGATTTCCACCATCATCATCATCATTATTATTATGATCACTTGTTTTTGTTTTTTAACAGCAGCAACCTAATAAATCAAATCAAGAAAAAAATAAAGAAAAAAGTTAATTAATTAAATAAATATTTTTGATTTAAAATGTGTTTTTTCAAATATTTACTAATTGCTTAAAATGCTTAAAAAAATGTAGAAAACCTTTTAAAGCCACACTTTTATTTGGTTACAGTAGAGTCTTAATTGGTTTTTGTTTCAGCTTCAAACAACAAATATCCAAATCACACCACTTGCACCGTTGCAAAGGCACTGAAAGTCACTTTTTTGGGAAATTCGGGACCAGGAGAGCCACGTGTCTTTATAACCGGTTTCAGGGGAGTTCTAGGCTTCAGCGACAACAGACCAGCAGAGGCGGCCAGTTCCTTTAAACGTTGTGAAAATCCATGGGAATTTGATGAACCATCCGAATTACTGGTTATTACAGCAACACCATCGACCACATCGCCATTTAGGGTTTGAGCACTAGGCACTGTATTTACGGTAGTGGCCGGATGTAAACGATAGACCTGACCGTTGTTTGCAGGATAAAGAAGACTAGCATTATTTACGGTAGATTGTGGAGCATTTGTGTAGCTGAAAAAAGAGAAAAGGGGTGTAAATTAATTTTAGGATTATATTTAAAATATCTATGTATTATTTTTTACAAAATATTTATTTAAGATATTTGCTGTTGCAGAAATCACATGTGTGTTTATTTACTGTTTTGTGTTTATATGTATGTAAATATTGTTTTTCAGCTAAAATTTAAAGGTTTTCGTTCTTCATAAGTGTTGTTTAATGTGTTAACTTATCAAGGTGTTAAAATTTTTATTGTTTTTTATTCATCAGTGCTAAGTGTTAAGATAGATTTCGATAAAATCTGTTGCCTAGTCCGGCAGTATACTATAAGGAATAATAATAACTTCTTTTAAGGGGACATGCCCCTTGTACGGACACATTTAATTGACCCCTTCGGTGTTTGGTTATGAGAGATTTTACTATAAACATAATCCCTAAAAATTATTTAATACTGTTTTCTAGTTTGAAAATAAATTTCGAAAATCTCTACAAGTGACTAATAATAAAGCAAGTTTTGCGCCAAAAACTTACTTTAACTAACTCATATTTATTTCTAAATACCTATCTATGTAAATAATTAGACAAAAATTCCTCATACATCATTTTAATAATAAAAATCTTTTCTAGTTTAAAACCGGCCTACTTAATTTAAGATGTTTATTCGAACAACGAAGTGCTAAGAGTAATTTATATTCAGTTTGTCGTTTCATTTGTAACACATTAAAAAACAGTTACACAAACTTTTAAAGCTTTATGGGATCTAGAAATTTATAAAATTCTTAGCTTAAAAATACCTTTAAAACGCATTAAAGCGGATGTAAGACGGTCATACTTGATGAAAATTATGTTACTTGCGTAATAGTGGATAATTCGTGTTTGACAGTTTGGTGTGATGGTTCTCAAATTTTTTTTTTAATTTTGTACTAAAGGCCTGCACAAATCCATTTCAAAACAAATTCAAACCATTGAAAATGTTCCAATTTCTATACTGCAGTGTCGCTGTCACAAACAAATACCGAAAAGAAAGTGTAGACAACCAATTCACGTAAGTGTATGAAAGAGAAGAACCAAAAAACAAATGATTCACTATAGTGAAAGTCGTGATATAAAATATACTCTCAAAATTTAAAAAGGGAATAAAAAATATACGCAACAATGAAAGTGGGAATAAAAAATACACACATTCTTTGCTTTTTTTATGAGTTTGGGATAAGTGTGTACGAAATATTTTGTATCTTAATTTTTTTGATAATATTGCAACAACTTTGTAAAATATTTCTTTATATTCGTACGCTCCACACGACTCACAAGTTAACATAAAGCATTCTTTGTATGCGTCCGCTACAAACGACATATAAGTAAACATCACAAATTCTGGGAGTATAGGCAACCATATTTAGCAGTATTGAATGGTTTTGAAAGAAACAAGTACTGTGCATTCAAAGCAATTCTTCTACCCGCACAATACTATTTAAATTAGGTGACGAACAGTAACTAATAACATCTGTCATTGTGGTTGTACACAAACGTTTTGCACACACTTGTGATTGTTTTGTTGCATGTTTGATTTTTAAATACATTTATGCAGGTCTTAATTTTGTGTATGCCATCATACTAGTGTTTTAGGGATTCAGCAAATTCCGAATCCCGGGATTTTAATTTTTCAATCCCGAAATCGTTAAATTAATTTTTTTGTTTTACTTTTTTTATAAAAAAAAAAAAAAAATCATTCCCTTGAGATGATAGGGAACACAATATTTTTCTTTTATATTTGTTTTAATAGACCCGCTAACAATGCCATTGAAAACGAAAGAAGAAAGTTAAACTTTGTCATCCTTTTTAAGCGTGTCCAACAATTATTAAGAAATTTAAATGTGAGAAGTGCTAAAAATAATTAAAGAAGAAAATTAATCAAAGATATAAATGACTTTTGAAATGCAATAAACAAAAAGAAAAACCAAAAGTTCCGTGTGGTTTTATTATCTAATCGATTCCACTGGTGCACCAAATGCAAATTTTAAACTTTACACTTTATAGGTTAAGGCTTATTAAAGTGTTTTCAGAGAGTGGGCATGGGACCTAAGGTAATTCATGGGGCGATTTCACGAAATTAAGTAGGGTAAATTATACACTACATAATTCTTACCATCAGTGTGTTTTTGTTAAAATAAGATTTTTTATGGTTAAATAAAACAATTGATTTTGTTTATTAATTTCGAATTCAAATTTGAATTATTCATCTTAATTCATTTAATAAAAATTTTAATAGAATCTTACAAATAAATCAATTGCTAGTTTGCTCTATTCAATTACTATATCAATTATTTTTTATTAAGTTTAAAACAACTGACCTAATTGAGTTAAATATAGATTTTATATTAATTATTTGTAAATTGAATCAATTTGCGCATTGTTGGAAATCGTACGTTGTTCTTTTTATCAAATTTTTAATTAAATTAATCATTAATTAAGAAAAAAAATTAAAATTTTTAATTTTTACAAATTTTAGTTATCAATATAATCTTAAAAAAACTTTGTAATATGAAGTGAATTATAAAACTTTTGTATGATAACCTCTTTTAAAGACTTTTTTTAATAAATATTTATAAAAAGCATTTATCTTTTGACTTTCAAAAATCCCGAATCCTGTATCCAGAATCCCGAAAAATCGCGATATCCCGAAAAATCCTGGGATTCCGGAATTTGATTTTTTGAAATCCTGAATCCCAGGATTTGCGAAAACCAGTCCCTATTGTCATCCCTAGTTTTTGCTATATGTTTTAAAATAATTTATTATTGTTGTATACTTTTATATCTTTTGTTGAACATTTAATTGTTTAAACCAACCATATTTAAAATTATAAAGGAGGTAAATATTTTGTGGTTAAATACTAACAATATTTCATAATCCGTGATAATAGTTATGTTTAAAATAACAATAGTTTGTTTGTGGCCATTGCGGGTACCAAAACATTTTTTGTTTTAACATTTAGTTTAGGCTATTTTCCTTGGGTAGCCATCCTGAAGACAGCTCACTTGGGACCTTAAGATACCCAGCACCATTGACGTACCCATTAAAAACTTCGCTTACTTTTTCACTCATAATTTAGTGGCTTTCTTCTATAACTACAGCTTTAACTACTTTTTTAACTATTTATTTTCCAGATGTATGTAATTAAAAAATAATGACCAACTTTTGAATGCGTTTATTTTGGTACTTCCCTTGTAAAATTCATTGGTTCTTTTAGTAGAATTGTAAGTAGTCTTTTTGCTTTTTCCTGATTGTTCAACACATTATCTTGTAGGGCAGTTACTCAATAGGCGTCACTGCAGAATTTAACCAATTTATCTTCCTTATGAAAAGAAGAAGGAACCTCAGTGCTATCTTAGATAGTTCATCCAAACAGGCAAACAGGCATCTCTCCCTTATGTCCTCACACAGAAAATAAAACACAGTTTCCTCTTTCTCATCGTCTTGACAACTTCTACATAAGTCATTGAATTCTAGACTCATTCTCCTCGCATGAGTCCCTACCAACCATTTTCCGGTTATTACCGAGATCATGTCTTACATTCATTATAGTCAGGCAGTGTTGCCAGGCAATTATTTTTGTTCCCCCCTCAAAAAAAATTTAAAAACCCTCCAAATTAACGTATTTTGAAAAAATACCCCTAAATGTAAAAGTTTAGATATTACTTTCATTTCAATTAGTTTAACCGGACACAATTTTAATTTACGTTCAAATATCAATACCCAAATTAAGCAAAAATCGCAAAATGCTTAACATTTTACTGAAATACCCCCAAAAATATTTTTTTTAAAGTTTCTTGAATATTTCTTTTTAATAAAATATCTTAAAAAACAATTTATAAATAGTTAAAAAAAAAGACTGTAGCATATGTACATAAGTATATAAATCAAAATAGAGTTGGTAGAAAACTGCTTATTTAAATCTATATATATAAAATAGGATGTGTGTATGTATGTATGTAACGTATGGACTCCAAAAGGGCTGGGCCGATTTTGATGAAATTTTCAGGGAATCTTCAGAATATTCAGGCGGGTGACACTGTGAAGTCTGATTTCTGATTTTCGGTCTGGGGGCGGAGGGGCGTGGCAAAATCCATAACTTGAGAACGGCTTGACCGATTTGAACGATTTTTTCTTTAAAATGATCGCCATGGCGGAAAGAAAATGTTGCCCCGCCCACTTTAACGCTCACTTTTTTCGTAAGATTCACAGCATATATATACATACATACAACCATATGTATTTTCAAATCAAATGTAAATCAAACATATGTATATGAACAACACTTTAATTTATAATATTGCTTAGGGCCAGCAACGCGTACCGGGTCAGCTAGTATTAGAATAAAGTTTCTTCAAAAATATCGAGTGCTGCCAAATTATTTTCCTTAACTTTGTACATATTAGCGGAATTAAAAAGTTTAAGCCTATCAGGTGTTAGATTAAGGTTGTAACACGTATATTTCCATGAATACTTCACCCTCAAAACGCTATCTTTTTTTATCTTTTTAATAAAGCTGTAAAATATACATAGTATTACTTAGTTATTGTTATGTACACGCAAAGAAAAAACCATGGTTGATACAATCACAATCGCAAGCTATCATTAATGGTTGTGGTTATAATTTTGTCAAACACGTCTTAACCAACAATATATGTTCAGACATAATCTTTTTATCTAATTATTGGCTCAAACGTATTATTATGTTCAGAAGAAAAACGCAAACGATCTTTCAAACCATGTTTCTATATTTCCCTTTGTCAAAATAAAAACAGTATACAGACAAGCAAATAGTGAAACCCCCTAAACATCCCCTGAATATAAATTTATGCCCCCCAAATTTTTCTCCTAAGAATTAGTACACCCTAATTTCATTTTTCTTTACATCTTTGGCATTTACAACCGGACCTTAAAGTATGATATATCAAAGTTTTTGACTTGTAGTGATTGGATTGCCACAGTTTCATAAGACTTGAAAATACACTATCAAATTTTGTTAAGATCGGTCCATAATTTACCATAGGCCTCATATAAAGCACACCTTCGGAAAACACTTAAGTATGCCTAAAACCGTAACGAATGAGGCTTTTGTAATAAAATTTTGTCTGTAACTCGAGATAAACACTTTGATATATCATACTTTGAGATCCGACGATAAATATCAAAGATATAACGAAAATAACGTTCGGCAAAACAAATTTTTTTATCGAAACCGCCTTACAAAAATATTTTATATTAGGGGATGTTCGGGTATTTTTTTGAAGTTCGGCCCACTGTCCATGTTTACCTATGCGCAAATTACAGGTCGCAATTTTGGAGATAACTCGATGAAATTTGACACATAGGATCTACTTGTTACAAGGACAAAGTGTCTATTGAAAACGGTGAGAATTGATAACTTCACATAGCCCCCATACAAGCTTCTTTTCGGAGTCTTTGTACCCATAAAATTACGTTGGTATTGAGATTAAATTTGGTTCAACCTAATTTTATTGCAATCTTAATCATCTAACCAAATGTTATTGGAATCGGTCCATATTTGATCATCGCTCCCATATAAATACTACTCCCGAAAATAGCTTGTGGTGCATTTCTTATAAATATTGGTATTGACATAAAAATTGGCAACAAAAACTTTTACGATAGCAACTTTGTCATGACAAAATATTGTGCTGGTAGGTCCAAAATGTTTCCTAAAATCACTAAAATACAAAGAATCTCATATAAAGAACTTTAACATGAATCTTGACCTAAAAATTTTTTTTCTGGCCATTAGTCCCAAATACGTTACTTAGGGTATCAAATTATCGGGCTTGACCGACTATTCATTCTTACTTGTTTTGTAAGTCAGGGGCTTAAAGCACAAGGCGTTTAAGTGCCTTTTTTTAAATTGATACAAAGTGTTTATATACCCAGTATGCTCCAAGCGAAACAGGTATTTTAATGACAACTGTTAGATTTGGTCGCCATATCTCGCTACCGGATGAGAATTTCACATTCACCTCTTGTGTTTTGAACTTCTCTGAGCTGCACCTTATAATTCCATATGTAATCTCAATTTAAAAAAAAAAAAACACTTAAACCCCTTGTGTTTTAAGCCCCTCATGTGTTATTCGATATTTTAAAATCTATATATGTATATAAAAGTGAATGTATGTTTGTATATATGTATATATATATATATTTGTGCCTTATAGGAGGCCAAACCACTTGGCCGATCATCTTGAAATTTTCACAGAATATAACTGTGACCCTGGAAGAGACATTAGGATATATAAAGTTGAGATTGGACAAAAGGGCGATGCCACGCCCATACAACCCAAAATTTAAAATCGTTATAACTTAAGCATTTTTTGGCATAGGATGATGATATTTAGTACATATGGCGTTAATATAAATAGAAATAACCTCCATGAAAAAGAGGGCGGAGCCAGGCCCCTATATAGGAAAAGTAAAAACCAACATATCTAATAAACTACTGAACCGATCGTCATCAAATCACAGTAGGCGACTGCCTGGAGTTACTGAACTTTAAGCTATATAAAGATGTGGTTGCAAAAAAGGGGCAGTGCCACGCCCATACAACCCAAAACATAAAATCCTCATATCTTAGCCACTATTTGGCGTAGGATGATGAAATTTGGTATATGTGGTATTGTTATGAAAAAAAAATACGTTGCATGAAAAAAGTGGGAGGTCCCACGCCCCTTTATGTCGATTATATCTAATTAACTACTGAACCGATCGTCATCAAATTCTCACAGTAGGCTGTTGTTATGAATTAATGAAGCCTAAGCCATGTAAAGTTGTGGTTGGACAAAGGGGCGGTGGCACGCCTAATTTAATAAAAAAAAAATTTGTTTATATATAAATATTTTTTGTTTCATTTTATAACGATTGGGGTAGCGAAGTACACCGGACTAAGCTAGTAATCTATAAAGTTCATGAAAAAAATAGTTTTCCGGAAAACATAAAATTCGATTTTATGAACAAAACAAAAATTTTTTTATCAAATACCGAATCGATAATTTGGTAAATTTTGTATTTTAAAGATGGAAAAAGTGGGTATTTATGTACTTAGATCCGGTTAGGAATGGGCAAATTGAAAAAATATATCGATATATATTGTATCGATATTTATTAATTAAAAATATCGATATATCGACGTATCGAACGTATTAAGCTGAAATTATTTCCAAATTTAAAAACTTAATATACCTATGTCAATACATATTTACATATGTGCAAACATATTACATGTAACTCCATTCTTACTTTTTATTGTTTCTTTTAATTTCAAATTTATATATATATATATTTAATTATATATATAATTTATATAATCCCAATAAATTTTTTTTAGATTTCATATGGCGAATAAAAAAAATTTTTTGTATTCTTTACTTTTTTTTAAAATTTTTTTATTGTAGAATTAGCTGCCGGTCCCTCGATTTCGAACGTAACTTTCATTCGCTTAACTTTTATTTAAAATAAAAAACAATTTTAAAATTTAGTTTTTAAGGTTAGCTATGCGAACGAAGTTTTCGTTTGAAATCGAGGGACCGGCAGTTAATTCTACAATAAATTATATTCAAAAAAAAGTAAAGAATACAAACAAATTTTTATTTATTCGCCATATGAACTCTAAAAAAAAAATTATTAGGATTAGATAATGCCGGATTATATACTGCCAGTAAACGAAACTTGTGACACATACTATGCAAGTAAGCTGTGTAATATTTTGATATATCGATATTTATGGCCCATCCCTAGATCCGGTAAAGCCGATTGAAACATTTTCACCTGTTTTTTAATGTTCTTAAATAATAAAGCCTTAACAAAATGTTAATGATTTTAGTTTTCATATAATTTTCATTGACTTAAGTTGTTTTTTTATGTTTTCAGCTCTTAAGTGCGCTTGTTTATTAAACTGCATGCAACATCAGCATTCAGACAACAATCACACAAAAAGCCAATAACCTAAGACGTTTAGATCATGTGCTCCTAAGTAGTTGACCTTAAACTTCGTTTCAGTTATAATATTTAAAATTAAATACAAGAAACTGCAACCAATTGTAAAAAAGCCTAAAAATAAGCGTTTAGTAGTTGTAGGACTTGTTGCACAGCTTTAAAAATTAAACAAAAAAAAAAAAAAACATTTCAAAATTATAAACATATTTTGTTTTATTTTTTTTTTTGTAATTTTGAAGTAAATCAACTTTTCATTTATTTGAAAAGCATAAACAATTTCGTTTGCTTATATCGCTGTAAAGATGAAGGTGAATGTAAAATAAATTGTAAAAAAAAATCACATTAAACAGACTATAGAGACAATAAATTATATATGAATGATTTCAGAAACAATATAAGGAAGTGAATTAATTGATTGGCAAGTATTTCCTGAAATATTTATTAAATATAAAATAATGGGTGGGTGTGTGATATTTGCCAACTAAAATATATTTAGGAAATAATGTATATGAAATATTTAAAACAGAATTTTAATTTTTTAAATACAAACTTCAAAATGATTTATGCAAATTTTCTATCTATTTTCTTAGTAATCATACCCATAGTGTATACTACATCTAACCTATAACTATAAAGTTTTATTTTAAAATTCTTATCTTAATGGAATCTTTTTATGTTTGTTTTTTGTTTGTTTTGAAAGAATATTTAAACTCTTTTACAATGCCATTTTATAGTAGTAGTATGCATTTTTAAATATTAAATAAATAAATACATTTATAATTAAAATCTACTTACGAGTAGAGTTAAAAACATGACAGACTATTATAAATTTAATTTAATTATTCAATAATTAATGCGTACCATAAAAGTTTTGAGCTTAATGTATACTTGTTATTAAATGCTTTGACATTTAAAAGATTAGTTTAAATATAATTAAATTTTCTTTTGTTTTTTCTTTGCTTTGCAATTATGACAGGTCGCTGATATATTTAATAGCTTAAAAAAGATTATTATTGTGGGAATAATGGTGCCAACTCAATATGCAATGAATTAAATAAACAATTTTTAAAAAACAATTCTCAAATCAAACACATCAAGTTGTATGGAGCCGAAAAAAGTGTTTTAGTTACCCCTCTGAAAATAAAGGTTGATATGTTTTATGATGATTTCAAAAATATTTTGGTTCTAGCGTTGACCATCCATGAGCTGGACCATTTTTAAAAAAGGTATTTTTTCAGTTTTTCAATTTTTTTGTACTTTGCTCCAAAACGACATAAAAAAAATTTGTTATCATCAAAAAGGGTTTTTGAAGCAGCATCCAATGGTATATAAAACTTTACCACTTGCGACCTACTTATTGAGATATTTAACTAAATACATACTTTCGTTTCGGGTTTTCATACAAATTCTACGTATGTGGAAGTAATGTTCTGCTTTTCAAATTGTATCTGTTTTAAAATAATGTTAATTTATTTTTTTTTTTGTAATTATTCACATAAAACGCGAAAATCGCGATATATTTTATCTTTTTTTTCATATATAGGCAATATGGGTATAAAATTTTTTCATTTTAAAATTTATCAAAATGTGAAAAATACAATAAAAAAATATAAAATTAATAAAAAAATACGTAGAATTTGTATGAAAACCCGAAACGAATATGTCGTCTTGGAGCAAAGTACAAAAAAATTCGAAAAACTAAAAAAAGACCTTTTTTAAAAATGGTCCAGCTCACGGATGGTCAACGCTAGAACATATCAACCTTAATTTTTAGAGGGGTAACAAAATCAATTTCTTTTTTGAGTCGCTCTAATGTACATACAGTCAGTCAATAAAATTTAGGCACAACATGTTTCAAAAGATATCTGTCAATATCTTTACAACCGCTTAACTTAAAAAATTTTTTTTTATATCTTTTTATACATTGATCGTTTTACTGTTAATTCAACGCAAGCCATTTTTCATATTGCATTATTTTTATCACACAACGCTTTGAAAACTAAAGGGCACAAAAACCCACATAAAAGAAGTGTAAGCACATACTGAGCTTAAGCTTTTTTTATGTGGATTTTGCTTTTATAACGATAATTTTTTCAGTACGTTATATGTCAATTCGTTTTTCTGTACAAGTTAGTTGCACAGTAGCCGAGTTTTAAATGCAAAATATTATTCTCGATATTGTATTTTTGGCGAAAACAGCAAAATGAGCAATCGGTCAGAAATTTTCATAGACGTCCACAAAAACATTATAAATCTTCACGCGCGAGGATAATAATATCGCAAAATTGGTGTCATCATACAGAGGACATATACTAGTGTCAGAAACATTGTAAAATATCTAAGCAGATGTAAAGGTAATGGACCGATCTCTTTTGAAAGTCATGTTGTGCCTAAACTTAATTGACTGACTGTATACAGATTGAATTCTTAATAACTTTTTTAAAAAAAATAAAAAAAAAACATTTCTTCCCCTTTTTTTGGAATTTTGTAAAGAACGTTTCGGGAATTTAATCTGAACAACTACACAATTAAGCAAAAATGGCTTGCCTTTGCCATTCGTTTTCATGAACAAGCAAAAGAATTTCCAGACTTTATTCACAAATTGATAATGATAACAAGATGAAGTCACAAGGAGTACTGCAGATGCCTCAATGGCTTTGAGGAGGGATTTTTTCCGCGTACAAGCGATTTTAACTGGCCGGACTAAACAGCTTCTAACAGATTTCTTTACACTAAAAGAAAAACGCTTCATTGCTGAATGAAACTATTTCATTGGCCCCTATTTATTAATGCAATGCTCATTACTGTTACACAGAAAAAAGTGTTTTATCAATTAAAAAAATGGTTTAAAAAGTATTTAAATTTAATTAATGTGATAATTGAATCAATTATTTTTTTAGCTGAAAGAAAATTAAAAATTTAATTTTAATTTAATTAACATTTTAGTTGTTTTGAAATAAATTTTCCATTAAAATTTTAATTAAATAACAAAAAAATATTAAGTGACTTTTTTCGTTTAAAATAAAATAATTTAATCATGCAGAATTGTTGTTGGTAATTGTCAATATTTAATTAAATAAATTAACACATTGTTTAAAATGGTTTTTTGATAATTTTTTTAATTAAAATTAAAAATATCATTTATTAAAAAAAATGTGTACAATTTTTAATTATTTATTTTATTTAAAAAATTTAGAACTATATACGTGGCATAAATAAATTGTTATTTTATTGTTTAACCATATTTTTATTTATTTCTGTTTATTAATATCATAAAAGTATCAAACCAAATAGACATGTATGTTTTTCTCATTGGATAAAATTATTTGAATTATTCGAGTTATTCGAACATATTACAACTCTTATTCGATTAATCGAGCAAAATTAAAATTTAAAAATCGATTAATTCCTTACTCGAACAAAACCAAAAGTCAATTAATTGGATACTCCAACAAAAACTCAAAATACACTTTGAAAAAATAGCTGAAATAAATAACAATAGTAAAACTACGTAGCATTTATGAATTTTTTAATTGTATGAACGTAAAACAATTAAAAATATAATTATATTTATGAAACAATGTATTTATATAAATGAAAATAATCCATTTTATTAATGACAAGTTTCATCATATGAACTAAATAAGCTTATTGCGTTAATGACACATTAAATTTCAGAAATGAAAATTGTAGAATATATGCCATAGAATAAACGACAAAATATCATTGTTTTTATGACGATAACAGACTTAATGAAACGATTTTCGTAGCGGGAATGATGAACTACGTTGGCTAGAAAATAATGACAAAATTCATTGCAGGAATGTCATAATTCGATAAAAATAATGAAGGGTTTTCTCTTAGTGTAAAGGAATATCGGAAAGAAGGAGTGTATATTAACAAATCAAAAACCATACGCCAATTTAACCAACATTTAAAAGGAAATCAAGGTCATTTCACGCAAAATTTTGGAAAAAGTTATGGAAAGTATATTTTAAAAAGAGCACGTTTGTGTAAAGCTACCACTTACAAATATCATTTTTGAAAACAAGTTTAACAATATTATTCTGTATTAAAAAATATTAATAATCGCATAAATAAAAAGGATGTAAACAATGTAAACCATATATCTCATTCTGAACCCCTCTGCATAAATTATTTCAGCCATATTATGTTGCATAAGCTTAAAAGCCTTATGTGGGTTCGATGAAATAATTAATAAATTGCGGCAATTTTTGTCTTCAATCCCTCTTTGCAAGAGAAAGAAATTATTTAGACCAAACTTAACTGCTTAAATTCCTATTCTGCGGGTAAGACTTGTGTGATAGTGTAAAGTACCCTTTAGGGACTTGTGTGATAGTGTAAAGTACCCTTTAGGGTTATTACACTTTCCCACAAGTCTTACGAATTTTGAGGAAAATACAACCCTTTCATGATAAGTTACTATTGTTTTTTCTTTAAATTTACAAACAATAGTAAGATCAGGGAAGCATTTTCGACAAAAGTGTAAAGTACACTTTGGCAATTTTGACAAAGACCTATGTTTGTTTCGATACTGACATTTTTGAGAGATTTGTTTTTCACAAATAGCTCGCGCGTAAAGGTATACTAGGTTATCTTTTATATGCAACACTGATCGATGTTTTTTGTTAGATTAAATTTTCATTATCAGCCCAATTATCCGGCCTGTACTGAAAATCACTTTTATTCAAATCGCGTGAAGTTAAAATCAGATGTTTTACAAATCATACGTGTGATATTCTTGTGTTCCGTTTTTCGTGTGTTTCGGTGTGATTTTCGATTGCCGAAGGCACGCCGAGAAACAAAAACGAAATGATTTTCAGAACACCACAAAATCACACGTGTGATTTTAAAAAGCATCTGATTTGAAATCACGGGATTTTCAGAACCGGGAGTTTTTCCCTTTTCCCATTTTTAGAATAGATTTTAAATAGTCAAAATGGGAGAAGGGGAAAAAACTCCCGGGGAATTTTTATTTATAATTGGGCTGTATGACTTTTTTTGCTTAGGGGAACAGGCATGACTTTGATTTTTTAAGCGATTCTGCAGAAGACACTCTGCGAGTACTAAATTCATAGTCATGCCTGTTAACTCAAACAAAAAAATTCATAATTTAATTCCACTCCTAAAGTTATTTAAGTGATATTTATAAAATAAAATTAACAAAACATATTTTCTATTTTACTAAAATTATTGCTAAGCTTTTTCCTTTTAACCAAAAAATTTTCATTAATATGGTCATACAATTTTAAAGCTTTTTAACATGTAAAACAATGTCTTAAACCGAAAACGAAAGAAGTCTGCCAAAATAACACTCTACAACACATATGGATCGTGTTTCCAGTCATTACAAAAAAAAAAAAAAAATTATTCGTTATTATAAAACTATTACAAAATTACGACAACACCCATTTTTAAAACGAAACGTTTTTTTTCGTTTAATGACTACTGCCGGTATTAATATTAAAGGTTTAAGCTGGATTAAATAAAATATAATAAGGAATTTTAAAGAAAAATGTTAAATTTGTTAATAAAAAATTTGCTTAATATTGCTTATAACTTAGAAGAGAATTATAAAAGAAAAGCAAAAGTTGTACCAAAGATTAAATACAGTATTTTGCCTTTTTGTTAAATAATTAGGGGTTTATATACAAAAAAAAAAAAAAAAAAATAATCCAAGTAATTGGTATGTCTGGATTTTATTAGTTATAGTTCGTGTCTTGAAGTTTTCATTAAATTATGAAAACCTAACAAAATTTAAATTTATTTGTGCGTTTAAATGAAAATTTGGAAAATCGAAAATTCGTCACAATAGATAAAAAAAAAATTTTCGTTTATAATTTTTAAAAGTGATGCCATCTTCATTTCTTGTTACTTTTTTCAAGAAGCTTTAAAATACAGCAATTCATATTTTATTTGTAGATATTCTATATACATATTTTACTTTTCTTTAAAAAATTTATTAATAACTTAATTATTCCCTAAAAAAGTTATCGATTAATTAGCTATTCTATAGAAAAGTTATCGATAACTTTACTATTCTTTAGAAAAGTTACCAATAACTTAGCTATTCTACAGAAAAAGTTATGATAACTTTACTATTCTAAAAGAAAGTTATCGATAAGTTAATAATTCTAGAAAAAAGTTATCGAAAAGTTAAATATTCTATAGAAAAGTTATCAATAACTGAAGTGTTGAATAGAAAGATTATCGATAGATTAACTATTATATAGAAAAGTTATTGACAAATTTGCTATTCTATAGAAAAGTTATCATTATATTAACTATTTCAATGAATTGACTATTTCATACAAAAGTTATCAATAAATTTACTATTATATAGAAAAGTTATAGATAAATTTACTTTTTTATAGAAAAATTATCGATAAATTTACTTTTTTATAGAAAAATTATCGATAAATTAAATTTTATATAAAAGAGTTATCGATACATTTACTATTTGATAAAAAACAATTACTGTGCTATTATATAAAAAAGTTATCTATAACATAACTTTTCTACAGAAAAGTTATCAAGAACTTAACTTAACTATAGTTATCGATAACTTAACTTTTCTATAGAAACGTTATCAATAAATTTATTATTCTATAAAAAGCTATCGATATATTCGCTTTTTTGTATAGATAAATCTAAGTTTCAATAGAAAAGTTATCGATTTATTTACTATTCTATAGAAAAGTTATCGCTGACTTTACTGTTCTATATAAAATTATCGATAACTATAATATTATGTGTATAGAAAAGTTATCATTACATTTACCATTTTTAAAATTTAACAACAAATTTGGTTTTTCCTAGAAAAGTTATGTTTTACTTCGAGCCCTTTTTGCGATTATATCGTAGGCCACAAAAGGTTAATTTCACAGGATAAGAGTTATTATTATTTTTTTCTTAAGCAGTGCAATATTTAATTTGGATTAAGATTGGCTTTTCCTCCGCAACGGTGCAAATTCAAAGTCTATGAACTTGTTCGTCATTGTAACGAGTGCTTATAATTTAATTGCTAAAAAATTTCCATAAATTGTCGTTTTATACAAAATCTAACCAATTCCAATAGTATTAAGGACAAACCCCCCTAACAAAATTTTCAATGTGCATCAAATTTAACCTCAAAAATGTCTTAGCAACTTCACTAAATTCTTTCTTTTTTTCTCAATCGACTACTTACCACGTACTTATCACATCAATTTTATAAAAAAAGAACCCATTTTAATATAAAACATTTTGCAGTTTCTGCTAAAATATAGTTCATATAAATATTTTTAAAGTTAAATAATGATAATGACTTTGTTGATAGTTAACCACGCCAATTGCACATCATAACCATCAACTCATATCATAAGTAATAAAAAAAACTCTAAAAAAGAACTCATTCTTACATCTTAGAAAAAGTTTAAGCCAACTTTTTAATAAAGTTAATAAAATGATTCAAAGCATTTAAACAGACAACCGTTCTCTTTCTTTTTTTATTTTATTTGCTAATAATAAGAACTTGCTTCAAAATATAATTTTTTTCGAAAAGTTTTCTTGGTCGGTTGTAATGATAAATGTTTATGTTGATAGAAAATGTTTACCACCACCAACGAGTTGTTAGATAAAGGTTACAAAAGTTCAGCCAACAACAGTAACAACAAAAATTTTCATTCATTTCTTTTGCAGCTAAAAAGAATATGTGCTCTTCCACAACTTAAGAAAGAAACAATTTTAAAGATACTTTTTTCATTTCCAAATTCGTTGAAATATTTATGTAGTGTTTGTTGTTGTCGTTTCTTTGAAGAATAAAATGTTATTAAGTTAAAGCTGCTGATCGTCTAAATGTTGCTGCTGCTGCCTCAGATGCCAATAAATTTGTTAAAAATGTATCAAGTTGTGGAAAAGCGCTCACTTAAACCATTTTAACGGTCATTGAGCATTACGACCAAATAGTTAAGGCAACAACAGTCCAGGCAGCCAGCCAGAATCAAAAGAAAAATTATCAAACAATAATGGCAATAGTAAATAAAAAAGTACACATAGTACATTCCTTTATGCTTTAGTTTTTTTTTATCTTTGCAATTATTTCAGCATTTAAGAATGAAATAATTTTTATGGTTTCTTACAAAATAAATCTTAAAGATTAGAATTTTTCGAAAAGAATTTCCTGCATAATATAAAACTTTAAGAGGTGTTTGTGTTTATTTAAGAAATATTTGAGATAGTTAAAGTTAATTTTTGTTTCCTTTATAACAAAAAGCATAAGTTACCTAATACAGTGTGGATCAAATGAAAAAAAGGCGTTTAAATGGTCTATACCTTATTTTTTTTTTTTAATTTTTTTCCTTTTCTTTAGTCTGCGCAGACTTGAGGAATTGAAAAACGGAAGGTACGTTCTTAAACAACAAGCTAAAATAATTGTTGAGAAAAATATCATGATTTTATACCAAATCTTACAATAAGTAACGAAGCTCATTTTCAATTGAATGGCTTCGTTCCGCTGAGGTGTACAGTTTTGTGTCGAATATCATTCAAACGGCTTATTGGTTCATATATTTTGAGGCAAGTTTTGTTGGCTTAATGAATAAACTTATGCCGGAGATCGTTCGCAAATTATTAAAAAAAATATCTTTAAACTTTTTATAGCAAATTTAAGATATCGATAACTTTTCTGAAGCAAAGTAAAGTAATCGATAACGTTTCGTAGGCAAAGTAAGTAGTCGATTACTTTTCTTTAGCAGAGTATAAATTTATAGAAAAGTAATGATATCGATTACTTTTCTATAGAATGGTAGAGGAATCGATAATTTTCATAAAGAATAGTAGAGCAATCGATAACTTTCAGAATAGTAGAGTAATCGATAACCTTTCCATAGATTATGATAGTTATCAATCATTTTTCTATAGGCCATCAAAGTAATCGTTAAATCCATAGAACGGCAAAGTTATCGATAGCCTTTCTATAGAATACTAAAGCTGTCGTTTAATTTTTTATACCATAGAAAAATTATCGATAACTTTTTTATACAATGTTAAAGAATTTGATTGCTTCTATAGAATATTCAAGTCAGTTTTTATATTTTTTATTTTACAAATGTTTTATTAGATTTTGTGTAAAAGTTAAGTTCTGTTTTAAAATCCGCATTGCTAAGGTCGTCATTTTAAACGTCTTTGATTGAGGCTTATGTAAATAAGCAGTTTTATTATCGTTGCCTACTGCAAAAAACATTAACGAGCTTTTTTTTTCTTTAAATGTTCGTTTTCCTCTTTAAATCATTGATGATAGTGTAGTTATAACCCATTGACCCAGATAATGTTGGGCTTAAGATGGATGAAAAGCAACAACAAAATGCAATGAGCAGTTAATAAAATTGAAAGCGATTTTTTTCAAGAGAAACAAAAAAATCTATAAAAATAAATATCGTTTAAAAACATTAATCTTAGTGCGTAGTTAAAAAAAGGAAATCTTAAGTTTATTAAGTTGAATAAGTTAAATAAAAACGAAATTTTAAAATGTTGTTCATATAATATTGAAATCACTTAAAAAGTATGTATATTGCTGTGAATAAATAAATTACGCATTAGTTACGAAATATTGTTTTGTTTGAATAGTCATATTTAAAAACAAACACATTTTAGAAAAATTGTTTACTTAAAAATTTATTGAAATAAGTCTTCTTTTCAATATTGTCATTTACTTGGAATCTAAACATTTATACTATAAGTAGGATTCATTATTTTACTCTTAAGCATTTAGCAAACCAAGTACACAATATTTATGTAAATATCAAATCAGTTGACATATTGACAAGTCTCTTGGCAAAAGTTGGTAATATTTTTATTCATTCGTTCAGTCTCTCATTACATATTATTTATTAAAGAGAAGAAACAAAATGCAAAAACAAATACACAATACAAATATCAATATTGCTTAAATAGCTAATCTTGGTTTCGTCTAATGTTTATTTGAGTATTGAGTAAAAATTGTGTTAACAGTTGACAGTAAATTGTGGCCTCTTTGCAGAATACGTGTGAGTTAAACGTTTGTGCCTTAAGTCTTTCGTTTTGGTTGATAAAGATCTAAATTGGCGCTTACAAGTTTACAAATTTACAAAATGACATATTAAACGCACCTTATGAATGAGCCACATTTTCTTATGTGTGTACGTCAGTCTTTAAGGTTGCTCTACATTTTTATTTGTAAATTGATTCAGTTTATAATAGAAAAGTAATTATTTTTTCGATATATTTTCCAGAAAAAGTTTTATTTACAAAAACTTTAAATTAGCATTAAAATTTTTATTTAAGAATAAAATTATTGGTAAATATTAAAAACAAACTTAAAACAAAATAATCGAAAATTTTTCAACAAAAAGATAAATAATTTTTCATTACAAATGTGGTTGATAATTTCAATACTGAAGAAAGATTTCAATATTCTATAGAAGTTATCGATGACTCAAATTTTCTATAGAAATATTATTAACAACTTTGATATTCATTAGAAAAGCTATTGATTTTTTTATGTTCTCTATTGAATCTTCATATTACATTTTTAATCAAATCTTATAACAAATGTTTTTTTTATTCTGCGAAAATTTTCCCCATCACGGTTTCTGTTCACATATGTAGGTGTTTAGCGCTCTTCTCTTCGGATAAGTCCTGCGGTAGCTCTTTTCCTTAGGCGGGTGTGGCCCCCATCGCTAAAAATATTTCGAGCTAGAGGATTTGAGTGGAAGTTTACCAAATATTTCATTATCATAGTTTTTACTAATGGCACATTGTGATCCTTGTAAATATTCGACTTTTAAATATGCCAGAGATCGGCTGTGATTATTGGAAAACGTTTTTTGACTCCTTTGGACGTTTTTAGAAGCTATTTATAAACTTTAAATTACCATTAACAGTTCAACAAAATAACCACAATACTAGTATTCTAGAGAAAAGTTATCAAAAATTTTGATCTTCTACAAAAAAGCTATTCTTAACTTTAAAATTATATAGAAAAATTATCGATAAGTTTAATATTCTATAGAAAAGTAAACGATAAAACTGATATTCCAAAAAAATATGGCGATATATTTGACTATCTTTACAAAATTTTTGTTTAAGTTAAAAGTAATGAATAGCAATCAATTTCTGTAGAAAATTTATCGGTTACTTTAATTTTCTATAGAAAAAAGTTACCAATTACTTTAATTTTATCTATAAACGAATTCGATAAGATTGATATTATATTAAAATCTTTTCTACAGGAGAACTGGCAATACTATTTTTAACTCTCTAGAAAAGTTATTGAGATCATTGATATTTTAATAAAAAATATCAATAACTTTATTATTCTATTAAAAGCTTTCGTTAAATTTAATATTCTATTGAAAGCTGAAATGTTTTCGTTAACTAATGTTATCTATTGAAAAGTTATCAATAGCCATGATATTCTATAAAAAAGTTTTTGATTACTTTGATAATCTATTAAAAAATTATCGATAGATTTGATATTTTTTTTAGAAAAATTGCAAATGACTTTTATTTTTAGTAAAAATGCCAATTATTTTTATTCATATACATATTTATATATAGTTTATTAAAAGTTAATAGTTCACAAAATATTTATGAATTACTTTTCTTATCTAAAAAAATTTTTGATCTCTTATTTTTTCATGAGAAACTCACTGATAAGATTTATTTTTATAAAAAACCCAACATGAATGAAATGGTGGCATATAATATTAGATTTTTTTAGTAAAGAAATCACATTCTTCGTTAATTATTGCAACTGATGTATTTATTACTAAAAATGCCACATTAAATATTTATTTTTTTTTTTAACATAAAATTGCATTTCCTTATAAATAGTTTTACAAATAAATGCTGACTTTACCACAACAAACAGTTTGTGTGAAATGTAACTTTGAAATCATATATGTTTATACGTATGCACACATATTGTAATACTTACGGAAGGATAGTTTTCCACACCACATAATTCTGCATAATAAAATAGCACAATTACAACCAGTTGAATATTTAAAAATATATATTTTTGAAATAAAAAATTACACATAAAATCAATCTCAATGAAATCTTTAAAGCTAAAAAATTTGCTAGTAAATTTGCCATAGAACATTTACCTTGATAATCTCAAAAAATAAAAGACTTAAAGCAAAAAAAATCTTGAAAAAATTAACTGAAATTAGTGAAGTTGATATGACCTAAAAAATGGTTCATTATACTGAGTACATTTGCCATGACAATGAAAAAAATATTATCTTTGTATTTTATATTTACGATATTACGTGCATCAGACGCTTAAGTCATACATTTGTAAAGACAGTCGCACACATTTTTTTTCTTAAAACAAAAAGATTATTAGACTTATTAAATTTAATAGTCATCATTTCCTATTAGAAAAATTTTATACTTAATTGTACATAAAGTACATCATATACGAATTCATTGTTAAAAAGTATTAAATTAGAACAAAAAAAAAAACTCTAAAATTTCATAAAATTATAAAAAATTGGGAAATATTGAAAGGTAAAGAAAAAGGAGACAAGTACATTTGCGCGAGAAATTTAGGCGATAAAAAAACTTTCAAAATATCGAAAAGCAAAACAAAATTGTATATAGAACATTTCTGTAGAAAAACGAAGTAATTGATAACTTAAAGTAGCTTTTTAGTCATCGATAACTTTTTTTTAGATAAGAGATCGATAGGTTCTCCGTAGGGAAGTAAAGTTATCGATGACTTTTCTGTAGAAAAGTAAACCTATCGATGACTTTTCTTGAGAAAAGTAAAGTTATTGATGACTTTTCTATGGAAAAGTACAATTATCGATGACTTTTCTGTGGAAAAGTAAAGTTATCGATGACTTTTCTGTGGATAAGTAAAGTTATCGATGGCCTTTCTTTAAACAGTAAAGTTATCGATGACTTTTCTGTGGATAAGTAAAGTTATCGATGACCTTTCTTTAAACAGTAAAGTTATCGATGACTTTTCTGTAGAAAAGTAAAGCTAGCGATGACTTTGCTGTGGAAAAGTAAAGTTATCGATGACTTCTCTGTGGAAAATTAAGGTTATCGATGACTTTTCTGTAGAAAAGTAAAGTTATCGATGACTTTTCTGTGGAAAGGTTAAGTTATCGTTAACTTTTTTATAGAAAAGTAAAGTTAATACATACTTTTCTATAGAAAAGAAAAATTTCATTAACTTTTATATATAACCACAGAAAAGTAAGGTTATCGATAACTTTTCTATAGAAAAGTAAAGGATAAAAGTTTGTTTTTTATTCGACCTTTTTTAAAAAATAAATTCGTAAAGGATTCGATAACTTTTCTATAGAAAAGCAAGGGTTTCGACGACTTTTCAAAAAGTAGTAAAGGTATCGTAATCTATAGAATAATAGAGTAATCGATAACTTTCATAAAGAATAGTACAGCAATCGATAACTGTTCTGTAGAAAAGCTAAATTATCGATAACTTTTCTATGGAAAAGTAAAGTTGTCGATAAAGTTTCTATGGAAAAGTAAAGTAACTGATAACTTTTCTATAGGAAAGTAAAGTTATCGATAACTTTTCTATAGAAAAGTAAAGATATCGATAACTGGTCAATATAAAATCAAAGTAATCGATAACTTTTCTATGGATAAATAAAGTAATATAACTTTTCTATGGAAAAGTAAAAGTAAAGTCTTAATAGAGAACTCATCGATAGCTACAAATATATGTTCTATAAATAACTTTTACAGCACATGTATAAGAATTTCTTTTAATGTTATCCAATTTAGCTTTTAATTTATGTTATTAATCAGTTCAATTCGCGATTAAAATTATCTAAATAAAAAAATTTATTTAAAAAATTGGCCACAGTTTAATGCAAATTTTTGATTATGTTTAACTAAAATATTTAACAAGGTTTTTTAGATTCAATAAACTTTTAACAAAAATTATTTTAAATAACAACATATTGTTTATTGCATATCTATACACTGACAGATATTTCCATGAATGTTTGAAAAAAACACAAAACCAATAGCTAACGGTAATATACCTAATTTTCAAAATACAACAACAACCATTTGCAATAATAACAATGTATACTTCATGAACATGTAATAAGTAGTGGCAAGTGGCATAATTAATGTTTTGTTTTTGTAAAAAAAAATTTACGAACAAACGAAATATTTTATTGGCACGCAAGACAAATTGCCACAAACCTGACAATAGAAAAAAATATACATACAAATAAAATGTTAAGGATTTTACAACCAAAAGAAATGAAAAAGAAATATATTCAAAACAGCATTTAAAATCACCACAAATAAATTGCCATGATTCAGTAAAAAAATTACAATTATAATAATAGTTATCGAAATTCGTTTATTAGAAAAATTTTATTAAAAATATTTTTTTTAACAGTTTTGCCAGTTATATTTTAACAACGCCTCTTTTTATTAATGATATTGCACTTAGTATTTTTTTTTAAGTATTATTTTTTTTTATAAGAAATATGTAATTACTTTTTATTTGTTTTTTAAAACAGACAATACTAACGAAAAAAAAAAACAAAAAACTTAAGCGAAAAACTTTGAACTTTTTAACTTGAGCAAAAAAATACTTATTTCATTAAATTATTTTCTATACTAATGGAATGTTTGATCACTTTTATTTACTTATAAGGGATGGTTTCAAAGAAAGATTAAGGCATACATTTTCATTAATTTTATGGTTCCATGAAGTGCGGTTAAAAAGAAAAACAAACAAGTTTCATTAAAAAAAAAATTGTCGAAATTACGTTAGTTTTGCAAAATTTATGATAACGTTGATTTTTTTAAAAGATAAGTTGTGGAAGTTTTAAATTATTTAAGAGAAAATTTATGTATTATTTTGATTTCTATAGAAAAGTTTTGATAGCTTAGAATTTATATATGTAGATAATAATCAACTTCGGTTTTACGTAAAAATATAAATAATTTAGACAATTGCATCACTGCACCATAAAAACTCTTTTCTTGAAGCGCACGATTCTCGCTTTTTCTTTATATTTTTTAAAAACATGATTTTAATTATTCGGATGGCAAATAAAATAAATTTTCTATAAAAAACTTATTGTCAACTTATTTTTCTTTTTTAAAGTGGTCGACACCTTTGATTTTTTATTGAAAAGTTATCAAAATCTTAAATTTTCTATAAAAGAGTTATTAATAATTTTGATTATTTGAAAGTTATTGCCAATTTTAATTTGATAACTTTTCCTTTACTTTTCAAGACTTGTTTTTAATAATTTTCTTTTCATATAAATAAGTTTCATAAAATGTATCGATAACTCTACTCTCATTTTGTAGAAATGATGACTTTTTTATAGAAGTATTATCAAGAGCTTTGATTTTCTAGAACAAAGTTTTGACTTTAATATTCTGTAGACTAGTTATCGAAAACTTATAGTTTTTATGAAGAAAATATCGATAAAGTTGTCTTCCAACAACAAAGTGACCGGTAAGCTTAATTTTTTTAGAAAACTTTTCTATGACTTTGATTTTCTTATAAAAAATGATTGAAAACTTTTGTTTTCCATTGAAAAGTTATCGATAACTTTGATTTTTTATGGATATGCTATTAATAAATTTAATTTTCCATAGAAAAGTTATCGATAACTTTGAGTTTTTAAAGATTAATTGTAGACAACTTAAAATTTTCATGGAAAATTTATCGATGACTTAAAAGTTTTATACAAAATTGATCGATAATTTTGCTTTTCTATAGAAAAATTATCGATAGCTTTAAATTTCAGTAGAAAAGTTATCATTTAATTTGATTTTCTATAGAAAAGATATCGATAACTTTAATTTTTATAGTAATTTTGCTTTTGATAACTTAGATTTTATATTGAAAAGTAATAGACAACTTCTATTCGATAACACTGTGCTAGAATCTGACTCTTTATTTATCACGCGGGTTGGGGTATTGGCGGGTTAGCCTAATTCGGGTACGCTGAAACTATTAGTGCTAACCATTTTTTTTAGGTTTGCTCTTGTTTTCGAAATATAACGTTATTTCGAAAATGGAGGAGGTTGCACATCATATATTCGAGTAACTCAAAAAAGATTTAGTTTATTGAATAAACTAAAAATCCGAAACTCCGCAATAAAATATCTAACCTTTAAGAATGGCTTGACTTTTTTCTAATCTGGGCAGTCGTTTCGAATTTTTTGCAGTAAAGTGGTAATAACACTGTACAACACAAAAATAAAAATAAAAAAAAAAAAAATAAAAAAATAGCGGTTTCTGAAAAATAGTGTGTTCTGATATGAGTAGTAAAATTTCATTGTGAAATAATTCATCCCCACCTTCGTCGTGTGTAGGGGTGTTTTTTTACGATTTGTTAGAATAGAACCAAAAATGACCGGTACAAATTAGAGTTCGAGGGTTAATGTATTCCACAAAAATATTTACCGTCAATTTTTCAACAACGTTGCTGAACATACCTTATACCTCAGATGGGAAGAACACATAGTTTCATATACCGATATGCTGCATGAACAGACTTAAAAGGGTGAAACACTAACCCCCCACTAAAATAAAATTCCTATGTGATCTTTCAAAACGCCAATTTACGTTTATTTTCTTTTTGTGTCCTCTACACGAATCCATTCTCAGAACCTTGTTATTTTAGAAAAAACAATAGAAATTATTGTACAGTGTTATATTGATTTTATAAAAAACTATCGATTGCATTGGTTTTCTGTAGAATAGAATTGTAATAAGAATTTATTAGGCCGTATTAAGAATTTGTTGTAAGAACTTTCTTTTCCGTAATAACTCTATAGTCCAATATAAATTAAATTGATTATAAAAAGCCTAGATATTTGAATAAGTAAATGTAACATAATCATACAAGGCATTTTTGGCTACTTTTAATGTGTACTTTTTAAATGATTCCTTAAAGAAAAAGAGATTTGATTTTTTTTGGCTTGAATGTTTTTTTGTTGCTGTGATTACCGTTATTATTAAAGCATATAATTGAACACACCCAATAAAGTAAAATCATCACAATCACTAGCATCATCGTTTTTTCTATTTTTTTTTTTTTTTTTTTGTTAAGAAAAAGATCTTAACTTAAAAAAGTTTAGCCATGGTCATGCTTTTACTTAAAGTTTAATCACAAGCAAATGTAACAAAAAAATCTAATGCCTTACTGGCTTCTTTTAAATACAAAAAACTGAAAGAATGAATGAAAAATAGAAAAAAGAATCAGCTACAAAAAACATGCACCAATTTCCATTGTACTCACTTGTATGCCTTTTTTGCTTTAAATACTTTCCATAGAGACAAACATTCAAACATACGAACATACAATTACAAGCCAAGACAGTAGTAAAAGATTTAACATGTTATTGTTGTCCAATGACCAAAAGACTCTGTTACTTCCACTATAAATACATACTAAACGTATGGAACTGGCAATGATGTGAATATTTGCAGTTATAACTACCATTTTATAACAAAACCCAGGAAAACTAAACCAAATAAAATGAATGAATCAAACATTAAATGCAACAAAACTTAGCGCTGCAGCTTAAAAGAAAGATAAAAACTAAAAAAGAAATTTAAACTCACAGCAGGTTCCCTTTTTTTGGTTTAAGTGGATAATACTCTGGCTTCTCTATTAAAGCTAGACTCTGGGCAAAGTTAAATACTAAATATTATTATTAAAAGTTGGTAATTTTTGTTCAGCTTATTCCAGCCGAAATAGAAAGCACTGGGTTGTTTTTAATTTCTTTATAATAGAAAAACCTTTTCAGTTCTTAATACAATGATCAATATGAAAAAAAAATATTGAAAAAAAAATTTGTTTATTTTTAAAGAATTATTATCAATAAGTTTGTTTGGCTATAAAAAACTTATACATAACATTAATATTTTAAAGAAAAATTATCAATTACTTTGATATATCATAGAAAAGTTATCGATGACTTTGATATTCTCATAGAAAGGTAATGAATGACTTTGAAAAGTTGTCACTGACTTTGATTTCCTATAGCAAATATATTGATCACTTTGATTATCTTTACAACATTTAAAATAGTGTGTTCTGATATGATTTTGATGATTTTGATTTTCTGCACAAAGTTTATCGATGACTTTGATTTTCTTAAGAAAAGTTATAGACAAATTTGATACATAATAGAACATTTTTCAATGACTTTGGTTTTTTTATCGATGACTTTGATTTTTTATAAAAAAAACTATTGATGATTTTGATTTGCTCTAGCAAAGTTATCGATAACATTGGTATTCAATAGGAAAGTCGACAATTATTTTATTTTGTATAGAAAAGTTATCGCTAACTTCGATTTGTTATAGAAAAGTTATCGATGACTTTGATTTTCTATAGAAAAGTTATCGATGGCCTTGATTTTCTACATGACTTTTATTTTCTATAGAAAATGACTTTGATTTTCTATTAAAAATGTAATGGATGAATTATAAAAATGAAAATAGAAAAGTTATCGATGACTGATTTTCTATAGAAAATGTATCGATGAGTTAGATTTTCCCCAGAAAATTTATCGATAACTTTTATCAAAGTTATCCATAATATAAAGTTTTATAGAAAAGTTATCATAAACACAAATTACACAGTAAATCAGTATATCCACACATCCAACTGGCTCATCAAACACACATTTATAAGTAAGTATTGAGTAAGCAATCGAACATACATGACAAAGAGAAAAACGATATGGCACAAAAGGTGAATAATAACGATGCAAGATTATTCACAAAAACTAAGGATAGATTGGAAGTCAGATGTGTCAAATTTAGTTTAACAAATACCATGCAGTGGCAAAGATAACGAACAATGTGGGAAAATGTATGTAGGCACAACAGGGATTAAACTGATAACTGATAACTAGAATAGCAAGACATAAACATGACCAAAAATATAGGAATAGGGAACAGCGTTATCAACCACTGTAGGGATTTTAATCATTATCCGGATTTCGGGGACACATAGATTTAAAACGCCGAAGGTTATAAGAAACGAAGATATATGTTAGAAATGTTACAGATAAATAATGTTCCACTTGAGCAAAAATAATTTGCTTACGAATCGTAAAGTATTCGATAACGATCGCCAGAATTAGCCCCCTGAAGAAGATTTCTAAAAGAAATCGAAATATTGATAACAAACTAATATTTTTTTATATAAAAACCGAAGTGACCTTAAGCTCGAAGAATTATTTAAGAAGAAATATAACTTTTTAAAAAAGGTCGAAGAAATTAGAATAAAATTATAACAACAACATTTAAATCAAGTTTGATGGCCTGAATTTGATATGTGGCTGTGCTAAGTAAAATAAAATATTACCAACACATACGTTAATTTGATGTATCGGTTTAATTTGTGGCCATGCCCCTTAACTTTAATATTTCATGCCAAAGTTATCGATGACATTATTATCCTTACAAATATTATCGATAACATTACAATTTTATAATATATTTATCGATAACTTCAATATTCTAAAGAAAAATTATTAATAAATTAACTTTTTATAGAAAAGCTATCGATAATTTTACTTCTTCTTTAGAAAATGTATTATCGATAACTTTTTTTCTACAAAAATGTTAGAAAAGTTTTCAATATTTGTTTAAAAGTTTTCTATAACTTGTATATTTTTTAGAAACGTCATCGCTATCTTTCCTTTTCAAGGAAAAATAATTACCAATTACTCTATTTTTCTGTAGAAAAATTTTGCTTAACATTAAATATATGCAAAAGGTTTTCTTTGACAGATATTTTTAATTTTCCGTTATTCTTATGAATTTGATCGGTTGAATAGCGAAAATGTTTCCTCCATATTAATAGGAAATAAAAATTGTACTATTTTCAATCAGTCAATACAAACATTATTATTTGCTTTCAAAATTATAATTTATATAAAAGAAAATTAATTCTCATAAACCAAATATATTATTTAAAATCTAAAACAAGAAAAACAAAACGTGCTCGAACTGGAATACATCAATGAAAAATACAAAACAATAAATAACTTTAAAGATTCCTACATATAAAAAAGTTGTATACTTCAGCATAAAAAAAAAACTATAAACATAGAAATAGTAATAGAATAGAAAAGAATAAATTATTTCGAAAAGAAAATAGAAGTTTAGCAAACTTACGGTTACTATAAAGTGTTAAATTGTTAATAAACCAAAAGCAATTGCCAGGAAAAACTTGGAAAAACTATTAAGTTCAAACGTGATAAAATAGTTTACAATAATGCGAGAATTCGACTAAAAACTTGAACTACACACATACTTATCTTAAACCTTTCTAAACTATAGAACTTTAAACAACGAGAAAAAGTTATTCATTGAGAAATTTAAACGCAATAAAGCACGTACTCTTAGATTTAACTAAAAACATAAATTTATATTAGAAATTGTACTTAATTAAAATAAAGCAGGAACAAAATTCTTTGGCTTACAATAAAAACAGTTTTATAACTTTTATATATTCTGCTTTTGCATATCTATAAATTTTTCTTTTTGTCTTTTTATAAACACACCTCCATTTGCCAGTAAACAGAATTCTACCTGCCCAATTTCGAAATTTAATTCTGCACTTTTTTTCTAACAAAAAATTTATTTTTGCTTAAATTAAACTTTTCAACTTTTCTAGCGGAAATCATAGATATCACAAAAATTACTCATACGCCCATTTGAGCAGTTAGATCTAAGCAAAAACAACAACAACAAGTAGGCATTATAAAGAAGTAATTAACACTAAGAGAAGAAAGGAACAAAACTTAAAATTTTCTATAAAAAATTGTCGAATGATTTTATTTTCCCTGCGAACCTGTAATAACTTTGATTTTTAAAATAACATTTGAATTTCTAATTTGAATTTTCCAAAGAAGCTTATCGAAAATGATTTAAAGAGAAATTGTTTTTTAACTAACATTTTTTAAAGAAAAGTTATCGATTTTTTTTACAGAAAAGTTAACAATCACAGTCCACAAAAAAGCAACAATATTTTTCGCAGAAAAGTTAAAGATACTTTCGTCTTTTCCACAAAAACGTCTACATTTTAGATAAAATAATTGCAAACCATTCTAACAAACTTATCGATAACTTTTCATGAGAAATCTTTAATTTTCACTCAATATTTTTTAATTAATTGTCTTTTTATCTCATGAAAAATTTATCGAATCTTTATAATTTAAAAGTTGAACTAACAATAATTAATCAGATTTTACTCATATGCTTTATTTTATGTCCTGCCAGTGCCAAAAGAAAATTTTCCCCATCACAGTAATTATCTTTTCTATAGACAAGTTTTTCATACTAAAAAGGCTAACACAAGTTATCGATAAGTTTTATGTTACATAGAATTAGAAAATGTATCGATAGCTTTTCTATATAGAATTAATTCACTAACTTGACTATTCTATGTTAACGATACCGAAAAGATTCAACAGAAAAGTTGTCGACCACTTAATAATTCTATTAAAAAGTTCTCGATAAAGGTATTAGGGAAAAGTTATCAGTTGCCTGACTATTCTATAAAAGAGTTATCAATAAAAGGATAATGCTATAAATATAATAATGATACCCAAACTATACTTATCGATAATTTTACTAATTTCTAGAAAAGTTGTCGATAACTGGACTTTTTAATGACAATGTTGTCAATCACTTTACCATTCTTCTACTTAGTTATCGGTAACTTGATTATGCAAGTATTAAAAAAAAAGTTTTAAATATCTTCATTTTATAAAAAATTAACAATAAACTACCTATTCTATAGAAATGTATCGATAAATTGATGAAAAGTATCGATAGCTTGTCTATTCTATCTACAGGGTGGCTGATGAATTTTGCTACATTAAGAAACTGGAAATTTTTTTGTATTGCATGGAATTTTTGCAACCCTTTATAATTTGAAAGCCCATTGAATTGTATTTAAAATAGTTTAATTAGCCTTAAAGATAATTTAAATGCCCGCCCTTAGGTCAGGCGACCTCGAGGTCCAACGGAAGGTTGAGTTTCTTGAAATGAGCCTGTTAGGAAATTTTCTGCGTAATTCGGTCATAGCCGGTTGAGTTATATGTGCAGTTGCACCATATTGTTGAAACAACACAGAGCTGAAAGAAATTCTCTTTCGGCGTTGTTCCGGATAGAAAAATTCTCAAGTAACGGTCTCCAGTAACCGTAACGCTGTGTCCGTTTTGTTCAAAGAAGAATGGCCCGACAATACAGCGTGAATAAACTGCACACCACACTGTGACGCAGTATTTCTGGGTTGGAACACTCCATATGCGAAAATTTTTTTATTTACTTGCCTTTCAGATCAAGTTTTCTTTTGGTAGCGCCTTTCATCAGCCACCCTGTATAACTTGACTATTTTCGACAACTTGACAATTTACCTATTTTATGGAATGATTATTGACAACTGACCAATTCTGTAAAAAAAATCGATATCTTAAATGTGCTAAAAAAAATTTAGATAACTTGGCTTTTATTTAGAAAGGTTATCGATAAGGTATTTATTAATTAAAAGTCATAAAAAATTTTAATGTTCTTTAAAAAAGTTATCGATAGATTGCCTATTTTTTTAAATACTCTAATATACTTTAGAAAAGTTATCGATAACTTCACGTTTATTTAGAAAATATATCAAAAATTTTTCTATTGTTGAAAAAAGTTATCAATATTTTGACAATTTTTTGGAAAAAATTATCGCTAGTATGACTTTGCCTTACAAAAGTCGTCAATAATTTGCTTATATTTTTAGATAAGTTTAATTTTAATATTTTGGAAAAGTTATCTACACAAAATTTTTTAATAATATAACTTTTTTAAAAAAATTAACGTTACAGTGCAAAGCATTTATTTTTTGAAATTGTTTTTTATAGAAAAGAAAAGTGATAGCGACAAAAACAAAGTAAAAGTTATCTATAATTTATTTAACAGTTTGCTTTTCTAAAAAATATTTGAAATATTAAAATTTTTTTTACTAAAATTCATTTAATTATCACAATGTGTTTTTTAAAAAGCGTTTGATTCTTAAATCTTTTGTTTTTATTTATATTTTTTGTTTATATTTATTAAAATTATCAGTTATTTTCTTTGCAAAATTTTCCCTGTGTATCTACCAAAATTTCTAAATAAAATTTCGTAAATCCTTTTCTACATCTAAACCCAACATTTAACAGCATCTGAAAGACATGATTAAAGGGGGAGGCCACATTTACCCCAACTGCCTGTTACAAGTTCATAAAATGCAAATAAATGAAATACCAGAGAAAAAAATTGAAGAAATAAAATAAAAAATAAGAAAATATAAATATTTAGCTTATTTATGAAAGGCGTGTATAAGATTTTGTATTATTGCCACTATTACCAAAAAAAAAAAAAAAAAAAAATACACATCTACCCAGGCAATTTCTCTGCTATAAGTATGTTACATTTTTTTGCATATCAAACACTTGTTTATAAATATAATAAAAAAAACTAACAAAAAAAGCTAAAAATCTTTATAAAAATATTTACTATATATTTTTTTTTCAAAATACTTGTATGCAGTTTTTTTCTATCTTGCTAACAGTCAAGACCTTATGCTTGTTGCTTGAACTTGATTGCAGTTTTGTGTCGAAACTACCTCTTTTAAAGTTTTTTTTTTTTTGTTTAGCTGAAGAAAAATTTTTGTTTACCTCTACATATAATTTTTTTTTACAATGCTCGATTTTTTTGCTGTTGTATTTTTTTTTTGACGCGTGTGTTGGATAAATTCTTTTTTAATGTGTGTGGGCTGCTTAGTTTTTCTTCAGCCATGCAAAGAAATGCTTAAATAGTTGAAAATATAAAGGAACAATTGCAATGTTGGGCTTTTATTATTCGAAATCATTCTATGTAGGAAAAAAAAACGTGGCAGCTTAACGAAGGCTAAATTGAAGAGAGCATTATAAGTAATAACTCTTTAAAATTTTTGGATTTGGTGTGAGAACTAGAGCAAGTCAAACATTTTAAAACCCCCTATTCAAAATAATCAAACAAATAAAAAAAAAAATGGGTTTCATTAGGCTTAACCTGGAGTACAATACCTAAATCACCATATAGCATTAAAGCCCTTATAGAACTACCAGAAAAATATCCTCAGATTTACCAAGCAAAACTTTACTTTTTCCTTTTACATTCTTTCTCAAACATATCAAACACGCCGCTTTTTCCGTGCTCCCACCAAATACCAGTGCAATCAGCAGCATTTCAGTGTGTGAACCAAAACTTCGATCTTTCAAAATAAAAAAAAAAAAACCGTTCCTTTTACAACCAATTACTGCCGTTAAAACACCTTTCAATTGATCTTTATGGAGTCATGTGTAAAAATTTCATGTAAATTTTTTTTTTCTTTTAAATCTGTAGAACAAACTTAACTGTCTTTGTACACAAATTCTTTACTTTAATTCATTTAATCTTTAGATGTTTCACGAAATTTTTCTAGAAAATTTCTTCAGACTACATACAGACATATGAACATTCTAATAAACACAGATTATATAACCAGGATGACGCATGCTCTGTTTTTCTATTCCCAAACTAAATTATACTCACTTGCTATTAGTTTGTAACATAAATTGCTTATTTAAACTTTTTTTTTGTGTTGCTTTTAAGCTTGGTTTATGAGTATGAACATGTTGCAACGGAGTTGGCTAATGGAAGTAGCAAATAGAGCAACTTAGTTAGAAAATTGTACTTTTTTTGATGTTATTGTACCAACGTGATTTTTCTATTTTGTAAAAAAGTTATCAATAACTTAACTTTTCTATAAAAAAATTTAACAATAACTTAACTTTCTAAAAAAAAGTTTTCGATAGCGTAACTTTTGTAAAGAAAAGTTATCGATAACTTAATTTTTCTATATAAAAGTTATCGATAACTATTTAATAGAAATATCTTAACTTTTTTATATAGAATAATGGAGACAACGTTAGTTTTCTATGGAAAAGTTATAACTTAACTTTTCTAAAAAAAGGACCCAATTGTCATCTTCAATCGTGTAAGAGCCTACTAGAGTCGTAGAAGATTCCTCGCACGGGAGAAACTACTCCACAACACAGGGATTTCCCTCTTATATTAAACGTAAAGGGAATCGTTTGAGGATACTCTTACGACTCTTTCAAAAATCATGTCAATAATCGTATGAGACTCACGTAGGGATTATCTTACAACTCGTGAAAGTTGTAAGATAATCCCCAAGTGTCTTTTTCTAATTTTAATACAATTTATACGAAACAAACCTATATAACGCGAATTCAACACCACCCGGTTGGAAAAACTTATTTGACAGATCGCTAGGTTGGTTTATTTTATTAAAAATGTATTGGTTTAAAAAATGCTCTTATTTAGGTAGCTCAGTAATTGTCATTTGATTAATACAGAGAGTTGCGAAAGGCTTATTCGATGATGGTTTGACGAAAGATAAGCAAAGTGTAACATTGTTGTTTTTGTACTCTTGAAATAATCACTAAAAGAAACCACCATGTACGTCCAAGATTAAAAGACGAACTTGCCAATTATCAATAACTTTACTTCTCTTTAAAAAATTTATCGATAACTTTACTTTTATATAGAAAAGTTATTGATTACTTTACTTTTCTATAGAATAGTTATCGACTACTTCACTTTTCTATATAATAGTGATCGATTACTTTACTTTTCTATAGAAAAATTATCGATTACTTTACTTTTCTATATAAAAGTTATCGATTACTTTACTTTTCTATAGAAAAATATCGATAACTTTACTTTTCTATAGAAAAGTTATCGATTACTTTACTTTTCTATAGAATAGTTATCGACTACATTACTTTTCTATAGAATAGTTATCGATTACTTTACTTTTCTATAGAAAAGTTACCGATTACTTTACTTTTCTATAGAAAAAATATCGATTACTTTAGTTTTCTATAGAAAGGATATCCATGACTTGACTTTTCTATAGAAAAGTTATCGAAAACATTACTCTTCTTTAGCAAAGTTATCGATAACTTTACTTTTCCATAGAAAAGTAGTCGATAGCTTTCGTTTTCTATTGAAAAATACGCCGAAACTTTACTTTTCTATACAAAAGTAATCGATAACTTTACTTTTGTAGAGAACAGAACGGGTAGACTTTACTTTTTTATAGAAAAGTACTCGATAGCTTTACTTTTCTACAGAGAAGTTTTCGATAACTTCTTATAGAAAAGTAAAGAAAAGTAAAACAACTATTCTTTTATATAAAAAGTTATCGATAACTTTACTTTTCTATAGAAAAGTTTCTAACTTTTCTAATAAAGTTATCGATAACTTTACTTTATATATAGAAAAGTTATTTATAACTTAACGCTTGAACAGAAAAGTTTTCGATAACTTAACGTTTCTATAGACACGTTATTTACAACTTAAATTTTCTATAGAAAAGTTATCGATAGCTTAACTTGTCTATAGAAAAGTTATAGATTATCTAAACATGTCCCAAAAATAAAGGAAGGTTATTTATAATTTATCGTGTGTTGAAAACTAATTGTTGTTGTCAATATAACGATAAGTTATTAATATCAACTTATTAATAATTCCTTGTAAACAAAATTGAGGACAGTTAATTATTTTACATTTAAAAAAAAATGTTGATGGCATGTTCTAGCCGAAGAAGTTATTTTTCGTTAAAGGTATTTTGTTAAAAGATTTTAAATATGAAAACCATTTTACAAAATTAGTTTCATTAAAGAAATTGTACCACAAACTCCACAATTGTACCAATTTCCTTCAACCCAGCATATTTTTGTTTATACATTCATACATGTGTACATATGTATATATATCTCAACTATACCATTTGAAATTATAGCAAGTGCTTGTATGTGTGTGTGTGGAACTAACTACGAGCACAAATGTATGTATTTCTGATTTTCTACTAAATAACATAAACTTACACTTCTAATGTGTTTAACAAACTTGTAAATTTTTCTTAAAATTTATAACAATTGTTAAACACACACAGGAAAAGCATGAAATGCATGTTTGTGTGTATAAAAGGAACGAAACAAAAAATGAAGTTCAAATAAAATAAAACGAAATATAATAAAAATGAATAGAATCTAAATCTAAAGCGTACTCATATCTCAAACACTTACAGAGTTAGAACTGTTGCAGTAACAACAACATGAAGACTTTTCTGAGGCACAAAATCCAAAAGTTAAAAAAGAAATGCCACGAGAAAAACTTTTGAAGTGTAAGTACATACATGTGTACATATGTATAAAAAAAACAGTTAAACTTTGACTGGAAAATTCACATGCTGTAAACTAATGTGAAATAAGTATTGTGTGCACTACTCACTGCACTGCAACAAGTACTCTTTAAGTGAGGTACTTCGTCTTATTTTTTAAGGGGAAGTATAGCTTACAAAAGGTGACACAATTCCTTGTTTTTGGTTAAATTATTATTATTTTTAATGTTTTCGAAGCTCTTAGTATGTAGTTACATTTTTTAAGCACAATCTACAACGTTTGTTTGTTTTTTTTTTTGGGTTTATTTTCTGGTATTCAAAAAGAAAAAAAGATATGTATTTTCAGACTGTATACCTTCATCAAAGGCTCCGGGACACTTACCTAAAAAGAAACAAAAAAAGTAAAACATTAGTAAATTCAAAATAGACATATTTGGAAATATGTATAATAGAATAAGAAATTATACATTTTATAAAACTATTTTACACATAAACTTTTCTATTAAATAAAGTCTTACACAGAAAAAAGTCTTAAAGAAAAAATTTATTACAGAAAATAAATTTAAACAGAAAAGCTTTCTATAGAAATAATTGAAATGAACTATAAAGAAAATATTTTTCAATAAAAAACCTTTTGTGGAAAATATTCTTAAACAAGAAATTTTTTATAGAAAATAGTCTTATACCAGAAATCTTTTATTACAAATAATCTTATACAAGTAATTATATTTAGAAAATAATTTTATACAAGAAATTTTCTCTAGCAAATGGTCTCATGCAAGAAATTTTTAATATAGAATAAAGTCTTATACAAGACAATTTTTATAGAAAATAAAACTTATACTTATTATAAAATGATCACATAAAACTTACTGTTGAAAAAAGTGTTATATAGAAATTTTTTTATAAAAAATAGTCTTATACAAAAAATTTGATATATAAAATAAATTTAAGCAAAAAAAATTTTCTATAGAAATTTTATAAAATTTACTTCGAAAAATAGTCTTCTACGAAAAATTTGTCATAGAAAAAAGTCTAAACCAGAAATTTTCTACAAAAAATACTCTTTTATAAGAAATCTCTTATTAAAAATTGTTTCATACAAGTAATTCTCTTTAGAAAATAATTATATACAAAAATTGTTCTCTAGAAAAAAGTATTTATAGTATATATATAGAAGTATATATATAGAAAATTGTTTTATAAAAGTTATTTGCTATTGAAAATAATAATTTCAGAAAAATTTTTAAAGATCATTATTTTATACACAAATATTTTCGTAAGAAAATTATCTTATGCAAAAAAAAATTTCCACTTGAACTTGTACATTTTAAACAAGAATTTTTTTACAAAAAATATTTTAATAAAAAATACTCTTAAGCAAGAAAATTTTTATATAAAAAAGAATTTTCTATAGATAATGTTCTATAGAAATTTCCCGGGAGTACACTGGAGACAAAGGGTCTCAACAGACGAGAATTACGGCTGTTGGTGGCTTATTTGACGGGCCACCATACGGTCAAGCACCACCTCTTTCAAATGGGTCTGGCAGAGGACCAGGAATGTAGACTATGCCGTGAAGAGGACGAAACTACAAAGCACCTACTGTGTGACTGCCCCGCGCTGGCATGGGCCAGAAGGAGACACTTGGGGCACGGTACGATGGGCGCGTCCCGAGTCGGTGTAATACCGGCAAAAGACCTTCTTGGGTTTCTCTGGGAAGCAGAGGGTCTTTTGGCCAACTAAAGGGGGGTGGGTACAATAGACCTGGTTTGGTCGCGGTACCGTCTCCGTTGGGAGAAATCTCCCCGCTCTCGAATAAAAAAAAAAAAAAAAAAAAAAAAAAAAAAAAATGTTCTATAGAAAAAAGTCTTATATAAGAGATTTTGCATAGAAAATAGATTTTTAATGCTTTCCAGTCGTAATGCAGAGTGTATGTCTGTATCCGTATCCATTTTCACAAGGATTCTTCTCTAGTTTGATGCAACATTTGAGGTTGTTTTTTGTGTGTTCTTTTTTTTGTGTAATTGTGGCGGGAAAATATGCGAGAAATCATCATCATCATCAGAATTAGAATGTGTTTGGAGTGTATGAGTTTTGCGCTTCATTTTCCTCTTGTTGTTATTGCTGTACGTTCTGGCAAGGAATGGATGGCATGTAAGCAAGGAGAGACGGGCAAGCAGGCGGACAGAATTAGACATTGACTAGTCATTCATACTGGAGTACATTTGGCAATGTTGTGTGTTGTTGCTGTTGTTGTTAGTTTTGTTTGTTTCTATTGCAAGTAGCATACATTAGCCATTTCACTTAGATATGGGATGCTTAAAAGATGCAACCTGAGTTTTTTTTTTCGTTTGAGGAAAAAAAGCGGAGGTTGCGGAAGCAACCGTGAGTGTCAGTCACTATCACACTTTTTTCTCACTTCATAGTTAGTGTTGCTGCTGTTGTAATTGTTGTTGTTACTGTATTTGTTGCATTTTATTCTTTGTTTGTTGTTAGTTTGTTGCTGTTAAAAGAAATTGTAATTACAGACTTTTGAATTGAGATTAACATGCAACTTTAAGACTTCTTCATACTGTTTGACTATGAGCCTGCCTATAAACTTATGTTTTATTTTTTCTTCTTCTTTAACTTCTAAAGTAAGTTTAAGCCTTAGTTTTGGAGTTAAAATGAAAAAACAAAAACTTAAATGTTTAGGAGTACATAAACTTTTGTAAGCATTTTTAACGTAGGCATCGTCGTCATCAACATGTTGATCATCATCATCACTGGAGCATTAAAGTTTTGCAAGCAGCAGAAAAAAAATTAAAGAAAATCTGCAGCCGAATGATGTGCCACTAGCAGTAGTTGCAAGCCATGAAGTTAAAAAGTTTTCTTAAAGTTTTTACAGAAGCGTTATGATGCGTCCATAAGATTCTTTTATTTGGAGTTTATCGCTTAACAGAAACATTCATTTGCTAACCCTACAATAAAGACGTGGGGGTTGTTTTCTGGCACCAAATTTATGACTATTCGTACTCTTTTTTTATGCAACAAAATTTTCTAGAGATAATAATATTATGCGAACAATTGTTTTATACAAAAGAAAATAGGTCTTATTTAGAAAATTATCCAAATAAAAAAGCTTATACCGAAAATAGTCTTATACAAAACTGTTTCTAGATAAAATGGTTTAATACAGAAAATTCTTTTGAGAAAAAATAGTCTTAACAGAGACTTTTTAAGAAAAAATAAACAAAACATTTTCTTAAGAAAATAAAAGGAAATAGTCTTTTATACCAAAAATTTCAATTGAAAAAAGTCTTATACAAAAACTTTTCTTTAAAAAAAAATTGTTTTTAAGCAAAATTTTTATATAGAAAACATTCATACCTAAAACTTATTATAAAGAAAATAATAAAAATACGGAAGTAATCACAACAAACAAATCTTTAATGGAAAATAATCTTATACAAAAAGTTTCTATAGAAAATAGTGCCATACAAAAAGTTTTTTCTAGAAAATAGTCTTCTTAGGCCCGTTTTCACGACTTACCGATAGCTAAAGGTAGGATTTTATCGGCCGCATAACAAGCGTTCCATTATTCCAACTATACTTTAACCTAAAGTGAGGGATAAGTCAAAGGAAGGCTCATCCTACCTGATAGGTTAAAGTTAAGTTTTAATAAGGGAACACTTTTGATACCGATGATAAAATCTTACCTTTAGCTATCGGTAAGTTATGAAAACGGGGGTAAGTCTTGTACAGAAAATTTTCTAGTGAACATAGTTTTATAAAAACATTTTTTTTTTATAAAAAATAGCCTTTTACAGAAATATGTTTAAATATTCTTATAGACAATTTTGTAAACACCCTTATCGTGGTTGGCGAATTTAAAATACGACTGCGACTGTTTGGTAATAGATTAAAGGAAATAAGTTAACGTTCTCTTTAATCTATTACCAAACAGTCACAGACGTATATTAAATTCGGCAACCACGATAAAGAGGATTGATGTCAACAAGAAAAAAGAAAGACAAAAACATAAAAAACAAAAAATTTACTTTGGATTTCAAGAAGAATTCTTGACAAAAAGTACGAAAAACAAGAAGTAAGGAAGCACATGTAGGTCAATTAAAATAGGTATTCATTCATTCAAAGCAAATTTCGATCTACCAAGGTAAAACACCATTTGGTTTAAAGATTGATGTTTGACTAATGACGTCATCCGTTGTCAATGGCGGTGAGATCTAAACGGCAAAACCCACTGGGTTCAATTCCCAGCACAGTCAAGATGAAAAATTATCAATAAATTTTAATTCATTTAATGTAGTAAAATTCCCTTCTTCATAAAAATAATTTAATGAAAATGAAATTCAATAAACTTAAGCCAGGTTAATATATCAAAATTTTGATTAAAAACCATGAACAGTACAACAAAATAGCCACAATACTAATTAATGGTGATTTAATTTTTTAAGACAGAATTATTTTTGCTAAAACAGTCTTATGCAGAACATTTTCTTTCGGAAATAATCATATGCAAATGTTTTATTTAAAAACTAGACTTATACAAAGGCCTTCTATACAAAAGTCGTATACAGAAAGATTTCTATACATCGAAAACTTTCTTGTATAGAAAATAGTTTTGTAAAGAGTGATTTTGAAAGCTAATGTTTTTGCACAAAATACTTACGTAGTTTTATACGTAATATTTTTAATAAAAGATTTTTCAGATTTTTTCTAATAATCTCTTATACAAAACTCATAAGTTTTTTTTTTGATTAAATTCTTAAATTTTTTTTTACTGTTTGTGCCCAATTGACCACTTCTTTTTTTTTTGGGTAGGGCTTTAAATATATTATGCCTGTCTTCCCTAACCGAATCTCGATGAGTTTATTTTGTTGTTTGTTCTTGTAATTTTCAATGTTCTTCAACCAGAGTTATAAATGCATTTGTTGTTTTTCTTCTGTTGCTGCTAAATTTTTTTAGATTTTTTTCTTTTGGACTAAAACAATGTTTTGTGCTGGTTAAAATTTATTTACTGAACAGGTCAAATATTTGATTATCTTTTGAAGAAGAAAACTTTGAAAATAACCAAAATGTATTGGGAAAAATAAACATTGTGTTTAGGTGTAAAATACCATTATGTATTGTAAGAGTATTACTAAATAAGTGGGAAAAAGGAAATTGATGAAATTATTTTATGGGAAAATATGTTTGCTTTTTTTAAATGAATGAAAAAGTTGAGAAAAAAACAACAAATGTACCAGTAATGCTGTAATCATGTTATACAGTGGGATGTTTAAGTTTAAAATTATTGAGTGAAATTAATGAGTAATAAAGGAATTTTTAAATGATACTTTAAGACCTGGAGAATTAGTTCTGCTGGAGATTTGGCTTTTTAAATTTACACTATTCAGAGTTAATTTTTTTTTATTTTAATGAGTTTTTATGCCCAGTAATGCATTTTTTTTTATAAAACAAGTAATAGTGCTATAATAGGCTGTAGCGAATCTTTGTTACCGTCCACCGGTAGTTCGAATATTTCAGTAGTGGTCTTTATTTGGGATCTATAAATTATAACCCAATCTTTATTAAATCGGATCTCACACTATTCATTGCCTAACTACAATAAAATATCATTATTTGCTTCAGATTAAAGAGATTTTCAGGAATAGATATTGGGAATTATTTCTTTTCATAAGCAACTTTATTATATTCAAAATTTTTTTTTTTTTCGAATTTATTCTATGAGTTAAATTTCAGCTATGTATTTTTTATAAAGCTTTTTGTAATAGTTCTATTCCTTAAATTTTTTAGGAATGACTTTATACACTACCAGACTATTATCTTGTATTTTCTTGTTACATTTTACCTAAGCTTTCCGTTGGATAGCAATGAAGTATATTTATGTACAGAAAAATTAACAGCTTTATAAAAAATACATAACTGAAATTTAACTCATAAAATAAATTCGAAAAATAAAAATGTTTGATTTTCAGGAATTTTTAATTGGAGGTACCGTAAATTATGGATCGTTCATCATAATATTCAGTAGAGTTATTTCTATTATTAAAATACCTAAATGAGACCAAACTTCAATTCAGAAATAAATACTTTTTAAGATTTAGAGTAACTGAAATTGCTTTATATGGCAACTATTGTAAATTATGAACCGATTATCACAAAATTACATTGTGTTATTTCTATCCATATTGACCAGTAGCTATGGGCGATATTGCCCGCTGAACTTTCCGCGTTTGGACCACTGTCAGAAGGTTATTTAATAGAGCGAAGCATACGCGTAGGAAGGAGGACTGGTGTAACTTTAGGATAAGTTATAAAAGGTATAAAGGAGACATTAGAGGGAAAAGGGACTCGTGGATCAAATTTAGCGAGTCAGTGGAATCTGTAAATGAGATGTCCATGCTCAGAAGAGTTTTATCCAAGAGCTCTGCGATCCCGGGATTTATTCAGAGATCGGTAGACTCGTGGTCGGATTCCAGATTCGAGTCTTTCTGTTTGCTTTTGGAGACTCACGTCCATAAGCAAACACGTATGGATCCTGCAACGGGGGAACAGATGAGGTGTGCAAACCCCTTCTCTGGGTCAGGCTCGGGAATTGGGGTAAATGAGGCATTGGGGATAAGGTTACATTGACGGTTAATACTTTTGGGTCGTACAAATTGGCAGGACCAAATGGTATCCTTCCGGCTATGCAACAGAATATCCAGGGATCATCACTGCTATTGCTAGTAAAACTATTCAGGGTATGTTTGCTAAACGGCTAAATTCCTAGAGGGTGGAGTGAGGTCAGGGTTATTTTTACACCTAAGGCAGGTAGAACCGGTCACTCTAAAACCAAGGATTTTAGACCAATCAGCCTGTCGTCTTTTCGGTTCGCACCAGCCTTTCTAACCTCACCTAACCTAATTCTATTCATATAATGGAAAATTTGACCCAAATTTACCACAATATATTTTAATAATTTGCGGACCGATCTTCACGAAATTTGGCAGATTCATTTTTAGTTTTTTTAAACTATGACAGACAAAATTTTACTACAATAACAACTTTTGTTACGGTTTTAGGCCTGCTAAAGTATTTTCCGATAGGGGCTGGAAATGGGGCATATGGTAAATTATCGACCGATCTTCTAGAAATTTAGCAGAGTGATTTCGTGTCTTTAAACACTATGACAGACCAAATATTTCTGCAATTGCAAGATTCGTTACGGCTTTAGGCATACTAAAAAAGTGTTATCCTAGAGTGGGCCTTATGTGGTTATAAAAATAATGGGCATAAAAATTAAGTTGAAATTGTGCAAAATTTAATGAGAATCGGTGCAATGTTTCACCAATTGATGTTAACTTTCCAAACAAATTTATCAATTTTTTAGGGATGTTGTTCCACATTTGGGCTTATAGCTCTTATCCTACACTGAAAAGAAAAATCAACCCGACGCGGTGTCAACAGTGCGAAAAGTAGGGACTTCCTGAAGTCAAGTACAGAATGCTTCATTCAAGTACGAATTATTCAAGTGTCCCGTACTTAAAATAATCTGAAAACGGTTTTGACTTAAGTAAAAAAGAGATAAAACTTGATCTGAAACTCTGCTTGATTCAAGAATTTGTAAGTTGGTTAAATCCCGAACTCGTACTTGAAATAATACAAAAGTTAGAGTGATTCTAACCTAAACACTTAACTCAGAGAGAGATTTTTATAATTTAGTTACCCGCTTACACATACATATATGTTTGCTTCACCTTTGTTGTTGTTTTCCCGCCATGTTCACAGAACTCAGCATGCCCTATTTCCTTTTCGTAAACATTATACTTTGAAAATTTGATGTATTTAACAAATAGAATTCGGTAATTTTGTTGTTGTCTTCTTGTAGTGCTGTTGTTGTTTTTACACAAAACAAGCAAATCCGTTTTTACATATATTTGCAGTGTTGCTGTTTTTTCTACCACAAACTTTTACAAAGACACGCGTATGCACGCATATATAATGAAATGGTTTTCGAAAGTAGTCCCATTTTGGATTGTTTTAAGTACTGTTTGGTCTTATTTAAATTTAAGTAAGAAATTTTTAGATACGACTCGTACCAAAAGTAAGAGAAAACAACGTGTTTTTTCTTTCTGTGTATTGAACCGTGTTAGCTAGGTTTAAATCCAAAACTGCGTTGGAGAACGAGAAAGAATGTGATACTATTGTATTAGTATTTTCTGCTGAGTCTTTCGAAAGTTAGCGTGTTTTCAACAGACGGACATGACTAAATCGACTTAGAATTACTGAAGGACTTAGAAAAAATATATATACTTTATAAGGTCTTAGATGAATAGTAAGAAAGTTTAACATAGAATGATAAATTAGTATACCCTCATTCACCTCATTCATCTAAAAATTATTATTTGGTATAGTTTAATCAAGTTTCTTTCTTAAGTCTTTGAATTTGATCAACATAACTTTTATTGTATTTACATTAAAATAAGCAGAATTAGTGGGCAATTTAAGCAATGTCCTAGTTAACTCTAAAATTTAATTTTTTCTCCTTGAAAATTACAACACTCCAAGAAAAATCCATTATTAAATGATATTTTTTTTTCATGCATACGAAAATTGTTCCCACCATTTCGTGAACAACGTCATATCAAAACATCGACACCAAAGATGTTTATAAGCATTTCCTGGACATTCACCACATTACAGTTTTCCAGGTTTGTTTTTCGTACATTGCAATTAACAGTTACAACAAAAATTAACCATACAAAAAAAATATATCTCTGCATATATGTAAAACATTGTATTAAACCATAAATTATTATAAGTATACATAATACTTACTAACTAACGTACAAAAAATATTCAGCTGTATGCACAAACGTATACATATAAAAGCAAGAAAAAGGAAACCGAATAATCAAAGGCAAATTTTTTATTTTTTAGATTTTCTTTATCAGTTTCAGTCAAGTCGTTTTACTAATTAGAAAAAAGCCTACTGAGAATGTTTGTTGTACATACCACACACACATACATTAGATAGCTGGTAGGAACAAACACTTAGTGTCGACAAGAGTAACAAATAGCAGTAGCTATTACAACAGCAAGATTAGCAAAAGATGCTTAAAACAAGTAGACATATTGTAACGGGATAATGGTAGCCGAATACTAACACATTTACACTTACGGATTCCCGCACATCTGTGACCAACAAACAGAATAATTTATTTGATTTCAAACTTAATTTTCAAATCTTTATCAGAACAAAGTATTATACCGAACATTTTCTATTAAAAAATATTCTTATACCACATTTTGTATTAGAAACTAGTTTTTTATAATATAAATGGTCTTATACCAGAAGTTTTTTTTGGAAAATTGTCTTATACAAGAATTAAAAAAATTGTTTTACGACACAAATTTTCTGTAGAAAATGATTTTTTACAAGAATTTTTTTATAGAAAATTGTCTTATAAGAAAGTTTCTAGAGAAAATCGCCTTAAAAAAAATTTTCTATAGAAACTGTTACAAGAAATATTCTTTAGAGGATTGTTTTATAGAAAAAATTTTCCTTTAAAAACTGTCTTATACAAGAAATTTTCTATAGAAAATTGTCCTATAGAATAAATTTTCCTTAAAAAATTCTCTTTCAGAAGAAATGGGCTATTGACAAGTTTCTTATAGAAGACATTTTCTATAGAAAATTCTCTTACAGAAGAAATTTTCTCTTGAAAATTTTCTTATGGAAGAAAATTTCTATAGAAAATTGTAAAAAGACATTATTATAAAAAATTGTTTTACACCAAAAATTTTCAATAGAAAATAGTATTTTTTTATGAGAAATTTTCTAAACTGATCGTTTATAAGAATTTTAAAAGAATCCTCATATACAAACTATTTTCAATAGAACATTTTCCTGTAGAAGAAATTTTCTTTATAAACCATTTGCTTTACAAACTGTGTTATACAAGAAAGTTTCAATAGAAAATTGTCTTAAAACAATTTTTTATATATAAAATTCTCGTGTCACGGTGTTTGTAATTAAACTCCTCCGAAACGGCATGACCGATTTTTATGAAATTTTGTATGTGTATTTGTTAGGTATGAGAAAAGGTTGTAAGGTATATTTCATATCGCTAGAGGGCGTAAAATAGGGCAAAAGGGGTAAAAACTCCCCCTTTCATTATCTTCTTAACTAATTAAGCGATTTTCTTGAAATTTGACAGGCAAATAGTGTAACATCTGGAAGAAGCTATAGCTTAGAATTTTTATTATTTAGTGTGTGAAGTAGGGTAAGAGCGCTAAAAGCTTCCCTTCCTTATATCTACTTAACTTATCAACTGGGCTTCCTTAAATGCAGCCACTGTAACATCCGAAAGGAACTTATTACATTTAGGGCGTAAAATAGGGTAAAAACTCCCCGTACCCATGACTTTTTAATTATTTATCCAATTATAGTTTTAAGCCTTCAAGGAACTTAAGGCTATACATTTAGGGCGTAAAAAAAGCAAAAAGGGTAAAAGGACCCCCCTCCTATTCGTTCTTAATTAATTTTATCTATATTTTTGATAAATTTTTTTTTCGTAATTTTTTTTCAGTTGGCATCAAAAAATTACAATAAATATACATTTTCACAATCCTAACATGGCAGCGAAAAATGTGAACGTTAAGGATTTGCCAGGCAACTAAGAAAATAGCGATGTTAACGAAGCTATAAATTATCCAACAGAGTTTTTGAACTCTCTGAATTTGACAGGCATGTCACCACAACTTCTACGACTGAAAGTTGGATTTCCGGTTATTCTACTTCGGAATTTGAACCCACCACTGCTGTGCAATGGTACACGATTGTTCATTAAAAAAATGATGAAAAACCATTTTACCATTTTGAATGGTAAATTGCGAGTCGAAAATGTTTTGCTGACTCGAACTTTAACCATTTTTACTGACGTCCCAATTGAATTCAAACACGTTCAATTTGCTATTAAATTGGCACTTGCATTGACAATCAATTAGTCGCAAGGCCAAACGATGTCTGTTTGCGGCTTGGATTTGGGCCCTTAAAGTTTTTAAAACGGACAATTATACGTGGCTAATGCCTTTTTTCATCGCCGATCATTGTATAAAGCGCTCCATTCCCACACACTTAGCGTACATTCGTTATTTTTTAATTAAAAACCAAAATATTCACTATATATAAACTTATAGAGTTTATTCTATAGAAAATTGTCTTGAAAAATAATTTTTTATGGAAAATTGGCAAATACAAGAATTTTTTTATAGGAAAATGCCTTACTGAATCAATTTTCAACAAAAAAAAAAAAAAAAAAAAGTTATACAGGGTGGCAAATAATGAACGTTATAATTTAATACGTGAATACATTTTTTGTTGAATTTTTTTTAAATTAACTTTGAAAAACTTGGAAAACTTATGATTGAAACACTTAGCGCAGAACAAAGAACCAAAACTGTGCAATTTTATTAAGAAAGTCAGCTGTCGATTGTTCAGGTACAAAACGATCATATCGAATAATGAGCGATAAAAATGGATGAAACCACAGCTCACACAACTTGTCCAACTTTGGTTACATAATAGAAAATACTATTTTTTATACGAGAAATTTCCTAAAGATATTTTTTTCAGAATACATTTTCCATTTTAACCCATTTTTAATTTCCTGTCAAGCCTGAGTGTTTGCTGGGAATTTACTAGTGCATGCATTTATTACTTGAAGAAATAATTAAAAGAATTTTAGTATTTTAATAATAGGCAATTCCAATGTTTAGTAGCTTTATACAACCAAAAACAGCAATGAAATTAAACCTAATGAATCTATGAAAAGAAAAATTATGTGTGTGAAATTTTGGAAAACTACGTAAAAATTTCATGTTGAATTTTTTTTGCGAAATAAATTGTTAAACGAGTTTGAATGTTATTTTTTTTGGAATGTGTTGTAGTTTTTATTGTGATATTTAAATTGTTACTCTTTTAAATATTTTGATAAATAACAGCTTGATTACAACTTAAATCGTTTCTAAATACTCTGAGTTAATAAATTGATCAAATATTGCAAACTAATTATAGTCCAATGTAACAATAGAGTAATAAAAGAAGTGGGCTGTGAGAATTATTTATACTTTAATTAAATTAAGCTAAGTCCATATATAAATATATGTATATTTATGTGTTCATATTAACTGGAGAAAGCCAAGAGCTGAGGTTTCTAAATTTTGTACAAATATCTTTGTCATCAATATGCAACATCCGACAAAGCGTGGGCGGAAGTCGGAGTGGCACCCCCTGCCAAAGACAAAATTGATTTCTGTATATCTTGAGAACGATATGTTTTAATTTTCACAAGGACGAACCCTATTGAAAATGGTGAGAATAGGTTAATAATTTCACATAGCCCATACACAAACTTCTCTCCGGAAAATAATCCTTGCGCCCATCTTATTATGCTAGTATTTAAATTTTATTTTGGCTCAAAAATATTTCATTGTAACCTAAATCATCTTATCAAATTTTATTGGCATCGGTTTTTTTTTATTTTATAGCTTGTAAAAACTTAACATATTGAACCAACCAATCATGTCGAATATGTTTAACATAAAACAGACACAACTCTTAATCCTCAAAAAAAAAAAAAAACAAAGATAAAAATGATCATGTCTATATTTGCAAATGATTCTCCTTTAACACTTAATCAATATTTTGTAGTAATTTATCTGTTTACACAATCTTGAATATATTTCTTTTATTAATTGAAAATATTGTTTTATTTTGGGAATATTTAAATTTTTTTTTTTTGTCAAGGTCAAGGTTTTAGTATGTTTGTGTTATATTTTCTTTTTGTTATAAACTTATTATTAAATTAAAAAGTAATAAAACATACATATTCTTATTTACAAGTAGTATTTTTAAAGGAATTTTAAAAAGAAAAAATATTTTGACATTCATTTCAATATTGTTAAACAACGTTGTTTTTTCTTCATCCATCTACCAAAACCAAATTTGCATAATAATACAGCCGCAATAAAATTTATACAATAACATCACAAATTTAACAAATATTGTTAAAAAAACTTGTTTAAAATAACTAAAATGATGTTATTTGTTTTTGAAATATCAGAAAACGAGTGTCATCAGAGAGTTAAACAAAAACCAATTAAAACAAAAAAAAAAAAAAAAAAAAAACGTTCATTTCAAAGTACCCATCATAAAAAAAAAATCCAAACGAGGGAAATTAATGTTGTCATGCTTTGTTTTTGGCATTAAATAAATTTGAGGTGACATACAGTGGGTTCGATAAGGATTTTTTTTTAAATTTTGTTCGATAAAAATTCTTTAACGTGTTTTTTTATCGCACTGCTTTTATTTCTATAAAAAGTAAAAAAGATTATCGATAACTTCGATATTCTGAAGAAAAAGTAGAAATAATAATAACTTTTATTTCTTAAGGATCGGTACTCATTCATTAGAAAATAAAAGTTTTCGTTAACTTGAATTACCCATAGAAAAAAGTTCGATGAATTTGTATTTCTAAAAAAATCAAATTAAAAATTATACTTTTCTGAAGAAAATATATCGAAACCTTAGGTTTTCATTAGAAAAGTAATTGATTTTTTTTTGTTCCAGAAAAGCTAACCAGAACTTCGATTAATAAAGAAAAGAATCGATTTTCTAAAGAAATGAGGACATTAACTTTGATTTTCTCAAAAGAAAGATTATCTAAAGAGATTTAACCGAGTAATTTTTAATAATTAATCGATAACTTTGATTTTATACCGAAATGTTATCATTTTATAGTCTAAAAAATCGAAGCTTTATTTTTATAGAAAAGTTCTCAAAAATTAGGATTTAGAACGGAGAGGTTATCGATAACTTTGAATTCCTATAAACATATTTTTTGTGTATTAATACACATTTCGATAACATTCAACTGGTCTGCATGAAAATCGATCCTGAGAACTTTTCGGCGGATTCTTATGTAAAAGAACCTCTTGAAGGCGAAAATGCTCGTTTTTCCTCCACACCCACCATTTTTAAGGGAGCCCTTCCCCACTATTTTTATTTATTTTCGATAATTTTGTGGCCGTGAACTTAATTAAGAGAGGTATGGATAATTAGTTTAGCTTTTAGATTTCTTCATAGCTCTTTATGTTCTTCAGTGAATTTCTCGTAAAGTCAACATCTTTATGTTTCAGGCCAGGATTCAATGTTCTTTTAAGGCTATGAGGTAAAAAGTGCACTTTCTGCACTAACACCTAAACTTTTTCCCTGCAGGTTCTGATCAACATCACTTGTTTTGCGAAAAGATGCAGAAGCATGTTGAAAGAATACTGCTGGTCTATAGTAAGAGAAACGTTATCTTCATGGTAAAAGAGGAAAGCACACACCAAAGAAATGTAAACATGAAGACTTTGGAGCAGAAATATTTAAAAATAACAAAGAATTTGTGGAAAATTTAAGAAATCAATTTTAAAAAATTTTATAAATAAATGATCAAAATAGTTTAAAAAGAGGGGAAGGGCTGGAGGGGGAGGTGGGAAGGGAGAAAATAGTGGGCGATGGGAGGAAATTAAGGTCACATTTGGAATCAAATAGTCAATTACATAAAAATCATCTGAAATGGTATCAGGGCTCCATATTTTTTTTTGCAGACCACAGATTAGTAAAAATAACGATAACTTCTTATAAGACTTGTAAATTTATCGAGATGTTTTCTAATGTTTCCTATATATCCCTATAGTTATAGATTACTTTTCTATATATTCCTATAGTTATCGGTAAGTTTTCCATAGACCAGAATAGTTATCGATAACTTTTTTAAATAACGGTATAATCAGTTTACTATAGCCTAGTTAAGTTAACGATAACTTTTCTTTAGACGAGTTATGCTTTTCTATGGAACTCATAGGAATCTCTTACCTGAAATTTAACTGAATTTTTTTCAAATTTGAGCATTTTCTATGAACGTAATCAAACCCAAAAAAAAACATCCAGTGTTATTTTTACAAAAAAAAAAAAAGAATTTTTTTTAAAACACAATGATTAACTCAAAAATTTTAATATGTTTATAAACTGGTTTAAAAACCAAAACGGCCATAAATTTCAAAATAAAATGAAATAAAAAATGGCAATTATTGCCAAACTCAGGCAAAAAAAAAAAAAAAAAAAATTGGTAATACAGTATATAATTTACATCTTTCCAAAAATAAATAAAAACCCCAAAAAACGGGCTAAAACATGCTGAGACAGGCTGGGAGATAAAAAGCAAGGTTAGCAACCAATCTTTGCTATTGAGTCTGGGAGTTTTAAAGACAATTATATTAAAAAAACTTTTACAAATTAAAACTTTAGAAACACTTTAATTTAACATGTTAACATGATTTTTTGTTTTTTTTTTATTTTTTTTGGAAACTGGTGGTTTTCTTAAAGTTTTTATTCAAATTTTAAAGATGAACTTTTGTTAATGTTATTTTTTGTTTTATGGCTAATTTTTAAATTAAATCGATTAAATTTTTCATCATTTTTGCTTGAAAGTGATAAATAACAATCTCGTAGCTTAATTCTTTTGTTTTTCTTTGGGTTTTGTTTAAATTGTCAAGGCTTTTTAGGTGTTTTTAACTATTTTTAAACCGCTAAATTGTTTTTTTTGTTCTGTTCTTAAGTCTTTTGTTTTTAAATGTAATTTGTTGAAGTTTTTATCATGGCCATGGTCACATATTTCTATTCTTTTTTAGGTTTTTATTAAAATGTTTAATTTGAAAAGCCTTATTTGCCAAGTTAAGTAGAAGTTTGTCTCCCTGTCTGTCTGTTTGTCCATCTGTTTGTCTAACCGATTGTCTTTCTATCTAAATAAACGTTTAGTTCAGTGCAGTTTAACCAAAGTTAAGTTTACTTTAAATAAATTACCCACAATTTGCATAGAACTGCTGTTGCCGTTTGTGTTACCATTATTGTTTATAAACTTCCTTTAGCTGTTTAAGACGTTTTCTTTAGCGTTTTTGTGTTTTTTTTCAAAAAACTCTCCCACAATTGCTGGGTGAATTATAATTTGTAACAATTTTGTTGCCACAAACACTTTGCAAGATGTGTATGTCTGTCTGTCTGTCTATCGGTTTCTAAACAAATTTTTTAATGTATGCTTTAGCAAACTATAAGAAGTTGTAGTAGAAAAAAACCAAAGCAAACTTTTAACTATTTTAGCATGTTTACTTGAATGTTAAGTTTAAGTGGATTTTGGTTTTGCAGTGTCTTTTTTATTATTGTAGTTTTGTTAAAATTTCTAGTTTAGTACGTGCCTGCCCTAGTGACCAAATGAACCACATTTGTATGCCAAAGCATTTGTCTGCCTACGAAGAACTTCTCTACAAAAATAAATAAACTTTTAACGAATAATAAAAATTTGGTTGTTTGGTACTGCTGTTTTACAAGACTTTAGCGCTGTTGCTGTATTAAATGTTTACAACAGCAGCAGTAACAACATCATCATTATCATTATTATCATCAACATATTGCCAGGGTAATAATAAAAGCGTCAACAAAACAAGTGTTAACAGTTTTTACTATATAATTTGATTTTAACTATTCTAAACATGAGATAAAGCATTTTGTGTTATATTTTTTTTTTAAATAATTTTCTTTTCCTTTCTGTATTATTTTTGTGTTTTTAGAAATTACTGTATTTTTATTATTTGCAAAAATGTCTTGCTATAAAAAATTTTGTATGCAAAGCACCTTTAATGTGCAATAAATTATTTAGTTTGTTTTCTTTTAGTTTTTAAGGTTTAATTTCTTTTTTTTCTGCTTAGAAATTTCAATTTCTTTTCTTTTTATGCTTCATCTACATTTATTTTGTTTTTTTTTTTTACTATAATTTTTCATAGGTGAAGATGTTAAATGATTCGAGTTAGAAAAGAAAGTGTTTGTTTAAGAAAAGTTTTTTTTTGATTATTTTAATATTTATAGCTTAAAAAATAAATATATGCCATAAATCAAGTGCAGTAAAATAAACCAGAAAACATAAACAGATTTGTATAGAATAATCAAATTTTTGGGAAAATTCTATAACTAATTTTGTGTCCGGATATGAAATTTTAACAACTTTGTGCTTAAATTGGCAACAAATGCTGCAAGTCAATAAAACGTTGTTTATAACACAAATTTAGTTTCTAAAAATAAAATTTTGTTATGCCTTTCAGTATTTAGTTTTGCTATTAGGAAAGTGAATTACTTTAGTTTCACTATATAAAAATAACACTGTGCAACACAGCAAATATTCAGGGGTTATCATACCGTAACACTGTTTTATCGGAGTCAACAGGTTAGTTCTTTAATTTAGTGTTAAATTAAAGTAACAAATTCAAAAAATCATTTTCTAAATGATTTTTCTTTTAGAAGGAGGTTTAATACACTTAAAATAAATATAAGTGATAAACATGTAAAAACTAAATTAATAGATAGAAAATATTTAGAAAATTTAGAAAATATCAAAATTTATTTCATTCTTAAACGTAAAACCATCTCTCCAAAATATGAACTTCGCTGTTTGAAAAAAATAACATAAAAAATAATTATATGTTACTTTTTTTTCTTTTAATGCATTAAACAAAGTATTTTAGAATCGTCAAGCTAAGGATGAGCTTCAGTGGATTGCAGTATGGCAGCTGCTCTACCCCTTACAACATCTTGCCCGCTACAAAAATCATTTACATTTGATTCTAGGCTTTGTCATTGTATTAAATACTGTTTTTATAAGTAACTACCGCGCGGCGTACCGGGGAAAATATCCTCCTGCACTTGTTATGTTAACAGATAACATTGTCATCACAAATCCATTGTTTTTAACCAAAAAGTAATTGCTAATTTTTTATTATTGCAGTCCAGTTGGATACGACCTTAGAGGCGTTCAGGCATAATGCAGCAGACGTAGCGTCATACCACTGTTCGCTCAAATAAGTGCCATAGGTCCGTACCTGCGGTTCCTCTCGTACTACGCAGGAATGCTGTTGCAACAATATTTAGTCATTAGAAGGGTAAAACTAACCTGTCTCATGACGATCTTAGCCCAGCTCACGTTCCCTTGCATGCGTGAATTATCCAACGCTTGGTGAATTTTGTTTCACAATAATAGGAGGAGCCGACATCGAAGGATCAAAAAGCGAGTCGCTATGAACACTAAGTTATCGATAACTGTTCCATCGAATAAATAACTTGTCGATAACTTTTCTATAATATAGTTAAGTTATCGCTAAATTGTATATAGAATAGATTTCTATAGTATAGTTAAGTTCTCGATAACTTCTTCATTCAAAGTCATAAAGATTAGTTAAGTTACCAATAACGAAAATGGTTAAGTTAGGGCAATTTCTTGCTCTGGTTTTCTTAGAAAAAAATATTATAAATAATCTGAAGAATTAACTTTTTAGAAATTTTCCATAGATTTTTAGGAAAAAGCAAAATTACTGCATTCGATATCAATCGAAATTTCCATTTAAATTGTATAAGAAGAAATATTATAAATAATCTGAAGAATTCAATTTTTGGAAATTTTCACATAGATTTTTAGGAATTCTGAGCAAAATATCTGCATTCGATATCGATTGAAATTTCCATTTAAATTGTTTTGTAATTACAATAAATATCGAATGAGGTAATTTACCCCCTGGTATTTAGATAAATATTTATTTTACCTTTTTGCCCTGTAGTTAAAAATTTCGTGCATTTTGGGATAATTTCAAGATTTTATTACGGAGTTTTTAGAAACAAAACTTTTATTTCGAGACAAACAAATTCCATTTGCACAAACTTTTATGACTTCCAAGGCTGTAAGTTTTGTTTCTAGTTTTAACTGTACGCATATCAATGGATAGGTAAAGTATGACCCCCTTATGCAAAAAAAAGTTTAAGTTCACATTAGTTAATCAACACATTGAGCACAGAAAAAGTGAATAGGTTGTTATGTGTTGGTTACCTAATGTGAACTTTAACTTTTTTTGCATAAGGGGATGAATCTTTAAATAACTTTGGAATATCGTTTACAAAGTATTTACTAAATCTCATTCTAAAAGGAGGGTTTTAAAGCCCGAAGTGTCATACTAAGCTTATTTTTTGTTATTTATCATCAGTTTACTCTGGCAAATCATTTTGAATAGATTTACGCTTGAACAACGTAACCAAATTATACAAACTCAATGTGAAAGTCACTTATAGATTCGCGTAACTTAATAACGACTTCGTAAGTTTTATGACGCACGGCTCATTTTTTGATTAACGGGTTTGTGAATAAACAAAATTGCCGCATATACACAGCATACCCAACAGACCTGGGGTGGCATCGAGAATTTTAAAATTGCAGCAACTGTCTTTAAAAAAGTTACCTTTTTGGCCTTAATTTTACTACAAGATTTTTTTTTTTTTAGTGTAAACTATTTCTATATATTAAAAACGCCACAAAAAGGTATTATAAATCTCATTAGTACTTATATACATATAACAAAAAACAATTCAGGTTGGAATATACTTTTAAGATTTTTCAATAAGATTTCGAGAACAGAATTACAAAATCGGTTATAAATTATTTGGTATATTTACATCAAACCAATTGCTATTATATGAGTTGCATCAGTCCGTTGGTTGTACTAATTCGAGAAGAGTTTCGGTCTTTAGTCTCTTTCTATCTTTGCTGTCCAGAAATCACTGATACTTAAGTTTTTGTTAGATTTTTATACTTCCATGTCAGATAGAACTCTAAATTGTGTTATCAAAATTTTGGAAAAATTTTTACAAACCCTGTTACTATATTATTTCCATTGATTACATATTCTAGACTATATGTATTTACTAAACCATTTTTAAAATTGATTTTCAAAGTAAAATTTTGTTTTTTAAACTTCGCAAAACTTGAAATAAAAGTTTTGTGCAATTGTTTTAAACTGAATCACTGCAATGTTATCATTTGCATTGGTTTCTATAAGTAGTTCTACAGCAGTACCGCAGTCAACATCAATTAAAGGTAGATAATTTGCTTATAATTTAAGAATTAACTTATTAAAAAAATTACGTTCAATTTGATGAAACAATAACGCTAATCTTTCTAAAATAATATGAATACGAGCATTTTTTGCCTGCATTTCTATATACAGTAGAATCTCACAAATTAGAACCACTTTGTGCACCGGACAGTTCGAATTTCTGGAAAGTTCGAATTTCTGGACATTTTTTTTTTTACAGAAAATTATAAAATTATAATGAAATAGTGATAGATAATGAATAGTTATGTAAGCTTTATTTTAACTCAAAACAGTTTTTATTTAATAACATTTAATTAATTGAACATATTAAATTCATAGAAAAACTTATAAAAAGTTTTTTAATTACATATTAGGTACTTAATTGGTCTTTAACATAAAATCAGTTATACTTGTTTGTTTTTTGATTTATTAAAACTGGAAACAACGATATCGTTACGAACGTCCAAAAGGTTAGACATGTGTTTACTGACCCAAATTTGTACAGGCATATCAAATTTCATACGCATATGACCGAATTGTACACACCATCAATAACTCGGTGATTCCCCGTTTTATTTTTACCTTAATGAGCGAAAAAAATAATTTGTAGTGAAAATACAAAAAAAAAAAAAAAATAAAAAAAATTCCAGAAATAAGAACCCCCTGTTTTACTTTTAGAGCGTTTAATTTGGGTTTTCGCCTATTAAGTTCAAAATCATAAAAAAAAAAATTTTTTAGTAGAAATAAAAACAAAAAAAAAAAAAAACACTTCCAGAAATTAGAACCACAGGTCCTAATTTCAGAGCGTCCAATACATTGAAATGGCCGGTTCTAATTTGTGGACGGTTCGAATTTGTGAGATTCTACTGTATGTACAATGTTAATACAAACTTCTATTTACACATGATGGTGTGCATGCAGTAATATGACTAAAATGATGAGTTGCCATATAAAACTACTAAAACTGCAAAGATGCCCGAATTGTGCTAAATTAGCCATTGGTTTAAAATGGTTCTTTTCGAGTACAATTGTACCAATATTGCCAACCCTGCAACAGAAATGATTAAATCCAGAAAAATTAACCGTTTTGTGCGGCTTACACTCTTAAGCAATCATCGGACCTTATTTTTTACAAAAATAAAGAAAATTGGACGTCCAGACTGCTGTTCATCAGAAACAGCCGATGTGCAGCTGTGCCCAAAATTATTTTCATTAAAAACATCTATTAACGTTAAATTTATGTCTAATATTTTAAAATTTATTTTATCAGGTTTAAAAAAACTCCATTTTTATCACTAGCAATTTTACTACCAACTTTTATGATGATTGATCTGTTTTTCTTGTTGTAGCAGCGATAGCCGAAAAACAGCTGTTGCTGAGTTGACAATCATTGGTCGACGTTCGTTGTACTCCGGGTCGTTGCGGTTCATGGAACCGATTGTCGTGGGAACGTTTGATTGCTCTCTTTTTAGATTTTGATTGATTCTAGTAGCACAGTCAAAAATTGCATTCATACTTTTGTTTTCTTTGAATTATAAATTATTAAAAAATCAAAAGAAAAAACTTGATATTAAGCTGTTAAAAGTAAAAAAAGTTTTAAGGAATTTCGGGCTTCGAATAACTAAAATTGTGAATTCATTTAACATGTGGTTATTAATTAAATTTATTTTTATATCGTACTAAGATTATATAAAACAATATTCAGTATAAGAAAGCCCTGTGTTGCTACAAAGTCTTTAGATATTTATTTTTTTCATTTTTTAAATCTTAATTTGTTTGATCAAAAGTTTTAAGCTACAAACTTGCAAAATATCTTATCTAAAAATTCCCACATTCCTTTAAGAAAAACTTAAACGAATATTCGCATTTTAAAGTACAAGTTTTTTGCATTTAAAAACTAAAAAAAAAAATAAATGTTTAAGCTGCTTATTTGTTAACAAAATACTTCATTTCTTGAATCTCTTGTCGTTACATCAATACCACAATATTAGCAGCTCTACAGATATTGAAAACAGCTTAAAAATATGAAAAAATTTTAAAATAATTTTCAAGATGCGGTGCACATACACATTTAAATTTTTTAGTGGTACTAGCGGTGTAGTCCTCATGCAGATCATAAACAGTTATTTGTTAAATAATCAAGTAGGAAGATGCCAGGTTCGAACGCGTATGGAAGCGTCTTTTTAAATGCAGATGTTCGGTGTAAAAAGCCTTAATTGCAATATGTCATGATAGTTGGTTGAATTGGTCGACTATCTGTCTGTCTGCTGGCCTGTCTTGTTCATGTATAACACTGCCTCTTTTGTTATATAATACTGCTGACAATATCATTAAAAAGATTTTAATTTTATAAGAAGGCCATTAAACAAATTTCAATAAAAGTTTCAATAAAACTTGACGTTAAGTAACAGTTAAACAAAATTTAACTGAAATAAATTTTTGGTAAATAATTTTAAAGTTTATTAAATAGATAATGTTTTCTATATAATGTGTGAAAAATCAATAATTTTTTTTTTCATTTTATAATTGTTATTTCATTTTAACAGCAAACTGTGACATTTACATTAATTAAGACTCGTGTAGTCCCAAGTTGTTTTTTGTTAAAAACTAATTAATTGGAAATAAATAAATAAGTTAACATATACCCCTGAAATTCAATAAATAGCAAACACAGTGTTACGGTAGCAATAACATGACCCGTATCTTTATGAAAGATCAACAAAATAATAAAGAAAAAATTGTAAAAAAATACAATTATTGTTAAATTGTTGTTATCCATTGTTTAGCTTTAAACTTTACCACAAAAACTTTTACTTTCGCTTAAAGTACAATGAATTAAACAAAGTAAATCCTAAACAATTAAAACACAAGAGAAAAAAGTTAAAAGGCAGTTGTTCCCAACTGATGAAATGGTGCATTGATAAAAAATTTTAATTAAAAAATTTATGAAATATGTTTAATTCTTAAAATATATTGCACAGTGGGTTAAACCCCAACAAAAACCAAGTAAAAATAACAAAAAACTTATGATTTTTTTTCGCGTTCTATGTGAAGTTTAAATTGTCTAAAAAGTCTGAATGCCGCAATCTTGTCTTAATTTATATAACTTACACTGCAGGTTTTTAGGTCGACAGAAAATATAATATAAAACAACTAAAGAGTTGGAAAATTTCAGGACTGTTTTTTATATGGGATCTATGATAAATTACAAATTATATTTTTAAAACTTTACCTCACAGTTTATAAATCGCTGCCGACTTAAGCGTATTAAAGTCTATTCCGAGCCTACGCTTCATATAGGACATATCGCTTATTTATTTTAATAGTGACATAACTCAAAAATGCGTTAGTATATTGTGTATAAAATCCAATTTTATATATTTATACTTTCCCCGTTTGATGAGAGTATGTCGTTATTTTTTCTTAGTTGTTAGTGCAAATCAACAATTTTAACCCGTTTATATCGAAATGGATTTTTCTGAGCTATGTCACTTTTGAAGTAAATAAGCAATATGTTAAAATTATTGATATCGTCTCTACCACAACGCAACCTGTCGTATCCTGCACGATTGATGTGGCGCGTAGAAGGTTGTGTTCTATCCCCATTACTCTTAAACATTGTCCTGGATCTAATAATGAATTATGCTTCAGCCATGGGAAGATAATTACTTGGGGACTCAACAGTCGACTAGAAGCAGTTAAAGCAGGAACACCCTAACTACTACTGCTCTTTAAATTAAAAACCAAGCAAATGCTTGAAGATGTACTGAATTTCTCTTAACTAGGCACTATATTAATATCGTCAGCTACATCTAGGGATAGTCCTCCCTCAGTTCGAACTCTCCAACAAGTGGTGAAATATCAGCACCTTAGGGGGATTTTTAGTTCAATTCCCTCCAGTTACTTTGGATTTACACCACAACCACCACGTTATCCCCGAAAGTTTCCTATCAGCGGAAGATAATCTCCCTGAAAGACATGACGATTGTCCGGAAGAAGCATACTAACGGAGGCCCTGTCACAGGTGACAACTGATTTCCGTGGTACCAGATAGTATCTGTGCCCAGCCGCAATATCAAGAGATCTGTCAACTTTGAATTTTGGCCCAATCCAAGGAATTGGCTGCACCTGATTTTCCCCGGATAATGTAACACCAAAAGGTTAAACATCCTTGGGATGATCCCTACAACCTTACAATCCCCCGCGGGTCTTAAAAGTACAATGGTACATTTCAATGCCCATTGGTAGATTTTAATGCCCGAGAAACCCAATGTTGCGTGTTGACGCATAAAGGTGCGACGGATCAAGGTGCCCCATCTGTATATATGGGTGGTATAATTATTGAGGAATCAGAATGTCTTGATGTTCTGGACATAAGGATACAATGTGATGTCCGATGGACAGAACATATGAATACTTCAGGTGTCGAAAGAAGCATTCAAGTGCCTCGGTTTCACTCCATCTGATTTCCTTACTATTTTAACCACCTATATTCGAATGGAATACAACTCTGATGTGTACGCCGGAGCTTCAAAGTCTATTTGTCTATTTTTGAGCGTCTCGACCGCGTGCAGGAAAGGGCGAAGCTTCTCATTGGTGACAGTAGAGTGTTCAAGGCTATTGACTCCCTTGAGCACCGTCGCAATGTGGATTGTATTTGCCTGTTTTATCGTTACTACAATAAGATGTGTTCTGATGAAGTAATGGATCAAGTTCCCGAAGCCCATACGTTTGTTCGTAATACACGTTTTTTCTTAAGAGCCCATCCATTTGTGGTCGATTGGCCAGAAAATCATACAACGCATTACAGGGAAATGCCTTTTTTGGCCGGACTGTTCGTATGTGGAACAACCTTCCTGTAGTTCAAATCGAATGTTCAGAAGCACTACTCCCTCTATCTTCCTTCCCATAACCTTTTTTCCTAGTTCCAACACAAGGCATTGCATTTGTAGGAGTCATACCCTGATTGCTACTAACAAAAAAAAAAAAAAAATAAATAAATAAAAACTGGTACAACTTAGAAACTTTCGAGTTTTCTTAGTGTATTTAGATGCAAATAGTTTCTTTAAATTGCCGGCGTAGTTCGATGCAGTTAGGAGCAAGAAATTTAACACAACCTTAGATATGTAAGCAAAGAAAAAGTGGACATACTTGACCATTTGCTTGTATAAGTGTTGAGGGGATTTCATGTCAAGTGACCCAACTTTTGAAATCGAGATCTTCCGACTTGGAAATTTTGGCGCTGGAAAATGAATGGCGGTCGGCCTCGCATAGCACCCCTCCAGAAACCAGCAGCGAAATCAACAGCTGGACCTTGTAACGCCAGGAAAAGATTGGCAAAAATAGCAGAAAATAAAAGCGATAAATAGGGAGGATGAAAGACATTGTATTTGAAAATTTGTAAAACTTAAACAATTCATCAGCTGCAATAAATTAAGTGTAAAAATAGGTTTGATGTAAAATGATCTAATGTGATTAAGATTTAATATTATTAAATTATTTATCCTTTTATTTTTATTATTATTATTAGATATTATTATTATCATAATTATATATTATTTTAATTTTTATTACAAATAAATAAAAAAAATTTAATTTGTTAGCATTTCTGTAGAAATGTGGGTATTACAGTATCGAAGGTATAAAATGCTAGTTATGGTATGTTTCATACCGTCGGAAAGGTTGTCTAGTTTCTCAGCATAAGTTTTATTATTATGGTTTTATAAACACTTACACACAAAAAGGAAAAAAATTCAAAATAGTGCATATGCTAAAAACTGGAAAACCCTCGTTTTGAGTAAGAAATAATTTTTTTATATACATATCCCACTCGCAGTCCACTAAGCGACCAAAACTACTTTCTTTCTTTTGAGCAAAAAAAAAGTACCCGCTTAAAAAAAATAAAAACAAAATTTTAAAATATTTTTTTAAATTTTAATTAAAAACAATTTTTTTAAGAAAGATTGAAGAAATAGCTATCTAATTTTTTTTGGACAAATTTTGCTAACATCAGTAGGTAATATATAATAATAATAAGTTACATTGATGAGAAATTTTGACCACCTTGGAATCAATCCAACCAAGAAACCGAATCCGACTATCAATATCTCAAGCTCAAACCCGAACTTCTCAATCGAAACCCACACATGATATTGTCTCTGAATCTACCTCCGATTCTTTACCTAAGTCTCCAAGCTCTTCTTCCACATCATCTTCTTCTGAATGCAAACCGAAATACAAATGACCAAGCACTACAACAGTGAGTTTATTGGTACTGGAATACAACATTTCTACACATAAAGCACATAACGTTATTGCAACCATTGCTAAATAGGGTCATGATGTGCCGGTTTCAAGTCAGTCGGGTATCTGGGAACGAGTAATCTCAAAAGGACAGCAAATGAAAGCCAATATTTTTGAAAAACTTCAAAGCAGAGATCCCTATTGTTTTCAGTTTGATGGTAAAAGAGTCAATGGGGAAGAGTATCAAGTAGTGTTGCTGAAAAATACCACAACCGAAATCAAACTCGGTATTCTGAAATGTGAGAGAGGTCCTGCCGCGGCCATTTACAAGGAACTACATCAGCTTATTGATGAATACAATGCTTGGGGAAATATTCGCATGATACTCTGCGACACGACAGCAGTAAAAACTGGTCGTTCGCACGGGATTGTAATGCCGATACAGGATAATTTCTTGAGCAAGGGATTTCAGAAGCCACAATACATTGGCTGTCAGCACCATGTACGCGACCTCCTTCTGAAGAACGTCACGAATTTCCATATTCAAGAGTCAACGAGCAAAACAGAACTCAACTATTCCTTCAATGACAAATTAAGAGAAAACTATGTCTCTCTTCAGGCTCATTACCACGAAGTTGCGACAAATGATGTGAACACAGACGAGAACCGCGAATGGCAAGATGATTTATAGTTCTTATATGAACTTGGTCAGGCATATCGTCATTACAAAACAACTTTTCGATGGCCCCGAATCAGCTGGAAGAAACTCCCAAACTTACACCTGACAAGATGGAACTCGCGTTCAATATATACTGTTATAGAATTTTTTCGTTGCCAGAGTAGCGCCGCATCCTCGGTACAGCATACAACTTCATCTGCTATGAATGGGAAAATGCTTGGTTCCAGTCGCAACACTACAACGAACCGTCCTTCAATGAACTGTTAACCTCAATCACCAAGACAAAATGCAAGAAGGCAATTAAGTGTTTGAAGATGCCCTGGTCGGTCAAGGAGTCATTAATTGACATTCCCACAGGTTACCAAAATGCTGAACGTGTTGTAAAACTGACGGAGGGCCTACATGCGAACTCCAAAAAGTTTTAATTTTTGAATCTAAAGTTCATAGGAAAAAATAATTTTTAAAAATTTTTTTGTACATTCTGTACTTATTACTAACGGTTTTAGATTATAAATTTTTTTACTATTAATCTTTTGAATAAAACAAAAACAGCATGATTAATTATTTTTTGAAAAAAATTTATTTTTCACCTTTTTTCATCCGGATGAAAGGGGGGACTTTTTTTAAAAAACAAAAAATGCAATAAATTAAATTAAATTACACAAAAAACTTCATCGATTGCAAGTGGTTTCATATTTTTTTTTTTTTTGTAATTACACCATTGGTCACTCCCAACAAAACTATTTTTGACGAAAATTAGTAAACATATAGTGGTTAATTTATCCATATTATTGTCGCCGGTAAATACATTATGGTTAAATTAGTCTTCCATCGAGAAGCCACAGCCGTATTATGGTTGCTTCGGTAAAATTAACTACAATATGTTCAAAATTTTTCGTTTAAAATAGTGTTGTTTCAGGTGACCATACTGAAAAATGTTGTTTCCTTCTTGAATGAAGGGTTTTTAATTAAGTGGTCTGGAGATTGAGGGACGTTTAAGCTAAAAAAGTACAATTTAAAAAATCACTGCCTTATTTAAGCAAATGACCCTTTGATTGGTAAAGAACAGAAAATATAAAATCTCTATCTGTCAATTACCCATATTTTAAGACTTATGCCATTTAATTGTTTTAAAATTACAAAATTACTATTGTATTGAAAATAAATTATATGATTAATAACTTTTTTTTTCAATAAAGTGTGATTTTGGCGTTTGCTGTTGTTTTCTTTAATAGATTTCGGGCAATAATAACCCCAAATTTTTGTTTCATGGTTATTATGTGTCTTAACTATACAACTAAATGAAATAGACATAAATCTATCTAGCACTCACTGCTGCAATAAACACTAATCAATATTAATAGTTTTTTTTTTATAATTTTTCTTTAAACGCTTGTTTGTCGGCTTAAATAAATATCAGGTAAACAAAGGAAAATGAAATAGATAAAAATGAAGAAAAGAAAAGAAACTTGTTAAAAATACAAGGCGTTAAAATATATTTTTGATCGAAACCCTAACAACTTATTTAGACAGATAAATATTTATAGTTGTTTTGTTTTTAATTTATTTAAAAAATGGTTTGTTTACCCCAACATTTTGTATTTTATTTTTTTATGTTTTGAAATTTGCTTTTGAAAAAAGGTTAGTGTACGGATTTTTTTAATTTCTAATACATTTTATTAACATTTTTGTCTGATAGATTTTGCTTTCATTTGTAACTCCATTACTATTGCTTTTTTTAAGCCTTATGTTTTTTTTTAGATTATTTTTAAAGATGTTACATAAAGTAAAATTTTACACAAAAACTAGGATTTTACACAAAAAATACCATTTGAGGCATTCAAAAATAGGTGCATTTTTTGTTGCAATTGTCCTTATTTGCTACTTTTTTGTTATTAACTATGGGCACCTTTTTTGCTTTTTTTTGCAACACTTATAACATTTTCTCATTAGGAATGGTCTTTGTTAATACTTAAATAGCAAAAACTTCCGGGGACTTTTAATTCCTTATTGGTTATATCTCCGGTGTCCATTTCTTGTTTGTTTTTTCTTTTTTGTGTGTTTAAAATAATTAAATATATTCTAGACTGTTAGTGGTGGCAGTGTTGCTTTTTTTCTTCAATGTAGCGATTTTATCAGTAAAAAACTAATTAATTTAAATTGACATCACTGTTTATGACATTGCAACACAAAATTCGAAAAAAGCTGAACCGACTTTAGTCTAGCAAAAAACGCAATGGTGTAGCAAGTGCGAATCTGTGTATTCTGTTGTTGGGTTGAAATAAAAACGCAACAAAATTTTGCACTTGCTATGTTGCAAGAACATTTGCAATTATTTTTGAACACCACTATTGTAAAGAAACAAAAAAATAAAATAACTTTATATGCAAAAACTTAAGTTATCGGGTGGTTCACCGTGAGGTTAGATTTATAATTTAAAATAAAACACATAAATTTGAAAGTGAACTTAAAATTGTTTTATCGGTTAAAGGAACAATTTATGGCATTTACTGTTTGAACATGATATCATGTAAATGTTGGCGATGACTACGTCTAAGGTGGTCCATTCGGAAGACATAAAAAATGCCAACGGTGTGATATCGCACGATCTAGGTGGCCAATTTATCATAGCAAAACGTGAAATTAGTGCTCACGAAAATTATTTCTCAACATGCTCATTTTTTAACGCGCTGTATTACTTGTAGCGCTGTATTGTTGAAACCAGAGCTCTGAGAGGCCGAGATCCTTACGTAAAATATGCCAAGTTGTCGAATATGACAAGCCAATCTGCTGAGTACGACGAATCAATTCGTCACAGTCTTCGCAAACACTCTCAGCTAGAGCTGCTATATTCACTTCACTGCGTGCTGGATGTGGTCTAACCCGTCGAGTATCATCCACTAATGTAAAGTGGGACTAAAATGGTAGCGAATGGTAGTTTCAGTATGACAATTATGCGCACCGTTATTTTCTCGAATTTCTCACATAACGCTGATTTTTGTAATACAGCTGAACAATTTGGAGACGCTGTTGTGGTGTGAGTCTTTTCATTACGACTTGCCAAACGATACTTAACAGAAATGACAAAGCAATTTGATATGTGTAACGAGTGATCTATAAAAAACCTTATTGAAAATCAAAACTCACGAGGAATCACCCTTATAATTATAATGATTTATGGTTAAAAACCATTTTTCACCAAGAGTACCATTCTTCAGACTTTCTTAAGTTAGTTTTTAATTTGGAGATTGTAGATTTGATAATTAATTGTTAGGCCTATTAAATGGCGAATTTAGTATAAGAATATAAATTATAAAAAAAATCCAATGGTAATTCAAATTTACTAAAATAGTAAAATTTTTTCTAAAATGTATTCATAAACGTCCTATTTTTAGATAAGTCACATTGACGCTAATAAAACCAATTTTATAGAAAAATTTCTAGTATCCAAAAAAAAACAATGATTTTCAAAATAAAAGAACTTGTTTTGAGGTCTCGAGCTCAAAATAAGTTCTTTTATTTATATGTAATAAAGGTCGAATAAAATACAATATAAAATTATATAATAATTTTCTGTGCAAAAATTTCTATTTTATATAAAAAGTCCCATTTTGTACAAAATAGAATGTATCTCCTATTTTATTCATAAAATTGCATTTCGTACATGAAATTTATACCCACACCACAATTGTGAAGAGGGTATAATGTGATTATGGTGGTGTTTGTAACACCTTAAAATATTGATCCTAGACCCACCTTTCAGAATCACTTTTTGAATCGATCTAACGATGACCGTCCGTCCGGATGGCTGTCCATGTAAACCTTGCGCCAAAAATACAGGTCGCAATTTTGGAGATCATTTTATGAAATTTGGTATATACATTCCAATTATCATAAGGACGAAGCCTATATATGGTGAGAATCGATCTATAATTTAATGTGGCCTCCATACAAACTTCTTTCTGGAAAAGTCATTGTGGTCATAAACCAATCTAAAACATCTTACAATCTTAATCATCTTACCAAATTTTAATAGAATCGGTCCATGGCGACAATAACTTTTATAATAGCTTCTATGTAATGAGAAAATGTTGTGCTGGTCGGTCTAAAATTAACCATAAGTCCCATATAAACCCCCTTCCTAAAATCACGTAATGGCAAACAAATTTCATATACCATAGATGAAGATATCTTAATAATATTCGGCACAAAGAACTTTTACCGAATCTTAACCTAACAATGGTGGCTATTCTTAAAAATGCGTCGAAGGAGTGAATATTTATATAAAAACAACAACAAATTTAAAAAAAATTGTTTTTGTTTATGAAACAAAATTTACAGTTTTTAAAAGAGACAGAAACGCGTTATAACTCTCACGCTAATTTGATTTTAAAAGTGTGTAGATAACAAAAACAATTTTCGCAAATTTTGTTTTTATTTTCATGGAAATAGTCTCCACATTCGATGCTTTTTCAAGAATAGCCACCAATATAATTTTGTTCTGTCGGGTTCATGATTATCCATGGGTCGTAAATAGGGTACACTTTTTAACGATTTCATGTAATTAAATACTGTGGTGTAGGGTATCATATCGTTGGGTTTGTCCTCTATAGTTTCTTACTTGTTTATTCTTAAGTTATGTACGTGACGTGAATCGTTCGTGTCACGCGTGATTAATGCGTGAACTACTCGTGATTGCGATCTGCTCAAATTTTAAGAATTTTTCGTTAAAATTATTTAAAAAAATTAAATTTAACTTAAGCTTCGTATTTCTTTAAAAATATTTTTTTTTTAATCAAACAGTTTGTGAGTGTAAGACTTTGAAAATGATTTGTGAGTGAGCGTACGTTATAACAAAAATTTTGTTATTAATCATGAGTAATCGTAAGAATTCAAAAGATTATATTTCCTTACCCTGTGATCATTAGTCGAAAACCTCTTACGCGCACACCTCTTTTTTATACATTTTATTTAATTTTACCCGTAATGTTTTACACAAAAAGTTTCCCCTTATTGTTATATACAGCCATGTCACAGAGTGCAATTCCGTTCGGAATGATTCCGTTCGAAACCGAAGAAAACATATTTTTTACTGATATAAAGTATATTTTGATAGTTTTTTGGCCTTTAAGATTCAGAAAACTCCTATTCCTCTCATTAAAACGAAAATGGTTTTATTCCGCAAAGTTTTTTCGTATTTTTCTGAAACACAAAAATACGGAATGAATTCCGTTTCCGAACGGAATTGTACTCTGTGACATGGCTGATAATAGCATTTTACGCAAAAAGTTAAATTACAAGAACAAAAAAAATGTACACGACAATTGGTACATAAACCAAGAGTTATTTTACACTAATAGTACCATTTGACATAAAATGTAATGTTTTAGATAAATATGCATTTATCACAAAACATAGTATACAACCAGTATGCCGACTCGAGAGAGCCTTATCAATTTTTGATTTCACTTATCACACATATAGGTTCTGTGAGAATTTAACGCACATAAAAACAAAAAGAACAAAACAAAGTTTTAAATTTTTCTATTAAAATTTTTTCACAATATAACACGTTTTATTTAATTTTATGACACAAACACATAATTAATAATTTTTTCCAACACATTTTGCTTATTTGCAAAATGTTTTTATTTTTCACAAGCTAAACATTTGTTAATAAATTTTTTTAAACTATATTTTTTTTCTGGTATGAAAATAAAATTTGAAATCATGAATTAATTAAATATTTTCCGATATTGCAGAATAAAAATTTTAAAAACATCGTTTTCAAAAGTTTATAAATGTAGCCGGCATTAAATAAATTGAAAATTTCGATATTTTGATCAGGCTTAAGTTCATTGAATTTAATTTTCATCAAATTATTTTTGGGAAAAAAGAAATTTCTACAACATGAAATTAACTAAAATTTATTGATCATTTTTCATTCTTGACTGAGCTGGGTATCGAACCCAGATTTTCACGGACAGAATGCCCTGACTAGTTTCGATTGTAATCACACAATCTCTTCAGAGCGGTTTGCCGTTTAGCACTCACCGCCATTGATGACGGATGACGTCAATAGGCAAACATCAATCTTTAAACCAAATGGTATTTTACCTTGGTAGATCGAAAATTGCTTTTGAATGAATTGAAAATTTTTTGAAATAAGAAAATTTTATTTTAGAAATAATTTTTTTGCCACATTCTATACGATTTTATGCAACTATGTTTTGTGGTGCAAATAGTTTAAAACACCAACACATTTGAAAAAAATCTTACTAATACAAACATGAGTTAGGTACCACTGACATTTGAGATAGGTATCTGTCAAAGAGTCGTCATACTAGTTGTATACTATGTCACAAAAACTTTGGTTTTGATTTAAAAAAAAAAAACATTTTTCTAAAAAAAAATATCTTTCAATACGAAACACAGATTTTCCCTAGAAGTTTTATTTATAAATAAAATAATACATTAACTTTTCTACAAAAAATCCCTTTAAAAAAAAAGATTTTTTTTAGCGATAAAAATCCACTATATTTTCCACAATAACTGAAAATCTAAAAAAAAGTTGTTTAATGTATTTAAACAATATTTGTGGAAATTTTTTTTATTTATGTTATTTTCTTTCTGATATATATCTTTTTTGTAGTTGCGGCTTAATTACTTTTGCTTTTATTTAAACTTCATTACTGTTTGTTTCTTAATTACTTTTTTTTTGTTACTTGGTACTTATTTTTTAAACCAGTAATGATTTAGGTTTTGGGTAGAGTTTTTGTTTAAAAGTTTCTTTGCAGCATCTTTGTTTTTAAATTATATTTTAATGCTTTTTTCTTTTCTTAATGAAAACGAAAATTTTTAAGAAATCTTGTTTGGGAAAGTAAAAGTTTTATGTTCATTGTAAAGATCTCTTGAGCAACTTTTTATTGACTTAAGTAAGAAGAAATTTTTAAATTAATTGATTTTTAAATGGATTTTTACAAAAGATCTAGTTTCGTTATCTTATTGATTGCATGACTCTTTATCTGTTAATTATCTTTTTGATATTTATTTTATTATATTGATAACGTGTTACACATAATTAAAGTAATATAAACAATTTTTTAAAAAAGAAAGACATATTAACAATCAATTTTTTAAAGGAAATTGTTATTAGCCACTTATGGAGGAAAAGAAACCATATTTTTATTTATTAATTATGGTAATTTTATAGAAAAAACGATTAACAAAATGAATGTTTTATTAAATGCAATAAAAACATGGGAAAATAAATTTACATTTAGAAAGAGAATCTACTTAAAACAAAAGATTTAAGAAACGAACGTCTTAAAATCAATAATACATCAATTAATTTTTTGTATTACGGAAAAGAAACATTAAAACAAATTAAAGCCACTTTTACACAAATCATCACACTTCCATCAAAAGCTCTATTTTACTTTACAAAAATAAAAACAATTTGCTCCAATACAGCACAAAAAAGCTCTATTTTACACCAAAAAGTCCTACTTTATATGAAAAACACCTTACAAAAAAGAGCTTTTTATTTTTAAAGTGCAAATTTAAACAAAAAGTATATTAGAATGTTGGAATTTTTCGCTTTTTAAACTATTTTGTAATTTTAAACATTTGTTTTCGGAATTTGCAGCTATGTGCTAAAACAGAACTGCGTCGAGACCACATTTTCCATACAATTTGACATAAAAATTTGTCGTAGAAAGCCGTCGTGAAATAAAATCTATTTTATTTTGAGAACGTTTTTTTATGCTCTCACAAATAGACACTCATTCTCTAAAAATTTTATCACACTTTCATTCAATTTCATACATTTTGTAAAAAAAGAAAAATAAAATCAAAAGGAAAGAAAGATAGAAATTTGAGGAGTTTAAAGTTACTGCCGACGTTTTTATTATGAGCTTTAAGGTTTTCGCCTAAAGTAGAAGACTCAATTCTGTTTGAACACTATAAGTTAAATTTCAATTTATAGAGCTTTCTTGCAAAAGTCCTATTCCCTCAATATTTCACATAATTTTTCCTTAAGCCGATCTTTGGTTACTATTGAAGTAAATATAAATAAGCTTTATTAATTGAAATTTGACTGAACATTCGAAAAAATTGTTTAAAATAGCAAATGCATAGTGTTACACAAAATGTGCCATTTTATTTTTATCTATATACCTTAAACGCAAAAAGCCCTATCTAATAATATAAGTGTTAGAGTGTTTCTACTAGTTAAGCTTTGATTAAACAGTTGAAACAGTCCGAATTTACGTAAAGATTTTCTATTTAGTATAATTTTTAAAATTTACCAACATTTCTAAGTTTATTTTACAAATCAATTATCGTACATGAACAAGAAACCCCATTTCCTGATTTACATAAAATCTTAAGGTTTATTGTACTATTGGTTCCATAAATATTTTAACAAATCCATAAATATTTGTTGCTTCAAACGAGCACACATACACACTCGATCATGTATGCTTGTATGCATGCATGATCGAAAGAGACACCGACTCATTATGGCCGACATTTTATTGCTGACAGATCTTGTTAAACATTGATTTTTATTCCCCCTTTTTGTAAAGTTATTTAAAATTTTGAACGACAAAAATAAAAGACAAACTATCAAATAGTTTCAATTGTTTAAGTTTGAAGCGACTTTTTTGTTTTATTTTTTTTGGAGTTTTATTACTGGAGGGTAAAAAATGAAAGTGAAATTTTTGTTTTTGGTAATATTTGTATCTAACCTAAAAGTTAAGTAACCAAGAGGTTTTTTCTTCAATTCTTTTGGTTATAGAAATAATGAGAAACAATTACATACTCGTATACATATATAAGAAAAAAGAAAAAATATTGACATTATTATAAGTGCTTGTCTAATCATGATGCCAATATTTTCTTGCTGTTGTTGATGTTTTGGCCATATTCATAAATTTCATTAAAAAAAAATAAACAATCATAATGAATTGTTTGGGAAAGAAAAAAGAAAAAATCCACCAACTACCAGAAAAGATCTCAATTAGACGCCAACTCAATTTATGTAAAATTGTAAGTTTGTAACAAAATTTTGCTGTATTGAAAATAAATTTTTGTTTGGTTTGTATCTAAGCTTTCTGATAAGTGTTTTCTGAAGTGTTTTTTTTTTAGAAATTGATTGAAAATGTTAAACTCTTAAAGTAAAGTGAATTTATTTGTTTGTAATATTGTTAACAATTTGTTGTCAAAAAAAACACTACAAAAATAATAACATCAATGTTATGAAAAAAATTGATGGAATGAATGATGGTGGGAGACGTGTGATATAAGAGTTTCTATTTACATCATTATTTTGATTGAATTATAGTTGTGGTGGTGTTGATGGATGAAAACAAATTCAATTTGGTAAAAGTTGTTTTACAGGGTGGCACAAAAGAAGCAAATAGTTTTGAACAGCCTTTAATTTCTTTATTTGATTGTCAATAAGTATGGCTCTGCAAGTCGCTTTCTTTCTAAAACGCTTTCAGTGATTTTTTTTAAAAGATTTTCAGAGCTGTGGCCAAATTTACACGGTTTCTTTTCAGGCATGTCTAACAAACACGTTTGTTTTTTTTGCAATGATTTTTATGGCTGTGGGAAAAATCGCCCAAAGAAAAATGGCCCAAAAAAAGAAATGAAAAATCGCCCAAATGAAGAATCGCCCAACAGAACATGAAAAATGACCCAAAAAGTTATATATGAAATTTTGCCCAAAAGAAACGAAAAAGGGCCCAAAAAAAAATGGAAAATGACCCAAAAAGCAAAAACGAATTTTTTCCCGGTGGCATGTTATAACGTCCAGTGTCATAGTGTCCATGGACGTTATGACACTCCAAAAAGTGTCATAGTGTCCATGGACACTGCGCTAACTAAAGCTTCTCTGCACAGCCGGCCTTCGGCCGGGCGCAAGGATTTTCTCCTCTATGGTATAACAAACACCGGCTTCGCTAACTAAAGCTTCTCTGCATAGTCGGCTTTCGTTTAGAAACAAGGCAGATTTTAGAAGCTTTACTTAGCGAAGCCGGTGTTTGTTATACCATAGAGGAGAAAATCCTTGCGCCCGGCCAAAGGCCGGCTGTGCAGAGAAGCTTTAGTTAGCGAAGCCGGTATTTGTTATACCATAGAGGAGAAAATCCTTGCGCCCGGCCGAAGGCCGGCTGTGCAGAGAAGCTTTAGTAAGCGAAGCCGGTGTTTGTTATACCATAGAGGAGAAAATCCTTGCGCCCGGCCGAAGGCCGGCTGTGCAGAGAAGCTTTAGTAAGCGAAGCCGGTGTTTGTTATACCATAGAGGAGAAAATCAAAAAAATGGGCCATTTTTCATACAACATTTTTGGGTGATTTTTCATAATGAAAAATCACCAAATTTAAAAAACGAAAAATCACCCAACAATAACGAAAAATAGCCCAAAAATTTTAGGTCACTTTTCATATGAATTTAGGCCCAATTTTACATGGAATTTTTTTGGGCGATTTTTCATTTCTTTTTTTGGGCCATTTTTCTTTGGGCGATTTTTCCCACAGCCGATTTTTATGCTTTTTTTTCATGATGTATATAAAGAAGATTAGACAATTAGACATGAAAACAGAAATGTTTGGAAAGACATCGTGAAAACGCAAAATTTTTTGGTAGTATGTTCAAAAGAGAATGAATAAGACAGACATGTCCGAAATGACATCGTATAAATGCCACCTATCTCTCGAGTTTTATCTCGAATATTATTTTTTAGTTTAACTATGCTCTATGGCTTATTCACGTTCACACATTCTTTTAAATGCCCTAAGTGAGAGGTTAAAGGCGGCGAAGTCGGCCAATTTAAATCTCTGTATCTGGAAATAATGCGTTTATCGAAAATGTTGTTTTTTGTTGTTCGTGAGGTCGTTGCTGGTGTCACACTACGTGGCTAAAATATCGTTCGTAAGGGCGGGTGTTTTGTTTCTTATGCTGTATTTTGTCCCTTTATGTGGAAGTTACTTTGTAGCTTGAAATAATGCGCTTATGGCAAATATTGTTTGCCTTACGGTATCGGTTTTTTGTTGTTCGTGAAGTCGTTGCTGGTGGTCACCATGTGGCCAAAGTGTCGCTCTTAAGGGCAGGTGTTCACTGTTATTGTGTTTTTTTTCCATATGATGTCTTTTGCCCAGATATGTAAAAGTTTAATTTATGTGCGTGCCAGCTATGGGTCACAGCTCCAATTTGCCTATCGGTGTCTTTACCTATCCCCTGGAACGTCAGTTCCAGCCAGACTGTAGGTGTGGCACCTTGGAGGGCATACCGTGTTTCCCAGTTAAAACTTTGCTTACTTTCTCAAAATGAATAGCTTCTTTCACTCATTAGCTAGTAGCTTTTTTCTATAACTACTTATTTTCTGGATGTATGTAGGTATACAAATCATGACTTACTTTGTAATGAGTTCATTTTTTGTAAAATTTATCGCTTGTAAAATTTATTGGTTCTTTCAGTAGAATTGTAAGTAGTATTTTTATTTCTTTCTGATTACTCAACACATAATTTAACAGGCGAAGATCGATGTGAAGCTGCATTGCAACTAGATGCCGTAACCCAAAGATTGGTAGAACTATTAGACAGGCTCTACCCTTAACCGAGGGGGAAAACATGTGCAAGTGCATATATTTTACGTCTGGACTCTTGCATTTTGTATCACGGATTTATGGCTGGAAGTCCAAGGATCGCTCGTCTACGCTTTGTATTCACCCGTCGTTAAGAGCACCGTTTGAATCGCAAGGCCGGTACTCACACTAATAGAAACAATCTGTATTGGTATTTTTCTCTGGGGTATGTATAAATACATTTTAGGATTTTCACCTTTTAACTCGGCAGATCTCCTATAGATCACTGATGACCAGAGGTCCTATCTGGTATCACCGGTATCAGAACCCCCAGAGACTACGGTCATATTGTGGTTGATCAAAAGGTTTCTTAAGGAATCACGTGGCGACTGCGGTTTAATCCTAAAATCGCGGAAAGGGTCATCCTCAAAAGTCGGCTTTAAGGTCTGATATTCCACTAATTGTGGGAAAGTTTGGCCTGCTAGCTGATCTCATTACAAACTGTTGCTTACCAACAGAAGCTGATGAATTTCAGCAGTAGAGGTTAGCTTCAGTTTATTAGAAAGAGGTGATTGTATGTTTCTGCCGGATCATGCATTCGAACTGCAACCTGTGTGTATATTATTGAGACCAACACACACAATCATTGGGGCGTAAATGGGTGCATTAAGTCCTCCCAGTATTTTTTTTCAATATTGAGGGGTTTACACCAGCATGGAATGTACACACTCAAATCCTAAACATTGTATGAATCAGTATTGTGCATCAGCGATGAAAACTGCATTGCTGGCTCCATCCTTAAAAATATATGAACCAATAATCCATTTAAATGATATTTCACTATCCATATCAAACTATCCACATAAGAGGTTGTTATTGCTTAAATTACCCTTGAATTTTTCGTTTTCCATATTCTGCATTTTTGTTATTGACGAAGCCATTTTAGTTAAAATGAGCTTATTTTTAGATTGTTAAACACAATCAGGATTTTCTTAAAAAAAAAAAACAATCATTTTAAAAGTGTAACTTTCCATTTTTAAATTACCAAGACTATTAAGATCATATTATAATAATGATATTATAGATCATTCGTTTTTTGGGTCACCCTGTATTTAATATTTTGCAAAAAATTAATGGAAAATCAATTTTGAAGAAAAATTCCTCAAGTGCCTTCAGATAAAGTATTAAAGTCTCTTCAAACATTAAACAAAAAAAAACAAAACATTTTTATGGCAAAAGAATTTTTGTGGTCTCATATGCATGAGCTACAAGTTGTTGTTTTTGTTGGGAGTAATAATTCGAAAAAAATTTGCTTGCTGGTGAGTTATTTTAAATGATTTAAGCGCGTATATTGTTATATTTTTTAAAATTGACTTTCGATAATTGTTTTTAGTTATATAGAGTCATAACTAATTACTTTTGTTTTCTTTTAAACGAAAACTCCCCATGTTGACTAATGTGTTTTATCAGCATGAATTTTAAAATCATATATCGCTTCAGTTTTTTTCGCTTTAAAGTGTATTATTTTTAGCCCTAAAACTGTGATATAATGAAATACGCTTTTATTAAAAATGTAAGTGATGTAAGCACCTTTTTCGGGTGTATTATAAATTAAAGAATTTACCGAGTGAGAGAAAGAGACAGATAGAGTTTCGTCAACTGTTTTATTCTGGTAAATTCACACACGTGTTTACTACAGCTTTTTGTTGGATTTTTCAACCACAGCGTAGTAAATTTTTTGTTTGTTGTTGCAGTGTTTTAAATGTAAGTACTCTTACTACATTATTAAGATTAACAAAATTGTGCAAAATCGTATTGAATAGATAGAGTTTTACACTTAACATACAGGATGAAAACCGCTATTATATTTAGATAACAAAATAAATTAAATAGAAAAAGGAGCAAGACCATCAAGACATATTTTATCTAACGTGGAGGAATTTTTAATTAATTTTGTTGATCGAAAACAGAACACCAGAACATCCCTAAAAAAAATGCTGCCTCCCCATTTCCCTTCTACTGAAATGTTTACTCAGTTGGATTTTAAAAAAATCTTAGTCATTAAATAAATTAAAATTATTTGCCCGTACTCTTATTGCCTCTGGCTTCATTTTCATTTTCGCAGATGTTCGTACTTTTGATAGATCTCTTGCAAGTTTAAATTACCAAGCTTGAGCGTTTAAACTAGCAAACAAAACTACTCAAAAGCTTCTTTCAAAGATAAGGTTTAATTTAATCGCTAAAGTTAATCTCTTAAGCTGGCTCTTAATATTTAAAAGTACAATTGCAAACCAATGACTAATTTTGTACATTTAGGGCAAAATGTTTTGCTCTATAATGGATGTGAACAATATTAAATTAATCTTCCCGAATCTTAATATATATTTACACAAAATGTTGTGAAGAACTGGAAGGGACTGAAATTATTCATTGGATATACACAATGAATTTTTGAATTTAAATGCGAAGTTTTCAAAAGTTAGCGCAGGTTAATAAATTATAGGTTAGCAAAGCTCTTAGCTCCGTATCTTGCACTTCGATTTCTGCTATTTTAGATATTTTTAAAACTGAATGGAGACATATGTACATCCGGGGTATACGAGTATTTTTTAGGCAATTGAAAAGAATGTTAAAAATAAAGTTCGTTTGTATGAACTTCATATATATCTCCAAACACTGTATAAAAATATCTTCTGGTACAATTAAATTTAAAAGAAAAAAAAAATTCAATTCCAAAAGCAAATTTGTACAATTTTAATACTCTTTTTTGAATCCCAGGACTTAAATGTACTTTTTAAATGTTAACTACACATTCTTATTCCAGTATACGGAACAACCAGTAAATATGTGTGTATGGGTCATTCCCTACCTTTTTGACACTTCGAACTTTGTAACGGCCTAAATGGATACATTAAAATTTGCTAAGTATAATGCCTGTCGCAGATATTGACCCGAGTGAACAGGTCACTAAACCAATTAAGTGTACTAGCCAAAAATATGTCAATCAACCACCTCCAACACCATCATAATATAAAAGATCCCCTTTTCAGCAGCATTGAGAACTTTCGATATCGATAACTTTGGTTTGACAGCTGAGAATGTCAAAATGTGTTGACATTTCTGTTCAGTAATTTTTGGCAAGTCATCGTGACTCGTTTAACGCTAGCACAACGCTTCTTAATTGTAAAAATTTACTTTGCAAAATAAGTCCATTCGCGAAGTTTATAGAACACTCCATTTTACGTAGGTCATTTCTATTAAAATGGCTACGTCAATACGAATATAGGAATAATGTTCAACAGACGGTGTGTTCATTTACTTTACTAGCAGAAACATGCAATGAGAGAGTAAATTTAAAATTTACAAAATTGTTCTCCCAGTTACTCAAAAAAATAGAAAAGTAAATGAAGACTTTAGCAGCAAAAACTAGCAATTTAAGCATATTGACACTATTAAGCTGTAAGATACGATATTATTTCTTAACAAATTAAATTATTTTGAGCTTTTTGCTCAAGAATATTGTTCCTTAATTTTGGAAAAAATAAATATTTATGTTATTGAAAAAATTTTAATTAAAAAATTATGAAAATTATTTTTGTTTTGTAAACAAAAACATGAAACAGGTGGTTTAATAATTCTTGCTAGTAAAATTTTTTCTGTCAGAAATTTTAAAAAAAAATTTTTGTCTCTCAAATTTTTATGCTCGTTTTTCACTCTTTCGTTGCAAGTTTTTCGGGTACGTGAACATTTACTAGTAACAATTATTAAAAATAAGCAATCATTTTCTGTAAATGAACATACCTAACAACTTAACCTGGTGACGCCACATAAATACCACAGATTTTTGTCTCTTTCTTAGAAAGCTTTCTCTTTGAACCATCTTTTATGCCGCAATACAATGAACACAAATTTATTTAGTTGAGATTTATTTGCAAAACAGTTGTAAAAATTAACTTTTAAGTTTATCGCAACACTAGTAAATAATATTTTAGTAACTAAATAACATTATAAAACAAAAAAATATATTACTATATACAATTTTTTGCACATAATAAAACGTTTGTTGAACTAATGTTTTTTGTTATACATGGTTTGTGTTTTGTTATTTTTGTTTTGATCACGCAATTTGTGTTGGTTGTAGCGGCCTGCTTTTACACATTGCCACTTTACTACCAAAAAACGCTTTTTGTCTCTTTATTCAAAAGCTGCCTCTCAACTGATTTGGGCCTTCTCACACGTCACTTTTTACATATTTGTGTGTAATCTGTTATAAATACTCTCGTATTTCAAACTTATGTCAAACTTCGAACGCTGTGGGCAACACAACACTTCACGTCACAAAGAGCAAGGCAACTTCTTGCAAAGGCTTAACTGATTCCTGGTCTAATTTTCGGTTGTGAACTTTTCGCTTACTGTGATTCTATCAGTAAGAAAAATTAGAAGTTTCGATCAACAAAATTATAAGATCTGTTATGGATTGAGGAAGAGTGATGGAGTCTCTGCATTCTAAAAAAAATCTTTATGGTGTATCTTTCGAACACATTCTTAAAATTAGAGTCCTCATTTTTCTGCACAAAATTGCATACACAAAAAACCACAATACCTTTATAACTTATACAATTTGCTATATCCATTATTCGATATCTATTATTATAATATAATAATAATTATTTAATTGCTCGATTAAAGCTGAATCAAAGGCGCCTCTATACTGGGCATAGGCTGCATAAAAGTCTTTTCCATTTCTATCTTATCGTAGATCACCAATGTTGCTATATTGCCATCGTTGGGTTTCTTGTAGTGAGTTTATTTCATTTAATGTGGAACGTCGGCAGGATTTTTGGCCGGCCTCTTCTTCTACTTCTGTTTCCCTGCGGGTTTTAGTAACTGCTTGTCATATTATCTCTTCTGGTGGTTTACGTAGAGTATGTCCTATACACCCAAACTTTCTATTCCTTATTTCAGCATTTACATCCCTCATGTTTGTATGCATCTACAAAAGTTCGCTTATTATTCTATTAGGCCACCATATTCCCAAAATTCTTCTCAATCTGCGATTTACAAATTTCAGTAGACTTTCTTTTATATCCTTAGTTGCGCACCCTGTTTCGCATCCATACAATGGCACTGACAGGACGCATGTTTAAATAATTTTAATCTTCGTTCTTTAAACGTTGCTTTTCCATACTTTGTTTAAAGTTATAAATGCTCCAAGAACGTTTTTATTCTACTATCTACATATTTAGCAGCACCACCATCTTTGCTTATTATACTACCTAGATATTAGTACTTCGTCAATGACTCAAGCCTTACTGTTGGGTTAAGTGGATCCCAAATAATTCCACGAGGCTTATTTGATGCTGGCTTCGGCGTTAATTACCGCGTTAATTACAATTAAAAAAATAGTAGCGGCTACAGTAAACATCCTTGTCTGACGTTAGAGATCGTAAAAAGGGGTCGGAAATCTGCCACAATGTAGGACACTTAGGACACTCGTAGCGCCATCATAGCAAATGCGTATTAATTTTACTATCTTAAGCCTAGTACTCTGTTCAAATCTGTGAAAAATTTTGAGCAACATCTATTATTTCATACGAAAAATTTGACATGTATCAATGTTACCTATCTGGAGAGTTAGCACAATTTGAAGATTTGAATCTTTCAAACTATGCGACATTGTTTTGCGTATATAAACAAAACCTACATGTATTTTACAAAAAAGTGTTTATTTTTTTTATAAAAAATTAAATTAAATAGAAATTTTGTGAAAAATTTATTAAAAACTTTATTTACAGCTGTCAAAATTCCGTATGAAATAAAGTGGATTTGCTTTATTTCACAGTTGTAAAAAAATGTTGCCAGAAACATATCGCAACTTTTTCATAAAATAACAGAGTTCTAATCTATCAACATTATTTCATAGATATTCCGTACAAGTTTTTTTCATATGAGTTTTGACAGCATTTCACGTGAAATATTGAACAGAGTATCAGGCTTTATCTGGTACTCTTATGTTTCTTAATCCAGTCCATATACATTCTCTACTGACTTATTCAAACGCTTTCTCATAGTCGATGAATAGGACATACAAAGACGAATGGAATTCAACAGCTTGTTCTACTATTATTCTAAGGCCCGTTTTCACGACTTACCGATAGCTAAAGGTAGGAATTTATCGATCGTATAACAAGTGTTCCATTATTCCAACTTTACTTTAACCTAAAGTGAGCGATTAGTTATAGGAAGGTTCATACTACCTGATAGGATAAAGTAAAGTTTTAATAAGGGAACACTTTTTATAGCGCCGATAAAATCCTACCTTTAGCTATCGGTAAGTCCTGAAAACTGGGGTAAGAGTATTAATCTGGTCTATTAAGGATCGGCCGCTACGGAAACCTGCTTGCTCAAGTCTTAATTTCTCATCCACAAACTTTAGCATCCTTTGTAAAATAATCCTCATGAACACTTTTAAGACTGCTAACAGAAGTGTTATGCCCAATTAAGCCTTGTAGCCAATCGTTCGGTATGGTTTCTTTAAGCCTAGGCAATATATATATTAATTTTTGTCGTCTCGTACTGCACGTTTGATTTACTTATCCAATTGCTTATACTGGTCAGGCACTTCAGACTTTTGAATAGTATTTCTGCATGAGTTCATTTAATTTTTGAGTTTTGCGCAATCTTCTATTAAGGCTCAGATTTGGGCGGATATGTAGCGCTTATCTTTGTTACAAGCTCTTTCGAGGTCTTGCGAGCAAGTTGCTATTATCGCATTCTTTATTGTATATCATTTTTGTTGGATGTTTCTATTTCTATCAAAATGATTAATTCTTTCGTGGAGACTGTTGTAAAAGGCAAATCGTTGATTATTTAATTTCAGTCTGATGATCTGATATTTTATACGAGAGCTGCTTTTTTGTTCAGTACAAACTAGTCTAACATTTAAACATAATTTTCCAACAACTAAGTGATGACCAGAGCCAATATCGGCTCCTCGTTTATTACGGACATTACATAGGGAGTTGCTCCATTTAGCAGATACAAAAAGGGCGGAACAAAAGTGGAACAAACATGTGTAACGGGTAAGTAAATAATACTATTCTCTCTATCTCTAGTTCTCTGGGGTAAGTCTATAAGTAGTTTAAAAACAAATCTCACTTTCGGATTATATGAAGTACGATTCGTGATTAAACCAACTTAGAAATTATTGAATCAAGCACAGTTTGAGATTAATTTTTACTATACTTTTGATTAAGTCAATTCAGTTTTCGGATAATTTCAAGTACGGATCAGGGATTCAATTTGACTAAGTTAAGTATTTTGCACTTGAATAATCCTTACTTGAATCAAGCATTCTGTACTTTATTGAAGGCAATCCGTACTTACCGTACTATTGACACCGCTTGGGCTTGATTTAAGTACGGTTGGCTTGTTTTGTCTTTTCAGTGGTCGATTTGATTCTCAGTACTAGCATCTGCCGATACCCATGCTATTTTATGTATTTCGTTATGAGGGAATAGAATCCCACCAATTTTTATTTTATTAATGCCACATAGTTTTATTACAATTATTAGAGGTAAACTGATTATTGTTATATTTAACCATAACATATTCGGAGGCCACCATCATATTGTTTTGGCTTATTGATGCAGAACTAATTTAACCATAATATAGTTCCCGGAAACAATAATATGTTAAAAGTAAGTATGATGTGCTTAAAAATTGTTCTTTAAAAATAATTTTGTTGAAGATGATGACCACATTTAAAAGTGTGTTCCCCGCGAGAATTTTAGAAATGTGTTCGATATCGATTTTACTCGAACTCGATTTCCAAAACATGGCTGATAGATTAAGATTTAAATAGGTTAGACAGACTTTATTTAAAAACATTTAAACTCACCATTTAATTAGTTGTTCTATTAAAAACTTATTGCGAAAAAATCATTAATGTTTTCACTAATAAAGATACATACCTAAAAAGAAAAGACAAAATGTAGTAATTAATATATTTGAAAAATATTTTTTAGGATAAATTTTGATATTTAAATCAGGCTTAAGTTCATTGAATTTAATTTTCATTAAATTATTTTTATGAAGAAAGCAATTTTACAACATGAAATGAATTAAAATTTATTGATAATTTTTCTGGGCATGTTGCCCAGACTAGTTTCGATTGTAGCCGCACAATTTCTTCAGTGGGGTTTGCCGTTTTTATATTTATGGAAGCATTTGCTTAAATATATCCTAAAAAATAATTAGTATTGTCGTTAATATATTGACCTTTTAATGGTTTTTAATCCAAAGGAATATAAAAAACGAAATGGTATCAAGGTCTAAGAAATAAAAAAAACTAATTCCCTAATAACGCCCAAAACATTTAATGAATCATAAATGGTTTAGTAAAACTTGCTAAAATGAATACTATGAGCCAAAATTTTGGAAATCACATAATTAATTTTCAAGTTAAATAAACCATTAAGAGCATTAAAAGCCTACTAGTAACAAAATTGAAGCATTTAAAACTCGAATACAGTTAGAAAATGTCAAGCACCCACAGAAGAGATTAAAATTAAAATGTGTATGTACTCGACTCGAACAGTTAAAAACACTAGAGTATTGTAGATGGCCCATTAGTAAAACGGAAATGACCTTGTGTCATTTTTTTTACTAACAATTTTATTTAATAAAAAAAATTAAGTGTTAAATGAAATATGTTATAGAATTTTGAACACTTAAGGCACTTAAGTTGCTATACCTACAAAAATCTGTTTTTGTTAATGTTACAATTGGGTAAAATGCCATGAAATTGTTTAGTCAACAAAAACCAAATTTGCTAAAAACGTTTTATTTGTTTTTATTTAATTTTGAATTTTTATGTTCCTCAATTTGTTATTGTTAAATTAGTTAAATAGCAAGTGAGAAAAAAAAATTATAAGACTCGTGACCAGATGCTAGTGTTTGTAAGATCAGCGGGAGAGGTGGCTTAAACAGTTATTAACAAAAAAAAAAAAAAAAAGATTTATATATATTTATCTTAAACAAATTTTACGTACATGTTAACAAAATGTTAAATGACATCAAATCAATATTATTAAAAACGCCCACATTCGAATTGTTATGCGATTTTTTTTAGTTAATATATCGTTACCTAAAACGCAAAAGACCCTATCTAACATTTTAAAAATTTTACAGGAGAAGCAAAAAACTATTTAAAATGGTAAATTGATAAATTGCCTTAAACTGTTTATAATTAATTTTTCTTCTATTTTTCTTGTAAAACCTACCAGTGGTTTTGACAAATAACAATGTTGCATATAATGAAAACTGTTAGTAATGTCTATTAGCGTTTATCGTATACTATTTTGTAGATAGGGCTTTTTGTTTTTTGTTAATAAAATCTCTAAATTTGGTCGAAAGATTCCAAAGTTTGTTGTGGATATGTGTGTTGATGCAATACATCAGAATCAATGAAAAAGTCGATTTTTAATTTTTGGTTAGTTAGGGCCTTTTGCGTTTTAGCTAACGATATGTATGTAAATGAAATATGACTTGTTATATGAATATTTGACTTATTTTATTAATGACTCAGTTGTTGTTTAAGCGATATTATTAAAATTTTAGATTTTAATAAGATTTTAGACAAATACTTTCAGGTTACGAATTAAATGATTGGACTCAGGAAATTTTGATTGAAAGTTATGTAAAATTTTAAAAAACAAATAAATAATATTTTAATTTTAATTTTAAATTAAGTTTTGAATTTATATTTCCTATTAAATTTTTGTTATACTCAATAATTTATGTGCTGTTTCCAGGTGACAGGCAACTGATTGTTTAGTAAAGTTTATATGAAAATCACTTATTTTTTTGAGTGTTTTTCATATAAATTTTACTACACATTCAATTGCCTGTCACCTGGAAACAACACATTAGGTAAAATAAATAAGTAAGAATGGGGTTTTAACATCGAGTTTAATCTTAGCAGAAAACCATAATTAATTAATCTACGAATATATTTAATTTAGGACTAATTGGGTTTGCCGTTTTTCAGTTGTAGCTTAAACCTCTCAGCATTGCCATACTAAGTAACAAAATATGGCAACAACATATTTTAAAATGGCAACTTTTTATCAATGCACTTTGCATTTTTAACAGAAAAAGAAGAAATTCCGCCATTTTAAATCTTATTAAAAGAATTTTTTCTTCTTTTAAATGTTTTATTTAGGTTTTCATATGTTTCAGAAACACTAAAGTCTTCATCTTCACACGAATAATCCATTTTTTCTTTTATGTATATGTATTCTTTCTTTGTATTTTAACAGCTGCTTTTGTTATACATGTATGAATATATGTGACATTTTTTGATGAAGTTTAAGCCAATAACATTGTCCGCTTAAACTGGCAAATAAAAGTAATAATTCCTCATCTTAACGATGACTAAATCTCTGATCTCCATGTTAAAAACCCACCTTGAGAGTGCTATGACTCGGATATGCCGAGTCTTATAGACCCTTCACCATGGTGCAATAAGAACAAAAAGTTATGTAAACACCGTTCTTTAGATATAAATAAATCTATTTTGTGCCACGCCCACTTATCCAATACCGCCTACATTATGTCGAATGATGTGTATTGATAACCAAGATGCTTGTACCTAATTTGGAAACTTTTCCTCTTTCCAATATACAGGAAAAAAACAGACGAACATCGTTAAATCAACTGTGCTGCATATTTTCGTATTTGTTATGTGGCAAAAAGCAGTCTTAAAAAATATAAAACAAAATTATACAATGTATACCTTATTACTTTCTGTGATGGGTATAAAAAATAACAACAACAAGGGATTTTATGGAAAAACTTTGATGTTGTCGTGGTTTTTTGCTCATATTTCAACCATTTCTGGACCGATCTGGCTGAATTTCAATAATGAAATTATAATGAGCATATCTGAAATAAATATATACCAATCAACTTTCCATCATAAATGGGGTTTTCGGAAAACTTATTTCAACAGACGGATGGACCGATGGACAACCGGACTTGAACTTCTCTTTTCATAAGGATCTAGAGTATATATACTTTAAAGTGTCTAGGATCAGTATTTTGGAAGTTGCAAATGGAATGACAAAGTTATATCGTCACCTAAACTTTTTATTCTTTTACAGATGAAGCAAAAAACTTAAAAAAATCAATAACAGCAAGGTGTATTTGGCGTTTGCATTTCTTTAATAATGTCGCCATTTTTGATCGCAAGGAACTAAATGTAGTTTAATAAAAGGAACTAAAATCAATCAAAAACTCTATTCCGAATTTTTTTATCTGTTACGCCCTTTAACATTTTGGATGACGATATATACCATTTTACCTTGGGCGAAGGGTATAAAAAGCATTTTTTAAGACAATAGTAAGAAACATAATCTAAAACTATAAATGAATTTTATACATAACAAGATTTCTCTTTTCACATTTATTTACCCAATAAAAAATATTCTTATTTTGCGAAGCACTAATGGTACATTTTAAAAGTAAGCACACATTTATGCGCTACGCAATAAGACACACAGAGATGTAGTATGGTAAGTAAAGCGCCTTCTGTGTCAAAAATGTATTGCTTTAAAGTGGGAACTCGCCATATAAAATTCATGTCTTCCGTAAGCGATATGTTAAGAGGAACTTTTACGTTACTCCCTTACAATCCTGCTTCGTCCGAAGCTCAATTTTTTATTGGGTGTATAGTTATTTATTGAATCTTCATATATAAAATGTAAACAAACTGTAATTAATCAAATGCCATTTTAATTTTTTGTTTTACATCCTGCCAGTGCCAGACGAAAATTATCCCCATCACGGTTATTGTTCACATATGTAGGTATTTAGTGCTCTTCTACTCGGATAAGTCCTTCAGTATCTGTTCTCCTTAGGTAATTGTAGCCACCATCTTTTCAAATATTTCGAGGTAGAGGATTTAAGTGAAATTCAAGCATTTTAAAATATTTCATCGAATATTTCGTGATCATAGTTGTTACTAATGGCACAATAAACATCATCTGAATATTTATGTTTTTAACATACCAGCTGGGATTATTCAAAGAATTTTTTTTATATATTCGAGGCCGAGGCAGTGCTCCTTAGCTGAATACCGTATCACCAGATTGGCTTTAAGATAAATTTGTATAGTTAAAGTTTGCAATTCAGACTGAGGACAGAATTTCTTCTAATAAGTCAATTAATTTGAATGGTTTTAAGTTTAATTAAAGTTAATTTTGCCTCTATTATATATATCTACTATTAATGGGTGGTTTTTTTTATAGAGATATAGAAATTTAAAATGGAATAGAACAAAAATGAATTTTTTAAATTTACATGAAATTTACTTTATTCGAAAGATAATCTTCTGGCATTATAATTTAAATATGACTTCTGGTATATAACCGCCACGGCTAGCTCAATTGCATTCTAATCAGGAGGTCAAATTCTTGAAGACTTTTTCCAACATATGTGGCCGTCTATCGGCAATAATGCGGCAAATTATTTCCCCCAAGTGGTCAATCATTTCAGGATTATCGGCGTAGACTAGCGACTGCAGAAAATAGTCTAGAGAGTTAAATCGCACAATATTTGAGGACCATTTACGTGTCCGAAACGTGAAACTATGCAGTTACCAAACGTTTCCTTCAATAAATCAATCAAACGTGAAACTATGCAGTTACCAAACGTTTCCTTCAATAAATCAATTTGCCAAATAACCGTTTTTACGGAATCAAAAAATTAAAAATAAAATAATAAAAATAAGAAACAATATAGCATGTTTAGCCCTAATCAACTAAAAGAAAATTTTCTCAAATCTCTAAGTTATTGCCAAGATTTTTTTCTTTTTTCAAGCATCATCTTCAAAAACTGAAATTAAGATGGGAGACAATGTGTCAGCTGGTTAAATATTAAAAACCGACAAGCAAAAAAAAGTTAATGTGAATGTGTTTGTTTATGTGTTTTTGATAAAAAAAAAGTGAAAAAACGATGGTACAACCGGCAAAACGTGATCGGACAAATGCCACCTACCGCTAAAAATATACGCATACAAATGTTTTGGTTAACAATTTTGTAAAATTACAAACAAGTATAAATAAAAGACGTATTTACAAACTCAAATATGAGGAGTTCCATAACTAAACGATAGCATTTTATAAAAAGTAATTTTTTTTAATTTTATTTTATTATTAACATTATATGAAATTTTGATACCATTCAAAAGATAAAGAGACGCTCATCAACTAAGAAAAAAATTTACTTCAATTTGGGACTCTACCTAGAAAGGGAGAACATTAGAAATTTTTAGGCCGTCCCGTAAAATTTGCTAGAAGTTAGTTAGCCGGCTTACATTCAAACCGGCGATATGTATGTATATATTAGAGACCTTCAACAAGGCTACTTACAAGTCATTTCAATTCATAGACTCTTTTCAATTCAATTGTGCTTCTGTGTTTTTGCACACAATGACTTGAGATGAAATTTTTTCAAACGTCACACCACGAAGAAAAAACTGCAAATCAGTTTTAAACGAAAAAACAGAAGTAAAGGAATAAACATGAAAATCAATTGAAAATAGATAATAGTTCACAATAACAAATTTCGATCCACCAAGAAAAATTCAATTTGGTTTAAAGAATGATGTTTGACTATTGACTGCCAGCCGTTGTCAATGGCGGTGAGTGTTAAATGGCAAAGATTTCTGAAGATATAGTGTGGTTACTATCGAAACAAGCCAGATCTACCTGGTCGTGGTTTAAATCCCAGCTTCAGTCAAGAATAAAAAATTATCAATTAATTTAAATTCATTTCATGTTGTAAATTTCTTCCTTCATTAAAACTAATTTAATGAAAATTAAATTTGATGAACTTAAGCCTGATTAAAATATAAAAATTTGGATTAAAAACCATAAGCAGTTCAATTAAATAACCACAATACTAAATATGGTTAAAAAGCTAAGGCACAAGCTCTTTGTTTACATTTGTCCTTCAAGTTGTGCTGAAAAAGTCAACGAAAAAAAGGCAAACAAGAAAAAAAAACAAAAAAAATGTACTTTGGACAAAAAGTATGAAAAAAGAAAAGTAAAGGAAAAAACATGTTAACCAATTGAAAAAAGATAATCATTCACAACAACAAATTTCGATCCACCAGGAAAAAATAAAACTTGGTTTAAAGATTGACTATTGCCTGCCAGCCGTCGTCAATGGCGGTAAGTGTTCAACAGCAAATAATTCTGAAGTTAAAAGTCTTTTGCCAACACTTCTTCCATTGATCTCTAATCTCACTAATGCTACTAGAATATTTCAATGTATGTGTTTGCCGAGGTCTGGTCTAAAACCAATAGTTTTTTGTGTTAAATACACATCAGCACAAGCGCAGAGTACCCATCAACCTGTTTTGATATGGGTATAAAAATGGGGTTATAAGCAAGGAAAATACTTTTTCAACAACATTGGTAATATATATCGTTGACAAGATTAAATGATTTGTCATTAACCTTTAAAACTATAATTCAACTTTACTTTAAACCAAGGCATCGTTAATATAAAAACGAAACATTTCCATAGAAGTTTATACCAAAAAAAAAAAAAAAAAAAAAAAATCCAACACAGTTAAAAACTGGTAATTTTCAAATTCGTTATTACAACGATTAGTTATGGAACTCCCCATGTGCAGTTTGTATATGCCGAACAATATATTAAGTGTCTTCGGTATTTATTTACTAAGGAAAGGCATAATATTTTGAATGGAAGTGAGTAAACGCTCAAACGTAAAAAGATGTATAAACGGTCATTGAAATGCCGTTTTTTGTTGTAGTTGTTTATGATTTTTACCTTTTTGTGATACAAAATTTTGTGGTGATGCTGTTTGCAGTTAAGTTTTTAGTTTTTTTTTTAGGAAGGGGGGCTTTATAAAGCCCAAACAATAAGTAACGAGAAAATCTCAACAGTTAGCTGAGTAGCTCTCTAGTAAGTGCAAGTAACTAGCTGCCTGCCTGACTGCCTGCCCGCCTGACTGGATGGCTGGTTGATTGAGGCTGGCAAAAGCAGCATATGATTTACTTTCTCCATCAGTTGATATAATTTGAACTTTCGAAGTTGAAATGTTTTGTTTTATTTTTTCGCTTTTGTTTCGTTTTTGGTGGTGCATGATGTTTTTCTTTTTTAACAAGTACATTATTATTTAAGTTGAAGTAAAAAAAAAACAAAAAAAAATATATAAATAATATCATCTTGCTGTTTGGAAAATTGGAGTAAAATTGAAAAAAGTGAATGTTCATATTCCCTAGTTAATTTTTTTCGGTTGGTTTTTTAATTAAAAATTATTATTATTTATTTTTGGGAAAGAGTTAAAAATTGACTGGAGGAGACAGTGACGAATGATGTGTCATTTATTTGAACACTATTTGTTTTAAAAAAATTAATTTTTAAAAATGAAATTGTTAAGGAAAAAGTTCAGACTTAAAATTTAATACACATATTTAAAATTAAAAAAAAAATTATTATTAATAATATCAGTAGAACAAAAAGAATTTACAAAAAATATTAATTAATACATTTTCTGGTTGCAATTTGTTCAATTTTGTAATTTTTTGGAGTGGATAATACTCTACGGCTCTATGCTCCTTGTAGAAGTTTAAAGGAACATATATATATGTGTGTGTGTATATATATATAACATTTTTAATTTAAGGTTTATATTCATGTTTGTTAGTTTTTCTTTAAGAAATGAAATTATATTCAAAAGACTGTAAAGCATTTTTAAAGGCTTGTTTTATGAGCATATTTTCCAATAATCAAAACACAAAATCATCCCCTACTTTTTTACAAATTACAAAAATACAAGGCAGGTTTTGCATGTTACACCCAGGGCTGTGGAGTCGGAGTCGGAATTGGCGATTTAATATTTTACACAATAATTTTCTTGCTATATTTAACCATTTAAAAAGTACTGCATTAAAAAAAAGAGTTTAAAGTCCAATAAGGACCAGTCTCATGTACATTAAACATCGGAGTCGGAGTTGGATTCGGATTCGGAGTCAGTCTTAAAAAATTGCAGAGGTTGGAGTAGGAGTTAGAAGTATTTTAAGATTTTTAATTTTGGGGTATCTTTTTGAAATTGAATAGCATCAGTTTAAATTTTGGATGTTTTTCCTTGTTTTTGCGTTTTATTTTGTATTTGGCAATATATTTTTTTTTGGGTTCTGTCATCAAACACTTCAGAAGAAAACGAACAACAATTTGTAAATATGACTAATATCAATTCAATATTCGATTTTTGGCACCTTTTTTTATTGAACTAAACGATTTTGATTATTTGTTTTATATTGATAAATTTCTTAGAGTCTTTCCATATTTGGCCAATTAAGTTTTTGTAAATAATTTTAAAGATATGAGTGGTTTTTTTTTGTAAAATGTTCTGGATTTTTATCTGTTTTTCTTTAATACGACTTTTTTTGGAACTTAGCGATTTCTGCATGTTATGCAATTTTGATTGTTCTAAGGATTTTGATGAAATCAGATTTTTTTCAGTTCTTTTCCAATTTTTTTTTTATATTTTGGCGACTTTTTTTTTATTTTTGCGATTTTTCTTTTATCAGTTTTGTCAATTAAAAATTTAAAGACAAGAAACAAGAACAACAAAAAGTTGTTAACTGTTTAATTTTTTTGACTTGTTGTTTGATTTTAGATCGATTTTTTTTTTTAACAATTTTGCTCTTTTTTTGAACTAAGAGGTTTTCCAAATATTTGTGTTTTGTCATATATTGGGTCTTTTCTAAGATTTTGTTTATTTTTAGACAATTATTTGTTTACAGAAGATTTTTAGAGATTTTGTTTGATTTTATTATTATAATTTAATTTTGGACTTAGCGGTTTTACTTTAAATTAATTTTGTTATTAAATTTTTTTTTTAGCAATTTCAGATTTAAGCAAAAACTGTATCTTATTTTTTAAAATTTTAAGCAATTATAATAAATATTACAACTTATTTTTTAATTTTATCTCTCTTACATTTTGAAGTTTTTTCTCGGTAAATAAAAAGATAAGAAAAAGAAAACAAAAAAATTTATAATCAACTAAGATTAGTTTGGTGTGAAAACTTTGCAATCTCATGTCAACACACATTTATTTCAGTTTGCTGTTTTTTTAACTTTGTGATTTTTATTGAATAACTGTATATATTTTAAATATCGGCATTTAAGGGTTTTTTTTGAAGATTATTCTATGAACTTTTCTAATTTTAATATAGTTGTAATATCATAATAAATTTTTATATTTGTGTTGGCATTCAATCACTGACAATAAAAATGGCTTTTTTGTTTTTTTCGTTTAAAACTTTTTTTTATTTTTTTTTAGCGATTTTTTATAATATTTGTAGTTAAATTTTTTTTTTTAAATATTTTAAGTTTTCAGCCAAAGCAATTGTGTTTTAAGACTAACTGCAATTTATTTTTTATTTGACTCGTTGTTAGTGAGGTAGTCCATCACTGTGAGGGTTGCGGATTTATTTTCCACTAAAGACTGTTTGCTGTTTCACGGCGACATGGTAAAGGTCGACGTTACTCTTACTTGGTAAATTAAGTAAGAATACAATTTGTAACTTATCTATGGATCTTTAGCATTTTAAAGAATAATTTATTTATTTATTTTATTTTTATTATAACTATAAAATAATATAATTATTATATAGTTGATGAGTTAGAGCACTAGAGTCTTAAGGCCATCAGCTCGCATAAAGGATAAAATAATAAGCGGGTCTTGGAATTGCAGGCGCGCTATTCACTAGTCCTTTAAATAATATGACTACTATATTGCACCTTAGTACACTTGACTTACACTTAATGCTTATATCCGTCAACAGTGCGAGTGATGCTTTTGACATTAGGATGTTAAAAAGCAGAATATACGGTCGTGTAAAAATCTCAGATATATAAAACTTCATTTCTGAAACGACCAGCCGTATATATGACGCTCCAAATAGAATTTGAAAGGAAATTCAAAGTAGTCTATCCGTCAATGCGGGAGTGAAGCACTGAGTCCCTACTAATGAATATGTATATAGGGTATAAACCGATGGATGTAAATCAGCTGTGGTTGTGGTCTGGTCTTTTCTTTGAAGAATCACAAATTCAAAGTTCGTAACTTAAGTCTTTTGCTTATAAATTTCGTAATTATTCTTACCCCCATTTTCACAACTTGCTGATAGCTAAAGGTATGATTTTATCTGCTGTATAAAAAGTGTAGTGTAACATGCCAGGTAGGAAGAATTTATTGCTCACTTAAGGTTAAAGTAAAGTTGGAGTAATGGAACACTTCTTATATGTCCGATAAAATCCTACCTTTAGCTATCGGTATGTTGTGAAAACGGCCCTTAATCTTATAACTAATGTAAATGAGCTGTGGTGGCGATCATGTGTTTTCTTTATAGAATCACAAATTAAAAGTTCGTTTTTTAAGTCTTTTGTTTTTGAATAATTCATAATTTCACTCAGTTTTAAAAAATTCAATGTATTCAATAAATTTTCAGTAAAACTGTATTTTAGAAAAAAAAAAAAATTATTTATACTTTTTTGAAAGTGTGAATATCTTCGCCACTTAACATAAACGAAAAATCTCCTAAAACATTTAATTAAACCAAGATATTCATGCTTTAATAAAACTTAAAAAACAAAAACAAAAAAAAATTTTAACACCTTCAAGGAAATTAAAATATTTTTAAATGCATTCGTTCATTTAGACAAAAACCATTCAACAGTTGTTTTTTCTTTTTAAAAAAAAGTTATACAAGAGAAATTTCATTAACAAATTCATATTTTTTTATTAACAGCTCAAACAAAAGTTAAAGTTACTTTTTTTCTTAAAGCACTCAAATTCCATTTTCTAAAATTTTTCTAGTAAAACAATAAGAAATATTAACAGACACACAATCACACGTATGTTTGCATTTACGTTTGCGTTGAAAAAGGGGAAAAAAAATTTCAATTTTATTGTTATGGACTACTTTGTGACTAGAAGTGTTACTTACACGCAGTTAAAGTTGCTGAGATGTGAGAAAAATGAAAACAAAATAAACAACAACAACTCGTGTCCAATCAATTATATAAAAACGTTCCACTGTCACTACTGTCTTTCCATCAAATACAAATGCTGTAACAATTTCTGGCAGTGTTGCCAGAAATTCTGGGAAAAATTTATTAGTGGGTTTCTCATATTAAAAAAATAATAGCGTTGGAAAATATTGTGCAAAATTTTTTGAATTCCTGAAACTATAGATACAGGGTATAACTTATTAATTAATTATAAATTCTTTATAATTTTTTTAAATTATTATTTTTCAATTTGAATTTTGTAAAGAAGATTTGGGGAATTGAATTTGAATAACTACATAATCGAACAACACACATATGGGGTTTTTTTTTGCCAATCTAGCCGGACATAAGGCAAAAAATTAAATTTAAGAAATATAAAAATTAACGCAGCTCGACAGACAATAAAATTCAATTCAAAATGCATTGTATAGTAAATTTTCAAATCATTTGCTTGAGGTTTGTGGTTTTGCGACACTGTTAAAGTCAGGAAAGTTGAGTAAATTGGACGCGTATTCACTAACTTTTTATGGGTTTGAGAGGTATACAATATATTTTTTTTTGTGGCTAGTCGAATACTACTTATAATAATTTTTAGAAAAATTGAATTTAAATTTTTATGATAAAAAGTTCGTTCGAAATTAAAAAAAAAAAACGATTTTTTTGTTCAGTTTTTTGTAAAAGAAATCTAGTGCGACTATAAAAATGTAATACATCTCGATGAAATCTTAAATCTCTTCTTTTAAATTAAAAAGAAGAGATTTTCGTGATTTTTTTAAAATTTCACCTTTTTCTATTTTTGCTCATTTTGGTTGCACGTATGTAGATGTTTTTTATTTAAATTATTATATCTAAGACTAATATTGCGCAACCGTAAGTAACGGGTTTAATAACCTGTGCCGCAGCTAAATGTCGTTATTTATTCGTCTATTTGAGAGCATATTACACCTGCCGTATAAGCTCACAGTGAAAAAGTAGCGATTAAGATCGGATGATGACAAAACAATTGATAAAGAGAGGAAAACAACTTTCCAAGAAAAATTTAGAAGTGAATTAGGTCTAAAAGTGAATGTACCGAAGAGTGGATTTGGAAACAGCAACGATGGAAATACCATCAGAAGATTTTTTTCCAATCCTGAATTAGCTGCAGAAATAACTGGAATTGCAATCGATTTCATCTGCCGAATTAAAGTTTTTATTGAAGTAATTACAAGTGGTTACAACATCCATTTGCACGAGCTTGCCAATTATTGCTGAGACACTCCAAAACTTTACGTTACTCTATATCCCTGGCATCGTATGACACCTACAATGCACAAGATTTTAATACATGGCGCAACTGTAATGAGCGAGGCATTGTTGCCTTTTGGGCTATTATCAGAAGAAGGGTCTGAGGCACGAAATAAATATATTCGACTTTACAGGCAGAATTTTGCTACAACGTTTTCGAGGGTTCAGTATAACAAAGATATTATAAGTAGACTTTTGCTCAGTTCTGACCCAGTGATTACTAGCATAAGACCAACTCCACAAAAAAGTCATTACCCTTTAGGAAAGAAGCAATGAATTATTTTCAGATAAATTCAATACTATGATATACATAAAATTCAAATAAAAATGAATATTTTGTGGAATTAGCAATAAATAAAAAAAAAATTTTTTACAGGGTCGTTCCAGGGGTGGGTTTGGAGGAATACCTCCCCCTGTCCACAAAAGTTCAAAAATGTAATTCTTATGGTATTAAGGCGTAAGTAATCCATTTCTTTTAATATTTAAATTTTTTTATATATTATTTTATGTAACCGCCCACAAAAAGAGGCGGGGACGATCTGCTCGTCCAATTTTAGGTTTTTTTTTACTTTAGCCGACGTTAAAAGTTCCATTTGCTAAACAAAAGTATGGGAAAACTTAATAAAAAATTTCATTTTTCAGAGGTTGGATAAGTTCTTCAACTTTTTCCTGAATGGTCCGATTTGATTTATTTTTGAGCTTTACCTGTCTATAACCATAGCACATACTTCTGCTAAGTTTCATCGATCTAGGGGCACTCAATAGATTGGCACAATACCCCTATGTGCAGCGAACCAAAATATTTGAACTTTATTTTTCGTATAAATCGAGAATAATGAGCAATTTGATAGTAAGCGATGAAGCCCATTTGCAATTAAATGGCTTTGTCAAGAAGCGTAACAGCAGTGTTTGGGCTACGGAGAATCCAAGAGTAGTTCATCACCGACAGTAACACCTACTAAGGTGTACTGGTTGGGAGTATAATCAAAATTGTATTTTTTAGACATCAACAGTGTTACCAGTTTTGCTATTTAGTATAATTATTTTCCCACAGAATCGATTTACAATCCTAATATGTTAAGAGGAACAACAAAGAATTTTATTCACTGATAGAAAATGCGTCATAGCGCCAATGTATTTTGACATCAGTACTATGACAAGTGGTTTCGTTTTTGACCCCATGACACTTTACGTCACTGTGGTGTCAAACTCAACATCACTTGGCCAAATTTTCATCAGGTTTAAACATTTAAACTATGTCATCAATGGGATGACACAGTGGCATCACAGAACTGACGAATCGAAGTAGGTTTTGTAAAGCAAGTCATCAGTCCTGTCATCAAATTGAGTCATTGAACTTAAGTCAAATTTAAATAATATCATTATTTACTTAGCCGTTACACATGTTTGTTTCAATTTTATTGTATTCCGCCCTTTGTTAACAGAATAACTCTCAGTTATAAGACACCAGCAGCATGCCCGATATGGTTTTCGTAATAATTCTACTCTAAAAATTTTATGTATTTAAATAAATAATTAAAAGAAAAACAGAATATGGGAAATTTTGCTTCTATTTTTACTTTTTCAACATGAAAGTAATGCTAATAATATATTATGTCATCGGACTGATGACAGTTTGTCATAGCACTGATGACAGTTTATCTGTACTGCTGTCAAAATACATCAGCGTTATGACAAAATGTGGCATCGAATTGATGTCACTTTAGTCATAGCGTAGATGACACATAAAATATGACACAATTTTAGGATGATGTTCGTCATTGGTTTGATGTCACTTTTTGCCTAATTGATGCCATTTGTAATAACATTGATGTCACAATTCTGATGTTAGGGCATCATCAATATACAAATAAACATTTTCTTTCAGAAGTTAGTTTTTTTTTCACCAAACGCACATGACTAAAATCGATTTTAAACAACGTAAACACTTAAAATATTTTAAAAACTGTTGCTTTGAAATCGATCGATTTTCATCACATACCTGAATATGTAAGCAATATTTTTACTTAATATTAATACTTAAAACAAGCGAATACTCCATAAAGTATGTTAAGATTTTCAATTACCTCGCAGATCAATAGAATAAATATATACACCAAATGTATTCTCTTTATTTAATAAATAAGGCAAAATTTGGCAATATCATTTCGATTATTAGAAATTCCCCTCAACGTTCCAAATATTATTGTTACTTATCATAAATCATAAATTATGTTAAGAAATTGATTGCTTAATTGGAAAATGTGCACTTAAATGCAACGACAGCCTTAAAAATTGACCTGATTATATCATTTATATAATAATCATCAATCTTCATCATACTCTATGATTTTTCATAATTTTAATCAATTTATGTTAAAATTTTGTTTTTCAAATTTCATGGTCAAAAGTTACAAAACCTCTTAAATCCATCATATTTTCGGACCACCAAAAACTCAAATTTATTTTCTTAATATCAAAATAGAAAAAACATAAAAGAGGAGTTATTAAATTTACTGTAAATTACTAAAAACTTTTCGTTTAGGCAGCGTAAGGTGAAGATGAATGTCTGGATGTCTTTCGCTTTTTATGATGAGCTTTTCCAGATGGTTAAATTAAATGCTAAAAAATTAGTCAGATAAACTGTATGACGTTGGAGAGTTTTAAAATGTTAAGTGTGTTGTTTTGTTTTTGTTGTTGTTAGCATTAACTTGATGGCAAACGTAAGACATTCAAATTTAAAATAAGTGTAGATAGTTTCGTTTTTTTCTAAAACGTCTGTTATATGAGTTCCCAAATTGGAAAATGAAGAACTTTAAGTTTATGCAGCACTTCCGAAGTGAAACGGTGTTGAAATTTTAAGAGTAAGCGGTAAGTATGTAATACCAACAAATATTTACTTAAAGCTTCAATATGCATAGATGTTTTTGGCTCTTGAGTAATTTTATACCGATTTAGCAGTGCCTGCATTTAAAATACACTCACTTTTCAAATACGCAATGAACAGAATGTTAGATTATTTGTATAGCCTTTACCGAAGGTGAAAGCGTATATAAAAGTTTGTCCGTTTGTAGTTCCTATCATATTGATCTTAGACCCTATAAAGTTTAAATATTCTGGGTGCTTATGAGTAGCGAGGTTGATTTAACGATGTCCGTCTTACCTTCTGTTCGTCTGTACGTGTGCCACACAAAACAAATGTTCGGCAAAATTTTAATTTAAATTTAATTAAATCAGGTAATGCTGTTGCAAACAATTTTTTTAATTGTTCCAACTAATTTGCCTTAATTGGAAATAAGAATTATAATGTTTGTGTGTATATTTGAAAATATGAAAACATACACACAAACTTCAAAATTTTATGTTGTATTAAAGTTTCAAACAATTTTTTTATTGTTTCAATTAACTGTGTTGCCTGAAAAAAGTATTTTTATTTGTGTTGTTCTGGTAGTGGTCGCACCAGAAAAAGAAGCTCAAACTTAAAAATATGTTAATTGATATGATCAATTTGTTAGCAGGCGGAAAATCAGTACGGCATTTAATCAATGGTACAAATTTCTAACTAATATGTTAAGTGAAGTTGACTATCTACACTTATTTTTTCAATAATAAATATTATGGTGAAATTTAGTTAAGTGTAGTATTATATGATGGCAATTACAATTAAAAAATTGTAATGATAAGTCCACAATTTACATAAGTTGCATAAAAAGTTCTGTTTCAATATTTTTCGCCTTAATTTGGTCATGACTCCATTGTAAAGTCAAGTTTCTGTATTGGAGAGATAAGAATACAACTTCTGTTAAGCAGGTGATTCCAGCAAATAACATTTAAAATCTTTTAAAATAATTTAAATTTCTTAAAAGACCCGCAAAAATTAGTGGGAACATCTGATACAGGCAGGCTGAAGAAGTAAATGACCATTGATGTGGTTGTGAATAATTTTTTTTTGTAACGCTTTAGCTATTTTTACATTTACAACTATTTGTTATAATGTTTGTTTAAATGTTTATATGAATTTCCCTTTTTTAACACAAGTGTTTTTTTTGGGCTGTGGCTGGATTATGTTTGTTTTATATTTTAGAGACTGTAGATGTTAGTTTGAATTTAAGTTTTGTTATCTTTAAATAGTGATAATTACGCAAATATATAATGTGCTAATTTGTTGTTTTCAATTACAATTTTTTTTGATTTCATACACGTTTAAATATAATAATTAAATAGATGTGCATCTTAATTTAATTAACACATGGTGTTTTATTTGTATTTGAATTTATGTTCAAGTATTGTGTTCGTAAAACCATGAAACAGTGGTTTGAAATTAAATATTTGTTTACATTTCAAAGAAAAAAAAAATAAGAAGTATATTCGAATGGATGAATTTTTAATAAAAAAATGTGCTTTTATTTTGTTTTTTCTTAAACACGTTTATTGCTTCAGTCTATTGTTTTGTCTAGCAATAACAAATTTAAAATTTGTCTAATATATTCGATAATGTGTTTTCCAAAAGCATGTGTCTTAAGTCTTTTGTTTACTTTTAAAGAGTGTTTTAATTTTTTAATGTTCGATTTAAATACACATTTAGAAGTTTTTTGTCCATTGTTTTTCTTGAAAACAAAATTCAAGTTATTGAAATTTTGAAATTTATTGTTTGTCAACAAATCATAAATTTCCTTGGAGAATATTTAATATTTAAATTATTTCTAGTTAAAGCAGATATTTATGTATTTAGATGTTTGGCTTATTAGTTTTTTGTTTTGTTAACTAGTGGTTGTTTTTTCTGGCATAATAAATAATTTTAAACCCGTTTGTAGATAGTAAATAAAAGGTTTTGTAAGAGGAAGTACATTAAAGAATTTCCCGAATCTTGAATTTTCTTTAACAATAGAAACTAGCACACGATATGGGGCTTAAAATTTAAAAGATCTTTTAGAGATCGCGATTAATTTATCTACTCCAACCTCGACTGACTGACTTAAAGTGCTTACAATTTTTTATTTTTTACAGTTTTATTTTTTTTAATTAATACATTTTATAATGTCACCACACTGCTTTTGTTGTGAGATTGACGGGATTGCGTGTCTGCTCTTTTTTTTTCAAACAGAATTAGAGGATACTATATTTGATATTATCTATTTAAGGGACGGATATATTAGTCATCTTGCAAGATTGGGGTAAGTTAGTGTAACCAAGATTCAAACTCTGGCTGCAAGCGAATATCTATATATTCTGTTGCTAATTAAAAAAAGCTGCTTTGCACTAAAGATTGGCAGTATTTGGTCGTAATGATGAAGTTTTAAAAAATACCGCAACGATTATCGTAAAACTATATATCAATCTTTAGATGTGAAATTTTTCTCCCATTTAGCGAATAAAGCGATTCTCACCAAAGAGCTAACCCTCAACTATTGAGGACTGAAATGTATCAAGATGATTTTGTTACTTTTTTGACTAATGTGAAGCGTATACAAGCCGAAATAATTAGAATCAATCAGCGCAATCGAAAAATTATATGGTAACAATTACAAACATATTAATATTCAAAAAGTTTTCAATTTGTGCAGATGATTCAAAATTAAAGCTTCGAATCTAATGGCATATTTTTGACGTTTAGAGGGATCTGGCCTAAGCGACCAGTGAAATGCGCTTATTCCCTAACAATAAATTTCAGTGTATATATCAAGAGTAAGAATTTGGAATTTAGCACATCAAAACAAAATCTTGTTGTTGAATTTTTAACTCCCAAGAGTAACTTTGATATTAGAAATTCTTGTGTAACTTGATTGCTAGAGCTATTTTTAATGTATGTATAATAATTTTCACTTTAGATTGTCGTTATAGATTTATTCTTTATACCCATTCACGAACCGATGCAAAATGTTCTCTCTTTATTGTGTAAATTGTTAAATCAGTTTTCCGATAAGAAAAATCGTCAAAAGACGTATTTGGGCTACTGTTTGTACGTCAATTATTTAAGAAAATTATTAAGCAAACAATTTGTTGATTTTGCATCTATTACCAAAATAATTATATTGATTACTAAAAATTGTAAAAAATGTTTTAATGTGAAAAATTAGTTGAGCTCAAGGTCAGTTTTTTTTTTAATTTTTTTATTTATTTAAAAAATGTTTCCAATATTTCGAAATCCACTGGATCTCATCTTCATGGTAAAGAGTAACAGTAATAAAAAACACGTCACACACGGTTTTACATTTAAAATTGCACTGCAATTGCAATTTAAATAAATAAAAAAATTAAAAAAAACTGACCTTGAGCTCAACTAATTTTTCACATTAAAATTACAACAAAAGGTCGAACAGCACACATATTGAATTGTAAAAAATGTTTATTTTTTTTTTCAATAAATGATATTTGTAATTTTAATTAAAAAAAATGATCAAAAAACTTTGCTGTTTCAAACAATGTGATAGTTGATTTAATTAAATATAGCTCAGGTTTTGACAATTCCCAACAACAATTCTACAAGTCTAAATTATTTTATTTTAAACGAAAAAATCAATTAAAATTTTTTGTTACTTAATTAATATTTTAATTAAAAATTTATTATTACACATTAATTAAATTGAAATACTTTTTAAAAAAATTTTTTAATTGATAAAAAACTACTAAAAATTTTTTCTGTGTGTATTATTCCTAAAAATCTTGCATACCGTAAAACATGTAGAATTCATAAATTAATACAGAATTTTTTATCTCTACTGTTATTTGCTTCCCTTCAACTTAACAATCAACATCTTTGTCGATCCGAAATCACACTCTACAATTTCATAGAGTGCACGCTTGCTTTTAACTTCCAATAAGCAAATGGTAATTGGACAGGACACGGTCTGGTGAGGCAAAACTTCTTAGCCACTATTTTATAGTTTTTAACTGCACACAGAGAAAAAACATGGTTGAAGTATATTTAAAAACTATATCATGGTCCCCGTAGTGGCAACAAACAAACTATTGTTATTATTAACATGACTTTTTTCATGATTACCAATATTTTGTTTCTATTTAACAATAAAGTGTTTACCTCTCTGGAAACTTTAAATATTCAACCATATATAAACACTATAATATTTCAATAAAATTTAGCTTCAACCATAAACTTAAATAAATAAATTATGGTTAAATTTATCCATCCAAAAGCTACAACCATATTATGGTTGTCTCTAAACATTTTATTTCTTAAAAAAGACAATAGTATGTTTGAAATAATAATATTTTAAAACATTTTATGTTTTATTTATAATTTAAAATAATATTTTTAAGAAACAACAAAATTATGGTCGTTTTGCTCTCTGCAAAGGTTTAATGCTTTTCAGTTACATACTTGCTTGGTTTGCTTAAAATTCTCAATCAATTTATTTTAATTATTGACTAAAATACACAAATTTACGTAGCTGTATAAACCAGTAAGAAAGAATGACTATGAAGGTCGTCACAGGCTGGAAAATTTATTAAAGGAGAAATAAATAAGCATAATTTAACAATAACATTAACCATATTATTTTAATTCTAACCATAATATGGTTACTTTTATCGAAATTCTGGAAAATTGTGACCATATTATGGTAAATTTTGATCATTATTACGGTTAACATTAACTAAAATATGGTTATGTTATGGTGGCAAATTATTGCTTATTTTAACCATATTATGGTCATGTTTAATCAAAGTATGGTTACCTGCAAAATAAAAGCATTGTTAAAATTCAACCATAGTATGTTGCGTTAGAATATGGTTACCTCCAGCCATATTTTTTTTCTGTGTGTGGTCTTGCAATATGCGCTCGAGCGTTGTGATAATTAAATATTTCTTCACGTATGCGGTTTTTAACAATTGCAAGGTTTAACAAAGGTCTCCTGTAAATTAAGCTGCTCATAATAGATTGAATCCTCTTCGATGCACTAAATTAAATTTGGCTTTGTTTCAATTTCAAGATCGCCTCTCGGCTTTTGAATTAATCGCAATTCTGCTTCTTTATTGTTTTTCGTAAGTTCGACAACAATCCTAATCGAAAAATTTCTGAAACCGTTAGAAGATATTCTAAATAAGTTTCGGTAAGCAATCGATGTATACCAGCTAAATTTTGTAATCCAAATGAAAAGAAAATAAAGAAAAACATCCAGATCATGATGATTTCTAAGCACAAAACTCGACATTTTCGAAGCAAACAAATACTTTGTTGCCTGCACTTTTTGTTCAATAAATAAGTGATAACAAATAAAAGATATTTACCCTCGAAATTGCGATATAAATTGTAAAAGAAACAAGCCATAGCGTAAGACAAAAATTGAAAGAGATAGAGAGATGGAGAAAACAGCTAACTTAGCTGTCAAAAAACCAAACTCATGTCTCAGTTAAATTTGTATTTACTTTGTTGTTGTAACTTCACACGTTTGAAATTAAATTTTTTTTGTTTGTTATAGGAAAGCTTCTACTCTACTAAAAGATCTGTTGTGACTCCCGTATTTTTAAGTTTTACACCCATTTTACATATTACAAACTTATTTACTAAATTTATCTTTTAACATAATTTAGAAATGAAGTTATTATTATTTAATAGATTCTTGAAAATACTATTAAACATAGCAAGAATTAATTAAAAATTTACATCTTTATTAGGGACTTAACGAATGCCGATACCGATATATCGGCAATACTTCACGTTTGCTGATACATCGGTATCCGCGATATTTAACTATCGATACGCCGATACTTTTTATGCATAACAACTAATAGCAAAAAAATCAAACAGAATAATAAATTGTTTCTTTTAATTCTTAAGCTGGAGGTCGGTCCACACCACTCATTTTTCCTTTTTTCGAAACGCATGCTAAATCAACATAGAAGTAAGCATACTTCATGCTTTCGATTTTACGCGTTTTATGTGTAACTGCTCAATACAATTTTACTCTACGACTTTTTGGACTGATGCATAAACTCATTCAACGCTTGTTGTGAACCCGCAGCATCAGCCGTTTTGCTGTATGTAATTGTACGTTTTAAGAATTTTCTGCTAATTTTTAACGATTTTTGTGAAAATAAGGATCATTTCGCTACAAATTTAGGTTAACTTCAAATAGACCACAAAATCCATAAGCAAAGCCACTGCTACATTTTCTGACGCGATTTCGCTAGTTAACAGTCTTCGAAAATAATTAGAAAATACGATATATGAATAAACTGAGATGCAGAAAAGTTCAGATTCCCAAAAATTGGCGACTTACGTAGCATTAGCTCTGAATAAAAGTTTTGAGGGTTTAGAGAATAATGAAATCTATTGTGTATCTAAAATTCTCTATCTTCCATACAAAGCTAGAAAATTTCAAAGACAAAAGAACGAAAAAAAATCTTATTGAGCTACTAAACATGACTGCAATCCGAAAGTGCTGAAGACACGGTCACCTCTACACCCAGTAAAAGTTCTGATAAGTCTACAAGAACTGACCTTCTGAGCGTTTGTAAAAATCTTAAAAGAAAATTTGGAGAAGAATTTTCCTTTGTCCATACTACGCTGTGGTTCAGCTAAAGAAGAAGTCTAGATATACCTTAGATCTTCTGATTAATCTAGACTCATATCTGGCGCAATTAAATGCTATACCCAAAATTTTGGAATGTGGCGCCGAAATACTGAAGTTGTCAAATAAGTTCAGTCACATATGAGAGACGATTTCCTACTACAGGTCTGCTTCAAACGGAGTTGCGAAATTATCTTCGCAAAAGTTGAGAATATATACTTTGTTTTTTAAACAAAAATCTTATTTATATTAATTTTGAAGAGAGATTACACTGTCTTTGTTTAAAAATATAGATAATTTTACCATGAACTTAAATTCATTTCGTTGTTTTTAAAATCTTATTAAAATCAATTTTAAATATTAATTATCTCTAACACTGTAATTTTGTATAATAATGAAATTACTCTACTTAAGTTTTGTTAATTTTACCTTAAATTTTTAATTTTATATTTGTATCGGTATCGGTATCGGCGATATTTCTTCTTGAATATCGGTATCGTATCGGCAAAAAGACGTATCGTTACTTCCCCAATATTAATCTATATTTTTTTTAATACTTTTCCAAAACATTTTTCTAAAGAAACTTTTTAATTGATAAGCTACTCATTAAAGTAGTTAATTTTTTCGTTGACCTTAAACTCTTGTCACATTTACATATAAAATTATTTCCTGCAAGAAAACAAAAGTAAACGTTGTCAAATTTAATTTTATTGCATAGTAAAATTAAATTTAAATATCTGTAAAGAATTTTCTTCTCACTCGATTTTAACTACTTGAAAATTCCCACCAAAAAAGTAAAAAATTTTCCCCTTTCTAAAAATAAATTTCCTTTCTTTCATCTAACTTTTTTTCATGATTGTAGAGAATTTAAGCCATTTATTTTAAAATCTTTTTTGTATTTTTATAGAACATGAGATTTCACATTATTTGTTATGCATCATATTATTTCTTTATTTGGAAAGGTTTCTAAGGTTTTTTTTTATCCAAAATATTAAAAACATAAATTTTTTTAATTTAATGTCTTTTTTCGTTCTCTTAGATGAATGTCATATTTAGATTTATTTTTTTGGCAATTATTAAACAGTTATTTTAAACCATTTTCTATAATTTAAATAAATTTGTTTGCTTACGAGCTTGTATCTTAAGTCTTTTGTTTTGTTTGCTTAAATCGTTAAGAATTAAGACAATATGAATACAAAATTGGGAGAATGTTTATATTGATCTATTTTAAAATAGAAATAGGGTCATGAGTTGTTTGGGTGAAATAATATTTTTAAATAACAATGTTGTTTAAAATAAAAAACAAAATTATTATTAACATTTATCCTAAATTCTGATATTTATAAAAAATTCAAAATAATTTTTGAACAAAATGGGTATTGAAAATTTTCAAAGGCAACAATTTTAAGTGAAAGTTTTGCAATTAAATAATTCAAATTTTACAAAACAAAAGTTTTTAAATGTAGGAGTGATGTCGATGCGACATGTCCCTGCGAATCGTGTTATTTATCTTACATCATTAGTGACCAGTGAGATTTCCGGCTAGCCACGGTGAACAAATCTCAGAGAGGTTCCAACCCGCTCACTGGGTGCACTGCACATAAACAAAAAATAAATAATCAGGTGCTTGAAGCTTGTGGGGTAGTAAAATTATAATTGAAAATTAAAGAGAACATTTTGACACTTCTCTTTTACATATTTCGTTCTCTCTTTTTCTCTTTTTCTTGTGTTATATATGAGCAGTGTTGCCAGTCCACTGTTTTTTTTAATCAATATTTCTTTGGCTAAATCAGGCATTTTAAATTTAAAACTTTTTACTTTTGCTTTATTAATTGTTGTCATCAGCATTGCCTATTTAACATACCAATTCTATATTTTCCAAACTGCTACGACTAAAAATCATTGATTAATTAAATTTCGAAAATTACCTGGCTGTTGCAACAAAAAAAGTCTTTATGTAAATGCGCGGGGATTTAAGAAGGGAATCCAAAGGAGAACGTAAGCATTGTTGCGGCGGCTCACAGTAACAAGTTTTAATTAAAAAAAAATTTTGTGAAAATTTAAACTTCAGTGATCATTTTGTGAAAATAAAAAATTTTTTTTTTTATTAAAGCTGTGAAAAATAAATTTGCAGTAAAAATCTTTCAAAAAAACAATCTTCAGTAAAAATTATCTGAAGAAACAATTTTTCGCGAAGAAACACTTTTTAGTAAAGTTTTTGCAAAGATACAATTTATAGTGAACATTTTGCAAAGAAAAAAATTTTATTGAAAAGCTGCAGATAAATATTAGTTCTTAAAAATTTTGCAAACAAAAAAATTTATAAAGAGAAACAATTGTTAGTAAAAATTTTCATTGAATATATTTCGAAGAAATAATTTTAAACTATTTTTTGTTAAATATTTTACAAAGAAACAATTTTTTTTAGTAAAAATTTCAAGAGGTAAAAATTTTTATTAAAAAAATTTCCGACGATATTTAGTGAAAATTTTCGTAGAAATAATTTTTAATGAATATTTTGCAAAAAAACCAACTTTTAAATGACCATTTTGCAAAGGAATATTTTTTTTGGTGAAAAATTTGCAAAGGAACAATTTTTAGTGAACATTTCTAGAAGAAACAGTATTTAGTAAACACTTTCCAGTGAAAAAATTTTTAATAAACATTTTTCGAAGATTTAATTTTTTGTGAAAGTTTTGCGAAGAAACACTTTTGTAGTGAAAATTTTGCTAAGAATCCTAATTCGCTTTTTTGTCGTATGCTATTCTGTTGGACCTTCAAGTGCTTCGATCGTTTCAAAACCACTTGGTTGGAATACATTTCTTTTTAGTCCATTATATGAAAAAAAACCTTTTTCGACAAGACCCTATATGAAACCAGTTCTTGAGATAAAACCATTTTTGTTTGGTCAAAATTTGTATGAACACATGAAATAGTTGGATAGTTTTCTTTGTAAAACCACTTCTTTTTAAGAAACACTGGTATTGTACGGTCAATTTTAGTCGATGATATAAAACATTTATTGGAAAAATTTTTGTACCAAAAATCAAAAGTGCAGCCCATGTGAAACTTAAAAATGCTGGAGTTTCTTAAAAAAAGATTTTTTTCTGCAGTTTGTATATGTCGGGAGAAGAATATGGCATTAAAAAAGGAACAGCACATTTGCATTTTTTTTGTAATATTAGAAAATTCTAAGAAACAATTTTTGTATTCTATTTGGTGGAGAATTTTGGGTTTGTCATAGTTCTCGTCCATATTAAGAATCATTTGGTCCAGAAATATTCTTGAATTCTGTTTTGATACTGCTTCGGGGTCATTTAATGTATGTTTTCTTTTGCAGCATTTTAAGAATTTTTTTCTTCACAATTGCAAACTCAAAAAGACTGCTTGTATACGAAACAAGGAATATATACATTTCCATTTGACTTTCCCCTTTCGTCAGCAAACATTAATATTTCATAATCTGGACGAAGACTTTAAGTATTTTTTTATATTGTTTCCCTCTCGACAAACCACTGTGTTGTAGGCTGTGATTTATTTTATTATTCATATGAATTTCATACTACAATATTTATTATGCGTGGCAAAACTTTGAAAGTCCAATCAGTAAACAACAACATAATTATGACGATAATCATCATCATTTATTTTTTAATCTCTTTGGATTATCATGATAATTTAATTTTTCGTATTTATAACGTTATAGTTGAAGTTTACTTTTAAGATTTGTATTGCAATAAAAAATTTTTTTTTTTAAATTTTGTTTTTTAAGAAAGCTGTGTGGTATTTTTTTAAAATAATTTCCTTTCATAATAAAAGCTTATAACAATATTTAATAGTAAATAAAATTTTGTTTTTATATTACATCATTAATTTTATTATCCAAAGTCAATTACAATGAATATTTACCGCATATATATTCGATGTATGTATGAATGTAAGTAAAGTCTAAATTTTGTTAAATTGCAATACATAAATATTTTGTAGCTTCTACTATTTGTGGCTGTTGCAACTTTATATCTTTATCTTCCTCAAAAAATAAAGAGGAAAAAAATGGCTGGCAATAGACAAAATACTCCTTTAATGTTGTATAAGAGGAGAAAGATTGCCACTGCCAAAGAAACAAGACAGACAGATAGACAGACGGACAGATAGAAAAAACAACACATATTAACGTAGCGAAAGTTTTTCCATGGATGTGCATAATATTGAAAACAAAATAACAAAAAAATATATGCGAAATTATGAAATTTAAAACATTTGCTAAGTTGCTGTAAGTTGTTGTGCCACTGCACTATGGCTATGAATTTTCTCATCGCCACCAAAACCGCCACAATGTTAATGAACTCTGCCGACTCTTGTTCAAATAAATATTCCATCATTTTCATTTTCCATTTGATAAATTTTTTTCCTTTTTTTTCTAAACTTCAGAAAATGATACAGGAAAAAGTTTTTTTTATTTCTTTTCATTTCTTCTTATTGTTTTTTCTAATAATTCATCTATTGCAACCGTTAATTTGTAAGATTCATGTAACTGAAAACATGTTGGAATTACATTTCTGCTATTGAAAATGAAAATTCATTTTCCCAACTTTGCCGCTTCTTCTTAGCACAAGGGAAAGGGAAATAAAAATATTTCTTTTGTATTTATTGGCAAAAGATTGATTTGATTGAATAATGATTGGAATTTGATTGAAGTTTAAAGGTTTACAGTTGGCTGCTTTGTTGGGAACAGAAGAAATAAATCGTTATTTAGATGAATGGAAAGGGGGAAATCTAAAAAGGTCAAAGAAAAGATAGTGTAATAATTTACAAAGTCAAACAAAAATAAAAATTTTAAGAGAAAAACACTTGAAAAAACAAGTAAAAGTGATATATTTGTTAGTAAATATTTAAGTGCAAAGAAACCATTTGGCAAGAAAATTTTTTAAAGTGGATATTTTGCGATTAAACAATTTTAAGTGAAAATTTTGTGAAGAAATAATTTATGGAAACAATTTTTTGAGGGAATAATTTTTATTGAAAAATTTTGCAAAGCAAAAATTTTCAGTGAAATTTTACGAATCAACAATTTTTAATAAAAATTTTGCGAAGCAACAATTATTTATATATATATATATACATATATATCGTTACCTTAATATAAAAAGGCCCCAACTCATTATTTTTGGAAATCCGTTTTTTTATTGATTATTGTAGAATGGTTGCTAATACACATTCTATTAAAATTTCAAGCAAATTAGATTAAAAATAAAGAAGTTATAAGCAGAATACAAAAAGCCCTAACTCATACACACAATTTTTCTAAAGAAAAAAAGGCCTAACTCATACACACAATTTTTCGAAAGAAATACATATTATGTATTTCAATCTGAATTCCTCGTTTAATTTTAATAAAGATGTTTTTTGACAATGGTTGTGTAGCTATATTATTTCAGCTTTTATTAAGTTTTTTCCTTCTCCTGTAAAAAGTGTTTTTGATGAGTTGGGGCCTTTTTATATTAAGGTAACGATATATGTATATATGTATATCCGAAAAAAAAACAAAACATTGATTTGAATTATTTTGTATTGAAATTGGAAAATTTCAAAAGATGTAACAAAAATATTCAATTATTAATTGATTCAAATATTAATATTCATATTTACTGCCTGGCCCACAATATCGACAAGAACATTTCTTTCGTATATTTCGTATATATTTGCAAACCAAAACAAGTGTTAGTTTTTTTATTATTGTTTTCAATATAAATATGCAAAAGAAATATTCTTGTCGACATTGTGTGCCTGGCACTTAATTCGGCTAAAATATAAAAAACAAAATTAGAATTAAGATTGCTGTTGATTCGAAAGCAATTTTATTTTCAATTCTTTCCGTCGATACTGAACGAATCTAAATTACTTTTTCAGTGTTGTAAAAACACCAAAAATTGCTTTACAACACTGAAAAAATTATCTCGTTCCGTTCAGAATCGACTGAAAGAATAAGAAACAAAATTGCTTTCGAATCGAAAAAGTTTTCGATCATGACTGACAGATTTAGCCCCCTGTGGTGCGATTTACTAATTTTTAACGATCCGACAATCGTAATTTTTGTCGACATATATATTTGCTTGCAGTAACGATAGTCCGATTCTGTAATTTATTTTTAACGATTGTAAACAGCTGTAGTTTTTGTAACATCTCTGTCTACAAAATTTTAAAATAAACGAAAAGCACAAAAGAGAACAGAGAAAGAACAAATGAAATTGTGCTTAATTTACTGTTTTTATATTTAATTTTGTGAATTTTACATTTAGATTTTGTTTTTGTTCATACATATACATATGTTCGTATGTATGTAGTATGTATGTAAGAAGTCGGGCCTCAGCCACTTTAAACAAAAAATACACTTTATCGATTAGCCAAACACAACGCAAAATATTGTCGTTAAATTAACGAAAAAAAAACTGCTAAAAGTAACAGCTGACTTTAATCGACAGCGAATGTGACTGAATAGCAAATTCGATAAATTTTCGTTATATTTATTTTCACGATACGATTGTCGTAAAAAATGTTAGTGAATCGCACTACTGATTTGGAATTTTATATTGAAATTTATCAATATTAAAAGTAAAGAAAAAATGTTCAACATTGGAGACTAGGAATGCTCTTCCCTGACGTAGTAATGCTGGCATCGGGCAAGTTTCTGCCGACAATTAGCAGGGTCTTGCAAGTGGCGAATGGGTAACTAATACGAGTTTGGAAGTTAATCCGAAGAAGAAGAATTTGGTTATTTTTATCAGGAGACAGAAGGGAACTCTAGGCCACTGATACTAGAAGGCGAGGAGCTTAGATTATCTGATAGTGCTAAGTATCTAGGTATACTCTACTGGGTGAAGAATAAGGGACACTAAAAACTAGGCTGAGTTCCAAAACGTCAGCTGCAAAGCAATTCGCTTTTTTAAATGCATTCTTCAATGCAACTGTAAAGAATTTAACTATGTTATCTGTCCCAAAGTGAATCAAAAATGTATCATTGGTTAACTTGAAACACAGCCGAATTCGAATGCCTAACCATCGATGGGTATTTTGCTATACACATGGGTAGGAAGACCTATTCTTACGTATGGTTTTTGTTTTTGGGGAAAGGCACTGGTGGTGAAAAGTCGAAAAAACCTTCATTCTAAGGCACCAATGTATACTTCCATCGGCATAGCTGAGGCCATAACAATCACTCCTCGGAAAGCTCTGAACGCTATTTTACACTATCATTCCTATTGAGGAATTTGAGAGCATCGATCTTGAATAAGATTGTCCTACATGGCTGTTCCATGTGCTAACTAGGCTCCATGGACAATGTTCGCCCTAGGCATGACTTTGAAAATTTGGAATGGGTAGAATTTATGGAAGAGCTGGTCAGGTCAGAACGGTTTATATGGTGTATTTTCTATTTCCATTGATGGCTCGAAGATGAGGCGCCTTCTTTGAGCATTTTGATATTAAAACCTCACACAGGCTTTCGGATGACTGCATTGTATTCAGATGGAGGTTCTAGGTATTTTGCAGACCGTATAGTTGATAAAAGGTCATATTGTTAGGGTCTCGGAGCTACAGTATTATGTGGGTAACCATGCAATGCTTAAGCATTTGGTGGGCTTTCTTGTGACTTCCAGACTAGTGGAGAGTTGGAGGAAATCCCTTAGGGAAATTTTGAAAAAGTACGTGGTAAGGCTATGCTAGATACCGGGGCATTGCAACATCACCGTCAGCAAAATGGCCGATGAATTGACAATGAATTCTTAACTGAACTAAGCGTGACTGGAGAAGTAAAACAGATTGTGCGGTTTCGCGGACCGCTGCTTAAGAATATTTTTAAAGTCTACTACATGATAGGCAGGATGGCAGCGATACTGGGATCTGGTATGTCGAATTTGTATAGGATATGGGAGAACACAGAGAAGATAAGAGACGGTTGAGCGAATTCTGTTTCACTGGCTTAGGTTGTAGAACAGCAGGCTAAGTTGTAGGTTCACGGAAGAGTAAAGTAACGTTGCGCGCTAGGGGCTTGAGTATCTTTTTTTTTTTTTTTTTTTTTTTTTTATTCCTACACTAAATCCCGCGAAGCTTTTCGCTTGTCTGCAGGAGACCAGAGTCTCTGGCGGGAATCGAACCCGCAGCCCCGGTACTGATAGACACGCTCACTACCAGCTAGCCTACCGTATCTGATTGGAATCGTAATGGGCATGACAGGGCTGTATGACAGAGAGCTTAGAACTGTTTATTTTACTATTTCATATTTCTTAGGCTTTCATAATTTTTATTTTTTCCTCTTATTTCACAATGGGTTACATCGGTCTTTGGGTGAAAGCATCGAGAATAAGCCAGCTAGTGTGAAGCAAAATTTTAACTTTATCTACCTGCCTTAGTTATTCGAATAAAAAACCGAAATTTCCTAAAATAGTTTTAAAAACTAAATGTGCTCTTTTACCCTGCAGCCACACGATCAATATTTTCTTGATAGTCTTTTTACACACACTGTTTGTCAATATGTATATAAATTGAAAGCAGTGACACAGGCTGCACGCAATTTTTAAGCAATTTACTTTCAAGATGTCATCAAGATAACAATTTATACAGACAAATGTAAAATTTGCTCGCTAAACTTTAAATCAGCGGTTAAATTGAAAGTAAAATCACCAAACAAATGGAAAGGTAAAATTGAGAGCAACCTCGCGGTCAATTTAAAAAGTGTGGGTGTATTAGTAAAAAAAAAAAAAATGAGAGTGAGAGCAAATTGAAAGGAATTGAAAGACTAAAATTTATCGTGTGGCCTCCATTTGCTAAGACAATTACCTCGATAATAATTTATTTAAAAACTAAATGAACAATTAAATTAAGTTTTTTAAATAAAGGGTGATTAATCGTAAGGTTTGATTTTCAATAGGATTTTTTTTCGCAGATTACGCTTGACTCAAATCAAGCTGCAATGTAATTTTTCTTCAGTATCGTTTGGCAAGTCATCATGGAAAGATTTACACCACAATAGCGTCTCCAAATTGTTCAGATGGGCTCTGGAAAAACTAAATGAAAACTCGGTGTTTTATCGCGAAATTTTTTTCAGTGATGAAGCAAATTTCTGGCTTAATGGATACGATAATAAACAAAACTTCCGTATTTGGGCTGATGAGCAACAGTAGGGATGTGAAATAAATATTGATATTTAAAAAAATTATAATCGATATTAAAAATACCGATATATCGATACATCGATATTTATCTACGACTATCGAATGCGCTATTTTTAAGGTCTATTTCTAATCAAATTCAACATTTTAACCGTTGCTCAACTGCTTACAATACTGTTGTTTTTTAAGAATTGGCATCATATGTTTTTTAACTAACAATAAGAAAATAAAGCCGCTTTTCCATTGTACATTTTCATAGATTACACAGTTCAGTTTTTTCTCGGTTTTTAAGAGATGACAACAAAAAAATAAGCGCGGAAAAATATTCTGGAAAGGGTTTCTAGAATTATGCAAAGAATCGCCTTAATTATGGCGTATAAGTAGCAATAGACTCATGAAAGTTATAATGTTAATAATAAAAAAAATATGTTTTATTTTATTTGAGCATGTTCTTATATATTAAAAATAAAATATTGCACAGTTTACTTGTACAGTATGTGTCACAAGTTTCGTTTACCGGCAGTATATAATCCGGCATTATATAATCCCAATTAATTTTGTTAGATTTCATATGGCGAATAAATAAAAACTTTTTTGTATTCTTTACTTTTTTTTTTAATGTAGAATTAACTGCCGGTCCCTCGATTTCAAACGAAAACTTCGTTCGCATAACTTACCTTAAACACTAAATTTTAAACTTGGGTTTTGTTTTAAATAATAGTTAAGAGAATGAAAGTTTCGTTCGAAATCGAGGGACAGGCAGTAAATTTGAAATTAAAAGAAACAATCAAAAGTTAGAATGGAATTACATGTAATATGTTTGTACCTATGTAAATATGTATTGACATAGGTATATTAAGTTTTTAAATTTGGTAATTATTTCAGCTTAATACATTCGATATATCGATATTTTTAATTAATATATATCGATACTCTTAAAAAATATCGATACGATATATATCGATATATTTTTTCAATTTGCTCATCCCTCACCAAGAGCTGGTGGAATCATTGGTCCATAATTCTTCAAAAATGAGGAAATTCAGAATGTTACCGTCAATGGTAACCGTTATCGTACCATGTTTACGGACTATTTCCTTCCTGAAATTCAAGCGCATGGTCTGGGTGAGCTCTGGTTTCGATAAGACGACGCTACCAGCCATACAGCGCGTGAATCAATGACCTTGTTGAGAAATCATTTCACATATTGCTATGGTAAATTGGCCAATTATATCGTGCGATATCGCACATTTGGACCATTTTCTGTGGGGATATGTAAAATCGGATTTCTTCAGGAATAAGCCAGCTACGATTGACGCATTGGAAGCCAACATTACTCGTCTTATTCGTTATGCTTGAACGAGTTGCTAAATTGGTCCTTCCGAGTGGAACACCTCAGACGTAGTCATGGCCAACATTTGAAAATGATATCATGTTCTTTAACCGATAATAAAAAATTTAAGTTCACTTTCAAATCTTTGTGTTTTATTTTACATTATAAATCAACCCCCACGATGATCACCCGATATAAGAATATGTAAAATTTTTTTACAAAATTTAAATTTTGGTCTTTTTTTTAATAAAATTTTTTTTTATCTAATAAAACCTGCATTTATTGTGAATACAATGTTGAAAATAGAGCAACTATTTTAAAAATAATATTGATATTTCTATATAAAGCAATGTTTGATTCAAATAAGCCGACAATTTTCGAGGGCTTAAGCCATAATCGAATAATTATTTGGATAACAAAATGAATATTGAAAAAAAATTTGTTTTAATATTTGATTAGATTTTTTTATAATGATATTCGGTGAACTTCAGAACGAATAAAATTTAAGTGTTTTTTGAAGCAAATATAAAAAATTTTTTTTTGTTAGAAATCAAAAATAGAAGTTGCATCAGACTTTAATAATCTTTTTGTGTGTAAAATTTCAAAATGCGGGATTCAAAATAGATAGCGTATCTTTTACACATGGTTTGTGTCTCAAATAACGTTTAAAATACTGGAAAGGTTTTTTTTCACTAAAGGAGCAAATAACCCACACCAGAATATGAAAAAAGTATGGAGCATATTTGTGTGATTATTAAAATATACTGTTGTTGTCAAGCTGCATTTGTAGTTTGTTTGGCCCTTTAGTCGCTGTAAACATAAAAGTAAGCGTTTTTCTTGATAAATTTTTAAATTTGCGGAAAGCTTTCAAAACGCAGCTTCTAATTGAATCAAATATATTAAACACTTTTTGTACATTCAATTTTCTCTATCATATTCATCAATTACCCTACCAAATCACTTAAAACCATAATTAATCCTTAAAAGAAAAAATTTAAATCTAAAAACAAGCTTCAAATCATTTATCAAATTAACTGCAACATAGTTGCAAGCAAAATCTACCAGTTGATTTCGAAATATTTAAATAACAGACCTTTAACAGTAAAGTGCCAATTTAACAATCAGTTTGTGGCACATCAATAAAATAAAATAAGAAAAAAAGAACGCAGAAGAAGAAAACAATCTCATTCTTTGGCAAACAAAACGAGACAGAAACGGGAAAGAAAAAAAGATAAATTGACCAACACACTGGCCCAACCAACAATGAGCAATCAATGATGCTAATGGAGTAAACACGCAATTTTTCAAAGACCCACCACCATCAGAAGCAAAAGCAACAGCAAAAAAAAAAACATAAAACATGCTGAAATAGCAGAGCTACAAAATGGTACTTCTTCTTTTCTTTTGAGCTAAAAAAGAAAAGAAAAAATAACGTTCCTCAATAGAAACATTTTTTTATTTTCTTATTATTTTCCTACCGCAAAACTATAATGAAAAATGATTTTATGATATAAAAATAGTTCTTAGCTTTGAGACGTTTGAAAGCCAATAGAATTATTATAGTTAAAGCAAATGCTTTAGTTTTTATTCTCAAATTATAGAGCCGTCAAAGAGAGTAAATGTTTGTGTAAAGTTTTCTTTTCTTTTTTCGGTGCAAAAAGCTAGTAATTTTAAAAGTTAAATCCCAAATTGAAATTAATTATTACAAAGTAAGAGTAATGGATTTGGTTTTTTTTTTTTGTTGTTTGACGGTGGCATGAAATAGTTCTTTATTCGATTTTCTCACACACGTAACATTTCTGGTCAAAAAACTTTTGAAGTATATTAGAATTATGTTTAAAATATTCGTATAATTACTCATTCTAATTGTTTGTTTAAAATATAAAAAACTTTCATATTTTATTACAGAAACAAAAAATAATATATAAAGCACGTTTTCTTAATTAAAACGGTTTTTGATGGTTCAACGATTAAAGCTAATGGCCTTTAGTCGAATAATTGTTTTGTAAGATTGTTCAAATCAACATATAACTATTTCAGACTATGCGGCATTTCCATAGAAGAATATTCGTATTTTATTTTGGTGTCCCTATGAAAACCCGTATTCGTTCAGAAGTTACTTTTTTTTGACGTTAGAGTCTTCAATTCAAATTTAACTATTCAATTTTAATACATTTTACGATTCATATTAAATAGGAACATCAAACTGTTGATTGATTTTACATTTCGTGCTACATTCTTTACCCCGCAAGCGTCTCTTCGGCCTTGGTCACCAATCTTCTGTTGCATGAAATATTTTTGTGCGACATGTCGCATAGTCTGAATCAGGTAATCAAGCTTTAACTTAAAGTTTAAAGTTTTTTTTTATCAAATTATTTGAATAATTTGAATAAAATAAACTAAAAGAAAGCCCAATTTCTATACTGAAGATAAAAGAAACTTTTTAGTATTTATTTCTTTTATATGTTATTGTTTTTCATGTTTGTTTATTAAAGGTTGAGCTCAATATTGAAAGGTTGTATATGAAACTATAAAAATATGAAGAAATTCAAGTATATAATCTTTACCCCGCAAGCGTCTCAACAACCAGCGTCCGAAATCTTCTGTTTCAGGAAATATTTCTGTGCGACATGTTGCATAGTCTGAATCAGGTAATTAAGTTTTACCTAAAAGTTTTTATCAAATTTTAACAATTTATTCGAATAATTACTCAAATATTTAAATGAAACTTCAAGAAAGCCCTAATATTAATTAATAAAAGAACTTTTTTAGGATTTATTTTTTATATTATTTTTTTTTTCATTTTTATGTATTGAATCTTCACATCGCGAGCTCAATAATTAAAGGTTGTTAGTGAAATCGTAAAAATATGGAGAAAATCAAGATAATAATCTCTTATTTTTATTTAACTATTTTCAAATAAAGTAACGAAACAAAATTTAGTTAAACAAGTTGGCCAAGAACTTGTCTCTGGACCAACATTTAAAGTTGTTATATGTCCCATACAACCCTAAAATATAACTAACTTGAAAGAAAAAACTTTACATACAACCTTATCATATGGAGCTAGCGATATAAAAAAAATATTAACTGCCAACAAATATTGTTCGGTGGCTCAATATTACAAGTATACATGAATCGTTTTTTCAGAGCTGTGGAGTCGGAGTTGAAGAGTCAAAGTTACGGCTTTTTTTATTGGAGACGGAGTCGGAGTCGAAGAACCCACAAAAACTCGCGACTCCGATTCCAAAATTTTTCAGCAAGCATAAACAATTTAAAAAAATTTTCTAAAATTTTCCAAAATAAAAATTCTTTGAAATTAGCGATGCAATATTTAAAATATTGATGCTAAATTTTTATCGAATAATGTTCTTGCTTTATTTAACCATTTAAAAGGTACTGCATTAACATATAGAGTTTAAAGTCAAATAAGCATCAATGTAAGAGTTGGGCTTAGAGTCGGATTTAAAAAATTTCAAGGGTTGGTGTCGGAGTCGGAGTTAGAACTATTTTTTGACGACTCCACAGCCCTGCTTTTATTTCACTGTGCACCAATCACCCATATACTTTTTACCAAGCTGGACACCCTAACAGTAAGCCTTATTTGAGTACGCTGCATTTAATGGTGCTATCCATTTTTCAAAGTTTACGCTCGTATTCGCCACAAAACGATATTATTTATACGTATGGTATCGTTGTTTAACTAAAATCCATCAATCGTTCTTAAATACAAGTTTTCGTTAATTTTTTGCTCGCGAAAAATTAATTTGTCCGATTTTTTTAAAAGAAATTTGTCTTCTAAGCACTAATAAATACACTATGTAAGTGGGAAATTGTATCCTAATTGGTGAAGCTAATTCGAGTACGCGTTACTCATAGCACTCGTATTCGCGATTAAAAATTTTGAAGAAGCTGTAGATTTCGTTTAATGAAATTTTATTTTTTCGTAAATTTTTTTTGTTTTAACTTTGCAATTAACTTATTATCATTAAAAAAATTTTTAAAAACATTTTTTTTACAAATAAGAACCATAATACTATGTTATTTTGTTTATATTCAAAAAGGGTTTCGAAAAATTTTCCATAGAGTTAAATATTTTTTTAAATCGCAAAAATTGTTTTCCTCAAAAAAAAAAAAAAAAAAAAAAAAAAAAAACAAAATTGAACAATGATCCCAAAAGTATGAAAATATCGTTGTATGATACGTAAGTATTGAAATAATTTATAATCTCGAATATCGCAAGTACGAGCGCTTACTTTGAAAAAGGCTATCCCCAATGAATTTAGCGTACTCGAATTGCTTGTTAAAACTTGCGACTAGCACAGTGTAATTAATCAAATCTTATTCTTAAGTGTACGGCCAGTCACTGCCACACAAAAATTCTTTTAATAACGGTTTCTGTTCATACATGAAGGTGTTTAGCGCTCTTTTGATCGAATAAGTCCTGCCATATCTCTTCTTATTAATCGGTTATGACCGACATCAATTTTAATATTGCGAGCTAGTGGATTTGATTGTAATTGAAGCCTTTTTAAATATTTAGTTGAATACTTTTTGATCATAGTTTTTACTAATGCCACATTGTGGTCTTTGTGAATGGTCGAGTTTTTTACATGCCAGGGAGCGGAAGTGATAATTCGAAGAAATTTGCTTTGACTCCTTTTGATTTTCTCTATGTTGGAGGCCGTGGCAGTGCCCAGACTCTGAATATTTACTACAGCACCAGATTGGCTTTAAGATAGAGTTGTAAATTACGAGTTTACAAACAGAGTTAAAGCAGAATTTCTTCTAAAGAGCCAATTTATTTGAATTGCCTTTAGTTTAGTTTCCATGTTAAACGTCGATACAGATGTATACCGAGATATTTTACAGTCGAATATTGAGGTAATATTTGATTATTGATTTTAAATATTTTTTGTAGGCATTTTTGTTCATTGATCTTTATTTCCATTGTTTTAACCATTTTCCAATTGAAATATATGGGCATGTACATAAGTATCGAGATGCTTCATAGTAGTTTTCGTGAATGCTTAGAAAATATGATTGATCAGCAAAAATTTATGTTTGGGTGTAGTGGCATGTCTGAAGTTTATATCAAATACATAAGAGGTACTCAATTGCTGCGCTGTGGGACTCCAGCATTGATATTTTGACGAAAGTTTAACAAATTTTTTCCCAATAAAATAAATAAAAAGCATTTATACCAAACTTTATCAAAAGTTTGTAAACCATCAATGAATAGCGCAGCACAATAATTTTGTTCTTCAAACGTTTTTCTTATTACGTTAACTCGGCTTGATGTTTGTCCTATTTTGCTATGTTTTCTTCTTAATACAAATTAATGATTTGCAAAACGTTCATGATGATCCAACCTGGAGGGTAGTAGTCTTAAAATAGCATTTTAAATTAAATGAATTGTTTTTGTTGCGATGCGGGGTAGCTCCATAATAATTTTGTTACCATTTTCGCTAATACCTGGTGATCGAATCAGCAGTAGTCTTTTCAATTTCCCTTACGTTTAACATTAGCGGTACAGCTGTTCTGATATGTGGCAACTCGACTGATACAGCTTAAGACTTTTTATCGAGATACATTTGTTAGTCAGTATATAAAGAGTATTTCGTTAAGCGCCTTCTATCTTTAAATTAAGATAAAATAAAGTATGTGTCCAAATTTTCACGACGTTGGATCATTAATCAGGCTAGGCTTATCCGAAGTCATGGTCTTGAGGGAAGCTGCAGTGTGACTTTTTTTGCATAGACGTTCAACTTAAAAAAACTCCATAAGAAAAAGTCTTGCGTGGTCAAATCACATGGTCTCGATGGCCAGATCAGATCACCTCCACGTGAGATAACCATGATCTCCAATCACTTGTGCAAAATGTCCAATGTTTCATGAGCTATGTGTAACGAAGCGCTCTTGGTTTCAATGCCATCCAATTTACGCCAACTGAAATTGGAACTTATCGCCTCTAGCGTTTTTCGATCAAAATTAGAGTTAAGGGCAAAATAAACCACACAAATGGCTTGGCAAACTCACACTGTTTCCGTTTTGTGTTCGTCAATAAACAACACAGTTGATGGGCTAAAAGCACAAGGGTTTAAGTCCTTTTTTTAAATTGAAATGACAAATAGATTTCTCCGAGCTTCACCTACCTATGTTTCGCTTTTAGCACACGGGGTATATAAGCACTTAATCTCAATTTTTTAAAAAAGGCACTTAAAACACTGTCAAAGAATGAAGACAACTATAGTGCTGCGGCATTTTTGCTCGCTATTTATTTAAAAATATAAATTAAAGGAAAATTATTTTAAGTAAAGAGTTGTTTCAACGACGAGCTCTTTTGTGGCAAGCAACGCTGCTTAATAAAATTAGAGTTTACGACTGAAAATGATTTTAATGCTTCCACTTCAACGCCTTCACTCTGTTTTCGTTGAAATAATTACACTTAACACTAGATAGAACAAAAAGTTTGACGAATGTCTGACACATATTAAAACTTTTTAATATTTCGACAAACATGCTTCAAATGTTTGTCCAAACAGCAAACACCCAAATTAACAACACAAACTATTTGTAGAAACGTAAAATTTTGACATGTTACCCAAGCAATTTGTGTGGTTTATTTTGTCGTTTAGAGTCAGTTTGAAATATTTTAAGTTTTAATCATTTGCTCTATATCTTTGAATGATCATTTGGCAAAATATACTGAGTAAATGACAGCAAATTCAGCTGATAGCGCTCCAACAAAATGGCCACTATCAACTGTTGAAGTTTGGAGACCCCTATTGAAAAGCCCTTTATTTGGCGAATATTTTTAATATTAAAAGCAGGAGTAAATTAAGAACTACAAAGGGGCTAGATTAATTAACCTCCAGCCTATTTGCGTTTAAATAACTGGACCATTTAATATTTTCCAGTTCTGAGTCTTAGGCAGGAAGCTTTTTTTCTTAGCAACTAGAAATAATTTTTCCAATTTAAATTAATTAATTACCAACTATTAGCCTTAATTAAAGCAATTTTTCCCTTTCAAACTATACGACATTCAAAACTGAGTTAAAATGTTGTGTTCCTTATGTTTCTGGTGTCATCTGTTTGCCAAGTGTTAAACTCTGTTTTTTTTTTGCTTAAAGGTGATTTCTGCTGGTTTCTTTGTTTTATTTTTTTTTTGTTTTTATCAATTTTATTTATTTCTATAACTTTTTTCAATGTTAAAACCTTAACATTAAAAAAGAATTACAAACAAATTTTTACAAAAAATATATAAGAAAAAAAAAGACTTAAACCTTGTTTTGTTTTCATTGTTCAATTTGTAGCTGATGTTGGTGTATTTTTCGTTGTTGTTTTTTCTTCCTCTAAAAACTTAGTCATACTACATATTTAAAGCCATAAGCCGAAATGCAACTTCCTTTTAATAATGTTGCAAAGAGCAGAAAGAAAAAAAAACGAGGCATATTGTCTTGTGGTTGTTGGCACCAGTAACATTTGCATGAGGTTGTCTGTCTACCAAAGACAAGTGCAGTCAAGCGAAATAAAAATTTAGCGATTTTTTCCATTTATAATTTTATGCCATAGTTTTTATATTATGCAGTTTTTTTGGCCCTAACAATAACAACTAATTTTTCATTATAAAAATTGATTGTTTTTAAAGGAAAAATAAATGCTGATTTATAGAAACAGTTTTAAGGTTTGAAAAATAATAGATATAATAAATGTGTTTTTTTTAATAAATATAAAAAATAAAGCGTTTTGTTTGAAATTTAAGTGAAGTTTTTGTTTATTTTTTTATGGTAAAATACATAGTTTAAAGTTCGTTGCTTAAGACTTTAGTTTTTCTCAAAAGAAAGGCCTTAATAACTGTGTTGCTTTTGTTGTTGTGTTTAATGCATTTACTCTCACTCTTTCCTTGTTTTATTATTTTTTCTGTTGATGTCGTGTAAATATTGGCCAGCTGTTTTAGGCCAGATTCAATGCAGCATGACATGATTGTTTACAGTGTTAATTGAAAACGAAAGTGCAAACATTTCATTAGGCATTTTGTCCACAATACAATAAAACACATACACACACACACGCACACACATTTGTTTCTACTTACTTAATCAAATATAGACAATATTTTATTTAATCCACTACATTTAAACTTGAATGGGCCTTTCTTTAGCTCTAGATATTTCATTTGTGGTTTGGTATGAAAGAAAAATAGAAATAAAGAGAGAAAAAAAGACAAGCAAAAAATAGAAAATGTTTCCGTGTTTAATTAAGAAAATTATTGACATTCGGTTTTGTCATGAAAAAGTGCAGTAATGCGTAACAATTAGACCAATGAAAAGAAAAGAAAACAAAATTAATTCAAGCGACCAAAACAAAAAAAGCCTCCCAAAGATACAAAAATAAGATCAGAGAGCTAAAGAAGTGAAGTTGCTGATGATGATAATAATTAGTTTATATTATTATGATAATCAAGTAAAAGTTTCCAAATAGCTAATGATGCATGCCATAGTGGCTGGAAAAAATGTTTAGAAACTATAACATTAAGAAAAGAAAAAGGAAAAATACTTAAATGTGGGGTATATAAATAAAATTGAGAAAATATAACGAAAAAAGTGGAAAATAAAATATAATTGCGACTTACTTTCAAACCGAAAAAACCTGCAACAAACATTAAAAAATCGTTCTTAATTAAAAACAAAAGAAAAACAGTGAAATTTCTTATGACCGGATACCGAAGGCACCATTTAAATGTGTCCATACAAGGCGGGTGTCCTCTCACCAGAACTCAATTCTTTTATTTAGAAAGCTGCCGGGACAAGGTAACAATGTCCTTCGGGAGGTAGTGTCCGTATAAGGAACACTGCCTCCCAATCTATTTGCATATTTTATTCGTATAGCTTTGAACCTTGTTTTTATAAAAATTTTAAGACTATGTTCGAATAATATTTTTGGTGATTCAAAAACTTTTCGATTATTAGACTTTTAGTCATGAAGTTATGTGGCTAAAGCTTAAGCGCCGTTACACTTTGATTTGAAAACAATAAATAAATTAGTAATTTTTTCCGATTGCTCGACTTTTTCGTATAATCGTATAATTTGTCGATTGTTCAGTTTTTTAATCTCGTTATTGTAGTACTGCAGTTTAAGTGGCACTTTAAATATACAATGCAAATGTCATTGTGTAGAGAAAGGTTTTTACAATTTTCTATTTGATTTTTAATCAAACTATTCGGTTATGTGTTTGATGTTTTAACGCATAAATATTTTGAAAAATTAAAACAAACAAAAAAAATTTGTGTTTATTCCGTCTTTTTTTTTGGGCGAAGTTAGAAAGTGTATGTAGATTAGCAGTCATTATATACGAATTATTTATTCGCTTTTTCTTTAATTTTTTAGTTCGTAAATTGAAAAGATTTTCCCATTACTCTGTTTTTAAACGTTGATTAACTTGCCATTAAAATATTTTGTTTTGTTGTGCTTAATTCGCTATTTTTTTTCTTAATAGAAATACTGAAATTTATTGTTGGAGGATAAGCTGTTTCTTATCCTCCATCTTTGGCGTTTTTAAATTTTTTTTGAAAACGTTTCCTGATGATGAAATACGCATAGAAACAGCTTATCCTCCAACAATAAATTTCAGTATTTTTATCAAGAATAAAAATAGGGAATTGAGCAGAACAAACAAAAACTCTTAAAGAAAAAATATGTATTCCCAAAAACAACTTTGATAATTAATTAAGATGCTTAAGCTTAAATTAATTAAAAACCAATATCAAAACCAAAAATTTTTTAAAATTTTCTTATTTTCTTATATTTCTTATTAATCGGTTATGTTTAACCCTAAGTTTAGCTGGTACTTAATTTTTTTTTAATCTGTTATTTGTAGAAGGAAAAGGAGATTTATTTGAAACTCTCCCGAGAAAACCTCAGAGCCAACACCGCAGGTTAACTTTGACTTATCAATGTAAACTCTCCCCTTCTCCATTCCTACCTTGACGGAAATATGACGTTGAATTTCTTCTTAAAGTCTGTTCGGAGTATCATGTAGTCCGTTGGTCGTCTTAGAAATGTGGGTTGCTTTGTAAGATCCTTGCATGGCCGTACGTCCTCGCCTTCTAACATCCCGATGCCGAGAGCCTAACCGCACTGTTGACGGATATGGCCATTGGTTGTAACTCTATTGGAGTAAGGTGCAGTATAGTATTCTTCAGAAGGACTAGTGCGTAGCACGCCTGTTATTCCAATGAAGGCTGATCCTTGCACTCAGCGCAGCTGGTCAACGAGGTATTTCCTGCCGATCTATCTACCATACCAAACATCCATATGTGGGAAAAAACTGTACTCCTCCCGTGTACATCCATTTGACCAGTCTAGGATTATGGTCCCATTTGGTGCCAAGCATTCTACGTCAGGTATATTAAGCCACAGTAGATTTCCTGACCCTGTGTCGAGTATTCAATCTCCATGATACTTTTGAGTACAGGTTACTACCCAGATATTTCATGTTATCCGACAGGAAAAGTTCATAGCCCTCCAGCCGTGGTAGCTTGACGACCGGAATTTTCGGCAGTTCCGTTTTTTTCGGTTTTACTCCCAGCCCGCACCCTGCGTCCCAGTTACTGAGCGACCACAAATCATTGGACATAATGCCATAATTAACAGAATTTATCACAGAAATTATTTTTAAAACTGAGTGTTTTTCATAGAAATTTATATAATATAAAATATGCGACCATTAACGTTCGAAATTATGCAAGTTAATCAAAGAAAATAATATTACTAATTTTAAGCAATTTTTTCTAAATTACTGACTATTTTTAAGAATAGGAAAACAAAATTTCGTATGAGAAAGTATATTGAAAACAAAAAGAAATTTTCGTATTTTATTGTTGTTTTCAATATAATTTCTCACACGAAATTTTGTTTTCATTTTCTAAAAATAGAGAAAAATAGTTTGTGACGCTTATTATTTATTCAACTTGTTTGTTCAAGTAATTTATATTCGAGAGACTTTTGTCTTTAAATTAAAAGTCTTTGAACCTGTTTGGTTCATAATTCCTCGATTTAAAACATTGCAATCTTTCCCATTGTGCAAAACTTAACATGGTTTTTTTAAGTTTTTTAAGCTTAAATAAATAATCTAATCTATCAAATTAATGTTGAGGTTTTTATTTTGCTAGTACAAGTTTTTATAAAAACTTGTGTTGTGCTTATATATTTGTCTATTATATTTAAAAAAAAACTCATTTGTTTTAAACTCTTCTTATATATTTATTCCGATATTTCGAACAACTTTGTTGGCCATCTTCAGGGAATCTTATGTTAAATAAAGAGTTGACCGTTGTTAATATTCTAAGTTTTATTCACTGAATTTAATTTAGTTAATTTTGCTTATATAAATGTTAATTTAACGAGCATGCAAATAATATTTAATAAAAATTTATTAAATAATTTCAAAAATAAATTCATCATCTAAAATCCGGTTAAACTAGATAATAAAGACGTCGTTTAATATTTTGCATAATAAAAAAATTCTTATACTTTTTCGTAAATAATTAACAAATATTTATAATATGCATTAAAAAGTTCTTTTTTAAGAATTACTGAATTTTAAAGTTTTTCTAAATAAAACTAACACCAAATTAAAATAAATAGATAAAAAACATGTATAAAAAGCCGTAAAATAACAAAAAAAAAAAAAAAAAAACAAAACAAAGATGAATCGTAAAAGAATTAAATATCTAACAATTTCAAGAGTTACACAATCAAGTTTGTTGCTAAAGTCTTTGATTTTTTATACCAGCAAACGCAGAATTGTTTTTATGTGAAATGTTAAAAAAATTAATTTAAATTATTTTTTGTGTGGATTTTTGTTTATATAAGAGTTGGAAAGTTTATTTTCAATTTTTCTCAAATATAAATTTAAAAATTAAGGGTAATAAACGTTCTTATTTTGATTTATGTCTAAGAGGCGTAACGATAGCTCTTTGTTTTTTTGACTTGAAATTTGTTAATCATTTTGTAATGAATTGAAAATATTGTTGGTTCTTTGTATATCTTTTTCGAATAATAAAAAGCTACGTAATAAAACTGATGGGTAACCAAAGAAAAGAGTAACAGAATTGTGCTTTATTTTTTATTTTTAAATGCTGGTGAGACTTAAGATTAAGTACTTAAGAGAATGCACATTAATTTCCAAGTCAAAAATCGGCATCGTGTTATGTTATTGATACTTTATTGATACTTTAAATTGAATTTAGCTTACGTTAAAGAATTTAAGCATCAAAATAAATTTTTATCAGGATGTTACAAAATATTGAAACAAGACAAAATAAATCTCTATATTATTTTGTTTAGTGTAGCGTACCGCTTTAAAGTACTTTACTTTATTTTAGTCACACCAAAATACTTGAAAGGGTATAATGCGTTTGTGCAGATGTGTGTAACACTAAGAAATATTGGTCATAGGCCCACCGTATTGTATACCGATCGACTTTCTGAGTCGATCTTACGATGTCCGTCCGTCCGGCTAGCTGGTTGTCTGGCAGCGCAAAGTACAGGGCGCATTTTTTAAGATAATTTGATAAAATTTTGTATATAGGTTTTAATTTTTATAAGGACGAAGCCTATTAAAAATGGAAGGAATCGGATCATTATTTCACATGGAATATTAACTTTTTTCCGGAATAGAGTTTTTGTGCCCATGTTGGTATTCACATGATAAGACAAACTTGGCCCAGAAAAATCATATTGTAACATAAATCGTTTAATCGTTTTATAGTTGACTATAACTACCATACAAATACCACTCCCGAAAATAGCTTTTACTGCAACAACTTCCTTATAAATGTTGCTATTTATATAAAACTTAGCGACGATAACTTTTATAATAGTAACTATTTCATAGCAAAATGTTTTACTAATAGATCCACAATTTACCATAGATATTCATATAAAGCCTCTCTCTAAAATCGCTTTAAGACGAACCAATCTCATTTGATTGAAGATATCTAGATAAAATTCGCCAAAAATAATTTGGTTCTTCCCACACCACTCTCCAAACATTGTCTGCATATACTGTGGAGTAGGGTATCAACACGTTGGGCTTGACTGACCAGGTTTTTTCTTATTCTTTTATAATTTGTTGCCCCTTTAATTGAATATTAAAAAAAACAATAAAGTTCATTGTCCCTTAATTGCAAAAAAAAAATTCAGATTTAAAGCTTAAAACATAAGAAGGTGTAAAATATTTTTACAAAAATTTTGCACAATTCTTTTTAATGGGGAAAAAAGTTCAAAAAACTTTAAAATTGTTTTTCTACTGGTCAAATTAAAAAAAAAATTAATAGATATAGATATGTATATATAAGAGTATAAGTTATTGTTAAAAAATTACCCCTTTAGTAAGAAAGCACCTTTTCTAAAAAATTACGTTTTTGAATATTTTAGATTTTTTTTGTTTTATAAAATTTTTTTTAAAAAAAGTGTAATCTAAAAATAGTACTTCAATTCAATTTAAGCTCTTACACAGAAAAAACTTTCAGTAGTTTTTTATCAATTAATTTTTTTTTTCAAAAGATCAATTTAATTAATATGATAATTGAATCAATTATTTTGTTTGTTAAAAAAAAAAAAAATTTACAAATTTAATTTTGAATAATTAACATTTTAGTTGTTTTGAAATAAATTTTTAATTAAAATATTAATTATATAATTAAAAATCTTAATTGACTTTTTCGTTGAAATAAAATAAATTAAGCTTGTACAATTGTTATTGAGCTATATTTAATTAAATCAATTAACACATTGTTTAAAATGTCAAAGTTTTATTGATCATTTTTTTAATTAAAATTAAAAATATCATTGATTGAAAAAAAAAATTTAAATTTTAAATTGTTACAATTTTTAGTATTTCATATAATTATTTTGGTAATAGGTGAAAAGTTCACAAATTGTTTGCTTGATGAATTTGGTGCTTAGAAACCATTTATTTTTAATTTTTTCTGTGTATATGCAGTACCAAATGCAATGCAACTCTTGAATATTCTTAAAAGAACCTTAAAAAACTCAGTTTTTAAATCAAAATTTGTTTTGTGTCTCTAGAATTAAACTTAAGTCTTTATTTTGCAATTCTATATATATTTTATCTGCAATTTTAATGTCACTTAAGCTGAGTTTGCGTCATCTGTATTTTTTGTGAAGTAGACTATAACGTCAACGTTTGGTTGTTCAAAAAAAAAAAATAATCATATAATACATTTGTTTCATTTTACATTATTGTCGTTGATTTTGTGTGGATTCTCAACAATATGCAGTTTTATTTATTTTGCATAAAGCAACAGCAGTCACAGCAAAAACACAAAAAAAAAAACTTTTCACATGACTAAATATGTAACACCCTCATTTAGAGACAAGGTTTCAGGTCTTCATGTATGAATTTGTTATATGCCAGTTTTTTGGGGTGACATCAAGTAGTCACCTTTGAGCTTCGTTTGACACATGTGTGCATTATATTTTTCATATGCCCATGTACTTTGCATATACAGGAAACATTATGTTGTTTTGTTTCACATAATTTTTAATTTTATTACATGAGTCATTCATTTGTAAGTGTGGTTTTTTTTAAATTGAAATTTTTGCAAATTTTTTATATTTTCATTTTTCTTTTAAGGGGTTAAAGAGATAATGAAATTTAATGTGTTTTAAGTTAAAATTTAAGTGGGAATAAAAATTTTGAGTTTGCAGATGAATTTTCAGTGGTCTTCTATGGTTTTAACATATTTTACGTTTGTTAGTATTACGAAATTTCCACTTTCGAACCGAAAAGAGAAGATTTTTTGTGTCCTATGATGGATAATATAAAATAATATATGATATATATAAAATTATAATGTCGTTTACCAAGAATTAGACTCATACACACATACAATTATTACAGTAACTGACTGTGGGTCAATGAATTCGTTTTTCGCACTGTTAAAATTGAATAAAAATATAGAATTGAATAAAAATATGTTGATATGCAGTTTAATTTTTAGTCGGTTAGATTATATTTATATAAAGAAAAAACTGTTTAATTGTACGGAATATGCTGTTAAATAAAAAAAAGTCAAAAATGTATGTTAAATTCATTATTTTAAATGAAATGCAAATTATCCGTTTTTTAAATAAATTTTTAGTTGTGTAAAATGAATTTTCTGTGGAATTTAGCTACATAATATTTTGAGTGTTTTTCTTTAATTTTTCAAAATAGAAACTAAGGCTTAGATAAGAGACATGGCCAAAAATGGATAAATAAGTCTTATAATATTTTACAACATAATTTTTTTTTATTTTGTATTAAACTTTTTTGTGAAGATTTTTCGATTTAGATGGTTTTGTGCCATTTGATTTAATTTATACCCAATATCATAACTGAATCGTTACGATTTGCTACACGTTTAATACCATTAATTAATTTTTCTTAGTCGTAATTTTTATGGGAGACTGACTAAAAAGACGGAAGTAATTTTTTTATAGGATCTATGGTACATTATGGTTAGCTCATCATACATTTTTCAGCGTGATTTGTTGTCATATAAATCTAATTTGAACCGAAACTAATGAAAAAACTTATAATTTGCTACAGATTTTATGCAAATTTTTACGAGCAAGTCACCTTAAAAATATGAAATCAAGATTTTTACGATGTAGCGCCCAAAGAAGTGCACTGATTATATTAATACCTACACCACAATAGTACAGTGTGTATTAGGTAGGTTATTCATTCGGTTAGTCACTTATCGGTTAACCGATTAATTACTACCCGTTCAACTGATCGGTTAATTTAAAATTGCCTTTTTCGATTAACGATTAAACCGGTTAATTTCAGTTGATTAACCGATTAACCGACGTAACAAAATTTTTAATTTTTTGTAGTATTTTATTATATTTTTTTGAGTTTTTAATTATTTGTTTCGTCTGTAAAAGGTATGTGTTTAAAAAATATTTTTTCATTCGAACAAAGAAGGTGTTCAGTGATCTTTATTTAAAACAAAAAGGTTTGCTGACAACATCTTCCTGTTTCACGTACTTTTTATATGTTTTTGTATACACTCATAAAATTATTACAGTAACCGATTGTGGGCTTTAAATTTAATTTCCATATTGCTAAAATTTAATGAAAATATAGTTATTTTACGAATTAATTTATTTTTTTAACATTTATGTTTGTTATTCAAAAAACCAACTACCAAAAAATAATCTTTTTCCGTACTTATGTTGTTATGCAGTTTGATTTTTTGTTGGTTAAATTATATTTTTTTAAAGCAAAAACTGTTAAATTTTACGAAATATGATGTTAAATACAAAAAAAATTCAAAAATGTATGTAAAATTCATTTATATTAAATGCAATGTAAATGATCCGTTTTTTAAATAAATTTTAAGTTGTTTCAAATTAATTTTCTGTGGAACTTAGCTACATAATATTTTGAGTGTATTTCTTTAATTTTTAAAAATAGAAAGTAAGGTTTAGATTAGAGACATGGCCAAAAATGGATAAATCTTATGATATTTTACGACACATTTTGTTGTATTACACTTATTTGAGACGATTTAGATGGTTTTTTGCCATTTGATTCAATTTATACCCAATATCATAACTGAATCGTTACGATTTGCTACACGTTTAATATTTAATAAGTTATTTTTCGTAGTCGTAATTTTTATGGGAGAGTGACGAAAAAGACGGAAGTAATTTTATTAGCTATGGTAAATTATGGTTAGCTCATCATAAAAATTTTTAGCATGATTTTTAGTCATATAAATCTAATTTGAACCGAAACTAATGACAAAACTTATAATTCGTTTCAGATTTTATGCAAATTTTTACGTTTTTAAGTCAGTTTAAAAACATGAAATAACGATTTTTACGTGTTAGTTTTTTATTCCGATCTGCTCGCAAAAACTAGAAAAAATTTGATACCAAAATGGTTCTTTTTGATGTAACTTACAAAAGTGAGTGGGAGTTCAACAGACTTAATTTAGATTTACACAAGGTCCCAAAAATACAGAGTTATCGAATGGAAACAGAGGGGCTTAAGTGGCCTATAACTACATTATTTGAATATTATTTTCTCTTATTTTGTCAGATTTTTGTCAAGAAAATTTGGATAATGAAAAGGTATACTATTAAATAACGAACTAACATAATTTTAAATAAAAAAGAATGTTTAGCTGACCCTAATTTTTATTGAATAATCGTGTGCAGTGATCATCTTTAGCCATGGGCGAGCGTTTTAAGTCGATGATTAGCGACTTTCTTTGGCCTACAACGGATAATATGGGCGTCAACGACATCCGGTCTTAGCAGGAAGGCGCTTTGTCTCATACAGCTCATGCCACATTAAGCATTCTACAAAGCGATTTAAGGGCATGTTCATCATACGTAGAGGTTATGTGATTTGGCCACCGAGAGCGTGCGACTTAAGCCCATTTAGGCTTTTGTTGTAGAGGGTTTCTTAAGTCGCAGGTCCATATGAGTTATCAACAAGCCGCAGCGTCCCTTAAAGCCAAAACAACCCATGCCAACGTTCAAATTCAGCCGGAATTATGCACCGGAGTCACGTAAAATTGGATGCGCGCCAACCAGCAAAGCCGCGGTGGACATTTTAAACCCCTTTGCTTCTTTTTGGCCACCTTGCATATACTTTTTTGAGTTTAAGGTAAATATTTCTCGGTCTAACGCTTAGAAAGTCAAACTTTATACACAATTCCGATCGAAAGTGGAAGCAATTCCGTATTTTGCAAGCAATACCGTAAATTTTATTTAAGCAAGTGTAAACAAATTCGATAATAAATTCGATTTAAGTTTCAAATACGGAATTAAACTCATTTTGATTCCCATTCACCCATTCAATTCACCACTATTGGTAGTGGAGAGTATAAAAAAATGTCGCTATAAAAGATAAGACCGATTTTAGAAATTTTAAAATAATTTTATATTTTTCTTCGAAAATTTACAATTTCAAAGATGATCTTATATTTTTGGGATAAATGACAATTTATTTAATCTTTGAAAAAATTTTAACTTTAGTGAAATATGTGTCACCCAGAAATAATGACTGATGTTACATTTTATAACTAAACTTGACCGACTTTCATTATTTTTATGGATCTTTAAAAAATCGAAATAACAATCTTTAAAAAAATGATCATTGAAGTAGACATAAATGAATACAAAATAAAGCAAACATGGAAATTGCAAACTTATATTTGATAAATTGAAGTATTTTTCAGCAAAAAAAACTTTGTTTTAAACAAAACCAAAATATACAAAGAAAAAATATTATGTCAGCTAAAAAAAAAATCAGAGATACCATTCACTCAATTTAAATTCACATAAACAAATTCAAAAATTTTTAAGTTTATAAATCAATTTATCTTTAAAATTAGATTCAAATCTCAAGGTCAATATTTACCACTACTTTAATAAAAAAAAAGCAAATCAAAACAAAAAATTTTAAAAAGATAAAAAAAAATTAAAATGCCTCAAAAAAAAAAACATATCATCAAAAGAGTTCTTATTTCTTTAAAACTTTTGAAAACCCAAAAAATCTTGAAAACAATAAACCAATAAAAGTTAAATAAACTTCTAATCAATCTTCTGAAATAAACTTCTAAACAATCTTCTATTTAAATTTTAAGCGCTCTTTACATGGTTCCAAAAATTTCTGAAAAAGCTGGACAAATTTCAATTCTTTAACGTAATAACAACAAAGTTCAAAAAATGCAATATCTGGCCCATAATTTGAACTAGAATGGTTTTTCGACTCACCTGAAAAATTTAATTTTAAGACATGCGCTCATGAAAACCACAGAAATAAACTGAAAAGCAATTAATACTTCTTATACGACCCTAATTACGATCCCAAAGAAATACCTTTAAGTACTTTCTATAATAAATTTCCATACATAATGTACAAGTATAATTTGGAAGAATTTTTAGTTTTACTGTTTTCATAAAAAAAGTACCATACAAAAAAATTGTTTGACAAAAAGTTTCTTTTTTTTTTTTGCAAAATATTACTTTTTATACAAATGTTACTTAATTTTATGCACTGTTGCTTTTAATACTAAAAAGTACTTTTTATAGAAACATTTTTTTACACTTAAGACCCAACCATAATATGCATGAGGTCGCTTAAGTCAACTTAAGCAACTGTGCGAATACATATAAAACGATGTGGACAACTATAATGTACTTAATGAAACGTTTCGTTAGGTTTCGTCAAATGTAATTTGCTTAAGCAAAGTGCCAAACTGAACGCACATTGTTAAAAAAATTTAAATAAATTTAAATGGATAAAGAAAAATAAGAAAAATGAAAAAAAAAACGAATCTTACATATCGAGCCATAACCGCAAAAAAAGCTCAAGCGACAAAAACAAAATTTTACAGGAGAAGGTTTTTTTTATTTTTTTTTTCATAAAAATATTGTATGAAAATTGGAGCTTAAACTAAAATTGTTTTTGCTATATTCGTAACGGTACCTTTTGTGACCATGAGATTTTAGAAGATGATGCCAAGTGTTGCCAATAAATTCATTTATTAAAAGAAAAAACGAAAATTGAAAATGTTGTCGCTTCTGCTTTTTTGCGGTTTTGGCTCGATATTTTAAGGTTGTATGCTTTTTTTTTAATATTAATAAGTATGTAGAAATTAAATTAAACATAAAATAAACAAATACGGGGCTATAATTATTGGTACTTTTTTAATTTTAAGTACTCGCAAAAACAAAATTGTTCCACAAATATGCAATTTGGTTCTTAAGTTTATGTACTTAATACAAATTGGAGTTTCCAACGAAGCAGCTCTGTAAGGGAGAAACGCAAAAGTTTCGCTTCCTATACACTCACGGAAGAAATTAATTTTATACGGCGAGTTCACACTTTAAAGCAATACATTTCAGTTTACACACTGAATTTTTTGTTGTTATCGTCATTCTTTAATATGCTGCATTTCAAACCTGCTTCGCAGTAAGGAAATGTCGTGGCGCTTTATATGTTATTTTTTAAATTTACTATTAATGCTTCGCAAAACAAGACAATTTTTTAGGGGGCGAAGTACATTATGGCCACCTTAAAGTCTTCTTTAATTTTCTTATGCATTTGACAGATTTTTCGTTAATTTTTGACAGTACCTTAAACTAACTTATGCGTATTATGGTTGGGCGTTAAATGTTACTTTTTATTGAAAGCTAATTTTATATAAACAAAAATTTTTTTATGCACTTTTTATAGAAAGAGAAATAATTTTTCTTTACAAAAACGTATAAAAAAATTGTATTTTTTCTATAAAATGTAACTTTTTTAAAAAACAGTAACTACACAAAAAGTTACTTCTTACACATCCTTTTTTTTTTGCAAAAACGTATTAAAAAGCAAATTTTAGAAAGCTGCCTTATATCCCCTTTTTATATTAAAAATATCGTTTTGTTTAAATAATAAGTTTTATATAACACCTCTTTAAGTACTCTTATTTTCTTAAAGAAAGACTTTTGTAAACGGTATTTTTTTGTCAATATAACTTTTATATCAAAGGAACTTAAAAATAGTACTTTTTTAATCGCTTCATTCTTATTTCTTTTGTTAACAATATTTTCCTACTGAAATATTTTTTCAGAAAAACCCTTATCGTATTTAAGCTTTTTATAAAAGGTACATATTTTAAAAAAGTACTTTGTTTGGAAACGTAACCTCTTAAAAAGGTTCTTTTCAAAATAATTTTTTTTTTGTTCAAAGGGTGGCTTTTAAATAATAAAAATGTTAATTGTAAATAAAACAAAAAGTTTTCAGAGAATTATCTTAATAGTTTTTTATTATGATAGAAGGATCTATGGCGATTATTTGTGAAATATTGGCCAAATGCTTGCCACGACTTCGGCGGCATACCTCTATCCGATGGTCCATATTTTCAATGACGCTCTGACATAATTGAGGTTCAATGTCGTTAATGTGTGGAATTATCTCATCCTTTAGATTGACGTATACTTTTTCTTTTAAATATTCCCAAAGAAAAATTCCAACGGTGTCAAATCACATGATATCGCCATGACGTGAAATAACACGACCATTGGATTTCGCGCGCAAAACCGCCATTGTTTAGTAGGCTGTCCAGGTTCATGTCCTCAATTTCTGGCCACAATAATTCCGTTATCATCTCGAGATAGCGAACACCTTTTACGGTAATTGCAGGGCCGACCTTATTTTCGAAGAAGTACGGCCCCATGACGACACCAGCGCATATGCCGTACCAAAGAGTCACTCTTTGTGTATGCGTCGGCTTTTTAACATTCACTCGTGGACTCTCACTTGCCAAAATGCAGCGATTCTGCTTGTTTACGAATTCACTGAGGTCGATTATGCTGACCAAAAAAATCATGAAGTGCACGAAATGCATTTTGATTTGAACGCCCATTTTCGTAAAAGGCTTTAACAATCTTAATGATTGAAGTTGTCAAGCACTGAAACAAAAAAATGTCAAATTAAGCTAGACAAAAAACTTGACGTTAAGGTATGACTCACAATTAACATCATGCGTTATGGTTGGACCACCCTTCATTTATTTTTAAACTGTTTCAAATATTTCAAATTCAGTTTTAACTTAATTTTTCGAGCAATATCAACGAAAAAATTTAACTCGTTGTTTTGAAACAGACCAGAGTCTCTGGCGGGAATAGATCCTGCAATCTTCACACATTTAAACTACCTCACTAGCAACCAGTCTATCGGAGTATCCTTTGTTAACCTTATTTTCTTTAAAGAGGAACTTTTCTAAAAAAGGTATATTAAAAACGGATATTTTCTGATTTAAAGTACTTTCTTATTAAAAGAAACTTCTTGTAAAGGATTTTCGTTACAAAAGGCACTTTGTTGCAAAATTGTATTAATTTTATGAATTTTTCCACATAAGTTCTTTTTTAATAACTATACTTTTTATTATAGAAACTCTTTCTATCAAAAAAATGTTAATATAACTATTAGTTTTTTTTATTAACATGTATTTTCTTAGAAAAAGTATATTTCTTAAAAGGTACTTTGATAAAAAGGTTCTTTCTATTAAGCATTTTTTTATACAAGCTACTTTCTGGTAAAAGTTGCATTTTTACAAGATGTACCCTATTTTGGTTTAAAAAGTAAAAAAAAAATTGTTTTGGGAGAATTATCAGGCAAAAAATCTGAACCTTTCTCGAACATAATTTGTAATAGTTACCCTCGTATTTTGTGTATCCTTTGACATTTATTCACAAAATTCATTATCAATTTTTGACTGAGATATTATTCAATCGTCTGAATATTATTCAGTTTTAACTTTGAAACTAGTTTTATAAAAATAATTTGCTTCTTTAATTCTGTTAAATAAATTTGTTGAATAAAACCATAATTTTTTATTAATATGTAAATAAAATTGTTGCCATCAAAAAATATTTCTAAAAGAAAAATCACGAAAAAGAGGTTAACAAATTAAAGAGAAACAAAAAAAAAAAAAAAAAATAAATTAAATACAAACGTTATAAAAAATTAGACCTCAAACTCGAAAATTTAATTATACATTAAAAATTTTAAATATTTGTTTTTTTTTTTAAATAAAAAACAAATGATGAGGAAAAATATTCTGGCATAATTTTTTTCCTACTCATCAGTTTATTTTTAAACATTTCTAACTGTAGGGCATAAAATTATTTAAAAAAAAACCAACTTTGCTATTTAATCAAAATTCAAGTCTAAAAGTAGAAGTGATAACATTTAAATACTAAACCGGAAATCTTAAACAAGACTGTTATTAAAATAATAATTTATAATAAAGCAAACTAAATATTTTATTTTTTCATAATTTTAATTATAAAACCAATTCATAATCAAGAATCTTTTTTCCAAAACTAAAACATTAAAGTGTAAGTTTTGATGCCCTTAAAAGTAACAACAACAATTGAATATAAAATCAAAAAAGGCTTTCAAAGTTCTCTAATTAATCTCAAGAAAAACATCTTACTTTTGCTCATTAATTTTGTATATCATTTTATAGTTTTTTTTTCTAATTTAACAATTTTTAATGTTTTTTGTTTTGTTTTTGGAAGCCAAATATGTTTTAAAATTGTGGGTGTTTTTTACAGTAGATCCATTTGTTGACCATTATGATGTTGCTTTTTCTTAATTTGTATGTTTTTTCTATCTTTTGCTGGCATTGAGTAAGATTTTTTGCTTGTTGATTTTGTGAATCATTTAAAAATTTAATTTTTTTTATACATATATTTTTGGGTGTGTTGTTATAGACTTTTTACTGGGGTTTTTGTTAATTGTTTTTTTTTCAAGTATTTGAATGAGTATTTATTTTAAACTGCCATCATAATTGTTTTATTAAACAATTTTGGGAAAATATAAATGAATAATATAAGTAAGTACCCTTTTCAAAAGAGTGTAAATTTCGCATTGCATGATATCAAATGAACTTTTTCAATGATAAATTGTATTGCTAAAGGTATAAAACGGGAATATACTATTCACCTTAAATGGAACAAAGGGAGATTCGGCAATCAGTTGAAAGGTATCTTTTATGTTTTTTGACCTAAATATATAATAAATAATTAACATATTTTTTGCCACAAAGAAAATTAGTCATTTGTTTATAATAATAATAATAAAATTTCAGAGCCTAAGGTCCTGCAACCACGGCCTTCTATGGTTTTATTGGCTCATAATTTGTAATAATATGCTAATGCTTTAAATAGAGAAAAACATCTATACAATTTGCCTTATAAAACCAAAAAAAAGCTGATATGAATCAAAAGACTTAAGAAAAAAACTTGAAACTCAGAACAGATTGTAATTTCTTTTAATGAAAACATATAAAGAAAAAGCCAATAGGAAAGTATAGTCTATCAAGGTCAGCCATTTGATACCCTATACTACAGTAAATTTACAAAAACATATTAAAGAACGTCTACCCTATTTGGAACCCATGAACAATCGTGGACGCGTCAAAACAAAATGAAGTTATAATGATACGATAAATATAATATTATTTAGATATTAGATTTGTTTATCTTAAGGAGAGGAAGTTTATATGGGACATATCATCAGATCCAGGCTTGTCAAATTCAGTTTTGCAAAATTCTTAAAATAAATCTTGACTTTGAAAAGAATTCTTGGCTATTAAAAATTTCCCAAAGAAATCCTTTATAAAAATAACACAATTGTTAAAACCGGTTAAAAGCAAAAAATACAAGCAAATGAACTCACTATTGGCACTATAAATTTCTGTACGCCTGTTTTGAATAAGCCGTTTAACGTTTTTAATAACAATGTGCTCGAATCGGAAACTTTGTTTATGTATCAGGCGGGGCACCCGGCGGGTAAACCTAATTCGAGTTCGCTAAATCCGTCAAATTTTCCATGCCATATGGACCCATTGAAAATTAAAATTCATGCATAAAATTTCATCAAATTATCTTCAATATTGCGATCTTTACTTTGGGCACATATTTCACATGGATAGCCAGCCACCCTGCCTACTATCTTCTCGGAAATCGTTACATCGACTCAGAAAGAAAGTGATTCTGATTCGATCGGTATACAAAAAGGTTGGTCTAGGAGCAATATTTTTAGATATTATATACATCAGCACAAACGCATAAAAGCCTCCCTCCACTATAGTGGTGTGGGTACAAATACAACCATTTTTTTGAGGAGTGTAGCAAAACTGAACTTAATTCATATTGTTTTTATACCCTTCATCAACACGAGTGGTAAATAAAGGTGTATTAAGTTTTTCACTCGATGCAAAGAACTTAGCTTTATATATCCTAACGGTATAGTTTGATTCCAGTAAGCAAATGCAAGTTTACATACTTTAGTTTTATATGACTAGAAATTGTGTTGTCAGATTTTACAAAGATTAATTTACAATTTATCATTTATCCCATATAAAGTCCACTTTCAAAGGCTTGAAAATTAGGCACAGCCGAATAAGCATTCCTGCTTATTCTAATCAAAATAAGTTTTTAAATGCACTTGGAACTTAAAGGGCAATAAGCAAAAAAATATAATCGAGCAATTCCGATACCCTACACTCCTCTTGTGAGTATTATCAAAACGAATTGAAAAATTTATATGATATAAACGATCGTTAAGGTAAAGAATTCGATTTGTTTAGAAATTATAGTTGAATTGAAACATGCACCCTTATTCCATTTAACGTCATCCATATGAAACGATGTCGTTTTGTGTCGATTGTTGTAAATCGGTATGCCCATTGTCAATATCAAGTTTCATCGAAAAGCGTCGATGTATTTTTGGTATGCCGTATGCAACGTTAACGTCTGCATCGATATAAATTGAAATGTCGAATTAAAGTGTTGAAATGTCGAAAGAGTTTTATTCCTTTTTAATTTTTCAATAATAATAATGTTGAATTAAGAAATGGAAAAAGAGACACAAAGCTACGCCAAAATTGCAAAAATAGCGAAAATTCCCGAAAATTTTTTATATATCAAACAAACCATAAAATTGATTAAAAGTTCCTTAAATTAACCATGTTCGAGATAAAAGCGATTTTTGCGAATTTACGCTAATTTTTCCAATTTTTTTTTGTAATGTTTGCCATTCATTGTGGTTTTAGGAACTTTTAATCAATCTTATGGCTTGTTTGAAATATTAAAAATTTTCGAGAATTTTCGCTTTTTTTTTTGCAAAGTTTTTCAATTTTCGCGTAGCTTTGTTGCTCTTTTCGGCAACTGTCGCTGATATAAAGATATAGACAGCGCACTATTAATACTGTCAATTTATGCAGGGCGAAAAGTGCAATGCCTTATGCCATTAGTAAGGGAGTTATTCAGAATAAAACAAGCCACCCTTTTAGAGAGGGAAGCATTTTTAAGAAACGAACACCAAATTGCATTTTTTAAATAAAACATCACATCTTTTGTAGAAAAGAAAACAAAATATATACTCGTATATTTACCGTTGAAGGTATTTTGGGGTCATTTGCTTTAAAATAAACCTTTTTTGTTGTATTGAAATACAAAGAAATTTAAACTAAACTTTTGGACCCCTATTAGGGTTAAATATTTTCAGTTAGCAAATATTTTGGTATCGGTACCGGTATTTTAATTACAGCGAAATTGGTATACCGGTCCATAAACTTTTAAATCGGTTTTAAAATTGAATAAACAAAACCAAACAAGATTGTTGAAAAATACAGAAGTGGTCTAAACGAATTATATGACCCATTTTTTCATGGTGGCAATAATCAGAGACAGTTTTCTCTAAAATATTTTAAAATTTTATAAAATAAATAATTTGTTCAAGTTCGAGGTTTGTTCTTTATTCTTTATCCTCGAGCTTGAACAAATGATTTATTTTATAAATTATAATAAAAAGGTCGAATAACTAAAAAACTTAAAAAATATTTTTTAAATTTTATTACTCTTGCAAAATTTTTATTTTTTGTTTGAAAAAAAAAAAACATACATGTTGCAACGTAGAAACAAATTACAATTTGCAAGACTTGCGCTAATGGAAAATATGCTTATTGGCTACCGAAACGAATTTGAGTATCGGTAACTATAACGGTATTGAATTTTTCGTTATTTCGGTATCAGTATCAATAGCGGTACTCAATTTTAAAAGGTATTTAAGCGGCATTGGTATTAATAACGGTTTCGTTTACCAACATTAAAAAAAACGTTACATATTGTTATACTTTAAAAATGATTTCAAGCTAATTTTACAATAAACCAATAAAAAAAAAATTTTAAATTAAAAAAAAAAACAATGTTACCAATTATTAAACATAAACAAAAGATAAAATCTTTAAAATAATTGCACTTTTTCCGGATCGTCTGTGGCAGAGTAAACATTGTGCTAAGTGCCACAGAGAGTGTCGTGTCATGTCATCTGTAGACAATCATTATTAATTAGACAATATTTGTTAGAAATATATACGAGTTGCTCTTTTACAACAAACATTGCCTGACGCTTATCAATAAAAATGCATCATTGAATGTTTCAACTTTTTTTCTCCCCTCTTTTCTCAAACTCTTCAAGTTGTAGAAGATATAAAAGAAATAAAAAAGAAAATAGTGTTGAAAATTATTTATAACAGTTTTTAGAAATGTTCTGTACAGTTTTTTTTCTTTAGTTTTCAATTTTTTTTTTAAGATTAAATATTATTTTAGTCATGCAACCGCATACATTTTTTAACCCTGGTACAAAAAAAAAAAAAAAAAGTTGGAAAACTGTTTGAAAAGTGTTAACAAGTATTGACTGTTAAAGACCAGAATATTGATACAAAACTTTTAGAAGTTACAAAAGAAAAAATGTAATTTGTTGAAAAAAGGTGTTAGAAAAAAATTGCAACAACAAAAAAATTTATACTTTATATATAATTTGTTTGAAATAGATAAAGATTTTTGTGCTGCTCACTGGCTTTGATTTAACAAAGTGAAAGGTTTTCATGTAAAAAATTTTAATATATATAATAATTTTTAATTTTATGGTCTTTTATATTTGTTTAAACTCCTTTAAAATGATGATGGTATTTTTTTTTATAAGACGTGTCTTTCATTAATGCAGGGCTTAGAAAGCATAACATTTTTTTCAATGTTTTAATTTTAATGACTAAAAATTTGTTATAAATTAAATTTAAGCGAATAAGATTTTAAGAAAGATACGTACATAAAAGACAATAAGGTTGAAATAAGGATTTTGTTTTAAGCTGATACAAACAATCATTTAAGCTTTTTGAAGTTATTGGAATTTAAAATGATTTTTTTCCTCTCAAAATTTGTGTAGAGCAAATAAAATGTTTTACTAAACACCTGCTTTAGTTTTAAAAGGTGATTTTTTTTGCTATTTGGTTTTTTAGTGTACACTTTTTTAGTGTAAGAAAAATCTACGTGACATGTGGCAATGCCAAATATGTTCAGAAACAGCCATACCCAAATAAGAGCGGCAGGCAGAACGTTTTCTTCCGCTAAGCTTTTACGCTGAAATACTTAACCTAAATAAAAGCGTCAACGTTGAGGCAAAAACAGTAGTGTAAACTTTCCTGTTTAATAAAACCCACATAATAGAAATAAAAAAATGGAGATAAAACCGCTAGATTCACCTAAAAACAGCTAGATTGTCATTATTTATCAACAATAGCGGGCAACTTCAATAAAAAACGCTATGTCAAAATCGGATTTTCCAATTGCAAAGCATTGTCGCCGCGTTATTTCGGTATGCTACATACAAAGTGTATGGACATGAGAATTTTTGACCGCCAGAAAATGCTTTCCGCTCTTATTAAGGTATGGCGTAAGGTTTGCTATTTCACCATGAACAGACTAACTAGCGAACAACTTCGAATTTGTTTTCAAAATTTGTGGTCGTTATAATAGACATACCGTTCAGGCTAGTCAAGCTTTTATAATGAACCAATTGAGAGGCGAGCTTGGTAAGCAATTATTCTCGCGTGTTGGAACAGATCAGATCATCTAGAGGCAGTTCAAGAGCTACAAGTGCAGTTTAAAATATTAAAAGCGCAACGTTAAAGTCAATGGAGCGATGAACCGTATGATGAACTCTTACTTTTATTTTTGCCCAAAATAGAAAAATTGTCAACCAACATGTGGCTTCGACAAGACGGTGCCACACGGTACTCGATACCATGAATGTTTTGATATGCGAGTTTGCTAAGCAATTAGTTTCACGTTATGGAGCAGACCAATGTGCCCGCCAAGATCATGCGATTTGACCTCACTGGACTATTTTTTTTTGGAAATACGTGAAGTCTCTCTTGTGTACAGGAACAAGTCAGCAACAACTCCAGCCCAGGATGACAACATTACAGCGAAATGCTCGAAAACGTATACCAATATTAGAACTCACGCATGGACAACCTATGGTGTAGTCGAGGGTAACATTTATATGAAATTATCTTTAAAAAGTGAATGACTATTTGAATATTTCGTTAATTTTTGCAAATTTTCTGTGTTTGTTTAATTTTCAAAACCCAACCAATTAAAATATCACCCTGTATTTTTTCGATCGACTCAATACACCCGAAGCTTCTTGATTTGTTTGAAACTTAAAAAAAACTTATTCAATTTTTATTGCCACAACACCATAGTGAAGAAAGATGATGTGTGTAAGACAATAATTTTTAGTATACCGATCGACTCAGAATCACTTTTTGTGTCAACTTTATAATGTCCATCCGTCTGACTGACCGGTTGTATGGCCATGTAAACTTTGTGACCAAAGCTAAAGTAGCAATTTTGTAGATGCTTTAATAAAATTTGATTTAAATGTCACATGGATGAGCCCTATTGTAAATGGTAAGAATGAGTGTTAAAATTGCTTGCTTTTAAATAGCAGCATCACTAAATTGAAACCTTGTCTTAAATTTTTGCAGAAGATTATAAAACTGTGTTCCTGAATGCTAACGTGTAACACTTTGATAGATAGACAAAAAGCAAAAGCAGAAAAAGGGTAGTAAATATTTTACTTTATCTCTTTTTCTATATGTTATTTGCTTCATATGTCATTAAAGGAAACATTTTAAAATAAATTGCTTTAAGTATTAAGTCCATGTTTTGTGCTTATTAATACAAAAGAAAATAAGCAACAGCAATACTTTTTGAAGTGGTTGCTTTGTAAGCCAATTACTTAGTCTCATTTTTTCTGCTGTTGCTTTTTGCTTTTTTAATTTTTTTTTGCATTTGTGTTAATTTTATAAAGTTAAGTCAAAAATTAATCATACAAGCATTAAAAAAAATCGAGCATTTTTAAGCCCTGGTGAGAACCCTTTTCCACATAAAGAATTTACCGAATTATTTTTGCATAAACTTCTTGCTGTTAATTTTAAAATATAAAATTGCATAATATTATTATTTCTCCAAAAAGTAACTTGAATATAATTTAATACCTTGTCCTTTGATCCCATAAAATCCATTCAACATTTTTTGTGCAATTTTTTTTTATTACTTTTTTATTTGTGTAAACAAATAATTCATTTTCATTTGTGTTTTTGTTATTTTTATATTTTAGTTACTGTAATTAAAATAAAGCTGTGCTTAAATCATGTATTAAAAAAAGCAATAAATAGTTCCATATTTTAAATTGTTAAAACGTTTAAATGCTTCTGGGAGGGTCTTAGATATTTTGACATTAAAAGTTTTTGCGGTCATTTTGCTAAATGTAAAAAAAAAAACTTAAAAATACTTTTTTTTTTATTAATTTCAATTAAAACAACATATGTACTACATACATTTTATTGCTGAGGTGTATAACAACTTACATAAAATTAAAGGCGTGTTAAATACTCGTAATATATGTAAATTTTTTTAACATGACGTTTTTTTTTAAGTTATGTAACAAATATATTATTAAATTTTAATGAATAAAATAATAAAAAAATTGTCGTTAAAAGGACAAAATTCTCAACGTTTTTATAAAATTAACAGTAAAAGAAAGCATAACTTCTTGGTTGTAGAAATAAGTTATTGCTATCGTAGAGTAATCAGTTTTGCTTATAACATTTGTAAAATCTAATGTTAATTTTGGCTTTTAAGTTTTTTTTTTTGGAGTATTTTGGACAGATAATTTAATTGTCTATGATTATTTTTTGCATAGCAACAAATGCTATGCTCGCACCTATTAAGTATTTGACGTCCTACACGTAACCACTAGTTTTATTAAAAAATTGCTTGCTTCTGCAAAATCTTTGCTGGATCAAAAATTATTTAAAAGTTTCTTAATTGAATTATACAATTATCTTCTGACAAATAAAGATAAGAAAGTCAATTAAAAATTTTAAAAATAAAGCTAAACTTTGATCAATTTGCTTTGCTGGTCATGCTTTTTTTTTTCAAATATTTGTTAGGTCTGAACATACCTTAAGGCCATTATTACAACTTGCCGATAGTTAAAGATAGGATTTGATCCACGTATAAAAAGTTTACACTATTACAGCTTTGCTTTAACCTAAAGTTAGCAATATGTTTAAGGCAAGTTCATCCTACTGGGAAGGTTAAGAAAGTTAAGTTAAAAAAATAAATAACTTGTTATAAGTACGTCCGATAAGTATAAAATTAGAGTATTAATTAAAACGGAATAATGAAATTGTTTCATATAATAAATTAATCAACAAAGATGGAAAATAGTTCGGAGTCTCAAAATTTACCGGCTGACTTAGCATAAGCTCTAACTAAAAGATTTAAGGCTTTACAAATAATGAAAGCGGAGTTCAGTGTTTGATGCAAACGTTGTTGCGAAAGTGCAAATCCAAAATATTGTAGCTTTCGTTTGCAATCCAACAACAAAATACACATAATTGCAATTGTCGCATATCTATTGCTTTTGCTCAATACTAAAACTGTACTGCTTTTTCTGCTACGTGTATTGCGTTTGTATCCCTGGTACTCGAACAACTGACTTTTTAAAACAATCCACTAATGCTGCGATAATATTTTGTTTTACACTTCTTCGTTGTATTTTAAAACAATTTTATAAAATAATCAAATTCCTCTTTTTAAATATTCACGACCAATCCCTCTGTATATCAGCTGTTACCTAATTTGCATCTAGCATTGCAGTTGCTTTAAATACCGCTCACTGTCAATGACAAAATTATTGCAATAAGAATCAGTAGAAACCTAAAACGCACAACACTTAATACTGCTCTATTGTTTATCTGTAATGTATCGATATAATGCTACAATATTTCAAAGACATTCCGGAAGTCTTGAAAACACGGTCACACCTACAGGTGGTACAGGTTCTGTTATGTCTACAAGAACGATCCAAACGTTTGTGGAAAAATAGCAAGAGGATCCGAGAAGGATGCGTCTCTTTCCATCCTATGCTGTGATTCTGCTAATAAAGAAGTCCAGAGATACCTTAGACCTCCTAATATTTCTAAAAACGCAGATCCGATTGTTTACGGGCGCAATGACATGTTATACCCAAACTAGAAGAAAATGCCGCAGGAATTCATAAGTTCTCAAATGAGTTCTTTCGCATCTGAAAGACTATTTTCCACAGCAGGGCTGGTTAAAACCAGTAGTGCGATTTACTAACTTTTTTTACGATAATCGTATCGTTTAAATAATTATATCGAATTTGCTATTCAGTAACATTTTTAACGATATTTGCTGTCGATTAAAGTCAGCTGTTACTTTAAGCAGTTTTTTTTCGTTATTTTAATGACAATTATTTACGTTGTATTTGTTTAATCGATAAAGTGTATTTTATGTTTAAATTGGCTGAGGCCCGACTTCTTACATACATACGTACATATGTATATGTATGAACAAAAACAAAATTCTTAATGTAAAATTCACAAAATAAAATATAAAAACAGTAAATTAAGCACCTTTTCTTTCTTTTTTTCTTTATACTCTTTTGTGCTTTTCGTTGTAGACAGAGATGTTACAAAAACTACAGCTGTTTACAATCGTTAAAAATAAATTACAGAATCACACTATCGTTACTGCAAGCGAATATATATGTCGATAAAAATTGCGTTTGTCGAATCGTTTAAAGTTAGTGAATCGCACCACAGAGCATACTTTGCTTATTAAACGAAAATCCTATTAATTGGTTTGTAAAGAAATGTTTTTTTTTTGTCAATTTTGTAATGAATACATATTTAATTCATCGTTTTTTTAAATCTTATAAATATCAATTTTATATATTAATAATTTTTTACACTGTAATTTTGTAACTTTTCATCCCTAGATTTCTTTCATAAGACCGAAGATTGGAGATTCAGGGTGCAGAGATCATTGCAGGGTAAGCAATGTAGTACGAAATGCAAACATTTAATGTTCCTCTTTAATATATTTTGCAAATAAATTCTATTTTTGCTTAAATTGTATGAGTTATTAATTAATAAGCTTAATCTTATGTAAGAACTTTCTTTATAAAACTCAGTTTTAAAATTTAAAAAAAAACATGTGCAAATTTTGTTTAAGTTAAAAAAATTAAATGCGAATGTTAAAAAATTAAAAAAAAAAATCATGAGAAACTTTAAAAGAAACGCCTTTATTTTCCAAAGCAATTAACCACAAGATGTTGAAAGAAAAAATATGTGTTACACTGTTATTGTTTAACAAATAAATACATGATTGATTAGTTTTTAAGTACATTTAAGTTAAAAGGAAAAATTATCAACTGTTAATAGTGATTTTGCTATTTTTAAGCTAAAAATAAGAAAAACTTATTTTTTTATATCGCACTTGTACAAGTAAAAACTTCTCCTAAAAAATAATGCGTTGACTAATCAGGAAAAAGTAAAAAGACTACTTACAATTCTACTGAAAGAACCAATGAATTTTACAAGGGATGGCCCAAAACGAACGCATTCAAAAGTTAGTCAATATTTTTTACTTACATACATCTGGAAAATAAATAGTTAAAGAAGTAGTTAAAGCTGTAGTTATAGAAGAAAGCTACTAAATTATGAGTGAAAGAAGCTATTCATTTTGAAAAAGCGATCGAAGTTTTTACTGAAAATTTTTATTTTTGCACTTTTTGGAAAAAAAATCAACACGCAACATTCATATTTAACCGCTATAAAAATATCGTGCTAATGTGTCTATGTTTTTGGTAATGAAACGGTTGGCTTAAAAATTCTTTTTCATCTGCCTTTAATGTAAAATTAAAAATTGTTTTGCTTCTACTGAAAATTTTTATATTTTGAGTTAATACAGTATTGATGAACAAGTGCGATATTTTGAAAATTATGAAAGAAATTAACAGAAATTATATTGTATTATAGAAAAAAGAAAAATTTTTAAGCAAAACTGTTTAAAAATTTCGTATTTTACACATAATAGGAGTTTTTTTAAGACAGATAGAACTTAAATACTAATACAAAATAGAAAATAAAATTTTGTTTAAAAAAATGCCATTCGAAAGATCAATACATAGCAGTTAGATCTACATATGGGCACCGCGGTTGTTCTTGACGCAGCGTTTTTGGACGTCCATTTTCGTTCCACTTTTTCGAGCATTGCTGGCCAAATGTCACGGATAACACGAACAGTGTTACGTGAATTGCTGCTTGGGTTTTAACCAAAACCAGGGACTTCACGTAGCTGAACTGGATATAATCGAGAGGTGCAAAATTGCATGGCTTTGGAGGCCAATTGCTTAGTTCATTTCTCGAAATCAACTTATCGCCAATTTTTTTTCCTCCTATGCTTATACCGCAAAGAACTACGCTTGTCTGCAGAAAAGAAAACCAGAGTGTCTGGCGGAAATCGAACCCGAAACCCCGGCGTTGATAGACTAGCTCACTACCAACTAGCCTACCCAATTTAGGCACCCAATTTTGACTTTGATAAGCGGCTTTTTCAAGCATACTTTTTTAAGCAAAAAATCATTGATTGCACTGCGGTAACGAACTCCATTGACCGTAACACGAGCTCGGTCTTAATTCTTAAGGTCCGACAATGCCACCAGCGTGTAGGCCGCAGCAAAGGGTGCATTTTTCTGGATGTAATGTAGTCTGTAGGATCTTTTATAGATTGGTCTTAATTGATATGCGGCTATTTTGTTTATTAGGAAAGCTGTTAAGCCAAAAATGTGCCTCATAGCTAAATACAATTTGAGTATTAACGTTAATGACTGATTTTAAGAGTAGACTTTGATAATTTGGAGCTCAGTTTGATAGTTCGTTTGAGAGCAAAAAAAAAACACCATTTATAAAAAAGTGTGTATAAACTGTGTATAAAAAAAAACATTTTTAAAATTATTTCGTTTGACTTGAAAAATTTGTCAAACATAGTCTTTCTTGTCGTTTACGCAGAAACTAACTACCAAAAGTCCATAGATAATTTTATTAGTGTCAAAATGAAATGGCAAAAATTATCAATGTTGTGTGAATGAGTTACTCTACGATGAGATATGTACATATGTATAAGCTTATGACATTTACAATAAAATTATATTGTTTATGATGTTCAATCCTAATATTTGTATGTGAATGAAGAAAAAAAAACTTTTACTTTTTTGTGGTTAGAAAAAACAACTATTTTTTTTGTTGGTCATAAACAGTTTTTTCCCCTGCTACTTTAACCTATATGACTTTAAACAATTAAAATTTAAAAGAAAAAATAAATTATTTTTGCGAAATTTTAACACTATGCATTTTTAAATCCCAGCAAAGACATGGAGTAACAAACTTAATATAGCGTCTTCGCCATTAGTGGTGGAGCGAAACTCTTTCTTAAATTAAGGCTGTGTTTCAAAACATCAAAATACTTTCCAGTCAATATCAAAAATGTATCATCTACCTTAAGGATGTTTGCTTCAGTTTGCTTATTGTGTACTCATCCATAATTATTTTGGTGAACTTTGGGCCAGATTATATTGTAAAATTCTACACGGTTGCATTGTAGAATGCATTTAAAAAGGGTGTTTTAATATGAGAAAAATATGGGAAAAAGTTTCATTAGTTTCATTGTCTTCTTATGGAACTGAAAGAAATATAAATGCAGCAAGATACAGTGGCGTATTGTGAGATGATAGCCTTTTCTCACTTGTTAACATCTACCATTAATTTTTGAAGGTGTTGAAATTTTCCTATAGGAAATAAATAGATCTAAACATTAACATCTCTACATGATGTTTCTATCTCATTGTATTCCATACTAAATCTTCCGATTATTTTAATGTCATCACCAGAACAGTGGCAATAAATGGTTATTACTATTGTGGCATCGGTGACAAAATGGCATTTGTTTGTTACCATTTGTCAACTTTTTACTCTTTTTTGGAAGCCTTTTTTTTTTTTTTGTTTAATTTTTATTTTATTACTAGCTTAACCCGGTGCGCTTCGCTACACTGGCATCCTATGGGAGGTATTTCCCCCCCTGCGCCTACCCGCTTTATTTTTATTTTCAAAAGTGTGGTATACCATAAGAGTGACTTTTAGAAAGTTTGAACATTCTCACTATTACAGTTCTTAAGATATGCGATGTTAAACATTGGCGTCCTATGGGGTATTCCTATACCCCCGCTGCTATTTTATTTCAATTCCGGGGCTCAGAAGATCCTACTACAAAAAGTTCAGCAAAATGCGTGCAGCGGCTCTTAAGATATGCGATAATTAATATTGGCATCCTATGGGGGGTACCAATTCCCCTGCCCCTATCGAAAAAATAAGTAGCCTATTTTATTTTTAGGGCTCACGTGATGTTACTGTAAAAATTTCAGGAAAATCGGTTCAGTATAATATTGGCATCCTATGGAGGGTACCAATTCCCCTGCCCCTATCGAAAAAATAAGTAGCCTATTTTATTTTTAGGGCTCACGTGATGTTACTGTAAAAATTTCAGGAAAATCGGTTCAGTATAATATTGGCATCCTATGGGGGGTACCAATTCCCCTGCCCCTATCGAAAAAATAAGTAGCCTATTTTATTTTTAGGGCCCACGTGATGTTACTGTAAAAATTTCAGGAAAATCGGTTCAGTATAATATTGGCATCCTATGGGGGGTACCAATTCCCCTGCCCCTATCGAAAAAATAAGTAGCCTATTTTATTTTTAGGGCTCACGTGATGTTACTGTAAAAATTTCAGGAAAATCGGTTCAGTAGTTTCGGAGTCTATAAAGCGACAAACATACAAACATACAAACACACATAATTTCATTTTTATATATCGTCAGCTTAGAGTGCAAAGGTGCTAAGTCCACTTTTTATACAAATTTACATTTTGATGCAGAACGAAAGATAAATGAAAAATACATCATACTAAACAAAAAAAAGTACAGTTATTTCGCTTATGATTGTTTGTAAACACTGATGTGCAAAAGTGCTAAGTCCACACCTGCCATATCGCACGTGCTAAGTCCCGTTAAAAAAAAACCTACTTGTTCTTTTTAATCAAATTTTTCAATCGCAGTAATGAAACTAATTTTTATTGCTTAATAAACATTCACGTGAAAGAAAACTTCTAGTATTATCAGTTTGCCAATTTCATTTTATCACCAAAAGGTAAGTAACAATTTGCTTTTTTTGTTGTTTTTTTACGAATATGTCTTTCAAATATTTTTTTTTTCATAGAATGTTAAAATGTCTCTTCATAACAGCAATAGCACTGGTCCACAACCGCTTCAATGCAACAATTACGACAACTATGGCATTGAACCAGATGATGGAGTTGTTGGGCTAGTTCCTTATGGTTTTAATAGCGATTCTGACGACTCTTTTGACTTACCGACTAAGACCCAAAATCGCAAAAAGAGAGTTCAGGTGCAGAAGTCAGCTTGGTTTGCGGCCAAAAATAAGAAATCCAGAGAAAGAGGAAAACGTTATTATGGGAAACAAAAAGAGAGCGACATTTGGAATTATGAAAAAATTAAAGAACCACGAGCCATTAAACAAAGATGTAAGTGTAAAAGTGATGCTTCTACCATAAAATGTGCCCAAATCAATGATGAAGAAAGACAAAAAATATTTAAACAATTCTGGCAAATGGATTGGAATGCAAAAAAAGTTTATGTAAACACATTGATACAAACAACTGCACCTGCAAGATCCCGAAATAGAAAGGTAAGCAACGAATCCAGAAGGAGCGTTACTTTACAATATCACCTCAAAGTGCAAAATAAATATATACGTGTATGCAGAACATTTTTTTTAAATACATTGATATATGATGAAATATGATGTTACCTATTTGGATCATTCCTTTTTTAAAACATTTAAAAACGTTAAATTTATCAAAAATATTCGACCTGGTCGTGGAAAAGGCGATGCAAAAGTAACGGATATTCGTGGTATTAAATATACACCGAATGGTGAAATATATTTTAAGCTCAGATTTCCTGATCCATGGGAAGTACTACCCCAAAGAATAGATGGTAATGTAGTGGCGTTGGACTGGTCAAATTTTCAACAGCTTTACCAGGAAAGAAGAAAAATAACAGCTAAAAAATATGAAGACCTGCAATATTTAAAAACTACTTTGCCGAAAGATCACCACAAATTCTACGACGATTTACCTCACGAATGATTAATTAATAATTAATTAATTAATTAATAATTAATGTGATATTTTTTTATTTAACAGCAATGAAATAAGACTGTCTTTAATGTTTTTTGTTACAATAAAAGAAAAAAAAAATTATAAAATTGTTTTTTTTTTTCATAAATATTTAACAAATGATTTTAAGAAAATGTGCTAAGTCCAATGCACAAACATAAAACAAGTTACAGAAAATGAGCTAAGTCCCGAAAATGCTTGAAAATCAGCAGCGTGTGCTATTTTTCAATTGCTCCTTTTTGATAATTAAAAAATGAACCAACACCGATAAAATTACGTTTAAAGTTTTATAGAATATTTCCATAGATTCATTTAGGAAAGTTTTATGTCTCTCCTGTAAAGTCTTAAAATGTGGACTTAGCACCTTTGCACTCTAAGCTGACGATATATAGATTAAATTTTAGCACTTTTTTAGAAAAAGTGGTGAAATTTTTTATTGATTGTATATGTTAGATGTTTTAAGCGTGAATGCATGTTTCACATTTTTAACATCTTCCAGGCGTTCCTCCGAAATTTATGCAAAAGTACAAAGGGTATTACACGATGCCCCATTATGACCCAAAGTATACAAGTCCATTAGTTCGTGCGCTTTTAAAAAATAATCAACAAACTGGAAAATTTATGTGAAAAGTTTTAAACAGACTATGGTTACTTTAAACATATTATTGTTATCGGCAACCATATTATTGGTTAATTTGTCCTTCATCAAGAAGCCACAATCATAAAATAGTTGTCTCTCAACCATAAGATGTTGCTCTTAGAAAAGTTGAAAATATAATAGTTGTTTTTTAAAATTATACAATTTTTAGTGGTAAAAATTTTTTTTATTATTAACCATAACATTTTTGGAGGCAACCATATTGTCATACTTTCTTGATGGAGGACTAATTTAACTAGAATATGGTTGCCGTTGACATTAATATGGTTAAAGTGAGTAAAGTAATGCTGCATGAATTTTTATTTCCAATAATTAACAGCTAAACAGCAGCGCCATTTGGTTCCAACAAGACAGCGCAACTTGCCATAGAGCGCGTTTAGCAAACGATTTTTTGCAACATCAATGTGGTGACAACTTTATTTCCCGAAGTGGGCCTTGTTCGTGAGATTAAACACCTGTAGATTACATTTTATGAGGCGGTTTTATGTCATTGGTTTATGCCAAAAAAACCAGTAACTCTTGACCGTTGTCAACGCAGAATTATGCGCATTTTTTTGTCTAATACCATCGGCAATGTAAACGTTTGGGATATCTGCTTAACAACTAATCGCACTAGAAAACAGAAGGCGCAAATGGCGGTGGATTAGACACGCCTTATCTCGAATCCCCAGGGAAGTCGACTAAGAAGTCGCCCGTCACATATGTACATGGCGAAGCCAACTTGAAATCGAAATCTATCCTTTAGATATAACTTGGATCGGATTAAAGAACAGAGCATCAAACAAATCTGAAAGCAATGTATTTGTTGACGCCCTATGCTCCTTAAAGGAACAACAGGAAAATATATATGTATATGTATAATGTCTGAAACATATACCAAATAATACAACTCTTCAGTTTTACTAATTGTTAATATTTAATTAAATTCATACTTTTTCATATTATACTTCACAAACATTTCCCGGGAATGCCTGGGAATAAAAGAAACTTTGTTTTGCGCTCCCGGAAATTTTATAAGTCCGGGCAATTACAAATCCCAGTCACTTCGAAATACATTTAGTTTAATAAAAATAATAAAAATCTCTTTAATTTTAGTATTTTCTATAGTATAATAAGTACCAGGTATGTTCATTAGGGAGAGTTGTCATTATTTACCGATGTAATGTCAAACAACGAAATATTACTCATTTGCAAATGTTAAAAAAATATATTTTGCACTTTTTAGATATTGCAAACTTACTTGTTTAAATAAAACATATTTTATTCAATATATTGTTTAATTAAAATTGATTTTAGGTCAAAATTTGGTATCACAAAATTTTTAAATTAAGAAATTTTTCAAATAATAAAATTAATTTATTTGATTTTTGACTCTTGTTTTAATTTTTCCCATATTTTCTTTTGTTTGACGTAATGACTATACAAAGTTTTAAAGTTACTGACCTGAAGCTAACAGTTGGTCTCTCGCCAAATCGATTCACTGAGACTGATTTCCACTGAGACAAAAAAGGTTAAATAAGTGTATATTCGCTAACCTCACATCTCTTAAGCTAAAAGAGATTAAAAAATTAAATACTTGTCGGTGTTCATTTAAAAAAATAAGCGGACAGGTATCTGGTACTTTTTAAATTCGGGCTTTTAGGAGTTGAGCGGGTAAAATCTGTATTCTGGAATTTTTTGTCACCACATCTATCATTGCAACCAATAAACATAACAAATAATTACCGGGCATGTTTTGAAATCGAAATGAAGTGAAATCGAACGAAATTTTGATTCCAAATATTTACAAAATGATTATACCTCTTATTAAGTGTTGGTCTCGTAAAGATAAGTGGAACTCAATGTTTGAAGTCAAAAGGAATATCTTTATTAACTTTCTTTACACGCTTGTTTCCAAAATTTGTTCGGTTATAAATCTAGTTCTTTTAGATTTATAGAATACGCCCGTATATCACATTCGTAATTTATCTTAACAGTAAAAATAAAAATTTGGTACTTTTTGGTAATTCGAACGTTTAAGTAGTACAAATCGTTCTATTTTTGGTACTTTAAAAAGTACTAAAACATTTTTCTACATATATTGACATATGCGTATTAGACCGTCTCAGTTTTTATACTTTGTTTGAAATTTCTTCATGAACATCTATTTTCTTTATGTACTTAAAAACCAAGAATTTTGGTGTATAACACTTAAATATTGATGAACGGGAAGTGGTCTCTCAAATCCTGTTTTCATATTTTTAGGCAAAATGCCTTTTTTCCAAAAAATTAAAAAATCTTACTTTAGTAATTTGCCTCAAACTCAAGCAGTTCTAAAAGGATTTGAACCTAATTACAGCGTAGGTATTCAATTATGGGCTTCCACTACAATATTGAAATATTTGATTCTTCAATTGGGGGGAAAAATAGTATCTAAAAGCGGAAATACAGGAAATTAAATTTCTTTTCCGTTCTACGTATGGTACTTTTTGAATTTTCTATAATACTAAATTTAGAAACATTAAATTATATGTGCAGGGTCCTGAGTGAATGAGAATCCATAATATGAAAAATGTTGGTACTTTTATATTAAAGCTTAGAAATTTACTTACACTTTGGCATATAGTTATGTCCACGGTAGAAACAGAGACGGTAACGAGTTAGCGGGTTATGCTAGTATTTTATAAATATATTAAAAATAAATTATTTGAAAAGTTATAATCCCAAAAACTCACAAAGGAAAAATTGGTTTGAATACAAAAAAATTTTTTTTTTTAATTTTATCACAAAAATATTCCCATCTTTGGGAGAGCAGCAAAGAAAAAGAAAAATAAGCAAACAATAACACATTGTCATTAAATTGAAGAGAAAGTGCAAATATGTGCTTGTACTGATGAAAAATAAACTATAAGATGATACCATGAAGATGATTTAGTAACCCCAAACACCCAGTAATCAAAATGATGTAAACAATTATTGTAGATAACAATAAAAAGTATTATAATTTTAAACTCAATTTTGGAAAAAGAAATTAATAAACAATTTTATATTGTTGTCTTACTTTAATGGCTTTTAAGCAAATAAAAAAAGAAGACGAGAAGTACCAAAAAAAAGTTATTTTATTATAAAAAAAAACTACCCACGTTTTTCAAAAACAAGTTTTTTTCTACGTGGAAAGCAGAAACAAATTTAACCACAATAAAAAAAATATATTCAGATCTTTATAATTTGCTATACACGTTTTGTTTTTGGTAAGTAATTCTGTTTTATTTTTCTTCTTCGTTTTTTTTTTTAGCAAAACTAACAATTTTAATTCATTAAAAATTTTGTTTACTTTTTAAAGTTCTACTTCGAAACCAAATGACAGTTGAAAGAAGAACATCCAACAAATAATTATAAATTTTAAAATGATTAGACCTTTGACTTTATCATTTTGTTTTTTTAATTTTAATTAACATAAATTAACATTTTCAAATGAAAGCTTAACATCATTTTTTACGCTTTAGTAGATGAGAATCTAAATGTTTCTTTGATTCTCACTTTTTTGTAAGTCTTTTAAAATCATTTTAAAGTTTTTTGATTAATTAATGAAAAATGAAAGTTTTTTTTTTAATTTTAGTTTTTTGAAATCAAAACTTTTTCGTGAAATTTAAACAAATGTTTCTATATTACACTTAAAGACTACATTAGTTCGCACTAGAGAGCTGCAACAAGCCCCACTTACAAATCATTTCAATTTACGCACACAATGAATCGAATAAGCTGAAATTTTTTTTAAATCATTTGATGAATCGTTTTGTGATTTTGCGAACTTTGTATCATGTTTCGTATTAAAGGGTGCTTTTAAGCTCAATTGGGCTTCCAAAAGGCTTAAGGTACATGTACACGACATGTTTTTATACATCTGACTTCTCAACTTTTCAAGTCACATGCAATTGTCCATGTCTGTCAAAATTGTTGTTTTACATAAGCTTTTTATTATTCGGTCATAAACGTACATGTTATTTGCTTCTGACATTGTAGTAGTAATTCTCAGTTAAAAAATAGCGTGCTGCCGCCACAAAAGTTTTATTTGCGCCGTAAATGAGTTCAGCCATCTTGAAATTGTTTCATTAAATTCAATGGTGAATTGATCATACATATATCTGTATTGAAAAATATTAACTTCAGTCGGCAAAAAATTTCGTCAATAGTGGATCGCCGCTGCCGGTTTCTTCCCGGCATAAAGTTCTGAATCAGGTGATGTCAGATGGCTTGCCAGAAGAAAATAGAGCACACTTTAATTGAAATTTTGTCAAATGACTTTGCATCTGACTTTTACAGAAGCAATGTTATAAAGGTAACATACGACATGTCAGATGTAAAAAACATGTAGTGTACATGCAGCTTTAACTGTCAAACGAACTGTCATAGTTCGCTTACTTTTTGCTATTTATGAGCAGTATAGCCCTGCAAATCTTCCTGAATAAATTCTCGCTTAAACAACGCTAAAAAATTTTTCAAATTATCTATGAAAATCAGTCATCGATTCGCGCAAGCTCTAGATGACTTCGGGATATTACGACGCACGGCTCATTGTTGGCTTAATAAGTCTGTTAATAAAAAAAAAATTCCGCATATGTTGTGAGATCATACATATGCGGAAATTTTAAAACGCAATGTGAATTTCTGTGGAAAGCAACAACAAAATTACAAAATATTTATGACATTGTTTGTGCTTTCAATGTTATTCTTTGGCGTTGCGCTGCGTTTTATATGATTAGGGCCTTAGTGTAAGTCCAACTTTTTTAACTATCACTAAACGCAGATTGAAGGCAAAAATCTGTTCTTAATTCAAATATTACACAATTTGAACTTGTAATCAACAAAAAGCTGCATTTTAAGATATTTTTTTTAAGCGCAAAATTTGTTAACATCACTCATATTAAGTAAGGCTGCTAATTTTCAGTTCTTCACTTAACATCAATTGCAACAATGTTGCACTATCACTAAGGCCTAGAACAGACAGTGAAATGTTACTGCAACGAAAATAAAACTCCTTGTTATTTTTAAGTTTCATTTGAGGTTATGCCCAAGATTCCTTTGAAAGACCACACATGACGCGACTATTTTGAAAGCGGTCTGAAACGCATTGAAAATCAGTTGCATTGAAACCGGTATGATGGAAACTCGTGTTTGCAAAGAAAACAGAAATGATGTGATAATTATATTACATTGTGGTACAATTTAGATTGCGAAGTGTGTGGAAAACGATTGAAACTGGGTTCAAACAAATATTAACAAAAGGATTTCGTTGCAGTTGCGTTTCACCGTCTGTTCGGGGCCCAAGTGTGAGTTAAAACTGCAAAATAAATGAACTACTCCCATCTAGGTAGAGACCAATCTACAACACACCCTCCATTATATACAGAAAACTGAACCTTTTTATTCGGTGGTAATGTCATCAAACCTTATTTATATGTCAAGAACAGCCGCGTTACTAATATGTCCAAAATAATTTTCAGATATTTACACTGAAAGAAAAAAGCTTAGATGCTAGAATGAAACTATTTCATAGGCCCCTATTCACTTATGCAATGCAAGTCTTAATTTCTGGTACTAAGCTGTTCATTGCATTAATGAAACTTTCATTAATACTAATAAACTTCAAAAACGGGAATTTTCGTACATTTCGTTGTATCATTAACCCATATCATCCTAGTGCTCAATTTTTGAAGTGGTTGCTTAAAGTATTCATATTTTTTTTTTTTTTGTGAATGCAAATATCTTTATGCTGTGGTAACCCTGAGGTGTTCACCTACCAAACTTAATTGCGGGTTTTTCAGTACTCAATTTTTGTTTTGTTGCGTGTTGTTCGTTTGAATTTTTTTTTGAAAAAAATGTATCGACGCAAAACATGAGTTATTTTGGTTTATCCACAATGTAATCGAATATTGTAATCGCATATATTTATATTAAATGTATAAAATAGTTCTGAAACAAATCAAACTATAAAATTTCTTTGTGCTTCGTATTTTTACATAAATACACCGTTCCATAATTAGAAAAGTAGGACAATATACTTATGTAAAGTAAAGTAAAAATATACTAGGCAAAATAGTGGTATTGTATTTGTTTTACTCAAATATTTAATTATTATTATTAATTATATTCAACATGTTTTATTTTTCGAATTTATTCTATGAGTTAAATTTCAGTTATGTATTTTATAAAGCTTTTTTGTAATAGTTCTATTCCTTAAATTTTTAGGAATGACTTTATACACTACCAGACTATTATCTTGTATTTGGTAGTGTATAAAGTCATTCCTAAAAATTTAAGGAATAGAACTATTACAAAAAAGCTTTATAAAATACATAACTGAAATTTAACTCATAGAATAAATTCGAAAAATAAAAAATGTTGAATAAAATAAAGTTGCTTATAAAAAGAAATAATTCCCAATATCTATTATTATTAATATTATTTAATATTATTGTTCAGAATGGTATTAACATACCATCTTACAATTTTTGTTAAAGTCTAATGACTAGAAGATTGGTTGGGATAATATGGGTTAATGATACGAAACACGTTACATTCGGGCTACGTAAAACTCTGATGTTTTATTTGAGGTAAAAATCCGTAGAGTAAAATATCACAAGTAAACGTTTCCATTAAGGAAAATATTTAATTGTATGTTTAAACAAAAGTTTTATTATTCATAGAATAATTATAGAAATTATCAAAATTTAGATGATTATTTTACGTAGCACGAATGAAGTTTTACATTGACAAAGAAAACATTACTTTTCTACATTTTTAGGAAATCAATAAAAAACTATGCACTGTTGATTGATTATAACAGTAAAGTACTATAAAAACGAGTAATTAAATGCATTTTTTTAACAATTATTCATAAAATTACGTTTCTGAAATGAAAAGTTTCCTACTATTTACGAAAACTTTCATTCTGTATTTTTTTTTATACACCACCACAAATACAAAAAATTAAAAAAGACGGATCACTTGTACCTATTAGACATAAATGAATGATACAATTCATTCGTGTAACGTATGTTTTCATTATATTTACGACTTGTTTTGTACAATATGCAACGCTTTATCAAATAAGCAAGAGAGAAAGGAGCGTAAGAAACAAAGGGAATTAAAAAATATTAACTATAACGATTTTGTAATTAATGTCACGAAACTTATCATTGCATTAACGAAACTTTCATAAACATAATCTAACGGGACTTAGATTAATATGAGCACACAAGAATGTGTATACCCACAAAATTTTTAGTAAATATAACAATTTGTTTCGCTAATACAATGATCTTGTCATCAAGATAACATAATTTATAATTTAATGTGCTAACAATTCTCACATTCTTTTTTTTTCAGTTGGTTATTTAAGTACACGAAAATTTCGTGCTAGTGGATACTAGTAGTATAATACTGATGAAAGTCGCTGCGGAGTGGAGAATGAATTGCATGCAATTTACTGCCTACTTCACTGTCATTAAAAAGTAAGCTTATCAAAAGTGTTACATTACATAATGGAACAAAAATAAAAAAAAAAAAAATAAATTTATAACTTGATTAGTAACAGGAATAAGAAAAAAACTAAATAAAATTACAATTACTAAAAACGCACATTGAAAAATGGCGGAAATAAATAACAATAACATTGCATAAATGTAATATTTCTGAAATTTTTTCATTGCATTAACGTAAAACAATGAACAAATATCATTTTATAAATGAAACAATGTTTTTAAATAATTAAAAATATTTCATTTCATTAATAACATGTTACATCATATGAACGAAATGAGTTCATTGCGTTAATGATACATTACATTTCAATAATGAAAATGTACGTTGATTTTTAAAATTTATGGCATAGAATTAATGACAAAATTTCATTTTATTAATGACTTAATGAAACTATTTTCGAAGCGGGAATGTCGCGTTACGTTGGCTCAAAAATAATGACAAAATTGAAAATCGTTACATTTACGAAGACGATTATCTTAGTGTATTAATCTTTTGAATGAAAAAATTTTTTTTATGACAATTAAATTTTTTTGTTAAGCCTTGTTCACAATGCTAGTAGCAATTTTGTTTCTTCTTCTATCATATTTCTATCCAAAGTATTTCATATATTTTCTATTAATTTTTCGAAGTAAAATGTAACTTAAGTGTTTTGTTTTAAAAAAAGTTGAGTCTACTTCTAATTCAGCAACTGTTTGTATGATATTGTAAATGTCGCTTATAATAATTTTATTTAGTTTTAAATGAAAATTTTACCAAAATGTTTAAAAACAAATATTAAAAATACGTTACATGTTGTGGGCAAAACGTTTTCATTATGGAAAATGTGCGTGGCTGCGAAAATATGCTTGCTTTATTTTGAACACCAAGTGAAAATGTCGCTGGCATCGTGAACGAAGCTTAACGTTTTTACTTTAGCTCAGAGACTTTTTCTTTTGAAAATTGGATTTAACTATATAATAATCTCCACGCCACAAATCATGGTTAGCAGCAACGTTTTCAAATGGAGCTGGGTAAACTGGGGATGAGTAAAACTATGACTACCCCAGAGTTTCGAACTTAACGTTATAGAAATGTGCGGGCATTTATAAATATGTTGAAAGAGAACATTTTGCAAAAGGGCCAATAGCATGAGAAAACAATTGATGACATAAGAAATATGTGGAATGGCCTAGAAATCGAGTTCGTAAGGAATTTGATTGCATCTCTTCCAGCTAGACTACAATCAATGATTGTCGCTGAGGGTAAGGTTACCGGATACTAATTATAACTTTTTTTATTTTGCTTTATGCTACTTTTAACTCAGCTTTAAGTCCCCGCACAGAAAAAAATTTAAAATTGTCTCTAATCACCAATTTTATACCCAATCCATAATATCAAGCAAACTAGTTGTCGATTTTGCGCCTATTACCAAAATGATTATATTGATTACTAAAAATTGTAATATCGGGAATATTTTTTTTCAATGATCACAAAACTTTGCCATTTCAAACAATGTGCTAGTTTATTTAATTAAATATTGACAATTCCCAGCAAAAATTCTACATATTTAAATTATTTTATTTTAAACGAAAAAATCAATTAATGTTTTTTGATATTTTATTAATATTTCAATCAAAAATCTATTTCAAAACAACTTAAATATTAATTAAATCAAAATTATATTTTTAGATTTCTTTCAACTAAAAAAATAATTAATTCAATTATCACATTAATTAAATTTAAATAACTTTTTAAACCATTTTTTTTTTATTGATAAAAAATATTTTTCTGTTCGTCCATATTATAAAACATTTGGTGTGAAACATTTGAGTTTGACAGTGAAAGGAGAAAGGCGTCTGGAAAGGGAACTTTGTTTCGTGCACAAGCAGTTTTCGTGAGTTTGGTATAGAAAGGAAGAAGAAGAAAGAAGGAAGGCATACAAAATACCTCAATGCTGCAGAACAAAAGTGTCAAAAGAGAATTGAAGAAAGTATTTGCAACAAATGTTTCATAGTAAGGACAAGGACAAAGTGATTTTGAAAACAAATATATTTGTGTAAAATTTTTTAAAGGCTGCAGTATAAATTTCTTTCCTAGTTTAACGAACAAATAGCAAATTTGTCAAAAAAAATATTTAACAAGCGTAGCATTTGCACTTTAAGTATTGATAAATAAGCAAAATGGTGTTTATTTCGTAGCTGGTTTAAATTTTTAATTTGTGTAGATTTATATGACTATGACTGTATAGTATACAATCATGGTCATATAAATTAACATAGTGTATATATATATACATATTAGGGTGGGCCGATTTGTCAGGACAAAAATTTGTCGATATTGTGCCATAGATTTTTTGATGGCTTTTGCCATGAGCAAAAAAAAGTTCCACTACGACATATCAAAAAAATCATTTTCGAGGCGCCGATCCCAATTTTCTGACATTTTCTCCACTTTTATTTTTAAGGGGGTTTTTTTAGTAGGTAATAAAAAATCAATCGGCTGACATAATTTTGTTTTTAAATTTTACCTTTCCAAGGTGAAATTGTATGTCCAAAACGATAGCGATAGCAGTTTTTCCAAAAAAATATTTTTCTTGAGGGTTCGGGCGAATTTTTGTCGAATTTTTTTACCCGTTAATTTCTAAGGTTTTTTTTAGTAGATATGTTAAAAAATGTTGCCGATTTAAAATTTCCTATCCAAGGTAAAATCGACCCGCCCTAATACATGTATTTTACAAAATTTTAAATCGTTGAAAAATTAAGAATTTTCTGTGAAGTTCTTGAATTATTGAAAAATTCTATAATATTGAACAAAAAAAAAGTAGAATCTTCCAGAAATTTTCAAACGTTTTGAACAACTTTGAAAAATGTTTGAAAAGTTACATTTAGAAAAAAAAAAAAGAAATAATTGCTTTGAAACCTATTTAATAAACTTGTATACTTTAGGTTTACTTTTAGGAATTCAATATTTTCAATATTCTTGCAATAAATTGTTGGTTATGATTGTTAGGGCAAAAATATCTTGAAAAATTAACCTTAAACTTTTACATAATTTATATAATATTTTTAAAAAAAGAGTTTTGTAGTTTTAGTTTTTCGTTTGAAAAAAAAAAAAAAAATTATTTAACATCTTGTGGAAATATTTAAACATTAATTGCCAACAAACTATAGAAAATTGTATCTACCAAGCAACAATTGGCTTGGATTTTATACATGGGAAAGAATATTTTCAAGAAAAACAACTTCTTTTTTTTTTAACGTTTTTGGTCTCCTTCTAAAAATATTCCAGTGTAACTAATTAACAACTTCCTAAAAACGATTGCATAATTAGCCTTTTAGCCGTGTACAGGTTTGACAAAAACTAAACAAAACAAAAAAAAAAAAAAAAAAAACGTAGTTGACAAAATAGTTAGATTTAAGTAAATCAATTAAGCAAATAATTACTTGAAACTAGAGAAAAAACGATCTTGAGAAAAAATACCAGCAATTGGGCAAACCAATTGACTGTTTTAGAGCCAAGAAAAATGCTGGTTTATGTAAATGCTGCTGCTATTTGTTAACCAACTTTTGCTAATGATTAAAGAAAATTAACTCTTTTTCTGTGTGTTAAATTAGAAGCAAGTGGCTGTCTGCTTGGCTGGTTTTTTTGTAAAGAATTTCTTAATAATCTCAAAAAAAAAAAACCAAAAAATTGAAATATTTAAACTATTTTTAGTTAGTTTAATTAACAATTCCTTAAACTCAGTTTCAACTGGCTAAAGCTTAAAGTTTAGCAAAAACTTAAAAAAACCCATTCAAGAGCAAAAAAAATCAAGCTGTGCCGAATCGCTCATACCCTCTACCAAGATTGAGAATAATATTTATTTAGATTATAGGAAATTGCCTTATGGAAGTGTAATTTATATGGGAGATATATGACAAATTTATAGGAAACTACACAGAAAAAATTAAAAATGTCTCTAATTACCAAATTTATTCTAAATTCATAATATCAAGCAAACACCTATCACGTAAATGATTATATTAATTACTAAACAATTAATTAATTGTAAGATTAATTACTAATTGTAAAATTGTGAATATCTTTTTTCTATAAATAATATTTTTAATTTTAATTAAAAAAATGATCAAAAAACAATGCCATTTAAAAAAATGTGTTAATTTATTTAATTAAATATTGACAATTCCCAATAACAATTTTACAAGTTTTAATTATTTTATTTTAAACGAAAAAGTCAATTAAGATTTTTTATTATTTAATTAATATTTTAATAATAATTTAAAAATTAATTTCAAAGCAACTAAAATGTTAATTAAATTTTTAAATTTCATTCAATTAAATAAATAATTGATTCAATTATCACATTAATTAAATTTAAATACTTTTTAAAATATTTTTTTAATTGATAAAACACTTTTTTCTGTGCAGAAATACTGAATGAAAGGCACAAAATGCCTAGACTAATAAACGTCATTAGAAAAGCCTCTGAGAAAGCAAATATTGCTCTGCACTCTTCATAGATGTTTCTAACGCTTTTGATAAATCTGGTAGGAAGGCTTATCACACAGAAAAAATTAAAAATTGTCTCCAATCACCAAATTCATGCAAAATTCATAAAATCAAGCAAACAATTTGTTGATTTTGCACCTATTACCAAATAGATTATATTGATTAAAAAAATTGTAAAAATTGAAAATTGTGAATATTATTTTAATAAATGATATTTTTAATTTTAATTAAAAAAATGATCAAAAAATTTGGCCGTTTCAAAAAATGTGTTATTGATATCATTAAATATATCTTATATTTTGAAAATTCCCAACAACAATTCTACAAGTTTAAATTTGTTTATTTTAAACGAAAAAATCAATTAAGATTTTTTCTTATTGTGTTATTAAATCAAAATTAAATTTTTAATTTTTTTTTCAAATAAAAAAATAATTAATTCAAGTGTCACATTAATTATATTGAAATACTTTACATTAATTGAAGCTTAATTTAGCAGTAAACAAACAAAAGCTATAAGAAAGCTACTTATATAGGAATTTTTAGTGGTTTTTTTTCATTAAAAAAAACTTTTTTGAGAAGTATATCCATTTAATTAATGTGATAATTGAATCAATTATTTTTTTAGTTGCAAAAAAAAATTTTGATTTAATTAACATTTTAGTTGTTTTGAAATACATTTTTAATTAAAATATTAATTAAATAACAAAAAATCTTAATCAATTTTTTGCTTTAAATTTAATAATTTGAACTTGTACAATTGTTGTTAAGAATTGTCAAAACCTGAGCTATATTTATTTTCAATTTTTAAAATTTTTTGAAAGGGAAAAGTTTTTTTAACATTTTTTTTTTAATAAAAATTAAAATATCTAGGGATATAAAGAGAAATATTTTTATGAACTTTCTTTAGAGGCTCGTTTTCAAAATTAGTTCAAATTCCACTTCATTTCGTTTTATAGAACATGCCCGATAGGTTTTTAACCATTTTTTTTTGCAGCGTGCACCATTCGGACATTAACTTAAATTGGTTTTAACCCTTATCGTTGATCATATTTTTTAACTAAGTCAAAAGTACTGCAATAATGATTTTTCTCTTAAAAAAGTGTTCTTAATTGAAAGTTATTTCCACACAGAAATCTAAGCTGAAACTGGAAAAAAACTCACTTGTTAAGAGCTAGAGGAGAGCAAAAAACGTGGTTTTTTATAGAAGATATTAATTGTAAATAAAATCAACTTGTGTTAAAAAAAACAGCTTAAAATAGTTATTCAAACTAAAGCTGCTTAACAAATAGTTGGCAGGCAATAAACCATATTAAAAAACCAACAGCACCCCTATTGGATAAAATATCAAATTAAATGCATTTCATTCTAACAGGTGGCGGGAAACTAACGAAAATCAATTATGACATATTCATTGCTGGCAGTCATGTTAGTCAATTGAATTAAATATGATTGGTAATTTAGCAAATAAACTTAAACTATTAAAAACAGCTAAAAAGACTTTCCTCCTCGGTCTGTCAACAGATTTGAACAAAAAATACACCATTTGCAAATTATTTACTTACTGAAGTAAACAATATATTATATTAAAATCTGAGGGGCAAAAAGGGTAAAAACGGATAAATTCGGTATCATCGTATCTGCAGAGCTGAGATACAATAAAAAATAAAAAATTAATACTTATCGCTGTTCATTTGAAAAAAACAGACGTCTAGTACTTTTTGAAATACTGCCCTTTTAGAGGGTAAACGGATATAACCTATATTTTGTCTTCTTCTTTGTCGCCCCATCTATCTTTTAAACTAATAAACATAGAAATAAATGTTATACCTAATTCGTAACTTATATAAAAAATACAACTATAAATTTGGTACTTTTTCGAAATTCAAAGATTTAAGAGGTGAAAATCGTACCTATTTTTGGAACTTTTATTAAAAAACATTTTTCTCCATTCATTGACATATACGAACGTATTAAATTATGGGCTCCCACTGCAAAATTAAAATTGTTGATTTTTCAATTTGAAAAAAACATAAAATTAAACATGGAATTTCCTGAGTGATTAAGAATCTGTATGAGGGAGCTTTTTGGTTCGTTTTCGTTCTACCACTGGTACTTTTTTAATTTTCGTTAATATTTAATCTAAAAAAATTACATTTAACACTTTTTTCTTTAACTGGTACTTTTTGAATTTTTATTAATATTTGACGTAGAAACATTAAATTTAACATGAAAGTTCCTGAATTACCAGAAATATCTCTGTAAGAGGAATATTTCTGGTACTTTTTTGTTCTTTAACTGGTACTTTTTGAATTTTTATTAATACTAAGCCTAGAAACAAAAAATTAAAAATGCAGAGTTTAGAGTACAGAGTGATTGAGAAACTATATCAGGAGATTTTTTGGTACTTTTTCGTTTTTCAGTTGGTACTGTCTGATTTTTTTATATCATTGAATTTATAAAATTAAATTAAAGATCCACGTACTTGAGTGGAAGAGAACATATGGACTGAAGGTTTTTGGTGCCTCTCCAAGTCGATCGAATTAGACGAAAAATAAGCAAATGCTCGAAACTTGTAAATTTATTAATACTTATTTATATAAATGTATTTTTAATATTTTCATAAATAACTATTGTAGAATTTTGACTACTAGGCAAACACTAGTTTATATTAAGCAATTTGTCAAAATCAACTATTCGCGAAAAAAAACATTTTTATTGTGGAAAATGTCACTTTGGGTCCCAAAAGCCATAGTTGTTCTACGACTTTTTCATATGGGGCCTATTCTAAAATTTACCGTTATTTTTCAGTTGCTGGAAAAAACTCGCCAATTAGAAACTCCAAACCTAAAATATGAGTCAATAAAGTTCTACAATTTTGTTTGGAACGTTACATTCTTTAGTTTTTGTAAACATACAAACCTCGAAAAATTTCAAATATTGGGAAATTGGTATCGTTTTTTAACAAATGCTTGATTAACAACATCTTGCGGCAGCATTTTGCAGCAATTAACAAGATAATTTTACAACCTTTCCAGAAAGGCAACATTTGGTAAGTAGAAAACAATCATTGCAAAAATAGATGAATTTTTTTTTTTGCAAAATTTTTCAATATTTTGTTTTATAATCAGTACAATAATTTTAAGTTAGCTGCACAATCAAAATTTCGAGAACATGAAAATAAAAAAATACCTACATAATATAAAAATATGGGTTAAGGTCGTTTTACTCTATCACACAAGTCTTAAGTCTTACGTATCTCAAAATACGATTTTGAGATATAAGTGTTAAAATAAAAGGCGTTATTTACATATAAAAAAGCTATAAACTTTTTTGGTTATTTATAAAAATAGTAGTATTTTTACTACTTTCATGGAAATTTTATATATGTATAGCATTTCAAATTAAAAGCAATCTTCATATTTTATCATATTTTATTTAAAAAAAAAGTATTTTTTCTACTACTTTTTGGAAATTTTTAATTTAAGTGTTAAGATTGAAAAGGTCATTTTAACAAATTTTTGACTTAAAATTTTAATTAAAAACCATTAACAGTTCAATAAAATAACCACAATACTAATTATTATTAAAGGCGTCATTTATATGTTTGATATATTTTTAAAAATTGTAGTATTTTTACTTTATTCTTGGAAATTGTACATATAACATTTCAAATAAAAAGCTCTTAATCAATTATGGAATAATTTTAGGAAATTTAAGAATTTAATTGAAAGTGTAATTCATATTTAATGAGGTTTAAACAATTTTTCGTAGATATTAATAAAAGTAGTATTTGTTCTATTTTCTTGGAAATTTTATATTATTTGCTGCAACGTCAACATAGCTCAAAAAATTATATTTTGGAGTTAGTGGTCCAGAATTGTTCGCTATATTTTTCTTCATATTGTGTATTTAATTCATCTTTATATATTTTATACAATCCCAGATTGAAGAGAATGTGTCTTTATTTTTTTTTGAGTTATGAAGACGTTGCAGCTAATGAGCGAAATAACATATTTAATTAAAACACACTTCATACATATTTTATCCAGTCTTAAGTACTTTAAGGAAATTAAAAAAGTAGTATGTCTACTACTTTTTGGCAATTTATGATTTAAGTGTTAAAATTGATAGTGTCATTTATATTTAATGAAGTTTAAGCAATTTTTGTTAAATTGTAAAATAGTAGTATTTTTACATCTTTCTTGAAAATTTTATTAATGTTACATTTTAAATTTAAAAGATTCAGTCTTGTCACAGAGTACAATTCCGTTCGGAATGATTCCGTTCGAAACCGAAGAAAACATATTTCTCTACTGATAGAAAGTATATTTTGATAGTTTTTTTGCCTTTAGGATACAGAAAACTCCCATTCCGTTCATGAAAACAAAACTGGTTTCATTCCGCAAATTTTTTTCGTAATTTTCTGAAGCACCAAAATACGGAATAAATTCCGTTTCCGAACGGAATTGTACTCTATGACATGGCTAATTATTCGTATTTAATTAAGTTTTAAGTATTTTCAGGAAATTTTAAATAAAGTAGTATTTCTAACACTTTTTGGAAATGTTTGATTTTAAAATTTTGTATTAAAAACACTATTCATATTAAATTAAGTTAAAATATATGTATATAGGAAATTTAAAAAAAGGAGTATGTATTTCTACTACTATTTTGCAATTTAAGATTTAATTGTTCAAATTGGAAGCGTCATTTATGTTTCATCAAGCTTAAAAAATGTTTCTTGGATTTCTTATTAAAAACAAACTTTTCGTATGTGACCAATTTTCAAAGATGTTTTATTAAATTATGGACAAAACAGTATTTTTACTAGATACTTTTGGGTAATTTTATGTGCTTTTTGCGTCATATCCAATAACATTTAAATAGTTGTAGCCAATAATATTTCCATTATTTTTTGGTTTCTTAGTTTGACAATTAAATTTTGAAGAATTTTTCATGATTTTAAGATTTATTTGAAATTTTATAGTTAATTAAATAGTGAAATGTAGAAACAGTTTTAAATTTTTATTTAGAGACATTTTTTAGACTTTAAAAATGACAATTGTCAAGTTTGAAATTTTAGTTGACAGTTTTGTAAAAAAAGACTGCATTTATGTAAAAATGTTATTGTTTTGCAATTATTTTATAATAATTGGCATTAAAGTGTTGAAAATTTGCCAATAAATGTGATTAATAATATTAGACAATTTCTTTGAATATAAACAATAAATTTTTTCTCATTCTGTGTAAAACGAAAGACTTGGGTAACAAACGTTATTAAGTAAATGCCTTTTATAACAGATTTTGGCAAACATCTCTAACAAAATTGAAATAAAATTTTGGAAATATTAAATATGTTTTAAAGACATGCATACATTTGAAAAGTGTCAACAATCAATTTTAACCATATAAAACAAAAGACTTAGGAAATAAACTTTATTAACTATATATCTTGTATTTAATTTTTAAACTTGGCAGGCGTTTCTTACAAAATTGATATTGAGTTTTTGAATTTCTGAACATTATTCACAGATACATACATATATTTAATAAATTGCATATTTTACAAACGTAAACAATAAATTTTTCACATAAAAAACAAAAGACTTGGAAAAGAAACTTTATCAAGTTATTTAACTGTAAAAAGGAAAAATAAAAAAAAAATTTGTCAAATTCAAGCAAACATATTTTAAATATCATAAATGTTTTTAAAAATGCATATTAATCTTTAAACTTAAACAATTAACTCTTTTCTAACAAACACGAATGAAGTAAGAAACAAACTTTCCGTAAATTGTTCCCAAAAAAAAAATTTAAATACATTTTAGGAAAATACTGAATATGGCGTTAACAAAATTATTATTTTTTCTAGAAAAATATTTTGTGCATAAAAAATAGGAATGTCCAGTAACTGCCAGTTTCGCGATGTCGAACGAAGGCTTTTATTCGCACAAATACATTTAAAATTAAAACAAATTCACAAAGATTTTAACGTATTCTTCGAAAGCAAAAGTTCTTTCTCATTTAGTGAAATAGGCAGCTAATCTTTTGTTTAATTTAGTTTCTAAGCGTTGCACTTTTCCAACATAACTGAAAAGAAATTTTTTAAATAGAAACCGTCTTAAAAATCAATGGAATAACGTTATTTTTACGTAAAACTTGAAGAATCAATTGCTTGCATTAAAAACAAAAGACTCAAGAACTAAACTTCCTGTAGTACACAGAAAAAATTATCTGTAGTTTTTTTTATCAATTAAAAAAATTGTTTAAAAAGTATTTCAATTTAATAAATGTGATAATTAAATCCATCATTGTTTTAGTTGCAAGAAAATTAAGAATATAATTTTGATTTAATTAACATTTTAGTTGTTTTGAAATAAATTTTTAATTAAAATATTGATTGAGTATCAAAATATCTTAATTGATCTTTTCGTTAAAAGTAAGATAATTTAAACTTGTAGAATTGCTGTTGGGAATTGCCAAGACCTGAGCTAAATTTAATTAGCAAATTGTTTGAAACGACAAAGGTTTTTGATAATTTCTTTAATTAAAATTAAAAATATCATTTATTGAAAAAAAATATTCACAATTTTAAATTTAATTTAAATATAATCATTTAGGTAATAGGTGCAAAATCAACAAATTATTTGTTTGGTTTTATGAAGTTGCTATGAATTGGGTGATTAGAGACAAGCTTAAATTTTTTCTGTGTATCTTTTGATTAACCAAAAAAAAAAAAAAAAAATGCGAACTGCCGACAAAATCTAAATAAAATATAAAACACTTTTAGATTCTGTAGTGTACAATAATGATTCAAAAACTTATCAAATAAATTATAAAAATGAATTTTTTCAACGAATTAACAAATAGAAATATTTTAAATGACTTAAACATTACAATTATTTAATTTATTTTTTTAATTTCAAAAACAAGAGAAATATTTTAGCTGCTTGGTTTTCCTCGCTTTTAATCAATTTCCAAACCCTGTTTGCATTAAGTTTTTAATATTTTGCCGCAAAATGTTTGACAAAAACAAATCTCTAAGCTCAGACAGAGTCTTACATCTTAACAATTTTCAATTAATTTGCGGTGGTTGCAAAAACTACCAATTTTTTTATTTGCAACAAAATTTTTTGTTTATATCATTTCAAACCAATTGCAATACCTCAATTAGACTAACACACACTAACTAACATGAATTTTCTTGTTGTTTTTATTATTGGGAGTAGATGGTTGGTGTGTTACTTTTGTGTAACTTAGACTTACCGTCTTGTTTGCCTTGGTATAGACTGGGTCCAACAAACTGGTGCCTTATGTGTTTGTAGATTACGCGATGACTTATATGTCAAATCACCACATTCGGACTGCCATACTTGGAGATTACCCTCTGCTGGGTAAAATGTATACAGACTGTTTGTAGATGAGGCAATAACTGGTGATCCACCAGCTGCTGCCACCAAAGCAGCAGCGGCATCACCAACATTGCCTGTATTCAAAAGGGTCGTGGCGGGCGGTAAGGCCACGGCACTGGCTGATAATGTAGCACTTGATATTGGCTGTACGAGCAGTGCCTGTGTTGTAGAACCGGGTGTTAAAGAAGAACAACCGACGCCGTTAAGTGAATTACCAGGGAATTTATAATGTTGCATGCGTGTAGCAGTGGTAGACGCTGAGGTGCTTGTAGTACCAGTACCTTCATGTTTTAGTATTAAAGCATTGGAGGGATCATAGTTATGGGATAGCAATTGATGTTGATGTTGTTGTTGTTGCTGCTGTTGCCTGTGTCTTGAAATAGCGTCGACCGAGTGTGAACGTATGGCTGAGCCACGTGGAACCATTAGTAACATATTGCGGGAGTTATTGGCATTTGCGTTTGTTTTTAGAACCGAAGGTGACATGGCTCTAGTTTTGGCCCGTCTTAAGCCACTATTATTATTGGTCGTATTACTTCCGCCTGGCGTGTAGCGATGATTGTGTATAGCTGCTGAAGCCACTACGGGTTGTCTTTGCTTTTGATATTGTAAACGTTGTACAGTTTGTGGTGAGCCCATGACTTGAGAGCTGCTGGCTGCCGTTAGGCCTCCAGCATTCAAAGTAACACAAGCTGAGGCCGACGATAATGATGCTGCTGATGATGATGAGGATGATGAAGCAGCAATTGGCGAACAAGATGACGCAGAAGATGAAATACGTGTAGCGGCATTTTGCATAATCATTTGTTGCAAAAACTTGTTGTCGCTGGAACCTCTTCTATCTTTATAGTATTTGTCTAATAATTGATGTTGCAACAATTGTTGTTGTTGTTGTTGCTGTTGATGATGTAGTTGCATGGCAGTCACATTGGGTGGACGACGTATGATTTGTGGTGCTCCCAATGCAGCCAACCTGGTTTTGGATAAATCCATTGTCTTGTTGCCAACAACATGTCCAGCATTCAACAATGATGAAGATGTATTAGACGATGATGACAAATCAGCATTGGCTGACAACCCACCAGTAGCTGCAGATGACAATTGTGCCAAAGTAGAACCAACATTATGTTGCTGTTGTTGTTGTTGTTGATGTTGTTGCTGGTGTTGCCTACTACCACTGCTAATGTTACTACAACTATTGCTATTATTACTACCAGTACTACAAGTATTATTATTATTATTGTTATTTAAAGTTGCTGCTGTTGTAGCAGAATTTGCATGTTGACTGTTTTGTACCGTTCCACTTGTTGGATGCTCTGAATCCGTTGAAACACGATCCGGATCACTTTCAAAACCTTCATCAAGGGATCGTGTGGGGCTCAAGATGGGTTTCGAATGTTGTTCCAGTTTTGTTTGCTGTTGCTGTTGTTGTTGTTGCTGCTGCATGGACGTCATTATTACATCGATTTGACGTTGGTGCTGCTGTTTTTGCTGTTGTGTTGACATATTTGTAACAAAAATCTAGTATGCAATTCAGAAATTTTATTCTTTTCAACGATCAAGTTTCGGTCTTTGTTTTTAAACTTATTTTTTGTTTAAGTTTAAAAATTAAATTTACACTTGGCTGGTTGTATAAACTCAATAGACTAAAAAACACCTTTTAATTTTTTTTTATTTTTAAATTTTTTTAAAACTTTTTGCTTCTTGTTATAAATTATTAAAAAGGCGTAAAACCGGCAGTTTTATTATTTTCTTCTTTATTTTCCACTTCTTTTACTACTTTTTGTTATAAATCACTTTTGCTCCAATTGATGTTTTGTTTTTAAAAAACTTTTTTTTTTCTTTAAGCTTGACAAATTTTTTGTAAATAATACTTTTTTACACTTCTTTGTCAATAAATTATTTTTTTTCTTATATTTAGATATGTGGATTTTTTTTTAATACTTTTTGTTAAAATATTCATTAATATAATTTTTTCAAATTTTTTTTAAAATATTTTTAATAATTTTTGTATCTTTTTAAATTCACCAGTCACTTATTATAATTTGTTTTCTTAGCTCGTAACTTTCATTGTTAAAAACAAAAAAAGAAGTTAAATAAAAAATTCGTTTTTTTATTTGAAAACTCAGTTAGTTTTAAACGAATATTTTGAAAAATTTCTCTGTTGTTTTTATGTGTGTGAGTGTATCTGTGTGTTAGAATTCGTTCCGTTGCTCACGTCTTTAGCGCACGAAAGTCGTTTTCATACTAAATATTTTCTTTTAGCTCAAGCTCTAAAAGTTTTATGTGTGTGCTGCTTCTTCATCTGCTTATTTTTATTTAGTGGGTTTGCGGTCCAGCTAACTGGCACTTGTTTCATCGACAAGTGATGGGTGAGAATGATATAAAAGGCCTTTAGCTAAAGAAAGTACCAAAGATGTAAAAATAATTCCTAATACTTTTTTAAAATTTTGAAAATATTTTTGAAGGCTTTAAATTAAATATTTTGAAAGATCTTGAAAACTTTTTATCCATATAATTACACAGTCCTGCAAAATTTAGTAAAATTTTAAACCCTGGGACTAGGTTAAACATTTGCTTTAAAGGTAATTGGTAGGACTTTAAGACTACATATCAGGTTTTATAAGTAAAGATGAGTTCGCGCAGCTTTAACGCCTTGAAAATAGCGAAAAACATGGATGAATTCCAAGAACAGAATCGGATTCGCAACTCAAACCCTTAGAAAAGTGTACTCTGGGGTCTATGGGTTAACAATTTCTTGTAAAAATTTTGTTGACTTGTGTTATTAAAATATAAAATAAAGAGAATTGAAATCGAACATAATTTTCTATTAATAAAAGTATTTGTAACTCTCTAAGTGCTTTTAAAAAAAACATACTATTTTTACAAAATAAACTTTTACCTCATTTAGGGCAAAATTTCATTCAATTATTTTCTAATGTTGTAAAAATCCTCTCTATAATCTAAAATATTTAAATCATAGTACTTTTTTAACTACTAAACTTTTTAGTATCTTTAGTTTTGGTATCAATTGTTTTTACCCCATTTCTATCTTTTTGCTACTCCAATAACGTGCACATGTAAAATTGCTTTTATCTTTCTTCTGTTGTGTTTATTTTGCCTTCTTTCCTTTAACAACAACAAAAACAGAGTTTTATTTGTTATTGCACCTGATCAAAGAGCGTGCTAAATGTGAGCTTAAAACTACCAGCTGAGAAATCTTTGTAAAAAAGAGGCACACAATGTTAACTTGAGTATTGGTACACGGAAAGAAAAATTGTAGCATAAAATTAATATGCTTTTTAAGACAGTGTGCGCATAAATGAAAAATATGGTATTTCATCAATTCATGGCTTAATTTGCCATGATTTATATGAATAGGTGAAATTAGTTACCAGAAAAAAATATTTAATTTTCGTTATTATTATTCCCTGGCTACCTTTTGATGCACCAATATCTCTTATTAGTTCTTGTCTGTCCTTCGATTCGAGCTTAAAACTATTTGAAATTTTAAGAAGTTATTTTTTAAATTTCCCCGAAACTTGAGATTTTTTCTGAATTGCCCTTATAAAACTCTTAAATCTTATTAGCTATAGCGGTACACAGAAAAAATTATTAATTTTCTCCAATCACCAAATTTATACCATATTCATAATATCAAGCAAACAATTTGTTGATCTTGCACCTATTACCAAAATGATTATATTGATTACTAAAAATTGTAAAATTGTGAATATTTTTTTTTTCAATAAATGATATTTTTAAATAAAAAAATGTTCAAAAAACTTTGCCATTTCAAACAATGTGTTAATATATTTAATAAAATATTAACAATTCCCAACAACAATTCTACGCAGCACATACACGATAACACGATATGTAAGTTTACTGATAGCAAGACTGCCTTTGCATCCCTAGCGGGTGTCTACACAACATCTCGGGTAACTGCAGAGTGTCGTATGTCTTTAAATTATAATCATTTGAAGGAGACGCAAATGTGGGTACCAGCACAGAAAAAATTATTAAATTTCTCCAATCACCAAATTTATTCCAAATTCATAATATCAAGCAAACAAGTTGTTGGTTTGCTCCTATTACCAAAATGATTATATTGATTACTAAATATTTTAAAATTTTGAAAAAATATTTTCAATATATGTTATTTTAATTAAAAAAGTGATCAAAAAACTTTGCCATTTCAAACATGTGTTAATTTATTTAAATAAAACAATAAAAGCACTTTGTTTTTGTTTTTAATATGTTTTTTCTTTAACCATTTACAACTACAATTAATGTTGGGAGAATTCTAACTAATTGTAGCGGGAAATGTAAAAAAGATAAAAAACTCAACACTGATTTATTGTTTGGTATTTTGTTTAAGCTTTGATATCGTTGCAAACAAGACTTTTTGAGTGTTTGTAGGTAATTCTCATTCCCTCTGTAGTTTTGTTTGCTGATAGCTTTGGCTTTTCTAAAATTATTTAGGAGAACGTTTCCTGATGATCTGGCCTAAGCAACCAGTGAAATGCGCATAGGAACAGCTTATCCTCCAACAATAAATTTCAGTACTTTTTATCAATTATTTAAAAAGGGAATTAAGCACAACAAACAAAATCTTTTAATTTAAATAAATTTTAACAATTTCCAACAACAATTCTATATGTTTAAATTATTTTATTTTAAGCGAAAAAAGTAAATTAAGATTTGTTGTTATTTAATTTAAATTTTAATTGAAAATTTATTTCAAAACAACTAAAATGTTCGCATGCCCTCACAGAAAAATATGTTTTATCACTTAAAAAAATGGTTTAAAAAGTATTTAAATTTAATTAATGTGATAATTGAATCAACTATTTTTTTTTGTTGAAAGAAAATTAAAAATTTAATTTTGATTTAATTGTTTTGAAATAAAGTTTTAATTAAAATTTTAATTAAATAACAAAAAATCTTAATTGACCTTTTTTGTTTAAAATAAAAAAAATTAAACATGTAGAATTGTTGTTGTGAATTGTCAATATTTTTTTAAATAAATTAACACATTGTTTGAAATGGCAAAGTTTTTTGATCACTTTTTTAATTAAAATTAAAAATAATATTTATTGAAAATATTTTTTCAAAATTTTAAAAATATTTAGTAATCAATATAATCATTTTGGTAGTAGGTGCAAAATCAACAACTTGTTTGCTTTATATTATGAATTTGGAATAAATTTGGTGACTGGAAAAATTTAATAATTTTTTCTGTGAACTGCACTTGTAACCAGATTGCAGATGAGCTAGCCAAACGAGGTCGTCATCGTCTGAATAACACATTCGTTGGCATGCCGGTTGCTTACTGCAAGTCACTTATCAAGCGCGAGTCTTATAGGCTTTTACAATTAAGGTAGATCCGCGAATTCAGCTGTTCCATATCCAGGGCATTGTGGCCTGGCTATGATGAACGGATAACTGGTTCACTTCTTACGATCAACAGGGACCAGAATAGAAAAGTGGTATCGATGATTACAGAGCACTGGCCTGAGGGGACTCATGCGAGATGGTATGATCTAGAATTGAATGACTACTGCAGAAGTTGCATTATGAGGAGGAAGTGGAAGTTGTGTTTCTTTTTTTATGTCAAAATCTTGGAAATCGGGACATTAAGGAGAAATACCTGGGAAAATCGGTGTTTGCCTGTTTGGATGATCTATCTAAGATATAACTTAGGTTGCTTCTTCTCTTCATTAGGAAGACGAATTGGTTGAATTCTGCCGTGACGAATTGTCGCAGGGTATTACAAAGGGACCACTGAAGTACCCAAGTGAGCAGTCTTCTCGTTGGCTTCCAAAGGAACCTAACCTAACCATGCTCGTCTCTGAAAGACATGACTTAAAACCAAACTCTAAAAAAGAATGTCTTCAAGAGTTCACGAGTTAGTCGTTTACCAAACGCAAAATCTTTTTTCGATTCGATTTAAAGACGTTCGCCTGTATAAATTCAGATCGAACATGTTGCCATATCAAAGAAATAAAAATTGGGCTGTCTCATGTCTTTGAACAAAAATTTATTTTTTAATTAAAAATCGTCTCAAAATGTTCGTACGCAAATTTTGCATAACTTTATTAAATATTAAATGAAATTTTAATACAAAATTTAATGAGGATACATACATATCGACCGCTATCGTTCGCTTGAATTTTCAACGAGAAACAGCTGATTTGCTTACCACTTAAAATGTAGTTCAAAAAAATTTCTTCGCAAAAAGTATCAAAAACAGAATTTAGGAAGAATTGGTAAATCAAAAATTTCGATCCACCAAGTGAAAAAACCATTTGGTTTAAAGATTGGGGTTGACTATTGACTGCCAGCCATCGTCAATGGCGGCATGTGTTAAACGGCAAAGATTTTTTGAAGAGATAGTGTGGTTACTATCGAAACATGTCGAAATCTATCTGTCCGTGAACGTGGGTTCAATCCCAGCTGCAGTCAAGAATGAAACATTTTCAATAAATTTCAATTCATTTCACGTTGTAAAATTCCTTTCTTCATAAAAATAATTTAATGAAAATTAAGTTTGGTAAAGTTTAGCCTGATTAAAATGTAAAAATTTGGATTAGAAACCACAAACAGTTCAATAATATAAACACAATACTAATTATAAGAAAAGAATAAAGAAAATAAGTAAAGCAAACAAAAAAAAAATAAAAATATGAGGAATCCGCACTACTAGTATTCGAGTTTCGAGCCTTTAAATAGAGATATGTGGACTATACAAAGTGTTTAAATTAAATCCGTTTTCAGATTTTTTTGTATGGGGCATATGACTAAATACGGTGCCCGAAATTAGGGCAATAAGAATACTCGTCCGTTGATAATTTAAGTGTCGTCTGTGGATTTTTTGCGGGATTGAGTTAAGATCGATGCCTTAGGTTTTCCGACCTGAACTTTCATTTGGCGTCATCAGTTTTTCGATACCTCATGCGGTTTTCGAGATATGGAGTGTTGAGTTTGTCGTATGTGGTATTTGCTGAAGAAATTTTCAAATGAAATGTCGTATGTAACTGCCACATACGACAAATTTCCATTTAAAACGACCAAAAAATTAATTTATTATTTAAATGTCGTATGTGGATTTTATAAGAGTTCAAACTTCAAACTCAATTTACTCGAAACTATCGGAATCCACATACGACAATTAAATTATCAGTCGACGTACTATATCTCATCATAACTTGGGAAAAATTCGTCCGATTAGGATAAAACAACCAGCCATGAAAGGTGCTAGCTTAACCGGTTTATTTCGGGTGAAATATAAATCAAGCAAAAGCATGGCGTTCCAACAAAATTTTGAAAAAATTGTTCAGCGAATGCAGTTTTAAGGCCGGTATTCACTATCCTATTTAGTCGCACGATATGTCAAAAAAATCGTGTGTGCTCATAATGTATGACAGTGTGGCTTAAAAATGAATTGAGTGACAGATTTTTTTGACAAGTTTTTGCAAATGTTTATGAAAATTTTCATAAAATGATAGATTATATGCGATCAGAGTTGCATTTTCTTGTAAAGTAGATGAGTCATTTGAGTTGGCATCTTTTTTGTGTGATAGCAGATTTTGCGGACATTTTTTTATGTCGGATAGAATTCCGTCAGATTTTCGAGTGAATGAATCGTACGATTATGTAGGATAGTGAATACCGCCCTTAAGGCAACATTTTTTTTTTTAGTTTCTTTTAAAGAATTATTCCAAGCTCAAATAATTATTTAAAGTTGGACCGCAGCTGATAGCAGAAAAAAGTTTAAGTCTAGGCATTTTTTCTTCTTATTTAAATTTTTTTTTAAGACCTTCTTTTATATATCTATCAATAGCTTAAATTAAAAAACGAACATTATTTCAAAATATAGCAGAGACATATTTTTATTGATGCTCAAAGTTTGGGTTTCTTTTGTATATTTTACACATCAGTCATTTTAAATTTATAAGCCTATTATATTATGTTTCGACCATAGTATAATAAGTACCAGACATAGTATTCAACTAGTACTTGCTAATAATTCAAGGCGATATAAAAATAGTTAATCTTGTTAAAATTTCTGATTAATTTCATCTCTTTAGAATCTTTCTAGATCTCTCCCTGAGCTCTAACGTGCTAGCAATAGACAAGCGAACGGATTTAGCAAAATTGCTTGTTGTACAATTTTTTAGAAATAAAATGAAAAAGAAAGAAAAAATCGTCTTCAAACGTACCAACTTGATAGCTAAATTGATCGTCAGTTGAATGAAAATCATTTATTTTTTTTATTTTTTATTCAACCGATAATCAACCGTTGGTGAGCCACAACTCTAACGTAACAATTGGTTGTTCAACTTGATCAAATTGTACAACAAGTCGCAACGTGTAGGGGCCGCATAATACAAAATTGGGCTACGAAATCATTGCAGTTAAAATAATTGTAAAATCATTTTTATAAGTGTATTAAATGCACTCTGTTAATAACAGAATCAATTTTAAAATCATCTACATAAAATCAAAAAGAGAGTCCACACTACTCGAAAACAATCTCTTTGTTGCGTATTTATCAATGAATATGTTTATTTTGAGTACTCGTATTATGTTTTCTTGTTTTTTTTTATTTCGTAGATGGTTTTTATGCTCCAAGACACCTGTTTAGTAGAGGCACTACATAATGGAGATACTATGAGTACGAGTATAACTGCAAAAAGAAACGCTTACTCATGATAATGTTATTGTTGGTTGTTGATACCGTAGTTGTAGAAGATTTTTTTTTTATTTTTCCAGTTTTTTTTCTTTTTTTGCTTTTAACTTTTTTTACTTGTTTTTATTGTGTTGCTGTAAGACGGCAACAACTACGTACATCTTTGGTTTTGGGGATACTTTCATTGATTTTTAAACCGAAGTTACATTACAACATACTCATGTGTATCTCAAAGATACGGCAAAAATAAAGCAGAGATTACGATGATGAAGAAAAAAATTTTATAACGGTGTTGATGGTAAAGCAAAAAAAAAAGAAGTATCGTACGAACAAAAATGAACTATGAACAAAATGGGGAAAAAAAGATTTTTAGAAAGAAAGACTTGCAAGAAAGAGGATGATGATGTTTGCATATGATGATGATGACGATGGTTATGGGCAGAGAGAGTGGTTGGTTGGCTAGCTAGTTAGTGGAATTGGTGTAAAGCTGGTATAGTGTTGAGGCCTGGTTCCCGTCTATGTGTGTTTGCTTTAATATGATGATAAATTTAGCAGCAGGCTGTTTGTTGTCTTGTTGCAAGTGCAGCGGAACTGGCTGTTTTATATGCACACAATTTTATGTTGTTTTTATTGTTTTGATTTTGCTTTTTGTATTTTTTGTTATTATTATTATGATTATTATTGTATTTTTATTTAGTTTGTTGGCTGTTTTCTTTCTTTCAACTTTAACTTCAAGAGTGGCGCTTTAAACTACTATTATCCATCTAGATGTAATTGTTGTTGCTGCTGTTGCTTTAAATGTTATTGTTGGTGGTTGCTGATGTTGCTACTTATGGTTATTTTAGCGGCATTTGGTATTTGGTTTTTGTTGCCGCTGTGCTTTCCTTAAAAAAAAGGAAAATGAAATGCAACAATATCGACAACAAAAATGGAAATATTGAAAATAAACACACTATAAAATGTTGATAATTTTTTCGATTTTAAATCGTTGCAATTTTGCTTGCAACAAGTATTGATTGCTACAGAGCGTTGTTTAATGCCCTTTTAACGTACAGTGGTAAGAGTTGTGATTGATTTCCGGGTAAAATGTCTGAGGCTTTTTTTTTCTTTTTTATTTCTGTTGTTTTCATAAAGTGTCAAGTTACAAAATCTGTAATCATTTAATTGAAATTGTTTTTTTTTATAAATTTTATTAGATGAGAATTTAAAAGTTTATTTTTTGTTGTCCTGTCCAAAGTTAATCCAAAGTTTTTTTTAGGAAAATAAAGAAATATTTAAATTTAAGTCCTTTTACAAAATAATATCTACTAAATTACCTTCAAAAATAATAAACCAACTGGTTTTACAATCTATACTGATGCCAAAAATGCCGTTGTTTCAGGTTACCGCATGAATGTCGTATTTGGAGATCGCCAACCGCATATTGCAGGAACGGGGAAACAAGTGTGGGTCGGGAAGGAGCAATATGTTCAAAGCTTACTGGTGCCGCATTAACCAAATCTGTATAGAAAAGAGTTAAGAAAAATATATTTTTGGGCTGGCAACTAAATGCTGACTGGGATCATTCCAAGGAAATAAATATTGAAATGGAGAATGCAAGAAGCGCTTTCACAAAGATGAAAAATAATGCTTAGATGTTACGTATTCTCAATACGGCTTTTTGGAGCTGAGGCTAAGACTTTAGCAGTAGCCTCAGTGAATAAAATATAATCTTTTTAAATGTGACATTATAGAAGGATTTTAAAAATAAACTCGACTGCTCACATAACAACGCTGAATTTCTAAAACGCATGCAAAACGAGAGAGAAATCTTTGACACCATCAAATATCGTAAATTAGAATATGTTTGCCTTATAATACGACATCCAGAAAAGTATGGACTAATTAAATTAAGAATATAAGGAAGAAGATGTCAAGGAAGGAAAAGGATCTCATGGCTTAAAACCATATATCACGCGTACAAGATCACTCTTCAAAGCAACGGTGGATAAGGTTAAAAATCAATTCTGATAGCCAAGGTTTGAATCGAATAGGGCACATTAAGAAGTAGATAAAGACAGATTATGGCGTCCCTAATGAATGACCAACATGAAGTCAGAGTCCCCATGGCACCCCACATATTCAACCGTCCTGCCCATCCTATTTTACGCAGTCCAATGGATTTAGGCTTGGACCGCAATGCAGAACCCCTAGATTAAAAATTATCTTAGCTTCTACAACAACCAGCGCTGGCAACTCATTACGCCCAAAATTGGTTATTTTTGATAAAAAAAATAGCTTGACATGTTCTTGTCTATCCTGTGTTTATGGCCAATTTCGCCAATTCATTTAAATATTATTATTTGTGAATCGGACACCCAATAAAAAATTTTTGTTAGAATTCCTTTATATTTGAACTACCTATAGTTCTAGTAGATATTAATAAGTGTGCGAAACATTTTCTTTCTATGATGTTTATTTGTCGAGTTATGGGGTGGTAGAGTGTTGCTGCTTTCAAAAAATGTTTTTTTAATTATTTTTTTCGAGCTAAAAACTAATCAAAAAAAAACAATTTTAAGTTATTCTTATAGAAAATCGATTGATCTTTAAATAAAAAAAATTAATTTAAAAAAAAAATTTTTTTCATCTTAAAAACCGGAAATTACCAATTTAAATCAAAATTTTTCAAACTTAGTAATAATTTTTTTTTTTATTTTTTAACCGAAATTATTATATTGTAAAAGTTATATTATGGGACATCTATAAGTTTAAAAGTTTTGCAGATTTCTTTTATGGGACATCTATATGTTTAAAAGTTTTGCAGATTTCTTTACACTCATACAACTGGTTATTGCATTGTTGAACCGCGGAAAGCCGGAAATGACTAGTTTAAATATAAAATTTTCTAACTTTATGTAAATAAATTTATTTGCCTATGAAGATGAAGCCTCGTACACAATGCCAGCAACAATTTTGTTTTTTCTACTATCTTATTTCTTCCCAAAGTATTTCATATATTTTGCTTTCATTTTTCGAACAAAAATGTAAGTGATATTTTTTTAAGAAGTCTACTTCTACTTCAGCAACAATTTGTATAAAAATGTATATGACGTTTATAATAATTTTATTTAGTTTTGAATGAAAATTTCAACAAAATATTTGAAAAAATATTAATAAATTCTTATAATTGTTGTGGGCATAATTTGCAAACGTTTTTAAAAATTTTAAGAATTTATTATTATTTTTTAAAACATTTTGTTTAAATTTTCATTCAAAACTTAATAAAATTATTATAAACGTCATATACATTTTCATACAAATTGTTGCTGAAATAGAAGTAGACTTCTTAAAAAAATATCAGTTACATTTAAAAGCACGTGATTTTATAAATCACGTGATTTTCAGAACAGGCCTGTTAGATATGAATTTATATTTAAAAAAAATTGGTGAAATTGGTCACTAAAGTTCATAAAAATATTCGCTTTTATATTCTCATACTTTGAGCACCACTTATCTTTACCAGAACTTTTTAAATCAGGAAAAGCCACGTTTATTTTTAAAGAGAACCAAAAAAATTTAATTTAAAATCTCCATCGATTTAAATTTAGAATGAATTCGATTTTCAGAACTTAATTTAGAACAAATTTATATTTTTACAATAAAGTTGAAAATAGGATCTGATTTTCTTCATAGAAATAAATTGTTTATTAAAAAAATTACTAAATTGAAATTTTTGGAATTAGGAAAATTAAAATCATCGAGTGATTTGGATTTTATTTTTTCTTTGTAAAAGTCGTTTGCGTAAATGATCTTCGAAAAAAATCTACATTAAATGCCAGTTTTTAGAAAATGAAAACAAAATTTCGTGTGAGAAATTTGATTGAAAACAACAATAAAATAAGGAAATTTGTTTTTATTTTCAATATAATTTCTTACACGAATTTTTGTTTTAATATTCTAAAAACAGGTGGTAAATCATAAAAACATTGTCACATGTTTTTTACAAACCATTTTTTTTTTAACTAGAAGAAAAAATTAAAATGGCTACAAAATTTTTTGGTGGCAAAACAAAATTTAAAAAACCCTTAAATGGGTAAACAAAAAGTTTTAAAAGGGTATTAAACTTTATGGCCTAACTTCAAGCTGCTCTAGAGTAAATGCTGTCGTTCTAGCCCAAGAATAGTCGTTGTTTAGAAGCCGCGAAAGGACCGCGTTTGAAAAGGTTGTCAATCATATAATTCTAAAAATCTACTCAATGAGACATTAAATTTTTAAAGTAAAAACTTTTTTATAAGCGTGTTTTTTTAAGATTATTATTACACTATTTACAAATTTTGTTTTGTTCTTTTTTCTAGAAATTTGTTAAGTTTTCTGATACGCCTTCCATTAACGCTTTTATGGTACTATCAGATATATTTCGTGCTGCCAAATACCGTTTTCCTCGGAAATCTATGACATCTTTGGCGACTTTTTTTTCGTGGCCACATCTCTCTTTTTATCAAAGCCCAATATCTTTCAACTCGACGGAGTACTGGACATTTTGATGGATTTGCCTCTCGAGCCACTAAAAGTATATTATTACTTACGTACCACTCCAAGGCCGCATTTCTGTAATGGCAAGATAATCGATGCTGCCTTACAAAAGTCTTACGTCGCTTCTCCAAGCACTCTGACTTTATTGTACCTGTGGTCACGAAAAGCTTGCTCCTCTCACCGCAAGTGCAAATAGCTTGACATACCAAGAATTTTCAAAGAAATTTCGATTTTTTTTTTATCTTAAATTTGCCCTCCACCTTCCATCGTGTATCTGCAATTTAGTATTCCTAGCCTGGAAGCTATATAAAGTCAGCTAAAGCATATGTCTAGTCTTCCATGCTGCAGCAATTGAATTTGTCAAGAAGACCTTGTTTTAATTTTTTTGCACGTTGTTTTGCTTCCGTGTTTTTCACAGCATTTCTGTCTGGAACTTTTTACACTTTAAAAGATTTCAGGCCAGCGTCCTTTTTTACCTAACGAACAAAAAAACTCAAAACGACACTCTTTTTCAGCGACTGTTCTCCCGAAAATGTAGGGATTTTCCTTAACATGCCTCTGATTTTGTTCACTTTGATCTGGTCACAAATGCCCTGTTTTCTACCAGAACCCACCTTTCGAGTGATCTTCAAGTCATCCTTGAACGTCCTTAGAACGCTAGAAACCGTTTTCGGGCCAACTTTTAGTTCCGAAGCTATTTTTTTTATATGTTCACAGAGGCTGGTTTTGAAAAGTTTACACAATGTTTTTATTTTCGCTTGCTACTTTGAATCAAATAAAAGATTCTAGCAAAAAAAAAATGGTAAAAAATTCTTACATTAATTTTAAAGCCTACTCAAAAAATTTTTCAATTTGAAAGAATCATGGCCCATTTAGTAGGTCTGCGCGAAACTACAACAATGCAACAATAGAAAAAGCAACACGCATTTTGTTTGTGTAAATTATGTTAAAGATGTCAAAACCCAAAGCATTTGTTTGTGTAATAAATGGACAAGATGTCAAAAACAATTACTACAAAAACATTTACACGGTAAAAATACAACTCTTCAAAAAATCAGCAGGCGTTTCGAGCAGATCTACTAATTGGACGATGGAAAGAAATTTAAAAAAGTGATGGCAAAAAATATCATGGACAATTTATTCAAACGCAGTTCGTAACAACGCGCAGAGTTAGAGATCCATCGAGGAACCGAACTTGACTACCATCTATAGCCCAAATTTTCATCGATAAGATCTACCAATGCGCTAATAAGATTTAAACATAGACTCAACCTGAAAACCTAGTAACCTTAGCAACAATAGATTCTAAAAAATCCTTCAGGCTACTAGTTCCATTGTAAAAGTTTGGCAACCACGATATTTTGGAGATTTGCCAACATTTTAATCCCAAACGACCTGGGGGCAAATAACAGCCTACGATATCGATCGAACTTACAAAACAATTTAAATAGAAATTACGATCCATATCAAATGGCGTAATTTGCACCCTGAATTTAAACCCTATACATATCGAGATCTCCAAAATCTCCTTAAGCAACAACTAGCTTAGGACATTACAAGTATCAAGGGACTACTAAAATTCCGTGACGTCAGAAATACTGAAAACCACCGCCATATTTTACCAATCGGCAAATTTTTAGCTCTAGAGAGTGCTTGACTTATACGTCTGAAAGGGGGGGAGGGTTTGTCACTCTAGTGGCTGAACGAAATTAACTAGTGGAATGTAGTAATGCCTAAAAATTTAATGTAGAATAAATTTGTTTAATACAAACAACTAGTCAAATTTAATTTTTATCAATGTCATTTAAAATAAATAAATGTTAAAAGAGCAAATAGACGATGTTGATTTATGGCTTGTTAGATCTAGCAACTTTGTTGTTATATGTACTCAGCTTGTGAGTAAATTCATTCGGAAATGGGTTAGTTGAAAAATGTCGTAACAAAAGTAATATTCTGTTAAAAAAAGAGTTAGCTTAATGGGCATAACAATAACCAAAATTGCCGGATTAATACCGTAATTTCTTCAAACAGATATCTGGTTGTGTTCGTACCTAACAGTTATCTGCACCTATCCAGTAAAACTATTTTGGTAATTTCAACGTTAATTTTGCTTACGAGGTTTTACCTCTAAGTTCTCTTTTAAAATATCGCAACATTTATATTTGAATTAAATTAAAAAAAAAACAAATTTTAATTCATTTCATGTTGTACATTCCTTTCTTCAATAAAAATAATTTAGTTAAAATTAAATTTGATGAACTTAAGCCTAATTAAAATATCAAAAACTTCAATTATGTCTAATATATTTATCATTTTATATTAATTTTTGTTTTTTAAGTTACCGATTATTTTTTGCGATTTAAAAAATAAATCAAATTTAGCAATATGAGTGTTAAAGAAGCAAAGCGAAGCCCAAATTTTACCGAAGGCGAAACAAACAATTTAATTAACCTCGTGTATCAATTTAAAAGGGTTTTGGAAGCGAAGAAAGCGGATGCAGCAACAAACCAAAAAAAATCAGAGGTTTGGAAAAAATTAGCCAACCAATTTAATGCAACCAGTGGAACCTCTCCTAGAGATGTGGCAAATTTGCGGTCGAAATATGGTGACCTAAAAAAACATTTGCGCAAAAAAATGGGAAACAATAAGAGGCAGATATATAAGACTGGTGGTGGCGCGGCTTCCATTTCAAATTTATCAGCGAACGAGGAATTACTTTTATCCCTAATGGGTCCATCGACAGTTGGATTGAATGACCATGGAGGAGGTGATAGGGAACTGCCCCCAAATGTAAGTTACAAATATAAGTATAAGTACATACATGCATATGTTATTAAAATACTTTTATTGTATTTTTTTACATTGTAGCTTGAACATGATGATTCTATTGAAATTTTGGATTCCGAGCTTGAAGTACTGGTAGATGAACCACCTTCTCAATCTTTTCGTCCAAATGATGCGGTTAATATTTTAAAACGTCCTATACAAATGAAACTCACACGTTATAATGTCGAAAATGACATCAATGAAGAAATTATGGAATGCTATGAAAAGCCAAAAACTGGAAAACGTAAAGCAGACAAACCAGACGAATTAATCGAGGAGTATGCAGATCTTAAAGAAGATCGAAAACGAGTTTTGCTTGAACAAGCAAGGTACTACAGAGAAAAAAATGAGAGGGAAACCCAAATTTTTAGTCTGGATCTCCAAATTTTAAAAATGCAAAAAGAAGAATTGGAAGTGAAGTTGAAGAAACTGAAAGAAAGTTGTTAATAATTAACATACTTTTTTTTTATTTAAATATTATAATTATAAAATCAAATTGTAATAACCATAAATAAATTATTATAACTACACCATTTTTCATTGAAAATGAGAAAATGTCAGATGTAATTGAGAAAAATCCAAATGAAAATGAGAATTTCAATTTGAAATGGAGAAAATTCCGATTGAAATTGAGAATATCATTTTGAAATTGAGAAAATTCCAAATGAAATTGAGAATATCAATTTGAAATTGAGAAAATTCCAATTGAAATTGAGAATATCAATTTGAAATTGTGAAAATTCCAAATGAAATTGAGAAATTAAATTTGAAATTGAGAAAATTCCAATTGAAATTGAGAATATTTATTTTCCTGTTACGCCATGCTTAAATTTTGTAGACTTCTCCCTTGTTTACAGAATTATAAGAAACTAGCAGAATGTCCCGGTATGGGTTTCGTCATCATTATTCATTGAAGAATTTGATGTATTTAACTAAATAACTTTAACAAAAAGAATACGGAAATTTTCCCTCTCTTATTTATTTATTGAACAGGAAAATATTTTTTAATTCTAAAACCAACCCAAAATGTACGTATTTCTTTTTTTAGTATTGTTGTTGTTTCAATACCAGACAAAAAAAAATTTATCTACTTTTATAGAGTTGTTGTTGTACCTACAACGAAAAACTATTAAATCGTTTTTTACCAACTTTTGTAGTGTTGTTGTTGTTTCTAAAACAAACGCCGTTACGTATAAAGCTGCGCAGCCGAACTTTCATCATCATTCGCACTTTTCGACGACTAACAACTAGTATTAAACTATTCCAAGACATTACTAGTAACGATTTTAGCTGCAGGGTAATTTGATGAAATTTGGTGCATACATTTTAATTGTCATTAGGACAACGCCTATTGTAGTAATCGGTCCCTAATTTCACAAAAGTTTTATACAAACTTATTTGCGGGATAGTCTTTGTGTCCATACAAGTACAACTACCACTGCCGAAAGAACGAGTATCTTTAAATGCCATAACTTCCTTATCACTGTTGGTATTGATATGAAATTTGGCGGCGATAACATTTATAATAGCTACTACGTTATCGCAATTTTTTTACTGATAGATCCAGAATTGACCATACACTTATAGAAAAATGCATCTTCATATTGATGATAACCTAACATCAGAATTGTGACATCAATGTTATTACAAATGGCATCAGAGGCAAAAAGTGATATCAATCCAATGACGGACGTCATCCTAAAATTTTGCCATATCTAGGCCACATTTTGTGTACACTGATAGAAAAGGCGTCATAACGCTGATGTATTTTGACAGCAGTACATACAAACTGTCAGAAGTGCGATGACATAATATATCATTTCATCAGCGTGATGACAAACTGTCATCAGTGCAATGAAAAACTGTAATCAGTGTAATGACAAACTGTCATCAGTGCAATGACAAACTGTCATCAGTGTAAAGACAAACTGTCATCAGTGCAATGACAAACTGTCATCAGTGTAATGACAAACTGTCATCAGTATGATGACAAGCTGTCATCAGTGCAAGGACAAACTGTCATTAATGCGATGCCAAACTGTCATATCTTATTATAATATATTATTAACATTATTTTCATGTTAAAAAAGTAAAACTAGAAGCCAAAATTCACATATTTAATTTTTTTAATTATTTATTAAAATACATCAAATATTCAAAGTAGAATTATTACGAAATCCATATCAGGCATGCGGCTGTTGTTTTATTATATAAATAATGATATTCTCTTAATTAGACTTAAGGCCAATTACAATGACTCAATTTGATGACAGTTTGTCATCGCACCGATGACATGTTTTATAAAACCGACTCCGATTCGGCATTTCTGTGATTAAAATTTTTGACCCTGATGACAATTCGGCCAAGTGATTTTAAGGCTGACTTCACAGTGATGTAGTGTTATGGAGCCAAAAACGAAGACAATTGTAGCTTTATGAAGCCTTTTCTATAAAATCGCTTTAAGACGAACAAACCTCATTTAGATATTAAAGTAATATTCGGCACAAATTACTCTTTTATTAATCCTAATCTCATAACATAATTTTGTTTTACCGGGTGCATGATTGGACATGGGTCCCAAACAGGGTACACTCTCAAAAATTTGTCTGTATATAATATGGTTTTGGGTATCAAATGGTCAGTCTTGACCAATTATACTATCTTACTTGTTTTTTTTTATTGATATTATGCAATAAAAGTGTATTACTTCTATGCAAAGTTTTAACATTTGAAAACTTAAAAAGTGACGGTGAAAACCTTCGATGCATTTGACTGTTTTGTATTACATGAAAACTTAAGAAATATTTAAGTGCAAATTATTCCATATTTTGGTTTTACACAATGAAAACTGTCCAACTTTATTCACATTTCAATAACAACTTTGTTTTAATTCCTAATTTACACATCATCACCGGGCGGAACTAATTCTATACTTTTGTATCTTCCATCAACATGTAACGAATGATTTGAAGCGGGAAAAATGTAACACAAAACCAAAAGCCAAGCAAAAATGTTGGTCAAAGTTGGGCTAATGCTTTTTGGCAGTCTTAGGTAAACGTTGCGTTATTTGTACTTTAAACAACATCTGCATTGTATATTTAAAGAAAACTTATTGGCTTTTTCTTTATGTTTTACGAGCTTCATTACAGTTTTTAATTATTTGGAAAAGGGGATTTTTTTCAGTTTTTTATTTCTATTGCTTTGATATCAAACTTTAAAACTTAATTATAACTTAAATAAATGTAATGATGCGGTTCAGCGATTTATTTCCAAAGATTAGCGCCAAGTTAAACAAACAAAACAGTTTATTGTTTTTTCTTGATTTTATTTCAAATACTTAAGGAAAAATCTTGACAGTTAAGTCGGTAAAAAAAAAATCAAATCATTAACTTGAAAAACGTACAGTACGATGAAAAAACAGTTTAAAAATAACTGCAACAAGTACTAACAACAATTATTTTTGATGAATTTTTTGTTGTTTCTTTCTATATTCTCGTAACTGATAACAAAACTAACGTAATAGTTTTACGTATCATACACACATGTTGTTACCTCCCACCACATGGCACTACTTTCATTTTAAAATTGTACAATTATTTTTATCCACATCTACAGCAACTCTAATAAGAATAATACAAATAAAGAGAAAAAACTACACATATTTAATAGAAAAAGCTAAAATGATATCAAAACTGTTATAATTACCTCATATTAATAATAATAAAAAAAGAGATGATCTTGTTTAATTTTTCTTGTCTCTAGACTTTAGTTCTAGTTCAAGTTTCTTCGTCATCGTAAATCGTCTAGACCACCAGGTAAAAATTGTTAAACAAGAGATACAAAGTGAGTGCGAGGGAAAAGAAAAAAAGCTCAAACAGTAAGTGTTGCCAAGCTAGAGAATTTGTGCAAAACGTGTGGTATTTTTTTATTAAATGTCTGTCTTGCATTGCCAGAAAATACCAAAAATTTGAGGTAGAAAAAGAGAAAAATATAAAAAAGGATTTACCATTTGGGTTTGATTAGCTTATTCTCCAAAATGTGTCTTTCAAATTATCAAAATTATAAGATTTTCAACTGCAATTCTACAATAAATGTTTTTTATCTTTCAAAACTTTTGGTAAGAGTTTCCAGTTTTAGTTTATACCGTATCATCAAAGTTGTTTGTGGGAATACTATTATTTATTAAAAGATTTTGTTTGTTGTGCTTAATTCCCTTTTTAAATAATTGATAAAAAAATACTGAAATGTATTGTTGGAGGATAAGCTGTTCCTATGCGCATTTCACTGGTTGCTTAGGCCAGATCATCAGGTTTGTAGGTAATTCTCATTCCCTCTTTAGTTTTGTTTGCTGATAGCTTTGGCTTTTCTAAAATTATTTAGGAGAACGTTTCCTGATGATCTGGCCTAAGCAACCAGTGAAATGCGCATAGGAACAGCTTATCCTCCAACAATAAATTTCAGTATTTTTTATCAATTATTTAAAAAGAGAATTAAGCACAACAAACAAAATCTTTTTTTATACCGTATCTCCAATATGCAAATTTTTCCCCCAAACATAGATATTTCCTTATCCCCAGAAATCTAAGCAGATCCTTTAAAATAAAATAATATTATGTAAAAAAAAATATGCATACATTTACACATTTATTTAATTACATTCATTCGTGTAATATAAGGTGTGTTCATTTGCAGAAAATTATTGCTTATTTTCAATAATTTTTTCTAGTAACGCAACGGGAAAATGTAATCAATAGGAATCGAGAATGAAATACATATCTTGTGCAATATTTGATTCCAGAATTTATTATTTTTCATAGGGAACTTGTCCTAGGATTGTAATAAGTTATTTTAACGTGGCCTGCAAATGAATTAAATAATTCATCCTTTAAAATAAAAATTAGTTGGCGACATAAAGGCAGATAAAAAAAATTTGTTGAAAATTTCTAATAGTTAAATTTTTGCTAGCAAGAATTATTCAACCACCTGTTTAATGTTGTTGTTTACAAAACAAAAATAATTTTCATAATTTTTAAATAAAAAGTTCAATTTTATTATGAAAGTTGTTTTTGGGAATACTATTATTTATGAAAAGATTTTGTTTGTTGTGCTTAATTCCCTTTTTAAATAATTGATAAAAAATACTGAAATTTATTGTTGGAGAACTACAATTAATGTTGGGAGAATTCCAAATAATTGTAGCGGGAAATGTAAGAAAAGATAAACTCATGACTGATTTATTGTTTGGTATTTTGTTTAAGCTTTGATGTCGTTGCAAACAAGACTTTTTGAGTGTTTGTAGGTAATTCTCATTCCCTCTGTAGTTTTGTTTGCTGATAGCTTTGGCTTTTCTAAAATTATTTAGGAGAACGTTTCCTGATGATCTGGCCTAAGCAACCAGTGAAATGCGCATAGGAACAGCTTATCCTCCAACAATAAATTTCAGTATATTTTATCAATTATTAAAAAAGGGAATTAAGCACAACAAACAAAATCTTTCCATAAAAAGTTCAACAATAAAATAAAATTGAATCTGGGAATTTTAGTTCTCATGTTGAGAACCATTTTTTACTATTAATTTTCATATTAATTCGAATGTGTATTCTATGTCAAACTACAATTTATAAAGTTTTCATACTTTAATAGACTTATTCCTTCAATATTTTCCAGGAATATATTCTATGCACTATCAGTGTTTTTGTTTTGTATATTTCTGTTACGAGGCTCACTTTAGCTAGCAATGAAGTTAATTGTACAGAAAATGTATACAACTATTAGATACCAGCAGAATGTAATGCATTTTCTGGCCCGCTACGGCCTTCTTCAGCATTATTTGTATCTTATAATTGGATAGTGCTTGTTGTAAGTTTTATGTATTTATCTTAATTACACTACGTGACAGTTTTTTGACCAAATGAATCCGATATCTAATCTTAATGTAAAATCCGCTGAATCCGAATATGAATTCAGAATTGTCAAAAGTAGAACAGTTTTCGAGATATTCCGAAAACCCTTTTTTTGTGTTTTTAAACAAGATGATGTCAATTAAATGCAAATATTTTCAAAAACGTAAGACGGATTATGTATGTTTTTAGTTTCTATCAAAGACAATAAAATTACTAAAATAGCCACAGGTCGCTTGTAAACATTGGCCAAGAAATGACAGAGTTACAGTGGACAAAATTTGAAAATTTATGAAAAATTTTATGATTTTTTGCAATTTTGTTCTTTTGAAGTTATTTTTTTTTTTTAACCAAACAAATTAAAAGTTTAATGTTTTATTACATGGGACATTAGTTTATTTTGATACGAACATTTTGCGCCCAACGAGACTAATTTCTGTGCAAAAGTAACAAAGCTACAGAAGATTTAGTGAATTATCCCACCTTTCGCTTTTTATCGAATCAAAAACGCAAAGGAAGTAAAAAAAGCTTATGTTAATAAAAATAATGGGCGAGAAAATATTTCTATGAATGGAAAAGGGTAAAAAGCTCCATTCATTAAAGATTTTTGACGACACTACCTTTTTTGCTGACATTGTTTTACAATTGCAAACTATTTCGTAAACGTTTTGATTTTTTCGTAACGTAGAATTCGATCTAACAAGAACAAAATGCAGGGATTTTTAATTCTAAGATCAAGAAGAAAAGTCATATTATGTTTTGAAATCAACTAAGAGATTTAAAAGAGTTCGAAAATGATTAAATCGAGAAATTCGCGACAAAACTCCTTTTTAGCTACTTTGTAGAACTGTTTGAATATATGATTCGCATTTGTAAGTCAATTTGGCTTGGAAATTTTGCGATTTTCCAAAATTAGTTTACAACGGAAACGAAAATATAAGTAATGTATCTGTACTGAAATTCCGTAACTTTTTAACGACAAAAATTTGTCGTTAAGTAGTCAAAATTTGTTAGTAGACGGTAATTTTCATTAAGATCTATTCTGCAGTGACATTTTAACAATTTTTGTCGGTAAATGATATCTGAAGCTAACAACAAAAAAAAGTTGTTATTAAAAAGTAACGATAATAAATGTATTGTTAACTGTTTAAATATATATAGTAAAGAAGCCAATTTTTAATACAAGAATGTAAGAAAGAAAATGTGCATAACGTGGCTAAAGCAACTGTGCGAATACATTTATATCGTTTATGTTAAAGCAAAGTGCGAAACTGATTGCACATTCCGTACGGAATCAATGTTTTTTTATTTTGTTTTTTCTTAAATGCATTTGAGGGACTCTTCGTTAATTTTTGACAGTAGCTTAATATGTTCTGGTTAGGCCTTTAAATCCCATTATTACCTTGCCAAAAAATCTTATTAAAAAGAAAAACTTTTTTTTTAAAAAAATAATTTTGAAGAATACAAAATAAAATCATAAAATATGCATGTATAATAAAAAAAAAAATTAGCACTCTTATTGCATTATCTTATTACTTTTTTAAATTTCGGAATTCGAACACATGGTTCTATCAACAAAAATTATTTCTTACTGAACCACAAAGCTCTAATTGATATTTAGAACGAACCATGTTGTCACAAATTCATGTATCTCATCGTTGAGCAACAGAGTTCTATCGGATTTTTGAGACTCAATTTGTTCAAAAACTAATAAAGTAGCATGGATATTTCTAAATGATAATAATATCTCAGGACTATATTGAAATAATTCAAAAACTGTTTTACGTTAATTGGATGCGGACTAAGTAAAGCGATTAACAATATTCAACCATAGTTTTCTCAAAAGTACTGTTTGTGTAAACAGCCTTGTTGTCCTAAGGTCGCGATATATAGTTGCTAATACATTCTGTTTTATAACTTCCTCCAGTCTATTTGGCACTCACTAACATTTTCGTTACAACTATCCCAATATTTTGCCATTCTTCGACCATTGTCTGCGTTGGGTCGTTCTTTTCCGTTATTGCTCGCTTAAACACTCTCCTATCTAACTCTTCCCATAAATGCTCGATCGAATTAAGGTCTGGGGATTGTGGTGGATGTGGTAGAACGTTAGTAAATTGCTTCTGGTTAGTATCGTGTTCGAAAGTGAACGATGATGGTAAATTCAAATTTCCGCCACTATTTTTCAGGGTTTCTTTTAAAATATTCACATACATATTTTGTTTTGTCAATGAACAACAGCTTGCCCAACCCTGAAGCGGAAATACGGCACCACACAATCACCCCTCCACCACCACCATGTCTCACATTCTCCGCAAGGTTTCGTTTTCTAGTTCAATATCAGGCTTTGTCCACCATCAGATCGAAAGATTTAAATTTGCTTTCATCCGAGAACAGCACTTGGTCCCAAAAATAGTTTTGGCTTACGCAAACAATTTTTGAATACGCTTAACGCTTCTTTTGGTTGACTTACGAAATTAAAAGTTACTTCTTGCAACAAGACAATTGTAGTTCGCCTCATTTCGTGCTCATTACCCCGTAATCAAAGATAACACACAGATATGTCACGAGACGAAAGATTTTTTGTCTCTTTCTTAGAAAGCTGCCCTTTTTCATTTCTCTTTGAACCATCTTTTATGCCGCAATACAATGAACATAAATTTATTTAGTTGAGATTTATTTGCAAAACTGTTGTAAAAATCAACTTTTAAGTTTACCGCAACACTAGTAAATAATATTTAAGTAAGTAAATACTCGTAACATTATAAAACAGTCAATACTTTTTTTGCGCTAAATAGCCCGTTTGTTGAACTAATGTTTTTGTTAAACGTGGTTTGTGTTTTGTTATTTTTGTTTTGATCACGCAAATTGTGTTGATTGCATCGGCCTATTTTTACACATTGCCACTTCACTGCCAAAAAAACGCTGCCCTCGCAATTGATTTGGGCTCTTTGCACACGTCACTTTTTACATATCTGTGTGGATTTTTTGTGACCGTAATGGTATAAACGTCTTTGTCAAGCTCTTACTTAATCTCCGCAAGGATTTATGTTAAGGATATTTTTGGACTCACCTTATTGCACATAATTATCTTGTTACATTCACGGCTGCTTAAAGATTAAGGGCGAGCTGAATGTTTAGCACTTTTAAATGGTGATGATGCTTTAAAATGCTGCACTGCAAGATGGTCCAAATGGTGTACCAACCACTATCCAGCATTTCGCGAATCTGAGTATAATGCATTTGCCTTGATTGTGCAAACTAAGAATCATTTTGCATAGAGATTCTGTGGTTTCCGTCTATTTGTTACCCATTTTGAAAAAAAACCATAAATTTTTAAAAATTTATGGCATTCACACTTGACATGTGAAAACTTCGAAGTTTAGGTAGTCCGTTATTTTATACTATTTCACGACTGATCAGAGCTTACCCACGCTGTGCCAATAATTCTTTCCAGCAACACTGGCTATTTGTTTTGTGTTTTTCTTTTAATATGATAAAATTAATAACAAACTGAATTTTGCGAAATTCATCATTCGATTTTGTAAAAATATTTGTTTATTAAAAATCACTTTAACAATGCTCTTAATTCAAGTTGAAAGTACTTTTCGTGCCAATAATTTAGTCCGTCACGGTATCTAGTTTTGTAGAGCGGTCAAAATTAGTACTCACTTTTCTTGTTACAAAATTTTGTTCGCCAGTGTCATCATTACAAAATCAATCGTTTTAAAATAAGATCACAAAACCACAATTTAAGACAAGAAAATGTCACAAAAAAAAAAATAAAATGGAGAGCAAATTTTTTTTAAAAATAAATCAAATCATAATGATTTTTTTATTTCCAACACATATTGATCTTGTTTTCATAAAATCAATTCTATATGAGGAAATCAATTGTTATAAATCGAAGAGAACACAAATGTTTGATCATTTTTATTTATTTTTAAACCAACAATCTTTCTATATAAAAATTAAAAGTAAATAAATTTAATTTACTGACTGTTCAACGATTTCGAACGTTAACGCTCGCATAGAAAATAACATTTAAAACAACAGCAAATTTTAAAATGTTGTTGCTGTTTTAAATGTAATTTTCTATGCGAAAGTTAACGTACGAAATCGATGAATTGGCAGTTAAAGGTCATTATTGATGGATTAGTTAATAAAATAATTAAAAATTTAGAACAAAATTTAGGATTTCTGGGGTACTTAAAACTTTAATATGGTGACATAAGCGAAAAGTTCTCTGGCAACACCACCGACAGTTAAGAATGAGACAAAAAAAGGGACAAAATATGTTCACAACTATTAAAAGACATCATTTATTTTCGTAAAACGTTAACAATGTTAAGAACCGATAAAAAACAAACATAATTTTTAATAATACCCTACATGGGGCATAAAAACGTTCATGTCATATAATAAATATAAATATAATTAAGAAAATAGGAGCGATTTGTTAATGTACGAACAGAATTGACGCAACGACTTCAGGCAAAAATCCTTAAGCCAATAGTTAAATCGTAAATTGTTTTAATTTTTTTTCTGGTTACAAAATGTATGAAATTTAACGAAAAATCAGAAAATATTCGCTGTTTTTATGCTGTCAATTGACTAAAATCCTTGCAGCCCAATAAAATAATTTACATTTTATTGAGAAACTTAACTTAAGGCTTAAATTCAACAACAAAATGATGTTAGGTTTTATAATATTAACATTTACAGGGTGAACAATAAAAATATATAAATCATTAAAAGTTTGCGTTTGCATTATTAGTTTGAAAACACTGTATATGAAGTGGTGCGAAGTTCCGAGTAGATCTAAGAGGTATATTGAAATTATTTGTATTCAGCAGGGACTCTGAAGAATTAAACCCATTTAATAAATTTACTAAAAAAAGCAACGTTAAGCATGATGCGTCTGCTTTCTAAAGTCGGCAAATTAATTAAAGAGAGTCTTGCAGAATATGGGGTAAGATTCACATTTGCCTTCCATAGTGTATTTCCCAGCCAAAATAAAGGAAACTGTTTTTGAACAGATTCAATGCGCTTCTTGTGATAATCAGCGTAGGGATACCAAATAATAGATCCGTATTCCAGGATAAGCCTCACTAAGGACGTATACAAACGTTTGGTTATTATAGGAGCAGTGAATTATTTAGCCCATCGTTTGATAAAAACCAGCACGCCACGAGCTTTATTTACCATTATGATAATATGTTTGTTTAAGTTTAATTTACAATCAAGGATAAGTCCTAAATCCAGAGACTCCGTCACTAATTTAAGATGACTTCCGCCTAAGGAAAAACGACCATTATCAATCCAATTTCGTGGAAATCGCATATGCTTGCACTTTCTTAAATTAAGGGCCATCAGGTTGATATTGCATCAACTAGAAAGTTTGTTTAAAACATGTTGTAAATTATTATTATGGCTTAGAAAAATCGTTACATCATCAGCATACATTAAAACATTGCAACCTTTTATTACACTCGGTAAATCGTTTATAAAAGTAGAAAATAAAATCGGTCCCAGGTAGCTCCCTTGTGGAACTCCAGATTTCACGATAATATTCTTAGAGCTGACATTATTAAAGATAACACACTGTTTATGACCTGTTAGGTATGACCTGAACCAGTTTATGGTATATGCAGTGCATCCCATAAAATCAAGTTTCAATAAAAGTAAGAAATGGTTAACTTTATCAAATGCCTTACTAAAATTGGTGTATACAACATCAGTTTGTTGTTTAGTATTAAAGCTTTTATTAACCAGGGTTGTCAGTTGTTATTGAGCAGCAATTTCTAAAGTCGTTTTGATGAATGGATAAAAGACAAGATATTTGGTGACGGTTATTGTCTGTGATACATTTTTCTAATAATAATTAGTACATATTAAATTATGGGCTCCCAAATCAATATTGAAATTTTTGTTCCCTGAATGGTGAAAAAAAATATCAAAAAATGACAATACGGAAAATTAAAATCTTTCTTTCACTTTTCCGTTCTACATGTGGTACTAATTGAATTGATCTTGGAAACATAAAATTAATGTTGAGTGAGTGAGAACCTATAAAATTAATATGTAGGAACTATGGATGCCAGTCCCGAAATCCCCGCTGAATCCCAAAAATCCCGGGATTTGAAATTTATAATCCCGGGATTTTCAGGATTAGGTCAATCCCGAAATCGTAAACTAAATTTTTTTGTTAACCTTTTTTTATAATAATAAATTCATCATGACAATCTCCCTTGAGAGGATAGGAAACACAATATTGATCTTTTATATTTATTTGATTAACTCCGTTAAAACTGCCATTGAAAACGAAAGAAAAAAGTTAAGCTTTGTTATTTCTTTTAAGCATATCCAACAATTATAAAGAAATTTTTATGTGAGAATTAATTAAAGAAGAAAATTAATTAAAGAAATAAATGTCTTTTGAAATGCAACTAACAAAAAGAAAACTCAAAAGTTCCGTGTGGTTTTATTATCTATTTGATTCCACTGGTGCACCAAATGCTTACAGGCTTAGGCTTTTTAAAGTGTTTTCCGAGAATGGTCTGGGACCTAAGGTAATTTATGATATCCCGAAAAATCTCGGGATCCCGGGAATTGATTTTTTGAGATCCCGAGTCCCGGAATTGGCAAAAACCAGTCCCGATTGACCTGAGTAGGTATTGTTTTAATAAAACCTAGAAGCATAAACTTTAGCATATAAATATGTCCCCGAAAGAAAAAAGACGCTAATGACGTAGCGGGTTTAATATTAGTTTATTATTTAAGAAATGCATCTTTTAATATGGGCTTCGATCTGTCTCGCAAGTTAAGCTTTGGTATAATCGCAATATAATCTTCGGTATAATTTCTGTTAGCTTAAAGATCTACTTTAACAAATAGATATTTGGAATTATTTCTTTTCATAAGCTACTTTATTATATTCAAAATTTTTTTATTTTTCGAATTTATTCTATGAGTTAAATTTCAGTTATGTATTTTATATTTACAAACTTTCCTAATTTGGATAAATTTGCAAGCTCGCAACACCTGTCTTCTCCCAAAAGGAAGAAGTCTGATTATAAGTCTCCTGCAGTACCTTATATCTCACATTCTTCAACTTCTGCTTCTCTTAACTTAACTGATGACAATCCTCCTGCAACCCCTTTGGCTCTACACTCTAACTCTAACACTCTAGCACATGTTTCGTTAAATTTAACACCTACTGTAACCAATAAGGAAACTCTACCTAATTCGATTTTATCAACGTCCACTGTCCCAACAAAGGTTTCAGATACGAATACAATATCATATTTATCTGTACAAGAAGCAGAACAGCTGGTCATTGGAGTAAGCCAACAGCAACAACATTCTACTATGAATCTTCCTTCAATTAACAATAGTCTTCCTAATAATATCACTGGTAACCCGGTTCAACTTAAAGTTATTGGTCCAAAAAAGACAATATTTGCTGCTCGTTTTGCTTCGGATACAACGTCAGACGCAATAAAACAATATGTTAACTTTAAACTTGGTAAAGAAATTGATATAAGTGTTTTCAAATTCAAGTATTCTGAAAGAAGAAGCAAATCATCTTTTAAAATTATTGTTCCAGAAGAAAATTTTAATACCATTGTCAATGCAAATTTTTGGCCTCCTAACGCTATTATACACGAATATGAATATAGAAATGCTTTTCGTTCTGATATTGCTTACTTACCTTCTCATGATAATATTCCAAAAAACTAAATAATTTGCAGACTGAAAACTTAATAAGTGTTGGGTACCAAAACGTGCGTGGCCTTAACACAAAATTATCCACCCTTTATGCCAATAGCTTTGGGTTTCCCTTTCATATAATTGTTTTTACGGAAACCTGGTTAAATAACAGAAAAAATATATACAATTATGAAATTTTATGCCCGAGATACCAGATTTTTAGATTTGATAGGATACATAAATCTGGTGGCGGTGTTCTTATCGCAGTGCTTGATTATTTTCCTTGTGAATATATAAACCTTACATCTAGTGATGATACTGAATTTGTTGCCGTTAAAATTAAGCTGTATTCGACTTATCTTTACATTTCCTGTTCCTATATACCTCCAAACTCGCCAGCTGAAATTTACAATAACCACATTTCTGCAATTAAACTTGTTCTTGGTCAGTCTAAACCTTCTGATTTGTTTATTGCCCTTGGTGACTTCAACCTTCCAAACATAGTATGGAGTAATCCTGTAGAAATAAACTATTTAATTCCATTACAATTAAATGAATTTATTCAGTCACTGCTGTCATGTGGACTTTCTCAGATAAACTACGTCTCCAACGCATTTGGGAAACTTCTTGATCTTGCTTTTGTTAACCAGCCATCAGACATACATGTGAGGAACACGCTACCTATTTCTCAACCTGAAGATTGTTACCATCCTACAATACAGCTAGATATTTGCCTTTCTACAAAAATCTTTCCCCAGGAATTAAGAGAAAATTTAAATAATTTGGTATTCTGTTTCTCCCGTACGGACTACACAAAATTTAATAGTTTATTATCGAAAGTCGATTGGGATACTCTTATTTCAGGAGATAATCTGGATAATGTCGTATCAAATTTGTATGCTGTATTGCATCACTGCATGTTGGAAGCTGTTCCCAAACAAATTATTCGCAGTAATAAAGGCCCTCCCTGGAATAATCGTTATTTATCTAAATTGAAAAATAGAAAAACCAAACTTTTTAAAAGATATAGGCTATCCGGCTCATCTGTTGATTTCACGAATTATTGCATTATACGATCTAATTACAACACGGCTAGCCAACTAGCGTATAAAAGCTATTTAAATCGAATGAAAATTAAAATGAAAACCAACCCCAGATCGTTCTACAATTTTATCAACAGTAAGCGTCGTGCAAGTGCGTATCCTAATTATTTGAAATTTGGATCTCGGAGTGCTGAAGATGATGTTTCTATTAGCAACTTATTTGCTGATTTTTTTGCAACCACGTATTCAAAAAAGTCATTTGATAGTCAAACTTCTTATCCCTATAGCATACCTCATTCTACAGGTATCAACTTTTCATTTATTGACACTGAAACAGTGCTATTAAATTTAAAGTCTCTGCGGTGTTCTCTTAATCCTGGCCCGGATGGTGTACCTAATTGTATTTTAAAAAATTGTGCAGAATCCTTATATGTTCCTCTTACAATTATCTTCAATAAATCTATTGAACTTGGTTACTTACCACCTGAATGGAAAAAATCTTATATTACTCCGTTGTTTAAAAGTGGAAGTAAACTGGAAATATCGAATTATAGAGGAATTGCAAAGCTGAATGCGATTCCCAAACTTTTAGAAAAAATATTAACTGATAGTTTATATCATCAAATCTCTTCCCTTTTATCACCTTGTCAACATGGTTTCAGGAAATCACGTTCCACTGCTACTAACATTTTACAATTAACAACTATTGTAAATGAAGGTTTTGTTAATAATAAACAAACAGACGTTATTTACACGGATTTTAGCAAAGCATTTGATAAAGTTAACCACGATATTTTACTTTACAAGTTATCACGTATGGGATTTAGCAACAACGCAATACAATGGCTTAAATCATATCTTTTAGATAGAACCCAACAAGTAAAATTTAAAAATGCTACATCAAAATTCATCGATGTTCTCTCGGGTGTGCCTCAAGGAAGTCATCTTGGTCCTGTTTTATTTACATTATTTATTAACGATCTGCCATCGGTTGTTCAGCACTCTAACATACTCATGTATGCTGATGATGTTAAAATTTTTCATTCTTTTAACGATATTATTGATCAATCTATTTTGCGGTCTGACATTGAACTTTTCTCTCAATGGTGTAATTACAACTTATTGGATTTAAATATAAAAAAATGTAAACACATGTCATTTTTCCGCTCATTTAAACTTGACACGAGCTATTTTCTAAATGGAACATTACTGGATAAAGTTCACACTATTGGTGATCTCGGTATTTTATTGGATCACAAACTAAAATACTGTGATCACATTTCATTAATGGTCAATAAAGCTAATGGAGTTCTTGGTTTTTTGAAACGTTGGTCAAAAGAATTTTCTGATCCATATGTAACTAAACACTTATATACGTCTCTGGTTCGCCCTATCCTGGAATATGGATCAATTGTGTGGGATCCATACTTTAATATATATATCAACAGCATTGAATCTGTACAGAAACAGTTCCTTTTATTTTGTTTAAGAGGTCTTGGATGGAATTCGCTTGCACTACCTTCATATGAAAGCAGACTTGGTCTTATTAAGTTACCGACGTTAAAAAGCCGAAGAACAATGCTTAGTATTTCGTTTTTAATGGGTCTAATACGCGGTGATGTCGATTCCGGTTACTTGTTAAGCAAAATTAACTTTAATGTTCCAGTGAGACCTACACGAAATTTTCAGCCGTTAAATTTAACGTATTACCGTTCTGTGTACGCTAACAACGACTCCTTTCGTCAAATTTGCTTGAAATTTAATAATCTATATAACCTAATTGACTTTTCTGATAGTAATGATGCCTTAAAAAGAAAAATTATTGTTTATTTAAATTCAAATTAGTTAATATCATTATTCTATATTTATTATATGTACTATAATTTAAGCACTTATGTCTGTAAGGATTTTTAATCTATAGACTGGAAAATTAAATTAAATAAATAAATAAATAAATAAAGCTTTTTGTAATAGTTCTATTCCTTAAAATTTTTTTTTTTTTTTTTTAGGAATGACTTAATTCACTACCAGACTATTATCTTGAATGTTCTTGTTACATATTTTACCTTAGCTATCCATTGGATAGCAATGAAGTATATTGTATGTACAGAAAACTCATAGAATAAAATCGAAAAATAAAAAAATGTTGAATCTAAAATATCTACTTAACAAAAATCAGATGTTCTTCAAAAGAAGGAAAATTGAAGGCACATATGCGATTCAACATGTACTTTCGGGTCACCATTTTTTCTTAATTTTTTAATTTTAAACAAATAAGGCGATTATCCGAGGCTATAATTTAGATCATTCTAGCCCAACGTATTAAACTTTATAACAATATTATATTGCATTTTCAAGTAGTTAGCTCCCTTTCCGAGGGTAGCTATTTTTATTTTTGCTTGTTTCTTTTTTTTGTTTACCTGTCGTGCATTTTGTCAAATTAACATTGAAAAACCAATACTGTTGGACTTTCTATTTAGATACTCGTGATTTCTCCTTTCTCACAAGACTCCCACTATCTGTTAAGTATTCATATATCATTACTTTTGTCCCAACTCTGGTAAAGGAAATGAGTAGTAGGAAATGAGAAAATGAGTGGTTGTCATTATACGATTAAAGTATTCGAAGACTTTTTTAAGCCTAAACTTTTCTTAATAGTTAGATTACCATAGAATATATAAATATATATAAAATATATATTGCGATATCAAAACTGCTTTAGTTTATTGCAAATAATTCTGACTTGAGAACTCTTAAGGTATAAGTACAAAACATGCGTTAATGCGCCAGCATACTGCAGACTTCTGTCAAAAAAAGTTAAGCTAGTGTTTTTTTATAGAAAACGTTACATTGAAAATACGGGGTTGAGGCAGAGAGTTGGTTAGTAGTCTCCTGGCATCACTGGCCAGGACTACAAAAAAGAGCCGAAGTTTAGAATTTTATAACATCCCTACGGGAAAGGTAACGAACACTAAACTTGTCCCGTGACAAGTCACTTTAATATGGCGATGTCCTACGAGGGGTTTAATTGTCACCTTTTTGACACTTTGTAACAGGTCACTGAAATAACCTTCCAATTTCGGTTAAAATAATGCCTGTCGCAGATATTGTCCCAAATGAGCCATGTCAATATGATAGATCCCCTTCATATAAAGTAATAGAACTGGAGAGAATCAGCCACTACCCGCACAAAATCAAGTCACATGAATAGTTTTGTGCCAATTATCTTTCCTCTGGACCAATTACACTCTAATCACATTATCACCAATTAAGTGATAAGTCTTATTTTCACCTTTCACAATTCGTTCCTTTTAATTATACAATTTTGTTCGCCGGTCTCGGGATAAGTGCTTTAAGAGAAATTGATACAAATTTCCCGCAGGGATAGTGTAGCCCATACTGCGATAAGACCTTATATAATAGAGGAAAATTTTAGTAAAATAAGAGTAAACAAAAATGTCTCTTATTAATTCATTTATTAATGACGTGCTTAATTCCCAATTTTTATTTATGACAAAAACACTGAAATTTATTTTTGTGGGAAAACTAGTTTCTATGCGCATTTCGCTGGTTGCTTAGGCCACCTCGTCAGGAAACTTTTTCCAAAGACTTTAGAAAAGCTTAAAATATTATACAAATATATTTCAATTAATAGAATATTTCTAACCCAAAAGAAAACGTTAATATGAAATGTGTTCAACTAAATTCATACGGCACATTATAGTGCATAAAATTAAAATTCAAGCAGGTAATTAAATTTTCAGCATTTTCTATTATTTATTTTATTAATATTTTTTATTTTAATTCTTTTAGTAATACTTTTTTGCAGTTCTTTATTGTTTTTTTTTTTTGACGCAACATCTTCCCAACCTGACCAAAGGGGCTTGTTCTTGCAAGGAGTAGAAATATATTTTTTTTCCTAAAAGCTCTCTCTCTCACTTTACCAAACTTTGAGCACGGGAACATGTTTTGGAAAGATTGGGATCCTGCGGGCTCACAACGTTGAGTACGTGATCAAACCTTTTACCTGAGAGAACGTCGACAGAATAAGAGAACACATGTCTTCATGTTAATCTTAATATTTGATAAGGGGAACGTATTTATGTCAATCTTATAAGATTCAATAATTGACTGACTCTCGTACAGTAAAGTTGCGTCGTTTGTATTCTTTTTTAGATTATTATTTTTTTTTTTTTAATTAATGATTTGCACTTTTTCTATAATAAATTGTACATTTTAATGATAGTGTTTTATTATTATTTTATATCTTTATGTATGTATGGGTCTATTTTTGACAGTTCATCTTATAAGATAGTTGTCATGATATTTTTTATAACAACTGTCTCATTACATTTATTATAATACTAATACTAACACTATTTTAGAGTCCACATATAAAATAATACTCTCTGCGATTGAATTTGAAGTTTGCTGATACAAAAATCTTATATATTAGCTCACGTGGAGACCCCATATAAGCAAAGTATCAAACAATTTAGCTGATAGAAAATGTTTTTATAACAGGCGTTGTGTAACTTGCCATTTTTCGTGCGCTTAAGTTTTTAAATGCACGTACTTGGCGACGAAGAAACGTGTGTTATGTACTGCTACCTTAAGAGATTATTTTTTACAAAAATTTTTCCTAGAGGTGAAAAGAAATTTTGTCCGCACAAAATTTTTTTATGTATAGATGACATCTCTCTTCTTGACAGAAAATATTATTTTTTTACGAACAACTCTCGGTTTTATATATATTAGGGGTAGTCGAAAAAATTAAGGTAACATTTTAGTTTTAGTAAAAAAAAAGGTTTTCTCGAGATATTAAAAATATTTTTATTTTTAGGTTTCGGTTAAAAATTAAAAATTGTGGCTCGGGAGTTTCCCAAAATTCCAAATTACGTTTTTCAGTGAACTGTTGTCAATGGTTGATATCTGCTTGATAATTTCGATTTAAAAAACCCCACAACAAATAGTGTAATGGTGTCAAATCGCACGATCTTGGCGGCCAATTCACAATTCCTCTCCGAAACCACATATTTTCTACGTCTATATCATAAATTTTTCTCCAGAAAAAGCTTCGGATCATGTCCCTGTAGCGATTTCCATTGACCATTGATACCTCGAATTTGGACTCCCGATATTTTGCTTCGACAAATTTGAAATATGCTCCAAACTGAACTGTTCACCCGAAATAAAGCAATTCTGCTAATACATCCCATCATAACTTGAAAACGATTTGTCCAATTTTGATTAAAACACTTTATATACAATTATATACAACAGGTATACAATTTCCTTTAACTCACCAAAAAAAAAAAAATTTTTATATATTCAACTTTTTCGGAGTTATTCAGAAATTAGTTCCGATAAATGCTGTTTTATGCAGAATTAGTACTATTTTTTGTTTTCAAAAATTCTTAAAATTATTATTGGGACAAAAATTTTAAATTGTTATCATTTATCAGATAAATCATGAAAATCTGTGGACAAGTGCTAATTTTATTAATTATTAATAATTATGGGCATGACTAATATTTCGGCCGAAATAAAACGGTTATGACAATCGATTTAATCATTACTTGAGAACGATTTGTCCGATTTGGATAAAATTATCAGCAGAAATCGGAAAAGTCATTCTTAAGTTATGATGAAATGTATTAGCAGAACCAACCGCCTTATTTCGGGCGAAATATTAATCCCGCCCATAAAAAAAAAATTAACCGTGATAGTAAAAAATTGGAAAGTGATTTGTATTCAGCACGCTAAATTAAAATCACATAAAAAGGTGTTTGCTTGTTTTTTGCCGACCAGTGTTATATTGTGGTTGACTGACGAAATTTTTGACTGTCGCTCAAGTTCGATAGTGTACACTCCACTTAGAAATGTTTTTTTTTTTTTAAATATGTGTAGAATTTATACCAATTTTAATTTATTAATGCATTAGTTCGCATTTTATTCAAAGTATCTTGTAGATTTAAGTCGTTTTCACATTTTTAACGGCGATTTTATTTGAACATTAAAGAATTAATTATATAGTGTACTTCTTAATTCACCTCGACCATTTCTAATTCATCCCACCTGCATTTTTTCCATATTCTCTGAAGACGTTCTCATATAAATATGTATATAAACTATGATTTTATTTTTAATACTCCTACTTTATGGTGTAATGCGTTACAGCTCATGCGTAGTTTGTGGCATTTATTAACGTTTTTTGTGGTATTCAAACGATAGTTGCTGCAACTTCTTAATACTAAACCAAAGCAAAAAAAAAAAAAAAAAAAAAAAGATACACGTTATTCTGGATTGTTAAAGATTGCATTTGATTCATTATAAAATGTTATACAATTCTAAGCGAACGCAAAACAAAAAGAGTGAAGATCTAACTAAAGAGTGTTAACAGTAGTAGCCAGTGGCAATAGCGGCGTTTCGGTTCTAGCTAAGGCTTGGCTGAATATTTAAAGTATGTGTTTATGTGTATATGTAAGTTTATTTAATAGTCAGTTCGTCTGTCTTGTCTTGTCTTGGCTTGGCTTGTCATAGCTATAAACTTGTTTAATTGGTAGTAGCAGTTGTTATAAAATCTATAAGTTGTTTTATTCAAACATAAGCACGTATGTATATATGTATGTATGTGTGTTAGTGGTATGTTCATTACTAAGATGGCTTTAATGTCGGTTTTCTGTAGTTGATGATGTTTATGACGGCACGCGTCTTAAGATTTTTCTTTTCTTATACTGTTTTTTTAATACCAATTCGTTGGCTCTTCTAGTACCTTTCCTAGTAGTTGTGGGATTTTTTAATTGATTGCATTATTTTGTTTTTTTATGTTTATACTAATTTTTTTATTCTTTTTTTCTACAGTTAATATCAAGAGTTGTTAGTTTTTAGAAGCGTATTTTCTTTTATAATATTTGAATGCATAAAAAATATTGTTCTACCATAAAAAGATATTCTTTAATCACAATAATAGAATTACCAAGATTGCAAATATGTTTTAATATTATTTACTTTTCTATTTGGGCTTACTCGGTATTATGGTTGGTCTAAAGAGTTAATGAGTACTTAAGTTTTGCGAATAGGAAATAAGATGCTTATTTAAATTTTATTATAAAGTCTAAGATAATTTCTATTTAGCTAATATAAGTAAGATGTTAGACTCATGTTCTAATTATTCTATAGAAATTTTTATTAAATCAATAAATATGCAATCAAGGTTAATTTTTTTTTTACTGAAATAGTTTATAATAAAAAGTTTGTTTCTTAAGTTATTTGATTTGGAAAAATAACTAAAATTAAATATTTACCAAACAGTTATTTAAGAAACAGAAACCGTTATTTAAGAAAATAATTTTTAAACTCAACGAAATGAAATCGCTTTAACCGGAAAACGGTAACTTGCTTAAAACCAAAAATTGCTAACACCGTAAACTAAAAAGTAATTTCATAAAAACTATCATATATCTAAAACAGTTTCAATAATATTAATAAGAAAATAGCTAAAAATTCGAAAAGTCGTTTAAAGTTGAGAATCACTAAATATTATAAACCTGTAATTCGTAAAAAATCGTTAAAAACAGTTATTACAAAAGCACCAATGTGAACCCTAAAAGAAAAAAAGGAAAATAATAAAAAACCACTAAAATTTGCAAAACCGCCAAAGTAAAAATTTAATTATTTCATAAAATTGTTGAAAACTAGTTGAAATTACAATATGTTTAATAATCAAAAAATCGGTAACGAAAAATTTTCTTTAATAAAAAACGCTTAAATAAACTGTTTCCATAATTTTAATGAGAAAATAATTAAAAATCGGAAATTTCGGATAAAGTCGAAAATCGCGAAATATAGTAACTGTAATTCGTAAAAAAAATCGTGAAAAGCAGATATTACAAAAAGAACCAATGTGAAATCCTTAAAGAAAAAAAAGGAAAATAAATTAAAAAAAACGCAAATTAAAAAGTCGCTAAAATTGCAAAAATCGCCAGAGTAAAAAATTTAATTATTTCATAAGATTTTTGAAAACTAATTAAAATAAAAATATGTTAATAAAATAACAATATAAGCTCTAATATGTTAAATTATCCAAAAATTGGTAAGAAGTTGTGTTGTCAAATGGCAACGCAACTGAAAAGAAATTATATAACTTAAGGCATCTTTTGTCAGTTGTCATTTTTGACAAATCGGCAACCAAAAAAATCTCAGCATAAAATTAAAATAAGTAAATTTAAAAGAAAGAAATACGATAAGATCCGTACATATTGCTTTTCGATAACCAAGAAGAAAAAGAAATGAAAGTAGCATCTGTTGGGTGACACTTGCAATTGTTCTCAAAGATGCTGCGTCTTATTTAGTAGAGAGACTTAGCCGTCAGAAAAATATCTCCTCAATTCCATTTGTCGGACTAGTAAGTCAAATTATTGACCCGAGGTAATTTCATCCATTTTGCTAACCAAAATAAGAAATATGGGCATTTCCAGCAAAAAGTCTACTTTTTGTAACGTAACGCCAGCAAGTAATTAAAATTGTTTCTCAAAAACATTTTATATGTATAATTTACTTTTTAATATTTCGGTGTAAAGCGCAACTAAGTCTATATCTAGTAACAAAAAGAGATAACATTTTAACAACATGGGCCTAAAATACCAGCTTATTTGCTTGCTGGCGTTACGTTACACAAAGTAGACTTTTCGCTGGATCCAAAATTAAACAAAATAACGTCTTAATTTTTAGCTTTTGACGCCTTTGTGCTTATAAACTAAAACTTTACGGTTGCCTAAATATTTATTATTTTGCAACAGAAATCGGCACCAGTTGCCATAGGCAACAAATTTTTGGCAACTGGCAACCATACATAACGATCCAAAAATGTTTTAATTTTAAATATAATGAACTGAACAATCTTCTTAAAGCATTCAAATTATATAGTCTTTAGTTTAAAAGTGTATATTATATAATAGAGAATTTATTTTATAACTCATCAAAAACACTTTTTTTTAATTCCTAAATTTTTGTCCATTCCTTAAAGTTTAGCCAACCCAACTCATATAACAAAAAAACACTCCACTCCAGTTACGAAACATTCAGGAAATGTGCGTCAACAAATTTAACCATAAATTTTCTACGCACTTCCTTTACATGAAACATTTACTGAAGCGTATAAAATTCCTGTTTTTTTTATATATTTTGCTATTTAAACTAAATTGTTGCAAAGACCTTGTACAATGCATAAAAAAAAGTTAAAGTATTTAAAAAAATTTTTAAATTTTACTGATTTCCTCAAAGTCAAACTTGCAGAAAAAAAAAGAAACAAAACTTGCTTTGCAAATATTTTCCTTGTGTGGAAAGTATTTTTAATTTCTTTTCTTTTTTTATCATTAACATATATATGTTGAAAAAAGTTTTTTTCTCTTTTTATAAATCCTGATAATAACTAAAATGGCTTAAAGCATTAACAAATATGCCATTATATGATACGGGAATTTCTATTTTTTATTATTAGTTTTTGTGTTTTTTTTTCATTAAAACTATTTACGTTCACATGCGGCTGGACCAGCTTAAAAATAGTTGTTTTTGTTAAGATGACATTAAGATGGCATTTTTGCAATAATTATTTGTAAAGTTGAGCCATGAAAAGCAGACAAGTTTTTCTGTTCAGTATAGAAAAATTATATTGTGGGAATTTAAATTTATTCTAGAAATGTGTAAAAGTTAAAAAAAAAACAAATTGCATAAGAAATCTCTTTTTGTCTGAAATGAGTGAAGCATTTGGGAGTTGATTTCAATTGTATTTTAAATAATTTTGCGCAAAATTTAGGTTATTTTTGCTGATATAATTGACCACCGATATTTGTAACCGTACAGGTGAAGATATTAACAAGATATCCATAATCATACAGGAAGAGACATATCCACGGCACCACCTACTATCGAAGAAGTAAAAATAACAGCTGCTAAGACTAAGAACAGTAAACTGCTAGTCCTGACATAACTCCACCCGTCTTTTAATAAAAAAAATCCAGCCCTTATAACATATATCCAGCCCTTACCGCAAAAAAAGCTTATGCGATTAAAACACAATTTTACAGGCATAGTATACAACTAGTATGCCGACTCTTTGACAGGTACATAACTCAACTGTCAGTGGTACATTATATGTTTGTATTAGTAAGATTTTTTCAAATGTTTTGGTCATGGTGCAATTACTAGAAGGTGGCAGCACTACGGCATCTGGCTATTTTTTGCTTGAACTGTGGTGAGAACTACAGTCTGTCATTTTGCTTTGTTTATGTTTACTTTATTGAGAAAATTTATTTTGCTTTAAAAAAAATAATCATTTTTGTGCGGTTTTTAAATGAAAATTGTGTTTAAAAGTTAAAATAATTGCAAAAAATAAATCGTAATTGGGTTTTATATGTGCGTCTTTAGTTGTGCTAATGTATTTTCTTTTATATAATAAATAAAAACAAAAATAATTTTATCTGTGAACACGTTGTGCGTACGTTTTAAAAATCTGTTAATGTTTGATATGCACTTGTACGGCTGTTTCTTTAAACCTCCAAAGGACTTGCAGTGAAGAAAAAGTGAAAAAATAATTGGTTTTAATTCATGTAACATTAAAATTTTAATTATGAATTTTTTAGTATTTTTTTTCATAATATTTTTGTTTTATTTGTTGCAGATTAGCGTTGCCATTGAAAATTTACTATTTGACCAAACTTTTTTACCAAAATCCTTCGGAACCGAACAATTTTATTATCTTATAGGGCATTTACATTACATCGAAATCTAGTAGATTTCATTTGAAATCTTCCTCCAAATCTAGTTCGTTTACATTATACTTGTTTGACATTAGCGAGATTTGGTTTTCACAACAAAAACCGCCGACTGAAAGTTTTTGGTGTAACACATACTTACATATAAAGAAATAGGCATTTAAAAATTTGCATTACATTTTCTTTATAATCAACTTAATATATTTTATCAATATTATTTGTCATTTGCATTTTTTTTACTATTTTACAAAATTTTTGAATTTTTTTTAACAATTTTAACAAGCAGCTATTGTTGTTTTTGTTTTGTTTTTTTGTTAAAATGTCATTTTTTCTTGTGCAGGAAAGTAGTTTTTAGTGCTATATGGGGAAAATCATAGTTGCATCAATAAGTACTACTAGATTTCGAATAGATTTCGTCAAAATCTAGTTACGGAGTAGATTTGGTTATGTACGGGAAATCTAGACAAAAACAACTAGATTTGGCTCGAAATCTCGAAAGTACTAGATTTCGTTGTATTGTAAATTGGCTATTATAAATATTTAAAAATAAATATGTCGTGTCTGTTCAACAATAGTGTATTAACTCAAAATTTACATTTTTTCACTATTTGGAAAAAATTAAAATGCAATCTTAATATCTACTCGCTGTAAAAATATATGAAGTGGCTATTTTGTCTACTTTTCGGTAATGAAACCGTAGTTGATATGCCTTTAATGTAAAATTAAAAATTGTTTTGCTTCCACTAAATATTTTGAGTTAATACAGTATTGTTAAACAAGTGCGAAATGTAATAAATAACAGAAATAAAACTGTAACTTAAACAAACACTTTTAAAGGAGTCGATATCTGTAATATTTTAATGTATTTACGTTTAAAGAAAAGTCTTGATTTTGCTTGTTTAAGAAGATCAATACAAAATTTCAATAAATGTATCTTTTGAAACTTCTAAAACGTCGTGTGAATTAGAATTTTTCATATAAGTACATCTTACATATAATAATATTACTCACAATAAGGCCTTAAATTTGAATGCAAATATGGCCTGTTTCACAAACTTGCTGGCTTTTTCGTTAAATCACAAACTTTACAAAAATATTTTAATGTCTTATTTATTTTGAATTTTCCATTAATACTAACATATCACAAAATTATATCACAAAGTATGCTAAACGTTCAATATTTATCATGTTATCCGCGATCACGATCATGGATCACATAAAATTAGGCTATTCTGCAATATGGATTGCGATCCATCAATACTGCATTACGTCCAAAAAAATCGCGGCACTGGATCGAATTCATAAACATATGTGTTTATTAAACATGTAACAGTTCCCCGTAAGGTTTGGCCGCAAAAGACAAACCATGGCAACGCTGTTGTACATAATTTTTGACAGCATTGGGTTCTTTACACAAACAAATTTCCCTGTTTTTGTTGTATTGTTGTACAACAACACGTAGTGCTGCCACCTTCTAGTAATTTCACCATGGTTTTGGTGTATAAAACTATTTCCACCACTAAACATAGTTGCATAAAATCATATAGAATGTGGCAACAATTTTTTTTCCAAAATAAAATTTTCTTAGTTCAATAAATTTTCAATTTATTGAATGCTGGCTGCATTTATAAACTTTTAAAAGCCATGTTTGCTAAATTTTTATTCTGCAATATCGGATAATATATAAATAATTAATGATTTCAAATATTATTTTTATATCACAAAATGCTACTCTGCTGGCTTTAATAATATTAACAACAGAAAAAATTTAGTGTCAAAAAAATTTATTTAAAAATTTTTAGTTTGTGAAAAATAAAAACATTTTGCAAACGCAAATTAGCAAAATGTATTGAAAAAAATTATTAATTATGTGTTTAAGTCATAAAATTAAACATGAAGTGTTATATTGTGAAAAATTTTAAATTGAAAAATTTCAAATTTTATTTTGTTTTTATTGTTCTTATGTGTGTTGAATTCACACAGAACCTATATGTGCGATGAGAGTTATAAAAAAAAGAGAACGTTCTCACCAGTCGGCATACTAGTTCTATACTATGTATACAACTATAATGCCGACTCTTTGACAGGTACATAACTCAATTGTCAGTGGAACCTAATTTATGTTTGTATTAGTAAGATTTTTTTTAAATGTATTGGTGTATAAAACTATTTCCACCACTAAACATAGTTGCATAAAATCGTATAGAATGGGGCAAAAAAAAATTTTTCCACAATAAAATTTTATTAGTTCAATAAATTTTCAATTTATTAAATGCTGGCTGCATTTATAAACTTTTAAAAACAATGTTTGCAAAATTTTTATTCCGCAATATCGGAAAATATTTAAATAATAAATGATTTCAAATATTATTTTCATACCACAAAATGCTACTCTGCTGGCTTTAATAATATTAACAACAGAAAAAAATTAATGTCAAATAAATTTGAAATCATGAAGAAAATTTGAATGGAAATCGAAATATTGATTAATAAATTTTTTTTAAATAAGTTAATAACAAAAGTTACCTAAAGCTTAAAAATATATATTAAAATATAATAATTAATAAATTATTTCTTAGAAAAAGCACGAAAATTGAAAATGATGTCGCTTAAGCTATTTTTGCGGTAAGGGAGGGCTCCATATATGGACACCAGGCTTAAGAAGCGTATATATCCAGAAAATTCCCTACCGAATGGAAAAAAAAGCCGTAATAATACTACCAAAATAGTGCTATCCGAATAAAGGAGGGCATAACTCTTTCCAAAAAGTTTCTTTGGAAAAACGAGTGGTCTTAGACCGAACCGGGCACGTGCAGACCAAATCAAGACTTTGCGCAATCATCAGATTACGACTTACTACTCTTCGTAAATTTTGTGGACTTTCAAAATACATTTATTGCCATCAGGAGAAAGGCAATATAGTCCCCACTGGGACATATTGGTATTCAAGACCTTTATCAAATCCCTCATAAACGTAATATACCAACACGATCCATGTTAAGCTTGTTTTTAAGCCAAATAAAGCAAGACTTGATATCAATAACGGCATGAGACAGGGATATACACTATCACTTGTTATTTAACAGACGAACACTGAAATATCCAGCGGAATCCAATGGCGCCTGAACAAAAAAATGCATAAACTTTACATATGCCTTATTTTACATTCACTAACATCATCCAACAAAAACGTGAAGCTGCATGAGTTTAACATGCGGGTCGGGCTTAGAATTGACATCACTTAAGTCATGCCAATTAAGGCCCAACCATAATATGCATAAGTTAGCTTAAAGTACTGTCAAAAATTTACAAAAAGTCTGTCAAATGCATAAGAAAATTAAAAGGGACTTTAAGGTGGCCATAATGTACTTACATAAACTTAAGATCCATGTTGCATATTTGTGCAATATTTTGCTTTCTTGCGAGTACTTCAAATAAAGAAGCACCAAAAATTACAGCCCTGTATTTGTTTATCTTATGTTTTATTTAATTTGCCAGCAACGATATAAAAAGAAAAAAATTGGTAATTGTACATACATACTTATTAATAAAAAATGGATACAAAATTTAAATATGTAAAATTCCTCTTTTTCTATCAGCCATGTCACAGACTACAATTCCGTTCGGAATGATTCCGTTCGGAATGATTCCGTTCGGAATTAAAGAAAACATATTTGTTATTTGATAGTTTTTTTGCCTCTAAGGTACAGAAAACTCCTATTCCGTTCATGAAAACAAATATGGTTTTATTCCGCAAAGTTTTTTCGTAATTTTCTGAAGCACCAAAATACGGAATGAATTCCGTTTCCGAACGGAATTGTACTCTGTGACATGGCTGTATATTCTTGTTTTTCTTTGTCCATTTCAATTTATTTTATTTTTTGTAACAACGCGCAAACAGCTAATTCCGTACGGAATGTGCGTTCAGTTTGGCACTTTGCTTAAGCAAATGACATTTGACGAAACTTAACGAAAAGTTTCATTAAGAACATTATAGTTGGCCACATATGTTTTATATGTATTCGCACAGTTGCTTAAGTTGACTTAAGCTGCCTAATGCATATTATGGTTGGGCCTTTAGAGTCGTCCCTGCAGACACAATTCCACAACTCTTAAATGGCATTGCAAAGATGGCGTCGCAAATTAAATTGTAGCTAACATAATAAGCCGTGTTCGTATTGGCTTTACCACCCTGATCAAAATCTGGAATTCTACTAAAATTTCTAAGCGGCACAAAATTGTCATCTTCCATTTTAGCGAATAGTCAGTCCTTCTCCATGGATGTGAAACGTGGGACGTCATAAGTCTTTAACATTGCAACAATAAGGTTTGTAAAAAAATGTCTGCAAACACAGTAAAAATTAAAAAATTGTCTCTAATTACCAAATTCATAGAATCAAGCAAACAATTTATTGATAAGGTTGTAGTAATACCAAAAAAAGATAAAGATACAAGTGTACCAAAAAACTTAGGAGCTATTAGTTTGCTTCTAAACATTAGCAAAATTTTTGAAATTTGTGTAAATAACAATATTTAGTCAATTCACAAGGTATCCTAACATGTCATATTGTCAAAATGTCCTAATATTTCACAATGGTTTAAAAATATTGTTGTACGGCTCAGCCGCTCAGCGCTGGACTTTTCTGATTAATTACGACAGCACAATAAACACAGCAAGCAACGTTCTATTTATTTAAGACACTTTTTGTTAACAAACCAACAACAATATTTTTAAACCATTGTGAAATATTAGGACATTTTGACAATATGACATGTTAGGATACCTTGTGAATTGACTAATTGTAAATATATGTAAAGAAGAGAATCTTTTTTCTGATAAACAGTTTGGATTCAAACACAAGCACTCTACAATTCACGCTGTACACACTTTAGTTTCTAACATACATTGGAACTTAAATAAAAATTTTGCAACCGGCGCATGTTTAATTGATCTTGAAAAGGCTTTTGATAATGTATGGATCTTTGGTCTAATTTTTAAACTAATGACATATAACTTCCCATTTTATTTATTGTGTTTAATATATAATATGTTAAACAACAAAACATTTAAAGTCTGTAATGGAAAATTTGCTAGCACAAAACAATTTATTGCAGTTAATGGTCTACAACAGGGCACTGTAAATGCACCAATTCTTTTTAATTTATATATATATGAACTTTTAAGCAAGGTCGAGAATATCATTGGGTTCGCTGATGATATAATAATATATCACGCGGATGACAAAATAGAAAAAATTAATGATAAACTGCAAAAATATTTTTATATTGTAGAAAAATACACTATAAATTGGCAAATGAAAATCAATGTTAATAAATGCGAAACTATACCTTTTCGCTCCCCTGTGGGAAAATGCAACAGCAATATAAAACGCAAATGGAAATCATTTAATGTGAAATCAATGGACAATATTAGCATCCCAAACAGGGAAGTTGTTAAATATCTATTTATTAATTTAGACAAGTTCTTATATTTTAATGAACACATCAAACTCCAAATTTCAAAAGCTCGTAACGCATTCTTTATGTATAAAAAAACTATTCTTTTCCAAATACATAACATCAAAAGTTAAGATAATGATGTATCAGTCCTTAATAAGGCTAATCATAATATATGGTTGCCAAATTTGGTTTAACCTATCCCCATCTTACATGGAAAAATTAAGACTTTTCGAAAGAAAATGTTTAAGATCTTGCACATCATTATTCAGATCTTCAAATACTAATTACAAAAAATATATTGATAATAAAAGGCTGTATAATGAAGCTAAAATTAGTAGAATAGATAATTTTATTATACATCTCATAAGAAATCATATTCTCAAATGCAATGGATGTAGCGAAAACAACTTTATTCTAGCTCCTTATCACGTTAATGACGAATATATAGCTCAAATCCTGCCAAAAGGTTTTGTACCTTCAGAAGCATTTATTTTTCTAGACAAAAATGGATTTATCCAAAATGAGACAGGCATACCTATATTTATCATATCTATAGAAGAGCCAGCAATAAATCGATAACAAGCAATCAACTAACTAATACTAATGATAGATTTGATACAAGTATTTATCAATTCGATAAAAACATACAAAGCAACAAAAACAAGAAAAAATATTGGTGGTTAAACAACTAATATTTATTTTTTTATTACCTGACCTTGCCTCTTTTTTCGAAAAACTAAAGTGAGATTTTTTCCTTTTTTACTCGCATTTAAAAATAAAATATTAAATTATTTTAACAACTAAAATATAACAACTTATTTCAAATAAAAAATTACAAAAAAAGTATTTACATATAATAAGTAGAATATGTACTTGAGAGCCCGTTAGTAGGGACAGTGTAGAAAACAATTTATAATTACTATTTGTTTATTTATAGTTAAAATTATTGTTAAAAAAAAAAAAAAAAAAAAAAAAAACAATTTATTGATTTTCCACCTATTACCAAAATTATAATATTGATTACTAAAAATTGTTTAAATTTAAAATTTTGTACATATTTTTTTCAATAAATGATATTTTTAATTTTAATTTAAAAAAATATCAAAAAACTTTGCCGTTTCAAACAATGTGTTAATTGATTTCATTAAATATAGCTCAGCTTTTGACAATATCCCAACAACAATTCTACAAGTTTAAATTATTTTATTTTAAACGAAAAAAGTCCATTAAGAGTTTTTGTTATTTCATTAAAATTTTAATTCAAAATTTATTTTAAAACAACTAACATGTTAATTAAATCGAAATTAAATTTTTGATTTTCTTTCAACTAAAAAAATAATTCATTCTATTATCACATTAATTAAATTGAAATACTTTTTAAACAATTTGTTTAATTGATAAAACAAAACTAATCATATTTTCTTCTACAAAATAAACATAATATGTTGGCCTGGCTGCACTTGCTAAATTTGTGGCGTCAAAAAATACGCCCTCGGAAATGGACGTGCATTGGCCATACACTGCGTAAAGATATGTATATCTAACATAGTAAATGCCAGTTTACAGTGGAATCCTCATGGGAGAAGTAATGTGGAAGAAACAACATGGAAAGATCGTCAGAAGTGGAGCATCGACAATGAGGACTTACGTGATCGCAAATTCGTTATATGGCACAAGACAGAATTTGCTAAAAAAAAAAGACCTTCGTGAACACTTTCCCCAAACTTTAAACGATTTTATAGCTAGAAGCGGCTTCTCCGGAGTAGCACTCCTTGAAATGTGCTAACTAAATAAAAATCAAAAATTTTTATTTAGAAATTGTAGGACCTCTACTATTTATATGTATTGTAAAACTGATTGAATCGGTTTATTTGGGGAACTTAAAAGTTTCAGCTAATTTGATATTTTTTGATGAGTCGCCATTCATCATGAATAGACCCAGAGTAACCTCAGGTTTTAAGTACTGGCTCGGCAGGCTTCCAATCTTTTACCAAAATTCTCAATCACATTTTTCAATAAACTGTTGGCCATAGTTGATATCTGCTCGATAATGTTGTTTTTAAGCTCTTGAACTTTTGTGAGATTACTGCTGTAAGCTTTCGATTTAAAAAACCCCACAAAAAATAGTCTAAAGCTGTCAAATCGCACTATTTTGCTGGCCAATTCACTCCTCCTCTACGAGAAATAATGTGATTTTCAAACTTTTCTTTCTAAAGATCCATTGCTTCTCTAGCCGTGTGGCAAGTGACACCATCCGGTGAAACCACATTTTCTCTACGTCTGAATCATTTTTTCCACCACAAAAAGCTTCGGATCATCTCCCTGTAGCGATTTCCATTGATAATTGATACTTAAAATTTGGACACCCTTTTGTAAAAAAGGGTTTTATCAATAAACAGAATTGCCGCGTTCATAGCGATATTAATAATAATCCAGAAGACATTGTCGAAACAACATTACATCCAGAAAAAATCACTGTTGGAGTCTGTTTAATTATTAGAAATCATACAGACAACGATGATCACAACGTTACAGTCAACGTTGAGCGGTATAGACATACTTACTGAGATTTTCGTGACTCTATTGGAAGACATTAGTTTTACACTTATGTGCTTAAAGCAGGATGGTGTCACATGTTACACAGCGTATGATACAATGTTTGGCAAAATAATAATTCCACGTAATGGACCTGTTAACTGCCTAGTCATTCATGTGGTTAAACGTCATTTAATTATTTCTGCGAAATTGATATATTATTGTCGAAATACAGTCATGTATGCGCAGCTGCGGCGCCCTCATGTCCGAAATCATAATTTAACGTTAGTGACATAAAATTATCTGTTTAGTAAAGCTAATTGCATAGATGTAAAAAAGAGTTTCTCTATTTAATGTCAATTCTCTGCCTCTTAAAAAAACACCCAATATATTTATATTCAAAAAGCGGGCCAATTAAAATTAAAAAAAATACCAACTTAAAAAACACACATATATGACAATTTTACATTATGTCTGGTGAATATTGCTACATTAAGAAACTCAAATAACTTTTTTTCAGTGTATGGAATTAATTTTTCTTTTATACATGTTAATGCTCATTCAATTTTATTAAATATAGCTTAATTAGTTTTAAAAATAATGGAATTTAAATGCCCCCCTGCTCGTTGATGCATGTGCGGCATCTTACCAAAAAGTTGTTTATTACTGCTTGGAGAGTTGAGAAAGGAACAGCCGCAATTGTTTATCGAATGGATTGCTTTAGTTCATTCAGTCATAGAGAAATCTTATTAATAATAAATTTTGTATTTCTGGATATCAGCTTAAATATAAATATAGACTTAAGCACTTTTTCATTATTGCCACCGATATAATGTTTTCTATATATTTTCTAAATTGCAACCATAACAAGTATTTCCAACTTAGTGTTCAAACAGAACTGCGTCGAGACCACACTTTCAATACAATTTGATATAAAAATTTGTCGTAGAAAGCAGTCGTGAAATAAAATCCATTTTAGAATCTGGGGATCTCAAAAATATACAAACAAACAAAATTGTGTTAGTGCATAGAAAATATTCCTGAAAAATATTTAAGGTATAAGACTAATAAAGTATAAAAGCTGTTTAAATTGTAATTTGACTTAGAATACACATTCGAAAATTTATAATAATATCTATTTTATTTTGAAAACGTTTTCTAATGCTCTCACAAATAGACACATAGGCCCCTATTCTGTGTTACATTCGACTATCGAACGTTAATTTGGTATTATGAGTTGGCAGCACTGTTGAAAATTTCGTTGTCCATCGAATTTTTCAACGAAAACGGTGTCAACAATTAAAAAAAATTGTTGAACATGTAAGTTTTTGTTAATTTTTTAGCTTTGGTGTGCAAATTCCACATTCTTAATTAATTTTTTTTATTTTATGCAAGTCTCAAGTCGACAGTAGTAAGCAGCAGTTGGAAAAGCTTGTTTCCCTGTTGGAACAAAATACTTTGTTGGCAAAAAGAATTTTTACAAGAGTTCAGGCTACAGGTACAGGCCAGTTCCTGTAAGCGTTCATCTTCATCAGATGAATCATCGTACCATAATTCCGTCTTAGTCATGATTTGTATTAGTTTTATTTTTTAAATTTGTTAACAAAAATTGTTTATTTAAAGTGACAGCTGATAGAAAATGTACTACTGTGAATAAACTAAATCACGATAGTACTTTTTATCGAAAGTGTGCCATAATATCAAATGAAAATTCGTTCGATCAACTAATTCGACTGCTGTCGAAAATCGAATTAAGTTCATAATAGGCACCTTATTCTCTTAACAGTGCTGCCATACTTTCGTTAATTTTCGTACATTTTGTAAGCAAAGAAAAATTAGAATAAAAGAAAAAGAAAGAAATGAGAGAGAATTTAAAGTTACTGCCGACGATTTAACTGTGGGCTTTACGATTTTTGACTGAAGGTGAAGACTCAATTCTGTTTGAACCCTTATTCATAAAAAATATTAAAATGTTCAATATTTATTGTTGACCTGTGTCGATTATCTTAAGCCAAACAAATAAACAACAACAAAAATATTAAAATTTTATTTCATTAATTTAATGACTATTCCAAATATGATTGGAAAATATATTTCTACCTCATTTAACGAGCAGTATAAGCGTAGACTTTAAGTCCGTTGCAGTAAAACAGACAGAATTAAACCCCTAGCCCTTACTCTCATAGACTAGCTCAGATACCCACTAGCAACATGTGCCATTATTCTACTTTCAATTACACGGTTTCTTTTACATTGACACATCTAAGTTTCCCAAGTCTCATCAAAGATAAAGAGCGTATTTTTTAGAAAAAAAAAGATATTATTTTTTATATTTAATAATTTTGATTTTAAACTTTAAGTGGCTCTATAGAAAATTAGCATTTTTTAGAATAATGACACTTTTCAAGTAAATGAGCGCTATAATATTCAAGTTTCAAATCTTATTCCAATTGGCTTTGAAAAAATTTTTTTTAGAAATTATTTACATAAAAAGTCCTGATTTCATACAGACCATATTGCAAAAATTTGTTATAACAAAAAGTACCTTATAATGTTTCTCCCGATTTTGTGTATGAAAAGAAAGTACGCATTCAATTGAAAGGATATCAAGTTTGTGTCTTAAATCTTTCGATTTATTGGCAGATTTTTATTTATTTATGTTTTATAGTTAACAATCATCTGCACAATACGAGCGGAAGAAAGTAAGAGAGCGAAAGCGAGAAAGAGACAGAGGAGAACAAGATCAGGCTTTCTTAATAAAAGGTTTGCTGTTTAAGTCTTTTGTTTTAAATCACTTTTATGGCACAAAAAGTTGAATGTCTTCGGTGCTATTGTTTTTTAAACAGTTTACAGTTTAAAATTTTCTTGTGTATGTATGTGTCGTTTTTTCTTATTATGAATGAATTGTAACAATAAATATTTAAAATTATTTAATTCCTTTATATACTAGACAACTACTGTTTTTTTTTTTGTATTTTAAATTTGTTTTCCATTTTTTAGAGTAGATAAACAATTTCCCTCGTACTTGATTAGTCTGCAGCGTTTTTTGTTTGTTTTTCGAATTGTATACAATAGATTATGGACTAATAAAAAAAATATATATATATGTACATAAAATCATAAAAAAAAATGTTATCAACTTGTATAAATAAAATGAATAATAGAAAAAACAGCCATAAAATACACCTTGTCTAGCACTGCCTCAACTTAATGTTGTTGTTGTTGTGGCTTTGCAGCTTGTAATGTTGCATCCACAAAATAAAACCTAGCGAAAGAAAAGAAAATAGAAAACATTCGTATATAAATACGAAAAAAAAACAAATAAAATACAAATAAAACAAACAAATTTTTCACAGGAAAAAATTGTTGACGAAAAAAGAAAGTTTAATTCAATGTTGTTGTTGACTTTTCCACATTTTTGTTTGTTGACGTTGCTGCCGCTGCTGTTAAGGCTGCTACTGGCTGGCAGTTTGACTGCCTGACTGGTAAACGCAATTAGGGAAATGTTGGTATTTAGATTTTAATGCTGCGAACACAATTGCAACAAGTGCAAGTACACGTTCACTTCTTTACAATTCAGTTTTAATCAAATACAATACACAACACATAATCAACGATACAAATGTCTGAACAAAAATACAATAGCTACAATTGTTTTCTACTTGATTTGATGCATTTTGATATGATTTTAATTTGTTATTTTTTTCTACCGACTTTTTTTTAATGTCACTTCTACGTTGGCTCAGTCTTAATAGAGAAATCTACAGAGATTTATTAAGGCGATAAAATAAACTACGTGTAGGAAAAAAATATGTTTATATTTAATTCAAAGTTTAAAATTTAATGTAAATCACTTTGAGACGCGTAACTGAAAAAGACCTGTGATCCTTACGACTATAAAAATGGTAAAAATGTGTTTCGGTAAAATTTTTTAGACACGGCATTCCGGGGAAGAGAAAAAAATTAATTATGGAATAAATTTCTGCAATAGATAGATATAAGTGAATCTCTAAGATATAGATATTGTCTAAACACGCAGAGAAAAAACATGCTTAAATATGGTCACCTCCAACAAAACTATTTTTAGACAAAGTTTTAAACATATTGGGGGGATTCACAAGGTGTGCTATCAAGTCATATCGTCATAATGTCCTAAATAATATTTTACAATTGTTATAAAAAAAAAATATTGTTGTGTTTCAAACAACATAAAAAAATATTTTTTTTTAAACAATTGTAAAATATTATTTAGGACATTATGACGATATGACTTGATAGCACACCTTGTGAATCCCCCCATTATGTTTAAATTTAACCATATTATTGTCACCGACAACTATATTATTGTTTAATTAGTCCACCATCAAGAAGCCACAATTATATTGTGGTTGGCTCTTAACATGTTTTGGTTTAATATGACAATAATTTGTTTTTAAATTACCAATAGTATTTTCCTCTTCACCAAGAGCAACATGCTAGGGTTGAAAACCACCGATGCTATAATAAGTGGTAAGCATATTTAAGTTATTATTGACCAAAACAACCATAATATGTTTGTGCCTTCTTGTTGGAGGACACATTTAACCATAATATGGCTGTCCGTGATAATAATATGGTTAAATTAACCATAATATGTTTACAATTTTCTTTAAAAATAGATTTGTTGAAGGTGACCATATTTAAACATAGTTTTTCTCTGGGTGTATATAATATAATTAAATAGTGAAATTTATTTCAACTCTTCTCTCTCTCACTATTTCGGTCTGTCAATCTGCAGCAATTTTACAGAGCTTTTTACCAAGCAGACGCAGAAAGAATCTGAATTTGTTACAGAAGTAGTAGGTAATTTAATGACACTTTTTAATAAATATACCAATAAATTCAGAGTTAAAGAGCAGCATAACATTCTTTACACTTAAATTTTACGGACCTAAACGCAAATTATTTAGAAACTAGAGAATTATAATTTTGAAAGACTTAAGAACTGGGGTTGACATGAAGGTACAAATCCTATACAAAAAAGCTAATAAGAAGTATAAAATAGGTCAGCAGTCATTGTTATTTTAGAACAAATTGAATGGATTGACCAAAATGTTGGCTAATTATCTCATAAATTTAATGGAATTTAATGTTTAAAAAAATTTCTGGCATATGTTCTCTGCGCCTTATGGACGCCATCCTGTCTTTACAATTTTCATTACTTTTTCGGACATACCCTCGAATTTTGGCTCCGAAATGATCTATCGTTGCTGGTTTACCAGTATAGACGAGATATTAACATACTCCCACAAAAAGTAGTCCAAAGGTGTCAATTCACACGAACGAGGTGGCCAACTCACAGGTCCATTTATTGAGATAATTTGGTCACCAAACGTTTGGATCAAAAAAGTGATGGTTTCACGTGCTGCATGTTGCGCCATCTTGTTGGAACCATTTCTCTTCCAAATCATTTGGAAGGAATATTAGAAACATTAGGAATATAAAAATCACAAACTATAGCGAACGATAACGCCAATTCACGATAATGTTGGCACCGGTTTCGGATTTAAAGACAAATGGTCTCAAGAGTCTCTTGAGGATTGTGCTCTCTCCAAAAATGAAAATGCTGCTTGTTAAGCCAGAATGGAGCCACACCGCTGAAAATGATTTGACGATTACAATCTGGTTCAACTTCCAATTGATTCTCAGCCCATTCACCGCACACACGACGCAATTTATGGTCCGCTGGCTTAAATTCTTGCACCAGCTGGATCTGATATGGCTGTAGGCCAAAATCATTCCTAAAATGTTCCAAGTAGTGGGCAGGCAAAGACCGAGTTGCTTTGAATGACGTCGGAGTAAATGTTCGTACAGTGCGGGCTGGATTTGGATGAATAATATCCAAAATATCAAATTCGGTAATGAATCGATACATAGTATTGCTAATTCGCTGCTCAGATGGGTGATAATAAGTACCGCAAACGAAGTGCTCTATAAATTGGGTGAACAGAGTGCGAGTTATTGAAATAAATGTGCACGATTTGTAAACGTTGGTCTGGTGTTGGTCTTGCATGCTGATTTGCCAATCTGTACTGAAAAAAAGCCAAACACACTTTTTTAGTATGACAGCTAGTTTTTCCATTCTTTTCAGGTAAATATATTTGATATCAAAGACCCATAATCCTTGAAGCGATGTGGCGATTAATTGGTGCCACTTTATAGCAAATTCTAACAAGCGGTAGGGAGAATATAAAGCATGTCCGGAGGCTCCAACCGGCAATCCCGACGCCAGAATCGGATGCGATCGACTACTCACCGGTTCATCTTAAACTCTCATGATTACAGAAACCACAATGAAATCCAAATCAACAATCAGTAGGTCCAGATTAAATATGATGGGTAAATTTATATATTACTGTCAAAGGGACTAAAATATTCTCAGGGTTTTCTTTTTGTGCGCCTCTTAACTTTCGACGAATAGCATTCAAAGTACCAGAATATATTCGTAAAATACATGGCTGATGGGCTTAATATATCAACAAAATCTTGGAACGTCCAATGGGAAATCTTTTTCGTAACTGTAAAGATATAATAGTTCAAGTTTTGTCAAGTTCGTTTGATCCTTTCTACTTAACTGAAGGGTAAATATTTTTCGAAATCGTAAATACCATCGTTAGGGCTTTTAACAGCCATTAGTATTTTTTATTTTCGTGCCAGGAATTTCAATGTGGTATCTCTGATCTAAGAGAATTTTTTTTTTTTTTGTTTTTGCATGATCAGTAAAATCATTATTGTAGCGCAAAATGAATTATAAAGGTGAGCTAAACTCAATGTCAACTCTGAAAAAATTAAATTAGTTTTCATTACTAAACTAGTTCTCGTCGTAGAAAGATTTACAGTGATCAGAGATTATAATTAAAATTTGTTTGGGATGCCAATTATCTTCCAATAAGAACACAATGAGAACAGGTTAAGAAAGGAAGCGATACCTGCGCTCTAAAAAAGAATGCAATATTGGGTGTCGTTTGGTGTAAGGTAAATAAGAACAGATAGATGTAGCAAATGTAAGCCAAGGTCAACTCTTGTGTCTCACTTGGTATCAAACAACATTCCGGACTTCTAACTAATATTTCATCACAATGACGGCATGTGTTTTGGTATGGTAAAATTGAGGTCGTTAGATCAACCGAGAAATTTTAATAAAATTTCTATACACCGTCAATATGTGCAGATTTCCTGATTTTTATTGTTCATTTCGAAAGATTACATTCTCTTGCAATCCTAAAAAGGGCTTGTTCTATCTGTGGTTTGATTTTACAAAGCGATCAGAAATGGCAATGGTAACGTTTTTTTATAAAATGCTGCGTTTTTTAAAAAATGTCTTCAAAAAAAGTTTATGAAAAGGTTTGTTATACCCTATAAAAAATATTATACGTGTATGCTCATATTTGTAACGCCAATAGTTCTATTCCAATTGGAGCATGTCCATCCGTCCGACCATGTTAAGCTTGCTATCAGGATGATAGACCCATTTTTTAGCAATAACTCAAAGAAATTTGGCACAAAAACATCATTTGTGGGCTAAAAATAAAGTCTATTCTAAATTGTAAAAATCATTTGAGTATTTCACGTAGGCCACATACAAATTAACCCCGTAGTAGGACTCTACTACTCATAAATCGCATATACGTGTATATGGAAAATGTTTGCGTTAAAATTTACTCAAAAACTCAAACCATTTTACAAAATTGTGTGACGACTTTTTCATAATGCACTCAAGTTTCCACATGACCCAGTTTTAGAAATCAGACTATCTGCCAATATTCTAAAGAAGAGTAAGAAGATTCAGAACAATCAACTTTCATAATATAACAAAGCATCTCAACAAAATATTGTAATGGCAAGTTCGTGCGGGACTAGGACATGAATTTAAACGCCCTTTCAAAATGTAAATTTTACTGACAAAACTCTCCAAAAAATGTTTGAATCGAGATACTGTTTTACAGCCAAAATCGCTCAATGTTACCCAAATCATACTACATTTTTTCGGTTTGGAATAGCAACGACGAGAATTGTAGGTTAATGTAAGAAAAGATAAACTCACTGTTTATTGCTGTTGGTTTTGTGGAAGCTTTGATATTGTTACAAGTAAAACCTGAGTGCTTAAAATTCTTATTCGCCTTTATTATTTGTATAATATTTTTTGCTTTTCTAAAGTCTTTGAAAAAAGATTTCCTGACGATCTGGCCTAAGCAACCAGTGAAATGCGCATATAAATAGCTTTCCCTCAACAATAAATTTCAGTATATTTATCAAAAACATAAATTGGGAATTTAGCACGTCATAAGGGCATCTTTTGAATAATAAATTTTGTATTCCCAAAAATAACGTTTGGAAATAATTTTAATTCAATCAATAAATCAGCAACAATTTAAATCGCTGGAGGGTATCATATGGTCGGGCTTTACCGACTATACTTTCATATTAGTTTCAACTTGCATTATTGTCTCTGCCTTTTAAAGTCATTAAATTAAGATTAAAACTTCTCCTTAATATTTCTAATGTTTTTTTGACATATCATCCCGCCTTAGAACATGTTTTCTCTAATCTTATCTGTTCTTTTAGCATAATCTTGATAAATAAATCAAATGAAACCAAAACTCAACTTTCTCACAAAAATTAATGTTAGAACTAATTGCAACTAACTTGCATACGAGGAATAACAATGACTTTTTGGTTGCCAAGAACAATTGCCACAAACAAATAACATAAGGAAAATGTATATAATCTTTAATATATCATCAACAATGGCAACTGACACTTCCAAATGCTGCTATGATACAATCGTAATAAAAATAATAAAGAGTAAAAAAATGTATAATCGTCTTATGGGCGCAAAAGAAAATAATAGAGATTTTTTTTGTTTGCTATTCATAAGAGGTAACTTGCCATGTTTAATTGTTTACAATGTTGCAGAATTGATGGTTCGGAATATAAAGAAATTTAAAAAGAAGACAAAATACACTGCGGATAAACTGAATAGAAGAAAGGAGTTAACCATTTGCTTGCACATTTAAGAAATTCAACAAAATTTTATTTCAAATAATTTATTGGTCTTCAATAATTTTGGACATATAATCCCGCGAAAGATTTTTGCATTTATAAATCTCTTAGAATATATAATAGCAGCCAGAGAACTAGGCCATAAAGTAGAACCAGATTCCTGGTTGGGGTCATATGCCCGAAATTAAAAAGCCGACTTTTAAATCCCGAACTCAAAATAAGAAATTGCAAAATTAAGAATTTCCAAATCCCAAATTAAAAAATGCCGAATTTTACAATCCTAAATTTTAATATCCCGGATTTCTCCTCTATGGTATTTAAAAATCGTGCGGCTGACCTTCTGCCGCAAGGATTTCTCATCTTTGGTATCATCGGTATTGTTAATTAAAGGATTTCAAAAATCTGTATTATAAAATTCGGGATTTTGAGATACAGAATTCTGAAATTAGAAATTTAAAAAAAAAATTTGTGATATTTTATTGATAATATTCCCCAGGTGTTTGACCTTAACTTTTTGGCATCTGCCATTAGCTTTTCTAGAAATGGTCTGGAGGCGATTAAAACCTGTATGCCCTATTTTGTAAGAGCGTTATATATACTCAATTCTTTTTGCTATCTGGCTTAACCGAGAGGTTAAAGCGTCCAATTTATACCTCCGGCTTATTACATTACCACTTCAAAAGCCCTTGAAAATTGACGATGGACTCTGCGGCAATATATTTACAGTAAAAACTTTAAGCTTATCCTGGATTTAATGTTGACCGATGACAGGCCAGAGTCCAATTTGTTACAAAAGAAGATAGAAATATAAGCCCTGGATTAATGTGAATAACGTGTTGTCTGTGGTTTATACTTAAATCGCAGGCAGACAAATCCTGAAGGTTCAACAATAATCTAGAACAAGTTCAGTCTGCTGACATGATTCTCTGACGGCTTTCGAGCTAATAGTTTAAGTACATGATCCAGGCAATCATGGTCTAGAATTGCTATATGTATGTTGGTGTATGTACATATTGGCGTTAATAGACGCAGACGAGAATTTTAACACATCGGTCGAATAGCTATTGATTTTTATGACATAAGATTCTGCTTTCGATGAATTGCATCCATGTTCCAAAATATTTGTACGCTTCAGTTTTTGAGTATAAAGATTCGCAACTACAGTTTGTGAAATATCTATACATCTATAGCCTTTAAACGGGACAAGCAGAATAAAAATTCTTTTGACTTTTAATAGATCCTTAATCTGCACATATAAATTACTCATGTGATCTTTAGATAAATGATAGAAATTAGGAGAACAGACACGTAAATGACTGTATTACAGAAGCATCACTAATGGATCTTGTTGAATTCCCAAATGGAATTGTTGGGTTTCTACGGAAGCTTTATGGTTCCATTTATCTGGTTAGGGAGGCCAGAAGTGTAGTTTTCTTTTTTTTTTTTTTTTGTTAGGACACGCACTCAGGTTATGACCTCTACTAATGATTGTGTTGGAACTAGGAAAATAAGTTATAGGAAAGAGGATAGAGGGAGTAGTGTTTGTGAACATGCGGCTTGAACTTATTCATGTTGAAAGTGAGAGGGAAGACTTCAGCAAGGATTTTTGTTCCACATACGAACAGTCCGGCCAAAAAACGAACTTTCTCTGTAATGCGTTGTACGATTTACCGGCCAATCGACCACAAAAGGATGGGCTCTTGAGGAAAAACGTGTATTACGAACAATCGTATGGTTTCGGGAACCAGATCCCTAATTTCATCAGAACATAACCCATTGTAGTAACGATAAAATAGGCAAATTCAGTTCACATTGCCACAGTGCGCAAGGGAGTCAACAGAATTGGATACCCTACTGTCACCAACGAGAACCTTCGACCTCTCCTGCACGCGGTCAAGAAGCTCCAAAATAGACTTTGAAGCACCGGCCCATATATGGGAGTTGTATTCCATTCGCGGTCGGATATAGGTGGTATATATAGTAAGGAGATCAGATGGAGTGAAGTATATCTTACACCGTTTTAAAAAACCGAGGCACTCGAATACTTCTTTTGACACCTTAAATAAATATTTTGTCCATCGGACATCACATTGTATCCTCATGCCCAGAACACCAAGAGATTCTGATTCCTCAATGATTATACCACCCATATATACAGATGAGGCTCCTTGATTCGTCGCGCGTTTAAGCGTCAGCACGCAACATTAGATTTTTCGGTCATTTAAATCGACCCTATTCGCGTGACCCCGTTCCGAGACTATATCAAGGTCTCGGTCAAGCGTATCATTCATGTTCTGTCTCATATCAGCAATATCGGATACGCTTGGTCTATAATCAAATGTATACGAATGGCAAAGGTTGCTGTCATCTGCAAAAGAGTAAAGACCGGTTCTATTTCTAACACTTTATATGAATGGGATGAATCACTTTTACATGGGGTTGTCATTGGAGGGGGTCAATTGAAAAGTCACACATTTATTCTCAATGAACGTGTTTAGTGTTAGTTACTACAATGTAGTATTATTTCAATAAAACAAGTCCTGGAACTAAATTTCATCACCAAATTTAAGAAAGAACCGAAAAAATGTGTCACACCACCGGTAAATACTGTACTGTAATTCATTACTCTTTCTGCCTTTTGGTTCTTCATATACCAGTTAAATGATTGGTTCTTCTTTCACTGGCCATGAGTTCCTTCTTTTTGTACTTGTTCTATTTTCACAAATTCCAGGACAAGTATGATCGAACAATTAATAGAAATTTCCCGCATGGTAGTCATTAGTACACGCCTAAAACACCCAAATTGTGCTTCAAGTATAGCTATATAAAAACCGAGTAATTTTTAAACATTTAGGCAATTCACAAAGTGTTATATTGTGTCATATTGGTTGTATTTGTTATAATATTATAAATGTGCCTTTAAAAAAAAATATAGGAAATACAAGCAATACGACAGAATAGAACACTTTGTGAATTGCCTAATTGTATTTAATACAAAACTAAAATTGAAGTTATTGCCTAATAAAAATATGGGGCTAAAACAGTGTTTGAAAATAAACAGAACATTATTAAGTGTACGGCTCACACATCCAGAGAACGATATCTATTTTTCTAGTGTTTGTGTATACGAACACAACCCTTAGTACCGTTCGTAATTATTTTCAAGATAGTAACGAACATTTTATAGTGTTATGTTCTCCGTTAAAAACAGAACAATTGTAGTGGTTCTGTAGACATACATTTGGGTGATTCGCAAGTTGTGCTATCAAGTCATATAGTGATAATGTCCTAAATAATATTTTACAATAGTTAAACAATTTTTGTGTTTCGAACAAAATAAAAATTTTAATGCTGTGTTCATTGATTCGGCATAACTGTACAGTAGAAATTTAAATTATAAGTGGTTGCCCACAGCAGTCATATATATTTCTTGCAATTATTTTAAGACATATGACTTTACAACTTTATGACTACCTTGTGAATCACCCAGTTATATTTAAATGTTCTATAGGGGTTTTTTACATTGATAAAGAAATGAGCAAACAAAAAATCTTAGCAACGACCATAGCATGAATAGCTTTTGTGTGTATTATGCTATTGAGCATATGTTTTGTTTGTGTAAAATTTTTTCGCTGGCTTTTTGTTTTTTTTTTTTTTTGTATATTTATTTGGTTTTTATAAAAAAATGTTTGGTTTTTTTTTACCAGCCAAACGGTTGCTAAGCTAAACTGAAACGAACGAACATTAATGTGCTGAGCCGAACACAACGAATTTTGTGGTTAAAAAAAAAACAGAACGCAATTAAATGTTCTCATCTTTTTGTTGAGTTGGATAAGTACAGTATTATTTTTGTGTTCGAAGGTCACAAACAAGGAAACGTTATTTGTTTTAAATGATTTACTACACAAACACTATTAGCGTTTGTATATTCCACAAATCTAGCGAACCGAATACTAAGAAACGATATTTCTGTGATTTTAATGGCCAACCAGGTATGTCCATTTTACCGATTATGAGATATTGATGCCATATTGCTTAGTTTTAAAAGCTCTTTACAAAAAAGATGGACCAATTGAAATTTTTTAACGTAATTACCAAGTTCAAAAATTTCAATACCAATTAGGGTATTCATTCGGTTAACCGATTATTTACTACCCGATTAACTGATCGGTTAATTTAAAATTGGATTTTTTCGCTTAATTATTAAACCGGTTAATTTCAGTCGATTAACCGATTAACCGACGTAACAAAATTTTTAAATTTTTGTAGTACTAAAACATATTTTTTTGTGTTTTTAATTATTTGCATCGTCTCATATACAAAAGGTATATGTTTAGAAAATATTGTTTCATACAAACAAAGAAGGTGTTCAGTGATCTTCATTTTAAATAGGTGTTTGCTGTCAACAGCTTTTTGTTTTACGTACTTTTTATATGTATGTGTTTAGTTATTTGTTTCTTCTCATATTTTCTCATATCAATCTTTTAACAAAATTAACCGAAACAATTAGAAGAGCTAAAAATTTAAACATGTTAAAACAGGACTCTAATGGCATAATGGAAGATTTAATACGTTTAGAGAAATCCAGGAAAACGACTGACACATTATATACTCTGTATTATGGATTGATTTCGATTTCTCCAACATTATCGATAAGTGAAGTGAAAGAAAAGAAAAGAATCGCTTAAATCCTAAATATTTAAACCAAACTATTTTTCTTAAAGATTATTTTCGAAGGTCTCCTTAAACTATTCAAATAACTAATAAAATTATCTTACAGCTTTTTTTTTAATTACTACATAATATTTATGTATTAATCAAAAAATATGTATTACATATTTATGAATTATTTTTTTGTTTGCTCGTTTTAGTTCAAGAATTGTTATGTTTCAATTGTTATCCCAGCGGGAAAAAGTTGGAGTCGGAATAAATTCTAGAAGGCCTCTGTGCTCATTCTTTTGGATGTACAAGGCCTGCTCGCTCCATTCCATATTTATATTTCTTTTTTACACACATTGTCACTGCTGAGTATGCCCTTCGCTCTCGCTTCTTTGGCAAGTACATAAGAATGGTAACTGGATAGAAAAAAAAAATTCTTTTACTTTTGCTTTGTCAAAAAAAAATGCTGCTCCATCTCTTCTTCCTTCTTATAGAAGCGAGTGTGGAATGTGTATCTTATCTTTATACAAAAGAGATGAGGCCTTCTTTATCAGCTAAATCAGAATGGTCGTTGAATAAAAAAAATTTCTTAGCAGGCCTTCAATAAGACCTGAAGTAAAAGGTCTTCTGAGTTTTCCCGCTGGGAATAATAATAAATAATTTAAGCATTTTTATTTATTGAAATTACTTAATTTATAAAAAAAAACTTTATTGATCGGTTAACTGATCAATTACAATGTTAACCGATTATTTACCGATCAAGCCAAAACCTCGGTTAATTATTTTGAGCGATTAACAAATTAAAGCAAAAGCCAGAATAAATGAATACCCTAACACCTATCCCATAGTTTGATCTCTAATGGTTTTCGGCTGTCCTAAACAATTGATTTTAAGACATACTTGGCTACCCATGAAAACCACAGATTCACCCCCCATATTTATAAAAAAATATTCTACGTTTATACGTTCGTAAAAAATTCGTTTCATAAACCTTTTATTAATCAAAAATATTTTTTATGAATATAGGGGTTAATGTTTATTTTCGAACACTTGTAAAAAATAAATTAGTAAAAATTATTTTCTGACGGAAATATATTTATTTTTTTAATTTAAGTGAATGAATTTCTAAAAGTATATTACAGCTTAGGTGCCCCGATAGGCTAGTTGGTTGTAAGCTACTATTTCAGTCCGGGGTTTGCGGGTTCGATTACCGCCAGAGAATCTGCTATGTTTCACTACATCGGGCTACTGGTCAAAGTTACTATTGGTCGGTTAATAAGGTTAGACTATAATTTATAATTGTATTTGTTACTCTTAAAAAATAAATATTACAGCTTTTCTATATTAGGAGAGCAGAATGTTATCAATATAAGAAGACTGCGCTGTCAGAATGAAAACAAATTTATACAAAATTACAATGAGGTACTTCTAAAATGTTTACGCCATCCGTTGTCAAACTAAGAACAAACGTGGTTAGATTACTTTTAACAGCGGATAGTGTCAGGTTTGATAATTTTCTATCATATTTTTCCCACTGTGCATTGCCTTAGCATAATAGAACCTTAAGCCATTGTTTAATTCAGTTGTTCTTTTTTATATTTTTTTTTTTTTTTTTTTTTTTGTTTTAGTTATTTTTCCTATTTCTTTATTACTTTCAAAACTTTTGTTCTCAGATTTCTAATATGAAGACTCGCTCGTAATAACACATTTCGGATGAAAACTACTACCGCCAGTAATTGCAAAAAAAAATCTTTTCATCTTTTCTTAAAAAAAAATATATATAAAAAATGATTAAGTTAAACATGCATTCTTTTTAAAGAAGAGCACACTTGCATCAAAAATAAAAAAAAAATCTAAAAAAAATGATTTTTAGATTAAGATGGTTTTTTTTCATTTATAAAATAATAATTTTTTAATAATCTTTAATTTCTTTTTAACAATAAAACAAATACGTGTATAAAAATTTGTAAAGATTATTAAAGTTTTTATGTAAGAAGAAATCCTTTTTGCACAAGCACTAATACTGTATGAAATAATAAAGTAATTTTCTCCACATTTTCCACTTATCAAATGTTCTAACAATAAAAATTACACTTTTAGATTATTAATGCAGCAATTATAAATGCATTAGAAAAAACGATAATATACTAAAGTTTTAAAAATTCTTTTATAATTTCAGATTTAACATTTTAGATGTGAAAAGAAAATTATAGACATTTCTTTTGTTCATTTTAAAACTTATTAAGGAGTTAATTGCTTAAGAAATTTATTTTTATAAAAGAATTTTGAATTAAAGAAAAGTTTTAGGTTAAGTGATGTATTTGCTGAAATTTTTATTAAATTTCTCATAAGAATATTTTGTGACACCAAATGAAAATATGCAAGATTGGTCTTTCTAGCAACGATATAGTTCCCATAGAGTTGAAACACATAATAAAATAAAAATGAAGTCTTTATAACAGGGACCGTATATAACAGTTATCCAGAAAATTTAAACTTAAAAAATCTTTATGTTTGGGTCAACGGAGACCCATACTGTCACATACCAATAAATTCGTCTTGGCGAGCTCTTTCAGAATATTTGGTAATCTTAAAAAAACAATCTCAACTCCACAGTTAAGAGCTATTTTTCAACGTAAAAATAAAAATAAAAGACACTTAAACTCAAATCAGATTTATTTTCTGACGGACACTTTTGAAAGTGTCATAGTGTCCGTGGACATTATGACACTTTCAAAAGTGTCATAACGGCCATCGAAGAAATGTCATAGCGTCCGCGGACGTTATGACACTTTGCAAGGTGTCATAATGTCCACAACAAGCAAGAATGTAAACAAATTTGGGATCATAGCCGGCCTTCGGCCGGGCGCAAGGATTTTCTTCTCTATGGTATAACAAATACCGGCTTCGCTAACTAAAGCTTCTCTGCACAGCCGGCCTTCGGCCGGGCGCAAGGATTTTCTCCTCTATGGTATAACAAACACCGGCTTCGCCAAGTAAAGCTTCTAAAATCTGCCTTGTTTCCGAATGAAAGCCGACTATGCAGAGAAGCTTTAGTTAGCGAAGCCGGTATTTGTTATACTATAGAGGAGGAAATCCTTGCGCCCAAAAGTGTTTTCGTTATATATTTAATATTTACTCCCAGAGAAAAAGCAGGAAAACCATTTTTAAAAATTTTTTTACCATATTATGTTTCATCTAAAAAAATCATTGTCACCGACAACCATATTATGGTTAAACTAGTTTCTTTAAAAATAGTTTTGTTGGTTGGGACCATAATGAAACATGTTTCTCTCTGCGTGTATGCAGATAATTTTTTTGTATTGAACTTATTTAGTAATAATGGACCTAATGACACTTTTGAAAGTGTCCTAATGTCCATTTCCAAAGTGTCATAGTGTCAAAAGTGTCATAATGTCCATGGACACTATGACACTTTTTGGGGTGTCATAACGTCCATGGACACTATGACACTGGACGTTATGACATGCCACCAAATAAAACTCTTTTTTTAAGAGTTTATTTCGACCTTTATTTTATATTTTATTTTATAACTGTTATAAAATAACTTTTTTGATATCACTTATAACTGTTACGGTCCCTGCTTTATAACAGTCTAAGTTCTCACAGAACTTAAATAGATTCGCAAATCATCAGGGGTATTTAGTAATTCTAATATACTCTAGTGGAATCAATGTCATAGGCACTGTCGCCAGAACTGCAGATTTCTCTGTATTTTGCTGATTTTTCGTTGCAAAAATGACGAAGTGAGATTAACAGATTTTTGCTGCCAAATTGCAGATTTTTTGAAATTGAAGAATTTGTAAAAAATTTACTTTTATATTGAACTTTGTGACCAACTTTTTAAAAGATTTGATTTTGGAGATTAATTTAAATGTTTAAAAGAAATAAACCCAAATAATTTAGTTAATGTTGAGTTGAACTCAATATTTGAAATTTTTAGACAGTTTCCAAATTTAATATTCGAAGAAGATATGCAAACATTTCACTCTGAGTTTAAATAGCTTAAGCTACTTGATTTCCAAAATTTAATAAGTAAAAACAACAATTTATTACAAGTTTTGACTAAAGAATATTATTCCCAAAATTGTGCCTTTTTATTCAAAAATATTTATTGTGCCACATTTATCAGCGAAGGTGGAACGAATAATTAGCCGAGTAAATATAAATAAAACAGTGCAAAGAAATCGTTCAGATAAAGAATCGCTTGAAGAAATTTTGTGCACAAAAATTTCAAAAATACAAAATAAATAAAATTTTTATCTAAAACATACAAAGCCCAAAACAAACTGTTTAAAAAGGTTTTTCGTGAATTTTTACCTTACTTAGTAATGTTATGTAAAGTCAAAGTATTATAAATATATTAGTGTTATTTATATTTAAGCAGAAATGAAATATGTACCCTAAACTCTTAAGAAAAATTTGTTAAATGAATTTGCCTATAAATATTATATAAATAAATAAAGAATACAACAAACAAAATAAAATTTTACGATAAATGACTTCTAAAATTTACAATAAATCTATAGGCCAAACCACTTGACCGATCATCATGAAATTTTCACAGAATATCACTGTGACGCTGGAAGAGACATTAGACTATATACAGTTGAAATTTGACAAAGGGGCGATGCCACGCCCATACAACCCAAAATTTAAAATCGTTATATCTTAGGCATTTTTTGGCATAGGATGATGATGATATTTAGTACATATGGTGTTAGTATGAATATAAATAAGCTCAATGAAAAAAGAGGTCGGAGCCTCGCCCCTTTATCGAAAAAGTAAAAACCACCATATCTAATAAACTACTAACCGATCGTCATCAAATTTCCACAGTAGGCGACTGCCTTGAGTTACTGAACTTTAAGCTATATAAAGATGTGGTTGGAAAAATGGGCAGTGCCACGCTTATACAACCCAAAACATAAAATCCTCATATCTTAGCCACTATTTGGCGTAGGATGATGATATTTGGTATATATGGTATTGTTATGAATGGAAATACGTTGTATGAAAAAAGTGGGAGGAGCCCTTTATGTCGATTATATATAATTAATTTCTGAGCCGATCGTCATCAAATTCTAACAGTAGGCTGTTGTTATAAATTAATGAGCCCTAGGCTATGTTAAGTTGTGGTTGGACAAAGAGGCGGTGGCACGCCTAATCAACTCAAAATTTAAAATCCTCTTATCTTCGATACTATTTCACGTATGTAGTTGTTGGGATGAATTTAATACTTTTTGTTTCATTTTATAACGATTGGGGTTGCGAAGCACACCGGGTTAAGCTAGAAAATTTATAAAATTATTTTAAATACGACGATATGATACTTGTATGTACAATGAATGTATTTGGATATAAATTTTAATTTTTATGAAAAATTATAAACATGTTTTTATGAATATAACTGTTCTCATTTGTATATATCAACTTTTAATTTTAATGTACTTAAAAATGTTAAATATCAGTTTACTTTAAGTTTGTTGTATGAATTCGAAAAAAATTCAAAATCAAACCCAGAATAGAGTATTTTAATTTCCCATACTTTTTTGCAGATTTTTAAATATTTTTCCAGATTTTCCAAATTTCTTAGCCCAAATTTGCAGATTTATTAGAAAAAATTTCTGGCAACATAGGGCTCGCAAGAGAGAATCCCGAAAGAGATTTTTTCCTGAGATCTGTTAAGACGAAGGAGTGTTGGGTAAATAAGCTTAATTATTAGTCCATCTTTTTATACAAATTTCTGGTTTAGGTTAGGTTCTAAAGGGTCGCAAAAGGGAAAATGTTTTGGAAAAGGTAGTGGAAGATAGATGTCCTAATATAAGCCCTCGTTCCTTGCAAATTGTCTGTCCATTGTCCACCCTATCTAAATATATAAAATACTAAAAATGTTTCTACCTTTGTCCGTTATAGACTCTGAATGTACTCCAAACCGGTTTCGTTAGAAAGGCAATTATGTGAAGATGTTTTTTTTTTCTATATAGTTTTTCAAAACTAGGAGCACGAGGTAAGGTGGGGGGACATTTTAGCATCTGTAAAGCAATGCAATTGATGTCAATCAAATTTTAAGCATATACAGATCCCCATTTAGATAGACACATCAGCTTTGTATTTTTTCCCAAAATATGACTATGAGGGGAGATAGGGGGAAATGTCTGCCTCTCTGAAACTATCAACCCGATTTTAATGAAATTTAAAACAATAGTAGATCCAAATTTATATGGACGCATTAACTATGCTTCTTGTATAAAATAGGACCACGAAGGGTGGCAGGGAGCAATTTCTGCCTCTCTCCTACGAGGAGAGGGAAGCGAAGTAGCACTCACCGGGTATCATATAGTATTATAATGCAACTAAACATATCCTGTAGTTAGAACCGTCTGACAGGCCTACGGTTATCGCTAAATTAGCTACCAGACCCCTAGCCTCTATATACCATCAACATAAGGCAATGACAGATAATATTCTCAATAGTCTTAAGTTTAACCACATCCTCGAATAATCTACAGAAGTCCGTGATGTATTTTATAAACATACACCTGATACCACAATGTCTCATTATGATACGAATTGTGATCATCAGGCTGTTTCCGAAGCAAGTGTTGTAACAGATGTGACCAAGATAATTTTACATGACTTCTTAGATCATGTCGAAACCTCTGCACAGAGAGAACAGTCGGCTGAACTTTTTACCAAGGCAAAAACTCAAGGTCTGTCTCGCCATTTTTGAAATCATTGTCCCCTTCAATAAGGTTAAAGCTGTTTTCTGATGATCTGGCCAAAGCAGTTAGAGAAATGCCCAAAGAAACAGCTTATCATCCAACAATAAATTTCAGTGTGTTTATCAAGAGTTATAATTCGGAACTAAGCACAACAAACAAAATCTTATTAATGATAAATTTTTAATATTAATAATCTCTTACACTTTAATTTTGCATAATAAAAAATTATTCTACTTGAATTTTATCAATTTTACCTTTAATTCAAATTAAATATTCGTATCGGTATCGGCGATATTTCTTTATGAGTATCGGTATTGGTATTGTATCGGCAAAAAGGCGTATTTGTTACCTCCCTTTAAATTACACAATGACATAAAAGAAAACGAACTTCAGAAATTAGATGTTTTTTTTAGCTAAATGAGGGCTACTGAACACGAATATGGCATTAATTTATTTTTCTTGTATATAAGATGAAAATTATAAGATAAAAACTTCTTGATGTTGCACTCTAAATAATCAACCTTATATACTCTTATTCAGCGCCCGTGGTGGTGAAGGATATAAAAAACGGGCCAAAAATTACTATTGTGTAAAAAAATTTATAAAACTTTTTTTTGGAAAGGCGAACTTTATTGACAACTTTCGATTGTGCCTTTTAACTTGAAAATTTTGGTTGCCTAAATTATCAAATTAAATTTTATTTTGTTTTTTTTTTTTTATTTGAGTATCTTTAAGAAATAAAAATGATCAAAAACTGTGTTGAAATACATCAAATATCGAAAAAACTCAATTATGTAGTTGTAATATTTTCTCTCTTTTAACTCCGTCGTATTTTCCAGGGCTGTGTCCGAAAAAAGTACTAACTCCCACTCCGACTTCGACTCCGACTCCAAACTCTGAAATTTTTTAAGTGCAAAACCGTAACTAACAAAAAATCTTAATTGACTTTTTTCGTTTAAAATAAAAAAATTTAAACATGTAGAATGTTGTTGGAAATTGTCAATATTTATTTAAATAAATTAACACATTCTTTGAAATGGCAAAGTTTTTTGATCATTTTTTTAATTAAAATTAAAAATATCATTTATTATAAAAAATATTCACAATTTTAGAATTGTTAGTAATCAATATAATCATTTTGGTAATATGTGCAAAATCAACAAATTGTTTGCTTGGTCTTATGAATTTGGTATAAATTTGGTGATTGGAGAAATTTAGTAATTTTTTCTGTGCACTCACTTTCGAAAAATTCAAAAGATAAGAAAAATGTTGGAGTCAAATTCTTGTTATCCTAAGCAGTTTGTAATTGAAAAACAGCAAAATCCGATCAGTAGGATCAGAGCTATGAATCAAAATGTAGATCCACCACCCTAAAAATAGACAATTTTTTTACAAAAACTAACATAAACATAAAAGGTGGGTGGCAAAATGCAAGGCATAATATAAGCTTTTGCACAAACGTTGTATATGACTAGAAATCATACTGTACTTCTAACGTCGTAATAAATATTGCGTAGTTTTATTTATAGAACTAGAAATCACACTTTCAAATTTCGTAAAGATCGGTCCATAATTTACCAAAGGCCCCATATACTCGAAAAACATTTTAGTATGTTAAAAATCGTAATAAATAGTTCTATTGTAAAACAATTTGGTACGTCAACGATTTATAGGACTAAAAATCACACTAAGCCGTAGCAGATATAGATATTGTGGTAAAATGTGGTCCAATTTTGATTCATATGGCCACAAATAATATCATGCAATTTTCTGATTATCGGTCCATATTTACCTTAGATCCCACATCAAGCAGCCTTCTGAAAAGCACTTTAAACGCTTTTAATAACAGAAATCGCTCTGCAGTATTACGTGATGATTAGTTTATTATTTCCCCTGAGTCTAATATCTGAAAATCATTTTAGTTTGGCATAAACTGTTACGAATCATGATATTTTATTCAAGTTAGTTCAAATTGCTAGAAATAAAAGCATAACACAGTCTGATTGTAGTCCAAATGGTTTAAACCGGAACCAATTTTTATACTGACGTCCGTTATTATAAAGATTAATTAATAATTTATAGCTCTCATATATTCTTACTGTCGGTGGAGAGTATAAAAGATTCGGCACAGCCGAGTATAGCACTCTAAAGCCTATAGTACACGGCATGTAAAAAGACACATGCGCATGTGGTTCTGACGTAATTTTGACGTCATCACACAACACGCAATGTTTATTGTGGCTTTGCATTGACGTCAAAATTACGTCAGAACCACATGCGCATGTGTCTTTTTACATGCCGTGTACTATAGGCTTAACTTGTTTTTAATGCAGTACCTTTTAAATGGTTAAATATAGTAAGAAAATGATTCTGTAAAAATTTCTAACCGATATTTGAAATATTGCAGCGCCAATTTCGAAAATATTTTATTTTTAAAAATATTAGAAAATTTTTCCAAATTTTTTATGCCGAAAAATGTTGGTGTCGGAGCTCCGGTGCAAAAAACTCAACTCTGACTCTTCAACTCCGACTCCACAGCCCTGGTATTTTCTGTGTTTAATTCTGCCTTTTAAAATAATTGGTATTTTCATATTTTCAATGAAAACAAGTTTAAATTGTATATAAAGTTATTTTAAAGCAAATAAATATTTTAATAAGCCTTTCTTGAACAAGTTTATGTAATAAATATAATATTTATATTAAATTAAGTCCAAAAATATTAAATCCTTGACATAATTAACCCGTTCAAACATGTGCCACAATTTAACATTCAAAGCAATAAAACAGAAACGTTTAATTACACACTTTTTCTATTACGAATTTGTTCATTTAAATTTTTAATGTATTAAATAACAAACGCTTTTTTATTCAATAATGAATATTTTTAAAAGTAGAAAAAATATTTTTTGCAACCAACCTACAAAATAATTTCGTACATTTTTAAAACAACTTGTAAGTGAAGATGTTATTGATGGTTGAAGTACAAGTTGTAGTGTGTGGTTGGTGGTCAAAATTCCAATTATATCATTTTGTTTTTTTTCGGGTATTATTTAGTTATAGAAAGTTGTAGTGATTTGTGAATTTTTTTGAGGGTCCCTCTTTTGTTTGTAGTCGTGCCTTACACAGTACAACACATGATTTGCCAACTCAATTCTGTGAACTGTATGTGAAATTAGACCCAAAAAGAAGAATTTCTGCATCATTCGTTTTGTCTTCTTACCTGCGATTTGAAGTTAGTATCGATTTGAAGTTAGTACTATTTAGGCCCTGTTGTTTGACATAGCTCGACAACCACTAGCGCAATTTAGTTGAAATAAATTTAAAAAAATTAAGAATTACAATTCCCTTAATCTGTTCATATATTGTTTTCCTATACAAGTAACACTTTCGAAGTTAAAAATGAATGTATGAAGGGAGCAAATTATTTTTTGCCTAAAAATTTAAATTTTTTTTTTTAAAAATACATAAAAAATCCAAAATGGAAAAAAGTTTCAAGTCTAGTTATTTTTTCGCAAAGTCACATAACCTATGAGCAAAATGAGACAAAGATCATAAAAATCGATGCACGCGTTTCGCTTTTATTCGCAATTGAGTAAATGTATGAATTTCAAAAATTTGCTCGAGATATGCACAACATTATTTGGAGAAAACATTGACACCTTTTTCATGATTCTGAGAATTAAAAAAAAAGGAATAAACAAAAAGTTATTTGATTTTTATGATTGCGGTAATAAATGTACGTGGACAATTAAACGGAAAGTGGACCTTTTTATTATTTGGGTTTTTCCGGTGGCTACCTATATGATTTTTTTACAGAAATTGCACCCACATTAAAGGGTGGTCATTATTTGGAAAGTTTTGCACAGTTTGAAACGTACAAGTGCTGAATCAGGTATATAGCCAGCCGCCCTTAAAATATGCGCCCATTTATAAGTACCTGGCAGTAAAATATTCAAAAATACGTAGTATTTATAGGTGTGCATTGATCGATTTTTGGCATTCAGCCAGTGCCGACGAACGCGAACAGTAAAAGTGATTTTTCTCCAGTTTTTTAAAAGTGAATAACAACAAAACATAAAATATATCAATATGGAAAACAACAAGTGCCCATATTTGGATGAATATCGTCCGAAAAATACAGAAAAAAGATCGAAAAAATTTGTTTACTGAGCAATTCAAAACCGCGTATTGTAATTATTTCGATGAAGCAGATTTAAGTGGTGCAAATTTTACGCCGAACACAGTGTGCAACAGTTGTTATACTACCCTTCTAAAATGGATTCACGGAAAAAGTATAAAGTTATCTTTTATGAAGCCAGTAATTTGGGTGGAGGACACAACTGGACATGATGAATCCAGGTGCTATGCATGCATAAATTTTCGTCCTGGATTAAACAGACAACAATTGAAAACAAAAGTATACACTGCTGCATTTACTGCCACACTTCCAGTGCAACGCCCTGCTGATACCGATGCACCTAAACCTCCGAGTGCGGATACTGTGTCCCTGCTAGCCGAAACCGTTTTCACCAATCCGACCGATTTGGATGATGCTGATTGGATACCCGATATTGAAAATAGTGCACCACAGCCGCTACCACAAATCGAAATGGATTACATTGTGGCCAAGCTGGGACTATCACAACACGACTCCGAATGGCTGACATCATTTTTGAAGAGAAGAAAACTCACACAGCAAAATGTCAGCGCAACATCATACCGACAACGCCAAGCTGATTTTTAATTGAAAAAATGTTCTAAATTTTGTTTTTATGCATATTATAATTGCGTATTAATTGCATATTATTTTATTTTCATTAAGTTTTTATAAATAAAGTTTTTTTTTGAATGATAATTTTTTAATTTATATTTTTATTTTTATTTTAAGGGTGGTGGCTATAACTGATTTTTGAAATTCATACCTTTACTCAATTGCGAATAAAAGCGAAACGCGTGCATCGATTTTTATGATCTTTGTCTCATTTTGCTCATAGGTTATGTGACTTTGCGAAAAAATAACTAGACTTGAAACTTTTTTCCATTTTGGATTTTTTATGTATTTTTAAAAAAAAAAATTTAAATTTTTAGGCAAAAAATAATTTTTTCCCTTCATACATTCATTTTTAACTTCGAAAGTGTTACTTGTATAGGAAAACAATATATGAACAGATTAAGGGAATTGTAATTCTTAATTTTTTAAAATTTATTTCAACTAAATTGGGCTAGTGGTTGTCGAGCTATGTCAAACAACAGGGCCTAAGACGTGATAAATTCCCCTATACGATAGTACTAACTTCAAATCGATACTTACTTCAAATCGCAGGTAAGAAGACAAAACGAATGATGCAGAAATTCTTCTTTTTGGGTCTAATTTCACATACAGTTCACAGAATTGAGTTGGCAATCAATTAACTGAAAAATGTTGTACTGTGTTATGTTTAATAATTGCAAACATTTATTTGGTTTGAAGAATACCATACATTTTTTTAGGAAAAAATTAATTTAATACTTTATGTTTAATTTAATGCTACATATGCGTAACGTTTGAAGTTCTTTTACCTAAAAATTATAATTGAATAACCTTTACTTTCATTTTTTAAGTGACCCAGATATGTGGTCTTTGGCTTTTTTTCTTTGATGAATATCAAAAACTGGGGAAAAAAACTTTTCTCCAAAGTGTTGATAATCCATGCAAACTTGGTTTCAAAAAAAAAAATATTCAACGGAAGTAACAGGTTGTATATTGTAAAGCAGTGGTTATACTCAGCAAATATTTCATGACCAAAACGTACACCCAGAGAAAAAATATGTTTATAAATGGTCACCTCCAACAAAACTACATTAAAAAAAAAATTAAACATATTATGTTTGATTAAATCATACTTTTGTCACCGACAAACATATTATGGTGAAATTTGTCTTCCATCACGAAGCTACAACCATATTATGGGTGTGGCTCCAAACATCTTTTGGTTAATAATAACAAAAATATGGTTAACACTTATAATAGCATGGTGGGTTTTCTACAATAGCATGTTGCTCTTGGAAAAGAGGAAAATTCTATTGTTAATTTAACAACAAATTATTGTCATATTTAACCAAAACAAGCTTAAAGACAACAATAATATGACTGTGGCTTCTTGATGGAGGACCAATTTAACAATAATATGGTTGTCAGTGACAATAATATGGTTAAATTAAACATAATTTGTTTAAACATTTTCTTTAAAAATAGTTTTGTTGGAGGTGACCATTTTTAAATATGTTTTTTCTCTGCGTGTATCCACTGTTTTTTTTATACACTCCGCCACAAGTGGTAAAAAACTATATCTAAGACCTCATAAAGTAAATATATTTTGGGCCCTTGAGTAGTGTAAGGTCGTTTTAACAATGACCGCCTTTCTGACCGTCTATTGAAAACACACTCACTTTAACAAACAAGAACAATTTTTTTTTCTTTTTAGCAATTCGGGATTCAAATCCAGCAGAATCGGCTCAGTTGGAAAAGAGTAATAATTCCAAATATGAACAAGCATTAACTGCCTGTCTTTCAAATAATAATAAAAAATTTCCTTTGGGAATGTACATTAAAACAACATTAAAAAAATCTCAAATAATTGTTTGATTTCAATATAAATTTCGAAACGAAAGTTTTTCTTTTTAATTTAAAAACATGCAGTAATTAATTTTTTAACGTATTCTAGAAACATATTTTTATTCCAAAAAAAATTTTTTTGACCTTCCCACTTACGGGGACGCTACATATAAAATCATTCGAGAACGCAATAAATAACTAAAAAAAACTTGATAAAATTTGTGTCAAAATGCACCGACTGTCATTAAATTTGGAAAAAAATCGTCAGTCGTACATTTATTACTAAAGAAGGCGATTTTTTTAAGTTCTTCTCAGCCAAGTGAAGATGAAGTCAAATATGGAAGCATCTTGGGCCCTTCGGACATGCCAACAAATAACTACACCAAAATTTAAAATTATGCTGATTATATAGTTTCCTAAGAGCACATGAAAACTGTCATGACGCATCTCGTTACAGGACCATATATTTCAATTAGAAAAAAATAATGGGAGATAAATGTCAAAAAGCAAAAATTTCTTCATATAACAATCACTTTGCGCCGCGAATCATGCCTCCCCATTTAAATCAATAGCCAAATTATAACTCATAACTCGCATGTGAAATATCTTGGGTATACATCTAGATCGGCGCTTAGCGTGGATATGCCATATAAAACTAAAAGCAATTCAAATTAATTGGCTTATTGGAAGTAATTCTGTCCTAAGTCTGGATTTTTAACTTCTAGTTAAATCTAGTGCTACAGCATTCAATTATGGGACAGTGCACAACCTATAATAACGGAAAAATTCAAAGGCGCCATAATAAACTTCTTCGAATAATCACAGCCGCCCCCTTTTATGTTTAAACACTCAAATATTCACAAGGATCTCAATGTGCCATTAGTAAAAACTATGATTATGAAATATGTATTCAGTAAAATATTAGAAAAAGGCGTGAATTACATCCAAATCCACTAGTTCGAAATATATTAAATGATGGCAGCCACACTGGCTTAAGGAGAAGAGATACCGCAGAACTTATCCGAATAGAAGAGCACGAAGCACCTTCATGTGATCAGAAACCGTAATGGGGAAAGTTTTCGTCCGTCACTAGCAGGACATAAAATAAAAAACTAGAATAAGATTTGATTAAATGTTGTTACTTAGTTCATGTATCGCATTTATCCATGAAACGGGTATTTGATGAAAGATCGACACGTAATATTCATTACCCGCTGTAAAAATATCGTGTTATTTTATTTATATATTGGTAATGAAAGGGTTGGTTTAAACATTATTTTTCAATTGCCTTTAATATTAAATTAACAATTGTTTTGATTCTCCTAAAAAAATTTAAATTTTGAGTTAATTAATAAAAATAAAATCTAATAAATAAATAAATATAAATGAAAAAAAATTAATATTTCGCTATTTTAAAAATATATTTTAAGAGCAACGACTCCGTGCAAGTACTCCCAAGTACAATAAGTCCCAAGAAAAAAATTAAATTAGCCCCAAAATTGTTCGTGCAAAAATAGGAGTAATTTCATTATGCTGCAGCATTCTCGGTTTTTTTTAATTTTTTTGGAAATTATTTCATTTTTTTCCCTGGGAGTTATTTCACAATGAAATATTAACCAAATGAAATGAGTCCCAAAAAAATTCAACATCGGAGTTATTTCATTTTATTTTGTTATCCGGTGTTATTTCATTTGCTGTAGGAGTTGTTTCATTTTTTGTTGGAGTTATTTTGTTTTCAATTATTTGAAATTTCTTAAAACTTTTAACAATTTCCATTTGCATTTGTTCGTAAATATTCAAGCATGAAGTAAAACGTAGTTTAAAACATGCATACTTATTTGGGTAGGGGTCATAACCCGAAATTTAAAATCCCGAAATTAAAACCCCGAACTCGAAAATACCGAATTTCGAAAATCTCAAATTTTAAGATCCAGAATCACTTACTTAAACTTCTATGCATTGCAAATCTTCGGCCGGTTGCATTGATTTCCTCCTCTTAGGTATGAATTTGAAATTTTGAAATTCGGGATATTCGAATTCGGGATTTCAAGTTTCTGGTATATGACCCCAACCTAAATAAGTATAAATTATTTTTTTTTTGTTAGGATCAGAACTCAGGGGATGACCCCTAATAATGTATTGCATTGTGTTGGAACTAGGAAAAAAATTATAGGATGCACCGGCCAATCGACCATAAAAGGATGGGCTCGTGAGAAAAAACGTGTGCTACGAACAAACGTACGGGTTTTGGGAACTAGATCCCTAATTTTATCAGAACACATCCCATTGTAGTAACGATAAAACAGGCAAATTCAGCCCACATTGCAACACTGATCAAGGGAGTCAACAGAATTGGATACCCTACTGTCACCAATGAGAACCTTCGACCTCTCCTGCACGCGCTCAAGAAGCTCCAAATAGCACCTGCCCACATATAAGGGATGTATTTCATTCGCGGTCGGATATAGGTGGTGTAAAAAGTAAGGAGATCAGATGGTGTGTAGTATATCTTACACTGTTTTAAAAGCCCGATAAACTTGAATGCTTCTTTCGACACCTTGAATATTTATTTTGCCATCGGACATCTCATTGTATCTTCATGTCCAGCACTTCAGGAGATTCTGATTCCTCAATAACTATTTTTTCTTCAAAACCTGTCTAACTTCGTCAATAACAAACCTGTAAAATATTGCACAATTATTTTTAATGTAACAGCCCGCGCATTGACCTCAAACTTTAACACATAATAATGGTAACATTATTCTTCTCCACTCATTACTTGTACTGTAAAGACTCGACTCCGTCGAGAAAGGAAAAGAGAACCAATTGAATTATTGAAAACCCATATGCAGCTCTACTTACCAGCCCTTTACTTTGATGGTGGCAAAGACAAGACGCTGGATATTAATAAAAAAGGAAACAAAAGATACAGACATTTATTGATTGAGGAACACATATATTTTATTAAAGAGCCATATTCACTTTATCTTGGTTACGCAGTACCGCTAAATGGCACGTCTAAAAGTATTTAAAAATCGATTTTTGACCTGTTTTTGTCACAGACATTAAACATGATAATTTGATGGCTATTGGTTGCGATGATACTGTGTCAACACAGGAAAATTTAGTGGGGTAATTCAACTTCTCAAAAAAAGGCTTCAGCGCCCCTTGCAGTGGGTTATTTGCATGCTTCACTTAAACGAATTACCTCTAAGGCATCTTGTAATTAAACTGGATGGTGCTACCACAGGCCCATCTTCTCATACTGGCCCTATTGGTAGTTTATTAGGGAATTACGAAAATCCAACCGTTAAATATGAAAAAATGTGAACTTTCTCAAGTAAAGAATGAAGATCTAAGTTCAGATCAAAAATACTTGTATGAAATAACAATATCCGTTATTAGTGGACATTGTCCCGATTATTTAGCTAATAGATCCCCAGGGAAAATATCCCACTCACGATGGTTAACAAAAGCAAACAGAATATTGAGGCTCTATATTTCCACACCAAACCCATCAAATAATCTAAAAGTATTAGCTGAATATTGCGTTAAAGTTTACGCTCCAGTCTGGTTCCAAATAAAAACAAATCCAACTTGCAAAGATGGATCTAAAAATGTTTGGAAATTGTTCACAATATCTGTCAGCAGAGTATAAACAAATAATAGACCCCGTAATTCAACGCAACGCCTAGTTTGCCCATCCAGAAAATTTGCCCCTGTCTACGTTGTCGGACGAAAATAAAAAAGTGAGAGAGCTCGCAGCAAAGAGAATTGTAAAAGCTCGAAACTCGTCATATTCTGGAAAGCAACCTCATGTATTTCAAGTACCGAAAATTGATTTTGATTCGAATGACTATACTGGCGTAATCAATTGGCAGCAAACGTTTTTTGATCCTCCAATTCTTCGAAATGTCACTAATGAAGAAATAAACGTATATGTATATTAAAACTTCCATGTCATACGCAAGCTGTGGAACGCACTGTAAAAGTAGTGACAGAAACATACATGTCCTTATGTGATAGGAAATCGAGAGAGGCCTTAATACAAGCCAAACTTGAATCTAGAAAAATTATGGCCAGATTCGAAAGCAAAAGAGATTTTATGGCCAAAAAATAATTAAATTACTTTTAAAGCGTAATTTTGTTGTGAAAATGTATTAATTTTTAATAACAAAATAATAAAATATTTAAAATATTGAAGTTTAAAAGAAAAGTGCTTTTCATGAAAATTGCAGAAACTTTCAGCCGCATGCGCGGGCTAGCGATTGCACTTAATTGAATATTTTTTTTCAAGTATTACCTTTTTAGATCTAAGACAGCAATATATTAGAACTTTATTAATTAACTTTTATTTTTCCCCATACATAAGTGACCCACCCTAGTATAAAAGCTTTTGAGACCAAAAAATAACTAATAAAATTTCGTGTTTTTATTGTTTTATGTTGTATAGGGACCAAAGTTTTATTTTTTTTATGTGGAATTAAAAATGTGTTCAGTTTTAGTTAGTAATAAATAATTTATAGTAAATAAAATATTAATATTTAAAAAATGGCTTTTTTTAAACACTTAATTCTTAGGAGCTCCGGCCCGGGCTCAAGATGTTACTTTTTTTAACTTTTTTTCAGCATTTTTATTTGTTTTAACGTAAGACAACAAAATATTGCTATTAGAATATGATTCGAGAAGTTTTATTTTTTCTCATACATCAGTGACCCACCCTAATACACATAGCCCGTAAAGTCTGCGATAACCTTAATAAAAGTTTAAGTGAAATAAAAACCACACATACGCACTGAGATGAACTGAATTTTATTTTAACATTAATATTTCTTAAAGCCTTTAGTTACAAAAACCAAAAACAAACTCTGCACATCTTTCTCCAATTTTCATATAAGGGAATTTAATAGAGTAAACACATAAATATTGCAACCAAAAAGTCTGCGTTCACTTTGATTATTAATTCGTTACTTTTTAAGAAATTCTTTATCAATTTTTGCTTATAATGATCGCTTGACGACGTTAGTTGTAAATTTTACTTACACGTAAATATAGATTTTGAAATATGGAATCTAAAGATAAAGAAATCAGTGTTTCGGAAAGAGAAATAATAATTAAAATGTGGAAAGAAGGCAACAGCTTCCGAAAAATTTGGTTAAACTATTGGAAGAACATATTCCACCGTCCAACGCGTAATATAAAATTTCAAAAATGCAGGCATTTTAACTTCTAAGCTGCAAACAGGATGCCCGAAAATATTAGAGAATTTTCGTGTTTGTAATTCTCATTCCCTCTGTAGTCTTATTTGTTGATATTTTTGGCTTTTCTAAATTTTTTTGGGAAAAAAGTTTTCTGATGATCTGGCCTAAGCAACCAGTGAAATGCGCATAGAAACAGCTTATCCACCAACAATAAATTTTCAGTTGTTTTATCAAAAATAAAAATAGGGAATTAAGCACAACAAATAAAATCTTTTAATAAATAATTGTATTCCCAGAAACAACTTTGATAATAATATTTAATTTTGATAAACGTTTGCTGGATCAAATAGCATTCAGCAGTTAATTAAATACATACATTCTTTTGCGTTTTTTTACAGAAATAAAAGTTACTAAATCGATAAAAATTGTTAAACAAAAAAGGGAGCAAAAATTCATAAATTTAGTGATACCGCTTTTTTCAGACTTCTTCGTTGAATATTTGTAAAGTGTTAACGTACCTTAAGTTTTTTAGCATCAACCGACCGTCAATACATTATGTTACTTACCTTTTTTTACACAGATATGCATTAATTGAGGCAAAAAGAAAGTGATGAAAGTTTAACAAGTTGGCAACAATTTGACCTTATAATAATTTGTATTATGAGTGTTTTTAAAGTCAGTGAACTACTGGCTATTGGTTGAAGTAAGTGGCAATGCAAATTACTTGGTGCGGTTGCAAACAATTATTTTGCAAAGGTAAATGTGTGAAAGTAAATATGCGTTTAAATGCTACAGAAGAACTGTATATATATAAAAAATCCAAATTTTTTATATATATCATACCTTTAAAAAAAAATTAATAAACAGTTTAAGCCATGTAACATTAGATTCTTTAAAAGAATATGGATTGTATATATATTTTTGGCTGACTTATTTCAGAAAAGTGCCCTCGTCCGTATTACACGTGAACAATATAAATAAAAAACCACTAAAAAATATTAGTATATACTAGGGATATCGAACGGTTATTATTCGACCGGTTTTAACCGGTTATTTTAGCTTTGCTCAAGTCGGTTATTTGAAAATGTCCATTTTTCGAATATCGAATAAGCCGGTTATTTTTGTATAATAAACCGGCTATTTTAATAATGTGTAATTTATATACATTTTCCTTACCCTTGTTGTAGATGTACCCATAATTTAAGTATTTTTCTAATTCTATATTAAGCAAACTTAAACTTTTTATGAGCAATGTCAAAACAAAATGTAACTAAATTAAAAAAACATTTGAACACTGTAAATAAAAACCACTTATGAATTCGTGTGTTCTTGTAAAAAAAACAAAAAACTATTCAAAATACTACAAAAACGTGTGCAGTTAAAAAGGAAATAGTATTTAATTTGTGCGACCGTTTTCTAATTATTAAATATATTTTCATATAGATGTTATCTCTAGAGATATTTCGAACGCGATTAAACAGACAAAGTTAGGCTCTTGAAGTGTCCTAAAGTGATAAGTGGCGAAGGGTTTTCCACGTCACGATTTAATAATCACCTTTAATTAGTCCATATGGTTGACATTAATGTACTCCAAATAAAACTTAACCCCGTTCGAAGTAGGTCTAAAGAGTCGACAAATAATACTTTACTAAAATACGCTGCCAAAAATGAATTATTAGGTGAAATATAAACCCGTTGTGTTGCCGAGGACGGAATGCCCCTTAATGTACTAAAAACTCTTAAATAGTTCCAGCATTTCTTTATGCTTAAAACTACAACATTCCGGCGGAATCAACGATATGGAAATAATTCATCAGTTTTATTTATTAAAACACCAAGAACTAAAAAACAAAATTGAGAAATCAAGCAATTTCATGGAAGGTTTCAAATTGTGGTCGACGGATTGACAAATATTTCGTACAAAAAGCATTTTCATCTTACTTATCGTTTATATAATGCTGAAACAAAACCGCTTGATATATATAATCCAGGCTAACAAGTTTTGTTTGCAACTTTTCAAAAATATGGTTAAAGTCTACTGATGCATATAGAGATGGCTTAATCACCAACAAATTAAAACTCAATTAAAATAAATTTAGGAGAATGTCTCAAATAATAAATTTATTAAATTCCTATAATATTTTATTTGCTCTTGCAAAACGTTTGGCTAGATCAAACATAATTTAATAGTTCTTAAATTACTTTATACAATTATCGTCTTACAAAAACAGATTAGTAAATAAATATAAATTGTTAAAAATGAGGTTAAAGTTTGATCATTTTACTGGTCTCTTTTTTTTCGATTTTATCGTCAAATGTTTGTTAGGTCTGACCATACCTTAAGCTGTATCTATGTATTTTGTAGGTGTTTTTATGTATTCGAATTAAAACCGGGTTTTTTTAAATTAGCAACTATTCGTAATATTCGAAAACCGGCTATTGAAAAAAGTCGAATAATCGATCCCCCTAGTATATACCAGACTTAACGTAAAGTGAGCCGCAAAGTTCTTCTTTCAATGGGATGTTGCGGTTACCTGTTGCTAACGGAATTTCATTCTTTAAGTTAGCCACCATTCTCGCTTTAGTTTTTTGATCTGCATCAACGTCAAATAGAGACAACATACATACTTCATCTGTCAAGTACCATTAATGCTGGCAAAACTTCTGCAAGGTTGTTTTTGATGAATTTTTTCATAAGCTTTCAAAGTCTTCAAAAAACATAGAAATTGGTAAGATGCTTTTACAGCTTAAATACATTTAAGCCAAGGCTTGACGTATGCTGTTGTGATGAAAAGGCAGACATCTAACAAAGCCTCCTTATCTCTACATTTAGACATGTAAACTTTTCTGTGTAGCTTTGAATTTTACTTGTATCGAAATTTTTGCGATTTTCTCGAAAGGAATATCAGGACTGGTAGTTATTTGACGAATTTTTGTCTCAAACGCATATTTTAATACTAATTCGTAGACATGATGGCGACTAGCAAAAATTAGTATATCCCTATTTAACGTTTGCTCCAAAAGTTCACATGCACCATTAATGCGACCTGTATTTGAAGCTGTTGTATCACAACAGAAAATCTGCACTCTTTCTTCAAGATCCCTGTCTAGTATTGCGTTCCACACCGCCTCTTATTGTTCCATTCCTAATTTTGGCATAAGTTTGATAAGTTTGTCATCGAAAAAATAACTATTGGCATACGCTCTTCTTTGAATTTGCGTGTAAATAGGGCTGGTAACATTTGTCCATCCCAGTGGACAGCTACAATTTCCGTTATTTTTTTCTTAACGTTAGTCTTAATAGATTCTGCACGCTTTCTTCCAAGTCTCTGAATTGTGGATTTACTTATAGGAAATTCATCAGTATTGTATCCTAAAGTCTCAATGGTCGCTTCAATTACAAACACAGTATTTCTGTTACTTAAATGGCTTCTATCTAATTTTGCAACAAGTATTGGAGAGATAAAACCGTCCTTTTTTAAAGTTTTACTAACACTGGACAGAGTGCTCTCCGTTAGAATAGGTATACATTCTAATAAATATGATATTTCTGCCTCAGAAAACGAAATTTCTTCAAACTCTTTTTGAGATTATGTTGAAGGAGCTTATGATGAAAGATATTTATCATGTCGCTTTTCCTCTTCTCTGCTGTTGCAAGAAGATTTTATCTTCACTTTTCTTAATTAACTGCATTGCACTGCTTCTGGTATTGAAGTAAAATTACCGTTAGATAGCTAAACAGAATAACCAACTAGCAACAACGCAAACATACTTTCACGATTAAAATAAATAAATAAATGTTTACGAGTTTCAAAATAATCCCTACGTTAGTCTCATACGACTCTTGGCATGCTTTTTGAAAGATTCATTAGATAATCTCTACATACATCATAAACGATTCCCTTTAGCATAAATATAAGCGTATTTTGCTGTGTTATGGAAGAATCGCTCATACGACTCAGCACGTGTAACAGTTTCTCCCGTGCGAGTAATCGTCTACAATTAAACAGTGAGCTCGTCGACGATCAAAAACATTCTTCATGATTCCCAGTAGACTCCTAGACGATTGAAAATGCAAGCTGGGTTAAAATTACACATACATATGTAAATTTTAATTAATTTTATAAACAAAACTCAATAAAAAATGGATCTTCTAACGAAGCATGTTTGTAAGGGAGAAACGTAAAAGTTTCGCTTACCATACCGCTTACGGAAGACATGAATTTTATATTGTGAGCTCCCACTTTGAAGCAATACATTTTTGGCAGAGGAGGCGCTTTATTCAACGCATATAAAAATTGGTGAATGTAACGTTCAGCTTTGCATACTGAATTTGTTATAGTTATTCTTTGAAACCTGCTTCGTAGTAAGGGAATGTCGTGGCTCTTTAAATTTTATATATTTTTTCTTTAATTTATTAAGAATTGGCTCACTTCTTACTGCATCTCTGTATGTCTTATTGCGTAGCGCATAAATGTGCGCTTACTTTTTAAAATGTACCATTAGTGCTTCGCAAAATAAGAAAATTTTTTATTGGGAATAAGCAAAATTTGTTCGCAGTCTTTGCTCTTGTATATTTTATTCATAGCTCGCAAACAACTGGCTACTTGTGATGAAAGTCGGCACGGGTTTCCGTGGTCCTAGGTGCTTAAAAATTTGTTTACAGTCGTTTTGACATCATTCGAAAAAATTATGCATTGGGTATGCATTCATATATATGACTTTTTTTGGGACACTCTACACGAGATGACCTACTTTGAGAAGCTAATGAAAATACAAAATCAAAATTTTATCTAGAATACAAGTCCTTATTGGTCGTCTGAAATTTAATTGCAATCGGACTTAACGTTTAAAAAATTCAGAATTATTTCCATTTTTTCCAAGATATCCCACTGTGTGAAATTGGTTTGCTTAAATTTTTTTTATGAGATGCCTAATTTTTTTATGGAATGCCTATTCAAATTTTAAATTTGTGATGGCTTGTATTACGCATTACAAAATCTATTCAGCTGAAAATTTCAATAAAAAATATTAAGTACACAGAAAAACAAATAAAAATTTATTTAAATTAAAAAATTTGTGATATAAATTAAAAAATTAATTAAATTTGCACCAGTCAACAAATTAATAATAGCAATTATACGTTAAATTCAGTTGATTAAACGTTGATAAAATTTTTAATTAAAACTGATTTTATTTTTGATAAATGCTTTAATTGGTGAAAAATTTGCCAATTTCGCCGATTGTCGTGTTCTTATTGATCCTTGACTTTGGCTGTTTTTTGCTGTTTCTGTTTGGTTGTGGGCTTTGTTGTTTTCTGACATATATAGTGAATCTTCCTGGCCAACTTCATAGGCTCTTTTGTACGATTTGTTAGAATAGAGCAAAAAATTACCATGATAAAGCGCAGTTAGAGGGTGAACATATTCCTTAAAAACTTTTGCCGTACCATTTTCTCCAAAGCTGTGGAACATACCTTATACCTCGGATTAAAAGAACCCATAGTTTCATATACCGATATGCTGCACAAACAGGCCAAAAGGAAGAATCCTCCTATAACCCCCTAAAATAAAATTCCGATGTGATCTTTTAAAACGCCGAAACACGTATATTTTTTGTCTCCTCTACCAGAATTGCTCGTTTGTTCGTAATACACGTTTTCCCTTAAGAGCGCATCCTTTTGTGGTCGATTGGCCGGTGTATCGTACAACGTATTACAGGGAAAATTCGTTTTTTGGCCGGACTGTTCGTATGTGGAACAACATTCCTGCCGAAAACTTCCCTCTCACTTTCAGCATGAATAAGTTCAAGTCGCATGTTCACAAGCACTACTCCCTCTATCCGCCTTCCTATAACTTATTTTCCTAGTTCCAACACAATGCAATGCATTAGTAGGGGTCATAACCTGAGTGATTGTCCTAACAAATAAAAAATTTTACCGTTAGCGAGATTTCTGCGAAACCCCGTTTTTCTTGACTTTAGGTACCTCGGAACTTTTTTTTGGCTCGTGGATCGACGGCGCTTGTTTTAAAGTTGTTAAGAACCACAAAAGGAAGCTTCATGAAAAAATTCAGCTTTCCCTTAATTTTTCCGAAGTTCAATGTTTTTGCTCCCTGGACTATAGCTGTTTGCAAGATAGCAACGAATACTGAACGCAGATAGCAACAAATACTGAACGAATGGTGTGAATGTTTCCTTGTCCTTTCATGAGCCATTACGTTATTTCATTGCTTGATGTATAACGGCATCAGAAAAATATATTGTAAAGAAGGCAATTTAAAAAAAGAAATGATCTTACACAGCAATGCACAGTTTTATTGTTGTCGATAAAAGGCAATGCAAAAGCAATGAAGTTATAAATATACGGCAAAAGTGGATGTATTCCATCTGGTCTCTGATGCGTATATTTTGTTGTTGTTACTTTTAGGTTTTTTTAACCCGCACTGGAGGAAAGGGTTTATACCTATACATTAAGGTTTGTTATTACGATTGTAATTTCTATAATATTTTTTATATTAAAAGAACTTACATTCTGGGTCCTTATGAGTAGCGAAGTTGATTTAACGATGTATGTGTGTATATTGTAATGGGTTTTCTGGAGACCCCAGATATGATGGGGTGTAGGTCTTTAAATGTTTATTTTGTTTAAGCTTACGGGGTGGGTATTTAATAAAATCGGGCTTGTCTCACTTTGCATTCTTACATATCTTTACAATAATTTATTTTCTAACACAATATTGTTTTATTATGAGTACCAACCGACACTTTGTTCCATTTATAGGGTACATGTAACCGTAAATTTTTCTTTAGAATTTCAAATCTTTGAACATTTTATGGAAATTGTTATATTCCAGGAAATTAACATGTTAACTGAAAGGCGCAATGTCTTTCAAACAAAACGTGTGATTTATTTAACCTGTAAAATCTTGTTTTACATTGAAAAAAAGGCTGCAAAACTAACAAAAACAGATTTCTCACATAAACCACAAAACGAAATGTGTCCTTTATTTAAACATAATCGTACAGTACAAATGACGGAAAGCATATGTCAAACGCCACCTTCATGTAAATCGCATATGCCAAAGAAACAGTCAACCTCATGTCTTATGCCTCTTTAACCAAGATTTACTTTGAAAGGTTTTTTTTTTTTTTTTAAAAAATAAACGACGAAAAATTTTACCACACACATAAATACTTTTTAATAAAAAGGCATCTATTGGGTTGGTTGTTTTCTAGCGATATCGATTGAAGTGAAGAAAATCTGTTTGATTTAACAATTTGTCAATTGAATTTTCATCACAGACTATTTCTTGGTTTGTTGTTTGTTTGTTCGTTTGTTAGCACAAACAAACATGCTCCTCGTACCTTTTTTACAATAACCAGCCACTATTATCAGCATCTTTAGTATTGATGGGACTATGAATTAGAAAAGGAAGAGAGACAAGCAATTCGAAATAGAAGTCACAGAAACAGCACACAATCATGACTATTACGGTCTTTAACTTAAAGGCAATCAATTTAATGTCAGTTTAACAGTTTATAGTCAAATGTGTATGTAGAAATGTGTTTAATGTTGCAATACATGGATATGGAAATGTGGCCGTAGTGTTGACAATTAGTTGGTGTTTATAAGCGATTTAGTTTAAGGCTCGATGTTCTTTATATGGAATGAGGAATGTTATTTTCTACATATAGAAGAAACCAATACAGACTACGGTTGAGGTTTGACGATTAAATACTTAAGAGATTTAGACACTGGACGATAAATTGCGGCATTTTGTTGCAAAATCAAAAACATTGATGCATTTGTTCCTCTTATCAAGGAAGTTATTCATTGTCACCATACGGCTCAGAAAAGAAGAGACATGACAATTTAATTTACCACAAATATTATCTTCATAAATCGGTCCATTATTTCACCCAGCCATTAAATTTGTATGGAAATTTTGCGATACTTGAGAATAGATTCCATATGAAGCCCACTGTCGCAAGCGGTGTTGCCAAAACTTAATGAAGGAAAAATGCTAGATTTTTGTGAAAAAATGCTAAAAACTGCCAAAAAAAAATGCTAAAAAATATTTTATGTATAAAAATAAAAAACAAAAAGAATTTATTTGACTTTAATTTAATAATAATTAGCACGGTACAAAATTACATGAATTACGGCCAACTTTACCAAGTTCAGTTAAAACTAACTATGACTTTAACGTTCAGTTAACGATATGTTTTCGACAGTTATAACTGAACTTGGTGAAATTGGTCGTTGGTATTTTATAGTCTTTTACAATTAAATTTGGAAATAAAATGTAAAATAAGTAAGAGATCTTTAATACCCTGAATTCGACTAATTCAGTAGTGGACTTTACATCGGATCTATAAATTATAAGCCAATCTTCATAAAACCTGACCTCACAGTAGTATAATTTGTTGCCTAAATGAAATAAAATATTCTGATTTGCTTCAGAAATATTATTAGGCGGATTAAAGTGATTTTCAGGAGCAGATTTTATGTTGAACCGATCGTAAATTATAGATCGCTCATCAAAATTATTTAAAAAAAAAATTAAATTAAACCGAATCTCTACACAGTTATACAATTTTATGAGAATATAATGCTTTTTTAAATGATTTTAGGAAGTACGCTTTACATGGGGCCTATGGTAAATTATGGACATCTTCATAAAATTTTAGTGCGATTTCCAGTCATATAAAACGAATTTGTCCAACATTTAATGAGAATCCGTACATTCTGTCACCACTATTAATTTTTGTAAATTTTTATAACAAAAATATAAATTTTCTAGGGAGGTTGTTCCACATTTGGGGTCATAACACTTTTTCTACTAAGCCGATTTCCGATAGATTTCAATGCCAATTTGCTAGGGAAACTAGAATGAGTTTAACATAAATATTGTTCTTTTCTATTTAGTATTTCGAAAGTAAGCGTATTTTAAGCAGACGAACAGGCAGGCGGACATGACTAAATCGACTAAGAACTACACTAGAGCCAAGGGTCTAAAATGAATATTAAAAAAGTTTGACAAACTAAGCATACCCTTATTCTTCACTTGTGGTAGAGGGTATTAAAATCACATCATTTTGTAACATTAAAAATAAATCAAAATAGATGCGAAAATTGATCTTTAGTTAGTAAAAAAATAACGCAGCTTTAAAAAATTTTTATTGAATCCCATTTCAAAGTTAACTTGGTTAAAGCAATTAAATTCCATTACGTTCACAATTTATTTTTAAAATATTAAGGCCCCTTTTTAGGACTTACCGATAGCTAAAGATAGGATTTTAAAAACCGTGAATAAAGTATTCAATTATTATAACTTAACATTAATCCAAAGTGAGCAATAATTTAATGGAAGGTTCATCATTCCTGGTGGGTCAAAGTAAAGTTGTAATAATGGAACACTTTTTATACGGCCGATAAAATCCTACCTTTAGCTATCGGTAAGTTATGAAAACGGGGGTAAAAATAATAATATCATTTTATATCTGAAAAAAAACAGTATCAATGTTTATGTACTTATTTGCACATCTAGTAAAATGCTTTAAATTATTGGAAAAAATAAAAATCAAACTTAGACTAAAAAATGCTAAAAAAAAAAGTGCTAAATAATTTTGGGAAAATGCTGAAAAAAGTGCTACATGCTAGAAGCGTTTTTTTCATGCTAAAGAGTTTAAAAAGTGCTAGATCTAACATTAAAAATGCTAAATTGGCAACAGTGGTCGAAAGTCACTTTTTCTCGTACCATGGAACTTCGGGACAGATTCATAACAATTAAATTTTACTTAAAAATAAATTTTATAAATCTAATTTTTGTGCGAGTATTTCGACAATATCTCTTCTTAACCATCAGAATTCGTTGTTTTTGACGAAAATTTTTTCACAAAAATATCACATGTTTAAAAATAGATTTATTTTTACCAGAATAATTTTATTATTTTTTAAAAAATCAAACTTCCTATTCCAAAGATACAGCGCTTATCAATTAATGCCAATATTGTTGGCATCAACATAAATGTGAAGATACGATACCCCTAGCACTCCAAGGACAACAGAATGAGATCGTAGATTCCTTTAAGTGTCTCGGCAGCACAATTACAAAGACGAAGTCAGTATCCATTCCTTTCCCCGCACAAAATATGGATAGCAAACAATATTACCACCACTACAAAGCTACAAATCTATCATTTTAGTATAAAATCCGTATTGCTGTATAGTTGCAGCACATGTAAGAAATGGCAATCCTTCTTAGGGATGGGCAATAAATATCGATATATCAAAATATCGATATTTAAAAAAATTATAATCGATATATATATATCGCCGATATTAAAAATACCCAAATATCGATACATCGATATTTATCTACGACTATCAAATTCGATATTTTTAAGATCACATTATAATAAAATTCAACATTTTAAGCGTTGCTCAACTGCTTACAATACTGCTGTTTTTTAAGAATTGCATCATATGTTTTTTTAACTAATTTTAAGAAATTAACGGCGCATTTTCATTGTACTTTTTCATAGATTACACAGTTCAGTTTTGTCTCGGTTTTTTAAGAGATGACAAAAAAAAAAATAAGCGAGGAAAAAATATTCTGGAAAGGGTTCCTAGAATTATGCAAAGAATCGCCTTAATTATGGCGAATTAGCAGAATTAGACTCATGAAGGTTGGAATGTTAGCCTTAAATATGGCGTATTAGCAGAAATAGACTCATGAAGGTTGTTATGTTAATAATAAAAAAAAATTTTTTTTTTTTTATTTGAGCATGTTCTTATATAACTATTAAAAATTAAATATTGCACAGTTTACTTGTATAGTATGTGTCACAAGTTTCGTTTACCGGCAGTATATAATCCGGCATTATACAATCCCAATTAATTTTAATTTTTTTTTTTTAGATTTCATATGGTATTCTTTACTTTTTTTAATTTTTTTTATTGCAGAATTAATGGTCCCTCGATTATAAACGAAAACTTGGTTCGCATAACTTAAGTTAAAAACTTAATTTTAAAGTTGGTTTTTGTTTTAAATAAAGTTAAGTGAATGAAAGTTTCGTTCGAAATAGAAGGAAAGGCAGAAAATTTGAAATTAAAAGAAACAATAAAAAGTTAGAATGGCATTACATGTTATATGTGGTAATAATTTCACCATTATACGTTCGATACATCGATATATCGATATTTTAAATTAATAAATATCGATACTCTTAAAAAATATCGATACGATATACATCGATATATTTTTTCAATTTGCCCATCCCTAATCCTTCTACAACAAGTGCCTGTAACAACTCATGAAAATTTTCTGGCCGAGCTAACTGCATGGCTAACTGCAGGCCAATTTAATCCGAAATCTGTTGGAGCTAATGGACTTGGATTGGTCATATCTTGAGAGGGCCCACTGACGAAATCGCAAGTTATTCACTGGACTGGAACCCGAACGCCATAAAATGGAATTCTTGTAATGTGACTTGGAATAAAGCTAAAGATCAAGTTAAGGGGAGAGAATTTGTTGACCCTTTGTTTTTTGTAAGCTTTTATTAAATTAACATTTGTATTATGTAAATATAATTCAACAAAAATCGGATTTTTTTAAAAATCGTTTTTGAGCAAAATTCGCTTTTTCTATTATATATTTTTAAAAATCTCTGTTTCCCAGACACATCTTTTTCTTTTACGAAAAATTACTTTTTCTTTTAACTGCTTTCTACTTTTTTATTAACTATTTAATTTTTTAATAAAATCACTTGTTTAGCAAAAATTGCCAAAAAGTGTTTACTAAATTTCTTATTTTATTTCAACTTAAATCTTCTTTCTCAATAGAATGTGCCAAAAATTGTTTTTCCCTAATATTCCCTTAATTATTTACAAAATTTATTGTGCTTTTTCTCACCAAATTAAAAATGCGTTTTATTAAATAAAAATGCGTTTTATTAAGTAAAAACTCGAAAATATGCACTAAAAATTGTTAAAAATGTGCCCAAAAAAAAATCAAAAATTGATCATTTGAAAAGAAAATATTCAACAATTTACAAACAAGTGCATTAAAAAACAAAACATTTTTTAAATTATAATCGGTACAGCTCAAACACCATAGTATTTACAGACGAACTTTCGATATTTTACACAATTTGGAAACAATGGGCAGTCATGGTCTCACAAAATCAAAGTTATGTAATGAAGTTCCAATTCATATAAGAGTTATTTGTGGCGAATATTATCTAGATATTTACATCCATATGATATTTTTTATCTTAAAGGGATTTCAGGAAAACTGTGTATTAATGTTAACATTTAAAATGAAAATAAAGCTATTTATACACTCACAATATTTTTACAGTAACGGACTGTAGGTTATTTAAGAAAGGGATACTTTCAGTCATTTTTAAATAAATAAACATTTAAAACTCCAAGCAAATTTATTTTTAACATTTATACAAAATACTAAATGCACATTATTACGGATTTTCGGTTGCATTTAATATTGTCCGTTGATTAAGTAAAAGTATTCTGTATGTAAAATTAAATAAAAACGAAATTTAAAACAACTGTAAATTTACTTAAAAACCGATTTACTTATTTTGCACTTTATTTTAACGAAAAGTTTATTAATTTTTACTGTCAAAAATTCAACCGCGAATTCCATAAAAAAAATAACCTACAAATCCCGTAAAAACAGATGAATTTTCAGTCATTTTATATAATTTAACTACCAAAAAATTAATTTTTGTTATCTATTTATAGATCTGTGGCAAAAAGTAAAAGAAAAAAACGATTTGCTTGTTTTGTGTAGGAAATTCCCATATTATATTTGTTGAAATTATTTAGTTAAATACATCAAATGTTTAGGGTAAAATAATTGCGAATGCCATATCGGGCATGCAGCTGGTGTCTTATAATTGAAAGTTCCTCTGTAAACAAAGTGGTCAGTTCAACAAAAGTAAGACAAACATGTATAATCAAGAATGATAGAAGAAAGATGTCGTAATCAAAAATTGAATTTTCTGCGCAGGTGGGTTAAATGACGTCACGAAACACACACGAATAGGTAACTCTAGCTTGGGTTAAGCTACGTCATCTAAAGGGAAAACATGCGCATGGCGTAATCTCTTTTTATATCATTCTTGATGTATAATCATGAAACAAAGAAAACAAGATAGTGCATTGCGCAGGTCCGTTAACTTTTTACTCTCATTTTAACGTCATTTTTACGCAACTGTAGTAAAGAGAATTAAATGTAAACAAACATTCAGCATAGCACATACACGTTTTTGTGTGATCATGTTTGTGCACATTTGCTACTATGACGTACATGCGCAGAAAAAGAATGTTTTTTTAAATTTTAGTGCACTATCTTGTTTTCTTTGTTTCATGATGTATAATGGGGTATGTAAATAAAAATAAGACACTCACAATACTATTAAAATAATTATTCTCTCTCTCTCTCTCCCTCTCTCTCATTAGAATAACAAGCGGACAGGTATCTGGTATTTTTTTAGAAATTCGAGTAAAACCTGTATTATATAAAATTACTGAATTACATAAAATAACTGAAAATTCAATTGTTTTTACGGAATTTGTCAGTTATTTTTTGATAGTTAATTTTAATAAAATAACTGAAAATGCATTTGTTTTACGGAATTCTCAGTTGAATTGTTAACAGTAAAAATTAAATGAACTTTTCGTTAAAAATAAATAAAAAATAAGTAGACCGGTTTTTAACTTAATATTCATTTATTTTATATTACAATTTCAGTTAATTTTACGTACAGAATATTGTGAATGTAGCTGGGAGCTTTGGGGAAATGTGAAGCGATTCAAAAAGAATTTAATTTGCAATAAAATATTTTTGGGGCGAGTTAAATCTAAAAATCAACATAATTAGATGGTTTACGAACACAATAAGTCTAATTAGGAAAGAAGTTTTTATGGTTAATATGTGAAATTATAGACCGATTTTCACCATTTACATTGAATTCGTCCTTAGTACAATTAAAATGTATTTACCAAATTTAATAAAAGTATCTACAAAATTGAAAATTGGACTTTGCGCACAAGGTAAATATGGACAGACACCCAGCCAGACGGACGGATAGACATCGTTAGTTCGCTTTAAAAAGTGAATCTGAGTCGGTCGGTATGCTAAGAGATTGGTCCAGATTTCTATGTATTACATCGCCAAAAACGTATATAATTGCTGTTTCCTTATATTTTGCTTATACATAAAATTTGAAAGTTTAAAATAGCATTTATCTTTAATGCTTTGGCTTACAATTTCAGAATAAAAATTAAATATAGATGGCGAATTTGAAGCAACTCGTTGGGTATACAGTAGGGTATTCATTAATTACTACACGATTAACTGATCGGTAAATTTAAAATTGGCTATTTTCGACTAACGAATAAACCGGTTAATTTCAGTCGATTAACCGATTAACCGACGTAACAAAATTTTTAATTTTTTGTAGTATTTAGACATATGTTTTTGTGTTTTTAATTATTTGTTTCGTCTCATATGCAAGAGGTAAGCGTTTAGAAAATATTTTGGCATTCATTTTAAATATTTCTTTGCTGTCAACAGCTTTTTGTTTCACGTACTTTAAATATTGGGCATTTCCATTGTGAGGTGACGTGATATTTGTACGACAAAATGTAAAGAAATTAAATGAAGAAGTCAAATTTGTAAAAAGTTTTCTTTATATTACAAAGTAAGAAAGCAGCACTATATTCAGAAAAAAATTTAGAACAATCAACCCTAAAGATTTACAAAAAATAGAAATGGATTTTGACTTGCATTACAAAACTGCATAAGTCTACGAATTGAGGAAGACTTTTTGTATAAAACCTTTATTAAAAAGCTTTGGACCTATAAAGATCTATTTTTCAAGTTATCAAATTTAAAAATCTTTGCCCGTTTTAGGAACATATGGGAATTTCCACCGATTTTTGTAATGTAACGCCAGAAAGCAAAAAAGCTTGTATTTTAGGACCACGTTTGTCAAAAGTTATACCTTTTGTAACTTAATGTAGAGCTAGTTGCGCTTTACACAACATATAAATTTACTTTTTTACATAGACATATACAATTTTTGATAAACGATTTAAATTACTTCTGGCGTTACGTTACAAAAAGGAGACCTTTCGCTGGAACTTTCCATATGTATGTATGTGTTTAGTTATTTGTTTCTTCTCATATCAATCTTTTAACAGAAATTAGAAGAGTTAAAAATTTAAAAAAAAATTAAAACATGACTCTAATGACATAATGGAAGATTTTATACGGTGAGAGAAATCCAGGTAAAGGACTGAGCAATTAGATATTCTGTATTCCTAAACATTTTTTAAAAGATTATTTTTAAGGTCTCCTTAAACTATTGAAATGACTAATAAATACAATTATGAAACAGTTTATTTTTTAATTAGTACATAATATTTATGTATTAATTAAAAAATATGTATTACATATTTATGAATTATTTTTTTGTTTGCTCGTGTTAGTTAAAGTATTGTTATGTTTGTTATGTCATCCCTTTTTTTTAAATAAACTCCAAATAATAAATAATTTATGCATTTTTATGTATAGAAAATACTTAATTTATAAAAAAATACTTTATTAATCGGTTAACCGATCAATAACAAAATTAACCGATTATTAACCGATTAAACGAAGTCCTCGGATAAATAATCGAGCGATTAACCGGTTAAAGCCCGATTAAATGATTACCCTAGTATACAGATAGATATTTTGAACATAAAAACCAGAATTTTGAAAAAAATAAATTTTTATTTACAGCAAAAGCTCTTGTACGCGTTTATAATATTAATTTACTTAAACCCTTATATATACGATATAAAAGTAATGTTTTTTTAGAAGATATTTTTTCGTTACATAAAAATTTAATTGATTGCATAGAAGCAACAAACTATATATATTAGACCGGTCCTTATATATATGAAGAAATTTATTTTCTCGAATTTATATCGGAGCAAGCGCTAAAAATATTTCATTTAGTATTAAAAAGCAGAAAAAAATAGCTTACCGCGATTGGATAATTTTTAGCCGTGCCTCAAGCAACTATTTGTATTTATTATAAATAAGACAAAAAAAATTATTTTTTAATATTTTATTCAAAATTATTTGAAAAATGAACATTAAAATAAAATATTTCTATGAATTACATATTAATATAAATTTAGTGTAATAGTGAAGTCTTTTTAAAAGTGGGATAATTCATATTATATTCTTTGACCACTTGAAAAAGGAATTGTTTCTCTTCTTCATTGTGTGTTAATTTATTGTTATAATCTGTAATGAATTTGGCACCTCTTTCAGCAGCATCGTTTACTACAGATAAATTTTGACAAATTTGAGATGCTTGAGCGTAGTCAAATCTTTCATTCCAACCCGATGGATCGACTTGCAAATATTCTTTTGAAATTTCTAAGCGATCAAAGAATGCGTGTGTGTTTGAATTTACAAAATCGCTTAAATCTTTTTGTGAATATGTTTGAAGGATATTTGTTGGATTAGCTATGATTCGCTTGCATTTTTCTTTATTTTCTTGAACATTAATTGCTTTAAGCATTTTTCTCTTAATATCAACACTAACATTAGGATCGAAGAATGAAAGACCGACTGCTTCTTCGGACAAATACCATAAGTAATTGCTTATTTTTTGTAACAAAGCAAAAGCTATGTCTTGTTCAGGATAAGCAATTATATTTTTTTATTAAATTTAGGTCTTGATATGGTGCTTCAATTGCTTTGGTGCATCCAAACCAGGCTTTTACATAAATACGAACTATGAAAAGACAGACACTACGTATACCGTTCAGCTCTTTTTTTGTCATATTAAATTGATCACGGAACAAATAAATTTTAAGTGTATAAATAGCTTTTGACATCCATCTAGCATGAGAAGTTGCACCAGGTATTCGAAAGGAGTTAAAATTCGGCACCGTACCACCAAGAAAACTAATAACTAATTGTAATAATTCTTTGTTATCGCGTCTACTATGAGTTTGCTTCAAATTAACAAGGCAGTAATTTAAGATTACTTCACGTTCTTTAGCAGTTAATACTTTAACAACGTGTTCATCTTCTAAGCAACTTTTGTGATTTGTCTTTTCAATATGAATCCAGTGTTTGCTAAATCGATTAAAAATTAGTACTTCTGGTGCGGCTGTTGTAGCAACTCTAATTTCGAATACTTTTCGGAGTAACAACTCGTAAATATGGTGTCTGCATGGCAAATATAATAAATCGCGCCCTAGTTTTCCTTCAAGCAGAGATGCAGCACCATTTACTGCACCCGTATTATGTGCAGTTGTGTCGAAGCAAACAATTTGAACTTCATCGAGGATTTTATATTCTTTTAATGAATTAAATACGGCTTCTGATATTTCTTTTCCTCTCGATGATTTTAACTTTGGAATGCCAAGTAATTTATCGATACCTTGAGATGAGATAATGATTGGCAAGCGATCAACTTTTTCTCGTCCACTAATTTCTGGTAACATTGTACCATCCCAGTGCAAGACAAAACTACGGGGAATCTGGAAATAAGAAATTAAATTTTTTTACTTATACTTAAAACTTGCAAAAGCAAATAGAAGATAAAAAGAAAAGCAAGAGACAAACACGGAGATTAAATTACTTACACCAAAGTTTGCTACAATGTTTTGTGCTGTTGTTGCACGATGTTTCTGACGCATGCGTCGAATTGATGAACGATTTAGTATATGATCTTCGATATGATGGCCTAACGCGTCAGCAGTTGCACTTAGGACATGAACTGCAGCACCATCAGAGATTCTCCACTTATCCAAAGTTGAAAGCAATCTTGGTGTAAAAAAGTCAGTTCTACCTCTTGATATGCCTGGTGGGGTTTTGCTACATTCATTCACTCAATCATACCTGTTGTATAGCAATATTTATCATATTTTTAAAAATTTGAATTTTAGCAAAAAATAATTGTACACGTCTTTGAGTCTGTTGTTCATATAACCCTTTTCGTTTATCTTCTTTTATTTTACGCTGGTTTTCTTGTTCTTTCTGGATTGCTTTTCGCTTTTCTTTTTGCGTGACAATTTTATCTGTTCCTATCATACAACCTGGTCTTCCTTTTTCTCGATGCTTTAATAAAAACTCTTTGTTCTCTTGTATTTTTATTAATTCGAATGCGTCTGCGTGTGCGATATCGAATAAATCATCCAATTTCTCTTGAAATTCAGTTTCGACCTTGTTTTGAGTTTCAGTTTTTCGACTATGATTCTTTGTGATAGATCTCCACTCATTGTATAATTTTTCCAGTTTCTCAATGGAGTGTTTTTCGTAGTGTGTTGGAATTCGTGCTTTTTGCCAAAATGTACTAACCTCAGCAACAACTAATCTAGCACTTTCTCTTAAATTTAACGCAACTATTCGTTAATTATAAAATAATACTTGTAGCACTTGTTTTCTTGATTTAGCGCCAGTAATTTGATGATCAATTGCGCCAATTAACATAATATCATCATCCGATCGAAGTCTTTTGGATGCCATCGCTTCGTTTTTTTGCTTGGATTTGCTTATAAAAGAAATCGAAATATGGAAGAATTTAATGTAAGAAAAAATTCATTTAAGTTATTTTTTAAGTGCGACTCCGACTCCGACTCACGACTCCTACTCTAACCGTGATGCGAAATGAATGAGACGTAAAATTATTTCTCTTTTGTGTAGAAACATCTTTATTAAACGAATTATGGGAATCCCCGCGTAATGTGCATAAGAAAAACATGAGTGTTATGATAGGAATTAAAGGCAGGCCGATAAAGATGTTTCTACACAAAAGAGAAATAATTTTACGTCACAATATTTCTAATAATACTAGTATTTATGCGCTATAGCAACACTTATTCTGTACAATGTTGAAAATATTTCAGCGTTGATGGTTAAAAAATTCTGATATTAAAATTATTGGCAATTCCTGTCATTAACATTTTTTAGCATGAGTAAATTATTTAAAAAATCACACATCTTTTTCAACTAGATCAACAACTGAGTATAAGTTTTGCTAATGTAATTTAGACTTTTTCCCGCACGTATAAAAAATATACTTAAATAGTAAAGTACTTGAATCAACTATTTCTCATAAAATAAATTAAAATATACTTATTCATATTGATCTGCAAAATATTGCATCGCCAATTTCGAATAATTTTTATATTGGAAAATATTAGAATTTTTTTTTAATTTTTTATGCCGAAAAATTTTGGAGTCGGAGTCGCGCGTTTTTTTGGGTACTGCGACTCCGACTCCGGTACAAAAACCTCAACTCCGACTCTTCAACTCCGACTCCACAGCCCTGCTTAGACCATAAGAATTATGTGACTCAATAATTGCAAATCAATCCAAGTGAAAATAAAGAGTACTTTGAGGCACAGCTAAAAATTGTCCTATCGTGATCAAATTATTTGTGTGGTTTTTGGAGACCAAATTAAATGTTTTTAGTGCTTGCCGTGATACAAATTCAAAAAAATACAAATAAGGACCGGTCTAATATATATGTATATAAAATTTTCAAAAAAAAAAAAATGTAAATATCTTAAATATACTAGAGGGCTCGACTATGGGACTGTGTATAATAATAAGGTATAAATACTATTTGTTTATTTGTAGTTTAAGTAGATGAATTTAACTTAAATAAACGTTATTAAAAAAAAAAAAGCGTTTATAATATTAAACATGTATCATAATATTCTTCAAAAAGGCAAAATACGCGCTTTAAACTTAAAAAATGCTGCAATAATGCTCTTTTAACTAAATTATGCAAACAAATTCTATAAAGGGTAAAATATGCAAAAATATGCACCAACAAATCGATCCTAAAATTTGCAAAAAGCACCTTAACCCATAAATATATTGTTTCTGCCTTCATTGGTCGCACAAGGAAAAACATGCAATTGCATATTTATGGTTTTCCTCATAATAACTTTGACGAAAATTTCTTTTTTCACAAATAATATTTTTTAAATATTCTCCTTTTCTCTAAAAATTACAAACAATTTTTTTTAAGAATCTTCTTTCACAAAAAAGTCGCATCTTTGACAAAAAAAATCGCATTTTTACATAAAATGGCTTGTGTAGCAAAAAAAATTCTTTTTTCTGCAATTTCTTCTTTTAATTCTACTTGTATGATTCGAATATTCGTTTCAGGAATAAATTTTAAATCATCTTTGATTATACAAACATTTGTTTATAGTTAGTCAAAAGATAAGGATGCTTAATATTTACTAGGAAAACATTTAAACAATCCAAAAAAGTTTCCAATTCATAAATTCCTTTACGAACCAAAAAAATAAATGTTTGTTTGTTTGTTTGACAAATGAAAATAAGTGGAAAATGTAAGCAAACGACATGACAATCAATTGCACCATCGATCAAAATCACAATAAAATAAAAAAAAAATCCTGAATAACAAAAATCAACGTTGTAGCCATCATCGTCATCATCATCTTCAGCATCGATGTCATCATCATCATTATGATTATGATTACCAGGTTGTTTGGTTGGCTTTAACAGCCAAATAGTCTTATCAAACATTTTCCACATACACCAGAAGAAGAATAAATACTACAAAGCATTTGTTGATTCAAACTAACTGCACTTAAGAGTCATGGTCAAGTAAACTTTTTCCTTTGAGCTTTTTGTTTTTTTTTTTTTTTTTTTTGTATTGCAAGCTTGCTGCTTAAGTTATTTAAGTTATATTTTTAATATGGCAAAGAAATCAAAATCAAATTGATTAAGAACTTGACAAATTACCAATTTGGTTAAACAAATTTCTTTCCTTTTGGCAAAGATTTCCGCATTGTTGCAAAATAGAAATTGTTGTAAGATATTTTTCCTTTTCTTTTTGTATTTAAGTTTAGTATTTATCAAAGCTCACATGGTTTGCAAAAGTTATGGCGATTTCTATTGTAATAAATATGAATGTTAACAGCTCTAGCGAATATATACTAAATTCAATTAGGAAATTCTTTCTCAAAATTAAAAAAAAAAAACAAGTGCTATAGAAAATGCTGTGAAGGAAAAGTTAGAATCAACCAGAATGCATATCATATTAAAGATATTTTCTTAATACAAAATGTCTCAGTTACGCATTTATAGAGCTTTTTTTAAGCCGAGTCAGGTTTTCAACAAACTGAATCTTAAATTTTGGTGAGCCAGGATTTCAATAATAGGAACTTCACTGTTACCAGTTTTAACGATTTATGGTTATCAAGTATAATTAAATTTTCAAGCTTGAGGTCTTTTTTATCAAAAAACTTTAATCTTTTATTCGAACCAATATTTTGGCACTTGTTTGAGTGCCTTCTTCTAGGGATGGGCAGATTGAAAAACTATATCGATATAAATCGTATCGATATCTTTTAAGAGTATCGATATTAATTAATTAAAAATATCGATATATCGATGTATCGAACGTATTAAGCTGAAATTATTACAAAATTTAAAAACTTAATATGCCTATGTCAATACATATTTTGATTATTTCTTTTAATATCAAATTTACTGCCTGTCCCTCGATTTCGAACGAAACTTTCATTCGCTTAAATTTTATTTAAAACAAAAACAAATTTTAAAATTTAGTTTTTAAGGTAAGTTATGCGAACGAAGTTTTCGTTTCAAATCGAGGTACCGGCAGTTAATTCTAAAATAAAAAAAATTTAAAAAAAAATAAAGAATGCAAAAAAAATTTTATTTATTCGCCTTCAAATCTAAAAAAAAAAAAGTTATTGGAATAATGCCGTAACGTAACGAAACATGTGACACATAGTATGCAAGTAATCTGTACAATATTTTATTTTTAATATAAAAGGACATGATCAAATAAAAAAAAACAATAAATTTTTTTTTATTTTTAATATTCCATCTTTCATGAGTCTATTGCTGCTAATACGCCATAATTAAGGCGATACTTTGCATAATTCTAGGAACCCTTTCCAGAATATTTTTTCCGCGCTTATTATTTTGTTGTCATCTCTTATAAAACCGTGACAAAACTATGAAAATGTACAATGGAAAAGCGCCTTTATTGTCTAATTATTAGCAGTTGAGCAGCGGTTAAAATGTTGAATTTTATTATAAAAATATCGAATTCGATAGTCGTAGATAAATATCGGTGAATTGATATATGGGTATTTTTAATATCGGCGATATATATCGATTATAATTTTTTTAAATTTCGATATTTTGATATATCGATATTTATTGCCCATCTCTACTTTCTTCTGGGTTTTTTCTTTCTTTCTTATATAAGAAAATTTTAACAATTTATTTAACAAAATTAACAATAAATGACAAATTAAAAAAAATAATTTTAACTGAATACAAAAAAATTAGTTTTCAATTCAAACTTTATCTATTACAATATAAATAAATTTTTGTCGGTGCCTTTATAAGTTGTAACATTTCTAACATAAATCTTTATTATAATTATAATTATAATTATATTCTTTGGTTAAAACTATTGTATTTTCAAAATCTGGATAATGGCTTAGATTAGCACAATGAGTTGATAAAGCTGTTTTTATGATGAAATATTTATATAAAGGTCGAATAAAATACTTATTAGATTTTTGGTTATTTTTAAATTTTCTGAACTGACTAAAAAGCAAGTGCTATATGGGCATTTCCAGCGAAATATCTACTTTTTGTAACGTAACGCCAACAAGTAATTAAAATTGTTTCTCAACAAATTTTATATCTATAATTTACTTTTTTATATTTTGAAATAAAGCTCAACTAGCTCAACATTAAGTAACAAAAGGGATAACATTTGAACAACGTGGACCTAAAGTACAGGCTTTTTTGCTTGCTGGAGTTACGTTACGAAAATTAGACTTTTCGCTGGAAATGCCCATATTCGTATATAGCGAATCTTATATGCCCTTCACCATGGTGCCATAAGCACAGAAAGTTATATAGTTTTGATTTAAAGAAATCTATTTTTTGCCACGCCCACTTCTCTAATCCCACCCACAGTTTGTCCGATGTTGTGTATTGATAACCAAGACGTTTGTTCCTAATATGGAAACTTTGGTTCTTGTTATTCTCCAGATATACAGAAATCTATAATGTCTTTGTACGGGAACTGCCACGCCCACTTTTCCAATAGCGCTCCTTTTTTATAGAGATGGCGTATAGATAATCAAGCTGCTTGTACCTAATTTGGAAACTTTGGCTCTTGACGTTCTACAGATACGCAGAAAAAATAAATAGAAAAACTACAACAGCAAGGGACTTATGGGTAAAATTTGAGGCATTTGTAGTTCTTTGCTCATCACTTATTGAGATATGGTTTTTTGCAGATCGTATTTTTACTACAATTAGCTTGTTTGCTAAGAGAAATCGTTTTGATTTTTCTGCCTTTTTAAAACTAAAAAATTATTAATATTTTCCAGGCACAGAAAATATTATTAGTAGTTTTTTATCAACTAAGAAAATTGTCTAAAAAGAACTTAAATTTAATTAATGTGATAATTAAATAAATAATTTTTTTTATTTGTAAAAAAATTTCAAATATAATTTTGATTTAATTAAAATTTTAGTTGTTTTGAAATAAATTTTTAATTAAAATATTAATTAAATATCAAGAAATCTTAATTGACTTCTTCGTTTAAAACAAAATAACTTAAACTTGTAGAATTGTTGTTGGGAATTGTCAATATTTAATTAAATAAATTAACACATTGTTTGAAATGGCAAAGCTTTTTGATCATATTTTTAATTTAAATTAATTAATATTAAAAATATCATTTATTGAAAAAAAAAAATTCATAATTTTAAAATTTTTAGTAATCAATATAATCATTTTGGTAATAGGTGCAAAATCAACAACTTGTTTGCTTGATTCTATGAATTTGGAATGAATGTGGTGATTAGAGAATATTTTTAACTTTTTCTGTGAGACGCAAAAAAAAATCCAACATTTCATTACAATTGTTTTACTTGAAAGCAATCAACTTTAAAAAAAGCTGTTAAAGAATCCTTAAGAAATTTAATTAAAAACAAGTTAGAGTACTAGTAATGCAGCGTCTTAGACCTCTTGCCCACTAACAGACATTATCGAACAGAATTAAAAAAGGTGTTGAGTATATATTTCCATCTATATCCCACTTGATCATAAAAAGGCTATTACCTCAAAATTTTTATTTTTTCACTTCTTTGGAAGAAATCGTCACCTAATAATTATATCTAGCCTCTGTTCAAATATCATGTAACTTTTTGGTAATGAAACGGTTGCCCTAAAAAATATAAATAGGGCGTACTTATGAGGTGTGGCATAAAAGTAAACATATTAAACCCTGGACATACTAAGTATAAGACATTAGGGGGGAAGGATCCGATATGACATAAGTGGCGCCCAGAATTTGATGTCGGATTAGAAAGTCCCCAAGGCCAAAATGAGGCCATAAACAAGCCAATAACAATATGCAAAATGTTATGATCGGACTTTAAATAGCGGCGCAGTATACAAAAAACTAAAAGGACGGTATCCAGAGGCGTGGCAAAATATTTAACCCTTTCAGTGTTTTTGTCGAATATATTCGACATTACAGTGTACTCTGTTTCAACGCCCTTTTTCTGTATAAAAATGTACAGTAAATTATATTTTTTTATGTTTTATCTGAAAGATAGAAACTTTTGCTATTTTAAATTGTTATTATAGTAGTCATGGAGTTTATTTTCTTATTATTGAGCGCATTGTCGTACACTAGTCAGAAAATTTGTAAAAATATTATATTTAGGAAGAAAACAACAATAATAATTTCGGTGATCGGGCGATATTAAAAAAAAAATTGTAAGTATTGATACATGCGTAAATAAGTATTTACTTGAAAAAAAATATTGCAAAAATAAATTGTAGGTTCTTTTCTATTTCTATCTTGGTCTATTTTGAAAAGATTCGGCATTCCCTAAAAACCAGGGGAGATACATGAGACGAAGACTATTATTTTTCCTGGCTGCAGCGCCATCACATTACCTTCAATACAAATTTTCAAATTGTCATCTCGCAACAAATTATTTTTCACCCTGAAAATTGTCTAAAAAGAACTTAAATTTAATTAATGTGATAATTAAATAAATAATTTTTTTTATTTGTAAAAAAATTTCAAATATAATTTTGATTTAATTAAAATTTTAGTTGTTTTGAAATAAATTTTTAATTAAAATATTAATTAAATATCAAGAAATCTTAATTGACTTCTTCGTTTAAAACAAAATAACTTAAACTTGTAGAATTGTTGTTGGGAATTGTCAATATTTAATTAAATAAATTAACACATTGTTTGAAATGGCAAAGCTTTTTGATCATATTTTTAATTTAAATTAATTAATATTAAAAATATCATTTATTGAAAAAAAAAAATTCATAATTTTAAAATTTTTAGTAATCAATATAATCATTTTGGTAATAGGTGCAAAATCAACAACTTGTTTGCTTGATTCTATGAATTTGGAATGAATGTGGTGATTAGAGAATATTTTTAACTTTTTCTGTGAGACGCAAAAAAAAATCCAACATTTCATTACAATTGTTTTACTTGAAAGCAATCAACTTTAAAAAAAGCTGTTAAAGAATCCTTAAGAAATTTAATTAAAAACAAGTTAGAGTACTAGTAATGCAGCGTCTTAGACCTCTTGCCCACTAACAGACATTATCGAACAGAATTAAAAAAGGTGTTGAGTATATATTTCCATCTATATCCCACTTGATCATAAAAAGGCTATTACCTCAAAATTTTTATTTTTTCACTTCTTTGGAAGAAATCGTCACCTAATAATTATATCTAGCCTCTGTTCAAATATCATGTAACTTTTTGGTAATGAAACGGTTGCCCTAAAAAATATAAATAGGGCGTACTTATGAGGTGTGGCATAAAAGTAAACATATTAAACCCTGGACATACTAAGTATAAGACATTAGGGGGGAAGGATCCGATATGACATAAGTGGCGCCCAGAATTTGATGTCGGATTAGAAAGTCCCCAAGGCCAAAATGAGGCCATAAACAAGCCAATAACAATATGCAAAATGTTATGATCGGACTTTAAATAGCGGCGCAGTATACAAAAAACTAAAAGGACGGTATCCAGAGGCGTGGCAAAATATTTAACCCTTTCATTGTTTTTGTCGAATATATTCGACATTACAGTGTACTCTGTTTCAACGCCCTTTTTCTGTATAAAAATGTACAGTAAATTATATTTTTTTATGTTTTATCTGAAAGATAGAAACTTTTGCTATTTTAAATTGTTATTATAGTAGTCATGGAGTTTATTTTCTTATTATTGAGCGCATTGTCGTACACTAGTCAGAAAATTTGTAAAAATATTATATTTAGGAAGAAAACAACAATAATAATTTCGGTGATCGGGCGATATTAAAAAAAAAATTGTAAGTATTGATACATGCGTAAATAAGTATTTACTTGAAAAAAAATATTGCAAAAATAAATTGTAGGTTCTTTTCTATTTCTATCTTGGTCTATTTTGAAAAGATTCGGCATTCCCTAAAAACCAGGGGAGATACATGAGACGAAGACTATTATTTTTCCTGGCTGCAGCGCCATCACATTACCTTCAATACAAATTTTCAAATTGTCATCTCGCAACAAATTATTTTTCACCCTGAAAGGGTTAAAAAAAAATCCTGGAATCCTTTTCAACTAACGTTTAACCCTTTGGGTGACTGGCTCAACTTTTGTTTTTTGTATAGAGACCGAACCACTCTAGTTAGTATACACATTAAAATAAAAAAAAACCCAAAAACAACAGTGGATTTTATGACAAAATTCAGAGGTAGTCGTCGTATTTTGCTGATATCTCAGTCATTTATGGACCGATCTGGCTGAATTTAATGTGGCATATGTGACAGAAATATACCTAGTTCCCATAATTTCTGGGGTCTTAGGAAACCCCATTTCAACATACGGTTTGACTGGCAGATAGTCAGACGGATATCGTTAACTCAACGTCGCTACTCATTAGGACCCAAAATATATATGAGTGGATTAAAGCACAAGGGATTTAAGTGCTTTTTATAAATGAGATAATATATGGGATTAGGAGGTGAAGTTCAGAGAAGTTCAGAGCAGAAGAGGTGAATGTGAAATTCTCATCCGGTAGCGAGATAAGGCGACCAATTCTAGCAGTTGGCTTTTATACACTTTTGCCTGTTTAAGGCAAAATCTTCTGTTTAAAGACAAAAAAAATTAATGTTTTACGAAAATTATAAAAATCGATTATTTTAAAAAGCTAAAAAATCGAAACTTAAAGGGCCCATTAGGGCCAAACTATCAAATAAGCCCATCAATCAGTGCATATGTGTAAGCGTCGTTTATTTCAGGCTTTTTCGGAGACGTACAAGTAAACACGGCAATCAAAATTTGTATTTTGTTCAAAAAAATAACAAAATATTTTTATATTTCATGACAACAAACACAAAGCAAATAAAATTTTTTGGTCAATCACAACAAGAGACTATCAAATAATAAGCCATGAAATAAAAAAATCAAAACTTTTTGATTATGTGTTTATTTGATAGACTCCAGGGCGCTTAACAAAAAAAAAATTGCTAATTTTACAACAAACGCTCTTTTCACAGCAATCGCTTCTTTAGCAAACAGTTGATTAAAACCACAAAATTTTCCGTTAATTTTTGATTCTATTAACCAAAAATCGCTTATTTCACAAAAAATTGCCTTTTTTAATCATAACAAACATTTTATTTATCAATATTACTTACGTTTAACTATTTTCTAAATACAATGTTGCTGCTGTTGATAATTCCATTTTTAAAATGCTAATCCAAACTTATGCTCTTAAGCCTGCTTGCACACTTTACATACAATTTCATAATCGTTATTCCATTATGTAAATCTTTTCAAATCATCTTACTAAGTCCATATACAATAAAGAAATCGTTTAGTTTTTAATTTCAAGACTGCTCATCTTTCAACACTTCAAAACACACATTTATACATATTTCAATTATTTTATGATCTTTAGATGTCAGTTCAGCAATTTTCTTTTCGTCTTCAGTTCATCAGGCCACATCTTGCGTTTGGGGCACAAACATATTGAAAATGTTGAAATCTACAGAAAAAATCGAAATGAGTGTAAAGTTTGTATTTCCAAAGCGTTTACGAGTAGAGATTATGACTGAAAGTGTTCACTGTTGTAAGTGTTATTTTTTCGACACGTCCAAATGTTCGTTTTCTTTAATTTTCGTTTTAACAATATTTGCATTTTATTTTTTGCAGCAGAAAAAATCATAATATTTAGATGAATTGCTAAAAAAAACGCAAACGTGTAATTTTTTTCTTTAAGATCAATCGTCTTTTAAAATTACAAGTTGTTAAATAAGCATTTAAAGAAAGTGAAATTTCGTATCTTTAAATGCCATTGAAGGCTCCAAGAAGTTCAAAAAGTTCATTTAGAAAAGTTTAATTTTGTAAAAGAAAATCAGTTTTTATCGCATTGATTTTTCCACATATTAAACGTTATTAAGCAGGATATGTTGATTAAACAATATGCTGAACAATATTATGATCATTATAATAAATGTGGCCCATAAAGTGGAGCAATAACATTTTTCATTTCTGTATTTAATAGGCATTTTCTTTTTTATTTCTGCAGTAAAAATAATTAAGGTTTAATAAACCTCTTCCTTTTGGAAATCATTAGAATTTTCTACATACTTAGTTAGCATAAACATCATTATTAAGAAATTAATTCTGTTCGAAGACAAGTTTAAAATTTACTTGGTGTGTTTGTTAAGAAAAGAGTGAATTCTAAATTTATTGATAAAAATATTATAGAAAAAAATTATATCTCTAATATGAAAAAAAGTTTCAAAACAATCTTTTTTGAAAAAAAGCTTTCATATGTGAGATTATTTATTAATTTAAAACATTTTTAATATAATGTTTCCAAAAAAAAAACGTATAAATAAGAGCTAAAAAAAAATCTTTTTATATAAAACTTAAAAATAAGATTTTTTATTAAAAGTTTTTACACTTGAAGCATTAAAATAAAAAAAATTGTTTCCAATAAAATATTGTCTTTTACAATAAAAACCTTTCCAATTAGCTTTTTAATGAAAAAGTATTGAATAACTTTTCAGGAACATATTTCCTTCAGAAGCTTTTAAATTAATAGCCTATTTCCAATGTGCGGAAGAATTCTAAAAATTTTTATAATTACTTTTTGTTTTCAATGTATGTAGTTATGCAAACGAAAGAATTCTTTCGCACATTAGAAATAGCCTATAAAGCTTTTTATGCCTGAAAGGTAGCTATATAATAAAGTATAAACGAGCTTCAGCTGGTAACGAACAGTTACCATCCAGGTTTATAGAAATATTTTTTCTTAAAATCTTATCCAAAATTAGGTTTTTTTCAATGAAATATTTGTTTAAAATAATAATTAATTTTAGTTAAAGAAAAACTTTTCAATAAATAGCTTTAAAAAAAAAACTTTTCTATAATAAGCTTTTCAAAAAAAAAATTTCTATAAGAAACTTCAAAAGCTTTTGCTGTAAGAAGGGGTTCATTAAAAATATCTTATTAAGAGTTTCTTTAAATTTCTATTCTTCAATCAAAAATTCGATTAAAATAAAAAAAATCCTTATATAAAAAAGCTTTTCTTTAAAAACTTTTCCTTAAAGAAAATATTTCTGTAATAAAGTCTTTTATTGAAAATCTTCTTAAAATGTAAAAAAAACAGCTTTTTATTTAATATATTTTCTCTTAATTTCAAAATAAAACTTTTTAATAAAAAAAAACCTAGTTTTTTAAAGCTATCCAACAAGAAACTATCCCATTTTTTAAGCAGGAAATTCAAGAAAAACAAGAAAAACTATCAAAAAAATTACTTCTTCTTACAAAAGCTTTTTAAAAACGAAGGACATTTTTTCCAAAAATTCTTTTTTCTAACAAATGCTTTTAAAAAATTAAGAAACAATTTTTTTTTCATTAAAAAGATTTTCCACTAGAAGCTTATGCATAAAAAACTTAAGAGAGAGCTTGAAAAAAAATCATAAAAATAGTTCTAGTAGTAAAGCTTTTTTTAAGAAAGTGTTCAACTCTTTTTCTGAAAGAAAAGGTTTATTGAAAAAGCTTAACATACTAATTAACTATAAACAATTTTTTGTGAAAAAGCGTTTAAAAAAAGGAATTGTAAGAGATACATTTTTTAAAAAGTTATTCAACTATATTTCTACAAATATCAGAAAGTATTCTTTACTAAAAAAAAATTTTTTAAAAAAAATCCCAAAACGACGTTCAAAAAAATATCATTCAGAATATTATTTTTTTATTAAAAAATACGAAAAAAAGTGTTTAAGATTGATTTTTGAAGTTTAAGAAAAAGTTTCACAATGATTTCAATTAAAAAATTAGTTAAATTTGCCGCAGTAAACAAATTGATAGTATAAATTTAATATTTTTGGATATTACTAACACTTTCTATTCTTGTTGATTTAAGTAAAAGTTTAATTCTCTTGATTAAATTTTTAATTAAAACTGATCTTATTTTGGTTAATGGTTTAATTGAAAAATAATTGGCCAGAATTTTTTCTGCGTTTCATACGAACATGTTCAAGCTTTAGAGGAAAGGCGTTTTCATAACTATTAACGTTTAACTACAATATTATTAAGACAGTTTTTTTCAAAGCTTTTCTACGATAAAGGTTTTATGTATATTCACACTTATTGCGCGTTTCGATTCGGATCGAATTTTGTCCGTTTGGCAATTTTGGTATTTTGCGTTCCGTGTTATTTCGTTTCATTTTTTTTTTTTTTTTTTTTTATTTCGATTTTATGTATTCCGTATAACGATCGTGGCTTTGTTTTATCAAGTTGTTTATTAACTTACTTTCGTTTCGTTTAAAACAACTCTGTAACTAAAAAAATTTGAGTATAATGAATAATATTTTTTTAATTGTTCAGCCTTCTTGCGCTTGTCGTTGTCGTAAAAGAAACTTCCAAGAACTTGTTTAATTTTCACCGTATTTATTTTTTCAGTCAGAATTGATTTTTTCTGATTTAATAAGTTCCTTATTCGTATAAAAATATTTAAAATTTCGTTATTCCACATAATTTTGGTATGTTTTGAATTTTTTTTTTTTTAATTTTTTTATTTTTCTATATATCAATAAGCACTTGTCCCTTTGAAATAAGAATAAACCATAAATTAAAAAACCCAAATAAGTTAAAAGAGGAATGTTAAAAAAGAAACACAGAAAATACGACTTATGTGTTTTTTCCACCCTGCTTACTTCTTTACCCCGCTCACTTTCAAACGGAAAAATACATGATTTAAAAATAGGGGGAAAATCATCGTGAAAATTAGGTGTTAGTTTAATTTATTACAAAAAAACGACACAGTCGTATATGACAACGACAACCGCAATAGGACTGACTAATTTATTTTTGTAATTTTATTTAAAGATCTTATTTAATTTATTGCAGGTTAAAAATAACAACAACTAAGCAGTACGAAAAGCAAGCAAATTTATGTACAGCCAGGAGAAGAACATTTAATTTTCTGTTTATAGTGAAAACAATATTAAAAAAATAAAATTTGTTTTTGTTGTCAATATAAATATTCGAAAGAAATGTTCTTCTCGACATTGTGGGCCAGGCAGATAATTAATTTGTTCATTATAAATATTTAATTTTATTTATTTATTACTGTTTTTTTTTTTTAATGTTGCATTAAATTTAACTTTTTATTAAAATGTTTACAAAACTGTTTATTTTGCTTTTCTATGTCATAGCAAAACTGCAAATATTGTCTTCTTCTTTTTCTGTCGATTCTGTTTTTTGTTGGAATACCTTTTTTCTATTGATGCGTAACTGAATGCGGTAACGTAATCGAAACGCTAGATAAGGGTGATTTTTATTTGAAAAAGCTGAACTATTCTTTTTAAAATTGTTTTTTAAATAAATTAAAAGTTTTTTTTAAAGTAAATTTTCTAAAAAAAAACACTCAGTCTTAAGGATATTTTTATTTTATATTTAATTTTTGTTATACTTATAAATCTCTTTGTAGCTTATTTTTTTAAGAATCTACTCTTTTCAATACCTGCCCTTAGCAAACACTAATGTTAGCCATCAAATGTTTATATATTCTAATGAAAATTGTTAGAATACAGGGACCTTAAATAAACATTAACGTTTTCTAAAGCTCCCAACCAAAAAAAAAATCCCAAGTCAAAACTAAAACCAAAAAACCTGACTGTCTACCGGCCAGCCCGACCAACTTGCATTTCTGAACATTTATTATTATGAGAAGCAATTAAGGTACATTAGTTGGCCAAGTTTTGAGTCGAACTATGCCGCCTTTTATACGTATACTAAACATGATTCCAATTTGTGCATGTAAAATGTATAAAACTAAAAAAACAAGCCACAGCAACCGAAATGGGCACATTCAACCAAACTGCAAATATTTTGAAGCCCTTAATTAGCGTTATGCAATTTTAACTACGAAAAAATACAACATTTTGCAAATGCATAAATACACCAGAGATTTATAAAGAGGAAATAAAATAGTATCCCGCTTAGAAGTTAAAGAAAGCGGCCTTTTATGACAATAATGGCGATGGTTGCATACAACCACCAGTTAGTAGACTAGGCAAAAAACCAACTAATTGCATTATGGACAGCATTCTTAGAAAACAATTTTTAAAGCTGCCAATTGAGTTGTTCACTTAACATCAGATTGTAATATTAAATGTAATTCGCTAAAACACTTACAAATGTTTAATAGTAAAATAAGTGAGCCGAATAATAGGGAGATCATTTGTTTTTTTTTAGAAAAAACTGACACAAACTGAGTTAAAAAAATATGTTTAAATATGGTCACCTCTAACAAAACTATTTTTAAAGAAAATTTTTAACATATTATGTTTAATTTAAACAAATTATTGTCACCGACAACCATATTATTGTTAAATTAGTCCTCCATTAAGAAGCCACAACCAAATTATGGTTGCCTCTAAACATGTTATGGTTAAATATGACAATAATTTGTTTTTAAATTAACAATAGTATATTCCTCTTTTCCAAGAGCAACATTATGTGGTTGAAAATCAACCATGCTATTATATGTGTTAAACATATTTAAGTTATTATTAACCAAAACATGTTCGGAGGCAACCATAATATGGTTGTGCCTTCTTGATGGAGTACTAATTTAACCATAATATAGTTGTCGATGACAATAATATGGTTAAAATAGCCATAGTATGTTTACAATTTTTTTTTTAAAATAGTTTTGTTGGAGGTGACCATGTTTAAACATATTTTTTCTCTGGGTGTACATTCAGACTAGGGATACGCCTTTTTGCCGATATGATACCGATGCCAATTGGTATATCGAAATATCGGCGATACCGATGCCGATTCGAATATTAAATTTGCATTTAAGGTAAAATTGACAAAACTCAAGTAGAATAAATGTTTTGTTATACAAATTGCTAGTGTAAGAGATCATTACACAGAAAAAAGTTTTTTATCAATTAAAAAAATGGCTTAAAAAGTATTTAAATGTAAATTATGTGATAATTGAATCAATTATTTTTTAAGTTGAAAGAAAATATAAAAAAATATAATTTTGATTTAATTAATATTTAAGTTGTTTTGAAATAAATTTTTAATTAAAATATGAAACCATATTAATTGATTTTTTTCGTTTAAAATAAATTAATTTAAACCTCTAGAATTGTTGGAAATTGTCAATATTTAATTAAATAAATTTACACATTGTTTGAAATGGCAAAGTTTTTTGATTATTTTTTGAATTAAAATTAAAAATATCATTTATTAAAAAACAAATATTCACAATTTTACAAATTTTAGTAATCAATATAATCATTTTGGTAATAGGTGCAAAATCAACAACTTGTTTGCTTGATATTATGAATTTGGTATAAATTTGGCGATTAAAGATTTTTTTTTATTTTTTCTGTGTAGTATATAACTGATATTAATAGGATTTAAAAAACAGTGAATTTGATTTTATGGTAATATTAACAAAAAATAAACAATAAATAGAAAAGGAGAAACTCAAGGGATTATAAATATTTAAAATTTAAATTAATAAGATCTTTGTTAAAGATACAAGGTATTCTCAACTTTTTCGGAGTTCGGAAGTCTGTTTGAACCAGACCTGCAGTGGAAAATAGTCAGTCTCTCAGATGCGACAGAACTCATTTTAAAAGTTAAGAATTTGAGCACCAAGCGGATCTGTGTCTCTAGAAATATTAATAGATCTAAGTTATATCTCGACTTCTTCTTTAGCAGAACCAAAGCGGAGGAAGAACAGAGGCTTTTCCTCCTCGGATTTTCTTATAATTTGTTTTCAAACGCTCCAAGGCCATTTTTAAACTTATCAGAACTTTGACTAAGTAAAGGGGTGACCGCGTTTTTCACAATTTCAAAATGTATATTCACAGTAAGAAAGACGTTTTTTCGATACGATTCAAGCCGATTGGCTTTCATTCAGAACTAATGCTAAATAAGTCGCCAATTTTTGGGCCTCTGCACAATTCTCTATTTCAGTTTATTCATTTATTATATTTTTGTAATAATTTGAAGACTGTTAACTAGGGGAATAAAGTCAGACAATTTGGCACAGTGGTCTTTCCTATGGACTTTGTAGACTCTTCGAAGTAACCCAAAGTTTTCAGGAAAATTATATTTATTCTCACAAACATCTAATTAAAAATAAGCCTAAAAATCTAAGAAATTAAAATATATGTACGTTTTTGTACTACAAATACATAAAAGACTTAGCAGTGAGAGAACATTTCACTACTACGGGTCAAAGCAAAACGGCTAAAGCTCCACACTACGCGATCAATTCGTAGAATTCAAAGAGTTGAATCAGTGTAAAATTTTATTCACAAGTTACACAGCAAACGTGTATAATTCATATACTTCTAGAAAGCATTAAGTGGGACTACTTTCCACATTTGCATGCGTCTTGAAAAAAAGGTCAAGAAAGTATCAAAGGCATAGAACGCTTTGTTTGGAACCCCCAGCTAAAGAATAAGAAAACAAATTTATTAATCCGTTTTCATTTTATGATCTGCTTTTAAATGTGTTATTTCATTTAGGGGGTTATGCAAAAAAAAAAAGAATTGAAAAAACTCTAAAAAAGTATCAGCGCATCGACAGAAAAGTCTTTCCGATACCGATATATCGGCAAACTTGAAATATCGCCGATATATCGGTATCGGTATTCGTTACGTCGCTAATTCAGACATGGCAGATTTATTTATCTTGTTGTTATTTTCCTCTTAAAAATGTCGAAACTTACGAAAAATTGTGTGTTTTGTTCATTTGTGTGTAAGTTTAACATAGAGCGTAGTAGCTGATTCGCAACTGCTATCTAAATGAACGCCACTGCATCAGCTTTTTTATTGAGTTGTTCTCACAATCATAATTTCGCCTTGATGTAACGATAGTGATGATTTTTCCCTTTACACCTCTTTGTGGTGCGTGAGGTCTTTTAATATAAATTGCTTTTTTGTGTTCTGTTGTTACAATTATATTTGAACGATGAAGAAATTTAATGTTTAATGAAAAATAGCAAAAGCACTTTATTAAATCATACATTAGGAAACTTACAAAAAAATAAAACTATGTATAAATAACCAAGAACATGGACTTCATGCACTCAAAACAAGTACTTTACGCAACTAAAATATGCCATTAAAAAAGCAAAATATAAAACAATAAAATATGCACTTATTTTAAACATTTTTTTAACAAAAACATTTTCGGGTGTATTGACTTCAATTGGCCGTCCAGAACGTTCAGCGCCATTTGTACTTGAGCAACCACAACGAAAGTCAGTAAACCACTTTTTCCCATTGAAATCGACGGTGCAGAGTCCCCATAGTATTTAGCAAGCTTTTGCTTGGTTTGATTGACGGTTTTTTGTTTTTTGTTCGCAAAAAATAATGTTTAATGAGCACTCGAAATTCACTTTTTTCCATTTTTAAAAAAATCCACTAGGTGTATGTTTTGAACAGCTGTTAAACGCAAAGTAAATGATGATACTTGCTCAAAACTTGACATGTTGCATTTCATATAACTACGAGGGAAGTTCGAAAAGTCACGGACTTATTGATCCGCCCTCGTATCATTAGAAAAATATAAATTGAAGGTAAAACAGTAAAAATACAATATATCGAGCCCTATTTGCGATTATATTGTAGGAGACTAATAGCAAATTTTACAGGACAGAGCTTTTATTATTTTTTTCTTAAGAAGTGCAGCACTTTATTTGGTTTCGTATTATGCTTTTACTTATTTTCAAAATTATAATCGCGCATTCAATAGTTTTCAGGAGCATGCTCAGGTTCAATGGATCATAGTACCTGTCGTTTACGATAGTTTTAATGATGTCGCTTACGATATAATCCATGAAAGGGCTCGATATGTATATGGGGGATTTCATGTCAAGTGACCCAACTCTTGAAATCGATGTTCCGATTTGGATGAAATTTGCACCAATGTTAGTCCTATTGGATAGTAGTTTAGACACAAATTTTCAACAAGATCGGTCAAAAAGTTTCTGAGTAAGAGGGGGTCAAAATTTGACATTTTGGCCAAACAGGTGTTCTTTCTCATCCATTGGTGTTAGCAAAATTCGTCCCAAACAAATTAGATAGCTATTTCTTCAATCTTTCGAAAAAAAATTTTTTGGTTTTTTTTTAAATATTTTTTCTTTAAACTTTTTTTTATTTTTTTAAAGCGTGTATTTTTTTTTTTTTTTTTTTTTTTTTTTTTCTCAAAAGAAAGCTTAGGTCTTTTCCTTTAAGGTAGTTCTGGTCGCTTTTTGGGCCGCGAGTGGGTTGTGTCGATTTCAAAAGTTGGGTCACTTGACATGAAATCCCCCATATAAATATGTATGAAATATAAATTAAAAATTCTTTGACGTTTTTGGTGTTAAAACAAAAAAAAAATGCATTTTGAGTTTTGATAAGGTAAAACTCAATTTTTTTCAGGATTGGCTGCCCACTGGGTAACCCAGAAAACCCCACCCTGGTTTTAATGGGTATTTTGATTAAAAAACCCCAAGTGGGTTTTTTCTTAATATTCATTTAAACAAAGATGGTATCATTTTTACGTTTTATTTAACGAAAAATAAAAGAAAATGATTATAAAATGCATACAATGTATTTATAAGCCCATTTGTGCATATGCAGATTTAACGTTAGTGGGCTTTTCTCTATTTATTAATTAAAACATAGATAGTATCATATATATTTTAAACTTCAAATTCGTCCTTTTCCAAATCAAATTCAGGTTGTTAAAAAACAAATTTACATTTTTCAAAATCAAATTCGACATTGGAAAAATTTAAAACAAGTTTTTTTAATTGAATTTCATTCACCAAAGTCTGATTTTGATATTTAAAGTAAAGATGTTACGATGTGCCTTTTTGCCGATACGATACTCAAGAAGAAATATCGCCGATGCCGATACCGATACCAATACCGATACGAATATAAAACTTAAATTTAAGGTAAAATTAACAAGACTCAAGTAGAGTAACTTCTTTATTATACAAAATTACAGTAAAGGAGATTATTAATATTTAAGATTGTAAAAACAACAAAATTAATTTAAATTCATGGTAATTTTTAAACAAAACAAAAAAAAAAAAAAAAAAAAAAACAGTATAAAAGATTTTTAGTATTCAAAATTAATAATAATAAGATTTTTATTTAAAAAACAAAGTATTCTCAACTTTTGCGGAGATCATTTAGCCACTCCGTTTGAAGCAGACCTGCAGTAAAAATTGTCCTTCATACGTGACTGAACTCATTTGACAACTTAAGTATATCTGCCCCATGATCTTAAGTTTTGAGTATAGCATTTAATTGCTATCTAAGGTATATCTAGACTTTTTCTTTAGCTGAGGCACAGCGTAGGATCGACAGAGGATCGTCCTTCTCCAAATGTTCTTTTATGATTTGCACAAACGCTACAAAGGTCAGGTCTTTTAGACTTATAAGAATTTTTACTAGGTGTTGGGGTTACCGTGTCGTCAACACTTTCGGAATGTAGAGTCATGTTGAGTAGCTCAATAAATTTTAGCGAAGTGATTTTTATTTTTACAAAAATCATTAAAAGTTAACAGAATATTCTGCTGCAGGTCCAAATCAAGCGCTCAATGTGTTAATGCATCGGTCCAAAAAGTCGTAGGTTAAAATTGTATTTATAAGTTACATAGCAAACGCATATACGTATGGAAATCATGAAGGAGGATTACTTTCTACTTTAGCATGCGTCTCGACAAAAGGTCACAAAAGAAATATACGCATAAGACGCGTAGTGTGGACCGACCTACAACTTAATTTATGCTCAGTTGCTATGCAAAAATAAGAATTGAAAATTAAATTGTTTGTTCAAAAAAACTATAAAAAAATTAGCGGCGTATCGACAATGAAATAACGCCGATACCGATATATCGGCAAACGTGAAGTATCGCCTATATATCGGTATCGGTATTCGTTACATCCCTTATTTAAAGTGCCGAATTTGATTTGAAAAATTTGTAAAATACCCAATTTGATTTCGAAAATTCTTAATTTCTTTTTTAAAAGCTGAATTTGATTTTATAAAGGCCGAATTTAAAATAAAAATTGTATACATAAAAAATTACAAGAAAATAGTAGCACAAACATGCACATAAGAAGTTATTTTAAATCAGTTACCAATTCTTTTTCCATCAGATTTTAAATTCTTTTTCCAATCTAAGACGACTTCTAAGGTTATTCCAGATTGAGCCACAAGATCACTGAAGAGAACAAATCGTAAAAGTTTGCTGCTACAAATTTTTAAATATTTAATTATTTTTCACCATTGTTTTTCATTTAATTTGATAAGCACTTCTTTCCCTAATAAATATTAAAGATATTCAGTTCAGATTTTTTTTATTGCAAAAAATGAAAAATGGAAAGAAGATGTGGAAAGCGTTAAACTTTCAATCAAATGTAAAATATTTATGTCTTTCAAGACGCCTAACTAGTAGTAAAAAATAAATTGATTAACGTCCAATTTCACTAAGCTCAGTTAAAACTAACTATTGCTTTAACTTTTAGTTAACAATATGTTTTTGACAGTTATAACTGATATTAATTATACCTGAACTTTATTGATGATGATATTTAGATGATATTTATGTAATATTTATTTAATTAATGGTATATGGAAAAACCCTTAAAATTTGCAAATTGATTTAAATGTTCTGATCTTATTTGTGCATAAAAGTTCAAATTACCATTGTACATCATTTGGCAGCTGAGGCATATATATAAGTGCTTTTGTAATGCCTTTTAACCATCCATGCGTTTTATGATGATGCCATAAAAAAATATTGAAGATTTTCTGGCTAAATCAATACCGAAAAATGCTGAGTTGACAACATTGCTTAATCCAATTATAAGATCACTACACAAAAAACCATAAAACCAAAAAAAACCCACTAAAACCCAAATTAACCATAAAGTGTTATATTGTGAAAAATTTTAAATAGAAAAATTTAAATTTTTGATTTTGTTGTTTTTATGTGCGTTGAATTCACACAGAACGTATATGTGTGAAGGTGAACTAAAAAATTGAGAACGCTCTCTCCAGTTGGCATACTAGTTGTATACTGTCACTTTACTCCCTCAGTAGATATTCTCTTTTGCAAGTTTATGTGTAAGCGAACACAGTTCAGTGAAATCCAGTACAAATTTTTACAAATTTTGGGGTAAGAAACAGAGCAATTAATTTCCAAAAATATTTTTTTGTTAAGTTGAATTTTTCAGAAAATATAAATTTATAATGCATTTATAACAATAAACATGCAAAAAACGCAATATCATCAATATATGCAAAAATTTGCACTACCAAATCGATACCATTTTTAGCAAGTTCATTGTTTCATAAAGTTATTTAGATTTAGCCTTTTTCAGGCTTAAGGGAAAAACCATGCATTTGCATAAATGACAATAATTTACTAGAAAATTTTTCGGAAGAATCTTAGTGTGTATTTGATTTGATAAACAGCTGAGATTAAACATGAAATCTTGGTATTGGAAGGACATAAACTGAAAAATACATTAGAATAAGGTTTGATTTATTGTTGTAAGCTTAAAGTCAAATATTTTTTTCTCCATTAACTCCATTGTCTTTTATGATTTGTTGCAGTTGTTTTCGTGTCTTCCCATGTAGGAGTTCACTGCCCTAGCTTCGTTAATCGGTTGTTGTTCTAGCCAGGGTTAATGTTGAAAATTTTGAAAAAGTCGCAAAAAAAAGTCGTTTTTAAAACAAAAAGTGTGCGACGAAAGTCGTTTTTTTTTCAAATAAAAGTTTTAATTTTTTTTTTTAACATTTTTATTAAACAAATAAACACAACTAACAAAACAAACAGGAATTAACAATTCAAACTATATAAATGACGATATGAGAATAATATAGTTAATGTCTTCGTTAGAGATAAAAGAAAACTTAAAATATAAATGCCAATCATCCCAGATTAGCATGGAAATTCAACGAACACGATACAAAACAAAGCGAATTCAGTACACAGATACAAAATTAACACCTGATCAATCGAATAAGGTAACCATATCCCGGGAAATGTTTTTAACAAAATTAATCTCTTTAAGGGAAAATATGTGTAATTTTTAGTGCATTCATTTGGTTAACCCTTAATCGGTTAACCGATTAATTACTACCCGATTAACTGATCGGTTAATTTAAAATTAAACCGGTTAATTTTAGTCGATTAACCGATGTAACAAAATTTTTAATTTGTTGTAGTATTAATATATATATATTAATATATTTTTTTTGTTTTTAATTATTCGTTTCGTCTCATATACAAAAGCTATGTGTTTACAAACAAAGTCAAATAAATCGTATGGGAATGCCTTCCATCCAGCCGAATCAATGCCAAATCTGAATATCCATTGCGCTTAGTTAATGTCCTGTATTTCACGCAGATATTCGCCCAATATTTTACCTATTTACACAATTCCAATTGTTTAAAGCGAAGAAATGTGGTTTAATTTATTAATACCAGTACAACTATGCGGTAGGTATCAATATATTTCTTAAATACTTTCTGTGTTCAAATCTTGTTTGGAATTTAAAGTTTTGTTAAATTTGCCAATACTTTCACAATGGAAATATCAATCCGAAATAAAACACGAAAGAGGTCAATAAGGGTGACAAAATTTGTACTACACAGAAAAAATTATAAAATTTCTCCAATCACCAAATTTGTTCTAAGTTCATAATATCAAGCAAACAAGTTGTTGATTTTGCACATATGACCAAAATGATTATATTGATTACTAAAAATTTTGAAATTTTGAAAAAATATTTTCAATAAATGATATTCTTAATTTTAATGAAAAAAGTGATCAAAATACTTTGTCATTTCAAACAATGTGTAAATTTATTTAAATAAATATTGACAATTCCCAACAACAATTCTAGATAGACGAAAAAAGTCAATTAAGATTTTTTGTTATTTAATTAAAATTTTAATTGAAAATTTATTTCAAAACAACAAAAATGTTAATTAAATCAAAATTAAATTTTTAATTTTCTTTCAACTAAAAAAATAATTGATTCAATTATCACATTAATTAAATTTAAATACTTTTTAAACCATTTTTTTAATTGATAAAACACTTTTTTCTGTGTATGTATAACTTTATTTTGTACTAGTTGTTAAGTCCCGGCGTTGCCCGGGGCCAAGCCATTATGGACTTTTCATTTTCTATTTTTTAACACTTATAGATATAGAATTATATTTTATGCCACGCCCACTTATCTTTTCCGGCCCACTTGTTTGACTGATTTTGCGTGTGATAGCCGAGCTATGCTATTTGTACCAAATTTGAAAACTTCCTATATTTCCATCCTCCAGATATAAATAAATCTATTTTGTGCCACGCTCACTTCTCCAATACCGCATAGATTTTGTCAGATATTGTGAACTGATAACCAAGATATTCTTTTTAATTTGGAAACATTGCCATCCTCCGGATATACAAAAATATATATTGTCTTTATATGGGAGTTGCCCCGTACACTTAAAATTTCCGAAAAAAAATTATATATAGCCTATAGCATCTCCCAGACTATCAGTAATAAACTGTAAACGTTTCATTAAGATCGGTCCAGCGGTTAAACAAAAAAACATTACCTCTTTATAATATAAGTATAGATTACAATTGAAGCAAATCGGTTCCTTTATTTATAATTCTCATATACATAAGTTTTTCTTTTGGAATAATTTACAAAATTATAAATGCAACATTTTGTTTTTGCCCAATGATAAATACAAAAGTCGAAGAAAAAGCTCAATCTTATGACTTTACTATTTCAACTACAGTTTTTAAGCACAGGCCTATTGTTTATATGAACCGATCTTCACGAAATTCTACTAAACGGTTTCAGACGTACTAATCTGTTTTCCGATAATAGACTTAAAACCGGGGTCTATGGTAAATTATCGAGCAATCTACACAAAATGTTGTTCTATGATTTCCAGTCATTAAAATCGAATTTGTGTAAAATTTATTGAAAATTTGTGCTTTCTTTCACCAATTTATATAAATTCTTGTAACAATAATATAAATTTTTTGGGAGATTTTTTTCACATTTGGGCTCATAACTTTTCTTACTAAGTCGATTGTGCTGGATTGCAATCCGCTACCGATTACAAGAAAGAGTTTGACATCGATATGGTTCTTTACTGTTGAGTCTTTTAAAAGTGACGCTCACTTTTCAGAAGACAGACAGACGGACACAGCTAACTCGACTTAGAATTATCATTAGATAATATGCAAAAAGGCGTAACTCACAAAAATATAATTTTACAGGAGAAGCAAAAAATTTTATAAAATTAAATATAAACATGTTTAACAAAGTTTTTTCTCACGTCAGAAAAACATGCATTGATAAGTCAGTCGTCCATAGAATCCTCCAAACAATGTTCAAAGAAAATCATTTCATTATATTTCGTTAGAAAAAAAGTGTGTAATTACGTCGTTTTGTATTTATCAAATAAACAAACTTGTAGTTACGTTCCTTTATTTTTGGTGATAAAAGCGTCATTTTTGATCACAGAAGCGAAATTTTGTCAAGACATGTAGTTTAATGACATTCATAGTAATTAATCAAAACCCCGAATTTGAATTTTTTGTTAGTAACGCTTTTTTGCATTTTAGCTAACGATATATACTTTATGAAACATAAGAAGAAAAAGCTTCCCACGGAATGACAAACATGGAATACACTCATTCACCACTAGTGGCGGAGGGTATAAAAAATAGGTGGCCGCATGTTTTTAAGCCCGAAATTGAATTCTATTTTTAATTGATTTAAGTAAATTTCTTTTTAAAATTTCAACAAATTACAAAACATTACATTTGCTTTTTTAGAATACTCTATAATTTTTTTGTATAACTTTTGTCTATTAATTCATTTTCAAATTCATGGCCAATAAAAATGGAATTATTTTAATGAAAAATATAAAAAGAAAATTGTAGACTTATCATTTTAAACACAGCAAGACAAAAAACTCATATTGATTAAGTTAATTTTTTCAAGTTTTTTTTTGTTGATATTTTCTTTTATTCCATTTGCTTTTTTTAATTGCATCTGTGCAACAACATGTTGCAAACCATTAAAGCTGTTTTTCTATAACATTAAATGTGTAGCAATCTTTGTCGCCACCACTTTCCTCCCATTTAAAATAAGACACTGGCATAAGTGTGTGTGTGCCTGTGTTTGATATACTGAAATCACATAAATGCCTTTTAATGGCAAACTGGACATTTTTGTTGAATTGATCTTTTTTTTATAATATTGTTAACAAACTTGCAACCAATATCGAAAGCTAATCAATGCGTCGTTTTGCGTCGTTGTTGTCGTCATCAGCAACAAGTTGTAAGTAACGGAGTTAAAAGCAAACAGCGTACTCGCAGACACGTACATACATATGTTTTATGTACATGTGTATGTGTTTGTGCAACATTAAACAAATGAGAGCGAAAGCTGCCTGGGTAACAAGTATGCAAATAAAATGTATGCAACAATTTTACAACAACAGCAACAGCAACAGCAACAGCATTAAAAGTAAAATACTTGTTGTACACTCTGTTTCCAATATTATTATTCTATATTGGGGTAACAACAACTATAAACCAAACAAAATTTTATAAAATATAAAAAAAAATTAAAAAAGCACGTTTTTCATTGACAAATTATTCCTGCTGGCTTTTATATGAGACACCATAAATGCGCTGGTGATGATGACGTTGAAGCAACAAAAACAAAAGTTGCAAAATACTTACTAGACTACTTGCAACTTGTAGAAAGATTTCTGCGAAGATTACAACGTTGTTGTTGTTTGCAAAAATATTGAAAGTGCAAGTAAAAGTTTAAAGAGTTTGACGATGATGAAATATGTTTTATATTTTCCAATTTAATATTGTATAATTTATTATGCACTCCTTTTCTGCTTGTGAGATGTTAATATTTCAGCCAAAGTAAATTAAGGAAAATTGTCGCAGTGAAAAGAAAACTTAAGTTTATTTTAAAATACTTTCAAATAAATTTTAAAAGATTGACTCCCTATCCCTCGATATTTAATGAAAATTTAATATATACATAAAAACAATTAAGACAAATCAATTGTCATATTGTATTTTATATTCGTCAATACAATTAATTTTTAATTGAAAAGGCACCAACAACCGAATTTGTAAGTATACTAAATACTTTTGTTCACATTCAACAAATATTTTTAACAATGAGACTTAAACATTAAATAAAATATCTGTTAGCAATCAAATAAAAATTTGTGTTACAAATTTGTTAAATTAACGAAATGTTTTGTCGCTCATTAATTTATTGCAATTTTAAAAGAAGGAAATGCATTAAAGATTTTTAATTTTGTTTATTTAAATATAATAAGAATCTCATCATAAATATCTTTAACATAAACAGACTTAGAAGAGGATGACAAAAAAGGCTTTAACAAGTCCACAAAATGGATTCTTGATACAATCATTAACTATAATTTGAAAACTAGAATAAATAAAACCGCATTAAAATTTAATAAGAAGTTTTAAATTATAGATTTACTTACCCCAAAGATCGACTCAGTTTTCAATAAAATTCCTATCGTTTATTCTTACCGAGATTAAAACCAAAAAAAAATATTGATTTTTTAATTTTGTATTGAAAATTATTGACAGAAAATTATTTAATATTTTTCAACTAAAAAAAATTGTTAATGTGACAATTTACAAACAATTTAATTTAAAAAAAGTGTTGGTTTCAAGCAGCTTAAAACAAAAGACTTACACAGCAAACTTGAATTTAAATGTTATATTTTTTATACCCTCCACCACCACTAGTGGTGAATACATCTAAGACCCCATAAAGTATATATATTCTGGCTCATTGAGTAATTCTAATTTAGTCATGTCCGTCCGCCTGTCCGTCTGTTGAAAACACGCTCACTTTCGAAAAACGCAAAAGAAAAGAACAAACTTGGTCTCAAATTACTTATAGTTATCATAAGCAGTTTGGGATTGAAAACCAGCAACATCGGTTCAGTAGGACTAGAACTATGAATCAAAATGTGGAACTACCACTCTAAAAAAAATTGCTGATTTTGATACAAAAACTAACATAAAGGGTGGAATAATGCACGGAATAATATAAAATTTTGCACGAATCACTTTACACAACTGCAAATCATACTGTTAAACTTTGTGAAGATCGGCCCATAATTGACCATGGGCCCCATATAAACCCTATTCACGGAAAACAGTTTAGTACGCCTAAGACCGTAATAAGTAACGCTATCATACTAAAGTTGGTACGTCACAGTTTTATAGGACGAGAAATCAGACTGCCAAATTTATTGAAAATCGGTCCATAATTTACCCTAGGCCCCATATAAGCCCTAGTCTCGGAAAACAGCTTATTGCACCTAAAACCAAATAAAGCCCACTTTAGGAAAATAATTAAATTCGCCTGAAACCATAACAGATATAGATACTGCGGCAAAATTTCTTCCAACTTAGATTCATATGGCCAGAAAAAATATCATGTACTTTTTGAAATTCTCTGTTAACGCTAAAACTAATTGCACTGCTGTATTGAAATTTATTCTAATTTATTTTTTGTTATACCAGAAATCAGTCTTCAGAATTTTGGGATGATTGGTCCATAACTTAAAATGGGTACAATACAAATTACCCTCCTAAAAATCATTTATATCCGGCTAAAACTGTTACTATTCATGATATTTTACTTAAGCCAGTTCAAATTTTAACAAGAAACGCAAAAAACTTTCTTATTGTCGGTCAATAATTTAATATAGGTCTAAAACACAACCAATTTTAATGCTGACGTTCGTTTTTGAGAAGCCGACTTACATATTTTATAAAATGTAAAACTCTTTTTCAAATTGAAAACAAAAGACTTAAGGAGCCAGAAATCATAAATTTCTGAAAATTATTTAATTTAAACTTTTTTATAGCCACCTCACAAATTTTATTCGTTTGAATTACTGCATTAAAATAATCATAGAAAACCAAATTAAATATATATGCAAGTATATTTAAGTTCCCCATCGATTAATTCAGCTAGTCCCCCAAAATAAATTTATTTAAATAATTGGTCTTCGTTTATTACAAGCTTTTTCCATTTTTTCTGCAATGAATGGATACCGCTAAAAAAAACAACTACTTTTTTTAAGCCAAGAGCGAATCAATACAATTTCAGATATTCAGTTCTGAAATAGACCGTTCTGCATCCGTGTAAAGTCTGGCATATAAGGCGGGTGAGGCAAACCTTTCCAACCACTTTATTCTAAACAGTTTTCAATAACATATGGGGCCACCTGTCTGTCAGTGTCCATTAGGGCTAAAACTTTTTTACATTTTTTGCAAATATCAAAATGGCAGTATAGTAAAGTATAGTATAGTCGAATAGATTACTAAAAATTATTTTAAAAAATGGTGATATTTTTTCGCATTTGTCAGAAAAGTTCACCTTCAAAACGCGGTAAAATTTGGAACTCAGTTTTTTTATTTTTTTATCCAAAAAACGCAAATAGTTTTTTTTAATCAATATGTACAAGGTACATTGTACATATTTTGTAATAGGTGATTTAAATAGAGATACTTCTTTCAATAGCCTTTTTATGACAGATCACGTGTGAGTCGTGTCATGCTGCCATGTTATTTTTGTTTAGTATTGTTCGGCATTTCATAATGGAAAGACTTACGCCTGAACAACGTTTACAAATCGTTCAACTTTATTACGAAAATTCACGTTCTGTGAGGAATGTGTTTCGTGCACTTCGCTTAACTGATGGTCAACATAATCGGCCTACTGAGCGTACTATTCGCAACACCATCACCCATTTTGAGACCCAGCATTCATTATTGGATAATATTCGACCGTATAGACCACGTCCAGCTCGCTCTGAAGAAAATATAGCGGCCGTAGCTGAGAGTGTACACAAAGACCATGGAGAGTCGATTCGGCGCCGTTCGCAGCAACTCGGACCGTTATCGTGCCATGATAACCGACTATTTGATGCCTAAACTTGAAGCTCGTGATCTCGGCGACATTTGGTTTCAGCAATGGATTTATTAAGAGACCACTTCGGTGAGCACATAATTTTACGTTTTGGGCCGGTCGATTGGTCACCAAGATCGTGTGATATCACACCGTTAGACTTTTTCCTGTGGGGATATGTAAAGTCTAAAGTTTATGTGGACAAACCCGCTTCGATTCAGGCCTTGGAGAAAAACATCACGCATGTCATTCGCCAGTTACCAGTCGAAATGCTCGAACGAGTCATCGAAAATTGGACTCAACGGTTGGACCATCTGCAACGTAGCAACGGCCAACATTTAATATACATAATCTTCAAAAAATAAATGCCAAAGAATGTCCTTTCAAATGATAATAAAAATTCCCCATTAAATTTGAATTTTCTGTGCCTTTTTCTTTAAAAAAGTAGGGAACATTAGGGTAATAACTTTTTGCAATTTTTGTGAATATCAAATTCTTCATCGCATAGCCTAATAGACCATGAAAAAATATCAAAAAATGATGTATTACTTTTTCGCGATCGTTAAAAAAGTTTCCGCACCAAACGCGATGAAGTTTTGAATTTCAATTTTTCTCCTAAGTATACAAAATGAACATTTAATAACAAAATTTTAATTATTTTCTAATAATTTCAAGAATATAACAAGATCTTACCATTTTTACGGAAGAAGAGCGCAAAAAAAATCGCGATATTATGACTCTATTTCGGGGTTTTTTTAATAAACTAAATTTTAATGTCAAATGTTAGATGTTGTGATAGATGAGTTCTTTGGCGGATATTATATGAAACAGTGATAACTTTCAGAAAAAAATACCTTTGCAGGTAAAAGTTTTATATAATTTTATTTTGGACTTTTCGGACTAATTTTATATTTTACTTTTGGTACGCACCGATGTACTAAAAAAATCTACTTAATTTTTATTAAATATGAGTTGAATCAAGGGAGGTGTCGAAATTGTTATTACAAGTGTTTTAACTATTGTTGTTTATATTATATCGGGAGTTTTTGTTTGTTTTATTCGTCGCGTTATTTAAAATGAAATTTAAAAAAAGTTCAACAGCTATTAAAAAAAATTCCACTGGGTGGAAAAAGAACCTTTCCAGTTTTACAAGGGTTCAAAAAGAAATGGATTTATCGCTATCTCAGCTAAACAGAATGCCAAATGATAAACTTATCATAGGCAGATATAACGCCTTATACAAAGACAACAAAAAGCAAAGGTATGTTAAAATTTCCGAAGAATTGTTTGCCCTCTGGATTAAGTTAAATTTAAAAAAAATGCAAATGCATAATATAAATCGAAAAGTTGAAACTTTGATACAAACTTTATCAAAAAAAATTAAAACGATCTAATGGTGATAATTTTAATAAAATATTTAATATAACTACCGTATCAGATGAGCTACAATCTGAATCGGAGATCCCTTCTGATTCAGATTCATCACCAACGTTTTATAGTGATGATGATGAAGAAGTCATTGATTTTACACCTCCTGGATGATCAGATCCTGCCAAAATGTCCTTAAAGCCAGCCGTTACATTAGTTTATAATGCAAATTTGAGTACTAACAAAGCAGCACAGGTACACCCAGAGAAAAAATATGTTTAAATTTGGTCACCTCCAACAAAAGTATTTTTAAAGAGAATTGCAAACATATTAAGTTTAAATTTAACCATACTATTGTCACCGACAAACATATTATTGTTAAATTAGTCCTCCATCAAGAAGGCACAACCATATTATGGTTGCCTCCGAACATCTTTTGGTTAGTAATAACTAAAATATGTTTAACATTTATAATAGCATGGTTGATTTTCAACCAAAGCATGTTGCTCTTAGAAAAGAGGAAAATACTATTGTTAATTTAAAAACAAATTATTGTCATATTTAACCATAACATGTTTAGAGGCAACCATAATTTGGTTGTGGCTTCTTGATGGAGGACTTATTTAACAATTATATGTTTGTCGGTGACAATAATATGGTTAAATTTAAACATAATATGTTTAAAATTTTGTCTAAAAATAGTTTTGTTGGAGGTGACCATATCTAAACATATTTTTTCTCTACATATATGTAAACAATTGGCTGAGTCGGGAATAGCAACTTCTACACCTTCTCAAGCTGGTATCTATAAAGCGGTAATAAAAACCGCAGAAAATTTAGAAGAATTTTATATAACAACACTGCACTATGAACAGAATGGTGCTTGCATTTTGATGAGAAAAAAATAGGTAAAAAAGAGATACAGGTTGTTGTTATTAAAAATGGCACAAAGAAATTAAATTTGATGTACTTGTACTCGACAATGGACGGGCGTTAACGATTTTCAACGGTCTCAAAGAAACCTTAAATAAGTTCAATTTGTGGGGGTCTATAAAAATGATAGTATGTGACACAACAAGTGTTAATACTGGCAAAATACTAAAAAAGCATTGCTTTACTAAAAATGCATTTCCAATCAATTGTATTGCCACCACCACAATACATTGATTGCCAGCATCATGTCTTGGATTTATTACTACGACATGTAATGGACGAACTCCTAGGTGCCGCAACATCTTCTCCTAACATTGGATAAGATTTTGTTCCGGAATTAGTAAGCAATTACGAAAATTTAAAAACAAGCTTCAGGCAAAATGATACACTTATAAAACGTGTTAAAGTAAAATGGAGAGACGACATGCAATTTTTATATGAACTAAGTTTTAAGTACTACAAAGAAAATGTAACTTTTCCATATATTAACTTTAAATCTTTACCAACAATACACAACGCTAGATGGAACTCAAGAGCCATTCCCGCTATTCTAGCATTTGTTCTTATACCCAAATTTAGAGAAATGTTACAGCCTATTTGTGATTTTATATGTGATGTATGGTGCAATGTTTGGTTTTCTGATCACTGTTTATACGAAAATAATGTTTCAGTTTTAAGCAACTCTCTAGTAAAATACAAAAAAGCCCATATGTGTTTTCTTAAACACTGGGTGAGTGAATCTCGTCTACAATTACAAATCAGCAGCGTAGTAAAATATGCGCGGAAAGAGCTATTAAAGTTGCACAAGATATTTTTCCATTATGAAAATCAACTCGCACTTTAAACTTAAAGTTTATTTCATTAAACCCAAAAAATAGCTTTATATTTTGGTTATACAGTTTTTTATTAAATATATTTAAAATATAACGCATATATCTGTGGTTTTCATAGGTAACCGCGTATGTCCATTTTTTACGATTTTGAGATGTTGATGCAATATTGCTTAATGTTAAACGCTCTTTACATGGTTCTTAAAATTTCTGAAAAAATATGGACCAAATAAAAAGTTCAATACCTCGCCCATAGTTGGATCTAGAATGTTTTTTCCGCTCTCTCGAAAAATTTTATTTTAAGACATACGCGGCTACTCAAAAAGGCCACAGATATGGCTCAAATTCACCAAGTTCAGAATTGGTTTTGCTAGCAATTTAATGTATTAAATATTGACTTTATTGAAAAAAGAAAAGTTATAAACTATTACAACTAGCCTGTTTTATGTGTAAATCAAAAAAATTAATTTATTAAACAAGTAAATTTCAAATTAAATCAATATACATGCAGAGGAAGTCATATCGGGAACGCGTCAGTTTTGTCATTCCGGGACCGATTGATAATTTTCGGGAACATTAATATTTTCCAATAAAATACGCATAAATTGAGCTTTTTTTAGAAAAGACATAGTTTGTTTTATTACAGAACTTTCATTCTGTTCATGTAACGTTAATTCCATAATAAGAGTTTTGAATATTTTGAAATTTCTTAAATGTTATGCACGATAATAGCAACTTCTTTAATTTTTTGGCGTATTTTGCTTGTAGAAGATTTTGTATGTATTGTTTTTACTTATGTTTATATAAAGTAGATTACAATGTGCAAGAAATTTACACTTTTTTTCGTGACAAGCTGGGCACCTGGCGTTTTAACATAATTCGGGTACGCTGAATCCAGTGGTGCCTGCGGTTTTTTAAGATTGGCTCTGGTTTTCGAGATATACCGTTATTTCGAAAATGGAGGAGGTTGCACAACATATGTTCGCATAACTCAAAAAGGCTTTAGCTTATTGAAAAAACTTAAAAAACCGAAATTCCGCAATCAAATTTCCACTGGATTCAGCGTACCCGAATTATGTCAAAACGTATGTGCCCGGCTTGTCTGTTTTTTCAACTAGCATAGTGTTATTAATAAGCCCATGTTATTAAACGATGCTTAAGTTATGTTATTTTTTTTGTTTTTGGTAATTTTATCAAAGTTAGAAAAACGTTCCCGAATTGATGGTTTTCTGAAAGATATTTACTAAAACGCAATATTATGAAAAAAAGTGTAGAATTGTGTGCGCTGTCCTGTCAAAGTTTATTAATAAACACATTTTGCATTAGTGCAAACTAAGAGCCATCATTATAGCTTAACATTTTTTCTGGCATAAAATCAATCTTTAAATTTACAACATTAGTGATTTTGAGCCATGTAGACATTAAATGTACCATATACATATTTATAATGTGCATGAAAATTAAAAAAAAAAAATTTTTTTGAGGATCTTTAGAAATTGCATTTAGTGCGGTAACGTTTTTGGCCAAAATGGCCTGAAAAAATTATTTTTATTATCAATACTAAATTGCCCATCGTGTGGTAGGATAAAGAAATGTTGTCCAAAAAAAGTTATAACCCTATTGTAGATATGTCTTTCATCTTTAAAAAGAATTAGTTATATAAAATTAAATTATATTTTCTATATAATAAAAAAAAAAAATAATATATGTATATTGATTGTGTGTGCCCTCGGAGTTTCAAAAAGAAAGTGGAAATTAAAAGACTTAAGCCTATTAATAATTAACTCCCAAGTAGATACCTAATTAGTGTGGCACAAACTGCCACCTGGACCTGAGCCTGGACCTGGCGCAAAAACCCACACTAACGAACTCCTGGGCCTGGCTGGGACTTTTTATTTGTATGGAGTTTTATGGCTATAGCAAGAATAATTTGTTGTCAACTAGAATAATTCTTCGAAATAAAAAAGTAAAAAAAGAGAATTATTATGTGTTGTGTATGCTTTTTGATACGTTTCGTTTTGATTTTATTTACTACAGTACATATATGTATAATAGGACAGGGCCTGTCCAGGCCCAGGTGGACCACTGTATTCAAATTTATACTTTTTCTTGTTTTCTTGTAAAAACACATTGATTGAAGTTTCGTTCTAATATATTTTAAAATTATATGAAACCAACTGGAAAAAAGTCAAAAAGTGTTTTTTTTTAAGATAGACAAGCTACATCTGAAATGTTCATAAAAAGGACGGAAACTGGCTTAATTGATTTTGTATCAATTATGAACACAAAATGTCCTTTTTAGACCATGACGGTACCATTTTTTTTTTTTTTATTTATTAAGAACAAAGTTTAACAAATATGTGCATACAAATTCACAAGTTCATTAAATATTACAAACATACATAAATTTTCATACTTAAGTCTTTCTAAGTTCTAGTGATCAGTTACATATAAAAAAAAATTATTTATAAAATAATTTTAGATAATAATAAATTTTCTGTTAAAAGAAAATTAAAGCAAAACTAATTAGTTTACTTCAATAAATCTTTTGTTTGCATCAAATTAAAAAAAGCAGGATCGTGGATTCCATTCCGTTTGACATTGGCCGATAAATGAAGAATAGACATAATTACAACTCTTCAAATATATAATATTTCATCTGTGATACTTTAGACCGTAAAGAATGTATTTTGATATGAGCGAGATTCACCGTTATTGATATTTTGCAAACACATTTTGCTTTGACCTCCCTTTTCCTTTTCTCACAATGGAAATTGTTTGATCCACACTTCGCGAAATTGTTTGATCCACTTTCCCTACAATAGTAATACTTTAAAATAATTTAATTTTCATTCCTCGTTCTGCATTATAAAAAAGTTTGCGAATAATTTGTATTTTAGTTTCCAGAAAAGCTCCTTTGTGTTTTCAAAAATTTATTATTTTAAGGCTCGTTTTCACAACTTACCGAGAGCTTAAGGAAGGATTTTATCGGCCGTATAAAGTGAAGTTGTAATAATGGAACACTTTTTTATATGGCCGATAAAATCCTATCTTAACTAACCAATAGTAAACTTAGACGTGAAACACGTTGCAACTTAAACACAAAAGCAGTACCCATGTTCTGTAACTTTGGTGAGAACTTCTCGCATCGAAAAGATGTGAAACAATATATTCCATCTTTTCTCGAAAAGTGAGAAAAAAATGTGTCTGTAACTCATATCGAAAACTATGAAAAGAGTTTACGTCGTTACGTTATAAATGTCATAATATTCCACTCGAAGCCGATGTGAAATTACAGACGTCGAGAACGCTAGTAATACATATCGTTTGCGGCGACCAAAATTGACTAAAATTGAAAAATTTTCAACGACGGCGGCGTAAATACAATTGTCAGCCGTCAGTTGTACATATGGGACAATATTTGTGAAGCGGGCAGCCCAAAAAAAAAATTGTGCTGGAATTATAAACTTATGAAGTGCGCATAATAAAAGTTTTACAATATAATGAGTACGCCGTAGGCTTATTTCGCTAAAAGTAAAAAATTTGGAATTTAGCACTTTTAAAAAATCTTATTAATAATAAATTTTGTCTTCCCAAAAATAAGTTTGAGAAAAATTAAAATTTAAACTCGTTCTTTCCTGTCTTTTAGGGTACAATATTGCAATTACCACATGTACGAATGTAAATAAATTTGCACAACTTTTAAGCTAATAGATCTCCCACAATAAAACTTTTACAATATAATAAGGACACCATAGACAAATCTCAGTGAAAAAAAAAAAATTAGGACTAAGTTAGAAAAATTTTGATTTAAATTTTGAGTTTGCAGATGAAAAAAAAATGTTTAAAACCATAGTATAATAAGTACCATGTATGTTCATTAGGGAGAGTTGTCAATATTTACCCATGTAATATCAAACAACGAAATATTACTCATTTGCAAATATTTGAATTTCAACATATTTTGCACTTTTTATATATTACAAACTTACCTTTTTATATAAAACTAAATTTTATTCAATATTTTGTTTATTTTAAATTGATTTTTGGTTTAAATTTGTTATCACAAAATTTTTATATTAAGAAATTTTTCAAAAACTAAAATTGATTTATTTGATTTTTTTCGCTTGTTTTAATTTTTTCCTTATTTTCTTTTGTTTGACGTTATATGGGTTTTAAAGTTGAGAACGACATTTCTAATGACTATACCTTGTATTTATTCTGCCATGGTTTGAAACTATTTTTATTTACTTTTGTATTGCTTAAGCTATCGAAAACAAAAATATATTATTGAACAAATATGTGTAAATATTTCTGTGTACGGGAAGGATTTTAAACTTTCGAAAAAAATGGAACCATTAATTTACTTAGTGTAAATGCATTTTAAAATATGGTGAAGCCCCAAAATTAAACGAAACGAGGTCTCCAAAAACAAATTCTTATATGTATACATATGTATGTATATCGTTAGCTAAAATACAAAAAGGCGTAACTACCAAAAAATTCAAAATCAAGATTTTGATTAATTATTATGAATGCTATTAAACTACATGTATTGACAAAATATTACACTTTTTCAATCGAAAACCAAAGGGACGCAACTACAAGTGTGGTTGTTTAATAAAAGCACAACGACGTAATTACACATTTTTTTCCAACAAAATATAATGAAATGTATTTCTTTCTTTGAAGATTGTTTGAATAGTTCCATGGACGACTTATCAATGCATATTTTGCTGACGTGAGAAAAAACATCGTTAAAAATGTTTATAGTTTTCACTTTACAAAGTTTTTTGCTTCTTCTGTAAAATTATATTTTTGTTAGTTACGCCTTTTTGCATTTAAGCTAAGGATATATATGTATGTATGTGGTCTCACAGAAAAAAAATTCAAGATAAATTTAATGGTACGCTTTTCGTTATTGTCTTTGATACCGTAAAACATCACTCTAGCACCAAAAATTATACCATTGTATATTCCTTTAATCTTCATTTATAATGATATCACATGTGATATACATAAGTAGATGATTTAAAGTTAAAAGTTAATAAACCACCAAACTCCTTCAGATGGTGATAAAGAATTCCATACACCATCTTTTAATAAGAGATCCATTGAAATTGTAGGCTTGATATATATTGGCATTATAGGTTTGATTAATACTTGCCTTTAATACTTGAATTTTTGTATAATTATTACGTGTTTGAGATTGGAATTTCACTGTAATTCAACGCTTGAATTTCACTGTATTTACATTGTTATATTCGACTGGATTTCCTGTATCCGTTTTGCTGGAGTATGATGTTGGATTCCACTGTAATTCAAGTATAATTCAAGTTTTGAAAACGGACAGCAAGACTGAAATTACACTTGATTTATACTTTCATTCCAGCAAAATTGCTTACTGGGATATATATATGCTTTATAGGGTCTAAGATCAATATTGTAGAAATTACAAACGGAATCACAAAAAGTTCCTCGGCAAAACAAAAGACTTAAACAACAAGCCCGTCCCAAGGTAATTCATAATAACTGCTCTAACAATTATTTGGAATCTACATACTAGTGATGTTTATTTATTTATGTATTTATTTATTTATAAATTTTTAATATTCGCGAATACTATCTGCGGCAATATTCGTCGAATACGAATACGAATATCCAATTTAAAATTTAGTGCCACACGGTATTTGAAATTTAACTGATAAAATCCCCTATTCTCGTCCATAACAATAAACAAGAAATAAAACTGGCACACTACTTAATGAAAATACAAAGTTCGTACCAAAATGCCACTACTGAACATTTTAATAAAATAATGTTATTATTATTATATAAAAGCCATAAGCACCGCGTACCAAAGGGCCTAATGTAGAGCCCAAGTGTTTACTGAAGTATATTAAGGCTACAAATAAAGCTAATTATTCTACACGGTGAGAGATTGTATACTTCACCTGAAGTCATTAAGATAACTCCAATGAACTGTTCAGTGTGACCAGATCTTAAAATTGTTTACAGCTAAATCTTGCACTAGAGAAGGCCAGAAAATGCCAAAACTGATTTAAGAAAATGCTGAAATTTTTGCAAGATTTTTGCTAACAATCTATTTACAGTATTAAATTTTATTTAAAGCTACATTAATTTTGGGTTCTCATTTTAGACAAAATTTTAAAAATTAGAAATATTTTTACATATTTAGGCGGCCTGCAATACCCCTGATGTAAACAAAATACAGGAGATTTAATTTTTATGCTTTGCTATGATTTAAAAGATTATATAAAAATAAATTTTAGACCAGTTTATTTCTTAAAGTTTAAGAAATTTCAAAATAATTATATTTTAGCAGTTTACAGCACAAATTTGTTTGAGATGTTTCGTTAGAGTAACATGAAATGCCGAAACATTTACACTATGCAATTTTTATCTTGGGATCATGTAATTCAATTTTTTCAAAATTTTTATAATCAACATGATTAGGGCATTTTTAAGATTCCCTGATTGTTAATTTTTTTACAAAACAGGTAAGACGTTTCTTAAGTGAGCAACTGTTTCAGTGTTGCAAGGTAATTATTTTTCTTCCTTCCAAAAAAAATTTAAAAACACCCTCAATTTAACGTATTTTGAAAAAATCCCTCTAAATGCAAAAGTTTATATCATAATTTAATTTCAAATTGTGTAACTTGACTCAGTTTTAATTTACGTTCTAATAATAATGCCTAAATAAAGCAACAATCGCAAAATGTTTAACATATTACTGAAATTGCCCCAAAAATAATTTTTTAAAGTTTCTTGAATACTTTTATTTAATAAAATATCTTAAAAAAACCATTTCTAAACATTTTAAAAAGACTGCAACATATGTATGTACATGCATATATAAATTAAAATAGAGTTAGTAGAAAATTGCATCTTTTTAAATATTTGAAAAAAGTCGCTTCAAAAATATAGAGTGTTGCCATATTATTTTCGTTAACTTTGTACATATTATCGGAATTAAAAAGTTTGAGCATTTCAGGTGTTACATTATAGTTGTGATACGTATATTTCCATGAATACTTCAAATACTTTACAAAAACGATTTCACTTCAACCAAAAACAAGCTGTAAAATATTACATAGTTGTTGTTATGTACAGACAAGCAAATAGTGAAACCCCCTAAAAACACGCTAAATATAAATTTATGTCCCCCAAAATTCCCCCCTAAGAATTTGTACCCCCTAAATTTGCTCCCAAATGAAATAAAACTCCCTAAATCTGGGGGGAAAGCCACTAACCAGGACACTCTGAATTGTTTGCAGTCAACATTTAAAAAAGTTAATAAAAAAAAGTTCAGTTAAAGCTAAAAAAGCTGAAAACGTTTTATAAAAATCCTAAATAAAATACCGAAATGCTAAAAGAAAGTTTTGCAGCTTAATCAAAATTTTGAATGCTAAATTTAATTGCAAAAATGCTAAAATTGTCAAACTGTTACTCATACTTGAATACTTTCAAATTTCGTTTTTCTCACTCTTTTTGCGCTTTCACTTAGTAATTAACCGACCTATTTCGATGGTTTTTGGCATATTTAATTTAGGCGTTTTTTCTTTATTTTTCTTATCTTTTTTTTGACTTAACAGTGTAACGGTGTTTAGTAATGGATGTCAATCTGTTTAGCTTCCCCCTCCTAATTATGGTATAATAAGCAGAACGAAAAGATCGCCTCAATTTCCCTTAAATGTTAAATGTCATCCAACCGCAGTGAACGCATTTCTAAATTACGTAATGGGATCGGAGTTATCTTGATATTTCATTGAATCATTCCAGTTGTCGATAATTTTCGTACGACTATTAGACAATTGCTGCAAATGAAAGTTTATCTGGGTATAATAGTTTATCTCGGAATCATTTGAGTAATTTTCATAAATTCTTTTTGTGGCGGCACAATGTTTGTTTGTTTTTAACTTAACTGAAAGAAATTTTAATTTTGCGTTAAAGGTTAAAGTATTTTAAATAAAAAATATTAAAAATTTATATTTTTGGTTTCATTTTATGTGTTTTTTACACTTTTGTATTTTTTTTCATTTGGAATGTATTAATTCGTGAAATATTCGCTTGAACTTGGCGAATACGAATACGAATATCATAAAATAGGCGAATATTCGGCATTTCGAATACGAATACGAATATTCGTAACTCACTACTACATACACACATACATATGATCCGATGTATTTTTTTTCTTAATTTCTAAACACGGGCTTGTTTTCAAATCAATTGTTCAAAATTGTCGTTAATTTTTTTTAAAGAACAATTTGGTCCAAATATGTCACACAACTTCTTTTACCTACCAATTTGTTGCCTTTTTCAAATTTTTTTTTTTCTTTAATTTCTTTATTTATTGTTATAAATATAATTGCATTTATACTTTAGTTTTTATACCCATTTTTTTATTTTTACTTTCATAAGATGTTTTATTAAATGTGTCAACATTCACCTGAACAAATCATGTTCATGATGTGGAGCTGAGATGTGATGTGATGGCTTGGGAAGTGATTTTATTTCTTTAACTTTCATCACTTGTCAGTCATTGAATGAATTTTTCTTGTTGCTGGTTGAATTTTTATTGTAAAATTCATTCATTCACTGAAGCTACGGTCAGACTTGTCAAATATTTGACGAAAAAACGGGACCAGCAGGCAAACTAAAATAAAATTTCCTTTAATTCCAATAATTATTTTGTTTATTATATCACATTTGACATAAAACACTTGTTTGCTATGTCTTGCAGTGTAATTAGTATTATTTTGTGATATTAAGACCATGTAAAGCCTCACTAACTATTAACAAAAGTGGTGGTTATGCTTATTTGGTCATATATTTAATAGGTGTGACCGTAGCTTTAGTTACTGATCGCAGTTGCTTTTATAAACATTTTTTTATATATATTTTTTATTTTGGGAAAATAAAATAATTTTTTAACTTTTTGTTTGCACTAAAAGGGCTGAAGGTTTTTAAATTGATATTAACCCAATTATTTTGATTTTTTTATAATTTTTTTTTTTGTTTATTTATCATGTTGGTTAAAAAGTTATTTTGGATTAACTTTGCGAATATGAACAAAGTTGTTATTCTTAAGAAATCAAGTAAATTAATAACACTGTGCTAGTTGAAAAAACAGACAAGCCGGAGACCTGGCATTTTACCATAATTGTGGTACGCTGAATACAGTGGTGCTAACCGTTTTTTAAGTTTGCTCTGGTTTTCGAGATATACCGTTATTTCGAAAATGGATGAGGTTGCACAACATATATTCGCATAACTCAAAAACGATTTAGTTTATTGAACAAACTCAAAAACCAAAATTTCACAATAAAATTTTCTTTAAGAAAGGTTAAACTTTTTTCTTATTTTCGCATTTGTGTTAGAAACAAAATTATTTTTTAGCAACATTTCGAAATTTTTGTTTATTAAAAGTTCATCAAAAATGGGAAAGTGAAGATGGGTCTAATGTATGACCAACCCCACTTAATTTTTCATCTCCATCATTTATTTCACACATCCATTCACTAAGGGCGCTCCGATTCATAATGCTCAACTAGTTTTCTGTCCTTAATATTTTCTCGGAACATACTTACCCTTATCTCCACGTATTAAGGGGGCTGCCATACAAATATTGCGTTTTATGAAATGCTTAAATGAATTAAATATGGGTAGTTTTGTTTGCAACTTTTTTATATGTTTTTATATATTTTCCAATTTTTTATGAATTTTTAACAAACGAAAATTTCGAAATTTTGCTAAAAAAATATTTTTTTTCAACATTTTTTGTTTTTCAAATTTCTATGAGTTAAATTTCAGTTATGTATTTTATAAAGCTTTTTTGTAATAGTTATATTCCTTAAAATTTTTAGGAATGACTTTATACACTACCAGACTATTATCTTGTGACACAAAGAATGCTGACGAAGGCCGTAGCGGGCCAGAAAATGCATTACATTCTGCTATTCTGCTGGTGTCTAATAATTGTAAATTTTTCTGTACATACAGTATACTTTATTGCTATCCACCGGAAAGCTAAGGTAAAATGTAACATGAAGATACAAGATAATAGTCTGGTATAGTATAAAGTCATTCCTAAAAATTTTAAGGAATAGAACTATTACAAAAAAGCTTAATAAAATACATAACTGAAATTTAACTCATAGAATAAATTCGAAAAATAAAAAATGTTGAATATAATAAAGTTGCTTATAAAAAGAAATAATTCCCAATATCTAATTATAAGTTACGCGAATATATGTTGCAACCTCCTCCATTTACGAAATAACAGTATATCTCGAAAACCAGAGCTAACCTAAAAAAAACGGTTAGCACCACTGGATTCAGCGTACCCGAATTATGTTAAAACACCAGGTGCCCAGCTTGTTAAAAAAAAGGTTCAATTTCTAGCACAGTGTAATTAAACAATAATCGATTTTGTTGAAATGTAGGTTAAAATTTTTACCTAAAATATGTTTGGTATATGTTAAGATGAGTTGTAAGAAGAAAATGTAAAATTTGTTTCCCAGCCAAGTGGAAAATTTTGCTTTATCCGAGCTCTTAAGGTAAATAAAACACTAAAATCTCTTTGGTATAGATATATGTTTATTCTTTTGTTTATTTAGCTAATTAAATTAAAAACTGAACCTATTACTATATTTTGTTTTTTTTTTACTTAGGCTGAGTTTTTGAGATCTCAGTTATACTAGGCTTAGTTAATCTGAAAACAGCTTTATGCCGTTATTGCTAAGATTGTATACAAAATGTTGACTGTACAGCTTTGTTGTCTTTAATGATATAATAAAAAAAACAACACATTTCGCCGAAAAATCCGAGATTCAGAGTACAAAACTAAGTTTTAACTTAATCCACATCCCAAAAACCCGGCGTTAAAGTATAATCAAATTGTATACTTAGTACCAGTGCTGCCACGACTAATACAATTTTTACAACCAAAATTTTTGAGAAAGTAGCCAAATGAAAAAAAATATAACTTAGGCCGTAAGAAAACAAAACAAGAAATGCAACTCTTGTACATATAAAAAAAAATATCGAAAAACTGAAATTAAAAGTTTTTATTTATTTGAGACCTTTTTCATAAAACATATTTGTCAAATTTTTATACAAAATCCAGTATATTGAAAGTTAATAAATTGATTTTTTTTATATGTCCTTTACAATAAACGAGATTTGAACTTTACAGTTATAAATAACGAAAAAGGAAAAAATAAAATTGTTTTCCGCTTTTTAACTGCCAGTGGTAGGGTTGTCAAATGTAGCGATTTTTAAATTCTTTTGAAGATGAAAATTTACGTTTGGCGATATGGCGATTGTTTTTGCGAAATTGGAAGCTGTTGGCGATATGCGAAATGCATTTTTTGTGAATATTTTCTAATTAAGCGGTATCTAAAATATTATTATAATGGGTATAACTTGTTTCTCTTGTTTGTAAATTGTATTTTAAAATTATAATTGTTATAATACTGTTTCAAAATATATTTGCTAAATTGCTTAATATTATGACGAGACAAAAGTTTTTCTTTTATAAATTAAAAATATTGTCATATCATTATATAAAAAACATTAAAAAAATACACAGGCATGTTCGGACAATCGCTAAACGCTTAACATTTGCGCTTCTTACCTAAAATCGCATAATAGGTGCTCTGTAAATCGCAAGAAGTTTGGCGACTTCAAACAGCAAAAGTATGCTCAAGGGAACTAGACAATTTTTAAGGAACTTTAGCAGATCGCAAGCAAAAAGCACGAGTTTAGGAACATCTTAAAATAAATCTGGCGGTTCGCGATTAGAAATAATATTAATTTAGAACATTTTAGTTGTATTCAAGTTTTAAGAAACACTAACGTTTGTGTATTTTTTTAGTCATGTTCTAAAATCGAATCCCAGTGATATTATGCATTTTCTGCTTTAAGTACCACTTTTCTTTACTACTCTTAAAATATTAAAAAAAAAAAAAAAAAAAAAAAAAAAAATACGCTCATCTAAAAAAAAAATTAAGTGAAAATTTCAATTTCAGAACATGGCCGTTTCTCATATAAAAATCCCCTACAATTTTTTTTCTTAAAAAAAAGTCTTACAAAAACATCTGGTAGCTGTTTTGTAAGGGATTTTTTGTTTTCGATAAAGTACATTATTCGGTAAAGCACATTATTCGAAGTCGTAAATATTTTCTTCGAATCGTTAAACATTTAGAAAACGTAAATTGCAAGTGTATCAAGGAAAACATATTCATACGTATTTTATATTTTAGAAAAAAGTAACCAAAATGGAAAAAATATTCAAATCTCCACATTCAGAAAAAAAATTACCAATTTTGGTTAGAAATAACCAAAAACGCCAGCTCTGCTTATGACATTAAATTGCATAAGCACCTAAAAAATCTTACATTTAGGCCAGGGTACTTTATTTACATTAATCTGGAAATACGATTCTTTAAAATAATCCTGCAGCTCTTTTAGTGCTTAGATAACACAAGGGAACAAGGTTTTTGTTGATTAAGAACTGAATATTGTTTTTTAGGTTATTTAAGACGCTGAATTCAAAAAAAAAAAACAAAACAAAAAAAAATCAATCGTGAAGACGTAACACTACGTCCAAGGCGAATTCACTAGAAGGTGGGGTCAAGTCAACATACTGTTATTTTTTTCGGTGGTCGATTTGTCAAAGTTTGTATACAAACTAGTTTTTTATGTAAACAAACGTTTTTTTTTTACTAGCAATAGTTTTGACAATCGGACCACAGAAGCAGTGTTGTCGTAGAGTTGACCTCACCTTCTAGTGAATTCGCCTTGACAACGGCGTTACGAAAATTCGAAAGAAAAATAAAGATTAACTTTTTTATAAAATAAAAAATAGACCATAAGCTTAAAAAAATAGAAATTAAAAATAATATAATGGATGGTCGAATAATTTACAATAATAAAACAATATTTTCTTTAAGCCGTGCCTACATTGTTTTTAAATTTGTTCAGTAGTTTCAGAGATAGCGTTGAAATTTAAATAAAAATTCAATTTCGGCAAAATTCACGGCATAAAAACAGTTAGCCTAACATATTTCAAATAAAATGAGCTTTATTTCATTGTAATCGGTGCACAACTTATGATTTTATTCACAATTTACTGCGACAATTAAATTGATAAAAATCGCGATTTCCATACAAAAATAACATTTTTTAATGTGTGTCTGTTTGTTGCTGTTCCATTTATGGACGCTTTTTCCTTCACTTAATTGTGAATATAAGTGAAACGAGTGCATCGATTTTTAAGATCAATATCTCATTTTATTTAGTTATGTGACTTAACGTGAAAGTAATAAGACTTTGACTTTTTTATGTTTTTGATTTTTCATGATTTTTAAAAATTTTTTGTATTTTTTTTTTTTTTTTTTTGCGTAAACAACCATTACTCAGTCATGTTTTTTGTGATTTGCTAAAATTTGATTGTTTTTCAAAGCTAACAATTAATTCTTTAAAAAAAAAGAAGAATTCTGAAAATCGCTTCATGAAGAGTGGAGTTATGATTTTTTGAAATTTTAATTTTTGGAAAAAAGTCAAAAATTTGGTTAGTACCTGTAACTTAAAAATACCAGCGGATAGAGAAAAACGGAGATTTAATTTTAAATCAGCGATCTCAAATTAGTAAATTTTGTTCCGCTGTGTAATCTATATTATTATCTGGGACTCCAAAACGAATGCTATTTGGAACATTTTTTTTTTCAAATGATACGATCATTTGCAGATGTCATCTGACTTTTTGAAATAAAAGTATGACTTTTATAACAAGTGTAACTTATTTTAGAAAATTTCGTAATTTTAGCACAGTGACATGAAAATGTTATTTTAGCGGAAAAATGGAATTAACTCGTTAATATTTTTGTGCAATGATTTTTTACGACTTTCGACAGGATTGCATCGATTTACTTACTTATGGCTAATAAATCAGTGAGTGTTTAAACGCTGGTTTAGTTGAACTAAACTTAAATTTATATGTAGTTTAAACTCAATAGTTGTAAATCAGTGTCCCATGTATTATATGTAGTTTAAAAAGTAACATGTGGCAGCACTGCGATAAATGTTGACAAATTCATATGGTTTGTATTGGTAGTTTAAACGCCCAATTTTATGCGTTTAAAGATGGTTTAAATGTTTTCTGATTTATAGATTTGTTCGCTTAAACACATTTTAAACCAAAAATAGAGTTTAACTTGCTCTGATTTATTAGCCCTTAGAATTTTATTCGACAACGTTCCATTCTTGCCAACTGTAAAACTCTGTTATAAGGAACTTAATCGTGGCCGCACTTTTCTTAGAAACGAAAGTTTTGAAAGTCGTCTGAAATCAGTTGCTGTATGAGTGTGAACATTGATGCTGTGCGCTAACTGAAAAGCAAGATCACTAAATTGAGACATCCTTAAGCATTCTTGTGATAAATATAAAAAGATATAGCAACAAAATATAATCGCGGTGCATTACAAGCTGTGTATATCTCTAAACAGGTGACTTATTTTGGATTAATGCATGAGCCTGAAAAAATTCGCAATCCACTGTATGGGGTTCCCAGGCGACGCAAGTCCGCCAAAAAAGTTGAAGTTAACAAAAAATTTTAGCTTTAGCAGAAAATAATTTAAGAAAATTTAATTTAACGCCAGTTAGAAATTTTGAAGGAATTCAAATATAAATCAAGTTTTATTCTAGTCCTATTTTCCATTTTCAAGCCTTGAATTATACTTGCATTACACTGGAATTCGATAGCATACTGGAAATCTATGTAGTCAAACATAATGTAAATACAGTGTTATTTAAGCGTTCATCTTCATTGCAATTTCAGACTCAAACACGTAATAATTTAACCTGAATTCAAGTATTGAAGGCTTTTAGAAATCAAATCTATAATACCAATAAAAAGCAGGCTGATCCAAATTTATTCAAAATATATTATTCTCTTGGACTGATTTCCTTGTTAGTCGAAAAAATATTTTATAATGTGAAACAAAATTTAAATAGATTAACTGTTAATATAAAAATACAGTTTTAACTGCAATTATTGTTGAAAAAAATATAGTTTTAACTGCAATTATTGTTGAAAAATACACAAATATTATTGCAAAAATATTTTTTTATATCGATACCAAATTGGAAAAAAAAATTGTTTCAAACATTTTTGTATGAACTGGAATTTTAGGTGAAAATATGGCATAAATTAAAGCTGAATTCCAGCAATATTTCTGTGGCTTGGTGCTGAAAGCGCCAATGGCGAAATATTCACTTTTGAGTAAATTTAAAGCAATTTAGGGATGCTTCATACATATTGTTTAGGTATGGCTGTTATGAAGCAGTTCTGGATTAAATTAGACATTGGTTGTTTCAGCAAAATATAAAGAGAAATAAAACAATGTTACCACCAGCAAAATTCAAAATTACAATGAAGCCAACTACCCAATTTAAATGAAGTTACACCTAATATCAAATTAACATTTAATTTTCTAAAAGAAAACTTTTCACTTTATATAAAAAGTAAAGTGGTCATGTCCGACTATTTGATACCCTACACGACAGTATTTACATTTATAAACATGGCAAAAGATTTCTAAATATTCTATATTATCGTCGCCAAATTTTATATCCAAACCAACATTTATAAGAAAGTTTTGGCATTAAAAGCTATTTTCGGGAGTGGTTTTTGTATGACAGCCATGGTCAAATATGGACCGATTCAAAAATAATATAATAATAATATATTTTTGAGACAAATCTTATCTACATAAGTACCAACATAATAGGAGATGGTTTATGAGCATTAAGACTATAGTATTAAAACCTGTTTGTATGCGGGTGATGTGAAATTTCCCGATAAATAATTTTGCTGGAATTCAGGTATAAATCAAGTGTAATTCAAGTCCTGTTCTCCATTTTCAAACCTTCAATTATTTTTGAATTACACTGGAATTCAATAGCATAATCCACCAAAAACGGATAATGGAACTCCAGTCGAACATAACAATGTTAATACAGAGAAATTCAAGCGTTGAATTATAGAAAAATTCCAGTCTCAAACACGTTATAATTATACTTGAATTCAAGTAATGAAAGCAAGTATAAATCAAAGCTATAATTACAATATAAATCAAGTCTACAATTCCAATGAAATTCATATTAATTTTTTTTAACACGGCGTAAAGAAAAAAAAAATGGTGTATGAAATTCTTAATCATCATCTTAAGGAGTTTGATGGTTTATTAAAATTTTACTTTAAATCATCTACTTATATAAAAATTTGATATCATTGGAAATGAAGTTTTAAGGACTAGACGATGGTAAAATTTTTGTGCTAGAGTGATGTTATACGGTATCAAAGACAATAATGAAAATGGTACCATAAGATTTAACTTGAGAGTTTTTCTGTGATACCACATACATATATTATAATTTGTGTTTGGAAACGTCGTTTAGATTGATTTTGGGGCATCACCGCAGTTAAAGATGCATTATCACTAAGGAAATAAATGGTTCTATTTTTTTCGAAAGCTTTATTTGAAATCCTTCTCCCTTCCAGCACACGGAAATATTTACAAATATTTGTTGACAAATAATTTTTTTTTTTTTGATAGCTTAAGCAATACAAAAGTAAAATATAGTTTCAAACATTTTTGTATGAACTGGAATTTTACTTAAAAAAAGACCATAAATTTAAGCTAGATTCTAGCAATATTTAAAGCACTTGAACTTTTAAAATTTGATCCAAAATTTGACCAAATTTCATCAAACTGTTTTCAAAATTACGGCTTTAAGGTACACATCGGCAGACAACCAGCCAAACCGACGAATGGACATCGTAAGATCGACTCAGAAATTCATTCTGGAAGGCAGATTTTTTTGATCAACAATATCTGATATGGTAACAATTTTATGACTTAAACCAAATCCTTTACAAATTGTTTTAAAATGAAAGAGTTTCAAATTGCACCTGATCTACACCTAAAATAAAGTACTCGCACTCTACCCACAACTGCAAAGATTAAACCCAATTCGGGTGATTATCCAGAAAGTGGCAGCACTGAAGAAAATACACCAACGATTTATTGCACAGATTTACTCAAGGCGAATTTATAAAAACAGTGGTGGCGATAGCACAACAAGTACAACACCAAACACACCACTCAAAATTAATTATTTTTAACTCAAAATAGCAAAATATTGACATCGGCTCTTACTGTAAACAGAGCATTTCTAGTCAACTTTTTGCAATGGTCCCTCTTTAACTAAATGTTGAGGTAGTTGCGCTCTGCACCATAATGCAAAAGTGTAAATTATACTCGTATATAAATGTTTCTTGGAAAAATAATTTTTAATGCTTGCTGGCCTAACGTAACAAGATGTAGATCTTTCTGATGAAATACCCATATAGTAGATCATTTAAATGTTTTCTTCTTTAAAGCCTCTTAGGTTCGTCCCTATTACACTTATTCTCTTCTCTTTAAAGCTTTAATGTGACTAAATATCTGCTATGAACGTATTGTCAACTTCGTCGAAATAAGACCTCCTCAGCAGATTTATTTCTTCCCTCTCCTCCCATTCCGCATCGTTGTGCAATGTCAAATGTTTGTGCATATATAATTTTTATGAAGATTCGGTCCACAATGTGTTTTTCAACTTTAACTGCCTGGCCCACAATGCCGACAAGAACATTTCTTTCGTATATTTATATTGAAAACAAAAACAAATTTTAGTTTTATTATTGTTTTCAATAAAAATATGCGAAAAAAATTTTCTCTTCGACATTGTGGGCCTGGCCGTAAATTTGTTTATAATGACAAATATTGATAGACTTACTTACAATTGATTTCATACTTACGTAAGTTTTTCTTTCACATAATATTTATCAATATAAATACATATTTATCAATATAAATAAATATTTATCAATACACCAGGTATTAAAAGCCTTAAGCTATTCATCTTAAAACAACATTTTATTACTACTGTACTCCTTTAACTGAATTTTAACAAATAAATAAATCAAAAATTTAATTAACCAATCACATCATTATTCGTAAAATAATTAAATTAAAATGTCTGCACGCAATAATAAAATGTTTTGTATGGATAATAATAAAAAGATTATTTATTTATGTTGATGAATAAATAAAATCAACTAAATCTTCAAAAACTTAAAATAAGCATCAACTATACAAACAAGAACTTTATTAAGATTTTAAGATATTTGAATTAATAATAAGATTTGATGTCATCGTTAAACAAAATGATAAATTTAGTTTATACATAAGTTCAACAGGTGACGGGTGTTGAGAAAAAAAATGCTTTTTTTTAAATAGTTATGATTATTATACATAAGGTGCGTTCGAGAACTCTAAAAGTTTTTACTATTATTAATTGAATTTTACTTAATTACGTTGCAACAAAAAATCATATGTTTCAAAAGGTAAACAAGCAAAAAGCATACAAATTGTGAAAAAATTGTTTTTAAAAAGAAAATTTGAAATAAAACTAAAATAAAAACAAAAAATTGATTTATATTTTATATGGCTTTTGACTTTTGAAACTTTTATTTTTTTGTTATGTTAATTTTTTGGAGTTGTAAAAGTGTCAAGTATTCGGTTACTTAGAACAGCGCTTGTTTTTAAAGTTATCAATAGTAAAAAAAAGTATTTGTGTACTATTGATCAATTTTAGCCGGACACAATTTAGCAAAATTAAATAAAATAAAAAACAAACAAATATGAAAGATTACATAAAACAATTTATTTGTATTTTCCAAAAATGTTCGTATTATAAAAAGTATTTAATCGAGTGCCGATAAGAAAACGAGCTAAGTAGTCAAAAGTGCAAAAAATTTTCAAACCTACAATTATTTACCATCAGCTGTTGCCTTAAGTATTAAGGCTGTTGCCTTAAGTATTAAGGCCCTTATCATTTAAAACGCAGCGCAACGCCAAAGAATAACATTGAAAGCACAAACAATGTCATAAATATTTTGTAATTTTGTTGTTGCTTTCTACAGAAATTCACATTGCGTTTTAAAATTTCAAACGCTGCATGGCTTGTGTCGTTGAAAATTATAAAACGGTACATGAATTTCTGTGGAAAGCAACAACAAAATTACAAAATATTTATGACATTGTTTGTGCTTTCAATGTTATTCTTTGGCGTTGCGCTGCGTTTTACATGATTAGGGCCTAAATTTTGCGTTCGCGTACTTTTCTGGACAACAGCTTTTTGTGAGAGCAAATTTTTCAGTTTACTCATTTACTGCATTTTACTGTCAAAGTACTCTATAAATACACACATATCGTCAGCTCATTACTGGTTTGACCTACCGACCATTTTTAAAAAAAATGAGTTAGGTATGAGGAATATATTTTTTGAATACCCTCTTTCTAAATCAAAAACCTGTTTCGCGAAAATTTTTATGGTTTCTGAGAAATAAAGCATTAATTTTGCTGCATATCAACTGTTTCAAAATCTTTTAAGTACTGTTTTGCTCTACAAGCCATTGTTTGGCGATTGCAGCAAATTCTTCATACAAAAACGTACAAAATATATTTTACTGTTGCTTTGCTTTATTGGCGTAAGAAAAAAAGTAGTAAAAGCAAAAACATTGTCTAGTCAGTAGGTCTACGCAACACTCCAGCTGCTTTTTGGTTGAGTTTTTGCTATTGTTGTAGTTCTGCATAGACCTACAAGCACAAAATATAATAAAAAGAACATAAGCAAAAGCAAAATAAAATGACAACAAGAAAATAAATTTGGGAAAAATAATTTTATAAAATAATAACACCTCGTGTTAATAAATAGTAAAAATTTATAAAAAAAAATATAAAAATGGAATCTTCTTCACCAGCTCCTACACTTCCAGATGAAATTAAGTAAGTATTATTTAAATTTTTGCCATATTAAGATATTTGTTTAAATTTTTAATGCTTTTAGAATGATTTATGAATACTTTGAGGATGATGAAAATTGGACCGATTCTTACCTATATGACACATCTTTAACTCAAAAGCTACCGTTTAAATGTGCGTCAAACCCTCCACAAATGGAAAACAATAACAGGTACATTCTTGAATATTATTTTGTTTTATTTGAAAATAAAAGTTCATTACTTATATACATTCATATGTTATTCAGAATCCTTCCTTCGTCATCAAAGAAAAGGCAAACAAACCCTGAACTGTGGGAACGTAACGTAAGAAAACGGCTTCGAGAATCTGAACAAGCTTACGTTTCTATAAATAAGAAAGAATCTCCAGCAAAAACTCCTCAAAATAAAAATCGAATTAACTCAACCGCAATCAAAATGTTTATTAAACAAAATAATATTGATACCGTAATACAAAAGTTTTCAGAACCAGGACATTCTTTAATTCAAGAAGTGGACTGTGTTCATGGTGTTATTGACCGGTACTTAAAGAATATTGAAATTCATAGTCCTCTTCATTTACTAAATTTGCTTAAAACAATGCCAAATAATAAAACAAAATTAAAAGTTATGGAAATGCTTCCGGAAGATTTTCGCACATACTCGTTGGTAGCAAATAAAATGGACTTTCGACAAGTCCCTTTTGCTAAAATTAAAGTACTTCTATACAGTAAAAATAATGATTTATGTATACATTCTAAAACTTCGACGAGAGAGGGAAAATATAAAAATGCAATTTTGGTTAAGTCTGCATCAAAAAATTGTTTGAAAACTCCTGAGAATTTGTTGACGCACGTTTGGAAAATATCGAAACCATCAATTATTTCCAGCGATAAAAAGAGAGACATAAAAGACTTGCTTATATTTCTTCCACATGTTGATAAAAGTTATTATAAAAATTTACTCAATATTTAGTTTTAAATGTTAAGTGTTTTTTCTTGATTCTATTTTACTTTTGTATTATTTAAGTTGTTTACTTTGTGGCTTTTTATGTACCTTTTCATAACAGTAGAACTGTTTTTTCTGTTTTTGTAAAATAAAACCAAATAAAAAAAAAATTTCATTAATGTTGACTTTTTATTAGATTGTAAATATAGAAACATTCATCTCAACAATAAGTTACTCAATACACAGCAATAAGTATACGTATGCAGCACAAAAAGCCATTTTTTTAATTTTTTTTTAGAAAAGTGGCGTATGCGGCACAAAACAATATTTTTCATTTTCAAAAAAATACTTTTAAATTCTAACTTTGTTCATGAAAGTGAGCAAAAATTTACATTTTTCTTCATAACATATACCGGAAGCAGTGGTAAAAATATAAAAAAATTCTATCGGGTACATTTTGAGAAATCTTCATGCAAATCTTCTTTGTCGTTTTTCTCCACTCCGACTTTTTGGCATATGCGCCAAACCAATTCTGAGCTGACGATATGTAATCTGTGTTACAGTTGGATATTTTAAAATACCATAAAAAGGGAAGATATACAAAAAAAAATGGCCCCAAAAAAGGGATCTAAAAATACTTTAAATCAAAATAAGTACACCAAATAATGTTTTCCACGTATTTTGTTCAATTTGTTTAAAATTTAAAATAATATTTTATAACTGGTGTTAAAACATAACAGAAACCATTGTATAATAACACTGGTCGGCACAAAAAAAATAGTCGGTAACAAGAACTTTGTTTTTCATTTTTATTTTAATTGACTTAAATCCAAATCTATTCACAGATTGGTTCTATCACGTCTAGTATTTTATGAGGCCTAGCCTATAAAATAAGGCAATTATACTTAAACATTTTATCATAAATTGAGATCGATTTGTCCGATTTTGATAATTTTTTTTTACTAAATCGGAGTTATTAAGAAATTAGTGGCGATAATTTTTTTTTGCCAAATTAGTACAATTTTTGTTTTCAAAAATTATACAAACATTATAAGGACAAAAATGTTTATCATTGATTTGAAAGGTATATTACGAATAAAATAAGGCATATGTATATTATGAAATCGGTGGGCTAATGTTTATTCAAAGTTTTATTCACTATTGTGGGCTTGACTTACATTTCGCCCAAAATAAGGCGGTTATGCCAATACATTTTATGATGACTTGAAAACGATTTATCCGATTTGGAGACAATTTCCAGCGAATGATTTTGTTTTCAAAAATTCGTAAAAAAAAAACAATTAAAAGAGCAAATAAAATCCACATTTGTCAATGTCAATGTTGATTTTATTCACATATCATTAAAATTTTTATTTGTAATACGTACGTATACAGACACAAATTTCATGAAATTATTTCTATGTGTAAATAAAGTGTTATATGCGATTTTTGGCGAATTTTTCTTAACCCGGAAACTCCCAGTGTCACCTATGGGTGAGGAAACTTAGCGATAATGGAAATAATAAAGGCTGGAGATGACCTGGCGACATCATACTGTACCTTCTTGTGGATAGGGAGGTAGCCGATGGAGTGGTAGAGACAAAAATGAAGCTAACTTCCATCACTTTCTTAGTCGAATTTGAAAAATGTTTAGTAAATTATGCCCAGTGTCACCTGTTAGTTTCATTCCTATAAAATCTGAACTATCAACATTTGTTATACCCTCCACCACCACTGTGGTAAATGAGGGTATACTAAGTTTGTCATTCCGTGTTAAACTTTTTTATAATTCATCTTAGACCCCATAAAGTATATTTATTCTGGCTCCTTGAGTAATTCTTAGTCGATTTAGCCATGTCCGTCTGTCCGTCCGTTGAAAACACGCTCACTTCTGAAAAATGCAAAATAAAAGAACAAACTTGGTCTCAAATTGCTCCTAAGCAGTTTGGGATTGAAATCCAGCAACATCGGTTCAGTAGGATCAGAACTATGAATCAAAATGTGGAACTACCTCCCTAAAAAAAAAATTTGATATAAAAACTAACATAAAAGGTGAAATAATGCACGAAATTATATAAAATTTTGCAGGAATTTGCTGTATATAACTGCAAATCATACTGGTTAATTTCGTGAAGATCGGTCCATAATTGACCATAGGCCCCATATAAACCCTACTCCTGGAAAACAGCTTAGTACACCTCAAACCGTAATAAATAACGCTATCATACTAAAATTTGGTACGTCACAGTTTTATAGGACCAGAAATCACACTGTAAAATTTTTTTGAAGATCGGTCCATAATTTACCCTCATATAAACCCTACTCTCACTTTGGGAAAATAATTAAATTCGCCTAAAACCATAACACATATAAATATTGCGGTAAAATTTCTCCCATCTTAGATTCATATGGCCAGAAACAATATCATGCAATTTTGTGAAATTCGCGGTTAACACTAAAACTAATTACACTGCTGTATTAAAATTTATTCTAATTTATTTTTTGTAATACCAGAAATCAGTCTTCAGAATTTTAGGATGATTGGTCCAAAATTTACCATAGGTCCAAAACAAATTACCCTCCTAAAAATTATTTTAGTTCGGCTAAAACTTTTACGAATCATGATATTTTACTCAAGCCAGTTCAAAGTTCTAACAAGAAACGCATAAAATTGTCTTATTGTCGATCAATAATTTAATTCAGGTCTAAACCGCAACTAATTTCAATGCTGACGTTCGTTTTTGTGAAGTTTAGTTAATAATATATATGTATTTATCATATAGAGCCCACTCCTGAAGTTGGACGGTATCAAAGATTCGGCACAGACGAATATAGCACTCTAACTTGTTTTTAATTTGATTTATTACTTATATTATTAAAATTACATTTAGTTAATTTTGCCGATTTTCGGTATATAATTTGGCGACAAAGCTAAAACAAAATCCAACAACGCTGATTCTTACACATAGAAGTATACGCATATAAGCTTTCTTACATATATTTTACGCTGCATTTACACATGAAAGTACTCTCTGAAATTTCTGTATACGTATTATTACCACATATTTCACAAAATAATAATAAAATTTCATGAAAGTTTTCATGAAAGTGAAATTTAATTTTCAAAATGTCGTCAAAGGGCAAACTTCTATCAACAATTTCTATTCTTCATCTTTTATTGTTTTGCTTATTTCAAGTTTCAGAGTTGCCGAGCCAGTTATTCACTCCGAACTTCAGGCATTCGTTCAAAATAATATTTAATTTTATTAGTTTTCATGATATTTATAAATTTTAATTAGAATCATTGTATTCTTAATATTTAGTTGAAAAAATATATTAAAATTCTTTATATATACGAAAAAAAAAAATTTCAACTGGCAACACTGCTTAGTTATTGTCATTTAATTTCTTGAAATAGTTTTCTTGAAATTTTTATTGAAAGCTAGCTGAAAGTTGGACTGAAAGTAGAAAAATGTAAATGTGTTTGTGAAAAAGTGTGAGTGTATTGCGACTTTCAGGAAACTACTTTCATGTGTAAATGCCCAGTTAATGCAGTATAACTTACAATAAAGAGAGGGAGTTTTAATAAAACAGAAAGTGCAAAAAAGTATCTCTTCAGTAAGTAGAAAGTATCAAAAAAGTGGCAAGAATTAAAAAAAGTATCGCATTTTCGTGCATGTTCTAAAATTAGCAAAATAGTATCCAAGCAGCCGAAAATGTGGCAAATTGCTACTTAAGTAGCACCAACGGCAACGCTGTATGTAATGAAAATAGTGTTTTTGCAATAGAAGATTGACTAGAATGGAGACTCTCTCACAACAAAATAAAAAATTATCACTAAAAATTTCGTAAATGAAAAGTTTTAACAACAAAAGTAACACATTTTTATTAACCCAATGTGTGTAGCATACCGAAACAGCGCGGCCTCAACGCTTTGCAACAGGAAAATCCGCATTTGACAGCGCGTTTAATAGTGAAGTTGAGCGCTTTTGTTAATAAATAATGGCAAGTGTAGCTATTTTTTTGTTAATCTAGCAGTTCAATCTCCATGTTGTATTGATATTATATGGGTTTTACAAAACAAGAAAGTTAACACTACTGTTCTTGACACAACGTTGATGCTCTAGTCATGCTAAGCGGAAGAAAATGTTCCATTTTCCGCCCTTGTTTAGGTACTGCTGTGAGTACGATTATTTTATCTCTTTCTCTGTTCTAATCATTTTTCTACGATTTTTGCTTTATTATACACTGCCAGTGCTGCCAACTGTTTAGGACAAAAAATTGCTAAGTGCTGGTTCACACTGTTCAATTCTTACCCGTCAAGCCTTGAGTTTTTAGGAGAGACAAAAAAAGAACTGTCCTTTTCTTTTCCTTTCTCTCCTAAAAGCTCAGTCCTTGACGGCTTAAACTTGAACAGTGTGAACCGGCACTAAGTAACTAAATAAAATGTCATACCTATCCGAATAAGAAAAGAAAATAATGTAAAAAGTTAATTTTTATTAAGAGCATGTTTTTGGTTACAGAAGGTTTCTAATAAACTTAAACAGCATATTAATTGAAAGATTTCATATGCTTTACCATGGTATATATATTTTAATTAAGGATTTCCCGGACTCACTTGATATTTCCATAATTCTATTAAAAAGCCAGTCATTCGTCCATTTGCTTCTTTTTTTGTTATGTACACAAATTAATTATCAGAAGTGCAATCCGCTTCACAATTTATGTTTATTTGACGTTTAAGGTTATTGTGATTTGTTCGTCGAGTATGGAGAAATGGTACGCGAAATGGTACATCACTCGTGTGTGGCAACCTTATGTAGAGAGAATTTTGAGCCAAGTCATTTTAAATAAAACAACAACTTAAAGTGTTATACATATTCGGATATACCAAATCTTATACAGCCTTCACCAGTATTAAAAATCGTACCATAACCTTGTTTTCAAGAGTAAACTTGACTAATTTTTAGCATTTAATACTCCTTATATATAAAAAATACGGAGCCAAGTTTTATCCTCCTAACTTATATGTGCCAAACTTGAACATCTATGAACCGATTTTGTTAATTTTTATTACCAGTACAATGCTAAGATTATTTCCGTTGAAAAAGAAAAAATAAAGCTTTAATCGCGATGACGGTTATAAACTATACTATGATTATCCCCCTTTATATTCACCTTAAATTACACTTTAAAAAAAGTTTGCTTTTTTCAAAACTTCACCGTGAGAATGGCCCATACACAGAAAAAAGGGTTTTTATCAATTAAAAAAATGGTTTAAAAAGTATTTAAATTTAATTAATGTGATAATCGAATCAATTAATTTTTTAGTTGGAAGAAAATTAAAAATTTAATTTTGATTTAATTAACATATTAGTTGTTTTGAAATAAATTTTCAATTAAAATTTTAATTAAATAACAAAAAATCTTAATTGACTTTTTTCGTTTAAAATAAAATAATTTAAACATGTAGAATTGTTGTTGGGAATTGTCAATATTTATTTAAATAATTTAACACATTGTTTGAAATGGCAAAGTTTTTTGATCATTTTTTTAATTAAAATTAAAAATATAATTTATTGAAAAAAAATATTCAAAATTTTACAATTTTTAGTAATATCATTTTGGTAATAGATACAAATTGTATGCTTGATATTATGAATTTGGTATAAATTTGGTGATTGAATAAATTTAATAATTTTTTCTGTGTACATATATTTAAAACTGTTTAAAACATCAAATTACGCAAAAAAAAAAACTTTAATTTGTTTTGTATTAAAAATAAATTTATATTTTATCGGCTGACAATTTTTAATTTTCATTTTATTCATTTAACAACATTTTTTGTTAGTCTTTCATTCCGTCATCAACTTCCAAAACAATATTTAATGACCATTTAAGGAAGAGTTTTGGTTGCCAAATTGTCAATGCCTGCCGGCCTGTTGAAGAGATAAATGATGTCGGTCGGGTGTTGACGGTGACATGTTGAAAGAATAAAAAGCTAAATAGACATTTAACATGACTTGGTCGTTTACCTTTTAAAGTTAAGCCATGACAAATTCTTTATTATTCTTTTTTTTTCAAAAATTAATGCTTTTAATTTTTTTTTATAACAATAACAAAAAAAGGCCATTTGTTATCGATTTATATTGTTAATTAAGTTGAAGTGAATGTGTTAAAAAAATTGACACCTGTACAATAACAAACCAAAATAAAATATTTATTTTGTTGCAAATTCGAATTGTTATCTACGGTCATAAAATTGTTTCAGTATCACTTCAGATGGGATGGGATACAATAAATGACGGTGGGAATTTTTGAATTTATTTTTAATGTACTTGTCTTTTTTAAATATTTTTAATTTCCTGTCTTAAAATTAAATATTTATTTTTTTTTTTTTTTTTGATACTGCCAAAAAAGCTTTCAATTTCGTTGTGCTCTTTGGGATTCTTAATTTTTTTCTAATTATAAAAAATGTATAAATAGTGAAACGTCGTAATGATCGTAATTGACTTTTAAGACTTAATCGTTTTGTTTTGGTAATAAAAGTTTACAGTTTAAAATAATAGATAAATTGTGTTGTATTCGTGAAGAATTCAACTTTTATTTTCTTCAAATAATACATATTTAAAACGTTTAAGCAATTTGTAAAAAAATTTGAATGTTAAATAATTAAGTTACAAAAAGCTTAAACAATTATTGAATAAATTATAATAAGCTTAACAAATACCGAAACAAGACTGTCGTACATGGTACGACATATTTCGTTAATTCGCACCTAAAATTTGTTATTTGGAAAGAATTTGTTGTGAATTTTTTAAAATTTCAGGAATTTATCTGCACAGACATAAATTTAACGGGTTTGTAACACTTTTTGTTATTAACTGCAAGTTTATTAACGTGAATGAAAACTTTGCGCAGATAAAAAACTATTTTCCATATGGTCACGTGTACCATGAATTATCACCGCAGCCATATTATAGCTGCGACTGTGCTCTGTATGGTAACCACAACCATATAATTTTTGTTAACAATTATGTTATGATTACAAATATCATACAAATGATTGACCCAAATAATTAATATAAAAAATAGCAAAATGTTGTTTCATTTAAAACGTATAAATAGTCACACCTAAAATGTACATCATTGTGGCCAACCATAATATAATTGTGATGGACATGAATGGAGCTGATTCAACCGTAATATGTTTGCGGCAAAACAGTTTGATTAAAGATACAACATTATTTAAAAATGTTCTGCAACTAATACTAAATGAGTTTTCCTTGACCAAATCCGATTTTTGCTCTGGGCTTTATTTAAGCATAACATTTTAATCGGAGCAAACATTAACTACACAGAAAGAAAAACTCGTACTCAATTTATGTTTTTCCTAATGCATGCATTTTTGGGCAATTTACGACATATAACCGTGAAACCCCATTCTTATTGTTATTTCGTTCGTCATTGGTAAGATATATTATTTTTGCTTTTCATTTTGTAGTGGTAACCTGAGATCCTCTGTCAAATTCTGCTTCCTAAATTCAAGCACAGATAATAGGTAGATTAGACTATATATATGAGAACAATCATAATCCCGGGATAAGCCAACACAGAAAAAAGTTTTTTTTATCAATTTAAAAAGTATTTAAATTTTATTAATGTGATAATTGAATCAAATATTTTTTTAGTTTAATGGAAATTAAAAAATATAATTTCGATTTAATTAACATTTTAGTTGTTTTGAAATAAATATTTAATTAAAATATTAATTAAATATCAAAAAATAGTAATTGATTTTTTTCGTTTAAAGTAAAATAATTTAATCTTGTAGAATTGTTGTTGGGAATTGTCAATATTTCATTAAATGAATTAACACATTGGTTGAAATGGCAAAGTTTTTTGATTTTTTTTTGAATTAAAAATATCATTTATTGAAAAAAAAAAATATTCACAATTCTAAAATTATTAGTAATAGGTGCAAAATCAACAACTTGTTTGCTTGATATTATGAATTTGGTATAATTTGGTGATTACACGCAGAGAAATAATACGTTTAAAAATTGTCACCTGCAACAAAACTATTTTTAAACAAAATTTGTTAACATATTATCTTTAATTTAACCATATTATTGTCACCGACAACCATATTATTGTCAAATTGGTCCTCCATCAAGAGGCCACAACCATATTATGGTTGTCCTTAAACATGTTTTGGTTTAATATGACAATAATTTGTTTTTAAATTCACAATAGTATTTTCCTCTTTTCCAAGAACAACGTGCTATGGTTGAAATCCAACCATGCTATTATAAGTGTTAAGCATATTTTAGTTATTATTAACCAAAACATGTTTGGAGGCAACCATAATATGGTTGTGTCTTCTTGATGGAGGGCAAAAATATGATTAAATTAAACATAATATGTTTAAAAATTTTCTTTTTTAATTTTTTCTGTGTACGTCTGAAAGTTGGCTAGATAAGTAATTTTAAGACAATTCAAACATGACGTTGAACAACTTTAAATTATACGACCTGCTTAAGAAGTCAACCACAGCAAAAAATTTTGTGGAAGCCGCCTTCGGGGAACTTAATAGTTTATACGGCAATATAAAGAGAAGCGAAAATATAAAAAATAAACTTTTCATTGTGTATGCCAGTCTACACTCAAAATGAATAAAAGCAATCCGTACGACTGAGAGATTCAACTCCAAACACCAGGACTGGCTTAGTAATGATAACATCCTGGCTACATTGACCGCAGATAAACCCAGCACATCAACCGGACGTGCAAGACGAAGGCCAAGAAAAAACATGGAGGAGTATTTAAATTTTACAAGAAAAATGAAACTGTCTGATTCCTCCAATGATTTGAACACGGAACATTTATCGAAAGCGCTGTCTATTAGATATACAAAGGATGATGAAAAATTAAGGTCGCAGATTACAAAATCTGTTGCAAATTCAAGCCCATTGCGACTAAAAAACATTAAGGAAAGCATTCCCACACCCCCAAACGAAAACTTTACAAAGTATGGTTCCGAAGAAGCTTTTGCTTTGTTTATGGACTAAGAACTTTCTAAAGAGAAATATAAGATACAACGGGCATCTTTAAGGAAACATGGAGCTGACATTTTACCCGGATACAAGCATAGCAAAATATATTCACGACCACTGCATACGGAGTTTACTGGAGTCTCTGTAAATGCCAATATGTAGGATCTTATTGACCTACAGCAATACGCCTGTTAGAAAGTCTTTCGAAAAATGTGGAAGAAATTCTTCCTGAGAAGCTGACATTTATCAGTAAATTGGACTTAAGATAATAACGGTATAAGAATCTAATTAACTAATAGAAAAAAACTTTAATTTTAATCACCAGTCGGCGAAGAAAGAGGTAAGAAATAATAGTAATACTAAAGTACAATTTGGCACACATTAGCTTTATGTAACTAAAAATATTTATGAAAAATAAAAGATTTTGTTTGTTGTGCTTAATTCCACAACAAACAAAATCTTTTAATAAATAATAGTATTCCCAAAAACCACTTTGATAATAAATTTATGATAAATTTTATAAAGATCACAGTTCCCATTTGAGGTTCACTTCCGAAAAATTCTAATTGGAGGGCAGAATAATTTTCTTTTAATGTTGTATATGTATATGTATATTTTTAAAGCCATTTTTTAAACATGATTTTTATTAAGGCCTTCTTGCTTGACGATTGGCCATGACTTCGAATTTTTGTAGGCGATTGTGGTGTAGAACAGCATGCGGGATCTACATCCTTCGACTACAAAATTTAAAGACATGATTGTTTTCCTTTGAAAAAATCAAAATTTTGTGTTTCCTTCGTTGTGAAATCTAAGATGTATTAAGATGCACATTTTTAAATACCAATTTAATTTTTAAAATAATTTTTTGCATATTAAGCGATTTTTAAATCTTATATTTAGGAATTTCTCTATAAGACTGGCAATAGTATAAATAGTATAATAATTTATTTTCTTTTGGTAAATTTGGCTGAGCTTTTTTCTGATGATACCGGAGAGAATTTTTTTTAAATAAATGCTTTTAAAAAGTTCATTTAATAATCAAAAGAAAACTTTGTTTTTATAACAAAAATAGCCCACGCTGAATTGTATTGATAGCGAAGCAATTTGCACCAAATAAAGATCTTACGTATTTAACTGCTCTCGAGATGTACAGAAATCTATTTTGTCTATTTTATTTTGAAGATGCCTTGGCCACTTTTTTACATGTGTTGTGCATAGATGACCAAACTACTTGTTTCAAATTAAAAAACTTTTACTGTAAACTTTCTCCAGATATACAGAAATTTTTGGTCTCCATATATTGAAGGTGACACACCCACTTTTTGTCAGATGTTTTGTATTGATAACCAAACTATTTGTTTCAAATTTGAAAAATTTTGCTGTATTATATATGCCTGTGCTAAGCGCTGGATAATAAGGGAATTGCAGTGAAAATTTCAGGAAAATCAGTTCAGTAGTTTAGAAGTCTACAGGAAACAAACGCAATTACCACCAAACCAGCTTTACCACCAGCGAAATTGAAAACTACACTTCAGGAGACGCAAAATTACCCAATTTAAATTAATTTACACCTGATATCCAATAAACGTTAAATTATAAAAAAAGCTTTTACAAAAAAGAACAAAATAGAAAGTACATAGTCGGTCAATTCCGAACATTTTATACAATATACCACAATATATACAGGCAAATTTTTAAGCTAATGCCCTTGGTAAGTCCCATACGCAATTATGGACATATTAAAATAAAATTATGTTATGAGCTCAAGACTAATAATAAAAGAATTCTGTACGGCGAATATTATCTGGGTGACTGCATTTATTTGAGATTTTTTTCTAATTGTAATTCAAGGGAGGGGGCGTATATATAACCAATGTTTAATGCTTTACCTACCATTTTTTATTAATGCATACCAATATTTATAAAGCAATTATGGCATTACCAGCTATTTTCGTGAGAGGTTTTTTATGGGAGCCATGGTCAAATGTGGACTGATTCCAAAACCAATTTGGTAAGATAATTTAGGTTGCAATAAAATTTATGTATTTGGTCCAAATGTTGTCTAAATACCAACATAATAAGATGGTGTATGGGCGCAAAGACTCTATTAGGAAAACAGGTCATACGGGGGATATGTGAAACTATGCACCAGACCGATTTACAAAATTTTTAAAAAAACGTATGAACCAAATTTCATTAAACTATCTTAAAAATTGGGACCTGTTCTTCACGCTGAAGACCTTCATATGACTGCAAATCATACTGTTAAATTTCGTGAAGATCGGTCCATAATTGACCATAGGCTCCATATAAACCCTTCTCGCGGAAAACAGTTTAGTACGCCTAAAACCGTAATAAATAATGCTATCCAATTGAAATTCGGTACATCACAGTTTTATAGTACGAGAAATCAAACTGCCAAATTTCGTGAAGATTGTTCCATAAAAAGTTAATTCCGCCTAAAGCCAAATAAAGCCCACTTTGGGAAAATAATTAAATTCGCCTAAAACCATCATAGATATAGATATTGCGGTAAAATTTCTTACTTAAATTCATATGGCCAGAAAAAATATCATGCAAATATGTGAAATTTACTGTTAACGCTAAAACTAATTACACTGCTGCATTGAAATTTATTCTAATTTATTATTTGTAATACCAGAAATCCGTCTTCAGAATTTTGGGATAATAGGTCCATAATTTACTATAGGTCCAATACAAATTACCCTTCTATAAATCACTTTTTTTCGGCTAAAACTGTTACGAATCATGATATTTTACTCAAGCCAGTTCAAAGTTCTAACAAGAAACGCACAAAACTTTCTTATTGTCGGTCAATAATTTAATATAGTTCTAAACCGCAACCAACTTTAATGCTGACGTTCGTTTTTGTGAAGCTTAGTTAATAATGTATATGTATTTATCATATAGAGCCCACCACTGTCGGTGGAGGGTATCAAAGAATCGGCACAGCCGAATATAGCACTCTAACTGGTTATTTAAAAAAATACTTTTTAGTAAAATACATGTGGGTTTTATTGACATACGCCAAACAATGTCGCATATTTTGAAAGATTAAAACCGTCAAAAGTTAAAACTCGCGAGATAGGTGACATTGATACATGTCAAATTTTTCATGTGAAATAAAAGATGTTGCTGTACATTTTTCACAAATTGGAACAGAGTACTAGGCTTTATTGCCAAGGATAAAACTTTGAACTGGCTTAAGTAAACTATCATGATTCGTAGCAATTTTAGCCGAACTAAAATGATTTTTAGGAGGGTAATTTGTATTGGACCTATGGTAAATTATGGACCAATCATTCCAAAATTCTGAAGACTGATTTCTGGTATTACAAAAAATAACTTAGAACAAATTTCAATACAGCAGTATAATCAGTTTTAGCGAAAAGAGTGAATTTCCCAAAATTGCAAGATATTTTTTCTAGCCATATGAATCTAAGTTGGAAGAAATTTTGCCGCAATATTTATATCTGTTATGGTTTTAGGCGCACTTAATTATTTTCCCAAAGTTGGCTTTATTTGGTTTTAGGCGCAATAAACTGTTTTCCGAAAGTAGGGTTTATATGGGGTATAGGTTAATTATGGGCCGATCTTCAAAAAAAGTTACAGGGTGATTGCAAGTCCTATAAAACTGTGACGTACTAAATCTTAGCATGATAGCGTTATTAATTACGGTTTCAGGCGTACTAAACTGTTTCCAGGAGTAGGGTTTATATGGGGTCTAATGTTAATTATGGACCGATCTTCACGAAATTAGGCAGTGTGATTTCTTGTCCTACAAAACTGTACTGTACCGTACCGACTTTAATTAAAATATCCTTATTTATTACGGCCTTAGGTGAACTAAACTGTTTTCCGGGAGTAGGGTTTATATGGGACCTAGTGTATATTATGGACCGATCTTCAAAAAATTTTACAGTGTGGTTTCTGGCCCTATAAAACTGTGATGTATGTAATATGGTCAATTATGGACCGATTCCACCATTTGTGTTAGTTTTTGTATCAAAATTATCATTTTTTTTTAAGGTGGTGGCTCCACATTTTCATTCATAGTTCTGATCCTACTGAGCCGATGTCGCTGGATTTCAATCTCAAACTGCTTAAGATAACTACAAGCAATTTGAGACCTAGTTTGTTCTTTTCTTTTGCGTTTTTCGAAAGTGAGCGTGTTTTCAACAGACGGACAGACATGACTATATTAGAAGTACACAAGGTGCCAGAATATATATACTTTATGGGCTATTAGACGTTTAATAAAAAAATTTCCCACGGAATGACAAGCTTCACCACTAGTGGTGGTGGAGGGCATAAGAATGAAAGTAAATATGGATGGAAAACTATTTCCGGTTGTGTTATTATTTTTTTTCGTTCTCATTTAATATTAAGTGTAAACTTTTTTTCATTTGCTTATAATTTCACGTGAAATTAGTGCAGCTTATATTATTTCGCAGTTGTAAAAAAGTGTTGCCAGAAACATTTCGCAACTTGTTCACAAATTGAACGGAGTACAACTCTATCAACATTATTTCATAGAATTTCCTCACAGATTTTTTTCATATGAGTTTTGACAGCATTTCACATGAATGGTTGAACAGAGTACTAGGCTTAAAAGTCGGATCTTAAAGTATGATATGTAAAACAAAGTTTTTGTCTCGAGAATGCAATTGTTACAAGGCAAATAACAATAGCGTGATTCGTTACGGTTTAAGACGTAATAAAGGGTTTTCCGAAAGTGTGCTTTATATGGGGCCCAGCGTAAAGTGAGGACCTTTTTCACGAAATTTTATAGTTTAATTTCTAGTCTTATAAAACTGTGGCAAGCCAATCATCTCAAGACAAAAAATTTGATATTACATACTTTAAGATCCGACTGCAAATGTCAAAATTATAAAGAAAATTTAAAAAGCCGATTGTTATCAATTTAAAAAATGGTCTACTAAGTATTTTAATTTAATTAATGTGATAATTGTATCAATTTTTTATTAAACTGAAAGAAAATTAAAAATTTTATTTTGATTTATTTAACATTTTAGTTGCTTTGAAATAAATTTTTAATTAAAATTTAAAAAGGCGATTGCCTTCCAAAAAAAAATTTTATATTAGGATGGATGTATTGCCCATAGTTTCGATATGAAACCCCGATGTTAATCCATTACATAAATATTGTTATTAAGTTAAACAATTTCTACACAGAACATAATTCTCCAAAATGTTTCATCAATTAAAGCATTAATCAAAAACACAATCAGTTTTAGTTAAAAATATAATAAAGTGAATTAAACATTTCATTGAATCTATTAATTTGTTTACTGGAGCAAATTTAATTAATTTTTTAATTAATATTACATATTTTTTTATTAAAATCACTTAAATATTTTTTCTCTGTGTATATTTTCATATATATTACATGAATATTGCTATTAAGTTTAACAACTTCTATATTTTTAACAATAACTTAGTAATTTTAGTTTTCGCTGGAAATAATCTTTTATATCATAGACAAACAATATAAGTTTTCAAAACATTGACTTCATCATAAAAGTTTTTTCTTACACATTTTTAATTATGATTATCATTAATAATTAACTATTGTTATTGCACTTGAATAAAAAGGAAATGGTCAACATGGAATATATTTAATCTAAATAACCATCTATTAATAGGCTTGGTAACAACTCACGTAGCTCCTTCAAATATCCAGGAAGGTTATAACAAGTATCAGTTACATTCGAATTTTCAATAAATTCTGAAACATTCATTTCTTTTAATTCTTCCTCGGAAGCAGTTTGAATGACAAGAATTAGTGGCAAGAAAGTGGATATCAAAAATAAAGCTGAAATATTAAAATAAAGTTATTAGATTTTCTTTTATTTTTTTTTTATAAATCAAAAAAATAACAAAACTTACTAAAGTGCCTATATTTAAGATTGGCTATTTGAAAATCCGAGTAACGTGGCAACTCTCCCTGATAATTAATTTTCTTTAATACCTTTAAAAATTCACTAAAATAATACTGCATAAATTCATTCCTTCTCAAGCGAAATTCTGGTCCCATGATCATATACTGAGAGTAAATCAAATCTATGGTTAGGGGGGCATAACAGCAAATTTGATAGTCCACCATAATCAAATCTTCAGCTTGATTTTTGGAATTAAATTTAAACATTAAGTTCTTCATATGAAAATCTCCATGATTTAAGACAAAAATTTCATTTTTGCTTTTACCCAATTTATGGGCATTGTAAAGGGATTTACATGTTTCCATTAGTTCTGGTTGCATTGCCTTGACTTTTTCCAAATATATTTTAAATTCTTCATGTCTGGATAACAAATCGATAAATTTGTGAATTCCTCCCGAAATCAAATTCATAGAGATTATAGCGGGATTGTTAAATATACCCTCATCGTATTTGGTAACATATTCATGATCTTCACTTTGGCCCAACATGAAACTGACGGCATGTAACTTTGCGACTCTACGATAGATCATATGAATTTCTTGCTCGGTAACGTAACGAGTACGCAAAGTATCGTAACCCAAGGCACAAAGATCCTCGAAAATAATTACTTTATGTGGTTCCAAACTGTGATAAATGATTCTGCATGCGAAAGCGAAAATTCGTCTAAATAACTGTATTAACAAATTTCTCTGTTACTTACTCAGCAGCCAATTTAGTAGGCTCTCCACATTTTGCTAAAATCTTCTCAATTTTCGGCAATGTCTTGGTGTACATATTGATCTCAGTTTCAAATACGTTCGATTGCTGTAACATTTCAGCTTTCATGCCTTCATCTGGCAATGTTTTTAAAACAAAAGATCTTTCTTTATTATCCAATGAATTAGCAATATTATAGTTTACTTTACATCGAAACATAATACTGGCATAATGATCGCCTTTCATACTTGCAGGGCTAATATCCAGACTGTTTATCTAACAAATTAGAAAAAAAACTATGTGATTTTCTAACTTTTAGAAAAAATTTATCAACTCACTTTAATATTTTCATTATTTTCATATTTTTGTAGAACCATTTCAAAAAATTGTTGATCAATCCATGATGGTGCTATTAATTCGTCTTCATTAAATAAACTCATTTTATTACGTAGAATTTTTTACCGCCTGCCTTTGCCTCAAGTTCCCACTAAACTGAATTTGTAAACGATAATTTTGTTTTTTCAAAAGCTTTTTATACTATAGTATAGCTCATTCATCAATTAGTTGTTTAATTTAGCTTTAAACATATAACAAATCAATGTGTTTTGGACTGCCTGGGTATAATAATAATTTTTAAAAGTACTAGTAAAATACTTAAGTACCTGCGAGTATTAATATGACGTAAAATGTTAATCTAAGTCAGACGAAAGAAAGCAAATAACGATATTTTTATATAGTAGTTGCTGAGAGAAATAAAAGAGAGAATGCGAGAGAAACAAAATGAAATAAAACCAGTGCTCTCAATCCATGTGTAATTTCAGATATTGTGTATAATTTCTACTTACATGTGTAATCTGTGTGTAATTTTTTTCGAGTTCTGTTTTTTCATTCATTTTTGCAATTTCACAATATTTTAAAAATGACGCAGTACATACATACATACATATGTATGTATATATGTTCAGACGTATGTTGTACCACACCTGCTTAAATTGTGATTTTCAGAAATTAAAATACGATTTTTTAAACTTCACTTACACTTGTTATAAAATGCTTTCTAGATTTTAAAAAGTGTGAAAATGTTGGCAAAAATATCTCTAAGTCCCTGTTCAAACCTGCAATTTTTGTTGCAGTAATTCTTGAGTTTATTGGTAAGAGAGATAAGAAGATTGGAAAGGGGTACACATTTTCATGTAATCTGTAAATTTGTGTTGTTTTGTAATATCAACTTGAAGTTGTATTTATATGTATATAAATTACAAAATGATAAGAAAAAGACAAAATAAAAATACAATAATTGCAAGACTAGAATTACATAATATGGACACCAATGAAATTTAAAAGTAGAATTTACAAACAAATTGAGGCGAAAAAAAATTACAAATTTTTCTCTAAAATTTTAAACTAAATTAAAAAAAAAATTCTAGTGTAATATTTCTTCAAATGTGTATTTTGGGACACAGTCGTGTGTAATTTCGGAATGCTTCATTGGCAACACTAAATAAAACTAGATTTTATATATGGATTCAGTGATGCTAACTTTTTTGGGACACTCAACGCGTGAAGACATTTGAAAAACGGATTAAAAAGGCCTAAAAAAAGGGCTAAAAACATTTACTAGTAAAACAAAAAAAATGTTAAGCAAAAAATTAAAAGACAACTAAAGCTTTAAGTAGCTTTCACATCCTTTTACTCGTATAATTGATCACTGTTTTATAATATTTACAGTACTTGGTCATCCTCGTCTTCATTCTTCTAAGCACCATATATTAACGATTTATTTTCAGAGAAAAATATGTTACAGTACACAGAAGAAATTATCAGTACATTTTTATCAATTAAAAAAATGGTCTAACAAGTATTTAAATTTAATTCATGTGATAATTGAATCAATTATTTATTTAATTGAAAAAAAATTAAAAATTTAATTTTGATTTAATTAACATTTTAGTAGTTTTGAAATAAATTTTTAATAAAAATATTAATTAAATAACAAAAAATCTTAATTGATTTTTTTCGTTTAAAATAAAATAATTTAAACTTTTAGAATTGTTGTTGGAAATTGTCAACACCTGAGCTATATTTAATGAAATCAATTAACACGTTGTTTTAACCGCCAAAGTTTTTTGATCATTTTTATACCCTCCACCACAGGTATGTTAAAGTTGGCACTTTTTTGGTACAGTTTGACCTTCTAAAGTACCGTGGTATTACCGTGAATCATTTGGTACAATTTAAAAATTTGTCATAGTTCACCCTTTTGGAATTTTTAGTATAGCAAACAAATTATTGAGTCCTTTTCATTACATATATTTTTTTTAATTATTATTTCTTTCATCCGGATTTTAAAAAATTCTTCTTTTAAATTGCATTGTTTTTATGCAATATGCATTTAAAATAATTAACATGGTTATTTTAGAAATGCAATCAGCAGATGCTCGAATGCATGTACTTTAACAAAGGCTAACTTTTTTGTTCCGCCAAATAGAACTTAATTTCATTAATAAAAATGTTTTGGATGAATGTGATATATCTATCGTAGACCTTTACAAAAATCACATTCCCTTTGAAGAAATTTATTGCGGAAGAGAAGTGGATTTATATATTTCTACAAATAATTAGTCAATTCACAAGGTATCCTAACATGTCATATTGTCAAAATGTCCTAATATTTCACAATGGTTTAAAAATATTGTTGTTGGTTTGTTAACAAAAAGTGTCTTAAATAAATAGAACGTTGCTTGCTGTGTTTATTGTGCTGTCGTAATTAATCAGAAAAGTCCAGCGCTGAGCGGCTGAGCCGTACAACAATATTTTTAAACCATTGTGAAATATTAGGACATTTTGACAATATGACATGTTAGGATACCTTGTGAATTGACTAAATATCAATATTGATATTTTTAAAGAAATGAAAGAATATGAAAAACAATTTTATACAAAATTTTGCGAAGTTTTGAGAACCAAAGCCAACTTGAATAACGAAGTTTTAATGTGGTTCCATATATTTACTCCTGAAAATGTTATTTCAGGTAAAACAAGTTGTATTGTACCTCTTCTAGTAAAAATGTTTCCGAATGAAATTGCAAATTTTGATTCAATCAATAATCAATTTAGAGCTTTAGCTGATGTCGAGCAACTGCAGTCGTTAAAAACTGAAAACATTTGTAATTTTTAGTCGGCAGTAGCTAATTTACAAATGAGCTCAATGTCCATATGTTTCCTAATATTTATAGTGTCGTTGCTGGAATTTTATCCATTCCACATTCGTATGAAAATGTGGAAAGAGTTTTTCTTTTCGAAATATGAAAAAAACTAAAAACTTAGTCTCATACAAACAAGAGATTGGTTATGATCGACAAATGCATGCTGCTATGATGTAACAATTCCAAATAGTTTATTAACTAAACAAATAAGTGCCTGATTTTGATCTCATATATTTATGAGACTTTTATGTACCTTATTTCTGTGGTTTTCATGGGTAACCGCGTATGTCAATTTTTTCGATTTTGAGATGTTGATGCCATATTGTTTAATTTTAAATACTCTTTACATGGTTCTTAAAATTTCTGAAAAAATAATGACCAATTCCGATGTTTTTACGAAATGCCCAATTTCAAAAAGTTCAATACCCTCGCCCATAGTTCGATCCAGAATGTTTTTCCGCTTTCCTGAAAAATTTGATTTATTTTAAAAAATACGCGGTTACCCATGAAAACCACAGGTTTTATTCATACATATAATGTATATTAATGTTAAGTTTTCTTTTCTTGTGTACTATTGAAATTAAAAAAAAAATGGTACCGTGAAGGTCCAAAAATTAAATTTTTTTTGGAAGTTGGTACCAAATTTAAAACCCCATTTAACATCCCTGCTCCACCACCACTACAAAGATGGTATCATGTTTACGTTTTATTTACAGAAAAATAAAATAAAATGATTATAAAATGCATAGAATGTATTTATAAGCCCATTTTTGCATATGTAGATTTAACGTTAGTGGGCTTTTCTCTATTTATTAATTTAAACATAGATAGTATACTTCATATACATATATATATTTTTAACTTCAAATTCGGTATTTTCCAAATCAAATTCAGGTTGTTAAAAAACAAAATTTAAAATCAAGTTTTTATACCCTCCACCACCACTAGTGGTGAACGAGGGTATACTTAGTTTGTCAAGCCATATGCAACTTTTTTATTATACATCTAAGACCCCATAAAGTATATATATTCTGGCTCCTTGAGTAATTCTAATATAGCCATGTCCGTCCATCTGTCTGTCTGTTGAAAACACGCTCACTTTCGAAAAACGCAAAAGAAAAGAACAAACTTGGTCTCAAATTGCTTGTAGTAATCTTAAGCAGTTTAAGATTAAAATCCAGCGACATCGGTTCAGTAGGATCATAACTATGAATCAAAATGTGGAACCAACACTCTTAAAAAATCGATAATTTTGATACAAAAACTAACATAAATGGTGGAATAATGCACGGATTGATATACAATTTTGCACAAATTCATTTTATACGACTGCAAATCATGCTCTTAAATTTCGTGAAGATCGGTCCACAATTAACCCTAGACCCCATATAAACCCTGTTCCCGGAAAACAGCTTAGTACGCCTAAAACCTCAATAAATAAAGCTATCATACTAAAATTTGGTACATCGCAGTTTTATAGGACCAGAAATTACACTGTAAAATTTTTCGAAGATCGGTCCATAATTTACACCAGGCCCCATATAAGCCCTACTCCCGGAAAGCCGTTTAGTACGCCTAAAACCGTAATAAATAGTTCTATCATAATGAAATTGGGTACGTCCCAGTTTTATTGTACTAGAAATCACACTGCCTAATTGCGTGAACTGCCTAAGAACGGTCCTTAATTTACCCTAGGCCCTGATCTCGGAAAACAGTTTATTGCACCTAAAACCAAATAAAGCCCACTTTAGGAAATAATTAAATTCACCTAAAACCATAACAGATATAGATATTTCGGTAAAATTTCTTCCAACTTTGATTAGATGACCAGAAAAAATAATTACAATGCTGTATTGAAATTTATTTTTCGTAATACCAGAAATCAGTCTTCAGAATTTTGGTATCCTTGTTCCATAATTTACCATAGGTCCAATACAAATTACTCTCCTGAAGATCATTTAAGTTCGGCTAAAACTGTTACGAATCATGATATTTTACTCAAGCCAGTTCAAAGTTCTAACAAGAAACGCACAAAACTTTCTTATTGTCGGTCAATAATTTAATATAGTTCTAAACCGCAACCAATTTTAATGCCGACGTTCGTTTTTGTGAAGCTTAGTTAATAATATATATGTTTTTATCTTATAGATCCCACTCCTGTCGGTGGAGGGTATCAAAGATTCGGCACAGCCGAATATAGCACTCTAACTTGTTCTTCAATATATTTGCAGTCTGTATTGAAACTTTTGTATGGGAGCTCCCTTAAGGAATGGAGATAGCGGCTAGGTATGTTAGAGACAAATGATGGAGATATAAAATAAAGTGCGGTTGGTCATACATCTTAGCCGTCTAGAAGGATCCTACGCACTGTAGGTGTCCAATTTAAGAATTTCATTAAGCCGCCATATTTGTATGGTTGAAATTATTAAATTTGTCCGCTGCAGCGCGTAGGATGTTTCTAGACGGGTAAGATGTATGATACTCAGAAGTAAAGCTGCATTTTCCAATTTTTATGAATTTTTAACAAACAAAAGTTTCGAAATTTTGTTAAGATATTTTTTTTTTTTTTTTTTTTTGCCAAAATAAAATGTTTGTTTCTAAAACGACTGCGCATATTAGAAAAAAATTAAACTTAACTTAAAGGAAATTTTATTGCGGAATTTCGGTTTTTTTTTTAGTTTGTTCAACAATAAAATTAAGCGTTTTTGAGTTACGCGAATGTATTTTGTGCAACCTCCTCCATTTTCGAAATAACGGTATATCTCGAAATCCAGAGCTAACCTATAAAAACGGTTAGCACCACTGCATACAGAATTAGCTTAAAACGTTAGGTCCCCCGCTTGTCTCAAAAAAAAATTGTCAAATTCTAGCACAGTGTTCCACTGTCGGTGGAGGGTATCAAAGATTGGGCACAGCCGAATATAGCACTCTAACTTGTTTTTAATGCAGTACCTTTTAAATGGTTAAATATACCAAGAAAATGATTCTGTAAAAATTAAAAATCGATATTTGAAATATTGCATTAACAATTTCGAAGAATTTTTATTTTGGAAAATATTAAAATAAATGTTTTTAATTTTGTTTGCCGAAAAATGTTGGAGTCGAATTCGCGAGTTTTTATGGGTACTACGACTCCGACTCCGGTACAAAAACCTGGAGTTTGATCTTGAAGTTTGTGTATATAAGGCCTGTCACAAAAATCAATTCCGATCGAAAGTGATTTCGTCAAAACATGAAATCACTTCCATTTTCGATCGGAATTGATTTCTGTGACAGGCCTGTATGTTTTCATATTTGCAACTATTCACACAAACATAATAATTTTTATTTTCAATTAAGGCAAATTAATTGGAACAATTAAGAAACATTTTTGAAACAGCATTACTTGATTTAATTGAAAAAATAATGGAGAAAACTTTTTCTGTGCGCGATAATGAATTTTAAAGCTTTTAGAGAACTAAGCAAAAGGCAAGCTGCAAAGTTTATGGACGAAATTTTGACGGATAACGAAGAAAGATTTACCTCAAGGGTCCTACATGGGGAAAATCAAGATAATGTTTGTTCGACTTTTCAGTGATCATAAGAAGTACCTTTGGAACAGTTAAAACACATTATATATAAATTAACATACTTTATACATTCACCACATAATACTCATATGAAGGATATTTCAAATACTCTAGCAAAATATTGCAAATTAAATCTTATTACTTGCTAAACTTCGAAACAAGTAGTTTCATTGTGATTTTTTGAACATTACACGTAACTTGTATTTAACTTTAAAATATAATTTTACAATTTTATAGAGACGAAAATGAAATATCAAATAAAGATTGGCTCAAATATAATGTTGAGCCCCTAAATGTAGTTCTTCAAAAATGGGAGGAGAGTTTTCGTTTAAGAAGATCCTTTATTTAGCAACATACATTATTGGAAATATTCGAAGAATGGCCGGCTTCTAAGCAATCGTATGGATACAAATTGGTCAGATATATATTAATTTTCTTTGAGTCGACATTTGATGCATTTAAAATTCAAGAAATAATATTATTAAATGAGAAAATTTTAATTCTTTGTCAAAAACTAAATATTATATCTTATGAAAAAAGTTTTTTATCGTATACAGTCGAGGAAATTTCAGACTTTATATCAGACTTTTTATGCCATGTTGGCATAAAATCTCCTCCAATACACCTAATTCTTTTAAACAATAAGCATTACTTGAGAGCAAAATCGCTATTTTAATAAACAAATGTAAAATATTTAAATCTTAATATGTAGTTAAATATATTGTACTTGATATTTAAAAAATGTATACCTATTGTATATTTTATTTCTTTAAAAATATATTTGTATGTTTTATGTACATATATAAAAAATAATAGTTTGTATCAATTTATACATATGTATTTTGAAAAATTCTTACAAATAAAACAATTAAACGAACAATATAAATATTCAAAAATGACTTTTTATTTCAAGCTAAATTGTTTTCGTACTTAAATAAATTAAGTACAAGTTTCTACTTAAAGTCATTTCAAAAAATTTTTGTAATGGAATATAGAAACTTTTAATTTGTTTTGAACTCTATACGACTCATTTTGAGTTCTACTCATATTTAAGACCATTATTTAGTATGGCGAGCAATTGATACTTAAATTCAGTATACTTTTTATAATAAAATTTAGAACTCCATCGTCTTTACAAATAAAAATTGCTTTAACTAAGAAAAATTCAGCTTCAAATTCAGTTTTTTGTTCTTAAAAAACATAACAGAAATTCTGGAAACTAGGAAATTTTTCCTTAATATTAGAAAAAATTTTAACTTGAGATTAAGAAAACTTACCTTAAATATAGAAATAGCTTATTTAATTTTAATTACATTTATCTTGAATTGAGTTATCATATGTACCCAAATTTAAAGCATTTTTCTCGTATGAAATACATAGAATACTCAAATTCAGTAAAAATTTCATTAGTATTAGTTAAATTGTATACCAATTTTTATTAAGGTCAATCGCTTTTCACTGCAAATGAATAAACATTAACTAAAAACAAGTAAAAACTTTTTGGAAAACAATCCAATTTCTGAGTTTTATTCTTAAAAATTAGTCCAAGACATACTTGAAACTATGAAAAAATAACTTAATAATAGGAATACGTACACAAATTTTAAACTTCATATTAAGAAAAATTTCCTAAGTTTGAGGAAAAAAATACTTAATTGACGTAGCGAGTTCACTTATGTGTAAGAATAGCTGATCAGTAAAAAGTCTAATATAACTGCTTTCTAGTAAAGGTTCATTCGTTTTTAGTTTATAAACCAAAAATTTATTAACTAATTTTTATGAAAATTGCATACTTAATTTAAGTTGCATTTTCCTTGGAGCCAAATCATTCCCGAATTTCTTAAAGTTAAGTTAAATTTACTTAAATTTAGTAAACTTTTTTTTCGAGTGTAGATAAGCTAAGTATGAATGAATTGTTGGATATTCTACGAAATAAAAATGTTCCAGTACCAAAAGACGTGAACAAGTTTGGTATATTGTGTAATATGTTACTCAAATAGATGTTTTACTGATTGGTGTTTTCAAAGGCTTCTCGATTTACTACCCTTATTATTAATATGTCCATAAAAAACAATTTTATTTTAACAAAAAATCTGTATATAAATACATAAATATTTTTCTAAATACAAATATATTTTTTAATTATCCTAGTGAAGTATTGCCGATATCTTCCTATTTTCGTACAAGTAGTTATGCGGTGGTATTGTTAGTTTATTATCTAACCGGTTCTTTAGACCATTGCTAAATTACCTTTATTTCTAGTTTTGGAACAATTATTATTTTTTTCTAAATGCTAACTAATAAATAAATAATATAATAAACGGGCAATGTGTATATAGACACTTCAACAGAAGTGTCACGTCACGCCACCAAGCAATTAATCTCGTATTTTAGACCCATGCTGTTCAAATTGTTTCTCTCTTTCACTAATTCCGCTTTCCACCAAAATAACAAAAAATTTAAATACCATTTAAATTATTCCTTGATAAACAATTTAAAATGCTTGGTGGCGTGACGTGACGTGACAAAATGGGCTGTGGGAAAAATCGCCCAAAGAAAAATGGCCCAAAAAAAGAAATGAAAAATCGCCCAAATGAAGAATCGCCCAACAGAACATGAAAAATGACCCAAAAAGTTATATATGAAATTTTGCCCAAAAGAAACGAAAAAGGGCCCAAAAAAAATGAAAAATGACCCAAAAAGCAAAAACGAATTTTTTCCCGGTGGCATGTTAAAACGTCCTAGTGTCCATGGACGTTATGGCACTCCAAAAAGTGTCCATGGACACTGCGCTAACTAAAGCTTCTCTGCACAGACGGCCTTCGGCCGGGCGCAAGGATTTTCTCCTCTATGGTATAACAAACACCGGCTTCGCTAACTAAAGCTTCTCTGCATAGTCGGCTTTCATTTGAAAACAAGGCAGATTTTAGAAGCTTTACTTAGCGAAGCCGGTGTTTGTTATACCATAGAGGAGAAAATCCTTGCGCCCGGCCAAAGGCCGGCTGTGCAGAGAAGCTTTAGTTAGCGAAGCCGGTATTTGTTATACCATAGAGGAGAAAATCCTTAAAAATCCTATAAATATGTATGTTAAAAAAAATTTCGCCGATTTAAATTTTTTTAAATATATACTATCCAATGTAAAATTGTACGCTTAAAACGATGGCGATATCATTTATTCGAAAAAAATGTTTTTGGGTTTTTAGACGAGTTTTTGTCAAAAAATTATTTTATTCGATTTTTTATTTTTTTTGTTATCTTTAGGACCAATTTTTATGAATTTTCTTCCGTATCAAATAGCTCATTTCTAAAGAAATTCGCACGTCAAAGGCAATGATGCTTTCTATAAAAAAAATAATATTGCGATGGTTTTAAGCGTAAAATTTTACCTTGGCAAGGCAAAAAATTTAATCAGCCGTTTTTTATTACTTACTAAAAAAACTTAAAAATAAAAGTTGAGAGAAAGTAAAAAAAAAAATTTTTGGGCGCATCGAAAATGATTTTTTCGATATGTCGTAGTGAAAGTTTTTTTTACCTAATGCCAGAAGTTATCGAAAAATCGATGGGCTAAATTGACCCACCCTAGTGACCATATTGACTCGATTATTCTCTTGTTTTTGGTTTAGAAAATATGCGCCGAAAAAACTCGTCACAATGTGCGTCGAAAATGAGACCGCTTAAAAATTAATTGTGCAATTTGCAGAAATATGTTCCGGCGAAGCCCGATAAAAATCTTCACAGATTGAGCTATTTGCGCCAATATATTGGAATAATGTGATCTTAGCTTTAGGCTTAGACTGATAATGTTAGTGATTCGTGAAGACTTGCAGTTAGTTGTGCAGTGCTGATGTTAGTGTTTGAACAATTGTTAAGCAATCTGTGCTGAAAGCTTTTTTTATAAGATAAGGCTGATAGTAATAAGAAAACTATATAATTTAATTAAACAAAAATATTTAATCTAAGTAACCATCCATTAATAAACTAGGTAATAGGCGGCGCATTTCATCTATGAATTCTGGATGCTCATAAGCTTTCGCAGCCATTTCAGGGCCTTCAAAATATTTCGATACATCCACATCTTTCAGATCATCCAATTTTGGTATAACGATGGCGCGCACCATAGGCAAAAATGTCGCCATTAAAAATACAGCTGAAAGTAGTAAATTTTAAGATATTAACAGTTATTATTATTTCTATATGAAATTCTTAAAAAAAAAAAAAAAAAAAAAAAAAAAAAAAAAAAAACAAAAAAAAATACGTACAAAAATGTCTATATTTCAGACCAGCTATTTGTAAATCCGAATAACGTGGCATTTCACCCTGGAAGTTCAATTTCTTTAACATTCCTATAACTGCCTCGAAATAATACAGCATAAATTCATTTCTTCTTAAACGAAACTCTGGACTTAGTAACATGTACTGGGAATAAGTCAAATCAACATTCATGGGAGCATAAGAACTTGCTTGATAATCCACCATCATCACATCCTCGATTTCTTTTTTCGCATTTAATTTAAACATAAGATTTTTCATATGGAAATCGCCGTGATTTAAAACGAATATATTATTTTGGTACTGTTTTAATTTATAGGCATAATATAGATCTTTGCAATTTTCCATTATTTCAGGTTGCATTATTTTGATTTTATCAAAATATATTTTAAATTCTTCATGTTGTGATAACATTTCAATGAAGTTCTTAATGCCACTAGACATTAAATCCAAGGCCAATATATATGAGTTACAAAATACAGCCTCTTGGAATTTCGTTATACATTCATGTAGGTCACTATGGGCCAACATAAAACTACCGGCATGTAGTTTAGCAAGCTTTTGGTAGACAATTTTCAATTCATCTTCGGTGAGATATCGTTCACGAAAAGTATTATAACCTTTTGCGCAAAGATCTTCGAAAATAAGTACTTTACGAGGTTCCAAGGAATGGTAAATAATTCTGTAAAGTTAGAAAATAAATAGATTTTTGACAAAACTTTAAAGCTTTATTATTAATTCATTTATTAATGACGTGCTAAATTCCCAATTTTTATTTTTGATAAATGTTGAAAGCTCTTTAACTGCCTGTTTCACAATTTCGAACGTTTACCTTCGCAAAGAATTTTATATGGAAAATATTTAAAAAACTACGTTTTGTTTATAGAAATTTAGGAAACACAGAAAAAAGTTTTTATATCAAATAAAAAATGGTTTAAAAAGTATTTCAATGTAATTAATGTGATAATTGAATCAATTATTTTTTTAGTTGAAAAAAAATTAAAAATATAATTTTGATGTTATTAACATTTAAGTTGAATTTCAGTTATGTATTTTATAAAGCTTTTTGTAATAGTTCTATTCCTTGAATTTTTTAGAATAAATTCGAAAAATAAAAAATGTTGAATATAATTAATTTGCTTATAAAAAGAAATAATTCCCAACATCTAATATTTAAGTTGTTTTGAAATAAATTTTTAATTAAGATATAAATTAAATATCAAAAAATATTAATTGATTTTTTCGTTAAAAAGAAAATATTTTAGACTTGTAGAATTGTTGTTGGGAATTGTCAATATTTAATTAAATAAATAAACACATTGTTTGAAATGGCAAAAGTTTTTTGATCACTTTCTTTAATAAGTATTAAAAATATCATTTATTAAAAAAAAATATTCACAATTTTACAATTTTTAGTAATCAATATAATCTTATGGTTATATGGCCAAATCAACAAATTGTTTGCTTGATCCCAGCAAAAACTTTACTTACCTGGTAAGTTAGCAAGTAATGTTGGAGACATATAAACACTACTTATTTTTCGGCTGAATAACTACTTATTTTTGTTCGAGTTGTCCACAAAATTCAGTACTTACAATACACTTACCGGAAGTCAAAAAATATCTAGCTATTATTTAACTTTCTAGAAGCCAAAAAATAACTTGTTATTATGTAGTAGCCAGTAAGTCGAAGAGTTAAACAGATCTACTTACATAGTAAAAGATTTAATTTTAATATTTTAAAAACACCTAAATTGCTTAAAATAAATTCTTCGAATATTTTTGATGTAAAATTAAACAATTGGCGCTAGTTAATAGACCTTATAAGTAGGTGTTGAGCTCGTGACCAGTGAGTAAATATTCAGTACTGAAAACAACACAACTAAGAAGTAGTTATTCAGCTGATTATTACTAAGCAAATATTCAGTAGTGATAATAATAGAAGTAATAAGTAGTTACTGTGGTCATTAAAAGTAAGTAATTATTGAGGTTTTTTAAAATAAAGACATTTGTAATGACAACTACTTACCAGGCAACGTATGAAATAACTACTACCTATTACCAAAATTCAAAAAGTTTTTCCTGGGATATTATGAATTTGGTATATGGGGGATTTCATGTCAAGTGACCCAACTCTTGAAATCGATGTCTTCCGATTTGGATGAAATTTGCATTTGGTTAGTCTTATTGGATAGTAGCTTAGACACAAATTTTCAACAAGATCGGTCAAAAAGTTTCTGAGTAAGAGGGGGTCAAAATTTGACATTTTGGCCAAACCGGTGTTCTTTCTCGTCCATGTAACTTATTATCTATTGGTGTTAGCAAAATTTGTTCCAAACGATTTTATATTATATTTCTTCAAGCTATCGAAAAAAAATGTTTTTGTATTTTTTAAAATTTTTTTTTTTAAATTTAAAACTTATTTTTTATTTTTTTGGAAACGGTATTTTTTTTTTTTTTTTTTTTTTTTTTTGCTCAAAAGAAAGCTTATGTATTTTTTTTTAGGTAGTTTTGGTAGCTTAGTGGGATGAAAGTGGGATATGTATAAAAAAAAAATAGTTTCTAACTCAAGACGAGGGTTTTTCAATTTTTAGCATATGCACTATTTTGAATTTTTTTCTTTTTATGTGTAAGTGTTTCTAAAATCTTAAAAATAAAACTTATGCTGAGAAACTAGACAAATTAACCTTTCCGACGTTATATAACATACCTAACTAGCATTTAATTCCCTCGATACTGTAATACCCACAATATGTTAATCCCAGGAATAAAATCACTTTTTCTATAGAGATGTTGACAAATTAAATCTTTTTATTTATTTGTAATAATAATTAAATTATTATCAAATAATAATAATAAAAACAAAAAGATAAATAATCTAAAAAACTTAATCCCAATCACATAAGTCCTTTAATATTTTTTTTTTTGTGTTTTTTAATTTTTTAAAAATTTTTTTTTTTCTTAAATTTAAATTTAAAAAGACCTAAGCTTTCTTTTGAGCAAAAAAAAAATACCCTTTTCAAAAAAAAATACAAAAATAGTTTTAAATTTAAGAAAAAAAAAAATTTTTTTTTCGATAGCTTGAAGAAATAGCTATCTAATTTGTTTGGGACAAATTTTGCTAAAACCAATAGATAATAAGTAACATGGACTAGAAAGAACACCGGTTTAGCCAAAATGTCAAATTTTGACCCCCTCTAACTCAGAAACTTTTTGACCGATCTTGTTGAAAATTTGTGTCTAAACTACTTTCCAATAAGACTAACCTTGATGCAAATTTCATTAAAATCGGAAGACATCGATTTCAAAAGTTGGGTCACTTGACATGAAATCCCCCATATATTTGTTGATTAGAGACAATTTTTTAATTTTTTCTGTGAATAATTTCATCTGTTATGAAATTAAGCATTAATAATTGCATTAAGCATGACTAAGCTTTTATACTTACTCTGCTGCTAATTTAATAGGTTCTCCACAATCGGCTAAAACTTTTTCAATTTTCGGTAATGCTTCAGTATAAATACCGATTTCAGTTTCAAATAAATTCGTTTCATTTAACATTTCGCGTTTCGGACCTTCTTCTGTTGGCATAGTTTTGATAATTATTGACTTTTGTTTTGATTCCTTGGAATTATCGCTGTTAAAGGAAATTTTACATCTAAACATAATACTAGCATAATGATCACCTTTCATGCTGGCCGGAGTGATATCAAACTTAGTTATCTTAAAAATTAAAGGAATTCAATATTTCTTCGAAAAACTATTATGTATGTACCTATACATACATATATAGATAGTATATCGACGCCTTACTTTCTCAACCTCGTATCTTAAAAAATACGGTTTTGACTTTCCCATGTCAAACGATTGATATTTTTGTGTTCTATTACTGCAACAACTTATTAGTTCAATACTTTGTCTCAATTCTGTTAATATTAATAAATTATTGAAATAATAAGTTGTTGCAGTAATAGAACACAAAAATATCAATCGTTTAACATGAAAAAGTCAAAACCGTATTTTTTTAAGATACGAGGTTGAGAAAGTAAGGCATCGATATGGTATTTACTTACTGTAATACTCTCATTCTTTTCGTATTGGCGTAAAACATTTTCTAAAAATTCCCGACTAATCCATGTTGGAGTTACCAATTCATCTTCATTATAAATGCTCATTTTAGTGGTTAAAAAGTTATTGCTATTAATACTGTTATAAGTATAAGTTGTTAAAAATTACAAAGCAATATTTTGATATTGCTTTAGTTTTTATACAAAAAAAAAAACTCGAAAATTATATTACGAGAACTCGTCAAACAAGCTTTAGCTGATAAAAGAGCTTAAAAAGTGGACGCAATTTAACACAAGAGAACTTACTCATTTTTTGTTGGTACATTGTGTTTTGGAGAATGCATTTTAAAAAAGCTTTAATAAAATAAATTTTCGTTGACGTCATCTTCGCACAGAGGATTGAAATTTACTAAACGTGAGGATTAATTCAACAGCTGAACTTTATCGTTCACAGTCTTGTTTGATATTGGGTGAAAGTAAACAAAATTCTACATCACTCACTGCTAAAATCATTTCAAGCAGTTATTGGCAGTGAGCGGTCAAGTCAAATAATTTTTACAAATTTTACGTGCCGTGGTTAAAATTGAGAATTGAGATTTTTTGTGTTGTATAAGTGGTTTGTATTAATGTTTCAGGATAGTATTTAAATCTTTGTTATGTTAATTTTCATAAAAACTTAAAACGTATTTAAATACAGAATGATTTTTTGAGTTTTATTTAAAAACTCTTATTTAATTAAGATAAAAGTATGGTAGCACCACTAAAGGCTAGCTTACACTATTATACTTCCCAGTAAAAAAAATTTGTGTTTTTTGAAGCACTTAAGAGAAAAAGCGCATAATTGAGCGCTTCAATAAGAGAGCTCTTATACAGCAGTAAATGATAATGAATAAAATATACAAAAATAGCTGCTATTTTAGTGCTGCAACGAAGAAGGTTTTAAAGCGATAACAAAATAAAAATATGTTATGGTTTACGAAAATGCTTAAAAAAGGCATTTAAACAAGTAAAAGCAAAACAAAAATGAATATTTTAATATAGTTAGCCCTTAAAAAAGCGCTTTAGGAGTGCTTTGTTTGCGTGTTTTATTATGTTAAAAGGAGCGCTTATTGTCAGCAGAAAATAGTCCTCCAAACCGGGAACACTCCATACAAAAATCAGGCATCCCATCAGCAGGTTTGAAGCGATTTGAGGTATGAATTCATATATAAAACCTGCTCCTTTTGGAGCACATTTTTTACTGGGTTTGTATTAATACATGTTAAAAACTCAAGTAACATGTAAAAGTGTGATAATGTGAGTGCACTGTGTCATGAAAATGACAGGTGTTACGAAAAAAATTTGACATCCCATACGACTTCATCGTTTTTTGAAATTTTTCTAAACGCTAATACTTTTCATTGGATCAGGGTTGCATTTTAAAAAAAGCATGTTTATGTGTGATAGTGTGACTACAAACTGCAATATTACATAAGTTTGTTTGACAGTCGCAACATAACTCATTAGATTTCTACGCAAGACTTGTGTGATGGTGGAAACAAGCCGTAAATCCAAAAAAAAAAAAACAAAAAAGTGTATTTATTACAAGGTGGTCTCAAAAAACAGCAGCTCACTGTTATTGCTTTGCCTGTTGTAGTTGTACTGTTGTGATATTGCGGCTACCTTGCTAAGATATTACATTGGAAACTTAAGTTGAATTTAAATGCACCACATCGATGAAATAAGTTTCATTTAAGTGTTTAGTGAAGAAGAGCATTATGTATTTAAAACGATTTTAAACATATGGGGGATTTCATGTCTAGTGACCCAACTTTTGAAATCGATGTCTTCTGATTTGGATGAAATGCACCAAGGTTAGTCATATTAGATAGTAGTTTAGACACAAATTTTCAACAAGATCGGTCAAAAAGTTTCTGAGTTAGAGGGGGTCAAAATTTGACATTTTGGCCAAACAGGTGTTCTTTCTCATCCATGTAACTTATTATCTATTGGTGTTAGCAAAATTTGTCCCAAACAAATTAGATAGCTATTTCTTCAAGCTTTCGGAAAATTTTTTTTTTGTTTTTTTTTAATTTTTTTTTTTGCTCAAAAGAAAGCTTAGGTCTTTTCCTTTAAGTTAGTTCTGGTCGCTATATGGGACGCAAGTGGGTTATGTATAAAAAAAAATAATTTCTAAGTCAAGACGAGCATTTTTCAATATTTAGCATATGCACTATTTTGAATTTTTTCCTATTTGTGTGTAAGTGTTTCTAAAATCTTAAAAATAAAATTTATTTTGAGAAACAAGACAAATTAACCTTTCCGACGGTATATAACATACCTAGCAAGCATTTCATACCCTCGATACTGTGATACCCACAATATGGTAATCCTAGGAATAAAATCACTTTTTTCCAATAGAGATGTTGACAAATTAAAATTTTTTATTTATTTGTAATAATAATTAAATAATAATAAAATAAAAATTATAAAAACAAAAAGATAAATAATCTAAAAAATTTAATCTTAATCACATTTAAAAATTTTTTGGCCATAAGTCTTCTAAAAGTAAGAATATTATAATGGAACCATTGACTTCAGGTATTTAAGTACTTAGTTAAATAATTTTTGATATTTCAAATATTTTGGAAATATTAAAAATATTAAATATTAATATTAAAATGTTAAATATATTTTTTGTGTGTTCTAATAAATTAGCGATCTGGTTCCCGAAACCGTTACGTTTGTTCGTAATACACGTTTTCCCCTAAGAGGCCATTCTTTTGCGGTCGATTGGCCGGTGAATTGTGCAACGCATTGTTCGTCTTTCCTCCTACCAATAACCTATTTTTCTAGTTCCAACACAATGCAATTCATTAGTAGGGGTCATCCCCGGAGTGCTGGTTCTAACAAAAAAAAGAGAAACATGCTATGGTTGGATTTTAACAATGACCATAATATGGTTAAAATTAACAATAATTTGCCCGAAATCCACCATTATATGGTAAAAATTCAACATAATTTGTTCAAAATTAGCCAAAATATGTTCAAAATTTTCCAGAATTTGATTAAAAGTAAAAAAATTATTGTCAGAATTAAAAATAATATGGTCAATGTTAACCATATTATGGCTATTAATTTCAGACATTTTTTCCAATTTTCTTATTAAGTGTCGAGTTATAATTTTATTTATTTTTTATTCCTGTTGCGTGTTATGTTCCACTTATATAAACAATCCCCTTTTTTTAATTTTCCAGCCTGTGACGATCTTCATAAGCATTCTTTCTATACTACTACGTAAATGTATGTATTTTAATCAAAAATTATAACAAAATGATTGAGAACTTAAAGCAAACCAAGCAAGTATGTAATGGAAAAGTATTCAACTATTGTAGAGAGCAAAACAACCATAATTTTGTTGCTTTTAAACGTTTTATCTTCAATTAAAATATACAATGATTGAAAATATTATAATTTTAAGCAAATTATTCTTATTAACCATTACATGTTTGGAGACAACCATAATATGGATGTGGCTTTTGGATGGAAGATTTTTACCATAATATGGTTGCAGGTGACACTAATATGGTTAAAGTAATCATAATATATATAAGTGTATGGTTGTAGCCTTATTTTATTAATACATAATATCGTTAAATTCAATAATTTTTGAAGTTTCAAGGGAGGTAAACACTTTATTGTTAAATAGAAAAAAATATTATTAATCGTGAAATATGATGCTAAAAACAATATTAGCTTGTTTGTTGCCATTGCGAGGACCATAATATGTGTTTTTTAACCATACTTCTACCATGTCTATATCTATATTTTGCATTTTAAGATAAGATTAACCCTTTGAAGATTAATTTATGAGTTCGAAAATTTTAATGAAAATAAACAACGGAAGCTTTTTAAAAAGGAACAATAAGAACATTTCGGTACATTTTTACCTGTTTATTGAGATTAAAAATTCGAAAAAACATACATTCGTAAAATATCAAGAACGAAAATATTTCATCAAGATAAGCATATGAATTAGAAATCTTTTACATCCGCCTGAGAATACATGTCGGTTGGCCATTGCAGAATGTCTTCAAAACATTTTTGTGATGAAATATTTCTATCTTTTGGATGTGACTTATGTTCTGCTATCCTAGTTTTTAGTTTATAGAAAAAGAGTTTTGAATCCAATTTTTATTAAATTTTTCAGGAACTCGTTTCAGGCGGCTAGAAATGCATCTACACAATTTCGCGATTATTTAAAGCCCACTCTCGGAAAAAACTTTAGTGCGCCTAAAACAGTAACGAATAATGATATTGTAATAAAATTTAATTTACTAAAGTTTCATAAAATCAGAAATCACACTACCAAATTTTGTAGAGGTCGGTCCATAATTTACCACAGGCCTTGTATAAAGCCCACGCTCTGAAAACACTTTAGTGCGTCTAAAAACGTAACGAATAAATCCATTTCAATAAAATGTTCGTACTATTTGTTTCGAGTGAACGGAAGTTTTTTATACCTTTTTGAAAACACTAAATCCCTTTCGAAACGGCAACTCTCTATTATGAACAATAAAAATCACTTTCGAAAGTCCAACTCTGTTTTGCGAACACAAGCGTCAGTTATGCATAAGAGAAATATGTGCGAAAGTTATTTTGTTAGTGGCAAAGTGAATGAAAAATAAAAATCGTTCCGAATGAGTTACGTAGTACAGTTTAACTTGCGAATCGGAATTTGCTTTCGAAAAATATTACCTTTCAATTCGAAATACGCGGACGCCCCCCACATCTTTATTTTGTTTCTAACTACCATTTGTTTCGATGAGTTTGAAAAGTCGCAGGATGCCAAGTAGATGACAGGTAACCCTGATTTGGATCGATGCAAAACTACCTGCCCAGCAAAAAATACTGCTTACCTAGAAGCAATTTTGTAAAGGAGACTATTTACGAAATCACTTACCAATGCGCATTTAAATATAAGGCTGGATTTTTTTTCGAGATGCGCCGCTTATAAGCAATAGTTTTTGTCTGTACTTTATCGCCTCTTGAAAGCAATTCTGCGATTAAGTATAAGCAATGTATTGCATCCGTGGGCTTTAACTGCTTCAAAATTTTGATAATTTTTTGCTGGGTGCTTGTAATTATATTCTCTTTAGTATGAGGTATCAAAAATTGCGGATTTCTTTTGGGTCGGAATCTATCTATTGTTACATATGGCAAAGAGTCCTAGCTAATAACACTTTATATATTACAGGGAAATGCGTCTACCTCACTAAGATAGAAATCCTAGTCTTTTTTTACCTCAAAAAAAATATTGGAGCTTTATTGTGCTACCAATAGACTATAAATCATGGAAAATTTTTGAGACATATCTACATATGTATATATCGAAGTGATATCATAAAATTTCGCTCTGTACTTATAATTTGTATATACTTAAAGTTTTTTTTGCATTTTTTTTTTATTTTTGTTTAAGCAACTTGTTGATTAAACAGAATCGAAGATAATTTTGTATAATGCTGGAAACACAACTAGGACGAACGACGAATTTTTCGCAACGAATATTCGTAATCTGATACATAAACATATAAAATATATGTAAATGAAAATCAACACAATCATTGCGATGGGTTAATTATATCTTTACGGCAGACGACCGACGAATAAATTTGGACAGTGTGACCGCTTTTTATAAGAATTTCTTAAGCGTTTTAGTAAATGATGTTAATTTTTTCGTTTAAAATTGTTTTTATTTTATATGTATTTATACGATATTATTTTAATTACCACGTTTTTAATTATTATATATATAATAATGTTTTAAACTCAATATTCCTTTTTTTTTTTTTTTTTTTTTTTTTTTAAATATGGTTACACAATAATAAAAAATAATTTGCAGTGCAATTTTAATACAATTAAGGATGAAGAAAAACGAATGCGTATATAATCTGGCGTCCAAGGACTACAAAAATTTCCAGAGATCTGCCTTTCTCTGGAAAAAAATCGTGCGCACTAATTCGTCATGCTATGCAAAGTTTGTCATTCGTCCCAGTTGTGTTTATACCCTAAACTTTATATTAAAAATGAAATACTTAAGTTCTCTTAATTTAGTTCTCTTATAAAAAAAAGCTTTTTTCGGTAAAGCACAAGTTTTTTATATACATAGATAAAATTTAGTATTGTCTCTCAAAATTAAACTGCAATAATCAATTATTTTCTCATGTGTCGTAATTAATAAAATTTTGAGCCATTTCGTTTAGAACAATATAAAAGCAGTTGTTCAATTATTTTATTTACTTATAAGTGATTTAATATTTGAACAGACCGGCTAAGGAATTTCGAATAGCTGCGATAACATGAGTATTTATAATGAAGATGAATTGGTGCCGCCCTCTTGGATTAATCAAAAATTCATACTAAATGTTTTGAAAGAATATGAAAAAACAGAAAATTTAAAGGTGTGTTCATTTTATAGTTATATATGTAATTATAACTTTTCAAATATTATAATTGGATGTATATAATTTACTTTTCTTAGATACTCGATTTGGATATAAGCCCAGCTTCTTTAAAAGGCGATCATTATGGCAGTATTATGTTTAGATGTAAAGTTTGTTACAAATTGGAAAATTTTGCGGATCCTATCAAAAGATGTTTTATTATTAAAACTATGCCCGAAGAGGCCTGTGCAAAGCGTGATTTACTTGGAGATTTGGGGGTGTTTGAAACAGAAAGCTCTATGTATAAAGAAACTCTACCAAAAATTGAGAAAATTTTAGCTCAACATGGAGAGCCTAACAAAATGGGAGCTGAGTAAGTAAAATTTCATTAAAAAATACCTCAACTCATTGTTTCAACACTTTAGACTTATATACTATTCCTTGGAACCGTACAAAGTCATAATCATGGAAGATCTTTGCGAGGCAGGTTATTCGACCATACGTGGACGTTATTTAACTGCAGATGAAATGAAATTGGTTTATAAAAAAATTGCAAAATTTCATGCTGCCACTTTTATAATGGGACATAGTGAAGATCATGAAGTCGTTACTAAATATAAACAAGGTTTTTTTAATAATTCTGCTTTTATGACCATAGATTTTATACGTAATGGTATGGGACATTTTATGCAAATGTTAAAAGAACATGAAGAATTTGCCATATATGTGGACAAGGTGGAGGCATTGCGATCCCATATGATGAAGGGATGTAAGGATCTTTTAAATGCTTATAGATTAAATGCGGGCCAAGGAGATATTTTCGTTTTAAATCATGGTGATTTTCATATGAAAAATTTAATGTTTAAATTTAATGAGCAAAATCAAATGGAAGATGTGATAATGGTGGACTATCAACTGAGTTGTTATGGTCCCTCAACTATTGATACTACCTATTCACAATATCACGTTTTAAGTCCGGAATTGCGTTTAAGGAAAAACGAATTTATGCTGCTCTATTTTACAGAGTTTATAAGAGTTTTAACACACTTGAACTATCAAGGAGAACTGCCACGGTATTCAGACTTCCAAATTGCCAGTTATAAATATAGATATTTGGGTAAGTTTTAGCTTTTTTATTTATTACTGTTTTTGTTGAATTAAAGATGCAATACATACGTTTTTATTTTTTTAGCTTTATTTTTGCTATCCACATTTTTACCTTTGTTTGCGGGTGTAGTAATGTCGAAACCGGAAGACTTAAAGGATATAGACTCTACAAAATTTATGGAAAATACTGACATGATATCTGCGGCCTATAAAATTCAAAGTTATATAGATGATATGCGCAATTATTTGCCATTATTATTAAGAGAAGGTTATTTAGATTGATTTGTTAAAAAAATGTAAATGTTTTCAAGTTAATAAAAATTTTAAAGAAACGGAAGAGATAAACGTATATACTTATCATTAAAATTTTCTAAAGCAAATCAACGTTGGGAGCTATAGTTACGGTGACCATATTTTTTTAAGCAAATTACTGAACACTAAAATTTGATGTTGTGCAAATATATCATATTGATACACATGGGTTTGCTTTGATGCGTTAACCACGAATATATTACTCCAATTTAGGCCATTATATAACCAAAAATTATTGTTCAAAACTTTCGGGAGTTGCAACTTTAAAAGGAGGGATTCGAAAATCTGAAAAGAGTTTACCGATTTTAGAACAAGATATTTGTAAATTAATACCATGGAAAAAATTTACAAAATTTTAGACTTTCAAAGTTATTTAGGTTTATTCAGAGCTAATAAATAGTCCAAAAAATTAACTAAAATAGCGAAAAAATTTTATTTGCTACGATTGCCTCAAGGAGCAACAAAGTTAGGCTAAAATTGCAAAAATTCGAAAAAGTTTGCTAAAATAGCGAAAGTTCGAGAAAATTTTTTTATTTCAAACAAGCCATTAAATTGATAAAAAGGTCCCTTAAACTATAAAGAATGGCAAAAATTCGGTAAAAAGAAATTCGCAAAAATGTTTTAACAGCGTCACGATAGCAGAGTTTAATTTTTATTAAAAATCGTTAAAGCTGTAAAGAATCAGAAAACTTACAGGAAAAAATCGCTTATATCGCGAACATGACAAAAATTCGCGAAAAAATGCAAACTCGGAAAAAAACTCTAAAATTTATTTGAAATCGCTAAAGCGGTTAAAAAACAAAATGTGGGAAAATAGCGTTAAAACATGACCTATAAGAATGGAGAACAAAAAAAATTTAATCATTTATTTCGAAAAGGTCTCAGGTACAAATTTTTGGAAATTGAGTTTTTTACTGTTTTTGGAGCTGCACATATAGACCGATATACTGTGGGAATGAAAGATTATATCAGTGATGTTATATACATTTTTGAAAAGTATCTACGTAGCCCGAAAAAATCCCTATTTTCCCTACGCACTCAAAAAATTGTCCCTACAAAAATCTCTACAACTTTTAAATGATAATATATCAATGCAAATAAAACCGTTGATGTTAATGCGTATACATTTTATTTTATAACAAATGCATACATACCATTAAATCAGTTATTTTTATGAACTAAAAAATAAATAAACACAAAATAAAAAAACCCAAAAAACAATTGGTACCAGGGCGGATCAATAAGTCCGTGACTTTTCGAACTTCCCTCGTAGTTATATGAAAAAAAAATTTATTTTTCAACATAATCTCCTTTTAGCTCAATACTCTTAGTCCAACGTTTCTCCAATTTGTGTATCCCTTCCTAAAAATAGGATTTTTCGAGGTTGATAAAATAGTTATTTGTTTGACCAATAATTTCATCGTTGGAGCTAATTCTCTTTCCACCGAGCCATTTCTTTAGGTTCGGAAATAGGAAATAGTCACCAATTCGTAGCCCAATTCATGTAATTTTGCCATTGAGAGTGCACACGTGTGCAATCGCACATTATGTTGAGGAAAAAAAACATTTTTCTTGGCCAAATGGGGTCGTTTTTTTTTAATCCTTGTTAAATCGGTCCAATAAGTTGGCATAATATTCGCCGTTTATTGTTTTTCCCTTTTGAAGGTAGTCAATGTGGATTATCACGCGTGCTTCCCAAAAACTGTTGCCATCACCTTATTGGCCGACAAACTTACCTTGGCCTTCTTCGGAGCCGGTTCAGCCAGAGAAACCCATTGTTTAGACTGATGCTTGGTCTCCGGAGTGTTGTAATGGATCCATGTTTCATCCACAATTACAAAACGCCGCAAAAACTCATTCGAATTGCGGTTAAACAACTCCAAACAATCATTTGAAGTTGTCACACGATTAAGTTTTTGGTCAATTAAGAGCAAACGCGGCACCCATCTTGCAGACAGCTTTCTTAAACCCAGCTGATCATTTAAAATAGAAACCACACTGCCATATGAAATGCTTATGGCATCAACAATCTCACGCACTTTTACTCTTCGATCGCCTAACACCTTATCGTGAATTTATTCGACATTTTCGGGTGTATTGACTTCAATTGGCCGTCCAGAACGTTCAGCGTCATTTGTACTTGTGCGACCACAACGAAAGTCAGTAAACCACTTTTTTACCATTGAAATCGATGGTGCAGAGTCCCCATAGTATTTATCAAGCTTTTCCTTGGTTTGATTGACGGTTTTTTCGCAAAAAAAATAATGTTTAATGAACACTCGAAATTCACTTTTTTCCATTTTTAATAAAATCCACGAGGTTGTGTGTTTTGAACAGCTGTTAAACGCAAAGTAAACGACGGAACTTGCTCAAAACTTGACAGTAGTCTATTAACAGGTGGTACTTGATGGGAGCAGTGTTGCATTTTATATAGCGACGAGGGAAGTTCGAAAAGTCACGGACTTATTGATCTGCAATCGTATTCACTTTGTATTTTGTACTTTTGGATGTTGTTTGGATACTAGAAAAATTAATTGTTTGTTAGTTTTGACTTGTGATTTCCCAACAATCGTACAGGATACCATTTTTTAAATGATTTTCGGTGCACTGGAAGGTACATTCGTCTTGTACAAAGAGCGGACAATGCAAATTGAAGATACAATTTTGTGACTAAAGGTATGTTCAGACCTAACAAATATTTGACGAAAAAAAAGCGGGACCAGTAAATTGGTCAAGTTTGAACTTTTTTTTGACAATTTCTATTGATTTACTAAACATTATTTGTAAGAAGATAATTGTATAATGTAATTTAGTTAAATGATGTTTGATTAGCCAGACGTTTTGCAAATGCATAAATCTAGTGGTTACGTGTAGGACGTCAAAATATTAAATAGGTGTGTAAAGACTTTTTGCTATCTGTATTATCATGTGGCAGTGATAAATCAAAGAAAGCTAATTTCGACTAAAGAGGGAAAATTAAGGCCCTAATCATATAAAACGCAGCGCAACGCCAAAGAATAACATTGAAAGCACAAACAATGTCATAAATATTTTATTGTTGCTTTATATAGAAATTCACATTGCGTTTTAAAATTTCAAACGCTGCATAGCTTGTGTCATTGAAAATGTTGAAACGGTACATGAATTTCTATTGAAAGCAAAAACAAAATTAAAAAATATTTATGACATTGTTTGTGGTTTCAATGTTATTATTTGGCGTTGCGGTGCGTTGTATATGATTAGGTCCTAAATGTCGACAGCGACTTACATAATAGGGGTGAATAAATTGCACAGGACAATGCTCAAAATATTGTTATGTATAATACAGAACGTACAGAATATTAAAGCTATAAGCCAAAAATCTTGCAATGTTTTCGGCGGAGATAAATAAGCCAATTTAATACCTTCCAAAAACAAGTTAGAAAGTATAGTCGGCTTAGTCCGAATGATAATGTGGCATGCCTATTTGTTTTTATATCGCTGGTAATGTGGTATAGTGAACTACTTTACCAAATCATAGTTTTTTCTTTAAAATTAATTGTGATTTATATAAATTTTTAATTTATTTTAATTTAACAAGATAACAAAAACAGTTCATGTAAAAATCCACAATTTCATTTATGTTTAATTTGGAAGGTAATGTGGTACACTATAACAAATTAGCTGACTTAAGGTATGCCACAATAAGTGCACTTCGGCTTAATGCAGATATTTATTTAATTTAACATATTACCTACAGCTGTAGAGCAATTGCATATATTATTCATGAATTTGGTATTTATTTTTAAGAAATTTTAAATGCATCTTAAGAACAAAAACTTATTTTTTAACAGCTCCCAAAAAAAAGTCGACTACACAGCTACTCGAATTTTTTGCAACTGACACTTAGAATAACTAGCAAAAATAAAACAGATCAAAGCTGTCTTAGTTTTATGAGAGGGGCAAACCGTTTAGACTATTTCCATTATTCTCGACTTGTTAGTTTAAGAATAAACCCACTGTACCACATTACCCGCCTATACCACATTACCCGCACTTACTCTACCCTTCACCAGAGATATAAAGAGTCTACATATTTATGAGGTCGTCAGCGCAAAAGTTGTGTGAACCACATTTCATTTGTTAAATTTTTGCGAGGCTTGAGGTATGTTAAAACCTTACAAATATTTGACGAAAAATCTAAAAAAAAAGTGACCTGTAATTTGATCAAACTTTAGCTCTATTTTTAACAATTTGTATTTACTACCTCAGCTTTAATTGTTAGAATATATTGTATAATGTAATTTAGAAACTGTTTAATGATGCTTGATCTAGCAAACGTTTTGCTGCGTGTAGGACGTTAAATACTTGAAAGGTGTGAACATAGCTTTAGGGCTACTTTAGTATTATATATAAGCAAATATTAATAAAGGGAAAACAAACTTTTGTGAATGATTGGAAAGACAAGAGATAAACTAGTTTCGTATTAAATTTTAGTAGTTGAAAAGTCAGGATATGGAAAATTTATGCTTACACCACTTTTGGCGCTGAGGGCCTCCAATTAGGGAGATCGATTATTCGACGTTTTTCAAAAACCGGTTTTCGTATATTCTGAACAGTTGCTTTTTTACAAAACCCAGTTTTCGGTTAATAATTTTTAAAATAAAACTGGTTAACCGGTTTTAGTTCGAATACATAAAAACACAAAAATAAAATGAGTTTTTGTAATAAAACGTTTTTTGAATTAAACAAAACAATTCACAAAGGTAAGGAACCAACAAAATAGATATGACTTAAGCTATGTTCACACCTATTAAATATTTGACGTCCTGCACGTAACCACTAGTTTTATTAAAAATAAATTGTTACTTTTGGAATACGTTTTCCGGATCAAACATCATTTAACAGTTTCTTAATTAAATTATACAATTATCTTTTTAAAAATCAAGATAAGGAAGTCAATAAAAATTGTTAAAAATAAAGCTAAAGTTTGATCAATTTGCTGATCATGCTTTTTTTTGATCTTTTCGTCAAATATTTGTTAGGTCCTAAAAGGTATGTTCATACTAGGGCTTCCAATCGGGGAATCCCGTGATTTTTGTGATTATTCGAATCCCGATTCCCGGGATTTCTGATTTTTAATCCCGGGATTTTCAGGATCTCGAATTTTTTTATATATTTTATTATTTTCAAATTTTTTTCAATAATTTGTATAAATATTTTTTTGTACGCGTATTTAAATTTAAATTTTAAAAATTTATAAACAATTCTATTAACGAGTGTTGAGTGAAAAAGATGTTTTTCAACTGCATCATATCTTAACAACAAAATTCGTTCGTGTTTAGCAGATACAACATTCAATGCTTTAATATTCTTAAGAAACTACTTAAATTTATTATTAAGTACGCGCCTTTTAAAAGTTTGAAATACATAATTTCCCATCGTGTTTTAAAAATTTTCAAATGTATTTAAAACATTTTTTAAATGTACATATTTTAAAATTAACCAAATGTATGTTAAAATTTGCCCAATTGAATTTCAAAGTGTTTCCCTTTTTTTTGAAATTGCGCACTTCTGTTTTTAAAGTACATTTGGATAATATAAAAAAACATTTAGAAAATTTTGAACTACATTTGTAAAATTTTTAAACAAATTTATATAATTTTAAAATATATATGGACAATTTAAAAGTACATATGGAGAGCTCGAGGTCAGTTTTATTCTTTAAATTCTTTATTTTTCAATATTTCGACATCCTTGGGATGTCATCTTCAGGAATAACGAGTCACGAAAATACACAACAATTATTTAGTAGGCATATTATTGCACTCGAGCTTGAAAAAATTATTTTATTTATAAATTATAATAAAAAAAAGGTCGAATAATTAAAAACTTAAAAAGGACATAAGGAAAATTTTAAATTTTATTTAAAAATATTAAATATGTATTAGTTGGACAATTTTAATATACACATTTATACATACGAAGGACAATTTACAACAAATTAAGCGGTAAAAATACTTAAATTACGGGTACATCTCACGATAGCGAATACAACAAAAGTAAGGAAAAGGTAAATAAATTACACATTATTAAAATAACCAAAATAACCGGTTTTTTGATATTCGAAAATTGGCATTTTAAAATAAGCGGCTTGGGCAAAACTAAAATAACCGGTTAAAACCAGTCGAATAATAACCGTTCGATCTCCCTACCTCTAATATAAGTAAGTTTTTTATCGAAGTTGGTACTCATTTTATAATTTTTAAAATATTGATCTTAGACACTTAAACAAATCAACAAATCGCAAATTTTTACCCATGAATCTTCACTTTGTAAAGTCTTGTTATAATTTATGAACTTTATTTTTAAACTTTCGCATAAAATAAACCACAGGCGTATCTCGATACCCCAACCTTTCATCAGCTTTCTATTTCAGAGTCTTTACTCGTCTTTTACCAGTCCCCTGACCGAACTCTGCTACTCTATAAACAGACTACTAAATCTTCATGATACCATCAATACAATTGTAAATACCGATTTTGACCATCTCATTTAAAGTTCCTCTCAAATAACTTATCTCAAGTACGAATATACTTAGCCTCAGCAAACAGTCAGTTCGGTGCCTTGCTCACTGGGCGCTACTGACTCCCGCTATCAGATAGGATCTCTGGTCAACCTTCGGTCTCAAGGCCAAATTAAAAAACTATTTAAAACCTAGCAGGTGGAAGTTTTACCTTTCGTATTTTACATCCCAGACGATTTCTTAAATATCCTTCACTTTCTTTTAGCAACCAAACGCCTATCAAAACCGAAATCCGCAAATATAAATGGCTTTGGATAGGCCATACCGTAAGAAAGCCACCAGACGACACCACCAGAACTGCCTTAGACTTGAACTTTCAAGGCCAGAGACGAGCTAACAGACCTACACATACATAGAGAAGACGACTAGAGAAATAAATTGGCCCACCAGATGTAGCTGGGCTAAAATAAAACGATTGGCTAGTGATAGAATTGCTAAGAATGACTTTGTCATTTTAAAGATTTAAATACGTGTATCTTTGGTGTACCATCACTGAGCGTGTTGGTATTGGTCTCATTTGAAAGCGACACATCTGATGACGTCAGGAACGTGTTGGTCAACCTTGAAAACGCGCGTAGTCGTCCCTACCTCTTGTTTTGTGAAGTTGGTTTTTACTGTTCCCTTTACCTAACTGGTCCCTTTCTCTATGCGCTGTCACATATATATATATATATATATATTTGCATATAACGGGTGTTTAAATTTTAAGGGCCGATGTTGAATGTTTTTTTCTGAATTTCATTTGCCATTTTTCAATTTCAGACTAACTCAATTTGAACCACGGAAAGAGTCACAATCGAGCAACGCGTTAAAGTTATTCAGGCTTATTATGAAAATGGGTGTTCAAATCAAAATGCAGTGATGAGGCACATTTTCACCTCAGAGGATTCGTCAATAAGCAGAATTTCCGCATTTGTGCGAATGATAATCCAAGAGTGATTGTCGAAAAACCAATGCACCCACAAAGTGTGACTGTTTGGTGCGGTTTATGGGCTGTCGGCATCATCGGGCCGTATTTTTTCCAAAATGAGGCCGGTCAGGGAGTTACTGTGAATGGTGTTCGATATCGTGAGATGGAAATGAACTTTTTATGGCCCGAATTGGAAGATATGGATGTGGACGATACGTGGTTTCAACAGGACGGTGCCATTTGCCACACAGCTAACGAAACAATGGATCTTTTGCGCGACAAATTCAATGGCCGTGTTATCTCACGTGGTGGCGATATCAATTGGCCACAAAGAACATGTGATTTGACACCATTGGAATTCTTTCTTTGCGGTTATTTGAAAGAAAAGGCGTACATCGATAAGCCAGCAACAATTCAAGAGCTAAAGGATGAAATAATTCGGCACATTAACGGCATAGAACCTCTATTATTCCTCAGCGTCATCGAAAATTTGGAACATCGGATGGAGGTATGCCGTCGAGGTCGCGCGGCCATTTGGCCGATATTTTGTTCCATACATAATTGAGCCATACCAATATTAGCATAATAAAAATAAATGACAATAATTTCCTAAATAATTTGTGTTTAATTCAAAATCAATATCGGCCCTTAAAATTAAACCACCCTTTATAAATAAATATATATATATGTATATTTATATATGTATATAATATATATTTATATATTTATATATTTATATTTATATATATATATATCTATATATATAAAAATGAAATTATGTGTGTTTGTATGTTTGTATGTTTGTATGTTTGTATGTTTGTATGTTTGTATGTTTGTCGCTTTATAGACTCCGAAACTACTGAACCGATTTTCCTGAAATTTTTACAGTAACATCACGTGAGCCCTAAAAATAAAATAGGCTACTTATTTTTTCGATAGGGGCAGGGGAATTGGTACCCCCCATAGGATGCCAATATTATACTGAACCGATTTTCCTGAAATTTTTACAGTAACATCACGTGAGCCCTAAAAATAAAATAGGCTACTTATTTTTTCGATAGGGGCAGGGAAATTGGTACCCCCCATAGGATGCCAATATTATACTGAACCGATTTTCCTGAAATTTTAACAGTAACATCACGTGAGCCCTAAAAATAAAATAGGCTACTTATTTTTTCGATAGGGGCAGGGGAATTGGTACCCCCCATAGGATGCCAATATTATACTGAACCGATTTTCCTGAAATTTTTACAGTAACATCACGTGAGCCCTAAAAATAAAATAGGCTAATTATTTTTTCGATAGGGGCAGGGGAATTGGTACCCCCCATAGGATGCCAATATTAATTATCGCATATCTTAAGAGCCGCTGCACGCATTTTGCTGAACTTTTTGTAGTAGGATCTTCTGAGCCCCGGAATTGAAATAAAATAGCAGCGGGGGTATAGGAATACCCCATAGGACGCCAATGTTTAACATCGCATATCTTAAGAACTGTAATAGTGAGAATGTTCAAACTTTCTAAAAGTCACTCTTATGGTATACTACACTTTTGAAAATAAAAATAAAGCGGGTAGGCGCAGGGGGGGAAATACCTCCCATAGGATGCCAGTGTAGCGAAGCGCACCGGGTTAAGCTAGTATATATATATAATATAAAGATGAGCATTGTGCCGCAATAAAAAATATCCTTCTGATCCCACCAAATACAAAAAGCATAACTTAGCGAAATTTTGCAAATTGCTCGTTGGCTCTATTATAATTTATAGTTGCTTACATTCCAATACAAAAACCCATTCTGCTTGTAGCCCTAAAGCTGCAATCCCTACTTTAAAATCGGCATTCGATATCTCTCGGATTTTTTTTTTCAGTGAATCCAATACTTTATATTTAAAAGAAATCTTTGGTTGTGTTCCTTCTAATATGTAGTTCTCTAGTTTTTTCTGTTGGTAAAACAAATAGTTTTATTTAATTATTTGATAAACATATAAAGGGTGAGTTTCAAAACGTCAGATGCAAAGCAATTCGGTTTTTTAAATATATTCGTAGAATTTAAGAATGTTATATGTTCCAAAGTGCACGAAAAAAGTTACCGATGCGTACACATTAAGTAAACTGTGCATCGTTAAACTTGATGATCCCTTTTTGACTTTGGCACTACAAAGTATTATGATGTTTTGGTACTCAGCCTTTCTAATTACCAAAACTAATCTAAATACCCTTCACTTAATAAAATTGGCATGAATGTTCGCACATCTTCAACAAAAGCAGGAGTATAATAAACCAAAGACATCATATCGGGACTTTCAAATATTTTATTAGTATCATAGTTCTTTAATTCATCCATGGGTTTAGCTAAAACACCCACTATCAGAGGCAAAAAGGTTGAAAAAAGAAAAATAGCTAAAAAAAGAGATATCAACTAATAAAATTTAATTCGAAAGACAAAACAAAAAAAAACTTACCAAAATGTCTATATTTAATGCCAGCAATTTGAAAATCTGAAAATACCGGGAATTCACCTTCATAGTTGATCTTCTTTAGCATTTTTAAAAATTCTTCGAAATAATATTGACTTAATTCATGTCTTCTTAAACGCAATTCGGAACTTAGCATCATGTATTGCGAGTAAATGACATCAATATTCGAGGGAGCATAACAACTAATTTGATAGTCTACCATTATTAAATCTTCCAAATGATTTTTCTTGCTAAATTTAAACATTAAATTCTTCATATGGAAATCACCGTGATTTAAAACGAAAATATCGCCCTTGCCTTTATTCAGTTTGTATGCAGTGAATAGAGCTTTGCAAACTTTAGCCAGATTTGGTTTCATGGCTTTAATTTTTTCATAATACATTTTGAATTCTTCGTATTTCGAAAGCATATCAATGAAATTATTCACACCATTCGCCACTAGTTCGTTTTGCATAAACATTGAGTTGCTAAAGATGCCATCTTGATATTTAGTGACCTCTTCATGGTCTTCACTGTGGCCCAACATGTAGCTGACAGCATGCAATTTGGCAATTTTACGATAGACAGCTTTAATTTCATCTTCATTGAGATAACGGTCTCGCACAGTGTCATAGCCAGCTTCACACAAGTCTTCGAGTACAATGACTTTATTAGGTTTCAGAGAGTGATAAATTAGTCTGAAATTATTGATACATAGTTGTATAAAAATTTTAGAGCAAATATTTTTATTTGTTTGAAACTGTTATATACCTTTTTTTAAATTTTTTTAAGCAAATTTTTTGTAAAGCATGGTAACACACATCAAACTGTTGATGAGCCAGTTTAATGTGTGGCCATTTCGGCATTTTTGCAGCTAAATTAAGCAATCAAAAATGTTATTAAGCTGCAACATTTTCATTTAGCATTTTCAAAAATTTTTTTTTTAGCTTTTTTAGCATTATTTTAAAAATTTTGACGAATAGTTTTATTAATTTTAATTAAATTTGTTTTTATAATATATAATAAATTTTGACTGAAAATGAAGTTTTGTATAAAAATGGATAATTCTTATCTTAAGAAACATCTTACCTGTCTTCTTAAAAAAATAGAATATTCAAGGAATATTAGAAATGCCCTTAGGTTGATTGTGAACATTATTTGCCCGATATAAAAGTACAAAGTAATTTCACTTTGTATTTTGATAAAAATTCGAATAACATTTTTAACGAAAATCTTTAAAAAAAAAATGTTTCATTATTTTTTAAAATCACTTTAAGCATTTTTTTTGGCCATGTCTAGTGCCAGACTTATGTCGATTTCTTTTCTGGGAAAAATGTTGCATAAATGGTACATGCTCTACACAAAAGAGATAGAGCATGTACCATTTATGCAACATATTTCTCAGAAAAGAAATCGCCATTAGCTGCAATATTTTTTTTAGATCTGGTCACACTGTGTGCGGAACAATTTTGAGATTGTGCTAAGGGGCATGGCCACCATCAATCTTTCTCATCAAACTCACATTTTTGGGGTTGTGTTAGTAATAAGAATTTTTGAGCTTTACACAAACTTGAAGTCAGTTCGATACAGAGAAAAAATTAAAAATTGTCTCTAACCACTAGGGTATTCATTTAATCGGGCTTTTGCTTTAATCGGTTAATCGCTCAATTAATTATCCAAGGTTTTGGTTTAATCGGTTAATAATCGGTTAATTTGGTTATTAATCGGTTAACCGATTAACAAAGTATTTTTATAAATTAAGTAATTTCAATACATAAAAATACATAAATTATTTATTATTTGGAGTTTATTAGTAAAAAACCAATACCATAACAAACATAACAACTCTTGAACTAAAACGAATAAACAAAAGAAAATTTCATAAATATGTAATACATATTTTTTGTTAAATATAAGATCATTTTATTAGTTATTTCATTAGTTTAAAAAGATCTTATAAAATAATCTTTTATAAAAATAATTTTGTTTAAATATTCAGGATTCAAGCGTTTATTTTTTTTTTAGTTTGGATAAAACTTGACTTTGAAAAACTTTCATTTATTGTAGATGTTGAAGAAAGAAAAACCAATCAATAATACAGAATATCTAATTTCTGAGTCATTTTCCTGTATTTTTGTAAACATATAAAATCTTCCATTATTTCAGTGGAGTCCTGTTTTAATTTTTTAAAATTGTTAACAGTTCTAATTGTTTTGGTTAATTCTGTTTTAAAGGTTAATATGAGAAGATATGAAAGAAACAAATTACTGAAAAAATTAAGTTAAACAAGAAGCTGTTGACAGCAAACATTTATTTTAAATGTAGATCACTGAATACCTTCTTCGTTTGTATGAAAAAATATTTTCTTAACACAACCTTTTGTATATGAGACGAAACAAATAATTAAAAGCAGAAAACAAAATATGTTATAATACTACAAAAAGTAAAAAATTTTGTTACATCGGTTAATCGACTGAAATTAACCGGTTTATTCGTTAATCGAAAAAAGGCAATTTTAAATTAACCGATCAGTTAATCGATCGGGTAGAAATTAATCGGTTTACCGATTAAAGGTTAACCGAACGAATACCCACCTAACCACCAAATTCATCCCAAATTCATAGAATCAAGCAAACAATTGGTTGATTTTGAGCCTTTTACCAAAAGATTATATTGATTAAAAAAATTGTAAAAATTTAAAATTGTGAATATTTTGTTCAACTTTTAATTTAAAAAATGATCAAAAAATTTTATTAAACATAGCTCAGGTGTTGACAGTTTCCAACAACAATTCTACCGGTTTAAACTATTTTATTTTTAACGAAAAAATCAATTAAGATTTTTTTTAAAAAAAATAAAAAAAATGTTGAACATAATAAAGTTGCTTATTAAAGAAATAATTCCCAATATCTATTTATTAATATTTTAATTAAAAATTAATTTTAAAACAACTAAAATGTTAATTAAATCAAAATTTAATTTTTAATATTCACATTGATTAATTTGAAATAATTTTTATACAATTTTTTTAATTGATCATAATCGAATCTTTTATGATTCAGCTTCAGGAGCAAAATAATCGCATATGAGCTAATTTTTCGATCATAAATGATACTCTCGTTGAGAGAAACAGGTATCCCACCGATGAATCTTCTCAAAGAATCATTTGTGATACAATTTTCTGATTCCTTTTTGAGCAAATGAATGAATCATATGTGAATCCTTTTTCAATCGCTCTAGTGCTAAATCAGTTTCAAATTTAAAACATTTAGAAATCATTATTTGAGCATATGAATGAATCATATATGAATGCTTTTTTAATCGCGCAAGTGATAAATCAGTTTGTTAACATTAAAGGTGATCTGAAAAGACTCATTTAGTTGATTTTTGCAAAAATATAACCCAAATGCTCGCTGGGCAAACATACAAACGGTCACATTTATAATATTAGTAGGATGAAAACGATCGTTAGATTTTAAAAATTTTGAATAATAGGACTGTTTAACAACAGAAAATTATTGCTTATTGAGAAAAGAGCTTGTAATATTTTAACCAGCAAGAATTGCACAAATAACTTAGTAAATATTTCCTTATATTCGAATTTTGTTTAAAAAAAAACACTAAAACATTTCATTTGAATTTTTCTACTTTTTTTTTTTTAATAATACTTTGTACGAATTTTTTTATAATTTTTGATTTTTTAATATTTTTTCCACTTACTCTGCTGATAATTTTGTTGGCTCTCCACATTCCTCTAAAATTTTCTCTATTTTCGGTAGTGTTTTGCTATACATATCGATTTCAGTTTCAAATATTCTTGATTGCATTATCATTTCCCTTTTCATATTCTCCTCCTCCGGCAATGTTTTTATAATCATGGATTTCTTAATAACACTCGAGGTTTTGCCAAATCGATAGGAAACTTTGCATCTAAACATTATACTGGCATAATGATCACCTTTTAAACTGGCGGGACTCGTATTAAAATCAACGACCTGTAATAAATTTTATTTAAGCTCTGAATTTGATTATCTTCAGCAAAACAGACCTCAATTTCTTCATCGTGCTCGTAGGCGGATAAAACTTTTTCCAAAAACTCTTTATTTATCCACGAAGGAGCAACAAGCTCATCATCGTTGTAAATACTCATGACGGACTAAGCTCTTTTTCCTGTCCTCCGTTAAGTTTGATTACTAAATTATAATAAAGACAGTAAAAATGTTCTAGTTTCATTTATATATGATCACTGACGTGAAAAAAATATTTATTTAATCTTTACGTGTAAAAAAAATAAAACCTTTTCAAATAGTCTCAACTGCTTCGATAAGATTGTGCGAATCATTGTTTAAAATTATCTATAAATTATATAGATGTACAAACTTTTTACAAATATTTCACTAGCTTAAAAAATAAGTTATCATTATTAACAAGTAAGAACGTTTTATTCGACATTACCAAAACTTTTATACCCTTCACCAAGAATTAGAGTTATATATCGAGCACTTAACGCAAAAAAAACTTAAGCGACAAAAACACAATTTTACAGCAAAGGTTTTTTTAAATATTTATTTCATAAAAATTTTGTTACATTTTTGCTACAACATCGCATGGTACCTTACACCCAGTCTACAACTGACATCAAATGCTTAACATTAACACTAATATAATGTTAGTGTTAGGTATAGACCACAGAATTTATAATTTGTGGTATAGACTCATCATGTTAGAGAGTTTCTCATGTTATAACACGGTTGTTAATGCAAATGTTTTAACAACGCTTTTATAACATCATGTTATAACAGCAAATCATTTCTGTTGTAGACGTGCAGTTAAATAACGAAAATTAAAAATTATGCCGCTTAAGCTATTTTTGTGATAATGCTTGATATATTTAAAATATAGGAAATTGTTGGCTCTGGTTAATTGGGGACAAACATTTAAAATTTTAGCAGCAAAAGTTTTTTTAAAATTACTGATATGTGTTTGACATTTGAAAGTTATTCTTTGCAATTTAACCCGCACTGTCATTTCAAATACGTCAATGAACTGCGGGAGCTGGATTTAAATGGAAGATATGTCGCATTATGGGCCATAAAATTGGGAGTAAAACTTTTGACTTTTGGTAAATTATAGAACAATCTCAAAACAAAAAATTTCGTAGTGTAATATCTTGTCATATAGAACTAAATTGTACCAAATTTTATTACATTATTTAATAATTTTCTAGAGTGGGGTTTATATGGAGCCTATGGTAAATTACACTATGGTAGTAAAAAAACTGACAAGCGGGGCACCCGGCGGATTAACCTAATTCGAGAACGATGAATCTATTGGTGCTTACCATTTTTAGGGGTTACTCTTGTTTTCGAGATATACCGTTATACAACAAACATATATTTGCGTAACTAAAAAACGGTTTAGTTTATTGAGTAAAGTAAAAAAACCCGAAATTCCGCAATGATATTACCTTTAGGACAGGCAAAACTTTTTTCTAATCTGCGCAGTCGTTTTAGAAACATAACATTCCATAAAAAATTTGGCGGTTTAAGGAAATTCTTAAATTTGGCCCTTGTACCGCCTAGGATGCCCTAGACGGGCCAAATGTATGACCAACATCACTTTATTTTTAATTCCCATCATTTCTACTTTATTTTTAATCCCCATCATTTGTTTCAATTATACCTACCCGCTATCTCCATTTCTTAAGGGGGCTCCCATACAAAATGTTAGATACAGGCTAGAAAAGTATTGAAGAAAAAGTCCCATAACCTCCATTAGTTTTGCGTCCTCAACATTTTTTCAAAACATACATGCCCTTTATCTCCACCCCTTAGGGGTGTTCCCATACAAATATGGCATTTTATGAAATTCTTTAATTTGATTAAAAATTTTATCTATTGTGAATTATATCAAAAGTTGAAATCAATTTTATCATTTATTTGGAATTTGGTCTTCTATACGTGTAGAAAAAATTAGCTACATTTTCCAATTTTGTATGCCTATTTAAAAAAACAAAAATTTCAAAATGTTGCTAATTTATTATAATTTTTTTTTTTTGCGCAGATTAGAAAAAAGTTTAGCCCAAGTTTTTGATATTTAAATTAGGCTTAAGTTCATCAAATTTAATTTTCATTAAATTATTTTTAGTGAAGGAATGAATTTACAACATAAAATAAATTAAAATTTTTTTTTTTTTATAATTTTATCCTTGACTGAACGGGATTTGACTCGGGTCGAATTTACATGTTTCGAGAATAACCACATTCCCATTATCAGATTTATTTGCCGTTCTACCGTTTGCGCCACTTCGGTGCCTGCCAGTCATTAGTCAAACATCAAACTTTAACGAATGGTATTGGTTTTTTTGAACTCTTGGGTTTTAATTGAAAAAAGTTTATCCTTACTTAAAGGTAAATTTATTGCGGAATTTCGGTTTTTTCAGTGTATTCAATAAAGTAACCCGTTTTTGAGTTGCGCAAATATATATATATTGTACAACCTCCTCCATTTTCGAAATAACAGTATATCTCGAAAACAAGAGCTAACGGGAATATATTAGGGATGCCAATCGGGACTGAGTTTTAGAAATCCCGGGATTTCGGAATTTTTCGGGATTCGGGATCAATGTGTTTCTTTAAGATGCTACTTTTTTTTAATAAACAACACTTTTTGAATATTCAAAAGTTTTTATATACGTAACATAAAGTTTTAAAAATTAAAACAACAAAACAATTTATTTTATACATATGCTTATAACACTGGCCTCACGGATGATCAAACTGATCAGATTCTGAAAAAAGCTTAAAAAAATATACGTATCTCTTAGTATTTCTAGGTAAATTCATTTCGGTTTTTTGACAGCAATTCAATTTTTAATGTGAATTAAGTTGTGACGACATTAATACACTGCAAAGTGTAGTCCCTCATGGATCTCGATAGCTAAGTTACAAACTGTAACACTATGTCGACTGCAATGCAGTATCAATAATTTAAGTACGTTTGAAATTTATTTTAAAACAAAATGTTTATACAAATATTTTTGTACATAAAAGTTGATATGTTAAAAATCCCGGGACTCAAAAAAAAAATCCCGGGATTCGGGATTTATCAATCCCGAAAAATCCAGGGATTTCTGGATTTGGGATTTCCCGTTTGGCATCCCTAGAATATATATTGTGCAACCTCCTCCATTTTCGAAATAACAGTGTATCTAGAAAACGAAAGCTAACCTTAAAACGGTTAGCGTACTCGAATTATGTTAACCCAATATTTTAGTCGCATAAATTAAATTTCTGCTAAATTGAATTACGATATTATTATTTTAACGAAATTTGATAGTGAGATTAACAGCCTATTTCCGATGTGCGAAAGAATTCTTTCTGTCGTATAACTACATTGAAAACAAAAACAAATTTTTAGACTTTGCTTTTGTTTTCAATGTAGTTATGCGAACGAAAGAATTCGTTCGCACATTGGAAATAGGCTATAAGAATAACATAAAAGTTAACCGAAAAAAAATATCATCACAAGTATAGTCGGTCAAGCCTCGTACACAATTTTTGAAAAATCTTTGGATGGGCTCTAGAGTCAGTAAGTTCTCATTTAGCATTGATGTGACAGCAAATTTTTCAGTTGAAATTGGCACAAGCTTTTCCCAATCCTTTACCAGAATTTATTGGAAAAAGTTCGAAATCGTTTTACAGTGTTATTTATTTATTTATTAGATTATTTTATTTTCTTTTTTTGTACAGAAAATACTAAGTGCAATAAGGTATGTAAAACAGGTGTTTTGACAACAAGTGATATAATAAGTCGCCAGATTCAGCGCAGCACTTTCATTTGCTTAGAGCACAAGGGGTTAACGTGCTGGTGTACCCCTTGTGCTCTAAGCGAAACAGATAATTGAATAACATGGGCTAAAATTGGTCGCCATATCTCGCCACCGGATGAACTTCACTTACTAATTCCATATGTAAACTCATTCACGACAGCATAAAGCAATACGACTGAAAGTTGTTGTCCGTGCTGCTTTTGTCGTTATACATAGTCGAATTAAACTAAATATTTTTTTTTTGTAAACTACAAAACAAATAAAAAAGTGTTGCTTATATAAAACAAAACAAGCAAGAGTGCTATATTAAGCTGTGCCGAATCTTTGATACCCTCCACCGATAGTTAGAAGATTTCAAGCGTGAGCCCTCTATCTATTAATTATTAATCTATAAATTATAAATCAGTTTATATAAAAACGCACGTCAGTGCTTTCGAGAGGTGAATTTATATTGGATCCATGATAAATTATGAACCAATCATCAAAAAATTCTGTAGAGTGTTTTCTGATATTAAAAAACTTAAATTAGAACAAATTTCGATCTAGAAGTGAAATGTGTTATAGCATTTTACAGTTTTAAAATGGTTTTCAAAAAGCTGCTTAATATGAGACCTCAGGTAAATTAAGGACCGATTATTACAAAGTTTCATGATACTATTCCTGGGCATATAAAGCGTAATTGGACCAAATACCACAATATATATATCTGCTACGGTTTTAGGCGTATATAAAAAATTTCCGAGAGTAGGCTTTATATGGGGCATATGGTAAATTAAGGACCGATCTTTACACAATTTAGTAATATGATTTGTTGTAATATAGAACGAATTTGTGCAAAATCTTATATCAATCCGTGCATTATACCACCATTTATGTTAGTTTTTGTAACAAAATTATAAATTTTTTAGGGTGGTTTCACATTTTGATTCATAACTCCCATCATACTAAACCGATTTTGTTAGAAACAATTTGACACTAACATTGTTCTTTTCTTTTCGAAAGTGAACGTGTTTTCAACAAACGGATGGACAAACGGAAATAGCTAAATCGACTTAGAATTACACATGGACCTTAAATAGATATGCTCTATGGGGTCTTAGATGAATAACATAAAAGTTGTTCACTACTGGTGGGGGAGGGTATAAAAATGGGAGCACTTATAATTATCTAAAAAAGTTTATTAATTCCGATTGCCATAATTTTTATGATAATTCACCTCACACCTTGTAATAATTATTTTTATATCATTATATATTTTTCATTTATCCTTATTTTTATTATTTTTCGTTAAAAAAAAAGATACATATTTAAAGTAAAAGACTATCAATATTGTTTTTTTAGTTATAATAAAAAGCGTTTACATGCAATTACTTTCAAAATATTAACTCACAAAAATTCTTTTTAAACAAAATTTTATAAATAGTATAATATTTAAAAAAATTGTTAAAGCATTAAATTGCTTAGAGAATTTAACAAAAAAAAAGCTGCGTTTAAAAAATTCGCGACCACAAAACTCTAATTTTTAATAAGTTTTTTTCCTTCTCCTGTAAAGTAAAAGCTTGTTCACACTCTTCAAGTTTTAGCCGTCAAGTCTTGAGTTTTTAGAAGAGAGAGGAAAAGAAATAGCATTCTCCTTTCCCTTCTCTCTTGAACAGTGTGACCATTTCTTAAAAAATTTTACAGCTAAATCTGGCATTAGACATGGCCAAAAAATGCTTAAGATGATTTAAAAAAATGCTATAAATAGTTCTAAAAATTTTTTTTAAAGATTTTTGTTCAAAATTAATTACTAGCATGAAATTTTATTCGAAGCAAAATACATTTTAATGACTTATTTTTTAACGAAATTAAAATAATTGGTTATATTTAGACAATAGATTAGATTTTCGTAAAGCATCTACATATAAATATGTAGCACAGGCAATTCAGATTAAATTTTTAATTAAACCCCTGATGCACGCAAAATTTAAACGATTTTATTTCTGTAGCTATACCAAATTTTTCAGATCATTTTTTTATAGTTGAAAGTTAAAGAAAAATTTCAGTTTAAAAATTATTTGCTTTTCAGCAGTTTAGATCAAAAAAAAATTTTCAAAAATTTACACTATTGAATTTTTTTTAAATACAAAGTGAAATTTCTTTGTACTTTTATATCGTTATATCAAAGGGCATATAAAATTTCTAATACTCCCTGACTATTCTATTTTTTTAACAAGACAGGTAAGATGTTTCTTAACATAAGAAATATCAATTTTCATACGAAATTTCATTTTGGGTACAACTATTTTTAGTCAAAATTTATTACAATTTATAAAAAAAAAATTAAGTAAAATCAATAAAACTATTCGTCCAACATTTTAAAATAATTCTAAAAAAAAGCTAAAAACATTTTCTAAAAATGATAAATAAAATGCCTAGTGCTAAATGTAAATTTTGCAGCTAAATAAAAATGTTTAATGCTAAATTTAGCTGCAAAAATGCCAACATGGCAAAAATGCCAACTGCTCCTGAAAGCTAAGGCCAGCGTTGCCGTTTTGGTTACTTTTAACCAAAAGTGTACTTTTTTCGATTTTGGTTACTTTTTTCCAACTAAAAAATAAACAATTTTTTGATTTACTTGGGGATTAGACGATCAAGTTTTGCACTTCTAGTTTAAATACCCTCGAACTTTTTTTACCAATTCACTCCTACTTTTTAAAATTTTATTGCAGTTTCTCTTTTAAGTTGAGTGTTTCAATTTACGTTCAAGAAAACAGTTAATTTTAATTTGAATGAGCATCTTTTTCGATTGGGTTTATAAGTTGTTTTCTTAATGACATCTTGAAAATAAATTGCTTTAAAATTGCGTGCAGCCCTCATCACAGCTGTCAATATCTGTGAATTTTGAAAAGCAGTATGTGCAAAAAAACTTGAAAGCAACCGTATGGCTGCAAGGTTAATACTACCATAACCCGCTCCGTTTTTCTGGATATATATAATTGTATATGGTATTGATACATTCAACATTTGTACTATTTTTCATTCACTTTGTAGGGATTTTTTATTTTTTTTTTAAGTAACCGATTATCAATTAAGCCATATAAGCTATATATACTGTAAATAATAACCACTATCTGGGGTATAGTCTGTTGATTCTTCAAAAGTTTGAAAGCTGTAACTCATACGAAAATAAGTGTAAGCTTTGATTGGGAGGTGCCAATTTTACTAATAATTTCGAAAAACTACAAAGCCTATATTGTACCTTCCAGACCATCAGTAAACTACTGTCAAATTTTTCTAAATATCGATCCAGAGGCGTAGGTTTCTATATACATACTTATATATAATATTTTTTAACTGAAGGGTAAATAAAATAGTATTTTTTATACATATGTAAATATTTTGGTTATTTTTTATTGCCTTTGGTTACTTTAATTTTAAATTTTGGTTACAATTTTTTTTTTTGGTCGTGGTAACACTGCTCATAAATACAGTATTTATCGCTTTTAAATAAGGAATACATCACAACCCAATTATGGCGGCGAAATATTTAGAAATTAAATCCTAATAAGTTATTATTAACTACAAAATACTTAAATAACATAAAAGAACCACAATTAAAATCAACGTTCAGTCACTTGTATTGTGAAAACCGCACATAAGGTTACTAGAAATAAAAATCTCAATATTACTCTTAACCCTTTCATGCGCCAAACTTTGTTGGGACAGTTTTATTTTTTTCAAATTTAAATAAGATACACATATAGCACTTTCTTATGTGCAAGTAGAAAACAAAGCTGAAGTAGGTGTTGGTTCACACTTTCCAAGTTTTAGACTTTAATTTTTGAGTTTTTATGGGAGAGAGGATAAGAAATGGCATTCTCCTTTCCCTTATTTATTTATTTTTTTATTTATTAATTTGATTAAATCTATGGATATGAATCCTTACAGACTATTATAAGTATATTACAAGATTTTATATAAAGGCATTATTAACGAAAAAAAAATTTTGTAAGACATATGAAATATTTAAAAACACAATAATATTGCGTTTAATTACATTTACATTAATAGAAAAATCAATTAAGCTATACAATTCATTGAAATTTTTGCATATTATCCTCAAAGGATCAGCATCAGCATAATTTGTTTGAACAACAGGAAGGTGCAGAGGTATTAGGTGTCGGGTGAAACGTCGTGGAATTTTTAAATTTATGTTTCGAAGAAGGAAGTCGGAAAAGACATCGCCATTAATCAAATTAATTAGAAATGTGACATTTAGCATAGTCCTTCGGCTTTTAAAGGTAGGTAGTTTAATTAATGATAGCCTCGCAGTATACGAAGGAAGATTCCCAGCACTACGACCAAATGAGCTTCTCAGGCAGAATAAGAGAATTTGCTTTGAACAGATTCTATTCGGTCAATGTGCATATTAATTTCAGGATCCCAGACAATAGAACCATACTCCAAAATAGTTCTTACTAGGGATGTGTATAGCTGTTTCGTTACATTGGGATCTGTAAACTCTTTAGACCATCGTTTTATATAAGCAAGGACACCTCGAGCTTTATTTATAGTCATTGTTATATGCTTGCAGAAATCTAACTTAGGATCAAGTAGAATACCAAGATCCAGAAATTCTCCAACTAACTCTAATCGCATGTGCTTGCATTTTTTTTTAATTTTAGCTCTATTTGGTTAAATTTACACCATGCGTAAAAATTATTTAAATCCTGCTGCAAATACGCCCCATCTGAGGATAATTTGTAGCTAAGAAACATCTTAACATCATCAGCGTACATTAAAACATTACAATGCTTCATTACAAGCGGCAAATCGTTTATGAAAAGCGAAAATAGCAAAGGGCCTAGGTGACTTCCTTGGGGGACACCGGAGCTAACAGAAATTTCTTTGGAGGTGGTGTTATCAAAAAGAACACACTGTGTCCTGCAGGTTAGATACGATCGTAACCAGCACAAAGCGTTGCAAGTAAACCCTAATAAATTAAGCTTAGTGAGAAGTAGGTTATGGTTAATTTTGTCAAAAGCTTTGCTGAAGTCAGTATAAATAACGTCCATAAGTTGGCCATCCTTAAAAGCTCGATTTGTTAGAGTTGTTAGTTGTAAAATATTTGTTACTGCAGAACACCCTTTCCTAAAACCATGCTGGTATGGTTATAACATTGTGGATACACTGTGGCAGAGAGAGTCTGTTAAGCATTTTGCAAAAACTTTAGGAATTGCACTCAATTTTGCAATGCCTCTATAATTCGTTATGTCCGACTTGTTTCCTGATTTAAATATTGGTATGATAAAGGATTTCCTCCAAAATTGGGGAAAATATCCGTATTTAAATGACACATTAAACATAATAGCCAAAGGAGTAGCCAAAGCATGAGCGCAATTTTTTAAAACGCAAGCAGGGATGCCATCAGTTCAACAACGCAATGACGATTTTATTGTTTTTAAAGATAAAACAACTTGAGAAGTATCAATAGAAGAGAATGATATAGGTTGTTGTTCCATCAGAGTAAACGGGTATTCAGTTGATGTATCGAACTGTTGCTTAGAATATGTTGTTGCAAAAAAATCGGCAAACGTATTGCTTTTGATCAAAATAATATTAGATTAATTAGTTAAATACTTCATAACTCTTGAATAGCCAGTTGATTTTCTTTTCGAGTTTACAAAATTATAAAATGATTTTGGGTCACGTCTAAAGTTCCTTTTCATTTTTTTCTCCTAAAAGCTCAAGACTTGACGGCTTAAACTTGAAGAGTGTGGGCCAGCACTAAGGGACTACAAAAATTTTTTGTAATATTTTGTTTTGCATACATTAACCGTTTAAATTTCTCGTTTCTTTTAAAAAAAACAGGTGTTGTACACATCCAACAAGTGCTTGTAAGGGTTAAGATTATGGGGGGGGGGGGCACTCACTATTCAAGCAAATACCTTTTCTCTTTCGCTCAAATATTCATTTATCTTATCAATACTATTTATTTTAAAATCTATTAAGTTTTTTTTAGATTAAGCAGTTACAAAGTTATGAAATGCTTAAATTATTCTGTTCAGAAGTTTATTGCTAATTTTCAATTCAAGCTAAGTGGTTTGAAATTTTGTAATAAGTTTTGCAACATGAGTCTTTACAATGAGGATGAATTAAGTGCTCCTTCATGGATTAATCAAGATTTTTTGGAAAAAGTTTTAGTGCAATATGAAAATAATGAACTTGTGGAGGTAAATGAAAACGTTTGAATAAAGATCACAAATAAATTTATTTAAAATACACATAATTATTTCCAAAAGTTAATAAAATTCGACATAAGTCCTGCCAGCATGAAAGGTGATCATTATGCTAGTATTATGTTCAGATGTAGACTCTCCTATAAATTTGACAGTTCTGGCAGTATTTTGGAAAAATCTTTAATTATTAAAACTTTACCAGTGGAAGAAGGTCACAAACGGGATATGCTTTTGGAATCGAAGGCGTTTGAAACTGAAATTAATATGTATACGAAAACTTTGCCAAAAATTGAAAAAATCTTAGCTGATTGTGGAGAACCTACAAAATTAGCAGCAGAGTAAGTTTAAAAGAAATATTATGAATAAAGACAATAAAACTGCTTCTTCAATTTGAAGAAAATTAGAAAAAAAAACCAGGATTTTATCAAACTCAAAATAAAACACTTATATCTGATACAGACCAGAAATATATCATGCAACAGACGATTTGGACAAAGGATGTAGAGACTAAGGAGATCGATTATTCGACTTTTTCAAAAACCGATTTTCGGTTATTCCGAATTGTTGATGTTTTAAATAACCTGGTTTTCGGTTAAGCGTTTAAAAAATATACGGTTAACCACACTCACAATATTATTACAGTAACGGACTGTAGGTTATTTAAAAAGTATTCCGTTCAGTCATTATTAAATAAATAAACATTTAAAATTCCAAGCAAATTTATTTTTAACTGATTCTAACATTTATACAAAACACTAAATGCACGATAATACGGGTTGCATTTAATATTGTCCGCTGATTAAGTAAAAGTATTCTGTATGTAAAATTAAATGAATATAAAATTTAAAACAACTGTAAATTTACTTAAAACCCGATTTACTTATTTTGCATTTAATTTTTACGAAAAGTTCATTTAAATTTTACTGTCAAACATGACTGAAAATGTACACAAACGTAGTTTTAGTATCTCTAAAAACTTGAATAGAAGTAAAATGATATAAATTTACATTATTTACATTAGTATATTTTAATATATTGAAATACACATACGAATTTTAAGGATTTTTTTTTTTAAAATTTATATATAATCTATAATTTTAGAATTTATGGAATTTACTGTAAGTAAATGGCGTGAATTTCAGAATTTAAAATTTATGTACTCGTATATTTATTTAATGTTTTTTTGGCAGTATTGTTAATTTATAAAAAAAAACCTTTCATAACAATCGCCGTATCGCCAAACGTAAATTTCCATCAACAAGAGGATTTAAAAATCGCAACATTTGACAGCCCTGCCACTGACAGTTAAAAAGCGGGAAACAGTTAAATTGTTCCTTTTTTGTTATTTATAACTGTGAAGTACAAATTTCGTTTATTGTAAAGGATATATTTAAAAAATTCAATTTATCAACTTTCAAAAAAATGAATTTTATATGGAAATTTGACGGGTTTAACTCTTATAAAATAAAAATTTTTTTTTATATAACATGGGACAAATAAACAAAAACCCTTAACAGCCTGTTCATCGATTTCGAACGTTAACGTTCGCATAGAAAATTACATTTAAAACAAAAACCAATTTTTCAGTTCAGCCCTTTTGTGGGTTAAGCTGGGCCACTACCCAGTCCCTATTGGGGGAATGGGCTCTCAGCGAGCACAGAAAATACTGGGTATCGCTACCGGGAATGCGTCAGGCGAAGGAATTTATATTTCCCGGGAGTACACTGGAGACAAAGGGTCTCAACAGACGAGAATTACGGCTGTTGGTGGCTTATTTGACGGGCCACCATACGGTCAAGCACCACCTCTTTCGTATGGGCCTGGCAGAGGACCAGGAATGTAGATTATGCCGTGAAGAGGACGAAACTACAAAGCACCTACTGTGTGACTGCCCCGCGCTAGCATGGGCCAGAAGGAGACACATGGGGCACGGTACGATGGGCGCGTCCCGAGTCGGTGTAATACCGGCAAAAGACCTTCTTGGGTTTCTCTGGGAGGCAGAGGGTCTTTTGGCCAACTAAAGGGGGTGGGTACAATAGACCTGGTTTGCTCGCGGTACCGTCTCCGTTGGGAGAAATCTCCCCGCTCTTTCTCGGAAAAAAAACCAATTTTAGAATTTTGTATTTTCCTATTAAGTTCAAATAACCTTTGTTTTACAATGCAACTTAAAATAAATTTTAATGTTTTTTTCAATTAACAAAAGGCATTTCTAATTTGGTTATATTTTTTCACATTTGGTAACTTTTTCAAAAATGTTTGTTGTAAAAATGTTATTATTCGTGGCAGGTTCTTAATAATATTTTACAATTGCTTAAAAAAAATATATTTGTGTTTAAAGCAAAATAAAAATGTAGGCCCTAATCATGTAAAACGCATCGCCAAAGAATTACATTGAGCACAATCAATTTCATAAATATTTTGTAATTTTTTTGTTGCTTTCTACAGAAATTCCTGTACCGTTTTAAAATTTTCAATTACGTAAAATACATTAAAAAAAAAGGTTTTTTAGAAGAGAAATATGCAAATATGTAAATTTTTTTTGTGGGTTATTCCCCATTTCGGTTTATGACTCTTTTTCAGTGAAGAACAAGGAACCATTTGACACTAAAATTGTTTTCTGTTGAGTCTTTTGGAAGCGAGCATGCATCCAACAGACGAACATAGGTAAATCGACTTTGAATTACTCAGACACCTATGGGGTCTTAGATGAATATTTCCTGGTGTTACAGACGAAAGAATAGAAAAAATAGAAAAATTTGCAAAGTTCTTAAAAAATTAAAAGGAATGTAATTTTAAAATTGGATTTATACAGTTTAAATATCATATTTTTCAGAATCATCTATCATTCTTTGGAGCCGCACAAGGTTATCATTCTAGAAGATCTTTGTGAGGCTGGTTACAATACTGTACGAGGTCGTTATCTTACTGAAGATGAAGTTAAAGCTGTTTATCGTAAAATTGCCAAATTACATGCTGTCACCTATATGTTAGGTAAAAGTGAGGACCACAAAGAAGTCACTCAATACCGAACTGGGGCATTTAATATGTTCAGTCAAATGGTGAATGAAATGTTAACAAATGGTATTAATAATTTTATCGATATGCTGTCATGCCATGAAGAATTCGAGCAATATTTCGATAAAATTAAAATTATGAAATCAAAAATAAAAGAAGCCTGCATGGAATTATATGATGCCTATAAGTTAAATAATGGCCGAGGCGATATATTCGTTTTAAATCATGGTGATTTTCATATGAAAAATCTTATGTTTAAATTCAACAAGAAAACCCATTTGGAAGATTTGGTTATGGTGGATTATCAAATTAGTAGTTTTGCTCCATCTAATATTGATATGATATATTCACAATTTATGATATTGAGTTCGGAATTGCGTTTGAGACGTCATGAACTTATGTTTTATTATTTTATGGAATTTACCAGCATTTTGAAAAAAATTAGCTATCAAGGTGAAATGCCGCAGTTTTCAGATTTTCAAATGTCCTGTATTAAATATCGGCATTATAGTGAGTTGTTAAAAAAAAATTAAAAGAATCAGAAATTTATTTATTGTTTTTTTCTAGCGCTTTTTCTCTTGTCGACCATTTTGCCCATGGTGATAGGATTTTTGGCAAAACCTTTGGAAGACTTAAAAGATGCGGATGCTGGTAAATTGTTAACCAATCCCGATTTAATATCCATGCTGTATCGTGATCCAAAATTTATTGATGACGTACGCGCTTTATTGCCAATTTTGTTAAGAGAAGGTTATTTAGATTAAATTGTTTTTTTTTTTGTGGTTAATTTTAATTTTAAAGTGTTTTATTTGTATCTCAATAAAAAACTTAACAAAACTTATCAAGAATTATTAACACAATTAAAGCAATTGCATAAATATACTCAGAAAAATTTATCAGTAGTTTTTTATCTATTAAAAAAATTGTTTAAAAAGTATTTCAATTTAATTAATGTGATATTTGAATTAATTATTTATTTAGTTGAAAGAAAATTAAATATATAATTTTTATTTAATTAAAAGTCTTTTTAACTTTTTGATTTTACTTTGTGCTATTGAAAAAAATATTGTGCTTGCCAACAAAAAGCAACCGCTCACAGTCTTTAAAAACTGAAGAGAGAAAAGCAAAAGTATATATCTTGTGTTGCTTGGCACTAAGGATGCCAATCGGGACTTGTTCAAAAAATCAAATCCCGGATCCCGCGATTTTTCAGGATCCCGGGATTTACGGGATCCCAGGATTTTAGGGATATCGGAATTTTTTGGGATTCGGGGCTTTTAAAAGTGAAAAGATATATTTTTATATTATTTTTAAAAACAACGTCTTTAAAAGAGCTTTACAAAGAAAAGGTTTTATAATTCATTTGATATTACAAAGTTAAATATAATAATTATATTGATTACTTAAGTTTGTAAAAATTGGAAATTATGATTTTATTCTTAATTAATTAATTAAAAATATGATAAAAAAATACGTACGTTTCCAACAATACAATTCAAATTTCCAACAATAATTGATTCAATTAAAAAAAAAATAACATGAAATCTATATTTTATTGTATTACCTCAGTTGATTCAAAGTAAATAAAAATATAAATAATATAATAATTGAATAGAGCAACTAGTAAATGATTTATTTGTAAGATTCTATTAAAATTTTTATTAAATGAATTAAGATGAATAATTGAAATTTAAATTCGAAATTAATTAACAAAATCAATTTTTTAACCAACCATTAAAAACTTATTTTAACAAAAACACATTTTTATACACACCACCACTAGTGTAGGAATTATGTAGTACTAGAGTTTGTCAAGTGGTCGAAATTCGACCATAATTAATAATGCAAATATGAAGAAAACACATATACCCAGCAAAAACTTACATTGAAAAGTAATGAGTTAAAAAGCTATTATAACTACTCTTTACTACTTATACATTGGCATTTTAACTCATTATTTTAACACGATGCCATTGGAGGCAAGTACTTACCACCCACGCTTACAAATAGGGAGTTAAATAAGTCATTACCACATTCGTTTACAAATAGGGAGTTAAATAAGTCATTACCACGTACGCTTACAAATATGTACTTTACATTGGTATCAACAAAACTGAATTTGTCCCACAAATTGTGTTTTGAATTTAATTTGCTTTCTAATGCAAAATTTTACTACCCTGCATTGAGGACATCAATTAAGTATTTAAATTTTTCATACACAGAAAAGAGTTTTTATCACTTAAAAATAGTTCAAAAAGTATTTAAATTTAATTAATATGATAATTGAATCAATTATTTTTTTAGTTGAAAAAAATTAATAATATAATTTTGATTTAATTAATATTTAAGTTATTTTGAAATAAATTTTTAATTAAAATATTAATTAAATATCAAAAAGTATTAATTGACTTTTTCGTTTAAAATAAAATAATTAAAACTTGTAGAATTGTTTATGGAAATTGTCAATATTTAATTAAATAAATTAACAAATTGTTTGAAATGGCAGAGTCTTTTGATAATTTTTTTAATGAAAATTAATAATATCATTTATTGAAAAAAATATTCGCAATTTTCCATTTTTACAATTTTAAGTAATCGATATAATCATTTTGGTAATAGGTGCAAAATTAACAAATTGTTTGCTTGATCCTATGAATTTGGAATGAGTTCAAATTTATCACAAATAGTTTTTCATTTATTACAAATAAAAAAAAACAAATTGTAAGAACAAATATGTATTTAAAATCAATTTGTATTAGATTTGAATAAATAAAACCTCAAATGCATTTTATTATGAATTAATTATAAATTTCGTTAATCGGCTAATAATTAAGTGCTTATGTATCAGATTATATGTCAGTCATTACTAAGCTACTTCTATGTAATGCAGATGGTATGCAGTTCTCATTGAAAAGTTGTTCAGTAATTGCAAGTGATTACCAAGTTTTTGCTGGGTAAGTACATATGAATTTAAATGTTTAGAGAATTGGTTTTTTTCGTCTTAGTGGATCGATTTGGCTAGGTACCAACCTCCGAACCAAATGTTCTCTTCTACTGAAGTCCGTGAATGTTTAATTTAGTTTTTTAAGTTGAATTATCTGAAAAAAGTCAGAAAGTACCAATTGAAAAAGAAAAAGTATAAAAATTTCGCCTCTTAAATATAGTTTCTTAATTACTCAGGACTCCGCAAGCTGAATTTTATGTTTCTGTGTTCAATATTATCAAAAATTCAAAAAGTACCAGTTAAAGAACGAAAAGTACCAAAAAGCTCTTCCTTACAGATTCTTATTCGCTCAGAGCCATGCATATTTTATGTTTCTAGGTTTAGGTTTCTAGGTCCAATACTAACGGAAATGCAAAAAGTACCATTTGAAGACCAAAAAAGTTCAGTCTTATAGATTCTCACCCATTCGGGACATTGCAAGTTTAGTTTTATGTTTATAGGTCCAATATTAACGAAAATTAAAAAAAGGTCCCAGTTGTAGAACGAAAAAGTAACAAAGACCACTCCCTTACAGATTCTTATTCACTCAGAACAATGCATGCTTAATTTTATGTTTCTAGGTCCAATATTAGCTAAAATTCAAAAAGTACCATTTGAAGAACAATAACATTTTTCATCTTATAGGTTCTCATTCACTCAAGACCTTGCACAAATATTTTTTTTATTTTTAAGTTCCATATTACAAAAAATTTAAAAATTACCCCATGCAGCACGGAAAAGTAAAAGAAAGTAATTAAATTTCCCGTATTTCTCCTTTCTAAAAATTATATCTCCCCATATATGTCAATATACAGAGAAAAATGTCAAAAATGTTCGAATTTCGAAAAAGTACCATATTTATATTTGTATTTTTTAGATACGATACGAATTTGGTATAGCCTTTATTTCTATACTTATTGGCTTAAAATATAAATAGGGAACACAAAAGTTCCAAAATAGAGGTAATACCAGTTTACTCTGAAAGGGCCGAATTGCAAAGAGAACCAGACCGCGTATTTTTTTTTAATGAACAACGATAAGTATAATTTTTTTTTTTTTTGGTTTTCTAGTTTTGAAGATATGAAGTCACCAATTTTTTACCCTTTTTACAATCTTAATAAAATAAACATTGTGCACTTCTGTAAGTAAATGCCTTTTAAATGGTGTATTTTTTGTTTAAATCGGTTGACAAACAGAGACGGAAAGTGTTCTTAACTGTTTTGCCTTTGCCGATTTATATATAGATTACACTACTTAATTTCGTGAAATCGATCCATAAATAACCGTAGGTCCCATGGCCACTCTCGGAAAACACTTTAATAAGCCTAAGCCAGTAAAGAGTAAAGTTTAAATTTTGCATTTGGTGTACCTGTGGAATCAATTAGAAAATAAAACCACAGGGAAATTTTGGTTTTTCTTTTTGTTTTGGGCATTTCAAAAGACATTTCTTTCTTTAATTTATTTTTTTTTCTTTAATTATTTTCAACACTTCTCACATTAAAATCCCGGGATTAAAAAAAATTAAACAAATAAAAGGATTTTTCGGGATCGGGATTGGCATCTCTTATGTATACATATAAATATTTCTTTAATATTGGACAGCAAAGGCGGTGTAATGGGCACTCAGTATATTGGTGTTGACCATTTTAGCCATATGGTTTTTGGCAAATTGAAGGCGTTGTTTTTGGCGCATTGCATTTAATTATGGTTTCTTCTCGAGTTTTACGGGACGAGTGGCCCAAGTAAACTGCGTTAAAGAACGATTGCCTTTAAACCTACATAAGTATGGATAACAAATTAGAATTAAAATCTGAAAATTATTGTTTTTCTAATTTATTTTTATAAAAAAAACGAACATAAAAAATATTATGAACAATAAATTATTGCAAAAATGTTTCAATCTTTATAATAAAATAAACTTTTTAACGAAAACAAACTTGATGAAAATTAAACATTTTATAAATGAATTGAAAATTTTGATATACTAAAAAATTGGTTATAAAAATGTTAAATATTCTAATAAAATTTGTTAATATATTCATTTATTATTTTCCTCAATTGTTGCATTTACATCTTCTGATTTAGCTATAAGTTTATACTTTTCAGCAGCTTTCAAACATTCCATAGCCACTTCTCGAGCTTTGGCACGGGTGTCATCAGGAAATTGCGATAGACCACTTAACAATTCCATTATATCGGTTTCAAACAGACGTTTGGCATATTCTTCACCAGCATTTATTAAATTTAATATTAAGGCCACACCACGGTGTTGTACATCAGGACTAGGATTAGCTATGAGTATATGCAAAATCTCCAACCAAGACTCAACATCAAAGATTTTTCCACAGCATTTCTTCGACATCGAAGTTAACATAACCAAAGCACCAGCACAAGCTTTGGCCGTGTCCTCGTCTTCTTCTTCGCACAAAAGGGTCAAGAATTTCACACGATCATTCTCACCTGCAAACATTTTTACTACATCCTCGGACATAGCTAAATTACACAAACATTGGGCCGCAGCTCGAGTAAGCAATTGATGATCTTCCATTAAATAGAATTCTATTTTGGAAACACCTTGTTCTTGAATAATACGTTGGCGTACATTTTCATTCATGGCTGACAAGTTCGTTAAGGCCATTAGGGCTTCAAAGTTTTCCAAAGCGGTAAAGTCTTGAGCCAATAAATTCAATAAAGGACGTATGACATCAAAACTTCTCTGACCCGCAAAGGCTACCTCAGGATTAATGGTAATACCTATACGAGCTAGAGCCTGACAAGCATGCCTTTTGCCCTTTTCAGTGCCTTCTAGAGACAATTTTAACAGACACTTTACACCACCATCTTGTACCACTTTGCCACGCAATTCCTGCATATTACACACGGCATTTAGAACTCTTGCTATTAATTCCTTGGAATTATCACTTTCCGTTTTAGACAAGGCCACCAAAGCAGTTGTGATGCCCTCATTAACTAATACCACTAGGCGTTTTTGCACAAAATCAGGATCATCAAATTCATGTTCCTCTGGTATGTGCACCTTAGAATATTTAGCTAACTCTATCATTTCGGGTAGGATCTCTTGTTTCTCATAAGCATTGCATAAATTAACAAAGGTGGTAACTACACCATACAAACATGATTGATCGCCAGTACGAGCCAATTCAATGAGCGCATGTAAAGCCGCTTTATCATCAATTAATTTCTCTTTCACTTCAGCATCCAATGTCAAATAAGCCAAACCATCGGCTGCCCATTTGCGTATGTCTTTATCTTTGCCGGGCTTAATTAAGAAACGGCGACAGGCTTCGGCTAGCTTTAAATTTGCACCATCAGCAAATGGTCTTATCGCTGCATCTTGACCACCATAGCTACCCAATTTACACAGGCCAACCAAAGCACGTACACGTATACCATCATCCTTTGAATGATAGAGCTTCTTGAGAATATCTACGCCACCAGAACATAAAGCTTTAGCTTTATCTTTCTTCGATGAGGCTGCATAAATACATTCGCAAGCAACTTTTTGTTGTAGCACATCATCAGTTCTAGCCATAGCTAAAACCATTTGTAAAATACCTACAAACAAACAAACATTGGCAAAAGACAAATAAAATTAATCGTATTACTTTACGAAATATTGAGATAAATTTGTGAGGTTTAATTAATTGATGTTTATAGTTAGAAAATATTGTTTTAGTAAACGACGTATTTTTTTAAGTGTAAATTTTTTTTAATTTTCTCAAGATTTTTAACATTAAAAATGTCTCTAACAAGATTAATTTTCCATTATTAGAAAGTTCCGTACAGTGGAATTATTCATATAAATTTTTAACCAATACGACATAAAAGTATGTATAACTAACAAGATAACTTATAACTAAAATTGTAAATAATGCTTAGATAAATCTAATTTCGTAACAATACTTTATAGGGTCTAAGATTAATATTGAAGAAATTACAAACGAAATTGCAAACTTATATATGTAGTACGTATACCTTTTCACCTGTAGTGCAGGGTATTAAAATAAAATGTATAAATCTATATATATAAAAACACCATTCCTTATTCACTACTGACTCATCAACGCCCAACCCAAACGGCTAAAGCTAAAAACTTGAAAATCTGTACACAGAAGAGATTTTTTTAAATTTGATCTCCAAAAGGGTAAAACGAATAAAATCTGCAACCTTATGTCTCCGAAATTAAGATAAATGGAATCGAAATTCAAAAAGAATAAAAATGCCATCAAAAAATAAACTGAATATGTATATTGATTTCACTGATCCTATTGGTATCAAAAATAACTTTAATCTTGAATTTTTTATTATATACTTGATACTTTAAATTTAATCATTTTAATCATACTAGCCAGTAAGAATTATTTTCATTGCCGAGTTAAGTAAATAAATAAATAGAAAATTTTGGGCGGGAATATGATTTTTATTTCTCGTTTTCCCGGGAATCAAAAAGTACGGGAAAAAACTCTATGTCTACGATGATCAACCAAACCAAATTGATTTCAAAATTTTTTCAGATTTGTATTTTAAAATCTTTTATTTTAGGATCCCGGGAATATGATTTTTATTTCTCGCTTTCCCGGGAATCAAAAAGTACGGAAAAAAAAACTCTAGGTCTAAGAAGAATATTAAAAAAGTTTCACACGGAATGACAAACTTTGTATACCCTCATTCAACACTAGTGGTGGAGGGTGTTGTTCTGCGTCTTGGCTTTTTTATTTTGGTTCTTTTTAAGTTTGATGTGTATCAGAGCTGTTAAAAAACTGCAATCAATTGTGGTTGCAATCAAAATTATTTCGCCCAAATTGATTTCATAATTATTTCAGATTTGTATTTAAAAATCTTTTATTTTAGAAATCATTGAATGCAATCAATTTTATTACAATATATATATTATAATACAATAAATTCGATTGCATTAATTCCCTTTGCAATCATTACTATAGTAAAAGTCCAACGAAATAATATATACTTGGAATCTAGTGGTTGTAAACAAAAATTAACATTGTTGGTAATTCAAAACAGGGACTGAAAAAAGTAATGATTTTTTTTGGTTACAAATAACCAGCGTTCGGAAATAAACACGAAAATATAAACGTTTGGCTCACAGACCCAGAAACGATATATATTTTTTTAGTGTTTGTGTAGATGAACACAACCCTTAATACCGTTCGTAACTATTTTCAAGAAAGTAACGAACATTCTTCGTAATAAAACAGAACAATTGTTGAGGTTCTGTAGGCATAAATTATATTTTAATTAGGGAAGTAACGATACGGCTTTTTGCCGATACGTTACCGATACGAATATATAATTTAAGCTCAAGGTTAAATTAACAAAACTCAAGAAGAGTAATTTCTGTATTATACAAAATTACAGTGCAAGAGATTGTTAATATTTAAATGATTTTAATAAGATTTTAAAAACAACGAAATTAATTTAAATTCATGGTAAAATTAATTAATTTTTTAAACATTTTTTTATTTTTCGAATTTTTTTCTATGAGCTAAATTTCAGTTATGTATTTTATAAAGCTTTTTTTAATAGTTCCATTCCTTAAATATTTAGGAGTAACTTATGAAAAAGGAATAATTCCCAGATTCTATTAATTCTTTAAACAAAAAAAGTGTAAGATAGTATTAGTATTCAAAATTTATATTAAGATTTTTGTTTAAAAAAAAGTATTCTCAACTTTTGCGGAGATAATATCGCAATTCTGTTTAAAGCAGACCTTCAGTAAAAAATCGTCTCTCAGATGTTTTTTTTTTTTTTTTTTTTAATATTGTTAAAAACATAAGAATACATTTATTTTTTTTTTTTTTTTTTTTTTTTTTATTATTCCTACACTAAATCCCGCGAAGCTTTTCGCTTGTCTGCAGGAGACCAGAGTCTCTGGCGGGAATCGAACCCGCACTGAACCCGCACTGAACCTGACTGAACTTATTTGACAACTTAAGTATTTCTGCGCCATGGTCTTAAATTTTGAGGAAATCTGCGTCTCTAGAATCTACAGTATATCTAGACTTTTTCTTTAGCTGAGCCACAGCGAATGATCTACAGAGGATTATCCTTCTCCAAAGTTTCTTTTAAGATTTACACAAAGTTAAGTTCTTGTAGACTTATCAGAACTTTTACTAGGTGTAGGGGTGGCCGTGTCTTCAACACTTTCGGAATGTAGAGTTATGTTGAGTAGATCAATAAGACGTATTTCGATCTATTGTCTTTAAAATTTTCTAGTTTTGTATTTGTAGGGAATTTTAGAAAAACAATAGATTTCATTATTCTCTAAACACACAAATCTTTCATTCAGATCAAGTGCTACGTAAATCGCCAATTTTTGGGACTCTAAATTATTATGCTCAGTTTATTCATTTATCGTATTTTGTAATAATGTGCGAAGACTGTTATCTAGCGAAATTGCGTCAGAAAATGTAGCAGTGACTTTGCTTATGGATTTTGTGGTCTCTTTGAAGTTACCCTAAATTTGTAGCGAAATTATCTTATTTTCACAAAAATCATTAAAAAATTAGCAGAAAATTCTTAAAACGTACAATTACATACAGCAAAACGGCTGATGCTGCAAGTCCACAACAAGCGTTCAATGCGTTTATGCATCAGTCCAAAAAGTCGTAGAGTAAAATTGTATTGAGCAGTTACACATAAAACGCGTAAAATGCATATACGTATCGAAAGCATGAAGTAGGCTTACTACTTCTTTAGCATGCGTCTCGAAAAAAGGAAAAACGATTGGTGTGCACCGACCTCCAGCTTAAGAATTTAAATAAACAATTTATTATTCTGTTTGATTTTTTGCTATTAGTTGTTATGGATATAATAAGCATTGAAAATTAAATAGTTTGTAAGAAAAAAACTATGAAAAAAGTATCGGCGTGTCGACAGTAAAATATCGCCGATACCGATATATCGCCAAAGGTTAAGATATATCGGTATCGGTATTCGTTACATCCGTAATTTTAATGTTATATAGTGTTTCTTTTTTACATTGATAAAGAAATGAGAAAACAAAAAATTTTAGCAATATTTCTTAAATACGTAAAGTATTAAATATAAAAAATTAAAAAAAAAACGGTCAATTATTTCAACTGGCCCCATACCATGAAAGGTTATGGTCAGGGCTGTGAAGTCGGAGTTGAGGTTTTTGTACCAGAGTCGGAGTTTAAGTACCCACAAATAATCGCGACTTCGAACCCAAAATTTTTCGGCATAACAAATTTAAAAAATTTTGAAAAAAAAAATTCTTTGAAATTTGTGCAATATTTAAAATATCGATTCGAAATTTTTATAGAATAACTAGCTTAACCCGGTGCGCTTCGCTACACTGACCCCGCACATTTTTATATTGAAATTTATAGTTTACTATAATAGTAGCTTTAACCACGTTTGAAGACTCTCCCTTTAATAGTTCTTCAGTTGAGCGATATTTAATGTATGTATCCTATGGGAGGTATTTCCCCCCCTGCGCCTACCCGCTTTATTTTTATTTTCAAAAGTGTAGTATACCATAAGAGTGACTTTTAGAAAGTTTGAACATTCTCACTATCACAGTTCTTAAGATATGCGATGTTAAACATTGGCGTCCTATGGGGTATTCCTATACCCCCGCTGCTATTTTATTTCAATTCCGGGGCTCAGAAGATCCTACTACAAAAAGTTCAGCAAAATGCGTGCAGCGGCTCTTAAGATATGCGATAATTAATATTGGCATCCTATGGGGGGTACCAATTCCCCTGCCCCTATCGAAAAAATAAGTAGCCTATTTTATTTTTAGGGCTCACGTGATGTTACTGTAAAAATTTCAGGAAAATCGGTTCGATAATTAATATTGGCATCCTATGGGGGGTACCAATTCCCCTGCCCCTATCGAAAAAATAAGTAGCCTATTTTATTTTTAGGGCTCACGTGATGTTACTGTAAAAATTTCAGGAAAATCGGTTCGATAATTAATATTGGCATCCTATGGGGGGTACCAATTCCCCTGCCCCTATCGAAAAAATAAGTAGCCTATTTTATTTTTAGGGCTCACGTGATGTTACTGTAAAAATTTCAGGAAAATCGGTTCAGTAGTTTCGGAGTCTATAAAGCGACAAACAAACATACAAACATACATAATTCATTTTTATATATATAGATTTTCTTGCTATATTTAAACATTAAAAGGGTACTGCATTAAAAAAAAAAAAGAGTTTATAGGCAAATAAGGACCAGTCTCATATACATTTGAAATCAAAGTAAGACTAGGAGTCGGAGTTGGAGTTGGAGTCGGAGTCGGACTTAAAAAATTTCAGCGGTTGAAGTCGGAGTCGGAGTTAGAACTATTTTTTGACGACTCCACAGCCAAGCTATGTATGTCGAAGAAAAATAAGCTCAAATATTCTCTCTATGTGTTTAGTTTTAAAAAATCAGCTATAATTTTGCCTAGCGCTCATACAAATGCAACAATTAAATTTAAGAATTATTATGGTGAAAAGTATGTAAGATTTGGCATAGCCAAATATAACCTTTTTGCTTGTTGTTTTTAATTTTCCATATTTAACCGTTTTTTTTTTTTGATATTTTATACTGATTTTAACATTTTGCTATTAACCGAATTTTAGTTAGATATAAAACAACCATAATTCACTCACCTTCTCTGGCTATAATTTGATTGCCGACATCAAGAGGACCCAATAACAAGGAAGTTATAGTCACTGTTACTCTTACTTTTGATTCCAAATCGGGAGACAATAATTTATCCTTAATATATTCATCAATTTGTTCTTGAAAACGTTCCTTAGCCTGATCGTAGTACATGTTCTCATAAATACGTGCCAAACAAACAGAAGCAATGGTACGTGATGACGGTGTTATTTCCATGGCACTTTCATATTTATATTCCTCTAATTCGGAACAAACATCCAGTAGACGGTAAAGACCACGTAGTTCCACTAAACGTTCAGCCCACTCAAGAGCAGTGTAGTGAACATTTCTTGTTAACAACTCAATTACTGCATCCCGAGCAGGGCCCGAAATCGTACGATCTGTTATACTGTACAGCAGACAGGAAAGTAGAGTATCGATTTCTTTGTTGTTTTCTTTGCATAAGTCTTTATTTGGCTTGCTATCGGTTTTATTTTCCATACCTGAAAGAGCATTGATAATTGTTTGTAGACAATATTGGGCTACGGTGACACGTTCCTCGTGTTTATGATCCAAAACATGCATAAACCATGGCACACCCAATTCTGTGAGAACAGCTTTAGTACGTGTCACCGAATGATTGCACAATTCGGCCACAACTCTTACCAAATTGACGTAGATATCACCGTCCTTCTCAATTTTGGTAATGGAGGCAATTTTGGTAATACATCCCGCTTTAAATAACAAGTCAGCACCGACTTCATCTTTAGCCAAAACTAACAGGTTATTTGAAGCCGAAAGTCTTTTTTCAGAGGGAGTTGCTATGTCGAAACATAATTCCATCATTTGTTTTACTTTAGTACAAGTCTGAGCATTTTTTGCAGATCTTTCTTGTACTATTAAATGCAAGCGTTTTAACATGGGCTGCACAGCTTGATTGGTAGGATCTTCTTTGAATAAATCAGTGGCATCTTTATAGGCTTCCTCATACTTCTTTAAAGATTCATATGCCTGCGCTCGGCGAAACAAGGCCTTTGGATCTTTAGCAGTCAACTTCAATGATTCATTGCAATCATTCAAGGCAGCTGTAAAATCATCTAATTTTAAATAGGCAGCAGCGCGATTTTTATAAAATACTGGTAATTCCTTGTGTTTATCACCATTTTTAATCGCCTTAGTATACAATTCAACTGCCTCTTGCCATTTGCCCTCTTTAAAAGCTTGATTGCCTTTGTCTTTATAGGTTAGAGCCTCCGCCCCTGTGTCATCTGTTGCATTCGTTGTAGTCATTTTCACTTATTTGCTATAAATTTATTTAAAACTTGTATTTTTCAAAATTCTATTGGAAAAATATTAAATTTTTTGGAATTTTGTAGTTTATGATTCACGTTTCTGTTTAAAATTACCAAACTTTTTTCTGTTTAGTATGGATTTATTCCTTTTTTTAATTCGCAACAGTCGAATTTTCTCGATCCCCCACGATCAGTGTAGAATATTTTGTGTATTATGAAATGAAAATGAATTTTCCGTAATTTTCTTGCACTATACTTTTTGAGTATAAAATTTTGTTCTTGCAATGTGTGTTGAAAGTAAAATGTTTTTTTGTGCTTGCGGTGAAATTTCCTCAAATTCTATTTTTAAACAATTCATTTCTAGTAAACTAATATGTTGAGTTTTGTTTTGCTCGTAGTATTTTTTGTTTTTATTTGGATTTGACGTTACTCCCGGTTTTTGCACAGGAGATAACAGGGTATTCACGAATTTATTTTTATTAAAAACTGAAGGGTGACCAGATAATCACCCCTATCGTGAATAATTTTTCCCACGTAATATGTGCTTTTCCCGCATTTGCAATCATGAGAAACTCCGATGAAAAAAATTCATTCATAGGAGAATAATCACCGCTATCGTGAAAAAAAGTGGAATTTTTGTTCCCATGAAATTTTTATTCCCCTCGAAGGGAAAAATGCTATCGTGAAACTCCCGTGAACAATTTTTCGCGCTATCAGTAATTAGTGAATGTAAAGAAGAAGAAATATTAAAAAACATTTTTTGTTCAAAAATATGAACGTATATTCTAAAGAAAAGTTAAAAAAAAACAAAATAAAATAAACCTATTGTATTGGAGTGATAGTTTGATTGCTACATTAGCCTATTGCGCTTTTATGTAGTAAAAAAATTTCTAAAATTCCTCAGGCAATCGACCTATTTTTTACATTTTTTTAACAATATACATATAAGTTTGTACCTCTTTTAACGGACATTGGCCTTAAAATTAATTTTGTAAACTTCAATATTCGAATTATGAGATGAATTACTTACGTAAATGTTTTGTTCCCCAGCAAAAATAAAGTGAGAAATTCAAAGTTAAAAGTTAACAAATTACGAGGGAAAAAATTGTTCACGATAAGGGGAATTTTTTCCCGCGAACAATTTTTTCACGTTATTCACACCTACCGTAAATAATTTTTCCATGGTAATTTGTTCCCTTTTCACATATTTGCGATAATGAAAAACTCCCATGAAAAAAAATTAATTCATAGGAGAATAAGAATTTTAGAAATTTTGTTTTTGTATTCGTTCATTATTTTTCTTCTCTAGGTCAGGGTATTATGCATTTGTGCTGATGTTTGTAACTCCTTAGTGTATACGTCCAAGACCAATCTTTATGTATACCGATCGACTCAGAATAACTTCCTGAATAACTTTCTTTCCAAAACAGGGTCTTATTATGATGGTGTTAAGATTTAATTTGGTCCAAACTTATTTTATTGCAATCAAAATCATCTCACCAAATTTTACTGGAATCGGTCCATATTTGACCATAGCTCCCATACAAATACTACTTCCAAAAATAGCTTTTAATGGCATAACTTCCTTATAAACTTAAATATCAATATCAATCATGACAAAATGTTGTGCTGGTGGGTCCAAAATTAACCATAAGCCCCATATAAGCCCCCTGCTTAAAATCAAATTAATAGCCTATTTCTAATGTGCGAAAGAATTCTTTCTTTCGTATAACTACATTGAAAACAAAAACAATTTTTTAGAATTTTTAGAATTTGTTTTTGTTTTCAATGTAGTTATTCGAACGAAAGAATTCTTTCGCACATCGGAAATAGGCTATAAGGCAAACAAATTTCATATAGGAGATAGGTATAGAAGATATCTACATAAATAATATTCGGCACAAAAAAACTTTTATATTAATCTTAAGCTCCCAAATAGTTGCCAGTTTGAAAAGCGTAAAATCATCCTTTTACAGTGGACCTGATGGTGTTCCAAGCTGTATTCTAACCAACTGCGCTAATGCTTTTGCCACACCCTTATCAATAATATTTAACTTATCAATTAGATATGGCTACTTTCCAACATTTTGGAAAGAATCTTATATAATTCCGCTATTTAAGGCTGGAAATAAATCAAATATAGCAAATTATAGAGGTATAGCCAAACTAAGTGCTATTCCTAAACTCTTTGAAAAGTGCATGACTGATAGCCTCTTTCATCAAGCATCGTCATTACTATCTCCTTTCCAACATGGCTTTAGAAAAGGACGCTCAGCAATGACAAATCTCCTACAACTCACCACTATTGTTAATAATGGATTTAATATTGGGCAACTAACGGACGTTATATACACAGACTTTAGTAAAGCTTTTGATAAAGTCAACCATATTCTTCTTCTTAGTAAACTTTCCTTAATGGGCTTCACTAATAACAGTCTTCGGTGGCTTGAGTCATATCTTATTTCTAGGAAACAAAGTGTTCGCTTTAATAATACAACATCAAGGAGCATCATCGTCAATTCTGGAGTACCGCAAGGTAGCCACCTTGGTCCAATCTTATTCTCACTTTTTATAAATGATCTGCCGAGTGCAATAAACAATTGTGATGTATTAATGTATGCCGACGATGTAAAAATCTTTTTAAGCTACAAAAAAACTTCTGAAATGCTCAACCTTCAACATGATTTGAATAATTTTTATAAGTGGTGTAACATCAACCTCATGAATCTTAATTTAACAAAATGCAAACATATGCGTTTTTGTAGAAAATGGAATTCTTTGGGTAACTATACTTTGGGTGACAGCCAACTTGAATTAGTTAAAGATATTTTGGATCTTGGTGTTTTACTTGACTCAAAATTAGACTTTATAAAACACATTACGACAATGATAAACAGAGCTCGTGGAGTACTTGCTTTTATAAAGCGTTGGGCTAAGGAGTTCACTGATCCCAAAATTACAAAGCAGTTATACATATCTTTGGTAAGACCAATCATCGAATATGGTTCTATTATCTGGGATCCTGATTATAATGTTCACATAAATCGAATAGAATCTGTCCAAAAACAATTTTTATTGTTCTGCTTAGGAAATTCAACTTGGAACCCTTCTGAATTTCTTCTATCCTATTTCGAAAGACTTGAACAAGTTAAACTACCTTCACTGGTAAGCCGAAGAAAAATGCTTAACATTACGTTCTTAGTTAATTTGCTTAATGGTAATGTTTGTTCTGAATTCCTGCTTAATAATGTTAATGTCAACGTTCCTCAACGATCAACTCGCAATTTCATACCATTGTATATTCAGACTTTCCGCACAAACTACGCTAATTCTGATCCTTTTCTGAGAATATGCAAGGATTTTAATAAAATGTATAATTTTATTGACTTTTCTTTGAATGTTAATGTCATTAAACGTAGTATTATTTTGTTTTTGAATACTTTACCTAATAGATAATATTATTTGTAATTAAATTCTAGTCTGTAAGGATTTACATATATCCATAGACTTAAATAAATAAATAAATAAATAAATAAATTACATAATTTTGTTCTGACGGTTCCATTCAGCTGTAAGTAAGATACGAGATTATTTCTTAACAATTTTGTTCTTAAATTTTAGAAGAAAAAATATTTTATGTAATTGAAAATTTTAATTTAAAAATTATTTTTGTTTCTCTATTAAGTTTTTAGTTATTCGACCTTTTTGATTATAATTTATAAATTAAATAATTTTTTCAAGCTCGAGGTCTGTTTTATTCTTTAAATTCTTTATTTTTCAATATTTCGACATCCTTTGGATGTCATCTTCAGGAACAACGAGTCACAAAAATACACAACAATTATTTTGTAGGTCTATTATTGCACTCAATATTACATCCAAGGGATGTCGAAATATTGAAAAATAAAGAATTTAAAGAATAAAACAGACCTCTAGCTTGAAAAAATTATTTAATATATACAGCCATGTCACAGAGTACAATTCCGTTCGGAAACGGAATTCATTCCGTATTTTGGTGCTTCAGAAAATTACGAAAAAACTTTGCGGAATGAAACCATTTTTGTTTTCATGAAAGGAATGGGAGTTTTCTGTATCTTAAGGGCCAAAAAACTATCAAAATATACTTTCTATCAATAAACAAATATGTTTTCTTTGATTCCGAACGGAAATAAACTCTGTGACATGGCTGATAAATTATTTTTGTTTTGCAAACAAAAATATGTAACAGGTAAATAATTCTTGCTAGTAAAAATTTTACTATCAGAAAATTTAAACACATTTGTTTGTCTCTCATAATTGTATGCTCTGTTTCACTCTCTTGTAGCAAGTTTTTCGGGTAAGGCTGGGTTTTTGTAATCTCAGTGGAACTAGGTTTAGTTAATCTGAAAACAGATTTGTGCTGCCATTACAAAATTTTGACGGAGCAGCTAAGTTTTACGTAAACTGTTTTTAAAATTGTCTTTAATGAAAAAAAATCTCATTTCGCTGGAAAAATCCGAGTTTTAAACTACGTTGAACTAATTCTATGAGTTAAATTTCAGTTGTGTATTTTTTTTTTTTTTTTTTTTTTTTTTTGAAGGAATAGAACTATGTATTAAAAAAAAGCTTTATAAAATACATAACTGAAATTTAACTCATAGAATAAATTCGAAAAAATAAAAAATGTAGAATATAATAAAGTAACTTGAAAAAGAAATAATTCCCAGATTCTACGTTGAACTAAGTTTAAACTTAATCCACATCTCAAAAGCCCGGCATAAGTAAACATTACTAGTAATAATTATTGAAAACAAGTGGTGGTTCACACTCTTCAAGTTTTAGCCATCAACTCTTGAGCTTTTAGAAGAGAGAGAAAAAGAGATGGCATTCTCTTTTCCGTCAAGACCAAGGCGAATTCATTTATCAGGTGTATTTTCTTACTAAGAGAGAGAAATGTTAAAAGTTGCTTGTGTTTTTGACATATCGATCAACGAAAGCAACAAAAAAATACATTGATGTGTTTTTGGTGTTGTTACTTGTTGTAGTATTGACACCACCGTATACATGAATTCTCCTTGGTCAAGCCTTGACGGCTAAAACTTGAAGAGTGTGAAATTTTGAGGGAATAGGACCATTGCAAAAAAGCCTTATAAATTTAAATTGGATTCATTGAACACATTAAAAAATAAAAGTTGTTCATACAATTTTTTTCTCTAAGGCCAAGAACAGACGGTGAAACGCAACTGCAAAGAATTCCTTTTGCAATTATTAGTTTGAAACCAGTTTCAATCGTTTTTCACACACTCCGCAACTTAAGTTGCACCAAAATGTGATCAAATTATAACAATCATTTCGGTTTTCTTTGAAAACTGATGAAACGTAAACACGAGTTTCCACCATGCCGGTTTCAATGCAACTGATTTCCAATGCGTTTCATAAGCTCAAATGAAACTCAAACATAACAAGAAGTTGTACAGGCATGTGTTTCCGTTTCATTGGCTTTGGCGTATTTTTCGGTACAATGTATAGATGTATCGACATAGTTCTTCATCTTCTTCTTCATCACTTGAACTAGGCATTTTGTAGATGTCTGTTCTCAAAGAACCCCGAAATTATTGCGATCATCACATTGTGATATAATTTAGGTTCCGGGATGTGTAGAAAATGATTGCAAATGGTTTCAAGCCAATAATTTCAAAATGGTTTCGTTACAGTTTCGTGTCACCATCTGTTCTGGGCCTAAAATATCTGGTTACTTTTGGTTTGAAATATTATTAATTTTTTCTATATTATTTTATTTGTTATTTTTCCGATTTTGCTTAAATCTTGTTTTCCGAAGCTTAAGATATTGACACCCATATTTTAAAACTAAGAATATTTTCTTAGTGATTTTTGTGTGATGTTTGTGTTACTTTTGTATTTAATTTTTTTTATTATTATTTAGAAAATTTTTTTAATTTTTTTTTTTTATCAGTAAACAATTTTATTCGTTTTTTTAATATTTAAGCATTAAACTCTGAATTTAATTTGTTCTTTAATTGTAGTAACTTCTTTCGACAAGTTATTTTAATAATTTATTTTAGAAATTATTCTATTTTTTCTTATCCAACTAATTATAATCAATTCTGGCATCAATACTACCTCCTAAGATAGTCTGGCCACCTTTAATTAATTAATTAATCTCTTCCTCTTTTTTGTATTGTCATTAAGACTGAAAGAACGTCAAATAAGAAGGAAATTCCCGCACGAAAATTAATTTGTTTTTTCTTAAAAAAATCATTAATTTTCTTTAAGTTTTGAACCAAAAATGTTTAATTTTTAAAATAAAACATTAACAACAAGGTAAGCTAAACCTTGGATAACAAAAGAAACAAATAAAATTGCCAAAAGTCAACATAATCCCTTAAGAAACATAAGGTAGTAGACTCATAGCTTATCTACTGTGGCTAGAAGTAAAGACGGCAATAAATTGTATGTATAAACACCACGTAGGCAAATAATAAGTTTTTATTTTTATTAAATCTTAATTACAGACATTGAATAAAAATGTTACCGCTTACACATCGAGACCGCAGTAATTGTATGTACCGCATTAAAGATAACTTAAATAGTTGGAGAAGATTAATATTTTCGGATAAGAACTCAAGAAACTTGTTCTTATTTCTCTTATTGAATTTAAGTTTTGCTTTTGTGGAACTTTTTTATGGAATATGGACCAACAGTTTGGGTTAGTACATTTTTACATGTGGGTAATAATATTGATAACATAAACAATATTATAATATAATAAAAAAAGACATTAAATATGTTATAAGACTTGTAAAACCCTTTTGCAGTAATTGTTTTTGTTTTGTTTCCCATTTTTAGGTCTTATATCAGACTCGTTTCACATGTTCTTTGATTGTACGGGTCTCTTGGCTGGCTTAGCTGCTTCAGTTATTACAAAATGGAAAGCTAATGAACGCTTTTCGTACGGTTATGTGAGAGCAGAGGTATTGGCGGGCTTTGTTAATAGTCTGTTCTTAATATTTGTGGCATTTTTTATATTGTCGGAAGGTGTTGAACGCTTAATAGAACCACCAGAGGTGAAACATGAGAGACTTTTTGTTGTTTCTGTTTTGGGATTGCTAGTGAACCTTGTTGGCATATACGCCTTTAATCATGGCGGACATGGCCACTCACACGGTGGTGGTGGTCATGGCCATTCGCACGGCGGAGGACATGGTAATTCACATGTTGGCAGTAGCCACTCACATTCCAACAACCATTTGGATTCAAATAGCCATCAGGCTATATTGCTAGATGATGGTAAGTAAAGAAATAAAACTGTTAGGAAAAACAAGTCAAAAATTTTTATGATTTGTTTAAAGCTTAGTCAATTTTGTTTTAATATTTAGGAAATCTTAATTATTGAAAATGTATGCGATTCAAATAAATTTTTCGGAGTGGTATTTTGTGCGAACTATAAGAAATTATACAATGATATACACATACATACTAACTTACTTGTACTACATTGAAGTTTGTACTTTTGGGGCGGGTTTGCTTCGAAATAGTGTGAATGACTTAAATACGGCCAAAATTACATTTGATATATATATATTTAGATAAATCTTTATATGTGCTTATGCCTTGGCCCCTCCTTAGACGTTGTTATTAATTTCGTATTTCGCGATATTGCTTTGTGAAGTTTTCGCGAAAACGAGATATTCGTTCGTTTTCTGCTGCGATTTCCTCTTGCGCTTCTCTGCTGCTTATGCATGACAACGCCAATTATTTTCAAAATAACGGACACCAAATTTGAATACTCACGCTATTGGAGTGTCCTGATATTGAATATTTTTTTTATAGGATCTAACCGTTTTATCCCTTAAGTTTGCTGCCTATATCCTTCAAGAGAGTGAAAAAAATAAGTTGACTTTTCAAAACACATTCATATAAATAAAACATATATAAGCCAATAAATTTTATTTTTTCAAAACACGCCCCATCTATTGGAAAACAGCACAAAAAATGCTTCGCGGTCCAAAGAAGATATGTGCCAAGTTTTTTTTATCCTCGTTTATATATATATATAGAAAAAATATATTGTGCTTATAAGGCTTTAAAGAAATGCTACTTCGAAATTTTCGTTCACAGGGTTGGTTAGAGATTTGCCACACAGAACCAAAATGTTTTTTCTAGAAAAAATGATAAATAATATTTGGCCTAAATTTAATTTTAAACTGCACGATAAATTTTTTTATGTAAAATAACGTGGTTCGCGACATACATATGTTTTCTATTGAAACTTAAATTCGCTTAAACTTTTTGCACAAACTATGAAGAGTTATTAAGATTTACCTAAAATAATACAAACTATTTTATGCCCCATATGCCATTAATTACACTAATATCGTATCGTCGGGTGGTTATTGGTTTGCCGCACCGAATAAAAAAGTCTTGATATGCAATCTTTGAATAGAACATGCAGCATTACATAGCCCAAAAAATCATGAATGATGTAAAACTATGTTTAGAGCACTAAAATAATCGATATGAGGCAATGTTAGGACTCGATATCTCTTAATATATTCGAGTTAAGCAAAAATGGAAAAAAGATTTAAAAAGAGGACACATTTATTGTGTAGTATTTATTAATATTAATAACGACGCTTCGAGACGTGCTCTCAATATTATTAATGATTGGAAAACTTTTTTCATATTTTCTTCTAATGAGAATCTTTTTTGATATCCTTCACCACAACTAGTGGTGAATGAGGGTATACTAAGTTTGTCATTCCGTGTGAAACTTTTTTGTTATACATCTAAGACCCCATAAAGTATATATATTCTGGCACCTTGAGTAATTCTAAGTCTACTTAGCAATGTCCGTCTGTTGAAAACACGCTCAGTTTCGAAAGACGCAAAAGAAAAGAACAAACTTGGTGTGAAATTGCTTGTAGTTACCCTAAGCAAGAAGGATCAGAGCTATGAATTAAAATGTGGAACCACCACCCTAAAAAATTGATAATTTTGATACAAAAATATATAGAGATTAATATATTGTGCTTAAAGGATATAAAGAAATGCTATTTCGACATTTCCGTTCACAGGGTTGGTTAGAGATGTGGTGGAATAATGCACGTAATGATATAAAATTTTGCACACATTCGTTTTATATGACTGAAAATCTTAGCGTTATATTTCATGAAGTTCGGTCCATAATTTACCCAGGGTCCCATATAAACTCTGCTCCCGGAAAACCGTTTAGTACGCCTAAACCGTAATAAATAATGCTATCAAAATTAATTTTTGTATGTAACATATAAGAATAGAATTCACACTGTTGAATTTCGTGAAGAGCGGTCCATAATCAACTATAGGCCCCATATAAACTCTACTCCTTGAAAACAGTTGTAGTGATCTTAGGGTGAGTGTGGTGTTTAAGGAAGGAGTTAATTAACGCCACTGGCATAAATGTTTAAAAGGGCAGATTTATATGCCCAAAGCTTTAAGCTGGCAGATTTATATGCCAAGAATAAAGAAAGGAAAGTGCCGAGTTTTAAGGCAATGTTTTCAATGATCCTTTATTGAAATTAATTTCTCTTTTTATACAAAAATAACGGTATCTTAAAACTACATTTAATACTAAAATGGTTGTTGCATGCAAACTACACTTCCATTACATTTCCAATATTCAATAATACATTAGGGTAGTGTAGATTTGCATGAGTAAAAAAATATATATATAAAAATAAAGTAAATAATTACATTGTTTATTCATTAAAAATAAAAGAAATTATATTACACTACACAGTTTAGTACGCCTAAAACCGTAATAAATAATACAATTGTAACAAAATTTGGTACAACACAGTTTCATAAAACTAGAAATCACACTGTTAAATTTCGTGAAGAATACTTAATAATTTGCTATATACCCCTAAACCGTAATAAATAAAGCTTACATAATAAAATTTTGGGATGATTGGTCCATAATTTACCATAGGTACAATACTAATAATAGGTCCAAAATTATAATTTTTTTAAATAGCTCATTGAGTCAAATGTATATTTGCAAAACTTGTTCATTCTAAAAAAAATTCATAATAAGGAGATCAATGCACTAAATTTCGAAAGAAAAATCTACAAAAAAAAACCATAAAGACGTTCAACTGTATTTAAACCATAAATAGTACAAAAACAATAGGATCCTATTTATAAAATAGTTTTTAATTAAATTTACAAAAAAATGCCAAAAAAAAAAGGGTGAGTGTGTCACAGTGCCAGGCAGTACCCAAAAGTGTCAAAAATGGTACGATAGGTCCACAATTAATTTATAAAAATCAATGTTTGCGTGTTTGTATGTTATACGCGGCCAAACCGCTTATCCGATCACGATAAAATTTGGTCCACTGTTTTTGTGCACCTCTGAAGGTTATAGGGTATGTCTTTTTTTTAAATATTATGTGGGTGGGGCTCCTTTCATACAAAGACAATTAAAATTTTTGTATAGCTGGAAAACAACAAAATGTTTCCAAATTTAATACACATGGATGTGATTGGGCGTGGTACAATAGAGAATTCTGTATATCCTGAGAACGGCAATAGCAAAAGTTTTCCAATTTGGTAAACATACCTGGGTTATAAATCTGGGCTGTGGAGTCGGAGTTGAGGTTTGTGTACCGGAGCCGGAGTTGAGGTTTTTTTACCGGAGTCGGAGTCGTAGTACCCACAAAAATCGCGACTCCAAAATTTTTCGGCAAAAAAATTTACAAAAACTTTCTAATATTTTCCAAAATAAAAATTCTTCGAAATTGGCGATGCAATATTTCAAATGTTGATTTGAAATTTTCTTGCAAAATTTAACCATTTAAAAGGTACTGCATTAAAAACAAGTTAGAGTGCTATATTCGGCTGTGCCGAATCTTTGATACTCTCCACCGACAGTTAGAATATACGAGAGCTATAAATTATTGATTTATCTTTATAAAAACGGACGTCTGTATAAAAATTCGTTCCGGTTTAAAACAATTGAACGACAATAAGACGGTGTTATGCTTTAATTTCTAGCAATTTGAACTTTCTTGAATAAAATATCATGTTCGTAACAGTTTATGCCGAACTAAAATTATTTTTAGGAGGGGAATTTATATTAGACCCATGGTAAATAATGAACTAATAATCACGAAATACTGTAGAGTGATTTCTGTTATTGCAAATCGAAATGGAACAAATTTCAATACAGTAGTGAAATTTATTTTAGCATTTAAAGTGTTTTTCAGAAGGCTGCTTAATATGGGATCTAAGGTAAATATGGATCGATAATCAGAAAATTGCATGATAGTATTTCTGGTCATATGAACCAAAATTGTTCTAAATTTTACCACAATATCTATATCTGCTACGGTTTTAGACGTATTTAAATAATTTCCCAGAGTGTGCATAATATTGGACATTATATGGTAAATTATTGACCTAGCTTTAGGAAATTTTATAGTGTGATTGTTAGTTCTATAAATCATTGACATACCGAACTGTATAACAATAGCATTATTTATTACGTTTTGTATGCGGGCTAGGGTAATTATAGAACGATCTTCACCGAAATTCTTAAGTGTGATGTCTACCCTTATAAAACTGTGACGTACCAAATTTTATTATGATAGCATTATTTGTTACGGTTTTAGACGTACTAAACTAATTTCCGGCTTTTTATGGGGCCTATGGTAAATTATGGACCGATCTTTACTAAATTTGACACTGCGATTTGTAGTCCCCTAAAACTATGATGTAGCACATTTTAATATGATAGCAATATTTATTACGGTTTTAGACGTACAGTATGATTTCTAGTCATATAGAACGAGTTTGTGCAAAATCTTATATCATGCCGTGCATTATGCCACCTTTTCTGTTAGTTTTTGTTATAAAATTGTAAAAAATTAGGGTGGTGATTCTACATTTTGATTCATAACTCTGATCCTACTGATCGGATTTTGCTGGATTTCAATCCCAAATAGCTTAGGATAAATAGAAGCAATTTGACACGTACATTGTTCTTATCTTTTGAGTTTTTCGAAAGTGAGCGTGTTTTCAACAGACGGACACACAGACTCAAGAAACCAGAATAAATATATTTTATGGTGTCTAAGATGCATAATAGAAAAGTTTCACACGGAATGACAAACTTAGTATACCCTCATTCACCACTAGTTGTGGAGGGTATAAAATGAGTTTGAAGTCAAATAAGGACCAGTCTCATATACATTTAGCATCAAGGTTAGAGAAGGAGTTGGAGTCGGAGTCGCACTTAAAAAATTTCAGCGTTTAGAGTCGGAGTTAGTATTTTTTTCTGACGACTCCACAGCCCTGTTATAAAAACACAACATCTGTAAAAAATGGGTGGGAGTGGATAAGTGGGCGTTATATTAAAGTTTCCAAATTTGGTTCAATTAACGATATCAAACGACATCTGTATTAAAGCATTTTACTAATTTTATCCCATATTGAACCAATTCCGTTTTATTAGTTAAGTACAATAATAAACTCAACAATAGATTTATGTTTCTTCTCACATCTTTTATTTCAGGGCACGGTCATTCCCACGCTCATGGCGGTCACTCGCATGGCGAGGACGTTGGCGGCGGTAATTCTCAAATCATGCGTGGTGTCTTCCTTCACATTTTAGCCGATACTTTGGGCTCCGTTGGTGTTATTGTTTCTGCTGTTTTAATGCATTTATTCGGCTGGATGATAGCCGATCCCATTTGTTCCATTTTCATCTCCGTGCTAATTGTTCTTTCTGTCTTGAGCCTTATAAAAGAATCGATTTTTGTATTAATGCAAAGACAACCTGTTAGTTTAGACCGTTTACTACCTCAGTGTTATCAAAAAGTCACCGGCTTGGCTGGTGTTTATGCCGTACAAGAGCCTCACTTTTGGACGTTATGTTCTGATTTGTTTGTGGGTGCTATTAAGCTAGAAGTATCCCGTAATATTGATCCCAAATATGTTGTCTCACATACACGTATGATTTTCGAATCGATAGGCGTTAAACAAATCTATATACAATTAGATTATGTGTGATAATTTTTTAATATTTTTATGTGTAAACTATATTTAAAATAGAATATTTAAAAAAGCCTGTTTTTGCAAATAATTTGTCTCAAGATTTAAGATTTAAAAAGTTTTATGCATCTTTAATTACTATTTCTAACATAAAAAAGGTATTTTGTTCTGTACCGCTTACAAAACTGTTAGACATTTACTTTTTTTTTAATCTATTCATTTTGAAATTAAGAACTAAGTTCTTTTTTTATATTTATGTTGATTTTAATTTTATTAGTATTAGACTGTTCAATTTAGCGGCTACTTAATACCAACACACATAAAATAGTAATTAAATGTCCAGTAGTTATATAAACGAACAGTTATTATATTTCTTAGTTTTATATGGTTATTTAATCATTCCAACACCATATTTTCTCTTGTTAACAAAACATTAAACAAAAATGTTATTTCATAAATTTACTGTTTTCTGTATAATTTAGAACAAAATTGAACTATCTGAAATGAAATATCAATTCAAAGAAGGACTGTTTTAAGTATATGAACAAAACAAATTTTAGAATTAAAACAAAACCCAAGTGCAGCGACAGTTGTCTAAATATATGGTTACGTTCGTAAATGCATCACTGCGTTGCATCAGTGATTTAAAATGTTTATATATGTATCTATCAGTGAAGTAGATGCGGTCTAAAAAATTGTCAAATACTTCACAAAAATAATAGCCATACAAAAAAAAAAATTTAAAATAATTTTTTATCGGCATTTAAAAAAAGTTTGCTTTTCTGATGCAGCGCAGTAATGCATTTACGGACGTAACCTATACTAAAAGAAATACAAGGCGAATTCATTACAGGTGATCCTAAAAGCCCTGCTGATAACTCTTTTTCTTTAGCTTTATAATTGTTGGATGTCAAAATTTTGTTTATTATCTTTGTTTCTCTTTTGATTTGTTTCGGTTTTTGACATTGCACAATGATTTTACAAAAACAAGTTGCTTGTGGTTTTTGTACGAGTTGAACTTGTTGTACTACCGAGATTACCTGAAATGAATTCGCCTTGGAGAAATAGTTCAAAAAGAAACAAATTTGAATTGTAAATAAATAATAAATTTTTTAATTAAAAAAAAATTAAAGGTAGTTTTTGTATACTTTTTTATATACATTAGCAAAAACTTTTTAGTTTTTAAAAATATAAAATTCGTAATACTAGTAATTCAAAAAAATTCAATAAGAATTAAAAATAATATGTATTTTATTTGACTTTTTTTCTTTTAATGTTTATTTTAAATTTGCATATACATATATATTGTTATGCATATACATATATTGTTAAATTTGTTAAAAAAATCCAAATTTTTAATATCTTATTCAGGTTAAAGTTCATTAAATTATTTTTATGAAGAAAGAAATTTTTACAACATGAAATGAATTAAAATTTATTTATAATTTTTCCATTCTTGACTGAGCCGGGAATCGAACCCAGGTTTTCACGGACTGGTTGCCCTGACATGTTTCAATTGTAACCACACAATCTTCTCAAAGGGGTTTGCCGTCTTGACACTCACCGCCATCGAAGGCGGCTGCCAGTCAATAGCGAAACATCAATATTTAAACCAAATTGGTAGATCGAAATTTGTTTTTGAATGATTATCTATTTTAATTAATATATTTGTTAAAAAATTTAAAATTTTGTCTAATAATCAAAAAAAAACCCAGAAAACCAGCTTACAAAGGAGTGCCGAAATATTGGATTAAATAAAGTTAACATTTTATAAAAATTAAAAAAAAAGATTTCAAGCTCGAAAATTTAACTATTGTAAATTTTGAATCTTTTTTATACGATTTTTTTGTTTTGATTTTAAATTTAAAACAAATGAATTATATACTTAAAAATGTTACTGCCTGTTCAACGATTTCGAACGTTAACGTTCGTATAGAAAATTTTATTTAAAACAAAAACAAAATTTTAAAATTTGTTACATTAAAAAGTATTTGTACATTTTATGTAATATTACTAAAAATAAAAAAATTCGAATTTTTCTTCGAAAGTTTAAGCGATACATCCAACTTGTTGCTCTAAATATATATACAAATATATTTAAATGGAAGAAAACAATTGTTTTCTTTTCTCTCATGCCGCTTAATCTTGATTTTTTTGATTCGATAAAATCAATCCCATCTGGGTACAATGCTTTTATAAAATTCTTTACATTACACAGTTTGAGGTGGAGTGACGAAGAAAAAACTATTTTGTGGTCTTCATATTTAATTGACTGCATTATTTTTTTTTTTTTTCATTGATGCTTATATATTCTAAGCGCTATGAAGCACACTATTGATGGTGTCCAACTCTTATCACATATAACACTAAAAAGAAAAATATGTTTCAAACAAGTTAATTGTTTCAATAGTGATTTTGCGGCGACTTGGTATAATTGTATATTTCCCACACACATATCAAAAGTCTTATATGTATATTTTAATATAACTGAAGCCATGTTCTGTAACTTTGGTGAGAACTTTTCGCATCTAAAACATGTGAAACAAAATATTACATCGTTTCTCGAAAAGTGAGAAAAATGTGTGTCTGAAATAAAGGGCTGCATGAACAACTTCACTCATGAACATACTGAAATGTTTATTCAATGAAGTTCGTATTCAAACAAACTTAAGACCACTGAACAAACTGTTGTTTTATTCATGCTACTAGCAATTACTTCAAGTTTAATTCGCCTTGAAACACATTTTGTTTCATATGGCAAACACAAAGACTGTTCAATGAAACGACTTTTGTTTTACAGTTTTTACACTTTCTCATTTTTTTATATAAATACTCAATAGCAATGTTGCCACTTAGTAAATTTATGTAATTTTTTCTTTTTTGTTACCTTTACAATAATATAATTTGTAAAGCATTTTTTAAACTAACCATACACATTTATTTTATATCTATTACTTTTTTTGAGTTATTAAAAATAAATGGCGAAAAAAAAAATTTACATGCAAAATGCGTCAATTTTTTTGTTTTCAAAATGCAATAAAAAAATTTAAGAACCAAAAAGTTTAAACTTTTAAGATTTTTCTAAAAGCCACATTCCTAAGGAATAAAAGTTAGTATAAATCGCAAAACTCAATTAACAAATGCAAATTTTAGCGCTTCTGTGCCGCTCTAAACGTTAACTCTAAGTTAACTTTTCAGATCATATTAGTAAAAGTACTGATTTGTACAAACGATAACAAATTATATTAAATTTTAAGCTGAAAGTTGAGAGTTTAAACAAAATTGAGAAATACATTAAAGAAAAACTATCGGCGTTGTATATTTGTATAACTGAAGTTGCCATCTCAAAAATAAAAACGAAACGTCACAAAATTTTCGAGGCTTTGAAGAATACATAGGAAAAAGCATACAGGGAAACATTACATAGACCAAAATATGCCGTACTTAAAGCAAGTTTGTACAAATTTTTCTTGAAGCAATCACTGTTCTAATTTCAATTTCAATAGCTAAGCGCGAGTTCGTGTAACTGGAACCTGAAAAGACAATAATGTCAGTAATGGATGGCTGGCAAATGTTTAGAAAATACCCAGAATTCACTATCTGGAAATTTTTGAAGAACTAATTTTCTGACAAACGTCATATGTAGCACCTAACACATAATACATGACTGATTGTATAATTATTAATTATAAATTGTAGCCGGTACAAATTAGATCTAAGTTTCTTTTTTGTACAGATGAAAACTAAGTCATTGAAAAAAATATAGGTACATATCCCTACAAGAAATGCATAACCAAAACCAAAAAAAAAAAAACAATTTACTAATACACTTGCAACAATTTTACATTCGTTGCTCCACTCTAACACATATGTTAGAGTGGAACAAGTAACACAACCTAAATAATGCCAATTTTTAAATATAATTTTTTCACACGCGTGGCCTGTCGACTCTTGTAAAAAAATGTAATTGCTTAAATGTTAGTTCTGTGGTTTAAATTAAATATTACAAACGTTATTTGCCAAGTTTAAAAATAAATTTGCTTATCTTCTTTGCAACAACGTTGCTTATTAAAGTAAAGGAGGGCATACTGATGGCGGCTCCAGAAAACGTGGTGGTAAATTTTCTGGAAACAACAGGTCATGTACGAAACAGTCGTGTTAAAAGAAGTGGTCTTCAAACAGGTAGCGGTTAAAGATTTGGTGGTGATAATTAAGGACCAAATTATACCAAATATTTAAAATCCTGTTGACTTTTCAAGTATGTATGCATGTATTTATTCGGCTTTTTAGTCACAAATTGTTAACAAAATAATATTTCTTTATATGATCTACGAGAAATTTATTGGTAATGATGATTTCAATTACTTTAATGTTGAAAATAAGGTGTCACCTATTAAAATTATAGGAGGACGTAGTGTTGTACGTTTGTCGGCGAAGAAAAAATAAATTCAACGAGCCAGCGTCACCTTTGGGTGAACAAAATATTAAAGCAACACCCCGATCACGAGTGTCAGTAGCTAAAAGAAACCTTAACTTGAGCTTGCACAACAGTGAAGCTGATAATTACACGGATTTAGATTGTCTCAATTATTTAATTGTTAAAGGAACGCCGGATTGATATGAAAATTAAACTTAGATAATCCGAAAGGTAACAATAAGAAAAGAAACATTTGATTTTATAGGTACATATTGCTTAATATGATTGCTTAATATCCTTAATTATAGGGCGTCGGTCAGCTTCACTGGATGAAGATCCTCTAGCGATACAGCAGCAAGAACAAAATATTTTACACAAAAACATAGTTCATAGCCCATCAGTTTATCAAACTCCAACAAAAAAAACTGAAAGAATCATCCGAAGGTACCCCTTTGAATTGAAGGAAAAGTATATTAAAGTCAGCAACCACAAAACTGGGTAAGCAAAAAGGAGTTATTAATTTACAATATAATGGGTATTTATAATTAAAAAAAAGCGGATGAAGGCACTCGCAAAAGAAGCATTCAATTATCAAGTGCTGTGGAAAAACGCATATTTAAAGACGATGACATCATAAGCACACCTAAACGTTCTCAGGTAGCGGTCATTCGGTTAGTTGCTTTGGCCGGGATACTCGTTAAAGATTTGGTGGTGATAATAAAGGACCAAATTATACCAAATATTTAAAATCCTGATGACTTTTCAAGTATGTATGCATGTATGTATTCGGCTTTTTAGTCACAAATTGTTAACAAAATAATATTTCTTTACAGACCCATGGAAGAAAGGAACGTTATAGAGCAGCCACAGAAGTGACGTTACGTGGTCCCACACCCACAACTATTATAAACTTTAATGAAGCCTGCTGATTATATTTTATTAATAAAAACTTTTTTAAAACTAAAATAAAAAAAAAACATTATTTTATAAAGGTTAGTACTAACCAATTTTTACGCTATTAATAACTAGTTAGTGCTAACCTCTATTTACGTTATGACTAACTAGTTACTGTTAACCATTATTTCCGCGATTACTAACTAATATATAGCATAGTAGTAAGCAGTACAGATATGTTCCGTAGTCGAGTGGAATTAATTAGTTAGAAAGAGAGGCAAAATCACATGTACACAAGAGTTTCGGTTAGTTTTTTCATTTTACTCTTAATAAGCTAATAGAAACTTTATCCAATATAGTGGTCAAAACTACCGGTCATTTTACTAGTAAAATGACCGGTAGTCTTCTTGCAGGGATGTTTATTATTGTTTTTTTTTTACAATTTAGAAAAGTTAATAAATAAGACGAAAAAGTTAACAACCCTTAGGTCATTTCAGTTTACTTTTTCGCGATTCTACTGTTTATTAGGATTTTTTTATTCAACCTGCCATGAAGATGATATTCTTTATGAGTTCCAAAAACAATAAAATTAAAATATTTAAAATGTTTTTTAATAAATTCATTTGTTTTTACGTTAAAAAATTTATCATAAATAAGTATTTATATTTTTGTAGGCTTAAATTAAGTTTGTGTGCGAGTCTGCAATTATGCATGTTGTTAAATTTATAAAAATTAAAAATGATAGTGGCACCACTGAAATGTAAATACATAACAGTGATGCATTTTGAGTTTTTAATTTTTGGGCCAGAATTACGATTTAAAAGGGCCAAAATACCTTTGACAGGGCCAAAAATTTTTCCCAGAAATATCCTGCTTATATTGTGGCCAAATAGAATCAGAGATGCTGACTTGTGGTAAAAAACAAATCAAAACTAGTGAAATAAAATAAAACGTCGAAAATGGCGATGGATTGTCCATATATTAGAAGAACCATCAAATATATTGCTCAATTTTGCGATTACTTGGAACCCTATAGGTAGAGGACGCTCCGTCGCGCCCTTGAAGAAAATCTGTAGGAGAGCTATTGATGAGGAGCAGCGTCCTGCAAATCACAATAAAGCGAATAAAATATTGAAATACAGTTGCACGGTTGAGGTCCTATGGTCGAATAGGAGAAATGAACGACTGATGATAATGGACTGTCTACTACAGTGATTTTTGGTATTAACTTGATATACATACATACATACTTACAAAAAAGAATTTTTATTTAAAACAAGATAGGTTTGCCAATAAAATTTTTTTAATAAACAAAACAATGTTGTAAATAAAATTCATGTTTGAAACAGTGAAAAAATTACATTGGGAAATGTACTGAACGGTTAATAGTAGTTAGTTGAATTTTGAGCTGAAAGGGCCAAAATAGTTTAGAAAGTACCACAGGGCCATCAAACATTCAAGAGTGCCACAAATGGCCCAATTGTGCCACATTTTGCATCACTGATACATAATAAAAAACACAGCTGTTTATATTTTTTCAATTGTAGCTGTCGTCTTCAAAATAATTCAGTAGCTGATTACGCGACTACAATTGCAGCCTGCATCATTTGTAGTCGTGCCTTCGTGTTGCCTGCTGTCTCGAATGTGTTTAAGGCAGAGCCCGGCAACACATACATGCAGACTTTTTGTTTTTTGTGAGAGAATAATAACTCTCCCTCTCAGAAGCACTTAAAGAAATTTTTGTGTTATTTTGTTATTGTTAAAATCAATCTGGCTGTTAATGTAAAAACTCAAAACATAAGCGTATGTTTTATATAAAACTAGCTTAACCCGGTGCGCTTCGCTACCCCTGCACCTACCCCATTTATTTTTGTTTTAAAATTTGTCCTGTAAAGGTTGATAGCTCTTGTGTTCAGATATATGGTATTTATATGTCTTCTATGAGGGGTACTGCTCCTACTCTGTCTACCCCGCACATTTTTATATTGAAATTTATAGTTTACTATAATAGTAGCTTTAACCACGTTTGAAGACTCTCCCCTTAATAGTTCTTCAGTTGAGCGATATTTAATGTATGCATCCTATGGGAGGTATTTCCCCCCTGCGCCTACCCGCTTTATTTTTATTTTCAAAAGTGTAGTATACCATAAGAGTGACTTTTAGAAAGTTTGAACATTCTCACTATTACAGTTCTTAAGATATGCGATGTTAAACATTGGCGTCCTATGGGGTATTCCTATACCCCCGCTGCTATTTTATTTCAATTCCGGGGCTCAGAAGATCCTACTACAAAAAGTTCAACAAAATGCGTGCAGCGGCTCTTAAGATATGCGATAATTAATATTGGCATCCTATGGGGGGTACCAATTCCCCTGCCCCTATCGAAAAAATAAGTAGCCTATTTTATTTTTAGGGCTCACGTGATGTTACTGTAAAAATTTCAGGAAAATCGTGCGATAATTAACATTGGCATCCTATGGGGGGTACCAATTCCCCTGCCCCTATCGAAAAAATAAGTAGCCTATTTTATTTTTAGGGCTCACGTGATGTTACTGTAAAAATTTCAGGAAAATCGGTTCAGTAGTTTCGGAGTCTATAAAGCGACAAACAAACAAACAAACATACATAATCCATTTTTATATATATAGATAGAAAACAAAAAAATCATTAAAATTAAATAAATCATATTCTTCAAGAAAAATAAAAAAAAAAACTATAATTTCATAAAAACGTGTTAATATATTAAAACAAAAATAAATTCAGAAATTAATTACTTTCATAAAACTTAAACGATTCTTCAGGAAAAAATTAATGGAAAACAACCATTAAATTTAATTTATTTTGTTAAAAACTAATTTTCATTATTTGTAATAACATTTTCAAAAACTTCATCTATATCGATTTCATATGGGCAACATTTAATGCGAAGAAGATCCCCTAAATGTTCATCTGTTAAACTATTTCTAAGTTTAGTTTTAATTAGCTTTCAAATTGAAAACGAGGACTCGCATATATATGTTGACCCGAACATAGAGAATAATTTAAAAATTTAATTTTTAGTTGTTAAGTATATCTCTTCGTTTAAATTTTTCCAGAATTCCACCCCAGCCGTCAACGGTATATTTAAATCCGAACGCATTTTCAAAAGTTCTTCTCTGATGTCATTACCCTGTTTATTGACATCACATCTTAAAGGATTGCTATGCAGTTCTAATAAACACTCAATTTTAGAAAAATCCGAAAAACGATTGTTACAATTATCTAATATGCCTTGAAGTAAACTAATATATTCGTCAAGTCTATAATTATTAGAAAATTCATCATTTATTTCATTCGTTCTTTTAAAATAAATTAAATTTTTATTTTTAAGATTTGTAATCAGAGTTTGAACTTTGTTTTACAGAGAAATATAAAGAAAATACAGTTTTATTTCTTCCTTGCAATTGAAGATTTAACTGATTAATTAATTCGGTAATATCTGTTAAAAACGCAAAATCTAATACAAACATGTTATCTCTTAAATATCTTAGTAATTCATTCGATGGATTATTTTCAAAAAATAGCATCACCTCTTTCCGAAGACTGAATAACCTTTCCAAGCAACATCCTTTACTGAGCCATCTCACTTCTGTAAACATTAATACGTCGCCATATTCAGTATTCATTTCATCCAAAAACGCTTTAAATTTTCTGTGGTTCAAAGCATTGTGGCCACCACGTATTTTATTTATTGTTTTTGTTACAATTTGCATTGTATGCATCATATTCACGCTTTTTGTAAATAATGCCTGTTGATGGATTATACAATGGAAAATATAAATGTTAAAGTCGTTTCTTAAAGACCCTCGTTTTTCCCAACCATGACTTTTGCACCATCGGTGCATATATAACAAAATTTGCTTTTATCGGCAAAAGAAAAAATTTCGTCACATATGTATTTCCCTAAAAAGAGTTTCTCCCTTTACATTACCATGTAATGCAACCAACGTTAACATTTCCTCATGCACTTCAAAGTTATTATTGCAAGTTTTTACGCATATTATTAACTGCGCTATGTCGTTAATGTCAGTGCATTCATCTAAACAAATAGAAATATATTTGCAATTAAGAATTTTTTTTTTTTATATTTGTGTAGATAAATGCACTGATATCTTCTGTTCGTCGCGTTATGGTCCGAGGTGAAAAGGGACTAGAACTAATTAAATTTCGAATTTGTTCAGTATTTTCTCCAAAGCATTTTAATACATCGTTGCACAATTCTTTGAAAAATTGCCCATCTTCGAAAGGACGGCAATGTTTTGCCAGACCTGCAGCAACGACATATGATGCTTTTCTTTTGCATCGCTCATGGACATTTTCAACTTTTGAGTTCTCAAAATCAAGAATCATTTTTTCGTAAAAAGGTTTTTTTAATTTTAAAATTAGGCATTTTCTTTCGTCATGAGAAATATTTTTATATTCATTATGACATGAATTAAAATGTTTTTCTAAATTAAATTTTTCTGTTCGTGATAACGTACAATTACATATCAAGCATTCGGGCTTGCCAAAAAAATTTTCGGCAAACAAGAATTCAAATTCCCATTCTGTCTTGAACATTTCTCGCAGCAAGAGCACGGTGTAGTACTTTTTCTGGGCTCTGGTATACACAATTGTGCATAGAAATGGGTTTCCCTGGTCTATTTATTCAAAAATAAAATAAATTATAACGTGAAAAAGTTATTTTAGTGAAAAGTTAGGGTATTCATAGTGGTAAGTAAAATAGAAACGGTATTCACGTTGTTGGGTTACTCATACTTCAAACATCTGTGCATACATTTTAATTCTGGCTAATGGTATATCATAACTTTCTACAAAATACCAAATGCGCACCTGAGTTTGCCTGCAAAAATTTATAAAGTCATTATAACAGGTCAAAGTTACGTTAAATAAATACCATAAATTAGTAAGGTTAACTCTTTGGACTCGGTCATATAATTGTAGCATAAAAAAGTAAGCAATAAAAATAGTGCTAAACAATAAAGTTTCATTAATACATCAATAAAACACATCTTCTTACACAAAAATTTTACCTGCTGACACATTTGCTTTTATGTGTATAGGTTTACACATAAATTGTAGGAAACAAGACTTTTTTAACTTGTTTTTTAAATATTTTTACTTACTTAAGAAAAGTGTTTTCAAAGAAAACACGATTGGTACGCGATTGGTACAGAAACAAAAATATTTTTACAAGCACAAAATACCAACAAATTATTGTGGCTATTTTTTTTCTTAATAATTTCTGCATTTAGGTATGTATTTTTAACGAAAGAAAAAGGGACCCTTTTACAGGCATCAAAGAATTTTTTTCACAAACAAAACACATATCGCAAAACAGTGTAGATATTATTCGAAAATTTAAAATTTTTGTTGATTAGGATTCACGTTACATATGTATGTATTTTTATATTACTTTACAAAATTAAAAATGACGTATCATCAAATACATATATAATTTTTTTTAACAGCATAATGTATAATCAAACTCAAGAAAAAAATTAGCAGAGTTTTTAATTATTTTTATAAGAACACATTAATATTTTTAAGCACCAAAACTGGGTAATCTTTTTTATAACTATAGTGGAATTAGTGATCAGATAATAATTTATATAATATAATATAATAAAAAAAATTTTCGGCAAACAAGAAATCAAATTCCCATTCTGCCTTGTACATTTCTCGCAGTGTTATTCTTAAGCAAGCGTCAACAGAACCTTCTTGTTTGAATGTTCGTACGAGAATAAATGATTTTGTTTGTTCTTTACAAAGTGAGAGCGAATGTTATTGTGAGAAAAAAGCACGGTGTAGTACTTTTGCCGGGCTCTGTTTTAAAGTAGTATTGCCAGTTGAAAGAAATGAAAAACATTAGGAAAAAAATACAACAATAGCCATGAAGCAAGGCGAATTCAACTACAGGTGGTGTCGATACTACAACAATCCAAAAACAACAGAAACAACAAAGGGTTTTTTGCATTGCATTGTTAGTGTTTACTGTCCAAAATGTCAACCATTCCTAACAAAACACTAACAAATCAAAACAAAGTAGCTCGAACTGTCAAAATCAGATGGCGTTTCGACACCACCTGTAGTTGAATTCGCCTTGCCATGAAGAGTAAAAGCAACAAGATAAGGAAGTACATTAATATTAAAATAATACAAATTTGACTTTGTTTTCAATGTAAATAAGTTGTACATAAAAAAGTTGTTACGAAAAAAATTTAAATTTTATTTAAAAAAAAATTTTGAAAATTGTAAGGCTCTTATAAAACAGTATTTTTTATGTACCTGTATTTATTTTTTGTAAACTTATTTTTGTCATTAATGCTTTTAAGCTTTATGTCAACAGCAGAAAAGTTATACTTACGTCAACAGCAAGCATACCCGGGTATGCAAGCGCATTTTATATACGAATTCACTATTTTTTTTTTTTTTTTGTTTTATTTATAGGTATTTTGTTTGTGTTTTTTTCTACTTTGATTTGTTTTTATGCAAAATTACTTAAAATAACGGGGGTTTTAGCAGACTTGTAAAACTCTTACATCTTTGAAATAAACATGCAATATTATTTTATTGTAATTTTTTTCATATACATACGCAGGTACCTATGTAGTTGTTGACATAAAGGTTAATAATTATTCTATTAGGTATGACATATATTTATTTTTTTAACAAATAATGTTTTGTAGAGCAGGTATATAAAAATATATTTTATGGGGATGTGTGGGACATTCCGTTCAGCGATGAGGCCCATTTCTGGTTCACTGGGTATGTCAACAAACAAAATTGCCGCATTTGGGACGAAGAGCAACCTAAAGATATTCAAGAACTGACACTTCATCTAGAAAAAACAACGGTTTGGTGTGGTTTGTGGGCCGGTGGAATCATCGGTCCATCTTTCTTTAAAAATGAAGCCGGTGCGAACGTAACCGTCAATGGCGACCATTATCGTGCCATGATAACCGACTATTTGATGCCTGAAATTTTTGCTCATGATCTCGGCGACATTTGGTTTCAGCAAGACGGCGCCGCTTCCCACACATCGCATTAATCAATGGATTTATTGAGAGAACATTTCGGTGAGCACATAATTTCACGTTTTGGGCTGGTAGATTGTCCACCAAGATCGTGTGATATCACCAGGGCTGTGGAGTCGTCCGAAAAAAGTACTAACTCCGACTCCGACTCCAAACGCTGAAATTTTTTAAGTGCGACTCCGACTCACGACTCCGACTCCGACTCCTACTCTAACCGTGATGCGAAATGAATGAGACGTAAAATTAATTCTCTTTTGTGTAGAAACATCTTTATTAAACGAATTATGGGAATCTCCGCGTAATGTGCATAAGAAAAACATGAGTGTTATGGTAGGAATTAAAGGCAGGCCGATAAAGATGTTTCTACACAAAAGAGAAATAATTTTACGTCACAATTTTTCTAATACATACTAGTATTTATGCGCTATAGCAATACTTATTCTGTACAATGTTGAAAATATTTCAGCGTTGATGGTTAAAAATTTCTGATATTAAAATTATTGGCAATTCCTGTCATTAACATTTTTTAGCATGAGTAATTTATTTAAAAAATCACACATCTTTTTCAACTAGATCAATAACTGAGTATAAGTTTTGCTAATGTAATTTAGACTTTTTCCCGCACGTATAAAAAATATACCTAAATATACTTAAATAGTAAAGTACTTGAATCAAATATTTATCATAAAATAAATTAAAATCTACTTATTCATATTGATCTGCAAAATATTGCATCGCCAATTTCGAAGAATTTTTATATTGGAAAATATTAGAAATTTTTTTAAATTTTTTATGCCGAAAAATTTTGGAGTCGGAGTCGCGCGTTTTTTTGGGTACTGCGACTCCGACTCCGACTCCGGTACAAAAACCTCAACTCCGACTCTTCAACTCCGACTCCGACTCCGACTCCACAGCCCTGGATATCACATTGTTAGACTTTTTCCTGTGGGGATATGTAAAGTCTAAAGTTTATGCGGACAAACCCGCTTCGATTCAGGCCTTGGAGGAAAACATCACGCGTGTCATTTGCCAGTTACCAGTCTAAATGCTCTAACGAGTCATCGAAAATTGGACTCAACGGATGGACCATCTGCGACGTAGCAACGGCTAACATTTAATAGACATAATCTTCAAAAAATAAATGCCAACAAATTTTCTTTCAAATGATAATAAACATTCCCCATTAAATTTGCATATTCTGTGTTTTTTCTTTAAAAAAGTAGCGAACCTCGAAATGGATCACGCTTTATTATTAACTAAGCTTCACAAAAACGAACGTCAGCATTCAAATTGGTTGCGGCTTAGAACTATATTAAATTATTTCCCGACAATAAGAAAGTTTTATGCGTATCTTGTTAAAACTTTGAACTGGCTTGAGTTAAATATCATGATTCGTAAGAGTTTTAGCCGAAATAAAGTGATTTTTAGGAGGGTAATTTGTATTGGACCTATGGTAAATTATGGACCAATCATCAGAACATTCTGAAGACTGATTTCTGGTATTACAAAAAATAAATTGGAATAAATTTCAATACGGCAGTGTAATTAGTTTTAGCGTTAACAGTGAATTTCACAAAATTGCATGATATTTTTTCTGGCCATATGAATCTAAGTTGGAAGAAATTTTACCGCAATATCTATATCTGTTATGGTTTTAGGCGAATTTAATTACTTGCACAAAGTGGGCTTTATTTGGTTTTATGCGCAATAAACTGTTTTCCGAGAGTAGGGCTTATATGGGGCCTATGGTAAATTAAGAACCGGTCTTGACGAAATTTGGCAGTGTGATTTCTCATCCTATAAAACTGTGTAGTACCGAATTTCATTATGATAGCATAATTTATTACGGTTTTAGGAATACTAAACGGTTTTCCGGGAGTGGGGCTTACATATATGGGACCTAGTGTAAATTATGGACCGATCTTCAAAAAATTTTACAGTCTGATTTCAGGTCCTATAAAACTGTGACGTTGCAAATTTTAATATGATAGCATTATTTATTACGGTTTTAGGCGTACTAAACTGTTTTCCGGGAGTAGGGTTTATATAGGCACTAGTGTAAATTATGGACCGATCTTCAAAAAAATTTAACAGTATGATTTTCAGTGGTACAAAGCGAATTCGTACAAAATATATGTTAGTTTTTGTATCAAAATTATCAAGCAACTTTTGACATTTCTCTCTCTAAGTAAGAAAAAAAGTAGCACAGCTGTGCTTTCAACGCCACCGGAAAAATAAATTCACCTTGATGCTGGTATTTTATACTGTGGTGCGATTCACTAACATTTAAAGATCCGACAATTGTAATTTTTGTCGACATATATATTCGCTTGCAGTAACGATAGTGTGATTATGTAATTTATTTTTAACGATTGTAGACAGCTGTAGGTCTTGTAACATCTCTGTCTACAAAATGATAAAATAAACGAAAAGCACAGAAGAGAATAAAGAAAAAACAAATGAAATAACTTACTGTTTTTATATTTTATTTTGTGAATTTTACATTTAGAATTTTGTTTTTGTTCATAATTTGCTTTTTTTATACATTTTGAATTTATAATATTGTTGTTATTCATACATATATATATATACATATGTATGCAGTATGAATGTAAGAAGTCGGGCCTCAACCACTTTAAACATAAAATACACTTTATCAAAAAATTAAACACAACGTAAATAATTGTCGTTAAAATAACGAAAAAAAACTGCTTAAGGGCATAATAAACCACACAAATTGCTTGGCAAACATGCAGTTTAATTTTGATTCTGTTTTCCAATAGACAACACAATCATATTTTGTACAAACATTAATTTTTCATTTTTGTTTTGTTTTCAATGAATGTAGCCGACGATTGTGCTGCGGAAATTTTGCTCGGTATTTGTTTAAAAAGGAAAAAAATATAAAAGATAGAAAATGATTTAGAGCAAAGAGTGCTCTAAACAACGAGCTGTTTTGAGGGAAATTATTCTGCTAAAACAAATTGTAATTTACGGCTGAAAATTATGTTTTTCTTCTTCTTCTACGTCTTTACTCTGCAAAGTTTTCGCTGAAATGATAACTTTTAGCACTAAACACCACAAAAAGTTTGACAAATATCCAACATGTCTGCCAAATATTAAAAATGTTTAATATTTCTGCAAACATTGCTTCAAATGTTTGTCCAAACAGCAAACACCCTAATTAACAACACAAAATATTTGTACAAACGTAAAATTTTTAAATGTTTGCCAAGCTATTTGTGTGCTTTATTATGCCCTTTAAAGTAACAGCTGACTTTAATCGACAGCAAATATCGTAAAAATTTTACTGAATAGCAAATTCGATAAATTTTCGATATATTTATTTTATCGATACGATTATCGTAAAAAAAGTTAGTGAATAGCACTACTGAAAACCGTTTTCTGTAAATCAAGGCGAATTCAAATACAGGTGGTGTCGGAACTACAACGATCCAAAAACAACAGAAACCATATAGAGTTTTTTGCATTGCATTATTAGTGTTTACGGTCCAAAATGTCAACTCCTCCTAACAAAACACTAACAAATCAAAACAAATTGGCTCGAACTGTCAAAATCAGATGGCGTTTCGACATCACCTATAGTTGAATTCGCCTTGATTCAGAAATAGAGACTGTTAATAACAGTCTCAAGGTATATTTATAGCAGGTAGCCGGGAGATTACAACAATTGTACAATAAAACAAACAACAGGGCTTTTTATTCTTGTTATGTGATGCGAACTGTCAAACAGCGAAGGAGTTGATAAAAGACAAATAAAAAACAAACAAGAAAAAACGCCATTAAACGAAAATAGATTCATTTTGTTTGTTAATTTTTTCTAATTATATATTTAAATCTTTGCCCAAAATTGTTATTTATTATAAATCACTTTAATTTTCTTTCTAATTTTATCCCTTTTTCACTTTTTACTTTGATTAAAAAAACTTGCCTGCTGCCATATAACAGACTGTTCAAGGTATATTTATAACAGGTAGTCTCGGAAAGCCTGCTGATTATTTTTTTATTTGCTTGTTTTGTGATACGAACTGTCAAATGTTGTTTATGTTTTTTTCAACACGTGTTAAATTTCCAGCTTAAAAATAAACAATTTTTTTTAATCAAAGTAAAAAGTGAAAAAGTGATAAAATTAGAAAGAAAATTAAAGTGATTTATAATAAATAACAATTTTGGGCAAAGACTTAAATATATAATTAGAAAAAATTAACAAACAAAATGAATCTATTTTCGTTTAATGGCGTTTTTTCTTGTTTGTTTTTTATTTGTTTTTTATCAACTCCTTCGCTGTTTGACAGTTCGTATCACATAACAAGAATAAAAAGCCCTGTTGTTTGTTTTATTGTACAATTGTTGTAATCTCGCGGCTACCTGCTATAAATATACCTTGGCAGCAGGGTTGTCAGTTTTTTAACCTTCGGCAGAAAAAAATTCACCTTAAGTATAGAAATTTAGGTTATTATATAAATCCCTTCACCTTGCGATGAAAATTTTTTCATATAAAATTTTCAAATATTTTCGTCAAAAAAAAAATGACACAGGTAAAAAAGTCACCACATTCGCGAGAAACACCACATCTAACAACCCTGGCTTGCAGTCATTGTTTACATAAAAAAATACGCCAAAACTCATTTTGCTATAACTTCCTAAAAAATCGTACAAAACAATTTAAACTTTACACATGTGTTATTTTGAACGTTAAGTTGCTATAAAAAGTTGAATGCGTTGAATGAATTGTTAAAAATGTTTCGTTAACTACTTCTAATTAACTTTGAAACTTTTCCGATAGTATCGATAGTGATACAAATCTATCGATAGTCAGCCAGAAATAAAACTATTGATAGTACTATAGATTGTTTTGCAGCTCTACCCATGCGGTTGTTTTTCCAAATATGATTTTGCAACAAGTTTATATGAATGCACATCCAACTTTATTTACTGAAATAGCATAATTCGATTGCATAATATAAACAATAAACATAAACAAATAACTGCAGGGATTTATTTAGTCATTAATTTTGTCGAGACTATATCGGGTTGAGGTTATGTTATGTGTTCTAGAAATTGCAAGTACACAAAGAAAATGCATGAAAAGGCAGACAAAATAAATAGGTTAAACACTACCCAGCCTTAACCTATTTAAAGAAATAAATATGTAGAAAACTGCATAGCAGAATAAGAAATTGGGGTAGGAGAATGTGGGGAAAATATGTACAGTTCAAAGAACTGCAAAAATACTACAAGATAAATCATGCCACCATGTTGTTGCTTAGCGAAAAAAAGCAAATAACGTTAGATATGCTCATGACTCATCAATAACTACGAGTTATTTTTCTTAAGAAATTAACACAATTTAAATTTTTTTTGTTGTAATTAAGGTTTCCTTTATTTTATCCGCAATGTGTATATATTTTTTCTGTTTTGTTAATGTATTTTTTTTTTTGAGTATTGTTGGAATTTTTAAACAATGATTTAAGTAAAACTTAATACAACACAAGAAGTAAAAATATGTATTTTGACTTAATGTTTTCCTTTGATTTTAGAAAGAGGACTTACATATTCAATATTTTTTTTTTTTGGCATGCTGCTGTTGAATTAAAAATATAAATTAGAGTTTAGCTGCAATATTAAATTCTCTTTCCAAATTAGAAATTTATTAAGACATTTAAAATACTTTTACTTTTTAAATATATAATTTCTAGTTTATTTTAATAAAAGTTTTACATATTTTTTTTATAGTTTAGTCTTCTCTTTTCGAAAATATTAAATCTCGGAAACAAATATAAATAATTGTTTAATTTTACGTTAGGAAACAAAAAAAATCTATTAGAATTTCGTTCAAAACATAGTCCGCTATGTATTAACTTAAATTAAAAATTGAAACTAAACATTTAATGCGATTGTAAGTGTAAAAAAGAGCTTTTTTGATGTTTAGGATGAATTAGCACTTTTCTTCTTCCAAGCCATGTTTAAAGAACATAAGGACGGGCACACTTTGACCACCAATTTCACGGTACTCGCACATGGCAACCATACCGTCGCAGTCCATGGATTCACCAGTGAAGAATTGCAAATCCTTGAAACGACTCAAGATTTCCTTCATTACCTTGTTCATGTTGTTTTTGAAGACATCGATTTGGCCAGGGTCTCTCTTTTCCAATTCAGCCAACACCTTCTTCATGTAGTCTTTCAAGTACAAGGTGAAGCCTTTCTTGTCACCGAAAGCAAAGCATTCTTGCAAACGGTGGTTGAGGACAACATCAACGCCAGTCTCGACAGCTGAATCAGTACCTTCATCAGCTTCTTCAGCTGAGGGATTGAAACCTTCAATTTTGATGTCACCTTCGCTGCGGCTTACAATTTTGCCATAAACCTCGTAAATTACATCATCCACCAATTTCATTTTGTAGGTATCAGCGAACATTTCATCGCCAGTGATGATATCCTTGTAGATTTTCATGATGTGGATGTTGTTTTCGAGACAAAAATTAAAAAATATATTTCACAAAGTAACACACGAGAGGACACAAATTGCGGGAACCCAGACACGACGTTTGCCACGCGCTCAATTCAACAGCGAAAAGAAAGAAAGCAGCTACAAAATAGTAATTTTAATGGCTACGTCAAAAGAGTGTTGCCAGAAATTGCAAGTTAAAAAAGTAGCAGATAGGTTGCATTTGTTTGCAAGTAAATGTGTGTGCTATAGTTACACATTTTTAAAAAAACCTATTTTAATTTATTGATTTTTATTATTAAATTGTTTGCAAACGGTTTGTATTTAGTTTTATTTATATTTTTAAAAAATCTTTTGTTTCATACCATTTATAAGCAACTGTGAGTACGGATTTTCCTTGGCGGCCGTCAAACGGTATTTTTGTAATAGATTCTCAAGGTTGTACAAGATTGCAGTGTTGTTTTTAAAGGTGCCAACAGACGATGCAACATTTGTCGAAACACGTGTTACTACTTATGTTTCAGTTTTTACCACAGACGATGACACTTGCGTGTTTTGTGCATATGCTACTACAAAACAAAATAAAAAGTTTTTATTAATTTTGTTTTTATACCTATCATATTTTATAGGATATTGAAATTTTATTGATAATTGTCAGATATTAAAATAGAGAAAATGATACTCAGTACATACGATATTTTATAGGTTTAAAACTTATTCAAGAAACAATAACTTTCTCCAAAGTATTAATTAACGTTTCTCTCCAAATATCCTTTTGTAAGCAGAAAAACTTGTTTCAGCGTCACAGGAAGTAATTGTAGCCAATTTATATATATTAATATATTCATTTGTAACCAATCTTCAATATTTAGATTTTATTCTAAAAATTATATTGAAATCTGCAAAAACGTAAAAAACAGTTTTTATTAGCTGTTTTCTTAAAAGTATTAAAAATTATTTCTAAAAAATAAAATGTTTACATAAATGTTGTTCAACAAAAGTAACTTGAAATTTTTTTATAAGTTTAAAATATTTTTTATATATGTGTGAAAATAAATACATTTTTTTGATTGAAATTGAATAAGGATCATTTCAAACTTAAAACCAAAATTTATATTTTGTTAAAAATATTATCACTTATAAGAATAAAAGTCGATTCGTTTTAGTTTCACCAACCCCTTACTACTCTAATTGAAAACGATTAAAAACATGTAGATATGAATTGCAGAGCACCAAAAATGTTGGAGTAATCCACTTTCGAGTAAAATTGGCGCTTAAACTAAAATTGTTTTTGCTATAGAATCGTAACGGTACCTTCAGTGACCATGAGATTTTAGGAGATGATGCAAGTGTTGGCAATAAATTTATTAAAAAAAAACGAAAATTTAAAATGTTGTCGCTTAAGCTTTTTTTGCGGTTATGGCTCGATAAAAAGAACAGCCAATGAAAGTTCCTTAAAATGGTACGTACCTGCCGTATCCTTGTAGCTATAAATTGTTGGCCTAAACGGATTTAAATTAGATTGAATGTCATCGTCATTAAAATTCTCTTTTAACAAACGGTATTTTTTCCATTGTGTTAAATTGAAATCCAAAGGTACGTTAGGATTCATAAAAATCTTTAAAATATCTTTAACAACAACGAATTTTATCTGTCATAATTTGTCACATTATATAATGGAAAAATGTTCATAAACTTTGATTATATTCATTTTTTAAAGCATTCTACTTATTTCTTCTTTCAAGATCACATTTAAATGTGAAAATTTTTTTGTTTTCATCAGCCATTTCAACATAATTTAGTTTTAAATAGCCCATACATATGAATGCATCAAATTTCATACACTGAAATACTAGAATAAAATAAATATTATTTCTTCGTATTGAATTTAACAAATTTCAAAACAAATGCATGGCTCATCAAAAATAACCCACAAAATCGCCAACTATTTTATAAATCGCCATGTCACAAAATCGAAAATTAGAGAGATCGATTTCAGCACCATATTAGACATATCGTTTTTTTTTGATTGATTTTTTGTTATTTAATTAATATTTTAATTAAAAATTTATTTCAAAACAACTAAAATGTTAAATAAATCAATATTATATTTTTAATTTTTTTTTCAATTAAAAAAATAATTGATTCAATTATCACGTTAATTAAATTTGAGTACTAAAAGATTTTGTTTGTTGTGCTTAATTCCATTTTTTAATAACTGATAAAAATAATACTGAAATTTATTGTTTGAGGATAAGCTGTTCCTATGCGCATTTCATTGGTTGCTTAGGCCAGATCATCAGAAAACGTTTTTCCCAAAAAATTTTAGAAAAGCCAAAAATTGCAAATAAGACATTTTGAGTGTTTGTAATTCTCATTATTTCTGTAGTCTTATTTGCTGATATTTTTGGTTTTTTAAAAAAAAAAAAAAAATTTTTTTTTTGGGAAAAACGTTTCCTGGTGATCTGGCCTAAGCAACCAGTGAAATGCGCATAGAAACTTATCCTCCAATAATAAATTTTCAGTTGTTTTATCAAGAATAAAAATAGGGAATTAAGCACAACAAATTAAATCTTTTAATAAATAATTGCATCCCCAAAAATAATCTATGGTACTGTGCCAGTACTGGCAAATGTAAACACCGTGTAAGGGAGAAAAAATTCAAACGAGAAGTAAAAATTCAAATAATTTTACATTCAAAATATATTTGAATATTCAACTCATTAGGCTTGAGTTGACTAAATTTAATGTGTTTTTCTTGTTTTGTCTCTGGTTATTTTCTCATTTGTTTCGTTATTATTGTGTGCTCAACTCATTGTAGTTAAAAAACTAATGACTGATCTGATGTTGTTTTTTTTTTATTCTTGCAGACCTCTAGTGTGTGCTCTACTGTAGAAAAATTAATTTAAAACAACAAATAACAAATAAATTTGAATAGAATAACAGTATTACCATATCAACATTACAAAGTAAAACGCCCCATAACAGTAATTCCAAGTTCTTAAAACACGTTTGACATATAAAACAAGAACAAACTGTGGCAGTAGGATTTTTTGACGAACTTAATTATTTTTCAGGAGTAAAGAAATGTAAGTTTTTATATAATTTTTAATGAAATAAATAATTTTAATGCTGTAATTTTTACAACAAGGTATGCCATAACACGTTCCCTTATTCGTTCACCTACCCTTCGCCAGGGTTTACAAATGGTTCAATCTCAAAGACAGGTAACAATGAAAGTTGTATCTGCTGCCAGTACCATTAAAGAAGAATCTTTTACCGACAAAAATGTACGCTTGGGCCGTGAAATGTCTCCCCACTTGACCATCTACAAACCCCAATTGACCTCTCTGTTGTCATTGACACATCGTGCCACTGGTATGGTTTTGGGCACAGCCGTTTGGGGTCTTGGCTTAGCCGCGTTGAGCTCACCACAAGATATTGCTAATTATGCAGCTGTAATCGAGGGTTTACATATGAGCACTGGCACCTTGACAGCTTTGAAGTTTTTGGTTGCCTATCCCTTGGCCTACCACACCGCTAACGGTATCCGCCATTTGTTATGGGATACTGGTCGTTTCTTGAAGATCAAAGAAGTCTATTCAACTGGTTATGTAATGCTTGGTCTTTCGTTTGTTTTGGCTGGTATTTTGTGCGCTATGTAAGAATTTATCTGTTTAGTTTAACACAAACTATTGTCCCAAGTGCTGTGTAGTAATTCATTGAGCGCTCATTACGAAATAAATAAGTTATAAAGTTTTTTTCCATCCTGAACAAAAATGTATTAAATAGTTGGCGTTTATTGTTTATTTTATGTAGCAATGAGCTGAGCTGTTATGCAATCAGTCGCAACGTTTATACATGAACTAAAATTCTGTGGAACTTTATAGTGTGTTTTTTGATTAAAATATTAAGGAATTCAGAATTATTATTTAGTCTATAAATTTGTAAAAAGATGTAAATATGTATACATATCGGTCACTTAATTTATTTATTTAAAAAGTTTTTATAATCATTATTAACTATGAATACCTATAAAGAAGGTATAATTAACTATGAATACCTATAAAGAAGCGGCCCTATGCTCCTTGTAGGAGTAAAAGGAACAAATAAAAAGGTATATATATCTATAAAGAAATATTAACTAAGATACTAAGAACTATGGTCTTTGATCTAATACGGTTGACAATGTTAGATGAGATTTTTTATATTGCAGTGTCTTAATAACATTTTTTATGTTCACCCAATTATAAATACAAATTCCCCGTGCGTTTTTATTCATAATTGGGTTGCTTATGATGCTTCGAAATCATTTAGGTATTATTTACAAAAGAGGAAAAAAACGTAAAAATAAAATATCGTTACCTAAAGCTCAAAAAGCTCTAACTAGCAAACAATTCAAAACCGACTTTTATACAATTTCCAAAGCACTTTGATGAGATACATCGGATTTGATAACCAAGTTGGGTTTGAATTTTTTGTTAGTGCGTTTCTGTTCACATATGTATCTGTTTAGCGCTCTTCTAATTGGATGAGGCCTGCAGTCGGCATGTTTCCCGAAGCAAAGTGAAAGTTATAAGTACGCGTTTTTGCTCATTGACCTTTATCATCCATTGTTTAACCTCTTCCAGTTCAAATATATGATCCTGCAAGTAACGAGAAGCTTCATGAAGGGCTTGGTGTGTGCTAGGAAAAGCTGTATCATCTGCAAATGTTGAAGTTTGGGTGGAGTTGTTTGTTGACATGCACGAAATATATATTAAGTATAATAGAGCGCCCTGGATGTTGCCTTGTGTGACTGCAGCGTAAATTGGTTGAGTAGAATTAAAAATCGCCTTCTTTAACAATAAATTTGCGACCGACTCAGTAGCTTTCTAATAGCTGCTGAGCATTATTTTTTTTTCTTCAAAGGCTTTTACTATGACATTTACTATTCAATTAGTTTATTCAATTGTGCTGTGCTTGCTTCTAAATCAGAATTAAAGGTTTGGAATGCATATATTTTCATTTAAAATCGGTTTTAAATTTGACACTAATAGTTTCTCAAATAGTTTTGATATATTATATAATAAGCTAATAGGCCTATATGTCTCAACCTTTGTAAATATTCCTGGCTTTGGTATCATGGTAACTAAGAAAACCTTCCATTCTTTAGGTTAGTATTAAAGGCGTAAAAAGGCATTACAAATAAAAAGAATCATTTTCTTTGCTATGCGAGGTAGCTCCAAAAGCATTTGCTACTGGTCTTCAGTGTGGCCATTTTGGCATTTTTGCAGCTAAATTTAGCATTAAAAATTTGTATTTAGCTGCAGAATCTTCAGTTAGCACTTGGCATTTTATTTAGCATTTTTAAAAAATATTTTTAGCTTCTTTAGCATTATTTATTTGAGATATTTTTCTTTATAAATTATAATAAATTTTGACTAAAAATAGTATAATAATTACCCATAGTATAATAATTACCAGTTATCATTATTTACCAATGTAATGTCAAACAACGAAACATTACTCAATTGCAAATATTAAAATTTTAACATATATTGCACTTTTTAAGACATTGCAATTCACTTGTTTATTTCAAATTATATTTTATTCAATAAATTGTCTATTTGCAATTGATTTTTCATTAAAATTTGGTATTACAAACTTTTTATATTAAGAAATTTTTAAAACAAAAAAATTAATTTATTTGATTTTTGACGCTTGTTTTAATTTTTTTCGTTATTTTCTTTTGTTTGACATTATATAGGTTTTAAAAATCATTACATGTACTGCTAAAAACAGTACGTCTGGCACACCTAGTTTAAGCAAGAAAGTATGTTAAATATTGAGGGAATAAGATTATTATAAAAAGCTTTATAAATTGAAATACAACTCATAGACATTCGAAAAAATGGTTAATATACATACATACTTAATTAATAATAATTTATGAAAAAGAAAAAATTCCCACATTCTATTTGATATTTTTTATATTTTAACCAACCTTTTTGTGTGGCTGACGTCGCTAAGAAACCAGATGGAGATACAATTCTATTTGGGATGTTTTTAACCATGACTTCCGGAATTTTTTTCTGATCAGTAGGCCAATATGTTGGTTGTCCGTTCGCTACCACATTTAAATCCATTTTAGAAATTGTATTGAACATAACACGACCCTTCTCGGTGTTTTAAGCCGTGAACCCCAGAAGGTATGCTTAGCATTATAATCGCCAGCGGCTTTCTGATATTTAAAATTTAGGTGGGGAGTATGAAGATGAAATTAATAGGTTTCAATATAGCTCTTCAAGGCAAATATTCGTTGCTACCTGAAAAGGACTTGAAAAGGGACCTAGTATAAGTTGTAGGAAACACCCTCAAATTTCGGAGTTATTCCGAAAAAAAATTTTTTCGGGTAGGCTCGACTACTTTTGAACATGTAACTTAGTTGATTTTAATCCGATTTTCAATTTTTAAACACATTACTAAAGACAAGGAATAGATCTTTTCAACCGTCTACATTTTTAGTAATTTGTAGTTACATCTGCATTTTTTTATGTTTTTTAACTTTCAGTTTTTTTTTTTTTATAAAAGAATATATATTTGTATAAAAATTTTGAAATATAATTTAATTACAAATAAAACGAGCTTTAGTTTTTCAAAATCGGATAATTTGTGAAAGTTATTAAACTTTACTTGAAGAGCTCTAAGTAGCACTTGATACCTCCAAGCAGAAACATATTTATTTATTTACTTAATTATTTCTTTGTAATACAATAAGCCTATACGGTCAAAGATTTCATATTACATAGGTACATACTTATATCCTGAATAACAGATTATAGTGTATCCTAAATATTACCTTACATCTATATACTATACATAAACACAATTCAACATTTTGTTATTTTTCGAATTTATTTTATGAGCTAAATTTCAGTTATGTATTTTATAAAGCTTTTTTTAATAGTTCTATTCCTTAAATTTTTAGGAATAACTGTATACACTACCAGACTATTATCTTGTGTCTTCCTGTTGCATTTACCCTTAGCTATCCTTTGGATAGCAATGAAGTATATTGTATGGACAGAAAAATTTACAATTATTAGACACCAGCAGAATGTAATGCATTTTCTGGCCCGCTACGGCCTTCGTCAGCATTCTTTGTGTTACACTGGATAGTGATACTTTATAAATGGAATGTTTTTAACTCAACTATTTTAACAAATAGAATCTGGGAATTATTTCTTTTCATAAGCTGCTTTATTATATTAAAAATTTTTTTATGAAAAGAAATAATTCCCAGATTCCATAAATACAATTTTTCAACAATTGTGCTATTTACATGTTCATACATGCTTCCAATGGACAAGTTTTGAAACATCTCCATGGTATACTCCAGAGGATTAGTTTTGAAATCGTTTTGGGATAATTCCAACAAAATCGGTTGAGTAGGATCAGACCTATTAATCAAAGTGTGGAAGCACCACCCTTAAAAAATTGATAATTTTGTTACAAGAACTAACATAAATGGTGGAATAATCCACGGAATGATATAAAATTTTGCACAAATTCCTTTTTGTTATGACTTTAAAATATAGTGTTAAATTTCATGAAGGTCGGTCCATAATTTACCTTGGGGCCCATATAAACCCTGTTCTCAGAAAACAGTTTTGTACCATAATTAATAATACCATCATAAAATATTTTCGTATATAACAGTTTTATAAGACTAGTAATAAATAATGCTACGAGGATAGATCAATAAGTCCGTGACGTTTTTCACGTTACGAATCATGATATTTTATTAGAAAAAATAGAAAGCTTGCACTAGCTTGGTATGTTTTTCTAAAAAAAATTGGAATGGATAAATGTGGAAAGAGTTTTTTCTTTTCAAAATATAATAAAAACTAGGGAAAAAAACAGACTACATTTGCCAACATTATCAATTCTCATACAAACAAAGGATTGGTCAAGATCTACAAGTTCATGCTGCTATGATGTCAAAATTCCAAATAGTTTATTAACTAAACAAATTAGTGCCTGATTTTGATCTCATATATTTATAAGACTTTTATGTACCTTATTTTTGTGGTTTTCAGGTTTCGATGTTGATGCCATATTGTTTAATTTTAAATAGTCTTTACATGGCTCTTAAAATTTCTGAAAAAATATGGACCAATTCCGATGTTTTTACGAAATGGCCAATTTCAAAAAGTTTAATACCCTCGCCCACAGTTCGATCCAGAATGTTTTTCCGCTCTCCTGAAAAATTTGATTTTAAGACATACGCGGTTACCCATGAAAACCACAGATTTTATTCATACATATAATGTATGTTAATGTTCAGTTTGGGTTTTTTGTGTACAATTGAATTTCTATGTACTTTTTTTGTAGTTTAAATAAATAAAAAAATGGTACCGTGAAGGTTCAAAAAGTACATTTTTTTTTGCAAGTTGGTACAAAATTTAAGACCCCATTTAACATCCCTGGTTCCACATAACAATTTTTGTGCAATTAAAGCCTCGTACACAATGCTAGCAACAATTTCGTTTTTTCTTCTATCTTATTTCTTCCCAAAGTATTTCATATATTATCCTTTCATTTTTTCGAACAAACGTGTACCTAAAGTTTTTTTTAAAACGTTGAGTCTACTTCTAGGGCTAACTATATTAACATATCCATTAATGTTTTGCTTTTACTTGTTTAAATGCCTTTTTTCAATAATTTTTGTAACATTACAAAACAAAATAATATTACTAAATAATTTTTTTGCACAAAACAAAACGTTCGTTAAACTTATACTCTTGCTTATCGTGGTTTGTGTTTTGTTATTTTTGTCTTGATCATGAAATTTATGTTCAATGTAGCGGCCTGTATTTACATATTGCCGTTTCACTTCGAAATATGTCCTCGCTAATGATTTGGTCAATTTTCGTATGTAACTTTTTTCATCTTTGTGTGCTCTGTGGTACTGGTTCGGATAATATGGTCTTTTAAAGATAAAGAAATAATTGGGTTATAATTCTTTATTGATTTTTATATAAAATTTGTTTGCGCTTGTGGCGGTAATCAGACTGCTAACTATAGAGGATGTCCTGTATACTCTATCTTCAAATGCAGGTAACAAATTAAGAAAACACTAATGAAATTCATGTATCGCAGCCTAGTAATAACAGAACCTCCTACGCTTACGTCTTAAAATCGAAACATATGCCAATGCCAGGTGCTTTACCAAATAATGATGAAACTAACGTTTCTAATTTAAGTCGACTAGAAAAAACTATGGAAACATTAGTGCAAACAGTAAAAAATTTTAGGAATACAATGGGTAACATAACGCAGGAAATGTTGAGAATGCAATCGGTATTACTGCAAACCGTATTAAAAAAAGCCATAAACTGTCTACAAGTTTGTTTTTGGAACGCAAACAGCATCCGCCAACATAAAAATTAACAAGAATACTTTCTTAAAAATAAATAAACTGATGTTATGATGGTTTCTGGAACTCATTTGACATCAAGAAATACATTTAGAATCAATGGTTATATATTATATGATACTAAGGACCCTCGAAATAGAGCTTTTGGAAGTTTTGCCATTTTGATAATATCCCGAATCAAACATTACTTAGGGCATGGTATACAACTAGTATGCCGACTCTTTTACAGGTACTCAAATGCCAGGAGTACCTTACGAATGTTTGTTTAGTAAGATTTTTTCAAATGTTTAACTTGTGTTATGGTAAAATTAAAAGTTAATTTTAACAACAGTTTTGCAAATAAATCGCAGATAAATTTGTGTTCATTGTATTGCGGCATAAAAGACGGTATATAAAGAAAGTCAAAAAGGGCAGCACTCAAAGAAAAAGAGAGAAAGAACACAATATTTTCTGTCTCGTAACGTCTTTGTGTGCTCTGTGCTAGTACCTCAATTTTGTAACTTTTTGAATTTGGCAACCGATATAGTTAAATAACGAGAAATCTCCAACTCGACAGTTCAAAAAAGGCTAGAATTGAAACCAAATATGGCTAGAAATGGCTAGATTTTTTAAATTATTAAAAAACTTCATTATTTAACCCTGGAACTAAATATTTAATGATATTTTTTCATATGCCAATTCATTTATATATCAATGAAATTTGGAACAGCAATTTACATAAGTCAAACAACCTATTTTAATAAAAACGGAACAGTGGAAAGTATATAAAATTCTTTGCCTTGCATTTTTTTAATAAAACTTAAATTTATTATAAACAAAACTTAACAAAGGTAACAGAAACAATTTTTTTAATGCGTTTTATATAAAAAAGTAGTTTGCAGATTTTATCATTTTGTTGCTTTGCATTATCAAATTAATGTATATGAGGAAATATCGTATCAAAACAATTTCCACGAATAGAATCCGAAACCATTGAATTTTAAAGATCACTTTCACTTGGCCAATAGTCCCTTTCTGAAGGAACTGAAGCATAATCTGTTACATTTGAGATACCAGAAATACTCCTACATATGTCATTCATTGGTTTTTTTGGGTTCTCCTGTCCACTATAAACTGCTTTACTGTTACATTCTGTACATAGCATTTCTACCAAGTCTTCTTCAAAAACTTCTCAAAATGCACGAGATTCGCAAGTCAGTGCAATCAGAAAAGTCAGGCTCAGTAAATATCCTTTGACCCATACATCATCATCTTTCACCCACTTTTTAATGTTACTTTGGTAAATAATCAAAGTATGCCTTTGATTGTAGTTGCATTAGGCCTAAGGAAGTCAATGTTTAAACTATCAGACGAGTTATTATACCGTCCTGCAATGTCTGTTCTAGCACTAAATTTTCTGTCTTCCTGATTACATCGACACTTGACGACAGGCGGACTTCTTAATTAAAGTTTCGCATGTTATAATTTTATTATAACTTTGTTATAATTTTTTATTAAATGAAAAAGAATGGATCTTATATTGATAAATGTTTTATTTAATGTCGGCAATTATATATGGAATACAATATCAGATAAATTTCCGCCGCTGTTAGCCTCACAAATGCGAGCCATTTTGAGCACATTTTTCATTACATTCTCACACATTTCACGCGGTATTCCATTAATTTCATCACGAATATTTTGTTTGAGTTGCTCAAGCGTTTCTGGTTTGTTTGCATAAGCATTGCTTTAGATAAGAATTTTAGATATTCCCACAAAAAGAAGTCCGGAGCAGTCAAATCAGGCGACCGTGGAGGACAATCAACATCACCATTTCTTGAAATAACTTGTTGGAAAGAGGTCTCGCAGTAATTCCATTGTAATCCTGGCTGTATGCGTTGGTTTATCGAATATTTTCCATAATAAATTTACCACGTTTCTATTTCACGACTGTCAAGACTAATGTTTACCAAAATAGAGGCAAAGCAAAGTAGTATATAAGTAGTGCTTTGGGCATGTTTTGCGGGTGCTTACGACCATCTTCATTTACAGAGTCCTTATCAGATGAAAAATGGGAAGCACTGGGCGGTTCTATGATCAGTACCATTTCAAGGTTGCAAAAGCTGTCGTTTCAGGTAAGTGACATTGTTGCATATAAATGTATTAAATGTAAATCAACATAACAGAAAGCACATATGTATGTATAATATAAAAAATAAATGCCAAAAATTGTCATAAAAAATATTACAAAAATGAAAATAAAAATAGATATAAAGAAAAAAATTGCTAGATCTTCCGGCTAGATAAAATCTAGCTATTTCTTTATGGCTACATGAAAAAAAAATCGCCAGATCAAGCCGGAAAATCGCTAAATTGGCAACCTTGCTTAACTTGTTATTCATCTGAGCTATACATCATACATATATGGTACCCTACTATTTGGTTCTCCATCTGATTAAATGTTAAAACCACTATCCAATGCCAAATCAAATGCAAAACGCATGAAAGGCAGACAAATAAGAACGCTCGGATTGCTCTTAAAAGATAATGATAACGACGCCCAAGTTGATTCCCAATCGAGTGCATTTTTAAGAATGAAATATTAGGTTAAGGGGTTAAAATGAGTACTGTTTACATTCATATAAACATATGTACATATGTAATTTATTCTAATTAATATATCTCTATCCTTTTTCCTGATATCAATTTAGAAACAGAAAAGAAAACCAATTTAAATTTATTACAAAATTCATTGTACATGAGATGGTTGCAAATTATTGTCCGTAGTCTGGTCTATTGTTCTCTCACCTGCAAACAACTTTCAAATATAATTCAAGACAAACAATAAATAAATACAAAGTGAATGATTTTCTATACTCTATTATCTAAAAAAATATTGTAAATTTAATTTCAATACAAGTCCGAACATAAACATATACATACGTATGTCGTTGGCGGCGTGAAAAGAGGCCCTCACTCACATAATTGTAACTTGACAGGAGAAGGTTTGATTTACAATGTCAAATAAAACACATACATTAGAAAGTGAACTTACAATTTTTATTATCGGTTAAAAGAACAATTTATGGCATTTACTGTTTGAAAATTATATCAAGTAAATGTTGGCCATGACTACGTCTTTTGTGTTCCACTCTAAAGGTCCAGTTTTAGGCGACTTGTTCGAGCATAGCGACTGGTATATCGATAAAAACACGAGTAGTGTTGTCTTACAAAGCGTCAATCGTAACATACTTGTTCCTGAAGAACTTAGACTTTTAATATCCCCAGTCAAAATAGCCCGAAGGTGCGATTTCGCACGATACATTTGGCCAACTAACCGTTGAAAAACGAAAAATTAACTGCTCACCGAAATGATTTCTCAACAAGGTTATTGTTTCCAGCGAGGTATCGAGTAACATCCACTTATAAAAAATGGTACTCAAATTTGCGTATGGTGTTGGCAATAGTATTTTCAGTAGAAAACATTTTGCACAGAATGCTGATTTTCGTAATACAGCTGTACAATTTGAAGACGCTGTTGTGGTGTGAGTCTTTCCATGGTGACTTGCCAAACGATACAGAACAAAAATGACAAAACAGTTTGATATGAGTCACGCGTCGTCTGTAAAAAAAAAAGAATATTGAAAATCAAACCTCACGATGAATCACGAATATACATGCCGAAGGCATCCTCGGCCCATTTATCTTTAAGTCCGAAGCCGGTTCCAATATTACCGTGAATTGGCCACATCGTTCGTTTGATGTGACACCTTTGTGCTACTTTATGTGTGGATACGTCAAATCTCAGGTCTATGCTGATAAGCCAGCAACGATTGATCATTTAAAAGCCAACATTCGACGCACTATTAACGAAATAAAACCAGGTATGCTCGAAAAAGTGGTGCAGAATTGGACCGAACGGATAAGGCGTAGTAGCGGATGCAATATACCAGAAATTATTTTTAAGCACTAAAGCCATGAAATTTGTGAGGTAATAAAGCCAATATTTTGGTCTTTCCGTTGAACTTGTTGTGTTTAATTTTTAAAAAAATGTTCTATGACTTTAAAAAACACCCCTTTTAAATGCTTGTAAACCCGTTATTTTTGATACTATTGCATTAAATTTTCGTAACGAGGTGAATTTTGGTGAAATGTATTGAAATTACTAAAAAAAACTGAATTAAAAAAATCGAAATAGAGCTTTTTACATTCTACCAACGATATGTAACTGTATATATGTACATGTACTCAAAGAAAGCCTTTAAACATATATATGTACATATCTACACTAAGAGAAAATTCATTAGTTTAAACAATGAAACTGCTTCATTAATAATTCTGCATTGGGTAAATGACATTTTTCATTAATATAATGAAACTAAGCTTTACATTGGTTTAAAGAAGATTCATTTATTGCAAATTTTGAATAAATAATGATACATCATATAAAATTAGTTTTATATGTAGTTAAATAAATTTTGGCGTAAAAACTGATTTATTTATCAATTTTCAAACATTTCAAAAAAATTATTGAAACCAAGTCGAATTTTTTTAACTTTTTTTTTTTTGCAGTACGTACATATCGCACTTGTTCAACAATACTGTATTAACTCAAAATTTAAAAATTTTCAATAGAAGCAAAACAGTTTTTAATTTTACATTAAAGGTATATAAAAAAGAATTTTTTAATCAACCGTTTCATTACCAAAAACTAAACAAAATAGCACGAAATTTCTACAGCGGTTAGTTATGAATACAACGTGTCGATTTTTTTTTACAAAAAATTAAGAAATTAAATTTTTGAGTTAATACACTATTCTTGAAAAAGTGCGATATGTTCGTGTGTAATTTGTTTACACCCGCTCCCCATTATTGTGTATCACCTCCTGTGTTCCTACGTTTACGAGTTAATAACATGAACGTGTCATGTAATCAATGAAACATTCTTAATTAAGAAAACGTGCATTTTATTGTTTTTAATAAAAATATTTTCGTATGAAAATGCTTCATTATATACAGATTATGTATATATATAATGAAGCACTTTCATAAATGACACAAATATTCCTAAAAAATATTTTTCATTTAATTATAGTGTTTTTTAAAAGAGGGACAATTTCGTATATTATATGAATCCTAATGATTAATCTAATGACATTGTTTTATTAGCTTTCATTAGACTAATGAGGCAATTTCATAAAAGTAATGAACTCCGTCATAAAATGAATGTAACAATTTGATTTTATTAATGTAACTAGGTTATTTAATTGATTCATTAATTCAATAACCTAACTGCATCCTATTTATCAAAAAAATCATTTACACAATGAAAGTATTTTATGTAGTCAATGAAATATTGTCGTTGCATCAATAAATCATTTCATTCCTTCAATGAAAGAGTTTCATAATACAGCTTTAAAATAATTTCATACTATATATGAAGCATAACACAGTACAACACATGATTTGCCAACTCAATTCTGTGAACTGTATGTGAAATTAGACCCAAAAAGAAGAATTTCTGCATCATTCGTTTTGTCTTCTTACCTGCGATTTGAAGTTAGTATCGATTTGAAGTTAGTACTATCGTATAGGGGAATTTATCACGTTTTAGGCCCTGTTGTTTGACATAGCTCGACAACCCCTAGCCCAATTTAGTTGAAATAAATTTTAAAAAATTAAGAATTACAATTCCCTTAATCTGTTCATATATTGTTTTCCTATACAAGTAACACTTTCGAAGTTAAAAATGAATGTATGAAGGGAAAAAATTATTTTTTGCCTAAAAATTTAAATTTTTTTTTTTAAAAATACATAAAAAATCCAAAATGGAAAAAAGTTTCAAGTCTAGTTATTTTTTCGCAAAGTCACATAACCTATGAGCAAAATGAGACAAAGATCATAAAAATCGATGCACGCGTTTCGCTTTTATTCGCAATTGAGTAAAGGTATGAATTTCAAAAATCAGTTATAGCCACCACCCTTAAAATAAAAATAAAAATATAAATTAAAAAATTATCATGCAAAAAAAAACTTTATTTATAAAAACTTAATGAAAATAAAATAATATGCAATTAATACGCAATTATAATATGCATAAAAACAGAATTTAGAACATTTTTTCAATTATTGGCAATATCATCCTTGTAGAAGTTGACGCTTGTGGTTCTGATGATCTTGTTTTCTTCGTAGGTTGTTCATATTCATGGTCTGAGTCTGTATCGTCATCCGAGATACACATACTATTCAAGGGCGTGTTTCTTTCACTGTGTCCACCAATTTCAATGTCTTCATCTTTGGTGCTTTCTTCAAACTGCATAATTGTGGAACTCCACCAACAAACCTCCGCAAGCAATGCATCCAATTTTTTGCTTTTGAACCGCTTTTCAAATGGCATGGTCACCTGGTGGAACCTCTCTCCTTGTTCGTCTGATTCCTGAGGTGATTGTGCCAAAAAAGTATCGAGGTGGTGGTGCAAGAAATGCAATTTCAGCGTCATGGATGCACCGATTTTTTCGAAATAAAACAGCAACCTGTCCACTCGTTGCTGTATCTCTTCTCGCTGGACACGGTTCTTTCCTAGAACGCCTTCTATTACTTCTTTCAATGCGTTCCATGCATGTTGGTGGTCGTGATGCTCTGAAAGCAATGTGTGAAAGAATCACTTTTGATCAATTTCCGAATATCAGGTCCATTGAGAATACCTGTTTTAAATACATAAGAAAAACGAAAAAATTATTGGTAATGCGAATGTATAGAAATTAACAAATTTAGATATGACAATATTGAAATACAGAGTACGATACGTACCGTTTTTAATTTTCTCATCACTGAGTTTCGGAAAGATAGATTTCAAACAGTCAAAGGCGCCGTTAACTTTTTTGACCACCACTTCAACGAATTTCCCAGCTATTCCCAGTTTCATGTGGAGCGGTGGCAACAAAATATCATCCAGGTCCTTTATCATAGGTTCATTGCGTAATTTTAATTGTTTGTTGAGCTCGGGAGTTCTTCCTTTCCAATCTTTACATTGATATTGATTTCCTTTGTATCGTGAATCCCAATTACAAAGGAAGCAGAAGTATTTTGGATATCCGCCCTTTTCTATAATCCCTTGTAGTATGTTGACCACATTCAGATCGCAACAAATGTTCCATTTGTGTTCATCGTATTTGATTTTGTTGTGATAGTCCCAGCTTGGCCACAATGTAATCCATTTCGATTTGTGGTAGCGGTTGTGGTGCACTATTTTCAATATCGGGTATCCAATCAGCATCATCCAAATCGGTCGGATTGGTGAAAACGGTTTCGGCTAGCAGGGACACAGTATCCGCACTCGGAGGTTTAGGTGCATCGGTATCAGCAGGGCGTTGCACTGGAAGTGTGGCAGTAAATGCAGCAGTGTATACTTTTGTTTTCAATTGTTGTCTGTTTAATCCAGGACGAAAATTTATGCATGCATAGCACCTGGATTCACCATGTCCAGTTGTGTCTTCCACCCAAATTACTGGCTTCATAAAAGATAACTTTCTAGTTTTTCCGTGAATCCATTTTAGAAGGGTAGTATAACAACTGTTGCACACTGTGTTCGGCGTAAAATTTGCACCACTTAAATCTGCTTCATCGAAATAATTACAATACGCGGTTTTGAATTGCTCAGTAAACAAATTTTTTCGATCTTTTTTCTGTATTTTTCGGACGATATGACCACAAACGTAACAATATTCATCCAAATATGGGCACTTGTTGTTTTCCATATTGATATATTTTATGTTTTGTTGTTATTCACTTTTAAAAAACTGGAGAAAAATCACTTTTACTGTTCGCGTTCGTCGGCACTGGCTGAATGCCAAAAATCGATCAATGCACACCTATAAATACTACGTATTTTTGAATATTTTACTGCCAGGTACTTATAAATGGGCGCATATTTTAAGGGCGGCTGGCTATATACCTGATTCAGCACTTGTACGTTTCAAACTGTGCAAAACTTTCCAAATAATGACCACCCTTAAATGTGGGTGCAATTTCTGTAAAAAAATCATATAGGTAGCCACCGGAAAAACCCAAATAATAAAAAGGTCCACTTTCCGTTTAATTGTCCACGTACATTTATTACCGCAATCATAAAAATCAAATAACCTTTTGTTTATTCCTTTTTTTTTAATTCTCAGAATCATGAAAAAGGTGTCAATGTTTTCTCCAAATAATGTTGTGCATATCTCGAGCAAATTTTTGAAATTCATACATTTACTCAATTGCGAATAAAAGCGAAACGCGTGCATCGATTTTTATGATCTTTGTCTCATTTTGCTCATAGGTTATGTGACTTTGCGAAAAAATAACTAGACTTGAAACTTTTTTCCATTTTGCATTTTTAACTTCGAAAGTGTTACTTGTATAGGAAAACAATATATGAACAGATTAAGGGAATTGTAATTCTTAATTTTTTAAAATTTATTTCAACTAAATTGGGCTAGTGGTTGTCGAGCTATGTCAAACAACAGGGCCTAAAACGTGATAAATTCCCCTATACGATAGTACTAACTTCAAATCGATACTAACTTCAAATCGCAGGTAAGAAGACAAAACGAATGATGCAGAAATTCTTCTTTTTGGGTCTTATTTCACATACAGTTCACAGAATTGAGTTGGCAATCAATTAACTGAAAAATGTTGTACTGTGTAATGAATGATTTAATTGAAACAATGAAAAGTTTGGTTGGTTCATTTTCAACGAAAAAATTCATTGATCCAATGACGAAATTCTTGTCTGGAATGAAGCTTTTTCTTTTAGTGTATTTATGTACGTACATGTACTGTTAACATATCGTCGGTTGATAATTTAAATGTCGTATGTGTATTTTTGCGGTTTTGAGTTAAGATCGATTCCGTAGGTTTTCCTACCTGATCTTTCATTTGGCGTAATCAGTTTTTCGATACCTCATACAAGTTTCGAGATATGGAGTGTTGAGTTTTACTCAAAACTATCGGAATCCACATAAGACAATTAAATAATCAGCCGACGATATGTATGTACATGAATATATTCTCAATAATTTGAAGATTTCTTGTAATAAAAAATAACATTTCTCCATTCTGTGTGTTTTTGAGTTTTAGTAAAAGATTCTGATGTAATTTTAATATAAAAGAATGAATGAAAAAATAAATGAATTTTGTTGGTTGATATAAAATGAATAGGACGTGAAATCATAGAAATGTAGACTACAGAACTTTTTTATTACGTAATTTCTTTATAGAATGAAAAACAAAATTTCCAATTCAATTGTGGTAGGTAATTGTCAATATCATGTGTTTGAGTTTAATAAATAATAAAAAAAAAAAAACAAAAATTAGTTTTGGTAGTCTTTGCGAAAGGCGAAATAAAGCAAAAGTAAGGCATGGATGTGTTTATAAATATTCGAACTAAGAGAAATCATATGGTACAGATGTTTGCATAATTACATACATAGATACTTATGTAGGCATACCTAGATATAAAGATACTCGTATCTTAATACAAGTCACACTTACATACATACATACATATTTATATTTATTTCAATAGGAAGTGCATTTGTTTTCATGCAAATTTCATATGGGCATTTCCAGCGAAAAGTCTACTTTTTGTAACGTAACGCCAGTCAGCGAATAAGCTTTAGGCTTGTGTTGTTCAGATGTTATACATTTTGTTATTAAATGTAGTTGCAATTTACCCCAAAATATAAAAATATAAATTATACATATAACATTTTTTTGAGAAACAATTTTAATTACTAGTTGGCGTTACGTTACAAAAAGTACACTATTCGCTGGAACTGCCCATATATATTTAGTTCTTGCTTTGATGTCAAAGACTATAGCTACATATAGACTTGTACTTATAATTTTATGGATTTTTATTCAATTGTTGATTGAATTTTCATTTTAATAGAATGTTTATTTGGCAAAAAAGTGAATGTCGGAATCTTGTAAATTAAATTGTTATCAAAAACTTGCATTTAATTTAAGCACAAAAATTTATATTAATAACCAGGGTTTATTTATATAATAAAATTCAAGTGTGCAAGTATAAAAGTCAATAAAAAAAGTAAATAAAAAATTAATAAAACTGGATTAAAAAAATTTTAATATATAATTTTTTCATACATTTTTAAACTGAAAATACACAGAAAAGATTATTAGTAGTTTTTTTTATCAATAAAAAAATTGTTTTAAATTAATGTGATAATTGAATTATTTTTTTAGTTGAAAGAAAATTAAAAATATAATTTTGATTTAATTTTAGTTGTTTTGAAATAAATTTTTAATTAAAATATTAATTAAAAAACAAAAAAATCTTAATTGATTTTTTCGTTTAAAATAAAATTATTTAAACTTATAGAATTTTTACTTGGAATTGTCAAAACCTGAGCTATATTAAATAAAATCAATAAACACATTGTTTAAAATGGCAAAGTTTTTTTTATTATTTTTTTTATTTAATCAATATAAATATTTTGGTAATAGGTGCAAAATCAACTAATTGTTTACTTGATTCTATGAATTTGGTATGAATTTCGTGATGAAAGATAGTTTTTTAATTTTTTCTGTGTATCGTACTTGTTCAATAATATTGTATTAACTCAAAATTTTTATTTTTTACTTTTGGAAAAAATCAACACGTAATATTATTTATATATAACCGCTTGAGTTGTATAATGAAAATCTAGAACAACTTAATTTGGTTAGCTGCAGTAAAGCGTGGTGGAAACTTTCTTATAATATGAAATCAAGAAAACAAATAACAAAAGGTAACCTAACTGCAGATGATTTTCGTATACATTTTAGAAATATATTGCAAAATACAAATAAAATAAATGAAATTCACTGGTGTATGCCATATTATATTGATGCTTTTCTCGATTCACGAATAGGGATTTTTGAGTTGTCGTCAGTATTAAAATCATTAAAACTAAATAAGTCCCCAGGTAATGACGGTATAAGCTATGAATTCTATAAATTTGCTCCTGCCTGTTTTGTTCAGGAAATACTTTCAGCTTTCAATTACATATTTTTACATGAAAATATTCCAACAAGCTTTAAAACTGCCATACTAATACCACTATTAAAAAAAAATTATCCCAATTGCGCTTCAAATTACCGTAGCTTATTACTTATTGATACCCTGTGCAAAATCTTTAACAACATAATTTTAAATCGCATAACAAATTGGATCGAAAAATATTCCATATTAAACGAGTATCAAGCCGGGTTCAGAAAAAATTACTCAACTGTTGATAACGTCTTCAATCTGAAAAATATTGTACACTTAAGCAAAATTAATAGTAAAAACACATTCGCATTTTTTGTGGACTTTTCCTGTGCTTTCGATATGATTCCCAGAAATTTGATTTTTTATAAATTATCAAGTATGGGATTATCGTCAAAGATTGTTCGTATTCTACAGCTTCCATATGAAAATACTTCTAGTCAAGTACTGTATGGAAATGCGTTTTTTGCACAAGGGTGCATACTAAGTCCAATTCTGTTTTTGTAATCTGGATGTATCCGAAAATACGTTTCGCTTCTAAGTGGTTTGTCCTATTTTTAATGAGTTCCGGGTTAAATATTTTAGTAAAACATTTTTGGATATTATTGAAGTAATAAATATACTAAATGGCAATGATAATGACTACTATAGTTTATATAAATATTTTATATTTGAATCACGAATTTATACATGAATTTTTTTTAAAAATTTTTACTTAATCATTTACGTTTAAAATACAAATCATCAGTTTCTCGCTTTAGTGACCAGCAGTAATTAGCTAGCATCCTGATTTGACTTTTTCCTTCAAATCTCTTTTCAATTGTTAATAACTCTTGATGGAAACGTTCGCATTTTTCGTCACTAAATTGGCCTAGATTTTCTGGAAAAAAATGTAAATGGGAATGCAGAAAATGTATTTTTATAGACATTCTGCACCCCATTTCTTCGTAAGCCTCCAGAAGCTCACTAACAACATGAACGTAGGCAGCGCTTCTCTTATTACCTAACAAATTTTCCGACAATGACATGAAACTAATCCATGCTCTCTTTTCAACTGCATTTGACAATTTCGTAAAATTTTCATCAAGAAACATTTTTCGGATTTGTGGTCCAACCAAAATGCCTAGAGATAAAAATATAAAAAGAAAATACTACACTCATATAAAAAACAACAAAAATTGAGCTATTTACAAGTACAATTGACTTGATTCTCTTAAATTTCTTTGTCATTAGCAAAAATTCGAGTTCTTATTATTTTAGTTTTTTTGTACCTATATATTCAATTTACTTGTTTAAAATAAGCGATTTGTATTGTATTAACAAAAGAAAAAAAAAGTATTTTTTCAGGAATTTTAATTGTTTTTTTGTTATAATAGCTCCTCATAAAAAGTACTATAACTTCCTCATTTCTCAACCGATTTCAACAAATGACATCTCATTTTACTCAGAACTAAATTCGGAAAAAAGCCTCGTAGAAATTTTAAAAGTTTAAAAAAAATGAAAAATTTTCCATATAATTGAAAAAATTTATTCATATTTGAGCTAATATTGTAAGAGAAGTATATATATTTAAAAATAACAATTATTTTTCTTTCCAAAACCGTTTGAATTTCAAAAATCGGCTAATTAATAAAAAAGTTATAAATATTTAAAAGTAGCAGCCTCAAAAAAATTTCTTTGGTCCATAACTCGGCAATTTGGAGGTATATTGAAACTTTTAAAACCGGTTTTGTAATACACTCATCTAGACCTATAACATACACTAGGTCACTTTGAAAGTGCTTGCAAAAAAGGAAATTTTGTAGCACCGTGTTATTAATTAGGCCATTCGGTCAGTCGTACTCGATGAGAACAGACGTGTTTTTTTAACTCCGCATACGATTCTTTTTTATACCCTCTACCACCACTAGTGGTGAATGAGGGTATACTTAGTTTGTCATTCCATGTCAAACTTTTTATTATACATATAAGACCCCATAAGGTATATATATTCCGGCTCCTTGAGTAATTCTAAGTCGATTTAGCCATGTCCGCAAAAGAAAAGAACAAACTTGGTGTTAAATTACTTGTAGTTATCCTAAGCAGTTTGGGATTGAATCCAGCAATATCGGTTCAGTAGGATCAGAACTATGAATCAAAATGTGGAATCACCACCCTAAAAAATTTAAAATGTTTATACAAAAACTAACATAAAAGGTGAAATAATGCACGGAATTATATAAAATATAGAAAGAAACTTTCTACTCCCGGAAAACAGTTCAGTACGCCTAAAACCGTAATAAAAAATGCTCTCATATTGAATTTTGGTACGTCACAGTTTTATAAGACGAGAAATCACACTGCCAAGTTTCGTGAAGATCGGTCCATAATTTACCCTAGGCCACATTTAAACCATACTCTCGGCAAACAGTTTATTGCACCTAAAACCAAATAAAGCCCACTTTGGAAAAATAATTAAATTCGCTAAAACCATAACAGATATAGATATTGCGGTAAAATTTCTTCCAACTTAGATTCATATGGCCAGAAAAATATCGTGCAATTTTGTGAAATTCACTGTTAACGCTAAAAATAATTACACTGGTGTATTGAAATTTATTCTAGTTTATTTTTTGTAATACTAGAAATCACTCTTCAGAAATTTGGGATGATTGGTCCATAATTTACCATAGGTCCAATACAAATTACCCTCCCTTAAATCATTTTAGTTCGCCTAAAACTGTTACGAATCGTTCGTTTTTGGGAAGCTTAGTTAATAATATATATGTATTTATCATATAGAGTCCACTCCTGTCGGTGGAGGGTGTCAAAGATTCGGCACAGCCGAATATAGCACTCTGGCTTGTTTTTTTTTTCAATTAGAGAATCTTAGAGAATATCCGACACTTTTAATATGAGTCACTAACTGATTTTGCAAATAATATTGGCTGATTTCATAAAGCAGCTACCTAATAGGCTAAAAATGCATTATTAAATGTATCAATATGGACATTCAATGCTCTGAATGTACTTGCTCTATGCGTTTACATTCGAGTAATATTAAATTTGGAGTAGAGTATAGTTTGAATGGAGCAGGGTTAGTGTAGTCAGAGTAGATTTGGGAAGGAGTTTTAATACAGTTAGACTAGTAAAATTTAAGTTAGAATAGCTTTAGACAGAGTAGAGTTAGATAGAAATTAGAGTAGAGTTAGAGTAAATCAGTGCTCTATATATTATATGTAGTTTAAACTAGGGATGTAACGAAACGCCTTTTTGCCGATACGATACCGATACTACTTAAAATAAAATATCTTAAATTTAATACGACTTACGGCCGATTTCACCAAGTTGAGTTATAATTAACTATTAGTTATATCTGTCAAAAACATATTGTTAACTGGAAGTTAAAGTAATAGTTAGCTTTAATTGAACTTGGTGAAATTGGCCGTTGAAAGACAAAGAACTGAATTTAAATTCCTGATAAAATTAACATAAATAAAATTTTTTTTTTACAAAACTAACAGCGTAAGAAATTAATTAAGTATTAATATATAAAATTGACTTCAATAAGATTTTTGCTTAAAAACAATGTATTCTCAACTCTTGCGGAGATACACGATTTCGCAAGGCCTTTTTAACCAGTCCTACAGGGAAAATAGTCTCTCGGATGCGACACAACTAATTTTAAAACTTTAGAATTCCTGCGCCATTTTTTCAAGTTTGGGTATAACATGTCATGTCCAAAGGCCAGTTCTTTTAAACTTATCAGAATTTTTACCACCTGCAGGGGTGACCCTGTTGTCAACAAATTTGGAATGCAGAGACATGTTAAGTAGCTGAATATGACGTTTTTGCGACACAAGGATTTACTATTTTCTAAACCCTCAAAACTTTTATTTATATCTAATGCTAAGTCAGCCGCTAAATTTTGGTACTATTCTCCATCTCCATCGATTTATATGTTATATGAAACAGTTTCATTATTCCGTGTTGATTTTATGCTATACTTTTTAATGTGTTTTTTCTCTTCGTTGCTATGCAAAAAATAAGCATAGAAAATTTAATTGTTTGTTTAAAAATACTCCAAAAAATATATAAAATGTATCGTCGTATCGTTCAGGCGAAGGTTCTAGGGGTTCTATAGGCCGTGCAATTGGTGTGGGCTAACATTGCCAAGGGGTCGGAGGTCACTATATATGTGGACAGTCAGGCGGCTGTTAGGACCTGTTATGTGAACTTCAGGCTAGTGGACGATTGCAGGAGGGCTCTAGGGGAAATCTTAGGAAATAATGTTGTGAGGCTCTGCTGGGAACCGGGTCACTGCAACATCACCGGCAACGAGATAGCTGATGAGTTGGCGAGACTCGGCTCGGAAATGGAGGATCATGACAGTTTGCAGGTAGTCAGGCCTCCAATGGGCTTCTACTTTGGGAGAAATAGGGAATGGGTTCTGAGCGGGACTAATCGGGTTTGGCGGGGCCGAACGGACTGCCGAGTATCGTGCATGATGTGGCCGATACTTCGTAGGTCGAATTCGGACGCGTTGCTGAAGTAAGAGTATGACCTGCGTTAGGACCATGATAGATATTATCACGGGCCACTGTAAGATAGGCAGAATGGCGGTGAGAATGGGGTCTGGCTTATCGGATATATGTAGGTTGTGTGAGGACCCAGAGGATTTGGATACAGTTGAGTACTTTTTGTGCCACTGTCCCAGGCTACAAAACAGCAGGCTGAGGAGGCTGGGTAGCAGATTCCTGCACGAATTGGGAGATGCCTCGGGCTGCGGGCTTGAGAATTTGACGGGATTCGTAATAGGAATGACCTGGATGCGCGGCAGGAGGCTGGGGACTGGGAACATGTAGGGAAGTTTTCCTGTTTGGTAGAGTTGTTTTTGCTTGTTCTGTCCGATTTCTTATCTTCCACTATCTTCCTTTCTTGTGCTTTCACTATTTACTTCTCCTACTCTTTCACACTAGATTTCTTTCACTAATTGAAGTAAAGCCGCGAATAACGTTGTAAAAGCCACTTTTTGCAAAAACTGTTTTTTGCAGATTAGCGTTAACATCACTCTTTTACACTGTTTAAACGTCAATTCACCCAAAATTATGCACTTTAACGCCATCAAAATACGACACAAAGAGTCAGCCAGTGGAAGAACGTTGTAAGTTACTAACAAAATGATACAAACGAACTGGTTTTTCAAGGTGGAATAACTTTCTAAAAGCCGCTTGCGTAGTGGAAAAACGTTTTAAATGACATCGCGATTGTGGATACTAAAAAAATTAATATAAACTGTAATTAAGCATGTTATTTAAAATTCGATTTACTTGATATTTTGCATAAAAGTTTTTATTGTCATTATTTTTGATAATCTAAAAAAAATTTAAAAATTAATAATCCTGCCTTCTAAAAACGTTTTTTTGCTCTCCTGAAAAATATTTTGTAACTTACAACGTTATTCGCGGCTGTGCTTCAATTAAGGCGTCACAATGTAATGAAAAAAAAAAATATATAACTTTTAGTTACTAGTGTTTAAAGTAAAATGATCAGTTAGTTATTCGCTATACTTTTTTTATGAACTAATAATTTCTACGGTAATGGTGTTCAACGTTAAAATTTTTTTTAGGCGTGAGTTCTACCAGTTATTTAAGGGAGATTGCTTAATTTAACGAACGTTTATGAGGAACCATGTTTATAGAAAATTTTAGTTGAATTCTTTTAACAAAACCATATTAGCGTTAATCACTTTGGTAAATGTTATGTCTTATTTCATCCAACTCAAAAACGGTTAACTTACAGTGTGAGGTAACGTAGAGATATGTTTAATGAGCATATGCCACTACTGTATTCTACTGCATATCGGCTCAAGATATCGCACTTAATCAAAGACAGAAATGTCCAAATTCTCGATAATTTATCGACTCTTAATCGCTTCTGTTACCTTCTTTAAGCGATGGCGTGCTCTTAAGGAATTCTTTTTTAACCAACATCCGTCGAGTTAACTTCTTATCCGGAACTTTCTTTAGTTATACCAAGTTACAGGCAATTAATAACCTTAACAGCATAACAAATTAAAAAAAAAAAAAAAAAACGGCACACATTTTTACAGCCAGTAATATTTATAATCACAAAGTATCGGGAACATAAGTGTGGATATTAATTCCAATCTTTGTTGAAATTATTTTTTGAAATTAAAGAAAAAAACCCCCCCTCCCCGGAGTACCAAGGTAAATTGTGTTTTGTACCGCAACTTTGGGTTGCAAGTTCTTAATGCCTCCTTTTTCCTTTAAATATATAGGAAAACCATAATATAGCCTAACATAATTGTGCGCTTTTTTAATACGCCACTACTGTGGGGTTCTTTTATGAGTACTTTTCTGCAACGCTCAGTGAGGAAAAATCGAAAAAAAGACACTTTAAACAACGAAAGCACTCAGAGGCAGTCGTCAACCTCTTAACAGACCAACAAGTATAAGAAAATAAAGACGAAAAGAACAGAAAAGAAAAAAAATTTAAGCACACGTTTAGTAACATCGAGAAGTAAATTTGGTACAGAAGTAAAAAAATTAAACTATAGCACGGCAAAAAAACAAATAAATCGTAAAGACACAACAATTTATAGGAAGGACGGACTATTTTGGGCAGAAAAAGCTGGTATCCTCCTCGGGGTGGAACGTGCCCAAATTTCCCAGGAATTCCCAGACACCACAACCATTTTCGGTAACTTGTGTATATTTAAAAATCTTTCCGCGCAAAATAAGTAAAGTATTAAAATCAACGAGACGTAGCTACCCAATCTCTTAAAATCTGCCTATAAAAATGTGCCAACAACAGGGGAAAACATGCTAGTATTTAAATTCTTAAATTGAAATATATATTAGATATCTATTTGAAATAATTAACTAATAAATTAAATTTTTTTTAAGGTAGTTAAGAATTTATGAATCCACTAGGGGGACACCCTTAGTAGTCCTACAGTATTGCAAAACAAAGATACAATTCTTTAATAACTTCCAACAGCAGAATTCTGTAGCAGCGGTTTGGCGAGGCCTCATCATTCAGCAGCCCCGAATAATGTTTATGTAAATTTCGTTGGGTGAGTCAAACTTATGTATATATACACGTGTACCTATGTTTTTTTTTTGTCTTGCAATACATATTTAAAGAGGTGAAACCGAAGGAAAAGCAAAAGAAAAAAAAACACCAATAAAGAGATTGATATATATAGGCAGATAATTAAGAGCCCCAAAACTCACTTTAACTTCTCTTTCCAACAAATATTTATGCCAACCCGGGATTAAAAGGGAGGCCTGTCCTCCGAGAAAAGAAAACACAACAAAACATTTTTTTTTGATTCTTATGTGTTTCTGCTTCTTTATTGTTTCAAGACAAATTCCAATCCTATTTATTATTTGCGTTTTGCTTGGTGTTTTCTTCTCATGGGATTATTGTTGGAAATAACTTTAAGGAGAGTATTGGAAATTAAGTAAAACTCAATAACATGTAACTTGTATCTGCGGGTATTTAGATCTTTCCAGTATTATATTTACACCCTATAATCCGTAATATGCGGTCGAAATATTAATTTAGTGACTAAGATAATTCTTATAAGCTTGATTTGTTAAGTTCGGTAATTGTCATAGAGATAGGATCGGGTTTTGTTAAAACCTACTAAAGTTATTAAAATATTTCTTCAACTAGCTATAAGTTACGCCATAGGAACAAAAAAAAAAAAACAAAAAAAAAAAAATGAATTCTGTACTAGTTTGTTTCTCTTGAATAAAGTATTAAGTTAAATGGAAAACTAAATTGTTATAAACTTGTGTGATGTGAACAGATAGGTGAAGGAAGGTGTGAGTAGGGATCTTAGAGTAAAATGTTAAACGCCCTAAGATCACAGGTAGGGAGGGTTTTGAGGAGTTATCCCGGGAATCACCTAGGGAGTTTGAAGTGGTGATTATGGTTGATTCTTTAGTTTCCGTGCATCAAGTTGATTTAAAATAGGGGTATGATCTCCACTTGTTGCAGGAACAGCATGAGAATACAAATCAACTGCCCAAACCACAATTGTAATAGTTAGATTTAGGGAGTCTACAATAATTATTAATGTGTGACATTTCTTCTGGTAAGAGAGATTTGAGTAGACAAGAACCACCCCACCCGGCTGACCGCTAGCTTATTCAATGGCTCCCGTTCGTCGCTCGTATCTCTGGTTTAACTGTCATCCGCCAGAGGGCAAAAGTTATTATTTCACTTTAAGTATCACCATGAAGTGTCTTGTTCACTACAACAATGGACAGTATTGGTCTCTGGGTGAGGGTGTGGAATTTGCTTCGCACCAGCCTTGCTAACCTAATCTAACCTAACTTATCGTCGTATCGAGAGCAATGTATCGCCGATACCGATATATTGGAAAATCTTAAGTATAGCTGATATATCGGTATAGGTATTCTTTACATCCCTAGTTTAAACAAGTATGAGTGCTATATTCGGCTGTGCCGAATCTTTAATACCCTCCGCCGACAGTTCGAATATTTCAATAGTGGGCTTTCTATGGGATCTATAAATTATACGTCATTCCTTATAAACCCTGACCCATTGCTTAATTTAAATTGCTTAATTTAAATAAAATGACATAATTTGCTTCCGGAACATTACACTGTACAACACAGAAAAAACATAACGAATTTCTGACAATATATTCTGGAACAGGAGGCCAAAAAAAAAGCAAATATACGTGTGCATGCTTTTTGAAAGACAATTTGTTCGGTTCGTGCAGCATATCGTTATATAAAGCCTATGTGTTCTTTATTTCTTATGAAACAATGACAGACGAATTTTTAATCCAATATAATAATTCGTTACAGTTTTAGGCGTACTTAACTGTTTTCCGATAGTGAGCCGTATAAAGAGCCTATGGTAAGTTATAGATGAATCTTAACGAAATTCGGCGATCAATCTTAAAGAAATTTTATGCGCTTAGAGATGGTTAATATGTTTACTGATTTATAGATTTTTAATCAACTTGATTTAATTGATTTATTAGCCCTAAGGAATACCTTTCATTACTATAAATTTCGTTACAATACACAAAAAACATAAATGTCAAATTTAATTTTGTTGTCCAACTAAAAGTGCTCATTAATCGTCCATTTCTGCATTAAAATTTTCATTATTATTTTTCCTTCTTTAACTTTTCTGTCTATTTTTATTATTATTTTTTTTTTTTTGCTCAGACAATAAGAACAATTTTAATTAGTAGTCTAAATGAGAAGAGGGCGGATGTGGCACATTATTATTGTTGCTGTTATTGTTATGTTTTTGTTCGTTTTTTACTGTTGCTGCTGATACTGTCGATGATGTTGCTGTTGGTGCTAGTGTTTTTATTTGTTGTTATTTTCGTTGTTGTATTATTGCTTGCTGTTATTAAGCCTTTTGTTTTTTGCTCTTAATGTACTTAAAGATATGATGGGTTTTTACTCTTGAACTGAGTGCGACTATAAAATACCAACGAATGGGTCTCCAGGAAGAATAACTGAGCAAAAGAATAAACGAAGAAACTGATTGTATGAAAAAACTTGTGTGCGCCATGTTTATATAAAACAAAAGCAGTAAGAGAAAAACATAAAAACCTCCAGTTAAACAATGCAACAGTTTGTTTTTCTTGTTGTTTTATATATTCTTTAAGTATGATACAAGGAAAATTACAATGAGTTAAATTACAACAAGTAAGAATTTTCTATAGAAGCACAATGTTTTGACCCTTTAAAAAAATCAGTAGAATTGGAATTTCTTAAAGAAAATTGCTTTGAAATATTTATTAAAGTTAAGAAAATTGGTAAGAATTTCTAACGTGTACACCATTGCTGGTTATCGTTGTGGTTCACTGCGCATAAAGAGTCAAGTAAAGTCTTTAGTACTCCGTTTTGACAAATATACAATTCAATTTCTTTAAAACTGGAAGATGTTTTTTTTTTTCCAAAATTTTGTTTAAGCTTAGGCCCCCGGCATTTACACGATGTCTTTTCAGACATGCCTTATAAACACGTTTGTTTTGTTTATTGGCGATCGGGTTAAAAAGAAAGAGGGGTGGCCAAACAGACACGAACTCATATTTTTTTTATTATGTATGTATATGTATATTAGACAATTATACATGAAAACAGACATGTTTGAAAAGACATCGTGAAAATACAAAAGGTCTTTAATAGCTAGTTCAATAGAAAATCAAGAAAACAGACATGTCTGAAAACATGGCATATAAATGCTCTTATGGCTAATTTCACCAATTTATTTATATATCAGTTTATGTTGAAAATTCGTTTTTCATGTCAATTAAAAATAAAATGATATAAAAACTTTATTTAAATTTGAATTTATATTTAAATAGAATTGGTGAAATTGTCTATTAGTCTTAAATAAAATTGTATTCTCTTAAAGTTTATTCTCTATTTTAGTTTGAGTTAAGTAATACATACCCAGCAGGAAAAGGGTATCAATGGGAATCGAGTAGGTAATACAAAGCTGATTCCAGAATTCATTACTCTTAACAAAGAGATATCCTAGGATAATAATGATTTTATTGTGTCCGGAGAACGAATTTTATAATTCATTAATTTTAAAGCATTATATTATTTAATTATTTACATTTAGTTTTATAAATAATTCCCCGGTATAATTTAAATAATAAATTATGTTTATTTGAAAAATAAATTCTGTTTATTTTTATCCCTTACGCTCTGATACTTCTGCAATTAAATAATTCACACATAAGAAAGTAAACTATGTACATCAAGGACGCAGAAGTATACGTAGCATACATTGCCTTTTTTAAGTCTATAATGACTTAAAGGATGATTTCCCTTTTATTCCCTCATAATGATAATTCATAATTCTTCCGAAATAATTTTTGAAAAATTCTTCAATTTTTTTTTTGTTACGAATTATTACATTGTCGATTCCGAAGGAATGCATTTTAAATTCAAAATTATATATTATATAATTAGTAATATATGTAATTCATTCCATGTTTTCCTGCTGGTTAGTTAAGTCCGAGTGCATTTCAAGTTTAGTTTTAGCTCAGTTTCAGTTTCAGTTCTAGTTTAGTTATATTTTAATTCTACACTGAAAAGACGAAACAAGCCATCCGTACTTAAATCAAGCCGAAGCGGGGTCAATGGTACGGTAAGTACGGATTTCCTTTAATCAAGTACATAATGCTTGACTCAAGTACAGATTATTCAAGTGCCAAATACTTAACTTGATCATATTTAATACCTGATCCGTACTTAAAATAATCCGAAAACGGGATTGACTTAATTACAAGTGATATAAAAATTAATCTAAAATTTTGCTTGATTCAAGAATTTCTAAGTTGGTTTAATCCCGACTTGTACTTGAAATAATCCGAAAGTGAGATTAGTTTCTAACCTACCTAAACACTTACTCCTGAGAACCAGAGATAGAGAGAATAGTATTATTTACTTACCCGTTACACATGTTTGTTCCGCCCTTTGTTTACAGAAGAATTGTCAACTACAAGACACCTGCAGCATGCCTGTTAGGGTTTACGTAATAATCCAACTTTGAAAATTTTTTGTATTTAACTAAATAATTTTAAGAAATAGAATATGGGAATTATTGCTTTTTATTTTACTTTTTAAACATGAAAATAATCTGTATTTTTCTCCTTGTAGTGTTGTTGTTGTTTCTAAAACAAATTTTTACAAACACAAGCGTATGCACGCATATTGGTTTTCGAAAGTTATCTCATTTTTGATTGTTTCAAGTATTTTGTAGTGCCATTCGTACACAGAGCGAAAAAACACGTTATAAAATTATCAACCAATGGTATTAAAATGATAACAAACAAAGTGTTGTTAATATTTCGACAATATCTGTTGTTAAATTTTTTACAAACTGCTGTCAAATTGGTACCAAAGATGTTAAGAATACCATTGTTGTCATTCATCGAAATAAAAAAGTGCAAATTTTAATAAATAATTTAAATAAGTGAAAAAAAAAAAATAAAACTTGGACAGTGAAAACATATAATAAACTGTGACGTCCACATTTTGTTCCTACGAAAGAGATTTTCTTTCTGAAGCAAATATAAATGTTGACCTTAAAAAACTCAATTCCTTATCGGCGACGACGATGTTCAGAACGACTCATACTAAAGTAAGAAAAAAAAAACTTAAATTTAGTACGTGTTTTTTTTCTGTGTATTTTAGTTCTAGTTCAGTTTTAATTCAGTTCTAGTTCAATTGTAGTTGAGTTCTAGTACAGTTCTGGTTCTAGTTTTGTGCTAGTCTAGTTCTGTTCCTTTCATCTTTAACCATGTATGTACTTATTTAATATAACTTACCTTTAACAATCACTTAACTATATTCGCCAAACTTTTCGTTTAAACTAGAACAGAACCAAAAACTTAACTTTACTTTTAAGAAATTATTAAAAATGTATTTAACTATTGCACTGCTTAATTAAAAATGTTTTATTGTAAGAAAATATCTTCCATTAACTTTCTTTTGAAAAAAATTTTACCAAATTTTACAAACTTTAAAAATTTGGTTAACCCATCCATGAGTTTCTTCAGTTGCGAAATATTTTCCAAAAAGTTTCTTTGCCATCTAAAAAATATGAAAATAATACCACACCATTTCCTGTTTAAACTTAATAATGTGTGTAAATGAGTTTATATTAGTGTCAGTAAAAATGTATGTCAACATCTCGTAAAGAATACATAAGATTTTAGTTAATATCAATTAAAAATAAAAAGTTATTTTCTAAACCCTTTTTTCCTCTGCATCCGTTATCATGTTCATTTTCCATAAAAATTTTTTTGCCACAAAGTGTTTGAGCTTTTTCTGACTTTTATATTTCGAAATTTATAGTTTATAACAAGAAAGTATATTTTAACTACCTTTTGAGTTTTATTTTTGCTTTATTATTTTTAATGTTTAGTGTGGTATAAAACTTGACAGGATATCTGATATTTTAAAAATATACATATATGTAAAATTAAACGGGACCAGCTAAATTTTACTTAATTAGTTATATGAGGCATACTGATTGTAATGTTAATTCAGGCAGCTGAACTTTTGTAGAATTATGCCAAATTATACAAGAACGCATTTATGGGAATTATTGTAAAAAATGTATTTGTAGCTGTTTGAATTTTAAAAAATTTTAGTTGGTGCTATTATAAGCAATAAAATTTTCATAAAAGTTTTACGTCTCAAACTTTAGTCACACTTAGTAAATATTTGAAGAAATAATATTTTTTACATACGCTTCCATATCTACTTAAAATTAAATGAAAATAGATTTTTGCTATATCTAGTAGCACAATTTATTTATTTTTTGTGCTCCGATAGGCAAGATGGTAGTGAGCTGGTCTATCAGTTCAAAGGTTGGGATGTACTATTGCTCAGTTAATAATGTTAGAATATAATTTGTAATTGTATTTGAAGCTCTTAATATTTAAAAAATAAATTTATTTTGTATTATAATGACCATTTTAAATCAAACTAACTCTAAAAAAGGTAGTGGTTACGCTTATTTCGTCAAACATTAAATTAGTGTGACAACAGTTTTAGTGTTTTAGAGAAAGTTTATTTTCTTGTTAACTTTCTTTGCCGTTTTCTTTTGAAAGGAGCATGTGTAGGTTTTAATTCTTGATAATTTTTTTCAATGGTTATAGTTTTTAAATATTTAAGATGAAAAATTTTAATTATTTTGTAATATATCTGTGCCACAGAATCTGTGGGACAAAGGAAAAAGTGCTTAAGAACATTTTTTTGTTCAAAACAGCATTTTAAAACATTAAAGTTGATTTTTTTTAAATTTGTTTCTATTCTAGTCTAGTTGATTGTCCTTACTTTGGGTATATATTCCTTTTAGTTTTAAATATGGGAATTTCCTGGGGTTCACGAACGTACGTTCGTATGCTTTTGATGTACAAATAATATAGAACACAAATCTTTTCCTAGCTTTTTTTTGCGAATCGATAGCATTTTGGTAGCTCAAAGCATAGTGAAAAAATGGATTTAATCGAGTTTAAGTTTTCATAATGATAGTTATATAAATGTGGTCATAAACGTACGCAAAATTAATGTAGGGGTCTACACAGTATTTACTAGGGTATTCAGCCGAATAACGGCTAACCGATTAATAACTACCCGATTAACTAATCGGTTAATTTAAAATTGGCCATTTTCGATTAACGATTAAACCGGTTAATTTCAGTCGTATTATAACATATTTTTTGTGTTTTTAATTATTTTTTTCATCTCATAAGCAAAAGGCATGTGTTTAGAAAATATTTTATCACATAAACAAAGAAGGTGTTCAGTGATCTTCATTTTAAATAAGTGTTTGCTGTCAACAGCCTTTATATGTATGTGTTTTTGTTTTTTCTTCTTCTCATATCTTCTCATGTCAATCTTTTAACAGAAACAACCGAAACAATTAGGAGTGCTCAACATTTAAAAAAATTAAAACAGGACTCTAATGGCATAATGGACGATTTTATATGTTTAGAGAGTTCCACGAAAAGGATTGAGAAATTTGATATTCTGTATTATGTGTTGCTTTTAATTAATCCAACATTTTCCATATATAAAAAGATCAAAACTAAAGAAAAGAATCGCATATATCCTTAAAACTTAAACCAAATTATTTGTATAAAAGATTATTTTATAAGATCTCCTTAAACTATTGAAATAACTTATTAAATGATCTTAAAGTTTATTTTTATATTTATAAATAATATTTATGTATTAATTAAAAAATATGTATTTCATATATATGAATTATTTTTTTGTTTGCTCGTTTGAGTTCAAGAATTCTTATTTTTGTTATATTATTGTTGTTTTTTGTTTACTAATAAACTCCAAATAATAAATAATTTATGTATTTTTATTTATTGAAATTACTAAATTTAGAAAAAACTTTATTAATCGGTTAACCGATCAATCACAACATTAAGTGATTAAACCAAAACCTCGGTTAATTAATTGAGCGACTACCCGATTAAAGCAAAAGCCCGATTAAATGAATACCCTAGTATTTTTGTTCTCCTTACACTTTTCTTAATTGATTGTAATAGAGATTTTTTTAAAGAAAGAGTGCAAACATAACAAATTTTTTTGCATGTAAAATAATTATATATAAAAATGTCTTTAGAAGTAACTTTAAAAGAAAATATTAAATTTTCCAGTTTCTAGCCCATTTTCCTAAAGTAAAACAGCTGAGATATCATAGCATATCATATATACCATTCTATTATGAAAACATAGACTTTTTTTTATAGTTATAAACACGAAGATTATCAACTTTCTATTTTTCCATCCTGTGCCAATGTTCTGTAACTCCCGCGTCGAGAAACTTTTCGATTGAAATGTGAGAAATGAAACAAAACTACCATAAATTGAAACAAACAGCTGTTTTGCTCAATTAACTGCGTCTGTAAAATTTTTGGCGAGTAATAGCTGTCACGTAAGGAAATTATTCGCCAATATACTGAAAAAGTGTGTCTGTAAAATTTTTGTGAGAAAATTTCCGCTTTGAACTATGAAATAAACTCGCGCATAAAAACGGGGTGAGAAAAACTTTTAACACTCAAAAATAAATTAAAAATGCAAAATGCAATGAATATGAACACGGAAGAAGTAAGTAATTTGTTCTTGGAAGATTTTTTTATTGTTAATTATTTGGCTTTTAACATTTTTGAAAATTATACGAATGTTTTCAAAGCAATTTTGTAATCAACAAACATTAAAGTCGTACTTTACATTTCTTAGTATAGCCAACGGCTGTTTTTTCGCCACCGTCGTTGAAAATTTTTAAATTTTAGTCAACTTTGGTCGCCGTTTTACATTTATAATATAACGACGTTAACTCTTTTGATAGTTTTCGACATGAGTTACAGACACACTTTTTTCTCACTTTTCGAGAAACGATGGAATATTTTGTTTCACATGTTTTCGATGCGAGATGTTCTCACCAAAGTTACAGAACATGGGTACTGGTTGACCATTCGGAGGAAATGCCCATATATAAATATACATATACCATATAATATGTTATTCCCGATAACGCAATTTAAGCACCTTTGCCAAACGAGATAATGACATTTTGAATGGAATTAAACGCGTAGGTCATTATATATGACAATTAATAAAAACAAGCAAGAGTGTATTGATAACCAAGATGCTGGTACCTACACAGCCAGAAAAAATTCATACTAAATCTAAGTTTTTTTTCTTAATTTAGTACGAGTCGTCTTTAAAAATTTTAGTATGAATAACACCAAAAAGTACTTCAAATAATCCAAAATGGGATAACTTTCGAAAACCAATATGCGTGCATACGCATGTGTTTGTAAAAGTTTGTTAAAGAAACAACAACAACACTTCAAAAGAAATTACAAAATTATTTGATTGTTTTCTTTAGAAACAACAACAACACTACAAGAAGAAAAATGCAGATGATTTTCAGGTGTAAAAAGTAAAATTAGAAGCAAAAATTCCAATATTCCATTTGTTCAAATTATTTACAGCCATAGCTAAATAATAGTGGAAGCCGGAACGTTTTCCTCCGCCTAGCTCCTACGCTGAAATACCATACCTAAATAAAAGCGTTGAGTGAAGAATAGTAGTGTTAACTTGCCTGTTTAATAAAACCCCCATATTAGAAAAAATTGAGATAAAACCGCTAGATTCACCTAAAAACAGCTAAATTGCCATTATTTATCAACAATAGCGGCCAACTTCACTATTAAATGCGCTTTCAAAATCGGATTTTCCAATTGCAAAGCGTTGTCGCTGCGTTTTTTCGGTTGCTACATACAAATTGTATGGTCATGAGAACTTATGACAGCTAGAAAACTTTTTCCGCTCTTATTTAGGTATGGCTGTTAGTGAAATACATCAAATTTTCAAAGTAGAATGATTAAGAAAACCATAGCGGGCATGCTGCTGGTGTCTTATTATTGATACTTTTTCACTTAGCAAAGGGCGGAATACAACAAAAGTGAAATAAATATGTGTAACGGGTAAGTAAATAATAATATTCTCTCTATCTCTGGTTCTCTGGGGGTAAGTGTTAAGGTTAGAAACTAATCTCAAATTCGGATTATTTCATGTACGAATCGGGATTAAACCAACTTGGAAATTCTTGAATCAAGCACAGTTTGAGATAATTTTATCTCACTTCAAATTAAGTCAATTCCGTTTTCGGAAAAGTTCGAAAGTTTAGTTCTTGCCGTTCTCCAGTTGTACAACAACAGTAACAAGGGATTTATGGGTTAAATTAGAGGCAATCGTGGTTTTTTGCTTATATCTAAGCCATTTGAGGACCGATCAAGCTAAATGTCAGTAAAATATAATGGAGTATATGTTGCATAAAGATATAATAATCTAGTCCGCATCGTATTTGGTGTCTTCGCACACCCCTTTTATGCAGACAGACGAACAATCGTATGTACATAATAAAATGAACTTCTGTTCTCATAACTTTATAGGGCTTAAGATCAATATTGTAGAAAATACAAACGGAATGACAACATATCAAAAAATTATTTTCGAGGCGCCCAATTTTAAAGTTTTTCTGCCGTATTCATAAAAAGCTAAAATGGATATAAAATCTGTTTTACGAAAAATTTGTATGGAAATTTTGTTTTAAAATAGGTTTGAAATCTATTTTATTTTTTATGAATACGGCAGTTTGACTTTTTCTCAACTTTTATTTTTAAGGTTTTTTTTTAGTAATAAAAAAAATCGGCAGATAATATTTTTTTTTAAATATTACCTTTCCGAGGTGAAATTATACGCTAAAAACGATGGCGAGAGGAGTTTTTCCAAAAATGTCTTCCTTGAGGTTTTAGATGAGTTTTTGTCTAAAAAAATTTTTTTACGCGTTAATTTTTAAGGTTTTTTTTTTTAAAGATGAATATGTGATTTAATCACTGTAACTGAAAAATCAAGAATCACAATTGTGACCAAATTTGTCAAGTAACGGGTACTTTCTCTTCGTTTTTTGTTGCATACACAAATTTATGATATTTCACTGTTTGTGTGGGTAATCAAAATCAAAAAATTAAATTGAACATTTTGAGAGAGTCGGTTGTGTTTTAAATTAGTTCTGATTTATTTTAAATTTAAAAACAAATATTGTGTTTAAATAATGGCTGTTGTACACTGGAATATTCAAAATTTAGCAATACACTTTTGCATTCCTTATTAACATTAGAATGCTAATTGCTAAAACTTTTTTGATGCCGGTACTTCTATATGGACGCGATGGTTATGCTTATTGTGATTCCCCTAGTAAGAAAAAGTTGAATACTCTTTTTAACAACATTGCTAGATATGTATTTGATGTTCAGAGTCTTAATGGAATTGCAACCTTAAGTAAAAAACTTTATAACTTAACTTTTAATAATATGGTGAACATCAGGACACTAACACTTCTGCACAAAATCATGTACACAAAAGTGCCGTCATATTTATACGATCGGATAACTTTTGCAAGGTCCAATAGGGGGAATAAGGTTATACCTATTGCACACAGAAGTAAGATAACGGAATGGCAATTTTTTTATAATGCAATGCATCTATGGAACAGACTTTCGAATAAAGCCCAAACAAACATCAACGTAAACACTTTTAAAACCCAAATAACAAAACATTTGAACAATAATATAACGTAACTTCACTCTTTAAACTAAATATTGTTTTTACTATAAGTATTTTTAATAACTAATAATTAATTTGCTCTATTGCTAAATTTTGTTATTTTTAAATTGATTTTAATTTTTTGATTTTTAAAATTTTTTAAATATTTATACTTTTTTTAAATTGTATTATGGAAATTCAGATAAATAAAGAAACAATAGCTTTTTTTAATGCAATAGCGAATAATGTTGCTGTTCCTTTCATTCTCTCTTCTACCTTATTAGTATTTTTTGAAAGCCTTATATGTTCAAGAATGTATATATATCAGTGTGACCAGATCGAAAAAAATGTACAGCTTAATCTGGCATTAGAAGTTACAGCCACACCAATGTTCACAATATAAAAACATACAAACATTGACATACATATGTAAGTTTGTATGTACTTTTATTATAAAATTACTTTCAAGACGGTTGTCATATCGGCGCGTGTAACACTTCCGCCACAATCCAAATAATTCTTTGGAATTATTTGCAAACACTAAACAAAAACATACAAACATTAACATACATATGTATGTTTGTATTACTTCCAACATTTACAAGATCGTTGTCATATCGGCGCGTGTAACACTTCCGCCACAATCCAAATAATTCTTTGGAATTATTTGCAAACACTAAACAAAAACATACCTACAAACATTAACATACAAGATCGTTGTCATATCGGCGCGTGTAACACTTCCGCCACAATCCAAATAATTCTTTGGAATTATTTGCGAACACTAAACAAAGAAATAACAAATCAGGTCAATCGACCGACGAGTTCACAGAACTGTTTTTGTCTAAATAAATTGCTGAGATCTCTCTTTTTCATTCTTCAATTAATACTTTATAATTACTATAAATAATAAGTATCAAAAATGATAGTTGTCAGTTGTATCTTATACTTAGTTGTCTTGCTGTGCATTACCACAGCAGACAAAACAATAAAATCAATTCAAAAAAGATAAACAGTGTGTTTTTTTTATTAAATGAAATTAACATACATCTAATTGGCGCAGTCGGTAGGATTCGCGGAAGGATAATACTCTTTCTTTCATATTAATGAAAATTACGCGAATCTGCAATAAGCGAACCTTGCATTACCAAGGACTAAACCGTGATCCTTACAATACTAAGGAAAAACAACCTTTAAATAAAAAAAAAAAAAAAAAAAACTAAAATTAAAGACGTGATATCCTTAAGAACCACAGTCATAAAAATTTTTTAAAAAAAAGACTAAAATTAAAAAGTGAAACACAGTCATAAAATTTTTTAAAAAAGACAAAAATTAAAAAAAAGTGATATCCTTAAGAATCACAGTCATAAAATTTTTTCTTAAAGGACTAAAATTAAAAAGTGAAACACAGTCATAAAATTTTTTAAAAAGACAAAAATTAAAAAAGTGATATCCTTAACAATCACAAAAATTTTTTCTTAAAGGACTAAAATTAAAAAGTGAAACACAGTCATAACATTTTTAAAAAAGACAAAAATTAAAAAAGTGATATCCTTAAGAATCACAGTCATAAAATTTTTTTTTAAAGGACTAAAATTAAAAAGCGAAACACAGTCATAAAATTTTTAAAAGACAAAAATTAAAAAGTCATATCCTTAAGAAACACAGTCATAAATTTTTAAAGGACAAAAATTAAAGAAGTGATATCCTTAAAAATCACAGTCATAAAATTTTTTACTTAAAACCAAACCGAAAAGAGAAGACCAGCAGCGAAATCAAATCAACAAACCGAAGAAGGAAGACCAAGAAATTCGTGAGCAGTGGGAAACAGGTAGAAGAGCTAAGAAGTGAGAAGCCAGAACAACAACAACACGAGTTCCAGCAAACCAAGGAAGGAGGACCAAGAAGTTCGTGAACAATAGTATAGTAAGTTTCATTTAAGTATTAATAGTATAATGTACATATACGTCTTATGAGTGACACGTTTCCGATCCCGAGTTTGAACAAACAAACCAATTTTTAGGAATACATTCAATAGAACTGGACCCAGGATTTGACTCAAACGACGGCTACATGACCGAGGTGTACGAACATATTGGACAAAGAAACAATAGCGACACTCAAGAAAGACGTACCGTTAGAAGACGACGAAGACAACGACCTATTAGACCAATACAACATTTTTGAAAGACTTTTCCGTTTTCAATAGACACACTAGCAAAATGACACAGCCCAACCCTCCATCCATTGTTCTGGACCCCATCAAATACCTTGAAAGGCTTCCCGAATTTAATGGGGACAAACGTGATCTTTATAATTTTATAACCCTAGTGGATAGAGTATACCCACTTCTCAGACAATATGACGAAATGTCACAATTAGTATTCTCTGACTTGATTAAAAGTCGTCTTAGGGGCAAAGCTAGGGAGACAATTGAAATTAATTTTCACGCACAATCCTGGACGGATGTAAAAAAAATATTAATGAATAATTTTGGCGAAAAGTATAGTATTGAAGATTTATTCGATCAAATGAGAGCCGTCTCATTCAAAACAAACACAATCGAATTTTACAACGAAATAAAAGATAAATTAAGAAATTTGAATAACAAAACCAGCATGATAATGGGCGGAAACACAGGAGCAGGTCAAATCGCTACAAACAATATGCAAAGCGCCTTGAATATCTTCAAAGAAAAAATACCAGAACCCATGAGGACTATTCTAGCCTGCCGTAACCCGAGCACCCTAGAAGATGCCATGGAAATCCTATTCAAGTCGGGTTATGCATACTACGGTAATAAAACAGTCAAGCCAGGTAACAATTCATACGGTACCAACCATAGACTGAAAATAGAAAACAACTTAAATAGACAATCTAGCGGACATAGTAATTCGAGTAACAGACAAACATACCAGAATTCCCATACAAGGACAAATAACCACCAAGCACCAAACCAGCACTATAACCCACATTATCAGCAGAATCCAAATAACCATAGACACTTTAGTAATCCGAACTGGCGACAGCATAATTCTCATTACCAACAGAACCCTAATAACCAGAATTACCAAAGAAAATTTAATAGCCCGAACATACCAAACTTCCATCAAAATGGACAACCAAATCAAAGAAATAATTTTTTGCCCGTCCCTGAACCAATGGACGTAAACCTCGTTCACGATTCCGAAGAGCCATATATACCTCAAGAGGCATCATTCGAACAATACTTCGACCAACAAGAAATACAAGATACTGATTCTTTCGAAACCCCCCAAAATTTTTCCTTTAGTAGCCACCCCGGCGAATTACCACATATAGTATTAAAGGGCGACCTAAAATTTATAATTGACACTGGTGCCACGCACTCAATCATCAATCCGGGGCTATGCAACCCCAAATGGAAGGTTGATGTACCACCAGTAAACCTCAAAACGTTGCAAAACAATGTGAAAACAAACACGGTATATAAAGTGCCATTGTTTTCTGAACTAGGGAATCCGCAAGACTGGATTTACTTAATCGAATGTAAATTCCATGACACATATGATGGTATAATTGGGAATGACATCTTACGTAAATACAAAGCAGTAACAGACTATAACCAAAATATTTTAAAGATAAATAACCAGATAATTCCCTTGAAATTTCCGAGTAATCATACAGTTAAATTTGTCACTAATGTAGAATGCGGATTGGTACACATTACAGATTTCCGTTCTTCCAGCGGCGAAATAATTCTTAGAGAGGGAATATATAATTCAGAAAATTTTAAAGTCGAAATAGAAACCAATCTTGAATGTCCCGAAATAATTTACATTAAACCTGAAAACGCGTGGCCAGTAACAATGGAAAACTACTTTCTTTCAAATGAGCCAATAACAAGTGATAATCACAGTGATTTACCATTACGGGACCAAATTAGAATAGATCATTTGAACTCTGAAGAAAAAACGAAATTTTTGCGATTAATAAACAAATACTCCCAATTGTTCTATCAGACAAATTCTAACCTAACTTTCACTAACGCTATTAAGCACCATATTAATACTGTTGACGACATTCCAATACATTCCAAAACTTACCGCTACCCGTACATACACAAGGAAGAAGTGAGCCGACAAATCCGTGAAATGCTAGAAAACGGGATAATTAGACCGTCAAATTCACCATATTCAGCTCCAATTTGGATAGTCCCTAAAAAGGACGATGCAAGTGGACAAAAAAAATGGAGGCTTGTGGTAGACTATCGTAAGCTTAATGAAAAGACTGTGGACGATAGATACCCCATCCCAAACATAGATGAGATCTTGGATAAACTTGGTAGAAGTCTATATTTTACTACACTTGATCTCGCTAAGGGATTTCACCAGGTCGAAATTGCAGATAGCGACATCCATAAAACTGCGTTTTCAGTTGAAGGAGGGCACTACGAATTCCTTCGTATGCCATTTGGCTTGAAAACCGCACCCGCCACTTTCCAACGCCTAATGAATAACATCCTGAGCGATTTGCTTAATAAAGTGTGCTTAGTATACTTAGACGACATTATCGTCTTCTCAACCTCTCTTGACGAACATTTAAATTCACTACGTTTAGTAATGGATCGACTAAAAGTTGCAAACTTGAAGATACAAATCGACAAGTGCGAATTTCTAAAACGCGAGACAGAATTTCTTGGCCACATTGTGACCCAAAATGGTATTAGACCAAATCCAAAAAAGGTGGAATGCATATTAAAATACCCGATCCCCCAAAGCCCAAAACAAATTAAACAATTTTTAGGACTTAGTGGGTACTACAGAAAATTTATTAAAGATTACTCCAGAATAGCAAAACCGATGACGAACTATTTAAAGAAGGACGCTAAAATTGACTTACATAACGCTGAATATCAGAAAAGTTTCGAAACCTTAAAAACCCTACTTGTGAATGACCCCATACTAGCATACCCAAATTTCTCTAAGCCCTTTGTTTTGAACACCGATGCAAGCAATTTCGCATTAGGGGCGGTCTTATCACAAGAAGGCCATGCAATATGCTACGCAAGCAGGACTCTAAACGAACATGAACTTAATTATAGTACGATAGAGAAAGAGCTTCTTGCTATAGTATGGGCGGTAAAATACTTTCGACCATACTTATTCGGTAGAAAATTCTTTATCCACACTGACCACCAACCACTACAATGGCTATTCTCGATCAAAGAACCAAATTCACGACTCGTTAGATGGAGACTTAAATTAGAAGAATTTGACTTTACTATAAAATATAAAAAGGGTGCGAATAATGGAAACGCTGACGCGCTCTCCCGCATCAAACCACAAGTTAACTTTTTCGAGCAATTCATGACTAGCGTTATTACAGAGAAAAATGGCCCTATAAATATGTACAGAAACCAAATAATAATTCGAAAGGTGGGGTCAGGATCTCTAAAGATAAGGAACCAAAAAATTTTCAATAACATCAGGAAACTTATTACCGCAAAAAACTTCGACGAAGCCACAATGTTGTTGATAATTAAGAATCACTTTGATCCCAAAAAGCTGAACGCTGTCTTTATCGAAGACCCTGAAACTTATGAAATATTCGAAAAAACAATTTCAATATACTTCGGGCAAAGTAACGAATTTAAGATTATTAAATGTAACAACATCCTTACGGATATCCTTGACGAAAACGAACTGGTAGAACATATCAGGAAAGAACACATGAGAAATAATCATAGAGGTATAAATGAAAACTTCCAGCAATTAAAATATAGCATTTATCACCCCAAACTTAGAAAACGTATAACACAATTTATTAATAATTGTGACGTCTGTAATAGGGAAAAATATGAAAGGAATCCCATACGACCAAAACTCCAAATCACCGAGACACCAAGTGGACCTGGACAAATTGTACATATTGATGTTTTTTATAGCTTGAAAAATACCTTATTCCTGACTTTTATAGATAAATTTAGCAAATTTGCACAAGCAATAAAGATAGAAAACCGAACATGGATAGAATTTAAGAGAGCGGTTACTCAGTATCTGAGCATAGTGGGTAGTATAAAAAAAATTGTTACAGACAACGAGTTAGGTTTTAAAGCCCTACATCTAAAGGATTTCCTCAAAGAAAGAAATATAGAGATCCACTTTACATCGAATAACAATCATTCATCTAATTCAGACGTTGAACGCCTGCATAACACAATTAACGAACATATTAGAATCCTCAGACATGATCCTGACAAAGACATCGATACCGTTGAAGAGAAATTAAACAAGATAATAATGTTTTACAATAACACCATTCATTCCACGACCGGGTGCAGACCCTCAGATTTCATAAACGGAAAGATAACGCAAGATAACTATCCATTGATAAAAGATAAAATCCAAAACACAAAACGTAGGACGATAGAAAAGATTAATCAAAACCGCGAAGACTGTGAACTTCGTACCGGGGACGTTTACATAAAACAAGATAGGGGCGGGAAAAATCACTCAAAATTCCGTAAAGTTAATGTCACAGAGTTAGACGACAATCATGTTATCACAAAAAATGGGCATATATATTACAAATCTCATTTAAAAAGGAAAAGGGCACTGCAGTAACCTCCCTGTTATTTACAGATTCAAGATGATGAAACCACTAATTATTCTACTTCTAATAAGGACCGTTAAGCCACAAGTTCTGGACGTACAAGACTTGAGCAATAATCACGGATACCTACCCATAAAAATCAGAGACGTGAACATAGTAGACTACTATATAAAGGTTATCCATGTAATCAACACTACCAAATACATAGACACGGCAAACACGATAAACGATAATATACAAAAATTAGGTAATACATATTCTAACGTTACCCCTTTACTAGAAAGTATTGGAAAAAGTATGGACCTTTGTAGGACAAAGATTTCTAACCTCATACCTAAATTCAGACAGAAACGTGGTCTTATTAACATAATAGGAAAAGGACTTAAATACGTTACAGGGACAATGGACAGCGATGACGAACAAAACATATTAAACCACTTTTCCAGAATAGACAAATTTAATAACGAGACATCAACAGAAATAGACCAATTGACTTACTTAAGTACGACATTATCGAACAAAGTCTCTAATATAACTTCACACATTAATAACCAACAACATATTATACAGACATATATTCACCACTTTAAAAAATACATAGGAAATAAAATCCTCAACCTAGAAGACGAAACCACATTCCTAGAAAACATATTCAGAATTAATAACGATTTGAACTTACTGACAAACCATGTAGACGAAATAGGACACGTTATATTTAACTCTAGACTAGGAGTAATACCATCCGACATATTGACAAAAGAGGAATACGAGCTCATGGATAATATAGAATCCTACATCCATACCAATATTTCCGTAAAATACAGACATAATTTAGTTATACTTACTCTACAAATTCCTAGATTCTTAAACGAGACATTTGCTGAAGTTTTAATTGAACCAATTCCAAATAAACTTAACAGATCACTAGCCTTAAAAGATAATACCTTTCTAATACATAATAATGAAACCTATAATAGCGACACTTTTGATTATAAGAAACTACGTAAAATAAAGGAAAACTGCATCCAAAATATTGTAAACAACAAAGAACCAAATTGTAACATGAATATGTCAATTATGGAAGAGGAAAAAGAAATATATCCTGGATTGCTAATATTTAAGAATTTTAAAAGCAAAATCGAAACTAATTGTAACACCACTGTAAACTTTGGCAAAATTAAAACTTTCTTAATTAAATTCGAAAACTGCAATGTAAAAACTGAACACAGATCCTATGAAAATTATAAAATTAATGTTAAAGAAATGTTTGTTATAGAAAGGTTCATGTTAAAAATTAAAGAAAATAATGAATCCCTTCCAAACTTACACTTAGATCCACTAAAATTTAACGACACAATAACACGGATAAACAGAAAACTATTAAGTAATCATATACTAAATATCAGTAGTAATGTAAGTGCCTTGGTTGTCATTGTATCTATTATTATCCTAATCTACATAAGAATGAACAAGAGAATTTACATATTATCTTCGTCGGAGCCTCGAACTAACGGTGGGGGAGTTACAGCCACACCAATGTTCACAATATAAAAACATACAAACATTGACATACATATGTATGTTTGTATGTACTTTTATTATAAAATTACTTTCAAGACGGTTGTCATATCGGCGCGTGTAACACTTCCGCCACAATCCAAATAATTCTTTGGAATTATTTGCAAACACTAAACAAAAACATACAAACATTAACATACATATGTATGTTTGTATTACTTCCAACATTTACAAGATCGTTGTCATATCGGCGCGTGTAACACTTCCGCCACAATCCAAATAATTCTTTGGAATTATTTGCAAACACTAAACAAAAACATACCTACAAACATTAACATACAAGATCGTTGTCATATCGGCGCGTGTAACACTTCCGCCACAATCCAAATAATTCTTTGGAATTATTTGCGAACACTAAACAAAGAAATAACAAATCAGGTCAATCGACCGACGAGTTCACAGAACTGTTTTTGTCTAAATAAATTGCTGAGATCTCTCTTTTTCATTCTTCAATTAATACTTTATAATTACTATAAATAATAAGTATCAAAAATGATAGTTGTCAGTTGTATCTTATACTTAGTTGTCTTGCTGTGCATTACCACAGCAGACAAAACAATAAAATCAATTCAAAAAAGATAAACAGTGTGTTTTTTTTATTAAATGAAATTAACATACATCTAATTATTAGACACGACCAAAGAATGCTAAAAATTATTTTTAAAAAATTCTAAAAATAATGCTAACATTTTTTAAAAAATGTATTACCAGTATGAAATTTTATTCGAAACTAAATATATTTAAGTGAATTATTTTTTAACGAAATTGAAATACCAGGTTACAATTAAACAAGTGGTAGATTTTGATAAAGCATCTGATATATATAAATATTTAGCACAGGTATTGGTTATTTAATTTAAAATTTAGGGGGCCAGCAAGCCCCTGATACATGCAAAATATAAACGGTTTATTTCTATGATATACAATTTTTTTAAATCGTTTAATTTTTTATAGTTTAACAAAAGTTCAAGCTTTAGAATTATTATTTTTTAGCAGGTTAGGGAAAACAATTTTTTCAATTATTTAAGCTAATGAATTTTTTATCTAAATACAAAGTGAAATTTCCTTGTACTTTTATATCGCAATATCAAGGGCAAATAATATTTTCAATCAACATAATAAGGGCATTTCTAATATTTCCTAAATACTCTATTTTTTTTTTTTTTATCAAGTATGATGTTTTTTAACATAAGAATTATCACTTTTCATACGAAATTTCATTTTGGGAGCAAATATTTTTTAGTCAATATTTATTATAATTAATAAAAATTTAAGCACAATCAATAAAACTATTCGTCTAAATATTAAAAATAAATAAACCCAAAAAAACTAAAAACATTTTCAAAAAATGCTAAATAAAATGCCTAAATGAAAATTTTGCAGCTAAATAATAACTTTTAATGTTAAATTTAGCTGGAAAAATGCCAAAATGGCAACACAGATGTATATGCAAGAAAACCGATTTGAAAGCTCTTACAATTTGTTGTTGTTTCTTTGCAAAGTACTAACAAAAGCTCTTTTGCGAAAGGTCGCGCACTTGCTATAAGAGAACTGAAAACTGACAAACCGTGATCACAATCACAGTTTATAGGAGCAGTAACTTTTTGATCACGTTCACTAATCACGATGTCCTTTAGAAATCACGGAATCGCTCATCTCTAATGGGTATGTTAAAAAAATTCGCCGATTTCAAATATTGTAAATATATCATACCCAAGCAAAAATGGCAAGCTTAAAACGATGGCGATATCATTTTTTAAAATTGTTTCTTATTTATTTTTTTTTATCGCAAAGAAATAAATTTTTCGACAAAAACTCGTTCAAAATTATTGTTTTTTCGAAAAACTTATATCACCATCGCCTTTTACGTGCGAATTTCTTTAGAAATGAGCTATTTGATACGGGAGGAAATACTTCAAAATTGGTTTGGAACCTAAAAAATAACAAAAAAGAGTAACAAATCGAAAAAAAAACATTTCGAAAAAATTAGACAATTTTTTGTCCTTACAAATCGGCCCACCCTAATATATACCCTTTTAACTTCGGCGAAGGTAAAATATAAATACACCCGCAGCCAACTTCAAGCCAAAAAGTGTGAGAACTACAAAACGAAATAGAATTGTAGTGTATATGCAACTGAGTACCCCTTCCCAATCTTCTTATTCCTTTAAACAGTAAAAAGCTGTAGCAAAAATTACAAGTCTGGACGATGACAAATCTATTCATTTAATAAGTCATAAAATTTATTTATTTATTTATTTATTTATTTGATTTCCAATACAACAAGATACAAATCTTATAATTATCGTATTGGATTTTTGTATTGTAATTACATTGTAGAGTAAAAAATAATATATTATTATGAAAAATAATTTAATAATTTCTAGAAATAAACAAATAAGTTTAAAATAGTTAAATACAAACATAATAAGAAGGAAACAGTATTAATTTGTGATAAAAAATTTATATAATTCTTTCTCAAAAAGCAAGACGTTGCTAATGGATTTATTGGCCGGTAGTAGCGAGGTCCAAAGGCGGATTGAATTGATGTAAAAATGACGCTCAGAAACCTGACTTCTATATCTAGTATGAATTATATCATATGATCTTCTTGAACGCGTAAAAGATATTCTGTCTTCAATTTGCATTGTCCGTTCTTTTTTAAAAGACGATTGTAAAGACCTACCAGTGAGTGCACTTAAAATCATTTAAAACAATAGTAAACCTATACCTGTACGGCAAACAATTAATTTTTCTAGTATCCAAACAAAGTACAAAATACATACATATTTTTGTTTGTTTCGCTTTTTTCACGAATAAACTAAAAGTAATTTTAAGTAAATATCACTTTTCTATATACTATATATCACGTGATTCTTAAAGCCAAACCTATACAATTTATTTCATTGGGGGGATATATTAAGTTATATTAACAATTTGGGTTAGGTCCATATGCCATAGACTTAAAATCCCAAATTTAAGATCCCGAATTTCAAGATCCCAGATTTCAAAATCCTGAATTTTAATCACCTGAATAATTATATAGTTTCGGGCTTAAAAATCATACGATAGATAACACTGTTGGGCCTTCGGCACAGGACTTTCTCCTCTATGGTATAATAAACAGTGGCTTCGCTAACTAAAGCTTCATTACATAGCCGCCCTTTGGCTATGGTATAACGAACACTGGCTCCGCTAACTGAAGCTTCTCTACATAGACGGCCTTTGGCCGGGAAAAAGGAGTTTATGCTCTATGGTATCACAAACACCGGCTTCGCTAGATAAAACATCTCTGCATGAATCGGGAAATCGGGAATTTATTACTATTCCTAGGAAATTTTATACCCCAAAATTGCGTGTTGTTGTTTCTCATGCAAAATTTTGGGGCCATTCTTCATTTTCTTTTTGGGGCCATATTTCCTGGGGTCATTTTGCACACCGCCATAGCTGAGCAACCTATCGCGCAACTTTTAACCCAAAACTGAACAATTAAATGTATTATATTGAAATCTTATTTCATTTAAGAAATTGGTGTTTTACTTCATATCAAATAAATTGGGGTTTTATTTCATTTCATTACGTTGGGGGTATATTTAATTTTTAAATTGGAGAATTATTTAATATGTAATAATACCCTAAAAATTGAGGACCTATTTCATTTTGTTTTTGGGGACTTATTTCGTGGGGTCATATTTCATGGAGCCATATTTTTGGATTATACAAATTGCTTTTAACCGATTATCACGAATAAAGGAAACGCAGTAGAAAACTTTCAAGCGAATTTATACTCAATTAAAAATATATTAATCATACGCCCAGTTTAAAATTTTGCAATATATTTTAACACCGCAATGTATGCTATAGTTTTACTAAGGAATTAAATAATAAATGGATTTCATACGTATTAGTAATAAATATTACTCATACATCCAGGGCCCTGTTTCTCAAAACTACAAATTACAAATCTACAAGACAATACAGTTGAAAAAAAAATATTATATAAAAATAAAAAGAAAAACAATTTAATTTTAAAATAATTGAATTATGACCAATTTTACTATATTGAATTAAAACTAACCATTACTATAACTTCCAGTTAACGATATGTTTTCGACAGTTATAACTGATTATAACTGAACTTGGTGAAATTACAAATTTATAGTCTTTTACAATTAAACTGGGAAATAAAATACAAAAGATGTAAGAGTGCTATATTTGGCTAACCCGAATCTTTAATACCCTTCACCGTGAGTTCGAATAATTCAGGAGTGTGCTTCATATATGATCTATAAATAATAAGCCAATCTTTATAAAACCTGACCTCACAATTGTATAATTCATTGTCTAAGGTAAATAAAATATTCTGATTTGTTTCAGAAATATTATTAGGCGAATTAAAGGGATTTTCAGGAGCAGATCGTAAATTATAGATCGCTTATCAAAATTATTAAAAAAAATTAAATTAAACCAAATCTCAATACAGTAATACAATTGTATTAGTATTTAATGCTTATTTATTATTGGCACATCTTCATAAAACTTTAGTGATATTTCCAGTCATATAAAACGAATTTGTCCGAAATTTAATGAGAATCGGTACTTTATGTTACCACAATATGTTAAACAATTTTTTTGAAACAACAACAAAAATCGTTGCTTCTTTTAACGTATTTTACTTGCAGAACTGTAACTTGTAGTTTTGAGAAACTGGGCCCAGTACGTAGTTTCAATATACATAATAATACGTGTATACATACATATATTTTTGTATACCCTCCAGCACAACGAGTTTTGATGCTGGTATACTAAGTTTACCATTCCGTGTAAATCTTTTTTAGTAATTATCTAATACCCCATAAAAAATGTATTCTGGGCGATTGAGCAATGCTAATTCTAATTTAGCCATGTCCGTCTGTCCATCCATCTGTTAAATTCACGCTCACTTTCGAACGACTTATAAGAAAAGAACAATATTGGTGTCAAGTTCTTTCTAGTTCTGCTAAGCAGCTTAAGACTGAAATCCATCGAAATCGGGTGAGTAGGAAGAGAGTTATGGAATGACCACCCTAAAAAATTTATAATTTTCTCCAAAAACTTTCATAAATAATGGCGGAATGCACATATTGATATAAGATTTTGTTCAAATTCGTTCTATATGACTAGCCATCATACCACAAAACTTCGTAAAGATCATTTCATAATTTATCATCGGCTCCATAAAAATCCATTCTCGAAAAAGACTTTAGTTCGCCTCAAACCGTAACGAATAACGCTATTGTTATAAATTTTGGTCTGTCAAAGTTTCATATGACTAGCAATCATACTAATAACTTTGTCGCAGATCGGTCTATGATTTTCCATAGGTCCCATAAAAAGTATTTTCTCTCGAAAAAATCTTTAGTACACAGAGAGCAGTAACGAATAATCCTATTATGATAAAATTTGGTCGGTCATAATTTTTAAAAAACTATGAATCGTTGTAAAATTTCATAAAGTTCGGCTCATAATTTACCATATGTCCTATATAAATGCCACTCCAGATATATTCAAACTGTAGGTGGAGGGTATCCGAAATTCGGCACAGCCGAAATAACTGCTTTTATTCAAAATTATCTTAATATGTGTTTGAATTAGGTAAGTCCGATTAATCGCTTAATATTTATTTTGATTAATCAACATATATGAAAAAGCCAAATTCTGATTAATTTACTCATTTAGGTTCTAATTAATGAAGCTTCAATAATTTTGTACAAAAATTCATAAGCAAAACGATTATAAAAAACAAGTAAGAAAGTATAGTCAAGCCCGATAATATGATACCCTTTACAATAGTATATGAGAACAAAGTTTTGCAAGAGTCTTGTTTTGAAAAAGGCATAGCTAGTGTGGCTTTATAATAAGGACTCTATCGATGTTTTAAATTTCATTAAAATCGGTTTGGTAGTTGCTGGGAGGCTGAAATTGCTCCTATCTCCCCTTGTGGTTCTATTTTTTAAAAAATTCATAGCTTATGTGTCCATATAAATATGGGTCTGTCTAAGTTTAAAATTTCATTAAAATGTATTTGACCAACATACCCTATTCTGGAAAATAGCTTGTATGGGGGCTATATAAAATTATGGACCGATTCGCCCCATTTTCAATGTGAAAATTAAAACCTACATATGTACCACATTTCATCAAATTATCTTCAAAATTGCACACAAGGTTACAGCCAGCCAGCCAACCTGCCAGGCGGACGGACATCGTTAATTCGACTCAGAAAGTGATTCTGATTCGATCGCTATACTTTAAGGTGGGTCTAGGACCAATATTTTAAGGTGTTACACACATTAGCACAAATTCATAATACCCTCCCCACTATTGCGGTGCGCGTATAATTAAACTATTGTAGTGAACTATATAATCAATCAATATATCACACTGGGATAATCATTTACACTAAGTGCAGACAATTTCAAAATAATTTAACAATGTTCTGGGTGCTGTAGTTATTCTAATTCGATTTAGCTGTGTCTGTCCGTCTGTTTAAATATTCCTTGCTGTCGAAGAATCCAAACAAAATATTGGTGTCAAATTGTGTCTGGGTCTCCTTAGGTATTGAAATCAAGCTCAGTAGGAAATGAGTTATAGACCCAAATGTAATTGACTCATTTTATATGACTAGAAATTACACTTATACATTTTGTGAAGATTTGTCTTTAATTTACTCTAATCCCCATATACAGACCACTCCTGGAAAACATTTTAGTTCACATAAAACAATAACGCATAATGAATGCTATTGTAGTAAAAAAAATAATACTATGACGGTTTTATAAGACCAGAAATAACACCGTAAAATAGGCGACTTTGGTATATATGTATATGGAGCTATTTTCATAACGGCGACGATTGCCTCAAAGAGCAACAAAGCTACGCGAAAATTTAAAAAATTCTGAAAATTTTGAAAAAATAGCGAAAATCCGTGAACATTTTTAATACTTCAAACAAGCCATACAATTTATTAGAAGTCCCTAAAACTATAAGGAATGGCAAAAATTTGGTAAAAATTGCTAAACTAGCGAAAATTCGGTACAATTTGCTAACAGCGGCACGATAGCAGTGTCTAATATTTTTTAAAAATGTTAAAGCTGTAAAGAATCAGCAAACTTATTTCGCGAAGAATCGCAAAACTGGAAACAAACCCTAAAATTTATTTGAAAATTGTTATAGTGCATAGAAAATACTCCTGGAAAATAATGAAGGAATAAGACTATTAAAGTATGAAAGCTTTTTAAATTATTATTTGTATATAATATTATGTGTAATATATTATGTGTATTCTATCATTTGAGTTAATATAAAAATTTTTAATGAAAATGAAACTCAACAGAACTGAAATTCCCAGATTCTATTTGAAATCTCTAAAAAAAAACAAAATGAGAAATTAACAGAAAAAGCGTTAATAAATGGGGTTTCAGTATTGCATTATCACTTAATAACACTGCAAAAAAATTAGTTTGCACTATTTTTTACCAGCCTTAGTGATGACTGGTATTTTATTTCTTTATTATATTGAAAATTTTGAATATAATAAAGTAGCTTATGAAAAGAAGAAATTCCCAGATTCTATTTGTTAATATCATTTTATATTTGCTTGATTTTTTGATTCTTGTGATGATATGCATAAGCAAAGGAAATATACAACATGAAGCTTAATCATTAACGGAATATCTTCTGGCTTTAGTCATGAAAAAACAATTTTTTTGTTTATAAATTTAGAGAAAAATTTTTAGTTGCACTCAAATGAGTGAAGAACAAAAAATTTGTAATGAACTGATGATTGGTTTTTCTAAAATCAAATGTTTTCGGAGTACACAATTTTTAACATCACTATCACTCATGTTTAGTGAGGCTGCTTATTTTCAATTCGGCGGCATGAAATAACCCCCCACGAAATAAGTCCCCAAAACGGAAATGAAATAACTCCCCAAAAAATATATGAGAGGCAACAACAACGTTTTTTGGGGATTTATTTAATTTTTTTGGGTTCTTATTTAATTTTTATATTGGAGAGTTATTTCATATGAAATAAGTCCCCAAAAAATCTGAAATGAAATAAGTCCCTAAAAATATTTTGGGGACTTATTTCTAAAACTATCGCGCAAATTTTAAAACCAAAACTGAACAATATGTATTATAGTGGGGTCTTATTTCATTTCTGGAATTGGGGATTTATTTCATATGAAATAAGTCCCTAAATATTGGGCACTTATTTCATATTGATTTTGGGAGTTATTTCATTTCATTAGGTATTTATCTCAAGAATTGGGGATTTATTTCATATGAAATAAGTCCCCAAAAGTTGGGGATTTATTTCACATTTCTTTTTTGGGATTTATTTCGTGGGCAGTTATTTCATGCCGCCTTCAATTCATCACTCAACATCAATAAATTGCAGCAATTTTGAACTATCACTACCTGTAAGTTGAAACTGCAAAATAAGTACAGTCCCCCATCTATGATTAATACCAATGGTTTTATTTTCATTGATATGTTATCATTTAAAATTTGTAGAGATTTTGGAAGGAACAATTTGTTGAGGGCGTAGGGAAAAACAGGGATTTTTTTGGGCTGCGTAGGGACTTATCAAAAAAGTATATAGTATCACTGGGTCCAATATTAGACCCTCTCCTAAAAATAACTTTAATGCCTTAAAAGGAAAAGAATCGTTATATGTGACGCGCAAAATAGAAATGGATCTAAGGGTTTTGTTCAGGAGAGCCATTTTAAAGATTTAAATACGTGTATCTTTGGTGTACCATCACTGAGCGTGTTAGTTTTGATTTAATTTGAAAGCGACACATCTCATGACGTCAGACACATGTTGGTAAACCTTGAAAACGCGCTTAGGTTGTCCCTACCTCTTGTTTTGTGTAGTTGGTTGTTACTGTTCCCTTTACCTTACTGATCCCTTTCTCTATGCTCTGTCACATATTTAATTTACAGTGGTTGGATATAGCTAAAAAACATCAAACAAATTTGTGCTGATTAACCCATAGTTGACCATAGGTCCCATATAAAACGTGCTTTTGGAATATGCTTTTCTATGCCTAAATAAGAATCCTGTGAGATTGGTTCATAATTTATATCCCATACCACGTCTTTTATTGAATTATTCTTACCCTCAGTGAAGGATATCAAAATTAATTTTTAAATTGTTTTTTTTTTTAAATTGTTTCACTTCTTTAAAAAAAGTGAAATAAAAGCCAATAAGCCAATTTTGTTAAATACCAAACATATTGTGTGTATGGATGACTGCATTGACTTTTCAAAAGTTTTGTGACCAATAATGCAAAGAAACAACAACAACAAAATAACTGAACTAAAACAACTCTATTGTTGCAGTTATAACACAAGAGAAATAGTAAAACAAAACAAACCAAAATTGAACTGAACTATAGAGAAGAAAAGGGGCAGTTGTTGCAGCAACTTAATGAATTATAACAACAATAGGGCCTGTCGAAGTGTACGAGTATTTTGTTATTGTTGTTTACATTTACTCCTTTTGCTCCTGTTGGGCAAAATATGGTTTATGAAAAAAAAGAATAGCTTTCAAGCTCATTGTTACTTACACTCATTGGATCTATTCATATATTTTCTTCATTGTCTCACAAAATTTAAACAAGTGCCCTTAAAATCAACTTAAATGATGTTAAGTTTTTGTTGTCATGTTTATGTTACTTAAATTTATTTCTTTACCTTTTATAGTCCAATTTCTCCTTTTCTTTCATTCTTTTTGATTCCCACCCTTTATTTAGAAAAAGAGTATAGATTGTTGTTGAAACACTTAATATATGAAGAGGTCAGTCTGAAGGGGAAATTTTAAAAGTTTTGCTGATTAAACAATTGCACACACACACACACACACAAACAAACTTGTGAAATTGTGTTTTAAGAAGTTTCGTAAAACAATAGATAATTAAATAGTCGTAACAAAAAGGGAAGTAGTAAATATATTTACCCACTACATAAGTTTTGCTGTTAACGCAAATACATAAACAATCAAGAACAATAGTCCCCTAAACCGAATGTGTTATACTCTGCTCCATTAAATTTTTTAATAAATCTATATGTGTCTCAATCGATTTCTAATACAGAGTGTCCGCCGGGAAGGTATACTACTTTGTGGCGGCATGAAATAACCCCCCAAAATATAACGCCCCAAAAAAAATATGAAATAACCCCCCAAAAATTTGTACAGAGAACAACAAAAACGATTTTTGGGGGGTTTTTTCTTTTTTTTGGGGTGTTTTTTCATTTTTTCAATTGGGGGATTATTTCATATGAAATAACTCCCTAAAAATCTGAAATGAAATAAGTCCCTAAAAATATTTTGGGGACTTATTTAATTTTTAAATTACATATTTTAAAAGTCATAATGATGACAAATTGTGTTTTGTTATATTCACTGCATACGTTTACCAAACATAAAAAAGGGACTAAGTATCAAAAACTATAATTTCAGAATCCTAAAAAAATTGGGATTATTTTTAAGTCCTGAATTTCAGAAATCGGAATCTCTAAGTCCCGAACTTTATAATTTCGAATTCGAAAATCCCGAATCGCTAATTTAAGCTTTTCTGCATAGCCGGCCTTCGGCCGGGCGCAATGATTTTATCCTCTATGGTATTTCAAACACCGGCTTCGCTAACTAAAGCTTTTCTGCATAGCCGGCCTTCGGCCGGGCGCAAGGATTTTCTGCTCTATAGTATTCCAAACACCGGCTTCGCTAACTAATGCCTTGTGCCCGACCGAAGACCGGGTTAGCAGAAAAGCTTTAGTTAGCGAAGCCGGTGTTTGGAATACAATATAGGGGAAAAATTCTTGCGGCCGGCCGAAGGCCGGCTATGCAGAAAAGCTTTATTTAGCGAAGCCGGTGTTTGGAATACTATAGAGGAGAAAATCCTTGCGACCGGCCGAAGGCCGGCTATGCAGAAAAGCTTTAGTAAGCGAAGCCGGTGTTTGGAATACTATAGAGGAGAAAATCCTTGCGCCCGGCCGAAGGCCGGCTATGCATTAAAGCTTTAGTTAGCGAAGCCGGTGTTTGGAATACTATAGAGGAGAAAATCCTTGCGCCCGGCCGAAGGCCGGCTATGCAGAAAAGCTTTAGTTAGCGAAGCCAGTGTTTGTTATACCATAGAGGAAAAAGTCTTTGCGCCCAACCAAAACTGAACAATATGTATTATATTGGGGTCTTATTTCATTTCTGGAATTGGGGAACTATTTCATATGAAATAAGTCCCTAAATATTGGGGACTTATTTCATTTTGATTTTGGGAGTTATTTCATTTCATTGGGGGTTTATTTCATTTTTGAAATTGGGGTTTTATTGCATATGAAATAACGCCCCACACTTTGGGGGGTTATTTCATATTTTTTTTGGGGCGTTATATTTTGGGGGGTTATTTCATGCCGCCCTACTTTGTTTGTTTGTAATTTTTGATTAAATGAAAGAGAATGGATCTTATATTGATAAATGTTTTATTTAATGCCGGCAACAGTGTGACCAGATCTTAAATAATTTTACAGCTAAATCTGGCATTAGAAGTGGCCAAAAAGGCTAAAAATGATTTTAGAAAATGCTAAAATTTTTAAAGATTTTTGTTAAAAGTTTACCAGTATGAAATTTTATTCGAAACTAAATATATTTTAGTGACTTATTTTTTAACGAAATTGAAATAAATGGTTTTAATTAAGCATGGGTAGACGTTTGAAAGGACATCAGATACATTTAAATATGAAGCACAGGTAGTTGAGATTAAATTATAAATTTAGGGGACCCACAAGCTTCTCATACGTGCAAAATTGAATCATTTTATTTGTATGCTATACAAAATCTTTAAATCATTTTATTTCTTATAGTTTAACTGCCGTATTCATAAAAAACTAAATTGGATATGAAAATTATTTTAAGGAAAATTTGTATGGAAATTTTGTTTTAAAATACGTTTGAAATCTATTTTATTTTTATGAATACGGCAGCAAGAGTTCAAGTTTTAAAATTATTATTTTTTCCTCAGTTTAGAGCAAAAATTGTTTTCAAACATTTACACTATATAATTTTTATCTAAATACAAAATGAAATTTTCTTGTACTTTATATCGTTATATCAGAGGAAAAATAATATTTACAATCAACATCATGAGGATATTTCTAATACATATTCCCATTCTTAACATCATAATTATCCATTTTCATACGAAATTCAATTTTGCGTACAACTATTTTTAGTCAAAATTGGTTATAATTTATAAAAAAAATTTAAGTAAAATCAATTAAACTACTCGTCAAAATTTTTAAAATAAATAATGATAAAAAAGCTAAAAACATTTTATAAAAATGCTAAATAAAATGTCAAGTGCTAAGTAAAAATTTTGCAGCTAAATATAAATTTTTAATGCTAAATTTAGCTGCAAAAATGGCTACACTGGTCGGCAATTATGTATGGAATACAATATCAGATAAATGTTCGCCTCTGTTAGCCTCACAAATGCGAACCCTTTCGAACACATTTTTCATTACATTCTCACACATTTCAAGCGGTATTTCCTTAATTTCATCACGAATATTTTGTTTGAGTTGCTTAGGCGTTTCTGGTTTGTTTGCATAAAGCTTGCTTTGCAGATATCCCCACAAAAAGAAATCCGGAGCAGTCAAATCAGGCGATCGTGGAGGCCAGTCAACATCACTATTTCTTGAAATAACTTGTTGTGGGAAAAGGTCTCGCAGTAATTCCATTGTAATCCTGGCTGCATGCGTAAGTTTATCGAATATTTTTCCATAATAAATTTGCCACGTTTCTATTTCACGACCGCCAAATATAAGCTGTCAAGACTAATGTTTACCAAAATGGCTGCAAAACAAATTAGTATACCTTTCCGGTGGACACTCTGTTGTTATGCAAAAAAAAAAGCATAGAAAATTAAATTCTTTGTTCAAAAAAACAATAAAAAAGTATCGGCATACCGACAGTAACATATCGCCGATACCGATATATCGGCAAACATGAAGTATCGCCGATATATCGGCATCGGTATCGGTATTCGCTACCTCTCTAATAAAAACACACAAGCCATAAATGACTTTAATCTGTATACAACTCTTGATTTTATTCGCAAAAGACGAACATTTTTTATGAAATTTAAGAATTTCTTTAAACGTAATAATTGTAGCCCCCCTAAGAAGTGGAGATAAATTGCAAGTATGTTTTGGGATAATACTAATGAAGGCCGGTCATAAATTTTATCCTCTAGGGGCGACTTCTTCGCAGTGAGGGAGCTTTTTCTTCAATATATTTCTAATCTGTATTGAAAATGTTTTATGTGAGCCCCCTTAAGGAATAGAGATAACGGATAGGTATGCTAAAAGCAAATGATGGGGATGACAAATGAAGTGTGGTTGGTCATACATTTATCCCGTCTAGAGCCATCGTAAGCGCTGGATTGGACAGAACTAGCACAGTGACTGATCATTACTAAATTGCTTGATGTCATTTCCAACAATATGTAATTAAGTTGGTTCAAATTTCGCTCTTATTCGTAACGGTTTAGGGCGCATTAAAGTGCTTTCCGAGAGAGAACTTTATTATGAAGCAATTTTCATGCAATGCGGAAGTGTAATTTATGAAACTAAGTTGGACTCAATTTGACCACAATTCGACGAATTAAGCTGCTTTTCGAAAGTGGGGTTTAAATGACCCTATTTTTAAATTATCTCTAATAATACAGAAAATATTCTTGCAAAATTTAATGATTATTGATACATTTCGCCACCAATTTTAATGTTAAGCCTAGAGTACACGGAATGTAAAAAGCCACATGCGCACAAAGTCATTGTATGTTGTGTTAAGACGTCGAAATTACGACAGAACCACCATGCATCCGTATACTCCAGGCTTTAGGCTACTTGAATTAAGTTGCGTTAATACATTCAAGTAAAAGTTTTGTTATGTAGCGCCCCCTTTTATGTATTATGTTAATATATTAAAAACATCAAATGTTGCTTCTAAACAGTAATAATAACTGCGTAAAGAGAATATGCCCATGTGTTTGTAGGGATAATTTTAAGGATATTTCACAGGACATCCAAATTAACAGATTTCAAGAAAACTTTACGACCTCTCTCTCTTTCTCTCTTGCGATCCCGACAGATCAGAAGTCAGTACTACTAAAGTTCGTCGACACCGGTGAGTTAACATCGGGCTGACTAATGGTTGAGGCCTCCGTTAGTTTGCTTCTTGCAGGAAATGCTTTGTGTCTTTCACGACAATTGTCTTAGCGGAGTTTTATCTTTTTCGTTAAAAAGATTAAGTCGCGGGCATGGTTGTGAACTATTTCTGATCAAAAAGCGCTAAATTAAATTTAAATAAGGAAACTTAATGAAATAGTTAGCAAAAAATATCGCTTTGAATAAAAATATATGAAATAAAAATATTTTAAAGCGCTTAATACAAATCCGTTTTTAGTTTTTTCTATCATGTCTAGTGTTTTTTTGGGCTACCCTAATATTTCACCCGAAATAAGGCGTTTATTCCAATACATTTTATCAGAAATTGGAACGACTTTTGCGATTGTGATCATTTACAATATGATTAGGAATACAATTTCCTTTTAGTCATCAAATTATATTTTCCTTATTTCCAAAATAAACGCCTTTAATTCAGAAATTTGATTTTTAAAATACATTAAAAAATTATAAGGAGAACATTTTTACATTTAATATCATTTATCAGAAATTCAGGTATATTATGAATAAAATTAGCCATAAAATCATGAAAATAAGTAATAACTAGACGTGATTGAATCAGCACGGTAAGGTCAATCAAAATCACAAAAAAAAGATCTCTCTCCCGCGACTATTTTTTTTGCCGACCAGTGTTATTAAAACATTAATATTTTTACAAAGCCTTTTATGATACTTCAGCCAAAGTAAAACAAATATAATTAATATGAAATATAAAGTAAAAAAATTATTTTAAAGAATATTTAGGCTCTAATCATGTAAAACACAACGCAACGCCAAAGAATAACATTGAAAGCACAAACAATGTCATAAATATTTTGTTATATTTTTGTTGCTTCCTACAGAAATTCACATTGCGTTTTAAAATTTCAAACACGCCATTGCTTGTGGCGTTGAAAATTTTAAAACGGTACATAAATTTCTCTAGAAAGCAACAACAAATTTTTTACATTGTTTGTGGTTTCAATGTTATTCTTTGGTGTTGCATTGCGTTTTACATGGGGCCTTATAATAATTGTGGTTATTTTATTGAACTGTTAATGGGTTTAAATCCAAATTTCGTTATTTTTAATTAGGCTTAAATTCATTGAATTTAATTTTCATTAAATTATTTTTATGAATAATTAAAATTTATGGATAATTTTTCATTCTTGACTGCGCTGAGAATCGAACCCACTTTCGCGGACAGATTTCCCTGACCAGTTTCGATTGTAACCACACAATCTCTTCGGAGGGGTTTGCCGCTTTACTCACACCGCCATTGAAGACGGATGACGTCAATAGGCAAACATCAATCTTTATAATTCACTTAACAAGCAATTTGAAAATTCTTGAGTTCTTTAAAATTAAGGTATACAAATTAATCATCTATATGAAAAAACGAAATAAACTATATTGATCTAAATTCCTTAAATAAAACGTACAGCATAACAATTACAAATAATAATATATATTTTTTACTTTTACATAGTTTATTTGCTTCATAGCAAAAAAGTGTCGCACTTTTAAATTGTGGATATGAGGCAATGATACATAATAATGTATATTCTCGATATTCATAGACAAAATGGATTAAGGACTCAAAAAGAAGACACACATATTATAAAGAATTGATTTATACCAAGCGACATACCAATAACCACCAGACGATATGTATGTATTTTTCAAATAAAAGTATTTGAAAAACGGTAATTTTAGTTTAATGTTCCTTAATTTTAATGTATGCAAAAAAGACTTCAAAAATGTTGGGTATGTATAATTCCAAAAAATGTTAACAGAAAAGCGCTAATTTAGCGCTCTTTTTTCAAAAAGTGCTAAGGGAAAAATATGCGACTTTTTGATTGTTAAAAAGCGATAAATCTAGCGCCTAAAGCGCTAAATTGGCAATTCTGGTCGAGGGAAGGAAATTCCTGAAAATTCCACTAAAGGACCACTTTTAGAAGAGTTCGGCCTGAGGGGAGATTATCCCTAGGTGCTGTTGCTACTCAACAAAGGTCTTAGAACAGGTATCCATGTTAATCTCTTCCACATCTGTGTTAACAAAATATAAATATAGGGGCATGCTCTGACAATCGCAGGCGTTTTGACCTGAAATTGCATAATTGGTATTCTGTAAATTGCAATCGCTAGAAGCTTGGCGACTTCAAACCGCAAAAGTATGCTCAAGAACACTTTAAGAAACTATGGCAGATCGCAAGCAAAACCCACGGCTTTCACAACACCATTAACTAAATCTGGCATTTTTCGATTTCAAATCGTGCGATTGCCAGAACATGACCGATAATGTTTTTTTGGGAAGGTGGTTCACATTTTAATCCATAGTTCTTTGTCTGCCAAACCCATTTCCTTATAAAATTGCTTAGGAGAATTGACACTAAAATTTTTCTTTTCTGTTTTTCTTTTCATTTGGAAATGAGCGTGATTTAAACAGACCGACAGACATGGGTAAACCCATGGTACAACTACACAAGGTAAACTCGTTGCTACAACAAGTACAAGAAGACAAAAACAACAGGCAATTTGTTTTTGTATTTTCTACCGAGACTTCAAAAAAAGAGTAACACTGTGCTTTCAGAAACACAAAATAAAAATACAAATTAAAAGAAAAACAAAACTATATGTGAAGGAAAATAAGAGTTTTTTTAAAAGTTTTCTTGTAATATGTTACATTTTTTTATTTGCCGTAATAAAATAGAAAATTTATATTATGTGATGGTTATTATGGATACAATACAAAGTGGTCAATTGAGTGTTTCGGCATCTATAACATATAACATAGAATCTGTAACATATGCCTCGCAAGCCCATGATCACCTATTGGGGCTCAACATCTTGATGTCTGGGAGGTCTTCAAACGTTATGCCCACTTAATGAACGCAACTGCTTCAGTGTGGTCAAGAAGGTTAAAAAATATAATTGAAGCAATCGAATTAGCCTGCTTGCAATTTGGGTATTTGTGCCTTGGCGCCCAATAAAACCATATCCAACTTTTTAAATTCCGGATGGCCTTTTAACGCCTTTTCCGCACATTCATTTAAAATATTCATAAATGAATTAATAACCGGCTTTGTAAGACTTTCAAAACGTGCTCGACTCATTTGATTATTAAAATCTACACCATCCGTTAGGGAATCTATTAACAGTTGATTGGAAGGTAAATGTTTACAGTTAGCAGCAGCAGAACGGATATTGGCTAATGAGCGATGACTTTCATATGGATGCAATTTATATTTTCTTTGCAATTCTTTACAAATAAATTTTACCAACTCTTCTGTAAAATGTTGTCCGATTATGGAGAAGGGGCCAAAGCATTCCACTTTTGGGTATAGACCAAGCTTAACTTCGAACAAAGCTAAATTTGAGCTCATACCTCCACATTTTACACTTAACACATATTTCACATCCTAATTCTGAATAAAAAAACTTGACTTGTACTTAAAATGGCTAACACTCTTTAACAACCTCTTTGTCATCATCATCATCGTCGGACTTCATGGCTTTCAACAAAAACGTGTGCTTCACTGAATCATTTTCACACGATATCGATTTTCTGGCCTATGCCAATGATTCTTCCATTTCGTTCACGCTTTTTTATAATGTTTTTGTATTTCATTTATATTCACAAAATTTTTATATTAAAAAACTGTTTTAAAAAGGGTTTTAACTGGGGTAAACAGCTGACAAACATCTGGGCCAACGAGTCTACCTTGCGTAGTTGTACCATGGGTAAACCTATTTAGAATTAATAAAGGACCGAGAATACTTAATAAGTTCTTAGATAATATTTAGAAAGTTTCTCACGGAATGGAAATCTTAATATACCACGCGGAATGTATGTATTTTTCCTCATGGCAATTTGTTTTATGGACGTTCGAAAAAAATAAATTGTCAAGATATTAAAAGATTTGGTTTGTTGTGCTTAATTCCCTTTTTTAATAATTGATAAAAAATACTGAAATTTATTGTTGGAGGATAAGCTGTTCCTATGCGCATTTCACTGGTTGCTTTGGCCAGATCATCAGGAAACGTTATCCTAAATAATTTTAGAAAAGCCAAAGCTATCAGCCAACAAGACTACAGAGGGAATGAGAATTACTTACAAACACTCAAAACGTCTTTTTTTGTAACGATATCAAAGCTTAAACAAAATACCAAACAATAAATCAGTGCTGATTTACATTTCCCGCTACAATTATTTGGAATTCTCCCAACATTAATTGTAGTTGTAAGTGGGTAAAGAAAAATATATTAAAAACAAAAACAAAGTGCTTTTATTGTTTTCGCAAGAAATCAAAATAAAAACAATTTGCTAGTTCAGTTTTTTATGGACGTGCACTTGCTTAAATTTATTATCAAAGTTGTTTTTGGGAATACTATTATTTATTAAAAGATTTTGTTTGTTGTGCCTAATTCCCTTTTTTAATAATTGATAAAAAATACTGAAATTTATTGTTGGAGGATAAGCTGTTCCTTTAAGTGTTTGTAAGTAATTCTCATTCCCTCTGTAGTCTTGTTGGCTGATAGGTTTGGCTTTTCTAAAATTATTTAGGATAACGTTTCCTGATGATCTGGCCAAAGCAACCAGTGAAATGCGCATAGGAACAGCTTATCCTCCAACAATAAATTTCAGTATTTTTTATCAATTATTAAAAAAGGGAATTAAGCACAACAAACAAAATCTTTTAATAAATAATAGTATTCCCAAAAACAACTTTGATAATAAATTGTCAAAATATTAAAAATATTCTTACAACTAATTGTAAAAGAATTTAATTTTCAATGAAAATAATATATAAATTTCAAATTACTGAAAATTCCATTTCGTTTATAATAATGCCGACCCGATATAGAGGAGGACATTGGTAAGAATCGGTATACTAAAAGCACAATACCCTCCCTACTATTATGGTGAGGGTATAAAAAACATTTGAGGGTAAGACAACGTTTGCCGGCCTCTGCAGGTATTTTAATAAATTTTCCATTTCTTTTTCTAAACAATAATTTCTAAGATGCATCAGTCCTCTTTAAATTAAAACTTTTCTAATAATATTATCTACACAACGTGTCAATATCGTTAAACACTTTATTATAATTTTTTGAAATCATTATGAATTTTCTTGTATTCATAAGCCAAGATACCCAACGACTATTTCTCAACCCATTCACTAAACCTTCTAAACATTTGCACTTATAAAAGTAATAAATAGAAGAACATGATTTTTGCTGTTTTCATTTTCATAATAATTCTTCACATTTAGCAACATGTGCAGCCTACATGTTTTTATTTGTAGGCGATATTGCTGCTGCTGTTGATGTTGTTACTTGCTGATACTCAATAAAAATTTTGTATAAAAAAGAAAATCATCAATATTTTCGAATGCCAAATATAATTTGGAAGGAATATATAAAGTAAAATATATATTCCCCCAAAACATTATAGGAGCAGAGAATAAAAAAAGAAAAAGCCAAACATTGTAGTTAAACACACCAGATATACAGCTCTCAGCTTATTGGAATACCAGTTGTAGTATTTACATACACATGAAAAGATAAAGGATAAATGGCATACACATATTAAGTTTTAAGGCATAATAACCCTTTAAGCAATTTGAAAACTCCTTTTTCTAAGAACTTATGTAGTATCGCCAATTTTGCGTCTTGAAGTGAACATTTTACTAAAAGAAAAATTTCGCAAATTCTGGTTTAATACTTGTAAGTGCCAACTTAAAGAAAATATTAGAAACAAGATGGAACATTTCGTTAATTTCGCAAACTCTTTGAATTTTATTAAAATAAAAAGTACTTAAAAAAAATTTTTAGAAAAACAAAATCTTATACAAAACGCAAACTGATACTTCATCGAAACTGTATAAACGATAAGGGTTCCGTTAAAACTTTCATATGACTAGGCTGCACAGAAAAAATATTCAATAGTTTTTTTATCAATTAAATACATTGTTTAAAAATAATTTGAATTTAATTAATGTGATAATTGAATCAATTATATTTTTCATTGAACAAAATACAAAAATAACTTTTGAGTTAATTAATATTTTAATTGTTTTCAAAATAAAATGCTATTAAAATATTTATTAAATAAATAAAAACCTTAATTGATTTTTTCGTTTAAGATAAAATAATTTAAAATTGTAAAATTGGGTATTATTTATATTGGAAATTGTCAAAAATGACTTTTTCAAAATAATTTGTAATTCAATAATTGGTATTTTTTTTCCTAAATACTCGTAAGAATATACGATTGATTGGTTTTGTATTTAAATACATTAACTCATTAAAGTTAACTGTGTTTTGTGTTGATACCGTGCAATTGTCATCAGTTCTTTTGAATAAGTATTTCCTCCAGGTTTTTGTTACGTCTACGCAATATTCCTTAAGGCTTAGGAGTTTTTGAGTAAGTTGCTTAAATTTATCTCGCTTTCAAAAATACAATTTTAATTAAGCCACAAACTTCGTTTAATATTCAGATGACACACCACTATGCCGAACACAAAAAGGAGCTACAGAAATTTTAGACTATTTATCCTCTTACGGATATAAGAAAGTTTCTACTGCAAAATTGAAGTGCTTCCAAATGGTCTGCTTGTGGAAACAAGAAATCTTTTAAACACGAAGTATGGTAAAATATATGTTATAACCGAAATATAAGAGGAAATATACAAGATATCACAACAGCCTCCTATACCCCGACTCTCAATAGCCAGTTGCACGCAAGTCTACAGATTCTCAACAAAAGCAACTTGACTTTTCAAATATCTGCAAACAATTTGATAGACTAAATGCCATGCCGCGTGCTTAAAGTATAACATAGGTATGCATATACATATGTTAGTATTCATGTTCATATGATCATAGTATACATATGTATATTTGGGGCACATTTCTGGAATAAAATATAATGATTCATTTCGGTTTTGGGCTATTCAGGAGGGAGTTTTATATTGGACCTTTGGTAAATTATGGGACGAACATTACAAAATTTTATAGAGCGAAAAAGTTACTGAATTTCAATACAAAAATATAATTTGCTAGCGTTTTAGGCGTCATAGAGTGCTTTTCTGGAAGCGGATTTATATGGAACCTGTGGTAATTTCTGAACGGATCATGATAAAAGTTTCTAAGTGTAATTTCGAGAAATTAATATTTTATTGGTTATTAAATAAATTGATTTTAATAATTAATTTTTAAGTTAAATTTCAATTATTTATAATAATTTTTTCAATTAAAATTTTCATTGAATCTAATAAAAAATTCTATATCTAGTTTGCTCAATTAAATTACTATCTTTATTAGTTATTTGTTTCTTTTCAATCATATGCCGTTTTTGAATTATATTTAGATTTTTTCTGAATAATTTTTGTAATTGGAGCAATTAACACATTGCTTGAAATCGCATTGTTTTTTGATTATATTTTTAATTAAAATTTAAAATATCATTTATTAAAAAAAAAAAATTACAATTTTAACAATTTTTAGTAATCTGTATTATCATTTTTGTGATAGGTGCAAATTCAAAAAATTTTTTACTTCATTCTTTGGATTTGGTGATTAAAATCAATTTTTAGTTTTTTCTGTGTTCATGCATACACAGAAAAAATTATCGGAAGTTTTTTTTATCAATTAAAAAAATCGTTTAAAAAGTAGTTCAATTTAATTAATGTGATAATTGAATCAATAATTTTTTTAGTTGAAAGAAAATTAAAAATATAATTTTGATATAATTAACATTTTAGTTGTTTTGAAATAAATTTTTAATTAAAATGTTAATTAAATATCAAAAACTCTTAATTGATTTTTTCGTTTAAAATAAAATAATTTAAACTTGTAGAATTGTTGTTGGGTATTGTCAATATTTTTTTTAAATAAATTAACACATTTTTTGAAATGGCAAAGGTTTTGATCTTTGTTTTAATTAAAATTAAAAATATCATTTATTAAAAAAAAAAAATCCAAGTTTTAAAATTTTAAAAATTTTTAGTAATCAATATAATTTGCTTGCTAGATTTTATGAATTTGGAATGAATTTGGTGATTAGAGAAAATGTTTAATTTTTTCTGTGTATTATCGCCGTTACTTTTTAAGGTAGTACTGCAAGTTGTTATGGGAAATGAAATGCACAACAGCAGAGGCATAACTTGGGGCCTAGACGTATGCATTTTTACGCACATGATGGAAATCGTAAGGATGGTAGTGAATGAAGCTACAAAAGCAGGTCCCAGAATAGATTATCCTAAGATACACTTAATGAAAATAAACGCCCCATGTAATAATCCAAGATATGCACCTCCACCAGGTCATGCTCGACTTTAGCTACCTAGGTAGAGTCTTCTGAGGATTTTTCAAAATCGCCATCCATCTTCAATTGGTGCAAACAGTGCAGAACATGGCTACCAAAGATCTGATCAACTTGCAAGTTTTCATAAAAAAATGCCTAAGAAGAATATTGAACGTTTTCTGGCTCAATAGGATATCCAACACACAACTCTGGGCGCGTACTTATAAAAGCCAAATGCAAATCACAACACTGAAGGAATGATGGCGATGGATTGGTAACACATTGCGTGGACCACCTGAGAATCTTACCCGCAATGAAGTAGACTGAAGCCCGCCAGGCAGCAGAAGAAGATACCGACCGGCCCACACTTGGCGAAGACAATTAGATTTAGAGACTTCGAGATCAGGCAAAAGCTAGAGCGAACCCGGCATCATATAGATTGAAAGAATTTTGTTGAGGCCATTGCTTCTTTTAAAAACTAAAGGAACCAATATAAATATATATAGATACAGTGAACTCTCGGTAATGTGAACATCCAATATACTAAACTATCCAGTAATGTGAACACCCATTTTTTATATTAACGCTCTAAATACTGAACAAAGTTTAAAAGCTCTAAATAGTGAACAAAAATGTTGGCAATTTTTGTTTATTTTCTAATTTTGGGAAGCCCTCGATTCAATAAGAAAATTAAAACAATACATGCATACATACCTTGAGTGTATACTAAGAAGCATGCCTAAGAAAAACCGAACGTTTTTAACCGTCAATGAAAAATATGAAACTCTGCAACTTTTAAAAAAATCGAGCAAGTGTTACATCAGTTATGTTACAAACACCATAGTATTTATTACTTTCTAGCCGTGTGACCATTTTTGGCATTTTTGTAGCTAAATTTAGCATAATTTTTTTTTTTTGCTGCAAAATTTTCATTTAGCACTTGGCATTTTAAATAATACGAATTTTTATAAAATGTTTTAAGTTTTTTTTAGCACGATTTTGAAAATTTGAACGAGTAGTTTTATTGATTTTAATTAAATTTTTTTTTATAAATTATAAATGTTGTAAAAACAGTTGTACTCAAAATAAAATTTGGTATGAAAATGGTTAATATTTATCTTGAGAATCTAACATGTCTTGAAAAAAAATGGAATACTCAGGGAATATTAGAAATGCCCTCATCATGTTGATGTTTGAAAAAATGTTTGCTCCAAACTGCTGAACAAATAATTATTTTAAAACTTCAACTTTCCTTAAACTATAAGAAATAAAATGATCTTAAAAATTTTGTGTAGCATAGAAAAGATTCGTTTTAATTTTGAATGTATAAGAGTTTGAGAACAACGTGTGCTACATATTTATATGTACTTGATGTTTTACCTAAATCTACCCACTTGTTTAAATATAAATAGTTATTTCAATTTCGTTAAAAAATTTGTCATTAAAATGTATTTATTTTCGAAAAAGTATTTCATACTGGTAATACATTTTAAACAATAATCTTGAAAAAATTTTGGCATGACTTTTAGCATTTTGAAAAAAAAAAAATATTTTTTGGACATGTCTAATTCCAGATTTAGCTGTAAAAAATTTTTAAACTCTGGTCCCACTGCTTTCTATACTTTGTTAAGCAAAAAAAAAAAAACATGGTATGGCGCTAAAATTTTTTACAATCGAAAATGTGAACAAATTCGATAATGTGTTGGTTTTTATTAGTTAACATTATCGCGAGTTCACTGTATATATTGCGCTTCCTACCAATCAAAGTATTTTATGGGTCTACGACGACTATATATCTCTATATTTTTGTTACAAATGCTTTGGTTTTATTTACATTAATATTTAATTACTGAATCAGCCATAAAAATTAACATTTTTCAACTTCGTAATACAATTAAATATTTTTTTTATATCATTATGTTTGCTGGTATATATTTTAAAAGCTACAGTGGGATATACATAAATATAGTATGGCAGTGTGTTTATGTTGAATATTTTACGACCAAATGCTTAAACTACTTGTTTCAATATGATGTGTTAGATAATGTAACCAACTGTATGACTTAAAATCTATTATTTAATGGCTCTCAAATCTTCAATTTAAATTTAAAAGTTAATTCGTTCAAAATCACAAAACATCAAAAAAGAAACAAAATAATCCTCTTCCCCTTTTATACCCTTTATACAAATTTTACTTTTAGATGGTGCCATTTATTACACTTTGAAAATGAACATCAAAAAAGCGTACACAAATTTCTCAGAGTGTGTAGAAAATGTATTAAAAATCTAACATATGGCGTTAAAGATGTGAACGTGCTAAGAATCCTTGAATTTTTTTTTCTACTTTGTTTTTATTTTTTTCATTTCATTTTCTCCTTAACATATTCGCATCTTTCTCAGCCATTTTTCACATTTTTTTTGCTGCAACTACAACAGCAATATCAACAACTGCTACTACGACAGCAACTATTTTACATACAGCTCGTCTTTGGACTTAATATTCGTTCTTTCGTTCATTCGGTTTTGTTGTTTTTGTATTTTGTTTCTTTTTGCCTATTTACTGTCAAATTTATGCGTTTTGCTTATAAATTAAATACATTGTACGTATATTTTCTTCATCTAAAAGTTTTTTCTTCTTTGGATTTTATGCATAAATATGTATTTGCATGTACCCCGTGAACATTTTTTGCCGAGTTTTGCCAGAACTCCTACTGACGGTTTGCACAAATTGCCGAATTCGAATACTATGGATGACCGATAATCATAATTGTATAGGGGTTTGATAAGAATACGAAAATTTTTGAGGAAATTTTGATTTTTTTTTCGACAGAATTCTGATGAGAGTTTCTTCTTTGAGAGGAAAAATCTGACCGAATATATGAAAATACTTTGACATGTTCAATATGTGTGTTGTTCGACCTTTTGTTGTAATTTTAATGTGAAAAATTCGTTAAAATAATTTTATTATAAAATAATTTTATTATTGTTCCTCTTTACCCTGAAGATGAGATCCAGTGGATTTCGAAATATTGGAAACATTTTTTAAATAAATAAAAAAATTAAAAAACTGACCTTGAGCTTAACGAATTTTTCACATTAAAAATACTTTGACATGTCTTTTAAAATTATGAACTAGGTTTTAGAAACTTGCAAGAGCAAAAACCAGAAAAAGGCAAATAAGTAAGAGAAATAAACATGATAATGCATGGTTTCTGAATAAGAAAACATATCAAAAGCTTTTTTTAGTAATTAGTAAGTTTTTCAAAATACTCCAAGAACAGATATTTCGGTTAATTTTTCGATGAATATTGCTTACTGGGTGGAGTTAAATTGTTTACTGGGTGAAGAGAAAGTTAATATGTTTGTATTGAGTTCAGAAAAATAAGACTTATAGGCACACATACATACAAACTAATACATCCATACTATTCTTTAATGGTGTTAAGTGATAATTTTAGAAAGTACTTTTACAGCCTATTTTTAGGTTTGATTTTAAATAGCATTTATATATATTTAAAATAATTTTAAATAAAAAAATGTATTTTTAACTTAACACTTAAATGAAACTTAATTCTTTAATCTGGTATGTTTGAATTCAATTTGAGTTTCTATCGTGTAAAACTTAGCAATGCAACAACAGGCAAAGCAATAATAGTCAGCTATTTTTCCAGACCACATTGTAAATAAATACACTTCTTTGTGCTGGTTTACACTCTTCAAGTCTTGGCCGTCAAGTCTTGCGTTTTTGGAAGAGACAAGAAAATAAATGGCATGCTTTTTTCCCTTCTCTCCTAAAAACTCAAGAACTGACGCCTAAGACTAGAAGAGTATGAACCAGCACTTTACGATATTTTTTGTTTTGTGTTCAGTAGTGCAATCATACTTTTATCCTAATTAAATAAGACTTTTTAAATAACACATAAAAAAATTAAACTGTGTACTGGTGTGTGGGTTGGACACTAGTGTAAAATAACCTTCTTCTGGATAGATGTTAAGAAAGGCCGCTGAGATGTAACGGTGGGCTATCAAGAAAATGGTTATTATTATAATTGCTACAGAGGAGTAATTATAATAGAGTGGGGTGATGGGGAGAAAATTAAACCAGACTTTAGTAATATTTCAATCTTGCTTATTACCATTCAGGTTTCCTTCTTAAATAATTATACATACGTACATGGGTTAAAAAATGGATTCTACGCTTGGCAAATATTGGTTTGTTATGCCACAACTTAAACTTGAAAATTTGATGATAGCTGTTCGCACTGCCGGGTAACGATGTTGCTTGTTATCTTGCTCAAAAGTAAGTGTCCCCTTTCGCATCAACAAAATATGAAAATATAAAAGTATGTCTAAAATTCGTTACAAGTGACAAATGGAAAGGCTGTAGCGAGTGTTTATTCTACAGTGCGGGCAACTTTCATCAAATTTACGATATTAGGTGTGGTGATTATAATAGTTCAATAAAAATTCAGTTAAATTTAGCGCATTTAATTATTAGGTAAGAAAATGGGATAATAAAAAAAAAATGATTAAATAATACAATTTGAGGTAATAGTTACAACGTTTGTTAATTCTTCTGTTGATATGTACAAATCCAATTTGTACAAACTGTATTTAAATACGATCAATGTAATCCACTACCACAAGGGCGTTGTTTACACTACTGAACTGGCTCCCGGTGGAAATCACGGCCAAACAGATGACTCTTTGCTCGGCGACATGGCTGAATGCGATGCACAGCTGGTCGACCCGTGATTATGGACACGCGAGGATAATCAAAAGTTCGATTGTTCCTGATGAGGTGGACTTCTGCATCCCGGAGCTTTTCTTTGGCGCGGGCTACGCGAAACATATGGCGCACAACAATGCGCTGTCGGCTGTAGATAGTTTCCACAGACCAACCCTTGGGGTATATACCGATGGTACGAGGAAAGGGAAAAGGGTTGGCGGGGGCTTCTTCATAGAGGAACTGGATATAAAAGTTTCCTTTCGTCTGCCGGATGGATGTAGTATCATGAAGGCGGAAATCTCAATGACTACTGCAGAATAGGAGGAGGAGAAAACTGTGATTCACTTCCTTTGTCAGTGTCCTGGGATACGGGGCATCAGAGAAAAATACCTGGGAGAACCAGTGTTTGCCTGTTTGGAGGATATATCTAGGATAGAACTTAAGTCACTTTTTCTCTTCATAAGGAAGACGAATTGGTTGATTCCTGCAGTGACGCCATCTAAATAGCTGCTCTATAGGATTGGCAATGGCACTGGGTATCACAAAGGGACCACTGAAGGACCCAATTTGATTTATTTGATTCAAACCTACACAAAAAATTAATATAAAGGTGTATAGTAGGTGTAGCTGTATGTATTGCTGATCCAGATCAAGAGGGCCAATTACTTATTATTCGCCCAATTTAAAAAAAAAACTCCTAGAAAAAAAAAATTTCTCCAAGCGCTCAAGTGACCCATTCCAAATTATATTTTAAGCTGTTATTTATTTAGTTGGGGTGAAGTAAAGGTGTTCGCACAAAATAGGAATATGTTCAGGAATTTTATTAAAAAGCCATGCTTCTTGTAGGAACGACGGGAACTTATATATTTATATATATGTATATGTATATTAGACCAACTCAAGTTGTATGGAGCCGAAAAAAGCGTTTTAGTTAACCCTCTGAAAGTAAAGCTTGATATGTTTTATGATGATTCCCAAAATATTTTGGTTCTAGCGATGACCATCCGTGAGCTGGACCATTTTTAAAAAAAGGTATTTTTTTCAGTTTTTCGAATTTTTTTGTACTTCGCTCCATAAATAATATTTGGTAGCACCGAATGGTAAATAAAACTTGACCACTTGCGACCTACTATAAAGATATTAAGCTAAATATATATTTTCGTTTTGGGTTTTCATACAAATTTTCGTATGTGGAAGTAATGTTCTGCTTTTCAAATTGAATCTGTTTTAAAATAATGTTTATCAATTTTTTTTTTGTAATTATTCACGTAAAACGCGAAACATGCTATATATTTTATCTATATCATATTTTTCATATATAGGCAATATGGGTATCAAATTTTTTGATTTTTAGATTATAATAACCTGGTGATAAGCAAAATATCCTTTTTCAAACCCTGGATGCTGTGAGCTAAATTTAAGTTCTTAAATATTAATTTTTTAATTAAAAACATATTAATCTATTAATAACAGACAAATTTATAATATTAGACTTAAAAATAAATTTCTGAAAACACTAAAAATGGATTGTTCTACTGTTCAGCTGAACAAAACTAAGCTTTCGACAAACTGTGACATAATCAAGCAATTGTTATTTTTGCGACAGCAGTGCAATATTTTTGCTGGGATGTAATACTTTCTTATCTTGTTTAATTTCTCATTTTTATATTTTCGTTCTCTTAAGGTTGTTTGTTTGAATGAGCGTGTGTTAGTTATTGTTTTTAGTAATCACGGATGCCAGATTTGACTAATCAGCCTTATTACTATTGTCGTTAACGTAACGGTTAGAGATTAAATGCTGAGTTAAGCGAACGGTGCTGTACCCGTAACGTACTGTGCCGGACTGCTAGCACGTTGGTGCACTTATAGAACAACTAAGAACTTGTCATATGTTTTTCATATACATCAACATTAAAGCAATAGTATACATAAAACCACACACACAGTGATGGGAAATCAAAATGTTTAAATGGTGACCTCTGTGCAGAAAAAGTACCAAGTGATTTGTATGGTATTTAAATAATATTTAGTGTGTGTAAAAAAACATTATTAATTTAATATCAGATATTTATATTATAGATTAACAATAAACAAATATGAATTTTACCATATACATACACAAATTTACATGTATTATTTTGTAAATGTGCATAGACAAAACAATGTTTAGTAACCATTTTAAGCCTTTTATATATGTCTCATTAATATTGTATATGCATATGCATTTATTAATTTTGTACATCTTAGCAAATGTATATTTTTATATATAAATATGTTGTATTGCAAGTAGTTTTGTCGAAAGTCCATGGATATACTGAAAAAAGTACCACAAAAAAAAACGAAAATACCCGCATTCAATTTAACATAGAAGCAAACTAGCACTAGTTTACATACAGTGAGCCACATCCAAAATTGAACACTTTAATAATTATCATAAACACTGTGCTAGCTGACAAGCGGGCACCTGGCGCTTTAACCTAATTCGGGTATGCTGAATCCAATGGTGTTTACCGATTTTTTAGGTTAGCTTCTGTTTTCGAGATATACCGATATTTCGAAAATGGAGTAGGTTGCACAACATATATTACCGTAACACAAAAACAGTTAAGTTTATTGAATAAACTTTGCAACTTCATTTTTTATACGTCTAGAAAAATTAAAAGCATATCTTCATTTTACAATTTTTTATGATTTTTTAAGAAACAAAAATTTCGAAATTTTGATAAAAAATTTGATATGTTTCCAAAACGACAGCGGCGATTAGAAAAAAGTTTAGCCTTTCCTAAAGGTAATTTGCGGAATTTCGATTTTTTAGTATATTCAATAAACTAATTCATTTTGGAGTTACGCGAATATATGTTGTGCCACCTCCTCCGTTTTAGAAATAACGTTCAATTTTGAGTGTGGCTCACTGTATGTCACGTAACAACGGTATGAAATTCTTTTTTATACAGAATGAAACGTTACAACTGCGGTACATTCCATTTCGGTAAGCTTTTGCATGGCTTTTCATATACCAAAAAGTTAACAGCTGATTGATACAGTACACATACGGTACAGCAACGTTCTCCTAACTGAGCCTTTAAGAACACAGGTTGTGTGTTTCTTTAATCTATTACAAAAAAACGACTTAAGGGTAGTATACACGATCACACAAGTCGTACGTATTTTGAGACAAATACAATCCTGTCATGAGAAGTTGTTATTGTGTTTGAAAATTTTCAAACAATAATTAGATCAAGAAAGTATTTTCGTAGAAATACTTATGTCTTGTATTACCGTCTAAGCCCCCCTTAATCGTTTACGAGATCGATAATCATAATAAGCTGAACATGTAAGTGTAAAAATTATTTTGTTATTAAAAAATTTTTTTTACTATTATTTAGGTTTTTCTTAACTATTTGGTTGATGTTTTTTTGTTGGCAATCTTCTCATTTTCAGGTTTAAGAAGCTTATAAGGCAAACAACACACTTTTGATTCCACTTAACTCAATAAACTATCTCAGCCAATCGGATATTTTGTTGGTTATTTACAAACATGCACTTTACAAACATGCAATTTTTGACTATTTATTCTCGTTATAGAGGTTTTACTCTCGTATTCCATTGATAACAATTGAAATTTCAAACATTGTTTAATCTACAATTTCAAGACAAAAACAAATTAAAAACATGTCCTGCACAGAAAAAATGTACAGTAGTTTTTTTTTTATTAATTAAAAAGTTGTTTGGAAAGTATTTCAATTTAATTAATGCGATAATTAAATCAATTATATTTCAGTTGAAACAAATTAAAAATATAATTCTGATTTAATTAACATTTTAGCGGTTTTGAAATAAATTTTTAATTAAAATAGTAATTAAACGTCAAAAAATCTTAATTGGTTTTTTCGCTTAAAATAAGATAATTTTAACTTGTAGAATTGTTGTTGGGAATTGTCAAACCTGAGCAATATTTAATTAAATCAATGAACACATTGTTTTAAACGGCAAAGTTTTTTGATAATTTTTGTAATTAAAATTAAAAATATCATTTATTGAAATAAAAATATTCACAATTTTCAATTTTTAGTAATCCATATAATAATTTTGGTAATAGGTGCAAAATCAACAAACTGTTTGCTTGATTCTATGAATTTTGATTAGACACAATTTTAAATTTTTTGTAGGCTGAGAAAATCTTAAATAATTCTATATTCCGAAACTGAAAAGGCTAGAATGATTCTAATATATGTAAGACCTTGAAGAATTTATATGATTTATTTTTCCTTTTTTATATTATATAATTAAATTTTCACATTTTTTAGCTCTCAAAACGCTACTAATGAGAAGATTGTAGTGTCCATTTTCTTAAGTTGTTGTTTATTTTCTTATGTTAAATTAGATAAAATATTAATAAAGAACCGAAGATTTTACCATAATGATTTAATAAGTATCTATTTTTTGTTGCTTATTCTATAAAATTCATGTTATTTCAATTAAAACATATAATTAATTAACCTTTTTTTGTAATTAAAAATTAAAAACCAAAAATCATCAAACTGCAATTAATCGTAAATCTAAATTAGCAGAACAATTATTACGAAACAAGAAAAAAAGTATAGTCGGTCAAGACCGACCATTTGAAACCCCACACCACAGTATACACAAGACTCTTATAAGAGTTCTATGTGCTGAATAATATCTGCATATCCACAACAAAATTTTGCCATGACATAGTACATTGTATAAAAGTTATCGTTGCAGAATTTTAAATCAATACCAACATGTATAAGGAAGTTATGGAATTTAAAACTATATTCGGGAGTGGTTTTGATATGGAAGCTATGGTCAAATATAGCCCGATTTTAGATTTGGTAAAATGATCAAAATAGCAACAAGACATCTTTAGTGCAAATTTAATCTAAAATAATAGACCGATTTTTATCTCAGTAAGTTCTTTCAACTTTTCTTTTTCTCTCCATTTTGAGCAGGCTGTTTTTGTTAAATTATCTTCAAAACTGCGACCTGTACTTTGCGCACAAGGTTTACATGGTCAGTCGGGTATTCATTCGGTTAACCGTTAATCGGCTTACCAATTAATTACTACCCTATTAACTGATCGGTTAATTTAAAATTGTCCTTTTTCGATTAACGATTAAGCCGGTTAATTTCAGTCGATTAACCGATGTGACAAAATTTTGTATTTTTTTTAGTATTATAACATATTTGCTTGTGTTTCTAATTATTTGTTTCGTCTTATATACAAGAGGTATGTGTTTAGAAAATATTTTTTCATACAAACAAAGAAGGTGTGTAGTGATCTTCATTTAAAATAAGTGTTTACTGTCAACAGCTTTTAGTTTCACGTACTTATATACAAGTGTTTAGTTATTTCCCAGCGGGAAAAAGGAATACAGGCGCCTTCTAGAAGCCCTCTAAACTCCTTCTTTTGTACGTACAAGGCTTGCTAGCTCCATTTCATACTCATATTTTTTTACACACTTTGTCATTGTGTGGTAGGCCTACCGCTCTCACTTTCTTCGCCAAAGCTTCTGAAAGGCATTAGAATTAATGGCTCTTTGAAGGCTTTCCAGAGGATGGTGATTTTATAACGGGATCTGAATTCTTTTCCTTTGGCAAAAAAAAAAAAAAAAAAAAAAATTAAATCATGCTCTCCCTTCTCATAGAAGGGAATGTGGAATGTGTATTTTCTCTTTTAAACGGAAGAGCCGATGCATTCTGTGAGGCATTTTTCAACAGTAGGATCAGAATATATAATTGAATAATAAAACAATATTCTAAGCAGGCCTTCAATAAGGCCTGAAGTAAGAAGGTCTTCTGAGTTTTCCCGCTGGTTGTTTCTTCTCATATCTTCTCAGATCAATCTTTTAACAGAATTAACCGAAGCAATTAGAAGTGTTAAAAAACTCCAAAAATTAAAACAGGACTCTAATGGCAAAATGGAAGATTTTATTTGCTTAGAGAAATCCAGGGAACAAATTGAGAAATTAGATATTCTGTATTACGGGTTGTTTTTGATTTCTGCAACATCTACGATAAATGAAAGAATTTTTTTCAAGTCAAGTTTTATCAAAAATAAAGAAAAGAATCGGTTAAATCGTAAATCAAATTATTTTTATAAAATATTATTTTATAAGATCTCCTTAAACTATTGAAATAACTAATAAAATGTCCTTACAGTTTAAAATATGTATTACATGCTTATGATGTTTTTTGTTTGCTCGTTTCAGTTCATGAATTGTTATGTTTGTTATCTTATTATTTTTTTTACTAATAAACTTCAAATAATAGATAAATTATGCATTTTTATTTATTGAACTTACTTATTATTAAAAAAAAAACTTAATTAATCGGTTAACCAATCAATAACAAAATTAACCGATTATTAACCGATTAAAGCAAAACCTCGGTTAAATAATCGAGCGATTAGGCGATTAAATCAAAAGCCCGATTAAATGAATACCCTAATGGACAGATAACCAGCCAGTGAGCCAACCGGACGGACTGACGGACGTATATCGTTAGATAGACTCTGAAAGTGTTTCTGATCGGTATATTAAAAGACCCAATATTTGTATATAAAACGTACATCATCACAACTATAAAATACACTCTCCACTATTGAGGTGTGGATAAAAAATGGGTATGTTATTTTAATAAATAAAATTTGTATTGAACATTGTTGCCATTAAAATGGACTTTTAGTAAACGGCAACCTTAATAATATATTTGTTATTTATATGACCAATATCATAGGCCTGCACATTTTGGAAAAAGTCGCAAACCTGGGATGCCTGTTTTTCGTCACAATATCACATCTCGAATATTTCGTAAAACAGGGTTTCTTTAACCGTAAGCTAAGGTAATCTAATAATAAAATTCTAAGTAAAGATTCGGATTCAGCGCAACTCAAACCCTTAGAAAAGCATAATCTGGTCAATGGGTTAACATTTTGTTGCCTTATGTATTAAATATATATATATATATATGTATATATATATATATATCTATTTGTGACGGTTTATTATAAAATATTCTTAACTTTGCCTACTTAATCTACCTCGCGAGATTTTTTCTAAAAAAATAAAAGAATTATGCAACTATTTCAATTTATTTGACTGGTTTTATCTGGCTACTATGGAAGTAATACATTAATTCATACATACATACTTATGTATATATTTTATATTTTCATTATATATTCTGTTTAGATGTAGGTCAGGCATTTTACAACAAAAACTTAATTTATAATACAACGCACATACAATACAAACCCCTATTTAGATTCACACACTAACATTTTAATCAGTGTTGCCAATGAAGAATTCGTAAATTACATTTGACTGTGTACTAGGGAGATCGATTATTCGACTTTTTTCAATAACCGGTTTTCGAATATTACGAATAGTTGCTATTTTAAAAAACCCGGTTTTCGGTTAATCAATTTTTAAATAACCGATTAACCGGTTTTAATTCGAATACTTAAAAACACAAAAATCAAATAAGTTTTGGAAATAAAACGTTAATTTGAATAAAAACAAAACAATTTGCATAGGTAAGGAACCAACAAAATACATAAATATGGCTTAGATCAGACCTAACAAATATTTTACGATAAAATCCAAGAAAAGTGGGACCAGTAAATTGATGAAACTTTAGCTAAATTTTCAAAAAAATTTTATTGATTTACTTAACTTTATTTGTAAGAAGATATTTGTATAATGTAATTTAGAAACGGTTGAATGATATTTGATTTAGACAAACGTTTTGCAAAAGAAAATAAATTTTAGGAATTTTATAAAGTTATTATTTGAAATATTCTCTCAAATTTATTTTAAATGAGTTTTAATTTGTTGGTGGGTAAGCTCTCTATATAAATCAACCATATTTTTTAAAAGTTGCAAACAAAACCTCTTAGCCAGGATTATCTATTTCAAATTATTTTGTTTCAGCATTATAGAAACGAATAGTGAACTAAACATATTTTTTGTGTAAAATATTTGTCAATTCGTCGACTACAATTTAAAACAGTCCATGACATTGTTTGATTTCTTCAATTTTGTTTTTTAGTTCTTGGTGTTTTAATAAATAAACCTGGTAGGAATTTTTCACATATCGTTAATTCCGCCGGAATGTTGTAGTTTTCAGCATGAAGAGATGCTGGAACTACTTAAGAGTTTTTAGTGCATTTAAGGGCACTTCGTCCTCGGCAACACAACGGGCTAATATTTCACCCAATAATTCATTTTTTGCAGCGTATTTTAGTAAAGTATTATTTGTCGTATTCTTAGAACTACTTCGAACGGAGTTGAGTTTCATTTGGATCACATTAATGTCAAGCATGTATACTAATTAAAGGTGATTAATAAGTCGTGACATGGAAGAACCTTTGCAACTTATCATTTTAGGGCACTCCAGGCAACTATCTTTGTCTTTTTAATCGCGTTCGAAAAATATCTAGAGATAACCTTTATATAAAAATATGTTTAATATTTAGAATACTCTTGCACAAATTACTATTTACTTTTTAACTGCTGACGTTTTTGTTTCTACAAGAACATACGCTTTTATAAGCGATTTGTATCTAAGTGTTCATAATGTTCTTTGACCTTTGTTACATTTTGTTTTGACATTCTTCATAAAAAGTTTAAGTTTGGCCAATATTCAATTAGAAAATACTTAAATTACGGGTACATCTACAACAAGAGTAAGGAAAATGCATATAAATTACACATTACTAAAATAACCGGTTAATTATACCAAAATAACCGGTTTATTCGATATTCGAAAAATGGGCATTTTAAAATAACCGACTTGGGCAAAGCTAAAATAACCGGTTAAAACCGGTCGAATAATAACCGTTCGATCTCCCTACTGTGTACCAAATCACACATTTGTAGCAAAATTACACACACACACAAATCGAAAAAGTTGCTTTGCTAGAATGAATTCGCCTTACAAAACCTTATTGATATTCCTTATTTGCAATAAAATCGTTAGGTTAACAAAAAAAGGTAAAGCTACCAATTTTTGCAATAAGAACAACTGGAATTTCTTGTAAAGGGGAAAGATCCCATCCGCAGTATTTATTTCCGAATATAAGCAGTCACGTCGGCAGAAGAATAGCACACTAATGTTTTTGTACAAGCGTAAGCAACATACATTTTAAAAATTCGATGTGAGTTGTGCTGTTTGATTCAAGCAAACTTATTGACTTATGTGCTGTTTTCACAACACAGGTGATGGAACGTGTAGAAAAATTTATATGGAAAGCACTCAAAAAATTTAGTACTTTTGATATAAGTTTTACTACACGTTCAATTATTAAGTACTTTATTGATATAATTATTGTCGTTTTGCTCCACATCATTGAATAAGTTCCGAATTTTTAGTTTAAATTGATTTTTTATTTAATAAAACTTCCCATTGTTCTTAATCTTCCTAAATTCTTAAATCCAAGAATGTTCACACTTTTTTTATGTATCGCAAAAACAAAAGTCAAAGAAATTAAAAACAAATTTATGTTAAACATGTTTATGTTAAACATGCTATATTTCTCTAGAAAACTTTCATAGTGTAAACCCAGACTTAGCAATACAATTTGAAAGTAGAGTATTGCTCGTGGAGATGGAAAGTGAAAAAAATTAAGATGTAAAAAACTATTTTCGTTGTGATGGAGACTAAAAAAATGAAAAAAGCTCAATGCTCGAAAAGAAAATCTTGACTTTCAAAAATTAATGAAACAAATGCTGTAAAAAATAGAAGGGAAAATGTTGATTTTGAAAATTATTTAGACAAATTTAAATAATAAAAAAATAATAATATGTGACCCGGTCTATGAAAAGGTGGCTTATGACCAGGGCTGTGGAGTCGTCCGAAAAAAGTACTAACTCCGACTCCGACTCCAAACGCTGAAATTTTTAAGTGCGACTCCGACTCCTACTCTAACCGTGATGCGAAATGAATGAGACTTAAAATTATTTCTCTTTTGTGTAGAAACATCTTTATTAAACGAATTATGGGAATCCCCGCGTAATGTGCATAAGAAAAACATGAGTGTTATGGTAGAAATTAAAGGCATGCCGATAAAGATGTTTCTTCACAAAAGATAAATAATTTTACGTCACAATTTTTCTAATACATACTAGTATTTACACGCTATAGCAACACTTATTCTGTACAATGTTGAAAATATTTCAGCATTGATGGTTAAAAAATTCTGATATTAAAATTGTTGGCAATTCCTGTCATTAACATTTTTTAGCATGAGTAAATTATTTAAAAAATCACACATCTTTTTTCAACTATATCAATAACTGAGTATAAGTTTTGCTAATGTAATTTAGACTTTTTCCCGCACGTATAAAAAATATACCTAAATATACTTAAATAGTAAAGTACTTGAATCAACTATTTCTCATTAAATAAATTAAAATCTACTTATTCATATTGATCTGCAAAATATTGCATCGCCAATTTCGAAGAATTTTTATATTGGAAAATATTAGAAATTTTTTTAAATTTTTTATGCCGAAAAATTTTGGAGTCGCAGTCGCTCGTTTTTTTGGGTACTGCGACTCCGACTCCGGTACAAAAACCTCAACTCCGACTCTTCAACTTCAACTCCGACTCCACAGCCCTGCTTATGACTTAAAAACAAAATTTCGAAAAATCAGCTGTTAAACACAAACAATGCATTTCGTCAGTTTCTCCAAAGTAGTTGTTCTCCTTCGTTCTGTTTCTGTTGATCTTTTCCATTATAAACTACACGCAAAAAAAAAGTTTTGTTAAAATTAGCAAAACGATCAGCTGGCGCCTAATACTAGCAACTTTTCTGTAATAATTACAGTTTTTTCTGTAACTTTTACAGACTTTTTTGTTTGAATTCTTTCATATGTGCTATTCTTTCTTTACATTTTTAGTACACTTCTAAGCAAGTTAGGACTTTCTGCTTTTCACCATGTTAAAAAAACTATCCGAACCAAAAAAAAAAGTGAAAAATAATTTTTTGAGTCATAAGCCACCTTTTCATAGACCGGGTCACATATTGTAAATTAATCATTTAAACAAAGCAAAAAATGTTTTAGTAAACATTTTACAATCATAATTCTTTTGTACCACCCTATTTTATGTACATACACAAATGTATATAAGCTTATAGCTAAAGAATGTTTTTTTGTAGTTGCAGATATTGCTGTTGTTGTAGTTCTTGTTTTAGTGGCAGTAAATTTGTTTTTTGTTATTTTGACTTCATAACTGATGAAAGTACATATATTAACTTCTTAATACTTTGTATTTAAGTAAATTTTGCCTTCATAGCACACACGCACACATTCCTTAAAGAACACATTTACTTTTGTATGTTTATAAACTTGTTTCATAGAGCATATTATTTAAAACACACATATACACACACACACACACACACACACACACACACACACACACACAGATCTATTAGGTTATGTACATATACTGTAAAACCGTATGTTTAGAAAGTTAATGTGTTTTATTTAGTTACCCCTATCAAAAGGATAAAAGCATTTTTAGTTCAATTTAGAGTAAAAATGTCTGTCTAAACTGTCTGATTTGTTAAAGGAAAAATGTAAAATAACTTTCGCTAATGTGAAAAGTTTAAGCAGGGCTTAAGTCACTTTTGTTTTATATATTGAATAGAGTTTTTTTTTTTTGTATAAAATTACAATATCAAAATTTAAAAAGAAGTTTTGTTTTTTGATTAAAAAAATATTTAAATAATTATGTTCTACTGCGAACAAGTCAAGTTTGCCAAGTTGTGTCACAATAACTTTATTTTGAAAGGGAACTTTTTAATGAATTTAATGATCGTTTAATCCTGAAAGCTATCAAAGTCTTAAAAATGTTTGAGCACTTTGTTATAAAAATTCATCGTACAGTACAACTTCTATAATCTGTACACTCTACAGTCCGGACTATGCAGAGATTCGGAAAAGTTAATACTTCCGACAGTTAAGAAATTTTTCTTCTGTAGTTCGGACAAGCGTTTTTTTTGTTAACGATTCCAACTTCAACTTTAATTCATAGTGGCGAGAACTCGGATTCAGGTAGCAAAATTAAAGATATACGAGGGCGGATCAATAAGGCACTTTTTGAATGAAACACAGTTTTGTTTACAAAAAAAAAATATTTTTCAACATAATCTCCTTTTAGCTCAATACACTTAGTCCAACGTTTCTCCAATTTGTGTATCTCTTCCAAAAAATAGGATTTTTCGAGGTCCATAGAAGAGGCATTTGTTTGACCAATAATTTCATCGTAAGAGCTAAATATCTTTCCACCGAGCCATTTATTTAGGTTCGGAAATAGGAAATAGTAACTGGGGGCTAAATCCGGAGAATATGGCGGATAAGGTACCAATTCATAGCCCAATTCATGTAATTTTGTCATTGAGACTGCACACGTGTGCACCCGTGCATTATCTTGATGAAAAAAAACTTTTTTCTTGGCCATATCGGGTTGTTTCTTTTTTTAAAATCCTCGTTAAATCGGTCCAATAAGTTGGCATAATATTCGCCGTTTATTGTGTTTTTCTTTTGAAGGTAATCGATGTGGATTATCTCGCGTGCATCCCAAAAAACTATTGCCATCACTTTTTGGCCGACAACTTACCTTGGCCTTCTTCGGAGCCGGTTCACCTGGAGAAACCCATTGTTTAGACTGCTGCTTGATCTCCGGAGTGTTATAATGGGTCCATGTTTCATCCACAGTTACAAAACGCCGCAAAAACTCATTCGAATTGCGGTTAAATAACTCCAAACAATCCTTTGAAGTTGTCATACGATTACGTTTATGGTCAATTGAGAGCAAACGCGGCACCCATCTTTCAGACAGCTTTCTTTAACCCAGAAGATGATTTAAAATCGAAGCCACACTGCCATATGAAATGCCTATGGCATCAACAATCTTACGCACTTTTACTCTTCGATCGGCCCACACCATATCGTGAATTTTTTCATTTGTACTTGTGCGACCACAACGAAAGTCAGTAAACCACTTTTTTACCATTGAAACCGATGGTGCAGAGACCCCATAGTATTTATCAAGCTTTTCCTTGGTTTGATTGACGGTTTTTTTTCGCAAAAAAATAATGTTTAATGAACACTCGAAATTCACTTTTTTCCATTTTTAATAAAATCTACGAGGTTGTGTGTTTTGAACAGCTGTTAAACGCAAAGTAAACGACGGAACTTGCTCAAAACTTGACAGTAGTCTATTAACAGGTGGTACTTGATTGGAGCAGTGTTGCATTTTATATAACTACGAGGGAAGTTCGAAAAGTCACGGACTTATTGATCCGACCTCGTATGTAAATCTGTTTAGTTTGTAAGTTTGAATTTAACGGTTGGTAGGACGCCACCTGGTTGTCAGATATTAAATACATTATTCAGAACGTACATTCAATGGGGGGAAGAATTATATGACTGAAAGTCAAAGGTATTTTTTATAAATTAAAAATATTGCCAAATCATTGTCTGAAAAACATTAATTAACAATACATACCGACAGGTTATACAAAGTAAAACTTAAAATTTATAATTTATTTCTAATAAAAAAAACCACATTAGGCAATTTTTTTCTTAAAAAAAATCTTAAAAAATATCTGGTAGCTATTTTGAAAGGATTTTTTTTGTTTTCTATAAAGTATAAAAAAAAGCTTGCGTTTATATGAAACAAATAATGAAAAAAATCGTAAAGCAAAGTACATATTATTCGAAGTCGTAAATAATTTCCTTCAAATTAAAATACGCTATAACCAACCATGTAAATAAGGACGATAAAAATTTAAAAAACGAAAATTGCAAGTGTATTCATACGTATTATTATTTCAGGAAAAAAGTAACTAAAACGAAAAAAAATATTCACATCTCCACATTGAGAAAAAATTACCAATTTTTTTTAGAAATAACCAAAAACGGCAGCTCTGATCATATGTTTTCTCGGTGACTGTTGTGAAGTGAGCGTGTGTGTGTATTTGTGTATTGTGCCCTGCAGATATCAAGACTAGACCATACATACGTGTTAAGAGTAGTCCATAAAGGAGTAGGAGTACTCCAAAACTACTCCAAAACTATTTTAACATTACGATGTCCTAGGAGTGGACCATATAACCCACCGAAGTAGTCCATAAACTACTCCATGGAATACTCAAGTGGGTTAGTTTCAAAAGTACTGCATGTTACTACTTTTTCACTAATCGCCTTTTATGGCGTGCACTGTAATCTTTTATTGCTATTATTATATATATTTACTTGGTATTTTTAATTTGTTTTATTTTTTTTTCATAAATCTTAAAAAACTTTCCTGTTTCACTTTTAAATAAACAATTGATAATGGACAACATCAGGGCTACCAATGTGTAATACTGTAAACTATAGTATAGTATACCTATATATCATGTAGTTGTTAACAACACTGCATGTTAATTTCTCTAATATGGTCCATACTACAGTACAATGGACCATGTTGTAAGGAGTCCATTTAAGCCACAATGGACCACGTAGTCCAATATTTTCTGCAGGGTGCATACTAGGCAGTGTGACCATTTTGGCATTTTTGCAGCTAAATTTAGCATTATCATTTTTTATTTAGCTGCAAAATTTTCATTTAGCACTATGCATTTTATTTAGCATTTTTAAAAAATGTTTTTAGGTTTTTTTAGCATTATTTTTTTTAAAAATTAGGACGAATCGTTCTATTGATTTTACTTAAATTTTTTATAAGTTGTAAAACACTAGCTTAACCAGGTGCGCTTTGCTACCTTCTTCGAAATAAAATTGGTAAGATTTTTTTAAAAAGTAAAGCATCTTGGACTTAATTTGAATGATTTTACAGTAACCGTTCAACAGATGATATACAGAAATTTCAAGTGGGTTCGTATTGGAGGTGCCATGCCTACACCCAGAGAAAAAATATGTTTAAATTTGGTCACCTCCAACAAAACTATTTTTAAAGAGAATTGCAAACATATTATGTTTAAATTTAACCATATTATTGTCATCAACAACCATATTGTGGTTAAATTAGTCCTACATCAAGAATGCACAACCATATTATGGTTGCCTCCGAACATCTTATGGTTAGTAATAACTAAAATATGTTTAACATTTATAATAACATGGTTGATTTTCAACCAAAGCATGTTGTCTTAGATAAGAGAAAAATACTATTGTTAATTTAAAAACAAATTATTGTCATATTTAACCATAACATGTTTAGAGGCAACCATAATATGGTTGTGGCTTCTTGATGGAGAACTAATTTAACAATTATATGTTTGTCGGTGACAATAATATAGTTAAATTTAAACATAATATGTTGGCAATTCTCTTTAAAAATAGTTTTGTTGGAGGTGACCAAATTTAAACATATTTTTTCTCAAGGTGTAGGCATGGCACCTCCAATACGAAGACACTTGAAATTTCTGTATATCATCTGTTGAACGGTCACTGTAAAATCATTCAAATTAAGTCCAAGATGCTTTACTTTTTAAAAAAATCTTACCAATTTTATTTCGAAGAAGGTAGCAAAGCGCACCAGGTTAAAATGTTGTCTAAAAATAGTTTTGTTGGAGGGGACCATATCTAAACATATTTTTTCTCTGCGTGTACTTTTTCCATTAAAACTACCTTTTGAAATATGTTGTGGATTATTATCTAATCTATTTGTACAAAATTGGAATACTTTCACTATTACAGTACTTAAAATACGTAGAAATCTTTAGCAATTGTGTTGGAGGTACCACGTCCGCTTGTCTAATCCAGCCGTCTTTTTGGCAGATGTCGTGTATTGATAACGAAGTTATTTGTTTCACATTGGAAAACTCTTACTGTAACCGTCCTCCAGATATAAGGTTCTTCATATTTTTATTGTATGGTTGTTGCTACTTGATTAAAATATATTAATAGCCTATGTTAAGCGCCGATTAATCAGGAAATAACTGTGAAACTTTCAGGAAAATCGGCTCAGTAGCTTAGGAGTCTGTGGAGAATAAACAAACATACGCTTTTGCATTTATATATTATATTTTTATTTTTAAAGGTGTAGTTTACCATAAGAGTGAGTCCTACAAAGATTGAAGACTTTTGTCTTCAGATATGAAGTATTTAATATTTTCGTCCTATGGAGGGTATTGCTCCTTCTTCGTCTACCCCACCCATTTTTTATTTTGGAATTTATAGCTTACCCTAATAGTGAATTTAACCATATTTGAAGACTCTCGCTGTAATTGTTTTTCAGTTACGCGATATTAAATATATGCTTCCTATGGGGGTATTACTCGCCCTGCGCCTACCCCCTTTATTTATATTTTTAAAGGTGTAGTTTTCCATAAGAGTGACTAATACCAAGTTTGAACATTCTCACTATAACAGTTCTTACGATATGCGATATTAAACATTGGGGTCCTATGCGGGGTAGCACTTCCCCTGCAGCTGTCTTACTTCTCCCAATACCTACATACGTGAAACAGTATCGGAGATAAGAGGATTATAAATTTTGAGTTGATTAGGCGTGCCACCGCCCCTTTGTCCAACCACAACTTAACATAGCCTAGGGCTCATTAATTTATAACAACAGCCTACTGTGAGAATTTATTGACGATCGCTTCAGTAGTTAATTAGATATAATCGACATAAAGGGGCGTGTCCCTCCCACTTTTTTCATGAAAGGTATTTCTATTCATATCAATACCATATACACCAAATATCATCATCCTACGCCAAATATTGGCTAAGATATGATGATTTTATGTTTTGGGTTGTATGGGCGTGGCACCGCCCCTTTTTCCAACCACATCTTTATATAGCTTAAAGTGCAGTAACTCGAGGCAGTCGCCTACTGTGGAAATTTCATGACGATCGGTTCAGTAGTTTATTAGATATGGTGGTTTTTACTTTGTCTATAAAGGGGCGTGGCTCCGCCCTCTTTTACATGGAGTTTATTTCTATTCATACTAACACCATATGCCAAAAAATGCCTAAGATATAACGATTTTAAATTTTGGGTTGTATGGGCGTGACATCGCCCCTTTGTCCAATCTCAACTTTATATAGCCTAATGCCTCTTCCAGGGTCACAGTTATATTCTGTGAAAATTTCAAGATGATTGGTCAAGTGGTTTGGCCTCCTATAAGGCACAAATATATATATATATATATACAAACATTCATTCACTTTTATATATATAGATTTTGACTTAAAATAGTTGTACCTAAAATAATTTCGTATGAAAAGGGATAATTCTTATGTCTTGTTAAAAAAAAGAATATTCAGGGAATATTAGAAATGTCCTCATCATGTTGATTGTAAATATTATTTGCCATTTGATATTACGATATAAAAGAACAAGAAAATTTTACTTTGTAATTAATTTCTTGCTCTAAACTGCTGAAAAAATAATAATCAACTTTTCTTAAACTTTAAAATTTAACCTCAACTGCCTCGTCAGGTTATTATTGTTTTGTCCCATACGCCATCAACAGGTTTTGGGAAACGATAAAATAGGTATACAATCAATTTTCTTAAAAACTACTCGATAGATTTTTTTAAACGCTCCTAATTGATGACTACGTAAGTTTTTAACAAAATTATACATTTTCATGAATTAACATGCAATTAATCAAAAGTTTTAATAGTTTTTCTAAAATAACATTTTTCCGTTTGTTTTGGAATGGTGATAATTGCAAAAGAGAGAAGACTCTCAAGGCATAAGCCCCGGACTGCAGATGCAACATAAAATGGAATGAAAGGATATTATTGTTTTTAAATTTTGCAATATTTATATTTTATTAGCAATATAATATAAAAACAGTTCTACTGTTGTGTTAAAAAAAAAAATTATAAAAAATAACATTCAATACTTAAATCTAAAACGACAGACTTTTTGAACCGAAAACTTTTTGCTAATAATTTGTACTTAAATTCTTAGTAAATTTTTGAAATATTCTTTATCTTGCCATTGAAGGAATATTTGCAAATCTTTGATTAATTTTTTCTTTTCATTGGAAATAGTTATCGAAGTTAATACATTTCGTTTTTCCCCAAACACATTTTGCGGCGCTTTTAAACATTTTTTGAATGCTGATTTTATTATTGTTAAGTTTTAAAATAAATTTTTAAATTTGATGGCGTGTGGGACAAAACAATAAATACCTGGCGACCTGTGCTTCATATTTATGTGTATCAGATGGTTTACACAAATCTATCCACTTGTTTAAATATAACCATTAATTTCATTAAAAAATAAGCCATTAAAATGTATTTAGTTTCCAATAAAATTTCATACTGGTAATAAATTGTAGCAAAAATCTTTAAAACTTTTTTGCATTATTTTAGCATATTTTAAAACATTTTTTTGCCATGTTTAATGCCAAATTTTATTTTATTTTTTTTAATCTGGTCACACTGAAACTAGGGTATTCATTTAATCGGGCTTTCGCTTTAATCGATTAATAGCTGGATTAATTAACCGAGGTTTTGGTTTAATCGGTTAATAATCGGTTAATTTTGTTATTGATCGGTTAACCGATTAATAATGTGTTTTTTATAAATTACTAGCTTAACCCGGTGCGCTTCGCTACCCCTGCACCTACCCCATTTATTTTTGTTTTAAAATTTGTCCTGTAAAGGTTGATAGCTCTTGTGTTCAGATATATGGTATTTAATATGTCTTCTATGAGGGGTACTGCTCCTACTCTGTCTACCCCGCACATTTTTATATTGAAATTTATAGTTTACTATAATAGTAGCTTTAACCACGTTTGAAGACTCTCCCTTTAATAGTTCTTCAGTTGAGCGATATTTAATGTATGCATCCTATGGGAGGTATTTCCCCCCCTGCGCCTACCCGCTTTATTTTTATTTTCAAAAGTGTAGTATACCATAAGAGTGACTTTTAGAAAGTTTGAACATTCTCACTATTACAGTTCTTAAGATATGCGATGTTAAACATTGGCGTCCTATGGGGTATTCCTATAACCCCGCTGCTATTTTATTTCAATTCCGGGGCTCAGAAGATCCTACTACAAAAAGTTCAGCAAAATGCGTGCAGCGGCTCTTTAGATATGCGATAATTAATATTGGCATTCTATGGGGGGTACCAAGTCCCCTTCCCCTATCGAAAAAATAAGTAGCCTATTTTATTTTTAGGGCTCACGTGATGTTACTGTAAAAATTTCAGGAAAATCGGTTCAGTAGTTTCGGAGTCTATAAAGCGACAAACATACAAACATACATAATTCATTTTTATATATATAGATGTAATTTCAGTAAATTAATATGCATAAATTATTTATCACTTGGAGTTTTTTAGTAAAAAAACATAACAAAAATATCTATTCTGAAACAAAAACGAGCAAAAAACCAAAAAATAATTCATAAATATGTAATACATACCTTTTAATTAATACATAAATATTATGTATTATTAATTTATTTATTAATGACGTGCCAATTTCCCAATTTTTATTTTTGATGAAAACGCTGAAATTTATTGTTGAGGGAAAGCTGGTTTCTATGCGCATTTCGCTGGTTGCTTAGGCCAGCTCGTTAGGAAACGTTTTCCAAATACTTTAGAAAAGCTAAAAATATTCTACAAATAAGTCTATAAAGTGAATAAGAATTTTAAACACTCAGGTCTTACTAGTAACAATATCAAAACTTAAACAAAGCCACAACAATAAACAGTGAATTTATCTTTTCTTACATTTCCATACAATTGGCTGGTTATTTTCCCAATTCGAATTATAGTAGTTAAAAGGTAAAAAGAAAAAAAAAAAATAAATTAAAAAAAACAAATTGCTTAATAAAGTAAGTAGCAATTTCATTTTTTTATTTGCCGGGCACATGCAAATTTATTATCAAAAAATATTTTCGGGAATACAAAATTTATTGTTAATTACAGTCAAACATCAATCCTTAAACCAAATGGTATTTAACTTTGGTAGATCGAAATTTGCTTTTTTGAATGAATGATTATCTATTCATTCAAGTTGAGCTGGAAAAGGTCAACAAGAAATAAGAAAGACAAAAACATGAAAAACAAAAAAATGTACTTTGGATTCCAAGCAGAATTCTTGACAAAAAGTTCGAAAAAACAGAAGTTAGGAAGAACATGTAAATTAACTAAAATAGATAATCATTCATTCAAAAAAGCAAATTTCGATCTACCAAAGTGAAATACCATTTGGTTTAAGGATTGATGTTTGACTAATGACGTCATCCGGCTTCAATAGCCGAGTGAGTAAAACGGCAAACCCCACCGACGAGATTGTGTGGTTACAATCGAAACTAGTCTGGGCAACCTGTCTGTGAAAGCCTGAGTTCAAATCTCAGCGCAGTCAAGAATGAAAAAATTATCAATAAAATTTTAATTAATTTCATGTTGTAAAATTCCTGTCTTCATAAAAAATAATTTAATGGAAAGTATTATTAATTTATTTATTAATGACGTGCCAAAGTCCCAAGTTATGTTTTATTTAAACAGTGAGATCATTTTATTAGTTATTTCAATAGTTTAAGGAGATCTTATAAAATAATCTTTTAGAAAAATAATTTGGTTTAAATGTTAAGGATTTAAGTGATTATTTTCTTTAGTTGTGGTAAAACTTGAAGTGGAAAAAATTCTTTCAGTTATCGTAGAAATAAAGCAATCCATAATAACAGAATGTCTTATTTCTCGGTCCTTTCCCTGGATTTCTCTAAACATATAAAATCTTCCATTGTCATTAGAGTCCTGTTTAATTTTTTTAAAATTGTAAACACTTATAATTATTTCGGTTTATTTTGTTAAAAGATTGAAGTGTGAAGATATGAGAAGAAACAAATAAGTTAACACATACATATAAAAAGTGCGGGAAACAAAAAGCTATTGTTGTAATTTTAAATGAAGATGACTGAACACCTTCTTTGTTTGTATGATAATATGTTCTTAACATATTCCTTTTGAATATAAGATGAAAGAAATAATTAAAAACACAAAAAAATATTTTATGATAATACAAAAAATTAAATATTTTGTTACATCGGTTAATCGACTGAAATTAACCCGTTTAATCGTTAATCGAAAACAGCCAATTTTTAATTAACTGATCAGTTAATCGGGTAGTAATTAGCGGTTAATCGATTGACGGTTAACCGAATGAATACCCTAGTGCAGACACAAGGAAAATCGTATAAAAAGGCAAACATAATTAAATGCGGGACAGTCGGTCGTGGGATCGCAATAGGGTAAGAACTTAGAACAGTGGATACACATACTAATTACTCTTTAACTGTTTTGATCCACTCGTTGGCTCCTTGGTACACTGGGGATCTTGGACAGCACGTGTGTGGGTACACCTCATGTTGTCTGTGTTTTTCCTCGTAGTGATTGGGAATTGACTCTGCCCATGTGTGGGTGCACCTCGGGTTATCTTGAGTCACCGTCCGAACCATCGCCGTAAGGTTACATGTGTTGCGAGCTATTGAGCAACTGGCATCTTGAGTGGCGACCGTTAAGCTGTTTGTAAATTGTGTATTTTAGTAAATAAAGAGTATTTTTTATAACGTTGTGTGAAACCCAAGGAGTATCATTTAGTATCCCGTACGAACCTGGACACCGTTGAGTCTACGCCAGCAACCAGCGGTAACCGTGTCGTTACAGTGTTTATATATTACATGTTATTTTATTGATTATTGTAATAATTCATTAAATTTTTTATAGTTTTCCTTATTATTCTTCATATAAAATTTCCAGGAATAAAAGAAAAACTTTATTTGCCCACGGGAATGTTAAAAAGTCTGGGAAATTAAAAATACTATATTCAAAGCAAAAACTAAAATGCGGACAAAAATAAAAATAGAATTGAAAAAAAATGTTACACAAAATGAAAAATTAAGAATTAACGCTTGCAGTGATGCGAGTGTGTGCATGAACAAAATTGTTTTATTTTTTTTTTTACAAACTTTCCGTAATTACAACAAAAATTTTCAGACAGCAAGCACGTATAGTCAAAAAATTATGATGAACAAAGAAAATACCGGATTTACAGATATACATACAAAATTACACACCCCAACACATGTTGACATAAATTACCCAGCGAATGCAAATAAAACGCTTGAAAACTAGCTTCCGTTTCCTTTAATACCACATGTTATAATAAAACTTTTTTCAAATATTATATTGCTAAATAAATTTTAAACCACTTTGCTTCAGTCAAGCTTTTGCGTGTCCAACAACTCAGTCCCAGCTTCATATCAAATAATGAATTATTTGTTAACAAATCCATTCTCAAACGTTTGAACTTTAGAAAACTTTCCATATTCATTTGAGAATCATAAAATGTTTGGCAAAACTGTGAATTAATTTTTTAATTTGGCAAACAAATTCGAAAATCCATTTAAGAAATGTCTTGGGAAAAACTTTATATTTTTAAATTCTTTGAGTTGTGTTCCCTGGGATACTACACAGAAAGAAAAACTAGTACTTCATTTAAGTTTTTTCTACTGACTTAAGTATGAGTCGTTCTTAAAAATTTAAGTACGAATACCACTAAAAACTACTTAAAACAACAACACTACAAAAGAAATTAAAAAAAAACGATTTGTTTGTTTTGTGAAGAAACAATAACAATACAAAAAGAAAAGAAAACCGATTGTTTTCATGTTTAAAAAGTCAAATAAAAAGCAATAATTCCCATATTCTATTTGTTAAGATTTTTTTAGTTAAATACATCGCATTTTCAAAGTGTCTTATAATTGAGACATTTCTGCAAACTAAGGGCGGAGTACAATAAAATTGAAATAACGGGTAAGTAAATAATAATATTCTCTCTATCTCTGGTTCTTTGTGGCAAGTGTTTAGGTAAGAATCTTATCCTACTTTCAGAGCATTTCAAGTACGAATCATTATTAAACCAACTTAGAAATTCTTGAATCAAGCACAATTTAATTTTTAATTAATTTTATCTCATTTTTAATTAAGGCAATCCTGTTTTCGGATTATTTTAAGTACGTGGCACTTGCATAATCTGTACTTGAATCAAGCATTATGTACTTGAATTAAGGATATCCATCCTTACCGTACTATTGACACCGCTGCGGCTTGATTTAAGTAAGGAGGGATTGTTTTGTCTTTTCAGTGTACACACTTACAAATACAAACAATATTACATTTGTAAATGTGAATTTATTTCTTAAAACTTGGTTAAAAGTATTGTAACTTTTTGCTTTGGTAATTCATGAAAATATATGTAACTCACTTGGAGTTTTTGCGGGAAAAAATAAAAATAATAATAAATTTAACAATTTAAACAAAAGTTATGGAAAATGTACTACTGTGTATGTGTTTTTTTTGTATTCAAACAATTTTAGCAGTTAATAGATTAAAAAATATAACACACATATATGAGCAAATATATACACATTGCAAAAATAATAAAAAATACATGTAACTCCAAAATAACAACCCAGCGGGAAAACTCAGAAGACTTTCTAACTTCAGGCCTTATTGAAGGCCTGCTTAAAATTTTTTGGATTCAATCCGTATAAAAGATGAGATATACATTCCACATTCCCTTCCATGAAAAGGGCGAAGAGAAGGAGTACGATTTCTTGTTTTTTTTTTGCGAAAGCAAAGTCCAAAGAATCCAGATCCCGTTATAAAGCCACCATTCTCTGGGAAGCCTTCTAAGAGCCATTAATTAAAATGCCTTTCAGAAGCTCTGGCGAGTGCGGAATGTCTACTTTGCAATGACGACATGTGTAAAAAAGATATGAATATGGATTGGAGCGACCAGGCCTTGTACATACGTAAGAAGGAGTATAGAGGCCTTCTAGAATACATCCGCAATCCTTCGTTTTCCCGCTGGGAAATATCGTCCGCCTGAATGTATACTACAATTTACTATTATTTCTGTTAAAGCAGAGTATTTTTCTCTAAGTTACTGATTGTGTGTGTGTGTATGCATGAAAAAATGCAGTTGTGAGAATTATGGCAGGAGTATAGTTTGAGGCACAGAGAAATTACTTATTTCTTATTTTTTTTTTGCTTTTCTCATTTGTTTTTTTTAACTAGTTTCATTAAGAGCCAAAGAAAGATAGTAGTAATGTTCGGTGTTAAATTTAATGCAAAATTTGTCTAATGTAACCAGAGTAAATTTTATTATAAGAAATAAATGAGAATCTAAAGACATAAAAATCGAATATTTTTTTCTATGGCCATATTACTGCAACTTTGAGAATTAAACCGAGTGTGGACTCAAATTGTAGCCGAATGTCTCTTATATTCAATGTCAAAGAAGTCGGTCTATAATTTCCGCTATACAATATACAGATGCCTCTTTGAAATAAGTGTTTTAAAAATAAGTCAAATTGCTTGATTATTTCTCCTAGCCTAAAACAAGTAATTGTCTTTGACGAAGGGATTTGCCCTGAATGTCTACTAGGGTATTCATTCGGTTAACCGTTAATCGGTTAACCGGCTAATTACTACCCGATTAACTGATCGGTTAATTTAAAATTGGCTTTTATGATTAACGGTTAAACCGGTTAATTTCATTCGATTAACCGATGCAACAAAATTTTTAATTTTTTGTAGTACTATAACATAATTTTTTTGAGTTTTTAATTATTTGTTTTGTCTCATACACAAAAGGTATGTGTACCAATTGTGATTTGTAATTGAACTGTTGGTTTTTAATTGAAGTTTTTGATATATTAATTATTTAATTTTCATTAAATTATTTTAATTGAAGGAAGGAATTTACAACATGAATTTAATTTTTTTTGATAATTCTTGACTGAAGACGGAATTGAACTCGGGTCGAATTTACCTGTTTGGACAATAACCACATTCTCATCATCAGAATTCTTTGCGTTCTACCGTTTACGATACTATGGCGCCTGGCAGTCTATAATCAAACATCAATCTTTAACCAATGTTATTGGTAGATCAAAATTTGTTAAAAAAAAAACAATACTCAAATGACATAATGGAAGATTTTATATGCTTAGGAAAATCTAGGCAGAGTACTGAGGAATTATATTATTAGAATATAAAAATATATTCTGTATTATGGGTTGTTTTTGAGTTCTCTAAGATATACGATAAATGAAAGAATTTTTTCAAATTCAAGTTTTTCAAAACTAAAAAAAATAATCGCTTTAATCTTAAACCATTGAAATAATTAATAAAATGATCTTACATCTTTTTTATAATTAATACATACATAAAATGTTTTAATTAAAAAATATGTATTATATATTTATGAATTATTCTTTTGTTTGCTCCTTTTGGTTCAAGAATTGTTATGTTTGTTATGTTATTTGTTTTTTTTTTTACTAATAAGCTCCAAATAATAAATAATTTTAAATTTCTATATATTGAAATTACTTAATTTATAAAAAACTTTATTAATCGATTAACTAATCAATAACAAAATTAACCGATTATTAATCGATTAAACCAAAACTCGGGTTATTAATCGAGCGATTAAGCGATTAAAGAAAAAGCCCGATTAAATGAATACCCTAATGTCTACTCTTGGTTTTATCTAATGCCGGTCTAGGAGCGGATAAAAAAATTAGGAATTTCTGGTAAGGAGATTTACTGTGAATAAGATCTATTAAGAGGTGTGTTCATATACTTTACTAGCAGAAACTTGCAACGAGAGAGTAAATTTAAAATTTACAAAATTTTTCTCCTAAATACTCAAAAAAATAAAAAAGGAAATGAACGCTTTACCAGCAAAATCTCGCAATTAGGCCTATCGACAATTTTCAGCTGTAAGATACGAGATTATTTCCTTAATTTAAGAAAAATAAATATTTTATGTTATTGAAAAGCTTTTAATTTAAACATTTTACTATCAGAAATTTTAAATAAATTTTACTATCAGAAATTTTCAATAAATTTTTTGTCTCTCAAATTTTTATGTTCTTTTTTTTCTCTCTCGTTGCAAGTATTTCGAGTACGTGAACACTTACTAGTAACACTTATTGAAAATAATCAATTATTTCTCTGTAAATGAACACACCTATAGACGGCGATTCACTAAAAAAAAAAAAAAATTGTGGGGTCTAAAAATGAAATGACAGATTTTTTTTGTCAAGTTTAGAAAAATTTTCTTAAAATGATAGATTCTCTGCAATTAGAGTTGCATTTTCTTATAAAGTATCTGACTCATATGATTTTGCATATTTTTTGTGTGTATACAGATTTTGCGAATTTTTTTATCTTGGATATAATTATGTCTAATTTTCATGTTAATGAACTGAACGATTGTATTGGATAGTGAATCCTTGGCTTACATTTTACAGTACAAACAAAGAGACCCACCAGTTGGCCGAACTCTTCCCAACATTTTTGTGATTTTTTCTTAAGTTGGTTTAAACTATTGTCATCAAGTGATCCATAGAAACCCCTTACCCCTGTTACTAGATCTGATCATTGTAGTTAATTGTAGTCCTAAACCGAGTAGCTAAACCGAGTTTAGTTAATCTGAAAACAGATTTGGGCCGCCATTACCAAGTTTGTATAAAAAATTTTGACGGAACAGCTTAGTTCTGCTTAAAATGTTGCTATTTAGTGAAATAATAAAAAAAATATCCAATATCCCAGTTTCAAAGTATGTTAAACTAAGTTTAAATTTAATCACACATCTCAAAAACACGGCCTTAAAAGCAAAAAAAAAAAAAAATAAATTTTACTGCCTGGCCCACAATGTCGACAAGAACATTTCATTCGTATATTTATATTGAAAACAAAAACAAATTTTAGTTTTTTATTCAATATAAATATGCGAAAGAAATGTTCTTGTCGACATTGTGGGCCTGGCAGTTAGTTTCTTAAATCCCAAATTTCTTTAATCTAATAGATTCAATTCTTTCAAAAAGTCCTTAAATTAGTCGGTCACACTCTTTTCACATTAAAATAAATAAAATGACTTCAATTTCATTTATGGCCTTTGTGAGTTTTGTAATGTGTTGACGAAAATAGACAAGAAGACAAATAATTTTCTTTACAATTTCATTTTTGTTTTACAGTTTTTTTTTTTGGTGGCAATTGACAAAATACAATCAACAACATGTAAATGGCTTTTTATGCATCAGTAAATGTGTATGTGTGTATAAAAATACATAGAACAAAACAACAACTTTATTGCATATCTTTAGGCATTGCCAAGTGCTAGAGGACATATTATGAAGCGAATGTATGTGTGCTAGTGTATGTGTATATTATATGATAGCAAAAAAAGTTGTGTATTAATTAAAGAAATAAAAATAAAATAGTAAAAAAAATATGTACCAACATTATTAAACTACTGTTACAATGACATTACCAACAACAATAACAAAAAACCAACAATATAATATTGCTCGCTTCCCTACTCATGGCATTTTTTTTTGTTGTTGATTTTATATAATTTTTTTGTTTTATTTTATTATTTCTCAGTTTTGTTACTGTTTTCTTTTGGAAGTTGATGTGTTCTCAGCATAAAAAGAATTTTTTTTATGCGAACACTGAGCAAAATCAATGGGGATCTACAAAATATTCAGTCATCAGCAGGTATTAGTTCATATTTTCTTGCAAGTTTAATTCTAAAGCTATACCTGATACATGTGGAGTCCCTTAAAGGAGTCACTTGGGTCCATTATTATTCTTATTATGTATTTATTAATGATTAAGCATCGTGTATTTAATATTCAGAAATATTAATGTATGCAGATGATTCAAACTTTCCCTAAGCTAAAAAAGCTCAACTATGTCTTCCTAATTTCAAGATAAACTTGACCAGAGGCCGACAAACACAGAAATTTGAACATTTTAGAAGTTCATTTGGTAGTAAAATCAAGATCTTGATTATTGCCAAAAAAAAGGAACAGTCTAAAAAATGTATTTTAAAAAACTGGAGGAAACAGCACACACAGCGGGCTTAATGATTACCAGAAGCAAAACGAAATTTATGCTAAGATCGCCAACTCAACAAAAAGCTCCACGCCTTGTTGAAGATATTGTTTTAAAAATCCGTTAAAAACTTTAAATATCTTGGTTAAAGACTTAGTGCAGACAAATATATGACAGTGGCTATAGTAGACAGCATTCTATCAGCAAATATATCTTGGTACCGTCATCTAAAACTCTTAAGATCCTCCTTATTGTTAAAGCAAACAAAAATAACCCTATATAGGACACTCATAAGACCAGTCTTATCTTATGGGAGTGAAATATGGACTCTAAAACTACGGACATAGGCCAACTGCTCCGATTTGAAAGAAAAATATTTCGCAAAATTTTTCGTCCAATTCAAAATAAAGAAGGAGTCTACGGTATGATGACGAACGTGGCTTGGTAACATCATATGTATAGACGATTGGATGATAGTGAGGAAATTTTTTGAACAAAAACCAGAAGGTATCAGAAAAAGAGGACGACCAAAAAAAGATGGAAGGGCAGTGTTAAAGAAGACTTGAAAATTCTAAATTTTAAAAAATATTGGCAGAAATACTTGGATAAAAAAACCTAGCGAGCTACAGTTGCAGAAGCTTTGGTCCATAAGGACTGTAAATTCGGATAATAAATAAATATTTAATTGCATAGTATAGAGATCAATCTAAGGTGTGTTACCAAAAGACATCCTTACTATATATAGGGTGATTCAAGTAGAGATACTTTTTTCAATAGCCTTTTTTTTGACAGATCACGTGTGAGTCGTGTCATGCTGTCATGTTATTTTTGTTTAGTATTGTCTTTCAAATGATAATAAACATTCCCCATTAAATTTGAATATTCTGTGTTTTTTTCTTTAAAAATGTAGGGAACCTCGAAGCATATTACAAAAAAAAAAGAACGGCGCACAGTGGCTGAAAATCGTTTTTCATCGGTAAAAAATTTGTAACTTTTGGACTGATATAGATAATTTTGCATTTTTTTTTGCTGAAGTTTTAATTAATTAAAATCGGCTGGGCAGTTGTTGAGAAATGTAAGGTCAAATGATGTTATATGTTTTTTGGCATTTAATATGAAAATGCTCTTGATTTAGTTTGAGAATTGTGGCATTTCTTTATTCTAATTGTTAAATGTTTTTAAGTGCACTGTTTTAAAAGATTTTTAATCTACATAACTGCCAAATTTTATTATGATATCTCTATTCATGACAGATTTATAGAATCTCAATCCTTTAAATTACTATATTTTTTACTCATATTGAGAGACCTTTCATTTATTTACACTATAGATATAATAATTTTTATGTTTGACATTCCATGAATTTGTCATGGATAGAAATATCACAGTGAAATTGTGAGGTTATGTAGACCAAAAAGATCTTAAGCAGTGGACTAAAAGGCATCCCCATTTTTGAGTAAAACATACCCAAAATTTTCAATCCCGAGAAAAAGATTTTAAAAGAATTTTTTTTTACATAAATGGCAATACTGTCACTATTTACTACTTGATATTGATCGGAATTTTATAGACATATTAGAAAACATTTTTGCTCTAATTTTGTAAAAATCGGTGTGTTGAATTATAAGAATTTTTTACTTTAATTAATTTTTTTTTTCAAAATTAATTTTTTTTTTTTTTTTTGATTGCATACACATTAGGTTTTCTGTCGAAAAATATAAACATTTTTATATATTTCCGGAGAAAATATTTTTGATCAGCGAAAAAACATGGCCTTCTTTTGGTGAGATAGTAAAAAAGAGTATTCATATGTATTACCTTTATACACATATACATTGGCCACGAATATACCACTACACTTATAGAAAAATGCATAAGCATTTAATAATACTTTCCTACCAATATAAAAAATGTTTAGCCCACTATTGATAACAGTTTAATATTAAACATAATCCACCCGATTAAAAAACTCTCAAAATCTTTAAAAAATAAACCTGTTTTATCCGAATACCTCTAAGGGCAAAGGAGATGTTTTTGTAGTATAAGCTTAAGTCTAATCTTTTGCAATCCATAAATACATATATTTTCGGCGAATTTTTAAAAGTTTTAATATCCGAGGTTACCAATTTTAGAGGTCCACATTGTATCACAGTTTTGGATCAGTGTATGCGTTTGTTTGTGTGTGTTTGAAATTACAACTTTTTACAGCTTTAATACTCCTATTTATTTGACTGTACTATATTCGTACACTCATTTATAGCAAATTATGTTGCTAAATTAAAAAAGATTCGTGCACGTACGAGAGAATATATAAACACAATAATGAGCATAAAAAAGTACACAAACAAAATTCCGTGAAAATTTCTATTTTTTTTACTAAAAATATTAGATTGATGCCAAAAATATTCAACTGCAATTTAAAATTTTTTTCCGACGTAGTCCGCTTTAAACTTACTCAGTTGTAATAAATTTCTTTTTTCTTACTTTAGTTTTATCCCGCACTGTACTCCTTATAAACAAATAAAAATTTTTGTTATTTACTTGTTTTTATACAACTTTATGCAATTTTCCACCAAAATGTATTTTAGCTATACGAGCATACATAACATTTTCTTTAATAAACTTTTATACTTACATTTTTTTCCTTTAGCGAGTTTGTAGGATTTTTATTTTTGCGTTTCTGTTGTTTTATTTTATGCCATGGTAATATTTTACTACTTTCATTTAATACTCGTAACTTGAGGCGTTTATACTTTAACTATAATTGTGATTTTATTATGATTTTAATTAGCATGTTGCAACACAGTCGTAATAGTAAATGTAACAACGTCATCATTCACTCACATTCACATTCTTGTAGTCTCTTCCGCATCAGCTTTGGCATCATCATCGTCATCATTGCCAGTATCCTTGTCGACATTATGAACAGCGTTAGCGCTAAAAACATACAACATCAGCTGAAACTTTAACAGCAGTAGCAACAATACCAGTCAGTTGCAAAAACAGCAGTAGGAGCACAACCGCCATCAATTTAACCAACAGTTAAACATGCAAAACAACAGTTAAAGTTAAATTACTTGTTTTTTTCTCTCTTTTTTTATTTTGAGAAACATTTCTTTGTGGTATTTCACAATTAACATAGATAATTTGTTACATTAAAATAAAAAGAAAACAAAATTAAAGTAGAAAGAGGCAAAAACAAAGAGTTGGAAGTGATTGCTGATCATACAAGTCGAGAGTTGCAGCAGAAATTGGCATTTTAGTTGAGGCAATGATTTTAATTTAAGTTAATTATAATTTTTTTTTACAGATTTTATGTAATTGTTACAATTTTTTTATATTTAAAAAATAAAATTTTTCCTAAAATCAAATTAAATTAAAGGATAAATTTAATGTTAAATACATTCAAAAAATTTTTTGCTTGCTTTAAGCTCTGCAACATCATTAAAACGAGTAAAAAAGATGTCACATTACTGCTATAGTAGTTTACTGGATTGGTAAGACTAATATGCTTGGTTTTATTATAGTTTAAAAGTCTTATCTGTCCTTCGTCCATACAAATTCAACAAATGCATAGTGAAAATATTCCCCAAATGCAAAGGGTACTTCTAAAAAGGATTCACCCAACTCCGTGGGGGAAGAGCAAAAGCGAAATGGATTCTACAATATCGCAGGGATTTTTAATGTCTTTTCTGATTTTTTACCTACTTTAACCCAATAACGCCAATATCCTTTTTTTGGACGAATTAAAAAACGTCTATTTGGACAACAGTGTGTACTACGGATGCCAATCGGGACTGATTTTTGGAAATCCCGGGATTCGGGATTTTGGAAATCCCGATCCCGAAATCCCAGGATTTTCGGGATTCCGCGATTTTTGGGATCCCGGGATTTTCCCGGATTTCGGGATTTTTCGGGATTCGGGATCAATGTGTTTCTTTAAGATGCTACTTTTTTATTAAACAACACTTTTTGAATATTCAAAAGTTTTTATATCCGTTACATAAATTTTTAAAAATGAAAACAACAAAACAAATTATTTTATACATACCCAGTAAAAAAAATTTGTGTATTTTGAAGCACGTAAGAGAAAAAGCGCATAATCAAGCGCTTCAATAAGAGAGCTCTTATACAGCAGTAAATGATAACGAATAAAACACAAAAAAGCTGCTATTTTAGTGCTGACAACGAAGAGGGTTTTTAAAGCAAAAAAAAAAAAAATAAAAATATATTATGGTTTACGAAAATGCTTAAAAAAAGGCATTTAAGCCAGTAAAATCAAAAAATTTATGAATATGTTACTATAGTTATCCCTTAAAAAAGCACTTTCGGAGTGCTTTATTTGCATTTTTTTACTATTTTAATAGAAGCGCTTATTGTCAGCAGAAAATAGTCCTCCAAACCGGGAACACTCCATACAAAAATCAGGCATCCCATCAGCAGGTTTGAAGCGATTTGAGGTATGAATTCATACATAAAACCTGCTGCTTTTGGAGCACATTTTTTACTGGGTATGTTTATAACACTGGCCTCACCCATGCTCAAACTGATCAGATTCTGAAAAAAGCTTAAAAAAATATACGTATCTCTTAGTTTTTCTAGATCAATTCATTTCGGTTTTTTGACAGCAATTCAATTTTTAATGTGAATTAAGTATTAGAGCCGTATATTCACCTGGTGTATATATTGGTCTGCTGACTAGATGCCGTTTTACCTGTTTCTCAATTACGCTGTGTACATTATCACCTTCGTTTTGAGTATGGCCTTGGATTAGATATTTATGTGTTATACTTCTTAAGTTATACTTTTGTAGTGCATAAAAATACATGGTGAGTAAGTACTTGTTTTTTTGCTGCCCACAACAATTGTCGGAATAAAAAATTAAATCCAAGTTTTGAGCGTTATATAATTTTGACACCAAATTTTTTATATATTGAAGTACGCAACTTCCTATTTCATTTGCTCCACGGTTTCCTTCTACTTCCGTCCAGAAAAAGCATTCAAAAGCAAAACATGTCTTGCTTTGAGGTCACTGACAGTGAAATTATAGCAATTTATTTTGCTTGTATAATAAAAGCTTGATGCCATCCCTTTTGGAAGTGGGAGAACTGCTTGCAGGTCGTAAACAGCTGCTGTGGAATTTTTTTTATCAAAATCTTTTTCCTTTCTGCATAAGTTCTTTTCTTCTTGGTGTATGTTGTAAACCTCGTTTAAGTCTTTCTTTACATTCTCATCTGAATTCAAGAATGATTCGCAAAGATCGCATTGATCCTTTTTTGGTTTAAAAAGTGAAAGATTAAATTCGTTCTTGAAAATTCTGTAGAACATACTTTAATTACTAGCTCGCAAATTTTCTGATTCTCGAAGCTCTTTGTAATCACTGTATAGGTCTGTTAGGCTTTTGCCAATCTCAATGCATTCACGCGTCGTTTGAGCACGTAAGTAGTGACTGTCGACCCATGGAATATTGTTAATAAATTGTCTTATGCTTTTTTTAACTTCAGGGTTCACGGTTAAATGCTTACTATACTTTCCACGATAGTCTTTATCTACAAAACCATCTTTGTCCTTCTTTTTAATAACCGTTGCTATGACTGTATCGTTTATGCCAAGTATCTGTACTTTGGAGTATCTGTACTTTGGCTTAATTAGTTTCATATTGTTGGCAATAAATTCTCTTTGTCTCTGCAAGGTACTCATATCCCAATATTTATGAAATATTTCATAGCGCGATGATTGTGTTATTTTCTTACTACATTGAAGGTGACACTTTTCTCCTCAAGCTTCACGTAAACGCTTCTCTTTTATTGTCTTTGGCGAATTATAAATCGATTTATACGAATACCCTGAGTTTCGTAATTTTTTTGCCGCTTTTGTCGTTTATTATCATGTTCTCTTTTTTCGCATTTCCTTTTTCTTACCACTTTCTCATTTAAATGTAACTCCGAAGAACTGCTATCATTCACTGTACGTGGATCAAAATCATTCTCCGAATTGTTACTGAACGGATCTGAAGAGCTGCTGCCAGAAAGAATGACAGCTTTCACTACCTATATTTTTTAGTTCCGAAGAACTGCTATCATTCACTGAACGTGGATCAAAATCATTGTCCGAATTGTTACTGAACGGATCTGGAGAGCTTCTGGAGAGCTGCGGATCTGGGGAGCTGCTTGGGAGCTGCTTGGGAGCTGCGGATCTGGAAAGCTTTCATTGCGTAATAATGCAGCGTAATATCTGCTGGAGAGCTGTTCTGAATAAATCTTCTATAGATTTTTTGTACCAAAAACCTAAGTATCACACGATTTTTTACGTTTTTCTGTACAAGAAGGAGTTGGCAGAACATTGTTATTTTGAAAAAAAAAAATTCATTTTGTTGTACAGTGTTATTACCAACATAACATGTTTGGAGGCAACCATTATATGTTGTGGCTTCTTGAATGAGGACTTATTTAACCATAATATGGTTGCGATTGATAGTAATATAGTTAAGGTTTAGTTGGAGGTGATCATATAGAAAAATGTGTTTGCTCTGCGTGTACGTGTACAGCTACTCCCACTATAAGTGGGAAACCTCATTAAAATTCTTAGTTAACATACTTTATGTTAATTATTTTATGAAGGCCTGAATTAAATTGAGATAATTTAATTCATCAAATTCATATAATATAATATAATTTTATGGATTGATTAAACTTTACATCTTAAAAAATCATAATAATTTATTAACTCGTAAATTCCTTTTAATGAAAAAAACATTTTATAAAATGAAACAAATATTTAATGAAAATACGATTTGTTAAGTGTAACCTTAGCTAAAGGCTTTTATATTTGGCTCCAAGCAGATCAACATAAGACTGACTTACTTATAGTGTGAGTAGCTGTTTATGTTCCTGGGGCTAAAAAGTCTTTACGTTCGTATACTAAGAACCCAATATTGTCAGATGGACTTAAAAAAATGTTTTTGTTATTTATGGACATTGAAAATGCGCGTTTCGCAGAATTTTTAAAAAAGAATAAATAGGAATTATATTTAATTTAAGTGCTTAAAGGTTTTCGTACAAACTGTGATCGCTTTTAAAAATTCAGTTGAATTTTGCCCCAAATAAAATTCTGTGGAAACTTAAGTTAAAAATATGTGTATTTTTTTTATAGTTTTACAGTTGAACAATATTTAAGTTGCACAAAAATACAAGCGACATTCGTACTAAAAATGTTCGTTTTCTACAAATATGCAGGGAAAAGTTGGATCTACTAATTCCAAATGCAATCTCAATTTTGAAAAAAGCATTTAATCCCCTTGTGCTTTAAGCCCCTTATATATTATACCTCAAATAATTAAAAATTTTGTTACATCGGTTAATCAACTGAAATTAAACGGTTTAATCATCGAAAATAGCCAATTTTAAAATAACCGATCAATTAATCGGGTAATAATTAATGAATACCCTAATACGTACGTAATAAATAAAAAAATGCGACGCACAGAATTTGCCTATCGCAGCTATAGACCCTCCTGTTAGTCAGAAACACTTTCTGGTCCATCTAACGATGTCCGTTCTTCAGGCACAATTTTTTCATGTCTGTCCATGTTAACCTTTTGCATAAAGTAAAGGTGAAGATAATTTAATGAAATTAAGTACATGAGTGTCATGAAGACCGGTCCACATTTAACCATAGCCCTCATACAAATCAAAAACGCAAAACGCCCTAACTTACCAAAAATTAATAAATTTGTAAGTAAATAAATAAATAATAATAAAAATCGTTTTTTGCCTTGTTTCTGGTGTATTGCATCGACACAAATTTCTACAATATTTCGGCCAAAACAAAAAATTAATGCCTCTTTTTACAAAAGATTACATGATAAACGATAAAAGATCTTACTAACAGGTTGCATAATATGCAACATTGTCAATTGTCATAACAACACGAAGGTACCTCCATATATGGTTGGAGGTAACCATATTCTAAGAGAAACATAAAATGGTTGGATTTTAACCCTGTTTATGTTTCAGGTTATCATATTATAGTTAAATATGACCATAATATGGTTAAAATTATCCCTAATCCAAAATCCACCATAATATGGTCAATATGAACCACACATTTTTCAAATTTAACCATAATTTGTTCAAAATTAACCATATTTTAGTGAATATTAACTATAATAATGGTCAAAATTAACCATGTCATGTTCATGGTTACTTTTGTCCAAATCCCGTAAAATGTTGACAGGATTTGGACAAAAGTAACCATACTATGGTTAGAATTAACAATAATATGGTTAATTTTAACCATTTTATGGTTATTTATTTCAGCCATATTACCAATTTGGTAATAAAATGTGAATTTATAATTTTATTTGGCTTTTGGTTCCTGTTACGTGTTATGTTCCACTTTATTTTTATTTATTTTATTAATTTTAAAAATGAAAACAAGCCCTTAGGGCCAATTTCTGTCACAACAAATTTTGGCAATACAATCTATATAAATAAAATTGTAACGTTACTGACTCACTGACTGACTGATCAACATCGCACGTCCTAAACACCTGAAGCTGAAATGTTGAAATTTGACCGGGAGGTTGGCCTCTCGCTAAATCGATTCCCTAGGATGGGAGTTTTGAAAATTTTTATGGTTAGAGGTTAAAAAAGCTAAAAACGGGCAAATTCCCTAACCTCATGTTCATCAAAAAAATAAGCGGATAGGTGTCTGGTACTTTTTTGAAATTCGACACTTTTGGGGAGTAAACGGGTAAAACCAGTTTTTCAAAACTTTTTTGCCACGCAATCTATCTATTAATCCAATAAACATTGAAATAAAAAAATATCACATTCGTAACGTATCTAAAAAAAAAACAAATAAAAATTTGGTACATTTTCGAAATTCGTACGTTTAAGAGGTGAAAATCGTACCTATTACAAAGTTGCGGGTTAAAACCTAGAAACATAAACTTTGGCGTAAAAATATGTCCACGAAAGAAAAGGAGATGCTAATGAAGTAGCGGGTTAAATGCTAGTTCAATATAAAATTCAAAATATATTTTTGAGTTATACATACATACTTATATACCTAAACTAACCCTCCCCACAAAGAAACAAAGAATAAATATGTACATTTATAATAATAATTTATACATAGTGTACAATTTAAAAGCTTATGGTTGGTGATGTAATGTAGATAAGCGTATTGACCTTCCATATTCGTGTAACGCGTATAACAAATGATCTTTCCTTTGTAAGAGATAAATGAGCAGGAGTAATTAAAGAATTTGTCCTAGATGAGTTGCTAAAAAGGAATCTATCCGATAGATGTTCGAGACTCCCATTTTTAATGGTTTAATTAAACATTATCATTATCCTTTTCGATATAAAATCATTGAAATTTCATCCTAATAACTTTCTAGTGTAAGAGGATTCATGATCACGAAGTCTTAGTACAAAAATAAACCTTGCGACTCTATAGAAGCAAAGCCTCAGCTAATTGAGATTGTTTTGCGATGTTCCTCAGTAAAATTCAATACCACCCATAAATAAAGGCAGACACAGAGATAAAGCTACTTTCTTTTTGATTCAAAATGGAAGAAAGTATCCTAATAAATACAATCTTCTCAATGTGCCTACCACCCTGGTAAATATATAATTAATGTGCATGTTAAGATCTAGCCTATAATCAAAAAAAAAAGCCTAATGATTAACAGTGATCCACGTAATGAACCGATATCCCATCTAAAATAATTTTCGGTTTTCTGTAAGAGGTACTCATATGTGAAATAAACATTGCCTTTGTTTTTGAAGGATTTAATAAGCAACTCCCTTTTAATTCGTGTTCTAGCCTGTGACGACCTTCATTAGCATTTATTCTGTTTTACTGGTAAATTTATGTATTTTAATCAGTAATTAAAATAAAGTGATTGGGATTTTTTAGCAAACCAAGCAAGTATGCATTTGAAAAGCATTCAACTATTGTAGAGGGCAAAACAACCATAATTTTGTTGCTCTTAAACATATAACCTTAATTAAACAGATAATGCTATAAAATATTATAATATAAAACATTCTCGTATTATTGATATTACTAATTAGCATAAAATGTTTGGAGACAACCATAATATGGTAATGGCTTTTGTATTGATGAATTCAAACATAATATCGAGCCCTTAGCGCCAAATTATCGTAAGCGACATTTTCTCGATATTTTTTTTATTGCAAACTTTATTTTGTTGTAGTCGGTAGCTTGCTTGGACGAAATTATGATATGTCGCATCAAAAAATGTTTATGTTTATGTATACATATCAAAAAAGAACTAAAAAACCTTCTCCTGTAAAATGTGTGTTTTGTCGCTTACGATAATTTGGCGCTAAGGGCTCGATATGGTTGCGGTGACAATAATACGGTAAAAGTAACCATAATTTGTATATAGTTGAAGCTTTATTTTATTAAAACATAATATTTCTAAGTTTAACCATATTTGAATTTTCAGTAGTCACACTTTGGAGTGCTTTAACAAAATCTGCAAAGAAGTCCTAGAATTTTTTTCCGGAAATATAAAAATTGCGTTAATTTCTTAAGTCATATTTCCAATGTTACAAAAAAATTTCAAAAAGGTAGGTTTATGGTACATTATAAAAAATTATGTAATACGCAACGCAACGCCAAAGAATAACATTGAAAGCACAAGCAATGTCAGAATATCTTGTATTTTTGTTGTTGCCTTCTTCAAAAATACATGTACCGTTTTAAAATGTTAAATGCCTCAAGCTATGCAATGTTTGAAATCTTAAAACGCAATGTGAATTTCTGTGGAAAGCAACAAAAAAATTACAAAATATTTATGACATTGTTTGTGCTTATTCTTTGGAGTTGCGTTGCGTTTTACATGATTAGGGGTAGGGTAATTGAACACCCTAGCCCTAATTATGTATCGGCTTTTATTGGTTCGAATAAATCATTAATCGATATATGACATTTTTGAATAATTCAAAATTCAGAAATTTAATAAATAAAAAGATTGCTTTTTCGATAATTTTAGAAAAAAATGGTACTTGAGTAAATAAACATTATTAATTTAATAAGTATTTTAATATTTTATTAACAAAAAAACAAAACAAACGTAACAATTGATACTAATTGGTAAAACCTTTACAACGATAAAAAATAGAACAATTTAACAGATCTTTTAAAATAATCTTTTAAAAATAAAATGTTGTTTTAATGTTTTGCTTTACTTGGAAGCCACAAGATCAAGTTTTGTCTTTCCTTTTAATTTGCCATACTCTCTCACTTTTTTACTAACGCACTCACACATTTTAAATTGATCACGAGATTGCGCTTAATTTTACCTTTCCATTTGTTTGCCAAGTTTACGTACAATTTGACAAATGACCACAAATTAACTTTGGAGCTTTCTTTATAAAAAATATATTTCTTAAAAAATAAATGTGCTTTATTAAAAAAAATGTGTTCTAAAAAATTCTTGTGCTTTTCGGTGGGAGTCATTTTTTAAATGAAATTGATTATCAAATTGAGTGCAGCCTGTGACTCAGCTGTTAATTCAAACACGTCTTGACAAGCAGTTTTGGTGAACAACTTGAAAGTGATTTATTGAACGTGTGGCTCCAGGGTTAAAAACATTTTTGGGCATTTGTTTCAATTATAAGTAAAAATTACTGGGTTCTGAAAATTTTTTCAATAAGCCCATGTATGTGAATTACTCACTAAACATGACTGTTTTTTTTAATTCCAACCGACCATACATTTGTTTTGCTTATTTAACTTAAAACTTTAAAAAAATTATACATTTGACAGAAAAACCATATATGTATTGTTACTCGATTAACCGGCATTCTTTGATTAATCCTTTAAGCGAAATCAGCTATTTTAAATTAATCGAACAAATAATCGTCTAACAAGAATTAGTCGATTGTCTTATTAGAGCCATAATTTTATTGTATAGCCCATTTGATTTCAAAAATTGTAGGCCGTATTGGACTGAAATCGGATAAAAGCTAAAAATTCTATAATAAGAAAACAAAAGCAATAGCATTTAACTTGAATTTTACTTAGTACGACCATCATATTTTCGCATTTTTATAGAAATGTTTGCACCGAATGAAACGAAATTTACATCAGTATAAAGTCTTATTTTTGAATCATTAATTTTTAGTGCACTCTTATCATAAATGCAGCCAATACATAGTTTTTGAAAACAGGATATATGGGAGGTTGGTATGCCCTTGCAACGAATGCAACAATGCTAAAATGTGAAATTTTATAGACAGATACTAGTTTTTGCTACATTCTAAATTAGCGTTTGTTCCCGGGATTTCTCAGTTGTTTTCAATTCCCGCTTTTCTAGAATTTTGTAGAAAATCTTTTTTTAGAACTTTAGTAAATTTATGTCAGACTTGTGTCTTTAGTTGTTTTACCCAACTTAATTTCACCACAATATTTAAGTTTTCTACAGCCTAAGGCTTTTAAACTAATTTTTGAGAATGGGCTTTATATTGGGCCTATGATAAACTATAGACCTACCATCACGAAAGTTTATTTCTTGTCCTAGCAAACTGAAGTGTAAATTTTACAACATTATTATAAAGCTTTGCGGTTAAGGGCATAGTAAAGTGTTTTCCTAAATTGTGTTTTATATGCGGCATTTCAAGTGATTTTGAGTCTTATGAAAGTAGAAATATGTGTGCATTTCGCCACAATTTATGTAAATTTTTGTTGAGCTTTTAGGAAGGTAGTTCCACATTTGAGTGCATAGTTCTTTTCCTACTGAAGCGTTTCTGCTGGAATTCAATCCCAAGGAGCCTAAAAGATTTAGAAACAATTTGACACACAAATGGCAAAATCGGCTTAGAATTAATAAAGGACTAATAATACAAATACTTTATGGGACCTTAGATGAATATTAAAAAAATATCACATGGAATGACAAACTTAGTATATCCTCATACACCACTGCTGATTAAGGGTTATAAAATTGTAAAAAATATGTTATTAAATAAATGTAGTATATAAAATTTTTCCTTTTTGCTGAATTCGAGAAGTTTTATTCCCATAAGACTAATACTCTCATTCTAATTATGCAAATAAGCTCTGAATTTGACAATGTATATACCTACGTATATTATCCTATTGGCATCAATATAACCTCTTAAGTTTCTTTAAATAATTTGAATCTTAAATTTGTTAAATTTTAAAAAATAGGTACTGGGTTTAATTATGTAAGGCGTAATAGCCAATAAGAAATATTAGTTTCATTGGAGAAATAAGTTAATAAATAAATACAACATTTTGGGCGGGAATCCCGGGATACCGGGAATTTGATTTTTAATTCCTGCTTTCCCGGGAATCCAAAAAGTGCGGGATTAAAAAAACTCTAATCTAATATTGGAGATAGGCATATCCTTGAAGCGATTTTGCTCAAACTTAAAATTTTTCTTAACTTAGACATTAATGGCCAATTTTCAGGATTGATATTAAAACTCATTTATGTTTAAAATCGTTTTAAATACAAAATTCTCTTCTTCACTAAACACTTAAATGAAACTTAATTCACCGATGTGTTACATTTAAATTTAACTTAACTTTCCATAGGATTAACTTAGCAAGGTGTCCTCAATATCACAACAATACAACAACAACAGGCCAAGCAATAAACACCAGCTGTTTTTTGAGACCACCTTGTAAATAACTACACTTTCTTATGATTTTTTTTTTGTATTTAGTAGTGCTACCATACTTTTATCTTAATTAAATAAGACTTTGCAAAAAATCCAATCTGTATTTAAGTACGATTTCAGTTTATATGAAAATTAACATAAAATAGATTTAAATACTATCCTGAAAATTGGACATAAGTATTAGTATACATAATTGTGTTGTTCCGCGATAAGAACTCTAGTTTTGCCGATTTACTATATGGGGAAAGAGCAAGTACAGTTCGATTATTTAAGTCAAAAAATTTTTGAAAAATCTTTTCTAATTGTTCTATATTAATTTTTTTTTTTATTAAATTGGCAAAATTTTTAATTTTTTTTTTTTTTTTTTTAAGGTTAAACCAGCAAAAAGTACTGCTTGTCTGTCTATCTAGAAACTGAAAATTGTGCAAACATCATCATAACCTTGTGTCACAAGGTATGTAATCATCTGTGTAAAGAATTTGTTTTAAATGGTTATGATTTTCATATTTGCACAACCATTTTCTCCTCTTCAACACAACCACCCAATATGATCTATTCTTTTTGTTTCTTTTTTCAACTTACAAAAGTAAAACCAAATTATAAAGTAAAATCGCGCATAGTTCTTGTGCTGCTGACATGGCAAATGTCTATGATGTTACGACTTTTTTTACGTGTTGTTTTCTTCCACTTTCTTTTACGAAAGAGAAAAGTACATGTCAACATTGTCATATTCATCACCTCACACTGTGTTGCTTTCAATGATGCCTGCTGCTGGAGCTGTTGCTGTTAACTATAGAGTGACTGTTGGTACGAGGACGAGTGATTGTGTGGCATGAGGCATTTAAAGTTATGAGGCTGTAAAGTGATGAAAAGTGTTTGTATTTTGGGTACATGAATGTTTACTTTGTTTCATGTGTGTGTTTGTGTGTGTGTGTTTGTTTGTGTGAGTGTATATATATATATATATATATATATATATATATATAGTTGCATAAATGAGTGTAAACGTGTTGGCTTGTGTGTGCATGTAAATGTCTATTTCTGTGATCTGGTGTCGTTGTCATACTCGTTACCATGATTGAAAATCGAATTCATAAATCATAACTTTTATACCGAACAAAAGAATGAGCGAAAAAAATCGCATAAAATAAAAATAAAGAAAAAAAATTATGCAAAAAATAGAATGAAACAAATTGAAGTGTTTTGTAAGACAGTAACGACACTTAATTTACCTTTTAAGCCAAATTTATCAGCCAAAAAAATTTTCTATACAAAACTATTACTGATAACTATTTTTAAATGGCAAACTATCACTAACAATATCAATGAAGAACTTATCGTTGACGTTGAGTGTTTTAAGAAAATTATTACTAATGAAAAGTTTTCATTGAACATTATCACTGAATCTGCATTGCAGGATCCTAATTTCTGGAGTATATCCTTTTAGCTGTCAATTCACCGAAAACGGAATTGGTACACTTGGCTAGAAAGCTTAAAATTTATAGTTTTAGGCATCGCAAATTTGGTCGTAGTTCTCGATTGGGAACTAACTTGAGGCCTCAACGTTCGGTCGAGGTTCGATATGGCTTTTGTGGAAATATATTTATATCTGCAGAAGATCTGTAAGGATGAATTGGGGCTCAGTAGTAAAGCCGATTCTTTTCCAATAGGTGATAGTATGGTGGCCTGCCATGGCTAAGAATCTTGATTGTAGAATTTACTGATTAGTTGAATTTACGATTACAGGATCGCTTTCTTCTACACCGATGAAGGTACTTTTACCATTGGCTGGCGATTGACCTTATGGCTAAACATGCTAGGAAAATATTTCACTTCACGAGTGACCTTGAGGGACTTGACTACTGCATTCCGGAACCATTTGTCGGGGTATTATTTACAACTCATCCTTGAAATTGATCGGTTCTAAGATAAGTATTAAGATAGGTGTAGGATTCTTTAACGCAAATATGCTACCGGATAACAGGAGCGTCGTGCAGCCGAAAATTTCTGCATCGTGCATATTTACTGATAGCAAGGCTGCTATAGCAGCTCTAGCGGGTGTCTTCACAATATCAAAGCTAACTGCGGAATGCCGCATATCGCTGAACAAGATTGCCAGGAATTCTAAGGTAATGCTAACATTTACTTCAGGACACTGTGGTGCCGGGGAAACCACTTTGCAGACGATTTGCAACTAATTGACTTAGATATTATTGTATATTCAAAGATATATGCATCTTCACGCACAGCAAAGCTGCATTAGAGCTCCAGCGGGCATCTTCACGCCATCAAAGTTAACTGCAGAATGCCGGATATCTCTGAACGCGATCGCAAGGCATTTTAAGGCTCAGGGACCCAGGGCTCAGTGGGATCTAGCCAAAAAGGTTTGTCTTCTGGACGACTTCTTCTTGGATAATCTAGTTGGCATTTCAATGGCTCGTTGCAGTATTCTTATTATATGTGAGTCGCAGAGGAAGGCACAATCGAAATGGCGGGATGAAAACACCTGATCTATGTATAGATAAGATGCGGGAAGACCCGCATGCAGCACGAGTTTAGTAGGGATCAAATGAGAACAGTAACACCGGTCGTAACGGATCACTGTCTGATGGGCACCCATGCAATGAGGATATGCCTGGATTATAATGACTAGTGTAAGAGCTGTCTGAACTACGAGCAGAAATAGGTACAGTGCCCTCGTCTCAGCGCTATAAGGCTAAGGCATTTTAAGAGACCAGAATTGCCCTCTTTGGATGTTCTATCTGAGGTAGGACTAAGGTCACTTTTCCTTTTCAGCAAGGAATCGAAATGGTGATACAGTGATGACTATGGGCAACTTAGTACAAGCTTAGAGCATCACAAAGTGACCGCTGCAAGGATCCAGGCGGCCGTGCTTGTGTCGGCTACCTATTAAACCTAGTCTAATCACAGTTGTCAGTTTTTTATAGTTTAGAATTTTATATATATAATGTATGCACCACGATGATCTTCTATGCAGCCTGTGTATCTCACCATCTCAGGTTCAGGCTACGTATTAAGCCTTTTACCCTGCCTGGCGAAAGATCATAAATTTCAGTTGGGCTCATCATTTGCCCCCCTTAAAATTTCCGCCTGGAAGTCTCCAAGGTGGGACAGCAGCAAAGCAGATATTCTGAAGTTTCCTAAACCACACAAAATCTGCATATCTTAGTACTAATATAACCTTTTATAAACGGATGGTGTCAAAGACCACATAGTTCCGTAAATAGGCCAACAAGTAGACTAAGTTGCTCTTTTTCAAGCAAAAGTAGACTTCCTTGCCACGGGACAGGGTCACGAATCTCTTGGACTATCTTAACAAAGAAGTGGACGTCCGTGTGTGAAGGAATATACGTTCGACCCATGTTTGTATCATCCCCTTAGCGTGACTGTAAGGGACGCCGAAGAAAGGCTCTGGGCCTATAAATGTACGGCAAGTGCCCCGATTTGCCAAGCAGTCAGGTCTTTCGTTGCCCACATGGCCTTCATGGCCGGGTACCCAACATAAATTCAAATTATTGTGTTTCCCTTGGTTAATCAGAGATGTAAAACAGTCCATGACAAACATGGATTTCACCTCTAAAGAATATAGTGCTCTTAGAGCAGTCGGTTATCCGAAATTAGAAATAATCTCAAGCCCTTTGCCCTCCTCCACAGACATTCCCCAGCGCATATGAGGAGCGCGTAGATCTCCACCTGAAAGATCGAAGGCTTTTTAGCCATATACAAGCCCCTGTGTAAGCCCTGGCCCATAATGCCTGCTCTAGTATCACCATTCATTTATTTCGAACCGTCAGTGAACCAGCCTGGCTTGCGCACCCCCGCCACTGATAATAGTTTTCCATAGAACACTTTTCAGTGATAATATTTTCAAAAGAACTATTAACTTCAAAACTGTCGTTCTTAAAATATATAATGAATTTCGAATAGTTTAAAAATTCCTTTCTGAATTAAAGTTTTAATATATAATATAAAATTAAGAAGAATAAAGACAGGACATAAGAGGAAAATTAATCAAAGATGAAACTTAAAAGATGCTGAAAATTAGTTTTTCGATTTTAAATCGTTTCGTTTTCAAAATCGGTTTCAATGACATTTCTGCATATCTTATGATGCTTTAAATTTTTCCTTTCTCGCAAACGGTTACAAAATTCTAAACCAAATCAATATACCACCGCAGACGTATTATTGATGGGACTATTAAGAACATAAAATGTTTAAAATTATAGCTTAACATGTTTCCAGCGACGAGACACAATATTTTCTCTTAAATTTTTTTTTTTTAGCTGTAATGGAAATTTTCTCGATACTTTTACTTGTTTTTAAAGTATTAGATGTGTCGCACTCGTACAACCTAAAATTATGAACTTGTCGCGTTTCTTTTGTTGTTTTTCTTGTCAAACAGGAAAAACAAAAGAAAAAACTTCTCTGTTTTTACTGGCAGAAAAAACTGTAAAAGTTGCACATCATGTTGAAAGTGCTGTTAACGATGATGCCATTGAGAATGTAGTGTGTGCATGTTTGTTGAATTGGTTGATGCTACTGAAGCTGATGATGTTCCTGTCATAGAAAATTATTAGAGAAGTAATTTCTAGTTAGAAAAAAATATCTAACTCAAATAAGTAGCGAGAATAATATCTTAAATCTTCTTAAAATTAAGTGTAATGCATTTTGAGCCTTTTAAAAAAATATTTTTTTTTTTTTGCTTGAAGCCTTCTTCTCTAGTTGTTTTTCTATGTCTTCCTGTTCTTGGTTAAATTTAATGCACCAAACTACTATGCAGATTTTCATATTTATTCTTTTGAAATGTAAAAAGCTTAAAAGTATGGAAAATCAAAAAAGAAATATAAAAAAACAAATAAATACAATGAGTGAGCATATAAGCGAGTAAAAGTGCGAGTGAGTGACTGACATTGGCACGTGTTGTCAGCAAATTATAATAACATCATTTGATTGTTTTGCAAGGGTAAGTTAAACAGTGGTGTTGGAAGCTTTAAATTATATTTTCTTAATTCTTTGAAGTATGAAAAGTTCAAGGCGATATTATATGTTTTTCTATTAAAAGAATATCGAAGATATTTGAAAAATTACCACAGATGGTATTTTGTTTAAAGAAAGAAGATTTTCAATGTGACTTTTAATTATTTTCTAAAAAAAAAAATTATCTCTGATATAAATTTTCTGTTGCAAAATTGTTGCTAATGACGTTTTCCAACAATGTTACTGATGGATATTTTATCCCAAAGTATCACTGATAACAATTTCCTTACAAAAAAATACTAACCTGTTTAAGGCCACTTTTGATTTTCATGTTTACTTTTTTTTTTAGAAATTATTTCACTTATGTTGTGATAACTTTGATATTTTTATGGAAAATTCATAAATTTTTGACATGTCTAAATAAAACAATTATCACTAATGAATATTTTCTGGAAAAATTGTTACTGATGGGTTTTTTTTATAGAAAAATTATTAATTATGTTTTTTTTATAAAACAATTATTTCTGTTGTTATATCTGTCCCTATAAAATAATTATCACTAATGAATATTATCAAGAAAAGTTATTACTGATGATGATTGATTATAGAAAAATTATCACTGTTATTATTTCTCTATAGAATAATTATCACTTATAAATTATTCGAGAAAAGATATTACTGATGAGATTTTTTTTTTCTTGAAAAATATATATATTCTTATTTTTACTGATGATATATCTCTTAAGAAAAATTTTAACTATTCATAGTTGTCTTTGGCCTTAATCATGTAAAACGCAGCGTAACGCCAAAGAATAATATTGAAAGCACAAACAATGTCATAAATAGTTTGTAATTTTGTTGTTGCTTTCAACAGAAATTCATGTACCGTTTTAAAACGGTATGACATTGTTTGTGCTTTCAATATTATTTTTTGCCGTTGCGCTGCATTTGATATGATTAGGGCCTTAATGATGATGCTTTATTGTAGAAAATTAAAATAAACATCAGTTTTTAAAAAAACAATTATAACTGATGTAATTTTTCTAAAGGAAATTATGACTGATGATAATTTTTAAGGTAAATTCTACCAGAGATACTCTTTTTTTTATATAATTTATTAGTGATAATAAATTTTTATAAAAATATTATCATAAATTGAGTTTTTATATGGAAACATCATCATTGATGCTTTTTCCTTATAGAAAAATTGCAACTGATAATATTATTTCTGGTCATGGTTTTCGTTTTATAAAAAATAAATTAGGATTGATGTTAGTTTTCATAAATAAATTATCAGGAACGATATTTTTCTTTAAAAAAATATCACTGTTAATATGATCACAGAAAAAGTTCATTTGAATGATGGGTTTTTATAATATTTTTTTATAGAAAAATCATCACTGTTGATATGTGTCTATAGAATAATTATCACTTATGAATATTTTCTAGAAAAACCATTACTAATTATGTTTTTTTGTAGAAAAATTATCAATAATGACTTTTTTTTTATTTTATTTTGACGATATTTTTCTAAAAAAAAATCATCACTGTTTTCTATAGAAAAATATTTAATATTAATAGTTTTTTTTTGATGATTTTTTGTAGAAAATTTATCATTAACGAGCTTTTCATATAAAAATTATCACTGCTATACTGCTTCTATACAAAATGATCACTGATGATATTTTTTAATAGATGAAATCTACCAAGATATTCTAATATAATTTTCTATAAAAAAATTATCACTAATGATATATTTCTATTGAAAAATTATCACTGACGATTTTTCGGTATAGAAAAAGGTCAGATGATAATATTTGTCGATTGAACTATTACTAGTGACATTTGTATATGAAAAAAATTATTACTGGTGATAGTTTTTTTTATAAAAAAATTATGATTGCTGTAATTTTTTCTTAAAAAAAAAAAATATCAGGAATGATATGTTTCTTTAAAAAAATTATCAGGAACGACATTTTTGTTTAACAAAATACCACTGATTTATATTTTTCTATTGAAAAATTATCACTAATGATGTTATTTTTTTATAGACAAATTATGGCTGATAAAGTTTTATTTAAATCAAATTTAATTAAGTTGTTCTTCATAAATTATCACAAGTTATATTTTTCTATAGAAAAATTATCAGTGATAATTTTTTCAGACCTAGTTGGGAATTTTTAACTCTTCTGATTTACAGAAATCTATAATGTCTTTGTATAGAATCTGCCACGCCCACTTTTCCAATCCCCCTAATTTTTGTTAGAGAGATGGTCTAATTTTAACCCAGCGATGTGTACCAAATTTGAAATTTTTTCTATTGTTGTTGGCCAGGACTTTATGGGCTGGATATGACGCGACGAGAACTTGGTCTCGATAGGAACCAGATAAGAACGGTGATATGGGTCAGAATGGGTCTTGACTATAATGACTACTGTAGCAGTTGTAATGATGAGGATGAGAAGGAGACGGTATTTCACTTCTTTTGCCAATGCCCCGGTCTCGTAAATATAAGGCTTAGGCATTTTGGGAGACCGGAATTGCCGTGTCTGGGCTATATGGGCAATATGGACTAATATCTATCTCTCTGTTCTTCAGGGAATCGGGGGTGGTTTGAAGGTGCAGTGACTTCTGGGGAATAGTCTGGTTAATACTGGCTGACTCTTGTAACTGGCTAAGGGTATCACAAAGGGACCGTTATAATTTCCCAAGTGAGCCTTCCTCGTATCGGTTGTCCAATTAACATAACCTAATCTTCCTATTGTTCTCTAGATATAAATAAATCTATTTTGTGCAACGCCCTCCTCTCCAAATCCGCCCAGATTTTGTCACATGTTGCGTATTAATAACCAAGATATTTGTACCAAATTAGAAAACTTTAGCTGTTGCCGTTCTCCAGTCATATGGATACATATTTTGTTTTTGCATAGGAGGTACCACACCCACTTAAAATGAAAGACAATATATAGCCTTCCAGACCATAAGTAATATACTGTAAAAGTTTCATAGAGATCGGCTTGGCACATATGCACATTTTTTCATTTAAGCGGAAAGTCATGTATGTATGTATGTGTTTCTTATCTGTATAAAAATTCAAGACATTAAAATAAAAATAAAAAAACAACAACAAAGAATTTTATGGAATTTTTGTAAACCGATCACGCTGAATTGCAATAGCAAAATTTAACAGAGCACATGTGACATAAATAAATACCAACCAAGACCCTATCATATCTTGGGTCTTCGGAAACCCCATTTCAACAGACAGAAGGACAGCCGGACATTGCGATTTGAATTGCTCTTTTCATAAGGCTCCAGATTATATATATTTTATAGGTTTTAGGATCAATCTTGTAGAACTTACCTTCGGTGAATAATGTTAAATTTTAACATTCCACTGTATTTTTATGACAAACAAATTCTTTATCATCAGTAAAATGTTGCGTTACCAGCACTCTTGCGTATACACGTTTTTATGGGTTCCTTTTTTCATAAAAAAATAAAATACTTTTTAGTTCATTAGTATGTTTCGCTTGTTTTTATTTCATTAAATGACGACCATGGGACACCTTCAAATATATCTCTGCAACCAATGAACCAAAAACAAATTTTCATACCATATTTCTGCAGTTGAATATTACTTTTCAGCAGCTTTTAAGAAGCAAATAAATATGGTAACTGGTGTTCTTTTTTCCAAAAGAAAATAATTTTTTTTTCTTTAACATCCCTTTAATATTATCCCTGCAGTTATCCTTGGTGCTGTTTGTTGGTACGTATCTTAATCAAATGTATACACTTCACTAAATATGTCTTCATATTTAGTTTGGAAAATGCTGGCATAGGAAGTTGTAAAAAAAGAAAGAAGGAGAGATAGAACGAGAGAGAGTGAAGAAGAGACCGACAGAAGGAAAGTATACAACGTGTAAGGTTCAGTTTTTTGTTTTATTATTAGAGCTGATACTGAAGCTTTTTTTTCTATTCACTTGGGTTGCGTTATTTCAATATTTTTCTTGTTGTTTTTACTCCATTTACTTGTCATTTGTTTGTTTGTTGCTGTTTTATTATTATTATTATTATTGTTGTTTTGTATGAGTGTAGCAGTAGTAGTGGCAGTTTATCAGTGATTGCATTAGGATAACAAGGAGTCGTACTGTGCAGTGGCATACAGCCACTGTGACATCTGTATGAGTTTAAAGTCTTACTCCGTCCGTTTATTCATTTGCCCCTGCATTCGTTCGTTATACAAAACGTAAATGAAAATTTAATTTAAATGTTGCCTCTTTTATTTCCGTTTGTTTTTTTTTTGAACATTTCTTTGTATTTTTGTATTTCATCTTGTGATTGCTATTCGTTTCGTAATAAAGCATTTCTATGTGATTTAATTTTCACTTTGAGTTATTAAAGATTGTAAAAGCTTTCCTTTTTGTACTTGCAGCCCTTCCTTTTTTATTAACATCATCATCGTCATCCTCATCATCATCATTTTGCTCAGCAACTTGTGTCTGTTTTTTGAGGGCACAAAGTGAGGCACTTGAATTTTCAATATTTTATAAAGTGTCAGAAAAACAGATTGCAATTGGATTTATAAAAAACGTCGAAAGAAGAAGCAATTAGATAACTATAGTGAATTTAAATTTTATGGTAAAATTCAATTTAAAAAAATCGTTTTAAGTGCAAAGAATTGATTATAATTTTTTGCTGTTTAAGGGTTTTATTTAAATTAAACTGATTCTATAATTTGTTTCGGTTTTCTTCAATATGTAGCGAACAATTTTGAATTTATGATACAGAAGACTAAAGTTTTTCTGGAGTATAATAGAAAACAATATTGATTTGATAGAGATAGAATAGAAATTTGTAAACATTAAAAAAAAACGAAAAATATATTGAAGAAGGTCCTAAAATGTGAACTATATGATTTATTATGGATCCATGAAGTTTTGCTTTTTGAAAGGGATCAAACTGGATTCTGCGCTCAATTATCGAAGTTTTAATGTAACCTGAAAGTTTATTTTAGCAAAATTTCGTCTCTGTATAAATTTTTGATAGAGATTTTGGATAGTTAGCTAAGCGGGTTTTAAGAATTTGGTTTCAGCTTTAGCTTTGTCATGCGCCTGAATTCTGACAAAACTTATCTCGATTTTTAGATTTATCTGATACTAATTATGGTAAGCAAAGCAAAGTTTACATGACACATAGAACATAACTTAAAATGCGTAATTTTAAACTCTTATTCAGCCAACAACTTTTAAGCCCGGTCCGGTAGTGAACCTTCCATGGTAACAATTTTTTTCGATTTTTCAATTCAATTCAATTCAACTTATTGTGTTAAGTGAGATTTACAAAATTTACTTACAAAAGTATATATGTACATATTTACAAAAAGTTTAAGGATGTTTCCTTTTTCTACTTAGGAATACAATTTCGTTTTATGGTATATTTAATTTTTAATATAGTATTTAAGTTAATGTGAACATTTTCAAAAAACCTTGTGACATTTCGATTTTTGAAAATTTTAAAAATAAAAAATCGGGGTCTACATTGAAAAAATCGAAAAAGTAGTAAGTATGGAAGGCTCACGAACAGACCTGGCTTAAAAGTTTAAAATTACACATTTTCCAAAAAATCAATTTAAAATTCCAAATCCAAAAATCTTAATCAAAAAAACTTTTAATATTTTTTTTCTATATATCTCTGTAAAAAACATCTAAAAGCAAATATTTTAAAAAATGTTCCAATTTGGAAGATTATTAAAAAAGTTAGAACAAAAACTTAAAAAGAGTCCATTGAATCAAACAAATTCCTTTGAATCAAACAAATTTAAAAATTTACCAGGAATTTGCAGTGTACTAAAATATATCACAATATTGGGGAAATCAAATTTTTTTTTAAACCATCCGGTTTGGCGTTGAATACCTCATATATTTATGTTTTAAAAAATCGCTTACATTTTTTTATTTCCCCAATTTTTTGATATTTTTTAGTACACTGCAAAACGTCTTTTTCGGTAAATTTTGCAATTGTTTTTGTTTATATATGTATATGTATATTTATATATAATTTGCGATGGTCGTCCACTTCTTCGGCTGCCTTCTTGTGAGTTTTAATCAGTGTCTTATCTAGCAATATCGTTTGGCTGTTTACGTAAAGTATGGTCGATCCAACTCCACGTACGTTTTGGAATTTCTCGTGCGATTGACCTTAGGTTGGTTTCAGATTAAAGCTGCAGATTTGAAAGTGTCCTTGATCAGTAAATGCAAAGGATCTTTCTTAAATATATATTTACAAAAACTTGTTTGTGTCGTAGTTCGCATGATGATGTGTTCCAGTTCTCACATGCATACAGCAGTGTGGATTTCTCGATTCTATCAAATTTTTTAAGTTTCGTTCGTCTTGTCATATACGATGAGTATCATACTGATTAAAGTCGGCCATATTGTTGGCGAGCTCTAATTATGCAGCGGAGATATCTGATTTGGAACCACCACTCTTGTCGAGTATACTTTCCAGAAAGCAAGAAGAGTCTACTCCTTCATTCGCTTGATCTCTTACGTAAAGAGTTTGCTCGTAGTTTGCATTTAATGGCATTGTTTTAGTTTTGCTTTTATTTGATTTTTGATACAACTCGCAATGACATTTTTTGGACCATCTTCATTTTAGATTGCATATCTGAGAAAGTGTGGGTGCTTATGCAGATATCGTCAGCCTATTCAAGGTTCTCCAACAGAATGAAAATACTCAATATTTTAAAGAGGGATAAATCAACTGAGACTCCTCTTCATAAGCCGTTAAGTTTTGTTAAGAAATTTTCCTATTTCATTTAATAAGCTCGGATAGTTTCTAAGGCATCAAGGTAGCCTTCGCAACCATAGCCCAAAATAAGAACCCTAATACTAAAGGAATGTTCAGACCAAAGAAATTTTTGATGAAGAAATCCAAAAAATAAAAAAAAATATGACCAGTAAATTGATCACACTTTAGCTTTATTTTTAACAATTCTTTTTGATTTACGAAACTTTATTTGTAAGAAGATAATTAAATTATTTAATTGAGAAATTTTTAAATGACGTTTGATCTAGCAATATTGATTTTGATATTTGGAAACGAGAGTCTATGTCTTCACATAACTTGTTCAATAGGAAAACGTACACATGATTCTAGGATGTGTGATATGATAAAAATCTGGAAGAAAACGTAGAATACCTCATTTCTGTCTTTCCTACATTAACGAGAAAGCGATTACCCATAATAAGTTCTGCTGACTTTGCAAACTGTCCAATGATTCTCACATTGAATTGAAGCCCCTCTTAGGCTTTGCACGGAGTTAATGTTCGTCCTATGGAGGATAATCTGCCCATTTTACAAATGGTTAAATACAAGTATAAATAAGTAATTTCCTAATTTCAACTGATCTATTGCGATTTCAGGAAACCCTGTTTACTAGAAAGTACAAAAGATCAATCCGGGTTAGATAGTACTGACTGATTTTTAATCAAATCAACCATATTTGTTATTTTGATCAAATTTCTTTTATATTGTTTTTTTATAAAAATTTTATATAATATTTTCTTGGGTAAAACGTATTTTTAAGTTATACGACCAACAAACGAAATGGGGCAATCATATTACGGAAGATTTAAAATTTTTTTGGAATCCTTTTTACTATAGTTTCTTAAAAATTAAAAGATTTTGTTTGTTGTGCTTAATTCCCTTTTTTTATAATTGATAAAAATACTGAAATTTATTGTTGGAGGATAAGCTGTTCCTATGCGCATTTGACTGGTTGCTTAGGTCAGATCATCAGGAAACGTTCTCCTAAATAATTTTATTATATATATGTTTCTTAAAAATTGTAATGAACTAAAGTTGTTGAAACTTAAAAACTTTTAAAAATGCCAAATTTAATATTTGAAAAAATATACAGCATGCGTATGACTACTATATAATTATTTATTTCCTTTTTTTTATTTACAGAGTTTATAAACATAAATAACTATGTATATAGTTAATTAAATTCTAACAGATTATGTATTTGACCTTATATTTAATTAAGGTTAAATAATGTTATTCCAATTGCACTATTTTAGTTTGAAATTAAATATTGCAAATGATAAACAATCATACGCCTAAGAGTACGGTCACATACGTCAAATATTTTCCCAATTTCTGTTTAACTGTGTTTTCCAAAAATTTTTTTGATACAATAAAAATTTCATTTTCTGGTCTAACTAGACTCATTATTTTTTCCCCATTTTTGTTTGTTCAACCAACCAGATATTAAAAAGCTTTAAATAAAATATGGGAAAACATGTTTGCACTGTGTTCACATATAAAAATATATAAAATAAATTGTCGAAAATAAATAATAGTAAATAAAATTACTTTTTATAATATTAAATATTTATAATATAAAACTTTTTTGTAATAGTCCACTTCCTTCAATGTTAACCAAAGATTGGCTTAAGCAAAATGTATGTGAAATAAAAAGAAACAATTCTCAGATTTCAAAATTACTTTTATTAAAAATCAACATTCTAATGCAAAATACCGAAACTTTTGTGTTTTTATGCTGCCGGACAGCGAGATCATCAATTTTGAAAGTAAAAGAGGATTAAGATAATACATATAGGGAAGAGAAAGGAAGCATTTTTAAAGGATTGTTGCAATTTTCGGCTTAATGTAGAAGTTTTTTTTACATTAACCTTCATAACAAGTATGTATATTAGACCGTACCTCAAAAAAAGTTACCCCGTACCACGTCTAACATAAAGTATTTTTGCAAGGAGGTTTAAAAAAAATTTTTTTTTTTTTTTGTTAGGGGTCACCTTTTTACATTTTTCGTTATATCTTTGGCATTTACAGTCCGATCTTTAAGTATATATGTATTTGTCTCGAGAATACCAATGTTTTTCCCTTAGGGGCCACTAACCTCAAGTATCTCGTTCTAGTATTTATCCCCCTGAACTCTGTTTGTACAACCCTAATATCAGAAAATTAAAGGTCGCAAGAAAGTATAAAACTTTTGCTAAGGAAGTAATTCGATAATTCCAGCAGAAACATTTTTAAATTTTAATGTACAAAAATAATTTAAAAAAATTAAGATAACATAAAATGTTGGACATTTTAAACAGTCATATTACGACGTGATTCAAAATGGCTGTTTTTTTTGGCAGCTCTCTAGCTTAGAAAAAAATGACCCATGCGTTGGTCATCGGTGACCGCCTTGGAAGATTCATGTACTACATGAACATAATTCTTATAACATAATTGGAACATAAGTCTTACAATTACAATAATCTATTATGTTAATACAAAAACAAAAAATATATGAAATATATCATACTTTAAGATCGGATTGTAAATGCCTAAAATATATCGAAAAATGTAAAAAAGCGACCCCTATGATCGGCAAAAAAAAAAAAAATTTTAAAAAATGGTTTAATTTTGTTAATTACTTTAATTTTGTTCAATAGTTTTTACCTTAAAACTTTTTGTTTGAATATTTGAATAATTGTAGGAACAAATACAGGGTGGCTCAAAATTACCGAAGGGGTTTGAATTGCTTATAACTTTTTTTTTATAATTTTTTTTTCTTTTCTTCTCTGTATTTTGTAATGAAGACTTGGGGAATTTAAAATGGAACAGTACTCAATTGAACAACGTGTCCAAATGGTTAAGCTTTATTTTTCAAATCAACGATTCATACGGGACATCTTTGGTGAACGAATTATTTCTCGTAGAAGTGATTCTAACCGCCCCAGACGGTTTTCTTTGGGGTTATTTGAAAGGAAAAGTCTACATTAATAAGCCTACAATCATCCAGCAATAAAAAGCAATATACGCGACGAAATAAACAACATAATACCTGAAGTTTTGCGAAATGTTATGAAAAATGTGTTGGAAAGAGAACGAATTTGCGAAGCAGAAAATAGCCACCACTTGCGAGATATTATTTTTCATAACTAAACTAAAAATATTCCCCATTTATATACTGTATTAAAAAAAAATTAATAAATTATTTCTTAAATAAAAATTTATACCGAATTCAAACCCCTTCGTTAATTTTGGGTATTAATTTGTCCAAAAAAACAAGGAAAATATTTGACATTTAGTGGTCATATCAGGAGCACTTTTGTTTGCTGCAAATAGTTTTGTTTAAGCAAAATCAGCTGTTTTTATGTTTGCGTAATAATAATATTTTTTGTGGGCAGATAAGGGCAAACAAATATTTGAAATTTTTTGTCAAATATTTGCCATATTAAATTTGCCGTAAATTTAGTTTAGTAAAAATTTAATTTAATTTTTGTTTTGAATTAAAAAGCTTTTAGATATTCAAAAGAAACTGTTTAACTTAATAAAATATTTTATAAATGAGCAGCATATAAAGTCACAGTTTTATTTCTATAGAAAACTCTTTTTAAAACTTCAACATTTTATATACAGATATTTAATTGCCCTAAAGTATGCAAATAAATTTAAATGAAAATGTTGTAAAAACCTACTTAAAAAACTTTTCATAACCTTGAATTAATAAATAAGCTAAAAATAAATTTAGAATTTTCTTCTGACTTTATTAATGTAATAAATTTATCTTCATTTGAACCTAACTAATTTTACCTTTTCAAAGTAATTAAATATTTCTTTCTTTCAATTACTTTTCCCATTAATAATACTATTATTTATATTTTGCTTTATTAAGTAATTTATAAAACTTTTAAAAAAATGTTTGTAGGTCAGAAAAATTTACAAACATAAAAAAAAATATAATAAGAGCTTCAGGCCGTTGGAAATATATGCAGAGATTTTGAAATTAACTTTTATTAAAATTAATATAATAAAAAGAAAAATAAAAATTAAATTTGTTAATAACACTTAAAATGTTAGATTCATTATTAGTCAGTAAAACATAAGCTAAGAAAGTCGGCTAATACTGTGGAAAGAGCACTTTCTGCTATTGTCTATTGCAGTAGAGATTTACTTTCATTAAATGTTTTATAGCTTTATTAAAATGATAATAATCAGCAAAAATCTTGGGCTATGAAAAAAAAAACTAAATAAAAAGAAAAACATAAAAATTTCAATTATCTTAAATGATTAACTAAGTTTATTATACATGGCAACAGTGTAAAAAGGATTATGAGAAACAACATAATTACTAATGAATTACTCAAAGTTGAATATTATGAAATAACGTACATTTTGTAAAAGAGAAATGATCTCACCAACTGTGCAAGTCCCTTTGAGAAAAATGTATGGCCTAGCAACATGAAAAATATACTTATGGACAATACTCAATGCAAAGTGAAAAAAAAACTGAACTGGCAAGTTGCTTTATTTTTGTTGTCTTACACACACAATCAATTTGTTTTTTAATTTTGTTTTTCTTTTTACCCACTTACAACTACAATTCGAGCCGGGAAAGAAACCAGTCAATTGTAGGGGAATGTAAGAAAAGATAAACTCACTGTTTGTTGTTGTTGCTTTGTTTATGCGTTGATATTATAACAAGTAAAACCTGAGTGTTTAAAATTCTTATTCGCTTTATAACACTATTTGTATAATATTTTTAGCTTTTTTAAAGTCTTTGGAAGAAGGTTTCCTCACGATCTAGCCTAAGCACCCAGTAAAATGCGCATATAAACCAGATTTCCCTCTTCTTTTTTTGGTACTGTCAGCCATGTTGTGGAAATCAGTTCGAGTGAAATTGGAATCGAACAAACTTTGAAAACTATCCAGTGCTTAAAGCTCAAAAATATTCGGTTTAATATACTTCATCCGATAAGAACAGCTTATCGATATTAGAACTATTCTTCAAATCAGGAAAAACTACGGTAGTAAAAAAAATGTATTGAAAATTTCCTGGATTACAATTTCAATCGATTTCGATTTCTAGAACATGGCTGTAAATTAGAGCTCTGCGAGAACGTCATGCCCATTACAAATGCCGTCAGATTCTCGAGGCCACAGACCGATACATCTCCCAAATCGCCTATGAACGTACTACCCAGCCACCTCAGCCTGCTATTCTGAAGCCTATTACAGTAACACAGTACGTGCGCAACTGTCTCTATCTCCTCTGTGTCCTTGCACAGCCAACATAAATCCGACGAGTCTGATCCCAATACCACCTATCCCGGAACAGTACCTAACATGGTTCTAAAGCAGACCTTGACCCTGCCTAGAAGAAAATTAGAAGCGATCCTCTTAAGCGCCGGCCATAATGTCCTTGATACACTACAGTCCATTCTATTTCCCTAGTCTCGATTAGTGCCGTTCAGGACCAATTCCCTAATCTTTCCGAAATAAGAGCCAAATTGAAGTCTGACTGTCTTCACAGTCCGGATCCTCTTTTTCCGAGCCCAGTCTTGCCAACTTATTCCCCATTTCATTACCGGTGATGGTGCAGTGACCTGGTACCGATCCCAGCCTCACTACATAATTCCCTGCGATTTCGTCCACAGCTCTTCTACAATCATCCAGCCTGGAGTTTGCAAGACAGGCCATCAAGGCCCTAAGAGACGCCTGGCTTTCCACATATATTGAGACCCTAGTAATATTACTCCCTATCAATTCGACGGTCTTCGAAATCCCTAGAATCTCTGCTAGAAATACACTGCAGTCGTCAGGACGCATATATGACCTTATATATCAAAAGTGTTCGAAAATAAACAGAACATTATTTAGCGTTCGTCTCACACACCCGGAAACGGTCTCTATTTTTTTTTAGTGTTTGTAAAGACGAACACAACGCTTAATACCGTTCGTATGTATTTTCAAGAAAGTAACGAACATAATACAGTGTTCTGTTCTTCGTTATAAAACAGAACAATTGTAGTGGTTCTGTAGACATACGTTATATGTTAATGTTCTATAGTGCTTATTTTTTTACAATATAAGGAAATGAGGAAGCAAACAATTTTAGCAACGACCACAGTACGAATAGCTTGTGCGTGTATCTGTGTTGTTTGTAAGTTTTTTTTAAATGAACTTGGTGAAATTGGCGTTAAACTTTTATTTAATTCAATTAAAGTTAAGTTAATTAAAATACAATTGAATCGCTAAGTGCAGGAAGGGAACAACTCAAAACACTAATTTTGAAATATTCAATTAAAACAGTGTAGCTAATAATAATAAATTTAATTTACTTTAATTTGAAGCTGTCTAATCTGAAGCTGGTTTCTTAGCAATACTCAAATCAGTTACATGAAGCAAATGTCAGTAGTTCTCTTTCTGAACTTAGTGATTTAATTAATATACAAAAGTTAAAAAAATAATTTACCGAAAATCAAAAGTATTATCAAAAATATAAAAAATTTTAATAGTACTTAAGTACAAATCTAGTGAAATTACAAAAAGGCTTTAGTACCTTCAATCTTCACCCAAACGTCGAAAATCATCTAGAATAAGTAATAAAGAAATAATTGAAATGCCTTCCGTCGCTCCTGTTAACTGTGCTGCTTCATTGCTTTCAAAGTCTGGTACGGTGAGTCCTAAACCAGGTCCTGTTGTAACAGTGAAGCCTCCCGTTATCATAAGTCCCATTAGTAATGTTCCTTGCTTATCATCTCAAGTCATTACCGGAGAAACTTTACCCGTCGTTCAAAATTTAAATAAAAACGAGCAACAAATAGTCGATCATGCCCTAATTTCTCAAAACAATGAAAATAACGGAAATATACAAACAAATACACATAGACAACTAAGAGTGATTCCACCAACCAAACATATATTTATATCACGTTTTGCATCGGATACAACAGCTGAAGAAATTGATAATTATATTAAATCTAAAGTTAACATGAACTCAGGTATAAGTGTTCATAAATTTACATACTCGCAACAAAGAAGTATAACATCTTTTAAGGTCTCTGTTCCTTTTGACATTTTTAATCAAGTTGTTGATCCGTCATTCTATTCATGTCTTGGTCCGTGAATATGAATATAACAGTAACAATCGCAATATTGCTCATCTTCCATCCCGTGTGTCAACATTTCCAAAAAACTAAATAATTTATCTGATTATCAACTTTTTATTATTTATCAGAATGTTCGTGGTCTTAAATCCAAACTTTCAAACTTATATTTACAAAGCTTTAATTTTAATCATCATATTATTGTATTCACCGAAACTTGGTTGAACAACAGTTTTTTGAACTCGGAAATACTTTGCAATAATTTTCATATTTTTCGTCGAGATAGAATTACAACCACGACTGGTGGTGGAGTTTTAATTGCTATCTCAAACATTTTTCCAATGGAAGAAATCAAATTAAACCTACCTTTTAATATCGAGTTTGTTGCAGTGTCCTTAAAGGTAAACAACATCAAAATATTTATTACTTGTTCCTACATTCCACCTTACTCTGACCCAATTATCTACAACCATCACATAGATGCAATAAAATTTGTGACTTTAAAACTCAGCCCAGGGAATTTTCAGCTGAACATAGTTATTACTTACCCACGCAAAGTAATGATATTGGAGATGAAGTTTTTAAAAATATATCAGATTTATATCTGCATCAAATAAATGGAACTTGCAACATTTACGGTAAACTGCTGGATTTAATATTTGTGAACGAGCCAAACGAATGTATTGTGAACCGTGTTGACCCTATTACTTTACCTGAGGATCTTTATCATCCTACAATTGAAATAAGCTACAATTTATTTTCTAACCTAGTAAAAAAAAAATCTTCACAAAACGAAAAAGTTTTCTGTTTTAATCGGGCAAATTACATGGAACTTAACAATCGTCTAATTAACACTAACTGGCTTCAATTACTGACTGCGCCGAATAGCTTACCTTGTTCTGTTGACGATTTGACTGATACTTTTTATAAAACTATGTTTATTTATATGGAGGAATGCATCCCCAAGCACGTACCACGTAATAAATCTGGCCCACCCTGGAATACTAAACAACTTTCGTCTCTTAAGAATATAAAAAACAAACACTTTAAAAAATATAAAACCACCAGAGCTTCTTTTTACTATGAAAAATATTCAGTCGCTCGTGCAGAATATTATTTGCTTAACACAGAACTGTACAAGATCTATCTCCGTAATGTTAAGCGAAACTTTGTTCAAGATCCCAAATCTTTCTTTAAGTTTGTTAACACCAAAAGGAAAGCCACAGGATTTCCAAAGGTCATGAAATACTTATGTTCCGAGTCATGTGATGAATTAAACATCAGTAATATGTTTGCTGACTTCTTTGCTTCTACATATTCCGAAACTCAGTATGATGCTAGTAATTTATACCCTTACAAGATAACTTATAACCAAAATATATCTTTTTTTACTATCACTACCTCTCATATTCTAAACTGTTTAAAAAGCGCTAAGTCATCATCTTTTAGTGGTCCAGACGGTATACCAAGTTGTGTTTTAAAAAATTGCGCACCGGCTTTGGCGACACCTTTGTCTATAATCTTTAATGCATCTTTAAACTGTGGTTACTTTCCGAAGGCTTGGAAAGATTCTTATATAATTCCATTGTTTAAATCAGGAAATAAATCAGATATATGCAATTACAGAGGTATAGCTAAACTAAGTGATATACCAAAACTTTTTGAAAAATGTTTAATGGATTGCCTTACTCATCAAGTTTCTGCCTTGTTGTCACCACTGCAACATGGCTTTCGGAAAGGATTCTCTACTATGGCTAACATTCTCCACTTTACAACGTTAGTTAATAAAGCTTTTGCCAACGGACACCACACTGACGTCATTTACACTGATTTCAGCAAGGCTTTCGACAAAGTCAACCATACGCTTTTGTTAAAAAAACTGGACGTCATGTGTTTCAATAGTAACGTCCTGAGCTGGATCAAATCATATATGTTGTGTAGAACTCAATCTGTAAAATTTAATTCTGCAGTTTCGAAAAAAATCAATGTAAAGTCTGGAGTACCTCAGGGTAGCCATATTGGTCCAATTCTGTTCCTTCTTTTTATTAATGATTTGCCTGAAGCAATTCAACATTGTAATGTGTTGATGTATGCAGACGACGTAAAATTATTTTTAAGTGTTAAACTTCCTTGTGATCAACAACATCTACAAAATGACCTGGATAGTTTAAACAAATGGTGTAAACTTAACCTGATGGAACTAAATTTAAAAAAATGCAAGCATATGCAATTTTCTAGAGTTAAAAAGAGTGCTTACTCCTACGTTCTTGATGGCTGTAATTTACAAACTGTTAGTGAAATAATGGATTTGGGAATATTGTTAGACAAAAAACTTAATTTTATTCAACATATAACGATGACTGTAAATAAATCACGCAGTGTTCTAGCTTTTATTAAAAGAAGGGCAAAGGAATTTAATGATCCCTTAACCACAAAAAGGCTTTTTACTTCGCTCGTTAGACCAATTCTAGAATATGGCAGCATTATTTGGGACCCGATCTATAATATCCACAATGATCATATTGAATCAGTTCAAAAACAATTTCTTATTTTCTGCTTAAGAAATAATTATAGAGGACGCCTGGTACTACCTTCATACTCAACAAGACTAGCCGAAATTAATTTACCAACTTTAAAAAGCCGTAGAAAGATGCTTAATATATCTTTTATGTTCAGTCTTATAAATGGTAGCACACATTCTGAATTTTTATTAAGTAACGTAACTTTTAATATCCCTCATCGCTCACTTCGTTTTTTCAGTCCTCTATATGTCAGGACATGCCGAACTAACTTTGCTATGTCAGATCCACTAAGAAAATTATGCAGCTGTTTTAATGAAATGTATAACTTTATCGACTATTCTCTAAACATTAACATCATAAAAAGCAATGTCATATTATTTTTAAATCAATAATGTTTATTATAATCTTTCTTTCTTTGCATATATGTAAAAAAAATATATTACTACACTAAGATAGTCTGTAAGGAATTTATCCATAGACTTAAATTAAATAAAAAAAAAAAAAAATAGTACTAAAGAATCAAAAGTATTTAAGAAATAATCTTACAAAATACTTACTAGTTAAGAACACTTAAATACAAAAAGCGCAAGTACTTAGGTTTGAAATCACTAAAGTTTTCTGCATAGCTTCGCTGAGAAAAATCGATCTACATAGCCGGCATTCAGCCAGGCGCAAGTGTTTTCTCCTCTTTGGTATAACAAACACCGGCTTCGCTAGCTAAAGCTTCTCTGCGTAGCCGCCTTCGGTCGGGCATAACGCCGATTATAGAAGCTTTAGTTAGCGAGCCTGTGTTTTTATATCATAAAGGAGAAGAGTAGCTTTCGTTAGCGAATGCGGGGTTTGGTACACCTCATTGGAGAAAATTCTTGGGCCCGGCCGAAGCCCGTTTATGCAGAGCAGCTTTAGTTAGCGAAGTCGGTATTGTTATACCATAGAGTTCCAACCATGCTACCTAACGCTCGATTCGTAAAACCAAAACTGTACAATTCATTGGTTATACATATTGGGGTTTTATTTTATTTCAGAAATAGGGGTCTTATTTTATTGCAGAAATAGGGGTCCTATTTCTTTTCAGAAACTGAGGTCTTGTTTCATATGAAATAACTTCCCAAAAATTTGAGTGTTATTACATTTCTGTTTGGGGCGTTTTTCATTTGGTTGGGGCTCATATCATTTTCAAAATCGCGGTGTCATTGCATATGAAATAAGACTACACACTTTGGGTAATTATTTTTTTTTTTTTGGGGGGTTATTTCATGCCACCAAGCTATTTACCAATCTTTATAAAAACCGGCGACATTATTATAATTTGCGGTTTAGACCTGTGTTAAATTCTTGTTTTATGCTTTTATTTCTAGTCATATGAAAGTTAATTAAACTACTGTGCCGTACTATAATACAATTCAGGAGAGGAAGTGGTCAAGTAAATTATGGATCAAACATCACGCAATTCTGTAGAGCGAGTTCTGATTTAAAAAACCTAAACTAGGCCAAATTTCTAAAAAAAAATGAAATTTGTTTTAGTGTTTTATAAGTTTTTAAGTGCGCTGCTTTATATAACTAAACCAATTTTTCTGAAGTTCATTAACAATCTACTTATGAGAACTGGAAACAATTCGAAGCCAAACTTGTTCTTCTCTTGAGGCTTTCAAAAGTGAGTCTGTTTTCAACCAACGGACAGACAGACGGACGGACAGACAAACGGACATGACTAAATCGACTTAGAATTACTCAAGGATCCGATATATATAATATATATTATGGGATGTTCGATGCATATTAAAAAAGTGTCACACGGATTGACAAGCTTTTTAAAGCTCATTCACCACTAGTGGTGGAGGGTATAATAATATACAAAACTATAAAAAACTCTAAAATTAATAAAATATTTGCCATTTTTATTTTTCGAATTTATTCTGTGAACTACATTTCAGTTATGTATTTTATAAAGCTTTTTGTAATAGTTCTATTCCTTAAAATAGAACTATTAAATTTTTTTTATATTTCGAATAGAATAAATTCGAAAAATAAAAATATGTTGAATATAATAAAGTTACTTATGAAAAAGAAATAAATCCCAGATTCTAATTGCCAAAATATTTTCCAAAAAGTTATTTAAATTTTTTAGATATTAAAAGTAACTGATAAAGTTTTGTGCCCTCTTTTCCATTTCACCCTGTTTATCTCTTAACGGTATGTTGTTTTATGTTCGCTCATATTATTTAACAGTTTATGACTTAATGCCATTTATTTATTGTCGAATTATTTTGTGTATATATTTTAACTAACACTGATAGATGGATAAGCCGATATTTAGATGACAGGCGGACCGAACCATCCAACAATAACTTTGTGGTCAGTACTTCCTTCCTATTTTTGCCACAAAACTTTCAATTATAATTATGTAAAAATCATAAAAAATATTCCAATTTTTTTTTTACTACTTTTCAAATTAAAATATTTTCCTTTATTTTAAAGATAATTTACTGTATTTAAGCATAATGCATATATATTTTTTATGGACTTTTATTTACACCCAGAGTCTTTAGGACTATGTGTTCAGGCGGGGTAGGGAGGGGGCTGGTTTTTAAGGCATTCAATGAGGCTGTTGCTCTCAAAAAAAAAAAAAAAAGAAAGAAATTAAGGGCGTGTTGTTAAATATTGTGGCAAATTGTTTATAAATGAAGCGGAAGCAGCTTTTGTTGTATTTTTTTTTTTAATATTTTTCAATATATAAAATACTTTTTTGTGGTGATATTTTACCCTGAATACAATAACAATATGTTTAACAGGAAGAGAAGGCGAATGAGAAAAAAAATTAAATGAAATTAAATTGTTGTATCGTTTACATTTTTTAAGGTTTAATTTTTTTTTGTATTTTTGCGGGGAGCTTGCTAAAATTACAGACTTATTCAGGGACCGAAAATAACAGTTATTTTGAAATTTTAAAACAAAAATAGCATATAGAAGTATTGAGTTGTTTTTAAATATTTATTTAAATGTGTGATCATCATTGGGATTTCTTATGCGCATTAAAATAAATATTTAAAGTCAATTAAATAATTATAACATGTACATTTCTTTAAAGAATAAGTTTTATTTATGCTCAAAAACATAAAAATCAAAAAATAATTGTTATTTTTATTCAAATAAAAAAATAACAATTATAATTATTCAAAAAAAAAAATAAAAATAATAGAATAACTGTTATTTTTGATCGAAAAATAAAAATAAAAAATAGCTGTTATCATCTGACTTTTATGAAAAGAGGAATAACTGTTACGGTCCCTGGACTTATTAAAGGTTTTTTTATTCGAAAAGTGTGAGTTTATGATAAACATTTTTGGTAAACTTTTAAAAAAAATTTTCACTTGGTGTTTTCTAAAAAAAAATCTTCAAAGTTTTTCACCAACTAATGCATTAATCCAAAAATAAAATCAGTTTTAATTAAAGATTTCAGGAAGTGAATTGAACGTTTAATCAACTGGGTGCCCCGGTAGGCTAGCTGGAGTTAGCCAGTCTATCAGTTCCGGTGTTGCGGGTTCCATCCCGCCAGAGAATCTGATCTCCTGTAGACAAGCGTAGAGCTTCGTGGGATTAGCATAAAGAAAAAAAATTATTTCTTTACTGGTGCAAATTTAATTAATTTCTTAATTATTATCACAAATTTTTCAATTGAAATAAATTTGCATTTTTTTCTATGTAAATGTGTCAATAACATGAGCAAAATGTCTTTCTGCAGAAGTTATTTTGCACATGATTTGTGTCTTTTAAAACTAATAAGCATTTTTGAGATAAAAAATCTGTCATATATTCTCACTTAGTCGTTTAACTTCTTTAATTTGAAAAAATTGAAGCTGAAGCACAGCAATTGCACACCAAAGCTTATACTTAATATTATGTAAACAAAAATATAGTATAGTTTGTGCAGACAAGAAGTTATGAAGACTGCCTAGGTCAGTCTAAAATATTTCGAACAAAATCGATTGGAGGAATGAAGATTGTTGTCGCATTTACGTAGAACGAAATTATTAGCAACGTTTGTAAGAAGCCGTATTTATTCAAAAGCAGGAAAATGCTGTATTACACGAGCTAGTCGAAATGCTGCTTGAAGGCTACTAAAGGAAGTAAGTTTTGAATCGCATGTAAAGCCCTTCCATTAATCATGAGCTGCTGAAATCTGGCCAGACGATAAAGGGACCTGCACCGAAAAGACTTATAAGCTTGAAGCGAGCAATGGACGAAAAACGGACAAAATATGCTAACGAAAATAAACCATCATATTCCATCAAGACAACGGTCAGCCAAATTTTACATGACTAGTTGAAAGTGCTTAGAAAATAGTACACCGAAAAAATTCCCCAACATTTTTTTTACCAATTAAAGCATTAATCAAAAATAAAATTAGTTTTAATTAAAAATTTAATCAAGTGAATTAAACGTTTAATTAAAACTATTAATTTGTTTACTGGTGCAAATTTAATTAATTGCAAATTTTTTTAATTGAAATACATTTTTAAATTTTTTCTATGCAGTTTGGAAGTTTCGTATTTGTTGGAACAAGAAATTGGGCCAGACAATAAGGGGATCTGATGTGAATGAACTTATTTATTTGAAGCTATAAATCGCCGAAAAACGACCGGAATATGCGAACAGAAATGACGCCGTTATACAACCACATTTTCCAAAACCATTTGAGTGTATCTAGACTGTACTAACTTGGGAGTTTTACCTCAACCGCATTATGGATCTGACCTTATTCTGCCCTATTACCATTTGTTTTGAAATATCGTCATATGATTTCAAAAAAACCCTCAGCTACATTGAATACATTTTACAGAAGCAAAAACTCTCTACATTAAAAAATAACCTACATTTTTAAAAACATTTGGTTTGTTAACGAAAGGCAGATTATCAGGTTATATGGTTATGTAGTTATATGAACAGGAAAAAAATGTAATCTGGGAATTTTAGTTCTCATGTTGAGTTTAATTTTTATCATACATTTTTATATTAATTCTAATGGGTATTCGAGTTCAAATGATAATTTAAAAAGCTTACATACTTTAATAGTCTTATTTCGTTAATATTTACCAGGAATATTTTCTATGCACTATCAGATGTTTTCGTTTTTGTTTTTTTTTTTTGTTTGTATAATTCTGTTACGAGGCTAGCTATCCTATGGCTAGCAATGAAGTAAATTGTACAGGAAATTTATACAATTATCAGGTACCAGCAGAATGTAATGCATTTTCTGTATAACTTACTTCATTGCTAGCCAACAGAAAAAAAAAAATTCTGATAGTTTTGAAGGAATAAGACTATTAAAGTATGAAAGCTTTTTTAATTGTATTTTCACTTAGAATACACATTCGAATTAATATATATATTTAAATATATTTAAATAATTTAAATAAATGCATTTTATTGTTGTGAGTATAACTAAATAACCATATAACCTGATAACCTGCCTTCCCTGAAAAACCAAATTATTTAAGAGAAAAAAAGAAAAAAAAAATATAATTTATTATTTGAACACCACAAACAAAAACTATTTGTTGTTAAACAAAACTACAAAATTTCCTTTTTTTCAGTTTTCTGTTTATTATTTATTTGTTATTTTTAAATTTGTTAATAACAATGCTATTTTTAATTGGAGGAGTGTACAATTTTTAAGAAACATGTATTTTAAAAATAATCGATCAAGTCTATTTAGATTTAGTTTTTTGTACCTTGAAATCATATGACGATATGTATGTATAAAATGCTCTTAATGGAGTACGTTTTACCTTAAAACACAGTAATAACAATTGGCTTAATTTTTTCTTGGATAAATAAAATTACAAATTATTTTTCGACGAAATACATATCATCACCTAAAATGCAAAAGGGCGTAACAACAAAAAAAAAAAAAAAAAAAATTCGGAATAGAAATTTTGATTGATTGTTGTTCGTTTTATTAAACTAAAATTTTATATCCCTGCGATTAAAAATGGCGCCTTTATTAAAGAAATTTAAACGCCAAGTATACCTTGCTCTTATTGACTTTGTAAACTTTTTTGTTTCTCCTGTAAAGCCTAGTACTATGTTCCAATTTTTTAAAAATGTTCATTAACTTCTATTATTTCATGCGAAAATGTTTACATGTATCAATGTAATCTCCCGAGTTTGTGCGTTTGACGTTTTTAATCTTTCAAAGTATGCGACATTGTTTTGCATATGTTAACAAAACCTGTATGTATTTTCCTTAAAAGTATTTTTTTAAATAACAAACTAAGTAAAAATTAAAGTAAATATGAATAAAAAACTATTACCGGTTGTGTTACAAAGGTTTTTACGTTCTCATTTTAATATTAAGTAAAAACAGAAGTTTTGATATATTAATTATTCTTAAGTTCATCAAATTTAATTTTCTTTATATTATTTTTATTGAAGGATGGAATTTACAACGTGAAATGATTTTTAAAATATTTTGATAATTCTTGACTGAACACGGGATTGGACTCGGGTCGAATTAACATGTTTCGAGAAAAACCACAATCTCATCATCAGAATTCTTTGCATTCTACCCCTTGCGCCACTGCGGCGATTTTTTTCATTTGCTTAAAATTTCACGTGAAATAAGTATAATAAATATATTATTTCGAATTTGTAAAAAAATGTTGCCAGAAACATTTCGTAACTTTTTCATAAATTAAACAGAGTACAACTCTATCAACATAATTTCATAGAAAATCCGCACAATTTTTTTTTCATAAAGTTTTGACAGCATTTCACGTGAAATGTGGAACAGAGTACCAGGCTTAAAAAATAAAAAGTGTTGTTACGCCCTTTTGCATTTTGGGTGACAAATATGTATCTCACTTCATCAACAAGAGTGTATTAACTCGAAATTTAAAAATTTCTATTAGAAGCAAAACAAGTTTTGAATTCATATTAAAGGCACATGAAAAATAATTGTTACGTCCATCGTTTAATTTCCAAAAATTAGTAGTAGAATAGCACGAAAATTAAAAAATAAAAAAATTTTTAATTAATACCCTCTTGTTGTGAGAACGATGACAAAAATTCGTAGCTAACGATGTCCAATACATTCAATAAATTTATATTGTACAAATGTTTCAAAAGAAAACCCCGAAAATTTCAAATTTTTAAGTTTTACGCCCAACGAATGATTTTTGTTAATGTTTTAATACTGATAGCTAAAAGATAAAAATTATTTAAAAAAACTTTATTAAAAAGTCAAATGTCTTTTAAAAAATAAAAATGGTTATTCCATCTGGAATGCTTTTTCAATAAAAACTTCCTTTTTAAACATCAATTTTAGCTTTTTTTTCTTTTGTAAAAATTTAATAATAAAAAAATAAGAGAAAAAAAAAATAAAAAAAAAAAATTAAGTGTATAGAACAATAAAAATTATGTTTCCTGTGTGATACATTAAAATTAAATATTAATTTTTACAACCTCATAAAAATCATGCAACAACCACAAATACAAACCCACAAACTCAAATACAAATGTGAGAGTGTCAGTGTATCTCTATACTCGACAAGGATAAACATAATCCTCAAGTTAGTAAAACTGTAGACAGGTGTATCACATGCACTCACTCAAACATACATAGCCATACATACAAACACACTTTAACTTACCCATGTTTATTGTCACTGTGTAACACAAGTATGCTGTAGTGGTAAGAGTGTATTTAAGAACGCGTTAGTGTGTGTTTATCGCTGTTACTACCTTTTTTTACTTTGTACAAACCTTATGGTGTTACAAGTTAAATAAGGATGCTTTATTTAATTCTTATACACTTGAACACATACAACGCACTTGAGATAAAAAAAAAAAAGCAACAAAATAAAACTCACACATACGAATGTAAAACAGATAATACTCTAAGTTTTGATGGCGTTTTTTTTAGAGTGAGGTACCATTTTGTATTGTGTGCAAGTGTGTCTGTTTTACTTAAACACTGAAATTATGTTTATTTGTAATACACATACATACGTTGTACAATATATGTACATATGTAATATGTTGCCATATCTACAATCATAAATATGTTTGTATGTTCGAATGCTTGTATTCTAGGATTAGAGTTAAAGTTGCCACATTGTTTTTAGTTCAAGATGTGTGAAATTTTAAAGGGCCCTATTAACACTATCCCACAAGTCTTAAGACATTTGATCTCACAAGCTAACAAATATGTTAATTGATGTTATCAATTTGTCTGCAGGCGGAATATCAGAACGGAATTTAATTAATGGTACAAATTTCTAACTAAATTTCTAAAATAAGTTAATTGAAGTTGGTTTTTAATTTTTTTTTGTGTACATATGTACTGATATGGCCTTTCAAATTGAGAAAATAATTAAGTTCTTGAGCCAAACTTTTTATATATTCAGGTGTCCCACGGGTTTTGCAAGAAAGTACTATTTCGAAATGAATTATAAACGAAGAAGTTTTATATCACACACGTCTTATGTATTTTTATGGAAATGAAAATGAAATGAAGTGTGATCTTACTATTGTTTGGAAATTTTCAATAACAACTTATCATAACAACGTTATATTTTTCTAAAAATCCGTAAGATTTATGTGATAGCGCAAAGTACCCTTAAGCGATTAAATTCTTTTTTTTTAAGAAGAAGAGCACTTTTCGATTTAAGGCTCTAAGAAATAGGACAACTTTCTTTTAAACTTATCATATTTTGGCTCTTGATATTTTGTTTTTATCAAATAAGGAAATTTTATATCAGACTCAAATATGGCATCACTTTTCAAAAATGTATACACATTTTGTACAAACATATGCTTTAAAAAATTTACACATCCTTCATAAATACATAACTACATCCATACATACATCTATGGACCATATTTAGTTATTTTATATGCATGACACGACAACAGATGATTTTGTTCTACCTTTGTCTCAATGTTAAAGATGAACAATAATAAAAAACGAAGAAAAAATAGGAATAAATGAAATATTCTAAATGCTTTTGGCAGCAACATGCCCAATACCACATGGAACCATCAGCGTCACTCATACAATCATTTACCACATCTCTATTTTTCCTTAGGAAAAAAGTGCAAACGAAAAAATAAAACACAAGCTGTTGAAGAAAAAAGCCTAAAAACACCTACACACTCATACCAACAACTTCTATTACGAGTACAAATGTGTTGCTGGTGTAGTTAAATGTTGTTGTATCTTTAACATTCAACATTCGGTAACCATTAATATGGCATAAAACACGTTTAACACATAATTCTTGGTAAAATTGACAATATTCTAAAATGTTAACGGAAACAGGAAACTCACAATATGTATATAACATACACTCACTAAAACTTACACATACAAAAATCTACACACACATCCACTTTCAGTAACAGTAGTGGGAGGTTTCTACTACTCGAGTTAACTTGTTTTGACAGTGTTCGTTTTTTGGTTTTTAAATTTTTATTTTTTTGAAAAATTTTATTCTTGTTTTATTCTGTTCAATCTTTTGTGTACACGCAGACCTTAAAAACGTGTTTTATTTTTTGTAGAGAGATGTGGACAAAAAAAAAAAAAAAATATTTTCCTTTTCAATTTTAGTTTTGGTATGTCTGTGTAAAGTACTTTTGCAAAAATAACTACAATATGGCGCCCAACACGTAAAACGGAAGTTAAAACCTCCAACTGTGTTTTTTTTATTATAAATACTATATGATTTTTCGTTGCTGGTGTCTGCTGGCATATTCGCTCTAATAAATTGTTATGTGGCGAGTTTTATATTAAATATTTAACGAAATCTTTAATGTTTTTTTTTTTTTTTTTTTTTTTTTTTTTTTTTTTTTTTTGGATATCATTAAAAATAATGCTGAAAAAACGTAATATCGATTTTGTTCCTTATTTTTTCGATTTTATTGGCAAGATTTTAGAAATGAAAATAATAAATAAATTTTAATGTTAATTGGGTTGGGTTAGATGCTTCAATGATACAGATTTTGATTGTAAAGTCGAAAAATTTCGTAAAATTTGTGGCCTTTCAATTTAAGGTTCATTTGTTATATTTTTTTTTTTTGCTAAATGGTGGCTTGAGAGTTCCTTAAAGCTGGGAAGCAAATTTACAACGAGTATGGAACTATTTTGAGAAAACTTAGCCCAACATGGCAGGTTTTAAACAAATCCAATGAATAAAATCAACGCCGAAATAATATACAATTTTTTTAAGAAAATTCTTAAAATATGCACAAATCAAAAGGGTGTTTTGTTTTAATAACTAATCAGAACCTAAAAATATTGCCAGAAACTGAAACCAATGTCAAGCAGTTAATAAAAAACTAGTTAGAGTGCTAAATTCGGCTGTGCCGAATCTTTGATACCCTCCACCGACAGGATTGGGCTCTATATGATAAATACGTATATATTATTAACTAAGCTTCACAAAAACGAACGTCACCATTAAAATATATTGCGGCTTAGACCCATATTAAATTATTGACCGGCAAATAGAAAGTTTTATGCGTTTCTTGTTAGAACTTTTTAATGACTCGTAACATTTTTAGCCGAACTAAAATGATTTTTAGGAGGACTGGACCTACGGTAAATTTATGGTATAACAAAAAATAGATTAGAATAAATTTCAATACAGCAGTGTAATTAGTTTCAGCGTTAACAGTGAATTTCACAACATTGCATGATATTTTTGCTGGCCATATGAATCTAAGTTGGAAGAAATTGCAGCGCAATATCTATATCTGTTATGGTTTAAGGCGATTTTAATTATTTTCCCAATGTGGGCTTTATTTGGTTTTAGGCGCAAAAAACTGTTTTCCGAGAGTAAAGTTTATATGGAGTCTAGGGTTAATTATGGACCGATCTTCACGAAATTTGGCGATATTTAGTCTTATAAAACTGTGATATACCAAATTTTATTATGATAGCATTATTAATTACGGGTTTAAGCGTACTAAACTGGTTTCCGGGAGTAGGGCTTATATGGGACCTAGTGTAAATTATGGACCGATCTTAAAAAAGTTTACCGTGTGATTTCTGGTCCTTTAAAACAGGGACGTACCAAATTTTAGTATGAAAGCATTATCTATTAAGGTTTTAGGTGTACTTAACTGTTTTCCGCGAGTTGGGTTTATATGGGGCCTATGGTCAATTATGGACCGATCTTTACGAAATTTGTAGTCGTATAAAGCGAATGCGTGCAAAATGTTATATCATTCCGTGCATTATTCCACCATTTATGCTAGTTTTTGTATCAAAATTATAAATTTTTTAAGGTGGTGGTTCCACATTTTGATTCAAAGTTCGGACCCTACTGGAGCGATGTTGCTGGACTTCAATCCCAAGCTGCTTAGGATAACTACAATCAATTCGAAATCAAGCCTGTTCTTTTCTTTTGCGTTTTTCGAAAGTAAGCGTGTTTTCAACCGACGGACACACGTACATACAGACGGACATGGCTAAATCGAATTAGAATTACTCAAGGATCCATAATATATATACTTTATGGGGTCTAGGACGCATAATAAAAAAGTTTCACACTGAATGACAAACTTAGTATACCCTCATTCACCGCTAGTGGTGGTGGAGAGTATAAAAAACAAATTAAATAATAACAACAGCATTCATATCGCAATTGTTCAACAATAGTGTATTAGCTCAAAATTTTTATTTTTTTAATCTTTGGAAAAAATCGACACGTAATATTCATATGAGGGGCTTAAAGGGTTGAAGTGTCTTTTTTTTAAATTGAGATTAAGAAATAGGTATTTTAATGACAACTGCTAGAATCGACAACTGCTAGAAACTCGCTACCGGATGAGAATTCCACATTCACCTCTTGTGTTCTAAACTTCTGTGAACTTCACCGACTAATTCCATATGTAATCTCAATTAAAAAAACACTTAAGCCCCTTGTCCCTCATATTTAACGGCTGTAAAACCGCTGAAACAATTGGCTAAATAATTCTTTTTCATATATCTTTAATGTAAAAATAAAAGTTGTTTTGCTTCTACTGAAAATTATTAAATCTTGAGTTAATACAGTATTGTTGAACAAGTGCGATATATAAATTTGTAGAGAAATTTTTCATGTGAAAAATGGTATTTCCTTTGGACCCAAAAATTGCAAATGACAATAAATCGTTTTGTGATTGGCACTTGAAAAGGCATCCTGAAATTAATATTTTTGGACAATAGTGAACAGAGGTAGTAGAAAAGATTTACATGAGCACCTGTCGTGAGGGGGTTATCTTCTGGTGGTCTTAGGCACTGGTTGACAATTTTCGTTTATATAATAAATTTGATAAAAATTTGTGTAAAATTACTAACTCGCTCAAATTTTAAATAAATATTAAACCTTCTTGGTAATATAAAATATGCGCAAAATTTCCTATAAAAAAATGTAGCCGAATTTTCTATAAATAATGAGTGTATAACTCGGCAGAATTATTCATTCGCCCCTTGATTAGGAACTGGGGCTATCTAACCTTTGCTGTTTTTTGACATCCTAGCATCATCTTAAAATTTGAAACTGCACCTACTTTCATACAAGTGGTCTATTCCAAATCAGCCCTTCTTAAGATCATCCTTCCAGCAACTTTTGGTATAAGCCACAACCAAAGCGTGATTTCCGAAGGTTCCTCAACCAAAAGTCAGTCGGGAGCCATGTTTCTGTAAGCTTCTATTTAACTTCTGTGGTACGATGTAGGATCTCTGGTCAGAAGCGACCTTAAGTGATCTCCCATTTTTAACTCGGCCGAATTTCAGATATTGACTGCACCTGACTTCCCCGAAGGATGTTATACCAATAGGTCATATACTACAAATGCTTTCTATATACCCCCGAGGGGTATGTAGTATTGCTCTTGAAAAATCAGCGAAATAAAATTTTAGTATGATGGTGTCTGAGCCGATTAGTTGATTTTCTTTACACATTTTTAAATGTTAAAAATACAGGTAGGGATATTATCAAAATCTCTAATTTCAAAATGCATAATTTTAGACTTTGGTATCTCAAAATCCTAAAGTTAATAATCCTGAATTTTGAAATCGTAAATCCAAAAAGAAAATCTCGATAGCAAATCCCGAATATAGAAGCTTAGCCTAATAACAAAATATCAGGTTGGCGGGTCTCTGATTATTCATGGGCTACAAAAAGTGTGGTGTAGGGTAACATATGGTCAGCCTTGACTGATCATACTTTCTTACTTGTTATACCCACACCAAGCAAAAAGCTTCGCGGGATTTAGTATAGTAATAATTATTAAAAAAAAAAAAAAAAAAAAAAATGTATTTGTGATGATGTTCACATAAAAGTATTGGTTCTATATCTACCTCTTAGCAAATCGATTGACTCAGAATCAATCTAACGATGTCAGACCAGCCGGCTGACTGGCTGGCAGTCCATGTAAACCTTTTGCGCAAAGTAAAGGTCGAAATATTGGAGATAATTTAATGAAGTTTGGCAGGTTCGTTTTAATTATCACAAGAACGAAGCCTACTGTTAATGTGCACAAGCGGTCTATAATTTTACATAGTCCCCATACAAGCTTCTTTCCAAAATAAAGTCTTTGTGATCATAAGCTATCTTATTCTGTTGTTATTAATATTAAATATGGTTCACGCACACGTAGAGAAAAAATATGTTTAGATATGGTCACCTCCAACAAAACTATTTTTAGACAAAATTTTAAACATATTATGTTAAAATTTAAACATATTATTGTCACCGACAAACATATAATTGTTAAATTAGTCCTCCATCAAGAAGCCACAACCATATTATGGTTGCCTCTAAACATGTTATGGTTAAATATGACAATAATTTGTTTTTAAATTAACAATAGTATTTTCCTCTTTTCTAAGAGCAACATGCTTTGGTTGAAAATCAACCATGCTATTATAAATGTTAAACAAATTTTAGTTATTACTAACCAAAAGATGTTCGGAGGCAACCAGAATATGGTTGTGCCTTCTTGATGGAGGACTAATTTAACAATAATATGTTTGTCGGTGACAATAGTATGGTTAAATTTAAACATAATATGTTTGCAATTCTCTTTAAAAATAGTTTTGTTGGAGGTGACCAAATTTAAACATATTTTTCTCTGGGTGCATGTTTAATTGCAATCTTAATTATCTAACTAATTTAACTCGAATCGGTCTATAGTTGACTGTAGCTCCCATGCAAATATCAATACCGAAAAATAATTTTAAACCCAAACCTTCCTTAGAAATGTTAGTACTGACATTCAAGTTTGCGACAAAAACTTTTACGATAGCTAATATGTCATGGAAAAATGTTGTACTGAAAGGTTCACTACTGACCTTTGGTCTCATATGACTCCCTTCGAGTCAAAAAATTCATATATACAACACAAGAATTCTTTTATAAATTTTAAGCTCATAAAAAATTTTCTTTTTGCAGGCCTATTATTGCCCACTCTCTTAAATTTGTCTCTCTCTTAAATGTGTCTCTAACCTCTGTGGTGTAGAGTATTATATCGACTTTACTGACCATACTTTCTTACTTGTTTTTCTAAATGTATTGGCGATGAAATTTAAATCACCAAAAAAGCAACTCCCTATAAAACTCCTCCCATATTGTATTTGATTTACTGAATTCACGAAAAAAAACCTTAATTTATTTGAATGTGTCAATACTTGTGCATAAGCAAAATATAGAAAAACTTACATATGTATATTGAAATTGTGGAGAAAATGTGTTAAAAAAAATATTAAAAATCAAGTTGGTATTTTGTTATAGATATTGTATATTGAAAGTGCACTTGTCATCAATATGACGTTACAAATACAACTATATACACAAGCATGGATATATATAAAAAATAATAGAAAACGTACTAAAATCTAAAACTCATGCATGTTCAAGTACTTACATAAAAATTTCAAAAAAAGAAACATACACCCAAACATTCAGACACAATTCATATACAAATAGCTAGAAATATTGTTTAAAAAGAGGGATGCTAAAAAATGATTAAAATTGCAAGTTTTCGAATAAAAATGATGTGTTTTAAGAAAATTTATTAGAATAAGACAAAATATTTTTTCTTAAACCAAACATATTTTTTAAGCGTATTTTCCATTAATCTTTCAAATAACACTTCCTTTTAGTTGACCCTTTGACATGTCAACAGTAAAATAGATGTGAGAGAAAAAAAAAACTAATATATATTTTACTAAACAAGTGTTTTTGCCATAATACTATTACTATCACCGATGATAGTTTATTTTTCCCACATTTAGCACTTGCATTTGAAGAGTGTTATTCTAAGTTAGCGCAAACATAAAAACACACTGGAAAAAACGAATGTATTTCATACGACAATATACAAAATTTTTTAATTGTTTCCTAATTTCTACGAAAATTTTAGAAATAATATAAAAAACACTGTTTCTTTCAGTTTATTTTTGTACGTGCACTGAACCAAATCTTGTAGGAAATATCAAGTTTTGTTAGATTTTTAACGAAAAAAAAGAAAGGAAAAAAAATATATATATAAAGGGTGGTTTAATTTTTTGGGCCGATGTTGATTTTGAATAAAACACAAATTATTTAGAAAATTATTGTCATTTCTTTTTATTATGATAATATTTGTATGATTCAATTATGCTGTGAACAAAATATCGGCCTCCGTGGCTTCGGCGGCACACCTCTATCCGATGGTCCAAATTTTCGATGAAGCTGAGGCATAATTGAAATTCTATACCGTTAATGTGCCGAATTATCTCATCCGTATGTCTTGAATTGTTGCTGGCTTATCGACGTACACATTTTCTTTCAAATAACCCCAAAGAAAGAAGTCCAACGGTGTCAAATCACCTTTGACATCGCCACCACGTGAGATAACACGGCTATTGAATTTGTCGCGCCAGCCATTGTTTCTTTAGCTGTGTGGCAAGTGGAACCGTCCTGTTGAAATCACATATCGTCCACATTCATATCTTTCAATTCGGGCCATAAAAAGTTCGTTATCATCTCACGATAGCGAACACTATTCACCGTAACTGCCTGACCGGCCTTATTTTGGAAAAAATACGGTCCGATGATGCCGCCAGCCCATAAGCCGCATCAAACAGTCACTCTTTGTGGGTGCATTGGTTTTTCGACAATCCCTCTTGGAGTATCATTCGCCCAAATGCAGTAATTCTGCTTATTGCGACTGAGGTGAAAATGTGCCTCATTTTCATAATAAGCCTGAATAACTTTAACGCGTTGCTCGATTGTGTATCTTTTCATGATTCAAATGGGTTTAGGCTGAAATTGAGAAATGTCAAATAAAATGCAGAAAAAGCTAGACGCTTAGGTGTGGTTTACATTCAACATCGGCCCTTAAAATTTATAAGTAAACTAAATATTTCGCTATCGCTAAACAAAAATACGAATAAAAAAGTGGTTCACTATGGTCACGGACGACTGAGTCAGTCAGTATGATTACAGCAGTTTTATTGATAATGCCATTTTTTGCCACAATCATATTATTATTGAAGCAGGCCCTTTCGTGTCCTTGAAAAGTTCTTTTATGATTGCCCATAATAGATTGTGGTTGCGGTAACAATAATAATATAGTTGAAGTGATCATTGCATGTATGAAAATGTGTATAAGTAATCCCTGACCAGAACACACGAGCAATAAGTTTGGCCATTATTGCTGTGGCAACTGCCAAATTCTTGCTAAATTGATAATAAAAGATATCAAAGTGTGCCCCGCGTAAATATGTGTTAGAATACATACTCAGCAACCAATGTTAAAATGCATTGCTGAGCAATTATCTTTTAACACAAGCTGTAAAATTTAATTGCCATTTACCCCCCGTTGCCACATGCAGGTGCAAGTGAAAAAAACTCAAATCACTCACACTATTTTACTAACATCATTAAATTTTAATACTCTCAGCTCAACTTGCAAGAGAATTTGCTTGCAAGTAAATTTTGGACACTTGCAGCAAGTAAAATTACATATATAGAAAGAGTGTTACCGTGGATGCCTTTTGTATCAATTTACTAGTATTTAGTAAAATAAAAATTATGTTTATAGCTGATTATCTGTGTATTTATAAAATATAAAAAACATGTATATGAAGAATATTAAGATAATATTTTTGAAGGTACCCAGGAAAAACTTTACTTACCTGGTAAGTTAGCAAGTAACGTTGGAGAATAATAAACACTACTTATTTTTCGGCTGAATAACTACTTATTTTTGTTCGAGGTGTCCACAGAATTCCGTACTTACAATACACTTACTAGAAGTCACAAAATATCAAGTTATTATTTAACTACAAGTAAGTTGAATTGTAAGTACTTAAGATATACTTACTAGAAGCCAAAAAATAACTAGTTTTTATTTAATTGGGGCTAGTTAATAGACCTAATAATAGACCTAGTTACCAGTAAGTAAATATTCAGGTCTGAAAACAATAAAACTAATAAGTAGTTATTTAGCTGATTATTAGTAAGCAAATATTCATAACTGAAAATAATAGTAGTGAAAAGTACTTACCGAGGTTATTACTAGCAAGTACTTATTGAGGTTTTCAGAATAATGACAATTATAATGACAACTACTTACCAGGTAACGTATTAAATAACTACGACCTATTACCAAAATTCAAAAAGTTTTTCCTGGGTAGTTTTAATATTAATATCACCTTTTTATAAAAAAAATATATCATATATTATTCTACAGGTAAGGTTAAATATTGACTAATTGGCAACACTTCGTTAACAATTAAGAAATTGAAGTTTTGCTAGAAATTTAGTTGTTGACGATATTTTAAAAATGACAAGATATGTACCGTTTGAGTTTGATATTGAGTTTGAAAAATTTCAGGGGTGCAAATTTTATTGATTGATTTTCTAATATGAGATATCAGATTATATATAAAAAACTTTTTTTAACACATTTCAATTAAACAATAAGAGGCAGTTGTATTTTTTTTTTGCTAATTTCTCAGCCATTTATGGAACGACCTGACAGAATTTCAATAGCAAAATTTTACATAGCAGATGTAACAGAAATATATAACAAAAAAGTCCCCATTATATCTGGGGGGCTTCGAAAAATCCATTTCAACAGATAGACGGACATAGTTAAATCAATTTTGCTATTCATAAGGACCAAGAATATATATACTTTTTAGGGGCTAAGATCAATATTGTAGAAATAACAAACGGAATAACAAACTTATATATACCCTTTTACCTTCGGTAATGGGTAAACAAAGATTTTATATACATTTTTTTAAAGCCATTTTATTTATTAAATAATGTTTAGTTATTCCCAAAAAATATAAATATCGATAATAATGGTCTTCCCTGAATTAATCCTTAGTTTCCTTATGTTTCAAGCCACTGTGTGGCGTTATTGCTTGTGTTAAGACATCACAAATTGCTCGTGTAGTCGGCGGATTGGGAATATGTGACATAAACACTTTTTTAAATTAACAATCTAAGAAAATAATTCTGTTAGTTTGATGAAATTTTATTAATTTAGTAGAATGAGTGAAAGTTCAAGTGTTAAAGAAATTATGCATATTAAGGTTGTGCTAAAAAGTCATATAGAAAAATCCAATTTTACATTTAGTCAAATTAAGAAAAATAAAATGAAAATGATGTTGTCATAAAACACCACAAATAACTTAAACATAATTTTTATAATTTAGTTAACTTGACGAAATTTTGTTTACTCGCCTTAATTTGAAATTTAGTCAAATCAACAAAAACCTTTAAAATTACGATTATAGTTTTGTCATATAAACAACTTAATATAATAGTTTTGTTAATTGAATGAATTTTGTTAATTTACTCAAACTAGTTTTTTTCAGCCTATTTTTCTGCCTATTTGTACAAAAAAAATTCTTTCTTTCGTAAAATACATTTAAAGCAAAAACAAAGTTTTTAGAATTTGTTTTTGTGTAAAATGTAGTTGTTTGAAAGAAATAATTCTTTCGCATATCGGATATAGGCTATTTCTCTCCCAAATTTTCTCTCAATTTTTGTTTCAGTGTATGCGTATTTTGTTCATAGTTACAAGTGTGTGCGAAACTTCGTCCTCCTGTGTAGGATTTTTGTTATTCATTTTTCAATGGGAAATCTATGGCAATTGAGGTCATGTTTGCACAACTGTTATTGAATAATTTTGAACATATTTTTTTCGTTCTCGTTTTTTTTTCTAATATTTTTAAATTAAAAAAAAACCGCTTTTTTTGTGTTGATGTTTTTTATATGTATTTACAATAACCGTGGTTTTTTTTTTTGCTATTTTTTGTTAAAAAAAAGAGCTGAACTAAAATAAAAATTAGTTGTCAGGTTTTACAAAACATATTTTTCTCTCGCAACAGCCATGTTACATTTTTAACACCTAAATTCAATGGAACATGAAAAGCAGCAGCAGAAATAAAACAAACAACCAATATTTTGTTAAACAGTTTTTAAACTGCTTCTTGGAACACTTTTATGAAGTGATAGATAATGTTATATCGAATGTAATTGACATGACCCTCGTACGAAGGGGAAATTGGCTTTAGCTTTAATGAAAAAAAAGTGTTTAGATTCATAAAACTTTTTGTTGTTGGTATTTTTAAAGGTTTGTTTTTAAAAGCTTTTTAATTTTTAAATATTTATTTAAGGTCAGCCAAGGTCATTCACAAAATCTTTAGTATAGAAAACAAGAAGATAGAGATTGAAAAAAAATTTACTACACCAGGGGAGAACACACTTGGGTGATTCACAAGGTGGTTATAAAGTTGTAAAGTCATATGTCTTAAAATAATTACAAGCAATATATACGACTGCTGTGGGCAAACGTTAATAATTTAGATTTCTACTGTACAGTTATGACGAATCAATAAACACAGCATTAAAATTTCTATTTTGTTTGAAACACAACAATATTTTTTGTAAGCAATTGTAAAATAGTATTAAGGACATTATGACGATATGACTTGATACCACACCTTGTGAATCGTCAAACAATATTGGGGCTAAGCGTATAATAATATTCAGTACCAATACCAGTGTTGCCAACTGTAGCAAAATATCCAGTCAGGGCACAGTTTTAATCACGGCAGAAAAGTTTTGTTGCCTGTTTTTAGAGTATTGCCATTTACCAAATGCGCTAAAACCTTGATGCCTTGATATTCAGGACATTCGAATGTGCAGTTAATGTGGCTCTTGCTATCTAAAGTTAACGCTGAGATACGTTTACGCTAGTATTACAATATTCTATCAGTCTGCTAAGTAGATGTAGTGCAGAAAGAGGACTTAGTGGACGATTTTTGTACTTTTAACGATATGCTACTACAATCTCCTACACAGAAAAAAATTAAAAATTTTCTCCAATCACCAAATTTTTACCCAATTCATAATATCAAGCAAACAAGTTGTTGGTTTTGCACCAAAATTATTATTTTGATTACTAAAAATTTTAAAATTGTGGAAATTGTATTTTAATAAATGATATTTTTAATTTTAATTTAAAAAAATTATTAAAAAACTTTGCCTTTCAAACAATGTGTTAATTTATATAATGAACAACAATTCTACAAGTTTAAATTATTTTATTTTAAACGAAAAAGTCAATTATTATTTTTTGATATTTAATTCGTGTTTTAATTAAAAATTTATTTCAAAACAACTTAAATACTTATTAAATCAAAATTATATATTTAATTTTCTTTTAACTAAGAAAATAATTGATTCAATTATCACATTAATTAAATTTGAATACTTTTTTTAATTGATAAGAACTATTTTTCTGTGTATACAGTGTATAAACAGAGATGTCACTTAAGATATCTGGATATAGTCCTAGACTTAAAACTGTAATGAGTACTTGATATCTATTTTTGATTACACAAAGCAACACACCAAAATTTTCCAGATTTCTGTCTATTGCTTTTGGTAAAACAAAAAGGGCTGATTACAATGGCATCATTAGTTTTTTTTGGGACTGACATTTAATGTTTGCATAATTTAAACCATTTTTTCTATTCTTCGTTTAATGCTTCACGAATTACCCACTGTGTTGCATCTTCATATAACGATTAGCCAAAAAATAGAAGTAGTTATGACAGAGCATTGAAATTTGGTGCTATGTTTAGATCGATAATAGTTAAAAAAGCTGTAATTTTGGTATATAACCGCACAAGGGTTCGTTTCCCTCAAATATATCCATAAATTCTAAAAGAGTGCTTATCTTACTGAATTTTTATACAAATAATATCAATTTAATACCGATAATATAAAACACGCCTGTAAGTTTGTTTTATAACCGTACAAGGATTCGCCTCGATCCCATATATCCTTAAATTTAAAAGACGCAAGGAACGATGAACTTACCGAATTTTTATACATGCACCACTGATAATCGATAATAGATTAAAAGGTTGTAAATTTGTTTCATAGACGTACAAGGATTCGTGTCCTTCCCATATATCCTCAATTAAAAACTGTTCAAAGAGCGCTTAGTTTACTGCAGCCTCAAACATGCACCACTGATAATCGATAATAGATTAAAATGTTGTAAATTTGCTATATAAGTGTTCAAGGATTTGCGCCCTTCCGATATATCCTTAAATTAAAAATGCCCAAAGAGCGCTTTACTTATCGAATTTTTATACATGCACCACTGATAACCTATAATATATTAAAAGGTTGTAAATTTATTTTTCAACACTAAAAGAATTCGCGTCCTTCCCATATATCCTTAAATTAAAACTCCTCAAAGAGCGCTTAGCTTTCTGAAATTTAGTACAGTACTTAATAGTGTACTTATTAGTAAAATATTTTCCTAATTCTATGCAAAGATACATCTTACTCTAAAAGGTTATTAAACAATTTAAAAAAAAAAAAGAATAAAACATTAAAATTTGTTCAACTTGCGAATTCTTTTAGCATGTAGACCAGTGATGGAAAATTTAAAATTTGAGATGGTACTGACCACTAATCAAAAGAGTATTTTATTAACCATTTTGGTACTTTTTATATAACAAATTTTTTTTTTGAAAAATATAAAAAAACAAATATATAAAAGAATAAAATATTAATTATAATTAATATTAAAAATAAAATTATAAAATTTTGCTTAACAAACTAAAAATTAATTCATTATTAATTTCCGAACCAAAATGTTATTACATATTTTCTAGTGGTGTTCAAAATATGTTTGTTAATTATTGGTGAGTAAAAATAGGAAATTTATACTAGTATGTTATGCCGTCATCGAAACCATGTAGTTAAAACGCATTTAAAATGACATTGATGCTTGAAGAATGGCGGCATGAAATAACTCCCCAAGACTTTTTCCTCTATGGTATAACAAACACCGGCTTCGCTAACTAAAGCTTTTCTGCATAGCCGGCCTTCGGCCGGGCTCAAGGATTTTCTCCTCTATAGTATTCCAAACACCGGCTTCGCTAACTAAAGCTTTTCTGCATAGCCGGCCTTCGGCCGGGCGCAAGGATTTTTCCCCTATATTGTATTCCAAACACCGGCTTCGCTAACTAAAGCTTTTCTGCTAACCCGGTCTTCGGTCGGGCACAAGGCATTAGTTAGCGAAGCCGGTGTTTGTTATACTATAGAGGAAAAAGTTCTTGCGCCCGGCCAAAGGCCGACTAAACAGAAAAGCTTTAGTAAGCGAAGCCGATGTTTGAAATACCATAGAGGATAAAATCATTGCGCCCGGCCGAAGACCGGCTATGCAGAAAAGCTTAAATTAGCGATTCGGGATTTTCGAATTCGAAATTATAAAGTTCGGGACTTAGAGATTCCGAGTTCTGAAATTCAGAACTTAAAAATAATCCCAATTTTTTTAGGATTCTGAAATTATGGTTTTTGATACTTAGTCCCTTTTTTATGTTTGGTAAACGTATGCAGTGAATATAACAAAACACAATTTGTCATCATTATGACTTTTAAAATATGTAATTTAAAAATTAAATAAGTCCCCAAAATAGTTTTAGGGACTTATTTCATTTCAGATTTTTGGGGAGTTATTTCATATGAAATAACTCCCTAAAATAAATAATGAAATAACACCCCAAAAAAAAGAAAAAACCCCCCAAAAATCGTTTTTGTTGTTCTCTGTACAAATTTTTGGGGGGTTATTTCATATTTTTTTTTGGGGCGTTATATTTTGGGGGGTTATTTCATGCCGCCTTGAAGAATATCAATATTTTACAACAAAAAACATGAACGATAAAGAACTTTAAAGTGTATGTATACTCTGTATGTTATTGACAGGTAGGAAATATTAAAAAAAAATAGCAACGCTGGATTTCTTAACAAAGAAGCATAACAAAAAAAGAGTACTAAAACTGACGTAGGGGTACTGCGGTATTTATGAAAAGAAAAAGTACTGAAAATAGTACCATAGTACTGAATTTTCCATCACTGATGTAGACTCAAAATTACCTACTTTCCAGCTATCTATTTCTAAACAAGGCATCACAATTGACCATATTGGTCTTTGGGTGAAGGTGTGAAGGAGACTTCACACCAGCCTTTCTACCTAGATTTTCCGCAAAATCTTTAAAAGTTTTAAACACAGTTGGAGGGAGATTCTTTATATTTCACTTTATGCCATTCATTAATTAAATCGGCTATTTTTGTGTACTCAATACAAAAAAAAAAAATAATAAAAAATTAAGGCAGTCGTAGGCAGGCAACTTTTTTCTTTTTTTTTATTTATACACTTAAGGCAATATTTCGTGAAGCAAACTTTTGCGGAAGTCTGTGGAAATCTAAAGTTGGAGACTGTCATATATGTAATCGCAAAGCAGTTTTATAATTTCTTTTGAACTTAATTTATTTAAACTGTCAATAACATATAACAAGCACATGTCAACAAAAACAGCATTATTATTAAAGTGGTGCTTAAAACTGCATTACCAAGAAAGTTATGCTATCGTCGCTATTGTGATTTTTACCCCTTAAATGTACATTAGGGTTTTTACTTTTTTTGGACAAAATTTCTTCATCCCACCACGCAATGGGCAATTTAGTATTGATAATAAAAATAATTTTTTAAGGCCAATTTGGCCAAAAAAGTTTCCGCACCACATTATATATGGTAGATTTATTGTTAATATATGCTATAAATATATTTTAAATATATTTAATAAATAGCTGTATAACAAACATGTAAATGTAATGTTGCTGATGAATCAGAATCATAATGATTCAGATTGTAGCTCATCTGATACGGTAGTTATATCAAATATTTTATTAAAACTATCACCATTAGGTCGTTTTAATTTTTTTTTGGTAAAGTAGTATCAAAGTTTAAACTTTTCGATTTATATTATGCATTTGTATTTTTTTAAATTTAACTTAATTCAGAGGGCAAACAATTCTTCGGAAATTGTAAGATACCTTTGCTTTTTATTTTTGTTGTCTTTATAAATGGCGTTACATCTGCCTATAATAAGTTTTTGCATTTGGCATTCTGTTTAGCGTAGACAGCGATAAATCCATTTCTTTTATATTACAACATTTTTTTTAAGCCTTTGTAAAACTGGAAAAGTTCTTTTTCCACTCAGTGAAATTTTTTTTAATAGCTGTTGAACTTTTTTTTAATTTTATTTGAAATAACGCGACAAATAAAAAAAAAAAAAAAATTGGTACGTACCAAAAGTAAAAAATAAAATTAGTCCGAAAAGTCCAAAGTAAAATTAAATAAAACTTTTACCTGCAAAGGTATTTTTTTTTTTTATATTATCACTGTTTCATATAATATCCGCCAAACAACTCATCTATCACAACATCTATCATTTGACATTAAAATTAAGTTTGTTAAAAAAAACCGCGAAATAGAGTAATAATATCGCGTTTTTTTGCGCTCCTTCTGCCGCACAAATGGTAAGATCTTGTTATATTCATGAAATTATTAGAAAATAATTAACATTTTGTTATTAATGTGCTGTTTCCAGGTGACAGGCAATGGATTGTGTAGAAAAATTTATATGAAAACCACTCAGTTTTTTGAGTGCTTTTCATATAAATTTTCCTACACAATCAGTTGTCTGTCACCTGGAAACAACACATAAAAGTTGATTTTTTATACTTAGGAGAAAAATTTAAATTCAAAACTTCATCGCGTTTGGTGCGGAAACTTTTTTAACGATCGCGAAAAGTAATACATAATTTCTTAATATTTTTTCATGGTCTATACAGCTATGCGATGAAGAATTTGATATTCGCAAAAATTCCAAAAAGTTATTACCCTAATGTACATGCATATTCTCCACACTTAAAAGAAAAGAATTTTAGTTTTTTAATAGGTTTAATTTTAATGAGCTATAACTCATAAACAACTGCAAATATCTAAAAACTGTGGGATTCGTTTTACTTGGGATATTTTCTTAAAAACATAGCAATTAGTGGTTTTAGCTTAAAACATTTGCTTTGACCATTTTTGGCCAATATGTATTCCCAAAAACCACTTTAATAATATAATAGAAAAAAGGTCGCAGAAATAAGAATATAATTAATAAAAAACAACTAATGTTATATTCGTAACCTGCGGACAACAATACATAAGGATCACAGTTATTTTGATTTCAGAAAATTTTCATAAAAAAGTTTTAGGGACTAAGCCAAAATCACAGGAGTTTTTACATCCTTGTAACAACAGTAAGATATCCTCATATATTCAATAATATGACTCTGCTGTACTGTAGGAGATTTTGGTGTAGAAAAAAAACCAGAAAGTATTTTAAGGTTTTGAGGACCATTCGCGAAGAACTGACCGATTACGAATACCAGCTTCGTCATCAGCAGATGAAAATAATTTCCATTCCCAAAACTTTTATAAAGCTCCATTTTGTTGGGCTGTATTATTTATTGCCTGCACCTTTGCTTGCCACACAATAATTTTTATCGATATCAAATGTATACAAATCAGTAAATAACACCAAACACTTTATATCAGTATTACCACTAGCAAAATTCAAAACTACACTTGAGATATCGCAAAATTACCCAATTTAAATGAAATTACACCTGATATCAAATTAATGTTTTATTATGAAATTAAAACTTTTGCAAAAATAACAAATAAGAAAGTACAAAATCGGTCCATTCCAAACATTTTAAACCGTACATCACTGTATTTACAGACAAATTTTTAAGAGTGTTCCCTTGTTAGTTCCCATATGCAACATGTAACATAAGAATTCTTAACGTCGAATATTATCTACATCTATTTGAGATTTTTCGTCTTAAAGTGATTAGCAGGACAAAAATTTGTTATGGTTTAGGTATTTTTTTATCAGTACATACCAATATTTTTAGGCAGTTATGCTATTTTCGTAAGTGGTATATGTTTGAGAGCTATGGTCAAAAATGAACTGTTTCGAAAATTGATTTCGTAAGATAATTTAGGTTGACATAAAATATATTTGGGCCTAACTTTGTCCAAATACCAACATATCAGATGGTTTATGGGCATAAAGACTTTCGTAGGAAAAAAATTCGTATGGGTTCTATGTGAAATTATAGATCGGATCGATTCACAAAATTTTCAAAAAACGTATGAACCAAATTTCATAAAATTATCTTAACAATTGCGATAAGTACTTTGCGCAGAAGGCCTACATGGACAGACAATTAGCCAGGAGGACTGACGACTCAGATTCTGATTCTAAGTCGATCGATATACTACAACAAATACTTGCATATGTTTCATGTATCAGTACAAACTCATAATACGATATTTTTTTAAATAATATCCTTATTAGTCATATTATTTCGATTCATATAGTACTACCCCTCGAAAAAATTTAATAAAAACTTTAAATAATAAGTTCTACTTCCATATATCTAGGGAAGGTTCAAAATATTCATTGCCGTTTCTTTGTATACTTTATTTAGTAAATTAAATTCCTATAATGGTTTCAGATGACAGTTTGTTTCTTAAATCAGTTTAACAAATGTTTAGGGCGGTAAATATTTCTCAACTAAAGCATTTTATATGTTAAAGCAAATACAAAACTCATAACTTTTTGTATTAATGGAAACATATCTGTTTTCAGGGGTTTCTTGGTATAAATACCTTATTTTTCCAATAAACTTCGGATTCTAAGTCAGTATGCAGCTCATATTTATCGAAATCGAATTGTCCATCTGTCGCCAATCACTAGCAGTATTTTGCTTTATAAGCTACCCAGCAAAAACTTTACTTACAATCCTAATTTTCCTGACTTCCTGAATTCATTACTTTGTAGCTTTATTCGCTACTTTTTGCATTATAAGTTATATATTAAATTATAACTTTATTACTATATCTTAAATAAGTCATAATTATATGTACATTACAAACAAATACTTTAATATAATGTTTTAAATAAGTTATTATTATATGATTTTAAATAATTATTTAAATCAATTTGCAATATATTCTATTAATATTTGTTAGATTTCGATGTAGAAAATCCATAAATCAATAAAATGTATGTAAGTATATACATAAAAATGCTCCAAAATTAACTCCACAATATATATTTTTGTTATTGGAACATTGTAGTGATATCGATCTAATGCACGCAGAGAAAAAATATGTTTAAATATGGTCACCTCCAACAAAACTATTTTTAAAGAAAATTTTAAACATATTATGTTTAATTTAACCATATTATTGTCACCGACAACCATATTATTGGTTAATTAGTCCTCCATCAAGAAGCCACAACCATATTATGGTTGCCTCTAAACATGTTATGGTTAAATATGACAATAATTTGTTTTTAAATTAACAATTGTATTTTCCTCTTTTCCAAGAGCAGCATTCTACGGTTGAAAATCAACCATGCTAGTATAAATGTTAAATATATTTTAGTTCTTATTAACCAAAACATGTTCAGAGGCAACCATAATATGGTTGTGCCTTCTTGATGGAGGACTAATTTAACCATAATATGGTTGTCAATGACAATAATATGGTTTAAATAAACATAGTATGTTAACAATTTTATTTAAAAATAGTTTTGTTGGAGGTGACCATATTTAAACATATATTTTCTCTGGGTGTGTAAACGATGTTTTTGAACAACATAATATTTACATATATTATTACACACATTTGGCGGATTCACAAAGTGTGCTATCAAGTCACATCGTCATAATGTCCTAAATAATATTTTACAATAATTTAAAAAAAATATTGTTGTGTTGCAAACAAAATAAAAATTTCAGTGAACACAGCATTGATTCGTCATAACTGCGGTTGCCCAAAATTGTTATATGTATATATTTCTTGTTATTGTTTTAAGATATATGCCTTTACAACTTTATGGCTACCTTGTGAATCCCCCAGTATTAGAGTTATTAATGATTTTGTTCAGCCAAAAGTTAATTTGTAACTACTTATTTTTTGTCTCTTTATGCAAATGCATATTTTTATAAAACTTTTAAGAATAAAAGAAAGGTATTATTTTTAAGACTGTAATTGGCAAATTATAAAGGATTTCGTTTGGGACATCCCGAACAAAAATAAGTACTTTTTCTAGTAGAAAAATAAGTAGTTCTGCCGTCAAATTCTCATTATTTTTCTGCTTATTTTGTAAGCAAAGTTTTTGCTGGGTATGGAAACCTTTTTTTTTTTAAATAAACAGTGACTTTGGTTGCATAAACTGTAAATTTTTTAGATCAAAAGTTTCTTAAATGGTATAAATTTTATCACAAAATCAAATCCTTATATTATTTGTTTTAAAATGAAAGAATTTAAATTACACCCGATCTACACCTCAAAGAAATTACCCACGCTCTACCCACGAAATTGCACCAAATTTGGGTAATTACCCACAAAGTGGCAACACTACTTTATATTAAGAGTCATACCACGCCTTCGTACGAAGGCAATATTTAGGTTCCATGAGAATGGTGGTATTATTTATGCTGAAATCTCATCTATTTGAAGATCTGTAAACTTGTTAAGTTGCCGTATTCTATATGGAGAATATATATAAATATTTGAGTACAATAAAGCTGAATTTAATTCTCCCTTTGGTGTTTTAACTACATCCAAGTCAGACTGCGTTTGCTGGTTATCTTCTTAAGCGATGGCAAGACATTTAAAACTACACAGAGCGAAAAAAGACGTTAAAAAAATATTACCCAATCTTATTAAAATGAAAACAAAACGTTTTCAATATTTCGACAACATCTGTTGTCAAATTTTAAACAAACTGTTATCAAATTGTTACTAAAGATTTTAAAACTAACATTGTTGTCATTATTTGCAGTTTATCAAAATAAAAATCTGTTGTCAAATTTTAAACAAACTGTTATCAAATTGTTACCAAAGATTTTAAAACTATCATTGTTGTCATTATTTGCAGTTTATCAAAATAAAAATTTTTATGAGTAATTTAAATAAGTGACAAAAAAATAAAACATGGACAGCGAAAAAATATAATAAATGTAACGTCCATATTTTGTTGCTACGAAAGAAATTTTCTTTTTGAAGAATATAAATATGGAAGGTATTTGTGATTTTTTAAAAAGTAAGTAAAATTACAATAATATGGAATTTGTAGTTCATTGTAAAATTCTTTTATTTAAGATGCTAATTTGACATAGAGAAGTTTGCGGTTTGTAAAAAAGGAAGGTCTACGCGCCGAGTTTAAAGAAAAGCTCTTTTCATGAAAAAAGCACAAGTATGTATTTATATTGTACTGAAATTTTGATTAATGAAAAAATAATCTGCAATTTTTGTCTTGTTGTTTAAAAATGTAAATAAGTAAATATATTTCATATGTTTATTATCAAAGTTGTTTTTGGGAATACTATTATTTATTAAAAGATTTTGTTTGTTGTACTTTATTCCGTTTTTTTTTAATAATTGAACAAAATACTGAAATTTATTATTGGACGACGATAAGCTGTTTGATTGTATGAAAGTAATTCTCATTCCCTCTGTAGTCTTGTTTGCTGATAGCTTTGGCTTTTCTAAAATTATTTAGGGGAACGTATCCTTATGATCTGGCATAAGCAACCAGTGAAATGCGCATAGGAACAGCTTATCCTCCAACAATAAATTTCAGTATTCTTATCATATATTAAAAAAAGGGAATTAAGCACAACAAACAAAATCTTTTAATATATATTTCATAAATTTTTTATTGCTTGGGTTAAGATTGGATGATGCCTTACTACATACAGAACACTTTGTTCTCGAATTGTTAACTGAATTTTGTCAATAAGCCAATGGCGTGTTATTAAAAATTAAAACAACTTGATTTCAGAATTAGACCAAATTATGACAAAATAACAAAACTGCAACCGCTCTGTCCACTCATTGTGTTGAAGGGGAACATGTACCCAATCTGACACACATTAAAATATTAGACAAGGAAAAGAGAACAAATAAACGATATACTCTGGAAAGTTTACGAATACAGGAAAACGATACTAATGCACTGAATACGAAAGAGGACAAAAATAACACGAACGCAATATATACAATTGCAATATTTTAGTTCAATAAGAAATTTTGTCACTGTGATATAGTTTGTTAGGAGTTTATACTTTAACGTTTATGTTTTAATATTTATAATTTTTACATTTGACTTGTTAAATTCAATTAAGATTATATGTGAGTTATATTATTCCTGTGAAATTATGTTGTAGTGGTATCAAGGCGAATTCATTACAGGTGATCCTAAAGGCCCTGCTGATAACTTTTTTTCTTTAGCTTTATAATTTTTGGATGTCAAAATTTTGTTTATTATCTTTGTTTCTGTTTTGATTTGTTTCGGTTTTTGACATGGTACAATGATTTTACAAAAACAAATTGCTTGTGGTTTTTGTACGCGTTGTACTTGTTGTACTACCGAGATTACTGGATTGAAATCGCCTTGAGTGTAATTGAACTGTTGTGTTTTTCTATTGTCTATTTACATATGGTTACCAGAGCAATAATAAAATTATCTCCCTGAAGGTGTTGGGAATCTCCAACGAAATGTCGGAAGAAAAAAATATGAATTAATCTTTTTATTTGCGTAGAAGATACGACCTTAAAAAGCCCGATTAGAGTTTTCTAAAAATATTGATACCACTCGTTATCAACTTGAACACAAGCGTAGTTGGTTCACTTTTGACAACGGATGTTGTAATTTTATTTTTTTATACCTTATTTTTCCTTTTGTGTAGTGTTATTCTTGATATATATTAGAATCTCCCGAGGAATACAATTGCAGATCCAAGATCTTGGGCGCTCTTAGACGTTATGAACTAAAATTTATTGGTGGAGATCCGCAAGGCACTCATTCAGCATAATCCGGTCAACTTCGGTGCAACATTTGCCCTTGAACTAGGATATTAACAATTATGAGAAATTATTAAAGAGCTGACTAGACAGGCCAATGTATTTTACGATTACATGCTTCAGTATTCGATTTCCCCTAGAGTGGCTTCAGTAGAAGTTATAAAACTCTTATAAATCACATATCCGAGCTTTCGACTGGTTAAACGTTCAGAAGCAAGTTGATAAGTAGTAGAGTTAAATTAGTGCCTTTCAAAAAGGGCAATAATTTAACCTACCCAAGTGAGCCAGTGTGCTATAACTGGCTACCTTTAAAAGATTTGCGGCAGTTCTATGGGAGCCGAAAATATCCCTTGTTCTTAAGCGAGTATATTTTTCTTCAAATTATAGTCAAGGGATATTTCTGTACCCTCTGCACACTTAGCTAATCAGCCATTCAGACATATTATTTTATAAGTTTATTATAACTTCATCTATTTTGCTTCTAATCGGTTAAAGAAAACTTCAGTAAAAGAGGCAAATTTGGTTGAGTCGAATCTTGTATACCAGTGCTGTGGAGTCGGAGTTGTAGAGTAGGAGTTGAGGTTTTTGTTCCGGAGTCGAAGTACCCACAAACACTCGTGACTCCGACTCCAAAATGTTTTTACTTTCATATGTAAATAACTGTATTAAATTTCAATGCGGCACGTGTTAGAATTAAAATGTTGGTTTAAGATTTTAACAGAATCACTTTCTTGCTATATTTCGCCATTTAAAAGGTACTGCATAAAAAAAAGAGTTGAAAGTCAAACAATGACCTGTTTTATATACATTTAGTATCGAGGTTAGATAAGGATTCGAGATAGGATTTGGAGTTGGAGTCGGAGTCGTACTTAAAAAAATTTAAGCGGTTGGAGTCCGAGTCGGAGTTACAACTATTTTTTGACGTCTACCCTTCGCCATAGTATTTTAAATATAGGTGTTTTTTATGGTATGGTATGGGCGCCATCGTTCTAAGATCCTTATTCTGGGAGTATATTTGCTTAGATGCTAGGTGAAATAATAGGTCGATTTGGCTGATTTTATATGGAGAACATTTTAGCTTAAGTTTATTTTTTAAGAACAATCTCGTCCCAAAACCATAAAATCGGGAGGACGCTTTCATGGGGGCCAGGTGAAATAATAGACTGATTTGGGCCATTTTCAATATTTAATACACTTTATATTTAAGAAATATCTGTACCAAAGTTGATCCTTGGAGCCAAAACGATTATTTTAGAAAGAAAAAAAAATAGTTAATTGTCTATAACTTGATCATTAATTAACCGATTTTGGTAATTTTATTACTAGTATTTAACTAACGTTATTAATACTTTCTTAGTTACAAATGGCTTATAAGCGATTCAGTGGATTCTTATTGAAAAACCAAAGTTCTTAGACTATGAGCAGGCTTCAAAAAGTAAACGTTTATGAGTAAAAATTGGAGATTTAAGAGTAAAAATTAGAGGCAGTCTTGGTTTTTTGCTCATATCTCAGCTATTTGAGAATTGATCTGGCCAATAGAAATCTATTCTGGATTAAGTGCAGGCCTGTCATATTTGCCGATTTATTAGCAAAGTGCCGATTTGCCGATTTTTTGATAAACACTTAAACCACGGTAACTTTGCTTGCTAACGTGTAATTAATTAATTTTGGGTAACTTTGGAGCATTTGTCATTACCTATACAGCCAAATGGAAAGTCTTTTTAAAACTATTAACTAATTTTATAAAAAACGATTTCAAATTTAAATTTACAAAACTATGTAAAAGTAAAATATTTCTTTTACACTGCAGCCATACGATCAAGTTGTTCTTGATAGTCTTTTACATAAACAGTTTGTAAAAATTTCCAAAAATTGAAAGCTGTGACGTAGGCTGCATACAATTTTGAAGTAATTTACTTTCAAGATGTCATCAAGACAACAACTAATAAAGACAAACGAATAATTTTCTCACCAAACTTTTAATCAGCTGGTTTTTTGAACGTAAATTGATACACTCACTTGAAAGAGAATTTTAAAGGCAAGTTCGCTTCAATTTTTAAAAGTATGAGTGTATTGGTAAAAAAGTTTGAGTGTATTAAAACTTGATAGACAAAACTTGATCGTGTAACCCTCAAGTTATGGAAATTCTGAAAGAGTTTCCCAGCTTTATTTCTGAAAAAGAAAGACAAATTTTAGACCCCGAATTTGGCGAGTTAACATTTTTAAACTTTCAAGAAGATTTAGAAGGAATAGAAGTAAATTTGCAAAGTTTTTGGCAAAACATTTCAGACTTAAAACGTGAGGATTCTACGGATGCATTTCCAGTGCTGTCCAAGTTTGTACAACAAATTGTGGTGCTTCCGCATTCTTGCGGAAATGTGGAAAGAATTTTTAGCCAAGTCAACCTTAATAAAACCAAATTTCGATGTTCCCTGGAAAATGAATACTTTCATGGAATTCTTTTTTCTAAAGATTACTTAAAATTTAATAATGCAAACTGTTTTGATGTTGATATTAAAATGGATTTAATCAAACTATTAAACTGAAATATGTATCTATAAAATATTTGTTAATATAAAATGTTGAAAAACATTTTTCAACTATAAAAATAATTTTTACCTAAAGCCCCGTACTCTGTTAAAAACTTGCGAAAAATGTTGAGCAACATTGATTATTTCACACGAAAAGTTTGACATGTATGAATATTATCTATCTCGCGATTTTTCAAAACTTTACGTTTTTATTGGTTGCAAGTATACAACATTGTTTTGCGAAGGTAAACAAAAATGATGTTTTTTTTAATTGTCATTAAAAAAAGTAAAACAACGTTTATTTAATAATTTCCCAAATCGAAAAAAAAAGAAAATGTAATGCAATTATTAATTTAAACACTTTTCTACATTTTTCTTTGTTAAACGCTTGTTATAAAAACCCCCTAACAAATAAAAATAAAAAATTACAAAAAATGATAAGCTGTTGCTTAAAATTCCGTGCGAAATAATATGAGCTGCACTTCTTTCGCACGGATAATAAAAATGTTGCTTGAAATATTTCGAATGTTTATCGTAATATAAATAGAGTACAACTCTATCAACATTTTTTCGTTTGTATTTCACAGAAATTATTTTTATATGGAGTTTGACAGAATTTCGCACGAAATACTGAACAGAATATGTTCATGTACGAAATTTCTTTAAATTAAGTACAATTTATTAATAAAAATAATCTTTTGTATTAATTTGGGTTATATGTAAGATAATGCTGAATTAATCTGTTTTTTTTTTGTGTTAATAAAAATATATTTTATTGTTCTTAAAAGGTATTATTTTTTAATAGCCGATTTTCTTTAATTGAAGTGCCGATAATGCCGATTTTTTTTTGAAAATATGCCAATTTTTTTTTATCAAAATTATCTGGCACCCCTGATTACGTGCGATATAAAGTTTCAGCAACCTAGCCCCCATGATATCTGGGGTATTTGGAAAACCTATTTCAATATTCACACGAACAGATTGAAAGACGGATAGAAGGAATGATGAACATCTTAAAATTAACTTCGCTACGCATAAGGACCCAGAAAGGAAATACTATTTATGGTGTCTAAGATCAATATTGTAGAAAATACAAACGGTTTGATAAATTATATACCTTTTACTTATGGTGAAGGTTAGTTAAGACACATTACATCACTTTTACCTAAACAATAGTTTGTTTATAATTTTTTTTTCTCTTAAATCGATTCACATGCTGCCAAAAATATTTGATGTTAAAATTTCTCTACAATGAAATATTATATAGAATCTGGGAATTGTTTCTTTTCATAAGCTACTTATAATATTCAACATTTTTTATTTTTCGAACTTATTTTATGATCTAAATTTCAGTTATGTATTTTATAAAGCTTTTTTGGAAAAGTTCTTTTCCTTAAATTTTTTTTAGGAATAAAATACATAACTGAAATTTAGCTCATAGAATAAATTCGATAAATAAAATATGTTGAAAAAAATATTATAATTAAAACTAATTATCAAATATTCTTGATTCTTATTTCGTAATTTAATTAAATTTCCTCAAATTGCACATTAGTTTCACATGTTCGTTCACATTACAAACTTAACGAACTCAAAAGCATTTGAACCAAACTAGCAAATTATCCAAAAGACCTTTACAAGGTCAAATCATAATAAAACTAATAATTTTAAACTTTTAAGATAGATCGTCTAAAGAAAATGTAATAAAATTTACTTTCAATACAACAATTATTATTATTACTTACATCCATATTTTCTTAATGTGCCACAAAATGTTAAATGCGATTAAAATAAAAAATAATAAAAGAGAAAAACTATGTGTAATTACAATTTTATTGCTTATCTTAACTGCTTTTAACAGCGTGTGTGTGTGTGTGTGTGTGTGTGTATGTTGAGTATGAGTAAGTGATTGTGTGTGTAAGCATTTTAGTTTGCTTTGCCACCATATGTGGCACATTATGCAGACACCTTTTGCTTTTAGCCCTTTTACAGCAAATACAAACACTTATACACTCAAATGATTACAAACTATTATAAAACATGTATGATTGTATGTGTTGGTGTGTGTGTGTGTTTTTAGTTTGGTGCAACAACTTTGTCTTTAGCTATTAGAAATAGTCATACTAAAGGCATGTTCATACTTAACAAATATTTGACGAAAATATTCAAAAAAATGGGACCACTAATTTTGCCTACTTCTAACTTTCGTTTTAATAATTTCGGCTTATCTAATAAACTTTATTACTGAAATAAATTAAAGAATAATGTAATTAATAAAATGTTAAATGCAGTTTGATCTAGCAAACGTTATACAAAATCAAACAAATTTTTAAAAAAATTAATGGTTACATGTGGGGCGTCAAATGTTTGCTAGATGTGGCCATAGCTTAAGTATGAGTAAGCATCATGAAAATGGGAGTGAGTGTTGGCTGGTTTTCGCAACCAACTACTTAAAACTGAACATTGTATTTATATAGAGCAGAATGCTAGAAGAATTAAAAAAAAAAACTGCAAACTTTTGAGAGTAAAATTTTTGCAATTAAGTTTTTATTTTCAGATAGAAGGATTTTTTTCTTCTTCTTTTCTATGCTTTTATAATTTCTGCGCTATTAGTAAGAAAAAGAACTATAACTGTAAAAATGGTTATGGACGGACAAATGCATAATTGAACACTACTAATTGCAGCGTAATTATTGCAGTAAAACAAAGTTGAGAACAGAGGGTTAGTGTGTGTAAAGTATAAGTGTGAATGTGTTGGTTGAGGGCGTTTGCTTTTAGAAGTCTATTTGTATTTGAGTGTCTATAATCACGTCGTTTTTAAAGAAAGTAGCTATTTTGTCTAGAACGATGTCTTCATATATGCAGGAATTATGTTATTTTAAAAGTAAATTTTAAATCAGTTTAACATTCAAATCTTTATTTATGATTCCACAGTATTTTAATTTTTAAAAGGCATGCAGCAATCTTTGTTTGTAATATTTTTTCGTTTTAAATGATTACCCAATCAATGTTAACTTTTGGCCCAGGAGCATCTAAGCTTCTTATTAATTTCAAGATGCAAAGTCTGTAATGTGGCACAAATTTATTCTGAAATCAAAACTCTTATACGTGAAGCTTAAATAATATAATAATTTAAGCAACTTGTTTTTTTAATTTTGTTTTTTTCTTTCTATCCTCTTACAACTACAATTTGTGTTGGAAAAAAACTAGCCAATTTTAGGGTAATGTAAGAAAGAAAAAATTCACTATTTATTGTTGTGTCTTTGTTGAAGCTTTGATATTGTTACATTTAAGACCTGAGTATTTTAAAATTCTTATTCACTTTATGGTCTTACTTGTATAATATTTTTAGCTTTTCTAAAGTATTTGGAAAAAGTTTCCTGACGAGCTGGCCTAAGCAACCAGCGAAATGCGCGTAGAAACTAGTTTTCCCACAACAATAAATTTCAGTGTTTTCATTTAAAAATTGGGATTATTAGCACATTATTAAGAAATTAATTAATTAATAAAATATTTCATTCCCGAAAATAATTTTTGATATAATAACAAGTCAGAGTATTATATTCGGCTGTGCCGAATATACCGACATTTTGAATATTTCAGAAGTGGACTCTATATGATATTGAACAAAGTTGTTTTGGCTTAGCTGGGCTTAAGAGTAGTGTCGTGCGGATGAGGGTCGACTTAGTAGACTGTAGGCAATACTAAACGCAGCTTACTAGAATCCTATAATAGGGTGTTTGTGGAACCAACTTTGCTGATTAATGCTTTATAAACTTTAAGCTTTCGCTTGTAAATATTATAAAGGAATCAGCGTGACGTTGAGACAAAGAGAAACAAAAGTATAAGCGCTTGTTGAAATTCAATATGATGTTTTATTTCAGCTCACCGTTGGAGTTTAACATAAGATTACAATAAGTTCAACAGTTTTAGATTAGGTTGGTTTGATTTGAACGCTAGCTTGTAAGTAAAAATTAAAAAAGGTTCTTGCTAACAGGAAACTTGCTTTTTGCAAAAAAAAAAATATGATTTCGAATTTTAGGCACTTAGGCCATTATTAATAACTCACAATTGTTTTTATGTAACGATTACCAAATAGTCATTACCCTAACGTATGTCTAAATAAGCAGTGATAATAATTCAAATCGACTTTAAAATACATATTTGGTTCAGATACGTTTGAGTTCAAATAAATGAAAAATATAAATAATAAAAAAGATTGTTTAAAATATTTTGATTTTAAACAGATATCTATATATTATTAATTAATCTTAACGGACGTCAGCATTAAAATTGGTTGCGGCTTAGACCTATTTTAAAATTTTGACGGACAATTACAAAATTTTATGCTTTCCGTTTTAGAAATTTAAACTATCTTGAGTAAAATATCATGATTCGTAACAGTTTTAGCCGAACTAAAATGATTTACTTAATTAACTCATTTATTAATGATGTGCTAATAATCCCAATTTTTGAATGAAAATACTGAAATTTATTGTTGTGGGAAAGCTAGTTTCTATGCGCATTTCGCTAGTTGCTTAGGCCAGCTCGTCAGGAAACTTTTTCCAAATACTTTAGAAAAGCTAAAAATATTATACAAGTAAGACCATAAAGTGAATAAGAATTTTAAAACACTCAGGTCTTAAATGTAACAATATCAAAGCTTCAACAAAGTCACAACAATAAACCGTCAATCTTTTCTTTCTTACATTCCCCTACAATTGGCTGGGTTTTTTCCAACACGAATTGTAGTTGTAAGAGGATTGAAAGAAAAAAACAAGTTGCTTAAATAAAGCAGCTTGCCATTTCAGTTTTTTAGTTGCCGGGCACATGCAAATTTATTACCAAAAATTATTTTCGGGAATGAAATATTTTATAAATTAATTCATTTATTAATGATGTGCTAATAATCCCAATTTTTGAATGAAAATACTGAAATTTATTGTTGTGGGAAAGCTAGTTCCTATGCGCATTTCGCTGGTTGCTTAAACCAGCTCGTCAGGAAACTTTTTCCAAATACTTTAGAAAAGCTAAAAATTATTTACAGCAGGGGAATTTATATTGGACCCATGGTAAATTATCCCAAAATTTTGTAGAGTGATTTCTGGCATTAAAAAACCTAATTAATGATCAATTTTAATACAGCAGTGAAATTAGTTTTATATTTAATAGTGAATTTCAGAAGGCTGCCTAATATGGGATCTAAGGTAAATTATGGGTTGTTTATCACAAAATTGCATGATATTTTTTATGGCCATATGAATCAAAGATGAAACAAATTTTACTGCAATATCTATATCTAGTACGGTTTAAGGCGTATTTACTTAATTTCCTAGAGTGGGATTTATATTGGGCATATGGCAAATTCTGAAACGATCATTACGAATTTTATTTGTATATCACAGAAAAAAGTGTTTATCAATTTAAAAAATGGTGTAAAATGTATTTAAATTTAATTAATGTGATAATTGAATCAATTATTTTTTTAGTAGAAAGAAAATTAAAAAATTAATTTTGATTTAATAAACATTTTTTTAGTTGTTTTGAAATAAATTTTCAATTAAAATTTTAATTAAATAACAAAAAATCTTAATTGACTTTTTTGGTTTAAAATAAAATAATTTACACATGTAGAATTGTTGTTGGGAATTGTCAATATTTATTTAAATAAATTAACACATTGTTTGAAATGGCAAAGTTTTTTGATCACTTTATTAATTAAAATTAAAAATATGATTTATTGAAAATATTTTTTAAAAATTTCAAAATTTTTAGTAATCAATATAATCATTTTGGTAATAGGTGCAAAATCAACAACTTGTTTGCTTGATATTATGAATTTAGAACAAATTTGGTGATTGGAGAAATTAATTAATTTCTTCTGTGATGATTTCTAGTGCTATAAAATTGTGATATATTAAATTGTACTATGATATAATTATTTATTACGGTTATATGCGTACTTAGCTGTTTTACGAGAGTTGGCTTTATATATAGAGCATATGGTAAATTATGGACCGACCTTTACGAAATTTGGCAGTGTGATTTCTAGTCCTATAAAACTGTTACATACCAAAATATGATGGCTTCATTTATAACGGTTTTATGCATACTTAACTGTTTTCCAGGAGCTGGGTTTATATGGATAAATTATGGACCGATCTTCATGAAATTTCCAGTCATTTAAAAATAATTTGTGCAAAATTTTATACCATTCCGTGCATTATTCCACCATTTATGTTGGAATTAATTTTTTTAGGGTAGTGGTTCCACATTTTGATTCATAGCTCTGATCCTACTAAACCAATTTTGGATTTCAATCCCAAATGCTTAGGATAACTACAAGCAATTTGGCACCAAGTTTGTTCTTTTCTTTTGAGCCTTTCGAAAGTGAGCGTGTTTTCAACAGACGGCTAGACGGACAGACATACGAACATGGCTAAATCGACTTAGAATTACTCAATAGGCCAGAATATATATACTTTATGGGGTCTTAGATGTATAATAAAAAAGTATCGCACGGAATGACAAACTTAGTATACCATCATCCACCACTAGTGGTGGTGGAGGGTATAAGAACTAACGTTTTACCTTCAACACTTATAACTTCAAAAAATCGGTTTTACTTTTTATGCTATAAATAACAATTTTGCACTGTAAATTACCAATAGGCTTTTTCTTACTCTCGATTTTGATCTTATACTTTTGCTCTTATAGCCAATACTTCCGCTTTAGAGTGAAGACTACCGTCTTATAAGAAACATTAGGGCTCAAGACTACTGTCCTAATTCGAATCTTATACCACATATATATATTTTTTACCTTCGACCACCATTCTACACTCAGGGTTCTTGTTATGTTATCTTAATTAACATATTCTACGGCCACCTAAGACCATCTTATGACAAATAGCCCAGTGATTTGCTCAAGACTTCTGTCTTTTACTCTTAAGTTTTCTGTTTCGTACTTTACTCGAGAGTACAATCTTGTACATTATATGATTTTGTTATAATCAGGAGTACTGTTTTAAACTCAAGCCAACTATCTTTTACAGGGTGTATAGTCGGGCAAGCTCGACCATATGATACCCACACCACAGTATCCCAAACAGGGTCTCATGGACACCCATGGACCCGCCAGAACAAAATTTTTTTGCTGAATTTTATTTATATATCTTCCTGCTTCTGAGATTTGTTCGTCTTCGAGTGGTTTTATGAATGTGGTTTATATGGGACCTATGGCTAATTTTGAACCTACCAGCACAAGTTTATGGTATAGCATAGTAGCTATCGTTAAACTTTTTGTCGCCAACATTTATAAGGAAGTTACGGCATTAAAAGCTTTTTTCGGGAGTATTATATCTGTAGGAGCTATGGTCAAATACGGACCGATTCGAATTAAATTGAAATTTGGTTGGATGACTAAGATTGCTATAAAATAATCTTAATAAAATCAGAATAAGATGCTTTTTAGGTACAATGACCCTATTCTAGAAAGAACCTTGTATTAGGGGTATGTGCAAGTATGGACCGATTCTTACCATATTTAAAAGGCTTATTTCTTATGACAATTAAAACCTATGTACCAAATTTCATCCAAATGACCTCCAAAATTGCGATCTGTAATTCGCGAACAATGACTACATGGTTTACAGCCAGCCAGATGGAAGGACGAACGTACATCGTTAGAAAGACTCAGAATGTGACCAGTATACTAAAAAGTGGATGTATGAACAATATTTTAAAGTGTTCAAACATCATCACAAACGCATAATACCAACTTTACTATTGTGATGCATAAAAAGGAATACGTGTTTAAGATTGATTGGTCTTATTTGGACCACGCCTTATTGAAAAAACCTGCCAATTTATATTTAAGACTACCATCATATTCTCAAGCTTATCGTCTTATACTTCGGAATATATTCTGATAAATTTACGCCATCGAATTATTTCTACAATCGAATTATTACTACAAGACTTGATTAGACTTAGTCTTAATACATTTATACTAAAGACTGAAGAGTGATACTTAAGACTGAAGTATAATACTTAAGACTTAATTCTTACACTTTAAACTATAGTCTAGTACTTAAGACAAAATTATTATACTTAAGACGCAGGTCTTATACTTTAGATTTATATGTTATACTTAAGTCTAATACTTCAGAGCAAATTCTTATACTTAAGACTTAAGTCTTATATTTAATACTAAAGTCTTATACTTAGCACTAAATTCTTATGCTTAAGAATAAAGTCTTGTTCTTAAGACTAATGGCTTATACTTAAGTCTTAAGTTTTATACTAATAGTGTTTGCTTTTCTACAAAAAGTACCACCTTGTTAAAAGGTACATGTATAAAATATCTTGCCGACCCTGTAATAATGAAATTTTTTATTTGACGAGAACAAAACACAAAATTGTACCGCCCAGTTTTTAACAGCAGACAAATATAAAAATAATATGTATGTTCATAAATTAAAAAGTGAGTTCTTCAAAATATAAAAAAAATAAACATTAACCAAAATTTGTTAATATAATGATATTAAATAAATAAATAAATGAACAAAATGATTGACGAAATTCCAATTTCTTTAGTTTGTTTTTGACAAGAAAATACCTTTGCCAGATTGCTGATTTATTAACACCAAGTTTTTTAGATTTCTTTATTTGACGCTTTTTTTAAAAACAATTTTATAACACTGAATCCACTTAAATTTTATGTCACTGACAACCTCTCATTAACAATGTAATGCTTTCCTATGTTTTTACTATTAAATAATAGAAAATATAACGATTAAAATTTTAAATTTTTACTGTCCTGGTTAGAGGCGATTTTATTTATAAAGAGAAGCCATCTTTTTACAGGGCATTAGCAACACTGTCGATTTATGCGGGGCGTAAGGTGCAGGGCCTTATGCCATTAGTAAGGGTGCACCCTTTTAGAGAGCGAAGCATTTTTAAGAAACGAACACTAAATTGCATTTTTTTAAATAAAATGTCACATTTTTTGTAGAAAAGAAAACACCATAAGTCTTACACTGAAGACTTAAGTCGTATACTTAATACTTTATGTTTAAGACAAAAGTATTATACCAAGGACTAAAGTCGTTTTATTATTACTACTAATTATAACCTTATAATCAATACTTTATTATTCGAGAAACTGAAATGTAATTAAGCCTATACTTAAGTACAAAGTCTTATACTTAAGATTTAAATTTTATTAAAGCCTGAGACTATATCGCCCGAATATATCGACAGTGTTGCTAGTGCCCTGTAAAATAGGAGACTTCGGTTTATTTATGGGGGGTTTTTTTTAAACGGCGACGATTACCTCAAAGAGCAATAAAGCTACGCGAAAATTGCAAAAATTTGGAAAAGTTTGCAAAGAGAGCGGAAAATTGCAAACATTTTCTAACAGTGGTATGATAGCCAAGTCTAATATTATTTAAAAGTCATTTAAGATCTAAAGAATGAGCCAAATTGCATGCAAAAATCTCTTTTATCGCGAACATGAATAAAATTCGAGAAAAATTGCAAAATTGGAAACAAACCGTAATATTTATTTGAAATATCTAAATTGGTTAAAATAACAAAATGTTTGGAAATAACATAAAAATCGTTCAAATAAATTAGCTATAATGATAAAGAACATTTTTTTTCAGGTGTTTAAAACAGGGCACTCCGTTATAGGATGTATAACTACGAGCGGTAAATTTCCAACGATACAGAGATAATCGTGTTTTTTGAGTTATGACACTATTGAAGTAAATAAACGATACATACCCAACGATATTCTATGAAAAAAGACTTAAATTTTATTTATTTTTAAACATTTTTATAACTCAAGAAAATCTCAAAGAAAACTTTTATTTTGTAGTTCAGTTATTCCCTAGGGGAAAGGGAACTAACACTAAACTTGTCACGTGACAAGTCACATTAACATGGCGATGTCCTACGAGGGGTTAATTGGCACCTTTTTGAGACTTTGTAACAGGTCACTGAAATAAAGGACACATCCAATTTCGGTTAAAATAATGCTTGTCGCAGATATTGTCACAAATGAACCATGTCAATATGATAGATCCCCTTCATATAAAGTAATAGAACTAGAGAGAATCAGCCACTACCCGAACAAAATCCAGTCACATGAATAGTCTTGTGCCAATTACCTTTCCTCTGGACCAACTACACTCTAAACACATTATCACCAGTTAAGTGATAGATCTTGTTTTTACCTATCACAATTCATTCTTTTTAATTATAAAATTTTGTTCACTGGTCACAGGATAAGTGCAAATTTCCCACAGGGTTGTTTAAGACATTTAAATTATGAAATAGTCTACATTAAAAATTCAAATTTAATTTACTTTCTACATTTACAAAAACTATTTTTTATAAATTGATAAAACCTAAAAATTATAAATAAATTTTCTTTTGGTATGGAGTAACCCATAATTTTATATAAAACTTATTAATAATTTACATTTGTAAAAAAGAATAATATACTTTTTTGTCAAACTATTTAAAACTTAAAAATGCCTGATTGAAAACCTTTAGTTTTTAGTTGAAACCCTATTTTTAAATATCTTATGGAATGCCCTATTTTATTAATTTATTCAGACTTGACTAACTGCCTGGGTTTCAAACTAAAATAGAAATTTTCGGTTAGAAATTTATATTTGGGTTGTTCGCGAAGTAGTTATATTCACACCAACAAAATATATTTAAAAAAAAAAAAAATTTTAATATATGTATTTTGTTGTTGTGTATTATATAAATAACCATATAAACTGATAACCAGCATTCCGTGAACAACCCAACTGAAAACAAAAACAAATTTGAGTTTTTTTTATTGTTGTTTCAATATAAATTTGTAAACAAAAATTTTTATTTTAGTTTGAAAAACAGGCAGTTAATATTTTCACATATTGCCAATTTTATTAAAATACTTTATCGTCTGCCCCTTCCACTTTTCATTCATTTATACCCTTCACTGAGTAAGTAAATCGGTTTCTCAAGCCGTTTGTAATTTCTACAAAATTATTCTTAGAACATTTTTCATAACTTGCAGTTTTTTCTCAACAAATAACAAATAACTTATAATAGGGTTGGCAAGACCTTTTCAAGAATTAATATTTTTTGTGTAGAAAAGAAAACACCATTAGAATAAGAAGTTTATACCGCATTGCTTAGAAAAAAGCAGTAAAATTCACTTACTGCCCTTTTTTTATTTTGGTGCCCAAAAATTCCTTTAATAATCTTTTACTTATTAATTAAAAAACAAGTTGAAGTGCTATATTCGGCTGTGCCGAATCTTTGATACCCTCCACCGACAGGATTGGGCTCTATATGATAAATACATTTATGTGACCTTCTCAGAGAAAAGGGATCTAGTGTGTAAAAATGAAGTTTTGAGAAAAACGCATTCAAAGTTTCATAACGCATTATCACTGTGAACACACAAATTTGGTTTTGTACGATTTTATAAGGTAAATAAATTTTTAACAGAAATTTAACTGATTTCATCAGGGTGTAGAATACCCTTTTAGGTACCAGAATCCACTCTTAAGTCCAAACCCGTTTTTTGACACTCTGGGTCCCTTTTCTCGGAGAAGATCACATATATTATTAACTAATCTTCACAAACACGAGCGTCAGCATTAAAATTGGATGCGATTTAGACCTGAATTAAATTACTGACCAACAATAAGAAAGTATTATGCGTTTCTTGTTAAAACTTTGAACTGGCTTGAGTAAAATATCGTGATTCGTAACAGTTTTAGCCAAACTAAAAGGATTTTTAGGAGGGTAATTTTTATTGGATCTATGAATCTAAGTTGGAAGAAATTTTACCGCAATATCTATATCTGTTATGGTTTTAGGCGAATTAAATTATTTTCCCAAAGTGGGATTTATTTATTTTACGCGCAATAAACGATTTTCCAGGAGTAGTGTTTATATGGGGCATAGGGTAAATTATGAGAACCGATCTTCAAAAAAGTTTACAGTGTGATTTGATGTCCTATAAAACTGTGAAGTACCAAATTTTAGTATGATAGCATTATTTATTACGGTTTTAGGAGTACTAAATAAACTGTATTACGGGAGTAGGGCTTATATGGGACCTAGTGTAAATTATGGACCGGTCTTCAAAAAATTTTACAGTGTGTTTTATGGTCCTATAAAACTGTGACGTACCAAATTTTATGATATCGTTATTTTTACGTCTTTAGGCGTACTAAACTGTTAGCCGCGAGCAGGGCTTATATGGGGCATATGGTCAATTATGGACCGATCTTCACGAAACTTGTTGTCGTATAAAGCGAATTCATGCAAAATTTTATATTATTCCGTGCATTATTCCACCACTTATGTTAGTTTTTGTATCAAAATTATAAATTTTTTTAGGGTGGTGGTTCCTATAAATCAAAATCATAGTTCTGATCTTACTGAACCGATTTTGCTGGACTTCAATCCCAAACTGCTTAGGATAACTAGAAGCAATTTGAGACCAAGCCTTTTTATCAATTATTAAAAAAGGGAATTAAGCACAACAAACAAAATCTTAACAAAATAAATAATAGTATTCCCAAAAACAACTTTGATAACAAGCCTTTTTTCTATGGATGCTTTCGAAAGTGAGCGTGTTTTCAACTGACGGACAGACAGACGGACATGGCTAAATCGACTAAGAATTACTCAAGGAGCCAGCATATAAACACTTTGTAGGGTATTCGATTTATAATATAAGAGATTCACACGAAATGACAAACTTAGTATACCCTCATTCGCCACTAGTGGTGGTGGAGGGTATAATTAATCAATTAAAATTATATATCTAAGTAAGAGCAACCTTTAAAGTGTGTCAAATATTAACAAATACATGACAAAATACAAAACTTCAATTTAAGTTTTGTCTGATTTTTATTTTTACACTTTATTGCCTTTTTACTAAGCACGGCAGTATAGTCTTACACCCGTATTCATAAACGGTTATTTGATTTAACAAACGTTTATTCAGTAAAATTTTCTTAGAAAATTTGTTTTGGCAAACCTTAATTAAATTAAAAATATTTTTATGAAAACGGCAGTTATACAATAGTTTATACTATTACATTACGAGTACTATTTGGTTGTGGCTATAACAATTAACTACAAAATTAAATCTTTATTACTTTCATTTCCTTAATATAAACACAACAATATAAACTATTAAATAAAATCATATAATATATTCTGCTTCTAATTCTTTATAATGAAATTATAAACAATATCCTATTTCATGCAGAACATAAACAACAATCTGTTAAATACTTTTATACCATTTTAAAATTTAATTATATTCCTTTTTTCCCCAGGACAATGCAGTATTTTAAATCTATGTAGCTGCCAAAATGTCAATCTAAAAGTCTTCTATTTATTGCAAACATTTAAATGAAAAAATACTTGAATTAATAAAATTTGTTATGCAGCAGAAGGACTTTTGGCACCGAAGCCCCACCTTTTAAACGAAGTATTAAATTGAACACAAATATTTGATTATTTTTAATCTGAACAAATATTTGCTTATTCGGAAACTTTCTTACAAACCGCATGCATGTATTCACTAAATTTTAATTAAATATTAAGCTTATTGTTCTCTACCATAAATTAATGTACTTGTAAATTTTGCTAAATACATTTATATAAAATATATGTATATATTTATTGAAATAATGTGTAGTAAATCGGTTTATTGGTAAGTTTGAGTGAGAGTGTCTTTAATTTATTTTGTTGAAGAAGTTTTCTCAAAGTGAATGTATTGATGTGTGTGTGTGTATGGGTGTGTATTTGTATTTGGATGTACAAAAGCTACATATTGAAAATTTTAACATTCTGGCATCCATTTTACTAAAGAAAACATATTGTAATAGAAATTTGAAAGTTAATGTTTTGTAAATGCAAATTAATGTATGTTTATTGTTAGTTTATTTATATGGGGTGCTCCATATGAAATTTGAAAAGAAAAACATTGATAAGAAAATAGAAAATTGTTTGTCAAATATCTCAAGTTATAAGAATTTTGCAATGTAGTTTTGAAAGCTTATGCTTTGTAAATGTAATTTTATATATGTTGTTAGTTCATTGATGTGGGGTATTCCATAAGTGAAATAAACAGAAAAAAATTCGTAAAGTTCAGTATGCACAACCATTTAATTTTTTTTATAGGAACTTTTTAAAGTTGCTTTGTGGATATATATTCATTAATTAATATTTTTCATTTATTTACATGGGGTGTTTCATAGGAAAATTAAAAAAAAAAAAAAATTTAAGTAAGAGTGCTAAATTCGGCTTACCATTCTTATATACACCATGGTGCGATAAGAGTAAAAAATTATATAGTTACCGCTCTTTAAATATAAATAAATCTGTTTTATGCTACGCCCACTTCTAAGTTCCGCCCAAATTTTGTCAGTTGCTGTGTATTGATAATCAAGTTGCTTTCACCTAGCTAGGAAGCTTTCGTTCTCCAAACATATAGAAATCTATAATTTCTTTCTACGGAAGATACCACACCCTCTTCTCTTATCCCAAACATTTCTTTAAAGAGGTTGTGTGTTGATAACGGAGCTATGTATACCAAATTTTTGAAAAGCTTTCTCTTACCGATAATATTTGATAACATTTGCTTTGTGCCACACCCACTTCACCACGTACCCCAACATTTCGTGGAATGTTGTCTATTTATAACCAAGATGCTTGTAACTGATTTGGAAACATTGGCTCTTGTCGTTCTTTAGATATACAAAAATCTATAATGTCTTTGAATGGAAAGTGCCACGACCACATTTCTTTGGATCTCTTTGGGTGTTCGGAAAATCCATTTCAACGGACGTACGGATGGACAGACGGGTATCGTTCAATTAACATTACTACTCATAAGGACTCAGAATATATATTATACTTTCTAGGGTCTACGATCAATATTGTAGAAATTTACAAACGGATTGATTTACCTTCGGTGAAGGATATTAATGAATGAAAAGTGAAAATTTCAGTCGATAAAGTATTTAAAACAAAGAAATATTAAGTCAAGTCTAAATAAATTTATATTTCAGGCTTAATAAAATATGGCATTCCATAGGATATTTAAAAATTGGGTTTCAACTAAAAACTAAAGATTTTCTATCAGACGTTTTTAAGTTTTAAATAGTTTGACAAAGAAGAAAATGATTCTTTTTTAGAAATGTAAATTATATATAAGTTTAATTTTAAGTATATGGGTTATCCCATACCAAAAGAAAATTAATTTACAATGTTTACTTTTTATCAATTAAAACAAAAAGTTTTTATAAATGCAGAAAGTAAATTAAATTGTTGAATTTTTAATGTAGATTATTTCATAATTAATATGCCTTAAACAATAGCTGGACTACAAATTAAAAGTTTTATTTTAAGATTTTCTTGAGTTATAAAAATGTTTCAAAATAAATTAAATTTAATCCCCATATTTTCTATGAAAATTTGTTTAATAAGCCTTTTAATAATAAAATATATTTTTCATAAATATGAATATGGGGGTAAGTCTGTTTTCATAGAATATCGTTGGGTTAATTACTTATCGTTTATTTACTACAATAGTGTCATTACCCAAAAAAACACGATTCATTCTGTATCGTTGGAAATTTATCGCTCGTAATTATATTTCCTATAAAACGCTTTTTTATTATAACAGTTATTATATTATAAAAGTTTTTTATTGGTTACCATAAGGTTAGTATTATAGGGTTGCTCAGAATAAAGGATATTTTTTGTGCTACAACGAAAATTATGAAATTGTATAATTTTTTAAATATTAAGTCAATCAACAACTTTATGTGGGTCCACCGGAAAATAGCAATTTTTTTTACGATGCTTTTGAAGAAAATAACGATTTATTGTGTATTCCATGTAATATCTTTAAAAAAAACTTCAATTAAAGAATGGAAGATTTCTTTGAAAACACCATATACAGAAAAGTCTCGCTAATTTTTTCCAATTCAAGCTTTAATTAAAAATAAAATCAGCTTTAATTAAAAATTTAATCAAGTGAATTTAACGTTTAATCAAGTGAATTAAAAGTTTAATTGACACTATTGATATGTTTCTGTTGCAAATTTAATTAATTTTTGAATTAATATCACAAATTTTTTTTTTTTAATCAATTTTTATATTTTTCTGTGTAGTGTTTACAAATATCTTAATGCAATTTGGAAAGTAAAATATTTAATTCATTTTATAGTTTCATTTAAATGGGTCATTCCATCGCATTTTTATTTAATCTAAAATATAGCAATAACTTTTATGTTTTTAAAATTTTTAAAACAATAATAAGAGTTTATTTTTAACGCAAAATTTCAATACACCAAATGTTACAGTAAGCCAAGTTTTTATATTTGTCTTTATTATATTTAATATGTACTTATTAAGAACTATTTGTTTTCCCATATGTATCTTTGACTAATTTACGTCATTAGCTATAGGTGTATGCCCCAAGAAATTTTAAAATGTGTTTATTTATTTCAACCCCAATACAACATCTTAATAAACCTGCTTCATTAAGAAATTGTATTTTCAGCATTTTGATCTCACACACTCTCACAATACAAATAAAGTTTTCTTACCTTCTTCAACACATTTTGTGTTTGATTTTCCTTTTTCTAGCCAGTCAACCATAAAGTTTATCTTAATTATGAGATTTTGCCGCAATATTTACATTAGAGTTTAGCAGACACTAATTTTGCATTTTTACCATCTTCACTATTTGTTTGTACTAGTGAAGCTTTAACTGCATCTGCATTAAATACTGTACCGTAAAACAGAAACTGCATATATGAGTGTCTGTATGTATCAGTTAGATTCTCTTATTAAAAAAAAAACAGTTTAAAGACAAACATTATAACTATGACTTCGGTAATTCATATACGAAATGTGAAACATAAACTAATTTTATTTGCAATCAGCAGGGAGATCCGATATATGCCCTAAAAAATATAAAAAGTTGAAAATATGCCCTAAAAATTGTGAATAAATATGCACCAAAAAACAAAACATGAGAAACAAAAAAATTTTAAGACAAAATATTCAACAGTTTTATAATATTTGCATTAAAAAAAAAGCCAAAAATTATAATCGGTACAACTTATAAATTATATAATTATATTATATAAATACATATAAAAGTATTTACAATGGAATTTTCGAAATTTACCCACCAGAACAAAATTATAAAATATAGTTAAGATTCACATAAGAGTTATTTGTACCGAATATTATCTATTTGTCTTATTATTTGTCTTTTTAAAATTTATTTCCTTTTTGTCATTATACCCACACCACAATAGTGAAGAGGATATTATGCATTTGTGCTCATGTTTGTACCACCTTAAAAAAGGGGACTTAACATCCACCCCCAAAAAGCGGTCGCGATACCGTTTACGAAAAGGTATAACTGCAGGCTTAAAAAGCTTTTAGAGACTGCGAAGGAAATAGAGAATTCCAATGAAGTCAAGTACCTGGAAATTGCTCTGGACAAACGGTTTGGTTGGAGCTAGCACCTGGAGCAGACCCTTTAGAAAGCAGATAGGGGCTTCTGGGAATGCAAAGGCTTCTGTGGGGAAAACTTGGGGCATTAATCCCAGCATAATTAAATGGTTGTTCTATATGATGGTCAGACCGATAATCACCTATGGATCCTTGGCATGGTGGTAAAAGATCCAACAGGTGTCTGCAATCAGGAAGTGCTATAAGATACAAATGATATTTTGTGTAGCCCTGATGATGGGGATGCTACGTATTCTACAGTAGCATTTGAAGTCATAGTGGGTAAACTACCATTACACATCCATATAAGAATGGCTGCATTATCGAGTCTAATTAGGATCCAGCTAACATCAGGACTTGCAGATGGTGTCCATGGATACACTGGCTTATTGAGATTAGCTCCAGATCTTTGATTCTGCTCAAGAGCGTACATAAAAATCACGAACTCGGCTTCATCAAAAGGTTCAAGACAATCCTTCCTAGTAGGAGAGCCTGAGACAATGGAAATCGCTGCCAGGAGAACAACGGCCAACACTGGTATACTGACGGTTCCAAATAAGAGCATGGAGAAGGTGCTGATGATTTTGGACCTTACACGCGTATCTCAATAGCCATGGATAAATCGCCTAGCGTTTTCCAATCCGAGATTCACGCCATTGATGTGTGTTGCACTTAAATTCTCCACAAAGAAATGGTTGGCAAAAGTATTGATATATTCACTGATTGTCAAGCGGCCATTAAAGCCCTTTCTTCCTGGAAACTATCCTTGCGGCTTGTGGCGTAATGTAGAGAAAGGCTGCAAGAGCTAGGTGCGAGAAATATAGTGACACTCTGTTGGATGCCGGCACACTCAGGTGTCCTGGTAAATGATTGGGCTGATGAACTTTTCTATGTTGCGCAATCTGTGGATGACTCAATATTACACTCGCTTTGAAATCCGTATGTTATTGGCAAAGACATATCTAATGCCAACCCTAATGTGTGGTTGTGAACTATTCGCAAGCCGTGATTCGCAAAGTAAGAAAATACTCAATGTAACTTTCAATTATATCGGCAGATACGTTTTTAGTCCTACACGATACTCAAGAATTTCCCGTTTTGCAAAGCATTTATACAACATATATTTTGATAACCTGTTAAAATGCCGCTCTCTTATATTCTTTCATAAAACTATTTATACAAAACGACCAAGCTTTTTATATAATCGACTTATCTGCTCTAGATCAAATAGAGGAAAAAGGATAAACCGTTATCGATATCATAGTCAGATATCTGAGAGGCATTTTTTTAAAAGCTCAATCTAGCTTTGTAACCGATTACCCCACAATATTCAAACAACAAGCAATGCTTAGCACTTTAAGCGCAAAGTATTTAATCATTTTTATAAACTTTTTTTATAAAAATGATTATTTTGCCTTATTGTATATTAATCTATTATATTAGTCAAACTTTTTATATGTAACATTTGTAATTAACATTATATGTACAGTGCTATAAAAAAAATCGTTCTTATTCCACTGTGTACCAAATAAATAAATCAAATAAAAACTAGCCAGGGCTGGTTCGAACGCCCAAATGGTGGGCCCGAGCCCTTTTTTGAAACCCCTGGTCGAAGACTGGGCTCTCAGAGAACATGCGAAATACTAGCTATCGCTTCCGGGAATGTGTCAGGCAAAGGAGCTGATATTTCCCGGAATTACAATAGGAACGAAAGGTCTCAATAGACAGGAACTACGATTGTTGGCGGACTATCTAACAGGTCATCACACGGTCAAGTACCACCTTTTTTGGATGGGTCTGGCAGAAGACCAGCAATGCAGACGAATCAACTGGGCATCTGCTGTATGGCTGTCCAGCGCTGGCATGGGCCAGGCGTAAACATTTAGGGCACGGCATGATTTGTACGGCAGTAGTCGGTGCAACACCGGCAAAATACCTTATTAAATCCCTTTGGGAAGCAGAGATCTTTTGGCCAACTAAAGGCAAGTGGGTACAATAGACTTAATGGTCGCAGTGCCATCTCTAATGAGGGAAAAACTCCCTGCTCTCTCTGAAAAAAAACACCTTAAAATATTGGTCCTTGATCCACCTTAAAGTATACCGATTTTGGAGATAATTTGATAAAATTAGGTACATAAGTTCTAATTGGCACAGGAATCAAGCCTAGTGAAAATGGGGCTAATCGGTCCGTAATTTTACATAGCCCCGATACGAGCTTCTTTCCGAAATAGGGTCTTTGAGCCCATAAACCATCTGGTTATGTTGGTGCTTAGGATAAGATTGGTCCAAACTTATTTTCAAAATCATCTTACCAAATTTTGTTGGAATCGGCCCATATTTGACCATACCTCCCATACGAATTCTACTCCCGAAAATAGTTTTTAATGCCATAACTTCCTTACTAATATTGGTATTAACATAAATGTTGGGCTGGTGAGTCCAAAATACAAAACAAACCATAGGTCCCATATAAGCCCCCTTTCTAAAATATCTTAAAGGCAAACAAATCTCATAAAGATGAAGATATCAAAATAGTATTCGGCACAAAGAACTTTAACATAATTATTAACCTTATAACATAATTTTGTTGTGGCGTGTCCTTGATTGCCCATGGGCCCCAAATAGGGAACACTTGCAAAACTATGTTCTTATATACTGTGCTGTAGGGTATCATATGGTCGGCCTTGACCGAATATTTTTCCTTACTTGTATTTATTTAAATTATGGTGGCGGCCATAGAAGATTAACTAGAATCTAAACTCTCTCAAAACAAAATAAAAAAATTCCCTCCCAAAATTCCATACCAATAATAATATTGGTTAGAGTCTTTACTAAGTACTAGGGTATTCATGCATCAAAATTTTGATTATTTTGTAGTATTATAACATATTCTTTTGTGTTTTTAATTATTTGTTTCGTCTCATATACAAAAGGTATGTGTTGAAAAAATATTTTTTCATATTAACAAAGAAGGTGCTCAGTCTTTTTTAATTTTAAATAAGTATTTGCTGTCAACTGCTTTTTGTTTCACCAACTTTTATATGTATGCGTTTATTATTTTATTTCTTCTTATAATTTCTCATATCAATCTTTAAACAGAATTAACAGAAACAATTAGAAGTGTTGAACATTTAAAAAAATTAAAGCAGCACTCTATTGGCATAATGAAAGATTTTATATTTTCAGAGAAATCCAGGAAAAGTACTGTGAACTCCAACATCTACGATAAATTAAAGAATCTTTTCTAAGTCAAGTTTTATCAAAACTAAAGAAAAGAATCGCTAAAATCCTAAACATTTAAATCAAATTATTTTTCTAAAAAATTATTTTTTAAGATCTCCTTTAACTATTGAAATAACTAATTAACCCCAGGATTACCGTCTTGGTCTGGCCAGACCAAGTTTGTGTTTTGCTTGCAATATTTTTCGCATATAACAAAAAATCAAAAAAAAAAAAAAAAAAAAAAAAAAAACAGGGACGTGAATTCTATAAATGATATGTTCTGAATCGAATGAAACTAATTTGGATTCGATTGGAGGAAATAATTGGGGTTAAATTCCATTTTTATGTAAAAGTCTACGAAATTACCCTCTTGGTCAGACCAAATTTTTTTTTTCCTTGAAAGATATTTCAAATAGGACATAATATTAAAAAAACAGATACGTGAATTCTAGAAATGATATGTTCTAAATCTAATGAATCAAGTTTGAATCAAATCAGAAAACTACGGCCCATTATGCGCTTAGTTCAATCTAACTACAAAAACCTAACGCAAAACTCGTTTTAGCTGTGGTAGATGCGAAATAGCAATGTGCATAGACTACATTTTCGATGACTTGCATATGGAATAAAATAATGAAATAATAAAATTATATAATAAATTTGTATAATCTAAAGTAATTAGCATACGTTCAATACAAAATAAATTTATTTACTTTTTATTTAATTGGGGTTTTTAGCTGTACAAATTGTGGTCTGGCCAGACCAAGAGGAGAACTTAGTGGTAAAAAGTTACCGAGAATCATAGGGTTAAATGATATTGCAGTTAATTAATACATAACATGTTTTAATTAAAAAATATGTATTACATACTTATAAAATATTTTTTTGTTTGCTCGTCTTAGTTCAAGAATTGTTATGTTTGTTATGTTATTGTTAATAAATAATTTATTCATTTTTATTTATTGAAATTACTTAATCTATAAAAATACTTTATTTATTGGTTAACCGATTAAAAAGAAAATTAACCGATTATTAACCGATTAAACGAAAACCTCGGTTAATTAATCGAGCGATTAACCGATTAAAGCAAAATCCCGATTAAATGAATACCCTACTAAGTACGATATCAAAATAATTTTTTTTAGTATGCTCTCGAATTCTATTACTGCTAACTTATTATTACACACCACTTGCACATAAAAATATTAAATGCAAACATATTCAACAGGTCTTTTCATATTTCTATTGTAAAATGGATTGATTTATTTTAAAAACAGTATTTAAATATAGATTTTAAAACTTCAACCATTACTTAATACTTATGTATTTATAAACATTAGAATTAATAATACATGTAAATTCATAGTCAGTGTTGTGATTGTTTTGATTGCAACACAAAGGTAAAGATATGAAATAAATTATTAAATATTTAGTAATCAAATATTCAAAATATTGTTTTTAATAAACCAAAACATCTGCATACAAATTCACTTGTATACATTTGATAATATTTATGTTTGTATGTATGTGTATTTGTGTTTACATGTGGCTACCACAAATAAATATCAGCCACATTACACAACTGCTGCATTTACATTCAATATAAATTCACTCATTCAATTTATAATCGATTTTTGGGCGAAATTAATAAAATGAAAATGTTCTTGGAATTTAAGAATAAGCTCATATGCAAATAAATACACAATAAAGATCCCAAATGATGATGCTGTCCAACAAAGACATGCATGTCTTTATCCGGTAAGAAGATTTGAAATTGAATTCATTTTGTTTGAATTCTGTATAATTGTCAGTAGATAAATTCAACTTGAAAGCAATTTATAACATACATGAAAGGCCTATATACATACATATATAGACATACATAATCATTAACCTATTTTGTTATATGTATATTAAGTTAAACCAAAAAAGGAAATTTTGGATTGATATTCTACCAATAAAACAAGTAATAGTGCTAAATTTAGCTGGCATAATTCTTGATTACCTACACCGCAAGGAAGAATATTTCAGGAATTGCCTTTATATGGCATCTACAAATTATGATCCAATCTTTATTAAAACTGATATCACAGTATTATAATTCCATGCAGTTTAAGGTGTATTAAAGTCTACTGCAAAATACCGCTTTATATGGGGCCTATGGACATTCCGAAGTTTTTGGTATGATTTATGGTCTACTAAAACTATGAAAGGCGAACTTTTACTACAATAGAATTATTTGTTACGGTATATGGCGTACTAAAGTGTTTACCGAGACTGAGAGTTATATGGAGCCATTGGTAAATTATGGACCGATCTTCCCGAAATTTAGTAGTATGATTTCCAGTCATATAAAATGAATTTGTGAGAATCAAAATTCAATGAGAATCTTTGCATTTTATCTTCTGTTTACCAAAAGTTAAAGTTTTAGGCCTATAGCTCATTTATTCATTTAATCTTTGATCACTCACATTTTTTTATCAATAATCAATTTTTAAATCGCTTGTAATTCAGTAAATATACGTTTAAATGGAAAAACAAGCTTAATCTGTTATCACTCACACTTCTTTTTATCAAAAATAAATTTTTCATATGAAAATTTCAAAATTTCTTTAATCGCTTATAATTCACTAAATATACACGCAGAGGAAAACCATGATTAATGAATGGTCACTACGACCATTTTTGTTCATACTTGCCTAATATGTTTACCCTCATAAATAATTTATAGTCTTAATATAACTTAAGAAATTGTTTTTTGTCCTTAATATTTTTAAATTCACTATAATAATATTATATGGTGGCTTACACCTAAAAAGGTACTCTGGTCTAGCTAAACATATTAAATTATTTGATATGTTAGCTACTAATATATATATTTTCAACTATACAGTTAAAATCATAATATTAGTTGAACACAAAAGGTATGTTAAGTACCATAATTTTTGTTTGCTTGAAAACACATTCTCTTAAGGAGCAAACATTTATTGTCAAAACAAACAGTGCGTGCATATAAAGAAAATGACATATTCTCCCTCCGCGAGCGTCAGTTGATCAGGAAACATGAATGATGACAGAATAATTAAAACATTTTTCGGGAAGAAAAATGGCATGCTGCCTTGCAAAACTAACGATGTAAATTATTATACGTTTATTGAAACAACTAAGTTATTTAAATATAATTATAAAAATATATAAATATGCAATTACTTTGTCTCTCTTGCAGCCAAAAAAACCTATAACAAAATTTGACACATAATTTTGTCATTAGCCCCGAATTTTTTCAAAACCTGGTCAACAGTATATCAATATATGTAGAAGACTTCATAAAATAAATAAAAGGTAAGTTTGTGTTTGACTTTTGAACGGAATTCTTATTTTTTTGCACCACACAACGTAATAAAAAATTTATTAATTAAAACACATACACTGGTATATAAATATGTGCACTTAATTTAATTTTTAATATATGCTATATTTATTTATTATATTCGTAATAAAACATAAATTTTTAAATTACATTTTTTATTGTTTTTATTGTAAGAACCATATAACATGTTGAAATAGACATTTTGTATGGTGTTAGGAAATATAGAAAAATGGTTTGAAAGATCGTGCGCATTTTTCTTCTGAACATAATAATATGTTGGAGACAACAATATTATCTAAAATCATTATTACTGAACATATATTGTTGCTTAAGACGTGTTTGACACAATTATAACCACAAACATTAATGATAGATTGCGATTGTGATTGTATCAACTATGTTTTTTCTATGCGTGTACGTTCAAATGTAAAAACAAGCTTTATCTGCGATCACTCCATTTTATATCAAAAATCAATTTTTTATATGAAAATTCCAAAATTTCTTTAATCGCTTATAATTCACTATTTATACGTTCAAATGTAAAAACAAGCTTTATCTTCGATCACTCAATTTTTATCAATAATAAATTTTTCATATGAAAATTCCAAAATTTCTTTAATCGCTTATATAAAAACAAAATTCCAAAATTCTTTTTATCGCTTATAATACAGTAAATATACGTTTAAATGAAAAAACAAGCTGTATCTGTGATCACTAACAATTTTTTTTATCAAAAATAATTTTTTCAATCGCTTATAATTCAGTAAATATACGTTTAATTGGAAAAACAACCTTAATCTGTGATCACTCACATTTTTATCAAAAATCAATTTTTCAATCGCTTGTAATTCAGTAAATATACGTTTAAATGGAAAAACAAGCTTAATCTGTTATCACTCACACTTCTTTTTATGAAAAATCAATTTTTCATATGAAAATTCCAAAATTTCTTTAATCGCGTATAATTCACTATTTATACGTTCAAATGTAAAAACAAGCTTTATCTTCGATCGCTCAATTTTTATCAAAAATTAATTTTTCATATGAAAATTCCAAAATTTCTTTAAATATACGTTTAATTGGAAAAACAAGCTTAATCTGTGATCACTCACATTTGAATCAATAATCAATTTATAATTCACTAAATATACGTTCAAATGTAAAAACAATCTTTATCTGCGATCACTCCATTTTATATTAAAAATCAATTTTTCATATGAAAATTCCAAAATTTCTTTAATCGCTTATAATTCACTAAATATACGTTTAAATGAAAAAACAAGCTGTATCTGTCATCACTAACAATTTTTTTTATCAAAAATAATTTTTTCAATCGCTTATAATTCAGTAAATATACGTTTAAATGTAAAAACAAGGTTGTTTTATTTTTTTTGTCACATATTTATTCATTTGGAAAACCAAAAAAATCTATTAACTCGTATAACCGAGTTAACATTGGTTTTTAAAAAAATATATAGCGATAATCTGTGGTCACTCACATTTTTGACCAACCTTTGATTTTTCATTATTCATTTATAAATAAAGCAGTTATAATTAAAATAAAATATTTGACATGAAGAACAACAAATTAAATTTTGAACAAACTCAATTTAAAAAGAAAAGGAAGAAATCTTTCAAAAATTTGTTTGACACTTTGTTATCAGGAAAAAATACAACACAATTGTTTTTTGTTTCTGTTATGGAAAAAACAGAAGATTTCTTTGTTTTTTGTTTTTAAAAATTTAAATTTTAATTCAACTGTCAAATGTCAATGGAAAATGGAGATTTTTTTCTTGTTAGAGAATAAAAGATTTATAACCGCTCACTTCATTTAGTATTTTTGACAAATCTTTATTTATTATTTGTAACTGTTGCAAAGTAAATACATACATACATATGTGCGAGTGTTTTTGTCTGTTCAAGAAAGAGGGAGAGAGAGAGATAGACAGGGAAAGTTAGTAAAAAAAAAGAATTGAAACTGGTAACTGCAGGTGTTTTAGGTGTATTTCTTTCTTGTTTCTACATGTTTACCTACATATATATACACACATACTTATGTACATACATACACACATTTTTTTCTTTTATTTTAGATAATTTTATTGAAACTTTTTAATCAAAATTTTTTTATGGTTATTGTTAAATATTTCCATTTTACTTCCCTTTTTCTCTTACTTTTTGTCTTATTTACCGAATACTTCAGAGGTTCATTTAAACTGGAGGAGAAGACAAATAGAATTGGAAGTGAAAGCAGAAAAACATAAAGAAGTATAAACAAAATTTTGATTTATTGCTATTTGGGGAATACAACTGAGCAAAACGTTTCTTGTTTATTTACTTCAGTAGCAAATACTTCTTTTCACTTCTCTTTTTTTATTTTACTCTAGAAGCTGAGTTTTAAGTAACATTTTGTAAAAACTTCATTTGAAAAAGTTTGTTTTCTTTTTTGAAGAATTTTTGGAAAGTTTTCAAGGAGGACTTAACTAAACGAATTGATTTTAATTGTATTTAAGTTTATATTTGTTTTACTTAGATGCTATGAAAAAAGTAGTTGTCTTTGAAAATGAAAATTGTCAATTTATTGGGATTTGTAAATAGTTACAGAAGTAATTAATAATACTCGTATTAAAGAACTTTTTATTGCTTATTTAATTTAACATAATATTGACATTTTGTAAATTCGTTTGTACTTAAAACAAGATAAGTTTGATTGAAAGTTATTTGGAAATCTATATCCACTACCATTTATTTTCGTAGTAAATAGTAATGGGTGATTCAAGTAGATATACTTTTTTCAGATCACGTGTGAGTCGTGTCATGCTGTCATGTTATTTTTGTTTAGTATTGCTTGGCATTTCATAACGGAAAGACTTACGCCTAAACGACGTTTACAAAAATACGAAAATTCACGTTCTGTGAGGAATGTGTTTCGTGCACTTCCCTCAACTTATGGTCAACATAATCGGCCTACTGAGCATACTATTCGCAACCCGATCACCCATTTTGAGACCCAGTATTCATTATTGAGACCCAGTATTCAAAATATAGCGGCCGTAGCTGAGAGTGTACACGAAGACCGTGGCGAGTCGATTCAGCAATTCGGACTGAGGTATGGAACGGCTTGGCGCATTTTACGTTGAGATTTTAAATTGAAAGCGTACAAAATGTAGCTTGTGCAACAACTGAAGCCGCTCGACCTTCCCAAACGACATCGCTTTGGTCTATGGGCTCTTGAAAAGTTCCAAGAAGATCCGACCTTTTCGATGCAAATTTTGTTCAGGGATGAGGCCCATTTCTGGCTCAATGGGTATGCAAACAAACAAAATTGCCGCATTTGGGACGAAGAGCAACCTGAAGAGATTCAAGAACTGCCACTTGATCCAGAAAAACAACTGTTTGGTGTGGTTTGTGGGCCGGTGGAATCATCGGTCCATATTTCTTTAAAAATTATGCCGGCGCGCTCGTAACCGTGAATGGCGACCGTTATCTTGCCATGATAACCAACTATTTTATGCCTGAAATTGAAGCTCGTGATCTCGGCGACATTTGGTTTCAGCAAGACGGGACCACTTCCCACACATCGCATCAATCAATGGATTTATTGAGAGAACACTTCGGTGAGCACATAATTTCACGTTTTGGGCCGGTCGATTGGCCACCAAGATCGTGGAATAGCAAACCGTTAGACTTTTTCTTGTGGGGATATGTAAAGTTTATGCGGACAAACCCGCTTCGTTTCAGGCCTTGGAGGAAAACATCACGCGCGTCATTAGCCAGTTACCAGTCGAAATGCTCGAATAATCTTCAAAAAATAAATGTCAAAGAATGTTCTTTCAAATGCTAATAATCATTTCCCATTAAATTTGAATTTTCTGTCTTTTTTCTTTAAAAAAGTAGGGAACCTCGAAATGGATCACGCTATATTATTATTATGGCATGCTTGCATACAATAGCATTTAAACTTAGCCTAATTTACAAAGAGTATCCGTATATGATCTCGATTAAGTCCTCTGTCGCGCCATATAATCTCAGTTTGTTAGACGATTTGTACGTTTCCTTCAATTCTAACCTACGCCATAGTATTCTCGGTCTTTCTTTCTTACGGATTCCTCGATGGTTCCATTAAAAAGCAGCGCAGTTGACATTTTGACTGCCCTTGCAAAGTGTGTGTTCAAACCAGCCGTATTTTTTAAATTTTTGGACATCAATACGTTCCTGCTCGATAATCTCCCATAGCTTCTCGTTTCTAATTTTTTTCGCCACCAAATCTTTAGGATTTTACGCAAGCATCTATTAACGAATGACTGCAGCTTCTACAGATAATTCATAGTTTGGAATTTGTATTTTGGTTTTTTGTAAAATGTCGTTGCACTTTGCAATGGTGCGAATATCGAACTGGCTTTTCATAGACGGTTTGCCGTATCTGCCGTTGCTCCAACCTTTGAAATTTTTCGAATGCCAAGGTATTGGAATTTCTTCACATTTTTAATATCCACGTCATTGATTCCGTTATTGTTTGTGTCTTTTTTGAGTAAGCCTTTTGTGCTATTTTGCTTGCTTCGTTTCCGACAGTATTTAGTTGATTCTGCATATCTTTGTGAATATTCGCCATCAGCACGTTGCCACCGGCATACGCAATTTCCACATATTCTCAATTCAAATGCCAGTTATTCCTCTGGCCTCTTTAGAACAATATTCAAAAAGGCCAAAAAGAAGAGCTGTGGGCATACAACGCATCCTTGTTTTACACCACTTACCGTAGGGAATGGATCGCTAAGAGCACGCACCCTCATGTGCCACTTTCCAAACATCCCCGTGGTCGTGTGTTTTTTACCCACCAGCAAAATGATGAGAGTTCAGGTATGTATAGAATATTATCATTACGTTCATAGTACACACATACAGTGGAACAAAAAAAATCTACATTTCTTAATTCTGGTAATGACATGTATCCAACATATCGTTACCTTCATTCACATTTTTTAAAAATTTTACTTTGGATGCAGTTCAATACAGTACACAAAAATCATAGTTTATTTTTAAAATAATAATTATATATCCTAACACTTCAAAGTAAGAAAAAAACGTAAGAAGAAAAAGTTATAGAGAAATATAAATAACGATATGAAAAACACAAGCCGAGTTTTTTTGTTTACTCCACTTTCTTCACTACACCGTTTGCCAACAAACAAAAAGCGACGTCGCAAAAGCGACTTTCAAATTTTATAAATATATATAAGCAAAAATTAAGGAAAAAGCAACTATATACATACGTTTTTGTCGATGTAGTACAAAGAATTCTGAACCGACCGACTCGGAATCACTGTTTAAAGTTATCTAACGATGTCCTTCCATCCGTCTGGCTGGTTGTCTGTCCATGTTAACTTTGTACGCAAAGTACATTTAATTTGTACCAAGGAAGAAGTCTTTGTAAATGCTGAGAATCAGTCTATAAATTCACATATTAACCATAAAACCTTCTTTCCAAATTAAACTTTTTGTGTCCGTAAATCATTTAATTATGTTGGTATCTAGATTAAAATCGGCGCAAACATATTTTCCTGCAATTAAATTCGGCGAATCGGCTCACATTTGCCTAAACCTCCCATCTATTAATAGCTTTAACTTCCTTTTAAATGTTAACATTAATAAACAATTTAGCGACCGTCCTTGAAATCCCTTTAAGACAAAAAATCTCATATGGATTTTAATATCTAGAAAATATTCGCCACAAATAACTTTTATGTAAATTTTAACCTCATAATATAACTTTGTTTTTGTCCATCGTTTTCAAGTGGGGTAAAATTTCGAAAATTTGTCTGTAAATACTATGGTGTTTGGGCTTTACCGGTTAAAATTTTGGGATTGATTTTTTTAAAAGCCAGTGTTTTTAAGTGGTTGAATATTTTGTTTTCAAATGAGCAATTTTTTGATTTTTTTGATATGCTTAACAATATTCAGGGCATATTTTCGAGTTTTTACTGCATATTAAATGCACCAAATTTTCAAAGGTTTGTAATATAGAGTTAAAGGCTCCTGTTGTATCTCGCAGCCGACAATACATTTAGATTTAAAAATATTTATTTTCGTTTCCGTTGATAATATTGTAGATTCAGGTAGTAGAGTAACGAAAAATATACACAAGTAAAAATATTTCATAATTTTGAATTAATTCATTTTTTTAACCGTACAATACATAACTAAAAAAACCACCAGGGTACATTTGTACCCCATTATAAAAAATGTTTAATTCTTTTTAGCTTCACAGCAAAAACTATTTGATTTAAAACTCGTTTAATCAAAATCTGATAAATTAATTAAATATTTTTTTCTATTTGATACAATTTTAGTTGTTTATTAATTATTAAAACAAAACATATGATGCCAAGCTATAAACCAATATTAGGGCGGGTCGATTAAAAATCGCCCAGGTGGCAACGAAAATCGTTTTCTTTTCTAGGGATCAAAATAAGAAACTTTGCCTAAGGAACCATACCTCTAAAAAGGAATTCTGATGTTCCTTATTTTGACCCAAAAGTCAAATTTTGAAAAATCCCACTTTGACCCATTTAAAGTGCCCCAATCGAGTCTAAATGTATGAGCGACCCCCACTTACTTTTGAGGGCCGAACCATCCTTGTCACTTGGGTGATTTTTAAATCGACCCGCCTTAGTGTACATATTTGTTATCTATTTTTTTTAAAGAAAAATCTGCAAAGAAAACACCTGCCAAGGTTCTTGGTTACGTATGAGTATTATTTAATTCCAATTTATTGACATGCATACGCCATGTGGTACAACTAATAAATCAAACTTTTAAAAAAGCAATAAGCGAAAAAATAACTGCCGTATTCATAAAAAACTAAAATGGATATGAAATCTGTTTTAAGAAAAATTTGTATGGAAATTAAGTTTTAAAACACGTTTAAAATCTATTTTATTTTTTATGAAGACGGCAGTAAGACTTTTTGTAAAAGTAGGGCTTTTTCTGAAGAAAGTCATGTAAATAAGGCTTTTTTCTTAAATTCTGGGAGTGTTGTAGAACAGAGTGACTTTTTGTAAAAAAAAATTGATTTTTATAATTACTCTAAATTTCTTGAAAAAATGTGGTGAAAGTTTACGGACTTTTGAAAAAAGTTCCTTTTTTTTAGGAAACTTTGAGTGAAAAAATTTCACTTTTTGTAAAAAAAATGTGAACAAAATGTTACTTATTGTTAAAAAAGTCACGCCTCAAAGAGGTTAGGCACGATCAACATAATCAGAGAAGACTTACAGTAGATGCATTTGTGATGGAAGATGAAGAGCAAGGAGCAAAGGTTATTTCATCAATGCATCCCGATGATTCAACATACGTACCGCCATCACATTTTAGAGGTATGGTTCCTTGGGCAAATTTTCTTATTTTGATCCCTAGGATAAGATTTTCCTTGTTACTTGGGCGATTTTTTGCGTCCCTACAAATCGACCCGCCTTTATATACATATAGTAGGCAACCAACCAAAAAATACCACGCAAACATATAACCGGGGTACATTTGTAACGCATTGTAATTTTTACCTTCACAAAAAAAATATTTCTTTAAGAATCCTTAAATTAAAAATTTTGAAAAAGTTATCATATAATTTAATATATTTGATTAAACAGATCTTTGAACCGCCTTTTTTTTTCCTAATTTTTTTAAATAAAAGCTATTAGGTACACATGTACCCCGGTTATATGCCTGTGTAGGTGCCATATTTGGTAGCTTAGAGTAGTGGAACCGCTGAACCGAATTTCATAAATGGTCAATAAAACGACACAAAAACGCATGAATTTCCTAGATCCGAAGTTTGAATACTCTATTAGTATTAGCTAGAAACGTTTAAAGTTGCTACACGCAAAGAAAAAACATGATTGATTCAATCACAAACTCAAGACAGAATGTTTTTAGCTAATTATTGTCTGAAAAATATTATTATGTTCAGAAGAACAACGCAAACGATCTTTTAAACCATGTTTCTTTATTTTCCAATCCCATACAAAATGTCTATTTCAACATGTAATATGGTTCTCGCAATAAAAACAATAAAAAAATTAATTTCAAAAATTTATGTTTTATTACAAATATACAGCATATATTAATAAATAAAATATAGTTTATATTTAAAAATAAAATTAAATACATACATTTATATACATGTGTGTGTGACAATTTATAAATTATAAATTATATTTTGTGGTACAAATTTATCCAAAAAAAAAAGGAGATCTATGTAGCCTTACTTCGGCATTAACACTTTTTATTATTTGTATCCACGCACTAGAGATTTGTTAAGATAAAGTCAAATTAAACTATCCTTTTATTTCTTTTATGAAATATACTATATCAATATGCTGTTGAACAGTTATTGAAAAAAATCGGGGCTAATGACAACATCTTGTGCCAAAATTTCTATGCTGGTTTCAGTGTTGTAGTTTCTTTGGCTGCAAGAAAGACAAAGTAATTGCTTATTTATATATTTTTATAATTATATAGAAATAACTTACCTGTTTCAATAAATGCATAATAATTTATATCGTTAATTTTGCAAGGCAGCATGGCATTTTCTCCCCGAAAAATGTTTTAATTATTTTGTAATCATTCATGTTTCCTGATTAACTAACGCTCGCGGATGGTTTGTTTCGACTGCTTGTTTCGACAATAAATGTTTGCTCATTAAGAGAATGTGCATTAGAGCAAAAAAAAATTATGGTATTAAAAATACCTTTTGTGTGCAGCAATATTATGATTTTAATTGTATAGTTGAAAATATATATATTATAGTAGCAAACATATTAAATAATTTAAAATGTTTAGCTAGATCAGAGTAACTTTTTAGGTGTAAAAGACCATATAATATTATTATAGCGAATTTAAAAATGTTAGGGCAAATAACAATTTTTAAGGTTATATTATGACTAAAATAAATTTATTAGAGTAAACATATTAGGTAAATATGAATAAAAATGGTCTTAGTGACCATTCCTTAATCATGTTTTTTCTTTGTGTGTAGTGGATACACGGGTACCCGGTTATGCGTTCTACGGTTAAATCTGTTATGGACCCTAGAACCATTACTTTATGGGATCTTACTTAAATATGTCTTGGCGTTACACACTAAATGGCAAACTTAATATACCCTAATTTACCAATCGTGGTGGAACTTTGAAGAACATTAAGACTATTTAAGCCCCTTCGTTTGTTGGGCCGCCCTGCAGTTTTCAAAATATTGCCCAATTCAAAAACTTGTCTCATATTTTCGATATAATATAATGGAAAATAAAATAAAATACTGACAAGCTTATCATTGACTGCAATTAAGCTTCCGAGAATACATTATAATTCCTCTTGTTGATTTTTTTTTATACTTTTCTTTCGATTAAAGGAAAAAATCGATTATTTCGAAAATTGCTTCTATTCTAAACCATCTTACATTTCCCCCCCCCCCCCTGTAAAACCAAAATTCTAATTTCCTTTAAAAAAAAATACATAAATACCTTTTTCTATTCGTTAATTACACGACGAATAAGACAATGTGTTCATTATTATTTTATTGGTTTTTAACTTTTTACAAATACAATAGAAGAGAAACGAAATTAATGTTGAATTTTAATGTCTGCTGCAGTTTGTTAATTAAACCCATAATTATAGAACAGTTGTGTCTGTTTTTATGTCAATTGGAGAATTTAAGCAGCCTGAAAAATCAAGTCACAGCCGCTTACTTCGCAAAACTCTGCCTGAAATGAAGCATTAAATGTAAGTGCTAAGATTTAATGATTACTTTTGCGGTAATTGCTGATTTAGCAACTAGGAATACATACTACTTAGGGTTTCTATTCGCGTTGACGTTTCAAGGAAATTGCCGGGAAAGGCATTTAAAAAAAATTTTTCTAGTCTGGATATGTCGAAAAAATTTCCGCAAAGTTTGCTAGCAATGACCGTATTTTCTCATATTTCTGCCACCATATGAGATTCGTGCCGAAAGATCTACTCATTTTTAAAGTGAAGCGCATTATAATGAGACTGATCTGCATCGGTCGAAGCAAATGGTAGAGGGACGAGCCAACGTTTGGACTATTGGGTGGGTAGGGCAAATTTTTCAAATCACTTCCGAACATGTGGCCGAGCGTTGTCATAATGGGATATTACTGACCAATGCTCGCTTTCTTTCGACGAATTAATAGCGTTGTTATCAGTTGGCGCGATTTAAAATGGAAGCCTTCTGGTGCCATCAATAACCGAACAATAATTTAGTGCCATATATACATAAATATTTGGATTTGGTGTTGATTTGGCTGGTTGGACGGGCTCATATACGATTTCTTGCCCTCTAGGTTATCGTAATTTTTTATCTTCAGTTATGATTCGGTGCACAAATTTCTTCTTTCTATCGTGCTCAAGCAGCATGTTGGGCATGTAAAGTAGTTTTTAAACGGCTTTCGGCTCAAATGTTGTAATACATAATTTCCTTACTTTTTAAAAAAGTTCGGATGATTGAAAATGCGAAGTGGTTCTGAGTGGTTTTGCAAGTTCTATTTCATAATCATCCAAATTGTTTTGACTGATTAGTTTAGAACATTCTAGATTGATTTTTTAAAAAAAAAACTTTTATCAATATGTATTTTCCTATTTCAATCAAACATTAAAGGAACTTTAAGCCTAAAAGTCTCTCTGTGCATTCAACAAGATATGGCGTACGCTGATTAAAATTATATAACAAAAAAAAATATAAGCGATTGCTTTTGAATTTGAATATCTAAAGAAATTTCAAATATTTAATACATGCCTCTAAATTTATTCTGATTAAACACATTTAATTGCTAAAAACGATAAATAATTTCCAAAAATCAAGTAAATTTAATTAAATTGTTTCCTTATCATTTAAAACTATTCCTTGTAATTTCCTAAAATAAAGAACAAAAAAAAATTTTTTTAAACGTTTCTGGAAATAAATAAAACCGTGAAATAGGAACCCTAATACTTCTTTATACATGGAAATAGTCACACTTAACTTGAGTCTAAAGCAAAAAACTACCTAAGTAAATGGGGTAGCAATAAGAACAACTGCAACTGAAATTACTCAAGTATTAGTTAGCAATCATATATCATAATTGCTCTAATAATGTATGTATGTATGTATGTTCAATCGTTCTTAAAATGAGGTAGTTGACTGAAGTGCTTTAAAAGTATATTTGTTTTATTTGTGTCTGAAATTAGAAATTTATTGGGGCTAAAATTTCAAATTTGCAAGAAAATATAGAGAAAAGAAAAGAAGTAGTAGAGATTTAGCAAAGTGTTTTGTATAAAGAAATTAAAAATGCAAATATAAGTAGAATTAATAATCTTTAATATTTTTAATTAAAAATAAAAATTTTCAAAATTAAATATTGACAATTCCAAACAAGAATTCTATATGTTTAAATTATTTTATTTTAAACGAAAAAAGTCAATTAAAATTTTTTGTTATTTAATTAAACTTTTCATTGAAAATTTATTTCAAAACAACTTAAATGTTAGTTAAAACAAAATTAAATTTTTAATTTTCTTTCAACTAAAAAAATAATTGATTCAATTATCACATTAATAAAATTTAAATACTTTTTAAACTATTTTTTTAATTGATAAAACACTTTTTTCTGTGTGTTATTTTTTTAATACGAAATTCAAGGGTTTGGGATGCGTGAATGGGTTTAAATTTCTTTTTTCTGGTATACAAATATGTCGTTAGGATACTTTAAAAGAAAGTGAATTTTTTTCCTAGCTCTCCAACATGTCGTTAGGATACATTAAAAAAAACTATAAGTGTTCATTGTAAATAATAAATACTGCGTAAAAATAATTAAATGATCAATAGTTTAAGAAGGTTGGTCCACTTTTGGTTTCATAGCTCTTTCTGCCCTGAGTATTAATTAAGTTCCATCCAACACTGCTTAAGAGAACTATAAGTATGTTTACGTCAAAATGTTTCTTTTCTATTGAGTCGTTGATAAATGAGTATTTCGGGGCGTTTATTCAAGGACTTAGAATAATTATATACAAATACTTAATTGGGTTTTAGATGACTACTTTTTTTGTATAACACACAGAATGACAAACTTTATACATGGTGAACAAGGCACTTCTCGTGGTAGCAAAAAGTTAAACTCTTAAAGTATTTACAATAATTTCTAGACTATAAAACAGGATTATTATGCAGTATTATTATTGAAGTAAATTTATATTTATAAAATATTAAAGCTTCTTAGTTTAATACCTTTTCCGTTCCCTTAAAGTTTGTTTCACAAATTATCCTAATAGTACAGTATAATTTCGAAAAAACATTACTTACTATTTAATGCCTTTAAGTAAATATAAACATTATTTACTAAGAAATTATCTTTAAAATATTCCCTTTCCATTTTAAACTTTATTTTAATTATTATAATTATCCGCCAATCAATGACATTATTCACGAAAGACAAATAAATCATTTTATTATTAACTCTTTAATTATTCCTTAGAAAGTAAAACAAAACTTTTCATTAAACCTAACAAAAACTTATTAATTGGTTGATTGAATAAAAGTAATTGTGTTTTTCTTTAAAGAAGAAAAAAACACACATAAAATTGATTAAATTCGTTCATAAAAGGAAATCTGTTAGATATTTTTTGTTAGAGATGATTAGTATTTTCTTACTATTGTGTAGTTAACTCAAACTCTTTGGCAGTAAGCCCTTTATCCAACCACAGAAATTAATTCTTAGAAAATGTCTTAAGTCTTTGGTTCCTTTAATTTCAGGGCTGTTTTAGTGTACTTGTGAACTATCTAAGATAAGACTATGCAAAAAATTTGAGCTTTTGTCATGACCTTTGATTTCCACTATTTTTATAACCACACCACAATAGTGGAAAGAGTATTATGCATTTGTGATGATGTTTTTAACACCTTAGAGTATTGGTGGGTCTATCTTTAAGTATACCGATCGACTCAGAATCACTTTCTGATTCGATCTAACGGTGTCCATCCGTCCAACGCCTGGTTGTCCATGTAAACCTTGTGCGCAAAGTACAGGTCGCAATTTGGGAGATAATTTGATTAACTTTGATACATATCCAAGCCTATTGAAAATAGCCCGAATCGGTCCATAATTTCATATAGCCCACATAAAAGCTATATGAACGTTAAACCATATTATTAAGGTGGTATTTAGATTAACTGCCCGTTCGCCGATATCGAAGGTTAACGTTCGCATAGTAAATAGCATTTAAAACAAAATTTCTAAAAGTGTCTTAATTTTCTATGCGAACGTTAACGTTCGATATCGGCGAACGGGCAGTAAATTTGGTATAAACTTATTGCAATCAAAATCATCTTACCAAATTGTATTGAAATTGATCAATATTTGATCATAGCTTCCATACAAAAACAACTAGCTTAAAATGCCATGACTTCATTATAAATAGGTCCCATATAAACCCCCTTCCGAAAATCACAAAAAGGCAAACAAATCTTATAAAGAAAAATATATTTAAATAATATTCGGCACAAAAAACTTTGACATGAATCTCAACCTCATAGCATAATTTTGTCCTGGCAGATCCATGATTGCCCATGGGTCCCAAATAGAATAAACTTGCAAACATTTGTTCCTATAAACTGTGGTGTAGGGTATGGTCGGGCTTGACCTACTATACTTATTTTACTATTTTTTTGATGTGTTTCCAATTCTATGGATACATTTTTTTGCCCTACAAACTATAAAAACTGTCGATATTTCAAATTCTAAGGATAAACTTTTTTTAAAATTTGGTTTTCTAAAATTTGAGGTTTTTGAATAAAGCTGTTTCACCGATTTTTTTATAACTTTGAAAGGGGTCACCCAATTTTATTTTATTTTATTGCAATATGACTTAAAATGAAATTGTCCTTAAATCGTATTAATTTACTCAACGGTTTCGGAATAATTCAGACCGCAATGATGAAAAATATTATTTTTTGCTCAAAATTGGAAAAGTTTTATTTTTTTAAAACTTATAAAAAATTTAAAATGATAAATTTAACTAGTTTTAAAACATTTTCTTAAAACAACGTATATTCCAAATAAAACAAATTTTATTTCATGATAATCTATGAAGAAATATTGATTTTATTCACAATAAAGGGAAATATCCAGACTTTTAGCAAAAACTGAGCTTTGAAGAGAGTGCTCCACAGATTTTTTTTTAAAGTTTGAGACAGATTCGACCAATTTGAATTTAAATGATAATTTTTATCGCCCATCATTCAGTGCATACGTGTTAACGTCGTTTATTTCTGGCTTTTTCGGAGGCGTTCAAATAAACACGGCAATCAACAATTGAATTTTGTAAAAAAACAAAATACTAATAGTTTTCATGACAACAAACACAAAGCAAATAATTTTTTTTGTCCATCACAACAGGAGACTATTAAATAACACAGGTCAACAGCAAAAAAGGGCTTGAATAACTACTATATAGATTTAATGCAGCATCGCTACCTAAGTACAAAAATGGTAAAATTTTTCAATTCTATGGATAACTTTTTTTTTAAATAATTTTTAAGTAATATTGTCAATATTTTGAGACATTTCTCCACTTATATTATCATAACTCAAAAACAACTTGTCCGATTTTGTTAAAATAAATCTACAAAAATCATGATTAACAATATCTTTAAATGATGTATACAAATATTTTTAGTGCGATCAATAGTTTCGAAGTTATGAAACAAATTGTTAACCAAAAAATAAAAAAATTGGTAAAAAAAAATCGAAAACGGCAAATGGTATTATATTTTATTTATTTGTAGTAAAGCTAAATATCATGTGAATTAAAAAAGACATGGATCATGAAAATCGGTGCATGGTTAAGGTTTTTAATTACAATTAATTGAAGCTGTCGCATATTTACAAGCACTGTAGAAAATGGTATAATGAAAATGCAGAACACAGAAACACAGGTGTATTATACGACCCGGATTTCGGCAAAACCTCTCTTTACATGTAGAAAATTGTTTGGAAAAAAACCTTTATGACATTTTTATGATTTTCAGAATTAAAAATAATAGTAATAAACGAAAGGTTGTATTACGATTGCGGTAGCAAACTCATAAATGTGCGTGCACGCTGCAATGCTCTTTTTTCCGTTGGCTACCTGTAACGTATGATTTTTTTGCATTAAATTCCTTAATGTTTTTTATGATTCTTGTTTAATTTTTACGATTGCGGTAGCAAACTAATAAACGCTCATAAATGTCCGTGCACGCTGAAATGCTCTTTTTTCCGTTGGCTACCTGTAACGGATGATTTTTTTGCATAACATTCCTTAATGTTTTTTTTATGATTCTTGGGAATAAGAAACAAATTTGCAGTACACACAAACTGTACCCACATGAAGGGTTATCCCAAATTATAGTATCAGTATTTATAAGAGCTACTTGAGCCATTTTACTTTATTCAAGAATTGTTTGCGATAACGGAAACATCATTTTATCCCTACATAAAGAGTCATTCAGCTTACAAGTTAAAACAATTTACAAGTATTAATAAAAATGAGCAAGAAAGCCAGAACATTTTTATGTAAAAACAATCCGGATTCATTTTGTTATGTGTGCGGCCAATATATCACCGAGAAAAAACGTAACTGCTTCCTAACTTCATTGCAAAAGTCATATGAAGATTGTTATAATATATATCCGCACAATTTGAACCAGCATTGGACACCCAGTACCATATGTATTTCATGTCGATTGAATTTATCTATGAGGTTTTCTAACGTAAAGTAAGTATAGGTTAATACATTTGGAATATTTCATACTTAAAGTATTTCTTAATTAAATTTTGAAATTTTTTTCATTTTACAGACGACGCTTGGAAATTTCGAAGCCTATGCTATGGAGAGAAACAGCGAGCCACGAATCCGATTGTTATTTTTGTTTAAGTACAAAAACCGGCTTCGGAAAACATATGCGATGGTCTTACCCCACGAGGTCTGCCGATGGGTTTACACTTGCAGGTCTACATTCACCAGAAATGAAATATGCTGAAGATCAGGTACCAAGCTCTACTCAAGTGCTTTCATCTTCACCAGGACACTTAACCTCAAGTATGTGTTCCAAATCAGAAAGTTCAAATTCAGCACTGCTATCTACATCTGAAAATGACGAGTTAATCCCACACAATAATTTCTCGCCGAGACCGTGGAATCAAGACTAGCTTAATGATGTAATTAGAGACCTTGGATTGTCGAAAAGGTCTTCGGAATTACTTGCGTCTCGGATGAAAGAAACAAATCTCATAACAAAAGAAACTAAAGTTTCGTATTACCGTACTCGAGAAGAAGGCTTACTTCATTATTTTGTTGAAGAGGATGATTTTGTGTACTGCACAGATATTTCTGGTTTGATGACATGGGCTTCCAGAGATACGATTCAAACGAATGGCGTTTATTTATCGACTCATCAAAACGCAGCTTGAAGTGTGTCCTTTTGCATAATGGAAATAAATTCAACCAAAGTAAAAGAAGAATACTCTGTAATTGCATTGGTCATGAAGAAGATAAAGTATAATGAACATAACTGGGTAATTTGTGTTGATCTTAAGATGGTAAATTTCCTCTTAGGTCAACAAAGTGACTTTGCCAAATACCCTTGCTTTTTATGTTTATGGGACAGCAGCACTTAACAAAGATAGTGAATGTTTCCAGTATATTTCAAAGAAGTTTCCTAATTTGAGTATTGAAAAGCTGAAAGCAGGTATATTTAATGGCGCACAAATTCGCAAATTGGTCAGAGATATTGATTTTGGCAGTTCAATGTCAGAAATTGAGAAAAATGCATGGGATTCGTTTGTATGGGTTATTCAAAATTTCTTAGGAAATAACAAGGGTGATGATTACGTTACGCACGTTGAAGAGATGTTAACTCACTTCCAGAATCTTGGATGCAACATGAGCATCAAAGTACATTACCTGCACAGTCACTTAGATCGTTTTCCTGAAAATCTAGGAGACTTGAGTGAGGAACAGGGCAAACGATTCCACCAAGATATCCGGACAATGGAGGAAAGATACCAGGGTCGCTGGGATGCACACAAGATGGGTGATTTTTGCTGGAGTATTCAGAGTAACACTTCGTTATTCAACAATTGTAGAAAATCGTATAAAAGATAATTCCAGTGTTTGTAGTTTATAATAATTATTTATTTATTTTCTTATTTAATTTCTTATTATAGATTTAAATAATAAAATATAAATTTTCTACTGTTTAATACATTTAAACTTATCCAATTCAAATGTTTTTCCGAAGAATAGAAACAGTATTGTAGGTAGGGTTTTGCCAAAAAAAATACATGAATGTTACTATGTAATGCATTTTCGATGTGAAAATTGTACATAGCATGTTTTCAAAATTCAATAAATCGAAAGAAGAACATTAATTACTCAATTTTATGTATATCGAGAAAAAAACTAAAATTTTGTGAAAATGAGCGAATTCACTTAATTGTGAATAAATTCGAAAATTATCAATCAATTTTTATGACCGATATCTTATTTTGTTGCTTTTACATATGGCTTTGTGATAAAACAATAAATCTGCACAATTTTTGCCGTTTTCGATTTTTCATGATTTTTTTAAATCAAAAATATTTGCCATTTTTACGTAAAAAATATATTTTTGGCTTCAATTTTTTCTTATAACTCCGAAAATAGTGGGCCGATTGAAACGCGATGTATAAACGGTTTAAAGGCTATGTAAATTTAAATTTTTCTAAATTAATTTTAATAATATCGGACTAACACTTTTTGAGTTATCATTAATTATGTGAAGAAACGTCTAAAAAAATTTACAATTTTACTAAAAAATTTTTTTAAAAAAAACCTCTCCATAGAATTTAAAATTTGGACCATATTTGTACAACTGGAACCACAATACATCAAAATTGTATAGTGGTTTTTCAAGCCTTTAAAATTTTTTCGATTTTGTTGCCTTGTGTAATCAGCCCTCAAATAAAAAAATTAAAACTTTTTGATTTTCATCAAGCATTGCCGACAACGCGTCTGTGTAGCCGAAAAAGAACGACTGCAGGCACACAACTATGTGATTGATGTGATTATTTGATTAGTCTTCAGGGCGATTAAAAAAGATATACGAGTATCGGCGGTTTAAAAGTTTACATCTTAAGCTCATGTTACGGCCTAATTAAAGTTACACGTTTGTGTAGTCAAAAACGTAGCAAATCGTTTGATACTTATGTTTTAGTATTTAGCATCTTCAGAAGATTTATTCAGAATATTACAAGCAACATTTTGTCGGTATATATTGACCCTTTAACTGTACTGAAAATGGGCCTTTTGAATTTATTGAGAAAAAAGCAAAAATCACCCGACTTACGTCGAAAATTCAATTTTTACCACTAGTGAATGAGGGTGTACTTTGTTTATTATTCCGTGTGAAACTTTTTTGGTTTATACATCCCAGACCCCATAAAGTATATATATATATGTATATATATCAATATATATATATATATTCTGGTTCCTTGAATAATTCTAAGTCAATTTAACCATGATCGTCTGCCAATCTATTGAAAACACGCTCACATTCGAAGGACTCAACAGAAAAGTATAACTTTGGTATCGAATTGTTTCTACATAGATCTTCTTAAGGCTGTTTTGGGATTGAAATCACGCCCAATCGCCTTAGTAATAGAACAGTTATAACTAAGATTTTTATTACAAAAACTAACATCCCTAGAGGGAAGCGAACTGACACTTAAGTAGTCCCGTGATGGGTCTTTGGTGGTAGACACCGGTTCTAGTTCTAACACTTTATATGAATGGGACCTATCACTTTTACATGGGGTTGTAATTGGTACGGGTCAATTGACACCTAACAGACACCATTTGACAAGTTCCACATCTGTTCTCAATGAACATGTTTAGTGTTAGTTACTACAATGGAGCATTATTTCAATACAATGTAGTATTTTTTCAATAAAACAAGTCTTAGAACTAAATTTAAGAACCAAACTTTAGAAAGTCTCAAAAAAATGTGTCACACCCCGGTGAATACTGTACTACACCAGTCTGTTGGAACAATTGATATTAAATTCCCGCAGGGATAAATTAGTGACGGAATGAACCGATTCTCATTAAATATCTCACAAATTCGTTTTATATGAGTGTGAATCCCTGTGTTAAATTTTGTGAGGATTAGTCCATAATTTACCATAGGCCTCATATAAAGCCCGATCTCGGAAAATACTTTAGTACGCTTTAATCCGTAACGAATGATGGTTTTTTTAAATTCTATACGACTTGAAATCACGCTGTCAAATTTCGTAAGGATTGGTTCATAATTTACCAAAGGCACAAAACAAAGCGAACTTCTGAATAAATTACTGTCAGTTCAGTTAATAATAAAAACTGCTTATAATTTCTAGATATTAATCCTGTTTAATGATGACTCATTATAAATACAGCATCCGGAAAATCAAAGTCCTTTTTAGTGTTATTTACTTAGGCTGTCATTACATTATTGTTCTTATACTAAACCTAGTTTGCTAAAAAATTTGTAAAACAATGAATTAAGGAAATAAATAAAACCAAATGTTAAAGTAAGAAAAACTTAAAGTGAACCGTGAATTAAATTTTTGAGTTAAGTCACAGCTCATCATCCCTCAACAAATCCCAATCCTGAAATACTTAAGACGAATAAAGCTCTTTTAGATGTTTTTGCATATTTTTAAACACTTCTTCATTAATTTTTAAGTCTTTTTTTTATAAATATAAAGGGTCTTCCAATAGGAATTTACGAACTTTGACACATTGCACATTGTTATATTCCATGTACATACACAAAAAAAATTTTCACTAGCTTTTCATCAAATAAATAATTTGTTTTAATATTAAAATTTAATTAAAATTTCGATATTTTTTAATCAGGCTTAAGTTCATTGTATTTAATTTTTATTAAATTATTTTTATGAAGAAAGGAATTTTACAACATGAAATTAATTAAAATTTATTGATAATTTTCCATTCTTGACTGAGCCTTTTGACAAGCAAAACTAGTCAGGGCAACCTGTCCGTGAAAACCTGGGTTAAATTCCCAGCTCAGTCAAGAATGAAATATTATCAATAAATTTTAATTAATTTCATGTTGTAAAATTCCTTTCTTCACAAAAATAATTTAATGAAAATTAAATTCAATGAATTTAAGCCCGATAAAAAATATAGAAATTTGTTTTAAAAACCATTAACAGTTCAATAAAATAACCACAATATTAATTACTTAATTAATATTTTAATTGAATCAATAATTTTTAATTGAACGAAATCTAACAAAAACAATTTCATTCAATTAACATTTTATTTGTTTAAAAAATAATATGTTTTAAAAATATTAATACATATTACTTATTTTTTATATTTGGGTTTTATAAAAAGCTGAGCTTTATTCATCACAAATAGTTTTTAATTAACCAAAATGGGTCCTTAAATAAGGAGATTTTTTATGCTGGGTTAATTGTTTTGTCATAACTACACAGTTTAATACTAAATTATGAGGGGTTGCTCACAACACTTATGTTTTTTTCTTGTTATTATTTTAAGACATAAATCTCTATGACTGCCTAGTGAATACCCCAATAGTATTGCTTTTAGCCATATAAAAATGTGGCAAAATTTCTTCCTAATCGTTATCATTTTAGGCGTATTAGACTATTTTCCGAAATTGAGCATTGGACATACGCTTAAGAATTGACCGATCGTCCAGAAATTAAGTAATGTAATTTATAGTCTTATTAAACTAAATTACAACAATATTCACCATAATATAATTATCTGTTACTATTTTAGACGTTTGAAACTGATTTCCAAAAGTGGGTTTTAGTCTATGGTAGATTATGGACCGCCGTTTATTCGGCGGCGCGATTTTTAGTCATATCAAACGGGAAGATGATTTTCTCTGTTGTTTGATAGACTTAAGTAAGCGTGATTTCAACAGACGGACAGGAAGACAGACGAACTTGGTGGACGCTTTTATAAATGTGTTTTTGTTTAAATAGGAATTTTGTTATTAAGTAAGTAAATTGATTTCGTTAATAAATTTTGAATTTAACTTTCAATTATTCATATTTATTTGTTCAACAAAAATTGTAATTGGATCTAACAAATAATTCGATTAATAGTTTGTAAAATTCAATTACAATATTCAATATTTTTTTATATATTTTTTTTCAATCAACTGAGGTAATTAAGTCAAATATAGATTTTTATTAAATAATTTTTTAATTGAATCAATTAACACATTCTTAGAAATCATTCAGTTTTTTTTTTATCATATTTTGCATAAAAAATATCAGTTATTGGAAGAAATCAGAATTTTACATTTGAACAATTTTTAGTAATCAATATTATCATTTTGGTGATTGGTGCACAGAAAAAATGAAAAATAGTTTCTAATCACCAAATTCAAAGAATCAAGCAAACAATTTGTTGATTTTGCATCTATTAACAAAATGATAATATTGATTACTAAAAATTTAAAATTTTGCATATTTTTTTTTCAATACATGATATTTTTAATTTTAATTAATAAAATGATAAAAAAAAACTTTGGCGTTTGTAACAAAGTATTAATTTATTTAATTCAATAAAGCTCAGGTTTTGACAATTCCCAATAACAATTCTATATGTTTAAAATATTTAATTTTAAGCGAAAAAAATCAAATAAAGTAGATAAACTCACTGTTTATTATTGTTGTTTTTTCGAAGCTTTGATATTGCTACAAGTAAGACCTGTAGTGCGATTCACGATTTACGATAATCGCATCGTTAAAATAATTATAACGGAAATTTATCGAATTTGCTATTCAGTAAAATTTTTTACGATATTCGCTTTCGATTTAAGCAGTTTATTTTTCGTTATTTTGGCGACAATAATTAACGTTGTTTTATTTAATCGATTAAGTGTATTTTATGTTTAAAGTATATGTACATATGTAAATGTATGAACAAAAACAAAATTTTTAGTTTAAAATGTACAAAAAAGCAATTTATGAACAGAAACAAAATTCTAAAAGTAAAATTCACAAAAAAAATATAAAAACAGTAAATTAAGCACAATTTCATTTGGGTCATTCCATGTCAAATTGACCAAGAGTGGGACCCGAACCCTTTCGATTTGAATGAAATTTGGTAAAAAGATTCCTTTCATCCTCTAAGGAACATATATCAACGTAAAAAAAATTTTTAAATTTTTTTTGCAAAAGTTATGGCATATTCAAAATGTCGCCGAATTAGCCGAATGTGTTAAGTTTATTTTTCAATATCTCAAAAATTACTGCACATACAAAGATGACTTGTATGTCATTTTAAAGAGAATACTTGGGACTCAAAACAATATATTAAAAAATTTTTTTTTTTTAAAAATGTAATATCTGCAATATAATTAATTTTAAAAATGGACTAAGTCAAAAACCTAATATTTTATTTGGCTGATTTTTTTAAATACCACCTCAAACTGTTCTTTAAAAATCCTGAAACTTTGAAGGAGGTGTTTTTTTTCTTTTTTAAGATATGATTTTTTTTTCTTTCGCAACCAGTAAAAAAATCATCTTAAAATAAAATTTTCATATTGTAATTTTGAGCAATAAGTATTTATTAAGGCTGATTTGTTTGATTTAAGGTGATTTAAAAAAAAGTAAAGACATTGATCAAGTTTCTTTTGTTTATTTGTTGCATTTTTTTGTTGGAGCTCAATGTAGGCACTTTCAAAGAAAAGAATACTTTTTCTCACTTTGCATCTCCAAGAAATTAAATGTGTTTTTTTTTCGTTGATAACTGTTCCTTAGAGGATGAAAGGAACCTAGTCACCAAATTTCATTCAAATCGAAAGGGGTCGGGTCGCACTCTTGGTCGATTTGACATGAAGTTACCCATTTGTTTTTTCTTTATTCAATTTTGTGATTTTCTTTCATTTTAACATTTTGTAGACAGAGATGTTAAAAAAACTACAGCTGTTTTCAATCGTTAAAAAGAAATTACAGAATTACACTATCGTTACTGCAAACGAATATATAAATATGTCGACAAAAATTACGATTGTCGGTTCGTTAAAAGATAGTGAATCGCACCACTGAGTGTTTAAAATTCTTATTCACTTTATAGTTGTATTTGTGTATTATTTTTAGCTTTTCGTCCCGAAATGCGCATAGAAACAAGCTCTCCCTCAACAATAGATTTCAGTGTTTTTATCAAAAATAAAAATTGGGAATTTAGCACATCATAGAGAAATCTTATTAATTATCAAATTTTCGTGTCATTTAATGAATATTTTAATAAAAAATTTATTACAAAACAACTAAAAATGTTAATTAAGTCAAATTATATTTTTAATTTTTTTTCAACTAAAAAATTTATTTAATTTTCACATTAATTAAATTGAAATACTTTTCAAACTATTTTTTTGATTGAAAAAAAAACTATTGAAAATTTTTTTCGTGTGCAAAATTAACAAATTGTTTGCTTGATTTTACGAATTAGGCAATTAAAATTAATTTTTGTTGTGTTATGGTATCGATAGACCTTCCCTGAATAATATTGGAATAATTGATTATAAAATGGACTTCTTGCAACATGGTCCAATGTAATGCAATAATGGACCATGTCATTGTTAAAAAAGAGTTTGTAGTTAAACGACCTGTTTTTGGTTTTAAGCGACATGATTTCATTTTTAAACGATTTCAAAACTAGTCCTCTGGAGTATAACATGAAGTAGTTTCAAAACTGGTATGACCATGAAGTATTTTAAAGAAAACTCCGTTGTAATGCAAAGCTGAGTTATATGGTCCAGCCCTAGGACATGGTAATGTTTAATACACCACTTTTTTCAATGCATTTGGGCTACCTTTTGACTAGTCCTAGTCCGATTTTACATGCGTGTATTGACTAGTCGTATTATTTGCAGGGTTCCAAATTCAAACACACTCGCACATACTTTGTTTATTAAAGTTTTAATATAACAAAAAAATAAAAATCATCCTTAATCAATAATTAACACGACGGATATGAGAGGATTTAAAGATTCGGTACACACGAATTTTTTTTTCTTATGGTGGATCAAATCAATGTGGTATCAAACTATCTTCGGATTAAACATTTTTGCAGTCAGGTTAATGCAATTCGATATCTGTAAAGCCTAGAGTACACGGAATGTGGAAAACGACATGAACATGTCGAGCCTTTGGTGCAATACCGTAGTAAGTCAAAAAATCGCGAACTGAGAAAAATGCATTTGAAGTTTTGAATCAGCTTTTTGATAGTATTTTCGTTTACTAAAGTTATTTTTTTACAAGTTTTTTAATAAAGAGGAATGTTTTATAATTAAATTAGGTAAAAAATTACTAAAAATATGAAATATTTATTTATATTTAAGTATTTTGTATCAACCTATCAATAATGTATCGTTATTGTCCCAAAATTAACGACAAAATTATGAATTAATTCGGAATATATCAATATAGCAAATAAAGCATAAGAAGAAATGATAACAAATTTTTTTCAACAAAGATGAATTGTGAAATAATACGAACAAGTAAAAAAGAACACAAATTATGCAGTTGTGTTTTTGTGCCTAAAACGTAGCAAAAAAAAATATTGCCTTATTGTTTTTTCACAATTTGTTTTCTGTTTGTAAGTTAAAGGAAATATTTCATTATTGCAAATAAATATTGTTGGACAAAGCTAGAGGCAATAAAGCCATTTTTAGCTGTAAAATCTGAACAGTTAGAGATAGAACCATAATCTTTTTTTCTTCAGATAGATATATCCCCAAAGATCATTACTGCATACTGCATAATTTTGAGTTACTACGGTCTTGCACCAAAGGCTCGATGTGGTTCTGACGCAATTTCGGTATCATAACACAACGCACAATGGCCATTGTGGCTTTGCAATGTTGTTAAAATTACGTCAGAACTACATGTGCATGTGGCTCTTCACGTTCCATGTACTCTTGGCTCAAGAAAACTCGTTTACATTTCACTGTTGGTAGGAGAAATTGTTATCTATTACCAAATTTAACAATCTCGCTTATTAAGGCCAATATTTTTAATAATACGGTAAATACGTTTATGCCAAAATAAGGTATTTTTTTCTCTTTTGAAAGAAACTGCATCTATTACTTTGTTTATAAATTCTCCTTTGCAATCAATCGCGTACTTACTATCTCATTAAAACGTACATCACATATATGTATAAATGCATGTATAGTCTAATGCCACTGACAATCATATACATAAGTATGTACATATGAATAAAGCAATTCGTTCCTTCTTTTATTTTTTTTTGTTGACCTAAATAACGAGATATTGGCATTTTTTCCCATTTTTTTCCTTAAATCGTTTTTCATTGTTCATTAAAAACACCCATTATTATTATTTGCTTTGCTGCTGATACCGCCTTCATAATTACAGGGAGAGAAAAAAAGAAAAGAGAAGAAACAATTTCTTTCAACTTTTAAATGGACTACAAAAATAAACTGGAAGGAAGCAAAAAATAGACTGACTACTGACTACTCAAATACATACATATAATGTAAATATGCACAGGATTGCTCATCAACTACGTGGGCATCAGTTTTAATCGTTCTTTTATTGATAATAAAACAAGAAAAAAGTAAAGAAAAAACCATTAAAAAATGAGTTGGAACAACAAGAGGAAAGAAGAAAACAATAGAGGAGAAAAAAAATACAAAAATTGCCATAATATTTAAAACAGTTAAGGAAATAAGATTTGAGGCATTTAACTTAAAAAAAAAATATGAAATTGAAATAGTTGGATAAAAAGAAAAAAAAAAACGGCCCTCCGAAGAAACTTACTACCTCTCTTTTAAAATAAAATTCAAATTTTCGCTTGGGAGTTTATATTGAAAAAACAATAAAAAAAAACTAAAATTTTGATTTTGTTTTCAACATAAATTTCTTAACGAAAATTTTTATTTTAGTTTGAAAGACGGGCAGTTAAGGTGGATTCATCCATGCGTTCCGAACAATATTTTTGTCTGGAGAAAAACCTTTTTGCTGAGAGTGTTCTGCAGAACGATTCACCCATTTCGGAAAATTTGTCCGGAAACACAAAGATACCATTTGGTTTACAGATGAAAACCGTTACAAAAATGGCAGCACAACTCGAAAACTAGATATATTAAATTGTTTTCTAAAAGTGTGTTAAAGAAAATGCACAACGAAAGAAGTGATATTGTTATTTTTAATTATATATATTTTTTTATTTAATTATTCAGCAAAAAAAAAAATAGTTGTAATATAAATGCAAAAACACTATACGATGTGGCAGCTCAATTCAACTTTTATGTACAAATTAAAAAAAAGCGTCATTTTAGTTCATTTTGTTCTGAACATGGCCCAATTAGTAGGTCGTGCATAACTACAACAATGCAACAATAGAAGAAAACAACAAGCCTTTTGTTTGTGTAAATTATTTTAAAGATGTCAAAAACCAACGTATTTGTTTGTGTAAAAAATGGACAAGATGTCAAAAACAATTGCTACAAAAACAATTGCGCGTCCAAAACACAACTCTGCAAAAAGTCAGCAGGCGTTTCGAGCAGACCTATTAATTGGGCCATGGTTCTGAACAAAAATTAAAATTAAACCAATTCCGGAAAAACACTTGGCGAACAAAATTATTTCTCTCTCTCTCAAAAGTAAGACGTCAAACTAGTTAAAAAAAATTTTTGGTGAATTTGGGCATGGGTGAATAGAGCTTTAATTTCAATAAAATGTTTAAAATTTTTAAATGCAGCCTTACGATGACTTATCAGAATAATTTTTGGAGATCCTTTAAATCATATTTTTTTTTGTATTTCCATTATGAATACAATTACTTATAGGCCACTTTAATTTCCGCCAGAGTCCCCTTAACAAATCTCCCTAACTGTTTGGAAAATCTTTGTGTAACCAGTAATTTAAGCCTTTTAATGAAACCTCTCCTATATTGCTATAATAAGAATATTAAACGAGAGCCAAAATTAAAAGAAAAACGAATGGAAATAATAAATTAAAATTTTCTGATATGATGTCTTGAATCAGTTAAAAAACCTGCAAAATTAAAAAAAAATATACATATCACATGGTTATCGATTAACCGCTATATTCATAAAAACTATTTTAGGTTTATTGCAGGATTATGAAACAAATTTTCTATGAAAAATTGTTTAATAAATCTTTTATTAATCAAAAATACTTTTTGTAAATATGGGGTTATGTATTTTAAAAATTGCCGGTCTGGTAAGATTGTCATCTGTTAAATATCTGTCAGCTGATGTGTCATATATTTTGTGAAAGGTTTGTCATTTACAAACATAGATCGTCTAACAACCGAAGAACGCGTAAAAATAGTTAAAACTTGGCTACTTTTCGAACATTACGAAATTATGGTCGTAATAATTGGCCTAATGCGCAAGGAATTGGCAAGATAAAAAGTTTAGTTTGAAAAGACTGGTAACTTTAAAAATGTTGTAAGGCCTCAACGCAATTGACGCACTGACAAAAATATCGCTTCAGTAAGTGAAAGTGTGGCAGATAATCTGAATTTGTTCAAGGCTTTCTCAGCAATTGGGCGCTATTGCTGTTTAATAACCGACTTTCATCGAAATCATAGTTTTATGTGTGTTTTATTTAACTTTACTTTTTAAAACAAAAAATGGATAATCCGTTATAAATTTTGAAAGGTTTCTACAAAAATAATTCATATTTAACAGCCAGGCCCCCGATGTCAACTTAAGCGAGCGACAACAAGTCACTCATTATCGTTCTCATAAGTGGTCCACTAACTATCGACTTGTCGGTCGACAGGTTTTACGTGTCTAACGTAATTTATTTATTATTGTCAAATGACTGTATTGCCACATCCATAAAAAAACACTTGTTTGGAATTAAAAATCGACAAAACATATAAATTAAACACAAAAAATAGAACTCTGGCTATAAGAAAATCAGAATAGAAAACAAAAGAGTAAACAAACAACTCAATAAACCAGAAATATAGAATATAATATTATAAGTCTCAGTCCCTCTGTAGTATCATTTGCTGATATTTTTGGTTTTTCTAAAATTTTTTTGGGAAAAGCAATACAATAAACAATAAATTTTCAGCTGTTTTTTCAAGAATAAAAATACGAAATTAAGCAAAACAAATAAAATCTTTTAATATATAATTGAATTTCCCAAAAACAACTTTTTTGCAATGCACGTGCATAAACAACTGAACTGGCAAATGGTTTTTATTTTGATTTCTTGCGAAAACAATAAAAGTAATTTGTTTTTGTTTTTAATTTGTTTTTTCTTTACCCACTTACAACTACAATTAATGTTGTAAGAAAAGATAAACACATTGGCGCATATTCAGAAATCATAACTAAAATCGGAACTAACAAAACAGAAACTAAAAAATAGTTCATAGATAGTTATAGATCTTATTCACAATTCATAACTGACGTAGCAACTGCTCTCAGCTAATAGAAGAAATGCAACAGAGTATATTGGCATGTAGAAAACATTAAATGTCGATAATATTTTGAACGATATATTTTGTAATTAATTAAAAAGCTTACCAAGCTCTTAAAAAACATTTCTGTTCTTTAAAAAATTAATACAAACTCCAAAAAAGATGTATTAGTTAGTTAGCATTTAGTTACAGCTTTACCCATAATTAAGTCTAAACTTTTTATGCTGAAAGTAACCAACTGTGAATAACTTAAATAGGTACTTAAAAAAGTTAACAATTGGTGATCATATATGAATATGCGCCATTGTTTTATTGTTAGAATTTTGTTTAAGCTGTGATAGCGTTGCAAATAAGACTTTTTGAGTGTTTGTAATTCTCATTCCCTTTGTAGTAGTATTTGCTGATATTTTTGGGTTTTCTAAAATTTTTTGGGAAAAACGTTTCCTGATGATCTGGCCTAAGCAACCAGTGAAATGCGCATAGAACCAGCTTATTAAGAATAAAAACAGGGAATTAAGCACAACAAATAAAATCTTTTAATTTTATAAAAAATATTTTAAAAACTTATTTAATTTTAAAAGTGGTGTTGTTTTAAAAAAATATACAAAATAAAAAAAAACATTTAGTGCTTATGTGTAAAGAAAATTTTGTTAAATATTTTAACAAAATGCCTATGTTGACAACTACAACACAAGTGACTGATTATGACATTTGTGGTCGCACAATATTTCTTAGTGGGTCGCAAATTTGTATGAAAACTGCAACGTTATCGGTCGCTTGCATTGTCGATCGACTTGTTGTGCTGAAAATTGTTAGTGGGCCGCAAATCAGCTGCTTGTCGTTGAAAATGCAAGCGAACGATAGCGGTCGACATCAGGGGCCAGACTGTAAGATTCGTTTGAATTTAAATTTATACAATTTCTTTGTTCAATTTATTAAAGAAAATTATTTCTTTCATTTGCAAAATCCAATAAATTTTTGTAAACGTTAATCAATGCACAACTACAAGTACGTGTGTAGACAAACATACTTATGTATATTTTATTTATTTATGCATCTGTATATGCACATGAATGTATGTGTGTGTAAGTACAGTACAACTTAATTAAACGGAAACTGATTTAATTGCATATTTAATGGCTAACAATGAAGTTGAAAGTTAAAGCCGGTGTGTAAATATTTAATTGTGTTCGAGAATGTGTGTAAATGTCTTTCAGATTTAAGAACAATATTGTACATTTTATTTCCTTTTTGTATATATTTGTATACATGTGAATGTGTTTGTGAAAAACTTAAAGTATCTATTTTAGATCTTTTTTTATTTAAGGAAAAACAATGTTTATGTAAATAATTGTTAACAATTGCTGATAATGTCAACAGCTGTAATATATGTATACTAATACATTGATATACATTTTCATTTATCTGAGACTTTACAGTTGTTAACAAAAAATTAGCTCCAGTAGAACATTTTTCTTTAAGTCATTGCCTTAATTTTAAAAATATATTATTATAAAAATATATATAAAAATAATTGAATATAATTTGACATAAATCGGTTCTTTGTTTTTACTCTTCATTATTTTAATAATAATAATAATAATCAGGGCAACCGGAAAGGTAATCTTTAAAAAGTGTATATATCACAACACGCGCCACAGTATAAACAGAGTCATTTTTGAGATTGTGCCCTATTTGAAAATCATGTGCAATCATGGACCCGATAGAACAAAATTATTCCATGAGCGAAAAATGTATATAAGAGTTATCACTGCCGAATACAAATCCAGGTATCACTCATTATCTTTATTTTTGCTTTAAATATAAGACTCCTTTCATACTCGGTAAGTTAGTTGCGTAGGTCGGTTTTTTTATTTTCTTTTGAACTTGAATTAGTTGCTCAATTTTAAATTTCTTTTTTACAAAAATTTTTCGTAATTTTTTGACGATTCTTTTTTGTTCTTCATTTGTGCCTTCATTTTAATTGTGAAAAATGATTTGAATTGTAAAATTTGGTTTAAACAATAGAACCATAACTGGAGAGGCATCACGTTATTGAATGCAGTCAACAAATTGCTATCGTCCTTGATTCTAAAACAAATGTCTTCGGTTCTAGAAATCATCATATGGAAAGAACAAGCTGGTTTCAGACCTGGAAGATCATGTGTTGTCCATGTTAACTAGGGTATCCACTCAATTAATCGTTGTTCGATTAATCGAAGAAAATTTTCGCCATTATTTGATCGAATAATAAAAATAGCAAATTTCAAATAACGAATAACTCGAACAATTTAAGTCAATTAATTTCTTAGAAAATTCGAATTTTTAATAGCAAATTATTTTGTTTTTAGATTTCTAACTAATAAAATACCTAACAACTTCTGAACATATTTTAGTAAATATTTTGGGTAAAGAAAAAACATATTAAAAACAAAAACAAAGTGCATTTATTGTTTTCGCAAGATATCGTTGCAAAAAAGACTTTTTGAGTGTTTGTAGGTAATTCTCATTCCCTCTGTAGTCTTGTTTGCTGATAGCTTTGGCTTTTCTATTTAGGAGAACGTTTCCTGATGATCTGGCTTATGCAACCAGTGAAATGCGCATAGGAAGAGCTTATCCTCCAACAATAAATTTCAGTATTTTTTATCAATTAATAAAAAAAGGTAATTAAGCACAACAAACAAAATCTTTTAATATTTAAAAATTATTTATAAAATATGAGATGAAAGCCTATGTTGAATTCCGGTATTAAGTTAATAAGGTGGGACATAATTCCAAATTATACACTGAAATAAAATTGACGACCCCGACTGCTGTTAAACTTTGGCCTTCAGATCATTTTAAGTCTGTTCAACCGATGAAGTGTTAACTTTGTTTATAGTTTATTTATATTTTATTTCCTTAATCTTCGGTCTCTTTAGCGCATTAAAAAAATGTTTTGCAGAAGGGTTCTTGATTTTTTAATTATTTATTTTATTTAAAAGTTGTAAAACTGTATACGTAATATAAATGAATTGTTATTTATTGTTTAACTATATTTTTATTTTATTGTTCTTTTCTGTTTATTAATATAATAAAAGAATAAAATCAAATTGTCATGTATGTTTTGCCCATTGGATAATATTATTCGAGTTATTCGAACATATTAAAACTCTTATTCGATTATTCGAGCAACATTAAAGTTTAAAAATCGATTAATTCTTTCCTCGAACAAAATCAAAAATCAAATAATTGGATAATCTAATATTAACACAACACGAATTACCATCGAGCAATCCATCGAGTATAGCAGCACCCTTTACCTACTATTTATAGACTTCGAACTTGCCTTCGATACGGTATCCAGACCGGCACTCTGGGATGCTCTGAGCAGCAAGGGAATCAAGCCTAAAATAATTCACTTTATTCGCGGGCAATATATAGATGCCAAATGTAAAGTGCGATACAAAGACGAAGAAAACCAACCATTAGAGCCTAACACAGGGGTAAAACAAGGCTGAGTTCCGTCTCCCACACTATTTATACTGCTGTTGGATTGCGTGCTTCAGCATACAAACTCCGAAACAACGTACGGCATCCGCTGGAGCATGAATGAGTTCCTCCATAATATCGACTATGCTGACGATAAATGCCTTCTTGCACACCGCTTCGATGATATGGCGAATAAGATTCAGTGCCTATCCATCAATGCAAATAAAGTTGACCTCAAAATTAACATAAAGAAAATCAAACTGATACAGACTGACATTAGCAATACAACCAAGCAAAGATCCTAGCTAATGATCGAGTATAGTGGAGAGAATTTGTTGGTGCCCTAGGTTCTTCGTTAATTTTTATCTCATTTACAATCACCCCTCTGTAAATTTTGTAAAGAAAGGAAATATATATATATTAGGGCGAGCCAATTTGTATGGAGCTGAAAAATTCGATTAGAGCCGCCCCCTAGGAGGATTCTATGGACAATTCTAAGCAACTTTGGTGAAGAAAGCATAGGTCTATCTCGATTTTCGAGTCTCCCACTTTTCAAAAAATGATTTTTTCCCTATAACATAATTTTGATTCAAAATTCGATTTTTTATTCATCGTTATATTATTTTTTTATGTGTATATGGGGGGTTTTTGGGGTCGAGAATTTCATTTTTGATCTTTATTTTTACCTATAACCACCACCAGAGGGCATTTCATGCATATTTTAACTATTTTGATCTTGCATTAACTTTTTCAAATGATCTGGAATCAATCCACATGAGCATAATGCTGCCTTCAAGTCACATTGACATTTGCCGATGTAAAATAATTCTTTCGTAGTTTGCACGAATGTTCTGAATGTGACGATTTTTGGATGTTTAGTTTCGATTTGATACTTGTCAATCAATGTACCCAATTTTCTAACAACACTTTTTTTTTGTTAGAATTTCTACATTAAGTTGACTCCAAATTTCAATCAATTTGTCTGTTACGTGCTGTACGAATGTTTTATACGAAAACATTTTCTTTTGGAGTTTAGCACGTTCGGCCAAGAAAAAAAAACATCTTAAAAAATCCTGTTTCGTTGGCAGATTGAGTCCACTCAAATCACAAGATGCACCAAAAACAGCAACATCGTGCGAAGACAAATGTAGACGGCAATGCATTTGGATCCATTGTATACTTTTACTAAAAGCTTTAAAAATTAACTGAAATTAGTATATTTTAAGACATTTGGTTCGAATATATTTTTTCCACCTACAAATTGGGAATTTTATTTATATTCAAATATCAAATTTTGATTTGAAACGAAAAACGAAAAAAAAAATGTTTTTAATTGACTTAAAAAAATCATTTTTTGAAAAGTGGGAGACTCGAAAATCGAGATAGACCTATGGTTCCTTCACCAAAGTGGCTTAGAATTGTCCATTTTGGGCAATTTTTATTGCGGTCCACATATTCAGAACATCCAACATTAAAAATCCAGTGATGCTGCTGAACCAAATTAATTAATTTTTCCGTTTCAAATCGATATCAATTTCTCTTTTGTTTTATTTAATGAGTAATAATGATTTAAAAAGTACAAAACTTTTGCCATAATAATAAAATAAATAAATGAAAGAAACAGTCAAAAACAAAAAATATATTCGTCTTCTGGCAAAAAAAAAAAAAAATTTAAGAACAAAACAACTTGCCGAGTACACCAAATACAGGAAACAAATTTCTTCCCCTTACTCGACCTTACCGCTGACATCTAAAGAATTGCGCAAGAGACTTCCTCAACTATTTGGCCGAGCCTGAAAGGGGTCTAAGTTCGAAATTTGGTACAGTTTTACTCATTTTATTTTAATGTAAGGCAGCAAATCGCAACGGGTTAAGCTATTGCCATAAAAGTCAAAGAAAAGTTTTTCCATGTATTTTAAACATTAATCCAGTATTGCCAGAAGAAGATCATGTAGAAAATCGGCGTAAAAATTTTTCAATTACTATTTTGGCAACACTACAAAATATTTGGCCAATTCCGGCTAAAATATTTATTTTTAATTTCAATAAAATTTTCAAAACGAACTCATTTCTTAATTTGGCCCTTTGATAACTACCCAATGAAAAATGTAACTGCCAACAAAGCAGGTTTGAAAGGGGGAAACGTAAAACTTTCGCTTACGGCAGACATCAATTTTATATGGCGAGTTCCTACTTTGAAGCAATACATTTTTGTTATAGATGGCGCTTTATTAGGCGCATATAAAAATTGGTAAATGCGATAACCAAATTTACACACTGAATTTGTTGTTGTTTCCGTTACTTTTTAATAGGCTCCCTTACAAGCCTGCTTCGTAGTAAGGGAATGTGGTGGCTCTTTAAATGTATGCATCAATGTATGTCTTACTTTGAAGCGCATAAATGTGCTCTTACTTTTTAAAATTTGCTATAAGTGCTTTGCAAAACAAGAAAATATTATATTGGGTATGTTCCTGTTAATACTGCAGCAAAGTGGATAATTTTTTTTTGTTGTATTTTAAGGTTTTTAAAGCTAATTTTTGTACTTTAAAATAAAAGACAGCTATGAATTTTCCTTCAAAGTTTTCTTTGTGAATTATCCCGTTATTTGTAAGCCATGTCGGTAATTAATCATTCCACATGATAATTGTGATTTTGTGCTTGTTATTTTTTTTTGGATAAGTGAAGTGATTGTGAGTTACTTTAAAAATAAATAAAAGCTTAACAAAACCAAATTTAAAAAGACCAAAACAAAAAAAGTGTGGCTGGGGCAGGTTAATACTGTTAAGTATCCACGTGCCATCCTAGTAACCTGAGAATTTTGAGTGACTTCATATATTCAAATAAGATTAGCGTGACTGACTGAGTGATCATCGCCCAGACTAAGCAATTTAAGCAAGAGACTTAAAATTTTGTATGTATAATCCCTTCCCAATGTTTAAATAAAATAAGAAGAGATTTTTGGAAATTGAATTCATGCGGAGGTAGAAATGGGTAAAAATGCGTCAAATATTTTACCTTATATCTCGTGATCTAACAGACGTAAAATTCACAAAATATCATTATTGAATCAAAAACTAAATTGGCATGGGCTTGGCAGTTTTTTGAAATTTGTAAATTTTGGGGACGGAAAGGGGCAACAATAAAATCTTGGTGACCATATCAATTGTGTTTTCCGCTCCTCAAAAAGCTCTCAAGCACATTTTTGTACTTTTAGGAAATTCGAATAAATAAATCTTTTGGGCACTTTTTTCTATACATACAGAAAAAAAATTCATAATTTTCTCCGATCACAAAATTCATAATATCAAGCAAAAAACTTGTTGATTTTGCACCTGTTACCAAAATGATTATATTAATTACTAAAAATTGTAAAATTTTGAATATTTTTATTCAATTAATGATATTTTTATACCCTCTACAACACTAGAGGTGAATGAGGGTATACTTAGTTTGTCATTCAATGTGATACTTTTTTATTATACATCTAAGACCCCATAAAGTATATATATTCTGGCCCCTTGAGTAATTCTAAGTCGATTTAGCCATTTCCGTCTGTCTGTTCGTCTGTTGAAAATGCGCTCACTTTCGAAAAACGCAAAAGAAAATATCAAACGTGCTCTCAAATTACTTGTAATTATCCTAAGCAGTTTGGGATTGAAGTCCAGTAACATAGGTTTACTAGGATCAGAACTATGAATCAAAATGTGAAACCACCACCCTAAAAAAATTGATAATTTTAATACAAAAAATAGCATAAATGGTGGATTAATGCACGGAATTATATAAAGTTTTGCCCGAATCCGATTTATAAGACTGAAAATCATAGTGTTAAATTTCGTGAAGATCGGTCCATAATTGACTATAGGCCCCACATAAACCCTACTCGCGGAAAACAGTATAGTACGCCTAAAACCGTAATAAATAACGCTATCGTAATAGAAATTAATACGTCACAGTTTTATGTGACTACAAATCACACTGTAAAATTTCGATTTGGTACGTCACAGTTTTATAGGACCAGAAATCATACTGCCAAATTTTTACAAGATCGGTCCATAAATAACCCTAGACCCCATATAATCCCTACTCCCGCAAAACAGCTTAGTACGCCTTAAACCGTAATTATTAACGCTATCATAATAAAATTTGGTGTTTTATATGATTAGAAATCGCAGTGTCAAATTTCGTGAAGATCGGTCCATAATTAGGACCTATATAAACTCTACTCCCGGCAAACAGTTTAACGCCTAAGACCATAATTAATAACGCTATCATAATAAAATTTGGTGTATCACAGTTTTATGTGACTACAAATCACACTGTAAAATTTCGTGAAGATCGGTCCATAATTTATTCTAGGCCCCATACAAACCCTACTCTCAGAAAACAGTTTATTGCGCATAAAACCCAAAAAAGCCCACTTTGGGTAAATAATTAAATCCATATGGCCAGCAAAAATATCATGCAGTTTTGTGAAATTCACTGTTGACACTAAAACTAACTACACTGCTGTATTGAAATTTATTCTAATATATTTTTTGTAATACCAGAAATCAGTCATCAGAATTTTAGGATGATTTGTCCATCATTTGCCATAGGTCCAATACAAATTACCCTCCAAAAATCATTTTAGTTCGACTAAAACTTTTACGAATCATGATATTTTACTCAAGTCAGTTCAAAGTTCTAACAAGAAACACATAAAACTTTCTTATTGTCGGTCAATAATTTATTAAAGATCTAAACCGCAACCAATTTTAATGCTACGTTCGATTTTGTGAATATTAGTCATATATATATTTATCATATAGAGCCCACTCCTGTCGGTGGAGGGTAACAAAGATTCGGCACAGCCGAATATAGCACTCTAACTTGTTAAATTGTATTAAAAAAAATTATCAAAAAACTTTGCCATTTCAAACAATGTGTTAATTTATTTAATTAAATATTGACAATTTGCAACAACAATTTTACAAGTTTAAATTATTTTATTTTAAACAAAAAATTTAATTAAGATTTTTTGTTATTCAATTAATATTTTAATTAAAAATGTATTTCAAAACAATTAAAATGTTAATTAAATCACAACTACATTTTAAATTTTCTTTCAACTAAAAAATAATTGATTCAATTTTCACATTAATTAAATTTAAGTGCTTTTTAAACCATTTTTTTTAATTGATAAAATACATTTTTCTGTGTACAGACAGACATGTATTGCATCCAAAAATAAAATTCAAAAAATATAATTAAATAAAATATTAATTTTATAAGGCACGTATTTATTATATAAAGTGATGCAGTTGTGGATACCGGAGAGGGAGAATAGGATAGTCACTATCAACCCGCCCCCCAAATCGAAAAAATTTTCCCATTTCTATGGAGTTTATAAAAGAAAATTGGCTTAATATGATGTTTTAGTTAAAGGTTTCCTAGCCTGAAAAAAATCATTTTCTGGCTAGTCCATGTTTGCCCACGGGTCTCATTTAGGGTCTCTCGAAAATTTGTTTTTAAATACAGTGGGTTAGAGTTTCATATGGAAGGGCTTGACCGACTATACCTTATCTGTGCCAACAAGTAAAAACAACTTAACTCGGTTTAGGCAAGTGCACATCAGAGCATTTTTGAACTCAAAAACCGTTGCTCGAAATCAGGGAATTTTTATTAGGCTTATAGTTACATGCTCTTTGTTAGTAACTTTATAACATTAAAATTTTTAATTGAATTTTTTTTTTGAAGCAACAGTTAGATTAGGAGGATTAAAAAGAAATTAGTCAAATTTTTCTTAATTTGACTTAAAGTGTTATTGCTTGTAGGCACAGATATGTATAGTTTATGAAATTATTTTTTGTTCCTTAAGCTTGAAGATAAAATCATTTTCTCTTATTAAAGTTGACTTTAGGTGCTATGTTATTTTTAATAACTCTCAAATATCAGAAAATAATCTAATTATTATAAATTCTAATGAAGAACAATATTATGAACGTATAATAAATTAAATAATTTCAATTTCAACACAAATAATGAAATTAACAGTCAGATCTAAATAAAAGCGGAGAGCGGAACGTTTTCTTCCGTTTAGCTTTTACGCTGAAATGCCATACCTAATGAAAGTGTCAACTTTGTGCCGCGAACAGTAGTGTTAACTTTCTTTTTCTATAAAACCCACATAAAAGAAATAAAAAATGGAGAGAGAACCGCGAGATTGACCTAAAAATAGCTAAATTGCCATTATTTAATAACAAAAGCGGCTAACTTAACTATGAAACACCCTGTCAAAACCGGATTTTGCAAGTGCAAAGCGTTGCCTACGCGCTATTTCAGTATGCTACGTACAAATTATATGGGCATGAGAATTTTTGACAGCAAGAAACGGCGCGGCGGCGTTCTGCTATTATTTAGTTATGGCTGTAAGAAAAGTTAATCAAGCAAAAAGAAAAAAATATATGAAATAAGAAATTCGTGGGAGTGTTGTTTGCGTTAAGAACACGCACGCTCATGCGTCGAACACGCGTGATACGAGAAAATCACGACATTTTCCAAATACACGATTAATGAGTAAAATGTTATATATTGTAATGCAAAACCAATGTATTGTTTCTGCATCAATTTTTTTAAGATAACATTTTTCTATGAGAAGTAGTGAAAAATTATGCAAAAACGATTTTTTCCAATAGACCTTAACCTTAAAACATTTTCTAAAAAAAAAATACTAAAATGCACGTTTTGTTCTGTGACTGCTCATATGATACCATCTATTTTTTTTACTCAGTTGGTCTACTAATATAATCTTTGCAAAAGAGTATACCTCCAATATCCGTTTTATAATTTTGTTCAATAATTTGCGGCCGTCAATGCTAACTTGGCCAGCCCCTGTTCGAAATTTTAGCGAGGGAACAAATATTCGGTTCTTAAGTTAGAACAGGAAATTTTAGCTATTTACTTAAATACATAAAGAAGTTATGGATTTTTGGCCGGACTTAACCACCGTGCACTTATTCAAACTCTTAAATTTGTCATCGACTGTTCATTAAAAAAGACACACACATTCACAGATTTAGTAACGAATAATCATGTTACATATTCATAGAGTATTGTTGTTGCCATTTTAAATTGAATTGTATTTATTTTGTTGGGGTTTTTCCATTTATCGTGATATTAGTCTTCATCTTCATCTTTATCTTTAGTTATCCCTCTACTCGTTCATTTAGAATTCAAATGCTTAATATTTTATTAAACAGGTTTAATGTTGTGTGTAAGGCGATGTCACAAATACGGAATAAAAGAAATGAGAAGAAGAAGAATGAGAACGTAGATGTCAGCAAGGAAGGTTTTTATATGCACAATAAATAATACAAAATGTAAGTAACGGGCGGTTAAATTTTAAGGGCCGATGTTGGATGTGAACCACACCTAAACGTCAAGTTTTTGTCTGCATTTCATTTGACATTTCTCAATTTCAGACTAACTCAATTTGAACCATGTAAAGATACACAATCGAGCAACGCGTTAATCATCTTCAGCGATGAGACACATTTTCACCTCAGTGGATTTGTCAATAAGCAGAATTGCTGCATTTGGGCGAATGTTAATCCAAGAGTGGTTGTCGAAAAACCAATGCTCCCACAAAGAGTGACGGTTTGGTGCGGTTATGGGCTGGCGGCATCATCGGGCCTTATTTTTTCCAAAATGAGGCCGATCAGACAGTTACTGTGAGTGGTGTTCGCTATCGTGAGATAATAACGAACTTGCTATGGCCCGAATTGGAAGATATGGATGTGGACGATATGTTGTTTCAACAGGACGCTGCCACTTTGCGTGTTATCTCACGTGGTGACGAAGTCAATTAGCCGTCAAGATCATTGACATCGTTTGACACCGTTGGACTTCTTTCTTTAGCATTTTTTGAAAGAAAAGGTGTACGTCGACAATTTAAGAGCTAAAAAATGAAATAATTCGGCACATTAACGGCATGGAACCTCAACTATGCCCCCCAGCGTCATCGAAAATTTGGACCACCAGATGTAGGTGTACCACCGGGGTCGCGGCGGCCATTTGGCCGATATTTTGTTACATACATAATTGAACCATACTAATATTATCATAATAAAAAGAAATGACAATTATTTCCTAAATAATTTGTATTTTATTCAAAATCAAGATCGGCTCTTAAAATTTAACCACCATCTATATATAGAAAAGCGTGTATATGTGTACCAAAATATTTAATAAAAACGTTTCTATCTTTATTGTACTAGTATATTAATACCCACACCAAAACACTTAGTGGAGAGGGTTTTATACGTTTGTGCTGATGTTTGTAACACGATGTTGTGCTTAGTAAGTCAAACTCGGATGCGATACTGGGCAAGAGTAGGGCCTGCGTTAGAACCATGATAGGAAATATCATTGTCCACTGTATGATAGGCAGAATGGCGGTGAAGATGGGGGTTGTGTGAGGACATGGAGGAGCTGGAGGCAATTAAGCACATTTTGTATCACTATCCCAGGCTGCAGATCATCTGGTTGAGGTGTCTAGGCAGTATATTCTTATTCGAATTAGGGGATTTCTCGGGGTGTGAACACGAGAATCTCTTCGTAATGCTACTGAACTGGCAACGCAACAAGAGGCTGGGTAAGGCAAAGTGGAAAATGTTTTGTTTTATTTAGTAGGATATTTTTCTTTTTAGTCCGTTCTTTTATCTTCCACTACTTTTTTCTTTCACTTTACTTCTCTGTCTCATCTATCGAACTAAGGCGTCACAATGGTCTCTGGGTGAGGGTGTGAAGTTGACTTTACACCAACCTTTCAAACTAACCTAACCTCGTAACACGTTTAAAATATTGGTTAGATTCACCAATAAGTGCACAGAGTATAGGTCGCAATTTTGGACATGAATTGATGAATTTTGCTACATAGGTTCTGATTGACACAAGGACCAATCCTATTGGAAGTGCTAAAAATCGGTTCATAATTTCACACTTTCGGAAATAGAGTCTTTGTGCCTACAACCCATCTTAATATATTGGAATTTAGACTAAATTTGGATAATTTCAATCTTAATCACCTTAACAAATTTTATTGGGATAGGTCCACATTTGACCAGAGCTCCCATGCAAATACTATTCCCGAAAAAACCTGTAAATGGCAATACTTTCATAAAAACGTTGGTGACAATAACTTTTACGATATCTACTATGTTATGACAAAATGTTGTGCTAAAAAGTCCAAAATTAACCGTGGGTCCCATATGAATCCCTATTCTAAAATCACTTAAAGGCAAACAATTCTCATATAGATGAAGATATCTTAGTAATATTCGGCACAAAGAACTTTTACATGCATCTTCACCTCATAACATAATTTTGCCTTGGCTGGCCCATGATTGCCCGTGGGTTCCAAATTGGGCACACTCTTGAAAATTAGTTTTGAAATATTGTGGGGTAGAGTAATATATGGTCGGGCTTGACTGACTATACTTTCTTACTTGTTTTTTTTTTAAATTTAATTTGCGCGTTTTCCAATACTTTTATACTGTTAAAGTCCTTATGACCAGGGTTTAAAAAACTGCTGTCGAAACCAAAAACTGTCGAACAAAAAACGAAAATTTGTGTACACGTTTTCGCTTTTTAGTTTGTTTTACAGCGACTGTTTTCATTAAATGAATCAGAAGTAAAAGCAACAGTTTTCTTTAGGACCCAATGACAAATGAGGAAGTGGTAGAAATGGCAAGAAGTTGTAACGACAAAAATCGTACAATGTAAATTGGGACTAATAATGTAGTGTAATTCATTGTTCAAGTTTTGGTGCAAATATAATGTAATAGACAAATTTACCAAGTGCGTGTACACAGCTGTATTAAGATAAATAGCAAACTGTCAAAAATTTAACTAATGTTATCCACAAAAAATTAAGTAGTTTCAAAAAAAAAAAAAAAAAAAATTCTAATTTTTCAACTTAAAATTGATATTTCAAGCTTGTAATATTAAAAGTGTGGCGAAATCAGCGGCTAATGTGCAAGTTCAGGGATTAACCGCTTTTTGTTTGTTTTGTTTTTATATTTCGCATAAACTAAAAGGTGACAATATTTAATAAAATGAACAAAACCATAACAAAAGAAAAAAAAATTAAAATACTTTGTTTACATTTTTTATAGTTTGCTCCTTCTTACATTTATTGTTCCATTCTCTTTCTCTCAATTCTATATCAATTCAATAAATAAAAAATGCATTGTCATAAGGACATAAACAGTTCAATGCAAAAAAAACATATTTTTTTTTTTAACAAAAAGCCTTAAAAACTCTCCCTGCTGTTTAGTATTCTTTAACAAATGTTCGAATTGGGTAAAAGAATGAGTGAGTAAATGTGTCTGTAAATGTTTACTGCTATTGTGCAATTTTCAAAAGCTAGTGTACAGTGAATACCTTGGCAACTTTTGTGCGGTTGTTTTTAAAGCGTTTGTAAGTAAAATGTTGTCATCACTACTACAACAGATGAATTTTTATTTGTGTTTATATTTTAGTGTGTTATTTTAAGTGAGAATTCATGACAATACTGTGGTTTTTTGATGAATTTTTTCGAGCACAATTTACCAGCCGTCGCTAGTAAATTGGCAACTGAATTAATTCTAATTACTGTGATAACCTAAAGTAATTTAAAGTGTTGTTATTAACACTCACAACACAATAGTGGAGATGGTATTATACGCTTGTACTGATTGTTGTAACACCTTAAGATATCGGTTTCAAAACCACTATTTAGTATACCGATTGAGAATCACTTTCTGAGTCGATCTTACGAATTTCGTCCGTCCGACCGGCTGGTTGTCTGTCAGTATATGTGAGCTTGTGTGCAAAGTACATGACACAGTTATGAGGTAATTTGACGAAATTTGGGACATACGTTTTAATTATCATAAGCACAAAGCCTAATGAAAATGGTGAAATTCGCTCCAAGGCCCCCATACAAACATCTCTCTGGAGACGCCCATGTGCCCATAAACGATCTTATTAGGTTGGTATTTAGATTAAATTTGGCTTTAATATATATTTTTGCAACGTAAATCTTCTTTATAATATTTTTCTAAGATCGGTGCATATTTTCCCATAGCTCCCATACAAAAAACACTATTGATATAAAATTTGGCAACGATAAGTTTTATAATAGCTGCTATGTCATGGATATTATAAAGTAGGTCGAACATTGACGATATGTCCCATATAAACTCCCTCTTAAAAATCGATTAAAGATGACCAAAACACATAAAGATGTTGATATATAGGAAATATTCGTCACAAATAACGCTTTTGTAAATCTTGAAATAACAAAATAATTTTGTTTTGCCGGTTCCATGAATGGCCATGAATCCCAAATAGGGTACACTCTCGAAAATTTGTGTTTATATAGAGTGGGGCAGAGTACTAAATGGTCGGGCTTATACGACTATACTTTTTTACCTTGTTTTTTATTTCGTTTAAAATTTTTAGTTGTTGGTGTCTTAAATTAAAGGAAGTCACTTAAAACAAGCTAGTGCTATATCATTGATACCTCCCACCGACAGGAGTGGGCTCTATGTGATAAATACATATATATTATTGACTAATCTTTACAAGAACGAACGTCAGCATTAAAATTGTTTGCGGCTTAAACCTATAATAAATTATTGACCGACAATCAGAAAGTTGTATGTGCTTCTTTTTGAAACTTTGAACTGACTAAAATATCATTATTCGTAATAGTTTTAGCCGAACTAAAATGATTTTTAGGAGGGTAATTTGTATTGGATCTATGGTAAATTATGGACCAATCATCCCAAAATTCTAAAGACTGATTTCTGGTTTTACAAAAAATTATATTTAATAAATTTCAGTACAGCTTTAATTAGTTAGTAATGGTTTTAAGCATAAGTTTTAGCGTTAACAGTGAATTTCACAAAATTTCATGATATTTTTTGTGGCCATATGAATCTAAATTGGAAGAAATTATACCCAATATCTATATCTGTTATGGTTTTACCGAATTTAATTATTTTCCCCAAGTGAGCTTTCTTTGTTTTAGGCGTAATAAACGGTTTTCCGGGAGTAGTGTTTATATGTGGCCTAGTGTCAATTATTGACCGATCTTCAAAAAATTTTACAGTGTGATTTCAGGTCCTAAGAAACAGTGACGTGCCAAATTTAGTATGATAGCGTTATTTAGTACGGTTTTAGGAATGCTAAGCCGTTTTCCGCGAGGAGGAATTACATGGGGTCTATGGTCAATTATGGACCGATCTTCATGAAATTTAACAGTTTGTAGTCGTATAAAGCGAGTTCGTGCAAAATTTTATATTAATCCGTGCATTATTCCACCATGTTTGTTTGTTTTTGTATTAAAATTATCATTTTTTTTAGGGTGGTGGTTCCACATTTTGATTCATAGTTCTGATCCTACTGAACCCGATATGGCTGGACTTCAATCCCAAGCTGCTTAGGATAACTACAAGGAATTTGGGAATAAGTTTGTTCTTTTCTTTTGCGTTTTTCGAAAGTGAGCTTGTTTTCAACACACAGACAGACAGACGGACATGGCTAAATCGACTAAGAATTACTCAAGGAGCCAGAATATATAAACTTTGTGGGGTCTTAGATGTATAATAAAAAAGTTTCACACGGAATGACAAACTTAGTATACTCTCATTCACCACTAGTAGTGGTTGAGGTTATTATAAGTATACAAGATTACTATAAATCAATAATGTGACGATTTAAATTTCAATTGATATGAATTACCTTATCACTTCGGTTCAAAGTAAAAAAGACTCAAAGAGTGTAAGGTGTTTTAAGTAGATACACTCATAGCAAAATGCATCTTCATATTGAATATGCCCTAACATCAGAATTGAGACATCTATGTTATTACAAGTGGCATCAATGAGGCAAAAAGTGACATTTATTCATTGACGAGCGTCATTATAAAATTTTGTCATATTTTATGCGTCATCTATGCTATCAATACAGTTACATCAATTAGATACCACATTTTGTGTACTGTTAACATTATTTTCATGTTTAAAAAGTAAGATGAGAAGCAAAAATTTTCAAAGTAGAATGATTACGGAATCACATCGGGAATGCTGCTGGTGTCTTATAACTGAGAGCTCTGCTACAAACAAAGGGCGGAATACAACATAAGTGAAAAAACACGTGTAGCGGGTAAGTAAATAATAATATTCTCTCACTTTGACTTAAGTCAATATCCCAATGATTAAGTTTAATGACAGTTTGTCTTTAAATCGAGTCTAAAGAGTCCTTTCTACGATGTTACTGAGTCATCGCACTGATGACATGTTTTATTAACCTGACTCCGATTCGTCATTTCTGTGATACCGATGTGTCATCCCACTGATGACATAATTTCAAGTTTTGAACCTGATGACAAGTTGGGCAAGTGATATTAAGGCTGACATGACAGTGATGTAAGGTATCATGGGGTCAAAAACGAAGACACTTGTCGTAGTACTGATGTCAAAATACATCAGCGCTATGACGCCTAATTTTATTAGTGTAGGTTGAAATTTTTTAGACTCTAAAGCTACGGTCACACTTATTAATTGTTTGTCCAAATAAGCATAACCACTACTTTTGTTAATAATTAGTGAGATTTAACAGGGTCTAAATATAACAAAGTAAAACTCATTATACTGCCAGGCACAGCAAAAAACTGTTTTTGTTAGATGTAGTATACTAATCAAAATAAATATTGCAATTAAAGGAAATTGTATTTTAGTTTGCCTGTTGGTTACGTCTTTTTCGTCAAATATTTGCCAAGTGTGACCGTAGCTTAAGTAATCCAAATTGTAGTCAGATTATATTAGAAAAAAAAAAAAATAACTTTCTGCGTTTAATCTTTAGAATAAAATATATATATATTTAATAGAATACCATTAGTTTGATCGGACTATGTTGGGTACTCGGAAAATGTCACTTTATTGACCCAAAGTAATCTAAAGAGATGTTAGATTTATTTTTCCTAACTGCATTCTTTACTACACTATTGCCCGTTTTATCATTAGGCGATTATCTTTTTTTCCAACAAATAACTGCACATTAAAGAAATTTGATTTTCTCAATGTCTCATTTAATTCTTTTCTGTCGCAATGGTAACCGGAAGACATCTGTCAATTATTTATTTGCGGTAAAGATAAATTTAGTCAGCTGATCCCAAATTTTACATGTATTTTGAGAGGTTTTACCAACAAAAACAATGTTTTTTGTCGGTATATTGAGAAAACCAAAAATCGCCAACGGACAGTTTATCGGTCTAATAAATTTATGTCGACAAGTAATAGGCAGTTTGTCGATACACTGAAAAAATGGCCATAAGTAAATTAAAGATTTTATTTACCCAAAGTACTCTAAAGAGTTGTCAGATACATTTTTTCGGTCTGTTTCTAAGACAGTCGGAAAAAATAAAAAGTAAGGCAATTAGAAAAAATCAAATAACTAAATAAGAATATATTACTTAACCCTTATCCTGTACCAAGAAAATATACAAGGCATTTGTGTGTCTTTTTTGCGCAATATACAAAGTTTATACATTTGTTATTTCTGCTTATTTTTTTATATTCAATGCGTGTAATGCAAGTTTTGAAATGATTTTTACAAAAAAATTTATTACATGATTTACATTTTTTTTATATATTTTGTATTGACTTAATAATGTTGGGCAATTGTGACCCATGTTTACAAAATGCATAATTTTTTTCGTACAGACAAAATGAAAAAGTCTTGGAATTAAATATTTTATATATAAAATGTTATTAAATAAAAAATTAATAAATTAATAAGAAAAAATTTAAAAAAATTAATTTACTAGTATTGAATATAATTAGCAATGAAACTGGTTAGGCAATTTTGACCTGTAAATATGGGACACGGGTTAAGGTCCATAAAGTGGCGTTTAACCCTTCGTCTTACACATGAGTCTGGCTAGATTTTTTAAATTTGAAATGTTATTTTAATAAAGTTAACACTCAGGTAGAGGCTTGAATTTACAGGTACCCTTCTAGAATTTAGTTGGCTATAAAGGATATCCATCAAAAAGGATATCCTGGAAAGGATAAAGGAGGAAACTTTTTCGTATATTTTACTGCACACTTCACATTTCTAACACATGGGTCTGGCCAGACCCATATATATTTTTTTATTGAAAATGGTGTATTTTAAAAAAATTTTCTTGATTATTTAAATTTTTTTTCAATTATCTATTAATAATTATTTAAATGTATTAAATACACAAACTTGTCACTCCATCTCGTTCTCAATTTGGAAAACAAACCGATAAACAAACTAACTAGTAACTCAAGTATCTCGCGTTCATATGCAGATTTTTATGTGCGAATAGCGGACACTAATGGCTTAGAAAATGAGAAAACTGCTGAGGAAGGTTATGAAATTCAACCGCTGGCAGCTGAACAGAATGAGAATGTGTACTAAGTTTCAAATAAGAACGATTCATCCGATACTAAAAATAATTTGTCATAAACCCAAATGAATCGTTTGATTCTTAGGATGATGAAGAAGAACTACATGCACAAAATGGTCTACAAAAGTCTGCAAATGATTATTTATATTTTAAAGATGGAACAAAATGGAATAAGTAGTGTCCAAATGTTGGTATGTGCTGCGTCAAAATAATATGCGTTTTGAAGTTAGGCCAATGGTACAAGATTATATTCCAATTGAGTATTCAAGCGACCTTGCACACGAAATATTGCATTTATAATCATCACTAAAACAAATTGGAATGAAAAATATGAAACCGAAACCGCTTATGTTGATGTAAAGCCAAAAGTTATGGAATAATTGGTACTTCCCACAACAGTACTCTCAGATTTTGTTGCGTTCAGGCAACAGAAAGAGCGATGTCTTATCACCGCTTCAATACGCAGACACTTTGACGATGGAAGAACATGCGAATGTCGATTTTGTGAGCAGCACTAAATTGTCATACAGAATTTTGAATGAAAATTATTGTAAAAGTGGTCTCCGAATTCAGTTTCATTTCAGAGATTTTTTATATTAGAAGGCTTGGTTAGATGTTACCATATCCTATTCCTATTATCAACATTGTTTGGATTCCATGAAGATTTTTAATTTGCAGCAAAATATTTGCAAAAAAAAAAAAATGTGTAAATTTACTTTCAACTGTCTATTACTTCCAATACTGTGAAGGCGAGGCAATCCAGTTGACGCAAATAAATGCGAATAAACTACATTTTCCAAAAAAAACTATCCACAAAAAAACGGGTACAGGCTGCTGTATTAAATTTGCTTGAAAAGGACCGGTGAATGAAAATCGTCAAACTACTGGTTCTCTCTAATATTGAAAATCGAAAATTCATATGCTCAAACGACTTTTTTTTTTTGTTCAAGGTGTGGAGATTTTCAGCAATATTCTAAAATTGATTTTAAATGTTTCAGTTGCTAAGGAAATGCATAAAGCTTTCACTTTTATTTTACTGAACTTGTTTTTTTATTACAAATAAAACTTTTTAAGAAATAAAACGACCTTATTTTTAATTTTATTAGCTCAAAATGTGTTAATTTGTTTAGATTAAATTAAAATAACATGCATATTAATTCATAATTTATTTAAAAATTATAGAGGTGTATATTAAAAAATTTATTGGGTCTGGCTAGACTCATGCGTTACGAATGTGAAAATCTAAACATGTGTAAAATCGAGGGTTAAGTCAGTAAAAGATGTATTCAGAGCGATAATTAAGAAAATAGTTAAATTCAAAAGAGACAAGTTTTACCTGTTACCAAGGCAAATTCATTAGAGGTGATCTTAAAAACCCTGCTGAGAAATTTTTTGTTTAGCTTTATAATTGTTGGATGTCAACATTTCTGTTGTCTTGTTTCTGCTTTTGATATTGAACAATGATTTTACATAAACAAACTATTTGCGGTTTTTGTACGATTTGTACTTGTTGTAGTGCCGAGATATTTTCCGCAATGAATTTGCCTTGCCTGTTTCTATTAGAACTGCTGGGTTTTGTTTAATAGTATTTTTTTTACTCTTCGTATATGTTGTTAGTGTAAAAGTAAATTGCGATGAATACTTAAACAGGTTTTTTTTGGATTATTCCTTTTCATTTGCTACTTAATTACATTATTTGTCACAACACATTTGGAATTCTGAAATGTAACTAAAGATTTTCTCTCAGTAATAAACGTAAATATCAACAGCCACCAGAAATTGACAGTTGTTAAGTTTATATTTTTGTGACTATTTTTTTCAGACAGTTAAAAAAAAAAAAAAAATTTGCATTCATTGAAAAAGTTTTATAAACTTAAGAAATGTTCTTTAAATTTCGATGATATGGATTGAGAATTTTCTTCACAAAGTAGAAATTGATGATAATTGTTTTAGGAAGTTGTATTGCGCGTTATAAGTTGGGACTATCTTTAAAATGTTTTATTTCTACAGGCAATAAACTGAAGATTCTGTGCAAATAAATTAAAACATGCCAAAACTTAACTCATTTTTACGCTCCACCCCCACTGTATATCGTAAATTTCATTTAAAGGTTGTGCACATACTTATTGAGGAAACACTTTACACTGGGATCCTCGGGTGCTGTAATATCTTAGGAATGCCTAGATTTTGACAGATCATAGCCAGAATATAGTCCATTAGAGTACAATGGAACCAGAAGCTTTCCGTATTTCATAACACAATGGCTGGTTCATTGTGGGACCCTTCTGCGAATGAATTGGAAGCTATGATTTAAGTCCGAAGGAAGTTGATATTATTGATGTGGGATTTGAGGATAATTTTTACTCAAGATTTAGCTACCGTGCCTCTATGTATGCTGTTGCAATTTAACACACCTACACTCATAGAAAAATGTATCTTCATATTGATGATGCCCTAACATCAGTATTGTGTTATTAATGTTATTACAAATAGCATCAAAGAGGCAAAATGTGACATCAATTCAATGACGAACGTCATTATAAAATTTTGCTATATTTTATGCGTCATAAATGCTATGACTACAGTGACGTCAATTCGATGCCTTATTTTGTGTATTATTAACATTATTTTCATGTTTAAAAAGTAAAAAAAGAAGCGAAAATTCCCATATATTATTTTTTTTTAATTATTTAGTTAAATACATTAAAATACCAAAGTAGAAGGATTACGAAAATCATATCGGTTATACTGCTGGTGTCTTATAAAAGAGAGTTCTGTAAACAAAGGGCGGAACACAATAAAAGTGAAGCAAACATGTGAAACGTGTAAGTAAATAATAATATTCCCTCACTTTGACTTAAGTCAATTCCAATGACTCAATTTGATGACAAACGAATGAGTCCCTTCCCCGATGTTATGAGTCATTGCACTGATGACATATTTTATTAAACCGACTCCGATTCATAATTTTTGTGATGCCAATGTATCATCGCATTCATGACATAATTAAAATGTTTGACCCTGATGACAATTTGGCAAAGTGATGTTAAGGCTGACATCACAATGATAAAAAGTATTATGGGGTCAAAAACATAGACTCTTGTCATAGTACTGATGTCAAAATACATCTGCGTTACGACGCCTTTTCTATAAGTGTAGATACACAACGTTTGCTAGAGATATCCTTGACAGTAAGAAAAGAGTGTTAGTACATTATCTAGATAGCCATGACAGAAATTACAACAGGCGTTAAATGAACAGCTTATGGCAGTTTTAGAGCACATTGTTTAATAGGCAATTTAATTTTTGTTTAACCTTACCACCCTTTTCATTCTTCACCCCACTGTGCCTCGTTAACATATTTTTCTTATTTTACCAAAAATATACCTTCTTTAATAGTTCATCATAATTTTCGCGTTTTTTAACTGCATTTTAACGTTCAGTTCATTTATTTTATACTGGTTTTTGATTTATTTTTATAGATTTTGTAGGATAAAACTTTAAGTTGCAATTTTAGCTGGTGTTTATTGAGGTTTTTGTTTTTTTTTTCGTTTTGAAACATAAAAATCTGTTTTTGATGCCTTAAGTCATTAATTATATGGCTGAGTATTTTTCAATTTTTTAATACTCGTACACTGTTTTTGTTTGTTTCATAAAAGCTGACAATTAAACTGTTACTATGTAAAGGGAAACTTTCTTTTCCTTTTTTCTTATTAAAGAAATTGCCATTTTTTCTCAGATATTTTTTTTTATTAAAAAAGATTATTATTTTTGTTTTGGGTTATTTTGTTGCGAACAAATAAAGAAATTTCAATTTGAGTTTTTTGTTTGTTTAATTAAGTATGACATTTAAATTGTTTTAGGGCTATTAAAAAAAGTATTTATTAAGTGCTTTGGGCTGGGATTTAATGAACTTTTGCGAAAGTATATAAAATCTATTATATTACACTTAACGATTATTATGCAGTGTTTTAATGCAGTGATGTAAATTAAAGTAATTGTAAAGAAATATTTATATTCTCGCTATCTACCCTTTATCTCTCCAGCAGCAGGATTTAAATGAGGGCATAAAAAAAGAGATAAATCTTTTTCTTCTCTTCTGTCCTATTAATAAGATATACCTATATCGTTTTTCTGATGATGGTTTTGTTTATAAGAAATATATTTAAAAGGAAACTTAGTAATTAATGGTTATTCTCCATAGCGAATATTTTATCATCACTTTGGCAACATCTATTTTATTTTTAAAACTTTTCAATTGTGAATCTTTTTTCATTACCTCAAGGTGGAAAGAATTAAGGAAAGGTGGTAGGTACTTTGGGTGATGACACTAAAATATTACCCAATGTTTAGCCAAACTTTGATTTTTGTGCATGCTTGTGATTAATACTATTGTGATAAACATCTGCATGAAACTTAATAATGATGTTCATGAAACTTTCATTATAATTTTGTATTTGCTTCGTTTGTATTCAATAAAATGAATAACTACGAAATGAAAGCAACAAACACACGAAATTTAAGAGACGAGTAAGATGCAGTTTTTTTGTTTACTTAAACAAGAGAATATGAATACTAACAACTCTGAAACAAAACAGCCACTGAATAAATTTCGAATTAGTTCATGGAAAAACATATTTATTTTAAAGTTAGTATTGCCAGTTGAAAGAAATGAAAAATATTAGGAAAGATAAAAAAAAACAAAAATAACCATGAAGAGTAAAAGCAACAAGATAAGGAAGTACATTAATATTAAAATAATAAAAATAATACAAATTTGACTATTTTTCAATGTAAATTAATTGTTTTTAATATAAATTTTTAAACTTCAAAAAAATTTCATTTTATTTTCAAACACATTTTTAGCAATGTGTTTGGCTTGGAAGTACATAAAAAAGTTGTTAGGAAAAAAATTAAAATTTAATTTAAAAAATGCACAAATTACAAATAGTATTGTAGAGGTAACAAAAAAATATTACATAAATTTACTAAGTGGCAACATTGCTATTGAGTATTTATATAAAAAAAATGAGAGAGGTTGAAAACTGTAAAACAAATGTCGTTTCATTGAACAAAGGGTTTGTGTTTGAATATGAAACGAAATGTGTTTGCTAGCAACATGAATAAAACAACAGTTTGTTCAGTGGTCTGAATTTTATTTGAATACGAACTTCATTGAATAAACATTTCAGTATGTTCATGAATGAAGTTATTCATGCAGCCCTTTATATTGTGTTGCTTACCTTTGATTAATAATCAGGGCAAATGCTTGGATAAAGGTTTTTTTTCTTATTTTTCAAGAATAAAAAAAAAAAATCAATAAATTTGTTTTAAAATCCTGGCTAACAATAGATATATTTTAGTGCTGTTTTACTCCAAGAAGCCTGTGTAGTCATTGGTCATAAGTAGGGCGTGAAATTTCATGCAAATTCATGTTTTTTCTTGATGTTTAAAATATTAAGTGAATAAGGCCTAACAAATCTATAAATCAGAAAACATATAAACCAAATAAATAAAAAAGAAATAAGGTGTTTAAACTACCAATACAAACCATATGAATGTGTCAACATTTATAATAGTGCTGCCACATGTTACTTTTTAAACTACATATAATTCATGGGATACTGATTTACAACTGTTGAGTTTAAACTACATATAAATTTTAGTTTAGTTCAACTAAACCAGCGTTTAAAGACTCACTGATTTATTAGCCATAAGTAATTTATCTGAGTCACAATTTTTTTTTTTTTTTTGGAAAAATATAATTGTTAGTGCATATTTTTGCATATTTTATCATTAATGCAGTTTTTGTCATATAATGCTTAAAAATACATATTAGTTCGCATATTAAGTCAGTTTTTGCTAAAAAAAAAGCTTTTTTTTCATTCAAATGATTTTTTATTGTTATCTGATTCAAACAATTGTAGCACTGAAATAAATATGTAATAAATTAGTTTCTTTGTAATTAATCGAATTGTTAAAAGGGTTTTAATCCAAATTTAATTTTTATTATTCGATCTAACTGTACCAACATGGACAAAAATGTTTGGCGATAAACAAAACCCTGCGGTTTTTCTAAAACTACACGCAGAGAAAAAACATGATGAATGAATGGTCACTACGACCATTTGTATTCATATTTGCCTAATATGTTTGCCCTAATAAACTTATTATAATCCTTATTTTACTTGAAAAATATTTATTCTCCTTAACATTTTTTAATTCACTATAATAATATTATATGGTGTTTTACATCTAAAAAGTCACCATGATCTAGCTAAACACATTAAATTATATAAAATGTTTGCTATTATAATGTATATATTTTCAACTATACAATTAAAATCATAATTTAAGCTGTACACAAAAAGTATGTTTGATACCATCATTTTTGTTCGCTTTAAAACACATTCTCTAAATGAGCAAACATTTCTTTTCAAAAAAACAGTGTATGTTTATAGAGCAAATAAAATCTTCTTCCACGTCATTTTCCGTCTGCGAGAGTCAGTTTATCGGGAAACATGAATGACTACAAAATAATTAAAAGTTTTTTGGGAGAAAAAGGCCATGCAGGATTGCAAAATTAAGGAAATAAGTTATTATACGTTTATTGAAACAGGTAAGTGATTTATATATACATATAATGGTATGTATTTAATTTTATTTATTAATATATGCTAAGCTGTATATGTATGTTGCAAAGTATATATATGTATTTTTAATCAAATATAAAATTTTTAAGAAACATGGTGAGGAAGATCATTTGTGTTTTTCTTCTAAACATAATAATATATTTGAGAAAATAATAAGCTATCAACATGTCTGAACATATATTGTTACTGAAGACGTGTTTGACACAATCATAACCAGAAACATTAATGATAGTTTGCGATTGTGATTGTATCAACCATGTTTTTTTTGCGTGTAAAGATTATATGAATCAAAGAGATTTTGCGTATGCACGTTGGTAAAGATTTTAAACGACAACATTATAAAATCTAACTCTTTTGGGGAGGAGAGGATAAATAAAAAGTTTCTAAAGATTCTTTTACCTCAACTTCTTCCAAAAATAACATTTTTTTTTTAACAAAATATTAACTTTAAGCTAATTTCCCTTGAACTGGAAAATAGTTAAAATCGTTCCAATACAGAAAAATGGCTCCGATTTTAGCCCAATAGTCACTCTTCCATTTCTCTCTAAAGTAGTTGTACGTATTATACATCTGTGGTTTTCACGAATAATCGCGTAAGTCGGTTTTTACCGAAATTGAGATAATGATGTCAAAGTGCTACATTTTGCATTAGGTTTTTATAAGTATTAAGCTTTTTAGAATATAATGTAGTATTATTAATTTTTTCTGCTTAAAACAACTTAAGTTAACTGTTTAATAAAATATTTTGCTATTATAACGATTTATGTCGACATACATCGCCAAAAATTGTAAAATTGCTGAATATGTTTCCAAATAAAAAGCATATGTGATGTTATGTTGTTATTCGTGCAAAAAATATGAAAGTATTTTTTGAAAATTTTTCTATTAATAACAACTAAAGTCGTAAAAATAACAACGTAAGTCGTCATGTGTGATTAAAATGATAACATTTATCTTCACAAAAAATAACTTATGTGGAGATATGATATTATATTGCACACACTTAATGAGTCAATCAAACATATGCATTTTTAATCCTTTTACAGATTGTGATCCTGTGAGGATTTTTTCATGAAAACTATGTATAATACCTAGAAAGTCACTGTTAAGAGGATAGTAAAGAAAAAAGTTTAAAAAAGCATCTACAGAAGCCGCAATTGAAAAAAATAATTGTTTTTGCTCTCCTGAAAAGTTTGGTTTTATAACTTACGCGATTATTCGTGAAAACCACAGACATATCCAAATGACTTATTTCTTGGATACCAATGGGTTCAGAAAGAAAACCGCATAACAGCCTTAGTTGATGTTACGGATCAGATAAGAAAGAAATTTTATGATGGCAAGACCACTTTTTTAATACTTTTAGATCATTTAAAAGCGTTTGTTCGTAATATGGATCATAATATTCTTTGTTACTTTAACATTTTTTTAATTTCTCTTCGGACGCTGCTCAGTTATTGTCAACATACTTAGGTAACAGATATCAGTATGCTGAAACTGGAATCCAGAAATTCAAGACACTGCCTGTAACATGAGGGGTACCTCAGGGGTCCATTGTTGGTCCACTATTATTCTCACTGTACTCTAATGACCTCCCAGGCATCCTAACAAATTGTAATATAAGAATGTGCGCGGATAACGTTCATTTTTATACCAGTTGTTGTAATGCCTTAATCAGACAGTGTATAATCTCTATTAATCAGCAACTTCATCGTATTTATACGTAGGCAACACAAATGGTTTGGAAATAAATCCTAAATAACCTAAATGCATAGTTATTCAAAGGCGACTTAATCTAAATATTAGACCTGATATATTTATATATGTATAATCAACAAATTGAAATAGTAAAATCTGCTAAGAATTTCGAAATATAATTTACGTTGACGAACCACCTTAGTTATGCTTATGGTCGCACCTTTTCTTTGATAAGAACTTTTGGGCAGACCCAGCATTGTATACCTCTCAGAATAAGAATGCTACTTGCCAAAACTTTTCTCATGCCCGTTTTACTGTATGGTTGTGAGCTATTTGCTAAATGAAATGCAATTAGTAGAGCGAAATTGAACGTTGCGTTAAGCAACATAGTCCGGTACGTATTGGACTTATAGGCGTTCTAGTGTATCTTTGTTTTCATCTCGGCTTTATTGTATTTCTTTAGAAAAGCTGATGAGCATGAGAGTATTTGTTTTTTTTTTTACATAAGATAATATATACCCACAAACCTGAGCATCTTTACGGCAAACTTTTTATTTCTTATATAAGCAGGCAGTGAGGTTATAAAATTTTTTTTAAAGTTTCTACGCAGCAAAAGTACCTTCAACTTTCAAATTATAATAAATCGGCTTTTTTTTGGTCGATTAAACGATTAATCGATATTTGGCTTTCTTGACTTATCCGAATAAATGAATAACATTTTAAAATTATTCGGCTAATTGAATAATTGAAAATCCAGAAATTTTATGAATTAAGAGATTTTTTTTTGATAATTTTAGAAAAAATTGGTACTTGAGTAAATAAACATTATTATTTATAAGTATTTAAATATTTTATTAACAAAAAAAAAAAAAAAAACAAACGTAACAATTCATACTAATTGATAAAACCTTTACAACGATAAAAAATAAAACATATATTAAGTTCATATAATTTTATAATCACCCTTATCGTGGTTGTCGTTTTTGTGGCGAAAGTTAGGCGTTTTTAAAAAAATGGTATTATGGTTATCAAAATCAACAACATATACGACACTATTTACAAATCTATTACAAAAAACCTTATCGTAATTGGCGTATTTGCCTGTCAAAAGTTGCAAAAACTGACGTTAAGTTTTATAACAACGACAGAATATATAAAATACATAGTTGGACATAAAATTTATTTAAAATGCAAGAAAACAAACCGTAAGTTAAAAAATTATAAATCCAGCATGTTTTATTTCAAAATATTTTTGTTTTTCATTTAAAATTAAAAATTACAACGCCAGCACAACTTTCAAAGTTGGTAGAATTAATGGAAAAGAAGACATATTTAGCATGAGGCTATAATAAAGGAATAAATAAAATAAACATAAAGGATGAATGGAATGAAATAGCAGATGACCTCAATAGTATTGGTCCTCCATTTCGTACAGGTGAAGGTTGGTTGAAGGTATGGGGGAACTTCAAATTTAAATTTAAAAAAAAAACAAGGCCGAAAGACGTGCAACAGGCGTAGGAAGTTTTAAACAGTATTCGTTGTCACCAGTGGAAGAGACTGCAGTGAACTTATTAGGTATGCACACTATAATGCAACACAAAGAACCTTTCGGTCTTAATCGACCATTATGTGTTTCTCCAAAGAATGGTGTGTCTAATGTCAACGTGTTAGACAAAAGTTTGATTGAGGAAAATTATGAAACTTGTACCGCTGCTAAAAGACCTAAAAAAAAGTACTGGCGTTACTGATGATAGAAGTTTCAATGATACAAGTTTCAATGAAAAAAACGAACAACCTAGCACTTCTAAGATACTTACAAAAAGCAAAAATAGTAACGAAAACGAAGATATTTTTAATTTTAGAAAAAGTCGAAAAAATAAGGAAGGTGATAAATTGAAATTTTTAGAAAAAAAAGTAGAGCTTCAAAAACCTTGTGTGTACCCGAAAAATTTAAATTTAATTTAATAAAAAATAATTCTCTTTCAATTTTGACAGTTATCATAACAGGCTGCTTCAGATAAAAATAAAATTAGATAATCTGTTACAATACGTCTCTTTTACAAAAGCTGGCGTACTCGAAAAATTTTCGCGATACCATTGAATTTTAAATACGCCTACAAATACGACACTCGTCTAAATACGCCTACGCCAACCACGATAAGGGTGAATAATCGTTAAAAAATAAAATGTTGTTTAAATGTTTTGCTTTACTTGGAAGCAACACTATCATGCTTAGTCCTTCTTTTTAATTTGCCCTACTCTCTCATTTATTTTACTAACGAACTCACACTTTTTAAATTGACCAAGAGATTGCTCTCAGTTTTACCTTTCCATTTGTTTGCCAATTTTACGTTCAATTTAACAACTGACCACAAATTAACTTTGGCGCTTTCTTTGTAAAATATATATGTATTTCTTAAAAAATAAAAGTGCTTTATTATAAAACAATTGTGTTTCAAAAAATTCTTGTTCTTTTTTACAAAATACTTTGAGTCATGCTACTATTTTGAGTTGTTTCTTCGTCGGGGGCATTTTTAAAATTAAATTGATAACCAAATTGAGTGCAGCCTGTGACACAGCTGTCAATTCAAACAAGTTTTGACAAGCGGTGTTTGTAAACAACTTGAAAGTGATGTATTGAACGTGTGGCTCCAGGGTTAAAAATATTTTGTTTTGCATTTGTTTCAATTATAAGTAAAAATTAATGGATTACTGCATTATTTAAGTAATTAGTAAAAATTTACTGGTTACTGAAAATTTTTTCAGTAAGCAGTCACGGACATATGCATTTGGTTTGTTTATTTGACTTAAAACTTTAAAAAATTATACATATGAAAGAAAAACCATATATGTATTGTTATTCGATTAATCGGCATTAATTCTTCGATTAATCCATTAATCGAAATCAGCTATTTTCAATTAATCGAACAATTAATCGTCTAAAAGTGTTTGATTAATCCAAAAAGAATTAATGGACTGAGCACCCTAGTATATGGGCATTTCCTGGGGTCACGAACGTACGCTCGTACGCTTATGATGTACAAATAATACAGAAAACAAAACTTTTCCTAGCATTTTTTTTGCTATTCGATAGCATTTTGGTAGCTCTTTATTTTGTGCAAAAGATGGATTTCGTCGAGTTTAAGTTTTCATAATGATAGTTACAAAACATGTGGTCACGAACGTACTCAAAATAGAAGTCAACTTTGGCTGACAGTAGTTAAATGTAAAAATCTGCGAAATGGAACGGAATATTCTTTTTTTTATTTTTTTAAAAGCGTATTAATGTAGGTCTCTATCCAGTATTTACACAATAAAATATCTCTATTGGTTTTTGTTGTTTTGGCTTAAGTACCGGTCGCGAACGTACGGGTCGCGAACGTACTATTTTTCCATATGTTTTAACCGTTAATCGACCTATTTTTGTTCTCCTTATACTTTTCTCTTCTTAATTGATTGTTATAGAGATATTTTAAAGAAAGAGTGCAAACATAAAAAATTTTTTGGATGTAAAATAATTATATATAAAAATGTCATTAGAAGCAGCTTAAAATGAAAATATTAAATTTTCCAGTTTCAAGCCCAATTTCCTCAAGTAAAACAGCTGAGATATCGTAGCATAGCATAAACATATACCATTCTATTATAAAAACATAGACTTTTTTATAATTGTAAACAATTAAATACGAAGATTATCAACATTTTATTTTTCCAGCCTTGTTGACCATTCGTAGGAAATGCCCATATACATTTTATTTAAAGTTGTTAAACAAGCATTAACAAACTTGTGATATAAATTAAAACAATTAATTAAATTTGAAGCAGTATTAATAATTTTAAAAATCGAAATCGCGTGAAATTTAAATCGATATAGATTTTTAATTTTAATACGGCAGAGTTTCCAATATAGCTTCGACTTCAATTCAACATGATTTCGATTTTCAGAACATTCCCGATACATATAAAACGTAAGTGAAACAAAAAGCTGTTGACAGCAAACACCTTTTTAAAATGAAGATCAATTTTCTATGAAAAAATGTTTTCTAAACACATACCTTTTGTATATGAGACGAAACAAATAATTAAAAACACAAAAAATGTGTTATAATATTAAAAAAAATAAAAATTTCGCTACATCGGTTAGTCGGTTAATGGACTGCAATTAACCGGTTTAATCGTTAATCGAAAATAGCCAATTTTAAATTAACTGATCAGTTAATTGGGTAGTATTTAATCGGTTAACCGATTAACGGTTAATCGAACGAATACCCTAGTATTAAGTCAAAATTAAAAAATTACATTGAAGGCATATGCAAAACATTTTAAAACCAACCGTTTCATTACCAAAAAGTAGAAAAAATAGCACGATATTTTTACAGCAGGTAGATATGAATATGACGTGTAGATTTTTTCGAAAAAGCAAATAAAAAAAATTTTTGAGTTAATAAACTCTTGTTGATTAAGTACGAATTGTATAATCTTATTTAGAAACTGTTTAATGATGTTCGATCTATAGCCAAACGTTTTGCAAAAGCAAATAATTTTTTTAATAAAACATGTGGTTACGTGTAGGACGTCAAATATTTAATAGGTGAGAAAATACTTTTTGCAGTCTGTACCAGTGTTGCCAAGTAAATTTTAAGAAATAACCCCAAATCAAAAAAATAAATAAATTTGCGCTGAGAAACCATAAAAAACCCCTAAAAGATAGAATTATTTTTTAAATATTTTTTTTGACATACATATCATTTTATTACATTTAATTTTTAACATATGAGTGAAAACATATCGAACCATCATGCCGTTCGGATACAACACCTCTGATTTCAATGAAATTCAGAACAACTGTTGTATGCTATTGGACTTTAACAAAACATAAATTTTCAGACCCCTTCCGAAATATGACGTCATAAAACATGTGCAAAATGTTAAAAAATCACAAAAGTCTCCTTACAAAAGGGGATAGAACTTTTTAACTATGCAAGATAATTTATTTTTTTGGCACCCTTTTATTTTTAATAATATTATTAATTATTTGTTTTTAATTATTACATATTTATTTCTCACTTCTGTTTTTCCGTACTTTTGTCAATAATTTTTCCTAAATATCTCAGTACATTTGTTTTAATGTTTTCTTTTTTTCACAACTTTAAACACACTAATACTAACATATAGAGCCATAAAAAAGTATTCTAAAAAATTGGGGACAATAAAGGGCTTTATTAATATATGAAATTTCTGATATTTTAATGCTTGAATTCGGTGTCTAATAGCTGTGTTATTTTTAATGATTCTGCAAGATGTTTTTTTTTTTTGAGAAAAATATTTGGTGCCTCAATTTATGAAGTGTCAAACACACAACCATCAATTGGTTCCAGAAAGAGAAATTTCATGTCATGAAATTCTTCGGGAATAGTTTGAATTGCTGTAGAATTCTTTGTTTAATTAGATTAGTTCTCAACAGAATTTTTATTTCGGTTAAATTTTGTTAACAACAACAAAGTATCTTTTTAGAAATATAAGAATTCACTGTGCCTTTATAGCTTTTAATTTTTTTAACAGACAATAAAAGTTTAGTTTACTATTCCGAAATTAAATGCTTGAAAGTAAAAGTTACTTTAATTCTTTTAAGATGTGTGTCAAAAAAAAAAAAAAAAAAACTCGAGAGCTTTAATAAGAGAGCGCTTATACAGCAGTAAATGATAACGAATAAAATATATAAAAAAGCTGCTATTTTAGTGCTGACAACGAAGAAGGTTTTAAAGCGAAACAAATAAAAATTGATCATGGTATACGAAAATGATTGATAAAAGGCATTTAAGCAAGGAAACGCCAAACATTAATGATTATGTTAATAGCCTTAAAAGAAGTACTTTGTTTTCATGTTTTATTAGGTTTTTGTCAGCCGAAAATAGTCCTCCAAACAGGGAATACCCCATACAAAAATCAGACGTCCCATCAGCAGGCTTGAAGCGATTTGAGGTATCAATTCATACATTAAACGTGCTCCATTTTTTACTGGGATGGCTTATTACAATAGATCGATACTTACCATTTTATATACACAGAAAAATATAAAAATTGATTTCATATAAGAATTTGTGATATTAATTAAAAAATTTATTAAATATGCACCAGTAAACACATTAAAAGTATCAATTACACTTTTAATTTACTTGATTAAACGTTTAATTCACTTGATTACATGTTTAATTAAAACTGATTTTATATTGGATTATTGCTTTAATTGCTGCAAAACTTTAGAGATTTTTTTTCTGTGTAGGTTTAGTTATTATGACAATAAGAGGCTTCACAAACCGGAAAAAAATCAATGTAGAATCATCGAAAACAACGTTGATTTTACATTTTGCTTCATAATTACTTCATGTTAATTTAACTTGCTTTTACAAAAACTTGCATACATTTCAAATTAATATGAAACAACGATAACTTTAAATAAAGCCCATAATTTTGTAGAAATTTAATATGATTTTCAATTAAATGGCTCAATATGTTAATTTAACATTGGCATTTTTTCTGTGTGTGTGTATTAAATTTCATCAAACTATCTTTAAAATTGTGATACAAGATTTACTGCCAGCCGGACTGACGGACATCGTTAAATCGATTCAGAAAGAGATTTTGAAGCGATTCTAATGCTAAAAGGTGAGTGTAGGACATTGATGTCCAACAATTTTGTGCAGCTTTAGTGGTGAGATAATTTTAAATTACAGTGACACGAAAAACTAAGCGTAAATATTTATATTAAAATTTAATCACAAGAAATAGTTTTGGTTATATAAAATTATAATAATGCAGTTTCGTGATTTCGAGATTTAAGTTAAGCTAGGTTTAGTTAATCTGAAAACAGATTTGTGCCGTCGCACACTGGGGCCAAAAGCCCTTTTTCGAGGATTAATTCATAGCTCATCAGCTACAATAGTGAGGCACACTTAATTTGATGGGGTAACTCTTAGATAAAATTTCATGTTCTTAAAAAATCTTGGGGGTATAAGAGGGGGGATACCGGTACCACCCATTACAAAAAAATTAGTTTTTTTCTTATATCTGAAGAACTACAATAGCGAAGAATACTAAATTTGATGTGCGTAACTCTTAAAACAAACTTCATGTTCCAACAAAACTTTGGCGGCATAAGAGGGAGGAGACGGGTAGCTGCCATGCAAAAAAATCTTAATAAAAAAATAAACATGATTTTTTGTTCACGCACACTCCTGCTAAAAACTGTTAAGCGTATTATTGAAAACTTGAGAGTTGCCCTTCGAATAACCAGTGCGTTTCTTTAGTTCTTCTTTTAAATAGGTAAGTTTTTTATCTAGTGTTTTACAGTTAAAATTTTTCAGAATATCATAAAAGCTTTGGCGGCTAAAAAAACAACGCTCGAGCTTGTTCCTGCAAAATGTAAGCATATTGCATTGAAATATGCAAAACAACATTTAAAATATATAAATTATAATACATAAATTTAATCACGGTGACGCGTGAAAAGCACTTCCACAAATAATTTTTTTATAGACTTAAGCTACACATTTGAATTAATACCTGAGCTTGATGGTTGCATGGTTATATTAATTACTTTTTGAATTCAGTTTCGGTAAATCGGGTTTATTTACGAAAAAAAATTTAGCTTTTATACCATTTTTTTTAAATATTTTGTTACAATGTGTAATTTCAACGCGTCAGTACAAAAGTACCGTAACATATTTGACATTTATTTTTCTGCCTACTGATGCAGAATTTTGTGCATTTTAACCGAGTACTTTTAGTTTTCTCGGTACTTGAACTTTTTTTTTTAATTAATCCGTGAAATCTCTGCCTTTGGCCCCTGTGTGAGTCGTTACCAATTTTGTATACAAAATTTTGGCGGAACAGCTTAGTTTCGCTCAAGTCATTGTTCTTTAATAAAAAACACATTTTGCCGGAAAAGTCCGGGTTACAGAGTACGTTAAAGTAAGTTTAAACTTAATCCACATATCAAAAACCCGGCCATAAAATTTACAATAAAGCAAAATGTATAGAAAATGTTCCCATTTTATCAAGTCAACAAAAATTATTCAGTGTGAACTGCGAGAATGGTTGAAAATAAATAGTTAGAATTTTATATAAAAAAACTCTAATAAAACCTTCTACACTTATGACATAATCGCATAGTTATAATCATTTATTTTACACGCTGAAATTTAAGACCATAAAAAACAAAGAGGTGGCCATTAATGATCTAGGAGCCATATTTTAAGGTGTTACAAACATCAGCACAAACGTATTATATCCTCTCCACTATTGTGGCGTGAATGGCATAAATGGCAATGAATTTTGTTCTTTTGTGATAGCGAAAAAAATGTAATACATTATGAGGGTATCAGTAACCCTTGATAAGTGGTACAAAATATGTTGACATTATTTTATGTCAGAAAATAAAATGCCAGAAGATAATATCACTTCTAGTAGTTCAACATTTTTTTCTAAAATTACGCTGGTTCTTTTATCATTAAGTGGTTAGCTAAAATGCAAAAAGGCGTAACTAGCAAAAAATTAAAAATCGCAGGAAAAAAAATAAATGTCAAATATGTTACGGCGCTTTTGTACTGACGCGTTGAAATTAAACATTGTAACAAAATATTTAAAAAAAATTGGTATAAAAGCTAAATTTTTTTTTCATAAATAAATCCAATTTACCGAAAGTGAATTCAAAAAGTAATAAATATAACCATGCAACCATCAAGCTCTGGTATTTATTCAAATGTGTAGCTTAAATTTGTAAAAAAAATTCAAGTTTATATGGAAAATGCAAAAAAAAAAAATTTTTTTTCTCAATTTAAGTGGACATAAAGTTATTAATTAGGCTTAATTAAGTAGAGATTTTAACTTTATTTTAAACGTTGAATAAATCAACGTTGTTTTGGAAAAAATTAGTATGCGCATCGGTGCGCCTTAGAAGTTATGTACGAATTAGTAGCAACACGCGTTGTGTTACCAATAAAAAGCGCTTCACGACTTCTGCTATAATTTTTATTAGAGTTGTGCAAATGTCGTGATTTCTTACGCGTGAGTCACGCAAGAGTAACGCGTGACCGTGATTAAATTTATATATTATATATTTTAAATGTTGTTTTGTATATTTCCATGCAATATGTTTGCATTTTGCAGGAACAAGCTCGAGCGTTGTTTTTTTTAGCCGAATTTTTTTTCCGAATGTTTCAATATTGTTCTTACTCTTTTCTTTTCCAGCTGTGTACGTTTATATTAATGTACAATTTGCGCTTACGAGCAAAAACAATACAAAACAAAATGGCACAATCATTCTCATTGTTTATGTTTCGTTTTTGTTTTACTCACAGCAAAGAACAAAACAAGACGAAAGCAAACGTTTCGTTTTGTTTGTTTGCGTACACTTTAAGAAAGTACCTTATAATTTTGTATTTTTGTATTTTATATTAATTAATTTGAATTTCTAATACAACAAGATACAATATCTTATAAATTACAGTATTTGAATCAGACAAGTTAAACAGAACATTGCAAATTAATAACTTAATTCTACTTAAAACTAAATTTGAGAATCAAAAGGCTTTGAACAATATTAAAATCATAAAAAACTAAAAATAAGCATTTAATAATATTTAAGACAAAAATTAAAACAAACAAAAAAAAAAAAAAAAAAAATATTACGAAAAATGTTTAAACAACAAATCTCTAAAATGTATTGCGTTGCTTGTGCGTTGAGTATCCCTATGTATTTTGTTCCAGAGACGAATGGTAAAAATAAATAATTGACGCTCAGAAGCATGGTCGCGGTGACGGATTTGTATAATGTAATTTCCTCTATTCGACCTTGCAAACTATAAACGTTCAAAAAGATAATTTGGTTCTTTCGTCATAACAATCTTGTGAAAAAGTATAAGATTTTTGAATTTAAGGTAATTACTAAAGGGAATTTTTAATACAAGACAAGAGAACAGGGACACAAGATCAAATTTTCCAAGGCTAAAAATTTAACGTATAATGTTATTGAAAGTCGTGGAGAGTTTACTGTTATCCTTCGTGTCACATCCAGTAAAGAGCTCGGAAGCGTATAATAGAGTCGGTAATAAATACGTTTTTGCCAAAAGTAATCTTACTCTTGGCGGAGTGAAATATTGTGTGGCCCAAAGACTTCGTATCATACCATAAATTCTGCCGCAAGACTGGTTAATATGATTGGTCCAGGTAAGATTTCTGTTAAATGTAACACCAAGGTTTTTTACTGTATCAACTACATCAATTTTTTCGCCGCCAAGAAAAATATTTATATCATCCTCTATTACCACCGACTTTTTCGATATAATTATGCACTTCGATTTCTTCGGATTCAGCCTCAAACCATTTGCCGAGGCCCAAGTAGATATTTTTCCTAGGTCATAGTTTAATTCCTGAACTTTAGAAGCAATAGTATCCTTAGAACTACTGAGATACAATATTACATTTTTGTTCACGGTTTTTTTTAACTGAAAATCGTTATTTTTAATTAAACGTTATCCCATTTTACTGGAAAACTACTTGTTTTGATTAATTATAAAAGTATTTTAAACAGAACTTATGAAAAATAATTTTTTATATAATACGTATGTGAAGTCATTTATTGCAGACTATTTAGCAGGAGTGTGCGTGAATAAAAAATCATGTTTATTTTTTAATTAATATTTTTTTTTGCATGGGAGTTACCTATATCCTCCCTCTTATACCTCCAAAGTTTTGTTGGAACATGAAGTTTGTTCTAAGAGTTACTTCCATCAAATTTAGTGTGCCTCACTATTGTAGCTGAGGAGCTATGAATTAATAATCAAAAATGGGCTTTTGGCCCCACTGTGCGACGTTACTACAATTTTTTTTTTTACAAAATATAATGAAATGGTTTTCTTTAAAAATTGTTTTTTAGAATTCTATGAACGACTAATCAATGCATGTTTTTCTGACGTAAGAAAAAACTTCGTTAAAAATGTTTATAGTTTTCATTTAAAAAAGTTTTTTACTTCTCCAGTAAAAATATATTTTTGTAAGTAGCGCCTTTTTGCATTTTAGCTATCGGTGTGCTTTATTCGCTTTCGTCATAGACTATACCGTAGATCCAAAATAGAGCCTACAAATTTGTTTCTGCAAAAATAGGTTAAAGTGCACATTATTTTACCAATACATTTTTTTTTTTTTTTTTTTTTTTTTTATTCAAACAATATTTATTTAAGATACAACAATATAATGAATTGCCTCAGCGTCACTTGGACATTATTGAGGCGAGCTGGAAAATATTTAGTCTAATTTAACAATTAAATTAAATACATATGTGTAACAAAAGAGTATAATAATAACATATAAAAAAAGAAAAAAAAAAAGGATGAAATTTATTTATTTATAAAAAAAAAAAAGACAAACTTAAAAAGCTTTATAAAAATTATATGAGAAGTGTTTCTAAATTACGAAGCAAATAGCTTTTCACTTTATTTTTGAATACAGAAATTCTTTCAACATTTCTTATTTCTAGAGGGAGATTATTAAACTCAAAACTACCCATATATTCAACGCGTTGTTTTGTAGCTTCCAACCGGCATATTGCTGTCCTGAGATTCATGTTATTTCTGGTGTTAAATCTTGTTTGGTTTCGTTGAAAAGAAATTGTGTGGTGGCCAATATTATGTATTGATTTAAAAACGTAAAGAAGTAACTGTAACTTATAGAGTCCGTTTACGGGTAAAATTGTTGTGGAAATATTCTTATACAGTGATATTGTAGAATATGTTAACGGCAAATTGTATACAGCCTTCAAAGCTTTATTTTGAGCCCTTTGCAGCGATTTTAGTTCATTACTTTTTCTACTTGCATATACCATAGGCAAATAATTTAGGTGGCTATGTATTAAAGATTGATATAGTATCAGTTTCGTTTTCTTATTAAACCTATTTTTAAACTTGTTAATAAATCCCAGAGCACTTACTATTTTACTTTTTAGATTTTGAATATGTAGATTCCATGACAAATTATTTTGAAAATAAACTCCAAGATATTTAATTGAATCGCTTTCAAAAATTTCCCTTCCACCAACAAAAATGCTGAAGTTTCTATTTTGTATTAAATACGGACGAAATCTTAGTAGTCTTGTTTTTTCAGTATTTAACACAAGTTTATTAAGTCTTATGAACTCACCAATTAAAGCTGCATCTTTCTCCATATAGGCTCTCACAACTGCTTCATACTTATATGGGTAAAAAAGACATATATCATCTGCATACATATACATTTTACCAAGTAATCCAATGTTCTGCATGTCGTTTAGATAGACACTGAAAAGCAATGGTCCTAGTACACTTCCTTGAGGTACTCCATAATCAACCTGATCTATTTTACTTTTGCAAGCTTCTATTGCAACATATTGCCTACGGTTTGTTAAGTAATTGTTTAATAGTCTTAATGCGTCTTCATTAACTCCATAATATTTTAATTTCTGCACTAAGATATTACGATCTACTAAATCAAAAGCCTTTGAAAGATCGTAAAATATTCCGGCAACACCATTACAGCCACCATCTAAACCTTGGCATATATTGTTAACCACATTCACTATAGCTTCCTCCGTACCACATCCTTTCTTAAAACCATATTGAAATCTACTTAACAAATTATTACTTTCCAAATAAAATGACAACTGTTTATGTAGAATTCTTTCAAAAATTTTATCAATTATCGGCAGAAGGGCTATAGGTCTAAACTTGTTAACTTCAGTAGCATTTTTCTCCTTTGGTATTGGAAGAATTTGGCAATTTTTAATTTGTCAGGATATATAGATGTATTAATTATGCAGTTAAAAACTCTGAAGAGGAAGGGAGATATGATATCTTTACATTCTAGTAATATTCTTGGAGATATATTATCAAATCCACAGGATTTAGTTAAATCCAAATCTGAGATAATCTGCTCGACTTCTAAATCGGTGGTGTGTGTGAAATTAAAAGTTGTTTGGCAATAATTGAGAGTTCTAAGACCGTTAATATTATCACCAGGTAAGTATTCAATTTGTTGTTTTAATTTTTTTGGAATATCAAGAAAATATTGATTAAACAAATCACATTTCATTTGATTTTCCCCTACAATTTCTCCGTTGCAATCTTTTATTAATATGTGATTTTTAGTCTTTCTACCCAGATTCTCATTTAAAAATTTCGAGCACTTTTTCGGTTCATGTTGAATATTTTCCAAATTATTAAAGTAAAAATCATTCATTGACTCTTTACACGCTTTCCTGATTACATTACTTATTCTCTTTAATCTGCTGTCAAACTCTTTACTTTTTCGCTTTTTTCTTAGCTTTAAAAGTTTATTTTTATACATTATAAGGGATTGTAGGTTTTTATTAATCCATGGAGTTAATTCATGCTTTACTATTTTCCTGTCAATCTTTTCTACGGTAGCATTTCGCATAGCATCAGCAATAAATGATATTAATTGTGAAACGTCCTCTGTAGGATTGCCAGATTCATGGAAAAATTGCAAGTAACTGGTTAAGTTATTTCTTGCTTTATCATAATCACAAATTTTCCGACTAATTTCCATACATTCTTACTGGGCTAAATGTATTGGATAATTTATGTGAACTTTAACTTTTTTTTTTTGCCTAAGACAGTTAATGTTTAAAAAAAATTCTGTTTTCTACTAGTTGTATTAAAGTTAATTTGTTGCTCTAAATAAATTTAAAAACTTAAATCTGCTATAATTTACATATTTTTATAGCATTTATTATTAAAACAAACTTTGTTTTTTTGAGCAAAATTTAAACAACACAAATTTAGAGTTTTCTATTTTTTTATTATTATTTTTTAAAAAAGAAAACAACGCCAGATAAATAAGTATGCAAAAGTTTTTACTCTGAATTTTGATAGCATATGTGGAGGGGGTGGTGCGCAAACACTCACACACCTGTAAAGTTTTACTATTGAGAGCAAAAGTGTTTTCAGATGTGTGTGTGTATGATTATCTTTTTCCGTATGTTTGTGTTTGAAGTTAAACCTTTTGAAAAAACAACATTTAAACTATTTAGCATACTCGTATGTATGAGTAGAATGATTGCAAGTGTGTATTTGTGTATCAGTAACAGTGTGCATTTCAGAACTTCAGATGTATTAAGGTATTTTGTTACGGTAAGTGATATTGTTTTTCTTTTTATTTTTGCTGCTGCTGTTCTGTTTTTTTTTTCTATTTTGTTAAATTTCTGAGTTTGAATTTGAGTGTTTTTTTTAACATTCAAATATATTTAATTTAAATAAACTAAAGTTTTTTTTAAAAATAAAAACGAGCACAAACTGCTAAGCTTAAGGTACAAAATGTAAATTTTTTTTAATATGTAAAAAAAAAACAAAGTTGCAAATAAAACAAAATGCACATAATGTAAAACAAAAAGGAAATATAAAACTAACATGGAAATGTTGTTAATTCAATGTGAAGTTTTTTTTTCTAAAAAAAGTAGAAAACATTAACATTGTTTTAAATTTGTTTAAATATGTATGAACGTTAAGCATTTGATGTGGTTTTAAGGGAAAAAGCTAATATTTGATTACCTCTTATTTTGAAGGTCTTTTTTTACATATTAAAAATTAAACTAAAAGTTGAAGTAATATTAGCTTACAATTCTACTAATTTCTTTTTTGGAAATTAAGAGGGCGAACTTCCGTTAACAAAATTCACTTATTTAGAATAAAAAAAGGAAAACTAGAATTTTATGAATAAAAATATTTTAGCTAAATTATATTGTTGCTTAAAAATATTTTATTCCTGTGGTCAGTAGTATAAATGTAGAAATGACTTACTTGTGCACCTGGCATATGTGCTTATCTCACTAGCTGAAAAACAATGCGCTTACCAACCGCCCCCGTGTGTTCTCGGCCAATACACATACAATTAGCAATTGTATACCCACGCGTGTAGCCAGAGCTATCTAACTTCCGCTGACTTAGATAACCAGCAGCATCGTTTAAATAGTAACAGTACCGAACTTTCCCCTCGAAACAAGAGTGTAAAATCTGCATTTAATGTGGAAGTCTCCGTTTCCATGGTTTTGGACATTAACCAAAGCCACCACGAGATCCCCAAGGCACACTCCAAATGAAAGCACTCGTAGCGTAAGAGCATAATTCAGCGAAAAACGCATCACATGGGAATATTCGAAAAGCAACGTATACCCAGCAAACACCAAAGAACTTCGATTCCTCAAGCTTTCATCTGCTTTTTATTTTAGAGTCTTCACTGGTCTATAACCAGTCTCTTAACCAAACTCTCTAGTAACTGACTACTAAATCTTCATAATACCATCAAAACCAACGCAAATACTCCTTTTGACCTTCTCATAAAAAGTGCTTCTCAGAGAATTTATCTCAAGTGCGAAGGTATCCCTCCCTGAGAGAGGGACCTCAGCCAATAGTTATTCCTGTGCCTTGCACACCTGGACCTACTCACCCCCATGACAACAGACAGATAGAAGTTCGTGTGAGCTTTCGGTCTAAGGAAATCAACTAAACTTAAAAAGCCCTATCTTTTTGAATCATTGCCGGATCCCAGGTATGACTGCACCTATTTATTTCACGGCGGATGCAACACCAAAAGCTGAAATATTATCTTTAAGATGGTTCCTAATTGACACTACTACTTAGTGGCCCCTTACGACAATGTTGCGTATTCTAGACTACATAGAAAAAAGTGTTGTATCAATTAAAAAAATGGTTTCAAAATATTTAAATTTAGTTAATGTTTTTTAGTTGAAAGAAAATTAAAAATTTAATTTTGATTTAATTAATATTTTAGTTGTTTTGATATAAATTTTCAATTACAATTTTAATTAAATTACAAAAAATCTAAATTGACTTTTTCGTTTAAAATAAAATAATTTAAATATGTATGTAGAATTGTTGTTGGGAATTGTCAATATTTATTTAAATAAATTAACACATTATTTGAAATGGCAAAGTTTTTTGATCATTTTTTTAATTAAAATGAAAAATTTATAAAAAATACTGAAATTTATTGTTGGAGGATACGCTGTTCCTATGTGCATTTGACTGGTTGCTTAGGCCAGATCATCAGGAAACGTTCTCCTGAATAATTTTAGAAAAGCCAAATCGATCAGCATTTTCTGAATCAATCTCTGGGAATTTAGGACATTAAGGAGAGATACTTTAAGAAAATATTGTTTCAATGTTTGGAGGATCTTATTTTTTTTATGAAAATGAATTAATTGAATTCCGCAGGGACACCTATTGAGTATTTTCTCTTGGTTCTTGGTATCATAAAATGTCCAAGGGAGCTATCTTCATGATGGTTGTCCAAGTATCCTAGCCTAACCTATTATATAGAGTATGTTAGGGACAATATTTGTTGCAATAGAACAACATCTGTTGCCATTATTATTAGGACTATGTAAATCATTTTTAATACAAGACAAGTAAAAGTGCAATATTCGGTTGGGGCGAATCTTTAATATTTTTGCAGTGCGCTTTGGGTAAAAACCACAATAAGAAATTTATTGAAGAAACTGAGAAGCATATTATAGATTAAACAGAAAGCAAAAAAAGACTTAGTTTTGTAGAAAATATTTTCAAAAAGCATGAAAAACAAATAATTTTTGCTTCATAAGCACCACAAAAATTTTCAAAATCAATTTTTTAAAAAATCTTAATTGTTGCACAGGTCTCTAGCAATAATTTGGCCGACGAGTCATAGGCAAAAAACCATATAAACAATATGCTGAAAATCGGCACTTGACTGCAAAGGTTGAAGGTCGATTAAAAAAAAAATTCGAACTAACATAAACAAACGCCGCGATACGGGTCTTCTAATTTAGCCTCTATTTTCACCCCTCACTCTCAGAATCGACCTAACTTTTGCTAACCTGAATTTATTCCACAGTGTAATTCTATGGTGTGGTCTCTTGTCTTCTTGCTAACTATGGCAAACCAAAGTTTACTACAATAGCATTTATCGTTTTGTTTTAAGGCGTACTAAAAAGTTTTCATAGAGTGGGCCGATCTTCACGAAATTTCGAATTCAGTAGTATTGTTTGTGCAAAACTTTATAACAACCGCAGCATTTCGCGACCAATTTGGGTAAATTTTTATAAAAAACTTAATTTTGTTTGAGCTTATAATTTTTTCCTACTGAGCCGATTATGGGGGATTTCTATTTTAAGAAGAACTAGGAAAAATTGTATAACAAACTTGTTCTTTTCTGTTGAATCGTTTCCAAGTGAGTGTGTTGTCTGACGGACAGACAGACGGACATGACTAAATCGACTTGGGATAACTCAAGGACCCAGAATTTGCAACATAATGGTGTCTTAGATTAATATTAAAAAAGTATCACATGGAATGACAAATATAGAATACCCTCATTTACCACTGGTGGTGAAGGGAATAAAAACACAAAATAAAAAAATATTAATATAAATTATTTAAGCATTTATATTTTAAGATTATATTAAAGCTTTATTTGATAATAATAAAATAAAATTAATAAAATAAATCAAAATAAAATTCCACCTTTTGTTTCAAGTGCTGTTTAGGTTCGTAAAATATTCCAAAACACCTCCTTGAAATGAAACTCCACATAATTTTAGCTCCAACCAACGGTCAGCAACGGGTTCTTTTTAACAATTTTATTAAATATTTTATTTGGCTATCAACTGCTGCTACTCAAGCCCAAATACTATAAATTTGCTTAAATTATTATGCATGTGCTTCCGTGCTCCAACAAAAGTAAGCAAGTACCACGACCACTTATTTCACTGGTCAACAACCCAGTGTATGTGCATCCGCTTAAACTTTGCTACGATACCAAATTGTTCTGAGAAATCATTTTTTGTACATTCACATGAAAATGCTTGAATTTTTCGTGTAAAAATATGTGCTGGAATATTTGTTTTTTTTTCTCCTGACCAACAAGAATTTAGTAATAAAATATGCGAAGTTCTCTACGGGAATACAAACCAGAGATCACTTGACTATAAACGAGATTAAAAATTCAATTACAAAAGTTGGAACCGAATTGTACATGATTTTTTTTTGTATTTTGCTTTTATTTTAATTTTTTGTATTTTTGAGTATTTTTTTTCAAGGAAAACAGCAAAAACAACGAAATTGGAATGAAGTGAATCACAAAAAAAAAAAAAGGAATAAAAAATATTGTCATATATGAAGGACATGTTTTGTAGATGGAGGTATAGTAAATTAAAGTATTTGTTAAGGGAAAAAGTAAATATAGGAAACAGTTTGATGAGAAACGGAAGTGGTCGCAAGAACTGTGTTTTCTGCTAGCCACGGGCTTGCATGGACGAATTCTAATCGAAATATAATAAATTATTATTCAAGTTGAAAATTTTTGCAAAATTTTTTTTCCAAATGTAAAAAAAAAAAAATTTCAAATAAATGCAGTTCTCTGTTGTATTCTTAAATAATTATGTAGAGGGTGTTTTTTATAGAGGTATACAACTTTAAGTTTTAACTGGCAGCCACTTTGTCAGCTCTCAAGTGATTTTTGTTTAATTTGGCTTGGCATTTCAACATAAATAAACTAACACTTGAACAACGACTCCAAATTATGCAAATTTAAAAATCATGGTTCTGTTTGAAATACGAATTTTGCGAATTTTTTTTTAGCAATGAAGCTCACTTTTGTTTGAATGGATACCTCAATAAACCAAACTGCTGTATTTGGAGTTATGATAATGCTCAAGGGCAAAATTTACTGTTTGGTGTGCTTTATGGGCTGGGGGAATCTTTGGTCCGTACTTCTTTAAAAACGATGCTAGTCAGAATGTTACAGTCAATGGTGACCGCTATAGAGCCATGATTACTGACTTTTCCATTCACCATTGATTTATTAAAGGTAACGTTGGGTAACCGCATAGTTTCACGTTTCGGACACGTGACTTGTCCTCCAAAATAGTGCGATTTGATGCCGCTAGACTATTTTCTGTGGGGCTATGTGAAGTCGCTACGCCGATAAGTCCAAAACGATTGACCACTTGGAGGACAACATTCGCCGCGTTATTGCCGATATACAGCCATAAAGTCATAGACAAAGTCATCAAAAATTGGACCTCCAGATTAGACTCTGGTATCACAAATTTTCAAGTATAGGGCGTTTTTTATAGAGGTATAGAACTTTGAAAGGGAATAAAACAAAGATGATTTTCTTAAATTGACACGAAATTTACATATTTCGAAAGATAATCTTTTGGGCTTATAATTTAAATATGATCTGAGACCTAACATCACGATGCTCTTTAAGCTGGGTGATAAGCAACGCGTTTATCGCCCCCATTTGGTGAGGGCCACTAACACAAACAGGCAATAATTATACATTCACCCCTTAAAGAAAACACACTGTTTAGGAGATTAAGCTTATTTTTAGCTGCACTTTTAAAATAAGCGGCATCTGTCCTATAGCAAAAGCAATTTGTTAAATCCACAACCAGCCGGACTTCCCTCAAACTGGAAAATAAGCATGCCATGCCAACTTTAAAATTAGCTATTTATTTAATTATTTATTTCGTTAAGTCAATGGAAAACCCCTTACAGACTTTTACAAAGTACAAGCGTTAATAATTACAAAAATAAAAGCATAAATTATAACATATCGCTCCTTCACCAAATGAGTCGTCATAACTCAAAAAATTAAGTCTTGGAGTTAGTGATGCAGAATTGTTCGTTACCTTTTTCTTTTTATAACGCGATTCATCGTGATTTATAAGGTAAAATATAACACAAAAAATTTGAAAGTGAATTTGTATTTAAGATTTGAAAATTATATCATGTTAATGTTGGCCATCACTACGGCTGAGGTGTTCCATTCGGAAGGACAAATTTTGGGGGACTTGTTCGATTATAGCGACTGGTATCTTTCGTATAACACGAGTAATGTTGGCTTTCAAAGCGTAAATCGTTTCCGAAGAATTTATACATCTCCAGATAGAGTTGTTCAAAGGTGTAATATCGCACGATCTCGGTGGCCAATTTACTGTAGCAAAACGTGAAATTAAGTGCGCACCAAAATTATTTCTCAACAAGGACATTGTTTCACGCGCTGTTTGGCTCGTATCGCCGCACAGTGGCTAAAAAATTTTATTTAATTGGCCAAAAGTCCAATTTTTGTTTGTCACCGATTTCCAAAATTTTTTTAAAACTAAGGTAGCCAAAAAATTATGTCAAAATATTGGTGATTGTGGTCGTACCATGCTGTTAAACACAACTTTTTTTTTAAATTCAGAAAAAAGTCATTTTTTATATTTAATCCGAAAGAAATTATCATTGCTCAAAAACTATCATCGATAATGACCTGCTAGCTTTTTTGCTAGGTTGGCAGCCTTGTAATCTTTAAAAAAGTAATATGTGCGACTATTGTGTTATTTATATATGAGATGTTAAGACATATTTTCTAAACTACTATATTTTTGTCAAATTTCATCTTTAGTAGAATATAACTTTTGCGGATCAAAAGGGATTAAGAAGGTGAAACTACTGAGGGAAAGGCGAAAGTGTTTTCTTTAACCCTGTACTTACTCTTGTACCCGTCTGTTTAAGACTTTTTTAATTTTAATGAAACTAATCCAAAAAAAATTTTTTTTTTGTTTGAGATTTTTTTTTTACAATTTTTTTATTCCGCAAAAATGTTTGCAGAAGTAATAGAAATCATGTACTATTGCCTTCAAAAATGATTTTATGATATAGGGAATCTTTATTGAGATCGAACAGAATTCAGGTAGTACATATCAAAAATGTTACACAATCAGAAAAACGTATAACTGCCTTGATTCATCCTTATCCGTTATACTACGTTTACGCTAGCGTATTTTAAAGTAGAATAGAGAGCTTAAACACGTGTTTACGCTAAACAGGTATATTATGAATTCCACCTTAAAAGGGATTTTTAAAGTTTTTTTGGTCTTTTTATTTTGTCTGTTTATATGACTCTAATAATATTCTATGACCCTATAACTATGCAATGCGTTGTTAAATTTGTGTCAGGTATTTTATAGCATAAAAATAAAAGGATTTTAAGTTTTTTAATCCTTTTTATTCTACATGTATTTGGTATGAAAAAAAGTATGAAAAGGTTTAAAAGCAAGTGACATTCGGATGCAAACTCAGTGGATATAATATATCTGAGTAATAACAACGTTTTTCATAAAAACATGGAGAGCTTCAGCTATAAAGAATTGGCCGGAGAGTATTTTAGAAACAAAAACGAGGAAGATGTTAAAATTACATTTGAAAAAGGGAAACTTAAATTCCTATAGCAGTGAAATACTATTGGCCTTCGAAAATAAATTACCTGTTTTCATCAAAAATTTAAAACAGCGATACAGGAAAGTTGATTACAGCAAAGATAGATTTAATAAGAGCTTTGCACACTGGTTAGAGAACGAACTTTCTGTCCAGATCGCTACAGAAACTACAAATCAATACACTCATGGGAGACCACAAACATCGCTGGACAACTGTAGCGATAGATCTAAGAGGCGGAAGCTTAAAGAAATCGGATATGAAAATATTCAAGATACTTTCTTAAATCAATTACGACCACAGAAACAATTGACAAAAGTGGATATCATTGTAAAAGTTGTTAAAGCTAGTCCATTGATAACAAAACGGATTCTTCAAAGTAAACCAACTCCGAGCGATGCAATTTCTGGATTTGAAATCAACAAAACAGCAATATATTCAGCTCAGATTGCTTGTGATTGAAAAAGGCTCAAATCTGTACACAGCTGCTAAAATGGACTGTTTGCCATTAAAGGACACTATTATAATCACACCAATTTTGGCAGAGGTACAACTATAATATCTACTTGATCACACAGCCGAAAGCCTGCTACAATCAATAAATGGAAATGAGTTAAAGAAATATGGAAACACAAAGTAGATCTTGTTTGTAAATAGGAATGTGATAAGTCTTCCGTACAATAACAATACAAACAAGTAGTATGTGAAAATATTTCGGACTCAGAAAATCAGAATTCAGCGGATTTATTTTGCTAATATAAACAAATGTTACAGCATAAAATGGCTTAAGTCCAGTTTACCAACGCAGCTCCAAATAAAAAAAAAAGTACATAGTGTGATAGAAAATTGAAAAATAAGAAGAAAAGATGAAATGGCAAACATCTCGGAAACGCATAGTTTCCGAGTTATGGACCTCTGAAGTTTTCATATGAATTTGCGATTTCCCATTACATTTCTGAACCTATATGGCCAATATTGGTATCATTTGAAAGCTTTTGAATAGATCTTTCTGGATATAAACATTTTATTTAAAAATTCTTAATCCATTAAGGAGCGGCGATGAATTTACGAAAAAACAAAAGTTTTTAGTAAGCATAAAAACCAATATATGTATTTATGTTTTAAATTTGTTTTTTAATTCACTTTTTTCTAAAATAAACTTAACTTAACTTTTATACTTACATACTTATTTCTATCTACACTAAGAAATTAAAAAAAAAATTAAAAAAATTATTCGCTCTCTGATTCGGGAGAAAACCTATGCAGAAAAGCATTAGTAAGCGAAGCCGGTGTTTGTTCTACCATAGAGGAGAAAATCTGTTCATCCGGCCGAAGGCCGGCTATGCGGAGAAGCTTTATTTAGCGAAGCCGGTGTTTGTTATACCATAGAGGAGAAAATCCTTGTGACCGGCCGCAGGCCGGCTATGCGGAGAAGCTTTATTTAGCGAAGCCGGTGTTTGTTATACCATAGAGGAGAAAATCCTTGCGCCCGGCCGTAGGCCGGCTATGCGGAGAAGCTTTATTTAGCGAAGCCGGTGTTTGTTATACCATAGAGGAGAAAATCCTTGCGCCCGGCCGAAGGCCGGCTATGTGGAAAAGCGTTATATAGCGAAGCCGGTGTTTATTATACCATAGAGGAGAAAACCCTTGCGCCCGGTCAAAGGCTGGCTATGTGGAGAAGCTTTATTTAGCGAAGCTGGGATTTTTTTGATAAAATTTTTATTACCTAGTGCACTTCCGTAACATTTTGATATAAAATTTTGTAAAAACTGTATTAGGAGCTAAAAAGTTAAAAAGTTTTAAAAAAATTTTGCATTTCCAGAAAGATCTGTTCAAAAGCTTTCAAATGATACCAATATTGGCCATATACGTTCAGAAATGTAGTGGGAAATCACAAATTCATATGAAAACTTCCGAGGTCTATAACTCGGAAACTATGCGTTTCCGAGAATTTTGCCATTTTATTTTTTCTTCTTATTTTTCAATTTTCTATCACCCTATGTACTTTTTTTTTTATTTGGAGCTGCGTTGGTAAACTGGACTTGTTCCCAAAAAATAATAGATTAATCTGTAGTAATAGCAAGATTTTAAAGTTTTTTAAGTGTAAACAAATTTTACAGGAAAAAATTGTAAATTTATCAGTAATAACAGCAAAATTTCCAAATGATTTTACTATTTTTTTTAATGGTAAAATTTTTTTTTTAGTGTAAACATTAAATTTTTTTGAGTGTTATTACACAAAATGTTAATAATTATTATTTAAATCCAAATATGACATTTTTAAATAATTAAAAATAATAAAAAAAAAACATATTTCACGCTAAATTTAAAAAAATCTAAAGTTCCATTTTGCCCTTAAACTCCCCAATAACTACACAACCGATTTTAATGAAATTGAAAGTGGAGAAAATTCTAAGAATCTATCTGTCGTTAAAAAAAATTTCACTAAAATATCTCCTTCGGTTCAAAAGTAACAGAATTTTGGCGAATGAAAAACGATTTTCAGCCACTGTGCGCCGTATTGTTGAAACCAAAGCTCACCGAGACCAGGCGGTGGAATTTCAGGAATTACATAGTCCGTTAACATGGTGCGATAACGTTTACCATTGACAGTGAAACTTAATTTTGAAGGAATATGGACCAATGATTCCACCAGTCCAGAAATAACACCATATCGTGGTTTTAGATGGACGTAATCGTAGCCCTTGGTACTCTTCGGGTTGCTCATCAGCCCAAATATACGGCAATTTTATTTTTTTTAACGTATCCATTAAGCTAGAAATGTGCTTCATCACTGAACAAAATTTCACGATAAACCACCGGATTTTTATTAAACTAACATAACTCTTGTTTTCGTAATACAGTTGAACAGTTTTGGTGTGAGTTTTTCCATGATGATTTGGGAAACGATACTGAACAAAAATGACAAAACAGTTTAATATAAGTCACGCGTGATATGTAAAAAACCCATATTGAAAATCAAACCTCACGATGAATCACTTTTTATTGTGTATAAAATTCAAGTTTATATCTTTTATACTTTCTCCGTTTGAAGAGAATGTATCGTTATTTTTTTTTAAGTGGTACAAGCAAATTTAAAACTTTAAACACGTATTTTTTTTCTTAACTATGAAGATGTTGCAGCAAATGAGTGATATAAACAAAATGATTTATTATATCACTCTTTATGGAAGGGTAGGTATGGTAGATGTTGGGGATGAATAAACATAGTGAAGTCGGTAATACATTTGATCCGTCTATAGGCATCCTAGGAGCTTTAGGTGCTAATTTCTTACAATTTGATAAAATTTTTAACCTTGTATAGGAGCTTCCTTAAGGATTGAAGATAGGCTTAAAGTTTGTTACTGAAAAATTTGGGGAAGTCAAAATTAAAGGATCGGCCCTACTTATTACCTCTCTTGAATTTAGGTCTGTGGTATTTATGGAGTTTTCTTTTTTGCCCCCCCCCCCCCCTTTAATCTCTTGACTTACCCACCGCTTTTTGGCTTATATATTTTTTTCCGAGCCTCATAAAACTAGGGGGTCTAGCGCATCAAAACCTTGTTCCTAAGAAACTCTATACATTACTACCCCATTGGTGATGTCACATAAATTTCCATAATTTTTAAACTTATGGATATCCCATTTTATAACATTTTCAATTAGGACATCACAGGCTTATTTCTGTTCCAAAACACAAAACAAAAAATAATATAAAAAAAAAATTGGACCTAATTTAAAAAAATTTTATTGAACTGATCAATTCCGGTTTCGAAGCACGACAACCACGGACAGTTATTTACGTATCCTTTTTAGGAATACGTTTTGTGAGTATACTCTTGTTTCGGATTATTTCGGATATAAAATAAAAAAATTAAATTGTGGCTAAAGGCTTTGTCACACAGAATGCTTTGTGCTTTATACGTCGCCTTTTCAACAGACCCTAACGTAATAATGGAGGAGTGTCACACAATCAACACTCTAATGACGGATATTTTATCAAGACCGACGCAATTCTATATATTTAATTTTAGATTTTGCGCTATTTAATTTTGTATTTTATTTTTGTTGACACACAACACAAACAATTTAATTAAAACAAATCAACAAACCAACTGATAGCTTTTAATAACTCACCGTACGTTAAAGTTTTCCAACTTTAGTGCTTAGCGTTAACGGAAAAGTACTATATAGGACAAAGCTCATAAGAAAGCCTGTAAATAAACTTATTTATCAGTTGATAAAAGCGACGTATAAAGTATTTTATGTGACTTGGCTTAAGTTAGAAACCTGGAATTCAAAGTGATCGTTTCCGGTGTTGAAGTGCGTTACGTGTGTAAAGAAATTGATCTTACTCTTAAACTTACGGAGATCCCATTCTCATTATACTGTGAAATATAATAAGGACACCTTAGGCTTATTTGATAAAAACAAAAAATAAAAATGAGCCGGAGCTAGAAAACTTTTAATTGAAATTTATCATTTCGGCTTCTGCAGAAGAAAAAAATTTTATGAAAATTAAATTTGATGAACTTGAGCCCGATTGCAAAATAAAAATCAAAATTTGGACTAAAAACCATAAACAGTTCGATTAAACCACATATAAACTTAAATTTTTTTAATTTATTTTTTGAAAAGTTCGAACGATTTTCTATAAGAATCACTTATTTGAATTTCTTTTTGTTTTTTTTTTTATGTTTTAGTTCGAAACAATAACTAACAAAAAAAACAATTTTTCAACAACGGCAACACTTCAGCACCCTATAGCTCGACAAATAAACATCATACAAAAACAAAATTTGGCACTCACATTCTTATCTACCAGAGGTATATTTACGACAAATGTTAAGGATTGTTTGCATAACAGTTTTTTGGGATGCCCGCTTCACAAATAATGTCTTATATACTAAGTTTTTTTTTTATAAAAAAAGGATTTTTTAAATTTAAATTAAAATTTTTTGCTTCAGAAAACTATTGAAAATTTCAATGAATTATTTATCTATTGGATTTTAATACTTATAATAGTCTATTTGCAATATATTATTCTTTACAAAAATGCCGTAAATTTTTGGAAAGGCAAATAAAAAAGTCTAAGAAATAAAGAATCATACGAAGGATCCTTTTTCTGCCAAAACAATTTTCCCAAAATCTCTTACGTCATTGCTGGATTATCCTTAATTTGATTTAATTTGTAAATTATAAATAAGTGTTTTTAAGCTCAAAATGTTTTTCTCTGCGTTTGTCTGACAATAAAACTTCTTTCTGATGTCAACACACCCAGAGAAAAAATATGTTTAAATATGGTCACCTCCAACAAAACTATTTTTAAATAAATTTGTAAACATACTATGGTTATTTTAACCATATTATTGTCACCGACAACCATATTATGGTTAAATTAGTCCTCCATCAAGAAGGTACAACCATATTATGGTTGTTTCCGAACATGTTTTGGTTAATAATAACTAAAATATGTTTAACATTTATAATGGAATGGTTGATTTTTAACCATAGAATGTTGCTCTTGGAAAAGGGGAAAATACTATTGTAAATTTAAAAACAAATTATTGTCATATTTAACCATAACATTTTTAGAGGCAACCATAATATGGTTGTGGCTTCTTGATGGAGGACTAATTTAACAATAATATGGTTGTCGGTGACGATAATATGGTAAAATTAAACATAATATGTTTAAAATTTTCTTTAAAAATAGTTTTGTTGGAGGTGAAAATATTTAAACATATTTTTTCTCTGCGTGCACTGAAACTTTTTCGGAGAACCCATAATCTATTAGAAGCCCCTGCTTAAATAAAAAATATAACTAGTTAAATAATACAATAGAATTTATCAAGTCTGAACAGCAATTAACTTGACAACTAGAATCTCGGGTGTATTCTAAAGGCTGGGGATATTCAAATGTCTTCCTCGATATTATCTACAAGTTTTTCATGACAGTACGAAAGGAGGAAATATCCATAATTTTAAGAGAACATTTCTATGGTTCGTGATAAATTTATGAAACAATTTTACCAATTTTAAGTCTAAAAATACGATTTCAAACGTCTGAACACGATGATAAAATTCCTAAAATATATTAGAAAATCTTGATAAAAGCTTTACAAACATATGAAGTAGTTTTTGATGTTTATTTCAGAATTTTCTTTTTTAAAACATAACGAAATAACTATTTTTTAACCACCTTATTCGCAGCCACTGACTGACATACATAAATATTTTAACACAAATACATACTATTATATATAAAAAATAATGCAAAAAAAGTAACTAAAAGTAGTTAAAAAAGTTAATAAAAACAAAGAAAAAAAAACAAAAAAAAAAAAAAAATAGCAAGAACTATCGAAAAGCAGGAACTAAAAGTTTAAGGTAAAAGCACAGAAACAAAAACTTTTCTTAAAAGCGGTGCCCAAAAAAGGTAAAAAAAAACAACAGAGGGATAAAGAGTACATTTAAAACAACATAAAACAGCAGTATCAAAAACACCAACTAAAGCAATAAAAACAAGGACAAAATCATGCTAAGAAGCATACAACGATACACTGGACACTTACTGGACGCAATAAAAACTGCAAGGAGACAACAACATTGCCAAACGTCACAGTCAAGCAAGAGGCAGCCAGGATTTCAGGCAGGCAGGCAGCAAGTAAAAATATACGAAACTAAACTAAGCAACGAGCCAGCCAGTCAGCCAGCCAACTAACCAACCAACCGACCATTCAGTTAGCCAGTATTTAATACCTACAAACACACAAAAACATTTACCTTTATATATGTATGTGTACATTATGCACATACACACAACTTACACTAACGGAAGCTGACAACAATTTATGTTTCATGCAACGGATACAATTTACAGCCACCCTCCGGGCAAAAGCCGTTGACGCAATGCTAACAACACCTGCAATGCGGGCCAGCTAAAGGATGTAAATGAGTATGATATTTTTATTCGTACTCGTGCTCAAATGCTAAGTACTCGAGTACTTGAAACAAAAATTAAAGAGGTAAAAGAAAAAAAACCTAAAATAACATTTCTACACTTAAAAATTTTAAAATTGTTAGTACGTGGGGCAGTTTTATATTAACGTGGTGATGAAGTTTTAGGTTTGATGTGATCTTTAGCTATTTCTATGACAATCACATCGCGAGTAGAGAACTTGTGAAATAATGTTAATGCTAAAAGAAGGTAATATTGTTCTTTTTTGGATATTAGAATTATATGCACTGAACTAAAAAGGTACGTGCAGTCAATGAAAATTTACGTTGAGCAAACGAAAAATTTATTAATTCTCGTCCAATGAATTTGTTCGTTGAGACAATGAATGACCGTTCATAAAAAGATTTGATATTAATTATTTAAAAAACTGTTCGCTTATATAAGAAAAAAAGGTTACAAAATAATTAATAAATGCATGTTCATTGAGTCAACGAATCGTACGTAAATTGAAATATCTGAATAATTTTATTTTTCATTATATTAACGAATAACTCATTGAGCCAACGAAAATAATTTTAATAAACGTTGTTTGTTAATATTATGATCACTTTTTGGTTCAGTGTGTTAGCAATTTGTTCCTATGTTTCTCAGTTAAACACAATATGAATTAAAAAGAAATGAATAAAGGAATAGACATATTGAATTTATTTGTTTAAATTGGTCTATTAATTTGAAAAGTCGTCTTAACATAATTTAATTTTTCTAGCCCCCATTGAAATTTCCTAGTACCAAGGGAACCAGTAAGCCCCAGGGACCTCGGTACAGGACTGGTAATTGGTTGAGGATCCTTAGGAAATCATGTGATGGTTGTAGTTTAAAAACGAAATCGCGGTAAGGGAGATCTCAATGAGACCAGTGCCCATGTTCTGTAACTCCCGCGTCGAGAAACTTTTCGATTGAAATGTAAGAAATGAAACAAAAATGACATATATTGAAACAAACAGATGTTTTGCTCACTTAACTGCGTCTATAGCATATACTCAAAAAGTGTGTCTGTAAAATTTTTGTGAGAAAGTTCCCGCTTTGAACTGTCAAATAAACTCACGCATAAAAACGGTGTGAGAATAAATTTAAACACTAAAAAATATATTAAATATCCAAAATGCAATAAATAATAACATGGAAGAGATAAGTATTTTGTTCTTCGCAAATTTTTTCATTGTTTAGTTATTTGGCTTTTAACATTTTTGAAAAATATACGAATGTTTTCAGAGCAATTATGGAATCAACAAACATTAAAGTCGCACTTTAGATTTTTTGGTAAGGCCGACGGCTGTATTTTGGCCGCCGTCGATAAATTTTTTTAAATTTTGGTCGCCGTCAATGATATCTTTGACTGGTGCTCTCAACATCTGCAATTTAATATCGGCTTCGAGTGGAATTTTATGACATTTATAACATTACGACCTAATCTCGTTTGATAGTTTTCGACATGAGTTACAGACACACTTTTCGAGAAACGATGGAATATTTTGTTTCACTTGTTTGCAATGCGAGAAGTTCTCACCAATGTTGCAGAACATGGGTACAGATTAAGAAGCTGTTTTTCTACGCACTATGGGGGGAAGTTCAGCCTGCTGGCGGATCACCCTGTGCTCTGCTGCTATTCAATAGGTACTGCTTTATGGGGCGGAGTTAAGATAGCTCCAACTCTCAAGCAACAGGGGTTTCCCATATTCCAGAGTTTTCCCCTAATCCATACACTTAAAAGTATTACTTGTTTTGGATTGAGCCAGCGCTTGTATGAGGGCAGCATGTGTGGCTATTTTTCTTAAATAGGCACCATGAGATGAGGCCATAAGGCAGAGGTACTCATGTTAATCTATCGACATCTGTTTGATCTAACTATTCGTTTAACTATTTGGTTTCAATTTTATTGAAATGTTTCAATTGATTTACCCTACATATTAATTTTATATCAGATTGCTTCCTTATTTTAAAAAGATAGATGTAGAAGGTCATACGTAACGACACCAAGAGGATCTATAGTGCAGCCTATGCATCTCACCATGTCAGGTTGAGGCTGCGTATAAAGCCAATCACAATTCCCGGTGAATAGATTTCAGTTGGGCTCATCATTAGCTGCCAGAATAATTTCGGCCTGGAAGTCTTCTAGGCGGGACAGCAGCAGAGGAGATGTTCCGACGTTTCGTCATCATCCTCACAGAATCTGCATATCTAACATTACCCATTATACTCTGATGGTATCTGGGACCTCAGTGCCCTGTTAATAGGCCAACCAAGTTTCCAAAGTTCTCCCATTTCAATAAGTCAAATCAGTCAGTCAAATATATTCTTTATTAGTATTATTTCGCCACTGCACTTTCAAATATCTGGTTTGACACTTAGACTTCGGAAATGTGGTTTGCAATTGAGATCTCTGTCGTTCCTTTAAGCAATAAAACTTCAGCTATTATAAACCTTGTTTCGGCAGTATGACTTCGGATGCTCATTACGACGCTGCAACTGTATGCACCCATCATTTTATTCGTTGCGCGGTTAGATTAGGAATTGATTCTGCTTCGCACATACGTGCTATTTTTAACAACTTTTACGTAATTTTTCGCAAAATTTCGGGTGAATTTTATTTTGTTCGATTGTATATTTATTCATAATTAATTCCCCAAGTCTTCTTCACAAAATGATTTAAAAAGCAAAGAAATAGTTAAAAAAGTTGTAATGCATTTTAACCATATAGATCATTCTGTGTCACCCTGCATAAAGATCGAAAGCGAGCTATTTCCAAAAAAAAAAAAAAAAAAAGATAATATTTTCGGAATTCCATGGCAAACTTGTAAGGAGGTTTTTCTGTATTTTGATTCAAAAGAAAATCCTTTAAAAATTTGGTGTTTAAAACGTACACCCAAAGAAAAAACATTTTTGAATAATGTCACTTCCAACAAAAATACGAGTATTTTTTAAAGAAAATGTTAACACATTGTATTTTATATAACCATATAATTTTCACCGAAAACTTTATTACTGTTAAATTAGTCTTCCATCAAGAAGCCACAACGATATAATGGCTGCCTTGGAACATGTTATGGTTAATAATTATATGTTTAAGACTTATAATAGCCTGGTTGTTTTTCAATCATATCATGTTGCTCTTACACGCAAAGAAAAAACATGGTTGTGGTAAACATATTCTAAGAGCAACACATTATGATAAGATTCATGATTATATTCAACATATTACGATAATTATTGAGTCATATTATAACCAAATATATTCGTAACACTACATCATAATATTTTTCCCTTAATCCTAATTTGTTTTTATTACATCATATTAAAATTTAATGTAATCATATGATTATCATGGTAATCATAATAAGTTAGAAAGTAATCATATTATTATCATGTTAATCATAATAAATTAAGAAGCAAAAATATTATTATCATGTTAATCATAATAATATGTATATTAAATCTAAAACCGAAAAATATTTTTAGTCTATATTAATGCTTATTTACTTACTGGCAACTTTAACGTAAAACTTTTACAGATATTTCACATCATAATATGATGCAATTTTAAACACAATATTTTTAACTTCTTTTTTGTCGTAGGTCGCAATTATTTATATATTATTTTATAGAATTTTCATTCTTTTTCTCTAAAATAACACAAAATAATAATCAATATTTTTGCACCATTTTCAAACAATATTAAAATTTTTTTAGCATTGATATTTTATTTTGTGACTTTGCAATTTTTTTTCATGTACCTACAATTTCTTTATTTTTTAATTTCTTTGAACTTGATTTTTTTTAATGGGTATTTTTTTTTTTAATTGTTTAACCACTGAATAACAAATAATTCGACAGGCATATGTAAAACAAACGACACAACTGATGCAAAATTATTTTACAAATGGCGATAACAAAATATTATTAGAGTAAAGATATTTTGTTTGCATCTTAAATATATTATGAGTACAAATATAGAAAGTTATCATGTTATGGCTATTAAATATCATTAAATGGTTGTGAGGAATATAATATGTTTTCAAAGTTATCATTATTAAGTTGTTATAAAAATGATTATTTTTCAGTGAACCATACTTAAATTTTTAATTGCGATAAACATGGACATGTTTACAGTAACTATAATATTGTTGATTTTAAATAAAAATAACAATATGTTGTGTACGACAACAATATATTGTTACAATAAACATAGTGTAGTTGCCGTAACTATGTCCAACCATATTTTTTCTCTGCGTGTAGAAAAGAGGAAAATGCATAATGTGGTTGTGGCATCTTGTTGGAGGACTAATATGATAATAATATGACTGCCGGACACAGTTATATGGTTAAATAAAATATAATATGCTTAATATTTTCTTTAAAAATATTTTTGTTGGAGGTGACCGCATTGAAACATGTTTTTTCTCTGCTTGTATAAATTTAATTTAAATTGAGACACAATCATAAGAAGTTTTATTAATTTTTTTTTGATTTGGTAAAAAACGCTTAATTTGACAAAAATATACAACAGCGATTTCTGAACGAGGACGTTATTTTTTAAATAGTGACATGAAAACACTATTAAATGTTTTTAAAGACATTCAGAGAAAAGTGTTTTATCAATTAAAAAATGGGTTAAAAAGTATTCAAATTTAATTAATGTGATAATTTAATCGATTATTTTTTTAGTTGAAAGGAAATTAAAAATTTAATTTTTAGCTGTTTTGAAATAAATTTTTAATTAAAATTTTAATTAAATAGGAAAAACTCTTAATTTACCTTTTTCGTTTAGAATAAAATAACTTAAATATGTAGAGCTGTTGTTGGGAATTGTCAATATTTATTAAAATAAATTAACACATTGTTTGAAATGGCAAAGTTTTTTGATCACTTTTTTAATAAAAAAATTAATATATTTTTTCAAAATTTTAAAAGTTTTAGTAATCAATATAATCATTTTGGTAATAGGTGCAAAATGAACAACTTGTTTGCTTGATATTATGAATTTGGAATAAATTTGGTGATTGGAGAAATTTAATAATTTTTTCTGTGTTCTTGGAAACGTCAAATTCACAGATTTCAAGTAAATGCTGGTAGATCTAAGCTCGAATGTCTCTGAAAATCAATACTCTTAACTGCTGTTAGGAAATTTTAATTAGATGAAGAAAGACGCGTGCAATGGAAGCCCACCGACCTAAAGCCTACCCTAATGTCAGCAAATTAAAGCTTGAAAAAAATTATGGTGCTTTTGCTAAGGAATTAATTCGATATTTCCAGCAGAAATATGTACAAATTTAATTATACAAAATAAATGATTCAAATCAGCTGTATTTTTGAAGGCTCTCTAGCTTAACAAAAAAAAAAAAAATAAAAAATAGCCCGTGCGTTGCTTATCGGTGACCGCTTTGGAAGATTCATTTACAACATTAACAAAACGCTCGGTAATTTGTGAATGGCATGGGTAAGCTGTGAAAATAATGTAATTTGGCAAAGAAAACTATCAAATGAAGTTATTTTCCTGGTAATTCTATTTATTCGTTTGGACACTAAAATGCTTCCAGCATGCTTACAGTTATATACGCACGACCAACTGGAAGTATTTCATAATCAAACTTCGTAAAGATTAGCCCATAATTAACCATACTCCCTATATGTAGCCCATTTTCAGAAAACCCTTTAGTACGATTAAAGCCGTAACGAATAATGCTATTTTAGTGAATTAGGCCTTAAATAGTTTCCTCCAACAATAAATTTCAGTATTTTTATTAATTATAAAAAAAGGGAATAGAGCACAATAAATAAAACCTTTTAATAGAAAAAAAATTTTGTATTCCGAAAAAAACTTTTTTGATAATAAAATAGTTTCCTAATACTTTAAATCGTACTTCGTAAAAAATATGGACATTGTGTACAATTTGTTTGAATTTAGTTTTGTATAGCCAGAAATAACGCCATGCCATACTGTGAAAATCGGTCAAAAATGTACCATAGGTCCCCTATAAAGCAGCCTTCTGAAAAGCATTTTTAAACGTTCTAAACGCTAAGACAAATTTCACTACTGTATTTAAATTTGGCCTAGTTTATACTTTTAATAGCAAAAATCACTCTACAGAATTTTTTGATAATTGATTGACCAAAGGTCCAATATAAATTTCCCTCCTGAAACGTCTAAAACTCTTTCAAATCCTGATATTTTATTCAAATTAGTTCAGATTAGTGGTAGAAAGACAGATCTGGTGGCTAAAAACGGGACATAGGGGATTATAGTAAAAGATTGGTCGTCTCGAGACAAAAACTTTGCTTGATATATCATTTTTTAAAGATTTTACTGTATATGCCAAAGATATATGAAGAAAACATTTTAAAAGGCGACAACAGAGAAATCTCCGCGCTCCCGTAATTAGCGGACTCCAGTAAAACAAATTCGCTTTCTGACAACATCTGCATATTTCTTGTGTAATACAGCATTAAAAGCAGGGCTGTGGAGTCGTCCGAAAAAAGTACTAACTCCGACTCCGACTCCAAGTGCTGAAATTTTTTAAGTGCGACTCTGACTCACGACTTCGACTCCTACTCTAACCGTGATGCGAAATGAATGAGACGTAAAATGATTTATCTTTTGTGTAGAAACATCTTTATTAAACGAATTATGGGAATCCCCGCGTAATGTGCATAAGAAAAACATGAGTATTATGGTAGGAATTAAAGGCAGGCCGATAAAGATGTTTCTACACAAAAGAGAAATTATTTTACGTCACAATTTTTCTAATACATACTAGTATTTATGCGCTATAGCAACACTTATTCTGTACAATGTTGAAAATATTTCAGCGTTGATGGTTAAAAAATTCTGATATTAAAATTATTGGCAATTCCTGTCATTAACATTTTTTAGCATGAGTAAATTATTTAAAAAATCACACATCTTTTTCAACTAGATCAATAACTGAGTATAAGTTTTGCTAATGTAATTTAGACTTTTTCCCGCACGTATAAAAAATATACCTAAATATACTTATATAGTTAAGTACTTGAATCAACTATTTCTCATAAAATAAATTAAAATCTACTTATTCATATTGATCTGCAAAATATTGCATCGCCAATTTCGAAGAACTTTTATATTGGAAAATATTAGAAATTTTTTTTAATTTTTTATGCCGAAAAATTTTGGAGTCGGAGTCGCGCGTTTTTTTGGGTACTGCGACTCCGACTCCGGTACAAAAACCTCAACTCCGACTCTTCAACTCCGACTCCGACTCCACAGCCCTGATTAAAAGCCATTGTATTACGCTCAATTTCTTAAAGTATCTCAAAAACGAAACTCACCTTATACTACAAGTACTTTTTCAAAAAAAGGATTTACTAATGTTTTACATACACACATGTACATCTTGTTCTTGTTGATGTTATTGTTGGTGCTGTTACATTTTGTACAAAGAAGAAAAAAAAGTATGTTTGTATGCAGATATAGATAAAATTCTTGTTGTAGTTGTTTTTAAAAATTTCCCATTACAACCACCCAGCATTAGATTCAGAAAAAAATGTCACATGTTTTTTTTTTAATGTTGTTTTCCAAATACACAGAAAATTTTTTCCTGAAAAGTTTTACTGATTTGTTCCTGTTGAAGAAAAAAAGAGAAATCAAACTAACATGTATTTTGTGTTTTAAAAATGTACAAAGATACGAAATTTGCCTTTAAAAATAGGTACTCAAAAAAGAAGAAGAAAAAAAAAAAAATACAAAAAGTGAAAAAAGGAATTTTCGGACAACAAGCTCATGATTTACAACTAAAATTTGAGTTGGGCAAAAATATATTTTTATGCGATTTTCAATACTAAAATTTAAAGTATGTGTGTGAGTGTTAGTAAAATTTTGGGAGATTTAAGCAAAACATTTTCAAGAAATTTTTGTACTCTCTTATTTTTCGGCAGATTGATTTAGGGGTTTTCTTACGGTATTTGTTTATCTTTTGTTATAATATTGTTTAGATATTATGCAGAGTAATTAATAAAACTGCTGTTTAATTTTACAGAGATAAATTAAAAAACAAGTAATAATGCTTCACTCAGCCATATTAAAACTTTGATCCCATTCATCAAGCTTCAGGATCTGTTATAAATTGTGAACAAATATTTATAAAATCTGACATCACAATTTGAAGTTATATTAATTTAATGTGGACCAACTATCAGGCCATCATGGATGTTGGTCGTTGAATCTTCGTTTTTTTCGTGTTAATACGTAAGATCGCATTGAAACATTTAATTAAGACACTATTACCTGGTTATCCTGCATTCGTGTTCTAAGCCCATCTTTGTTGACTTCTATCTTTGCATAAGAGCTGTGGTACACTCACGTAATTCAAGCCCCACAAAACCAAATTTGGCCAGACATTTTAAAATCTTTCGGTAAGAGTTATTGCGATATTTTCTTTGTCAAAACGAAGTCTAATAACTGAAATTATTTGTAGTGTGCCAGGTTGTCGAACTGATTTATTTTAGAAAATGTTTAAAATTTTTCTTAAAGCAGTTAATTTAATTTAAATTGCTCAAGAGCGCAGCTTCGTTGACAAATACTGCTCCAATTTCACAGCTAAGGCATTGTCCATCCAATACGCAACAAAAAATACTTCTAACTTTGTATTCTGCTCCGACAGTCTCTCAATAATTCTTAATGTCAACAATTCACTGTACGAATCACTGATAACACTATGCTAGTTGAAAAAACAGACAATCCGGGCACATGGCATTTTAACATAATTTGGTTTTTTAAGATTGGCTCTGCTTTTCGAGATATACCGTTATTTCGAAAAGGAGGAGGTTGCACAACATATATTCGCGTAACTCAAAAAACGTTTATTTTATTGAAATTACTTAAAAAACCGAAATTCCACATTAAAATTTCGTTTAAGAAAAGTAAAACTTTTTTTCTAATATGAGTAGTCGTTAATGAAATATAATTTTTTTTTTTAAAAATTAATTTTTTATCAAAATTTCGAAATTTTTGTGTTTTAAAAATTCATAAAAAATTAACAAATGCAGCTAGGCTTCTAATTTTTTGCAGACATATAAAAAACGAAGCTGCAAACAAAACAAGCCATAAATGATTAAAATCTGTTTGCAACTTTTTGTTTACAAAAGTCGAAAAATTTTAATTAATTTAAGAATTTCATAAAAGGCAATATTTGTATGGGAGCCCCCCTAAGAAGTGGTGATAAGGGGCAAGTATGTCTCGAGAAAATGTTAAGCACAAAAAATTAATTGAGATCGGTCATACATTGTATACCACTGGGGGCGACTTCTGGGAATTTATGGGACTTTTTCTTCAATATATATGAAGAATATAAATTATATGGAACATTTCGTAGGATTTTTTTTAATTATTAAATTCTTTATTCAGCATTATGTATATATGAAAAATGTGCCAATGCAGAAAATTTTTTTTATTATAATCAACCAAATAAGATACATCTTCAATCATGGGTACCTTGCCATGTAGGCATTATAGGGAACGAACACGATGACTCTGCCGCGGTAGAAGCTAAAGCCGGCGATACCCTATTCAGTCGTACAAGTTGTCAAAAAATCGTGTGTGCTCATAATGAATGTTAGTGTGACCTAAAAATGAATAGAGTGACAAATTTTTTGACAAGTCTGTCCGACATGCAAGTGTTTATGAACATCTTCATAAAATGGTACATTCTATGCGATCAGAGTTAAATTTTCTTGTAACGTAGCTGAGTTATTTGAGTTTGCATCTTTTTTGGCGGACAGTTTGCCATGGACAGCAGATTTTGCAGACATTTTTCTTATGTGGGATAGAATTCCGTCAGATTTTCGTGTGAATGAAACGTACGATTATGCATGATAGTGAATCCCGGCCTTAAACGGCCAACTTTGATAAAATTTTCGACTATTGAAACTTGTGATATTTTTATTTATATTACAAACGCATCAACCCAATGGACGCCAAACCATTCTACACTACTCCATAAGTAAATATACCTCCTTTATTTGTACGCCTTAGAATCGGCCAATTCAAACTTTCCCCATCAACATCTTTTTGAAAGAACTCAAACACTAGATACTCCACCTATAACACACACCTCAATATAGCTTAATATTGCCCACATTTTTGATAAGTGCCCTAATTAAAATTATTACAGAACGAAACGAATACACCAACTGATCATTTTAGATCATTTTAGACGTGTGATAAAATAATTAAACTCACCTACAAATTTGTAACTACACGCAAAGAAAAAACATGGTTGTGGTAACCATATTCTAAGAGCCACATATTATGATAATATTCATGATTGTAGTCAACATATTACGATTATTATTGAATCATATTTTGACCAAATAATCCTTAATCCTTATTTGATTTATTACATCACATTTTTATTTAATGTAATCATATTATTTTCATGTTAATCATAATAAGTTAAGAAGTTATTATATTATTATCATGTGAATCATAATAATATGTAGATTAAATCTGAAACCGAAAAATATTTTTAATATATTTTTGCTTATTTACTTACTGGCTACTTTAACGTAAAAGTGTTACAGATATTTCCCATCATAATATGATGCAACTTTAAACATAATATTTTTAACCTATTTTTGTTGTGTGTCGCAATTATTTATAAATTATTTTATAGAATTTTCATTCTTTTTCTCTAAAATAACACAAAACAATGGTCAATATTTTTGCACCAATTTCAAACAATAATAACATTTTTTTAAAATTTATATTTTATTTTATGACACTTTAAAATTTTGTTTTAATGTATGTACCTACAATTTCTTTATTTTTAATTTCTCTTAACTTTGTTTTTGTAATGGGTATTTTTTAACCCCTGAATAACAAATAATTCGATAGGCTTATGTAAAACAAACGACACAACTGATGCAAAATTATTTTACAAAGGGCGATAATAAAATATTATTAGAGTAAAGATATTTTATTTGCATCTTAAATACATTATAAGTAAATGTATAGAAAGTTATCATGTTATGCCTACTAATTATCATTAAATGGTTGTGAGGAATATATTATGTTTTCAATGTTATCATTATTAAGTTGTCATACAAATTATTATTTTTCAGTGAACCATACTTAAATTTATAATTGCGATAAACATTGACATGTTTACTGTAACTATAATATTGTTGATATTAAATAAAAATAAAAATAATTTGTGTACGACAACAATAAATTGTTACAATAAACATAGTGTCGTTGCCGTAACCATGCCCAACCATAGCTTTTCTCTGCGTGTACAAATGGCTTACAATACCTTAGTATACACAGAAAAAATTCTTAGTAGTTTAATTATCAATTAAAAAAATTGTTTGCGAAACATTTAAATTTAATTAATGTGCTTATTGAATCAATCATTTTTTTTAGTTGAAAAAAAAAAATTTAAATATATGTAATTTCGATTTAATTAACATTTTAGTTGTTTTGAAATAAATTTTTAACTAAAATATTAATTAAATATCAAAAAATTTCATAGATTTTTTCGTTTAAAATAAAATAATTTAAACTTGTGGAATTGTTGTTGGGAATTATCAAAACCTCAGCTATAATTAATTAAATCAATTAACACATCGTTTGAAATGGCAAAGTTTTTTGATAATTTTTTTTTTTCATTAATATTAAAAACATCATTTCTTGAAAAAAGAAATTCACAATTTTTAGTAATCAACAGAGAAGACAAAAAAAAAGCAAAAAACAAAGTGTTTACAGCAAAACAAATATATAAAAAAAGCACAAAAATTTAGAAAAAAAAGCAGCAAAAAAAGCATTTTTATTTTTTTAATATATACATTTGAATATAAAAAATTACAGTTATTCTATTTCTTCTGATTCGTGAAAACAGTTACAATAACCAATCATGTGGGCTTTTATATTTGTAAACGTCATTTTTCTTCGTCTTTCTGTTAAAAGTGAATTGTATAAGTAAAAACTTCTTTCCACGTCAACGGATGTTGTTGGAGCAAATTTATATTTCAAAATTTCATTTCGTCATCAGGTTTAGCACCAGTTTGAAGAATGCTGTTTATTTGTAAAATTTGTTTGAACCCCGGATTTCTTTGAAATACATACTGCATTAAATTTCTTCATATATATTTTTTCATGTAGATTCTCAAGAGCTTTTCGTACATTTGACACAATATTTACACTTTCGTGAATAGCTAACCCAACTGTTTGTAGCTTTTTTTAATAGAAGACACAGTAATTGAAAAATTGTTTTTGATAAACGCAAGTTGGGAACTTAATCCGGGCAAGTTATATATTTCCTTGGCGTGCGCGATCGAATCTGAGTCTTCACTTTTCAGTTAAGAAATAACAGCCTTTACTTTATCAAGGTATTCTGCATAATGCATTGTGGCTTCTATCCAAGTATCCCAACGTGTAGGGCATGAGAACGGTGGAAGAGCCAAATTGGGATTCATTTGTATGTGTGTAAATACGAGTTATTGAAAAATTAACTTAACAAAAACGGATTTGGTACAAGATATTAATTTATTTATATGCTGAAACTCTAAGCGCTGCATCAGTTACCATTAGCAATACTTTGTCGTATTGAATGCCTAGATTAAATTAAAAAAAAAAAATTTATGAATCAAATATTCACTTACCATCAGGCCATAAAATTTGTAATGAATCGTTGAAGAAAGATGCAATAGAAGCCCCATTTGCATTTTCGAGAACACCCATGTTCAATAAAAAAGGTTTATTTCCAACATCGCCATTTAAAATACCAAATATAAAGTTGGCCACATATCTTTGTTCACTGTCTGTTGTTTCATCAACAGAAATCCATATATATTTACCTTTAGCCTTTTCACGCATTTTTCACAAAGCTTCCGTATACATTTGAGGTATGTATTTACCTCTAATAGATCTTTCGCTTGGAACTGACAAATTGGCGTGCTTTTGAAAGATATTTTTGAAACTGGGATGGCTTACTTTTTTTCACTGGTATATTGGTCTCCAACAAAAATTTACATAAATCTTCGTGAAATGTATTGGCAGTAATATTAACAGGAAATTCCGTTATAAGTTTTTGTGGACGATTTTCTTGGCAAGCAGCTAATTTGTGTTTTTTGTACTAAAATGTTGCTCCACATTGCACTTCTTTTCGCTATTAATTTTACTCGAACACACATTACAAAAAAGCCAATCTTTTTCAACTTTAAAAACTTCAGGATACCATTTTACCATTTTTAGCAAAAATAACATATTTGACTTTTCTTTCGGCATTTTTTTTCTATTATTTTTTCGTTCACAACGGCCGGTTTACTTATTTTGTTTTAAACTCAAATAAGTAATATGGCTGTTTTTTTTTTTTGGGATGGTAAGTTTATTAATTTTAGTTGTAATAAAGCGCCCAAAAACGTTGAGTCCACAACTAACATATTTTTGTTTTAACCCAGAAAAAAGTTGTCAATTATTTTTTTTTCTCATGTTTTCTCAAAAAAATATTTTTTACGTAAAAATTATGTTAAAAAAGCTATTTTACAGCAAAAACATAGGAAAAAAGCAAAATAAGCACCATAATAACGAAAACAGCAAAAAAAGCAAATATGGGCAAAAACAGCAAAAAAGAAGCAAAACAGCAAAAAAAGCAAATTGGTCTTCTCTGGTAATCAATATAATAATTTTCGTAATAGGTGCAAAATCAACAAATTGTATGCTTGATTCTATGAATTTGGTGGTTAGAGACAATTTTTAATTTTTTCTCTGTACTCTTTTCTTCTTAATTATTTATTTTAATTTAATTTTAATTAATAATTCAATTTGCTAGCAAATTTGGTACTTATTTGATTTAGAAGACGATTTTTTAGTTTGTGACTTTTAACTTAAGTTATAAGAGTATAAATACGGTCTTTTCCGGCCCTGTGATACCCTAAACCAAAGTTTTATAGAAAAGACTGTTCCCTATTTAAGACCAATGGACAATCATGGGTGTACCAAAACAAAATTATGTTATAGGCTTAGATTCATATAAGAGTTCTCTGTGATGAATATTAGCCAGATATTAACATCTATATATATGCGATTCTTTCGTCTTTATGTCATTCAAGGGATTATATAACATATATAATGGCTATAATATATAAGTTATTTTTTATCGGAACCAACATTTATAAGGAATTAATGGGATAACAAGTTATTTTTGGGAGTGTAATTTGTATAGAAGCTTAAATATGTACCGCTCCCTATAAAATTTGCCAATTTGATTTAAATTTCAATAAAATTTGGTGAAGCCAAATTTTATATAAATACAAATATAATAAGATGGTTTATAAGCACACATATTCTTTTCCGGAAGGACGTTTGTATGGGGGATAAATGGCGTTAAGGGCCCATTCTCACCTTTGTTAAAAGACTTGGTTCTTATTACAATTAAAACGCATAATGGCATTTCCGGCCAAAAAACTACTTTTTGTTATGTAACACCAGCAAGTAATTAAAAATGCTTCTAAAATAATTTTATATGTTTAATTTACCTTTTTATGTTTTTGGTGTAAAGCGCAACTAGCTCTAAATTTACTATCAAAAGGTATAATATTTGAACAACATGAGCCTAAGATATAAGCTTATTTGCTTGCTGTAACGTAACAAAAAGTAGAGTTTTCGCTGGGAATTCCAATATACTAATTTTCATAAAATTATCTCCAAACTTGCGACCTGTACTTTGCGCACAAGGTTTACAAGGGCGGAAAACCAGACTGCCAGCACGCAGGATGGACGGACGGACGGACTTCGTCAGATAGTTTTGGATAGTAAGTTTAAGTCGATCAGTGTTTTAAAAGTTGTGTCTAGGGCAAATATTTTTATGTGTTAGGGCATTGCTATAAGTTCAATATATAGTGTGATATTTGGATCGCAATCCATTTTAATGAATTAATGGATCAAATCCCTAGAGGGAAGGGAACTGACACCAAATTAGTCCCGTGATAGGTTCTTTGGTGGCAGATCACGGTCCTAGTTCTAATAAATAATATGAATGGGACCTATCAATTTTACATGGGGTTGTTATTGGAGCAACCCCCTCCTAGCTTGACACCTAGCAGCAACCATTTTACCAGTCACACATCTATTCTCAATAAACGGGTTTAATATCAGTTACTACAATGCTAGTCCTTAGTATTATTCCAATAAAAAATTCCTAGATTTTATTATAAGAACAAATTCGTAAAGATATGTATCACATCACCGGTGAATACTAAACCTTTACAAAAACGGTCTTAATAAATAAATAAAAAATAATTTTTAAAAAAATGATTAAAACAAAATTAATACAAAATTAAAAAAAGTACCTTTTTGTTCTTAATTAATATACCAGTTAAGTGATCTCCTTTCACATGGTATTAGTTATTTGTTTTTTGTTCTTATTCTATTTTCACAAATCTCAGGACCAGTTCTGTTGGAACATTTGGCACAAATTTCCCCCAGGGATAAAATAAGCCTGTTCTGAGATATGGATCCATCAATACGTTATGCTTCAATAAAAATCGCGATACTGAATCGCGGTCGATATATATTGAACGTGTAACAGTTCCCTTAAAAAAAGCATAATACCCTCTCCATCTATGGTGGTGTACATACATACGTATACTTAATATTTAATTTAAAAAAAATATCCATCATACGCATCGTAAACACTTGTCCTATAAAATTTTTCATTTTATTTATTTTCAACTTGTTATAAAAAAGAAAACAATAACACAAAACTAAGAAAAATATTATTATAAATTATATTCTATAATTCCATTACACTTTTCAAGCAAATAAAAACCAAAGAAAAAACCTTAAACTCCTAAGCACTACAATAAAATGATGAGGACATTAGTGACAGCCGTTGCTGGAAATTCAACTTGAGATAATTTCGTTTTTATTCGCATAAGACTGATGAAGAGGATTTTGTGTAAGTATTTCGAAAATCAACAAACCAGCAAAATAGAAATCAAAATAAGTTGAAGGGGAAAATAGTATTACAAAGAAAAAAAGCAAAGAAGATACGAAGAACGAAATACATAGATAAACCGAAACCAAAACTGAAAACATTTAGCTAACAACGTTGATATCTGTTGGATAATGGCTATTTACAATGACAACATCTATAAATGGATGGACACGGATGTAGGAGTATGAATGCTTATAGTTTTGTTCAAACAGAACATCGTATGAATCCTTGAAAAAATACAAGTACAAACAAATGCATATACATACATATATACATTCATATATGTATAGATCACTATGCTTATATAAAACATACATTCGTATATAAAATTATATGTATGTGTGTATGCTTCCATATGTTTGCCTTATAACCATGTTATTGTTACCAAATAGCTTAAACGTTATTTTTTTATTGCTTACATTATTGTTGCTTTAATATTTGCTTATTAGGGTTCTCAAATCGCGGTCCTTAACTACATTTCCAGATCTAAAATAAAAGAAAATTTAAAAGAATCCCAGAAACACTGGAAGTTTATAAAAAGTTACTTGTAAGACTATTTGAGATCTGGCGAATTAAAAGTTAAAAAAAGAAAGTTTGTGAAGGAGAATATAAAGAATTTGGTCTCTGAGTCAATTAAGATTATTGTCATCGGAAACATAGATTCTTAAACGTTTTTCTGCACCTAAAGTTGCTCTTGAACATTTAAATATTAATCATACTCAGAGTCTTCCAAACAACTAAAAAATTATCATCAAAGTTATTTTCGGGAGCACAAAATTTTTTATTCATTAAAAAGATTTTGTTATAATGTGCTGGATTCCCAACTAAAGGGTCCGCCAAATAACTTTTTTTTTTTTGAAAATGCTATAAAAAAAATTACTGAATATTTTCTCAAATTTCTTTTTTTATTTGAAAGAACAATCCTTAATTAATAATGGAAAATAATTTCATTCAAATGGCTGCCTCGGCTGGCCATGCAGTAGCCTACACGATCGGTCCAATTTTTAAGCACATTATCGATTGTGTGCAGCTGTATTTTACCAATGGCTTCACAAATAATAGTCCAACGGTGTCAAATCGCAGCTCCGAGGTGGCCAAACGACATCAGCTCTAATGCTGATAATGCGATCTTCAAAAACAGGGCGCAAAACATCGAGTGTAGCTTCGGCTGTGTGGCACGTAGCGCCATCCTGTTGAAACCAAATGTTGCCAATATCCTCCTCTTCAATTTTTGTGAACAAAAATTCGTTCAACATGGCCCGATAACGATCGCCATTGACTGTAACGGCCACTCGTTGCTCATTTTTAAAGAAAAATGGCCCAATTATGCCTCTGGACCAAAATCCGCACCAAACAGGGACTTCTTTTGGGTGTATCGGCTTTTCAATGTATGCGTGCGGGTTTTCTGTGACACAAATGCGACAATTTTGCTTGTTTACATACCCGCCAAGATCAAAATGAACTTCATCTGAAAAGATGATTTTTTTTGGCAAAATCGTCATCTTCTGTAAGTTGATCGCAGGCCCACTTAGCGAAGCGAAAAGACATTGGATGGTCAGTTGGCTTCAACTCCTGAACCAATCGGACTTTGTATGGCGTCATACCAAGGTCTTTATGCACAATTCTTCTCAATGATGTCTCCGAAATGTTCAATTGTTAAGAACGACGGTGAATTGATGTTGATGGCGCTTCACGCACACTTTCTGCCACAGCAGCAATATTCTCGGGTGTACGCACTATTTTTAGCTATTCACGCTTTGGTTTATCGATGAGGATGCCAGTTTCTTTCACTTTTTTCACAAGATAATGAACATACGGAGCTGATGGTGCTTCTCTTCTTCCAAAATCCGTACGCAATTTTCGCACACATTCTGCAACATTACCATGATTTTCAAAGTAATGTCGCAATATTTCCCAGCGTTGTTCAAGCGTATACACAACCATATTCGTTCAGCGGAAGGATAAAACTAATTATCTGTCAAATCAGACATGAGCTAAGTGTTACCATTCGAGAAATAAGCACTAGTTGAAAAAAAAACGTTAGATAGCGGACCCTTTATTATTATTGATAGATACACTGGAATTTATTGTTGGGGGATAAGCTTGTTATCGTTAATAATACTATGTTTCCACTATATGCAAAGCAATTTGTTTTTAACAAAACGTGTCAAAGTATTTATATTTTGTGGAATTGAATATGAAAGATCCGGAAAAATTATACACTCGCTCCTTGTTTAATAATCGGAGCTCTCTCACCTCCACTGCTATTTAAAATCTAGCAGCATCTGTTGAATAGCAGCATCAGCTATATATATCACTTTCCTCTCCTACCACTTGTAGGAGAGTTCAGCCCGTATCCCATAACCGCGGGGATAAGCCCGTCATCCACAGCCACCACGTGATCACCCAAAGCATCTCCTCATTTTTGTTGGACCCTTTGATTAGTACTTCGGTCTAAAGAGATTACGCAGACGTTTTTCGGCCTGTCGTTTTGGATCATCATCGGATGACAGGAATGTGTGCACTTAATTTACTGGGAGGCTGAAACCCTCAATAGTAAATTTTTCTTGAGGTGATCCCTATATCCCCGGAAGGACGTTGGTGGCTTATTCAAAAAATTCAGATTTTAATAGGTCAGCTGCTGCGTTCATCATGCGGCGTATCGGCATCCTGTTATAACTTTATCTCGGCCGGATCAATGTCATCCATATTTTTGAATGACAAATTACATGGTGCGGTAACGACCTCCATTGACCGCAACGCGGTCTCAGGCTTAATTTAAAAAAAATGAAATCTGATGATGCCACCAGCATTTGAGCTGCGGAAAACGCTGCATTTTAATGGATCCTTAGGGATCTGTTGTGAATTCGTCTCACTCTATAAGCGGAAATTTTTTTTTAAACGAGCTTTATTGCTGCAGTATATTGCGATTAAATACTAATGACTAATTATTATTTTAGATAATTTTTTCAAGCGGGAATCTATTCATCATGATTGCTAGAGTATAGCGATCATAAATGTCAAAAAGTAAACGCAGTATGACAGTTCGTTTAACAGCTATCAATTTCGTAAGTTTTTCGTGCCTTTTTCTCCCCATTAGCCATTTTGGGGATAACTCTATTGTTATTTGTCTAGTATAATGGGGTTGCAAACTGTCGTTGCCTAGAAACCACGCCCTCCATCTATTTTTGTGTAGTGGCGGAGAACCTTGCTTATCCTTGATTCAAACCTTTGCCGTGATGTTATCCTTTTTTCCAGGGGAAAGGGCGGTCAATGGCCTTTTTGGATGGATTGCATAGTGTAAGATTTAGCCATTCTAGGGAGACACAATTAAATATCTTGGAAAAAAATTAAACTAGACTTATGAATTTTGGTACAAGATGTTACTAGGCTACTATGTACCACTGCCACCCCCACCTGCCATATAACTGCAAAAATTTATACTTGATATTATATGCGTTGGATAATCAAAAAGTAAAAAAGCGGCGAGTATGCATGAGAAAGTTTGAAATAAATAATAAAGCGGTAGAAGTAATAATAAGTGTTTAATTTTTCTTCATTAATTTTAAAATAAATAAAATTAAAGTAAGAATAAAATGTTAAAATTAGTGGTTTTCTTCTGGTATATCTGGAGATTGCAATAAATGTAATACTTCAGTACTTCCAAAAATATGGTTTGCGCAACGATCAAGCCTTTAACTTTCGGGTGTTTTAAGCCATATATCAAAAATTTCGTGGTATGTGGTATTATCACTCATTATTTGTTTCTTTTTTTTATCGGCGATTCTCGGCGGATAATTTTATATTTGCCTTAAAGTAGGTACTTCAGAAGTTCGTTAAAAACTAATTTGGTGTTGAAGCGTTATGAAGAAAAGAATTTATCGATTATAGAACTAAGTTTTTTTTTCTTAACTTAACGAAAAGAGTACTTTTCTAAATAAAATAGCACTAAAAGAATTTTCCAGTTCTAAAAATAAATTCTCATGATATTAACAGTGAATAAGTTGAGCTTCAAAACAAAAATAAAAAACATTAAAAAATTCCATCCCAATAAAAAGTTACACGCTTTTAAAAATGAGCAATTTCATGTAAGTGTTTTTGTTGTTTTAATTCACTCAAAAATATTCAAGTTTAAAGTAACGTTATATTACACAGTACAACATTTTTCAGGTGATTGACTCGGGACTCAATTCAGATAATTGTTTATGAAAGTAGACCCAAAAAGAAGAACTTCTGCATCATAAGTTTGGTCAAGGTACATCAAATAATAATTTAAAAATTAATTTGAAGTTAGTAAGTATCGTATAGGGGAATTTGTCACGTTTTAGGCTCTTCTCTTTGTCATAACTTTGTCATTACTAGCTCGAATAAGCTGAAACAAATTTAAAAAAATTAAATAAGCAACAGTTTCGCAGTTATAAATAAATATATGAAGAAAAAAATATTTTTAGCCCAAAAAATTTAAATTTTTTATTTTTAATTCATAAAAAATCCAAAACGGTAACAAAGTGTAAAGTCCTATTACTTTCACGTAAAGTCGCATAACCTATAAACAAAATGAGACATAAATCATGAAAACCGATGAACGCATTTTGCTTTTATTCACAATTAAGTCAAGGTATGAATTTCAAAAGTTTGCTCGAGATATCCACAAAATTCTTTGGAAAAAAAACATTGATGACTTTTTTTATGATTCTCAGAATTAATAAAAAGGAATAAACAAAAGGTTATTTGACTTTTATGATTGCGGTAGCAAAGTAATAAGCGTTAATAAATGTGAGTGGACAATTAAAAGGAAAAAAAAGAAAGTGCACTTTTTTAATTATTTGGGGTTTTCCGTTAGTTACCTGTATGATTTTTTTTTTTAAAGAAATTACACCCACATTTATGAGTGCTCATGTTTTAGAACGTTTCGAAAACATATTTCATAAGTACCTCCCAGTAAAATATTGAAATATTTGTAGTATTTATTAAATATTTGATCGATTTTTGTCATTTAACAAGAGTCGACGAAGGTGAGAAGTAGAAATGAATTTTTCTCCGGTTTTTAAAAGTGAATAACAACAAAACATAAATTTTATGGAAAATAACAAGTGCCCACAATTGGATAATTTTTGTTACGTTTGTGGTCATATCGTCCCAAAAAGAGGCCAACTAGATTGAAAAAATGGATTACTGAGGAATTCAAAACAGCGTATTGTCATTATTTTGATAAAGTAGATTTAAGTGGTGCAAATTTTACGCCGAACACAGTGTGCAAAAATTGTTATAATACCCTTATAATGTGAATACATAGAAAAGGTGGACCGTTTTCTTTCGCGAAGCCAGTAATTTGGGTGGAAGACCTAACTGGACATGATGAATCCAGGTGCTACGCATGCATAAATTCTCGTCATGGATTAAACAGAAAACAAGGTATACATTGCTGCTTTTACTGCCACACTTCCAGTTAAACGCGCTGCTGGTACCGATACACCTAAGCCTCCGAGTCTGGATACTGTGTCCCTGCAAGCCGAAACCGTTTTCACCAATCCGACCAATTTTAATGATGCTGATTGGACACCCGATATTGAAAATAATGGACTACATTGTGGCTAAGATGGGACTATCACGACAAAACTCCGAAATGTTGACATCATTTTGGAAAAGCAGAAAACTGACACAGCAAAATGTCAACGCAACATCATACCGACAGCCTACGAAGAAAATAAGGTCATCAGAACCACAAGCGTCAACTTCAGCGAGGATGGATAGTGACAATAATTGAAAATGTTCTAAATTTTGTTTCCATGCATAGATAACATATAAAATCGCATATTTTCTGTGTAAGAATAGCTGTAATATGAATCGGAATGTTTATTTTCATGCAAAATAAAGAATCAATAAAAAAGTCATCAATGTTTTTTCCAAAGGATTTTTATGAATTAAAGATAGAAAATTTTAATTTTTTGGGCAAAAAATATTTTTTTCTTCATATATTTATTTATAACTGCAAAACTGTTGCTTATTTAGCGAAACATTGTATGAACAGATTAAAGGAATTGTAATTCCTTTGAAATTTGTTTCAGCTTATTCGGACTAGTGGTTCTCGAGTTATAACAAAGAAAAGAGCCTTAAACGTGACAAATTCCCCAATACGATACTTACTAACTTCAAATTAATTTTTAAATTATTACTTGATATACCTTGACCAAACTTATGATGCAGAAGTGCTTATGTTTGGGTCTTCTTTCATAAACAATTATCGGAAATGCGTCCCGAAATCACGTGTTGTACAGTGTTATTATTGTCGACAAATTAGGCAAAGTTTTTGCATTTTCTTATATAATAACAAGTGCTCTTTCATATTTGATAAATATATTTACTCAAATTTAAACACAAAAAAAACGACTTTTGTCTTCTTACAGTGTGGATTGTTTGGAGGGGGTTGAGTACACTTAATATTTAAAACTCGAAGGCCATAATGAAAATGTTTCGTGTTGTGCCAGGGATCGAACCTGGGGTGCTTGGTTTTGTAAGTATGCACTTAAACAATACAATTATTAATTAAATAATTTATACAATTATTACAAATCATTTTGAAATTCGTTTCTGGGAAATTTTAGAACGACATAGTTATTCGCATGTTTTTTTAAGAATTTAAGTTTTGTTTGCGATTCTTATAAAATTAAGCAAAATTTTTTGGTTTAGTTTGAAGGTATTAAAGCATGTGCCAAACGTGTATTAAATTTTGCGTTTGACAGTTAGACAGACATACAATGGTGCATAGTTCTTACATATTACAAGGATTAAGAATATATTGGAGGAAATTTGTTTATAATTATGAAGCTACAAATAAATTTTTCTTAACGGAAATAAATTACCTTTTAGAAGGAGCTACAATAAGTTCAAATTAAGAAGACAATAAAGCAAAAAAAAAAAAAGCCAATTGAAACCCCTGTTCTAAAACAAACAGATACATGTCTGTCTATTTTTCTGTTTGTTAAACTATAAGAAACAAAATTGAAAGACATATAAGCCAAAGTCGATATTATGGAAGAAGAACAAGTAAAAGATATAAAAACATACAGTTTGCAACATCGATTTGTTGTTGCGGCAAGTGACCAAGCAAACAACCAACTAAACGAACAATGAGTTAGACAAACACACACACACACAAATAAAAACTAACTAAATGCGATTTGACCACAGTATCTAAAATCCACTTATGTAGAAAAACCGCACCCAAAAGCTTTTTAAAGAGATGTTTATTGTAAGAACAAATGCTTGCAGTTTATTGTATACTTTGTTGCTGTGTTTGTTGTTGTTAATGTTTTTGTTGCAAATATTATTGTTGCCAATGTTGCTGTTGCTAATATTTCTTTTACTAATGCTTCTATAGTTGTTGCTATTGCTGCTACTATTGTTTTTCGTTTGCCGCATTTGTGGTAAAACTATTATTAGTGTTTGTGAATTTTGATAGAAAGTTGATGTGTATTTTTCAACTTGAATTGCGGTTTTCTGGCGTCGCTGTCTAGAAGATATTATTAATCTGCGGTTTTGTTATTTAAATCTATTAGAAAACATTTTATGGGGATTATGTTAGTAAATACTAGAGGTTTCCACTAAATGGCTTGTTAAAGGGGCTAAAATGAATTGTCAGTGCACAAGAGATTTCCCCCTCATTAAAGAAAAGTATTTTTAATTTACAAAAGGTTATAAAAACTATTTGTGTTGGCTACAGCTCCAGAATATTCGCCAAGGATCCAAACCCCCAGAGAAAGTGCGGATTGAGATCCTCAGGTTATGGAGTGTATGGGATGGCTTTGGGATTCAGCGCTTAAATATCACCGAAGTATCCAAACAACTTGGTGATATTATAAAGCCAAGGAAAAAAAATAAATAGAAGAAACTTCGAGACAATTTAATTTAATGATAAAATTTAAATTCCGAGTACAGAAAACCAACGTATACAATCACAGTAAAAATTATCAGAAGTTTTTTTATCAATTAAAAAATTGTTTAAAAGGTATTTCAATATAATTAATGTTATAATGGAATAAATTACTTTTTTAGTTGAAAGAAAATGAAAAATATAATTTTGATTTAACTAACATTTTAGTTGTTTTGAAATAAATTTTTAATTACAATATTAATTAAAAACCATAAAATCTTAAATGATTTTTCGTGATCTATGCTTTTTTAATTAAATCAATTGTTTTAAAACATTGTTTTAAGAAGCAAAGTTTTTTTTAATTTTTTTAATTGAAATTAAAAATATCATTTAATAAAAAAAAAAAATATGCAAAATTTTAAATTTTTAGTAATCAATATAATCATTTTGGGAATAGGTGCAAAATCAACAAATTATTTGCTTATGAATTTGGTTTTTATTTGGTGATTAGAGATAATTTTTAATTTTTTCTGTGAAGGCAGTTACGCAACAATTCGATATCCAAACAATTTGTAAGTTTCAATAATAAGAAAAGTAACGAAAAATACATAAACATTAAAGAAACATTTAAAATATAATACATGATGACAATGGCGCTTCAAGTTGTCAATTCGTCAAAGGGCAGCATCATCATTCAAAATAGAAACCAGGGACGGGAATACTGCTACCTGCGGCTTAGATTTAAACAATACGTATTCTGTTATCCGAACGTAAAAACGCATACGTAGATCTTTTAGTAAACTTTAACTTTTTTGATAGTTTATCTAAAATAGATACAAATGAGTCTTTAATTCAATCAAATAAGCTCGTCGAAAAGTATCCTGATGGTATCTGAGACAAAAGTGCCCCGTAAATAGGCCAACAAGTAGCCTTAGTTTCCCCTTTTCAATCAGAAGTTGCCTACGTGCCATGCTATGGGATAGTGGTACAAGTCTTATTGACTGTATTAATCCAGAAGTGACGTTTATGTGTGAAGGAATTCACATTTGGACGATGTTTGTAATATCCCATTAATGTGACCAGCAGGGACGCCGAAGAAAGGCTCAGGGCCTATAAATGGACATTGAGCGCCCCTGTTTGCCAATCAGTCAGCTCTATTATTGTCCCCATGACCCTTATGGCCCGGTACCCATTACAAACAGTCCATGACCAACCTGGACTTCACCTCTAAAGAAGATGATGCTCTAAGAGCAGCCTTGCTATCCGACATTATAACTATTATCAAGCCCTTTCCATATAAGGATAGCGTAGATCTCAGCCTGGAAGATCGTTGGCTGTTTGCCCATTGGCAGGCCCCTTTGGAAACCCGGACCCATAATGCCCGCCCCATTATCACTATTCGTCTGCTTCGAACCGTCGTTAAACTAGAACTGGTCCGCGCGCCCGCGCCACCTGGATTGGCCCGCCCATTGGTACCTATCTGGTATAAAGAGATTAAAATTCCTTTCCAATACCAAACTAGGCGATATATGATCAACAGCCAAGATGAATGGATCATTCTAAAGGATTTAAAAGATCCGCATATGATCCACAAAGTCACATGCCTTGCATTCAGCAATGGGCGGTATCAGGACTCCTCCTTTAGATATATGTGTAACAGAGGAATGTGCGTGATCCATCCTAAAGCCAGAGTGGGACAGATCTTCATGGCGCTCGTGATCGATACACATATCAGGCGATAAGCCCAAGCGAGTACCACTCTAGCTTGACCTGTTCGGGTTTAGTCCACCACGCTAGGCTGGCATAAGTAGAGCGACGATATTTTCTTACTTGTTTTTCCATGACTTTATATAAGATACATTTATATGTTAAACTAAGTTCCATGAATTGATTATCTAATAAATTTTGTATGTGTAAGATATTTAAAAATGACATCTGGCGAATATTGCACCTTTTTTTTAACCACTACGAAACACATCATTGGATCTAATAAAATTGACTTCGTAAAAAATGTTAAGACATTTTTTGTATTGTATTGGTATTTTTTCAGCGCCTTAAAAACAATATTCTTATAGCTTTCCTAAAGTAATATTTATATCATTTTCCATTAAATTTTTTGTCATTGGATATTCTGTTTTATTTTTTTTTTTTTTTTGAATAAAACTATTTTCTTAGCACATCAAATCCCATCATCAATATAGCTCTTGTGAAAAAACTTACACTAATGATGTTTTTGGCCCATAAAAAAAGGATTATTCTTATCAATTATCTGTTCAAACTGCTAAAAACATGTGTAATCTTCTACAAACATCAACATCATCTAATATCCTTATTTAAAAATCAAACGAATTTCATCACGGCATACAATGCAGTGTTTTACATTTTCTTTTTCGTGTATTTTTATTTCTTTCATTATATTTTTTGTTATTTCTATTCTTAGTTTTAGGAGAAAAACAGGAGGAGTCAAATCGCCGCAACAAGTTTTCAATAATTTTTTTTTAAGGATTTAACATTTTTGAACACTTATGTATTTATGTGCATATTCATATACATACATACATATCTATTTATTGAGTTTTTCACTGTCTTTTTTCCGAGATTATGTGTGAACTGGTGGCTGATATAAAGAGTTTACAATAGATTGAATGTTTAAACTGAAAGATAAAAACTCTCGAATGGTTTTTGAAATTTTCATTTCGATTCGTTGTGTGTTAATGTTACCTACGAATGCCGGCCACTGCTTTAAACTTAAATACAAAAGAGTAAATATGTGTAAGTATTTATGCCCTACTGCATTTAAGATGTACGTATTGTGTTGAGAGTTTGCAGAAAATATTGGTTTTTGGATTACCTCTTAGTATACTTAGGGCGGGGCTTTTAGATGTGGATTAATTTTAAACTAAGTTTAACGTCGTTTTCCGTCTAAATGTGTTTTTTTCTTATTATCCCATTAAAGGCCAAAATGTTCGGCAAACCAAAGCTGTTCCGCCAAAATTTTGTATGTACGCTTGGTAATGGTGGCACAAATCTGTTTTTAGATTAACTAAACCTAGTTTAACTGAGATCTCAAAAACCCAGGCTTTCTGATTTAAAATAGAGGGGTTTCCTGGATTTCCAACAGAAAAAGGCATTGTTTAGTGTTTTTTTCAAGCTGTTCACATCATTTGCCTTAAGTTCTTCAAAAATTAAGATTCTGTGATAGAAATCGACCATACGTAACTCTATGATTTATTAAATAAATTAATTTTTTCTTTGTTAAATTATAGAAACTTGACGATTTTAAGATATTCAACCCCAAAAAGATAACATGCGTAAAAGGTACACATGTACTTTCTAAATAACGTAAGACTGAGATATCTCAGACCTTTTGTGAGCCACACACATCGCTGCGATAGGTATAACCAATTTCGAAATAAACCGCGCCTGGGAGTCAAAATGACGCATAATTATCTTTTTTGAAGTACTGACTATTAGCAAAAAGTTACTGATAAGTTTTCAAAGAAATATGATTCCAAAATTTTATTCGTGGAAAAAAATTATCAGTAATTTTTATCAATCAAAGAAATTAATTAAAAAGTATTTCAATTTAATTAATGTGATAATTAAATCAATTATTTTTTTTTTGTTGAAAAAAAATTAAAAATATTAGTTTATTTAATTAACATTTTAGTTGTTTTGAATTACATTTTTAACCAAAATATTTATTAATTAAATAACAATAACTCTCAATTGATTTCTTCGTTTAAAATTAAAGGAATTAATCTTGTAGAATTGTTGTTGGGATTTGTCGAAACCTGAGCCATATTTAATTAAATCAATTAACACATTGTTTGAAACGGCAAAGTTTTTTGATAATTTTTTTAATTTAGATTAAAAATGTCATTTATTGAAATAAAAAAATAGCTATTCACAATTTTAAATTCTTACAATTTTTATTAATCAATATAATCATTTTGGTAAAAGGTGCAAAATCCACAAACCTTTTGCTTGATTCTATAAATATGGTATGAATTTGGTGATTATAGACCATTTGTAATTTTTTCTGTATTGTTTTGTTTTTTCTCATGATAAATATACAGGGTAACCCTCGCAACCCTCAATAAACGCAACTCCTCGATATTCGCAGCACCCGAATTCTTTACATTGGTGACTCTGTTAACGAAACTTATAAAAAAACAAGACCTTAATTAACGCAACTTTTAAAACAAAGTTTTGCTTTAGTCTTCTTATAAATTAATTCATAACTACATATATACGTGCACATGTTGTATTAACGTTCCAAGGTCGCCTCGATATAAACATAAATACATACGACAATGCAAAGAAAAACAGGAATTTTGTGTTTGGATTTACTTTTAAATGCAGTTAAATGTTGGTTTAGGTGCAATACCCTAAATAAGACTTTGTTAGAATGCTTTAACGTTTGTCTTTAATGGGCGGATAACAGCACTTTGGACCATTATATTGGTCTCAATAAAGCTTCGAGAAACTGCAGATGAAAAAAAATATTTCATGTAAAAAAAAAACAAGGCGGAAAATATAATTTTGGAACATATTTATGAATATATTTACCTACATTTTATTTAATGTTGGATTTTACATGGATTTTACATCGAAATTATTCTTAAAATTTTATATATTTACCGGATATTTAACAAATATTAATAGAATATATTGCAAATTGATTTAAATAATTATTTCAAATCATATAATAATAACTTATTTAAGTCATTATGTTAAAGTATTTTTTTTGTAATAATTTATTAAATATATAATAATAAAGTTATTATTTAATACAAAAATTAATAAAGCAAAAAGTGGCAAATAAAGCTACAAGTTAATGAATTCAGGAAGTCATTAAAATTAGGATTGTTAGCAAAGTTTTTGCTGGGAAAAAGGGATACAACTGTAACTTTTTAAAAAATAATGTAAGACGTTTATAGTGGACGGATTTCGCAACTGTATATCGTTTAAATGGAAAAAGTGTACATTTTTAAATTTTGAGTTGACCTCCTTCAGAAGAACCGATAAGATATGTAAACATATTTTGAATTTCGGTATTTTTATTTACTGCCAGGCCCATAATGTCGACAAGAATATTTCTTTCACATATTTCTATTGAAAATAAAAATTAAAAACTAAAATTTGGTTCTGTTTTCCATATCACTATACGAAAGAAATGTTCTTGTACAAGCAGAGAAAAAACGTGTTTAGTAATTGTCACCTCCAACAACACTATTTTTAAAATTTTTTTATACATATTATGTTTAATGTAACCATATTATTGTCACCGACAACCATATTATTGTTAAATTGGTCCTCCATCAAGAAGCCACAACCATATTATGGTTGTCTTTAAACATGTTTTGGTTAAATATGACAATAATTGGTTCTTAAATTAACGATAGTATTTTCCTCTTTTCAAAGAGCAACATGCTATGGTTGAAAACCAACCATGATATTATAAGTGTTAATCATATTTTAGTTATTATTAACCAAAACATGTTTGGAGGCAATCATAATATGTTTGTGGCCTCTTGATGAAGGACAAATAAAATATAAACATAATATGTTGAACATTTTTCTTTTAAAATAGTTTTGTTGGAGGTGACCATATAAAAAAATATTTTTTCTCTGCGTGTATACATTATGGGCCAGGCAGTTAATTTATTTAAAGAAATTTAATACATGCTACTCGTAGTTTGTTCCTAATTAAACAAAAAGTACACAATATAGCAGGTGAGAAATCACGGGCCAGTGTAACGCATTATAATTTTAAACGTATGTAAGAATATGATTGTCTGTCTAGGTTTAAATTATAGTTTGGATATGTTATATGTCTTGGAGATAATGTCTTTCAAATAGTGCTCATTGCTTGCTTTGACCTGATAGGCGTTTTCCAAAGTATTCCATTAACTTTTCTTTGAATTTCGCTGTTGAATGATTATTCTGTTATTGGCATACACCATGTTCTTTAGGTAGCCCTAACGAAAGCAATAGGAAGATCGTTAACCGGCCAAATGCGAAGGCCAGTTTAAATTCAAAGAAGCAATATTATTCGATCCACTTAAATTTTGCGAAGGAAATCTATAGTTAAGCGAGCAGCGTGAGCTTGGTAAATAACAATTCTTAAACAAATTTTAAATCTCTGCCCGGTACAAGATGCTATTCACACTTTCCGCAACTTGTTTATCGTTTTGGGAAAAATATGGTCTGGTAAATATTTTTAAAGTAATACTCTACTCTATGGAAGTGGGTAGCTACATTTGATGTCTAACCATCCCAATAAAAATGGAGCTTCCAACAAAGCAGGTTTGTAAGGGAGAGACGTAAAAGTTTTACTTACAGAAGACATGAATTTTATATGGCGAGTTCTCACTTTGAGGAAATATATTTTTGACACAGAAAGCGCTTTATTCAGTGCATATAAACATTGGTGAATGTAACGATCAGCTTTGCACACTGAATTTTTTTTGTCACCGTTATTGTTTAATATGCTCCCTTACAAACCTGCTTCGTAGTAAGGGAATGTCGTGGCTACTCAAATTTTATATATTTTTTTAAATTTATTAAGAGTTCGTTCACTTACCTTACTGCATCTCTGCATGTCTTATTGTGTATTGCATAAATGTGTGCTTACTTTTTAAATGCAACATTAGTGCTTCGCAAAATAAGAAATTTTTTTTTTTGATTATTCTTTCCCATATTTTGCAATTTTGTTTATCTAGTATGGGTATTTAAATAAACTCACTGTGAACAAGTTTTATCTTTTATCGCAGCTCTTATGCAACATTTTCGTCATCCCTAGCTGCTAATAACTTCGCATGAACGAGGTTTTCCAAATGCAGAAGATCAGGGGGCTAAATCTGGCAGTTGTAATCGAATACCTTTTGGATTCGAAAGCAATTTTATTTATAATTCTTTCAGTCGATACGGAACGAGTCGAAATAATTTTTTCAGCATTGTGAAAACTCAAATAAATGCTTTGCAACACTAGACAAAATAATTTCGTTTCCTTCAGTATCGACTAAAAGAATTAAAAATAAAATTGATTTCGAATCGAAAAAGTATTCGATCACGAATGTCCGAATTAGCCCCCAGATGCAGCCCCTTGCTGCCGAAAACGCTCAAGCAGTCGGTAGATTTATGGAATACTAGGCTTAAATCGAAATTGAAAAAAAATTTCGATAAGATCTTTGTGCCGGATAATCGAATGCTGACTTTTGACATAAAATTAAGGCGCCACAATTGACCATATTGGTCTCTGGGTGAGGGTGTCAAGTTGACTTCGCACCAGCCTTTCTACCTAACTTAACCTTTGACATAAAATTTACTAATTTTGTATTTTGAAAGTTAATTCTAAAAAAACGTCAAAAAACTTGTCAACAAAAAATTTATTAATAAGATTTATCTACGAGTATAACGTGCAAGGTTTCCAATTTTTTTTTTTTTGATACACAGAAAAAATTATTAAATTTCTCCAATCAACGAATTAATACCAAATTGATAATATCAAGCAAACAATTTGTTGATTTTGCATCTATTACCAAAATGATTATATTAATTACTAAAAATTTTAAAATTGTGAATATATTTTTTTAATAAATGATATTTTAATTTTAATTAAAAAATATGATCAAAAAAATTAAGCTTTGCAAACAATGTGTTAATTTATTTAAATAAATATTGACAATTCCCAACATCAATTCTACAAGTTTAAATTATTTTATTTTAAACGAAAAAAGTTAATTAAGATTTTTTGTAATTTTATTAATATTTTAATTAAAAATTTATTTCAAAACAACTAAAATGTTAATTAAATCAAAATTGAATTTTTAATTTTCTTTCAACAAAAAAAAAATAATTGATTCAATTATCACATTAATTAAATTTAAATACTATTAAACCATATTTTTAATTGATAAAACACTTTTTTCTGTGTAAAACACTGAAATTTATTGTTGAGAGAAAGCTAGTTTCTATGCTGGTTGCTTATTTATTTTATTACTGATTTATTTACTAATTAAATCATAACGTTATTTGTGCGCCACTCTGTTTATGTTGATATCTTGATAAAATTTGACACTTATATAAAAGTTCACCTAAAAACTTGTGAGTATATTTATGTAGAGCGTTATATGATGAAAGTTGACCGACTATATCATAACACTTGTTTTGTATTCGCATATAGTCTTTTTTTTTCATCGCAGTCTTTAAGTTTGTCTGTATCATAAGGATTTTCTATGAATATCTGTGTAGCTTGTAATGAAATGCTTTTCAGTTTGTTGTTTTTTTATTAGTTTTTTTTATAAGCACGAGTCTTGTAATGAAAAAATACAAAGTTTTTCTCAATATTTTTAATAATAAATAAACGGGCTTAACTTTAATACTTTTGTAAAGATTATGTATGAGTTTCTCTATGTGTAGCTACATACATATATGGATCTGTGTACATGTACAAAAAAATGTTAACACAGAGGCAAACACATTCTATAAAGGGGCCTTCTAGTTGGCCTTATTTTCTTTTAAGTCATTAACATTCAATACGTGCATGAAATCTTCACTCTAAACGGATGCGAGTCAACAACTGTAGATGTCAAAAAAATGTAAGCCTTTATCAATCGGTGTCTACGTTGCATCCTAAAAATATTCCGTCCACCTAAAGAGACTAAAGCAAACCTCAGTCAAACATGGAAATTCTTTGAAGGAAATGGAAATGGATTGCACATTACCTATGAAAACAGGAGGGTGACATCATAAAAAGCAGCCATTAAATGAAGCCCAGAGGGAAGCCGATTAGTTGTAAGACCACCTTATATCTGCAGAAGGTAAAGAGAAGGAAGCTGCTGCATACAATATGATTTCTAGTCAACTCAAGTCATAAGCAACTAATAAATATTGTTGCAATTTTTTTTGCTTATGCAATTACAAAACTTTTTTATATTATTTAAAAGTAATTTTAAAGTGCCTAACATTTTATTATGTCACTATAATAAAACTTAATTATTTTTAAATTTTATAAAAAAAATTTTTATTATGTTTCGTTATATCCGGTCACCTTAATTCACACGATGTCACTTATAGCTGCTTTACACTATCACACAAGTCTTACGTATTTTGAAAAAAAAAAAGAAAACCTGTCATGATAAGTAGTTATTGTTTTTTGAAAAGTTTCAAACAATAATTAGACCAGGGAAGCATTTTCAAAAAATACTTAAGAGTTTCTGGGATAGCGTATAACGGACTTTAGTAACATATTTGTTTTGTTAACAAAATGATTTTGGTAGCAATGTTACCTACAAGCTTCTAAATAACTTCAAGATTGTAAGTGAGAGCAATTTAATTCGGCTTATATAACTTCCTGGTCATATTATAAATTGCATTCAAAGTGTGAAGACAAAATACGCAATAGGGATCACTTGTAAAAACAGTCCCCATATATTTCGAGAATCTTGCAATATTTGTTTCTTCTTTAACAGCGTAATGTAAGAAACTCATTTGGGAACAACGACGAATTTTTGGCCAGAAATATTCGTCGCCAAAAATAAAACATATTGGTGTATATGAAAATACACACTATAATAACGTCTGCTGAAATTCGTTATACGCGGCGACTTTGCAATAGATTTATTAAAAAAAAAAAAAATTTAACTCGTTTTTCATCGGCCAAAAATAGGTGGCACGATAGAGATACTTTTGCACTTTTTCTTTTGCTAGAGAGAACTACCGTTTTAAATAGGTTTAGCAGTTGTTGAGAAATTTAAGCTCAAATTTTTTTTTTTTTTTTTTTTTTTGTTTACTCATAACAATTTTACAATTTTAATCTTCAGCGCCTCAAAGGCATTGTTGAAGCAAGTTGGTTTATGTTTTTTAGAATTTGAATATTTTAGAATATGAAAATGCTCTGGATTGATTCTCAATCTCAATCAAAAGCATTTTCTTTATTAAAAAGTGGGAGATTTTTAAGTGTATTGTTTTAAAAACTTTTTAATCACATAACTTCCAAATTTCAGTATGATATCTTTATTCGTGTCAGATTTATAGTATGTCAAACCTTAAAATTACCATTTTTACTCATATTGAAAGCCCTATCATTCATTTACACTATAGAAATAATAATTTTAATGTTTGACATTCCATGAATCTGACATAACCTCAAAGTTTCATTGTGATATCCCATTCCACGTCAGATTCATGGAATGTCAAACATTAAAATTATTATTTCTATAGTGTAAATGAAAATATTTTAAAACTGTGAACTAAAAGACATCCCCAGTTTTGATAAGGAAATACCCCAAATACCCAAATCCCGAATAAATGTTTTGTTCCAAAAATGGCCATACTGTCACTATTTACCACTCGATATTGATCAGAATTTTCCAGAAAATTATGGACATCCACAAAATATTACTGTTCTACATCATTTTTAATTGAAATTGAGAAAATTCCAAATGAAAATGATAATATCAATTTGAAATTGAGAAAATTCCAATTGAAATTGAGAATATCAATTTGAAATTGAGAAAATTCCTATTGAAATTGAGAATATTGATAAAACTGAATTATTTGATTTTTATTATATTCATACAACAAATATAAAGATAAATAAATGAAAATAAATACAAATCGCAGTAATATTGACCAACTGGCTTATCTTCCAGATCCAGAGCTGATTGATAAAACGTTGTAGTATGTTGTTTGATTCTACTGCAATCTCCAGTAGTTATACATGTCTTATAAGCCTTAATCACCTCTTCTAAGAAGGCAAGCATTTGCTCTCCTACATTAGGGGGAATTACGTTCGATACATTCATCTTTGTTTTCGTTATACTTTTTATAACGCAAATAACGCAAGACTGAGATATCTCAGACCTTTTGTGAGCCACACACATCGCTGCGATAGGTATAACCAATTTCGATAGATAACACGCCTGGCAGGCAAAATGACGCATGATTATCTTTTTTGAAGTGCTGATTATTAGCAGAAAGTTACTAATAAGTTTTCAAAGAAATACAATTCCTGAGTTTTATTCGCAGAAAAAAATTATCAGTAATTTTTATCAATCAAAAAAATTAATTAAAAAGTATTTCAATTTAATTAATGTGATAATTAAATCAATTATTTTTTTTGTTGAAAGAAAATTAAAAATATAAGTTTATTTAATTAACATTTTAGTTATTTTGAATTACATTTTTAACCAAAATATTTATTAATTAAATAACAATAACTCTCAATTGATTTCTTCGTTTAAAATTAAAGGAATTAATCTTGTAGAATTGTTGTTGGAATTTGTCGAAACCTGAGCCATATTTAATTAAATCAATTAACACATTGTTTGAAACGGCAAAGTTTTTTGATAATTTTTTTAATTTAGATTAAAAATGTCATTTATTGAAATAAAAAAATAGCTATTCACAATTTTAAATTCTTACAATTTTTATTAATCAATATAATCATTTTGGTAAAAGGTGCAAAATCCACAAACCTTTTGCTTGATTCTATAAATATGGTATGAATTTTGTGATTATAGGCCATTTGTAATTTTTTCTGTATTGTTTTGTTTTTTCTCATGATAAATATACAGTGTAGCTATCGCAACCCTCAATAAACGCAACTCCTCGATATTCGCAGCACCCGAATTCTTTAAATTGGTGACTCTGTTAACGAAACTTATAAAAAAACAAGACCTTAATTAACGCAACTTTTCAAACAAAGTTTTGCTTTAGTCTTCTTATAAATTAATTCATAACTACATATATACGTGCACATGTTGTATTAACGTTCCAAGGTCTCCTCGATATAAACATAAATACATACGACAATGCAAAGAAAAACAGGAATTTTGTGTTTGGATTTACTTTTAAATGCAGTAAAATGTTGGTTTAGGTGCAATACGCTAAAGAAGGCTTTGTTAGCATGCTTTAACGTTTGTCTTTAATGGGCGGATAACAGCACTTTGGACCATTAAATTGGTCTCGATAAAGCTTCGACGAACTGCAGATGAAAAAAATATTTCATGTAAAAAAACAAGGCGGAAAATATAATTTTGGAACATATTTATGAATATATTTACCTACATTTTATTTAATGTTGGATTTTACATGGATTTTACATCGAAATTATTCTTAAAATTTTATATATTTACCGGATATTTAACAAATATTAATAGAATATATTGCAAATTGATTTAAATATTTATTTCAAATCATATAATAATAACTTATTTAAGTCATTATATTAAAGTATTTTTTTGTAATAATTTATTAAATATACATATAATAATAAAGTTATTATTTAATACAAAAATTAATAAAGCAAAAAGTGGCAAATAAAGCTACAAGTTAATGAATTCAGGAAGTCATTAAAATTAGGATTGTAAGCAAAGTTTTTGCTGGGAAAAAGGGATACAACTGTAACTTTTTAAAAAATAATGTAAGACGTTTATAGTGGACGGATTTCGCAACTGTATATCGTTTAAATGGAAAAAGTGTACATTTTTAAATTTTGAGTTGACCTCCTTCAGAAGAACCGATAAGATATGTAAACATATTTTGAATTTCGGTATTTTTATTTACTGCCAGGCCCATAATGTCGACAAGAATATTTCTTTCACATATTTCTATTGAAAATAAAAATTAAAAACTAAAATTTGGTTCTGTTTTCCATATCAGTATACGAAAGAAATGTTCTTGTACAAGCAGAGAAAAAACATGTTTAGAAATGGTCACCTCCAACAACACTATTTTTAAAATTTTTTTAAACATATTATGTTTAATTTAACCATATTATTGTCACCGACAACCATATTATTGTTAAATTGGTCCTCCATCAAGAAGCCACAACCATTTTATGGTTGTCTTTAAACATGTTTTGGTTAAATATGACAATAATTGGTTCTTAAATTAACGATAGTATTTTCCTCTTTTCAAAGAACAATATGCTATGGTTGAAAACCAACCATGATATTATAAGTGTTAATCATATTTTAGTTATTATTAACCAAAACATGTTTGGAGGCAATCATAATATGTTTGTGGCCTCTTGATGAAGGACAAATATAATATAAACATAATATGTTGAACATTTTTCTTTTAAAATAGTTTTGTTGGAGGTGACCATATATAAAAATATTTTTTCTCTGCGTGTATACATTATGGGCCAGGCAGTTAATTTATTTAAAGAAATTTAATACATGCTACTCGTAGTTTGTTCCTAATTAAACAAAAAGTACACAATATAGCAGGTGAGAAATCACGGGCCAGTGTAACGCATTATAATTTTAAACGTATGTAAGAATATGATTGTCTGTCTAGGTTTAAATTATAGTTTGGATATGTTATATGTCTTGGAGATAATGTCTTTCAAATAGTGCTCATTGCTTGCTTTGACCTGATAGGCGTTTTCCAAAGTATTCCATTAACTTTTCTTTGAATTTCGCTGTTGAATGATTATTCTGTTATTGGCATACACCATGTTCTTTAGGTAGCCCTAACGAAAGCAATAGGAAGATCGTTAACCGGCCAAATGCGAAGGCCAGTTTAAATTCAAAGAAGCAATATTATTCGATCCACTTAAATTTTGCGAAGGAAATCTATAGTTAAGCGAGCAGCGTGAGCTTGGTAAATAACAATTCTTAAACAAATTTTAAATCTCTGCCCGGTACAAGATGCTATTCACACTTTCCGCAACTTGTTTATCGTTTTGGGAAAAATATGGTCTGGTAAATATTTTTAAAGTAATACTCTACTCTATGGAAGTGGGTAGCTACATTTGATGTCTAACCATCCCAATAAAAATGGAGCTTCCAACAAAGCAGGTTTGTAAGGGAGAGACGTAAAAGTTTTACTTACAGAAGACATGAATTTTATATGGCGAGTTCTCACTTTGAGGAAATATATTTTTGACACAGAAAGCGCTTTATTCAGTGCATATAAACATTGGTGAATGTAACGATCAGCTTTGCACACTGAATTTTTTTTGTCACCGTTATTGTTTAATATGCTCCCTTACAAACCTGCTTCGTAGTAAGGGAATGTCGTGGCTACTCAAATTTTATATATTTTTTTAAATTTATTAAGAGTTCGTTCACTTACCTTACTGCATCTCTGCATGTCTTATTGTGTATTGCATAAATGTGTGCTTACTTTTTAAATGCAACATTAGTGCTTCGCAAAATAAGAATTTTTTTTTTTTTGATTATTCTTTCCCATATTTTGCAATTTTGTTTATCTAGTATGGGTATTTAAATAAACTCACTGTGAACAAGTTTTATCGCAGCTCTAATGCAACATTATCGTCATCCCTAGCTGCTAATAACTTCGCATGAACGAGGTTTTCCAAATGCAGAAGATCAGGGGGCTAAATCTGGCAGTTGTAATCGAATACCTTTTGGATTCGAAAGCAATTTTATTTATAATTCTTTCAGTCGATACGGAACGAGTCGAAATAATTTGTTCAGCATTGTGAAAACTCAAATAAATGCTTTGCAACACTAGACAAAATAATTTCGATTCCTTCAGTATCGACTAAAAGAATTAAAAATAAAATTGATTTCGAATCGAAAAAGTATTCGATCACGAATGTCCGAATTAGCCCCCAGATACAGCCCCTTGCTGCCGAAAACGCTCAAGCAGTCGGTAGATTTATGGAATACTAGGTTTAAATCGAAATTGAAAGAAATTTCGATAAGATCTTTGTGCCGGATAATCGAATGCTGACGTTTGACATAAAATTAAGGCGCCACAATTGACCATATTGGTCTCTGGGTGAGGGTGTCAAGTTGACTTCGCACCAGCCTTTCTACCTAACTTAACCTTTGACATAAAATTTACTAATTTTGTATTTTGAAAGTTAATTCTAAAAAAACGTCAAAAAACTTGTCAACAAAAAATTTATTAATAAGTTTTATCTACGAGTATAACGTGCTAGGTTTCCAATTTTTTTTTTTGATACACAGAAAAAATTATTAAATTTCTCCAATCAACGAATTAATACCAAATTGATAATATCAAGCAAACAATTTGTTGATTTTGCATCTATTACCAAAATGATTATATTAATTACCAAAAATTTTAAAATTGTGAATATATTTTTTTAATAAATGATATTTTAATTTTAATTAAAAAAAATGATCAAAAAACTTACGCTTTGCAAACAATGTGTTAATTTATTTAAATAAATATTGACAATTCCCAACATCAATTCTACAAGTTTAAATTATTTTATTTTAAACGAAAAAAGTCAATTAAGATTTTTTGTTATTTTATTAATTTTTTAATTAACAATTTATTTCAAAACAACTAAAATGTTAATTAAATCAAAATTAAATTTTTAATTTTCTTTTAACTAAAAAATTAATTGATTCAATTATCACATTAAATAAATTTAAATACTTTTTAACCATATTTTTAATTGATAAAACACTTTTTTCTGTGTAAAACACTGAAATTTATTGTTGAGAGAAAGCTAGTTTCTATGCTGGTTGCTTATTTATTTTATTACTGATTTATTTACTAATTAAATCATAACGTTATTTGTGCGCCACTCTGTTTATGTTGATATCTTGATAAAATTTTACACTTATATAAAAGTTCACCTAAAAACTTGTGAGTATAGTCATGTAGAGCGTTATATGATGAAAGTTGACCGACTATATCATTACACTTGTTTTGTATTCGCATATAGTCTTTTTTTTTCATCGCAGTCTTTTAGTTTGTCTGTATCATAAGGATTTTCTATGAATATCTGTGTAGCTTGTAATGAAATGCTTTTCAGTTTGTTGTTTTTTTATTAGTTTTTTTTATAAGCACGAGTCTTGTAATGAAAAAATACAAAGTTTTTCTCAATATTTTTAATAATAAATAAACGGGCTTAACTTTAATACTTTTGTAAAGATTATGTATGAGTTTCTCTATGTGTAGCTACATACATATATGGATCTGTGTACATGTACAAAAAAATGTTAACACAGAGGCAAACACATTCTATAAAGGGGCCTTCTAGTTGGCCTTATTTTCTTTTAAGTCATTAACATTCAATACGTGCATGAAATCTTCACTCTAAACGGATGCGAGTCAACAACTGTAGATGTCAAAAAAATGTAAGCCTTTATCAATCGGTGTCTACGTTGCATCCTAAAAATATTGCGTCCACCCACAAGCTCCAACCAATTCCTATGCCAGAGACTAAAGCAAACCTCAGTCAAACATGGAAATTCTTTGAAGGAAATGGAAATGGATTGCACATTACCTATGAAAACAGGAGGGTGACATCATAAAAAGCAGCCATTAAATGAAGCCCAGAGGGAAGCCGATTAGTTTTTAGACCACCTTATATCTGCAGAAGGTAAAGAGAAGGAAGCTGCTGCATACAATATGATTTCTAGTCAACTCAAGTCATAAGCAACTAATAAATATTGTTGCAATTTTTTTTGCTTATGCAATTACAAAACTTTTTATATTATTTAAAAGTAATTTTAAAGTGCCTAACATTTTATTATGTCACATATAATAAAACTTGATTATTTTTAAATTTTATAGTAAAAAAAATTTTTTATTATCTTTCGTTATATCTGGTCACCTTAATTCACACGATGTCACTTATAGCTGCTTTACACTATCACACAAGTCTTACGTATTTTGAAAAAAAAAGAAAACCTGTCATGATAAGTAGTTCTTGTTTTTTGAAAATTTTCAAACAATAATTAGACCAGGCATTTTCAAAAAATACTTAGGAGTTTCTGGGATAGCGTATAACGGACTTTAGTAACATATTTGTTTTGTTAACAAAATGATTTTGGTAGCAATGTTACCTACAAGCTTCTAAATAACTTCAAGATTGTAAGTGAGAGCAATTTAATTCGGCTTATATAACTTCCTGGCCATATTATAAATTGCATTCAAAGTGTGAAGACAAAATACGCAATAGAGATCACTTGTAAAAACAGTCCCCATATATTTCGAGAATCTTGCAATATTTGTTTCTTCTTTAACAGCGTAATGTAAGAAACTCATTTGGGACCAACGACGAATTTTTGGCCAGGAATATTCGTCGCCAAAAATAAAACATATTGGTGTATATGAAAATACACACAATAATAACGTCTGCTGAAATTCGTTATACGCGGCGACTTTGCAATAGATTTATTAAAAAAAAAAAAATGTAACTCGTTTTTCATCGGCCAAAAATAGGTGGCCCGATAGCGATACTTTTGCACTTTTTCTTTTGCTAGAGAGAACTACCGTTTTAAATCGGTTTAGCAGTTGTTAAGAAATTTAAGCACAAAGTATTTTTTTTTTTTTTTTTTTTTGTTTACTCATAACAATTTTACAATTTTAATCTTCAGCGCCTCAAAGGCATTGTTGAAGCAAGTTGGTTTATGTTTTTTATAATTTGAATATTTTAGAATATGAAAATGCTCTGGATTGATTCTCAATCTCAATCAAGAGCATTTTCTTTATTAAAAAAGGGGGAGATTTTTAAGTGTATTATTTTAAAAACTTTTTAATCTACATAACTTCCAAATTTCAGTATGATATCTTTATTCGTGTCAGATTTATAGAATGTCAAACCTTAAAATTACCATTTTTACTCATATTGAAAGCCCTCTCATTTATTTACACTATAGAAATAATAATTTTAATGTTTGACATTCCATGAATCTGACATGGAATGGGATATCACAATGAAATTTTGAGGTTATGTAGACCGAAAATATTTTAAAACTGTGGACTAAAAGACATCCCCATTTTTGATAAGGAAATACCCCAAATACCCAATCCCCGAATAAATGTTTTGTTCCAAAAATGGCCATACGGTCACTATTTACCACTCGATACTGATCAGAATTTTCCAGAATATTATGGACATCCACAAAATATTACTGTTCTACATCATTTGTAATTGAAATTGAGAAAATTCCAAATGAAAATGATAATATCAATTTGAAATTGAGAAAATTCCAATTGAAATTGAGAATATTGATAAAACTGAATTATTTGATTTTTATTATATTCATACAAAATGGGGTTAAGCATCGGTGGATATATATAATTTAATTTTATAAATTAAAATTTCTCAATTTCATTTTGAATTTTCTCAATTTAAAATTAAAATTTCCCAATTTCATTTGGAATTTTCTAAATTTCAAATTGATATTCTCAATTTCAGTTGGAATTTCCTCAATTTCAAATTGAAATTCTCATTTTTATTTGGAATTTCCTCAATTTCATCTGGCATTTTCTCATTTTCAATGAAAAATGGTGTAGTTTAGTAAAAATCCGTGTGTTGAATTATTAGAATTTTTTACATAATTAATTTAAAAAAAATATTTTTTTTTTTGATAGGGCATTTGGGAGAAAAAAATATGAAATTAACAGAAAATTGCTACTACAAGCATAATCATAACGTTTTCTTTCGAAAGATATAAGCATTTTTATATATCTCTGCAGAAAATTTTATTTATCAGCGAAAGAACATGGCCATCTTTTGGCGAGATAGAAGAAATGGGTATTCATATATAGTACCTATATAATACACATATACACTCGCCCCGAATATACCACTACACTTTCAGAAAAATTCATTGGCATTTAATAATACAACATACCATTGCCTAAAGTCTGCTTTCCTACCAATATACAAAATGTTTAACCCACTAATGATAACAGTTTGATATTAAAAATTATCCACCCGATTAAAAAACTCGAAAAATCGTCGAAAAATCAATCCAAAAAATATGTTTTATCCGAATATCTCTAAAGGCAAAAAAGATAACCTAAATATTTAAGCATATTTTTTGAAGGTCAGCTTAAGTCTAAATCTTTGCAATCCATAAAAAATATATTTTTGGCGAATTTTTAAAAGTTTGAATATCCGAGGTTACCGGTTTTATAGGTCCACAAGTCGCTCTCCCGACCCTCTATTGACTCGTGTTCTTTCAAATCAGCTCATACGCTACCCGAATATGACAATTTCAAGAATTGCAGCAGTTTTGTATTTGTATTTGTATTTGTATTTGTATTTATTTATTTAATATGAATTTCTAATACAACAAGACATAATATCTTATAAATTACAGTATTAGAATCTGACAAGTTAAAACATACATTGATTCAACTAAATAAAAATAATAATTATGAAATAAAATAATGAAAAGTTTAAAAATAAAGAAAAATAAATGAAATTAAAAAAAATCAAATAAATAAGCCTAAAATTAAATAATTTGGTTTGCGATTTAAGAAAAAATAAGAAACGAAACAAAAATAAAAAAAATGTTCTTTTACGAAAGATGTTTTTTAAGTAACTTTCTGAACCTTATTGCGTTGCTAGTAGTCTGCAGATTATCAGGGAGCTGATTCCAGAGACGGATGCTAAGAATAAAAAACTGACATTCAGAGGCATGGCTACGATATCTGAATTGAATCAACAATTTACCTCTTGGTGATCTGGCAAATCGCAAGCGATCAAAGAGATACTTTGGTTCCTTTGTCATCATAACTTTATAAAGAAATATTATATTTTTAAAAACTAGAAAGTTATCAAATGTAATATTGAATATATGAATGGAGAATTGTGACACATGATCAAATCTTTTCAGTCCGAAAACGTATCTTACGATATTGTTAAAAGTTGTATTGAGTTTCCTCGTATCCGCTGAGTTACAACCAGCAAATATTTCGGATGAATATAAAAGCGTTGGTAATAAATACGTTTTTGCAAGTAATAATCTTACTTTCGGCGGAGTAAAGTATTGAGTTACCCATAAGCTCCTTAGCATGCCGTACGTTCTACCACAGGCTTGTGTTATATGATCCGACCAAGTTAAACGTCTATTAAATGTAACACCTAAATTCTTAGCTTTACCTACAATGTCAATTTTTGAACCTCCCAAGAAAATATTTACATCATCCTCTATTCCCATTGCGTTCTTGCTTATGACTAGGCATTTAGATTTGCTTGGATTAAGTCTTAAGCCATTTGCTGAAGCCCAAACGAAAATTTTGTTCAGATCATAATTCAGCTCCTGCACTTTAGACAAAAATTATTCCCTGGTACTACTCAGATACAGCTGAACGTCGTCAGCATACATCTGAACATTACAAAAACGAAGTTGTTGGGGAAGATCATTTGCATATAACGAATAAAGTAATGGCCCGAGTATGGAACCCTGTGGAACACCTCTTGTGACACGTAACGGATTTGAAATAGATTCACCATTGGTGACAGATTGAGATCTATTTATAAGATACGACAACATCAGCCTAACAGCGAGTCTGGAGAAGTTAAACATTTTCGACAGTTTTAGGCATAAAATTGAATGATGCACTGTATCAAATGCCTTTGAATGGTCCAATAGGACCAGTAACGATATTTTACTATCATCCAAGTTTCCCCTGATCTCCTCTACCACATCTGATAAGGCAGTAATACAGCTATGCTGAGGCCTAAAGCCGGACTGGCGGTCAGTTAGTAGATTGTTCACGTTAACATATTCAGATATCTGTTTATATAATAGGCGTTCAAATACTTTTGAAAAAAAGGGAAGGATTGCAATAGGTCGGTACTCATTGTCTGCCTTAGGAACGGGAACTATTTTGGCATGTTTCCAATCTGTTGGAAAAGTGCTAGTGGTAATAATTGAATTAAATAAGTAGGTAACAAAACGGACTATCCAAGGCAAGATTATTCGCACAAATCTAGGATTTATATCGTCCAAGCCAACAGCGTTGGATTTAACTGAAAAGAAACCTTCAACTACCTCAAACAGGTCAAGGTGGCGGAAATTAAATTCACTTGTATTAATGTCCGGGGAAGTGAAGTTTTCATAGAAGTCAGTTTGAACACTTGGCAGAGGGATATTAACAAAAGTCTCGTTCAACAAATTGACGTCAGCTTCCACTGTCTTAGCAGTTGACTTACCAATGCCTATATCACGAATTTGCTTCCATGTTTTTTTACCGTCGACTGCCGAATTAAATTTGTTAAAATAATAAGAGGATTTGTCATGCCTTATCTTGGAAACAACAGATTTTCTAGCAGTACGATATGCCTGTTGGAAACCTGAAGTTTTATATCGTTTCCACTTATGGTACAAGTTGTCACGATGTGCAATCAACAATTTAGTTTCTCTATTGAACCAAGGCCTTGTTCTATTACTGATAATTTTATTTTTAAGTGGAACATGATTATTGTAAATTTTAAGGATATGAGAGTTTAGAAAAGTTAGTTGTTCATTAACCGTGGGTAAAAAGAAAATATTGTCCCATACAGTGTTATTAAGATCAGTTTCTAAAGCCATGAAGTTGACATTATTAAAATCACGATAAGCAATTTTTGTTGGTATATTTTTGATACAAAAATTATATGTGATGAAAATCAGGTCATGTTTCGAGAAAGCAGACGCAGCTAATTGCTCATAAAGCAAAACTTTTCTCATATTACTTACAAAGAAAAGATCCAGTAAGGTACTATTTGTGGTTGTAAAGTGTGTGGGCCTAGTAGTATTGACGGGAGATAAGTTAAACAAGGACATTACGTTTGTTACATTTGTCATATTCTCAAGCAAGTTGCTATTGAAATCGCCTCCCATAACAACTTCAGAGTATGATACAGACAAAAGTTCTAACTTATCAATGAGAGTGTCCATTTTCATATTCTTGTTTGGTCTGTAGACACACCCAAGAAGCAGTTTCTCACCACCATAGCTAACATCAATAAACAAAAATTCCACATCATCGGGTACATTGTACGAACAAACAAGTTTACATGGTATAGTGTCTCTAATGTAGATTGCCACACCTCCTGCGAGACTATTCCTATCAGATCTAAAAACTTGGTACCCATTCAGTTTGTACATGTTGTCCGTTATTCTATCAGAAAACCACGTTTCGGATATACAAATAGCATCAACTCCAGAATTTTCAAATAAATATCGAAATTCGTCAAGCTTAGGTAATAAACTTTGCGCATTGATATGACAAATACTAAAACCCTCTTTCTGTTTACCCAGTATACGAACCATGTTATAATTTCCATCTCTAGAACCAACTTGATCAAATGATAGATTTATCATAATGATAGCATAACGCAACGCAATAAAATTCATAAACATTTTTTTGCAATGTAATGTGCACAAATAAGAAAAAAATTAGGCATTTCGAATTGTTTAAAAGAAAAATATTTAAAAAATTAGGGATTAAATATAAAAATAAAAATATAATCTTAAAAATATAGAAGTGTAAATATAAAAGTTTGGCATCACTGTAAGACGAATAAGTTACTTGTTTACTTATATTATTCTCGAAAAAGTTGCCTTAGGTCTTCAGAAAACTCAATCAGAATCGGGTCATCAGATAAAAGTTTTTTTACATAGACAAGACCACGCAAAGTAAATGTTGATTTTATTTTATTGTCATTTCTCATCTTAAGTGTCTCTCTAAATATTCTATGATTGTGAGGTGTTAAATTTTCGTTTAAATAAAATGGTTCACTACTGTCAAATCCTGCTTGACTTAAAAGTAAAGGTGTTTTATTTTCCCGGCAAAAATTAGATATTGACTTTAAAAGAAAATTTTTATCGAACGGAGAATATAGTTTGGCCACAATCACTTCATCTTTGGGTGTGTATGGTTTATTGTCTTTATAAATTTTTTTTAGTCTATAAATGTTTTTCATTTTAGGTGTAGGTATTTTTAGATTAGTACAAATGTTATCAAAAATAGTCAATAAACTTTCATTTTCAACGTAGGGTATACCAGTAATTCGTATACTACTAGCTACTACAGAATTTTCTTGCTTCAATAGTTTTTTCTTTATTTCAAATAATTCTTCTTTCATATGAATAGCTTCCGCACTCTTTATTTCTAATTTATTAACTCTTTCATTTATTGAATTGATTTCAACTTTTACATGATCAATTTTGCTCTCAATAACAGAGAGAATTCTTTCTTCACTTTCTTTTATTAAATTTTTTATAAAGTCAAAGTGTTTTTCTTCACTGTCTTTTATAGAATTTTTTATAACCTCAGAAGTAATATATTCACTCTCTCTTATTAAATTCCTAAAGAAAGCTTTATCATTATTTGAAAGTCGAGGTATTTTTGGGTAATTTGCAATTTGTTCAACTGAAGAGTCTTGTTTTGAGTCCTGTTGTGATTCTCTTGCTCTCTTAGCAGACGATTCACTTCTTGTTTCCATTGTTTTAGTTATGATGTAAGTGTTGATATGTTAGGTATATTTGAATTTTTGTTACTGTTTTAATATTTAAAGTTTTGTTGTTTTGGTTTGTGTGTATATGGGCTTTTCTTACTGTTTTTAATGATTTCAATGTTTAGTTGTTTTGGTTTATGTGTATGTATATTTGATTTGTTTATTATTTTGGAGTATGATTTTTTTATTTTGCTTAGTTGTTTTGTTGGTTAATACGAATTTGAACTTTTTTTTTGGTTTGTTTGAAAAACAAAATAATTGGATTATTTATTTTATAAACTTTTATGTATTGAAACTCGGTTAAGATTTATTGTATTTAAAATACCTATATTGTAATAGTTTATTGCTGTTTTGGTATAACACCGTCTTTTAAATTAATAAAATTATGGAGCAATGAAAAAATACGTCCGTTCTCTACGAAATTCAGAAATATTTTTTATAACAAAACGTTCCCAAGCCATTGTGTCATGTTTCATCAAAATAAAAAGAGTAAAAAGTAATGTTGCGAGTAATTTCATTCAAATGAAAAAGTGTTCTGCAGACAGTTCCAAACAATTGCAAAAGTATATATAGGGTTAAAGCGGACACATTAGACTTTCTAATGGTAGTAAAATCGCTTTGACTCTTTTTGATCATAGCACGTTCTATTCCACTGAAATTCGAATTTAACTAAATTATAGAGCCTAGAAAACATTTTATAACACATCTTGCATAAAAGGTACAGTAATAGAGGGAACCATTTCTTACCCCTGGATGGTAACTCTTCGCCGAGTCGATGGAGCTCATTTACACTTTATCATAGAACTTTTTTATATGCCTTCAAATTACGCTCTTGTTTTCAACGTTTGCTGATGACTCAAGCTTAAAAAAATGGTAAATTTTGAAGCATAAAAATTAGTGAAAATTCGTATCAAATTTTGAGAGAGAAGAAGAACTTTAATTTTTTTTTTGCTTAACTTAATTTTATTTTTTAATAAAAATGCTTAATTAAAGAAATTTTTGTTGATTTTTTACTTTAAAAATCATTCCGCTAAAATTCTGTTTAAAGAAGTTCGTCTATTGGACAAAGAGTAACCATAATGAACTAAAATGAAGAGTAACCTTTCAGGGTTAAAGTGCTATCGCACTAATATAAAAAGAAAAAATTTCAACCCTTTATTGATAACAGTTTGCGAGCAATCATAATTTAGTTCTGATCAAATTCATAAAAATTTAATTTTTTCTATAATAACATAAATAAAATATTTGTTTCCACCAGCAATATTTTGATCCATTTTTTTTTGGATACCACAGTTCTAATATGCTTGCAGTACCAGGTGACCATGTTTGGTTTTAGTTTAGAAGTATGTATTTTTGTAAATTAAGTTACTTTTTACTTTAATAATTGTTGTTTTTATTTTATAACATTTAAAACAAATATACAAAGTATTTTGCTATACAATTTTTTTGATTATGTTTTAATTTTAAAGCATTGTTTTTTTAATATGCTCACAATATTTCTCTCTCTCTCTCTCTCTCTCTCTCTCTCTCTCTCTCTCTCTCTCTCTTTGCACGAACCGCAATCAACTTTCTGAATTATAAAAGCTGCTACTTATTAGTCACTATTGTGCTTCATACGACGATTTTACTCATCGAATTTTTACTGACAAATTTGTCGTATTGGGTGAAATGCGTCGTGCGTCCCAGTTGTGTTCCATAACGCTTAGAGAAATCTGAAAATAGCAAAAATATCTTAAAAGCTTTTATATCCGCTTATAATTAATGTTCTCTGAGTATTATAAACATACATTTTATGCAAAAAGTCTTTATAATGTGCTTCAGGTGGTAATTTACAACTAATGCTAGGAACACAACTGGGACGAACGACGAATTTTTGGCAGCGAATATCCGTCGCCAAAAATAAAACCTATTGGTTTATATGAGTATACGCACAATAATAGCGTCGGCCGAAATTCGTCACACGCGGCGACTTTGCAATAGATTTATTTCTTTTTCATACGCCAGCGAACGACGAACAAATCGGTACCAGGTGACCATGTTTGGTTTTAGTTTCGAAGTATGTATTTTAGTAAATAAAGTCACTTGGTTCTTTAATAATTGTTTTTTATTTATTGTATAACATTTAAAAAAAATATACACAGTATTTTGCTATAAAAATAATTTTAAGTCGTGTTTTTGATTATGTTTTAATTTTTTAGCATTATTGTTTTTAATATGGTCACACTTTTTCTCTCTCTTTGCACAAACAGCAATCAACTTTCTCAATTATAAAAGCTGCTAGTTATTCGTGCTTTATATGACGAATTTTCTCAGCGAATTTTTACTGAAAAATTCGTCGTGTTGGGCGAAATTCGTCGTTGGTCTCAGTTGTGTGCCTAGCATCACTTTGTAAAAAATATTGTCTTAAAATATTTTTCTTCTTTAAATTTCTTAATTTTAATTTAAAAAGAAAAATTTCCTACTGGGTAGACACATGTTTACTCACTGGTTTTACGCTAAATAAAATATCAATAAAAAACGAGAATTACACGTCTTTACAACTTCATTTGTATTTTCTTTTCATTCATATTTTGTTCAATATGTAATTCATTAAAACTTACTGAAGCATTAATAATAAAAGGGAGAAAAACAATATTGTATATTAATTAAAGAGTGTTGATCCCATTGGAGAGGAATTGTAAAGGAGAAAGAGGAAAAAAGAAGAAAACAACAACAGCACCCTATTGACTATTTCAAACATTGTAAGCAGATTCTTTTATTTATTTAAGCAAATTACGTGTAAAAAAGCAAATTACGTATAAAAAACAGAAAACCTCTTATCGCACCTCTGTGACACTTAATATATATGCAAGGTAAAGCAAACTATAGGAAGTGGAATAATTTCTTTAAAAATGGTATTTATCTTAAAAACTACAGTGTTGTTAAGTTTGATATATTGAGCCTTTGCTGCAATAGAGTCATAACTCAAAAAACCTGATTTTTGAACTAATTCCAATAATTTTTTAATTCCCAGTGGAACATAGGGCCGCCTACTAGGTAATAATGTGGAATCAATCGCCATATTGTTTCTTCATATTGTGTAAAAATTTAATATCTATACTCAACTCTAGAGAGAATATTAAAATTTGAGTTATGACTCTATTGCAACAAATACTCGATATGTATATTTCAGCGTTATTTATATAGATATAAATTTCAGAGAAACATTTAAAAACACATTTCGACATGACTCGCTGAATGGCCATTAAAACGATCATCATTTAAATAAATCTATCATTCCATATAATTCTATTTTTTTACCATCAAATAACAATAAAGCTTTTCTTCAAAATCGAAGAAAAGTTTTATTGTTTTTATTTATATTTTGCTTTAACCAATAAATTTCAAATTTGAACAAAATCAAAACATAAAGACTAAAATTATATATTTAAATTTTCGCATACATATAATTATGAGCAGGCAAACCAGAAAAACGTGTTTTATGCGCATTAAATATGCAGTAAACACTCGAAAATATGCCATAAAAATTGTTAAAAAATTGCCAAAAAAAAAAAAAATTAAAAATTGCTCATTTGAAAACAAAATAGTCACAAATTTAAAAACAATCGGTACAGCTAAAACACCATAGGATTAACAGGCTCAAAAAAAAAGTTGTGTTATGAAGTAAAAATTCATGTAAAGAGTTATTTGTGGCGAATATAATCTAGATATTAACATCCATATGAGATTTTTTGTCTTCGAGGGATTTCGGTGAAGTGTGCTTATTAATGTTAACAGCTATTTATAGACGGGAGCTTTGGGCAAATGTGAGCCGATTCGAAAATAAATAAATTTGTAGCCAAATATTTTTACGGCGAATTTAATCTAAATACCAATATAGTTATATGGTTTACGGATTCAAAAAGTAAAATTTGGAAAGAAGTTTTTATGGTTAATATGCGAAATTATAGAGCGATTCTCAGCATTTACCTCGACTTCGTGCTTAGTATAATTAAAATGTATTTACCAAATGTGATAGAATTATCTACAAAATTGCAACTTGTACTTTGCGCACAAAGTTAACATGGAAGACACCAAGCCGGTCGGACAGATGGATATCCTTAGATTACTTTAAAGAGTGATTCTGAGTCGGTCGGTATACTATAAGATTCGTTCAGATTTCTACATATGTACATACTACATCGCCAAAAACGTATGTAATTACTTTTTCCTTAGTTTTTGCTTATACATAAATTTTGAAAGTTTAAAATAGAATTTATCTTTAATGACAATCTGCTTTGGCTTACAATTTTAGAGTAAAAATTAAATGTAGATGGTAAAATTAAAGCAACACGTTCGGTATATAGATAGATAAAGAACAGAAAAACCAGAATTTTGAAAAAAAAAATTTTTTTGTACGCATTTTAAATATTGGACATGTATCAATATATGCCTCAAAAAGGCAAAAATATGCGCTATAAACTTAAAAAACTGCTGCAGAAATACCCTTTTAACTAAATTATGCAAGAAAATGCTGTTAAGGGTAAAATATGCAAACATATGCACTAACAAATCGATGCCAAAATTCGTAAAAAGCTCTAAAACGGATAAATATATTGTTTCTGCCTTCATTGGTCACATAAGAGAAAACATGCAATTGCATATTTATGGTTTCCCTGATTATGAGCATTTTTCTTAAAAGTATATCCCAGTTATATCACAGAAGTAAGATTTTATTCCTTAATTATAGTCCTAATATACACAGAAGAAATAACAATAGTTATAAGTTACTAAAGAAAAATTTTTAACAAAAATTATTTTCGGGAATAAAATATTTTATTAATTAATTCATTTATTAATGATGTGCTAATAATCCCTATTTTTTTAAATGAAAACACTGAAATTTATTGTTGTGGGAAAGCTAGTTCCTATGCGCATTTCGCTGGTTGCTTAGGCCAGCTCGTCAGGAAACTTTTTCCAAATACTTTAGAAAAGCTAAAAATATTATACAAGTAAGACCATAAAGTGAATAAGAATTTTAAAACACTCAGGTCTTAAATGTAACAATATCAAAGCTTCAACAAAGTCACAACAATAAACCGTCAATTTTTCTTTCTTACATTCCCCTACAATTGGCTGGTTCTTTTCCAACACGAATTGTAGTTGTAAGAGGATAGCAGAAAAAAAACAAAATTAAAAAAAAAAACTAGTTGCTTAAATAAAACGAATATATTTAATAGATTTCTTAATTAACATATTTGTAAGGAGACATATTAACAATTTTTTTAGGTAAAACTAAAATACATACAGTAAAAATAATTTTGTGTCAAAATAAATTTAAATGCAAAATAAAAAATTTCAAATAATGGGTGATTCAAGTATAGATACTTTTTTCAATAGCCTTTTTTGACAGATCAGGTGTGAGTCGTGTCATGCTGTCATGTTATTTTTGTTTAGAATTGTTTGGCATTTCATAATGGAAAGACTTATGCCTGAACAACGTTTACAAATCGTTCAACTTTATTACGAAAATTCACGTTCGCTCAACTTATGGTCAACATAATCGGCCTACTGAGCGTACTATACGCAACACCATCACCCATTTTGAGATCCAGCATTCATTATTGGATATTATTCGACCGAATATACCACGTCCAGCACGCTGTGAAGAAAATATAGCGGCCGTAGCTGAGAGTGTACACGAAGACCGTGGAGAGTCTATTCAGCAACTCGGACTGACGTATGAAACGACTTGGCGCATTTTACGTCGAGATCTTAAATTGAAAGCGTACAAAATACAGCTTGTGCAACAACTGAAGCCGCTCGACCTTCCCAAGCGACATCGCTTTCCTCTATGGGCTCTTGAAAAGTTCCAAGAAGATCCGACATTTTCGAGGCAAATTTTGTTCAGCGATGAGGCCCATTTCTGGCTCAATAGGTATGTAAACAAACAATGGTTTGGTCTTGTTTGTTGGCAGGTGGATTCATCGGTCAATATTTCTTTAAAAATTATGCCGTTGCGAACGTAACCGTCAATGGCGACCGTTATCGTGCCATGATAACCGACTATTTGATGCCTGAAATTGAAGCTCGTGATCTCGGCGACATTTGGTTTCAGCAAGACAGCGCCACTTCCCACACATCGCATCAATCAATGGATTTATTGAGAGAACACTTCGATAAGCACATAATTTCACGTTTTGGGCCGATCGATCGTGTGATATCACACCGTTAGACTTTTTCCTGTGGGGATATGTGAAGTCTTAAATTAATGCGGATAAACCCGCTTCGATTCAGGCCGTGGAGGAAAACATCACGCGTGTCATTTGCCTGTTACCAGTCGAAATGCTCGAACGAGTCGTCGAAAATTGGACTCAATGGATGGACCATTTGCGACGTAGTAACGGCCAACCTTTGATAGCCATAATCTTCAAAAAATAAATGCCAAAGAATGTTCTTACAAACGATAATAAACATTCCCCATTAAATTTTAATTTTCTGTGTTTTTTTTTTTTTTGAAAAAGTTGGGAACCTCGAAATGCATCACGCTTTAATTTGGTATAAATCACTAAAAGATCAAACGATAGGCAGAATATAAAACAACTGAATCAATTATTGGGGTAAGTTAAAATGTGGTTTGGAAAGTTAAGAGAATTTAACGGACCATTCTTTTGTTTTAGTTTTCAAATTCTTCTGGATAATTGTGTCAAGATTCCCCTTTATGCAGATGTTAAAATATTATTGTTCTTTCAGTTCTGAGTCCGAACAGCGTTACCCTTGTGCGTCTTTATTTGCAATTTGCAACCTTTTTAAAGCTCTGAGACTTTTAGTGCGACTTTTTTAAACTCGTCTAATTTTGCAACTTGTTCCAACTTTGTGCAACCGTAGATCTTTAAAATATCAATTTTGCCTAAAACATTCCGGATCGATCAACTGTATTGCCTTGTTTTGTATCGTGTTCATTTAATTTCCATGCCAATCTCGGATGATTGGCATTTATTTATATTTTAAGCTTTTTAAACCAACTTTTTTACCTCTAACAAAGACATTAAATATATCGCACTGGTTCCTCTGAAGGGGGTTAACTTATAATGTATACATTTTTAGAAGAGACAAAAAACTGGTTTCTTTTTATATGTACTCTTTTACCACAAAGTGGGATACAATTGGATTTTTTTTTGACAAAAATGCGAGAGTAAATGATGTAAGATTTTTACAGTGGGTAGATATGAGCACTCTACATCGATATCTTGCATAAAGTGAAAATTGCAAAATTTCGAGTTTACTCTCTTTAGTAAGCCAGTGCGATATAGATTTTATATCTCAACTTAAAAATGTTATAAATGTCCCTGAGGCTTTTTTTTTTAAATTTAAGTTGCTAGAAAGTAGATCCAATGATAAATCATACAAATACATTTTTTAAATAACAAATGCTGCTCATTTTTGGCATACAGTAGGAAGCTTAAAAAAATGCCTTAAATGAACCATTGTACCTTAATTTATATAAATTGCCAGCGCATGTATTAACTCTACCTCACAGCAATGCGTGTGTAGAAATTCTTTTTTAAAATAAGGATTAATGAAAAATAAATTAACCAGCAGGTTAAAAGTAAAACCTTGTGAGTTCAAGTTATAAGCTTAAAATTGCGAGCTATTTTTTAAGTTTTCCAAAAGTAAGGGCCTTGAGTATTTCCCTTTAAGAAGTTTCGTTTTATCTGCGTCTGCTCTTATGTATCTACCATATTGAGATATAGAGATTTTATTACTACAAGTTTTGCAGTTATATTTTCTATTTCTATTTTGTTTGTTTTTCTTATAATTTTTTTTTGTGCTATAGTTGTTAACAAGAGTGGCTCCATTTTGGTAATCAATGTGGATATTGACTTTTTTTTTAATAAAAAAATATAAATAGAAGAAAATGAAAATAAGTAAATGTTAGAAAGTAGTATTAATTCCAAAATGATAAAGATGGAAATGAATGAAGTCGATTAAGAAATATTTTCTATTTTAATAAACGGGATTTGAAAAGATATTAACTGGGGAATATCTTGACCTGTTAGATTTTTTCTTCTTAAGGAAATGTTTAAGTTTTTATACATAAAAAGATTTTGTTACTGGAGAGAAATAGTTAGCATTATTGGTCATTCAAACTTTAATAGAAGTAGTCACTGTTTGTTAAGATTACAAATTAAAAAAAAATGCGTTTTGAATCCCAAGTATTCAACTTAGTTCAAGGCGAATTCATACAGGTGACATTTACGAGTCATCTGTTTATTGTTTATTTATTTGTGTCTATACTGAATGTCAAGCTTTGTTTTTACATTTTGTGAACAAATTAGTTTAAATTTAAAATTCAATAAAAATCTAAATATGTACTTGAAAAAACATATTTAAATTTTATAAAACAAAAAAAGTGAATATAAAATATAAAATCAAGGAATAAAAAGTACGTAAGGAATAAGTAGAGCCACAATAAATTTGCAATAGAGGAAAAGATTTACCTTCTAAAGCAATTGTGTATATTTTATAAACAAAAAAATCCCTTGTTTACATTTTCAACAAATAATTTTTGCATTCACATTTTACAAAAACAAAATACAAAGTATTTTTTTAAAAAAAGGGATAGCTAGCATAACTCTCTCTCATATTGCGGTCACCTGCATGAATTCGCCTTGACTTAGTAACTTTAAATATCGGGTGTTTTTAAAGCTGAATCAGAACTTTCGATATCGATACCTACGGCTTTACAGATAAAACTGTCAAGCTGTGTGGACATTTCTGCTCAGTAAAAGGTTTGGCAAGTCTTTATAATTCGTTTCATGCTAGAACAACGATTCCAAATTGTGGAAATTTACTCTAAAAAAATAAATCTGTTCGCGAAGTTCCTAGAGCACATCGTCCAGTTTCCGAAGCTCATTTCGGGTTAAATTGCTACGTCAATAAGCAAAATTTTCATATTTGTAGCAAACTGTTAACGGCTCCCTATTACATCCATTAAACTTGACAGTTTTGTGCGGTTTACATTTTCTTTTAAACTGAGCCAGCAGCTGCTGTTACAGCGACTGAATTTTTGTTTCCATGAATGAATCAGCAAAATATCAGCGGCATTTTGTTCCAACAATATGGCACAACTCGCCATACAACGCGCTTAACAGTTAATTTATATCAAAATCAATTTGGTAACAATTTAATTTCTAGAAGTTGTTCTGTATGACCCCCTCGTTCTTGCGATTTAACGCCTCTGGAGTACTTTTTATGGGGCTGTGTTAAGTCATTGGCTTATGTCGGCAAATCAGCAGCTCTTGAAGCATTTGAATATTCAAGCCACCATTGACGACATACGGCCAGATGTATTGGAAAAAATAGAAAAAAATAGACTGATAAAACTACACAAAAGATCCTCTGGATTATGGCGCTTATGACCTTCTACATATTTATGTATCAACTCTGAAATAATGGACCATGTAACTCATATTTAGAAAATAAATGCCATGAAATTATCTACTAGATTATAAAAAAAAAATTTCTTTCCAACAATATTTCTGTCTTGTATTATCATTTAAAGTTCTCATGCAGCTAGTAAATACTCTATACAACCCCTCCATGGCTCAAAAAATTCGATATTAGAAAAATCTAATTTTTAAAATTTAATAAAGGTAAGTCCATAAAAAGAAGAGCCAAGGGAAAATTTTCTCTTTGGGTGTTCGGCATTCGAGGATCTATAACTCAAACTTATTGGTCAGAGAGTCTTTTTGAGACTGGTTTGATGGGATCTACTTCTTCATTGAATCAATCGGTTGGTTGAGAAATAATTGTAGCAGCATGGAAGACGATAAATCCTAGAAGACAGTGACACATGGTAACATAACGTAAAACTAATTAATGGACTTACGTGAGCAAACGCAGTGCCAGTGGAACATAACCCAAGTTCAAAATGAATCTTAGCTCAACGCTAAGCCCCTTTTTTTCAACCAAATATCCTAGAAAAAATACGATGCTGAAATAAAATTCAAAAAATATTATAATCTTGAAAACTAACATCCCTAAAAAAAACCTAAATAAGCCCAAATTGGTGGCGGAATGCACTGATTTTTATTTAATTTTGCACAAACTCTTTTTATAAAGCCCACTCTCGCAAAAAACTTTAAGAGCCATTATAAGAACTTAAAAATAGCAATTTTTAGGATTTTATCGGACAGGTAAATGGTTTTTGCTTATTACAAGTTAACATTAACCTAAAAAGTGAGCAGGTTTATCCTCATGATTACTTTACAAGTGAGCTTTAAGAATTTGAAGCTGCTATATTTTATGCTGAAGACACGTTAACTTCAATGACAGTTTTATGTGAAATTAAATTATTCTCATTATTTACCTTTGAAATTTTGTTTAAAAAAAAAAAAATTTTTTACTTTAAAACGAGATGGTTCACTCCCAAAATTTTGTATGGCGAAACATATTGTTGCAATCATGTTTTTTTGTTAGGACCTGCACTCAGGGGAGGACCCCTACAAATGCAATCTACTTAAACTTATTCATGTTGAAAGTGAGAGGGAAGACTTTAGCAGGAAGGTTGTTCCACATACGAACAGTTCGGCCAAAAAATTAAATTTCCCTGTAAATCATTGTACGATGCACCGGCTAATCGACCACAAAAGAATGGGCTCTTGAGGAAAAACGTGTAATGCAAACAAACGTATGGGTCTCGGGAATCGGATCATTTATTTCATCAGAACACATCCCATTGTAGTAACGATAAGACAGGCAAATACAACCAACATTGCGAAGGTGTTCAAGGGAGTCAATAGAAATGGATCCCCTACTGTCACCAATGAGAACCTGCGCCCTATCCTGCACGACGTCGAGAAGCTCCAAAATCGACTTTGAAGCACCGGTTCACACATGAGAGGTGTATTCCATTTGGGGTCGGATTAAGGTAGTTTAAATAGTTAGGAGATCAGAGGAAGTGGAGAATATCTTACACCGTTTCAAAAAACCGAGGCACTTGAATGCTTCTTTCGACACCTTAAATATATGTTCTGTCCATCGGACATCACATTGTATCCTCATGCCCAGAACATTAAGAGATTCTGATCCCTCAATAATTATACCACCGATATATACAGATGATGTACCTTGTTTATGCGTCAGCACTAGGTACTCATTCGGTTAACCGTTAATCGATAAACCGACTAATTACTACCCGATTAACTGATCCGTTAATTTAAAATTGGCTATTTTCGATTAACGATTAAACCGGTTAATTTCAGTCGATTAACCGATTAACGGATGTAACAAAGTTTTCAATTCTTTTTAGTATTATAACATATTTTTTTGAGTTTAACAGAATCACCGAAACAAACCAAAAAATTTTAAAAAATGTAAAGAGGACTCTAATGACATATTTGAAGATTTATATGTTTAGAGAAATCCAGAAAAAGGGGTGAGAAATTAGATATTCTGTAATATGGGTTGCTTTCGACTTCTCCAATAACTACGATAAATGAAAGAATTTTTCCAAGTCAAGTTCTATCAAAACTGAAGAAATCGCTTATATTCTAAACATTTAAACCAAGTCATTTTTCTAAAAGATTATTTTGTAAGACGTCCTTAAACTATTGCAATAACTAATAAAATTATCTCACAGTTTATTTTTTAATGAATACATAATATTTATGTATTAATTAAAATTATTATTAATATGTGTTACATATTTAAAAATAATTTTTTGGTTTGCTCGTTCTAGTCAAGAATTGGTGTTATTGTTTTTTTTTTTACTAATAAACTCAAAATAATAAATAAATTATGCTTTTTTATTTATCGAAATAACTTATTTTTAATCAAAAAAATTGTTTTTGGGAATACATAATTTTTCATAAAAAGATTTTGTTTGTTGTGCTTAATTGCCTATTTTTATAATTGATAAAAATACTGAAATTTATTATTGGATTATAAGCTGTTCCTATGCGCATTTTACTGGTTGCTTAGGCCAGATCATCAGGAAACGTTCTCCTAAACAAGACTACAGAGGGAATGAGAATTACCTACATACACTCAGAAAGTCTTATTTGCAACGATATCAAAACTTAAACAAAATACCAACAATAAAATAGTGAGTTTATCTTTTCTTACATTCCCCACTACAATTAGTTGAAATTCTCCCAACATTAATTGTAGTCGTAAGTGGGTTCAGAAAAAACCAAATTAAAAACCAAAACAAATTGCTTTATTGTTTTCGCAAGAAAATCCAAAAAAAAAAAAAAACAATTTGCCAGTTCAGTTTTTTATGCACTTGCACGTACTTGCAAATTTATTATCAAGAAAGTTGTTTTTGGGAATACATAATTTTTCATAATAAGATTTTGTTTGTTGTGCTTAATTTCCTATTTTTATAATTGATAAAAATACTGAATTTATTGTTGGAGGATAAGCTGTTCCTATGCGCATTTATTTTTTTTAAAAAAAATTAAACCAAGACCTCGGTTAATTAATCGAACAATTAACCGGTTAAAGTGAACGCCCGATTAAATGAATACCATCGTCGGCACGCAACATTAGGGTTTTCGGGCAGTAAAATCGACCCTATTCGCGCCACCCCACTCCGAGACTATATCAAGTTCTCGGCCAAGTGTATCATTCACGTTCTATCTCATAGCACCAACATCGGATACTCTTGGTCTATAATCAAATAAATCCAAATTGCAAAGATTTCTATCGTATGCAACATAGTAGATAGGGTTGGAAGTTTGCCATAGAAGATCGTTTAGAAAAATAAGAAATAGAGTAGGAGAAAGAACGGAGCCTAGCGGCACCCATGAATGAATCTTGAATTCGTTTGACGGAACCTCATCTATATCAACTCGTATAGTGCGATCTCTGAAAAAGCTCGATATAAATCGAGAGAAATTATCACCGACACCAAATGCAACAAGTTTTGACAAGAGTGCACCAAGCCAGACTCTGCACGCAGAGAAAAAATATGTTTAAATATGGTCACCTCCAACAAAACTATTTTTAAAGAAAATTTTTAATAATATTATGTTTAATTTAAACATAGTATTGTCACTGACAACCATATGATTGTTAAATTGGTTCTCCATCAAGAAGCCACAACCATATTATGGTTGTCTCTAAACATGTTTTGGTTAAATATGACAATAATTTGCTTTTAATTTAACAATAGCATTTTCCTCTTTTCCAAGAGCAACATGCTATGGTTGAAAACCAACCATTCTATTATAAGTGTTAAGCATATTTTAGTTATTATTAACCAAAACATGTTTGGAGGCAACCATAATATGGTTGTGGATTCTTGATGGAGGACAAATTTAACCATAATATGTTTGTCGGTGACAAAAGTATGATTAAATTAAACATAATAAGTTTAAAATTTTTCTTTTAAAATAGTTTTGTTGGAGGTGACTATATATAAATATGTTTTTTCTCTGGGTGTGTCAACCGCCTTGCAAACATCTAAAGCAATTACCTTACTTTCACCAAAATGGCTAATGGGACGACACCATTTTTCCGACAACAGCGCCAGTAGGTCTCCATTAGAACGACTTCTATGAAAGCCATACTGGTGGTCCCTTAGTAGGTATTTTGACTCTAAGGCCCGCACCTGAAATATTTTAATTCTCGGTTGCGGTTATCAAATTTTCGATGCAGCCGACTGTAAAACTTTAACTTAATTTTACTTCAGCTATAAATTGATTTTTTTCCATTAAATTAAAATAGTTTCAGCTTCTCTTAAATCATTTGCTTTAGAATTATTTTATGTCTTATACTTACTTTTGCATAATCAAAAGTTCCTACTCTAAATCTTATCAAATTTTCATTTAGTACCACAAATTTCCTTCATGCACATTGTAAATATTAAGAGATTATTAAATTTATAATGAGACATACGAAAACTAATCAAAAGTGCAACAATGATAACAAACAATTTGAATGTTGAACCAAATAGAATTCATATTAAATGCTAAAAACACATATTTATCAATTACGAAACACACAATTTTGCCATCACTTCTTCAACTACAGGGAGTCTATAAGTTTATTGTTTTAAAGAAAGAGAGGCAAAAGCTAATATTTACAATTATGAGGTAAATACCCTAAATTTCAAATGTCTCTATAAATACTTAAGGCTTAAATGTCTGTATTTGCAGCATTTTATTGTAGATAAATTCAAATAATAAAAAAAACACAAGTCAAGAGTTTTCAAAATGCCTTACGACTTATGAGATGTGGGTTTGACTGTATATGAGAGCGATTGAATGAGTGTGTCAGAGTATGTTAGTTTGATGGAGTATGTGAGTGTATGTGTAGATTAAAGTAGAGAGAATATTATGTATTTGCTAGTTTTAATTAGTGCCAAAAGTCATTCATTTTAAAATCCACAAAATGATTCGAAATGTTAGAACTAAAAACCCCTTAATGCATGATGCCAAATGGCAATCATTGTTAGGATTTCTTTACATACATAAAATACGTACGACTATTAGGGAAGAACTTTTTAGTTTAGATAAATTTTAAAGGTCTATATTGCAAAAGCCATTATATTAGTGTGGGAGTCATTTCATTAGAAAAAGAGTTTGAAGATAACTTTTGTAAATAAAAAAATACTATACAAAATAAATTACACCCCTAATATTAACAAATTTTAAACAGCATTTGTACATCCATTATTTAAGGTTTATCTTTTTCAAAATTGTAGTAATTCGTATTGTCTTTGTGTTAGTCCATAATATAAGTCTCTTAGTTTTTTTCCTTTCTTTAAATTCAATATTTCAATGCATTATAATACTCTAAATCTAAATGCAAATCTTTGCCAGACTTGTACGAAAAATTTATAGATAAATGCACAATACACACATTCACATATGCACACTTATAGGACAGATAGAAATCTAAGCGATTGTGTGTATGTTAAGGTATGTGCTATTATGTCTGTGTATGACATTTTGAATGTGTGTGTTGGTTGAGGTTGCAACTTTAGTCTACTAATTTTACCATTATCATTTACCAACCATGCAACCAAGAAACTAAGTTACTTCTTTTCTTTTTTTGAGAAAAATCTTTTTGTGATTTTAGCATCACAAATTTCAATAAACTTTAATGTTGTTTAAATATTAAAACAATGAATGATTTTGGAAATATTTGGCCAAAAATGAACTTTTCTATTTAATTAAAAAAAAAAAAACCAGAAAGAAAATGAAGCTTTCATGTTCTGTGACTAATATGGAAAATAAGCAAAATTAAACCATGAGACGATACAAGTAATAATCATTAAACGACATTTGGCCAGATTTATACAGTTCCTTAAATTTGTCATTTGCAGAAAATTTGGCTACGAATTTGCTTATTTTTTTTAACGAAAATTTTGCGTAACTTTTTAATTTTCCTGAAAATTTGCTATATTTAACTAGAAATAAGCTTTTTGAAAAAATTTTTTTACTATACCGATAGAAAAGGCGTCATAACGCTGATGTATTTTGACATCAGTACTATGACAAGAGTCTTCGTTTTTGACCCCATGACACTTTTCATCATTGTGATGTCTGCCTTAATAGCATCACTTAGCCAAATTATCATCACGGGCAAAAATTAAAATTATGTCATCAATGCGATGACACCCTGGCATCTCAGAAATGACGAATCGCAGGCGGCTTAATAAAACGTGTCATCATTGCGATGACTCCATAGAATCAGAAAAAGGTCTCATTACGCTCTATTTATATGACAAACAGTCATTAAATTGAGTCATTGGGATTGACTTAAGTCAAAGAGAGAGAATATTAGTATTTATTTACCAGTTTAATATGTTTGTTTCACTTTTGTTGTATTCCGCCCTTCGAAAAGACACAGTGCAACAACGATAATGGGATGAAACCAATTTCAAAAAGTAAATACGCCGTTTTTTCTATGAACATCTACAAGAAATAACACCATTTGTATGCCAACGCCATCTAGCGTGAATTTTAGGAAAGTATAAATATAAAAAATTAACTCCTCGATCCGAAAAACAGTAAGATAGCACAACTTTCCAGGATAATACAAATAAATAAGCATTATTTATAAAATTTTCAAGTTGATGCAGTTGAAAATTTCCTTGATCTTGGTATACTACTTGACCCTAAACTTAGCTTTAATTCGCATATTACGTTTATGAAAAATAAAGCTAGAGGAACACTTGGATACATAAAACTGTGGGCAAGAGAGTTCGATGATCCGTATATTATAAAAACCTTATATATGGCACTTGTAAGGCCGTTTCTTGAATATGGACCGATTATATGGGACCCCATTTACCAAACTAATTCAAATTTAATTGAATCTGTACAGTAACAATTTCTGCTCTTCTGTCTTCGCGGATTACACTTTAACCCACTAACCTTGCCCTCATACACATCTCGACTGGCTCTGATAAAGCTCCCTACTTTAAAAAGTCGTAGAACAATGCTGAATGTATCGTTTGTTCTGAACATTATTAATGGTGATATCTGCGCTGGATTTTTAATTAATGAGATTTCATTTAATATTCCTCAACGACCATCTCGAAATTTCATACCATTATCCATTAAATTCTTTAGAGCTAATTATGGTGATGCTGACCCTCTTGGAAGAATGTGTAACACTTTCAATCAATTATATAGATTTATTGATTATTCGTTGGATCCAAAGTCAATAAGTAGATTAATAATGGCTTTTCTTAATTGATGATAAAATTTGTGTAATGTAATCAAATATTAGTTATAGTCTATTTTATTTAAGTGTAATTTTAAAATGTCTAAAATGTCTGTAAGGATTAATCTATAGACAATAAATAAATAAATAAATATTTTCGTGTTAGACAGCGTTCCAAAATCAACAACTTCAAATGCGTGTAAAGAATATCGCACTGAACTAAAAAAAACCCTTGATGGTTTTGTTGTGGATAATATCATCTTCCATTTGTAATTAGCCTCATCCCATTTCCATTCGGAAAGTTCGATTTTGTATCACTGTGTTTTTTAACGCCATGCCCGATATGGTCTTCGTAATCATTCTACTTAAACAATTTTATATATTTAACTAAATAATTTAAACAAATCGAATATGGGAATTTTTTGCGTCTTATTGAACTTTTTAAACAGTAAAATAATATTATTAAGACACAAAATGTGGCATCGAATTGATGTCACTGTAGTCATAGCATAGAACACGCATATTAAATATTAAATATTTTATAATGACGTTCGTCTTTGAATTAAGTAATTGCCTTATTTATGCCATTTGTAATAACATTAATGTCAGAATTCTGATGTTAGGACATCATTAATTTGAAGATGCAGTTTTTTATGAGTTTAACAGGATTCACAAGTTGACTTAACAAACTTGCTATAATACTTATTTAGGGTGGCGTCTTAGTAGCGTTTGATCAGCAACAAAAGAGCCATAGTTGGACGAGCTGTAACTCCATCTAGTTGAAACCAAAATTCTGGATTGTTCTTTACATCGGGCGTTAAAACATTTTCAATTTTTACCCGGCATTGAACCCCAAGTATTTTACAGAATGGGTTTTAAAAACATTATTCCCATAAAAGTGAACGTAAAAATTGTTATTAATGCTTAAAGCATGTAGTCTCAAGCGAATAACTTTTATTTTATTTGGGTCAAAAATCAAGCGGCTTAATCCTGCGAACTTAAATAACAACGCAGAATCTCTTTCCACATTAGTTTTCAATACCAAATCATTTATTAGAATAGAAAAGGGAAATATCATCTGCAAACATAAAAAGCTTCCCAGTAAACTTTAAATTCTTTAAACCATTTAGATAAATTGAAATTTTTAATGGACCTAATTCACTCCCCTGCGGAACGCCATACATTACAGACACAATGCAACTTTTAGTACCATTTACATCCGCATATTGTTTCCTATTATTAAAGTAATCCTTAAGTAACAAAAGTTCACGTCCCTGAATACCAAAACACATAAATTTTTGTATCAGGATTTCAAGGTCCACTAAGTCAAAAGCCTTTGTGAAATCAAAAAATATACCAGCAACTCCATAGAAACCCTCATCCCGCCCAATACAAACGTATTCCATTACATTCAACACGGCATCCTCCGTGCCTCAACCTCTTCTAAATCCCAATTAACAACTGTACATAAAAGAATTTTGTAAAGAATTTTTTTAAAGATTTTATCAATTGTAGATAGAACCGCAAGGGACCTATATTTATCTACAGACGAAGCATTCTTTGGTTCTTTGTTTTTGTTGAGTCTTTCCATTCATATTCATTTCTACATCATTTTTTGACATGTCGTAAAACATGGAATTACCATGTAAACTAGCCTTTAGCTTTGCGACAGAATAAAAGCAAATGAGACATTGTATATATAGTATCAATTAAAAATATTGTGTGATATTTATAATAGAAATGTAACGACACGCCGTTTTGTCGATACGATACCGATACTCAAAAATATTGCCAATACCGCTACCGATACGAATATTAAATATAAATTCAAGGTCAAATTAACCAATCTCAAGAAGAGTAATTGTTTATTATACGAAATTACAATGTAAGAGATTATTAATATTTAAAATTAATATAAATAAGATTCATGTTTAAAAAAACTAAGTATTCTCAACTTTTGCAGAGATTTTTTTGAAGCAGACCTGCATTAAAAAATCGTCTCTCAGATGTAAATGAACTCATTTGACAACTTAAGAATTTCTACGCCATGGTCTTGAGTTTTGTACATAATTAACAGCACCAATAACAAACGGATCTGCGTCTCTGGGAAAATTAAAAGATCTAAGGTATATCTAGACTTCTTATTTAGCTGAACCATAGCGTAAGATGGACAGAGGATCATTCTTCTCCAAATTCTTTAAGATTTTCACAAACGCTCCAAAGGTTAGTTCTTGTAGACTTATCAGAACTATTACACTTTCGGAATGTAGAGTCATGTTGTGTAGCTCAATAAGACGTTTTTGCGACCCATTGTCTTTGAAAATTTGAAAAAAGCTATAAAAAAAGTATCTACGTAACGACAGTAAAATACCGATATATCGGCGATACTTCACGTTTGCCGATATATCGGTATCGGTATTCGTTACATCCCTAGTTCTAAACTGAAAAACTTTTACTGTAACCGTTTTGCAGATATACTGTCATTTATATTGCCTTTGTATAAACGGTGCCACGCCCACTTACAAATTATCGAATATAAATAGCCAATGCCAAGTGCCGGATGAACAGAAAATTTACGGTTTCAAAATGTTATCATGTAAATGTTGGCCATGACTATATCTGAGGTGGTCTATTCGGATGGTCCAATTTTGGGCGACTCATTCGAGCATAGCGACTGGTACTTCGCGAATTAAACGAGTAATGTTGGCTTCCAAAGCGTCAATCGTAACTGGCTTGCGCAAATTTTCTTTTAATAAAAATTTTTCCGTAAATTTGATATTCACATGAAATTTTGTTAAACATTTTCTAGTTATAAGAGATTTTGTTTCAAACTTTTTGTATGTTATAAAAAATTGTTTGTCGAAATCTTCTTTTTTTAAATTTTTTTTTGTCAAAATTTCTTACTGTATAAAATATGTTTGGGTTATTTTGCTATTTTATAGCAGTTTCTAACAGAACATTTCATTAGAAATACATTTCCAATTTTATAGAAGATTTTAATGCAATTTTCCTATTTTATAATAATTCTTTTTTTTTTTTTTTTGCAAATTTACTATGTATAGGAAATTTTGCGCACAAGTTTTGTATTTTTAGGAAATTTTGCGCAAAGTTGCTGTTTAAGCCAAATTTCGTGCAAATTTGCAAGAACAAATTTTCTCCTTATTTTTTATAAAATTTGTCAGCAATTTTATAAATTTCTTATATTTTATAAAACACCCCAGGAAAAACTTTTTGAATTGTGGTAATAGGTAGTAGTTATTTCATATGTTACCTGATAAGTAGTTATCATTACAATTGTCATTATTCTGAAACCCTCAATAAGTATTTACTAGTAATGACCTCAGTAAGTGCTTTCCACTTCTATTATTTTCACTTCTGAATATTTGCTTACTAATAATTAGCTCAATAACTACTAATTAGTTGTGTGTTTTTCAGTACTAAATATTTACTTACTAGTTACTAGTTCCATAACTACCTATAAGGTCTATTAAGTAGCACCGATTAAATAAAAACTAGTTATTTTTTGGCTTCCAGTAAGTATATTGTAAGTACTTACAATTTAATTTACTGGTGGTAAAATAATAACTAGATATTTTGTGACTTCTAGAAAGTGTAAGTACTGAATTCTGTGGAAAACTCGAACAAAAATAAGTAGTTATTCAGCCGAAAAATAAGTAGTGTTTATATTTCTCCAACATTACTTACTAACTTACCAGTACCCATGTTCTGTAACTTTGATGAGAACTTCTCGCATCGAAAACATGTGAAACAAAATATTCCATCGTTTCTCGAAAAGTGAGAAAAAAATGTGTCTGTAAGTCATGTCGAAAACTATCAAAATAGATTACGTCGTTACGTTATAAATGTCACTCGAAGCCGATACGAAATTGCAGATGTTGAGAACGCCAGTCAAACATATCGTTGACGGCGACCAAATTTGACTAAAATTTAAAAATTTTGAACGACGGCGGCGAAAATACAACCGTCGGCTATACCAAAATATGTAAAGTGCGACTTTAATGTTTGTTGATTACAAAATTGCTTTGATAACATTCGTATATTTTAAAATGTTAAAGGCAAAATAATTAAACAATGAAAAAATCTGCCAAGAACAAAATACTTATCTCTTCCGTGTTAATATTCATTGCATTTTGCATTTTTAATTTATTTTTTAGTGTTAAAATTTTTTCTCTCCCCGTTTTTATGCGTGAGTTTATTTGACAGTTCAAAGCGGAAACTTTCTCACTAAAATTTTACAGACACACTTTTTCAGTATATTGGCAAGAAATTAATTTCCTTACGTGACACCAATTAGTCGCCAAAAATGCTATAGACGCAGTTAAGTGAGCAAAACAGCTGTTTGTTTCAATTTATGGCATTTTTGTTTCATTTCTTACATTTCAATCGAAAAGTTTCTCGCCGCGGGAGTTACAGATCATGGGCACATTTAGGTAAAGTTTTTGCTGGGATTTAACGGGTTATAAATGTACAAGTTCAAATCTAAAAATATGTTAATACTTATAGAACGAACGGCATCTATGAGTGTATTTATCTTTCTGTCTGTCCGTCTGTCTGTCCATTTTTCTATCTTCCGTGGTTATACAAAGTATATTTGATCTTTCATATCTGTTTCCATTTTGCCCCGTTTATTCTTCATTTCTTTTCACAAATAACACAAAGATGAACTTTACATTTTATCGAATGAAGTGTATCTGAAGTGAATTCTTCCATGAATTTTGGCATGTGTTTGTTAAGTATTTCTTTATTTTCTTTTATGTTCCTATATAATTTTGGAACCATTTCTACGAAAAGGACTTTTTGGAAACGAGTTTAGCAACTATTATTAGTTAAAATATGTGTGCTCGTATGTGGGTGTATGTGTGTGTGTGTCTGTGTGTTTTAAAAGATAGTTTTAAGATTGTAGATAAAGATTATTTGTTTGAGAAATATGTAGATGTTTGTATGTTTTGTATGTAGCTCATATGAATATAGTAGTGTTTAATTTAATTTAATAATTCAATTTTAAAGCTGTGATGAATATAAATTTGCATTGCTTGCATATTTTTTTAAAGTAGAAAACCAAATTACAAACAAAAAAATTTTTAAATCACCATACAGAAGTTGGAAAAAAAAATTTTTAATCAAACTTTTCAATATAAATTTCTTGAACGCTAAAAACCCTCAAAAATATTTATTTTATTAAGCCTTTAACTTATAAATAAGTAGAAAAAAAACTTGTTTGTTCCCATACAATAAAATCCTTTTATAATTTTTCGTATTTGTTTAAACCATGGTACTGATAAATCTATTAAATGTTAAAGCGATAAAATCTTCATTGTTGTATTGCAGTAAAAATATTTTAAAGATCTGTATATGAATGAATCTGCTTTTCAGACAACGTGAACGTATGTGCATCAAAGTGCAAGAGTCTTGTATTGGTTCGCTTTATTGACTGCATAAATCACGGCATTTCAATTGAAATTATCATGGCCAGAGAATAAAGAATCAGATTTTTTGTATGCACTTGGTCGTTCATACATACCAGGTTTGTGTGAATGGCATTGATGGCGTTAAGTGAAACAGTAGAGAATACACCAGAAGCACTACACCTTTTCCAATTGTAATTCGGAAAGCGTGTTTATACTTATGTGCTGTATTGTTCTTTTAATTAAATTTAAGGAAACAATCCCTGATGATGATCTTCAACGAAGATCGAAATATCGGAATTAAATAAAAAGGAATATTTATTTACAAAGAAACACTGGCCTCGAGCTTGATTAATTTTTATTTATTTAAAATTGGAAAGGTCGAATAATAACAAATTTTATTAAGTAATTAGGAGGTTATTGCAGAAAGTAAGATTTACAATGTGGAAGAAGGACGTTTTGCAAAATAAAAAATTATTAAGGATTTAAAAAAATAAAATTAATTTCAAATATTTTTGATCTGATGGGATTTTAAATAAATTTCTTCAAAATGGATTGGCATTCTTCAAGTACAAGACAACGTTTTCCTTTTATAAAACAGTTCTTATTTATTTAAACAAACAAAATTTAGTAATTTTAGTTTTTTAAAGATATTTGATTAACAATATACTGATTTTTTTATATTTTTGTCTTTAGTAAAATTAAAAAACGATTTTTTATGGAAATTTTCTTAGATTTTAGTGCATATTTTTTATTTTTTTAATACATATTTTGGATTTTTTAGTGCATATTTTAAGCGCATATTTTCGATTTTTTAGTGCATGAAAATCTCATCCCTAAATATAACTAAAAAATGTGCACTAAAGAGCTAAATATATTTGTATATATTCGTATAAAGTTCGTTGTATTTTTTTAATGCTTATGTTTATGACTATGAAACGACGATTGGTGAGCTGTACGGTGTTCCACAGTACGAGCGCGATCACCCTCATTAATGGTATTTGTTGCACGATCTATAATATCCTCCAAGTAGATCAATCTGTCCTGGCGTTCTATCACGCCAGGACCTGCAACGTTTGGAATACGAATGTTGCTTTTGGCATAGGCTTTCACTTTGGACCAAAACATTTTTAGTGATTTTTCTTTTTTCATTATTATAATCTCAATTACAATTGACGATTTCTGAATTACAATTGACAATCTCTGATTTACAATTGATGCTTTCTGAATTACAATTGACTAATCTGAATTATAATCTACGCTTTGTGAATTACAATTGACTAATCTGACCTACAATTTACGCTTTCTGAATTACAATTGACTAATTTGAGTTACAATTAACGATTTCTGAATTACAATTGACAATCTCTGATTTACAATTGATGCTTTCTGAATTACAATTGACTAATCTGAATTATAATTTACGCTTTGACGATATCTGAATTGCAACTGGAAAAGGTGTAGTACTGGATAAGAATACACTGCTATTCATTGCGTACTAAGAATCCTTCAATACTTTCCCAATTTGGAAATATTTTCATGTGAATGATTTTGTTTTGTTAGGTAAAGGAAATGTGTAGATGTTCCTCACACATATGCAGGTATGCACTCAAATGTGTGCAAATTTTTTATTAATTAATATCTTGCGATATTAACAGGCAAGTGCAAAATTTTTTTATGGGGACACAAACAGGTTCTGTAAAGAAAAGTGAATTGTAAGAGGAGAGGGTAGTAATCTGAATTAGTAAAGGTGAATATTATAAATAAAAATATATCATCGCACTTGCTCATTAAACTTTTTAGTAGAAGCAAAACAACTTTTAATTTAATATTGAAGTCATAAGAAAAAGAATTTTTAAACCATCCGTTTCATTACCAAAAAGTACACAGAAAAAATAAAAATTGATTTCAATTAAAAAATTTGAGATTTTAATCAAAAAATTAATTAAATTTGCACCAGCAAAGAAATTAATAGTATCAATTGAACATTTAATTCACTTGACTTAACGTTTAATTCACTTGATTAAACGTTTAATTCACTTGATTAAACGTTTTATTCACTTTTAACAGTTTTAATTAAAACTGATTTTATTTTTGATTAATGCTTTAATTGGCAAAAAAAAAACTTTGAAGAATATTTTCTGTGTAGACAAAATATTACGATAATTTTACAGCGGGTAGATTTTAATATAATGCGACGATTTCTTCCGAAAAGTGAAAAAATAAAAACTTTATATTTTTTTAAATGTTACGGTTTTGGACGAGGGGGCTTTAGATGGGACCTATGGTGAATTCTAAGCCGATCATACATAATTAATTAAGGCAGTGTGATTTCTAGTCCTATACATTTTTATTAATAAGCGTTTTATTTTTATTGGGAAAATTCAAGGAGGTTGATATACATTTTGGCTTATAACTCCTTTTCTACTTAAGCGATTATGCCAGCTTTAAAATCTAGACTGCTTAGCTGAACCAGCTTAACACCTGAATCATTTGTTTTTGTTAAGTCAGTTGGAATTTGTGATTTTCATATTGAATTTCTCGGGACAAAAATCCCGGGATCCCCCTTTTTAATAAAAAAAAAAATCACGGGCTTCTGACTTGAAATCGCATAATAGTTTTTATGTTCATTATGCTCAAGGAAATTTAAATATTTTTAAGAAACTATGGCAGAGTGCAAGTAAAACGAACGAGTTTTCGAACACCATAAAATAAATCTGGCGTTTTGCGATTTCAAATCGAGCGATTGTCAAAACATGTAACAAATATATTTTATGCTCTGCAATTTCGAACTAGTAAGAGAAGAGAAGTAAAAATGAATACAATATTTTTAAAGACCCAGATTTATTTTATAAAAATTAAAAAAGTTGTTCCCACTTGCTTCAGAAAGCTTAATGATTTTTTTGTTTAAGATTCTGAAAATGCTGTAAATACAATTTCTGTTAGAGATAATGACTTAAGTGAAAAATTAATAGTTAAGGAAATTTTTTAATGCTGCGATTATTAAAAAACAACGATAAATCAATTCAAAGAAGCTGATTGAAAATGAAAGTCAGACAAAACAACACTACCAATCCAAAGTTTAGAGTGCGCAGGAACAACAAAACTTTGTAATTTGTTTTAATTGTTATTTATTGTTTGGTGTTTTTGTTTCTTATTATTTATAAGCAAAAATTTATGTATATATATTTTTGATTAGATACACTTAAGATGAGCAACGGATTTGCCTCGAAATATTGTATACAAAAATTAAAATATTAAAAATTAAAATCCAAATTTGTTTTTTAATTTATAATAAATGACCTCAAGCCGAACCAAATATAAGCAACGAAAACGATTTTCTTAACAAAGAAACTACACACATCAGTATAAATAATTTAACTATTTTGGTATTATGTCATTGCTCTTGGCTTGAACGAACCAACGTTTAATTCATTAATAAACTTATTTAATATATTTCATAAGCTGCTATATGTTTTTTTGTTCATATTAACTAATTAATATTTCGCACAGTTTCATATCAAGCGGAAATACCCGAGAAATTTAAAAATAAATCCCGCTTTCTCGGGAAATGGAAAAGTTCAGAAAAAGAAAAACTCTAGCTGGAAGTAAGCGTGTTTTCAAAAGGCGGACAAAAATCATTCGGTCGACAAGAATAAACTTAAATAAATAAATCTTATATCAATATTTCTTGGTGTTACACATAGAATGACAATATGGATATACCATCATGCCGTCATGTTGGGGCTATAATACTCCTACTAATACTCCTAGTAATTTCTAACAGCAATCCCGTACCACTAAACAGGAACTTCCTGTCAGGTACTGTGGAGTACATTACACACTGGGTTCCGCTGCAAAGATAACCATCGAGGTATGTTGTCGGATCCATTTGATGTTGCGATAATGACGATGAAGTAACGAGGATGAGCATGACGGAAATAAATGGTATTCAATGGCATCCATTTACACACCTTGAAGACGTCGAATATATAGATGGTTAATGTTTACTTAGAAAAAAAAATAAAAAAATATATTCAGGAAAACATTACTGCCTTTAGGCAAACGTCTCTGGTCTGAAAATGAGTAGGATATTGCACCATGTAACAAACTCTCAATATTGAACATAATACTATAAAAAGTGTGGAAAATTTCTGCTATCTTGGCAGCTTTATCAGTAAAAAGAGTGATATTTGGCAAATAAAATAATGTTTGGAGATGAATCCAAATATGGACCAATAGAAAATTGAGTATATATAATGCCAATGTGAAATCTTTGTTATACTACGCTATTGAAATCCGAAAAAGCGCTTAAATAATTGATAAACAATTGCATATCATCGACATATGGTGGTCCACTCCTATAAGCAGCATAGACCTATGGACTCGAACACTCAGAAGCCAGCAGCAAGAGAAAACAGGAAGCGGAAATGGCATTATAGAGCTCATGCATCGTCCGAGAAGCCAATAACAGAGTCAAATGCAGAAGAGAAGGAGAGGCCCAATGCTTCAAGGGAAGATAAATACGACAGAAAAAGAAGAGGCCATTAAAATATCATGGGTAATTCCATGTCAAATTGACCAAGAGTGGGACCCGACCCCTTTCGATTTGAATGAAATTTGGTGAGTAGGTTCCTTGCATCCTCTAAGGAACATATATCAACGAAAAACATTTTTAAATTTTATTGTTAAGAGTAAGACCTGAGTGTTTAAAATTCTTATTCACTTGTATAATATTTTTAGCTTTTCTAAAGTATTTGGAAAAAGTTTCCCGACGAGCTGGCCTAAGCAACTAGCGAAATGCGCATTGAAACTAGCTTTCCCACAACAATAAATTTCAGTGTTTAAATCATAAATAAAGATTGGGAGTATGAGCACATCATTAATAAATTAATAAATTAATAATCTAGTTATTATTTAACTTATGACCTCTTTCGATTTGAATGAAATTTGGTAAGAAGGTTCCTTGCATCCTCTAAGAAATATATATCAACGAAAAAAAATTTTAAATTTTTTTTTGCAAAAGTTATGTCATATTCAAAATGTCAAATTTCACCGAATTAGCCGAATGTTCTGAGTCTATTTTTTCAATATCTCACAGACTACTGCACATTCGGAGATGATTTTTACGTCATTTTAAAGAGAATACTTGGGGCTACAAACAATTTGTTAACAAAATCGAACCAGGCTTTAAAAAAGATAAAAAATAACGTTTTAATTGTAAATACTGGATTAACATTGAATTATACTTCAACATTCGTATCGTTTTAATTTCTTTTAGGTTAAGAAAAAGCAGCCAGGCATTAATGGTAGGAGAAGAAATTAAGCGAAAAACGACTTCGCTAAAAACTACATATATGTATATGTGCAAATTAAACGGTCCATGTATGTAATCGCATCACGTGAAAACAGCTGGTGCAATTGGATAATTTGTTTTTTATTCGCTTCGAAATTTCCAAAAGATTGTTTGTAAAGAAAAAAAAAATTTTGGTTAAACTCAGAAAATTTAAGTTTTTACTGTACTATTCACTTATTATTTGTTCAAAGCATAAGCTAATTTAAGGGGAAACGTTAAATATTTACTATTTTCCTAACTAAACACACTGTCTCATTTTCATGTCGAATTAGAAAATTGCTTCCGAGCGCAGTCGGGGCGGTAAGCTAGTAATGTATAAAACTCTTTTAATTTCTTGGAGAAGTAACGTGACAAAAGTGTACTTATCTTTGGAAGTGCCTACATTGAGCTCCAACAAAAAAATGCAATCACCTTAAATGGAAAAAATTAGACTTAATAAATACTCATTGCCCAAAATTACAATATGAAAATTTTATTTTAAGATAATTTTTTTAAAGGTTAAATTTTTTTTTAATATATTATTTGTAGCCCCAAGTATTATCTATAAAATGAGATAAAAATCATCTTCGTATGCTAAGTAGTTCTTGAGATATTGAAAAAATAAACTTAACACATTTGGCTAATTCGGCGAAATTATGACATTTTGAATATGACACAACTTTTGAAAAAAAAAAAAAAACTTTTTTTTGTTGATATATGTTCCGTATACGATGAAAGGAACCTTCTCACAAAAATTCATGCAAATCGAAAGGGGTCGGGTCCCACTCTTGGTCGATTTTGTAATGCACAAGTACGAGTATACTTTTACTGATATTGTAAAATATCAAAGTTATCATGCTCAACTGAAATCGAAATTACAGGAGCAAGGTCGGAAAAGAAAGAAAGAGGTCTGTGGGAGCCTTACATCGCTAGCGATCAGTCGGAGGGGGGTTCGTGACCCTCTCCCTCTTAACTCTCTTTTACTACAAATTAATTTATATAGACTCCCTTTTTATTTTCTACTCTAAAAAAAAAATAACTAACTGGGCCGTAATAGCATTGTATAAAAAAAACTAAATGCCCCTGCAATGCTATTAGTTTGAGCATACAAAAAAAAAAGTGGTATTGATTACAGTGTCCTAAGCTATTCCCTGGTGTTTCTGGGAATACACTTCATAACCCGCCCCACCATGATCTTAGTAGGGAATATTATTTGGTCTAAGTTCCCACAAAAAAACTATATTTCCCCTAACAAATCAACCCATGACGAAAAAAAATTACTTAATTTACAGATTCATCCTTACGATTTTCAAGGTTTTTTTTTTTATTCAAAGAACATAATTATAGAAAAAGTAAGTAAATTCATTAATTCGGGGTAAACCTTAAAGGTTCTTATTTAAATAGACAAAATTTAAAAATATATTACTTATCAAATCTACTCGATTGGGTAACTTTAACATTTACGTCTCTGTTTTATCTGGGGCCTAATTCTGGCAGTCGTGATCGATTACTTTCTCGATTCGAAAACAATTTTATTTCTAATTCTTTCAGTCGATACTGAACGAACCGAAATTATTTTTTCAGTATTGTGAAACTTAAATTAATGCTTTACAACATTGAAAATATAATTCCGATTCGTTCAGTATTGACTGAAATAATTAGAAATAAAATTGTTTTCGAATCGAGAAAGTACTCGATCACGACTGCCAGAATCAGGCCCCTGGTTTTATCAAAACAGAAATAATATAAAAAAAATATGAAAAACGAAAGAGAATAATAAGAAGTAGAAAATATACGTTTGGAAGAAGAACAAGATTATTTTATCATTTACTTTTGTTTTGTTTTTTTTTTAATGTTGTGCATAATTCTTTTCATAATTCCGCTTTGCATTTTTAAATAAAAACAGAAAACAAAGCATTATTACAGAAAGAACATACTTCAACAAAAAAAAAAAAAAATTAATATCTATCTATCTATCTATCTATCTATCTATTCTATCTATATATATAAAAATGAAATTATGTGTGTTTGTATGTTTGTATGTTTGTATGTTTGTATGTTTGTATGTTTGTATGTTTGTATGTTTGTATGTTTGTATGTTTGTATGTTTGTCGCTTTATAGACTCCGAAACTACTGAACCGATTTTCCTGAAATTTTTACAGTAACATCACGTGAGCCCTAAAAATAAAATAGGCTACTTATTTTTTCGATAGGGGCAGGGGAATTGGTACCCCCCATAGGATGCCAATATTATACTGAACCGATTTTCCTGAAATTTTTACAGTAACATCACGTGAGCCCTAAAAATAAAATAGGCTACTTATTTTTTCGATAGGGGCAGGGGAATTGGTACCCCCCATAGGGTGCCAATATTATACTGGACCGATTTTCCTGAAATTTTTACAGTAACATCACGTGAGCCCTAAAAATAAAATAGGCTACTTATTTTTTCGATAGGGGCAGGGGAATTGGTACCCCCCATAGGATGCCAATATTATACTGAACCGATTTTCCTGAAATTTTTACAGTAACATCACGTGAGCCCTAAAAATAAAATAGGCTACTTATTTTTTCGATAGGGGCAGGGGAATTGGTACCCCCATAGGATGCCAATATTAATTATCGCATATCTTAAGAGCCGCTGCACGCATTTTGCTGAACTTTTTGTAGTAGGATCTTCTGAGCCCCGGAATTGAAATAAAATAGCAGCGGGGGTATAGGAATACCCCATAGGACGCCAATGTTTAACATCGCATATCTTAAGAACTGTAATAGTGAGAATGTTCAAACTTTCTAAAAGTCACTCTTATGGTATACTACACTTTTGAAAATAAAAATAAAGCGGGTAGGCGCAGGGGGGGAAATACCTCCCATAGGATGCCAGTGTAGCGAAGCGCACCGGGTTAAGCTAGTATATATATAAAAATGAAATTATGTGTGTTTGTATGTTTGTATGTTTGTATGTTTGTATGTTTGTATGTTTGTCGCTTTATAGACTCCGAAACTACTGAACCGATTTTCCTGAAATTTTTACAGTAACATCACGTGAGCCCTAAAAATAAAATAGGCTACTTATTTTTTCGATAGGGGCAGGGGAATTGGTACCCCCCATAGGATGCCAATGTTAATTATCGCACGATTTTCCTGAAATTTTTACAGTAACATCACGTGAGCCCTAAAAATAAAATAGGCTACTTATTTTTTCGATAGGGGCAGGGGAATTGGTACCCCCCATAGGATGCCAATATTAATTATCGCACGATTTTCCTGAAATTTTTACAGTAACATCACGTGAGCCCTAAAAATAAAATAGGCTACCTATTTTTTCGATAGGGGCAGGGGAATTGGTACCCCCCATAGGATGCCAATATTAATTATCGCATATCTTAAGAGCCGCTGCACGCATTTTGCTGAACTTTTTGTAGTAGGATCTTCTGAGCCCCGGAATTGAAATAAAATAGCATCGGGGGTATAGGAATACCCCATAGGACGCCAATGTTTAACATCGCATATCTTAAGAACTGTAATAGTGAGAATGTTCAAACTTTCTAAAAGTCACTCTTATGGTATACTACACTTTTGAAAATAAAAATAAAGCGGGTAGGCGCAGGGGGGGAAATACCTCCCATAGGATGCATACATTAAATATCGCTCAACTGAAGAACTATTAAAGGGAGAGTCTTCAAACGTGGTTAAAGCTACTATTATAGTAAACTATAAATTTCAATATAAAAATGTGCGGGGTCAGTGTAGCGAAGCGCACCGGGTTAAGCTAGTAATATATAAACTAAATTTAATATAAAAGTGGCTATATCGATCAATTCATTATCACTTTATGGGAACAAATTCACCAAATTGTTGTTGTCTTTGTTTTTTTGTTTTTTTTTTTTTTTAAGTACCTATCACTACTAAATATTACATTGCTTTGGTTAAATTTGTTCTTGTGATTCTTTATATGAATTTAATAAAAATGTGTTTTCGCAAAAATAACTAAACACCAACAAAACTCATTAATGAATGCAGTTACTTAAAGTATTAAAATATAAACGAACGAGCGATGAAATTCACATTATTTAAAAAAAAAAGTAAGACTCATTCATTGATAATTTTTGTGGAAGTTATGAATGGATAATTCTGCTTGTTCTTTTTGTGTGTTTTTGTTAGTTGTAATCAAAGTTTATATGCAAGAAAATATTAATGACTCAAAAAAGAAAAATATAGTTTTACTCAACACCTTAAGATGAAAGATGAGGCCTCGTCGATCACTGGTGCTGATTTAATTATTGTTGCTGTTTTAAATAATGGTGTTATTTCTTGCATATAATCAGTAATATATTGCTTATTCCCTAAGAGTTTTAGGCTGCCACAATCTATTAAAGAAAACTTTGATTTAAAAAAACAAAAGCACGTTTTTTAAAAGGTAACACTTACCAATAGTTCGATTTCGTGTGACAAAAGTTGTGATCCAAGTTTTGGGAGATGCTTATGCATCGACCACGAAGGTTTTATTTTTAGTGATGTACCCAATAGTTTGGCACGTTTTTTCTTGGTGGGTAACTTGGAACCACCAATACGTAAAAACAAACGCCCGAAAAGTGTAACAATACATTTTTGTGGGAATAGTCCAAAAGAATTGTAATGTAATCGCTTTCAGGTGTTATGTAAGCGATATCTTAAAACTTAGATTTTTCAGTTTTTCCAATGATGATCCATGTTTTTACCGATTAGGTTCTAGAAGAAATCCGTCTGATCTCCAACACAATTCAATTAAAAATGGAAGTAATGGACACGTTTTCAACTAATAAAACCCGAATACGAAGAAATGTCGAAGCGTTGTTTCTGAGGGTATAACGTAAAAGGTTCTCATACGAAACGAATCAACTTTGTGTACCACCAAATAATATATCAGAAGATTTAAAATCTTGGGACAAAAATTTGTTCGAACATATACAAACCACAGTCTCACTTATTTTCCTGGTGTATATGGACATCTGATCGTTTATCAACATTTGTTTAGGGGCATTTTAACGAAGTTACAGCTTAATGTTTATACACATACGTAGTAATGTGTACAAAGAAAATAATTATAAACACAAATGTTAACACCAAACATTCTGCAACACTATGGTTGTAAAATTTTTTGTATTTTGCTGTTATTGGTATTAACTTATGAAATTTGACAATAGAAAATAAAAATAAATATCAAAGTTATTCTCCCTAGTTTATTAGATTTAAAACTTTATTATATAAAAAAAAAATTTATGAAAAATAATAAGATAGATTGTTGAGATCGTTCACCACAATTTGACATGGAATTACCCATATGTATTTAAGTGTGATTGTGAAGGAAACGCCATAAATAAAGTGTAGTAAAGAGGTTTGTATAGAATAAATTATGTATTGGCTATACATGGACATCGTTTAAGATACACACACTTTTGAAATTGTTGGGCACAAAAATGCATATAAATTCAAATTACAAATATTTGTTTTATTTTTTTAATATGATATTTTTATGGATTTTTAATTATTTGATTTAAATGTGTTGCTTTAAATTATTTTTGTTGTCTTATAGAAAAAGTATCACACTGTGTTCTATAGAAAACACATAAAAAACCTTCAGTCAAAACAGTCTGGTAACACACAGCAACACCATAAAATGTGCACTCAATTTTTACTTAAGTTTTTGAAAGTACTTATCGAAACTAGCGTTTTCTGGCTTAGCTCGGATTAAGATCTTGTAGCATTAGTAATAAAGTTCGTAATCTATATCATATTTTTTTTGATGTAAATTTTTTTCCAAATCAGGTTAAAAAGTTTTTCTCAATCTTATAGTTAATTCACAAGATAAAGCCGCGAGAAATATTGCGTTTTCTTTGAAAAAGTGCTTAAAATCAATTATCAGTCAACATATAATAAAATCTAAATCCGAGCTAAGACAGACCATAAAGAGGGTATTAACTTAAAATTTTTATTTTTTCACACAAAATTCAACGCGAAATATTCATATCTTTCCGCTTAAAAAATATCGTGCTATTTTATTTACTTTTTGCTAAAGAAGCACTTGGTTTGAAAATTATTTTCCATATGCCTTTAATATTATATAAAAAGTGAAACTTTTTAAATTTTGAGTTAAAACACGCTTTATGATCAAGTGCGATATTTATGTATTGCCTTAACAACCTAAAATAATTAAAAATTCTCTTATTTTACATTTGACTATGTAGGGCGACTTAATGTAATTTAAAAAAAAAAAACAAACAATAACTGTCACTGCTTTCAGCTCCTACATGACTGCAAAGTGCACAGTTTACTTAAACTTTTTAACTATGCAAACAAGATAATGTCACAGTTGAAGGACATTTCAGTTATATTAACGCAAGCTCCTTAACGTCTGTTTGAAAAAAAATAAAAATTCAGGAAAAATAAGAATTGGTTTGGAAAAAAAATGTCAGTATGTAAAAAAATGAACAAATCAAAATGGCACATTAATTGATAAGTTGCCTGATTGAATTTGAAATATTGAAATTGTTTGTTTACGAAAAGTGACATACTTGCATAAGAGTATGCTCTATTGAGTACTCATACTTGTGCTACAATAATAATATTTCAATTTGAAATGTATGTAAATGCTTGAGTAATGCAACAAAAATATAATTTTGTTTCGGTTAAAGAAAAAAGATAAGATAGTTTTCATTACATTAATAAAGTATTTAAACTTTTCTATAATCGATATAGATTAGGGACGTACACAGAAAAAAGTGTTTTATCAATTAAAAAAAATGATTTAAAAAGTACTAAAATTTAATTAATGTGATAATTGAATCAATTATTTTTTTAGTTGAAAGAAAATTAAAAATTTTATTTTGATTTAATTAACATTCTAGTTGTTTTGAAATAAATTTTTAATTAAATAACAAAAAATCTTAATTGACTTTTTTCATTTAAAATAAAATAATTTAAACATGTAGAATTGTTGTTGGGAATTGTCAATATTTATTTAAATAAATTAACACATTGTTTGAAATGGCAAAGTTTGTTGATCACTTTTTTAATTAAAATTTAAAATATCATTTATTGAAAATATTTTTTCAAAATTTTAAAATTTTTAGTAATCAACATTTTTTATTTTTCGAATTTATTCTATGTAACAAGAAAATACAATATAATAGTCTGGTAGTGTATAAAGTGATTTCTAAAAAAATTTAAGGAATAGAGCTATTACAAAAAGCTTTATGAAATACATAACTGAAATTTAACTCATAGAATAAATTCGAAAAATAAAAAATGTTGGGTATAATAAAGTTGCTTATGAAATTAAATAATTCCCAATATCTTTTTTTAGTAATTAATATAATCATTTTGGTAATGGGTGCAAAATGAACAACTTGTTTGCTTGATATTATTAATTTGGAAAAAACTTGGTGATTGGAGAAATTTTATAATTTTTTCTGTGTAACGAATGCCGATACCAATATATCGGCGATATTTTACGTTTGCCGATATATCGGTATCGGCGATATTTTACGGTCGATACTCCGATAGTTTTTTTTATAGTTTTTTTGAACAAAACATTTAATTTTCAATGTTTATTTTTTGCATAACAACTAAGAGCAAAAAATCAAACAGAAACGGTCGGTCTACGCCGTGCGTTTTATGAGTATGTTTATTTTTTGACCTCTTTTCGAGACGCATGCTAAAGAAGAAAGTAATCCTTCTTCATGGTTTTAATACTTATATGCATTCTACGCGTTTGCTGTGTAACTTGTCAATACAATTTTACACTACGACTTTTTGGACTGATGAATAAACGCATTGAACGCTTGGTGTGGACCTGCAGCAGAATTTTCTGCTAATTTTTTAATGAATTTGTGAAAATAAAAATCACTTCGCTTCAACTTTTGGGTTAAATTAAAGAGACCACAAAATCCATAAGCAAAGTCACTGCTACATTTCCTGAAGCTATTTCACTAATTAACAGTCTTCGAACATTATTAGAAAATATAATAAAAAAAAAAATAACCTGATATGCGGAATAGTTCAGAGTCCTCAAAATTGGTGACTTACGTGGCATTAGCTCTGAATGAAAGATTTTAGTGCTTAGAGAATAATGAAATCTATTGTTTATCTACAATTCTTTACCTTTGACACAAAGCTAGAAATTTTCAAAGACAATAGATCGAAAAAACGTCTTATTGAGCTACTCAACATGACTCTACATTCCGAAAGTGCTGAAGACACGGTCACCCCAACACCTAGTAAAAGTTCTGATAAGTCTACAAGAACTGACCTTTGAAGCGTTTGTGAAAATCTTAAGAGACAATTTGTCCATTTTAGGTTGTGGTTCAACTAAATAAGAATGTCTAGACATGCCTTAGATATTCTAACTTTTCTAGAGACGCAGATCCGTTTGTTTACACAGAAAGAAAAACACTCGGGATAAATTAAGCTTTTGATACTTACTTTGAGTATGAGTCGTACTTAAAAATTCAAGTACGAATAACACTAAAACGTACTCACAACAATCCTAAATGGGATAACTTTCGAAAACCAAACCCGGAATTTCTTAAAGTAAGTATAAAATTCTTAAACCAAGTACAAAAAAGATTGAACTTTTCATTGGTAGTGCCACTCTGAGAGTTAAATTACAAATTGAGCGTTTTAATCTCATATAACTTATTCAAATTTGTTGTAGCCACTAAAACAACACCACACAAGTACCTAAAAAACGATTTGCTTGTTGTGTGTACAAACAACAAAAACAACAGAACAGGAAGAAAACACATTATTTTCATGTTTAAATCTTAATAAATTTTTCTTTTTAAACTTTAAAAAGTAAAATTGTCTGTCCTTCAATTTCTCACTTCTCATTTAGTTTATAATCTTAGCTAAATATGTACATTAAGTTTTTAAAGTAAAACTCATATCGGGCATGATGGTGTTGTTTTATAATTGGAACTTTGTAAGGTGTGAAACAGGTTAGTAAATTAATTTTAATAATATTCTTCTTCTTATTTGAGTTTTGATATATTTAAAGTACGAATTCGGGATTAAATCAACTTTATAACACTTGACTTAAGTACATTTTGAGATTGATTCAATCTTAGTTTTACTTAATCATCTCATTTTCGGATTATTTTAAGTACGAATCCAGGATTGAATATGGATAACTTGAGTATTTCGCGATTGAATAATCCGTACTTGAATCAATCTTTCTGTAATTGATGCAAGAAAATCCGTACTCAACGTACTATTGATACCGCTTCGAATGGATTTGAGTACGGATGGATTGATTTTTCTTTTGAGTATACTGGCGCTATTAAATATTATACTCAATATTTAAGACCATGGCGCAACTGAGAGACGATTTTTTACTGCAGGTCTGATTCAAACCGAGTTGGAAAATGATCTCCGCAAAAGTTTAAAATACTTTGTTTTTTAAACAAAAATCTTATTAATATTAATTTGAATTATTAATAATCTCTAAGGACCGTTTTCACAGCTTTCCCATAGATAAAGGTAGGATTTTATCGGTCTATAAAAACCGTTTCCGTATTACATCTTTACTGTAACCTAATGTGAGCGATAGGTTATAGGAAGGTTCATCCTTCTTGGTAGGTTAAGGTAAAGTTTTAATAATGAAACACTTTTTCTACGAACGATAAGATCATAACTTTATCTAACCGTAAGTTGTGAAAACGGGGGTTACACTGTCTTTTTTTTGTTTAAAAAATTAATTAATTTTATCATGTTTTTTAATTATTTTTCTTTGTTTTTATAATCTAATTAAAATCATTTTTTTATAATATCTTACACTGTTATATTGTATAATAATTAAAAAAAATACTGAACTTGAGTTTTCTTAATTTTACCTTAAATTTTTAATATTATATTCGTATCGGTATCGGCGATATTTCTTCTTGAGTATCGGAATCGTATCGGCAAAAAGGCGTATCGTAACATTCCTAATTTAGATATAAGTCATTTTAAAAAATGATTAACATTTAGCAATCTATCTATCTTCTTCTTCTATCTGTATGTCACGTGATGTTTGTATGTTTGTTTGTCGCTTTATAGACTCCGAAACTCTTGAACCGATTTTCCTGAAATTTTTACAGTAAAATCACGTGAGCCCTAAAAATAAAATAGGCTACTTATTTTTTCGATAGGGGCAGGGGAATGGTACCCCCCATAGGATGCCAATATTAATTATCGAACCGATTTTCCTGAAATTTTTACAGTAACATCACGTGAGCCCTAAAAATAAAATAGGCTACTTATTTTTTCGATAGGGGCAGGGGAATTGGTACCCCCCATAGGATGCCAATATTAATTATCGAACCGATTTTCCTGAAATTTTTACAGTAACATCACGTGAGCCCTAAAAATAAAATAGGCTACTTATTTTTTCGATAGGGGCAGGGGAATCGGTACCCCCCATAGGATGCCAATATTAATTATCGAACCGATTTTCCTGAAATTTTTACAGTAACATCACGTGAACCCTAAAAATAAAATAGGCTATTTATTTTTTGATAGGGGCAGGGGAATTGGTACCCCCCCATAGGATGCCAATATTAATTATCGCATATCTTAAGAGCCGCTGCACGCATTTTGCTGAACTTTTTGTAGTAGGATCTTCTGAGCCCCGGAATTGAAATAAAATAGCAGCGGGGGTATAGGAATACCCCATAGGACGCCAATGTTTAACATCGCATATCTTAAGAACTGTAATAGTGAGAATGTTCAAACTTTCTAAAAGTCACTCTTATGGTATACTACACTTTTGAAAATAAAAATAAAGCGGGTAGGCGCAGGGGGGGAAATACCTCCCATAGGATGCATACATTAAATATCGCTCAACTGAAGAACTATTAAAGGGAGAGTCTTCAAACGTGGTTAAAGCTACTATTATAGTAAACTATAAATTTCAATATAAAAATGTGCGGGGTCAGTGTAGCGAAGCGCACCGGGTTAAGCTAGTTCTACATTAATTCAACTTTTATTGATTTAAAATTCTATAAACAACCGCTAGCATTTGTTCACGTTCAAGTTCGAAGGTCATTTATTTTAAATCTAAAAAAAGAAGAGAATATATCAATCTTCTTTAACTCAAAATAATTTTTGTATTTTTTTTTCTCTTATTTTCAGGTAGTGCTTACTAATAGAATGACCGATCCATAAAAATTGATTTACCTTTTTCTGTAAAAAAAAAAAAAAAAAAATTATAATAATGAAAATTGATTTATTTTCATACATTTTATTTTTCATTATTTATGTCTGCACACACTGAAACACATCCAACTTGCAATTAACCCAACACACACATTTAGAAATATATACAGCTACTCACACTATAAGTGGGACAGGTAGCAAGTTAAGCTGGGATCACACGATTGCCCCAAATGCACAACATGAGACAATATTGATTGTGCTTTATTGACGCACAATAATGAAATTGTCCCAATAAAATATTCTGAAATCACACTATTGCCCCGTTTTATACAAATTTAATTGCCGCTGGTTGGTACAAAGCGAAATGAGTACAATAATTGCCGCAGCACTGTCACACGATTTTTCTTGCTTGTGTCAACTGCAAACACAGCTGTTGTGGTAGCTTTTTTATTTGTTTGAAAGTTCTAGTTGGCTTGTTCATTAAAAAAAAGAAAATTCTATCATATAGGTACTCAAACAAAGTTTTGTTGAATAGTTTTATTTAAAATTTTTTAAGTTAAATATATGAAATTCCAAAAATAAAACAAAGTAAAATTCTATTTTAAATATATAAAGAAATAGAGAATATTTATATTCAAAAATAAATTCGCTTTAAAAAATTTCAATACATTTTGCTCCGTGTTCCTGTATAGTATATTCTTTTATATTGTCCTGAACAACTATTGCACTAATTTAAAAAAAAATTTTGGGAATACAAAATTTATTATTAATTTATTTATTATTGACTTGCTAAATTCCCAATTTTTATTTTTGATAAATTTAATATTTATTTGTAATTTATTCCTACTAAAAGAAACACACAAAAGTAAATTTTTTAAAAAAGGCAAATATTGGCGTGTAATGTGTTGTTTAATTGCGGCACAAGAACCCAATAAATATTGGTATATTTTTGTTATTTTTATTGACGCGCGGTTGCATATCAAGTAGTCACACGATTGCCGCACCAGGGTTTCATTTTAACAAGGCACAAAATTGCCCTCGATTGGTACATGAGGCATTTGATTGTGCAGTCACACGATTGGGGTCCCAGCTTTAGTATGTTTGAAACTCAAAACGAAAACCTTAGAACAATGTAAGAATTTTCAATTAAGATACATACATACCTTATTTTATATGAATTAAGCTATCCCACTTACATACAGACTAAAGACCTGCATGAATGGTATCATTTATAGAATCACAGTGATTTCATCTCAATAATGTGCTAGGATTTACTACACACATACACCATATTAACAAATTAAATGAATGGCAACACACTTATCCACCACAACACCATCTTTTTAACACGAAATCATGATTAACTGTTCAATTCACAACAAAGCAATAAAAATAAAAAATAATACACCAAATTAAAATACACTCCAAAAAAATACATTCATTTAAAAAGAACCATACATTCGAAAAAAGCCATGCATTCACTCAAAAATAACATTTTGTCTTTCTGCCTTTTTAGCAGAGCAAATGGTATTGTATCAAGTGGGAAAATAGTGCAAGTCAGTATTGCCAGGTTCTGTGCAGTTATTTAAAATACATATGAAAAACAATTGTGATTTTTAATTGAACTGTTGATTTTAAATTGAAGTTTTTGATATTTAAATTAGGCTTAAGTGAATATGAAATAATTTTTTTTTTTTGGATATATCATTTTTTGTGTAAATACAATTAAAAACTATGTTTATTAGAGCGACTCAAAAAAAAGTGATTCTACGTATGAGGAAATAATGTTCTGCTTTTCAAATTGAATCTGTTATTTACATTATTATTTACATAAAACGCGAAAGTCGCGATATATTTTATCTTTTTTCATATATAGGCAATATGGGTATCAAATATTTTCACTTTTCAATTTATCAAAACTGTGAAAAATACAAATACAATATAAAATTTATAAAAAATATTTTCGCGATTCTATCTTTGTACTTTGTTTGAAATATGACCTGGTCGATTACATTCGATAACTGAAAGATATGATTGGCTTACCAGCTTAACAAATCGTTTCGTGTTTTGCGAATGACATAAGAATTATAAATTGATTTTGGCAAAAGAAACAGTTAATTTTATCTCTATAAACAGTTTTTAAATTGTGACTTTACTTGGTATTTCAATAATTTCTTCAGAATCACAAAGATCTTTAACATACTGATGGGAATAAAATTGTACACAAGGTGGTTCAGTAATGCGACCAATTTTATTCAAATTTATCATATATTTTAAGGACTCGCACTCGAACAATATTTTTGGAATATTGAATTGTTGAATATCATCAAGATTAATCCATATGACTGGTTATTGCACTGCTGTCGCAAAAATAACAATTGCTGGATTATGTCACAGTTTGTCGGAAGCTTAGTTTTGTTCAGCTGAACAGTAGAAAAATTAATTTTTAGTGTTTTCGGAAATTTATTTTTAAGTCTAATATTATTAATTTGTCTGTTATTAATAGATTAATATGTTTTTAATTAAAAAATTAATATTTAAGAACTTAAATTTAGCTCACAGCATCCAGGGTTTGAAAACGGATCTTTTGCTTATCACCAGGTTATTATAATTGAAAAATCAAAAAATTTTATACGCATATTGCCTTTATATGAAAAAAGATAAAATATATCGCGATTTTCGCGTTTTATGTGAATAATTACAAAAAAAAAAAAAATAAACTAACATTATTTTAAAACAGATTAAATTTGAAAAGCACTTCCACATACGTAAAATTTGTATGAAAACCCGAAACGAAAATATGTATTTAACTTAATATCTCAATTAGTAAAACGCAAGTGGTCAAGTTTTATATACCATTGGATGCTGCTTCAAAAACTCTTTTCATTGATACCAAATTTTATTTATGTCGTCTTGGAGCAAAGTACAAAAAATTCGAAAAACTGAAAAAATACCTTTTTTAAAAATGGTCCAGCTCACGGATGGTCAACGCAAAATATTTTAGGAATCATCATAAAACATATCAGGCTTTATTTTTAGGGGGTAACAAAAACACTTTTTTCAGCTTCATACAAGGTGCGTCGGTCTAATGTTTATAAGTACATTTGGGTGCTCAAGCATAATTTGACAACTTACAGGGTAACAAATTTGGAGATTTTTTTTTCAGATTTTTCGGAAAGCTTAAGGTCACACAAGTCGAATTTATGCCAAAAATCGGGTTTGTCGGTCTTTTTTTTGTTTTCTTCATAACTTTGTAAAAAATGAAGATTTTCTTTAATTTTAAAGAAACAATTTTTTTTGTACAAAAATTTGGCAATGAATTTTCTCAACGATAGCCCTGATATTAATGTTGAAGCAAACATCCATCCATACTGTGGAGTGGCTTTTTGAGTCATTGTTGTGTGTTCACATTCGCAAAACATCATTTCAATGAATCCATATAAAGACGAATTGGAAAAATAGAGAGGACGCACATGTTAATACATTCACAAGCACAAGAGAGTTATCAAGCTCAACTCAATAATGGAGTGAATGAACATGTTTCGCTTTATAGGCCAATTTTACTAAGTCCATTAAAAAATAACTATTACTTTGACTTCCAGTTAACAATATGTTTTTGGCAGTTATAACTGATAGTTAATTTTAACTGAACTTGGCAAAATTGGCCGTAAATGGTATTCATGCTGGTCTCTTATTAAGACCTACATAAAGTATGGAAAGTATCTTTATGATGTACCACTTATAGTGTGAGTACCTGTACATATAAATAATTTGTTTGTAGATGTAAATTCTGCAGTGGTAGCTCGCATAAACTTTAAGCGTACACACTTTATTGCATAAAAAACTTAAATGAAATCGAATTTTTAATTGCTTTAATGGTAAATATGTATTTTTTATTATTTATAATGATTTCTTCGTAATGCAAACAAAACAATGAAAAAAAAACAATTGAAAATAATGAAATGAAAAAAAAACAAAGTAAATAAAAACTTAAACGAGAGAGAAAGTATATTAGGTCAAGCCCAGCATTTGATACCCTACACCAAAATAGTTACAGAAACATTTTCGCGTGTGTATCCTTTTTGGGTCCAATAACCGGAAAATTATCTGTATATCTACATCTTTATGAACATTTTCATCTTAATGGGATTTCAGGGAGGGTATTTTTAATGGATAGTGCTGGACCAACTGACACAAAATCTTGCCGAGACGTAACGAGAAGTTTTTTTTTTTTTATAATAATTTTTATTTTGAAAATAGTATTAATACATATTAAGTAAGCACCTCAGCACCAAAATTGGCATTAAAGAGGCTGTTTAATCTGACTAGTTTTTCAGATATTTAAGTTTGAATTAATTAACTTTTTTGGGCACTTAAAAAAATTTTTTGCGAAATAAGACACAATTGGTTATTTTGAGATTCACTTTGCAAGTAGTTCATTTATTTTTTCTTATATACAATTCAGCCATACAGTTATTTTTAACATAGTTAGCTAAAGTTAAGAGTTTACAAGTATTCAAATTAGTTAAATATTATTGGGAAAGTATTATAAAATTAATTTTCTAGTATTAGTATTGTTATTATTATTACTATTACTGTTATTATTTAAATTCAAATTTTTATTATTAATGTTCAATATGGCTCAACAAAGGCATTAGAAGGCAACTAGTTTTATTTACATTGGCCCATACTCATAGTCAAAACAAAGTATACTTTAAACTAAAACCGACTTTAAATGCATGTGAACACCATTGTTCTAAGGTATACTTTAGAAAAAGTCGACTTTATTTTTGACTATGATTATGGGCCATTGTGTTTACATTACATAATTACATATTGAAAATCATTTACAAATGCAAAAGAAAAAAGAGAATTTGACTTTTTATTTATAAAAACTTTTAATTTTACGTAAGAAGTGTTTCTAGATTGTTTAATACAAATAGCTTAAGCTCTTTCTTAAACGTTGAAAAAAGTAAAATATTTTTTAAAGAAACGGGCAAATTATTAAATTCATTCAAACCGGCAAAGCGTATTGTTACCAATTTTATGTTTGCACTAACATTTAATTTCTATAAAATTAAGAGCTATTTTCGGGAATGTTATTTTAAGAGGAGCTATTGTCAAATATAAGTCGATTCCGATAGAATTTGGTTGGATGATTAAGATTGAAATTAAATGACAACATAATAAGATGGCATATGGGCACAGGTAAAGAAGTTTATGTGGGGCCTGTGTGAAATTATAGGCCGATTCTCATAATTTTCAATAGGTTCAGTCCTCATGACCATTAAAATGTATGTATCAAATGTCATCAAATTATCTTTAACATTGAAGTTAAATGAATCGTGATATTTTGTTTTAGAAAATTTTATAAAATATATTTGGTATGAAAAATATCACTATAACTACCGTTCTAATTATACACAGACAATTAAAAAATTGATCTGAATAAAAAAATGTGTGATATTAATTAAAACATTAATTAAAATTGCTCCAATAAACAAATTAATAGTGTCAATTAAATATTTATAATTTTATTAATTAAAATAACTTTTAATGAAATAATAATATGTATACGCAATTAAATATCTAATTGAGGTATTATCATAATTTTGAAATCCTATTTATGTTAAAATGGGTTTATTTTTCTTTTGATTTTGATTTGTATTTTTGAGTACACCTAATTAAATTTTTGCTAGCATGTGAGTTTTTTTACCGAATGATTTCCTAAATATTCTGTATCGGAAGTTTTGGGCTATCTAAACTATAAAGGCCTTGATTTTAAAATTCTATTAATTATAGACAATGAATAAGGTCATTCGCATTAAGAGCATCTGAATGTCCAATTTTTATTTTGCGTCCAAATACAACATCTTTAATACTTTTAATGTTTACTTTATAAGATTCAAATCTAATATATAAATCGGCAAAGGCAAAACAGTTAAGAGCACTTTACTTTTCTGGTTGCCCAACGACTAGAACAAAAGATACACCATTTTAAAGGTATTTGCTTACAGGATATATATTTTATTAAAATCCTTTCAGTATTTTCGGAATTATAACACGGCGGAACAAAGTTGAACTTTTTGTGTGTTCATTGGAATTTTGCTGCAATTTTTTTTTATTAATTTGAGGTCGCTGATCTCAAATTTGATCAATAGCATTTTGAAGTTAATCGAATTTTTGGCGTTTTTTTTCTAGAATTAAAAGTTTAAAATATCATAATTTCACTCTTCATGAAGCGATTTTCAGAATTATTCTTTTTTTTCATAATGTAATTGTTAGCTTTGAAAAACAATCAAATTTTTGCAAATCACATAAAAAAAATGGCTGAGTAATGGTTGTTTACGTATAAAAATCCAAAAAATTAGAATTTTTAAAAATCATGAAAAATCCAAAACATAAAAAGTCAAAGTCGTCTTACTTTCACGTAAAGTTCACATAACCTATGGACAAAATGAGACATAGATCATAAAAATCGATGAACGCGTTTCGCCTTTATTCACAATTAAGTAAAGGCAAGTGAAAGAAAAAAGTCCATAAAAGGAGCAGCAGCAAACACACACATACAGAAAAAAATTTTGCCACAATTATAGCATTAATCAAAAATAAAATCTTTTATTTATTATGCTGAATTTAAATCTGCACTCAGTTTTTCAGCTCGACTTTTGTCTTAAGACACTTCCACTATATATATTGCAATAACTTGAAACGGTGCACAATATTCACTTAAAAAAAACCAAAATTCGCTAACAATATTATCGTTAAGCCGTGTTTAGATTGTGTTTAAATTTGCCCAGCAGTTTCAGAAAAATCGTTGAAGTTTAAAAAAAAACAATTTAAAGAAAAAAAAAAAAAAAAATGTTTTATTTAAAAATTCAGTTTTGGTATACAAACAGTTAGCTTAACATATTTTGATTGAAATACGCTTTATTTCATTAAAATCGGTGTACAACTTTTGATTTTATTCCCAATTTACTGATAAAACAAAATTGATAAAAATCGCGATTTCCATACAAAAAAAAAAAAAAAAAATGTTTTTATGCACAGAAAAAAATTTTGCCCCAATTAAAGCATTAATCAAAAATAAAATCAGTTTAATTGTTACTATTAATTTGTTTACTTGTGCAAATTAATAGTATCAATAAAACTTTTCATTCACTTACTTGATTAAACATTTAATTCACTTGATTACATTTTTAATTAAAACTGATTTTATTTTTGATTAATGCTTTAATTGGGGCAAATTTTTTTCTGTGCATAAAAATATTTTATTTTTGTATGGAAATCGCGATTTTTATCAATTTTGTTTTATCAGTAATTTGCAAATAAAATCAAAAGTTGTGCACCGATTACAATGAAATAAAGCGTATATCATTCGAAATGTATTAAGCTAACTGTTTGTATACCAAAACTGTGATTTTTTTTTATGAATTTTTAAATAAAACAATTTTTTTCTCTTTAAATTGTTTTATTTTTAAACTTCAACGATTTCTCTGAAACTAAAGCACGGCTTAAAGATAATGGCGCATATTCAGAAATCATAACTAAAATCGGAACTAACAAAACAGAAACTAAAAAATAGTTTATAGATTGTTATAGATCTTATTCACAATTCATAACCAACGTAGCAACTGCTCTCAGCTAATAGAAGAAATGCAACAGAGTATATTGGCATTTAGAAAAAATTAAATGTCGATAATATTTTGAACGATATATTTTGTAATTAATTAAAAAGCTTACCAAGCTCTTAAAAAACATTTCTGTTCTTTAAATTAATACAAACTCTAAAAAAATGTATTAGTAAGTTAGCATTTAGTTACAGCTTTACCCATAATTAAGTCTAAACTTTTTATGCTGAAAGTAACCAACTGTGAATAACTTAAATAGGTACTTTAAAAAGTTAACAATTGGTGATCATTTATGAATATGCGCCATTATTGTTAGCAAATTTTGGTTTTTTTAGTGCATATGGTGCACCGTTTCCAAGTTATTGAAGTATATATGGTGGAAGTGGCTTAATTTTGAAAATAACGGTATTTCTCGAAAAGTCTGAATGAAAAAACTGAGTGCAGATTTGAATTCAGCGTTCCAAATAACCTTGAAAACAATTTTCAGTTCTTAAGCAACAAAAACATTGGTCCCTTGTGTAATCGTTAAATTTAGCTACTAACACAGAAAAACATATATTTAAATAAAAAAATTGTTTTTTCCAATTTGTTTTTTCCTATCAAGTAAAAAAAAAATATAGGGTGATCGATTATTCGATTTTTATTAGAAACCAGTTTTCGAATATTTCAACTTTATAAGTCGGCAAAGGAAAACCAGTTAAGAACACTTTCCTCCTTTATTTGTCAACCGAACCTCAATGTGGGGGAAAAAATATCAAAATGGGGATATGCCAGAAATCAAATTTCTTTATTTTACTTGGTAATTTTTTAATTTGCTATAATATTGAACTTAGAAAAACAATATTATAGGTGCACGGTCCTGAGAAAATGAGAACCTATAAGGTGAAAAATGTTGGTACTTTTTTGTTCTTCCTCTGGTACTTTTTGAATTTTTTTTATATTGGACATTTAAAGGTTAAATTAAACATGCATAGTCCTGGCTGAACTAGAATATGGAAGGGTGAGCTTTTTGGTAGATTTTCATTCTACAATTGAATCTTTAATCCATTTTCGTCAATATTGGACATAATCACATAAAATAAAACGAGAAATTTCCTGACAAGCAATGTAAGAGGAGCCTTTTTGCTGCTATTTTGGTTTTCAATTGGTACTTTCTGATATATTTTATATTGAACTAACAAAATTAAATTTAACATTCACGGACTCACGTGGAAGATAGCATTTGAAAAGGAGGGTGGTCCCTCGCCAAATCGATTGTTTTAGACGGAAAAAATAAATACCCAAATGTAATTGTATGTCCTATGTTTTCTTCATGCTTACAAAATAATTTATGGTTGAATTTCGGCTATTGGGAATACACTAGTATTAATAAATGTATTAATTCAGGGAACTAAAAATAAAATGTTTTTTCTTCCCTCAAAGATTTTTCCTTAAAATCAATTATCTAGATTTATGAATTTTTCACTGAGAATTTACATTTTGCAAAATTTTTGTTTTTGATTTGTTACCGTTTAAATCAATTTATGGAATATTTTTTTTATTTTTGTTGTTCTAGAAACGGAAATACTTTCATTATTGTCTTATGATTTGCTAAAGTATTACTTAATATGCGCTTTATACTTTCCTTCGTGTATCCGGTTGCTATTTATCATACGAATTGAAGTGCATACAAACATACACACACACACACACACACAGTATTAACATTACTTTTTCTTGTGTATATGTATTGCAACCAGTTTCAGTGCCACTTAATGTTGATTGCAACAACTGGAATTGTGTTTAGTGTGCTACAACTTACTAAAACTCAAACTAAGCAAATGTTTACAAAAGCCGTTGGTAGAGCTATTTTAGCAATGCAATAAGGTTTTGAATTTTATTTGTCTCCCCTTTTTTTGTTCTACCATAACGTTTGTTGGTAGTTGTTGTTGTTGTTGTTCAAGCAATTCATTTAAGTCCATATCGAATGCAATAAACAATTGTATAAAATTTCCATAATACAACAAACAAACAAACACACACAGATACACATCTACCATCAGACAGACTTAGTATTTGTTGGTAAGATACTTGTATACTGATACAAATGCATACAAACAAATACTCATGTTAATATCAATACACACATAGTAATATTTACAAACTATTGTATATCCCTTTTAGTACAGTGCTAAAAAATCATTTTTCATTTGTTTTCATTTCCGTTTTTATGAAACATTCTCTGATTTCTTCATTGTTTCCGTTTCGCATTTGCTTGAATTGTTAAATATTGTTTTTTTTTTTGTTTTTTTTTACCTTGTTTTGAATTTTTTTCTTTTTGCTTTGTTTTTTTTATATTTTTGGAATTTAGCTAGAAATCAACAGCAGTAACAACGACACCAGTGAGAAACTTAACTAAAATGGCAACAATCTGCATCATTCATGGGAGAAAAAAAAAACATTTTTTTTTTATTTATTGAAGCTTTTCTTAAAGCCAGTTATTTCTTTTTTGACAGATTTGTTAGAAGCTTTATTCTTTGTTTTGGTGGAAATAATTAAAGTCTCAATATATGCAAAAGAGTCGAATAAAACCTTGTTAACACTCTAGATGAGAAAAAGCCTAGACTAAAGTCAGATAACAGAATTTAAAACTATACCAAAGATTACGCAGGAGCTTATATCAGCAACTCCATAGACTATACTTGATTCTAGAACCGAAACTTAAATAGCAAATGTACAGGATGGCCCAAAATAAAACCAAAAACTTTATAATATAAATGCGATTTTTTGTCAGAGTGTTGTAAAAAAGTATTGGAAGATTTAAACTGAGCGTGTACAGTATTAAACTACAACAAGCTGAAGTAATTGAATTTTATTTCAAAATGCGACAATCTATTGTTGTTTTGACGCAACGAGTATGTCGCCGTTTATTTTTATGTAAATACTGGAGGCAATAATAAATCGTCTTGTATTCTTTCGACATGCAGGCGCTCGAACTGGAAGATTACAAACGAAACTCAATGAAAAAAATGTCGTTAATCGGTGCTGTTCAAGAAGAACTGTCATAGAATATGATTTCAAGCGCATATAACAGTGCAAACAGTGTATCTTTTTCGAGATACATATATTAGAAAAACGATATTTTTGCTTACAAGAAGTAGCGATTTTAAAGCACCGCCGCTTTTGCCAGATTTAAACACTTCTGGGGTATTTAAAAAAGCGTATGTTCGCAAATACTCCATATGAAATAAAACACTCGAAAAAACGTCTTAGATAGAGCGAAACTTAGCGAACCTAATGCTATGTTTGCACGACAGCGTTTTTTCGTACTTCGTAATTCACAGCCACTGTTGTGCAGAGTTCTCTGCATTTTGCTGATTTTTTGTTGCAAAAATGCGGAAGTGAGATTTGCAGATTCTTGCTGTAAGATTGCAGATTTTTTGATATTGAAGATATTGTAAACAATTTACTTTTTTATTGAACTTTGTGGCCAACTTTTTAAAAGATTTGACTTTGGAGATCCGTTTAAATGACTCCAAATATTTTAGTTAATGGTGAGTTGAACACAATATTTGAAACTGTTAAACAGCTTCCAAATTTAATATGCGAAAAACATATGCAAATGTTTGACTTTGAGTTTAGAGAGCTCAAGCCACTTGATTTCCAGAATTTGATAAATAAAAACCACAGCTTAGTTTTTTAATCAAGAATATTAGTTTTAATTAGTTTTGTTTAACATATATACAGAAAAAAATTTTTTATCCATTAAAAAATTGGTTTAAAAAGTATTTTAATTTAATTAATGTGACAATTGAATCAATTATATTTTCAGTTGAAAGAATATTAAAAATATAATTTTGATTTAATTAACATTTAAGTTGATTTGAAATAAATTTTTAATTAAAATATTAATTAAATATCAAAAAATATTAATTGATATTTTTCGTTTAATATTTAATAATTTAAACTTGTAGAATTGTTGTTGGGAATTGTCAATATTTAATTAAATACATTAATATTGTTGGAAATGGCAAAGTTGTTTGAAAATTTTTTTAATCAAAATTAAAAATATCATTAATTGAAAAAAACATTTCAAATCAATATAATAATTTTGGTAATAGGTGCAAAATCAACAACTTGTTTGCTTGATATTATGAATTTGGAATAAATTTGGTGATTAGAGAAAATTTTTGTGTAGGTTTTTCAAAAAAAAACGTGGTAAAAAAGATAAATGGCAAATCTGTATGTACTTTATTTAAATTATAACTTTGTTTTGTTGTTAAATTAGGAAAATTACTTGTTGTTAAAATAAAATAAAAAAGTGGCTTTTATTTATATTTTATATCCTAAGACCTTAAGCCGAAAAAATAAATAATCACAAATAATAATAAATTGTAAATTGTTGCTTGCTTTTGTATTTATTTTCAAAGCAAAAAATGTGCAGAAATGTAAGAAGAGAAGTTGTTGAATTATGAATTTGCCATGTGAAAAGCGTAATTCACATTATTAATTCAAAGAATAAACAACGTAATCCAAAATACCGCGCGAACACTGCACGATAGTGTTATGCTTTAGAATCGACTAGAAATTTTAATGGAGAATAGACTCGCTACCCAGTGAAAACTTAACTTACAATGCTACTTTTAATGGCTTCCTGAATTCATTACTTTATAGCTGTATTCGCCACTTTTAACATTATTAGTTATATATAAAATAATAACTTTATTATTATATCTTAAATAATTCATAATTATACATTACAAAAAAATACTTTGGTATATTGACTTAAATAAGTTATAATTATATGATTTTAAATAATTTTTTAAATCAGTTTGCAATTTATTATATTAATATTTGTTAGATATCCAGTAATATGATAAAATTTTAAGAATAATTTCGATGTCAAAAACATGAAAAATCCAAAAATTAGTGAAATATGTTCCAAAATTAGCAACACAATGGGGGGATTCACAAGGTGTGCTATAAAGTCATATCGTCATAATATCCTAAATAATATTTTACAATTGTTTAAAAAAAAAAATATTGTTGTGTTTCAAACAACATAAAAAAATATTTTTTTTTAAACAATTGTAAAATATTATTTAGGACATTATGACGATATGACTTGATAGCACACCTTGTGAATCCCCCCAATATATGTTTGTTATTAGAATACTAGTAGTGATATCAGTCTAATGTTAACGATGTGTTTTTGAAGAACATAATCAGGCCTGTCACAGAAATTGTTCGGAATGGTTTTGAATCCGACAAATTTTAGTTTTGTTATTTTTAAGTTTAAAGTGGAAATATTGTGCAAACCAAAACAAAAACTTTTTTCGATCGAAAAATTAAAAGTGATTTCATTCCGAGAAAATTTATCGGTTTTCGTTTTCTGAAGAAGCTTTCTCGGAATTAAAAAAACTTTCAATCGAAATTGATATCTGTGACAGGCCCGTATATTTACATATATTAATTCACACATTGTTATTACAGTGTTAGAGCTATAAATGATTTTCTGCAGCAAAAGCAATCTTTATTAAATATTTTCTTACATTTCGAAAAATTTTTTATTGTGTACAGTTTTTCAACAAAAATTCCATAAGACTTCCGAGCAATTTTAATTAGTGTGTTTTAACCTTTTTGAAAGTTAATTTGAAAGTAATTATTTCTTGTCTCCTTTGGTAACTACTAGAGTTTGTTCCCGGGAATTCCCGGGACGGGAATGTTTTCTATTCCCGCTTTCCCGGCAATTAATTGCGGGATTCCCGGGAAATTTTGAAGACAATCTTTTTCTTAAACTTTAGTAAATCTATGTCGGACTACTGTCTTTAGTAGATTAATCCAACTTAATATCACCACAATATTTACATTTGCTACAGTTAAAGGCTTATTAATGGCTTGAGAATGGGCTTTATATAGGGCCAATGATAAATTATAGACCTATTGTCACCAAATTTTATTTCTTGTCTTATCAAACTGAAGTGTAAATTTTACAATAATACTATGTATAAGTTTTTGCGGTTAAGGGCGTAGTAAATTGTTTTCCAAGATTGTGCTTTATATGCGGCATTTCAAATACTTTTGATTCTTATGAAAGTAGATTATGCTAAATTGCACCACAAAAGCATTATTTGTTACGCTTTAAGCCATACTTACATGATTAGCGAGGTTAATCTAAACATGGAGCCGTAGGTAAATTATGGATCAATATTCACGAAATTTGGTGCCTTATTAAACGAACTTGTTGAAATTTAATGACAAAAGGTGCATTCGCCACAAATTTATGTTAGTTTTTGTTGATATTTTAGGGAGGTAGTTCCACATTTAAGGACATAACTTTTTACCTACTGAAGCGATTCTGCACGAATTCAATCCCAAACAGCCTAGAAGATCTAGAAACAATTTGACTCCCATACGGCTAAATCGGCTAAGAACGAAAGAAGAACTCACAATGCAAATCCTTTATCGGACCTTAGATGAATATTGAAAACATATTTTTTTTTTTTTTTTTTTTTTAAATTTGTTTATTTAATCAAAATTGTATGTTATATATAATCAACTATAAATAAACAATAGTACATACTTATAAATGTAATATATAAATACACTGTCCCATAAAAAGGGCACTCAAGTACAGCCAGTATTAGAATATAAATATAATTTTTTTTTGGTAATATTGATTTTTTAATATACAATTTATGTATTGGATAATCAAATATTCAATGCGAGGAAAAAAGTTGGAAAAAAATCTCACTACAATATTTTATAAAATAAAAGTTAAGGTCCTAGGTTAAAAATAAAGAAAAAACTTATTCGGTGAGCCACCAATATTTTTTATTATATAAGTTTGGTTTGTTTTTATCTGTTACGTATAAGCTAGTGTCAAATCCACTGTTCTCCGTTGTTAATTGTTTACTTGTAATTGATTTAATGTTAGCTCGTCTATAGATGTGATAAACTATAGGTATGCCTGCTTCGTTTTGAATAAAACCATTTCTATCAAGAAAAATGAATGCTTCTGGTGGGACGAAACCCTCCTGAAGGCTTGTTGATATTTAATCGTCACTAGCATAATAGGGGGCTAGGATTAGATTATTCTCGTAACATTTAGTACTCTTTAAAATGTTGTTTCTAATTAAATAGATAATAAAAATGTCAATTCTGCTAACTTGAGCCTCGTTGTACAATCTTTGATTTGATATGAATTTTTTGTAATTGCCATTTGCTGATCTGTAAACTGAGGTACAGCTTCTAAGGCATTTTCTTTCAAAAAGTCTAATTTTTTCCATATAAGATGGGGAAATGTTGTACCAAACTTGGCAACCATAAGTAAGTATAGGCCTAATTAGGGACTGACACATTAATGACTTAACCCTTGAATTCAGAAATTTTGAATAACATATTCACATCGAATGACAAACTTAGTATACCTTCATACACCACTTCTGATTATGGGTTATAAAATTGTAAAAAAATATGTTATTAAATATAATTTCTCCTTTCTGCTGAATTTGTTAAACCGTAAAATTATTTCAGAATTCCTACTTCGTAATGTTTTGGTTTCAGTTCCTAATCGCCCTTCCGAAAACTGTATACCACTAGGGCTTAAAAACTTTCATTGTAATTATGCAAATGCTATTGGCATTAAAATTACCCCTAAGTGTCCTAAAATTACTTTAATCTTGAATTATTTACGTTTTTGGTATATAAAAGATACTAGATTTAATTATTTTAAGCGTAATAGCCAGTAAAAAATATTAGTTTCATTAGAGAAATAAGTAAATAAATAAACAAAAATTTAAATTTGGGCGGGAATCCCGGGATCCCGGGAATTCGATTTTTATTTCCCGCTTTCCCGGGAATCCAAAAAGTGCGGGAATAAAAAAACTCTAGTAACTACATATTTTTATACAACTTTTAAGTATAAAATAAAGTATTATTTTTTCGATTGTTATTGGCCAAATTATAAAGGATTACTTTTGGGACATCGCGAACAAATATAAGTACTTTTTCTAGTAGAAAAATAAGTACTCTTTATCCTCAAGTTCTCATTATTTTTCAGCTTATTTTGGAAGCAAAGTTTTTAATGGGTACCATACTAGAGATTTGATTACTGACCAAACTGGACAAGAGATCATATCAAAACAAGATATTTGAATGTATAGTAAATACTTGATATCGGATATAAAATAAAATTGTAATCTTGTAACGTTAGATAGCAGCAGTGATGTCAACTGCTTTTTTTTATAAATAAGGTGTTAGTAAAAAAAAAAAAAAAAATAGCTAATGCCTTTATGACACTACATTCTTAAAACATTGTTCAAGTTTCGGTGAACAGTGTAGATTATAATGTAATAGAAAAATTTACCAAGTGCAAAGAGTTCAGCTGTATTAAGATAAATAGCAAACTGTCAAAAATTTTACTAAAGTTATCGATAGAAAATTAAGTTATGTCAAAAAAAAAAAAAAAAATTGTGTTCAACTTATTCCCTTTTTTTAATAATTGATAAAAAAGTACTGAAATTTATTGTTCCTATGCGCATTTCACTGGTTGCTTAGGCGAGATCATCAGGAAACGTTCTCCTAAATAATTTAAGAAAAGCCAAAGCTATCAGACTGAAAGGGAATTAAGCACATCAAACAAAATCTTTTAATAAATAATAGTATTCCCAAAAACAACTTTGATAATGAAAATTGTTCAACTTAAAATTGACATTTCAATCTTTAAATATTAAAAGTGTTGCTAAATCAGCGGCTTATGGGCAAATTCATAAACAAAATATAGACAACATTTAATAAAATAAACAAGACCATAACAAAAGAAAAAAAAACTTTGTTTACATTTTTTACAGTTTGATCTTTGTAAAATTTTCTGTTTCCTTCTATAAATTCTATATCAATTCAATGAATAAAAAATGTAGTGTAGTGTAAAAGAAATGTAGGGCTTAAATAGTGGCTAACAAATTGCTAAAAATTGCTACTAATAAAGAAACTTAAAAAAATTATTTATTAAATAGAAATTGCACATAAGAGTAACCATGTTCTGTAACTTTCGTGAGAACTTCTCGCATCGAAAACATGTGAAACAAAATATTCCATCGTTTCTCGAAATGTGAGAAAAAAGTGAGTCTGTAACTCATGTCGAAAACTATCAAAAGAGCTTACGTCGTTACGTAATAAATGCCATAATATTCCACTCGAGGCCGATAAGAAATTGCAGATGTTGTGAACGCCAGTCAAACATACGTTGACGGCGACCAAATTTGACTAAAATTTAAAATTTTTCAACGACGGCGGCGAAAATCAACCGTCGGCTATACCAAAAAATGTAAAGAGCGACTTTAATGTTTGTTTATAACAAAATTGCTTTGAAAACATTCGTATATTTTTCCAAAATGTTGAAAGCAAAATAATTAAACAATGAAAAAATCGGCCAAGAACAAAATACTTATCTCTTACGTGTTTATATTCATGGCATTTGGCATTTAAAATTTATTTATTTATTTTTTGGTGTTAAAATTTTTTCTCACCCCGTTTTTATGCGTGAGTTTATTTGACAGTTCAAAGCGGGAACTTTCTCACAAAAATTTTACAGACACAGTTTTTCAGTATATTGGCGAGAAATTTCCTTACGTGACAGTTATTACTCGCCAAAAATGTTACAGACGCAGTTAAGTGAGAAAAACAGCTGTTTGTTTCAATTTATGGCATTTTTGTTTCATTTCTCACATTTAAATCGAAAAGTTTCTCGCCGCGTAAGTTACAGAACATGGGCACAGATTATTTTGTTTGTATTATTAAATTGTTAGGAACAATAAAATAAACATTAAAAAATCTTTGAATATAGAAAAACTGAAATTATGTATCAAATTAACATGTTTTTTTATATTTTGAAAGTCATTTTCGTTTACATATAAAGAAAACATCAATGTAACAACGCAACTTATGCGGTATTTACAACATTTTGTGTCCTACAATTTTTAAAAACTTGAAGGACAGTTGGCTGAATAAAAAAGGATAATTGCTTATTTAATTTTTTCATGACTAAACGAATGAAAAATGTCTCAATCTAGCCACTTAACTAAATTGGCAACACTGCATGGCAAAAGAGCAAATTATTGATTCGGAAAATTTCCCTTATTTTTGAAGAACTTAATTCTTAAGTCTCTGATTTTATAGTTCTTCCTGTATGATAAAGGTCGTTTACTTTAGATTTTTTTTTTTATTTCATCGCTACTTTAGTATATTCTTTTGTTGTTTCACAAAGTTCTCTTAGTTGTTTATTGTCAATGTTGTTTTTGTTTTTCTCAAGTTTTTCTATGGGGTTTGCAGTGGCAGTTTTGACGTTTGACAAAATGTTAAGTGACAGGTGCAACAATAGCATAAGTAAAGAGCCAATGCCTGAAAGTCATCTTCTAGAAAATGAATCAAAAAAGCTTTTATAAAAAAAATGTTTAAAAAGTAGAATTTGAACAGTAAAAAACTCTAAAGGAATTAAAGTACACTAAGTTAAACAAACACATGCACATACATTTCTGTTACAGAGAAAATAAGTTTTTTGTAGTTGTTGTTACCTATTCAAATGGAAGTTTAAGTTAAAATTGGCAAGTGACAGTTGCATCAAAAGTATTTAAAATTGTTTTGTGACAGTAAAGTAGTGTAGAGTATACTGGCAATTTTAAATTAAAAGTGGAATGTAACCTCAAAAAAAAAAAAAAAAAAAAAAAAAAAAAAAAAAAATTCTTTGGTAAAACGAAATACTTCAAGCAAAAGACAAATAACTAGACTCTCATCTATACGTCAATACAGTGAGTAATGTAAAGTGTTCATGGAAGAAAATATAAGTTTAGCCCAGAAATAACAACTTTAGATATTACTTAGAATTTCGATCATATCAACCTGTTTGCCATAAATTTGAGATTTTTCATACACACATGTTGTTTGTTGTTTTAAATTACAAGAATGAATCTACTGAAAGTGTATGCGTGTGTGTGTCGATGTGTATTTCTATATTTTCTTGTGTGGCCTGATAACAATACAATTCTATAACAATTTAGTTTTATTGCAGGTGTCACTTGTATTTCTTTTTTTTATATATAGAACAAAAGAAAATACAAGGAACAACACAAGAAGTGAAAGTGTTTTTTCTTCAACTTTACAAAATGCTTAAATCATAGCTCTTATCTTCTCTTCTAATAAAGTTTCTATTGCTCATTTGTGATTCTGTTCGTCTAGAATCTGTCATAAATCTATTGTCAGAAGGTATAAAAAACATACAGTCTGATTTTGTACTCTTGTAGGAGGAATGATAGTTATTTTAGACTTATTATCATAGAAATTCTCTTTTAGACAATATAACCCAAATTATTATTGGCATTGTTTTTTTTTCTAACAAAATAATTTTATAAATATTTATGGAATAATATCTTTGAGTAATTTGTAATGATTGTGTTGGACTTTTTTAATTGAATTTTGGAATATTAAAAATGTATTTCTTGTTTTGTTTGCTTTTGGCAATAGAGTTTAAATAAGTAAAAAAAGTTAAAGAAAATTTATGAAGAAAGAATTGTTCGTTTTAAAAATACACAGAAAAAAGTGTTTTATCAATCAAAAAAAGTGGTTTAAAAAGTATTTAAATTTAATTAATGTGATAATTGAATCAATTATTTTTTTTGTTGAAAGAATATTAAAAATTTCATTTTGATTTAATTAACATTTTAGTTGTTTTGAAATAAATTTTCAATTAAAATTTTAATTAAATAACAAAAAATCTTAATTGACTTTTTTCGTTTCAAATAAAATAGCTTAAACATGTAGAATTGTTGTTTGGGAATTGTCAATATTTATTTAAATAAATTAACACATTGTTTGAAATGGCAAAGTTTTTTGATCACTTTTTTAATTAAAATTAAAAATATCAATTATTGAAAATATTTTTTCAAAATTTTAAAATTTTTAGTCATCAATATAATCATTTTGGTAATAGGTGCAAAATCAACAACTTGTTTGCTTGATGTTATGAATTTAGAAGAAATTTGGTGATTGGAGAAATTTAATAATTTTTTCTGTGTACACATACACAGATTTTAATTAATTACCAGAGAAGGCAAATTTGCTTTTTTTGCTGTTTCGCTTCTTTTTTGCTGTTTTTGCCCATTTTTGCTGTTTTTGATATTATGGTGCTTATTTTGCTTTTTTCCTATGTTTTTGCTGTAAAATAGCTTTTTTAACATAATTTTTACATAAAAAATATTTTTTTGAGAAAACATGAGAAAAAAAAATAATTGACAACTTTTTTCTGGGTTAAAACAAAAATATGTTAGTTGTGGACTCAACGTTTTTGGGCCAAAATCAATACGCTTTATTACAACTAAAATTAATAAACCTACCATCTCAAAAAAAAAAAAACAGCCATGTTACTTATTTGAGTTTAAAACAAAATAAGTAAACCGGCCGTTGTGAACGAAAAAATAATAAAAAAAATGCCGAAAGAAAAGTCAAATATGTTATTTTTGCTAAAAATGGTAAAATTGTATCCTGAAGTTTTTAAAGTTGAAAAAGATTGGCTTTTTTGTAATGTGTGTTCGAGTAAAATTAATAGCGAAAAGAAGTGCAATGTGGAGCAACATTTTAGTACAAAAAACACAAATTAGCTGCTTGCCAAGAAAATCGTCCACAAAAACTTATAACGGAATTTCCTGTTACTATTACTGCTAATACATTTCACGAAGATATATGTAAATTTTTGTTGGAGACCAATATACCAGTAAAAAAAGTAAGCCATCCCAGTTTCAAAAACATCTTTCAAATGTACGCCAATTTGTCAGTTCCAAGTGAAAGTTCTATTCGAGGTAAATACATACCTCAAATGTATACGGAAGCTTTTGGAAAAATACGTGAAAAGAATAAAGGTGGATTTCTGTTAATGAAACAACAGACAGTGAACAAAGATATGTGCCCAACTTTATATTTGGTATTTTAAATGACGATGTTGGAAATAAACCTTTTTTTATTGAACATGGGTGTTCTCAAAAATGCAAATGGGGCTTCTATTGCAACTTTCTTCAACGATTCATTACAAATTTTATGGCCTGATGGTAAGTGAATATTTGATTCGTAATTTTTTTTATATTTTTATGTTTTTTTTTAAATTTAATCTAGGCATTCAATACGACAAAATATTGCTAATGGTAACTGATGCAGCGGCATACATGTTAAGTGGAATTTTGTCCCTTAGGATAATGTATCCTAAATAATACATTTGACATGTTTTGCTCATGGACTTCATCGTGTTGCTGACTTCATACGCTTAGAGTTTCAGCATGTAAATAAATTAATATCTTGTACCGAATCCGTTTTTGTTAAGTTAATTTTTCAATATTTCGTATTTACACACATACAAACTAAAATTTTAATTTCCATAGGCTCCTCGTAGAAAGCAGTTATTTTTACAAATGAATCCCAATTTGGCTCTTCCACCGTTCTCATGCCCTACACGTTGGGGTACTTGGATAGAAGCCACAATGCATTATGCAGAATACCTTGATAAAGTAAAGGCTGTTATTTCTTAACTGAAAAGTGAAGACTCAGATTCGATCGCGCACGCCAAGGAAATATATAACTTGCCCGGATTAAGTTCCCAGCTTGCGTTTATCAAAAACAATTTTTCAATTATTGTGTCTTCTATAAAAAAAGCTACAAACAGTTGGGTTAGCTATTCACAAAAGTGTAAATATTGTGTCAAATGTACGAGAAGCTCTTGAGAATCTACATGAAAAAATATATATGAAGAAATTTAATGCAGTATGTACATATTTCAAAGAAATCCGGGGTTTAAACAAATTTTACAAATAAACAACATTCTTCAAACTGGTGCTAAACCTGATGACGAAATAAAATTTTGAAATATAAATTTGCTCCAACAACATCCGTCGACGTGGAAAGAAGTTTTTCCTTATACAATTCACTTTTAACAGAAAGACGAAGAAAAATGACGTTTACAAATATAAAAGCCCACATGATTGGTTATTGTAACTGTTTTCACGAGTCTGAAGAAATAGAATAACTGTAATTTTTTATATTTAAACGTATATATTAAAAAAAATAAAAATGCTTTTTTTGCTGCCTTTTTTTCTAAATTTTTGTACTTTTTTTATATATTTTTTTTGCTGTAAACACTTTTTTTTTTGCTGTTTTTTGTCTTCTCTGTTAATTACATAGGCCAAGAAATGTGTAACCAAAAGACTAGAGTACACTTTCCTTAGGGTTTGAGCTGCGCTGCGAGTCGAAAAAATAGTGAAAACACCATGCATATATCGAAAACCCGGAAACTTGATGTAACAATATCTCAGAGATAGAACAAAACATAACAAAGGCTTAGAATATATTTTAAAGGTAATTAATAGGACTTGCAGACAATGAATCAGGTTTTAATGTTTCGAATATGGAGAAAAAAGTGTTTTCTTAACATAGATAGTCGGCACTATCGATAGTATGTGATAGTTTTCTAAAACCCATCGATAACAATCGATAGCTTTCGATAGTCTTTAAAACTAACAATATTTCCTACAAAATTCAGAACATTTCTAACAAAATCTTTGAGAGACTTTTAACAACAAACACTTTATACCATAGAATACGTAGAGTGCCAATTAAATCGTGAGAAACCTAAGATTAGTCTATAAAGTTGTATGTTTCTGTTATTGGTTGTCATTTTTATACTAGCAGACCGAAAGTTGGGAATTTATATAACGAGAATCTACGTAATCTATGCTCCATAAAAACAAGTAAAAAAATATAGTCGGTCACGCCTGACCATATGATACCCTATACCACAGTATTTAAAACCAAATTTTGAAACCAATTTCGGGTCCCATGGGCAGGCATGGACTCGCCAGATCAAAATTATATTATGAGGCAAAGAATTACTTCAAATTTCTTTGTGCCAATTATCAGATATCTTTGTAATAGTTCTATTCCTTAAAAAAGCTTTATAAAATACATAACTGAAATTAAACTCATTGAATAAATTCGAAAAAATAAAAAATTTTATTTTTATTTTCAAAAATTCATATTAAAAATTATAAGAGCAAAAATTTTATATATATACAATTTATCGGAAAGTAAAGTATATGCCATGATGATCGGTTGAAAAATGTTGATTTTATTCACAATTCATTGAAGTTTTTTTTTTTTAAAACGTATACAGAATTTCATGAAAGTGCTTTCATGTATAAATGCAGTGGTAAATAATCAAATTTTGCGATATTTGGCGTACTTTTCTTAACAAAAATATTAACAAAATTAAATTTGGCGAATTTAGTCTATTTTCAGTGTATAATTTGGCGACGAAGGTGAAACAACCTAAGATCCCTGATTCATACAGACATAATTTTACGCTTAAAAGCTAGTGTGTACATATTAATTATTCCAAAGATATACTTCAGCTAATCACGCGTTACAAGAAAAGAGATTTAATATAAACTTTTGCTTACATGTATGTATGTTTAAATATCACAACGTATATTAGAGCTGGAAGTTTTAAAAAAACAGGAAATACAAAAAATTATTTAGTAAAAAGTATCAAAAAAGTGGCAAGATTAACAAAAAGTATCACAGTTAGGTGCATTTTGTAAAAGTAGCAAAATAGTATCCAATCATTGGAAAAAGTGGCGAATTGCTACTTTCGTAGCACCAACGCACAGTGGCGCCATTTGAGTTTTTTCGTTGCAAAAATCATATCTTTTGAACCGAATAAGATAATTGAACAGATTAAACAGCATATGATAGATAACTGTTCAGCCTATGAAAGGGTACTACGCTTTGTAGGGGCCTACTTATGGGTTGTCAAAATTAAAATTAGTAGAAAAATCAATTTTATGGTAACTAAGAAAAATTATTTTTACATTTTTAGATTGTTTTTATTTTTTTTCTTAAGGGTTTTATGTTTTAAATTATTACCCAACAAATTAAAAAAAAAATTATTTTTTTTTTAAATTTATTTTTTCAATTTTCTGTAAAATATTCATCACAATTCGTAAGAGAAGGTATATCTAAAAGACTAACCATTTCTAAACTATAATTATTTTGAAACTCTATTCGTGACTTCACATGCCGCAACATGTTCAGATGCTGCCAACATGTTGAAGAGGTCCTTATTTTGCCTTACCCTTGATGCTTTGAATGTGTTCTGCAATCTATATTTTTTATAAAATTTGTTAAGAGACTCCTGTGCTTCTTCAGAAAGCTCTCCAATTGGCAAAGACTGGTACTCAATTATATCTTTGCCATGCGCCAATATTTTATGGACGGTCGGGGTCAACTTCTTCTGTGGATACATTTCTGCTAAAAGAGATGCAGTTTTCGACGCATATTCTCCATATTTTGTAGAATTGACATTTTCTTTGCAGTTTAAAACATCCAAGATCGTTCCCAATCTTTTCACGATTTGATTGTCAATTCCAATGATTCTAGTTACTGCCTCATCATTTTCAAAAAATCTCCTACAAGTGTTTCCATCGTTTGAGTTACCGTATCCGTGCTTGGGACAGTCTACTTTTAGTCCAACTTGTTTAAAAAAAGCATCCTGTATTTGCTTCTTTCTGATCTTTTCCTTATCCTTTATTGATGTATTTTCATCGAAGTTTTCCTCCTCTTGTGGTAGGGTATATGCCAGTTTTAGCAAGAATTCCATACACATTATCCTTGCGTGCAATGGTGACATTCCATATTCGTAATTCTCCTCATTTGTAGAATCGTTTAAATTACCAAAGTTCTTCTGACAAATAATAATAAAAAATCGATAAAAAAAAATATAAAAATAAAACGAAAAAAAGGGTTTAAATAGGTTTTTGCTAAATTTTTACCTCCAATATAATTCTGTCTATATATATGTATATGATAACTAATTGAAATATATTATAATTAAGCAGAAAAAGATACTAATCTTAAACTCTTTACAACTAATTATATAAAATTGAGATGTAACATATTATATATGAAATAAATTGAACTGAATTGAAAAAAGTTCTTCTGACTCTTTTTGCAAATCAGGCATGACATTGTTGAGGTTGTTCCTGTCAGTTCGTTTACGACTTTTCCGTCAACCATGGTCAGGTGGAACTCGTAATTGCATTCAATATATTTTCCTTCTCCAATTTGCAGCTTTGTAGGCTTAATCTTGCTTATTTGTTCTTCAATGTCCTTCATCGTAGTCCTTATGAGTTCTGCCGATTCCCTTGCAAACTGAAACATTATTGGTCGGCAATAATGCACTGATGACGGACGTGGATTTTTCCAGTGAAGGGAAGCATCCGATTTTAGCCGCAAAGGAACAACAGATGCCATAAACATATTTCCGTCCGATATTGTAGCGTCATCGGAAGATATCCTTTGCTTATAAACGCTTTGTCCGGATGATCCATCGCAGCCCCATTTGCTGATCAATGTCAACTTCTCAGGAAGAATTTTCACTTCCGTGAAAAACTTTGGTGTGGTTGACTTTCTAAACAGTTCAAATTATTTTAAATTGTTCAACGCCATGTTTTCAGTACTTAAATTGTTTAATGGTTTCAGTAATTGTTGCGCCAACTTTCAGGCGTAGACTAATCCAGGCATTATGCTTATTTTGCAATATATAGGCTTATGCTACTATGCCTAAAAATTTACCTGTTCCCTGCATACATATGGATTTAGGCTGAATAATGCAATTTTGATATTATGCACGTGTCCAAATAAGATTTGTGCCTACCTGTAGGGACCATAAGTCAATATTGTTCCTGACCATTTGTACGCCAAAGTATTGTTTAAGTGAGATACGTACCTGCTTATTTCAATGAGTAGTTTTTTTCAAACTATTGGATCAAACTACTGTCAGTCAAAACATATAAGGGATGGACGCCATACAATTTCTGCAACCATGTCTTTTTAAACTTTTTTACCTCTAGAAGCCAAACGGGCACGTACGGGCAGATAAAACCTTTTGAATTATGTAAAGAAATAATCAAAGAACAGGTTTTCCAAATATGGCAAATATAGAAAAATATAGTTTTTTTTTATTTTCCGTCAAAGTTGAAAAATAGTGAAAAAACTGATAGTTTTTAAATAGTGATTTACCAGGAGAAACACAGAGCAAACAGTTAATTTTTTTTTTATCATTATACATTTAATAAATACATCAATCAATACAAACAAAAAATAAGGCGATTCGTTACCTATTTTTCGTGATATTACACCTGAAATCGCAACAAATTGACTAAAAATTGTGTGTTTTTTTGAAAACCGAAAGTCGGTCAACTTTGAACGGTTATATTTTCTAAACTAAAAATGTGATATTATTAAGAGTGGCATATTTGAAATCGTTGAAAAGTTTCCTATAACATGGGTTTATTCAAAACTTCGTCGGCATTCATGAAAATTTTGATTTTTGCAACCTCGCTTGCTCTACGGGCGCCACTGTGCAACGGTTACATTGCTAGCATCTCTAATACACACAGTATATTAGTACTGATATAGAATGGCGTATATTTGATAATGAATTGAAATATTAATCATACGTTAAAAATTCCCTAATACAAGCACTGAAAAGTATGCTATATAAAAGTAACTTATGCAAAAATTGGGTTTTAGCTTGGTGGCGTATAATCAGCATTAATTATTTTATTAAGTATGTATGTACATACGTTACCAAAATATATTACGAATGCAAAAAAAAATATTTTTTTATTAAAAAAGAATATATTATGAATAGAGAATAACGTTAAAAAAATTAACATAATCACATTTTACACCAAATTGAAAAGAATATGTCTGGCAGTATATTCTATGGGGAAACTCCGTAGAAGCACGATAATAAAATATGTAACAGTATATAAATTTCGAAAACTGCTCACACGATTTAGATATTTATAGGAGGGTGTGATCAGTTTGACAATTTTTTGTGAAAGAGGGAGTCTTTTTCAAACGTCCTTTAAAATATTGATTAGCTTCAAAGCTGAACGCGAACAAAGGCTAGAACTAAATTCTTCGCACAGTACCATGAAGTGGGCAAAAAACTTCACTCCCTTAATTCATTTTCAATATCAAAAAAAAAAAAAAAAAAAAAAAAAATTAAAAAAATAAAAAAAAAATACAAAAAAAAATTTTTAAAAAAAATTATAAATTTGTTTGATAAACAAAACAAACAACTTAGACAATTCGATGCAAGTCTCATGTGTATTTTATTTAAATAAATTGCAGCCCATCTCATTTATTCACAATTAGGTAAATGTATGAATTTCAAAAATTTGCTCCAGATATGCACAACATTATTTGGAGAAAACATTGACACTCACAAGCCGAACTCTCTCATATTTTTCTACTGTACTAAAAGAGAAATATTGATGTGGCAACACTGGTTCTGTAAATCAAAAACTTCACTGAGGTCTTACTTGTAACAATATCAAAGCTTCAACAAAACTACAACAATAAAATGTGAGTTTACCTTTTCTTACATTCCCCTACTATTGGCTGGTTTTTATCCAACCCGAATTGTAGTTTTAATAGGGCAAAAGGGACAGTGCTTATAATTCTTATTCGCTTAACAGTCTTATTTGTATAATATGTTTAGCTTTTTTAAAGTTTTTGGAAAAAGACGAGCTGGCATAAGCAACCAGTGAAATGCGCTTAGAAACTAACTTTCCCTTAACAATAAATTTCAATGTTTTTGTCAAAAATAAAAAATGGCACGTTATATAGAAATGTTATTAATAATAAAAATTACATTTCATAAATAACACTGTCGCTGCCAACAAATGGAAGATATCCCCTAAGGCAATAGTTTAGCAATACCCCCAAATTATCATCTAGAATAAAATAATCAAAGTTGTTTTATTCTTGTATTTTTTTTTATTGTTTAGAAAAAAAAAATTACAAAATATAGACAGAAAATATTTTAAATTATTTATTGATATACATACTAGGGTGGGTCGATTAAGCAATCGATATTGTGCCATCGATTTTTCGATAGCTTATAGCATGAGAAAAAAAAAGTTGCACTACGAGATCTCAAAAAAAAAAATCATTTTCGAGGCGCCGAAATTTAAATTTTTTGATTCTTTCTCAACTTTTATTTAAAGGTATTTTTTTAGTACATAATAAAACAAATCGGCTGATAAATTTTTTTTTAAATATTAGCTTTATAAGGTTAAATTTAACGCGAAAGCAGTTTTTCCAGAAAAATGTTTTTCTTGAGGTTTTGGACGAGTTTTTTTTTCGAAAAAGCTATCTTATATTTCGGGATAATTTTTAAGGTTTTAGAAGGTATTTAAAAAAAAATTTATATATCGTCTCCAAGGTAAAATTATAGGCTTAGCATTTTAAACTTAGGCGCCTCGAAAATTATTTTTTTTATTATGTCGTAATGAACTAATTTACCCTCATGCTAAAAGCTATCGAAAAATCGATGGCACAATACCGACAAATTTGTATCCTTAAAAATCAGCCCACCCTTATGTACATACATATATCTATTAAATAAAATTTTTGCACATATAAATATTTTCAATGGAGATTAAAAGATTTTTTTTTTTAATTTCAAGAAAAATAATTGAATTTAATTCTGTTATTGAAATTTTAGCCATCTTTGAGATCTTTGAGATCTCAGTTAAACTAGGTTTAGTTAATCCGAAAACAGATTTGTGTATACAACTTTTTGCGAAACAGCTTAGTTTTGCTTAAAATTTTGGTCTTTAATGGAAAAAAAAAATCACATTTCGCGGGAAAATCCGAGCTTCAGACTACGTTAAACTAAATGTTAACTTAATCCACATCTCAAAAACCCGGCCTTAAATGCAAAAAAATATTTTTCCCAGTTTTTTAATTGTTTCTTTTAATTATAATTAGAGAAGAAGTCTTACACATATAATTGTTGGACTAAGTTCATGGACCTTTCAATTATATTGTTAAGCTAAGATTCTTTCTTAGATTTCATTTGAGTTTGAACCATTTGTTAGGAATATGAATACATTTAATTAATAATAATTAACTTTCACTTAAAACAAAAAAATTTAAGGCGTAGAATTTTATTGTTTTGTTATGGAACTCCTCAAATGGAATAAATTTATGTTCTGTTATCAATCTTCATTAATTTTTACAGCAGCCTTATAACATGAATTATGTTTTTTTGTATCCTTAACACTCTCCATTACGTTCTCTTGACAATTTTTTTGTTCAAAGTTTCTTCATTTTTCTTTATTTTATTTTTTTTAAATTTTTTTTCTCTAGGCTTGAAAATTATGCAAAATATACCCTAAACGTAGTTAAGGTATAATTAATATATTAAACAAATATTAAAATAAAATAAAAAATACTTAAATAAAAGATAAAGCCGTAAAGTCTTAGAGAAAATAAATTTGCAAGAAAATGACATGATTGAAGAATTGAAGAAAAAAAGAAAATTTGTCTTAATTAATAAAGATTTTTCAAAAAGAAATAAAAACGAATGGCGTAAGAAAGGTATAACTTGCAGCTATGAAAATTTAATGTTAGCGCTTAATTTAAATCCTTAAACTCCTAGCAATTGAACCTTTAAGAGAAAAAAAAGTTAGAAAAGGTGAAAAAAAACTTCTATAAATAATTTAAATCTTCCGTCAAACCCATTAGGAATTCATTGCTATAATGCCAAGCCACCCAAAGTGACCACCGTTATATGGCGACGTATTTGATGAATTTGCAACACAATATAAAGTTTGCACCAGAAATACGAAACAAAAATGCTAGTTTATAATTTTTGAACATAAATTGCACTTAATAATATTTTCTATATTCCATTCTGGAAATTGTATAAATATTACACACTACACTTAGTTTCTTTAAATTGTTTCTTTTTTAGTTTTAAGTATTAATGTTCGCTGCACAGTGGAGGACATCAAATGCAATGGTTACATGAAGTGCTTTTTCAGATAAAAAGAAACATTATTTACATGATTTTCAAATGCGACCTATGTTAACCTATGAACCAATCATATTTATCTAATTTCTGGAAAATTAGTCAATTATGATTAGACCAACTTATATAAAAATAAATGTTTAATCATTGTTATATCTTTTTCCTTCACAGAAAAAAATTAATTCTAGATTTAGTAAAAGAATTCAGTGATTCAAACTCAAATTTGTTTAAAACAGGATCTATCAACACAATTGTAAATTCAAACACAAACATTTGTAAAAATTTTATTTAAAAAAAAAAATATTATTAACCAAAAAGTTGTTCAAAAGTTCTTTACAGTTTTAAACAAATATGATAACAGGATCAAAAATTTTCTTATTAAATTTTGACGTCAAGCAAACTTTTAGTTGAATCTTAAAATTTTTTAAAAATATATGTTAAAAAAACAAAAAAAAGTGTTAAGTTACCACAAAATTGCATTTATATATATTCCAGAGCACCGTGTAAAATGCATCTAATTTGCAAAAATCTAAATTATTTACATACAATGATGATGGACTTGGCAAAAGAAAAAATTTGATACCCATATTGGCCTATTTAAAACGAAGGGTTACCACCCCATTGCCTTTTTTTTAATTATTTAATTAAATCGACTAAAGATAAAAATATGTTAATTTGGCATTTTTATTCCAAAGAACCCCGAACAGAAAATTCAAAAACCGTTATTTTTTACAGAATATCCTTAAAATAAGGACATGGATGATCGTCTTTGGACAAATTCTACATACAGTTGGCCGCCCCTTAAAAAACCTTTCTTATCATACCCATATTGTATATGTTGGTAAGGAAACAGATTCTCAAATTAACAAAACATGCAAAAATAGACCCTTTTTCAAAATGGTCCAGCTCACGAGAGGTCAAAGCTGGTGCCGAAATATTTTAAATGTCATCTTAAAAAAGTCCAAGGTTCATTTTTAAGGGGGCCACATCGAGCACATTTTTTGGTGAGTCGCTCTTATATAAATGTATATATTATTAACCACCAAGGCAAGAGAACGACCGCACTCAGCTGCATTGAACATTAAGAGAGGACACCATTCATATGTATATTTTATATTTTAGCCTAGAATAATTCTTAACTATGTGTAGCTACATATTCTCTCACATCAATCTTCTTCATTCACTCACTTTTGTTGTATTTCCTTGAGTACAAAAGAAGTCTTCATACATATGTATATGCTTATCGTAATCATTCTCCCTTGAACATTTTATGTATTAAACTCAACAATTTTAATAAAAAGAATTCGGAAATTTTTTTTTTTTTTTTTTGTGAATTATGTTATTTATAAGAAATTAAAAGAAATCTAAAAAAACTAAATACAAAAATCATGTCAAAAATTATAAAAAAAATAAAACATCTAAGAAAATAGCGAAGATACATGAATATTGGGAAAACTCGGCTCTCGAAAAATTCAGGTTAAGATATCTCAGATAAGAAACAAGATTTTATAAAGGTTAAAGATTAATTTTTAAGGTAAATGGCAAAACTTTCAGACGAGATGAAAAGGGGTTTTAAATTTTAAAAATCCTGATTTTTCCAAAATTTTCAGGCACGTGCAATTATTTTCAAGATATATTGTATCATTCAAAGCTTATAATAATTAGTATAAACGTCATCTACGAATTCAAGCAAATTGTTGCTTAAGTAGAAATTGACTCTACAATTTTTTAAAAACAGCAGTAATTATTTTGTTTGAAATATTAATTAAAATTATATGAGGGGCTTAAAGCACAAGGGGTTTAATCGCTACCAGATGAGAATTCCACATTTACATCTTGTGTTCCGCACCTCTCTGAACTTCACCTACTACTTCCATATGTAATCTTAATTTTAAAAAAGCACTTAACCCCTTGTACTTTAAGCCACTCATATGAAATGCTTTGGGAATAAATAACACAGAAGAAAAACCAAATTCCTGCTTCAACTCCGAATAAGCATATGAGCTTGAAAAAATAAATCAGGTTAATAAAGGGTTTATGAAAAGGATTGTGTTTGAAAGTTTGTTTAATAAGCCTATTAATAACCTGTTTTATTTTTTATAAATACTGCCGTTAGAAACTAAATAATTTTTCTATTTGAATCCACTGTGTCTTGTTTTAAAAAAGAGTAGATAGCAAACATCTCTATAATAATAGTCCATACAATTAAGCTCTTGATGTTCTTTGCTACATTTAACTTGTGACTTTAGCGTGCATAAAATTCATGTTTACTAGTAAGATTTTTATGTTTGTAAGTAAATATTCTTTACAGAAAGATCCTTCTGGGTTTTATATTTTTTTTCAAATTTTTTTTTAACTTGTTTTATACAGTCGAACTTCCCTGTAATGAATCTGCATCACTCTGTTTGATGTAAATTTTTTTTAAACAGATAATGTACATTTAAAACGAATCAATTGGTGCCAAATTTAGATACTTTTTCTTTTGTCCTTTTCCAGATATTTAGAAATTTATGTGTGGGAAGTTCCACGCTCACGTTTCTAGTTCAGCTCGCTTTTTGTATTGACAACGAAACTATTTGTTCCAAATTTGGAAACTTTTACTGTCACCGTTCTCCAAATATACTATCGGGGGTACTATCAAAAGGTAGTCATTAGGGTATTCATTTAATCGGGCTGTTGCTTTAATCGGTTAATCGCTCGACTAATTAACCGAGGCTTTGGTTTAATCGGTTAAAAATCGTTTAATTTTGTAATTGATCGGTTAACCGATTAATAAAGTTTTTTTTTATAAATTAAGTAATTTCAATACGTAAAAATGCATAAATTATTTAGTTTATTGTTTAAAAAAGCAATAACATAACAAACATAACAGTTCTTGAACTAACACGAGCAAACAAAATAAAGAATTCATAAATACGTAATACATATTTTTTAATTAATACATAAATATTATGTAGTAATTAAAAAATAAGCTGTTTGATAATTTTATTAGTTATTTTGAAAAGTTTAAGGAGACCTTTAAAAACAATCTTTTAGAAATATGTTAAGGATTTAAGCGATTGTTTTCTTTAGTTTTGATAAATCTTGACTTGGAAAAAATTCTTTTACTTATCGTTGATGTTGGAGAGATCGAACGTAATCCATAATACAGAATATCTAATTTCTAAGTCCTTTTCCTGGATTTCTCTAAATGTATAATATCTTCCATTATGTCATTAGAGTTCTGTTTTAATTTTTTTATATTTTCAACTCTTCTAATTGTTTTGGTTAATTCTGTTAAAAGATTGATATGAGAATATATGGGAAGAAACCAATAACTAAACACATACATACATATGGGAAGTTCGTTTATCAAAAATTGTATATGTATAATTCACTTTTTTATATGTTGTGTAAAGCGCAACGAGCTCTACATTATGTTACAAAAGGAATAACTTTTGAACAATATGGTCCTAAGTTACAAGCTTATTTGCTTTCTGGCGTTGCATTACAAAAAGTAGACTTTTCGTTGGAAATTCCCATATGTGCCTAAAACGAGAAAATATATTTAAATCTGATAACTTGCAAAATAAATCTTTATAAGTCCAAAGCTTGTTTAAAGAGGTTTTATACAAAAACTATTACAAGTCAAAATCCACTTCTGTTTTTTGTAACGTCACGCCGGCGCATATTTTTGCTTATATCTACAAATCCTTACGATTGATTGTTGTAAATTTTTTTCTGAATATAGAGCTGCTTTATTACTTTGTAAAATTTTTACAAATTAAACTTCTTCATTTAATTTTTTTACATTTTGTCGTACAAATATCACGTCACAATGGAAATGCCCATATAAAAAGAACGTGAAACAAAAAGCTATTGGCAGCAAAGACCTATTTAATATGAAGATCCCTTCTTTGTTTGTATGAAAAAATATTTTCTAAACACATACCTTTTGTATATGAGACGAAACAAATAATTAAAAAAACAAAAAAATATGTTATAATACTACAAAACATTAAAAGTTTTGTTGCTTCGGTTAATCGGTTAATCGACTGAAATTAACCGGTTTAATCGTTAATCGAAAATAGCCAATTTTAAATTAACCGGTCAGTTAATAGAGTAGTGCTTAATCGGTTAACCGATTAACGGTTAACCGAATGAATATCCTAGTAGTCATATAGTTATAAAGTCATATGGCTTAAAATAATAACAAGAAAAATATATGACTGCTGTGAGCAAACACTAATAATTTAGATTTCAGATGTGTAATTATGACAAATCAATAAACAGGGAATAAAAATTCTTATTTTGTTCAACATTTTTAATTTTTCGAATTTATTCTATAAGCTTAATTTCAGTAATATATTTTATAATGCTTTTTGTAATAGTTCTATTACAAAAATTGAAGGAATAGAACTATTACAAAAAGCGTATAAAATACATAACTGAAATTTAGCTCATAGAATAAATACGAAAAATTAAAAACGTTGAATATAATTAAGTAACTTATGAAAAAGAAATAATTCCCAGATTCTCATCATTTGGTTTAAAACACAACAATATTTTTTTTAAACAATTGTAAAATATTATTTAGGATATAATGGCGATATGACTTGATAGCTCCCTTGTTAATTCCCCATACATATAAATAGCTTATTATGTCTATGTTTTGATGGTGCCAAGTCCATTTGAGAATATACAAATTTTTATAGCCTTTCGCATTTTCTCTATACCCAGACCACAATAGGTGAGAGGGTTTCATGTATTTGTGCTAATGTTTGTAATACTTTAAAATATTGGTTCTAGAACGATTTTCTAGTTAACCGATCAATGGAAACGATCAAACGATGTCAGTCCGTCTAGCTGGTAGGCTGGCTGGCTATCCATGTAGTTTGATGAAATTAGGTACACAGGTTTTAATTGTCAAAAGAATCAAGTCTAATAAAATGGCGAGATTCGGTCGGTCTGCTTTTTAGAACAATTTTTTCATAAGCAAAATTTGCCATTCTAGTTATCGATTACTTTTATGTTCTGAGTGCCATCTTGGTTGTGCTTATTATTTTTTTTAACAAATGCCTTGAAAAGGAATCTTATTGACACCATAATAAATTACGAATTTTTTTGATAATAAAAACTTACTCCTCTATGAATCCTTATAAATAATTCTATTAAAATATCAGTTACAACTTTCATTTTTGCTAAATTGTTTATTTGATAAACAGATGGTAAAAAAAACAATTTTGCGCCTAAAACGCATTGCATGTTACTTGAATTTAGAAATGCATGAAATGCACAAAAATTATCATACGCATCTATGCATAAGCGCATGGTGTGGACCTTCAGCTTTACTACGCCTTCATGTGTATGTCGGTGTGACCAACGCGATTAAAGAGAGCGCACGCGTCGCGCTGAGCAGAAAAGTGTCAACAAAGTCAATAAAAAGCTGCGATCAGCAATCGATACTACTGCATTTTGCGATTGTATGCGTTTTACTTATGTTGTTGGTAATGTTGTTTAATTCTCCACTTTCCGTGTGCATATGTACGTAATAAAAGAGAATAAATGAACAAAGAGAAAACGCGTTGCCCTGAATTTGCCGATCGCAGATATAAAGGTAGGTGTCGAAGAAACAACCATCTCAATATTGTTGTTATATTTGTGTGATATTTTTGTAGTGCCTCCTAAGCAACAAGTCAATAAAATTGTTTCCACATTTTATATCTCTTATTATTTTTGCTTTGATGGGTCGCTCTAACACAAAACAAATTCTTCACTGTTCTAAGAGAACATAATCTGGAACTTTAAAAGGTCGCGAAGAGCAGATTCTGAGCTTTGGGTCAAATAATATGGCATATCCATGTTAGAATGTCTGGTTCAATTCACTAGATAAATAAAGTTGTATCTTTTAATTAAATTATAAAAACGATCTCATTTTTTCTATATTGGTTAGCTCAGATTGAACTAAGCCTAGTGTAAAACAAATAGGAAACATTTAATTTTTTTTTTTTTGTTTTTTATAGATGTAAGTTCTGTATAGACACAAGTTTTATAAATATGTATTTTCTGGCATGTCATTAAATATTGCTTAACATTAATTCTCGATTTGTTCTCAAAAATAAATTACAGCAAATAACAAGAAAAAAACACAGAAAAAATTAAAACTTGTCTCTAATCACCAAATTTATACTTAATACATAATATAAAGCAAACAAGTTATTGATTTTGCACCTATTACCAAAATAATTATATTGATTACTAAAAATTGTAAAATTGTGAATATTCTTTTTTCAATAAGTGATATTTTTAATTTTAATAAAAAAAAAAACGGTCAAAAAACATTTTTTCAAACAATGTGTTAATTTATTTAATTAAATATTGACAATTCCCAACAACAATTCTACAAGTTTAAATTATTTTATTTTAAACGAAAAAATCAATTAATATTTTTCTTATTTAATTAATATATTAATAAAAAATTTATTTCAAAACAACAAAAATGTTGATTAAATTAAAATTATATTTTTAATTTTCTTTCTACTAAAAAAATATTTCATTTAATTATCACATTAATTAAATTTAAATACTTTTTAAAACATTTTTTTAATTGATAAAAAACTTTTTTTGTGTAACATTTATCGAAAATAAAAAATAATTGGATTTCAAGAAGAATTCTTGACAAAAAGTACGAAAAACAAAAAGTAAGGTAGAACATGTAGACGAATTAAAATAGGTAATCATTCATTCAAAGCAAATTTCGATTCGAAGGTAAAATACCATTTAGTTAAAAGATTGATGTTTGACTAATGACGTCATCCGTCGTCAATAGCGGTGAGAGCTAAACGGCAGACCCCACTGAAAAGATTGTGTGGTTACAATCGAAACTAGTCTGGGCAACCTGTCCGTGAAAACCTGGGTTCAATTCCAAGCTCAGTCAAGAATGAAAAATTATCAATAAATTTTAATTCATTTCATGTTGTAAAATTCCTTTCTTCAGAAAAATAAATTAATGAAAATTAAATTCAATGAACTAAAGCCTGATTAAAATATCAAAATTTGGATTAAAAAAGTTATATAAACTATTGGTCGGATCACTTTGAAATGTTTTTTAAGCGAATCTAGATAAAATTTCCTTGGAATACATGTGTGGGTTGGGTATACTTCCCATGGACCATCAAGGAGTCATTTCAGTTTGTAAATGAAAAAGGTCCCCAGGGACCATCTCACCCGCCGGAGGGTTAAAAAGTAGAATTTTCTAAGAAATTTAACTTAATCGATTAATTTACAAAAATTGTTCGAGTTATTCGTTAGCCGAAATTGGCTTTTTTTATTATTCGATGGTGGAAAAATTCCTCGATTAATCGAGCAGCGATACTCTGCTACAGATTTTGTACGATATTTTCAAATGTTGCCCGGTTCGCTGCCAGTCGGGCCAGTGCTCCATTTAATTAGATGCCAATCACCTGCTTTCTGCAATTCCACGCCAAACCTCAATTTATCATAATATTTCTCCCCTTATAATAATGTGACCCAAATATGAAGTTTTTCGGAGTTAGAGGGTATGAAGTAGTCCACAGTCAGTGTTCAATATTCTCTTTTTTTCATAATTGGTGAAAAAATCTGCATGGATCCGAAAATCACTGCATTATATTAAAATTTTAATAAATATTTAAAATAAAATATATTTAAAATAAATTACACTGTAACGACCAAACATATCCTTGAAAATACAGATAGGAAGCCTTTTCCCTTTAGGGCTTAATAATTTGCCTTTTACATTTTTTAGAATCATTAAATGCCTTCTTTTTTAAATATTTAAGAAGCGCTGGAAAGGATCCGTTTAAATTTAGTTTTGCTTGATAATTCTTAAGTAAATTCTTATAACGTCTTTTTTCACGAGAAATACTAATTCAGTGCACTATTTTTGTTCACTGAGCACAGGCGGCTGCTATCGGATTTTTTTCTTTTATGTTTTTTAATTGTTGTATAATTGATTGAGGTTTTTCTTTTGTTATTATGCGTAACAATTTTCGTCTTGAAGATTGAATAGAACAGAGATAGAGAGAGAGAGAACAAATTCTTACTCTATAATTGTAGTGTAACTTCATATGTACGAATTTTTTTAATTTTACCTTGAGAGGGCCTTCTTTCCAGTCAATCTACCCGGTTCTTGTTCTAATAATTCATTATGTGGGAGAAAAATTTATATGAGTCCCATTTAGATTTAGATTAGAAAATAAAAATTTTAGTTTATCAAAAACTATTTTGAAATTATTAATATGTCCTCAGATTGGAACGAATAACTTGTATTGAAATAAATTCATAATAGAGAATGCTGCATTGCACAGAAGTTCAATATAGCGAAGTTTGACTGTACTATATTTTTGCCATTCACGCGCTAGATAATTTAAATACTTTATGGTATGCTGGGAATAAAACTAAGACAAAAGTTGAAGAAAGGATGAAGTAAGCGGTGGGTGTACTCTTACCAGTAGTAGAAAGTGTTACAATAAGAAACAAAAACTTTTTAGTTCCCTAGAGGAGTTAAGTAAAGAAGTTGTAGGTTTTTTTTTTGTTGCACAATGGATTAAGTACATTGCTGCTGTTTTGCTACAACTACCACTCAGTCACCACTGTTACTGCGAAAAGACAATAGAGATTAAGGACCATATAATAACAGGAAATAATTTTGTTATAAAAAAGTTGCACTTACCTTAAGCAAGATGAACAAAATATAGAAAATTTTTTATGGATGAAAAATTTAATGAAAAATATTTTACAGCAAGTTAGTAAAAAATACAATTTAAGTGGGTAAAAAATTATGGAAAATTAAAGAATTATTAAAAAAATACCAGTAATAAAAATAAAAAGAATGATATAAAATTTTATTGTAAAGATGAGAAGCTAATCTGGTGGAAAAATAAATGTTTAAAAGGTTTAAATTTCAGCATATCTTTTAGACATCATCTAATGAAAGAGACAAGTGACTTTCTCAGTAAACAATTAACGTTGTGATAAAAACAAGAAACCTTGCAATAAAAAATTAATCTTTAAACGTAGCAGTTTTCCAAGGGAGAAATATAAAAGTTTTTCTTCCAATCTCGCTTACGAAAGGCATGAATTTTATATTGGAAATTTCTGTTAAACAAATAGTTGACTTTTTGATAAAAAAATCACTTTAATAAAAAAAAAATAATTTGGTTATTATATCCCTACTAAATTTTTCTCAATTTGTTTCAAGGATACGCTTAGCTCAAATATGTCGTTTTGCAAAAATGAAAAAAAAAATTAAACTTTTATTGGTTCTATTTTAAATATTTTAAACTCGCTATGTTACTCGTATATGTGGCATGTTGCAAATTCAAAAAACATTTTTTTTTTCTTTTTTTATTTCATATACAGACATACATTAACTTACAATTTCGTCTCATTTAGAGAAATAGCAAGTGTTGCAGGAAATCTCTAAACGTAGATTCACTGATAGAAAAGAAAAAAACGCAGACAAACTGTCATCAGTGCAATGACAAACTATCCTCAGTGCGATGACAAACTGTCATTTGTACTATGACATAATATATCATGCCATAATATATTATTAACATTATTTTAATGTTTAAAAAGTAAAGTTAGAAGCATAAATTGCCATATTCTAATTTTATAAATTATTTTTTTAAATACATGGAATTTTTAAGGTAGAACTATTATGAAAATCATATTGGGCATGCCGCTGGTGTCTTATAATTGAGAGTTCTTCTGTTAACAAAGGAGTACAACAAAAGTGAAACAAACATGTGTAACGGGTAAGTAATGGACTTAAGGTCAATTACAATGACTCAACTTGATGACAAATTGTCCTCGCACTGATGACGTTTTGTAAAACCGACTCCGATTCGTCATTTCTGTTGTGCCAATGCGTCATCTTATTGATGACATAATTTAAGTTTTTGACCCTGATTAAAATTTGGCTAAGTGATGTTAAGGCTGACATCACAATGATGAAAAGTGTCATGGAACCAGTAGTACTGATAGTACTGATATCGAAATACATCAGCGTTATGACACCTTTTCTATCAGTGTATATGCAAATATCTCGTGCTGGCAATAAGGTGATTTTTTAAACCTTTTTTATGAAAACCTTTATGTCAACAATGTTTTATACAATTTTACATACATGTTAGTAAATATTAAGACTTTAAGGAAATATGTGGTTTAGTCACTTATATCGGAAAAGTCAACCATTTCCGATATTGTTTTGTTGCGTTTTGTTCTATTCGAAAAAAATTTTAAGGATATAAACGCTCTTAGCATACTTGTAGGAGTATATGAAAAAAATACTGTATTTTACTCGGCGTCGCTAAAAGTTTAAAAAAAGCCCACTGCGGGAACATTCTTACTGTATGTGTGCATCAAAGATTTCGCACAGCCAAATATAAGGCTCTAACTTGTTTTTAGTAAAAAAGTTAACTATTTTTACAAGTCGCTGTCCACGAAAAAGGTAACATTACAAGATAAAAGGTAACTTTCCTGACTTTTCTAGAGAAAATGTGACTTTTCGATTAAAAAACTGTCTTTCAAAGATTTACAATGCAGGATGGGATAAATATTTAATCGTATCGGATCCATTTTTTTTATTTTTTTAACATTTTATTTACAATCTTCCATTTAAGGATAATAAGTATATTGGATACACTAAATAATTGCATTTATTGTTGGACTCCATTGAGAACAACAACTTAATAAGAACATAATTTTATGATTTGGTACAATTTTTTGCAAATTAATTAACTATAAATTAATATGTTATATCTTTAAAACATTTAAATTATTAACGAAAAGGTAAGTCGAGGATGTGATGCCGTTAAAATGTTCCAACTACTTCAGTATCATCGATCAGAGATATAGCCAGCGGGTTGCAGTGGTAACTTAGTCTTTCAAATTAACTTGAGCTGAATCTATAGATTTCATCTTTAACCTTTGTATAATAAATTATTCAGTAAATAAATATTATTTAAAAAAAACCATACATGAGAACAACAAGAGAAATTTCAGTCGCCAGGGTCATCATTTTGTAAATAAACAAGAGTTAAGTCTCTTTTTCATTTTTAGTTACCGTCCTCAATGGCAGAATGATAACGGAAGAAGTCAAGTGGCGGTTTGGTTTAGTTCCGTTATTTATCGTTTTTTTTTTACAAAAAAAAAAAAAAATTTTTCTTTTTGGTATCGCTGTAACATTTCAATATTTAATGTATCCATACGGGCTTATGAATAGTTTTATATATTAATATTTTGCTTTGAAGACTTAATTGAGACGTAGGGCCTAACAACCAATAGAGACATCTAGTTTTTTATTTCAGGTGTTAATTTTTAGCTTTAATGTGTGTACTCCGGGTTGGCCTTTTGGCAACATGAAGTCCTAGATATTTTTCATTGCCTTTTTGAGGGAACACATTATTGTTGATATACGGTCATGGGCAAATACCTTTGAGCAAAGTGAAAACTACTTGTGCTGATTTTTCATTGTTTTGTTTTATGATCCACTTTCTAAACCAGATTTCAATTGTAATCAGTTCTCTTTCCACAAGATTAGATGAATCGATTGGACTAGTCCTCAGCATAAGTTGCAACTAAAATATTAGGCATGTCTGAAATGTATAAAGTACAAATTATTGGTCCCAGAACGTATCCTTGAGGAATGCCTGCGCTGATGATATGAATTTGAGATTTTTCATCAGTAGCTTTTACATAAAATTGTCGTTTACTTAAATAGGATTTAAGTAGCAAGTAGAATGGAGTTGGAAGTAGATCTTTAATTTGAAAAAGGAACCCCATGTGCCAAACGATTTCAAATGCTTTTTGGACATCTAAGGATACTTCAGAGAAATATTTTTTCCTCTCGAAATTATCTCCTATGAATGCTACACTACGATTGCATTGCTCAGGAGTTCCATGATTATGAATGAAACAAAATTGGTATTCGGGTATGATGATAAATTTTTCTAAAATTGGTAACAATCGACTAATTTAAATTCTCCGAAATATATAAAAGGTTTTTATCTATCTTTTTTTCCTTATTTTGTAAATAATTTATTTTATAAAATATATATTTTATATGCCCTAAAAAAAAAAAGTTTAATCGTTGTTACAATAATTTTTAGTTAATACTCAAACAATGTATATATGAATATTTGTTATATTTTTAATTGTAATGATGATAGTATACTAATAAAAAAAAAAAAAAACATTCTCTGGCTCGTTGGTTAAGCTACCATTATAATTTTTGCAAGCTTCCGTTGTGAATGAAAATGGCTTAGTATCGGAGCCATGTCGATAAAAAAAATGTATATAGTTTTATTATTAAGGAATTTAAAAATAAGTCAGAGTGGTAAATTTTTAAAATAAGGTCTTCTACAAAGGTTAGGTTAGGTAGAAAGGCTGGTGCGAACTGAACTTTACACCCTCACCCAGAGACCAATTTGGCCCATTGTGACGCCTTATTAAGTGATAGAATTCTAGTAAGAGAAGAGCAGAGAAAATAAAGAGAAAAAGCACAAGAATAGGAAAATAAGTGGAAGACAAAAATTGGGCAACACAAACAAACAATCCTACTAAACAGAAAACTGCCATAAATATGCCCAGTCCTCAGTCTACTGCTACGCAGCCAGGTCATTCCCATTACGCATTTCGTCAGATTCCGGAGCCCGCAGCCCGAGACATCATCCAATTCGAGCAGGAATCTACTTCCTAGCCATCTCAGCCTGCTGTTCTGCAGCCTGGGACAATGGCAGAGAATGTACTCAACTGTATCCAACTCCTCCGGGTCCTTACACAACCTACATATAGCCGACAAGTCATCTCACCGAATTCTCACCGCCAGTCTGCCTATCATGCAGTAACCCGTGAAAATACATATCATGTACCCGACGCATACCCTACTCCTGTCCAGCAGCGCATCCGAATCGGACTTCCTAAGCACCGGCAACAGCGTTCGCGCTACGCTGCAGTCCGTGCGATTTCCCCAGGCTCGATTAGTCCCGCTCAGAACCCATTCTCCCAAAGTAGAGGCAAATTGGAGGTCTGACCGTCTCCAGACAGTCAGGATCCTCCATTTCCGAGCCCAGTCTTGCCAACTCATCAGTTGTTTCATTGCCGGTGATGTTGCAGTGACTCGGTACGCAGCACAGCCTCACCACATAGTCCCCTTAAGTTTCCCCTAGAGTCCCCATGCAATCATCCACTAGCCTGGAGTTCACATAACAGCCATTGGAACCCTAAGAGCCACCTGGCTGTCCACATATATAGTGACCTCCGAGTCCCTTGTAATGTTGCTTCTTACCAATTCTACGGCCCTAAAAATCCCCAGAACTCGTACAAAAGTCTGCTAAAAAAAAACTTGAAACGATGTCGGTCTTTAGGATTGAGTTTTCTTACTAAGCAGTAGACAGGTGGGGAAACAGATGGAAAAGCAACTTACTTTTTGCAGTTTTTAAACGATATTAAGGCTTGAAAAGTTTTTGAAACTTAATGAGGCATTCGTGTTTGCCAAAATAGTTCCTATAGATAAGTTGAGACAAAAACAGCAGCTTTTGCCAAAAATTATTGAGATTTAGGGAATTAACAACAATTTCAAAAATTTATGAATTTTAATGAAAATATATTTTCATACATACATAAATTTTTTAATAGTATACAAATCTTAAAAAATAAAATTTCATTCCTCTAAAAATGTTAAACAATTTTGCAAAATAATGCCCAACAAGGATTAAAGGTTTAAAAATACTTATTGCTGTCTTTATATGAAAAAAGGTCTATTTACTTTTTCTATTATACTTTATTTATTTAAAACATTCAAACCCATGTTTGAGGCCACCCATCGTGTTGTTATTCTCTTGGTTCTTTTTGTTGTTGTAGTGTATTTGTTTGCACGTCATTGTTTGGTTGAACTCCTTTGTCCTTACGCTGAATTTCCTTTAACTTCAAATATTACAAGGTGAAAATGTCTACAAGACCTCATATTTTTACATAATAAATGAACAGGAACATTAGATACCTTTCCCTCATGATTAAAACCTAAATAAACGAAAAAAATAAGAAAAAAAGTTGGGGCAGTCTATTACTAAAACATGAAAACAGGTCTTAAAGAAACATAAAAATTATAAAATTTGTATTTTGGAAGAAAAACAAAATTTTAAATGGCACATTTTCCAACAACAACCACTACAGAAAGCAACAAGAATAAAAATAAACAAAGAAATGAAGAAACAAACAACTTTATTATGCAGGAAAATGTAACCAAAAAAAAATATTTTTTTCCCAAAAAAAAAAAAAAAAAAAACAATAAATAACGGAACTTAACCAAACACCCACTTCACATCTTCCGCCACCAACCTGCCATTGAGGATGGTAACTAAAAATGAAAAAGCGACTTAACTCTTTTTTATTTACAAAATGGTGTCCCTGGCGACTGAAATTTCTCTTGTTGTTGTCATGTTGTTCTCAGTTACATATTTTTATATCCACAAAAAAAAAAGTGCAATGGGTATTATGCGTTTGTGCTGATGTTTGTAACACACAACAATAATGGTACTAGAACCACCCTTAAGTATACCGATCCTCCCATAATCACTTTGTGAGTCAATCTAACCGTACTTCCGGCTGGCTGGTTGTCTGTCCACGTTACCTTAAATTGTCATATTGGCATTTCCATGAGAATGTCAACCACGGCTCTTAAAATATAAACCCCTGAAACTTTTTTGATTGGCATTTTCATGAGAATGTCAACCACGGCTCTTAAAATAGAAACCCCTGAAACTTTTTTGAGAAAGTAAAAAAAAAACTAAAACTTTTATGCAAAGGATTTTATAGATTATTCCAATTTTTAAAGAACAAAAAAAAAAAAAGTTAAATCTCATTGATTCATTTTTAGTAACTGCAATCAACAATTTTAACTTTTCTGCCGATTAAATACAGATACTAGTTGCATTGAAATTTTACTTTAAAATTAATGTTACAACAACAATGAACAAGATCCATGAGGAAAGACCAAATATATAGTTCGACTAGCGTTATATTTTTTGGTTGGTTTTTGATGCGATTCTAATGTCACGTACGTGATGCAAAAACACCATTTGTCTTGGTCATTTGTATTTGCCCAGTCGTAGGTAATTCAAAATAAAAGTTCAAAGCCAGATATTTGTTGCAAGAAAATATTGATCGGTATGTTTTATTAAGTTTGTATAAAAAAAAATTTATAATCATTTAAAGGTCATCACATACGATAATAAAGGTACTATAAATGCAACTAAATGTATCCTCTTAATATGTTGGTATTTAGTTAAAATTTGGTTACATTAAAACCCCCTTCCTAAAATCGGTAAGAGGCAAACAAATCTCATATAGATAATGATGTCTGAAATATATTCGGCACAAATAATTTTTATATAATTCTTAACCTCACAGCGTAATTCTGTTTTGCCGACCATAATTGCACATGAGTCGAAAATAGGGTACAATCTCAAAAAATTTGTTTTTATATTATGGTGTAGGGTATCATATGGTTGGGCTCTTTCTTTTTTGTTTGTTTTAAGTTTTTGTATACATATATTTACCAAAAATATATTTCATACCTTGTAAATACTATAAAAGAAAAATCTTTCAAGTACAGTATGTCACGAACGATATTACATTTTGCTCATTATAAAACCATCCCGAAAAATTTGTTTCTTTCCAATTACGAATTATAAAGGAAAAATATATATGGTTTAACGTAAAAATATAAAAAAAGAGAAATACCTGATTTTCCCATTTTTTTACATTCGCCCCAAAATCACTTCCGTTTTATGTCACGTACGTTATCCATCTATTTTGCTAGATATTTTCTTAACAAGGTTCCGAATGTGATAATTATTTTTTTCGTATCTAGTACCCTTTAAATGAAACATATTGATAAAAAAAATTTCAGTTACTACTAATTGTGCAAAATCCCTATCGCTCTAAAGGCGTGCAAATGCCACGTACGATGACATGGAAATGCCCATATCTGCGAAACCTATTGTGAAAATAATTTGAATCGATCCTTAACTTCACATGGCCCGCACATAAACTTCTTTCAGGAAAAGTCTTACTACCCATAAACTGGATTCAATTTGTTTATAATCGGTCCATATTTGACGATAGTTCCCGTACAAATACCACTTCCGAAAATAGCTTTTAGTGCCATAACATCCTTATAAATGTTTGTTTTGGTATCAAATTCGGCAACAATAACTTTTGTAATAGTTACAATGTCATTTTGTACTGGTAGGTCCAAAATTGACCATAGGTCCAATATAAAGTCCTCTACAAAATCGTTTTAAGGCGAACAAATATCTTATAGATGTTGATATTTAAATGATATTCTTATGTGAATTTTAACCTCATGACATAGGCCCTAATTTTGTAAAATGCAACGCACCGCCAAAAATTTACATTTAAGCAAAAAAAAAGTCAAAAATATTTTCTAATTTTGTTGTTGCTTTCATATCTTGTGGCGTTAAAAATTTTAAAACGCAATAAGAATTTCTGTAGAAAGCAACAACAATATTATTATAAAATATTTTTGACTTTGTTTTTGTTTTCAATGTAATTTTTGGCGTTGCGTTGCGTTAGGGCCATAATTTTGTTTTGCCGATTCCATGATTGTCCATCGGTCCAAAATAGGCCTCACTCTCGAAAACTTGTCCTTATAAACTGTGGTGTAGGGTCTCAAATGGTCGGACTTGACCGACTATACTTTCTAACTTGTTTTTTATATTCTTATTTTTGTCAGTGGGTTTTAAAATTTTTTTTTTTGTTGCTTTTGAGGGTAAATTATTAAAATTAAAACCTGCGTTAACATGAATTTTTTATTTATTATCAAGAAAGCAAAATGCGGCTCTTACCAAAATAAAAAAAAATCATGTTTTGATAAAAGGTGTTTGAAAAATTTAATTTACTTTAAATAAGGCAAGAAATTGTATACGTATTCTAACGAACTGTTCGCAGTAAAATAATATGAACGGAAGTCGGAAAAATATATAATCAAGCAAACCTAATTGAATTAACAGCGTTCAACTGCTTACGAGTCCATCCTTATTAAGTCCTTGTAGCTTTAAGAAAAGTTTTAAAATTAAACAGTGGAGCAACAGTTATTTTCTATTTAAAGAAAATAACCCCAAAATATATTTGCCTTTCATAAAATAAACTGTTAATAACAATGAAAGAACAAAAGGGAAAATATTCATATGAGCACCAGCCATATGGCCTTATCTTATGGTGGAACTCAACCCCATTGGTTATAAACAATGCGTTTACCAACAGACCTCGAGTGTGAGAGGCTCCATCACACCCGGGTAACAATTTGCGTGCATAATCCCGCAGGATGATAAACTAGCTCCTTGCTTAGGAACTAAAGTTATCTAACCTCCGCTGCTTTTGGAAAAACTCCAGCAGTTTCTGTTGAGTAATAACAGTTCCTAGAGAATCTTATTCCTCAGGCTGAACTTTCCCACAAGTGATAAAAAAATCCGTGATGGAAAATCAGGAATATTCAATACAACCACCACATGATCGCCGAAAGATACCTCCGCCAAGAAAAACTCTCTAAAAGACAGAAAGCATTTTCTGCAAGAAGCATACTCACGGAGGAACCCTGTTACCTGGGGCCAATTACTCTTGTTTTTCTAGATGGCATTTTTGGTCAGCCGCGATCGCAAGAAATCGTGAAGATCTCTTAAAATCTGTCAATTTTGCATTTTCGACGATCTCTAATTACACACCACAAGGACTTCTCTTATAATTTTTATTTTGATAGAAGACGATTGATAAAATTGGCCAATAGTTTTATATGGGGTATTGTTAAAGGCATGCGGACATGGTTAAGCAATTGTATATTGTATGCCTCCGATACCTGATATAAAGTAAAATTTTCTAGCTCCCTGATTTAAGATCCATCGAAAATATCCTTATTTTTTTATTTATTTTTTCTTCCTATGCTAATCCCACGAAGTTCTACTTTCGAACTCGCAACCCCGGCTCTGATAGACTAGCTCACTACCAACTAGCCAACCGGGGCAACCATTGCATTACTTCTTTAAGTGAATTTTTCTTTTAGAAACAACAATCGAATTCTTAAACAATATATTTCATAAGCTGTTATTTAGTTTGCAATGATGTGAGAAGTATGCCAGATGGATTCACGAGAGGTAAACATTTTATATTTTCCCGTCAATGGGGCTATAGATGCTCTCGTAGGCCATACCTTTTTATTTCAATGTACCCATTATCCAATTCACAAAGAAAACAGCAAAATTTGCACAACCCTGCTAAAGGCCGAGACAAGCTACTTTATAGCTTATCTTAGAAAACCCAATGAATAAACGTCAACGAATATTTCCATATTTTGCTAAACATTTATGGGATATTTAGCTTTTAGTAGATAATTTTAGAATAGCTACATATTTCTATCATTAGGAAGTTTTACTAAAAATTAGCTTCTTGTCACAAATTTTCTAAATTCAAATTTTCCTTAAATTTGCTGTTTGTGGAAAATGTTCCTTAAAATTTGCTTTTATAAGAAATTTTCTAAAATTATTTAATTTAACTTAACTTAACTTAAGTCTTTCTTAAATTTGCTATTTATAGAAAACTAGCTGTTAAGTTCCGGCGTTGCTCGGGGTTACACTATCATGCAATTTGATATATAATCATGAAATCATGTTCTTACTTGCAACACATTCTTAACATATTACATCAAGAAAGCCTTCATATGTATGTATGAATATATTGAATCAAGGCATTAATATATATATAAGTACATAACAATGTTATTAATGGATTAAGTCTAATCTGAAAGGATAATATTTGCTCCAAAGTTTCATGGAAACTTAAATACTTTAAACATTTGTTGTAAGAAAATTTTTAATATTTTGACAATTTATTTTTTTCAAACATTCATAAAACCAATTGTCATGAGGAAAAATACACACATACATACATTCTGAGTTTAAGTCTCCGCATATATGAATACCTATTTAGGATCACCATAGCGCCACATATCGGGTCCATTCATACATTAACTAAAAATACATACCTTGTGATGTGCCGGCGATTTAGATTAACATAAAGAATTTTGTTAACATGAGTGAAAAAGGTTGCAATAAACTAATGATTGCTTTTTTTAAATCAAACTATTTTTTTTATAGATTGACTCTTATTCGACCTTTAACAATTTTTAATTAATCCTCTTATTTAAGCTTGAGATCTTATTTCTTTTTTTTTATAAAAAATATTAAATTTATTAAAACTAATATTTCGGCACTCCGTGTTTTGTATTTAATTGAAAATATGACATTTTGTTAAATTTGTTAATTTTGTTAAATTTATTAAAAATGGTTAATTTTTTGTCAAATATGCAAGAAAAAATCCCTGAAGAAGGCACACAACGGAGTGCCGAAATATTGGATTCAATAAATTTAATATTTTTTATAAAAAAAGAAATAAGACCTCAAGCTTAAATAAGAGGATTAATTAAAAAACAATTTTTTTTTTAGTGCAAAATGTTTAAACATCATTATCACACATGTTTAGTGAAGCTGAACATATTCAATTCATTATCTACGGCGAAAATTGGGTTACAAATATTCTAGTTCCCTTGAGTATTCGATTGCAATTTGAAGTCGCCAAACTTTTTCCGATTAGCAGAATAACTATTACGTGATTTAAATTCTGAATCGGAAATGTTAAGCGTTTTGAGATGGTCAAAACATGCCCGAATTTATAACAGATTTTCTTAAAATTTGCTTTTTATACAATATTTTGATTAAAATTTTCAATGTATCGAAAACATTGCAAAAATTTAAATATTGCAAAAGTTTACATAGAGATTTAAATATAGGAGGTTTATAGAAACTTTACTATTTTAATAAGAATTATGTATGACGTGTTAAATTCCCAATTTTTATTTTTGATAAAAACTCTGCAATTTTTTGTTGAGGGAAGCTTGTTTCTATGCGCATTTCACTGGCAGCTACTCAGGAAACTTTTTTCCAAAGACTTTAGAAAAGCTAAAAATATTATACAATTAAGACTGTAAAGCGAATAAGAATTTTAAACTCTCAGGTCTTACTTGTTACAATATCAAAGCTTCAAAAAACAATAGCAATAAACAGTGAATTTAGCTTTTCTTACTACTCTATTTTATATTCTGTTCTTAATATGGAAATAATAAAGTTTCTGTTAATAAAAAAAATTTTAATGACTTTGATTATAATATTTCTCATTTCGTGCTACTGTAATTTTTTTTACACAAACAACTACCTTCTTATTTAAAAAACTGGAAAACAAGAAGAATAAAAAACAACGAGTTTAATTGAATTCTTTCAACACAACTTTCTGTAATGTAAATACACATAAACGCGCCCTTTTGTCCTTAAAAAAACTAAGAAAAAAAATGGCTGCATTTTTCTTTTTAACAACTTCTATTGAAATTGTTTCCTCTGCTTAAGTTATATTTCTTTGTTCCTTTATTTTTTCCGTCCGTTGTTAAATTAACAGCATCAATAGATTTCCACAGAAATTTAACTTAAATCTTTTTCTTAACAATTTTTGGTTGTTTTATTTTGGTTAAAAAAAAAACAGGGGAAACAAATATTTAAAGAAATCCTTTATTTCTTAGGGTTTTTGTTTATTTTACATAACCTTTTATTTTTGATATTTTTTTCTTAAGTTAAAAGTGGTAGTTTCATTGTTAGAGGTCTTGACGTAGCTGACCACTGTTTATTGCGGCAAAAAAAATCAGTTCATCGATATGGGTTAATGAATATACCCAAATAAGGGAATATGCACTATTCGGATTTCCTTACACAGAAAAAAGTTTTTTTATCAATCAAAAAATTGTTTAAAAAGTATTTAAATTTAATTAATGTAATAATTGAATCAATTTTTTTTGTTTTTTTGTTGAAAGAAAATTAAAAATTCAATTTTGATTTAACTAACATTTTAGTTGTTTTGAAATAAATTTTCAATAAAAATTTTAATTAAAAACACTAGTTTGTGCTGACACTGTTCGTGTTATTCATAAAATGCTAGAACAATTGGTCCCGGATAATGCGATACGTTAAGAACAGCTGCGGTTTCCATATGCCCGAAATCATTTTAAAAAGTAATGATATGTATTGTTCTTTCGAAATGCAGTGTTTTAATTTAAAAGTTAATTACACTGGCCGGCGAAAATACAAAAAAAAATTGGGAGCGTAATGTTATTTAAATTGACTTTAGCGCCCTGCACCCAATCTGTTCACAGACTGATTCTATAACGTCTCGTTTTTTTGTGGACTTAACTAATTTTTCGCCCAAAATAAGACAGTTATGCTAATACATTTGCTCAAAACTTGGGAACGCTTTGTTGGATTTTGATCAAACTTCTTACATCTGATAAGGAATCAAAGTTTCTTTGATCCATCAATATAACCTTTTTTCATATTTTCAATTGTTTTGAAGTTATTAATGAATTAGTGGTTTTCATGCGAATCGAATAGACTAAAGAAAACTATATATCATGAAAACCAGTCGGAAAATGTTCATTTTGATTGTTTTTCATTATTATGGGCATGACATATATTTCGTCCGAAATAAGGCGATTTTGCTAAAACATTTCATAATAGCTTGAAACTTGAATTAAATTGAAAGCAGATAAATTGGAGTAAAATTCTCTTAAGCCATTAACAGAAAAAATTGTTTTATCAATTAAAAAAATGGTTAAAAAATTATTTAAATTTAATTAATGTGATAATTGAATCAATTATTTTTTTTTTGTTGAAAGAAAGTTAAAAATTAAATTTTGATTTAACAAACACTTTAGTTGTTTTGAAATAAATTTTCAATTAAAATTTTAATTTAATAACAAAAAATCTTATTTGACTTTTTTATTTAAAATTAAATAATTTAAACATGTAGAATCGTTGTTGGGAATTGTCAATATTTATTTAAATAAATTAACACATTGTTTGAAATGGCAAAGTTTTTTGATCACTTTTTGATTAAACGGTATTAAAGCTGTATTTCTTGTATGCATAAATACATAAATAGTTTAATATTTGCTATTTATATTTTAGATTTACAATAAACAAATATGTATTATAGCATAACCATAGACGTGTACTTATATTATTTTGAAAATGTGCATACACAAAAATAGGTTTTGATACCATTACCATTTGCTTATTTGTGTATATGTATGCATATTTTTATTTTATGCATCTAAACATATATTTGTATTAATGATAATTTTTAGGTATTGTAAGTTATTTTGTCAAAAGTCCACAGATATTATTACTGAAAAAAGTACCAAAGAAAATGAGTAAATTTACCCGCATTCCATTTAAAATACAAGCAGCCCATCACTGTCAACTGTTGCGTAACCTCGTTATGAATTTCTATATTCAATAGGATGGCACTTACGGTTAACTGACATTACAGTCAGTTAAGCATTTGTATATAACAGAAACGATCAGCTGTTTACACTTACTTTTCTTCATTTACGTTCGGCTAACGAGGCCTTAAGGCACAAGCTCTATGTTTACATTTGTCCTTCAAGTTGTGCTGAAAAAAGGTCAATGTGAAAAAGAAAGACAAAACATGAAAAACAAAAAATGTACTTTGGACTTCAAGAAGAATTTTTCACAAAATTTTTGAAAAAACGGAATGTAAATAAAGTAATTTACATGTAAATTAATTAAAATAGAATAATCGTTACGGTATTCAGTTAATCGGTCTTTTGCTCAAATCGGTTAATCGCTCGATTAATTAACCAAGGTTTTAGTTTAATCGGTTAATAATCGGTTAATATTGTAATTTTTTTTTATAAATTAAGTAATTTCAATATTTAAAAATGAATAATTATTTAGTATTTGGAGTTTATTAGTAAAAAACAATAAAAAAAACAAACATAATTAGTTTTTGAACTTAAACGAGCAAACAAAAAAATAATTCATAAATATGTAATGCATATTTTTTAATTAATACATAAATATTATGTATTAATTAAAAAATAAGCTGTAAGATAATATTATTAGTTATTTTAATAGTTTAAGGACCCTTAAAAAAACATTCTCTTAGAAAAATAACGAAAATTCATAACAAAAATTTGGAATGAAATTCGCACAAAGTTTATTCATAATACACTTACCAAACTGTAGCTAACGATTTGCTAAACTCTTGTTAACGAGCTGCCAAACGTTTGCCGATTTGGGAAAAACAGCGGCTTAATGTTAAATCATTTTGTTTTTTTTTTAATTCACTGTCTTTTTTTTTACTTTTATTCTTTGTTTAAATTTATTTCAATATAAAAACCTTTAAAATTTTTATATTGGGAGGGAAAACAAAAAAAAAAAAAAAAAAAAAAAATTAATTGAAATGACAAAACCAGCGTTGATAAAAGTAAAACGTGTTGCATGTTTGGGAAATATTATGTGGCATCATTAATATTCAGATTTTATTTATTAAAATTTAGCAGATGGATAAAATTTCCTATGAATAAACTCTGTGATAACAAGCTGCTAAGCTTAATCGGTATTCTAGTTAGCAGCTCGTTGCACGGAATGTACAAACTGTGGCTAACTTTTTGTTATGAATACGGCTGTTAGAATTGAAGCGTTTTCTTTAGTTTTGAGAAACTTGACGTAGATTAGGGAACTTATGTTATATATACATTTTTAGAAAAATTGTCACTAAATTTAATATGTCTAAAAGAAATATGCCTCATAACATTAAAAATTGTTCTGCTCTACTGAGAATTATTACATGTTGAGTTAATACAAAATGTATGAACGTATAAAGTCTTCTATTATGCCATAAGAGTCCAATTTAAATTTTTTTTTTTTAACTTTTAACGCTTCTAAATGTTTCGATTAATTCAGTTAAAAGATTTATATGAGAAGATATGAGAAGAAACAAATAACAAAACGCATACATATAAGAATTACGTGAAACAAAAAGGTGTTGATAGCAAACACTTATTAAAAATTAAGATCGCTGAATACCTTATTTGTTTGTATGAAAAAATTTTATCTAAACACATACCTTTTGTACATTAGACGAACTAATTAAAAAAACTAAAAAAAATATGTTATAATGCTACAAAAAAATTAAAAATTTTTTAACATTGGTTAATCGGTTAATCCACCGAAATTAATCGGTTAAATCGTTAATCGAAAATAGCCAATTTTAAATTACCCGATCAGTTAAACGGGTAGTAAATTATCGAATGAATACCCTTATAATCATTCCAAAAACAAATTCCGATCTACCAATTTGGGTTAAAGATTGATGTTTGGCTATTGACTGGCAGCTGCCTTCGATGGTGGTGAGTGTTAATACTGCAAACCCCTTTGAGAAGATTGTGTGGTTACAATTGAAACATGTCAGGGCAGCCTGTTCGTGAAAACCTGGGTTCAATTCAGCTTAGTCAAGAATGAAAAATTATCAATTAATTTTAGTTCATTTCATGTTGTAAAAATTTCATTCTTCATAAAAATAATTTAATGGAAATTGAATTTAATGAACTTTAGCCTGAATAAAATATTACAAATTTGGAATAAATAGTCAATTTTAGAAAAACTTCCTATATATAGTAAACTTTCTGTAAAATTGTAGTATATTTTCGAAAAATGTTCTATAAAAGGTAAATAATCGAAATATTTCCCACAAAAAGTTAAATATTACAAAACTTCCTAAATAACGTAAATTTTTGCAAAAGTTTCACAAAATAGAAAAGTTTTGCAAAATTTCCTAAAAATCGTAAATTCCAGAAATTTTTTTTTAATTTTGTAGCAAAACTGATTCACAAGGTGAATTAATAATGTCCTAAATAATATTTTACAATTGTTTAACATGAAATATTTTTGTGCTTCAAACAAAATAACAAATTTAATGCTGTATTTATTGATTTGTCATAACTCGAAATTATAAGCGGGTGCCCACAGCAGTCATATATATTTCTTGTTATTATTTTAAGACAAATTACTTTAAACTTTATGACTATCTTGTGAATCACTCAATGGTATAGAAAACTTCAAGCAAAATATTCTAGATATAGAAAATTTACATATTAGTAATGAACAGAGAAGACAAAAAAAAAGCAAAAAACAAAGTGTTTACAGCAAAAAAAATATCATAGATGGGCATTTTTCAGTACCAGTACTTTTTCAGTATTTTCTTTTTTTACTGATTACTGAAAAAAAAAATCAGTATTCAGTAAATTTTACTGCTTACTGAAAAAAAAAATCTGTATTCAGTAAAAAGTACTGATTACTGAAATCAAAAATCAGTATTCAGTAAAAAGTACTGATTACTGAAAACAAAAATCAGTATTCAGTAAAAAGTACTGATTACTGAAAACAAAAATCAGTATTCAGTAAAAAGTACTGATTACTGAAAACAAAAATCAGTATTCAGTAAATTTTACTGATTTGTGTAAAAAAATGCAGTAATCAGTAAATGATTACTGAACTATTTAAAAACGAAATGTGTTACCCAATAAAAACTGATTTATATAGCTGAGACTTCGAATTATTTCATTTTTTCACTATTTTGAAATTTTATAAAAACGAAATATTATTTTTTATAAATTTTTTAATAAGATGTTTTTGAGATTTATTAGATCTATTTGTGAAAACATGCTGTGCTATATGCTGTTAGCTTTTCTAAGCACAAGCATTTCAAAATTTTTGTCGCTAAGTTTTTGTCTTCTAGAGCGATGCACAATCCCAGCAAAAGAAAACAGTCGTTCTACAGGTGCAGATGAGGGTAGTGGGGTATTGTATTTCATAAATACGTTTTTTATTGCATTGTGCTTATGCAGGCAATTTGTTGTTGTATCCCGTTCGGCCAAGTATAAAATTGTTTCCTCGAGATAATTTCCCACATCGCTTAAATTGGACTGTACATCATCATCTGGTTAAGAAAATTGGATAATCAAATATACATATTAATATAAATATCAAAGGAAAATAAGGTGCAAAAGTTACCATTACCTTCTTCTCCAAAATCTAAAAAAGAATTTTCCGGCGTTTGAGGCACAATACGGGTTTCAACAAATCATTTGAGGTTTCACTAAAAAAATTTAAAGATCTTGGAAGATCTTGTTCACACAAAAAATCCGGATCTCTGACCGAGTCATCACTATCAAAATCGGAAATATCGTTAATTTTTTTAATATTTTTTCACAACAAATTATTATTTAAAAAATTCCAAATATCTTCTACGAAAGAATGTCTGTACCGCTATAATATGAAACTTTTTTTTTATTTTTATTAGTTGCAATTTTTACAATTGATAATGTAATTAATAGCACCGGGTGGTTAACTTATGTATCAATATTAATTTACAAATTTTATACAAAAAAATTAAAAAGTAATAATATTTAAATCAACATAAATGCAAAGTCCCCACGTGATTGGCGTGGGATACTGGTTAGTGTTTAAGCCGCTAATCCCTAGGACCGGTGGTTCGAATCCGGCTTTGGTAGACAAGATATTTTCTTTTTTATATTTTAAATAAAAATTAAATTTTTTTTTAAATATTTTAATAAAAAAAAAAAAATAAACTTTTTTCTTCAAAATCAAAACATAAATATGAATTTAAATATAAAAGATATTGGTCTAGTACTAAGTGTTTAAGGCTCTCATCCACAAGGTCGTGGGTTCGACTCTCATCTCGGTCGGCTGGAAAATTTTTTTCATTGTAAATTAAAATAACTCGTTGTTTTAACTATGTTAATACATTTTTTTACACAAATCAGTAAAATTTACTGAATACTGATTTTTTTTTCAGTAATCAGTACTTTTTACTGAATACTGATTATTTTTTTCAGTAATCAGTACTTTTTACTGAATACTGATTTTTGTTTTCAGTAATCAGTACTTTTTACTGAATACTGATTTTTTTTTTCAGTAATCAGTACTTTTTACTGAATACTGATTATTTTTTTCAGTAATCAGTACTTTTTACTGAATACTGATTTTTGTTTTCAGTAATCAGTACTTTTTACTGAATACTGATTTTTTTTTTCAGTAATCAGTACTTTTTACTGATTACTGAAACGCGTAATGCAGTAAAAAAGTAATGCAGTATGCCCATGTATGAAAAATATATATAAGAAAAGCACAAAAATTTAGAAAAAAAGCAGCAAAAAAAGCATTTTTATTTTTTTAATATATACATTTGAATATAAAAAATTACAGTTATTCTATTTCTTCTGTCATTTTTCTTCGTCTTTCTGTTAAAAGTGTATTGTATAAGTAAAAACTTCTTTCCACGTCAACGGATGTTGTTGGAGCAAATTTATATTTCAAAATTTCATTTCGTCATCAGGTTTAGCACCAGTTTGAAGAATGTTGTTTATTTGTAAAATTTGTTTGAACCCCGGATTTCTTTGAAATACATACTGCATTAAATTTCCTCATATATATTTTTTCATGTAGATTCTCAAGAGCTTCTCGTACATTTGACACAATATTTACTCTTTCGTGAATAGCTAACCCAACTGTTTGTAGCTTTTTTTATAGAAGACACAATAATTGAAAAATTGTTTTTGATAAACGCAAGTTGGGAACTTAATCCGGGCAAGTTATATATTTCCTTGGCGTGCGCGATCGAATCTGAGTCTTCACTTTTCAGTTAAGAAATAACAGCCTTTACTTTATCAAGGTAATCTGCATAATGCATTGTGGCTTCTATCCAACTACCCCAACGTGTAGGGCATGAGAACGGTGGAAGAGCCAAATTGGGATTCATTTGTAAAAATAACTGCTTTCTACGAGGAGCCTATGGAAATTAAAATTTTAGTTTGTATGTGTGTAAATACGAGTTATTGAAAAATTAACTTAACAAAAACGGATTTGGTACAAGATATTAATTTATTTACATGCTGAAACTCTAAGCGCTGCATCAGTTACCATTAGCAATATTTTGTCGTATTGAATGCCTAGATTAAATTAAAAAAAAAAAATTTATGAATCAAATATTCACTTACCATCAGGCCATAAAATTTGTAATGAATCGTTGAAGAAAGATGCAATAGAAGCCCCATTTGCATTTTCGAGAACACCCATGTTCAATAAAAAAAAGGTTTATTTCCAACATCGTCATTTAAAATACCAAATATAAAGTTGGCCACATATATTTGACAGTGGAACAGACAGTGGTTGTTTCATCAATAGAAATCCATATATATATACCTTTAGCCTTTTGACGCATTTTTCCCAAAGCTTCCGTATACATTTGAGGTATGTATTTACCTCGAATATAACTTTCGCTTGGAACTGACAAATTTGCGTACTTTTAAAAGATGTTTTTGAAACTGGGATGGCTTACTTTTTTTACTGGTATATTGGTCTCCAACAAAAATTTACATATATCTTCGTGAAATTTATTGGCAGTAATATTAACAGGAAATTTCGTTATAAGTTTTTGTGGACGATTTTCTTGGCAAGCAGCTAATTTGTGTTTTTTGTACTAAAATGTTGCTCCACATTGCACTTCTTTTCGCTATTAATTTTACTCGAACACACATTACAAAAAAGCCAATCTTTTTCAACTTTAAAAACTTCAGGATACAATTTTACCATTTTTAGCAAAAATAACATATTTGACTTTTCTTTCGGCATTTTTTTTATTATTTTTTCGTTCACAACGGCCGATTTACTTATTTTGTTTTAAACTCAAATAAGTAACATGGCTGTTTTTTTTTGGGATGGTATTAATTTATAGTTCATTAATTTTAGTTGTAAAAACGTTGAGCCCACAACTAACATATTTTTGTTTTAACCCAGAAAAAAGTTGTCAATTATTTTTTTTTCTCATGTTTTCTCAAAAAAATATTTTTTACGTAAAAATTATGTTAAAAAAGCTATTTTAGAGCAAAAGCATAGGAAAAAAGCAAAATAAGCACCATAATAACAAAAACAGCAAAAATGGGCAAAAACAGCAAAAAAGAAGCAAAACAGCAAAAAAAGCAAATTTGTCTTCTCTGGTAATGAAATAGCCTATTTAAATATTAATCATACGCACCGCAACAAAAATCCCAGTTGTGTGAAACAAAAATTTCATGATATTTTCTTTTTAAAAATGCTAATAACATTTTCCGCTTAAATTTTTTAATTCCTGAGTTAAAACGAAAATGTCTTTAACTTAACACCCCATGTTTTATTTGCTTATATGTTGTGGTCGGTTATCATATCTTAATAACAACAACAACATCATTGACTAAAAGAGGCATAAATGTTAACAAAAAATTCAAAAAAAAAGCAAAAAAAACTTGATAATAATAAACAATTCAATGCTTTTTGCTAAAGTTCTCAAACATGGACAGCTTGTTTATGTAAAACTGTTCAGCATGCTGCGTGACAAATTGATTGCTTTTGTGAAAAATTGATTGGCAGCGATTTACGATAAATGCACTCACACAGACATACAATTTAATAGAGTCATGCAAATACTACGAGAGCATTAAGGAGGCTTGATATAGCGTTGCTCATGTTCTCGAACAAGAAGATTTATTGTGTTAAAGGATTTTCATAAAGTGTAGCCTTCCTAATGTTAAATCATATAGGGAAATATGTTGTCCGCAATTACAAACAGATACAATTTTTACAACAACAAAAAAAAAATCCTTGTGTAGTTTATACAAATTATGGCGCAAAAGTCTGGCCATAAGTTTTTTTAAATAGTTTATTTTTTGTTATTTCTCATTGTTGTGTAGACATAGTTGTTGCTTTGTAAAAAGAAAGATAGATAAATCTATTTATATTGTAGCTTGCACAATGGGAAGACAAGCGAGTTGAGTTAATGGTTAAGGAGTGTGGAGGACACTGTTACAAGAACTTATTGTATAAATTTCGTATATCTATTCCATAACTATAAATATTTTCTTATTAAAAAATGAGAACATGAGCCTAAAAGAAATTTCCATGATATAAACTCAAATTCTTTTAGGGAAAATTTTATTTTTAATTAAGTAAACTATAAGTCTGCAGAATTCCTTAATATGCATTAGGAAAAAGTTTACTAAAATTTGGGATATTATACGATAAAATTACGGCGTTCAAAATAAATCAATAACATTTTTTCCAGAATTGGTCCACAATACGCCATCCACAAAAAGTCAATATCCTTAAAAATTAATAAAAATATGATTAAAACATACTGGAATTACAAAAATGGTAAAATAAAAAGTTTAAGCAATCAAATTTTATAAGAATGGGTCCATAAATCGACCATTGACTCCTAAACTGAATTAATTCTCAGTAGTTTTTTATCAATAAAAAAAAGTTGTTTGAAAAGTATTTCAATTTAATTAATGTGATAATTAAATCAATTATATTTTTTAGCTGAAAAAATGTTAAATATAATTTTGATTTAATTAATATTTTAGTTGTTTTGAAATAAATTTTTAATTGAAATATTAAGTGAAGAACAAAAAATCTTAATTTTTTTATTTCGCTAAAAATAAAATTATTTATACTTGTAGAGCTGCTGTTGGGAATTGTCAAATACAGAGCTTTATTTAATTAAGCCAATTAAGACATTGTTTGAAATGGCAAACTTTTTTGATAGTTTTAATTAAATTAAAAATATCATTTATTAAAAAAAAAATTAAAAATTTAGCTTATTCCATCCGGTTATACGAGAATCAGTGAGTTAGATAGGCCCGGGATGGTTATTGTTGAGTCTACTTCTGTGATCACGAAGTATCATGAAATACTCTTAATTACTATTAAACAATATAGAGCAGAGAATACATTACTATACCGAGCTTTTTTATCTTTAAATCCCACACCTTCTTGCGCTCACAGAGGTCTGTGGACTCCCATTTGGTAATCGTTGACTAAGCTAAATTTTTTTTTTACCGCTTTTTGAAGAATTTTCTACCAATTTAGTAGATCAATAAAAGTCTTTTGGCAACACTGCTTACATTGATCTTTATTCTCACTTATATTACTAAAGTATTTTAATGTGTTTGTTTGCCGATAAATACTCTAATATAGAGTATTGTGTTGTTAGTTATTTTCTGAAATTCTAAATATTTTACGCAGTCTTTTACACAGAATGGTCTTACAGAAACGTAGCAGTTAAATTGCCTATATCACCATTATTTTACCTACTACCCAAAAGCGGGTAAATGTATTTTGTTTTTCCATTTGTAACATATGGAAATAGTTCTAAGAGTCCCTATAAAGTATAAATATGCTAGATGCTTGCAAAAGTCTTAGATGATCCATTCATGTCCTTCCATATTTTCAAAACACGATTAAAACCGCAATAAAATATTTAGAAAGATTAAATTTGGTAGAAATATGTCTTTGGCGATGGAATCATTTGGTATTGCAAATATAGGCCAAATTAGTTTATTTTTTTAGCCTAACCACCTTACACTTCTGGGATAAGATTTTTGGCATGATAGAGACCATACAGGATGAGGTAAGGTAACAAAATTAAGCACAAATACTGCAGTCATAAGTTTAATACAGTAACTGATTGTGGGTTATTAAATTCGTTTTTCGTACTGTTAAAATTGAATAAAAATTTAGTTTCTTTACGAATTACTTTATATTTTAACATTTATGTTTGTTGTTCAAAAAACAAACTACCAAAATACCATTTTTCCGTACTTATATTGTCATGTAGTTTGATTTTTTTGTCGGTTAAATTATATATTTTTTAAAGCAACAATTGTTAAATTTTAAGGAATATACTGTTAAATAAAAAAAAAAATTAAAAAATTTATGCAAAATTCATTTATTTTAAATGAAATGTAAATGATCCAATTTTTAAATTAAATTGTTTAAAATGAATTTTCTTTGGAATTTTGCAACACGTTATTTTGAGTGTCATTTTATTCAAAAAATATTCGAAAAAATGGGCCTATGCGATCTAGTATTCTCTAGACACCATAACAATTTTAATTATGAATTTTTTTCTAATAGTTCAATATATTTTGCGTTTTAATTCAGGAAATCACAGTAAGATAACAGTGGGAAAAATGGCAGATGGTGAATGGCTTACTTCAAGCATAGATGGGGATAGTGCACTAATTTTGCAGATTCAATTCACAGTTAGTGTTAGTGCAAAATCATTTTGCTAATGTTGAGCGATGAATTAAAAATTAGCAGCCTCACTAAACATAAGTGATAGTGATGGTAAAAAATTTTGCACTCAAAACAAAATAGTTTGATTTAAGAAAAAGCAATCATTACTTTATTGCAGAGTTTTGTTCTTCACTCATTTGAGTTCAATTAAAAATTTTGCACTAAATTTACAAAAAAAAACTTGTTTTTTCATGGCTTAAGCCATGGGATATTCATTGCCATTGACAAAATTGCATGTTGTTTAATTTCCTTTGAATATATTGGTCAGATAATAACGAGATTTGCGAAAAAAAATTGTGACGAAATGGAAAATGTTGTGGATGATAACAAAATTCAGTTACCAGAATACATCCTGGATAATGAAACTGAAGAAGACAGTGAACTTGGTGTTATACCATATTAAAGTTGACAAGGAAAACTATGTAGAACATGTTGGTGTGCTGCACAACATTGATGGGATTTGTGGTACCAAATTAGGTAGAATCAAAACTTTATTGGTACACTGGTACAATCCATCCTTTTTTGGTACAATTTAAAAAAAATACCCTAGTTGTTTTTTTTTTCATTTATTTGAGGTGGATCAACTCACTTCTCATTTCTTAAATTATTTTCTTAATAACATATCTCCAGCCCTGACCAGGACTACCAAAAATCGCACTATAACATAGTAAGTACATACATATATAAGTATATCCCAGTAGGAAGCCTTGAATCAAGTGTGTCTAAATAGACACGTTTGTCGATTGTTTTGGTGATGATGACACTGTCTACAATTTTGTCTGCCCTTGAAAAAAAGAGAAATTCTTATTTCTTCTTTATTTTGTATTGCTACACCACAATAGTAAAGAGGGTATTATGCGTTTGTGCTGGCGTATGTAACACTAAAACTATTGGTTTTTCGTTTGAATGAAAATTAGTATGTTTATCAAAATTTTTTCAACTTTTTAAATTTTACTTAAGATGTTATGATAAAACGACACATACATATATTATTATTTATTTACTTACTTGTTTGCACATGTTTGTTTCCCTTCCGTTGCATTGCCCCTTTTGTGAACAAGAGAACTCTCAATTACAAGACACCAGCATTGTGCCCTATATAGTTTTGTAATGATTCTACTTTGAAAATTTAAACAAATAGAATATGGAAATTTTTGCTTCTTATTAAATCTATTAAACATGTTGCTGTTTTTACACAAGACAAGCAAATTACTTCCGTCCTTCTTTTGTATTTTTTTCTCAGTATTTATTTGTTGAATGTTCCTGGAAAAGAGGATAACATCAGGCCAAAGATCAGGCAGCCACCACCTCCTGCGAAAAGAGAGGTAGGAATCAAGGATTAGAGTTTGCCCACTGATACACCAAAATGTACGGAGGGCGTTGTTTCTAGGCAACGAGAGATGGCAGCCCCATTATCCTAGAGCCTGATACAGCAGACCAATCATCTTCTTAGCTGGAGCAACAACCGATTAACGAAACTGATAGTAGGCACAATAACAACACTGAATGGATCGATATTCTAAGAACAAGGAAGTGAAATATTACATGGGAAAGCAAGCAAACAACTGCAACAAATAGTGTAAGATGGAGATGCTTTTTCCCTTTGGGAGTAATGGAGACAAAAAATTTTAAAATAAAAGTTATTTTTTTTTCTCAGCATTTATTTACAGAATCTTCATACATTAAATATGAACTAACAATAATTAATCAAATCGTATCCTAATAATTTAATTCATGTCCTGCCAGTGCCAGACATTTAATTTCGTCATTACGGTTTCTGATCACATATGTAGGAGTTTATCGCTCGTCTGATTGGGTGAGTGCCGCAGTGTCTCTTCTCCTTAAGCGAGTGTGACTGCCATAATTTTAAATATTTCGAGCTAGTGGATTTGGGTGCAGTTCAAGCCTTTTCAAATATTTAACTGCATATTTCGCCATCATAGTTTTAACTAATGGCACATTGAGATCCTTGTGAATATTTAAGCAGCTGTGATGATGCAAAGAAGTTGATTTTGGCACCTTTGAGTTTTACGATATTAGAGGCCGAGGTAGTTCCCCATAGCTGAATACCGTTGCACCAGATGAAGTTGTAAAGTAGAAGTTTGCAATCGGGACTAAGAACTGAGTTTCTTCCAATAAGCCAATTAATTTGAATTGCTTTTAGTTTCATTTAACTTAATTTTGCTTCTATATGCCATTTGCACGTTAAACGCCGATCTAGATGTATACCGAGGTATTTTACATGCGAGTGTTGAGGTATTATTTGAATATTGATTTTAATAGGGGGCATGTTTCCCGACGCAATGTGGATTTTATATATACGCGTTTTTGCTCACGTTAACTATTTTTCCAGTTCAAATTTATGATCGAGTTAGTAACGAAATGCTGCATGACAGTTTTCGTGTACATTTAGAAAAGCTGTATCATCCGCAAATGTTGAAGTTTGGGTGTAGATATTTGTTGGCATGTCCGAAGTATAAATTAATTATAATCGAGGGCTCAGGATGCTGCCTTGTGAGACTCCAGCATCAGTTGGCTTAAACAAATTGCCTTCTTTAATAATAAATTGACGACCAAATAAGTGGCTTTCTAACAGCTTGTGTATGTTAGCTGATAAGTTGTGCTTAAATTCATGTAATTATCCTTTATGTCAAACTATATCAAAAGCTTGCGAAACATCGATGAAGAGTGCAGAGCAATATTTTTTTAAAGCTATTCTTATGACATTAACTATTCGATGAGTTTGTTCAATTGTGCTGTTCTTTCTTCTAAAATCGAATTGATGGTTTGGAATTCATTTGAATTCATTTAAAATCGGCGTTAATTTTGACACTAATAGTTTCTCAAATATCTTTCAAATATTAGATAATAAGCTAAAAGGCCTTTATAACTCAACTTTTGATCCTATCCTGGCTTTGGTATCATGGTTACTAAGGAAACCTTCCATTTTTGAGGGTTGCATTGAAGGCGTAAAAAAACATTAAAAATAATAACAAAATTTTCTTTGCTATACTTGGTAGCTTCAAAAGCATTTTATTACTGATCTTATCAATACCAGGTGCCGTCTTGGTATTTAAATTGCAAATAGCCTTTTCGATTTCTCTTATCTCGAATTTTAGGGGAACAGCTGCTCAAACATTAACAGGCCGTAGCTCAACTGCTATATCGTGAGATATGTTTGGGGTTAATACGTTTTTCAAATGATCCTTTTTTTATATCGTTTCTTACCCAACTTCCATTCAAGTTTTTTAATGGTGGATTAGAAATAACTGGCCTTTTAAAATTTCTAGCTACACGCTATAACGAGTAGTCTGACAATTATTACTATAATGAACCCAACTAGATTTGTATTTCCATCTGGTTACTTAGCGACATCAGCCACACAAATAAATTGTTTAATATATAAAAAATATCTAAGTAACCATTGCACAGAAAATATTCCGCGTAGTACACCGGAGAACAGGGCTCTCGCTATTGTTAATTTTGACAGTTATCTCAACATTCCAGCATAACCCTCAAAAAAACCAAAAATAATTACATATATTCTATAGATGTCAAGCGTCTCTTGACTGAAAAAAGAAGAGTTTGAAGAAAGTGGCAATTGCACAGATCCCCTCAAATTAAGAATTTATTAAAAGAGTGTACAAAAAGGCTAAGAAAGTTACTGCAGTCGCAAAAAATGGCGTCCCTGGAAAAATATCTTAAGGAACTTTAAGCAACTCCACAATCTTCTTTTGTAGTGTGGTTTTTGTTTGTAAAACAAACTTTTAAAAAGTCACGCACACACACATTTTTTTCGAAACTTATCCCATTTTGGGTTGTTCTAAGTACTTTTTAGTGTCATTCTTACTTAAAAATTTAAATTTAGTACGCGATTTTTCTGTCTGTGTATTGATGAGCAGTTGTATACTTTATGTGGTAATACCGATTTCACTTAATAAATACCATTAAAACCTGTTTGATATGGAAAAAAGTGGTAAAGAAATTGTACCTAATTCTTTACCATGGCAGTAGTCGAAAAAGCTGGATATTGTACAACAATGTATCGATTTTGGATACAGTCAATTAACGACGGATATTTGCAACACAACAATTCTATTCTTAAAGGACCTTTCTATGCATTACACATAAGAAATTGAAGTTCAAAATTTGAAATTATTTACAATTTGTTTACATTAATTTTCTGATTTATTGACTTCTAATCTCAGTTTTGTACTTTCACAGAAAAAAATTTTTGCCCCAATTAAGACATTAATCAAAAGTAAAATCAGTTTTAATTAAATATTTAATTAAGTGAATTAAACGCTTAATCAACTAAACTAAACATTTTATAAAGTGAATTTAAAGTTTAATTGATACTATTAATTTTCACTAATAGTAATAATTAAACATTTAATTCAATTGATTAAACGTTTAATTAACTTGATTAAACGCTAAATTCAGTTGAAAAAATTTTTAATTAAAATTGATTTTAATTTTGATTAAAGCTTTAATTGGGTCAATATTTTATTCTGCGTTCCTTGATCTAAAAAATTGTATGCAATACGCATATATTTTCTTAAATTTTTCTAGACATATCAGGCTATGCAGCCATTATCGTAAGGGGAACATATCGAAAATTGGCCATATCGCTGGCCAAACTTGTCCAAATCTACTGAAACATAAAAATGTGGTATAGAACGCCTTTCTTAAGGATAGAATAAAATTTAATATCGATGTGATAATTCGTTTCTCAGATATAGCAATTTTAATACACAAAACATACCAGGATATGATTCTGTTGGCATGAGGGCTTAATTAATAAAACAATGGGTGGCTGCTACAGGACATTACCTTAAAAAAAAAATGCGACATTGTTTTACATATGTTAACAAAACCCACATGTATTTTACTAAAAAATATTTTTTTAATAAAAAAATTAAGTAAAAATAAAATTAAAAATTGATGAAAACCTGTTACCGGTTGTGTTATTTATGTTTTGCAGTTCTCATTTTAATATTAAGTTTAAACTTTTTTCATTTAGTTAAAATTCCACGTGAAATAAGTACAGCTTATATTATTTCGCAGTTGTAAAAAAAAATGCTGCTAGAAACATTTCGCAACTTTTTCACAAATTATGCAGAATACAGCTCTGTCAACATTTTTTCATAGAAATTCCGCACTTGTTTTTTTCATATGAGTTTTGACAGCATTTCATGTGAAACGTTGAACAGAGTACTAGGCTTTAAAGTAAAAAAAAGTATGGACTATTCAAAGCCATGTTTTTTTGGCAAATCTGTAACATCTGTAACATATTTTTCTCTTCCTGTTTTTCCGAACTGATCTTAACAGTCATTTATTATTTTAAGTTTTGTTTAACACACTCTTTTCCAATTCATTTAAATGAATAAAAATAACATTGTAAATAACTCTACATTTAAATTAATAAATATAACATTTCGAAATGAGTCACATGTCCCGTGATATTTTTCCATAAAAAATTTCACTATAAAATTCTTTACAAAAATGAATGATTTCCAGATGGAATTATTATTGTGTTATTTTTAAATTATGCTTTTGTTGTTATTTTGCATATTGTTGTGATATTGTTATTGTTGTTGTTGTTAATTCTGCATTCACAGCTGCTGGTGCTGCCGTTGCTGTTTGGTTAGTAGTTATTTAAAGAATACACTTTGACACAATTTTACAACATGATGGCATCATCATATTGATAATTATGTGCTTTTTAATGAAAAAGAGTGTGAGTGAGTTCAAAAAAAAAAAAAAAAAAAAGTTACATCAGGAGAAAAAGAAAAAAACGCCAATTTAATGTGGCTGAATTTTTACACACAAATTCATTGCAATGTCGCACACACACACGCATGTTTTGTAGACCAGACCAGATGTTAATGGGACTTTATATCACTTCGTTATTTTCTTTTTGTTGCAATATCATATTTTGCTGTTGTTATTTATGCATTGTTGTTTTGTTGCTGTTTTTTTTTTTTTGGTATTGTTGCTACTGCTGCTGTTATTGTTTGCCTACCGTGGCACTGTCTATGTTTATTTTTTGTGGCTCATGTGGTTGAGGTTTTGTTCGTTGTTGCCGGTGTTGTGTGTTTTTAAAACTTTTATTTTTTCATTTTACATTCATTTAACGTATAAACTTTAACTTCTTCTTTCAGTGAAACAGAATTCAAACGTAAAGTATGTGAAAACAGTTTCCTGTATTTTTATTTTACTGAACCAGATCGTGCAAGTTAAATGAAAGTGTATCAAAGATTTTTAATAAAATTTTTAAAAATTTATAAATTTTTATCAAAATAACCAAATAACTTACAAGTATATCTAACTGATTTTAATAAAAATTTTCTAGCTCGGCAAAAATTTTGTAAGTCCAACTAAAATTTGATTTTAATCAACTAAGATTTTTTTGAAAATATTAGATATGTAGGTAGGTAGAAAGGCTGGTGTGAAGTCTCCTTCACACCTTCACCCAGAGACCAATATGGTCCATTGTGACCCCTTGTTTAGATATCGATAGATGGGAAATATGTGAAATAAATAGCTACAGCATTAGAAATGATAAAAATTATAGATAAGAACAGAAGATATCGGACCAAACCCGAGAGAAACCCCACTCAACACAAATTCGAACTACGAGCGTCTAGTACCCAGTCTCTTGCCGCGCAGCCAAGCCATGCCCATTACAAGTCCTATCAGACTCTCGAGTCCACAGCTTGAGACATCCCCTAATTCGCCTAGGAATCTGCTGCCCAGCCACCTAAGATGCTGCCCTGTAGCCTAGGACAGTGGCACAGAGTGTGCTCAACTGGCTCAAGCTCCTCCGGGTCCTCACACAACCCGCACATATCCGACAAGTCGGATCCCATTCTCATCGCCAAGCAGCAACTCCTGCCAAGCAGCAACTCCGAATCAGACTTCCTAAGCACCGGTCACAGCTTCCGTGATACCCGGCAGTCCGTTCGGTTCCCCCAGGCCCGATTGGTCGCGCCCAGAATCCATTCCCTGATCGTTCCAAAAAAAGAAGTCTCTGAGCCCTGGCTCGCCAACTCATCAGCCACCTCATTGCCGTTTATGTTGCAGTGACCCGGCACCCAGCAAAACCTTAACAAATACCCTTCTAAGGCTCCCTCCAGAGCCCTCCTACAACCATCAACCAGCTTGGAGTTCACATAACAGCCCCTTACGGACATAGAACCGCCTGGCTGTCCATGTATATAGTGACCTCCGAGCCCTTATCAATGTTGTCCCTCATCAGTTCCACGGCCCTCAAGACCCCCAGAGCCTCCGCCTGAAAAACACTGCAGTCGTCAGGAAGCCTGTATGACATTCTGATATCAAGATCCTCAATGTAGACCCCCGCATCTTCGAGCCATCAGTGAAAATAGCAAATCCACTAAATAATCTGCTTCTACCTGACCAGCTGTCCCTAGAAGGCATTATTACCTCCAGCAACCGCCCAAAATCTACCCTTGTGCCCACATAATCCGTGGAGCCGGGTGATTCTAGGCTTCAATCTCACCCAGGATCCGCGAATAACCCTGTGTGAAATTCCATTTTATTAGGTAACTCATCAGATTTAAATTAGCGTATAGAATTTTAATCTATTTTTGCTAATTTAACAAAACATTGTTAATGATGCAACATAGGTCTGGGTTTATATTATGAAAGTTTTCTTTCAGAAAGTCTGTGCTTTTCGTTTCTCCCATCTCATCAGTTTTTTTTATTTTTTAAATTTTATAATTCTAAGTGAAAATTATAGAATTTATGAAAGATTTCTCAGAACCAGAACGATATATCACTTTGACATATGGTTAGTTATCAGTTGTTGCTAACGTAGCAGGCTATGGTCACCTGATGGGAATTCGCCTTGCTTAAAACTATACCGATTTTGTATTTAAAAAACAAAATTTGTGGAATGTTACGCAATAACAAAAATCTGCTTTTAAAAATGTTTATTTGTCAACAAAGCGTGCCTGAAAGAAAGACACATTTTAATGTTGAATATTAAGCATATCTGTATAAAATAGCAGATTACAGTTTAAACAATGCTAAAAAAATGGAGAAGCATAAAAGTTTAAAAAGATATATCTCTTCATTGATTAGAATTAAATTTCTAGGGATTAAAGCAGTACATTAATATTTGAGCTTTTTTTTATTTATACAGGGAAACCAGAATTATACTCTAAAAACGTTTTATGCGTATTAAATATGCAGCAAAAACTCGAAAATATGCCCAAAAAATTGTTAAAAATACGCCCCAAAAAATCAAAAATTGCTCCTTTAAAAACAAAATATTCAACAAATTAAAAACATTTGCATAAAAAAAAAAAAAAAAAAAAAATAAGCGGTAAAGCCCAGACAATAGGATTTACAGACTAATGGCAATTTCTTTTCTGAGAAAAATATGTTAGAGTGTATACATGTAACACTTTCTAATGTTACATATAATTACTGGAAGTGTTATATGTCGTGCGACTTCAATAGAACAAATTTAGCTGCTTGTATTTACAACTATTACACATTTATCATTAACGTACTTCATGAGCGATTTTTAAAACCATTTGAGCGGTTTCTGTACGCTATTACGGTTTGGAAACAAATATTGACATCACTAATTGCATGGAAAAATAAAAACGATAATTATATACAGAGTATACAACTAGTATGCCGACTCTTTGACAGGTACATAACTCAACTGTCAGTGGTACATATTTTATGTTTGTATTCGTAAGATTTTTTTCAAATGTATTGGTGTATAAAACTATTTCCACCAATAAACATAGTTGCATAAAATCGTATAGAATGTGGCAACAATTTTTTTTCCAAAATAAAATTTTCTTAGTTCAATAAATTTTCAATTTATTGAATGCTGGCTGCATTTATAAACTTTTAAAAGCCATGTTTGCTAAATTTTTATTCTGTAATATCGGATAATATATAAATAATAAATGATTTCAAATATTATTTTTATGCCACAAAATGCTACTCTGCTGGCTTTAATATTATTAACAACAGAAAAAATTTAGTGTCAAAAAAATTTATTTAAAAATTTTTAGTTTGTGAAAAATAAAACATTTTGCAAAAGCAAATTAGCAAAATGTATTGAAAAAAATTATTAATTATGTGTTTAAGTCATAAAATTAAACATGAAGTGTTATATTGTGAAAAATTTTAAATTGAAAAATTTCAAATTTTGTTTTATTTTTGTTGTTCTTATGTGTGTTGAATTCACACAGAACCTATATGTGTGATGAGAGTTATAAAAAAAAGAGAACGCTCTCACCAGTCGGCATACTAGTTCTATACTATGATAATATACGTAACCTTTTTTTAATTTTAATATGTTAAAATTTTTATATTTTGTTATAAAATCTTTTCACAAGATTATGAGCGGTATGCTTTATGACAAACGAAATAAAACATTGGTTGTACAAACAAAGTAGTAAATACCAACGTTGTAAAACCGGGCAGTATGAACATCTTAAGTAAAAGTAAGGGGTAACATAGGCAACATGTTTTGTATGTTTTTTTAATCAACATTTTCACAAGAGAACATGAAAATTTTGCCCACAGTTGTAGTTTTTGTATAAAAGAACACAAAAATGTTGAAAATGTAACATTAAAGCTTCGTTCACAATAGGCAGCAACATTTTCACTGGTATTCATAATAGAGCAACAATTTTATTCGTAACCACACAGTTTTTCGGTTAAGAAACCGTTTGCAAATTTTTCCAAGAAATCAACAATTTAATACAAATTGTTGCTGAAGTAGAAGTAGACTCAACTTTTTAAAAAAAACTTTAGTTGCATTTTTGTTTGAAAAATAAAAGGAAAATTATATGAAATACTTTGGGAAGAAATAAGATGAAAAAATGAAAGAAGAAAAAACAAAATTGTTTCTAGCATTGTGTACGAGGCTAAATGCAACATATTTCTCAGAAAAGAAATCGCCATAACTTTCGGGATTCTACCCAACATTAAAACGATGGGCAGTCATGGGCTCACAAAAACGAAGTTATATTTGCAGTTTTTCCTGAGGTTTTGGACGAGTTTTTAATGAAAAATTCATTTTTACGCGTAAATTTTTAAGGTTTTTTTTAAGTAGGTATGTTAAAAAAATTCGCCAATTTTAAATTTTTTAAATATATCCTATCCAAGGTTAAATTGTACGCTTAAAATGATGGCGATATAATGTTTCGAAAAAAGGGGTTTTTTGTATTTTTAGAGTTTTTGTCAAAACGGTTTTTTTTTTTATTTTTTACTCTTTATATGCCAATTTTAAGGCTCCAAAACAATTTTTATGTGTTTTCTCCAGTATCAAATAGCTAATTTCTGAAGAAATTCGCACGTTAAAGGAGATGGTGATATCTTGATTTTGAACGAGCCGTGATCGAAAAATTGATTTCTTTCGATAATATATATATATAAAATGATATCAGCATCGTTTTAAGCGTATAGTTTTACCTTGGATAGGATATACTAAATATTTTAGATCGGCGAATTTGTTTTAACATACCTTCTAAAACAAACATTAAAAATTAACGCGTAAAAAACAAATTTTTCGACAAAAACTCATCCAAAACCTATACAAAAAAATATCAAAGAATATTAATTGACTTTTTCGTTTAAAATAAAATAATTATAAGTAGAATTTGTAGAATTGTTGTTGGGAATTGCCAATATTTAATCAAAAAAATTAACACACTCTTTGAAATGTCACAGCTTTTTGATTATTTTTTTTAATTAAAATTAAGAATATCATTTATTGAAAAAAAATATTCACAACTTTACAATTTTTAGTAATCAATATAATCATTTTGGTTATAGGTGCAAAATCAACAACTTGTTTGCTTGATATTATGAATTTGGTATCAATTTGGCGGTTAGAGACAAATTTTAATTTTTTTCTGTGCGTAAAATAACACTGTGTCACAAATTTGAATCTGATAGCTAATCCTTATGTAAAATTGTACGCTGAATCCGAATATGAAGTCAGAATGGTCAAAAGTAGAACAATTTGCCGAGATATTGCATCTTCGAATATATTCAATGGATGTTCTATTTGTTGTTTTTTTGTTGAATAACCACAAGTCGTTTGTAAACAAAAAATATACTTCATCGATTAAATAAACACAACGTAAATTATTGTCGCCAAAATAACGAAAAAAAACTGCTTAAAGTAACAGCTGACTTTAATCGACAGCGAATATCGTTAAAAGTGTTACTAAATAGCAAATTTGATAAATATTCGTTATATATATTTTAACGATACGATTATCGTTAAAAAAGTAAGTGAATCGCTTGTCAGTTCGTTAAAAGTTAGTGAATCGCACGACTGATTGCAACTTTACTGCGCAAATTTGTCTTTTGTCTTTTAAATTGTTTTTTTGGTAACACCTTGAAAAAAAATTGTCTAAAATTTTCGTGTATCCTACGTCACAGTTTTCAAATTTTGTAAGTTTTTACAAGCATTAAGTGTAAATGGCTATAAAGAAACAGTGGGTTTTTAAGTACTATGGTGAAGGGAGTATGAGATTCGGCTTAGCCGAATAAAGCACTCTTTTTAGAGGACTTTGTATTTCAGATTTATTTGTTTATTTTAAACTAACTCTTAACAAAACATACATTCAAAAACTAAAAACCCGAAATTTATTTCAAGCGTTTAAAAGAAAATCAATGATATGCTTAAATGGAAAATTAAATGAAAATTAATATTCCCATTCATTGTACCTTCACATTATCCAAACTTAAACAAAAAACTGCCTTCTATGGTCGATTTATAGTACGAGTGCAAATTGTAGTTTATAACTTTATAGTATTTATCTTTGTGGGTTTATTTGTATATTCTATAGATTGAAATTGACATTGTCGCAGAGTGTCATAAATAATTGCTTGCCAGCATACATGATGTCCATATTCGGATAACAATGGCCTTTTGATCAGTGTCTATGAAAGCATCAGAGATTTAATTTTTTTTTCATTATGGCTGCTATACAATAGTTTTTGTTTCAGCTTTTATTTTTCTTTTATTATTTTTTATTCATACAAAATATTTAAATTTATTTTAAAAATGTATTAAATATGAAAATAAGTTGGTTCCTTTTAATGCAGCTGTATTAACCACAATTAAATGTTGGTTTATTCGTTTGAGGCTGGCAATTTAATGATTTTTTTAAAACACGGTTGTCTTATTTGTAATAAATTTTAAATAAAGTGTGAATTAAATGTATTAAAAAAAAAGTTTTATAATTGAATATCTAAATGCTGAAAGGGAACTATTTTAAAACCTTCATTTTCAGATAATCCATTAAAACCAGTGTTGCCACGTCGAGGGTAAGTACCTGAATTTAGTGTAATGTTTAGTATCGTGGGTAATTATTTTAGGTGTGGATCATAGTTGTCATAGTTGAGAATCATTTTTTGGGTGATTTTTGTCAAAATTCTTCAATGAGAAAAAAAAACAGTATGTAAGATCTTGTAAAGCAACTTTAATTTTCAGTAACTGATATATTATTATGCGAATCCCGAATTCGACAATCCCGAAGCGCTTACTTAATCCTCTATTTTGTAAGCGAATCCGGTCAATGTTATACCAAAACCCAAACACGTATGTATGCTTAGAACTACTTTGCAAGAATTATTATTTATTTGTTGGCCTTTTTTCACCATTTTTGGATAAAATTAAATTTTTATTATTGTTTTGGGTAATTTTGCTGGCAGCCATTTAGAATAAAATAATTACTTTCTAAGGGATGTGTTTTAAGAATAGAGCCTTTTTGTATAAATAAGAAAAATTGGATTCGCTCCAAATTTGCTTCTTTACTTTTTTAATATAAAGGAATAACAATCTGCCCGGCAAACTGGAATCAAAACACTTTTAAATTTGGCCATACATATAAGAACACCTTTAATATGTATATTAAGCATACTTATCACTAGCGAAGTGGATTTAACGAAATCCGTCTGTCCGTCTGTCTACCTGTGCGTCAGTCCGTGTGTGTGTATTGAAGTGGGTGATGGTGGCAAAGCTGTTATATATTTATGCCACAGCCACATCGGTATATATGTTCTTCTACGATGTCCGTCTGCTTTTCTGTATATCTGTAGAACGGAAGGAGCAAAAGTTTCAAAATTAGGTACAACCAACTCGGTAATCAATACTACTCAACATCCGACAAAATTGGTGCGGGATTGTAGAAGTGGGCTTAGCACAAAATGAAATTTATTTTTATATAAAGAAGAGTATTTATATAAGTTTCTGTTCTTATCCAACCACGGGGAATGGTATATTAGATTCGGCATAGCCGAATGCAGCACTATTAATTTTTTTTTTGATATTCCTGCCAATTCGTTGCACAGTAGGTCGGTTAAGACGATCACCCCGTAATGAGCGCGGCCATTAATCCACCACTTTTGAAGCAAATTCTCAGAATTTTTACGAGTTATTTGGTTGCTAAACAATCCATATTTCTTAAATGGCAAACCTTTCACAAAATAAATTCAGATGAGAGCTGACAGCCAGGCTGGCGGTTTTGAAACCACTGAATATATAACCCTGTATTTAAAACTTTTGAAAATGGATGTCTTTGTCGTTCCGTTTGTAATTATTGTAATATTAATCTTAGACGCTTTAACGCAAGGCTGTGGGGTCGGAGTCGTAGTAACCACAAAAACTCGCGATTCCGACTCTAACATTTTTCGGCATAAAACATTAAAAATTTTTTCAAATTGGCGATGCAGTATTTCAAATATCGATTTAAAATTTGTACAGAATCATTTTCTTCTTGTTTAATCACTGTTCTTCTCATTTAACAATTTAAAAGGTACTTCATTAAAAATAAGTTGGAGTGCTATATTCGGATGTGCCGAATCTTTGATACCCTTCACCAACAGTTAGAATCACAGAAAAAAGTTTTTTATCAATTAAACAAATTGTCTAAAAAGTATTTAAATTTGATTAATGTGATAATTGAATCAATTGTTTTTTAGTTGAAAGAAAATAAAAAATTTAATTTTGATTTAATTAGATTAATTTAGTTGTTTTGAAATAAATTTTCAATCAATATATTCATTAAATATCAAAAAATATTAATTGATTTTTTTCGTTTAAAATAAAATAATTTAAACATGTAGAATTGTTGTTGGAAGTTGCCAATATTTATTTAAATAAATTAAAACATTTAATTTTGATTTAATTAGATTAATTTAGTTGTTTTGAAATAAATTTTCAATCAATATATTCATTAAATATCAAAAAATATTAATTGATTTTTTTCGTTTAAAATAAAATAATTTAAACATGTAGAATTGTTGTTGGAAGTTGCCAATATTTATTTAAATAAATTAAAACATTGTTTGAAATGGCAAAGTTTGTTGATCACTTTTTTGATTAAAATTGAAAATATCATTTATTGAAAATATTTTTTCAAAATTTTAAAATTTTTAGTAATCAATATAATCATTTTGGTAATAGAAGCAAAATCAACATTTTGTTTGCTTGATATTTTGAATTTGGTGTAAATTGGGTGATTAGAGAAATTTTTTTTATTATTTCTGTGATGAGAGCCATAAATTATTAATAACTCTTTATAAAAATGGACGCAGACGGTGTTATGCTTTTATTTCTAGCAATTTGAACTAACTTGAATAAAATATCATGATTCGTAACTCTTAATGCCGAACCAAAATGATTTTCAGGAGGGGAATTTAAATAAGACCCAAAGTAAATTATGGACTAATCGTCACGAAATCCTGAAGAGTGATTTCGTTTATTAAAAATCTAGATGGAACAAATTTCAATACAGTAGTGACATTTGTTTAAGCGTTTAAAGTGCTTTTCAGAAGGCTGCTTAATATGGGATCTGAGGTAAATATTAATCGATAATCAGAAATTTGTTTGATATTATTGTTGGCCATATGAACCAAATGATACCGCAATATCTATATCTGCTACGGTTTTAGGCGTATTTAAATAATTTCCCAGAGTGAGCATAATATTGGACTTTATATGGTAACTTATGGACCGAGCTTAAGGAAATTTTACAGTGTGATTTGTAGTTCTATAAATCTTTGCCGAACCAAATTGTATAATAATAGCATTATTTACTACGATTTTTATCATACTCGTATTAAACTGTTTCCCAAGAGTAGGTTTTATATGCGGCCTAGGGTAAATTATAGACCGATCTTCACGAAATTGTAAATTATGATTTCTAGCCTTTTAAGACTATGACGTACCAAATTTTATAATAATAGCATTATTTTTTTTTTTATGGGGCATATGGTAAATTATGGACCGATCTTTACGAAATTTGACAGTGTGATTTCTAGTCTTAAAAAACTATGACGTAGCACATTTTAATATGATAGCAAGATTAATTACGGTTTTAGACGTACTGTATGATTTCTTGTCATTAGAAAAAGTTTTATATACGTTTTTGTAACAAAATTGTAAATTTTTCAGGGTGGTTCTACATTTTGATTCATAACTCTGATCCTACTGATCGGATTTTGCTGTTTCTCAATCCCAAACTGCTTAGGATAACAAGAACTTGACTCCAACATTGTTTTTATCTTTTGAGTTGTTCGAAAGTGAGCGTGTTTTCATCAGACGGACAGACAGACGGTAATGGCTAAATCGACTTAGAATTACTCAAGAAACTAGAACATATATACTTTATGGGGTCTAAGATGCATAATAAAAAAGTTTCACACGGAATGACAAAGTTAGTATACCCTCATTCACCACTAGTGGTGGTTGGAGTCGGAGACGTGAGTCGGAGTAGCACTTAATAAATTTCTGCGCTTGGAGTCGGAGTTGGAGTACGTACTTTTTCTGACGACTCCACAGCCCTGCTATAAGTATAAAGTATACTTATATAATATATTCCGGGACATTATGAGTGCCAAAGTTAATTTAAGTATGTACTTTTGTCCATGTGTATATTGAAATGCGTTTTCCAAAAACCGCTTGCAAAATTTTGTTGACTTTTTTGCAAAATAATTATTCTTAGTATATATTTATAGGATGGTACTTAACTGCTTCATAATTATGCCACATATAGTATACAATTTCTGCTATTGAAATTCAGATTGATCGAACCAAAAAACCACAACTGCATTTTATGTTTTTCCATAAATCTCTATTTCTAAACATTAGCCATTATTTTGGAGTTTTCTTATCATCTATGAACTTTTTTTTCAATTTCACCTTAAGTAAATCTATTAAATGCTGAAAATGGATTTAGGTACAGAAAACAATAACAAGAAAAAGTATGTAATTAATAAAAATTTGTTTAACTTTTCTAATATTTTTAAAAATGTTAAGTAAATTGTTTGTAAATTCTCATATTAACAATTTGTTTTACTTGAAAAAATAAACTAATTTTCTGTTGATAATTTTCAATACAAAATTTTAAAATTAAATTTTTTTTTTGGTTCCTATTTCGTAAAGAATAAACGATTGGACTTTAATTGGCAACTAAATGCATCTAAGAGGTAAGAAAAGCTATTATTTAAGACTTTTTATCGACATTTTAACGCCGCACAGTGGCTGAAAATCGTTTTGCATCGGCCAAAAATCTGTAACCGATAGAGATAATTTTGCAACTTTTTTTTTGCAGGAGAGAAGACTTCTTGAACTTTTTTGCAGTGTTAATTTTTTTAAAATCGCTTCAGTAGTTGTTGAGAAATTTAAGGTCAAAGTTGAACTTTTGATGTTTTTTAGCATTTAGTATGAAAATGCTAATGATTGAGATTGAGAATTATGGTATTTTTTATTCAAAAAATGGGAAGTTTTTCTGCCCACTGTTTTAAGAACTTTTTAATCTCCATAACTGGCAAATTTCATTAATATATCTTTGTTCATGTCAGACTTATAGAATGTCAAACCTTAAAATTATTATTTTTTACTCATGTTGAAAGCCCTTTTATTCATTAACACTATATAAATAATAATTTTAATGTATGACATTCTATAAATCTAACATGAATAAAGGTATCATAATGAATTTTGGCAGTTATGTAGATTAAAAAGTTCTTAAAACAGTGGACTGAAAAACATCCCCATTTTTGATTAAGAAATACCCAAATTCCCAATCCCGGAAAACGGCTTTAAATTTTTTTTTTTGTTCAAAAAAGGCAATACAATTTACCACTCGATATTGATCAGAATTTTCTAGAAAATAATGGACATATTAGAAAACATTACTGTTCTAATTGTATAAAAATCGGTGTGTTGAATTATTAGAATTTTTTACTCAAATTATTTTTTTTTTGTTTGAAAAATTTGATTTGGAATAGGGCATATGGGAGTAAAGATGTTAAACTGACTAAAAATTGCTTCTACAAGCATACTCATAATGTTTTCTTTCGAAAAATATAAACATCTTTATTTATTTCTGAAGAAAATATTTTTTTATCAGCGAAAGAACAAATGAGTATTCGTATTACCATATACATTCGCCTCGTATATACCATTATACCTTTAAAAAAAATGCATAGGATGTTATAATACCTATGATCATTTTGTGAATAGGTTTCTACATTATCAACTCTACAACAGGTTCAACTGGAACCAGTTCCACTGGAATACTTTTTAGATTAAAAAAATAAATAAGTGTAAATTATTAAATGTTTATTTTCTTTTTTATTTAAATAACAATAAGGACAAAAAACTTATTTTTTGCTTAAATAACAATAAAAGTTAATTATATCTACTATTCATTCGGTTGGAAAATTGCCTCCAAATATTCCATATTTGGTTTTGTATTACGTCTGTCCTTTAGCAGCCCTTTTGCTTCTTCATCTAAGTCTCGATGTTCTACTTTCGATTGACTACAAAAGTGCATTTGGGTTTAAAGTGGATTCTTTCACCTACCTACAGCTAGTAAAATTTCTTTTACCCCTTTTGACATCATAAATTCTATTCTTCTGAACTTCAATTTGACTAAAATATAGAACCTGAAAAAATATTTAATAACACATCAGGTATAATCGGTACAGTAATACAACATAACATTGTTTAAAGACTGCTTTACTACCAATATATAAAATTTTGAACCCACTATTGATAACAGTTTGACATAAAACAAAATAAAAATCAAGCCAAAAAATCCGTTTTATCCGAATATCTCCAAAAGCAAAGGAGATAACCTAAACATTTAAGCATATTTTTTGTAACTCAGCTTAAGTAAAATTTTTTTTTTTTGCAATCCATAAATATATTTTTGAATTTTTTTAAAGTTTGAATTTCCGAGGTTACCAATTTTAGAGTCACTCTTCCGACCCTCCATGGACCCGTGTTCTTCCAATTCCACACAAAAGCTACCCGGCCATGACAGTTTAAAATTTCATTCAAAAATTGTTCAGCCGTTCATAAGAAGCAAAATTATTTTTCAAAACAAAACGCACGAAAACCATTGTGTTATATTTCAGTCAAATGAGCAGCTTAAATAAAAAGAGCAAAAAAAAAATGTTGCGAGTAATTTCATTAAAATGAAAAAAGTGTTCAACAGACAGTTCCAAACAGTTGAACAAGTATATATGGGGTTAAAGAGGACACCTTCAGCTTTCTGATGGTACTAAAATCTCTTTGACCCCTTTTGACCCTAACAAGTTCTACTCCTCTAAAATTCGGATTTAACTAAAATATAGAACCTGGGGAAACATTTAATAACACATCAGGTATAAATGATACATTGATGTAATGATCCATTTCTTAAAGACTACTATCCCATTAATATAACAAAAAAAAATTCGACTAATTATTGATAACGGTTTGCGAGAAATCATAATTTAGTTCTGATCAAATTTACAAAAATTAATTTTTTTCTAAAACAAAATAAAATATTTGTTTCCAGCAGCATGCCACAGCCACAATTACGAATATTTAAATCTAGTTTTTTTGATACCATAGTTCTAATGTGCTTGCTATCGAATGGCATTAAAATTTTTGAAATCGGCGATGACAAAAAATTGGACTTTTGGCCGATGAAATTCAATTTTCAGCCACAGTGCGCCGTATGAATTTGTCAAGTTTTCAAATTATGGTTGATGATTGTGTTATTAACTCGTTTTGTGCACGTATTAAAACCCACTTCTAAGTCTGTTTACGTTAAAGATATTAGTGACGAGATTTTTATTATATATATGATAATAAAAAAATTATATCAACATTTTAAATGCATTTCTTCTTTTAAAATTGCAATAACTTTTTCAAAATTAAACATTTTGTTAATACACTCATAGAAAAATGCGCCTTTATATTGACGATGCTCTATCATTAGAATTGTGAAATCAATGTTATTATAAATGGCATCAATCAGGCGAAAAGTGACATCAATCCAATGACGAACGCCATCCTAAAATTTTGTCATATTTTATGTGTAATCTACGCTATAACTACAATGACAGCAATTCGACGCCACATTTTGTGTACACTGATAGAAAAGGCATCATTACGCTGATGTATTTTGACATCAGTACAGACAAACTGTTATCAGTGCGATGACAAACTATCATCAGTGCGATGACAAAATATACCTTGTCATCAGTGTGATGACACACTGTCAGCAGTGCAATGACAAACTATCATCGGTGCAACGAAAAACTGTCATCAGGGCAATAACAAACTGTCATCAGTGCGATGACATAATATATGTATAATGTCATAATATATTATTAACATTATTTTCATGTTTAAATAGTAAAATAAGAAGCAAAAATTTCCATATTCTATTTTTTGAATTATTTATTTATTTAAATGCAACAAATTTTTTAAGTAGAATTATTACGAAAACCATATCGGCCATGCTGCTGGTGTCTTCTTATTGCGATTTATTCTGTTAGCAAAGGGCGGAATACAACAAAAGTGAAACAAACATGAGTAACGGGTAAGGGTATTCTCTCAATTTGACTTAAGGTCAATTACAATGACTCAATTTTATGACGATTTGTCATCGCACTGATGACATGCTTTATAAAAGCGACTCCGATTCGTAATTTTTGTGATGCCAATCTGTCATCCCATTGATGACGTAATATAAATTTTTGACCCTGATGTCAATTTGGCCAAGTGATTTTAAAGCTGGCATCACAGTGATGAAAGGTGTCATGGGGTCAAAAACGAACACACTTGTCATAGGACTGATGTCAAATACATCAGTGGTATCACGCCTTTTCTATCAGTGTATGACAAGTTTTGTATATAAAATTTTTATTTGATTGCTTACTTTTTTTTTAATGTTACAAGCTTATTGTTAAAAATATTTGTTGAATGTGAACAATTTTATTTAACAAAAGTATTTTTTATATTTATTAATTCGGTTGTTGGTCCCTTTTCAATTAAAAAGGTAATTGTATTGACGAACATGGTATTCAATATGCCAAAAAAGTTGTCGTAATTTGTTTCTGTGTAAATAATCCAGCTGTATACAGATCACTATTTTTTTCTTCCCAAAATAATGGTTTTAGTAAAATTGCGCCAATACCATATATAAGAGGAGGACAATATTTAGCTCAGATATTTCTAAAAAACGAAAAGAGTATTATATATCAAAAATTAGTTAATTTGGTCTATATTATAACCTGGTCCCAATTTAAATGTACTCCCAAATTCAGAGTTTTAGTACTATATGGTCCATAAAAAATAAGCCAGGTTGATAAAATTGAGCTTAAATATATTTTATGCAATATATAAAAATTTTTTAATTTTAAAACTCATTCATTCCGACCTAGCACTCATACAAATAGTCTGTTGGAAAAGGGATTTTGTTAGGATAGCTGCCATATCATACTATACTTTTTTTCAATACTATCGTGAAGGGTGTTGAGAGATTCGGCACCCACAGCTACATCATTTGTACTTCCTTAACTTGAAATATCTTCTACAAATTTTAATAAAAGTGAATTCTTAAAAATAAAATTCTTTGTTTATAATAATAAGTATTGTGGTTATTTTATTGAACTGTTAATGGTTTTAAAATCAAATTTTGATATTTTAATCAGACTAAAGTTCATTTAATTTAATTTTCATTAAATTATTTTTTTTATGAAGAAATAAATTTTACCGCATGAAAAGAACTAAAATTTATTGATAATTTTTCATTATTGACTGAGCTGGGAATCGAACCCAAGTTTTTAAGAACAAGTTGCCCTGACATGTTTCTATTGTAACCAAACCATCCCTTCAGTGGGGTTTGCCGTTTAACACTCACCGCCATAGACGACGGCTGGTAGCCAATAGTAAAACATCAATCTTTAAACCAAATGGTATTTTAACTTTGGTAGATCGAAATTTATTTTGAGTGATTGTCTATTTTAGTTGATTCTTTGTTTATTAGAAAAAATATTTTATTTTATTTCTTTCATTAAAGTAACTTTTTTTTACAAGGACTCATATTGCAAGGAAGTGTACCGCAGTCAAACCAGATTTTTTTATATAAAAATCACTTCAACTCGAATAAATCGAGTTTGTTACAAATAACTTTCATAGAATTTTAACAATAAGATTTTGTTTTGATATGCTTATATTTAAATATTCGTATAATTTAAAGTCAATTTCCTCATATTATTTCTACTCGAATAATTTTTCTATAAATATAATATACCCCTATAATATGATTGGAGATGTACATAGTTGATAATAGGTCCCATATAAAGAAGGCTAAATTTAAAAAAATATTATATTATAAGTCTTTGGTACTAGAGCGTAATAGAAAAATCGTACTGAAAAGCTTAAGTAGTTCTAAGAAAGATTTAATATATTTTTGGGCTTAAATCTAGTTTAACGACGCAGCTCCAAATAAAAAAAAGTGCCTAGGATGATAGAAAATTGAAAATTAGAACAAAAAATATAAAAAAAAATTTGGAGCAAACGCTTAGTTTTCGAGTTACGGACGTTAAAAGTTTTTATATAAATATGCGATTTTCCACTACATTTCAAAACGTATATGGCTAATATTGATATCATTTTAAAGCTTTTCACTAGTTCTTTTTGGACATACAGAATTTGTTTGAATATTTTTAGTTTATTAAGAAGTTTGCAGAAATACAAAAAAAAAGTAAAACCTTCTTTATGTTAATGTTATACTAAAGAGGAGAGAACTCTTGCCCCTGGGCGAAGGCTGGCTATGCAGAACAGCCTTAGTTAGCGAAGCTAGAGTTTGTTATATCATATAGGAGAAAATCTTTGCGACCGGCCGAAAGCCGGCTATGCATGGAAGCTTTAGTAAGCGAAGCCGGTGCTTGTTATAGTAGATCCTTACGTCCGGCCAAAGGCTGGCTATGTAGAGAAGTTTTTTTTGCGATGCTGGTGTTTGTTATTTTATAAAATTTGTATTAAACTTTTATTTAAATAAACTACATTCTTTCCTAGTGCACTTCCGTAACATTTTTTTTTTACATTTCCGTAAAAAAAAAAAAATAATGTGAGTTAAAAATTTTGAAATAAATTTGAATATCAAAAAAGTTGTTTTTGGGAATACATAATTTTTTTCATTAAAAGATTTTATTAATTGTGCTTAGTTCCCTTTTTTTATAATTGATAAAAATTCTGAAATTTATTGTTGGAGGATTAGCTGTTCCTATGCGCATTTCACTGGTTAAACTCACTGTTTTATTGTTGGTATTTTGTTTAAGCTTTGATATCGTTGCAAACAAGACGTTTTGAGTGTAGGTTATTCTCATTCCCTCTGTTGTCTTGTTTGCTGATAGCTTTGGCTTTTCTAAAATTATTTACGAGAACTTGTACTGATGATCTGGCCTAAGCAACCAGTGAAATGCGCATAGGAACAGCTTATCCTCCAACAATAAATTTCAGTATTTTTTTTATCAATAAATAAAAAAGGGAATTAAGCACAACAAACAACATCTTTTAATGAAATAAATTTGAATATTCAGAAAAATCTGTTTAAGAGCTTTAAAATGATGCCAATATTGGCCATATACATACGTTTAGAATTGTAGTGGAAAATCGCATATTTATATGAAAACTTTAAACGTCCATTACTCGAATTTTTGCGCCAATTTTTTTGTTTGATTTTTTGGTCTTATTTTTCCATTTTCTATCACCCTAGTTACTTTGTTTTATTTCGAGCTGCGTCGTTAGACTAGATTTGTTACTATTTTTCGTTAAAGATATTAAATTTTTTAGTCAAAATAAAACATTTATCAATAAACTTTAGATTTCTGTTAAAAATTAATTCATATTATATTTCAGTATTCTTTACTAGAATATTCCTTTGAGTTGTTAAATACGTAGTATTTGCAACGTTAAACATTTCCCCACCTAACATGATATGCTTTTTAATAAACTTAAATTTCTTATAAATATATATTATCACTCCTCCTTCAAAATAAATTGCAAAACCCCTTGTATTTAATATTAATTCCTGAAATTAATAAATTTAAGTAACAAAAATTAAATTTTCCGCTGTTAAAACTACAAGTAATTGTAACTTTTTATGGTTATTAATGTTCAAAGAAACAAACAAAATTGTCTACAACAAACAGGATATTAAAGACATTACGAGAGACGACAACAATGTTGACAACGGCAACAGAAAAAAAAAACGAAAAACATAACCAAAACAACAGAGTTAACAATGACAGCAGAAGAAGCAGCAACTGTAAAAAATATAATTTCTTAGCAAACAGAAGGACAACAAGACACTCACTCACTCACACTTACATAAACATACAATCATATTCTTTTATTCAAACACATACAAAGTAAAAATCATATAGATAAATGTCACTTACAGTGTGGTTTGAAATCTAATTACATTTCTACTACTTTTTTGGGAAATTTTATTTTTTATTTATTTGTTTTTTGGTTATATTTTTTTCTCTACTCGTATTTTGGCATCAGATGTAGCTAATGTTTGCCAAGATAAGCAGCTAATACGTGTGAGTATGAGTATGTTATACTGTGTTAGTAAGTAGCAATTTAATATCCTTGCTGTCACACACACACACATATATATATATACTTTGTGTATGTATGCGTGTTTTAATATTTTCGTAAAAACAAATAAAGTAACTAAATAAATTATAATTGGAAAAAGCCAAAAATTAAAATAGCAACAAAAATTTTAATTTTTGTTGAAATTCTTTTCATAGTTAGATGTTTTTAATTTATTAGACAAATTAAAACAATTAAAAAAGTTTAGCTTGGCAAGTCCATACCCTACACCATTGAATAATCTCTGTGGGTAATTCTAGTCAAATCTAGATCTATCGCAACACAATTTTTTATTAAATAGTGTTTTCTATTTAAATACCTTAACTTATAAGAAATGTATGGATGTAAAGCCATTATCGGGAGTCAACTGGAAGTTTTATTTAAATAGGTACATATTCCTAGAAAGTTCTATTAAGCTCCAATACCTAAACTTTAACGATCGTAAATCTTTTATAAATGATGATAGAAAGATAAAACTTGCCACAAATCTATATTTAAAGGTCTCATATAAGCGCTCTTTCAAATGTGATTATGCACACAACATGATGTATGTATGTATGTACGTAGAAGGCCATATGCACCGCGGCACAGGGGTCGTTTGTGCAGCCCATGTTTCTCACCATGTCAGGTTCAATTTACTTATAGAGCCCATTACCCTTGCCTGGTGAAATATCATAAATGTCAGTTGGGCTCACCAAGACGGGACTGCAGTGGAGCAGATGTTCTGCCGTTGCGTCATGCATCTCACAAAATCTGCATATCTTGGTAGATGCATTACCCATTATAAACTGCTATCTAAAACCACAGTGCCTCGTAAATAGGCCAACAAGCCGTCTAAGGTCCGCCTTCTCAAGCAGAAGTAACTTTCCTGCCTTGCAACGGGATAGTGTCACAAATCTCCTGGTCTGTGTTAATCAAGAAGTAGACGTCCATGTGTAAAGGAATTCACGTTCGGACCATTCGATGTTTGTTTTTAACACATTTTTGGGAATATCATAATATTTTTTTGACTAAAATTTGTGTGGAGAATGTAAGAAAAGATAAACCCACTGTTTTATGGTTGGTATTTTGTTTAAGCTTTGATATCGTTGCAAGTAAGACTTTTGGAGTGTATGTAGGTAATTCTCATTACCTCTGTAGTTTTGTTTGCTGATAGCTTTGGCTTTTCTAAAATTATTTAGGAGAACGTTTCCTGATGATCTGGCCTAAGCAACCAGTGAAATACGCATAGGAACAGCTTATCCTCCAACAATAAAAATATTAATATTCTTATCAATTAAAAAAGAGAATTAAGCACAATAAATAAAATCTTTTAATGAAAAAAATTATATATTCCCAAAAACAACTTTTTTGATAATAAAATTTGTTTTTCAACGACATTTTTTGGACTAACTTGTTAACGAAATACGTAACAACCGTTTTAAGTTTTTGGAAAAATTGGCTTTATTTTAATGATTATGTAGATATTTTGAATGTTACCCTGGCAAGTCTTGGTGTGTATCATATATGTATTTCCTCATTTTTAGGTTCATATATGTATAGCAGGTTTCTTTAGTAACCATGATACTAAAGCCAGGAAAGGATCATACAAAAGTTGAGTCATATAGGCCTTTTAGCTTATTGCCTAATATTTCAAAGCTATTTGAGAAACTACTAGTGTCAAAATTAACACCAATTTTAAATAAAAGTAGATATATTCCAAAAATTCGGTTTTAAAAGGAAGCACAGCATACTTGAACAAATTCATCGAATAGTAAATGTGATAAGAAAAGCCTTTGAAGAAAAAAACTATAGCTCAGTGCTCTTCATCGATGTGCCGCAAGCTTTTGATAAAGTCTGGGGTGATGGATTATTACATAAATTTAAGCAAAACTTACAGCACTATAGCAATGGCGTCAAATGCTAATATATATTTTTACTTCAGTACTATGAAAAGTATCTTCGGTTTTGACCCCATGACACTTTGCATCACTGTGATGTCAGCCTTAAGATCAATTGGCTAAATTGTCACCAGGGTCAAAAGTTTAAATGATGTCATCAACGTGATGACACATTGGCATCACAGAAATGACGAATCGGGGTCGGTTTTAAAAAGCATGTCATCACTGCGATCAGAGATTTTCATCAAATTGAGTCATTGTAATTGAACTTAAGTCATATTCAGAGAATATCATTATTTACTTACCCATTACACATGTTTATCTTACTTTCGTTGTATTCCGCCCTTTGCTAACAGAATAACTCTTAATTATAAGACACCAGCAGCGTGACCGATATGGTTTTCGTAATAATTATACTTAAAAATTTTTTTTTTTCAAATAAATAATTTTAAAAAAAATTAAATATGGGGATTTTAGCTTCTAATTTTACTTTTTGAACTTGAAAATAATATTAAAAATATATTTTGACATGATATATTATGTCATCGCACTTTTGACAGTTTGTCATCGCACTGATGACAGTTTTTCATCGTACTGATGACAGTTTGTCTGTACTGATGTCAAAATACGTCAGTGTTATGACGCATTTTCTATCAGTGTTCACAACAGACAAATAATGATATAGTAGAAAAACTTTTCAGATTAGAGATAATAACACCTTTTGAGAAGAAAAAATTAAAGATAACAACTGCTACGGCATTGTTAAGGAAACATGTCCATAAGGAAACATTTCCATTAAGACCAATTTGCTCGGGCATTAATGGTCCATCTCATGAACTAAGTAGATATATAACAGGAATTCTTAGAAAGATAACGGAAAATTCCGTGTATAATGTAAAAAACTCATTACAATTTAAAGATAGGATTAAAAATATAAAGATACAAAATGAGGATAGGATAATTTCGTTAGATGTAGTATCCTTATTTCCTAGTATACCTATAGATGTAGCCTTAAATATTATAGAAAGGAAATGGGATATAATTAGAGAGCATACTACTATTGAAAAGGAATTATTTTTAAGAATTCTAAAATTTTGTATAGACGATAGTAGATATTTTCAATATAGTAGCAGAATATATTCTCAGCAAAAAGGATTACCTATGGGTTCTCCAGCTTCTCCAGTTGTAGCAGATATAGTTATGGAGGAGCTACTAGATATATGTATTGGAAGATTATCTAATAAACCAAAAATTATAACAAAATATGTAGATGATTTATTTTGTATTATTTCAGAATGTGAAATAGATAATATGTTAAACATATTAAACTCCTTCCACCGGGATATTAGATTTACAATTGAAACGGAATGTGATCATAAACTTCCATATTTAGACACATTAATAATAAGAAAAGGGAACAATTTATTAGTAGATTGGTACCAAAAACCAATTTCGTCAGGGAGAATAATTAATTATTATTCAAAACATCCAAGAAGAGTTATTATAAATACAGCCAAAAATCTTATAGAGAAAGTCCTAAATATTAGTGATATAGTTTTTCATGGAACTAATAAAATAAAGATCAAAAATATATTGGAGAATAATAGTTTCCCAAGGGAATTGATTTATAAATTGATTGGACAGTACAAAGGACATAGGGAAAGTAATGTGAGTACGGTAACTGAACCTAAAATTTACAAGTCCTTAACTTATGTACCAATAGTTTCTGAAAGATTAGAAAATTCTAATATTTATGATATTAATAATTATAGGATGGCTCATAAAACATATGGTACATTAGAAAGATTATTTAGTAAAATGAAAGATAGGACGGATAAATTAGATAGATGTAATGTTATTTACAAGATACCTTGGAAGGGTAGGGATAATGAGATATGTAATAAAGTATATATAGGTACAACGAAGAACAAATTGAAAACTAGATTAGCAGGACATAGGTCTGATCGAAAATGCAAAAATACGTCTTCTCAAAAAACTGCATTGTCATCACATTGTGCCAATTACAATCATACACCAGATTTTGAAAATACAACAGTTTTAAATACAGAAACAAACTACAAACGACGTTTCATGTTAGAAATGTTACAAATTATCAATACACCAATAGAACAAAGAATAAATTTTAAAACAGATACAGACAATGTAGCTCAAAACTATAGACATTTAATTTATAAGAATAAGATAGGAAATTAAATAAGTTTATGAAAATGTAATAGAATAATTTTTGTTTTCCGTGTATAATTTTTATTGTTTTTCATAATTGACAATTTTGTTGTTTTAAGTATTTGTTTAAAAATTTTATAAAAAGAAAAAAGAAAAAAACCAAATATTTGAATCCCTGAAGAAGCTATCCATTGAGAAAGCGAAATATTGGATAGGAAATAAATAATTTTTTATATAATTGACCTTGCGCTTGAATATTTATTATATCAAACTTATTAAAAGGTCGAAGAAAATAAAACTAAATAATTTACAAACTTCAATATTTGAGGATGATACAGCTTTTCTAAACGCACACGAAAACTGTTATGGTACATAACTTACATTTACTTACTTACAGGATCATATTTTTGAACTGGAAAAATAGTTAAAATGAGCAAAAGTGCGTACATATAACATTCACCTTGCATCGGGAAACATGCCCCCCTATTAAAATCAATAATCAAATAATACCTCAACATTGGCATGTAAAATACCTGGGTGTACAACTACAGGCATATAGAAGCAAAATAAGCTCAAATGAAACTGAAATGAATTTAAAGTAATTGGTTTAGTAGAAGAAATTATGTTCTGTTCCGATTGACAACTTATACTTTACAACTTTATCGTAAAACCAGTCTGGTGCTACCGTATGCAGTTATGGAGCACTGCCTCGGCCTTTCATATCGAAAAAATTTAAAGGCGCCAAAATAAACTTCTTTGAATAATCACAGCTGCTCCCTGGTATGTAAAAGACTCAAATATACACAAGGATCTCAATGTGCCATTAGTAAAACCTATGATGACGATATATGCAGTAAAATATTTAAAAAGGCTTGAACTGTACTCAAATCCACTAGCTCGAAATATTTTAAATTATGGCGGCCACAGCCGATTAAGGAGAAGAGACACTGCAGCACTAACCCTATCACTCTTCTGATTGGGTTAGTGCTGCAGTGTGAACAGAAACAGTGATGACTTAATCTTTTTTGTTTGGCACTGGCAGGACATAAAGTAAAGTATTAGGATATGATTTGATTAGTTATTGTTAGTTCATATTTAATATATGAAGATTGACTAAATAAATACTGAGAGAAATAAAAAGACTTTTATTGTGGGATATTTTTTTTTTGGCCTCCATTACCTCCTTTGGGAGCATATGCCTTCCACAAAGCATCTCAATCTTACACTATTTGTTGCAGTTGCTTATGTGCCTTCCCATGCAGTATTTCACGACCTTGTTCTTGGAGAATCCGATCTATTTAGTGTTATTATTTTGCTTTCTATCAGTTTCGTTTATCGGTTGTTGCTGCAGCTAAGTAAATGATTGGGCTGCTGTAGCAGGTCCTAGGATAATGGGGCTGCTATCTCTCGTTGCCTTGAAACAACGCCCTCCGTATATTTTGGTGTAGTGGTGGGAAGCCTTTCTCATTCTTGATTCCTACCGTTCTGTTCCCAGGGGTTGGCAGCTGCCTGACCTTGGATTGAAGCCACTTAATTTTGAAAACTTGAACATCATGATGAAAATTTTTCTTTCTCTGCCAGGGATCGGACCTGAGGTGCTTGATTTTGTAGGCAAGCACTTCAACCACTACACTGTGTGGAATGCTGTTGCCAAGTTTAAAAAGTTAAATGTGTCTTTAAATTTGTAAATAATTTGTAAACCAACTTTTGTGTTTGAGTTCTTCTCAATTCCATTTAAACATTAGGAAATAATGTCTGCAAAAGATATTTTTGTTATAATTGTAAAGGAAATTACTTTTTATATATTTTTCTACAAATTATATGTTTGCCCCAAAAATATTATTTTTTTTTTCTTTTATTTCCCAGCCCAGTCCGTAACATATGTAGAAAATTACTTTTGTGGTTTTTTTTGTTATTCTTATTTTATTTGGAAGAGTGTGAATGTGTGTTTTTTTTCTTTCTTAGATTTGATGCTGGGTTAACATATATTTTTATTGAAAATAAATGATTTCGCATAAAAAGTAATAAAATTGTGTGTGCTTTCTTAAAACTGTTTCCATTTTTTATCTAAAAACGTTTATTACATGGAAGGAAGAAAAAACAAAAGAAAATAGACGAATCCAAATCTCATTTAAGAAGGCATTAAAGTCCATTTTATCAAAAGATGAGGAGAAAAAGAAGTTTCGAAGAAATAACCAACTAATGAAATGTTAAAGGAATAGTGTGTTGGAAGTCATATTGATGGTAAAAGTGCATGAAGTGAAAAATAACCAAAAACACTTTGGACAAAAGAAAGTAGATGTAAAAAGATAAACTTAAACTTAATCCAAAAGGAAAAAACCAAAAAAAAACCAACTCATCATCAACTAGAAAGCATCATCGAAAACTGTTTAAATATGCATGACATAGACAGTCTTTGTACTACAGGATGTACGAGGGTAGGGAAAAAAAGAATTACGATAGGAATCGAGTCTAATGAACTTCAAAAACAGCCCTATACAAAAAGTGTTTAATATTTAGTTTTATATTTGAATAAAATTAATTTAAATATTTTTTATGTAAACATCGTATTGAAATATATCAGAAAAAACATTCGGCACCGAATAAAATATCTCTTCAAATGTTTAAAAACCTTTAAACAAAATGTAACGATTTGATAAAAAAAAATCTGTTTTCTTGGCATTTAAAAAATAAAGCATTTTAAAAAAAACACATCCTCCTCGTTTTCATATTAAAACACTGATTATTTTCGTCCTTCTTTTCAACTTAATGGTAGTAAAAATAATCGTTATAGCAGTGTACTTATAGTAACTACCAAAATGGTGATGATGCGTTATAAAACCAACTCATCAAAAACAATTTTAATCAACAAACTGTCATCAAAGGATAGTGGAATTTTTTCTACTCTCTTTCGTTTTTCATTTAATTTCTAATGCTTGTTTAAGTTCAACTGGCTAAAGATCCAAGTAAAGAAACAAAAACATACAAATATTTTTTTTAATATTCCAAGGGCAGTGACACATTTAATGTTACTTTGCCACAAAATCGTTAGACTCAAAGGAAGAAGGTCTGCTTTTGTCAACATTTACTCTGAAAAAGGAATATTGGTACTACTCTAAAAACAATAGTGTGTGTTTAATTTCTAATGTCTTTGGATTTTAGATTGGTTGCAGAGTATGTTTCAATCTAATTTTATTTTTTTTATATTAATTTTTTATTTTCTATAAAAAATGTGTGTATAAGACTATTTTTTATTGAGAATAATTGGTATAAGATTATTCTTTTTTTTTTTTTAAATAGTTAGTATAAAGGTGCATGTACACGACATGTTTTTTACATCTGACTTGGCAACTTTTCAAGTCACATGTAATTATGCATGTCTGTAAACATTGCTGTTTTACATAAAGTTTATAATATTTGGTCACACACGCACATGTAATTTGATTCGGACATTGTCTCTGTTTTTTCGCATAGTTATTGCAGAAACCATAGTAGTTCTCGGTTTTAAAATATCGTGCTGCAGCCACAAAAGTTTTTATTTGCGCCGTAAAAAACTTCAGCCATCTTAACAATTTTTTCTTTAAATTCGAAGAATAAAAATGTTTTTCTTTATATATATTAGAGCGACTCAAAAAAAATAAATTGATTTTGTAACCCCTCTGAAAATAAAGGTTGATATGTTTTATGCTGATTCCCAAAATATTTTGGTTCTAGCGTTGACCATCCGTGAGCTGGACCATTTTTAAAAAAGGTCTTTTTTCAGTTTTTCGAATTTTTTTGTACTTTGCTCCAAGACGACATACTTAAAATTTGGTATCATCGAAAAGAGTTTTTGAAGCAGCATCCAATGGTATATAAAACTTGACCACTTGCTACCTACTAATTGAGATATTAAGCTAAATACATATTTTCGTTTCGGGTTTTCATACAAATTCTACGTATGTGGAAGTAATGTTCTGCTTTTCAAATTTTATATACCATTGAATGCTGCTTCAAAAACTGTTTTCGATGATACCAAATTTTATTTATGTCGTCTTGGAGCAAAGTATAAAAAAATTCGAAAAACTGAAAAAAGACCTTTTTTAGAAATGGTCCAGCTCACGGATGGTCAACGCTAGAACCAAAATATTTTGGGAATCATCATAAAACATATCAAGCTTTATTTTCTGAGGGGTAACTAAAACACTTTTTTCGGCTCCACACAACTTGAGTCGGTCTAATATATATGAATATATTTTATATTCATCGGTATTGTAATATATTAACTTCAGCCGGCTAATGATTCCGTCAATAGTGTACCGCCGCTGCCGGTTTCTTCCCGGCATAGATTTCTGACACAGCTGATGTCAGATGGTTTGTTAGAAGAAAATAGAGCACGTTGTAATTGACTTTAACAGATGCAATGTCTTAAAGATAACACACGACATGTATGTATTTTGCAGTGGAAATTTGACAAGTCAGATGTAAAAAACATGTCGTCTACGGGAACCTTAAGACTATATAATTGTCAGTATAATACTACTTTCTAAAGAAAATTATTATTAAACAACTGCAGCATCTTATTTATCCTCATTATTACACTGAAGGAATTGCTATTTTGCATAGAAAAGTACCGGTAAATAACTATTTTCAATAGAAATCTTTTGGTATTAGACTAATTTCCAGAAAAGGTTGTTAGTATTAAACTATTTTGTATAAAAAATTTAAGGTATAGGACTATTTCCTATTAAACATTTGTTGGTAATATTCTGTTTTCTTAAAAAAAGTGACCGAAAATCATTTTTTTTACAAAATTGTCAGTGTTAGACTAAAGTATGTGGAAAATTTTCAGTATGAGATTATATTCTACTAGCTCAACCCGGTGCGCTTTGCTACCCCCATCGAAATAAAATTGGTAAGATTTTTTTTAAAAAGTAAAGCATCTTGGACTAAATTTGAATGATTTTACAGTAACCGTTAAACAGATGATATACAGAAATTTCAAGTGTCTTCGTATGGGAGTTGCCATGTCTACTTTTCCCATTAAAACTACCTTTTTAAATATGTTGTGGATTATTATCTAAGCTATTTGTACAAAATTGGAATACTTTCACTATAACAGTACTTCAAATACGTAGAAATTTGTATTGCAATTGTGTGGGAGGTGCTGTCCAATCCAGCTGACTTTTTGGCAGATGTCGTGTATTGATAACGAAGTTATTTGTTTCATATTGGAAAACTCTTATTGTTACCTCGCTCCAGATATAAGGTTATTCATATTTTTATTGTATGGTTGTTGCCACGCCTATTTGATTAAAATATATTAATAGCCTATGTTAAGCGCCGAGTAATCAGGAAATTACTATGAAACTTTCATAAAAATCGGCTCAGTAGCTTAGGAGTCTGTAGAGAATAAACAAAGATACGCTTTTTCATTTATATATTATATTTTTATTTTTAAAGGTGTAGTTTACCATAAGAGTGGGTTCTACAAAGCTTGAAGACTTTTGTCTTCAGATATTAAGTATTTAATATTTTCGTCCTATGGAGGGTATTGCTCCTCCTTCGTCTACCCCACCCATTTCTATTTTGGAATTTATAGCTTACCCTAATAGTGGATTTAACCACATTTGAATACTCTCGCTGTAATAGTTTTTCATTTACGCGATATTAAATATATGCTTCCTATGAGGGGTATTAGTCGCCCTGCGCCTACCCCCTTTATTTATATTTTTCAAGGTGTAGTTTTCCATAAGAGTGACTAATACCAAGTTTGAACATTCTCACTATAACAGTTCTTACGATATGCGATATTAAACATTGACGTCCTATGGGGGGTAGCACTTCCCCTGCAGGTATCTTACTTCTCCCAACACCTACATACGTGAAACAGTATCGAAGATAAGAGTATTATAGATTTTGAGTTGATAAGCCGTGCCACCGCCCCTTTGTCCAACCACAACTTTACATAGCCTAGGGCTCATTAATTCATAACAACAGCCTACTGTGAGAATTTGATGGCGATCGGTTCAGAAGTTAATTAGATATAATCCACATAAAGGGGCGTGGCCCCTCCCACTTTTTTCATGCAACGTATTTCTATTCATAACAATACCATATATACCAAATATCATCATCCTACGCCAAATAGTGGCTAAGATATGAGTATTTTATGTTTTGGGTTGTATGGGCGTAGCTCCGCCCCTTTTTCCAACCACATCTTTATATAGCTTAAAGTTCAGTAACGCGAGGCAGTCGCCTACTATGGAAATTTGATGACGATCGGTTCAGTAGTTTATTAGATATGGTGGTTTTTACTTTTTCTATAAAGGGGCGTGGCTCCGCCCTCTTTTTTCATGGAGCTTATTTCTATTCATACTAACACCATATGTACTAAATATCATCATCCTATGCTAAAAAATGCCTAAGATATAACGATTTTAAATTGTGGGTTGTATGGGCATGGCATCGCCCCTTTGTCCATCTCAACTTTATATAGCCTAATGTCTCTTCCAGAGTCACAGTTATATTCTGTGAAAATTCCAAGATGATTGGTCAAGTGGTTTGGCCTCCTATAAGGCACAAATATATATACAAACATACATTCATTTTTATATATATATAGATATAAAATTTTCAGTATGTGACTATCTATATATATATATACATATGTATATAAATCAAACGCTGTGTCTTAGTCTCGCTAAAACTCGAGAACTTCTTGACCGATTTGTATGACGAGGAAGGTTTAGAAAAAAAGAAAGTTCAGAAAATCCCAAAAAAAAGTTTAAACAATCGAAAAAAGCGAAAATTGTGTTTTGTATGCAAATTTTACATTGCACCATTAATTGCTGTGGATTAGTCTGCTTAAACTCGATAATTGCTTGACCGATTTCAATGATTCTTTTTTTGTTTTTTTCGTCTTATCACGGCGATGGTGGCGAAAAAAGTAAGAAGAAGAAAAGCCAAAAATAAAAGTCGAAAAATTACAAAATCTAAAATGTACGTTTTGTATGCTGAAGGACCCAAGTGAGCTGTCTCTCGATGGCTGTCCATGAAACCTAACCTAACCTAATATGTTTATGATTGAGCGTCATAATCTCTAAATTAATTTAACTATTATTTTTATCCATTCATATAAATAAAGATACATTTATTTAAATTAAACAAGAAACTATTTTCATTTATTAACCAAAGAAAACCCCAACGCACAAAGTGCGGCCAATATTGCCTATTTCAATAATTTGGAGTTTTATGGATGATTGGAATTCATAACAGCTTATGAAGAAATATAATAAAATCAATGTTAGGTGGAATGAAGTTCACCGGGTACAGCTAGTTTTCTATAAGAAATTTTCAGTATGTGATCATTTTCAATAGAAAACTGTCAGTATGAGATTATTTTCTATAGAAAAATGTAATTATGAAATTTCTAAAGAAAATATTCAACATAACTCTATTTTCTATAGAAAAATTTATGTAGTATAAGAATACTTTTTGTAAAGAATTGTCAGTATCCAATTACTTCTATTAAAAACTGTAAGTGTAAGCTTACCCTAGAGGGAAGAGAATTGACACCAAAGTAGTCCCGTGGTATGTCTTTGGTGGAAGAGACCGGTTCTAGTTCTAACACTTGATACGAATGCGACTACCACTTTTACATGGGGTTGTCATTGGAGGAGGTCAATTGAAACCTATCTGCCACCATTTGACAAGTCACACATCTATTCTCAATGAAGTGTTATTTCAATACAATGTACTATTATTTCAATACAACAAGTCCTAGAACTAAATTTAAGAACCAAATTTTAGAAAGACCTAAAAAAATGTACCACGATTGGCTTTAACCGGTTATTTTAGTTTTGCCCAAGCCGGTTATTTTAAAATATCCATTTTTCGACGTGTAATTCATATACGTTTTCCGTGCTCTTGTTGTAAATGTACCCGTAATTTACGTATTTTTCGAAGTGAATATTGGGCAAACTTAAACTTTTTATGTAACAAAAGTCAAAAAACATTATGAACAATGTAAATACAAATCTCATATTAAAGCGTGTGTTCTTAAAAAAAAACCCAAAAAAATTCAAAATACTGCAAAAAAGTTTTCAGTTAAAAAGTAAACCATAATTTGTACGAGAGTATTCAAAATATTAAATATATTTGTATATAGATGTTATCTCTGTAGATATTTCGAAGAGAATTTAAAAGAAAACGGTGCCTGAGGTGCCTTAAAATGATTAGTTACAAAGGGTCTTCCACGTCACGACCTATTAACCACATTTAATAAGTCCACATCCTTGACATATATGTCGTTACGTAAAACGCAAAAGGCCCTATCTAACGTTTTGAAAATTTTGCAGGAGAAGCGAAAACTATTTAATATGATAAATTTCTAAATAACATTAAACTGCTTATAATTAATTTTTCTTCTATTTTTCTTGTAAAACCTACGAGTGATTTTGACAATTAGCAATGTTCCATATTATGCAAATTATTACTTAGCCCTTTTAGCATTTTTAGCGTTATCGTTTGTAGATAGGGCCTTTTGTTTTTGGTTAATGAAATCGCTAATTTTTGTCGAATGATTCCAAAATGTTTTGTGGACATTTAAGATGATGCAATACATCAGAATCAATGAAAAAGTCGATTTTGAATTTTTGGTTAGTTAGGGCATTTTGCGTTTTAGGTAACGATGTACTCCAAATAAAACTTAACTCCGTTCAAATGAATTCCAAATGGACAACAAATAATACTTTACTAAAATACGCAGCCAAAAGTGAATCATTGGGTGAAATATTAGCCCTAAATCAAGGCACTAACAAATCTTCAGTAGTTCTAGCATATCTTCATGACTAAAACTACAACATTCCGGCAGAATCAACGGTATGGAAAAAATTCATCAGTTTTATTACAATAAAAATTGATTAAATCTAACAATGTCATGGAAGTTTTAAATTGTGGTCGACGTGGTCATACAAAAAGCATATTCATATTACTTTTCGTTTCTATAAAGCTGAAACAAAATAATTTGAAATATATAATTTTGGAGAAGAGGTTTTGTTTGCAACTTTTTAAAAATATGGTTGAAGTCTACTGATTTATATAGACGTGCTTAACCACCAACAAATTAAAACTCTTTTTAAATAAATTTGGGAGAATATCTCAAATAATAAATTTATTAAATTCCTATAATTTTTTATTTGCTTTTGCAAAACGTTGGTCTAGTTCTAACATCATTTAACAGTTTCTCAATTACATTATATAATTATTTACTTAAAAATAAAGTTAAGTAAATAAATAGAAATCCTTAAAATTAAATCTAAAGTTTGATCAATTTACTGTTCATACTTTTCTTGGATTTTATCGTCATATATTTGTTAGGTCTGAACCAAGGCGAATTCATCAAGGTGACCGCATCATGAGATAGAGTTATGCTAGCTATCCCTTTTTTTTAAAATACTTTGTATATTGCTTTTGTGGAAAGTTAGAGTGAATGTCAAAATTATTTATTGAAAACATAAACAAGGGATTTTTTTTTTTTGGTTTATAAAATATATACAACTGTTTTACAAGGTACATCTTTTTCCTGTATTGTAAATTTGTTGTGACTCCAATTCTCCCTTAAGCTAGATTTACAAGATTGAAATTTTCTTCAAAATTGCTCTTCAAAATGCTTCAAACTCGTGTAAACAGCAAAATTTCTTCAAAATTTACGAATGTCACATTACATAAAATTTATCAATAAATTTTGAAGAAATTTTGCTGTTTACACGAGTTTGAAGCATTTTGAAGAGCAATTTTGAAGAAAATTTCAATCGTGTAAATCTAGCTTTACGCACTTTTTATTTTTTGATTTTATATTCACTTTTTTGTTTTATAAAATTTAAATAAGTTTTTTTTCAAGTATTTAGATTTTTATTGAATTTTAAATTTTAACTAATTTTTTCACCAAATGTAAACAAAGCTTGACATTCAGTATACACACAAATAAATAAACAATAGCAGATGACTCGAAAAAGTCACCTGTATGAAATCGCCTTGGTCTGAACATATCTTAAGTCATATATATGTATTTTGTTTGCTTCTTACCTTTGCGAATTGCTTTGTTATAATTTAAATTAACGTTTTATTACAAAAACTTATTTGATTTTTGTGTTTTTATGTTTTCGGATTGATACCGGTTAACCGGTTGTCTTAAAAATACTTAGCCGAAACCCGGTTTTTTAAATTAGCAACTATTCGGAATATTCGACAACTAATCAAAATCCCACGAGTTGTCTGTTAGAACAATTGACACAAATTTCCCGCAGGGTAATTATTGTAAAACTGTCAGTATCATAATCATAATCGTTTAAAATACCATCTCAAAATATATGCTTGATTTGAAGGTTTGCAAGATTTAAGCGAAAAGTGATTTCCGGTATATTTTCTATAGAACATTGTCACTATAAAACTCTTTTTCTTTAAATCATCAGCATAAGACTGTTTTCTGACAAAAACGAGTCAGCATTAGACCTCTTTTGGTAAATATTGTCAGAAAAGACTATTTTCTATACAAAATTATCAGCGTAAGGCTATGTTATATGGAAAATTATCAGTAGGATATAGGGATGCCAATCGGGACTAGTTTTCGCAAGTCCCGGGATTAGGGATGTCAACAAAATCAAATTTTTCCGATTTCGAGAATTTTGAAAGTCATAAGATAAATGCTTTTTATAGATATTTTTTAAAAAAAATGTCTTTAAAAGAGGTTTACAAACAAAACTTTTATAATTCATTGCATATTACAAAGTTGTTTAATGATTATATTGATCATTACAATTTGTAAAAATTAAAAATTGTTATTTTTTCTTAATTTATGATTCATTTAATAAATGATAACAAAAACAACGTACGATTTCCAACAATGTGTTAATTGATTCAATTATAAAATAATTAACATAAAATCTATTTTTTACTCAATTACCTCAGTTGTTTCAAACTTAATAAAAAAATAATATAAGTATTGTGGTTATTTTATTGAACTGTTAATGGTATTTAATCCAAATTAAGATAAGTTCAGTGAATTTAATTTTCATTAAATTATTTTTATGAAAACAGGAATTTTACAACATGAAATTAATTAAAATTTTATTGATAATTTTTCATTCTTGACTGCGCTGAGATTTGAACAGCTAAGGCACGAGCTATGTTTACATTTGTCCTTCAAGTTGAGCTGGAAAAGGTCAACAAGAAAAAAGAATGACAACAACATGAAAAATAAGATATGTACTTTGGATTTCAAGAATAATTCTGCACAAAAAGTACGAAAAAACAGAAGAAGGAAGAACATGTAAATTAATTAAAATAGATAATCATTCATTCAAAAAAAACACAAATTTCGATCTACCAAAGTGAAATACCATTTGGTTTAAAGATTGATGTTTGACTATTGACGTCATCCGGCTGCAATATCCGAGTGAGTAAAACGGCAAACCCTACCGACGAGATTGTGTGGTTACAATCGAAACTAGTCTGGGCAACCTGTCCGTGAAAGCCTGGGTTCATATCTCAGCGCAGTCAAGAATGAAAAATTATCAATAAAATTTTAATTAATTTCATGTTGTAAAATTCCTGTCTTCATAAAAATAATTTAATGAAAAATTAATTCAATGAACTTAAGCCTAATTAAAATATCTAAATTAATAAAAAATAATTAAAATAGTAATTGAATAGAACAAACTAGTAATTGATTTATTTGTAAGATTCTAATAAAATTTATGAATAAAGTGTATGAATTACACTACTTAATTTTGTGAAATCGTTCAATAAATTACCGTAGGTCCCATGACCACTCTCGGAAAACAATTTAATAAACCCAAGCCTGTAAAGAGTAAAGTTAAAATTTTGCATTCTGTGCACCAGTGGAATCAATTAGATAATAAAACCGCACGGAACTTTTGGTTTTAATTTTTGTGTTGTGCAATTCAAAAGACATTTATTTCTATATTGAATGTTCTTCTTTAATTATTTTCAGAACTTCTCACATTACAATTTCTTTATAATTGTAAGACACGCTTAAAAAGAATAACAAAGTTTAACTTCTTTCTTTCGTTTTCAATGGCAGTATTAACGGAGTTAATCAAATAAATATAAAAGATCTATATTGTGTACCCTATTCTCTCAACACAGCAAAAATTAAAAAAGTTCTCTAATCACCAAATTTATAGCAAATTCATAATATCAAGCAAACAGTTTGTTGATTTTGCACCTATTACCAAAAAATTTTAACATTTTGAAAAAGTATTTTCAATAAATGATATTTTTAATTTTAATGAAAAAAGTGATCAAAATACTTTGACATTTCAAACAATGTGTTAGTTTATTTAAATAAATATTGACAATTCCCAACAACAATTCTACAAGTTTAAATTATTTTATTTTAAACGAAAAAAGTCAACTAAGATTTTTTGTTATTCAATTTATATTTTAATTAAAAATTTATTTAAAAACAACTTAAATGTTAATAAGATCAAAACTACATTTTTAATTTTCTTTTAACTAATAAAATAATTGATTCAATTATCACATTAATCAAATTGAAATACTTTTTAAACAAGTTTTTTAATTTATAAAAACTATTGATAATTTTATCTGTGTTGATTTCAATGCTAATTGATGGCAGTTTTTATAGCACTATACAGTGGGAGATTTCGGACAAAACCGTAAAACTTTTTTATTTTTTTTTATATAATATTTTTTTCGTAAAGTAATAAAATTTAGTACGTGGGTGAAGTTGCTGAAGGCCGTTGTACTTATGCCCTTTATGCTGTAGTGCCTATTACCCCGCCACTCGTAATTCAATATTTAAGATATATTTATCATTCTAAATAATAACGCCCTGCACAAATGCATTTAAATGCCATATTACGACATTCATTTTATTTAAATACTAATTGTCGATCACTCTTTGCTAACGAATGAAATACTATTTTGTGAAAAACAGATATAGCATAAAAAATATATTTAAACACACAAATGCAAATGGACTTTAGTAAGTCTGTTATAAACACCCAAATAAGAAGTGTAAAGAGTAGGGAATATAGTCCACACAACACCGAAGCAAAAAAAAAAAAAAAAAAACTACACTAACTACACCAAATTACATCAAACACACCAAACACAAGTAGCAAAATAGGTGATATTTTTATTGTGATTTATTTGGGCATAAGTTTACCCATCAACCACAAAGTCAATCATTCGAAATATAATGATGCGCTAAACATACATATTTAGGTTAGGTTGGGTTATAAAGGCTGGTGCGAAGTAAACTTCACACCCTCACCCAGAGACCAATATGGTCCATTGTGATGCCTTAATTAGTGAAAGAATTCTAGTACTAAAGAATAGGAGAAGTACTGAGTGAAAGCACAGGAAAAGAAAGTAGTGGACAATAACAAAGCGGACAGCACAAGCAACAAAACCCTACAAAGCAGATAACTGTCCTACAAGTGTCCAGTCTCTAGCCTCCTTCCGTGCAGGCAGGTCACTCCAATCTCGTAAGATTTTCGAGCCCGCAGCACGAGACATCTCCCAATTGATGCAGGAATCTGCTACCCAGTCACCTCAGCTTACTGGTCTGTAGCCTGGGTCAGTGACACAGAAAGTGCTCAACTTGCTCAACTGTCGTCAACTACTCAAGGTCCTCACACAACCTACATATATCTGACAAGTCAGATCCCATTCTCACCGTCATCCTGACTATCATACAGTGGCCCATGATAATACCTATCATGGTTCTAACGCAGGCCCTACTCTTGCCCAGCAGCGCAGCCGAATTCGACCTACTTATCATCGGAAACAGCGTGCGCGATACCCAGAAGTCTGTTCGGCCCCGCCAAACCCGATTAATACGGCTCAGATCCCATTCCCTAACACTTCCAAAGCAGGCTTGACCGCCTGCAAACTATCTGGATCCTCCATTTCCAAGCCCAGTCTCGCCAACTCATCAGCTATCTCGTCGTTGGTGATGTTGCAGTGACCCGGTACCCAGCACAGCCTCACAACATTATTCCCTAACAGTTCTCCTAGCGCCCTCCTGCAATCCTCCACTAGCCTAGAGTTCATATAACAGCCCATCAAGGCCCTAAGAGCTGCCTGGCTGTCCACATATATAGTGACCTCCGAGCTATTGGCAATGCTGGCCCCTACTAATTCAAAGGACCTGAGAACCCCCAGAACAACCACCTAAAATACACTACAATCGGCGGGAAGTCTATATGACCTTCTGATGTCCAGATCCTCGATGTGGATCCCCGCACCCGGGTCTTTCATATTTCATACCTTATGTAATAGTTTCATATTTTTTTTTATTATTTGTAAAAAAAAATTTGCTGATCTTCTTAAATAATTTTTTTTAAAGTGAACGGATAAAGTACACTGAATTGTCGTTTTCCATTTTTGACATTTTACAATACGATAATGTTACGATACAACAAATTTGTACATTCACGAGTGCATAACCAACATCGGTATACAGAAAAAATTAATAATTTTCTCCAATCAACAAATTTATACAAAATTCATAATATCAAGCAAACAATTTTTTGATTTTGCACCTATTACCAAAATGATTATATTGATTACTAAAAATTGTGAAAAAAATTTTTTCAATAAATGATATTTTTAATTTGAATTAAAAAAATAATCAAAAAACTTCGCAATTTCAAATAATGTGTTAATATATTTAATTAAATATTGTCAGTTGCTAACAACAATAATAAATGTTTAAATTATTTTATTTTCTTTCAACAAAAAAATTATTGATTCAATGATCACATTAATTAAATTTAAATACTTTTTAAACCATTTTTTTAATTGAGAAAACACTTTTTTCTGTGTAAACGATAAGCAATAAGACAGATTTTTACTATATATATATATATATATATATTTTTTTTTTTTGGTAATGTGCGTGTAAAATGCCGAAAACTTCAACAATAAGAATAAAAAGCGTGGCTCACTTTCTTTCGCTTATGTATTTAAAGTTATAAAAATCGAAGAAAACAAATTATCTCATATATGAATGAATAAAAGTTGAATGTTTTTGATTCATATTCATGAATAAAATAAATAACAAATTTAAGATACATCAAACTGTGTATGTTTTAAGCCTTCATTTCCAAAAACTTCTGACCTCGATTACTAGAATTTTTATTCCAATTTCAATCTCCTTTCTTGAGCCTACAATTAAATCAATTTGACTTAGTGATCAAATGAGTTTAGAAAATTTTTGATATCGTATTTTAACTTCGCTATAAAAATTTTTTCTCAAGCAAAAAATGTACCGCACCTAAACAGGCAAAAGAAAACTTTAAAATGTTTACTTTTCAACTCATTTGTTTTTTTTTTTGTGTGCATTTTCTAACATTTTCAGTTATTGTTATGCTCGTACCTTTATTATTAGTAATAAAAATAAATTTTAATGTACTTTTGCACAATCAAACTACCACTTCTACTTATTACCAACTTTCAATTTTATTCACAGTGCAATATGAAAACGGCATTAATGTTTCCTAAAACAATTACAAACGGAAATGTACCATAAAAAAGAAGAAATGTGTGGAATATTTAAATATTTTTTATTTAAAAAAATTTACTTTTATTATTTAAATGACTCTTAGTGTTAAATTTACATTGAAGATTTCATTTTCATATCTTGCGTAAAGAACAGTATATATATATATATATATTTTTTTTTTTTTTTTTTGTTATCATTAATTCTAGATTTTTATGACATGAAGATTTTTTTCTTTTACGTACCAAAATGCAATTCCAAGATGAAATTTGTTTTTAGTAAATGTCGAAAAATATTAATGAAAAAAAAAAAAAACATGTACTTGGGCAACAACATTAGGACACCTTATGTTTACTTAAAAGTTTAATGTTCAAATTGGAATATGCAAAGAATAGTTAAATAATTTAATAGCCAAAGTATTTTTCATTAAATTACTTTAAACAATTTATAATGTATAAGTAATTTTTAAAATAGCACAAAATTCATCTCTGAGTTTTAATGATGGGCCATTTTTCAATTTCATTTGCTTTGTATCTGTTAGGGTATTCATTTAATTGGGCTTTTGCATTAATAGGTTAATCGCTCGATTATCTTACCGAGGTTTTGGTCTAATCGGTTAATAATCGGTTAATTTTGCTATTTTTCGATTTACCGAATAATAGAGTTTTTTTTTATAAATTAAGCAATTTAAATAAATAAAAATGCATAAATTGTTTATTACTTCGTTTGAACTAAAACGAGCAAACAAAAAAAATAATTCATAAATATTTGATACATATGTATATTTGAATTAAATTATGTATTAATTAAAAAATAAGTTGTGAGATCATTTTATTATTTATTTCATTAGTTTAAGGAGATCTTATAAAATAAGCCTTTAAAAAACAATTAGATCTAACTGTTTAGGAGTGAAGCGAATCGTTTCTTTAGTTTTGATACAACTTGACTTGGAAAAAATTCTTTCACTTTTCTATATATTGGAGAAATCGCAAGCATCCCATAATACAGAATATCTAATCACTCAGTCCTTTTCCCGAATTTCTCTTAACATATAACAACTTCCATTATTTTTATTTTTAACACTTTTAATTGTTTCGGTAAATTCTGTTATATGATTGATATAAGAAGATATGGGAAGAAACAAATAACTAAACACTTACATATAAAAAGTACGTGAAACAAAAAGCTTTTGACAGCATATACTTATGTATGTATTTAAAATGAAGATCACTTTGTATGAAAATATATTTTCTAAACACATACCATTTGTATAAGAGTGTTTCGTCTCAATACATAGTTAAAAACACAAAAAAAATCTGTTATAATACTACGAAAAATTAAAAAATTGTGTTACATCGGTTAATCGACTGAAATTAATCGGTTTAATCGTTAATCGAAAATAGCCAATTTTAAATCAACCGATCTTTTAACCAGGTAGTAATTAATCGGTTAACCGATTAACGGTTAACCGAATGAATACCCTAGTATCTGTATAACACCTCTCGATAATTTTGATACTCGTATAATGTAATAATCTTCGAGTGAATTATTAAAGCGATATTTCCCAGGCTTTCGCCAAACAAATGTTAGGCTTTCTGTTTGACATTTCTATTTTTATAATATTGAATTTGTATAAGATTATTTTTTATATAAAATTTTCTATATAAAAATATTTTTTACTAGCATTTAACCCTCTACTTCGATAGCGATTCCCTTTTTATTATATGCCAAAATATATGTTTTATGGAAAAAGTTTATGTTTGATATAAAAGTTCATGTATTATAAAAAATTTAAAAGTAACACATCTAGAACGGAAAAGTAAAAGAAAAAAAAACTTAATTTCCATTATTTTTGAAATAAATGTTTAATGAAAATGTTAATTAAATAACAAAAAATTTTAATTGACTTTTTTCGTTTAAAAAAAAAAAATAATTTAAACTTGTAGAATTGTTGTTGGGAACTGTCAATAGGTATTTAATTTAGTTAATTAACACATTGTTTGAAATGGCAAAGTTTTTTCATAATTTTTTTATTTTAAATTAAAAATAACATTTATTGAAAAAAAATATTCAAAATCTTAAATTTTTACAATTTTAGTAATCTATATAATTATTTTGGTAATAGGTGCAAAATCAACACATTGTTTGCTTGATATTATGAATTTGGTATAAATTTGATGATTAAAGACAATTTTTTTTTCAGTGAAGAATTGTACTTCAAATCAGTTTAAAAATAATAGAAGGTTAAAGATTTTTATATATGCTATTTTATATACCAAAAATTTCCTTAATAGACTATTATTTTTATTAAATTTTCTGTGTGTAAGCATTTTCTCATAAAAATTTTCTTTATGAAACTAATTTCTATAATAAATTTTCTGTTAAAGGCTATTTTTTATGGAGACCTTTTAGTTAAATAGTTTTTCCGATCAACAGGTTTCTGTCTATAACTATTTTTAATAAAAAGATTATTTTACATACGAAATTTCTTATATAAAACATTTTAATAAAGACAATTTTCTGTAAAGGAATTTTTTCTATAAAACATTTCTAAGGGCATTTTCTATACAAAAATTTTTTGTATAAAACTATTTTTAATAGAAAATGTCTTATAGAAAAGTCTATTTTCTAGACAAATAATTCAGTGTAAGTCAATTTTCAAGAGAAATTTTTGAATATAAAACTTTTTTCTATAGAAAATTCTCACTAATAAGCAGTTTTATGTAGTATTTGCTATAGATTCTATAGATTATTTTAAGCATTATATTTGCCTATCACTTGTCTATGTGCAAAAACTTTTTATTGGGTGTCTTTTACTTAACTTTTTTTACTTCTGCCTAGAGCAATTTTTAAGCAAACAGTTTCTAATAAATTTATCGTATAGCGTAAACATTTTCCATTGCCAAGTGTTGAGTTATATTTTTTATTTTTCAAGCGAGCGCTAGTAAAATTTCTGCAAACAACTGTAAGCAGTTCATAAAAAAGCGTTCAAACATCTACAGACACACTAAACAATGTTCTTGCAGATAGACAACCCAGCCATATACTATATGGTAGTATAGCAAGCAATAAGTCTCAGTACCAACTAGATAAATAGATAGACAGACAGACAAACAGCCAACTGTGCCAGCCATCCCGTGAGTCAGGCAGCTTTTCCACGCTAAAGAAGTGTGAAATTAAGTAATGAATTGGCTGCAAGCGACATATGAACATAAAAGTAACAAAAAGCACCATCAAAGGAAAAAAACTAAGAAAAATTTCGACAGTGGAAAAAAAGTTAAGAAAAGTATCAAAATTTATGTGTATGGAAAAAGTTATGGGAAAAATTTTTTTTTGTTGCAGTTTTTTAAATATTCGCTAAAGCGATATATGAAGTTCAGATTAAAAAAGATACATTTTTTGATATTTGATTAACAGTCTTTATTGATAGTTATACATAGATTATATGACTAAAGCAACGATAGGCTCTTAATGCAACGGTTGCCGCAATCACACGAATTTTTACGTTAATGCAATGCAATAAACTACAAAACTGTTCAAGAGCTTTATTTTACCCTCCACCACCACTTGTGGTAAATGAGGGTATACTAAGTTTGTCATTCCGTATGAAACTTTTTTATTATACATCCCCATAAACTATATATGTTCTACCTCCTGGAGTAAATCTAAGTCGACATAGCCATGTTCGTCTGTCTGTCCGTCCGTTGAAAGCACGCTCACTTTCGAAAACCTAAAAGAAAAGAACAAACTCGGTGTCAAATTGCTTGTAGTTATCCAAAGCAGTTTGGGATTAAAATCCAGAAAAATCGATTCAGTAGGATCAGAGCTATGAATTAAAATGGGGAACCACCACAACAAAAAATTGATAATTTTGTTACAAAAAACTAACAAAAATGGTATTATAAAGCACGGATTTATATAAAATTTTGCACAAATTCGGTCTATGTGACTAGAAATTATATTGTAAGATTTCGTGAAGTTTGGTTCATAATTTAACATTTACAAAGCCTGCTGTCGGAAAACAGTTTATTAGTAGTCTTTAAATCGTAACAAATGATGCTATTGTAATCAAATTTATTATGCCACGGTTTTATAGAAATAGAAATTACACTAATAAATTTCATTATGATCGGTCCATAATTCACCGTAGGCCCGATATAAATCCTAATTCCGGAAAACAGTTGGGTAAAGCTTTGATAATGAAAATTGGTACGTCGCAGTTCTGTAGGACTAAAAATCACACTGTGCAATTTCGTGAAGATCGGTGCACAATTTACTATATGCCTCATATAAACCCTACTCTCGGAAGTTTTATAGGACTAGAAATTCCACTTATAAGTTTCGTTATAATCGATCCATAATTAACCATACCCATAAACAGCACACTCTGTCAAATTAATTAAATACGCCTAAAACCGTATCAGATATAGATATTGCGTTAAAATTTGTTCCATCTTAGCTTCATAAGCCCAGAAAAAATGTCATGCAATTTTGTGTTTTACGATCCATAATTTACCTTAGATCCCATACTAAGCCGCCTTCTGAAGTTTATTGCTAACGCTTAAACTAATTTCACTGCTGTATTGAAATTTATCCTAATTTATGTTTTTTAATACCAGAAAACTTTCTACAGAATTTTGGGATGATTGGTCCATAATTGACCATGAGTCCAATATTAATTTTCCTCGTGAAAATAATTTCATTTCGGCTAAAACTGTTACGAATCATGATATTTTACTCAAGCTAGCTCAATTTTCTAAAACCAAAGCATAAAACTTTCTGACCAATTATAATGCTGACGTCCGTTCTTATAAAGATAATTAATAATATATGTATAGACATCATATGCAGCCCATTTCTGAAATATTCGAACTGTCGGTGGAGCGTATCAAAGATTCGTCACAGCCAAATATAGCACTCTTACTGGTTTCCTCTTGATTGGGAATCGTCTAATATCATATATAAGATATTCATTTACATTTTGTTTATTTTGCAAACTCTTGTTAATAAAAACTAAAATAAACAAATAAAAAAAACTATGAGTTTCTGATGATAGATTTTATTTGGAATTTTAACAAATAAAAAAAATTTTATTTACATACATGTCGCACTTGACCATAAAAAGGGTATTAACTCAAAATTTTTATTTTTCACTTTTTTTTTAAGAAATCGTCACCTCATATTTCTATCTACCCGCTGTGCTCTATACTTTTACTTTCTACTGTCTTCTTTGTGGTAATGAAACGGTTGGTTTAAGAATTATCTATTATATTCAATTAAAAATTGTTTTGCTTTTATTGAATATATTTAAATTTGGAGTTAATACCCTTTTTATGATCAAGTGCGATATGCACGTATGTTTTAGAGATTTTAATATCAGCAATTTTAATATAAAAGCCAACTAAAAACAAAATTTCATTAACACAATTAACATGTAAACTACTGATAATGACTTTTGCTATTTACATATCGTCACATAAACTTCAAAAGACCGTAAGGGACAAAAAATTAAAAACCGATTTTTTTTTTATAGATTTTGTTATAATTAAGCAAAATACATCATCATTATTAATGAAGAAGTCGTTTTTGATTTTTCTGTCGCTTCGCCCGTTTGGATCTTCGGTAACCATATATACATACACGATTGCATTCGAAATGCAAAGAAATTTAAAAAAATACATACGTTTGATTAAATGATTGACTGCAATATTAATTTACAATCATGGCACTTAAAGGCGAGACGCTATTATATTTTCATAGATTTTAGTTTGCAGAAATTCTCAGTTTTGTTGAAATTAATTAAATACGCCTAAAACCGTATAAGATATAGATATTGCGGTAAAATTTGTTGCATCTTAGCTTCATATGCCCAGAAAAAATATCATGCAATTTTGTGTTTTACGGTTTATAATTTACCTTAAATCCCATACTAAGCCGTCTTCTGAAGTTCATTCTTAACGCTTAAACTAATTTCACTGCTTTATTGAAATTTATCCTAATTTATGTTTTTTAATACCAGAAAACTCTCTACAGAAATTTGGGATGATTGGTCCATAATTGACCATGAGTCCAATATTAATTTTCCTCGTGAAAATAATTTCATTTCGGCTAAAACTGTTACGAATCATGATATTTTACTCAAGCTAGCTCAATTTTCTAAAACCAAAGCATAAAACTTTCCGACCAATTATAATGCTGACGTCCGTTCTTATAAAGATAATTAATAATATATAGACATCATATACAGCCCACGTCTGAAATATTCGAACAGTCGGTGGAGGGTATTCGAGAAGTTTTTTGCTTTTAGTCAGTATATTATCGTATTGTTAACACCCTCATTATAAGATAACTGTCTGGCCCACAATGAAACAACAAATACAACTCCCGAAAATAGTTTTTAATGCTATAACTTCCTTATAAATGTCAGTATTTACATGAAAATTGGCGACAATTACTTTAACGAAATGTTGTGCTGGTCACAGTATTTTTTTTATATAAATTTTATCGTTGTTTTAAAATCAGGATGAGTCTTTTTGTTTTATCTAAATTTATGTAATATTTTTTAACTTTATTAAAAACATAACATTTTAATAACATACAAAAAAAAAATCTTCAAAAAAAAAATATATATCGCACTTGTTCCTCGAAACAGAGTCAACTCAAAAATTATAAATTTTCAGTAGAGACAAAAAAGTTTTTTATTTTTATATGTATTCTTATATTACAAATTGGGATAAAACTGCATTTTTTTAGGCACAATACTAGAGAAAAAGATCTACGATTTTTAGAGTGGGTAGATATGGCCACTGTTTATCGTTTTCTTGCAAAAGGTGAAAATTGATAAATTTTGAGTTTACGCTGCTTAGAGGAACAAGTGCGATATGTTCATAATATTTAACGCGGTATTAGTATTAAGTTCTGAATGTGATTAATTATGACCGCAGTTAGATATCACTGTTTAAGGTCATAGAGCTTGGTGCCCTTTTCCTTTTTGCCATACTTTTCTCCAAATTTGTTAGAATTCCCGGCTCAATTTTTTCCAAGCTTTAACGGCATGCTTTCAAAGTTTATCTACAGTGTTAGGCAAGTTCCTCTAAGCAAAAATGTTGGGTTATAAACGTACCAAAGTTACTCAAGTGGCTAAAAATCTTGCGACTTAGAAGGTCAATTTAAAATCGTTATCCCATTTTCATCAAACAAAAGTTGAGTTGCTTTTGCAGTATGCTCGAAATAATTTTCCTGCATAAAGATATCTCTATGTCTGGGTTCTTTGCCGAGCATGGCTAAGCTTGGAATGTACGGGTCTTCAAAGGTAGATATGTAATCCGTAGCACACATTTTGCCTCTGAATAAGAGTAGTACTCGAAGCTTATTCCCGCGATAACAATCGAACGCCATTCAAATATAAACGTTTGGCAATAATTCCGTTATTTTATTTTAACACTTCTATCCACCCATGCTCACTACCGTCCGTCTGAGCCTAATTCATTATTTTTATCTCATGTAAGCACTTAAGCTTCTTCGAACGCTTTTGGTGCTAACATCTAAATTTTACTCTTTGTTTCGTATTTCCTGTACCTCAACCACATTATTGACTGCACTATTTGACTGCGAAATTTTTTTTGGGCGACTTTTGTACATTTTTTTTATAATTCTTTGTTTTAAAAAGGCCGCTTTTGCCTTGACCTTCTTGAAAAAACTAAGTAAAATTTAATTGTTCTTATTTGATTTATTACCTTAAAAACTATAATTTTTAATTAATTTATTTACATACTTGTAAAGAAACCCCCAAAGATAAAACTATTAATTTTTGTTTAATAACACTGTGCTAGTTGAAAAAAACAGACAAGCCGTTTGTTCAATAAACTAAACCGTTTTTGAGTTACGCAAGCATATGTTGTGCAATGTCCTCCATTTTTGAAATAACGGTATATCACGAAAAGCAGAGCTAACCTAAAAAAAAAAACGGCTAGCACCACTGAATTCAGCGTACCCGAATTAGGTTAAAACGCCAGGTGCCCAGCTTCTCTTTAAAAAATTGTCAATTTCTAGCACAGTGTTGTTAAGCAAGATTCACACAGGGTCAATATTATTCACACATATGGTCTTAATGTTAACTTAATATACTTTTGAAATTAGTTAACATAAAATTATTATAAAATGTATAACGACATATAATAGTTAAAGAAAGTTCTCAAGTTCAAACTGCATGAATTCTGAGAATTCAATAAATATATAGTGCCATGTTTTAAAGCTTTAGTTCAAAGAATATTAGTCACCCTTAATCATTACAGATATTTGTTTTAATAAACAAGGTATAAAAAGCTTAAGGACAAAGTAATCAAAGGAACGGCAGTTAAAACGTTGAACCTTCCCTAGATATCTTCTTCTTATAGTGTTACAGCTCGTGCAGTTACGGATACAAATAAGAAGGAGATCTATTCCTTCGAACTTGGCCATACTCTGATGTCATCCTTAAGCAACACCTTCTGTGGTCTGCCATTCACACAACATGCCCAGCCCAACTCAATCGTTGAGCCCTTATGTGGTTGATAATGTCCTCTTCTTCTCACAGTTCGAGGAGTTAGTTAGTGGGGCACCCAGATATATGCAACCCCATGTGGAAGTGCAACTCATTATTTTAAGTGTTTTGTTTAATTTTTAACTAATTTATATTTAGTTTTTAATGTTTCTTTTTAAATTTATTTTATGTTCCTAAATATATAAATGCAAGAAAAGATAAACTCACTGTTTATTGTTGTTGTTTTGTTGAAGCTTTGATATTGTTACAAGTAATGCATTAAACACATTCGAGACAGCAGGCAACACGAAGGCACGACTACAAATGCTGCAGGTTGCAATTGTAGTCACGTAATCAGCTACTGAATTATTTTGAAGACGACAGCTACAATTGAAAAAAGATAAACAGCTGTGTTTTTTATTATGTATTTACGTTTCAGTGGTGCCACTATCATTTTTAATTTTTATAAATTTAACAACATGCATAATTGCAGACTCGTTCACAAACTTAATTTAAGCCTACAAAAATATAAAAACTTATTTAAGATAAATTTTTTAACGTAAAAACAAATGAATTTATTAAAAAACATTTAAAATATTTTAATTTTATTGTTTTTGGAACTCATAAAGAATATAATCTTCATGGCAGGTTGAACAAAAAACCCTAATATACAGTATAATCGCGAAAAAGTAAACTGAAATGTCCTAAAGGTTGTTAACTTTTTCGTCTTATTTATTAACATTTCTAAATTGTAAAAAAATGCAATAATAAACATATGTACCTATATTTTTTGCATATTTTCATCTGTACAAAAAGGAAACTTAGATCTAATTTGTACCGGCTACAGTTTATAATTAATAATTATACAATCAGTCATGTATTATGTGTTAGGTGCTACATATGACGTTTGTCAGAAAATTAGTTCTTCAAAAAATTTCAGATAGCGACTTCTGGGTATTTTCTAAACATTTGCCAGCCATCCATTACTGACATTATTGTCTTTTCAGATTGCAGTTACACGAACTCGCGCTTAGCTATTGATATTGAAATTAGAACAGTCATTACGCAATTACGTTTTCGATGCTTCAAGAAAACATTTGTACAAACTTGCTTTAAGATCGGCATATTTTGGTCTTTGTAATGCTTTTCTGTATGTTTTTTCCTATGTATTCTTCAAAGCCTCGAAAATTTTGTGACGTTTCGTTTTTATTTTTGAGATGGCAACTTCAGATATACAATAATACAACGCCGATAGTTTTTCTTTAATGTATTTCTCAATTTTGTTTAAACTCTCAACTTTCAGCTTAAAATTTAATCTAATTTGTTATCGTTTGTACAAATCAGTACTTTTACTAATACGATCTGAAAAGTTAACTTAGAGTTAACGTTTAGAGCGACACAGAAGCGCTAAAATTTGGTTAACTTGACCGCAAGATTATTGTATCGCGATTCCACTATCATTTTTTGGTTCAACGCACTAAGTTTATGAACTATAGGTCGTAAAGGTTTCAGAGCACTTTATCAATAGTATAGGAAGAAAAATATAATCTGAATCTTTAAAGTATTGGTATCATTATGAAGTCTTTCGAAACACATTTCATATGATGTATTAAATATACGGATCTATGAACCCCTTAGGAGGATTTATCTTAAAATTTTGTCGATGTGTATAATAATATTTCCTCAAATATAATATGTTATAGAGAACACCCCAAGTTTTTGTATGCTATATTTTTAGAAACTCCATCATAAAAAATCTTAAAGTTATTAGGGTTAAAAAAATTTTATTTTGGAAAACTACACAATTTATTTATAAGTTTGAGTTAAAATATATAGTGGTAATAGTTTATGCACTTGTTACATATTGAAATATAGTAATATGTAAATATTTGAAAAGTGTTCCGGAAGGCTGAAAACCCGCAATACAGAAAAACTTTATTAATCAAAGTCCTAATAACTTTGGTAACATGTGTATATTATTGTTAAATAATTATTATTATATCGACATAATTTAAAGATAAAGCAAATTTAGTAAAAAAGTCAGTCAAGAAGTATGAGCATTTGAAATGGGCTCTTAATGGGTTAATAAATCGGTGTGCTTTAAACACCATGTGAAAAGCACTTTCAATTTTTCAATGATACCCATACTGCTAAAACTGAGAGCGTTGGCGTTACAAACATCTTCCTATATAACTTCTTTTAAGGATACTAAAAAGTAATAATAATATAGATTTGGTGGTGAGCCGCGCTTATATTCTTGTTTCAATCCGGTTCTTTGCTGTTTAACCAAAAAATTATTATTATATATTATAAGCACTAATTCTTCTAATTTTTGATTATATTGGCAGCACTTTTTCTGTTTTGTAGCGTACAAAAATAGAAATTAGTTTAATTTGACTACAACGAAAAAATTAGCATAGACAACAACCTGCAGCCATTTTGCCGTGTCGTCGCTAAAATAATCATTTCCATATACACACATGTATACTATTGTTGACATATTGAAGTCGGTAGTCTGCTGTCTCGAATGTGTTTAAAGCATAAGACCTGTGGTGCGATTCACTAACTTTTAACGATCCGACAATCGTAATTTTTGTTGACATATACATATGTATATTCGCTTGCAGTAACGATAGAGTGATGCTGTACCTTATTTTTAACGATTGTAAACAGCTGTAGTTTTTGTAACATCTCTGTCTCCAAAATGTTAAATTGAACGAAAAGCACAAAAGAGAATTAAGAAAAAACAAATGAAATTGTGCTTAATTAAATGTTTTTATATTTTATTTTGTAAATTTTACATTTAGAATTTTGTTTTTGTTCATAATTTGCTTTTTTGTATATTTTGAATTTAGAATTTTGTTTTTATTCATACATATACATATCTATGTTTGTATGTATGTAAGAAGTTGGGCCTCAGCCACTTGAGTCAGAAAATAAACTTTATGGATTAAATTAGAGCCCGGCAAAAGTACTACACCGTGCTTTTTTTCTCACAATAACATTCGCTCTCACTTTGTAAAAAACCAACAAAATCATTTATTCTCGTACGAACATTCAAACAAGAAGGTTCTGTTGACGCTTGCTTAAGAATAACACTGCGAGAAATGTTCAAGACAGAATGGGAATTTGATTTCATGTTTGCCGAAAATTTTTTTGGCAAGCCCAAATGCTTGATATGTAATTGTACGTTATCACGAACAGCAAAATTTAATTTAGAAAGACATTTTAATTCATGTCATAATTAATATAAAAATATTTCTCATGACGAAAGAAAATGCCCAATTTTAAAATTAAAAAAAACTTTTTACGAAAAAATGATTCTTGATTTTGAGAACTCAAAAGTTGAAAATGTCCATGAGCGATGCAAAAGAAAAGCATCATATGTCGTTGCTGCAGGTCTGGCAAACATTGCCGTCCTTTCGAAGATGGGCAATTTTTCAAAGAATTGTGCAACGATGTATTAAAATGCTTTGGAGAAAATACTGAACAAATTCGAAATTTAATTAGTTCTAGTCCCTTTTCACCTCGGGTCATAACGCGACGAACAGAAGATATCAGTGCATTTATCTACACAAATATAAAAAAAAAATTCTTAATTGCAAATATTTTTCTTAATAATATGCGTAAAAACTTGCAATAATAACTTTGAAGTGCATGAGGAAATGTTAACGTTGGTTGCATTACATGGTAATGTAAAGGGAGAAACTCTTTTTAGGGTAATATGTGACGAAATTTTTTCTTTTGCCGATAAAAGCAAATTATGCACCGATGGTGCAAAAGTCATGGTTGGGAAAAACGAGGGTCTTGTGGGTTACCTTTTAAGAAACGACTTTAACATTTATATTTTCCATTGTATAATCCATCAACAGGCATTATTTACAAAAAGCGTGAATATGATGCATACAATGCAAATTGTAACAAAAATAATAAATAAAATACGTGGTGGCCACAATGCTTTGAGCCACAGAAAATTTAAAGCGTTTTTGGATGAAATGAATACTGAATATGGCGACGTATTAATGTTTACAGAAGTGAGATGGCTCAGTAAAGGACGTTGCTTGGAAAGGTTATTCAGTCTTCGAAAAGAGGTGATGTTATTTTTTGAAAATAATCCATCGAATGAATCGAATGAATTACTAAGATATTTAAGAGATAACATGTTTGTATTAGATTTTGCGTTTTTAACAGATATTACTGAATTAATTAATCAGTTAAATCTTCAATTGCAAGGAAGAAATAAAACTGTATTTTCTTTATATTTCTCTGTAAAACAGTTTATAACAAAAGTTCAAACTCTGATTACAAATTTTAAAAATAAAAATTTAATTTGTTTTAAAAGAACAAATGAAATATATGATGAATTTTCTAATAATTATAGACTTGACAAATATATTAGTTTACTTCAAGGCATATTAGATAATTGTAACAATCGTTTTTCGGATTTTTTTTAAATTGAGTGTTTATTAGAACTGCATAGCAATCCTTTAACATGTGATGTCAATAAACACGTTAAGGACATTAGAGAAGAACTTTTGAAAATGCGTTCGGATTTAAATATACCGTTGATGGCTGGGGTGGAATTCTGGAAAAATTTAAACGAAGAGATATACCTAACAACTAAAAATGAAATTTCTAAATTATACTCTATGTTCGGGTCAACACATATATGCGAGTCCTCGTTTCCAATTTTAAAGCTTATTAAAACTAAACTTAGAAATAGTTTAACAGATGAACATTTAGAGGATCTTCTTCGCATTAAATGTTGCCCATATGAAATCGATATGGATGAAGTTTTTGAAAATGTTATTACAAATAGTGAAAATTAGTTTTTAACAAAATAAATTAAATTTAATGGTTGTTTTCCATTCAATTTTTCCTAAAGAATCGTTTAAGTTTTATGAAAGTAATTAATTTCTGAATTTATTTTTGTTTTAATAGATTAACACGTTTTTATGAAATTATAGTTTTTTTTTTTTATTTTTCTTGAAGAATCGTTAAAGTTTTATGAACGAAAGTATTTATTTTCTGAATTTATTTTTGTCTCAATAGAATAACATGTTTTAACGAAGTTATAGTTTTTTTTTATTTTTCTTACGCTTATGTTTTGAGTTTTTACATTAACAGCCAGATTGATTTTAACAATAACAAAATAACACAAAAATTTCTTTAAGTGCTTCTGAGAGGGAGAGTTATTATTCTCTCACAAAAAACAAAAAGTCTGCATGTATGTGTTGCCGGGCTCTGGATTAAATAAACACAACGTAAATTATTGTCGTTACGAAAATATGCTTAATATACCATCTGCCTTTAATCGACAGCAAATATCGCTAAAAATGTTACTATATTTATTTATTGTTTATATTTATTTTAACGATACGTTTATCGTAAAAAAGGTTAGTGAATCGCACTACTGAGTGTTTAAAATTATTATTCGCTTTATAGTCTTATTTGCATAATATTTTTAGCTTTTCAAAAGTCTTTGGAAAAAGTTTCCTGACGGGCTGGCCTAAGCAACCATGCGTATAGAAACTAACTTTCCCTCAACAATAAATTGCAGTGCTTGTATCAAAAATACAAATTGGGAATTAAGCACGTCATAGAGAAATCTTTTTAGTAATACATTTTGTATTCCCAGAAATCATTTTTGGATTTATTGTAGAGGGGTCTAAAAAAAGATATACATGTATCGGCGTTTTTAAAGTTTACATCTAAAACAAATTTTGCGTCCTATTAAAAGTTGCTCCTTTGTGTCGTAAAAAAGCGTTGGAAATCGTGTGATACTTAAGGTTTGTTCAGACGTAACAATTATTTGACGAAAAGATCAAAAAAAAAAAAAAGCATAACCAGCAAATTTATAAAACTTTAGCTTTATGTTTAACAATTTTTATTGACTTCCTTATCTTTATTTGTAAGAAGATAATTGTATAATTCAATTAAGAAACTGTTAAATGATGTTTGATCCAGCAAACGTTTTGAAAAAGCAAAAAAATTTTTGATATAACTAGTGGTTACGTGTAGGACGTCATATATTTAATAGGTGTGAACATAGCTTTAGGATTATTCAGAACATTACAAGCCATTTTTTGTTGGCTTACATTAATCCTCTAACTCTTCCAGAAATGGGTTTTTTTGCAATATTTTTGAAAAAAGCAAAAATCACCCTTTAAACAGAGATGTACATTAATATTCTACGAAATAATTTGTCATGAAATTTTACTTTAGGCTTCCCAACGCACTTAAGTCGAAAATTCAACTTAAATACCAGATATAAGAAAAATTTAAAAGGTGGTTTAAGGGTTAACAAATTTCATATTGTTGTACAGTTTAGTAAAGAATATTCGAAAATTAAATTTGGTCCTAACAAAGATATTTTCGCCTTCTTAAGTCGTCAATGTGACTTACAACAAAAACACTATTAAAGCCTAAATATAATATACCTAAGCTGGCTTAAGCAACTGTGCGAATACATTTTAATCATATGTGTAAAGCCCTAGTGAACTTGAGGAACAAATTGGTTCAGTTTTATAAAAGTGTCATTAGCGTTAGCAAATTGCGAGACTGATCGCACATTCTATACGGATTTTATTGTTTCTGATTTTCTTTTTGTTTCTTAAACGTATTTGAGAGGCTTTTGTTAATATTTGACAGAAGCTTAAACAAGTTAATGCATATAATATTTGAGACTTTATATTGTTTACTAATTCTCTGTTTATTTACTAACAACAAGTTTCTCTTATGCTATAAGTTCTCTTAAACTGTTATTAGCATTATAATTATGAGCTTAAATATTTTTATTGTTTTATATTTTAACCAGCGTTGCCACTTTCTTTATAATAGCACAAAAACTTAAATATTTAAAAATGTTTGAACAATTTTTGTACAACAAAATTTTTGTAACGATTTCGTACTATTTTTCTATTTGTTAATAACTAAAACCAAAAAAATTAAACACGAAATTTACTTATGAATTGCGCTGGTGAAACGCTCTTGCCAAATTTAAAAATTGTCCTTTACATTACTATAATTTTTGTTAAAAAAAACTGAAAAAAATAGTTATTTCTAATAACAAAAATATGTTGGTTTTTTGAAAGTACGAAAACAGTGGCTACTAAAATACAAACTGACATATGTATGCATCAATGTATTTGTAAAATTGCTATATGAACCTACATTATAACTAAAAGTAAATTATACAAACTTATGTATAAATATAAATGGCTATATAAAATTATTTTAGGGAATGAAATATTTATTATTAATTAATTCATTTACTAATCATATGCTAATAATCCCAATTTATGATTAAAAACACTGAAATTTATTGTTGTGGGAAAGCTAGTTTCTATGCGTATTTCAATGTTTGCATAGGCCAGCTCGTTAGGAAACTTTTTCCAAACACTTTAGAAAAGCTTAAAATATAATACAAGTAAGACCATAAAGTGAATAAGAATTTTTAAACAGTCAGGTCTTACTTGTAACAATATCAAAGCTTCAACAAAGCCACAACAATAAACAGTGAATTTTTTCTTTCTTACATTCCCCTACACGCAAAGAAAAAACATGATTAAGGAATGGTCACTACGACCATTTTTATTCATATTCACCTAATATGTTTACCCTAATAAATTTATTATAGTCATAATATAACCTTAAAAATTGTTATTTGTACCTAACATTTTTAAATTCGCTATAACAATATTATATGGTCTTTTACACCTAAAAAGTTACTCTGATCCAGCTAAACATTTTAAATTATTTAATATGTTTGCTACTATAATATATATATTTTCAACTATACAATTAAAATCATAATATTGCTGCACATAAAAGGTATTTTAAAAACCATAATTTTTGTTTGCTTTAAAGCACATTCCCTTAATGAGCAAACATTTATTGTCGAAACAACCAGTCGAAACAAACCATCCGCGAGCGTTAGTTAATCAGGAAACATGAATGATTACAAAATAATTAAAACATTTTTCGGGGAGAAAATTCCATGCTGCCTTGCAAAATTAACGAGATAAATTATTATGCATTTATTGAAACAGGTAAGTTATTTATATATAATTATAAAAATATATAGATAATCAATTACTTTGTCTTTCTTGCAACAAAAGAACCTACAACACTGAAACCAGCATAGAAATTTTGGCACAAGATGTTGTCATTGTCATTTTTTTTTTCAATAACTGTTCAACAGCATATTTATATAGTATTTTTCATAAAAGAAATAAAATGTAAGTTTAATTTGACTTTATCTTAACAAATCTCAAGTGCGCGGATAAAAACAATGAAAAGTGTTAATGCATGCCGAAGTAAGGCTACATAGATCTCGTTTTTTTTTTTTGGACAAATATGTACAACAAAATATAATTTATAATTTATAAATTGACACACACACACATGTATATTAATGTATGTATTTTATTTTATTTTTAAATATAAACTATATTTTATTTATTAATACATGCTGTATATTTGAAATAAAACATAAATTTTTGAAATAAATTTTTTTATTATTTTTATTGCGAGAACCATATTACATGTTGAAATAGACATTTTGTATGAGGTTGATAAATAAAGAAACATGGTTTGAAAGATCGTTTGCGTTGTTCTTCTAAACATAATAATATGTTTGAGACAGTAATTAGCTAAAAACATTCTGTCTGTACATATATTGTTGCTGAAGACGTGTTTGACACAATCATAACCACAAACATTAATGATAGTTTGCGATTGTGATTGTATCAATCATGTTTTTTCTTTGCGTGTACAATTGGCTGGTTTTTTTCCAACACTCATTGTAGTTGTAAGAGGATAGAAAGAAAAAAACAAAATTAAAAAAAAACAAGCTGCTTAGTAAAGCAGCTTGCCATTTCAGTTTTTTATTTGCCGGGCACATGCAAATTTATTATAAAAAATTATTTTCGGTTGGGCCTAAAGTCACCATGGGGTTTAAAAATTTAAAAACTTTTTGGTTTATATATTTTTAATTTTTTTTTTCAGATTATAAAATACTAGTTGCCTTGTCCCCAGCGCTGCCCGGGATTTTCCAAATCATATTTAAATTTTGGAGAATTTTGTTAATAACTTGCCCGCAGCGCTATCTACCGGTTCCAGACTAAGCTGATTTATTGTCCAAGTTTGGTGTCAATCGGCTCTGGAGTTTTAGTAACACTCCAGGTACGTGTTACTAAAACAAACATTTTATATATTATAGCACCCTCCAGACCATCAGTATAATACTGTAAACGTTTCATAAATATTGGTTTTGGATATTAGCTATCCAATTCCGCCCACATTTTGCTAGTTGTTTTGAATTGTTAACCAAGATATTCGTATTTAATTTGGAAACTCTGGTCGTTGTACTGATATACATAATTCTTTTATGTCTTTGTATGGGGGGAGTCCCGCCCACTTAAAATTAAAAAAATATATATCCTATAGCACCTCCTAGATCACAGTAATATACTGTAAAAGTTTCATAAAGATAGGTTCAGCGGTTACGGATATTACCTCCTCCAAACAAACAAACAAACAAACATTTTCTCTTAAATATCTATAGATAAAAATAAATTCACTTAAATGATTCCCGTTTCTTATGAGTTCGTTTCAAGCATTTTCCATAACGTCTTTCAAAATTTGTGGCTGTAGCAAAAGAAAATAGTCGGATGCTGCTTTATCTGGCGACCGCTTGCAAGGATGAAATTCTGACGTTAAAATGTCGAGGATATGCCCTTTGCGTTAAAATTTTACATTATAATATAATATAAAATTAGAAGTGATATATTATAATATATTACTTCTAATCTAGTTCTTTGTTTAGTTGTGAATATCTCCATTTTTTATACTCCAGGTGTTATTTAAAAAGTTATTAAATTTGTAAACCCATGGTAACTTATGGCCAACCCAGTCTATGTTTTAAAGTACAAGTATAATGATCTCTATTAATGAGTTTCAAAAAAAAGTATGTAATATGTTTTGACAATAATAAAAAGGTATTTTGTCGAAATTTGTTGTACTATTTTATATTGTTTTGTATTGTTTCTGCCAAAATTCTACATAATTTTTGTTTGTTTCAGTGGTGGCAACGCTGATTTAACACTACTCTCATATCGTCGCGGTATTAACTAACCGACCAGTCTAACATTGAACAAATTTTACTGGAGAGCACTTTTAATGTTTTTTGTCTTATATGTAGTTATTTCCTAGCCAAAATACGAATGAAATCGATTTTATGCATTATTTGTTGTGTAGTTTGTTATGTAATAAATAAAGAAAAAGACAAATTTTGTTTGTTGTGCTTAATTCCCTATTTTTATAATTGAAAAAAAATTCAAAAATAACAATAAATTTTAAAAAATTTTAAAAATTTTCGCATTTAAAACACAAAATATGATTATCAAATTAAAATCTTCAAATAATTTTGCACATTTACCTTAATGCTTAATTCCCTCTGGTTTCCGGGAATGAATATTTTATTTTTGAAAATAATTTAACTAAAAAAATGTTATATTCCAACAATTTGCAAAAATCCTCAAATTCTCCCTTTCGAAATCTGCCCTAAATTAATAATGAAATCTTCAAGTTGGCGACAAATGCCTGGCAAATCTGGCAACACGGGGCTTGACGTACATATTTGATGACAGCGTACAAACAAATATTTTATTCAAAAAAAAAAAAAAAAAAAAAAAAAAAAAAAAAAAAAAAAAAAAAAAAACAAAAAAAACAAATTAGGTTTAGTGCAGTGGTGTCAATTATGATTGTATTGGTGCGAATACTCTTGTCTCTTTCATTCTCAGCGGGAGGAATCTGCGGTTGCGAGGCCTATTACGAGTCCTAATTAACATACATATTTTGCTATGAAGACTTTAGAGCAATTAATAATAATACAATTATCGAAAAATGTTGAGTTATGGACAGACACACTCAGTTATTATTTAAATAAATTTAATTTGGAACCTGCATTTCGCAGAAACTTTGCTTATTTTTTGGAAAAATTTAGCATTTGACAATATTTGAAGTCATTTTACTACCTTATTAAATTCTTTCTAATATTTTTAATTTGGTGCTCAACATACCTTTGCAAATGCCAACAATGAAAATTCATTTGCACATGCTAATGCAAATAATAACTCCATTAAGTTTAAAAATATTCTATAATTATTAACCACCATTATAAAAAGAGAAGATTTTACTAGCCTATAAAAATATACTTTTATTTACCAATAATATCTTCTAAATTTAAATTGCAGTTTCGAAACAACAAAACATTTTTTAGGTTTGTGGACGTTAAACAATAAAGTTTCATTAATACATTAATAATACACATCTTCTTACCCAAAAATTTTACCTGCTGTCACATTTGCTTTTATGTGTATAGGTTTGCACATAAATTGTAGGAAAACAAGACTTTTTTAAATATTTTTACTTACTTGAGAAAAGTGTTTTCAAAGGAAAAAAAAACCCATTGACGCGATTGGTACAGAAAGAAAAATATTTTTACAAGCACAAAATACCAACAAATTCTTGTGGCTATTTTTTTCTTAATAATTTCTGCATTTAGGTACGTCTTTTTAACGAAAGAAAAAGGGACCCTTTAAAAGGCAACAAACAAAACACATATCGTTAGCTTAAATGCAAAACAATGTAGATATTATTTGTCAATCATTGTACAATGTCAAAAACAGAAATAAAACAAAACATAAACAAAGATAATAAATAATAAATATATTATTTCTGTTTAGAGGCCTCAAAACAGGCCGTGCGATATTTCGATATTTCCCGCTGAATGAGAGTGTTTTGCAGTAAAAAATTATATTTTACGCTCGCAAAATAAAAGAGCGTAAGCGTACATGTGAGTTTTGCTGACACAATTGTGCATGACGCTGACACCCCTGGTTTAGTGCTTTGTTGTTCTGTGAAAAGACAGCTGATAATGTTAAATACGAACGTTGTTAACAGAGACGATCGATTTCATAAAATAAACAAAATTTTTTTTTTATCAATAATTAAAATGAGTAGACAAGTTTTTTTAGTGTTTAGTATTCCAAAGATACTTATGGGAAAAAGTACGGTGACGGAGTTATAGTTGGTGTTTCAAAATAAAAAAAAAAAAAAAACGAAAAAAGAAAACATGCGTTTTTGGAATGAACAAAAAAACTTCCGGCTATATTTAGGCCTTTTATTTACTTTGCTATGTGTTCATCATTCAGAAGCATTTAAGTTCTTGGGTGTGTTGCACTTTAGTGCGAAATCACATTTTATTGTGGGATCTGCCTTAATGAGGAGTCTGGTCGAAAAGGGGCATGAGGTAACTGTAATAAGTCCATTTCCTTTGAAAAAGCCGCTACAAAATTATCATGATGTACCCGTGCCGTCGGTATTAGAAATAATGGAAAGTAAGTACCTATAAGACTGTACATGCAAGTAACTAAAGGGCTTATTTTGTAAATCCCTTTACCTTGCATTGAAAAAATATTTTGCTAGTATGGTGAAGAGTTTTACAAAATAAGCCCCTAAATGTTTGTAAAAATATTTGTGAATTTTTTTTTTAATTATATCTATAATAATTAGTTTTAATTATTGTGTGTTTTTCATTATTATTTTTTTATGTGCTCAGAGGAAACTAACGAACTATTAGAAACGACAAAACGCAGTTTAGTGGAAAATATTGTGTCGTTTCATAATATTGGCTTACAAGTAACTGAAGCTGTTCTAAATGAACCCAGTGTAAAAGCTTTACTGGCCACAAATCAAACATTTGATGCGGTCATCTGTGAAGTGTTTTTATCAGAGGCTTTGTATGGCATAAGTGAACATTTTAAAGCACCGCTAATAGGTTTAGGTACATTCGGTGCTATTTCATGGAATACTGATATGGTGAGTATATCACAAATATTATTAATTAATTGCAATTTTGGTTAGGAAATGATCTGTAAGATCTCTAAAACTCTGACAAGGCAAACAATTTAATGTAGTTGATTTTAATAACTCTTGGAAAATTTTACTAATTTTTTTTATAAAATATTTTAAAAACTCTATACTCGGTCCGTTAATTTTCCATATAAATATGAACGATTTTACTGACCATATCAGTATACTGCAATGTCAATTTTTTCTTTTTGCTGACGATATAAATCCGCTATTAACAAGAAATAAGGAGTTTCTAGATTGTCATGTCGAAACCGTTATTTATGAGCTTTCAGCTGGGCAAAACAAAATAAACTCAAATTTAATCAGAATAAGACCAAAGCCATAATCTTTAGCTCTATTGAGAACTCAGATGACTCCATGAGTGTAGTGTTTGATAATACTCTTGTGCAATTTTTTGATACGGTAAAATGTTTGGGGGTCATATTAGATCGGGACCTAAATTTTAGTAAACACATATCGGCAGTTGCTGCTAAAGTTGATTATTCTCTGCGTATACTCTACAATTTGGACTGCTACATACCAACTTATCTAAGGATCAAATTATCCCATGCTTTACTTATGACTTACATACTCTATTGTCTTAAAGTTTATGGCAGCACCACTCGACCCAGTATTAATTATTTGCGGATAATATATAATCGTATATTACGAAATAATTATTGTATTAAAGTTTTTGACCCGGTGTTATCATATTCATTTAACTTCATAGGCTGTACGTTTCCACAGTTAATTAATATTGGGCTTCTAATCACATTTTATCAAATAATAAAAACACGGAAGCCTACATCTTTATTAGGATATTTTCGTTTATCTAGCTCCACTCGTAACCCTGATATAATCATACCTCGAATAAATAATAGTACACTCACAATATTATTACAGTAACTGACTGTAGCTTATTCAAGAAGTATTCCTTTCAGTTTTTTTTTTAAATTAATAAACATTTAAAATTCCAGGCAAATTTATTTTTAACTGATTCTAACAGTTATTCAAAAAACTAAGTGCACATTAATACGGATTTTCGGTTGTATTTAATATTGTCAGTTGATTAAGTAAAAGTATTCTGTATGTAAAATTAAATGAAAATAAAATTTAAAACAACTGTAAATTTACTTAAAAACAGATCTACTTATTTTGCACTAAATTTTAACGAAAAGTTCATTTAATTTTTACTGTCAAAAATTCAACCGCGAATTCCATAAAAAATTAACCACAAATTCCGTAAAAACAAATGAATTTTCAGTTATTTTATGTAATTTAACTTTCAAAAAAATAACCTACAAATTCCGTAAAAACAAATGAATTTTCAGCCTTTTTATATAAATTAACTACCAAAAAATAAATTTTTAGTTATCTATTTATAAATCTATGGCAAAAAGTAAAAAACGATTAGCTTGTTTTTGTGTAGAAAATTCCCATATACTATTTGTTAATATTATTTTGGTAAATAAATACAATTTTTAAAGTAAAATAATTGCGAATACCATATCGGGCATGCTGCTGGTGTCTTATAATTGAAAGTTCTTCTGTAAACAAAGTGGTCAGTACAACAAAAATAAGACAAACATGTGAATAAAAATAAATATTCTCTCTCCCTCATTAGAAAAATAAGCGGACGGTTAAACCTGTATTATATAAAATAACTGAATTACAAAAAATAACTGAAAATTCTTTGAATTTGTCAGTTATTTTTTGATAGTTAATTTATATAAAATAACTGAAAATTCCTTGGTTTTTACGAAATTCGCAGTTGAATTTTTGACAGTAAAAATTTAATTAAATTTTCGTTAAAAATAAATGAAAAATAAAAAGACCGGTTCGGTTTTTAACTGACTATTCATCTTATATTATAATTTCAGTTAATTTTAAGTACTGAATATTGTGAGTGTATTTTCGAAAAATCATTTTTAGTAAAGTCAGCTAGAACATGGAATAGACTTCCACGACAACTTAAAACTTTTAGTTATACAATATCAACCATACGAGCTTAGCTATTGGAATACATTAAAAATTCATAGATTAGAAAAAAATTTAAATCTTTATGTATAAATTAAAATAAGTTGATCATAATTTATTACTGTTTTAATCATATATTGTCCTATGGGCTCGAGTAAGTAAATAAAAATGAAATTAAAAAAAAACTTTGGTAACCAGAAGAAATTTTTGTAAAAATTTGTTATTAATGGGAAGTAATGCTTTTAATTTTGGCAAAAAAATTTGCTATTTATAGTAAATTTTGTTAAATAAATTTCCATTTTATTTTTTAAGTTTGATCGAAAATTTTGTAGGAAATTTAACAAAAAACCTTTTTTTTCAATTGATAAGAAATTTTAAAAATTTACCCCATATTAATAAAAAATAATTTAGATTTATATAATAGTAAAATAGGTACCAGGTAGGCACTTTAGGGAGAGTTGTGATTATTTACCCATGTAATGTAAAACAACAAAACAGTAGTCAATTGCAAATATTTAAATTTCAATATATTTTGTACTTTTTAGATACTGAAAACTTACCTTTTTATATAAAATTATATTTTATTCAAGATATTGTCTATTTTAAATTCTTATTTGATTAAAATTTGGTATTGTAGAATTTTTTTATTAAGAAATTTTTAAAAAAATATAATTAATTTATTTGATTTTTGACGCGTGTTTTAATTTTTTTTTTTCGAAATGTTCTTTTGTTTGACATTACTTTGGTTTTAAAATTGAAACAAACTTTCTAATGATTATACCTTGTACTTATTCTACCATGGTTTATACCAGGCTTATGAAACGATTTTTCTATGAAAATTTGTTTAATAAACCTTTTATTAATCAAAAATATTGTTTATGAATATGGGGGTTAATTTTTATTTTATATCTTAATAACTTTATGAAAGCGTGCTTTGTATATAAAATAGTACAAACATTATATATATGAACGTATTTTTCAACAATTCACGTTGTTTAAAGTAAAACATGATTGTATTAAGGTTTCCGGCTCTGAGTTAGCCTATTGTGAATTATTTCCTTTTTTTTGTATATTCGCCGCGTTTGAGTAAGGTTTTTAATTCGGGGTTTTTTTTGGTATTCAAATTCAGTTCCTATTGAGCTACCAACCCAAGCAGTCATCCTTCGGCTCCTTATCAACATCTTCAATATCCAACAAATTTTCCACAACTTTGTACAACAAATAAGTATAATAAAATACTATGTAAGTAAATTAAACTTAAGTTACTTGTCGTTGGTTTTTATTGAAAATCCCCCGAGCACAGGAACCCCCTCCTGTCCCAAATCTCCAACTCAACCAGGAATCCCCTCCTGCCCATCTTCTCCAAAAGGTTTATTTTTTTTCATTTTTTTTCTCGTGTTCATTTCCCTAAATTAAATCATAGCCATAACTTCTTTTTCTTGGTTTTAACTGTGTCTAAAATAAGCCACAATTAAACACACGTCTTATAGAAAACTTAATGAAAAATTGTTATTAAGAGGAAATTTTACAAAAATATGCTATTTGTAGGTAATTCTATAAAAATAGATATTAATAGATAATCTTATGCACATTTGCTTTTTATGGGACAGTAGTTTTTACCCGTGAGTTCGTTCATGTGAAAGTTAGTGGAAGATAAAACGAAAAGGGTCATTGAACAAATTTGAAAAAAATATTTTTGTAGTTTACTACATCTTTACCTATTTCATGTTAAAATATTTATATAAAAAAAATTATAGCAATTTTTTTTTCTCGCCAGCACATACATAAAAGTTTTTATCACTCGACATTCTCCCGAAACCAAAATATTCAACTGTCCATATGAAAAGCAAGGGGTGTCTAGATATGTATATTCCGGCTACTAGACCATATGAAGATATAAAACGTACCAATTTATTCCGTTTTCACATCATAAAAATTCTCTTTATTTTAATCTGGTCATATGCTATCGATATACCAAATTTTTTTTAATAAGGATAAAGTACCAAAGGTTAAAGAGTTGCAAGAACACCAGCTTTTTCACATTTTAGGCCCCAGAAAATACGCTGTATTTTAAGGTGGGCTATAAACTTTATGTATATTACATTTTTCGGAAAGAGAAAAGGTATTATTTCATCCCATTTAACCCCATAAAAATTACCAATTGTATCCCTTCAAAAGTACCATATATTTAAGTCCTGTTCAAATGTAATCTGCATAACAAATTTATTAAAAGGATAAAAAGTACCAATTTTTTTCCCGATTTTCCTCTTTAAAATTATGTTAATCTGCTATCCGTCTACCAAATTTCATCCATTAAGTCTGGACCATATGCAATCTGTATATCAAATTAATCAAAAAGAAAAAAAGTATAAATTTTTTAATTTTTACATCATAAAAGGTGCGCTTTATTTTAATATGGGTCATACGCTATCTCTATTCCAAATTTTTCCAAAAGAAAAAATCTACCAAAGTTAAAAGAGTACTAGCTTTTCCTCACTTTACGCCCCCCGAAAGTACACTGTATTTTAATGAAGGCTAAAATCTGTATGTATGCCAAATGTATCGAAAAGAGAAAAACTACAACTGTTACCCCGCCTTACCAATTAAAAAGTAACAATTTTATAACTAAAAAAGTAATATATATATATTAATGTGAAACATATGCAACCTGTATACCAAATTTATCAATAATAGAAAAAGTACCAAACTACCATTTTTTCCAGGATTTATCTTTATAAAGATAACCTAATTTTGAATCTGTCTACCAAGTTTCATCCAAATTCTTTAAGGTGTTTTCGTGTGATTGATCCACAAACTATTAAACATCTAAACATCCAATCATACAAGCTTTCACATTTATAATATTAAGAATTGGCGAAAATTTTCGATGTAAAGCAAATTTTACGAAAATTTAGTTATTTATAGAAAAGAATGCAAAATATTATTTTTAAATAATTTTTACAAAAACTTGCTAATTATAGATGATGATATTCAAAGAATATCGAAATATTGGAAATATTTAAATTAATAAAAAAAAAATTAAAAACTTATGACTGAGATTTATAGAAAATTTTTGCATAACTTACAATTTAAAGGAAATTGGTCGAAAGCTTGTTACGTATAATTTTTTTTAATAATATTGGCTATTTAAAGAAAATTTAACGACAATTTTGCAATTTACACGAAATTTTATAATTATAAAAATTTTTCCAAAAATTGGATATTTATAGGAAATACAATGACGGAAATTCAATATCTATAGAATATTTTCGGAAAATTGATCGATTTTAGGAAATTTTCAAATATGTATATCGTCATCTTAAAGACCTAATAACCTATCTGCAAAAATTTCAAAATATAGATTTTTATAGATTTTTATTCCCTATATGAAAACTCATATGTGTGCAAAATTTTGAACATGTAATATTAGAAACGACCAAGTGATAACCAAATTACCAAATAACCTATCAGCAAGTGTACAATTTTCTGAAACCAAATAGCCTAAGTAACGATTTAATTTACTTTTTTTTTTGAAATGAAGTTATATTTGATATGTTATTCTTTGTGTTTTATTAAATTTTATTTATTGTTAGAAGTGAAAAGAAAATAAAAAAGTGTTAAAAAGCAACAAAAAGTGTTCCATACTCGAAAATAGTTTTGAGGAAAATGTGAAAGTTCCTAAATAGGTCAACAAAAGAGAAGAAAGAAAGAAAAATCGTATGAACGGTAAGGGATGTGAAAGTTTTTCAAAAGGCAAAATCGTTTACAAAAAGCAAGATGAATGAAACCTGGGTGCACGTCAAAATCTTGTAAAAGGGCTTCGAATAGACATTGTTCTATTTTTTCCGAAAATTTACGTGAGGAAATATTTGAACGTTTTTGGCAGATGTCATTGGACCAGAAGAAAACGTATGTAACCAATAAAGGACCGTTAGGCACTTAAAACAAAGAGAAAAAAAAATCATCAAAAATCACGATAAAAGCTTAATTTTGTTGCATGGTGTAATTTAACCAAACATTAAGTACTTTTTTTCCTTAAACCAGTAAAATAAACTATAACTGTTATTATTTAATGTATATAATATTCATATGTATAAAGCAATTGTTATTTATTTATACTAATTAGTACTGCTGATAGGTTATTTGGTTTCAGATTTTTACAATTCCAAATAACCTAAGTGACATAACATAAGCTGTGTTTAGAAAAACAAAATGTTCTCAACCGATATATATTTCTGGTTTCATTTTAATCAAAATATGTCATTTTCGTTTTAATATTGTAAATAGTTCCAATTTAATAATGTTGTTTCCCTCTCCTGTAAACTTTTGAAAACTGCAAATATGTTATTTCTTCTTTAAGATGACGATATGCATAAATTTCATATTTATAAGAAAACTTTCTACTGATATGGGTAATACGATGTATTATAAAAATTGCCATTTAAAGATAATTACAGTAACCCTTCGTTTAAACATAATATAACGAATTTTTTGCTGAGCCCCATGAAACGACCTCTTTTTTGCAAAGTTTGTTTATTTATATATCAATTTATGTTTAAAATTCGTTTTTTATGTCAAATAAAAATAAAATTATATGAAAAACTATATTTCAATATGAATTGATATTTAAATAGAATTGGTGAAATTGGCCATAAGAGTCTCATATTGCAGTACTATTGAAATAATAAAAACCAACAACCACGTTTAAGAAAAGAGTGTGTCTTTATTGACTGAATATAAAAATACAAGTGAAGGCATTGAAAAAATATGAAACATACAGAACCTTTTTTTTTTCAATGAAATAGTTTTAATTATAATAAATACATACTAAAGTACAAAACGATAAAGTGTATTTCCAATAAGTACAAAACTAAGTATTAAACATTTTTTGTAATATTAAATTTTAAAGCAGAACATACACGATTCAATTCAATTGTCAACTGAGTCGGTTGCTGTCCAAATCAAAGCGTGTATGGCCTTGTCAGTTGATTAGTTTGACGGGTGTCGAGTTGGTTGAAGAAAAATCAAAAGATCTTGATTTTTTCAAGTTGACTACTAAGTCTTTCAATTCGATTGTACTGTGTGGGCTCAAGTCTCTTGATCAGCTGTCAAAATTTATGTAAAAAAAAATCTAAATTTGACAGTTGAATTAAAATCTTTCAATTCAGTTGAAGAAGTGTGTGGCCAAGTATTAATTCAGTTGAAAGACTCAGTTGACAACTGAATTGAACCGTGTATGGGGCGCATAAGACTACCAAGTCAGAAATTACGACTCTTCTAAATATAATGTACCGCCACGACCTAGTAATTACAAAATGTTGACTCTTCCAAAAATATTGTACCATCACAACACTGTAGATACAAAATAACAACCTCAGTATTCAAATACTGTTTTTAAAAAAATTCTGCACCGGTACAACTTCTTAATACCAAAAAAAAAAAAAAAAAAAAAATTGTGTACCCACAATTTCTGTAACTATGAGTTTTTCTATGTATATCCAACATATTATGGGAACTATATCTTCACTTTATCAACATCAGATCAAGATTTATATTAAACTTTTATGTTTGTTGATTCAATGTTGTAAATTTAAATTTACAGTTTTGTAACAATATTGAAAACATGAGTCGGAAGACGCACATTTGGCGTTGTGACTACATTGTAAATTTGGTAGTCAGTACGTTGTATTTAGTGCTGCCATGACTTATAAAATTTTTACAATCAAAATTTTCGAAAAAGTTACCAAATGTGAAAAAATATAATCATATTAGAAATGGGTTTTGTTAATTGATAAAAATATAAAAATTTATTTTAAATTGCATTGTAAGACAAAGGTTATTTGCAATTTTAATAACAAATTAAGAAAACAAAACAAGAATTGTAATTTTTGTACATATTAAAAAACAACGAGAAACTTAAGTTAAAAGTTTTTATTTATTTGCGACTTCTTTTATAAAAAATATTTTTATTCTATAAGAGCTGATCACATAATATACAGCGAAACCCAACTGCAACGAAACCTTTAGAAATTATTGTTTGAAACCAGTATCATTAGTTTTTCACGCACCCTGCAGCCTTAATTGTACCAGAATGTAATTAAATTATCACAATCATTTCGGTTTTCTTTGAGAACAGATGAAACGCCAACACGAGTATCCTACACGCCAGTTTCAATGCAAACGATTTCCAATGCGTTTCAAACCGGTCTCAAAATGGTCGCGTCATATGCAGTCCCTCAAAGGAGATTATGGCATAAACTCAATTAAAACTCGAAAATAACTAAAAGTTGCAGTTGCGTTTCGCCGTCTGTTCTGTTCTGTTCAAATTTCCATACATAATTCAGTATATTGAACGTTAATAAATTGAATTTTTTAGAATACGTCCTTTACAATAAACAAAATTTGTACTTCACAGTTATAAATAACAGAAGAGGAAAAATTAAATTGTTTCCGCTTATAAACTGTCAGTGGCAGGGCTGTAAAATGTGGCGATTTTGTAACCCTTTAGGCGCTGGAAATTTACGTTTGCCCATTTACCTTAAATTCCCGTCATTTTCTTGCATTAAATTCTATTAATTCTAAAATTATAGATTATATATCAATTTATTTAATTTAAACACTAAAACTAATTTTGTGTGATTCCGAGTGATATAAAGCACTTTCTACTTTAAGTTCTGCTATTAAAATCAGGAAAAATTACGCTCATTTAAAAAAAAATATTTCAAAATCTCTATCGATTAAAACTTCATTTAATTTCAATTATAGAATATAAAAATCCTATTTGGCAATTTTTTTCTTAACAAAAATATATATATTGTAGCTGTTTTAAAAAGCATTTTTTGTTTTCAATAAAGTATAAAAATTTTCTTTAATTTGAAACAAATTATAAGAAAATCGTAGGCAAAATACAAATTATTCGAATTCGTAAATAATTTCCTTCGAATCGAAATACGCGATAACCCCCCATGTAAATAAAAACGTTGCAAGTGTATCAAGAAAAACATTTTCAAACGGACTTTTATTTAAGAAGGAAAGTAACAAAAATGAAAAAAAAAAATATTCACATCTCTACATTGAGAAAAAAAATTACCAATTTTGATTAGAAATAACTAATAACGGCAGCTCTCGTCGTGCTGATTGTCTTTTTCTGCCTGGGTAGTTACAAAAATCAAAAAAATTTATATGTAATAAAGAAATAAATAAAAAAAGAAATAGATTGAAAATATTTATCAAAAAAAATTATTAATTTTATCAAAATCAAATAATAATTATTATAAATCAATTAAATGTGGAAAACAAATTCATTATTGACATTTTAAACTTTAGTTCGTTACAAAAAAGTTTTTCACTCAAATTCGGAGTAGTATATAGAAGTATTTATTAAAATGCGAAGTGAGAATAACACAAAATTTTATTTTAAGCAAATTAAAATTCTATGATATGTCTTAAGCCTCTATAGCGAACTACTCAATTATTTATTAAAATGCGAAGTGAGAATAACACAAAATTTTATTTTAAGCAAATTAAAATTCTGTGATATAAAATTATAAAATAAAGCCCCTATATAGCGAAGTACTCATGCAAAAGCCTATATTACCGAAGTCACAATAAAGCGCCACAATTGTAGAGTTCGTATTAAAAAAAATTGTTACTTGATTTTTTTTTCGTATTTATTAAAGTTTTGTTAAACCAACACAGAAAAAATTAAAAATTGTCTCTAATAACTAAATTCATACTAAATTCATAGAATCAAGCAACCAATTTGTTTATTTTGCACCTATTACGAAAATAATTATGTAGATTACTAAAAATTTTAAAAATTTTAAATTTTGAATATATTTTTTCAATAAATGATATTTTGAATTTTAATTAATAAAATGATCAAAAAACTTTGCCGTTTGAAACAATTTGTTAATTGAGATAATTCAATAAAGCTCAGCGTTGCGATTCACTAACTTTTAAAGTAACAATCGTAATTTTTGTCGACATATATTTATATTCGCCTTCAGTAACGATAGTGTGATTGTGTAATTTATTTTTAACGATTGTAAACAGCTGTAGCTTTTGTAACATATCTGGCTACAAAATGTTAAAATAAACGAAAGGCACAAAAGAGAATTTTTAAATTGTGTTAATTTACTGTTTTTATATTTTTTTATTGCGAATTTTACATATAGAATTTTGTTTATAATTTGCTTTTTTTGTACATTTTGAACACAGAATTTTTTTTAAAACATAAAATACTTTATCGATTAAATAAACACAACGTAAATTATTGTCGTTAAAATAACGAAAAATAAACTGTTTAAAGTAACAGTTGACTTTAATCGACAGAGAATATCGTTTAAAATGTTTCTGAATAGCAAATTCGAAAAATTTTCCTTATATTTATTTTAACGATACGATTATCTTTAAAACAAGTTAATGAATCGGTTTTGACAATTAAATTTTAATTAAATCCAAATTATTTTTTTACTAGTAATTTTCTTTCAAGTATTCAGTTATCACATATATTAAATTGAAATACTTCTTAAACAATTTTTTTAATTGATACAAAACTACTGGTAATTGATACAAAAGCTATAACGAAGTATTTTTCGATCCCCTTCGAATCGTTGTATCAAAGTTAAACTTCTTCTTTTCTTTAATTTTTTTTGGATATATAATTTTTTTTTCAAAATATAAATATCATTTTATATTTTTTAGGTTGGCTCTCCATCACCACTTTCCTATGTTCCGAGCACATTTTTACCGTTTACCGATCACATGTCTCTAAAAGAACGTCTCATAAATTTGGGGTACTCTACATTTGAGCGTTTGTTTTTAGATCTTTATTACTTACCCAAACAAGCGGAAATTTATAATAAATATTTCCCCGATAATGAGGGCTCAATGTATGATGTGAGAAAAAATGCCGCCTTAGTGTTGCTAAATTCCCATGTTTCTCTAAGTGTGGCCCGGCCATATGTACCCAATCAAATCGAAGTAGGCGGCATGCATATAAATCGTAAAAGAAGTCCCTTACCTCGGGACATAGAAAAATTCATCAATGAATCCCAACATGGTGTGGTATACTTTTCGATGGGTTCAAATATTAAGGCAAAAAATCTGCCTCTGGAAACAAGGCAGGAATTAATGAAAGCTTTCAAATCGCTAAAACAGAGAGTGCTTTGGAAATTTGAAGATCCTAAGCTGGAAGGAAAACCCGATAATGTCTTCATAAGTGATTGGTTCCCCCAGGACGATATTTTGGCTCATGAAAATGTTAAAGTGTTTATAACACATGGCGGTCTTTTAAGTACCACTGAAAGTATTTATCATGGCAAGCCTTTTATAGGCATACCCATATTCGGAGATCAATTCTTGAATATGGCCAAAGCAGTTGCCAATGGTTATGGCATTATGTTGGATTATAAGAATTTAACCGCAGAAGCTTTACAGCAAGCTGTAGAGACTATGGCCGGCGATCCAAACTATACAAAATTGGTAAAGAACATGTCGAAGCGTTATAGAGACCAACCTATGGAACCTTTGCAATTGGCCACGTATTGGGTGGAACATGTTGCTAGACATAAGGGTGCTAAGTATTTGCATTGTGCCGGCTTGGATTTAAATTTCATACAATATCATAATATTGATGCCATTTTGATTTTGTTTGGTGGCCTGGTTCTAATACTAGTCATGATGATTTGGCTGTTAAAGTGCGCACTAAAACTGGCTTGTGGAAAAAAACTAAAGATGGATAAAAATAAACTAAAGAAAAATTAAATGAAATTTTTGTTGTAGTCGATTATGGTTCTTATTGTAAATCTAAAAATATTTTGTATGTAAATTTTTTGTTAATTAAAAAAATTGTCTGTGAATAAAATTAGTAAATATTATTTTTTATACATAAAGTTATTTCTTAAGGTACGTTCAGACTGATGAAATATTTGAAAGCAAACATCAAATATTTCATTAACGTAGTCTGAACACAAAATATTTTTGAGTATCAAATAAAATAACAGCTGATTTTGAGCAAATAAAAGTATTTGCCGGCAAACAAATATTTGTCCAATGTGAACATAGTGTGAACACAAAAAATCAAATATTTTAGTAAATTTTGAGCAAACATTTATTTGATATTACAAAAAAATTGTAAGAGCAAACAACGACAAATAATTTTAGCCATGTTCCGGATAGAAACAATTTTTCCTGTAAGTTTTCGGATTCTTAACAATTTTAAAGATTTTTTATAATTATTAGACTTTGCTATCGTGCCGCTATTAGCAAATTTTTGCAAATTTAGAAATTTTTATAGAATTTTTGACATTCCTTAAAGTTTTAGTCACTTTTACTAAATATTATGGCTTGTTTGAAATATTAAAATGGTTCGCGAATTTTCGCAATTTTTGCAACATTTTTTTTTTTGTTTTTCCCCTAAATTTTGTTTTTTAACCGATTTAGCAATTTCAAATATATTTTAGGACTTGTTTCCAAGTTTGCAATTTTTCGCGAATTTTAGCCATGTTCGCAAAAGAAGCGATTTCTTTCTGTGATTCTTTGCAGCTTTAACTATTTTTAATAATTATGGGTACTAAACTTTGGTATCATGCCGCTATTAGCAAATTTGGGAATTTCCGCTAATTTCGCAATTTTTACCGAATTTTTACCATTCCTTATACTTTTAAGGGACTTTTAATCAATTTTATGGCTTGCTTGAATATCAAAAATGTTCGCGAATTTTCGCTATTTTTGGAAAAAAATTTTTTTTTTTATTTTCCGACAATTTGTTTTTTTTAACCGATTTAAAATAAATTTTAGGGTTTGTTTCTATGTTAGCAATTTTTCGCGATTTTAAGCAATGCTCGCGAATAATCGATTTTTCAGTGTGAATCTTTACAGGTTTAACGATTTTTAATAATTATTAGGCTTTGCTATCACCGATAATTAGCAAATTTTTGCGAATTTCCGCTAATTTAGCAATTTTTTATCGAATTTTAGCCATTCCTTATAGTTTTAGGCACCTTTATTAAATTTTATGGCTTGTTTGAAATATCTAAATTTTTCTCGAATTTTCGCTATTTTTGCAACATTTTTTTTGTTTTTTTCTTGACATTTTGTTTTTTAACCGATTTAGTGACTTCAAATATACATATATTAGGGTTTGGTTCCAACTTTTCAATTTTTCGCAAATTTTAGCCATGTTCCCGTTACCCAGTGGCCTCTATTTTTTTTTGTTCTTTTACATTCTCCTGTTCTAACACTATAAGAGATGCTGATACACAGAGTAAAATAAATAAATTAGCTTTTGCGCTCATTTTTACTATTTGAGAAATATATTTTTATTTTTGAACACTTTCATTAAATAATTATTTGATGCAAATATTTCTTTTAGTCTGAACGCATGGCAAACATGAAATAATTTATTTTATTTAACACTGTTTGCCAACTGTTTCATCAAACAAAAATTGTCAAATATTTGAGCTTAGTTTGAACATTAAACAAAATATTTTTTTGTTTCACACAGTTTGAAGCAAATACCAAAACAAATATTTTCGTCAAATATTTCATTAGTCTGAACGTACCTTTTGTATAAGTTTTTTAGTTTTTTAATAATTATTGTGGTTATGTAATTGAACTGGTAATGGTTATTAATCCAAATTTCGATATTTTATTCAGGCTTAAGTTCATTGAATTTAATTTTCTTTATATTTTTTTTATGAAGAAAGGAATTTTACAACATAAAATTAATAAAAATTTATTGATAATTTTTCACTCTCGACTGGGGTGGGAATTGAACCCAGGTTTTCACGGACAGGCTGCCCTGACTAGTTTCGATTGTAACCACACAGTCTCTTCAGTGGGGTTTGCCGTTTAGCACTCACCGCCATTGACGACGGATGACGTCATTAGTCAAACATCAATCTTTAAACCAAATGGTTTCGAAATTTGCTTTGAATGAATGAATTAATTGATTTACACGTTCTTCTTTACTTCTTGTTTTTTCGTAATTTTTGTCAAGAATTCTTCTTGAAATCCAAAGTACATTTTTTTTTGTTTTTCATGCTTTTTTCTTGTTGACATTTTTCAGCACACCTTTTAGGACAAATTTTAACATATTGCTCGTTCCTTAGCTGTTAGCAAAAATTAGTATTGTGGTTATTTTATTGAACTGTTAATGGTTTTTAATCCAAATTTTCAGAATGGGTTTTAATCAGTCAAGAATGAAAAATTATCAATAAATTGTATTTCATTTCATGTTGTAAAATTCCTTTCTTCATAAAAATAATATAATGAAAATTAAATTCAATCTGCCGTATTCATAAAAAAATAAATTGGATATGAAATCTGTTTTAAGAAAATTGTATGAAAATTTTGTTTTAAAATATGTTTGAAATCTATTTTATTTTTTATGAATACGGCAGAATAAACTTAAGCCTGATTAAAATATCAAAATTTGGATAAAATAACCACAATACTAGTTCAAATTTAAAAAATATAATGCCAAAAAATATTCCAGAAAAATAACTAAAAGCCTATAAAAGTTAAGAAATATTTTTGTTAGAATAAGTCTAAAAGCAACGTTTTAACAAGAATCTTTAAAAAGCCTTTTTACAAACAAGTTAAAGCAAACGAGTTTTTGAAAAAAGCATAAAACAACGTTTAAAAAAGCTTGTTTTCAAAAGTCTAACAAAAACATTCTTAATAAATTTTTAATTGATCTTCTTAAGCTAAGTAAAGTAAAACTTAACAAAAAGCTTTTTACTAAAGGAATTAGCATATCCAAATTACAAAATTACGAATTGCTATTTTTGTAAAGCTATTTACTTCCAAGCTTTTACTAAGTTTAAGAAATACTAAATCTTTCGTTAAAAATTATTTAAATAAAAAAAATATTTTAAAAGCCATGCTAACAACATTTTAACAAAAAGCTTTTTATTCTTTTTGTATGGCTTAAACACTGAATTTTCTCACACAATATTAAAAAATAAGATTTTCGCTTTTTAAATGCTCTAAACTTGGTTTTTAATAAGCTTGTGGTAAAAACTTTTCAAGTAAAATGTAAAAAAGGAATTTTTACAAAATTATTCAAAAACCTAATTTACAAATGGCCATAAAATAAAAGCTTAGTTGATTTTTAATTCCTTATTTATTTCTTTTATTAATTTATGGCATTTTATTTTCTGAGAAATATTCGCATTTATTCTGCCTTTATGTTCTTTTCTGAAAAATATGTGTAATTTTAAAAATGGTAACGTGTTCCCCTGATCTACATGATCAAAACTCATTTTAATTTAAGGGGCATGAGTTCAAAATTTGATTAACAGCATTTTTTATATTATAATAAATAATTTATTTAGTTCGTGTCTCGTGGTTATTATGAAGTTTTTGTCTTTTTCCCCACTTAGAAATAAGTGGTATAAAAAAAGCTTCAAATTTTTAAGCAGATTGTACTTTTGTGCTTTATGCCAAAACTTGTGTTCTTTTTTAAACGAAAAATATGCAACACTTCTTAAAAATCAGACTAGGACTTAAACTTGCCAGAGCACATGTAACACTTATGGTACACTTTTTTTAAATTTTTATTTTTAAGTTTATAGAATAGGGAGGTAACGAATACCGATATATTGGCGATACTTCAGATTTTTCGATATATCGGTATCGGCGATACTTTGCTGTCGATAGACGATACATCTTATGTTTTTTTGAGTATTTGTTTACAACAAATTTATTATTTATTATTTTTTGCAAAGCAAATAAGAGAAATAACACATTAAAAAAGATTTGAGGCTTTATAAAATAATGAAGCCTATTGTTTATCTACAATTCTTGACCATCGATACAATGCTCGAATATTTCAAAGACAATCGACTTCAATCATATCGAAAAAATTTCTTATTGAGCTGCTTAACGTGTCTCTGCATTCTGAAAGTATTGAAAACGCGGTTACCCCTATAGGTGATACAAGTTCTGATAAGTCTAAAAGAACTGGCCCTTGTAGCGTTTGTAAATAGTTGCTGTAATTCTGCTAATGGATAGTTTACACTTTCACACAAGTCTTACGTATTCCATAATGTTTTGTGAGATAGAAATCTAATGAGTTTTGTTTTGACTGTAAAAAATCTTATTTAACATACCAGGTTGTTTTCACACTATTCACATAAGCAAGCTTTTGTTAAAATTCAACCCTGGTCCAATGAAAGTATTGTTGTATTCGTAACACTTGTATTTTTCATAACAAATTGCAAACTATCACACTTTTACACATTACTTGAGTTTTTGACATGTAGTAATAAAATGTATAATAGTGTTAACAAGCCTTAGAGAATAAGCTGAAAGATACTCTAGGATTTTCTAATATTTTCTAGAGACACAGATCCACTTGTTTACGGCCGCAATGACATCTTTTACCCAAACTTATAAAAATAGCGCAAAAATTCTTAACTTTTCAAATTAGTTCTGTAGCATCTGAGAGATTATTTTTCACTGCATGTCTGGTTCAAACGGACTTGCGAAATCGTCTATCTCCATGTATTAGTAGGTTAAGGCCCTAATCATGTAAAACGCAACGCCAAAGAATTGTATTAAAAGCACAAAGAATGTCATAAATATTTTGTAATTTTGTTGTTGCTTTCTACAATAATTCACATTGCGTTTTAAAATTTTTAAACGCTGCATAGCTTCTGGCGTTGAAAACTTTAAAACGGTACACGAATTGCTGTAGAAAGCACAAACAAATTATAAAATATTTATGACATTGTTTGTGCTTCCAATGTAATTCTTTGGCATTGTGTTGCTTTTACATGATTAGGGCCTAAATCTTAAGCCGTTATTTTTGTAAAAAACTTTATATTTTTCTTGTTAATTTTACATGAATTCAAATTTTGTTTTTTAAATCTCATTAAATTTTGTATATAAAAAATTCTGATAATTTTTACTTAAATTCAAAATCAATATTCTTATCGGTATCGGTTTCGATATCGGAGATATTTTCTTTTGAGTATCGGTATTGTTACATCCCTAGTTCAACAAGCCATTTTAAACATCCCAAAACAAGCTTTTATGAATAGCTTAAACAAAAACTTGTACAAAACTTGTTTCTTTATTTTGAACTCGTTTACATATAGAGCTTTCCCTAAAAAACTCTTCAGTTAATAATACTATTTAAAAATTTCGTTTTCTTAAACGCAATTTTGCGACGATGATGAAAATTTGTAAAACATTTTAATGTTCTTGGCAAAATATTTGCGTACAATTTTATATCAACGGAAATGAAGTGTCTGTCAAACGATTTCAAATAATAGACCCCTGGTGGAACGTTTGTCATTCCGTTTATAATTTCTACAATTTTTATCCTGGACTTCATAAGGTAAAAATATTATGGGTCCTTATGGTTAGCGAAGTGGATTTTACGATGTTCATCTGCATGTCCGTCCATGTTTAAGTTGAAATAAGTTTTCCGAGGAGACCAGATATAATGAGGACATGGTTGGTATATATTGATATCACACATAATTCGTTAATGTTTGCTATAAAAAAGATACAGCAGTCCACAAATGGCTGAGATATAAGCAAAAAACCACGACTGTTTCTTATTTTGCCTTAAAATCCCTTGTTATTTTCGTTATATTTTTATATGTTGATTTCTTTTTTAGATGTTTTTACACATAGAAAACACATACATGCCGTTAAAAAAGTCAAAGGTGTAATACAAGAACAACGGTACTCAATATATACAATATATACGTATATGTATATGGGCATTTCCTCGGAATGGTCAACTAGGATGAAAAAATAAAATGTTGATAATCATCGTTTTTTTTTTTTTGTTTATAATTATTAAAAAAGTCTATGTTTCTATAATATAATGGTTTTAAAGCATATCTCAGCTGTTTTACTTGAAGAAATTGGGCTGGAAACTGTAAGATTTTATATTTTCTTTTTAAGCTACTTCTAAAGACATTTTTATATTTAATTTTTTTACATGCAAAAAATATGTAGTGTTTTCACAATTTCTTTAAAATCCCTCTATTAGAATCAATTAAGAAGAGAAAAGTGTAAGGAAAACCAAAAAGGTTATATTAACGGTTAAAACGTTTGGAGAATCGTACGTTCGTGGCCGGTACTTAAGCCAGTTAAACAAAAACCAACAGAAATATTTTATTGTGTAAATACTTGATAGAGACCTACATTAATTCACTTTTAAAATAAATTTATCACTTTTGAATATCCCGTTCCATTTTGCAGATTTTTACATTTCACTACTGTCAGCTGGAGTGTACTTCTATTTTTCGTACGTTCGTGACCACATGTTTATAACTATCATTATGAAAACTTAAATTAAAAGCTACCAAAATGCTATCGAATCGCAAACAAAATGCTAGAAAAAGTTCTGTTTTCTATATTATTTGCACATCAAAAGCTTTTCAACGTACGTTAGTGACCCTAGGAAATGCCCATATGTATATTTATTTATATAAATTTCTTTTCTTAACGCAATATAGTGAAGTGTTTATAAGATTCACCATATCCGAATATTGCACTCTCAGAAAAAAAAAGGAATAAATTCCAATCTTTTTACTCAAAAATTTTTTTTTGAGCTGACAAGAGTTTAATTTGTTTTCGTACATGCCATATTTTAAAATGCTATGCACCTAAACTTAACACCTTTACTATACATTAAAATCCTCTTCTTTCCTAAAATCGTTCTCATAATTAATTATTTTAACTCACAAACGAAATATCAAGGTCACGACGCAAAGTGTTATCACCAGCGTTGCCGTTGAAAAGTTTATAAAAGTTAACAAAAAGGGGATTTCCAGGGAATGAATTAAAAAGGGTATTTTAAAGTTAAACTTTGCTTACAAAAAAGACTACACATTTTTCTTCTCGAAAAAGTACTTCTTTTGGTCAATAACAACCTAAAAAATAATGAATTTTTGGAATATATTTATGTTTATATTTAATTTTAGATTTTCCATGGATTTTATTAATGTAAAATATTTTTTAAATGTTATAGTTTTACCGGATGTCTAACAAATATTAATAGAATATATTGCAAATTGATTTAAATAATTATTTAAAATCATATAATAATAAACTATTTAAGTCACTTTATTAAAGTATATTTTGTTATGTTTAATTATAATTTATTTAATATATGTATAATAATAAAGTTATAACTAATAATGCAAGAAGTGGCGAACAAAGATACAACGTAATGAATTCAGGAAGTCATGAAAATTAGGATTGTAAGTTCAGTTTTTGCTGGGTAAAATAAAAGTTGGGGTTACCCGGAAGGCTAGCTGGTCGTGCGTGGGTTGCGGGTTCGATTCGCGCCAGAGACTCTGGTCTCCTACAGACAAGCGTAGGACTTCGCTGGATTAGCATAGGAATAATATATTAAAAATTATAAGAATTGTCAAAAGGGTCGAAAAAATAAAAATAAAATCAAGTTCTTTATAAACCAACAGGCAATTATTTCAAATAGGTAGTGCTCAAAAACCTTAATTTATTAATTTTTTAACGGGCTAAGTTATAATAATAGCCGATGTGCGAAAGAATTCTTTCTTTCGTATAACTACATTGAAAACAAAAACAAATTTTTAGACCTTGTTCTTGTTTTCAATGCGAACGCATGCGAACGAAGGAATTCTTTCGTACATTGTAAATTGGCTACAAATAAAACACATTTATTTTCTTTGAAAATTTGTTTACTAAACCTTTTATAAACCTGCTAAACCTGCAAAAAAACAAAATGTAAGTGCTGTTTCTAAACAGACAAAAAGTGGCACAAAATAGTTAAAATATATTCAAAAGGGTACACAGATAAAAGTTTTTTATCAATTAAGAAAATGTTTTAAAAAGCATTTAAATTTAATAAATGTGAAAATTTAATCCATTAATTTTTAAGTTGAAGGAAAATTAAAAATGTAATTTTGATTTAACATTTTAGTTGTTTTGAAATAAATTTTTAAATAAAATATTAATTGAATAACAAATTGATTTTTTTCGTTTAAAATAAAATAATTTAAACTTGTAAAATTGTTGTTGGGAATTGTCAATATTTCATTAAATAAATTAACACATTACTTGAAATGGCAAAGATTTTTGATAATTTTTTTAATTAAAATTAAAAATATAATTTATTGAAAAAAAAATATATTCAACTTTTTACAATTTTTTGTAATCAATATAATCATTTTGGTAATAGGTGCAAAATCAGCAACTTGTTTGCTTGATATTATGAATTTGGTATAAATTTGGTGATTAGAGAAAACTTTAAATTTTTTCTGTGTAATCTAAAAAAAAGGTCCTAAAAGGTATCAAGAACTTCAAAAAATATCAAATTGATTCTTTATTATCACAGTGGTAACGCTGGTTATCATGTTATTCCAAATTAATGGATCATACCTAAAGAGAAGTTTCGGCATATGAAACTTTTCTTTCAATAACAAAAATTATTTGTTTTTTTTTTAAATCAACAAAATTCAACAGCAAGAGACAATTTTTTTAACAGTTCCTTTTTAACAAGCGTTCTAACAACACGCGTTAAAAATACGCGCATAAAACTTAAAAAATTTATGAGTGCACATCAGTTTATGAAGTTAAAAACGAACACGTTCTTATAACAACGCCAACAAAATAAATCAAATAATTAAATTATACAAAATAAATAAAAATGCGTCTTTCTTGTTTTACATTATTTTTACCACTTCTGTTCATTTACTCAGCGGTAGTAGTGGACTCGTACACCTATTTAGGTGTTTTACATACCGGTGCTAAATCCCATTTTATTGTTGGCTCATCTTTGATGAAAGCTTTGGCTGAAAAGGGTCATGAAGTTTATGTGATCTCACCGTTTCCACAAAAACAACCAATTAAAAATTATCATGACATACCTTTAGCAGACATGATGAAATTAATGAATGGTGCGTATTTAAATCTAATTCAAAATAATTTTGTTTTTAAGCGTTATTATAAGTTATTTAAGCTTAGATGTTAGTGTTTACATAGTTATTTGCAAAATAGTCATTAAATTTTGAAAACACATATTTAAATGTGGAATTTCTATAAATGTATGTATGTATGTACTTATGTATATGATATCATAAACATTGATGAATTTTTGGTTTTTTTTTTTTTTGTATTGGGCAAAATTGACGATTTTAAAGGGTCATAAACCTTTGATAGGGCCAACATTTTTTTAAATGTATTTGATTTTTATGTTTGCATTTAATAAAACCAATAGTAATATGCTACGGGCATTTTATTTTATTAATAACAAAAATTCACATTGTTTAAAAGTATTTTTGTCAATTTTTGTTGCATTTTAGTACAAAACACATTCACAGAAAAAAGTGTTTTATCAATTAAATAAATGGTTTAAAAAGTATTTAAATTTAATTATTGTGATATTTAAATCAATTCATTTTTTTGTTGAATAAAAATTAAAAATGTAATTTTGATTTAATTAACATTTTAGTTGTTTTGAAATTAATTTTCAATTAAAATTTTAATTAAATAACAAAAAAATCTTAATTGACTTTTTTTCGTTTAAAATAAAATAATTAAAACATGTAGAATTGTTGTTGGGAATTGTCAATATTTATTTAAATAAATTAACACATTGCTTAAAATGGCAAAGTTTTTTGATCACTTTTTTAATTAAAATTAAAAATATCATTTATTGAAAGTATTTTTTTTTTTGCCAATTTTTGTTGCATTTTAGTACAACACACAACTATTATTATTTAAAAGCTACACGAATTTTTTTCATTTTTTTACCATTTGACTTAATTTTGCTTAAAAGATTTAAATTTAAAACAAGATGGTCTGTACCAAACTTTAAAGAATGTAAAGCTTCTTACAGATGCTGATCAGATCTTATAATAATGTAAGGTCTGATAATGTGTTGACAATATACTGCCAAAGAAAAAACAGCCCACAAAAGTAAATTGTTACTTCAGACTATTATAAGAAAACCATACAATTTCATTGGCAGACAACTGTCTTGCAGTTAATTCATCTGCCAACAAAAATTGTCAGTTCACACGGTTGTGTGATAATTGTATGACAAGAACTGCCAGATCTGTTTTTAGACATTGTCAGAAAATGGAAACTGAGTGTATTTTTATAAAATTAAAAAGTCGAAATATTGTTATTGAAGGGGAAAAGCAATAGCAAGAATTTAATTTTTTTTTTTTTGATGTTGTTTTAAATATGTTTCATTAAAATAAATTAAAATTTAGCATAATTTAACTTTTTCGTTGTTTCTTTTCGCTCATTTATATCAGGGATGGACACTATGGTGGAGGTCTACTTTTTTAAAAAAAATTATGTTCGTAATTAATAAAAAGACTTTTTTCTAAATATACATGTCAAGATATGAGCCAGAAAATATATAATTGTTACCGTCACAGACTCAAAACTACATTTTGTTATAGAAGTTGGTACAAAATCCGAAACCCCATTTTCCATCCCTGATACGTATGCATTTGCAGCGTTTACACTTTTGACTTCTAAACTTGTTTTCTTATCGGTACTCGACTAAATACTTTTTATAACACGAACATTTTAAGAAAATCCAAACAATTTATTTCATTTTTCTTTCACATTTTTATTTTTTTTTATTTGATTTGATATTACTAATTTGTGTCCGGCTAAATTTGTTCAAAAATACATGAATACATGTTTCGCTATTGATTACTTAAAAAATAAGTGAAGTACTAAGTACCCAAATACAAATACTTTTAACAACTCTAAAAAATAAAACAACAGCAAAGAAAGTTTAAAAGTTGGAATTTAGTGCATATAAATGCACCACAAAGAAGTTTAATTAATTAATTTTTATTTATTAACGTTTTGTTATTGTTTAATTTTTATTTCAACTTTCTTTTTTAAAACCATTTCTTCACAATTTGTATCCTTTCTGTTTGTTTCTTTTGCTTGTTTACCTTTTGTAATATATGTTTTTTTGATTTACTAAATTTTACTGCAAAAATTTCTGTAGTAAAAATTTGTAAGTACTTAATCAAGAACTGCCACTTTACGCTCTAAATTTGTGTTCTAATTTACTGCATTTTGTGTATTCGAACGCAATTTCGTATAATGCAGTAAAGTTCAGTAAAAAATAGTAAAAACGTTTGTGTTCTCGAACGCAGCTATTACCCTGTCGGATTTTTATTAGCTAGCTCAACATTTAGTTGACTTTTAGCTAACTTATTTACAACTAACTAGTAAACTAACTCATAATTGGTGCAGATTTGAGTCAGTTGTGTTTTGTGCGACTGACTTCTTCTCGATAAGCATTAAACTAGCTTTTGGCTAACTCAAAAGTTATGCAGAGGTTAGTGAGTTGTGTTTTGTGCGACTGACTTCTTCTCGATAACTATTGAACTAGCGTTTGGCTAACTCAAAGCTGATGCAGTGGACTTTGGTAAAACAACGTTTTGCTTGTTTTGTGTACTTTTTCAAAGTTAAATAATAAGCAAAAGTTCCCATATTCTCTTTGTTAATATCATTTAGTTAAATACATCTCATTTTTAAAGTAGGATTATTATGAAAACCATATCGGGCATGCTGCTGGTGTCTTATAACTGAGAGTTTTTCTGTAGACAAAGGGGAAATACAACAAAAGTGAAAGAAAACATATGTGTAATAGTCTCTGTCTCTCTTTAAAAAATAAATAAAGCAAAATACGTAATTTTTTTTTATTCTCTTATTAAAGTCAACATATTGTATGCACCACAAGCTAACTCATAATGAGCTAACTTATGGTTATCTTAAAGTTATGCAGTGTGACTGAGTACTGACTCGTACTGCGGACATTGCGTGTAAATACTGAATAGATTTAACCATGTAAATGAGTTAGCTTGTGAGTCACCTCTGACTAACTTCTGGTTAACCATGAGTTAACTTTGAGCTAACTCATTTTCCGACAGGGTATTGTTGTCAAACAAAAATTTCCCACTCACACAGTTGTAAAACATTTTTAGCACATTTTGCTGACACTATTGTTTGATCTGAGCAACGTCAGTACGAAGCTTAAGGAGTGCTTACTTTAAAGGTTTTTGTGAATATTTAAAATTTTTGATTTTCGCACAGACATGTTTTAATGTTCGTTTATATTATAGATCAAACCGCTTGTGTGATTTATGTTGCCTTGAAGAAAGAAAACAGTTTCGTAAATAAAAGTAGTTGAACTTTGACCTGAAAGGGCCAAAGTAGTTTTCCACAGGGCAATCAAACATTCAAAAGTTCCACAAATGGCCCGATTGTGCCTCATTTTACCTTACTGATCAGAAATCTAAGAGATTGAGATTGTGTTCACGGAAATTATATTTTTTTTTTTTGGTAGTTTAACTGGTTGTAATAAGTGAATATGTATTTAAGATCGCATACAGATTTCAAAATACCTTTTTCATAAGAAAAGTTTAAACAAAATATACAAGACATTTTTATTTAAGCTAAACTGAGTCAAACTCCAAAGAGTCAACACTCACAAATTTAAAGCTTCGACATTCAATCCACAAGTTTGCTCTAATAAAAAAAGTTTTATTTATTTTTGTTTTTGAATTTTTAGAAAAAAATAATATAAAAAACACAATTTTTGGATTTATCATAAATTTTATTTTTGAAAATATTCAATAGGTTTTTTGGAAATAGATAATTTCATCATAAATATTTTTTAATTAAATTTTTTTTGTATATTTGATGTTTCTTTTTTGAGTTTTGTACAAAGTTTTACACATTTAACCAGAAGCCTTTACATTATGACATTTATTTTAAAAATCAAAGTAAATGGTGTTATATAAGCCCGAGAGAACTTAAGAACTGTTACACTGCGATTTCTTTTTGATATTTATAATCACTGCACTCTGGTAAATGAAAATGAATAGATTCTTACTTATATTCGTACATAGCGATAAGGATAATTTTTTGAGCGCCAAGTTCGTTAGCTTTACTTACATTTAAGCAAAAACTAACTTAAAATTTTGTTGTTGTCTTAAATGTAAGTTAATCTAACGAATTTTGAGCTCGTTAACTAAGAACGGGCAGTTAATAAACAAATTTGCCCTATATTTATTGAGACGAATCCACCAAAGATCCTTTAGACTTTATTACACTTAGAAAGAGCCACCTGTGTTTCAAACGCCAAAAGAATTATTTCTTCAAAAAAAAAAAAAAAAAAAAAAAAAAAAGGCGGACTTCACGTCCAGAAAGCCCTTCGTCAAGAACATCCATGTTCTTTCGAGATAAAAATAGTATTTTAGAAGTATGCATTCGATAATAGGCTTATGCTAAATTACGGACTGATCTTCAAGAAATCTTGCAATACAATTTCTTGTCTAATGGAACTATGAGAAATTAATTTTGCTACAATACTTCGTTACATTTTTAGGCGCAGTAAAATATTTTTCGATTATGACCTCTATATGGGGACTAAGTTAAATTAGGGACCACTCTTCACGAAAGGAGGTTTTGTTTAGCTTCCAACGAAGCAGGCTTGCGAGGGAGAAACGTAAAATTTTCGCTTACCATATCGCTTACGGAAGACATGTATTTTATATGGCGATTTCCCACTTTGATGCAATACATTTTTGACACAGAAAGCGCTTATTTCAGCGCATATAAAATTGGTGAATATTTTTAATCCAAATTTAGATATTTTTTAATTAGGTTTAAGTTCATTGAATTTAATTTTCATTAAATTATTTTTGTGAAGACAGGAATTTTACAACATGAAATTAATTAAAATGTTATTGATAATTTTTCAATCTTGACTGCGCTGAGATTTGAACCCAGGCTTTCACGGACAGGTTGCCCAGACTAGTTTCGATTGTAACCACACAATCTCGTTAGTGGGGTTTGCCGTTTTACTCACTCGGCTATTGAAGCCGGATGACGACAATAGTCAAACATCAATCTTTAAACCAAATGGTATTTCACCTTCGTGAATATAACGATCAGCTTTACATACTGAATGTTTTGTTACCGTTATTCGTTAATATGCTCTCTAACAAACCTGCTTGGTAGTAAGGGAATGTCTTTGCTCTTCAAATTTTATATATATTTTTTTTTTTTAGTTTATTTAGAATCCGTTCACTTAACTTACTGCATTTATGTATGTCTTATTGCGTGGCGCATAAATATGTGCTTACTTCTTAAAAGTACCGTTAGTGCTTCGCAAAATAAGAAAAATGTTTATGGGGTAGCATTTAACCCGATACTTCGTTAGCGTCTCCTTTTCTTTCGTGGATATATTTTTACTCCAAAGTTTATGTTTCTAGTTTATAACTAGTTTAAATGCTAGCATTTAACCCGCTTCTTTGTTATCGGCACGATTTTCACCCCTTAAAGATACGTTACGAATGTTATATTTTTAATTTCAATGCTTATTGGTTTAAAAGATAGATGCCGTGGTAATAAAGCTTTAAAATACAACCTTTTCCATTTACTCCCCAAAAGGCCGAATTTCAAAAAAGTATCAGAAATCTGTCCGCTTTTTTTTTATTTAAGAACAAAAATAAGTATTAAATAAAAAAATAGCCTTTTTAATTTAAAAAAAGTACCAGTTAATGAACATATAACTACCAAAAATCCCAGCTTCGCATTCACTCAGGAACTTGCATGTTTAATTTTATGTGTTTACGGCATATTAAAGAGTTCCAGGTAAAGCAAAAAAAGTACAAAAAAGAGTCTCTTACAGATTCTCATTCACTCAACGCATTGCTTGCTTAATTTAAAAAAAGTAATAGTTGTAGAACCAAAAAGCTAAAGAAAGAAATTAAATTTCCCGTATTTCCTTTTTGTACTTTTTTTGCTCCCCACTGAAGCAACACAAATTTCAATATTGTAGTGGGAGCCCATAATTTAATACGTATGTCAATGAATGGAGAAAAATGTTTTGTAAAAAAAGTACCAAAATAGTTACGGTGTTCACCCCTTAAACGTCCGAATTTCGAAAAAGTACCAAATTTGTATTTGTATTTTTTAGATTAGTTCCAAATGTGATATAGGCTTTATTTCTACGTTTATGGGGTTAAAAGATATATGGAATCAAAAAAATGTACCAAAATACAGATTTTATCCGTTTACTCCGTAAAAGGGGCCGAACTTCAAAAAAGTACCAGACACCTGTCCGCTTATTTTTCTAAAGAACAACGATAAGTTTTACATTTTTTTGTCTCTTTTAGTTTTGGAGATATAAGGTTACCGAATTCATCCGTTTTTCCCCATTTTTACACCCTAAACATTCGAATTTCGAAAAATCCCGCCTTAGTGGATCGATTTGAGTAGAGACCAGCTTCTGGTCCAAAATTTCAAGTTTTTAGCTTCAGGCGTTTAGGCTTTCCGATGATGAATCAGTGAGTCAGTCAGTAACGTTATAATCTTATATATATATATATATATATATATAAATTTATATATATTCGATATAGTTCATAAGCCCCTAGAGCCAAATTAAACCAGAAAATACAATATGGCATTATCATTTTACATTTAATATTTATGGTGTCTTGAATTTTAAAAAAGATTCATAAGGAATGACAAACTAACCAAGTGGAGATTATAGTAAAAAAATAAATTATTTTTCTGCTAAAATCAGAAACAGGAATAAGGAACAACGATTTCGTGTTTTCATCTATATTATTTCTTCCCAAAGTGTTTCATATGTTTTCTTTTAATTTTTTGAACAAAAATGTATTCAAAGTTTTTTTTTAAAACTTCTACTTCAGCAACAATTTGTATGAAATTATAAATGCCGTTTATTATAATTATATTTAGTTTTGAATGGCAATTTTAACAAAATGATTTAAAGGATAATAATATGTACGCAGTGTTTGTTGTGAGCAAAATTTGCAAACATTTTCCTAATTAAAAATGTGTGTGGTTGCGAAAAAATTGGCTGCTTTATTGTGAACACAAAGTAAAAATTTTGCTGCTATTGTAAACGAAGTTTTATCCTTAAACGAAAATATTTTTAATCACTTATCTCGGAAATATATAGTAGATACTTAAAATATTTGCTACAGTTATGGGTCTTTAAAGACCTTGAGTTATGCAATTAAAGTTAAGTACTCTACTTGTACCTATGAAATCAATAATTTTATACATATCAGTTTAGCAATCAATCGTCGGTGTAGGTACTGCACTTTTGTTATTAGTAATCTTTTCATTGGACTTTGTGAACTATAGATAAAAATTTGTATTTTTATTAAGGGTTTCTCATTTCTATTCATACTCGTAAAAGGGGAAAATTATATATTTTTTTTTAAATTTTTTGTTATGAACGATATAAAAAGGTATTTAAAAAATGTAATAAATTATTGCCAACCCATAGTTGTTCGTAATAAGTTGTGCTTAAACAGGAAAGTACTATATCGGTTTTATTGTTTAGAATACAAATTAGACATTTGCTAGCAGCAGAAGTTCCTAAGATTAAAGAAAATGCAATAGAAAAGATTTTGAAAAATAAATCATAATAAAAATTTTGCAAAAAAATTTGAGTTTATATTTTCTGATATCTTCTTAAAATTTGCTTCCCCGGGATTACCCGTCAATTTGTTTCCAAATTCACGCAGGATAAAATATTAAAATATGGTTGGAGATAATCTTTCTAAAATTTTGACAATTGGCGGTTAATATTTAATGGGTACATACAAAAATAAAATTTATTAACCGTGAGAAAAGTAGCAAGTAAGAAAATAAAATCTGTCAAGTCCGACCAGGGTAGGGTATCACATTACAGTATACAAGGACATATTCTCCAGAATGTTCATGTAGCCGTCTTACTCACTCAGCTATTGACGCCGGATGACGTCAATAGTCAAATATCAATCTTTAAACCAAATGGTATTTCATCTTGGTGGATCCAAATGATTATCTATTTTAATTTATTTACATGTTCTTCTTAACTTCTGTTTTTTCGTACTTTTTGTCAAGAATTCTTCTTGAAATCCAAAGTACATTTTTTTCATGTTTTTGTCTTTCTTTTTTTCTTGTTGACCTTTTTTCAGTAAAACTTGAAGGACATAGCTCGTGCCTTAGCTGTTAACAATAATAAGTATTGTGGTAACCACATCAATCAATTAAAATAGATAATCATTCATTCAAAAGCAAATTTCGATCTACCAAGGTGAAATACCATTTGGTTTAAAGATTGATGTTTGACTATTGACGTCATCCGGCTTCAATAGCCGAGTGATAAAGACGGCAAACCCCACTGAAGAGATTGTGTGGTTACAATCGAAACTAGTCTGGGCAACCTGTCCGTGAAAGCCTGGGTTCAAATCTAAGCGCAGTCAAGAATCAAAAATTATTAAAAAAATTTTAATTAATTTCATGTTGTAAAATTCTTGTCTTCATAAAAATAAAATGATGCAAATTAAATTTAATGAACTTAAGCCTAATTAAAAATATCTAAATATGGATTAAAAACCATTAATAGTTCAATAAAATAACCACAATACTAAGTTTTATTGGTGGCTATTCTTGATAACGCGTCGAAGGAGTGAAAATTTACATGAAAACAAAAACAAATTTACAAAAATTGTTTCTGTTTATCATACAAAATTTACAGTTTTTAAAAAAGACAGAAACATGTTAAATCTCTCACTTTAATTTAGGCCCTAATCATGTAAAACGCAAAGCAACGCTAAAGAATTACATTGAAAACACAAAAAATTTCATAAATATTTTGGAATTTTGTTGTTGCTTTCTACAGAATTTTAAATGAAAATAGATGTATTCCTAACCATCAGTTCGGTTTTAGAAAAGAGCACAGCACAATTGAACAAACCCATCGGATAGTAAACACCATAAGAAAAGCCTTTGAAAAAAAAAATATTGTTCCGCTCTCTTCATCGATGTGTCTCACGGATTTGATAAAGTCTGGCACGAAGGCTTATTTACTAAATTGAAGCTAAACTTACCAGAAAACCATCATGAAGAATCTCGTTACTTGGCAGAGCATATATTTCAACTAGAAATATGGTTAAAACAATGGAGGATAATGGTCAACCAGCAAAAATGCGAACATATAACATTCACCTTGCGTCGGGATTCATGCCCCCATATTAAAATTAATAATCAAATAAGACCCCAACACTCGCATGTAAAATACATCGGTATACATCTAGATCGGCGTTTAACGTAGAAATGGCATATAGAAGCTAAATTAACTCAAATTAAAATTAAAGCAATTCAAATAAATTGGAAGAAATTCTGTCCTTAGTCTCGATTGCAAACTTCTACTTTACAACTCTATCTTAAAGCCAATCTGGTGCTACGGTATTCAGTTTTGGGCACTGCCTCAGCGTCTAATATCGAAAAAATTCAAAGGTGCCAAAAAAAAATCTTCTTCGTATAATCACAGCTGCTCCCTGGTATGTTAAAAACTCAAATATCCACAAGGATCTCTACGTGCCATTGGCAAAAACTATGATTACAAAATACGAAGTAAAATATTTAAAAAGGCTTGAACTACACTCGCTTAAGGAGAAGAGACACTGCAGCACTCACCCAATCAGAAGAGCGATAAACACTTAAATATGTGAACAGAAGCCGTGAGAAGAAAAATTTTTGTCGGGCACTGGCATTACATGAAGTAAAGTATTAGGATAAGATTTGATTACTTATTTTTAATTCATATTTAATATATGAAGATTCAATGAAGAAACTCTGCAAAAAAAAATTATACCAAAGGATGGGTTAATAAATTGTGTTTCACCTAATCAAAAACTTAAAATGCATTTTTTTTTTTAATTAAAACCTTTTGCCTTATCTCCAATCTATATTTATTAGTGATACTTTATTAAAATATTGTGTTATTGAAAAAAAAAAAAATTTTTTTTCCATATTTTTTAAATAAATTTTTATTGTTTTTGGTGCATAATTTTCGTTTTTAATTACATATTTAAGTGCATGAAGTCCGTGTGCCTGATTATTTGTGTTAAAATTACCTAAGATAAGTAGCACTACGTTTTAGCTTAACAGTTTATAAGATAACTTTTTGTTAGTATTAATAGTTTAAAATAGAATGACAAGTAAATTTTCTTTTAAAGTGCATTTTGTTATCAGATAAATAAAACAAGATAATGCAAACCGAAATTTTATTTTTGATAGTAGCGAAATCAAGTTTGTTTTTATGAATTTGGCACTAAAACGTAGTAATAAAGTGTAGTCGGTCTAGTCCGATCATATGCTACCCTGCACCACAGTATTTACAGAGTGCAGCCTATTTATGTATAATATGTTATGAGGTTAATATGGTTGTTAAACTGATTTGTTCCAATATTATTTAGAAATCAAGATCTATAAGAAATTTTTCTGTCTTAAGGTGATATTAGTTGGGTGGTTTTATAGCTTTCTTGGAAGTAATGGTCGCTAAATTTTATATCAAAGCTAATATTTATAAGAATGTTATGGCACTAAAAGCTTTAATCGGTAGTGATATTTGTATGGGAGATGTGGAACGATTCTAATAGAATTGTATGAAGGCTATGTAAAATGTTAATTCTCAACGTTTTCAATACGCTTTGTCCCCCTTACAATTAAAGTGTATGAACCCAATTTCATCAAAATGCCTTCAAAATGTGTACTTTAAGCACAAATATTACATTGACAAGCAGCAATCCAGACTGCCATCCAGCGAACAGGACGGACATCGTGATTCTATATTCCTGTATGTTACACACACCAGCACAACCGCATAATACCCTTCTCACCTATGACCATAGCTTAAGTTTAAAGGGAAAACAAGTAAGAGTGCTATATTCGGCCATTACGAATCTTATAAAGCATTCACCCTTTCACCTTTTGTTTTTATACCCTTCGCAACAGGTAAACGTTTTATAAAAAAGTTTATCATTCCGTTCTTAATTTTTACATTATAAAAATTACACCTTATACACTACTATATATATATACAGATATCGGGTGCTTATGAGAAGCGAAGTTGATTTAACGATGTATGTGTGCCTATTAAAAGGCGATTGCCGAACACGACTGTCACTAGTTTGTAATATTTTGATATCGCATAAAGCCCATATGGTCCGAAATGGTTTAGATATGAGCAAATGTAATATCGTACCAAAATTCCAACTTAGGGAGAACATGTTCGGGGCCAGATAAACTAGTAAAACGATTTGGATTTTTTTAAATATTTACGGCCTTATTTATAAAAAATAATACAGGCTTATTAAACAAATTTTCATTCAAAATTCGTTTCATAAACCCTTTATTAACCTGTTTTATTTTTATAAATAAGGCCATTAATATAAATGTGGTCCTTCTAGCTCATATGGTGTGTCAAAACCATTTCTTTATAAAAATAAACCGATATTTTTCTATTAGCCGGTCCATAAACCGATTTCCCTAATTTTCAATATTAGCATTATGTAAAGCTCCTTTCAGGTGAAAATGAGAGGAAAGTCAGATATAATAAGGAGACCTCAAATGACTGAAGGTTTTGTGTAAAAATTATAGAGTTATATTTGTGGAACGATTTAGCTGAATTTCAATAAAACTTTTCCGGACTATAAATGATACAAACGCACGTAACAATTGTTTGTCATTATATCTGGAGTCTTCGGAAAACGAATTTCATCTAACATGCCGATAGACAGTCATTGTTAAATTAACTCCGCTTCTCATTAGAATCCAGAATATATATTCCTAATAGGGAATCATATCAATGCTGTAGAAATTACAGACAAAATGTCAAACTTATATTAACCCTTTTTACCTGTGTACGGGACACACAGAGAAAAACCTTTTTCAATATGTTCACCACCAAAAACAATTTTGAACGAAAAGGTTTAAGCATAATATGGCTTACTAAGCCATGTTATTAACAGCGGCAACCATATTATGGTAACATTAATGCCCCACTAAGAAGCCACAACAATATTACAGTTGATCTGAACATGTTATGGCTAATACAAACAAAATATATTTAATACTTACAGAAGGGTTGTTCTTTAAACATAGCATGTCGCTCTCGGAAACGAGAAAAATACTACTGTTAATTTAAAACCAAACAATTATTAATGGTAACCATAACGCTAATAAGTTGAACAATTTTCGTAAAAAAATTTTTTGTTGTTGGTGACCATATTCAAAAATATTTTTTTCTCTGCGTCAATAAGCAATATTAATATGGTCGTTTCCACAGATGTGTCATACCAAGCAATTAATTTTGTATCAAAGCTATGTGCACATCTACTTAATATTTGACGTCCTACACGTAACCCCTAGTTCTATTAAAAAATCATTTGGTTTTGTAAAACGTTTGGCTATATCGAACATAATTTAACAGTTTCCTAATTATATTATGCATTAATCTTCTTACAAATAAGGTTTAGTAAATCAATAGAAATTTTTAAAAATAAAGCTTACGTTTGGTTAATGTACTGATCACGCTTCTTTTGTATTTTTTCGCCAAATTTTTGTTAGGTCTGAACATACCTGTAGACCCATGTTGTTCAAATTTGTGCTCTCTTTCACTTAATTGCGCTTTACACCAAAATACAAAAACAAAAATTAATTAATATACAAGTTATTTTTTGGGAAAACATTTAAAATGCTTGGTGCCGTAACGTGACAAAAAGTAGACTTTCCCTTATTTGATATTTCTATGTGTGAGAAAAATGCTCGACTTGAGACATTTTTTTGGAAATATTTGGTAAAGGTTTTCATATAAGATCTACTATCGAGAAATATTTATTTAAATTCGGATTGAAACCAAATTAATAATTGCATTAATAACACAAGGCAACAAAATCGAAAAAATTTTAAAGGCTTGAAAACCCACTATACAATTATGATGTATTGTGGTTCCAGTAGTACAAATATGGTCCAAATTTAAAATTCTATGGAGAGGTTTTTTTTTAAAAAAATTTTTTAGTAAAATTGTAAATTTTTTTAGACGTTTCTTCACATAATTATTGATAACTCAAAAAGTGTTACTCCGATATTATTAAAATAAATTTAGAAAAATTTAAATTTACATAGCCTTTAAACCGTTTACACATCGCGTTTCAATTGGCCCACTATTTTCGGAGTTATAAGAAAAAATTTAAGCCAAAAATAAATTTTTTTCGTAAAAATAGCAAATATTTTTGTATTAAAAAAATCATGAAAAATCGAAAACGGTAAAAATTGTGCAGATTTATTGTTTTATCACAAAGCCATATGTAAAAGCAACAAAATGAGATATCGGTCATAAAAATTGATTAATAATTTTCGAATTTATTCACAATTAAGTGAATTCGCTCATTTTCACAAAATTTTAGTTTTTTTCTCGATATACATAAAATTGAGTAATTAATGTTCTTCTTTCGATTTATTGAATTTTGAAAACATGTTATGTACAATTTTCACATCGAAAATGCATTACATAGTAACATTCATGTATTTTTTTTTTTGGCAAAACCCTACCTACAATACTGTTTCTATTCTTCGGAAAAACATTTGAATTGGATAAGTTTAAATGTATTAAACAGTAGAAAATTTATATTTTATTATTTAAATCTATAATAAGAAATTAAATAAGAAAATAAATAAATAATTATTATAAACTACAAACTCTGGAATTTTCTTTTATACGATTTTCTACAATTGTTGAATAACGAAGTGTTACTCTGAATACTCCAGCAAAAATCACCCATCTTGTGTGCATCCCAGCGACCCTGGTATCGTTCCTCCATTGTCCGGATATCTTGGTGGAATCGTTCGCCCTGTTCCTCACTCAAGTCTCCTAGATTTTCGGGAAAACGATCTAAGTGACTGTGCAGTAATGTACTTTGATGCTCATGCTGCATCCAAGATTCTGGAAGTGAGTTAACATCTCTTCAACGTGCGTAACGTAATCATCACCCTTGTTATTTCCTAAGAAATTTTGAATAACCCATACAAACGAATCCCATGCATTTTTCTCAATTTCTGACATTGAACTGCCAAAATCAATATCTTTGACCAATTTGCGAATTTGTGGGCCATTAAATATGCCTGCTTTCAGCTTTTCAATACTCAAATTAGGAAACTTTCTTGAAATATACTGGAAACATTCACTATCTTTGTTAGGTGCTTTAACATTTTGTTTCATAAGACCAAGTTTAATGTGAAGAGGGGGTAATATGATCCGATCTCGGGGCACTAGAGCCACATTTATAACATTTGGCATACCTGGAACGAGTGTTTCCCTAGAAGCCCATTGTTTTCTCTTCCAATGTTCTGCTGTCCCATAAACATAAAAAGCAAGGGTATTTGGCAAAGTCACTTTGTTGACCTAAGAGGAAATTTACCATCTTAAGATCAACACAAATTAGCCAGTTATGTTCATTATACTTTATCTTCTACATGACCAATGCAATTACAGAGTATTCTTCTTTTACTTTGGTTGAATTTATTTCCATTATGCAAAAGGACACACTTCAAGCTGCGTTTTGATGAGTCGATAAATAAACGCCATTCGTTTGACTCATATCTCTGGAAGCCCATGGCAGTCATCAAACCAAAAATATCTGTGCAGTACACAAAATCATCCTCTTCAACAAAATAATGAAGTAAGCCTTCTTCTCGAGTACGGTAATACGAAACTGTAGTTTCTTTTGTTATGAGATTTGTTTCTTTCATCCGAGACGCAAGTAATTCCGAAGACCTTTTCGACAATCCAAGGTCTCTAATTACATCATTAAGCTAGTCTTGATTCCACGGTCTCGGCGAGAAATTATTGTGTGGGATTAACTCGTCATTTTCAGATGTAGATAGCAGTGCTGAATTTGAACTTTCTGATTTGGAACACATACTTGAGGTTAAGTGTCCTGGTGAAGATGAAAGCACTTGACTAGAGCTTGGTACCTGATCTTCAGCATATTTCATTTCTGGTGAATGTAGACCTGCAAGTGTAAACCCATCGGCAGACCTCGTGGGGTAAGACCATCGCATATGTTTTCCGAAGCCGGTTTTTGTACTTAAACAAAAATAACAATCGGATTCGTGGCTCGCTGTTTCTCTCCATAGCATAGGCTTCGAAATTTCCAAGCGTCGTCTGTAAAATGAAAAAAAATTTAATTAAGAAATACTTTAAGTATGAAATATTCCAAATGTATTAACCTATACTTACTTTACGTTAGAAAACCTCATAGATAAATTCAATCGACATGAAATACATATGGTACTGGGTGTCCAATGCTGGTTCAAATTGTGCGGATATATATTATAACAATCTTCATATGACTTTTGCAATGAAGTTAGGAAGCAGTTACGTTTTTTCTCGGTGATATATTGGCCGCACACATAACAAAATGAATCCGGATTGTTTTTACATAAAAATGTTCTGGCTTTCTTGCTCATTTTTATTAATACTTGTAAATTGTTTTAACTTGTAAGCTGAATGACTCTTTATGTAGGGATAAAATGATGTTTCCGTTATCGCAAACAATTCTTGAATAAAGTAAAATGGCTCAAGGAGCTCTTATAAATACTGATACTATAATTTGGGATAACCCTCCATGTGGGTACAGTTTGTATGTGCTGCAGATTTGTTTCTTATTCCCAAGAATCATAAAAACCATTAAGGAATGTTATGCAAAAAAATCATCCGTTACAGGTAGCCAACGGAAAAAAGAGCATTTCAGCGTGCACGGACATTTATGAGCGTTTATTAGTTTGCTACCGCAATCGTAAAAATTAAACAAGAATCATAAAAAACATTAAGGAATTTAATGCAAAAAAATCATCCGTTACAGGTTTACAGCGTTTATTAGTTTGCTACCGCAATCGTAAAACAACCTTTCGTTTATTACTTATTTTTTTAATTCTGAAAATCATAAAAATGTCATAAAGGTTTTTTTCCAAACAATTTTCTACATGTAAAGAGGTTTTGCCGAAATCCGGGTCGTTTAATGCACCTGTGTTTCTGTGTTCTGCATTTTCATTATACCATTTTCTACAGTGCTTGTAAATATGCGACAGCTTCAATTAATTGTTATTAAAATCCTTAACCATGCACCGATTTTCATGATCCATATCTTTTTTAATTCACATGATATGTAGCTTTACTGCAAATAAATAAAATATAATACCTTTTGCCGTTTTCGATTTTTTCCAGATTTTTTCTTCCGAAAAAAAAATTTTTTTACCAATTTTTTTATTTTTTGGCTAACAATTTGTTTCATAACTTTGAAACTATTGATCGCATTAAAAATATTTGTATACATCATTTAAAGATATTGTAAGTCATGATTTTTGTAGATTTTAACAAAATCGGACAAGTTGTTTTTGAGTTATGATAATATAAGTGGAGAAATGTCTCAAAATATTGACAATTTTACTTAAAAATTATTTAAAAAAAAAATTATCCATAGAATTGAAAAATGTTACCATTTTTGTACTTAGGTAGCCATGCTGCATAAAATCTATATAGTAGTTATTAAAGCCCTTTTTTGCTGTTGACCTGTGTAATCAATTTGACATAAGTATGTTTAAAACACATGTACATATAAATTCTAGCTTAAATTTGGTAAAAAGTGGCCTTTCTGCGTTATGGGCATTTAAGTAAAATAATATGCACGCACTTTTTTCTGAACCGTTAAGCTACGGTCACATTTATTAAGTATTTGACCATATAAGCGTAACCACTACTTTTGTTAATAGTTAATGAGATTTAACATGGTCTTAATACCACAAAATAAAACTAATTTTACTGCTAGACATAGCAACACACTTAGTCAATTCACAAGGTATCCTAACATGTCATATTGTCAAAATGTCCTAATATTTCACAATGGTTTAAAAATATTGTTGTACGGCTCAGCCGCTCAGCGCTGGACTTTTCTGATTAATTACGACAGCACAATAAACACAGCAAGCAACGTTCTATTTATTTAAGACACTTTTTGTTAACCAACAACAATATTTTTAAACCATTGTGAAGTATTAGGACATTTTGACAATATGACATGTTAGGATACCTTGTGAATTGACTAACTGTTTTATGTAAGATGTAGTATTATAAGCAAAATAAATAATTGAGTTAAAGAAAATTATATTTTAGTTTGCCTGTTGGTTCCGTTTTTTTAGTCCAATATTTGACAAGTGTGACCGTAGCTTAAAGCAATATATGACATTTTTACGTTTAGTTAAAACTAACCCAATTAAGCTGTTAATATAAAAAAAATATATTAAAATTTTTTGGAACCAATAAATGATTCTTAAAGAAAGCAAAGAAAATCGTTTGATTTTTATTTGTTTGTTAGGTATGAGTGGTAAACTGGCAGACAGCTTTAATAATATCATAAAATGGGTACAAAGCTGAAAACTGGTATTACTCAGGAGCAGCAAGAGACAATTCAAAAATTTTTAATTATTGAGAAGTAGATGAGTAGACTAAGAGTAGATGATAAATATATATTTTTTACTTATTAATTTTTAAAAAATAATATTAAATATTTTCTGTTTAAAAAAAACTTACTATTATTAATTCTAACATATAAAAAAATGTTAAATAGTGTCCAGCGTTCGAACAATCAAACATCATGTTTCCCAAAAACAAAAACAAAAAATTACAAATGAGAACTTCAGATTAGTATTATTTAGCCTCCAATTACCTGTATTGCCAAAGTTTATCAAGATATTATAAAGATATTAAATAAATGGGTTAATTAATAAATAAAAGAGCGAGAAAAACGAAATTTAAAAGTATTTAAGTATGAGTATCAGTGTGACAATTTAAGCATTTTTGGAATTTCGTTGTTTATACGCAATTAAATTTAGCATTCCAAATTTTGATTTAGCTGCAAAACTTCCTTTTAACATTTCGGTATTTTATTTAGGATTTTTATCAAACGCTTTTAGCTTATTTTTTAGCTTAATTTTAAGTTTGGAGGAATAGTTTTATTGATCAACTTAACTTTTTTTTATAAATGACTAGCTGACCCGGCAAACGTTGTTTTGCCTAGGAAAGTATTGTTTTTGTGTCTATTTAAAATACAGATACAGAATCAGGTACAGGTAATATTCGGTGCAGATAATTTATCTTTATTTACAAAAAAAAAGAATATGAAAATGTGAATTATAAGTAAACTATTGAAGAAGTTAAGAGAATATCATTGAAGCACTTTGTGATAAACAATATTTGTCGTTTTGTTGTCAGGTGCAAAAATTAACAAAGAGGATTGCTTTCCGACACGGGAACATGCGACATAGAGTTGACCGTGTGAAAAACAGTCGTTCTCCAAATTTAGGCCACAACCACTCAATGAAATCACATCAATTTAGAAACCTCCGTCGGCTCATGCACAACTGCTTTGATACAGATCAAAGCATGATCAATTGCATAGCTAACGATTTGATTCATTTTCAATGGCACTTCTTGTCGGAAATTGTTCATACCAACATAGAAACCTTTGCCGGCTCATGCGCAACAACTTTACTAAAGACCATAGCATGATCAAATGATATAATTTATTTTCAGTAATTTTCAATGGTGCCGCCTATCGGAAATTGGTCATACCAACCTAGAAACCTTTGTATGCTAATGCTCAACAGCTGTGCTAAAAATCATAGCATGATCAAATGCACAGTTTATGATTTAACACATTTCGAGTCATTTTCAGTGGCGCCACCTGTCTGAAATTGGTCATATCAACTTAAAAACCTTCGCCGGCTCATGCTCAACAACTTTGCTAAAGATCATAGCATCGTCAAATGCAGAGTTTACGATTTAATTCATACTGAGTAATTTTCAATGGCGTCACCTATTTTAGATTAGTTTTGCTATTCCACGGTCCAGCCGTTCTTTAGTTATAAACGTAGTAACTAACGCCACTTTCTTTTATATATATAGATTATAAATTTTGACTACAATAAGGAATCTTAGAAATGCCCTAATCATGTTGATTATAAAAAAATTTTTGATTTATTTTATGCCTTATAAAGGTATAAGGAAATTTTATATTGTGCTGTAAAAATTTCATTAAATGTTTCCAAGGTAAAAATTCTATAGTGCATATGTTTTTTCATTTCATGTTAATCCAACGAAATTTCTGAGATAAATTTTTGCTGTAAACTTCTCAAAAAATAATTATTTAGAAATTTCAGCTTTTCTTAAACTGTTCTAAAATTTCTTTATGTATAATCTTTTAAATCATAGCAAACCACAGAAATAAAAAAGCTTGTATTTTGCTTACATCAGTAGTGCGATTCACTAACTTTTAACAAACCGACAATCGTTATATACTATGTCGACATTATATTCGCTTGCAGTAACGATAATGTAATTCTGTCATTTCTTTTTAACAATAGTATACAGCAGTATTTTTGAATTCATAAAATCTAATATCATGTAACATTTCTGTCTACAAAATGCCAAATTACGCGAATGCCAAATACTCAAAAGCCAGCTTAAATACAAAATACAATTTATCGTTTTAATAACGACCACGTAAATTATTGTCGCTTAAATAATGAAAAAACCGCTTAAAGTAACAGCTGATTTCAACCGACAGCGAATATCGTTAAAAATGTTACTGAATAGCAAATTCGAAATTATTGATATATTTATTTTAACAATACGATTGCAGGTCGCCGAAATTTGTTAAAATATAACTTTTTAAATTTTGTTCAAAATGAGTTTCTAAAATTTATGTTGTTGTTTAGAAAAATTTCATGCTGTTAATAAACTGTTAGCAAAAATCTTGAAATTTTTTAGTATTTTCTAAAATCATTTTTAGCCTTTTTTTGGCATTGTTTAATGCAAGATATAGCTGTTAAAAATTTTAAGATCTGGTCACACTGATAAGTATGCAAGCCGATCCTTGGAGTTATCTGACTGACTTTAGGTGAAGTATACAATCTCTTAGCATGAAGAATAATTGGATTTATTTGTAGCCTTAATCAAATTCAGTGAACACTCGGGCTTCACATTAGACAAATTGGGTCGCGGTGCTTATGGCTTTTAAATAATAATAATAATAATAATGTTAGTGTACAAATTAAATAATGTTCAGTAGTGATATTTAGGTGCGAACGAAAGATCATAATAATGTTAAATACATTCAGTAGTGTGTCATTTTTTTCTAATTTATTATACGAGAATGGGAGATTTTTTCAATCAAATTTGAAATACCGTGTGGCGCTAATTTTGAAATTGGATATTCGCATTCGATTAATATTAGGCGCAGAAATTCGTATTTGCATTCGTATTCGCGAATAATAAAAATTAATATTCGTAACATCACGAGAACTTAAATACGAATTTTTTAAAACTTAATGACTTGCAGTGATGCAAATTTAGCCATTTAGTGGCCTAAAAATGAGTTTGGCCATTTTCTTACAAAAATTTATAAAATTGATAAAAGAAAAATAGAAATTTTTAACAATTACAACGCATTTAATTTAAATCACAACTTTTATAAATGTTGAAAATCGCTATAAACTATGATGATGAAACATTTTTCAAAATAAAGGAACAGTATTCATTCCAATATAAAATTTAAAAAAATGGATGAACAACAGTGTTTCTTTCTGGTCAAAATTATTATAAAATTGCTCTCACTTCAATGATATAATGCTGAAGTATAGAGAGTATTTAGCTAAGTAAACATCATTAATAGTAATTTGAAAAAAGGTTACATTTAGCAACCGTGAATTTGATTTTATCAATTAGGAAATATTTTTACCATAGCAATTAAATGTTTTTTTTTAAATTTGTTTACTTTTTATTGTAGATTTGGACTCATAAGTTTGGGTAAATGTTGTCAGGATTTTGATTTACCATCAAAATATTTAAAAGTAAAAGACACAAGTGATTCCTATACGACATCGAAATTATCGGTTTAATTTTTTATATGCTAAAATATTTAAGTTGCGTTTATTCTTGTGTTACAAATTGATTTCAAGTTGCAATTTCATTGTGAAATTTTTATAGTGATATTATTGTTTTGTTATTGAATTTAAATGTGTTTTTGTATTAAAAAGTTTTTAGCCATTTTTCAAGTACAGTAAGCCAGTTTTGGCAATACAGATGACTTGTGATAATTTATTTTCCAACCCATAAAATTTTCACTTAAAAAAAGCCAAAAATTATATATGTATGTATAGGCTTGAAACAAAGAAAGACGCATTTAAATTATCCTTAGAAAAAAAAAAAAAAAACTATAACTGTGTGAATAGGACTATTGCAATAAAGCTTTAGATTTTAAAGTTTGAGTCATTAAACACATTGGAAAAATAAAAATGGTTAATATAATAAATATGGCGGCATGAAATAACCCCCCAAAATATAACGCCCCAAAAAAAATATGAAATAACCCCCCAAAAATTTGTACAGAGAACAACAAAAACGATTTTTGGGGGTTTTTTTCTTTTTTTTGGGGTGTTATTTCATTTTTTCAATTGGGGGATTATTTCATATGAAATAACTCCCCAAAAATCTGAAATGAAATAAGTCCCTAAAACTATTTTGGGGACTTATTTAATTTTTAAATTACATATTTTAAAAGTCATAATGATGACAAATTGTGTTTTGTTATATTCACTGCATACGTTTACCAAACATAAAAAAGGGACTAAGTATAAAAAACTATAATTTCAGAATCCTAAAAAAATTGGGATTATTTTTAAGTCCTGAATTTCAGAAATCGGAATCTCTAAGTCCCGAACTTTATAATTTCGAATTCGAAAATCCCGAATCGCTAATTCAAGCTTTTCTGCATAGCCGGCCTTCGGCCGGGCGCAATGATTTTATCCTCTATGGTATTTCAAACATCGGCTTCGCTTACTAAAGCTTTTCTGTTTAGTCGGCCTTTGGCCGGGCGCAAGAACTTTTTCCTCTTTTTCCTCGGGCCTTGTGCCCGACCGAAGACCGGGTTAGCAGAAAAGCTTTAGTTAGCGAAGCCGGTGTTTGGAATACAATATAGGGGAAAAATCCTTGCGCCCGGCCGAAGGCCGGCTATGCAGAAAAGCTTTAGTTAGCGAAGCCGGTGTTTGGAATACTATAGAGGAGAAAATCCTTGCGACCGGCCGAAGGCCGGCTATGCAGAAAAGCTTTAGTAAGCGAAGCCGGTGTTTGGAATACTATAGAGGAGAAAATCCTTGCGACCGGCCGAAGGCCGGCTATGCAGAAAAGCTTTAGTAAGCGAAGCCGGTGTTTGGAATACTATAGAGGAGAAAATCCTTGCGCCCGGCCGAAGGCCGGCTATGCAGAAAAGCTTTAGTTAGCGAAGCCGGTGTTTGTTATACCATAGAGGAAAAAGTCTTTGCGCCCAACCAAAACTGAACAATATGTATTATATTGGGGTCTTATTTTATTTCTGGAATTGGGGAACTATTTCATATGAAATAAGTCCCTAAATATTGGGGACTTATTTCATTTTGATTTTGGGAGTTATTTCATTTCATTAGGGATTTATTTCATTTTAAGAATTGGGGATTTATTTCATATGAAATAAGTCCCTAAAAATTGGGGATTTATTTCATATTTTTTTTTGGGGCGTTATATTTTGGGGGGTTATTTCATGCCGCCAATAAATATAACTTATAAAAAGAAATAATTCTCACATTCTGTGTGTAATTTAATAATGCAATTGTTTGATTTCTTTCTTTCTGCAGAAAAAATGAGCAATCTATGGGATGACAATAATAACAACGTTATTCAAAATATGGTCAAATATTTTGATATGGGTATACATCTCACTAAAACAGCTTTGGATGATCCTAATGTACAACAACTCATGGCCAGCAATATTAAATTTGATGCTGTTATATGTGAAGTTTTTCTCTCGGAAGCTTTATTTGGCTTAAGTGAACATTTTAAAGCCCCTCTTATTGGTATAGGCACGTTTGGTGCTATATCATGGAACACAGATATGGTATGTATTGAATTAAGATTAAAAGAAAATTAAAAATGCATAACATTTTTTATAATTTTTCAAGGTTGGCTCTCCGTCTCCACCGTCTTATGTTCCCAATGCGATGTTAAAATTTACTGACCATATGACCTTTACCGAACGTGTAGGAAATTTGGCGTTTGTTACTTTTGAAAGAATATTCATGGACTTTTATTATTTACCCAGACAAGCTGCTTTGTATGAACAGTATTTCTCACATTTAGAAAGAGACATGTATACGGTGCGTAAAAATGCTGCTGTTGTTTTACTAAATACGCATGTGTCTCTCGGCTCTCCTAGACCGTATATGCCCAATCAAATTGAAGTTGGTGGTATGCACATAAATCGCCAGCATAAACCATTACCAGAAGATATTGAAAAATTTATTAAAGGAGCTAAACATGGTGTTGTATATTTCTCAATGGGCTCTAATTTGAAGAGTAAAGAACTACCAGCTGAAAAACGAAAAGAACTAATGACTGCTTTTAAAAGTCTTAAGCAAAGAGTCTTATGGAAATTTGAAGATCCTTTACTCGAAGGTAAACCCGAAAATGTTTTCATTAGTGATTGGTTCCCTCAGGACGATATACTGGCCCATGAAAATGTTAAAGTTTTTATAACTCATGGCGGTCTGTTAAGTACAACCGAGAGTATTTATCATGCTACTCCTGTCATTGGTATACCCATATTTGGTGATCAGTTTCTTAATATGGCCAGAGCTGAGGCTAATGGTTTTGGCATTAGTTTGGACTTTCAGAAATTAAATGCTAAGGAAATTGTAACAGCTGTTGAACGAGTTCTTAATGACAAAACTTTTACTCAACGTATAAAGGATATGTCGGCTAGATATAGAGATCAACCCATGTTGCCTTTGGATTTGGCCACTTTTTGGGTAGAACATGTAGCCCGACATAAAGGTGCCAAATATTTGCATTGTGCTGGTTTAGATTTAGGTTTTATTGAGTATCACAACCTTGATGCAATGTTAGTTTTATATGGTGGTGCACTATTCGTTTTATATGGTATTTTGTACTTTTTAAATATGTTAATTAAGGCAGGTTTGAGGAAATTTACTCCCCATCAGCCAACGAAAAAGAATAAGCAGAAAAAAAACTAAAATTGGTATAATAAAAAAATTAAGGCAAGGAAAAAATTTGACGCAATTTTTTATGATAAAATTTACAGAAAAATAGCGAAGTTTAGAGTTTAGTCCATATGGTCTTGCAAAAGAACAAGGAAAAATATCGTAGCTCTTTTTGTTTTTCAAGGAACAAAATACACATAGCTTCAATTAGACGTGCCACACCATAATGCTTTATCCTTAAAAACTGTTTAAAGTTATGTTAAAATAAAAATAAAATTCAAATGGTGTCTATGGTGATGTTGTTTAGACAAATCACCTATAATCAAATATAGTGTCGAGCATAAGGTTGGTTGGAAGAGCAGTTTTATATGGTTCCAAAAAAAAACCTTCAATATTTTGCATTTCGCTAATATTATGTTATAATATTTTATGTAAACAATTGTAATATACTGATAACAAATAACTCTGGTCTGCAAATTAATGTTAAAACAAATTTGAGTGCCTTATTCGGCTGTGCCGAATCTTTGATACCATCCAACGACAGAAGTGGGCTCTATATGATAAATACATATATCTTATTAACTTAGCTTCACAAAAACGAACGTCAGCGTTAAAATTGGTTGCGGTTTAGATCCATATTAAATTATTGACCGACAATAAGAAAGTTTTATGCGTTTCTTGTTAAAACTTTGAACTGGCTTGAGCAAAATATGATGCTTCGTAACAGTTTTAGCCGAACTAAAATGATTTTTAGGAGGGTAATTTGTATTGGACCTATGGTAAATTATGGATCAATTATCCCAAAATTCTGAAGACTGATTTCTGGTATTACAAAAAATAAATTTGAATAAATTTCAATACAGCAGTGTAATTAGTTTGAGCGTTAACAGTGAATTTCACAAAATTGCATGATATTTTTTCTAGGCATATGAATCTAAGTTGGAAGAAATTTAAGCGCAATATCTATATCTTTTATGGTTTAAGGCGAATTTAATTATTTTCCCACAATGGGCTTTATTTGGTTTTAGGCGCAATAAAATGTTTTCCGAAAGTAAGGTTTATATGGGGTCTAGGGAAAATTATGGACCGATCGTAACGAAATTTGGCAATGTGATTTCTCGTAGTATAAAATGTGACGTACGAAATTTCTTTATGATAGCACTATTTATTACGGTTTAAGGTGCACTAAACTGTTTTCCGGGAGTAGGGTTTATATGGGGCCTAAGGTAAATTATGGACCGATTTTCACGAGGTGGTTGTTCGACATTTTGATTCATAGTTCTGATCCTACTAAACCGATGTTTCTGGATTTCAATCCCAAACTGCTTAGGATAACTACAAGCAATTTGGGACCAAGTTTGTTCTTTCTTTTGTGTTTTTCTAAAGTGAGCGTGTTGTTAACAGACAGATGGACAGACAGACGGACAGACAGACGGACAGACAGACGGACATGGCTAAATCGACTTAGAATTACTCTTTATGTGGTCGTAGATGTATAATAACAAAGTTTCACACTGAATGACAAACTTAGTATACCCTCATTTACCACTAGTGGTGTGGGAATAATAAATAAGCAAAAATTTCGTAAGAGATTACCGATTTTTTTATTTACATAAATCAAAAAAGTCGTTCTTGGGTTTATGGATGGAAATATAAAATGTTTATTGTTTATAATTATAAGACAAAGTCTATGTTTTTATAATAGAATGGTTTTATAGCATATCTCAGCTCTTTTACTCGGGCTGGAAACTGTATATTTTTTGTTTTAAGTTTTACTGCCAGGCCCACAATGTCGACAAGAACATTTCTTTCGCATTTTTATATTGAAAACAATAATAAAAAATTAAAATTTGTTTTTGTTTTCAATATAAATATAAGAAAGAAATGTTCTTGTCGACATTGTGGGCCAGACAGTTAATTTTATTTAAATTTAAAAAAAGTGGATGCCGATCACGCACCTGCTTCGTTCTGTCGATAATAACTAACAGCCATACCTAAACAAGAGCGGAACGCGTTTTCTAGTTGTCAAAAATCCTCATGCCCATACAATTTGTATGTAGCATACCGAAACAACGCGACGGCAACGCAACGGTAGCGCTTTGCAATTGGAAAATCCGATTTTGACAGCGCGTTAAATTAAACAGGGCTGCTATATTTGATGTTTTGACAACCCTGTTTTTATTGTTTGATAATAAATAATGGCAAATTAGCTATTTTTAGGTCAAACTAGCGGTTTTAATTAAATTTTGTATGTCTTTTATGAGGGTTTTAGTCGGCACGAAAGTTAACACTACTGTTTATGGCACAACGCTGACGCTCTTATTTAGGTATGGCATATCAGCGTAAAAGCTACGCTGAAGAAAACGTTCCGCCTTCCGCTCTTGTTAAGGTACGGCTGTAACACTTCTTTTGGAAGTGTTTAGAGGTCGTTGGTCAAAGTCGATAAGGCCGTCATCGAATATCGTTTTCAATGTCGATAATATCGTTTTCGATAACGACTGATTGATCTTAAACTTATTCTTCGAACTTATGCCTTAAACACATTCGAGACAGCAGGCAACACGAAGGCACGGCTACAAATGCTGCAGGTTCCAAACGAAGTCGCGTAATCAGCTACTAAATTATTTTGAAGACGACAGCTACAATTGAAAAAATATAAACAGCTGTGTTTTTTATTTTGTATTTACATTTCAGTGGTGTCACTATCATTTTTAATTTTTATAAATTTAGCAACATGCATAAATGCAGACTCGTACACAAACTTAATTTAAGCCTTAAAAAATATAAATACTTATTTATGATAAATTTTTTAACGTAAAAACAAATGAATTTATTAAAAAACATTGAAAATATTTTAATTTTATTGTTTTTGGAACTCATAAAGAATATCATCTTCATGGCAGGTTGAATAAAAAAATCATAATATACAGTATAATCGCGAAAAAGTAAACTGAAATGTCCTAAGGGTTGTTAAATTTTTTGCTGTAAAAAATGCAATAATTAACATATGTACCTATATTTTTTTCAATGACTTAGTTTTCATCAGTACAAAAAAAGAAACTTAGATCTAATTTGTACCGGCTGGTTTCAAGTTCACAATTGCTCTTGAAATAAAATTTATAATTAATAATTATAAAATCATTCATGTCATAGTATATATATACTATGTATATATATTGTATACTATGATTCATGTATTATGTGTTAGGTGCTACATATGATGTTTGTCAGAAAATTAGTTCTTTAAAAATTTTCATATAGCGAATTCTGTGTATTTTCTAAACATTCGCCAGCCATTCATTACTGACAATATTGTCTTTTCAGGTTGCAGTTACACGTACTCGCGCTTAGCTATTGATATTGAAATTAGAACAGTGATTGCGCAATTACGTTTTCGATGCTTCAAGAAAACATTTGTACAAACTTGCTTTAAGATCGGCATATTTTGGTCTTTGTAATGCTTTTCTGTATGCTTTTTCCTATGTATTCTTCAAAGCCTCGAAAATTTTGTGACGTTTCGTTTTTATTTTTGAGATGGCAACTTCAGATATACAATAATACAACGCCGATAGTTTTTCTTTAATGTATTTCTCAATTTTGTTTAAACTCTCAACTTTCAGCTTAAAATTTAATCTAATTTGTTATCGTTTGTACAAATCAGTACTTTTACTAATACGATCTGAAAAGTTAACTTAGAGTTAACGTTTAGAGCGGTTCAGAAGCGCTAAAATTTGGTTAACTTGACCGCAAGATTACTGTATCGCGATTCTACTGTAATTTTTTGGTTCAACGCACTAAGTTTATGAATTATAGGTCTTAAAGGTTTCAGAGCACTTTATCAATAGTATAGGAAGAAAAATATAATCTGAATCTTTAAAGTATTGGTATCATTATGAAGTCTTTCGAAACACATTTCATATGATGTATTAAATATACGGATCTATGAACCCCTTAGGAGGATTTATCCTAAAATTTTGTCGATATGTATAATAATATTTCCTCAAATATAATATATTATAGAGAACACTCCAAGTTTTTGTATGCTATATTTTTAGAAACTCCATCATATAAAATTTTAAAGTTATTAGGGCTAAAAAAATTTTATTTTGGAAAACTACACAATTTATTTATAAGTTTGAGTTAAAGTATATGGTGGTAATAGTTTATGCACTTGTTACATATTTAAATATAGTATTATGTAAATATTTGAAAAGTGTTCCGGAAGCTCGAAAACCCGAATACAGAAAACTTTTATTATTCAAAGCCCTAATAACTTTGGTAACATGTGTATATTATTGTTATATCGACATAACTTATAGATAAAGCAAATTTAGTAAAAAAAAGTCAGTCAAGAAGTATGAGCATTTGAAATGGGTTAATAAATCGGTGTGCTTTAAACACCATGTGAAAAGCACTTTCAATTTTTCAATGATACCCATACTGCTAAAACTAAGAGCGTTGGCGTGACAAACATCTTCCTATATAACTTCTTTTAAGGATACTAAAAAGTAATAATAATATAGCGCTTATATTCTTGATTCAATCCGGTTCTTTGCTGTTTAACCAACAAATTATTTTTATATATTAAAAGCACTAATTCTTCTAATTTTTGATTATATTAGCAGCACTTTTTCTGTTTTGTAGCGTACAAAAATAAAAATTAGTTTAATTTGACTACAATGACAAAATTAGCATAGACAACAACCTGCAGCCATTTTGCCGTGTCGTCGTTAAAATAATCATTTCCATATACACACATGTATTCTACTGTTGACATATTGAAGTCGGTAGTCTGCTGTCTCGAATGTGTTTAAAGCATATATTTGCGTTCAAAGTACATACTAGAGCTGCGCATGTGAGTGATTTTAGGCTCACGACACGTACGCTCGCGATTAGAATAGTATTTGGTCGCGTATTTACACGTGCGACTTAAGCCGTAATAAACAGTTTCCGGGAGTATGGTTTATATGGAGTCTATAGAAAATTATGGACCGAGATGACAACTCAAAACGCACAAAAAGTAGACAAACAAGAACGATCTGATTGTCCTTAAAAAATAATGACAACGAGCGCGAGCTTCTTCCCCACTCAGAGCAGTTTTACGAGTGAAGCTGAATTGAGGTTGAATTACCAGCAGCAAAATCAGGCAATGCCAGATTTTTTATATTTGAACATGCCCAATTTCGCTGCTGGCAATTCAATTTCAGTTGTGTTGCCATCAGCAAGCGACCCATAATTATATCGTCATTCACCACTGGTGTGATTGAGGTGGAGAGTTTAAAAAAGTACTCATATCAATTCAAATTGTTAATATTCAACAAATGTTTTTATCAATCAGTGTGTAATACTGAAAAACATTTATGTATGTTAACTATCAAATATTGGGTTTAATTACGAGTTTGCCTTTTTGAAAAATATTTGCTTATTATTAAAATTATTATTTTAAATAATTTTTTATTTAAAAAAATTATAAAAATTGCACAATACATAATACAACTGCATGTACTTGCAGATTCTGATAATATTATATTGCAATCGTTGCACAACTTTGTATTTTGTTCACAATTTACTATGAAAACTGAATTGATAAAAATTACGATTTGCACACAAATAAAACATTTTTTAATGTGTGTGTTGGAAAAAAGTGGAAAATCTTTTGTTGCAATGAAAAAAGCTCATTTTATTCGAAATATGTTAAACTAAATGTCTAGACGAAAACTGTGATTTTTCTCGCATTTTTATTTTTTTTTATCAATTTTTAAAGAACAAAAAATGTCTTATTTTTAAAATAAATGTTATTTTTTTTCAAAACTTCAACGATATCTCTGAAACTACTGGGCAAATTTAAAAACAATGTAAGCATGGTTTAAAGATAATATTGTGGCTGAGTTTCGGATTGTTTTTAACTGAATGTGGTGAAGCGTATTCAAGTTATTCCAATATATGTAGTGAACGTGCCTTACATCTCGAGAAGTTGAGCTGATAGAGATAAATGGCGATTAGATTTTAAATCAGCGACCTCAAATAAGTAAAACCTTGCAATATAGTTCCAGGCTGCAAAATTACTGTTCGTCAGTGTAATATTTTAATCGCTTGTTCCTTTAGTTATTAAATACAAAAAATATTGAATTTTATTTTATTTGGAAATTTTTGAAGCAAAATGTTTCTTCAACTATAAGAAATTGTTAATATGACAAGTATGATAATTAAAAAAAATGTAAAAAAAAATAAGAGATTTTTTTAAAATATTTTGTAATAACTTTATAGCTGTTGTTATTTTTTTCTGGTAATATTTGAGTTGTCACACAATTTAAAACAATAATCTAAGATAATTGCAGAAATATTCAGGGGATCTTAAAAATAATTTTTAGAGAAGTAAAAAATATTGAAGTTACGTATTCATATAATCATATTTCAGTTAGATTGGGCCAGAGTTTTTAAGTTCTTGTTTTTCTTTATATATATGAGTTATTCTTTTTTAAGCAAAACATTTTAGTTCGTTACCGCATGGTTTTTTCTTTAAAAAAAAATTCATATCTTTAAGCTTTTACAGGTTTATATATATGTAGCTAAATGATTTATGAATAGTTTTGTGATAACAGGTTATCTTTCTTATTTTGCTTCTTAACAGCCGTTTTTGTTTTTTTTTTTATAACCTCGTTAGAATTTTTTTGTGCTTATTGATGGAAATTATGTTTCCTGTTATCTCAAAATAAAGCATAACTTATTTACTTTATAACTATATACTATACGGGTAATTCCATATCAAATTGACCATGAGGGGGACCCGACGCCTCTCGATTTGAATGAAAATTTTAAGAGAATGTTCCTTTTAGGATGAAAGCAACATTCTCTTAAAATCAACGAAAAAATTAAAAAATTTGTTTGTTTTTTTTTTAAATTTATGTCAAATTTAAAATGTCATAATATCGCCGAACTTTCCGAATGTGCTGAGTTTGTTTTTTCAATATCTTGAAAACTTCTTTATATACGAAGATGATTTATATTTAATTATAAAGACAATACTTGGGGGTACAAACAAACCTAACGTGGCAAAAGGTGCACATTTCTTTGAAAGGGCCCACATTGAGCTCCAACAAGAAAATTTATCAATGTCGTTACTTTTTTTAAGCAACTTATTTCAATAAAATCAGTAGCCCGTTTCTGTATTTCTTGCATCGTAAAATTTTCCGCATGAAACAAGTGAATTATGACAAAAACAGCGCAATATGAAACAAAAAATGGTTTTTCTCACATAAATGTTTCGGTATCTTTACTTTGCGAGAATTATCTGTCATTTAAATAATTTTCCAGCAATTATTGGAAGGATGTGAGAAAATATATTTCTGTAACAATAGTTTGCGAAAAGTTTCGCACAAGAAATGGGAAAATAAGTCACATTTGAAATTGATGTGAGAAAAAATGGAGCCCAAATTATCCGAAAAAATAATTACATACATATATGTATGTAGACAAGAATTGTCTATTATTATTTTTTTAATTAAAAAAAAAAAGAATTTGAATATTGAAAAAAATAAAACACAACTGTTATATTTTGTTATATTAATTTCTTTTAGCCTTTCATTGTTTTAGTTTTATGCAGGGCTGACAGATAAACTTGCGAAAAAATCGTTAATTTCCTAAAAAAAAAAAATACAAAAAGTCGCCTTTATCGCTTTAAATCGGACAGTTTAAAATAATTGTGACAAATTTTGTTCGATTTTTATAAAAAAATAAATAAAACACAGTTAAAGTTCATGGGTATTTTATACATATGTACATACTTAAGCTTGAGGTCTATTTTTATAAAATTATTTATTTTATTTTTTCTTTAATCCGATAAGAATTTAAAATTTCAGATTGTGGTTTTTCCCTGTAGAAGTCACACAAAGGCGTGACAAAATATCATATTGAACTAAAAATAACACTTTTGGCAAACAAAATAAAAAAGGCAAAAATTTCCTATAGTGCATTGACTGAAAAATGGGGTAATAGTTCAATGTTTTGGTCACATTAACATATGTATTAAATAATCAAAGGAAATCAAAGGAATCGAAATTTGTTTTGCCGATAAATTTTTTAGGGAACAGACAAACAATTTCGAGAACAATTTTCACAATTGGGATAATATAAATTTTTAAGCTGCCTTCTTTCTAAAGAAATCTTTTATTTTTGTGGTGCCTAATAAACAAACATATAAAAATATATAAAATTGTTTTATTTGGAAGACTGAATGATATTATCTCTAAAAAAATCTACAAATCGGCGATTTGCTAGTTTCGGAACAAAAAATCGTCAAAATGACGATAAATCGTCAAATCAGGCGCCCTACTTTTATTATATCTATTTCTTTCTTTGACGTTTCGCTTGCATTTTTTTAAATTTAGTATTTTGCAGATATTAATTTTTTCCAAAACACATTTTTTTCAATATATTAGGGAGGTCCCGTACTCAACGTTGGGAGCCCGCGGGATCTCAATACCGAAAACGGTTTCCGTACTCAAAGTTTCACAAAGTGGGAAAGCTTTTAATAGAAAAATATTTTTCTTCCTCTTGCACGCAGTAGCCCTTAATGTTTTTTGGGCTGATTGGGAATATTATTAAACAATCAGCTGTGTCAAAAATAAACAATAAAAACCTACAAACAAGTATTACCAAAAGAATTAAACAAAAAAAAATAATAATAAATATTAATAAAATTAACAATAAAACATGTTGAAAAATTTAAGAACATTATTGAATTTTGTTTTCATACATGCTAATGTGTTATTTATGTATTTGTTTCAACATATTTCATACTCTTTTGCGCCAGAAATTTGGTTTTTATTGTTCCCATTCTTTTGCACATTTTTGTCTATTAGTAAGAGAAATTTTAGTTAACTCTTATTTCACAAAGCATTACCCAAAAAAACGTGATCACACCTATTGTTTGTAGCCCCACGTGTTCTCTTGAAAATGACATACAAATCATCTTCGAATGTGAAGTAGTTTTTGAGATAACTTTTGAAAAAAAAAGTTTTAGAAATTTGTTTTCCTGATATATGTTCCTTAAGTTATGTTCAGACCTCACAAATATTTGACAAAAATTCCGAAGAAGCATGACCAGCAAACTGATCAAACTTAAGCTTTATTTTTAACAATTTTTATTGACTTCCTGATCTTTATTTGTAAGAAGATAATTGTATAATGTAATTAAGAAACTGTTAAATAATGTTTGACCGAGCAAACGTTTTGTAAAAGCAAACACTTTTTATAATAAAACTAGTGGTTACGTGTAGGCCGTAAAATAATTAATAGGTGTAAGCATAGCTTTATAGTATGAAAGAACCTTCTCAATAAATTTCATTCAAATCGAAAGGGGTCGATTTGGCATGGAGTAACCCATATATTATAATATCTATAGTATTGTATACGATTTCTTTTATGAAAGTAAGAGCAACAAAATCTATCGTTTAAGCAAATGAAATTAGACCAAAAATAAATTTAAAATCTTACGTAACGTAGCGATTTTTAACCGATTAAAAAGAAGACAGTTATTTCAATGAAAGCAAGAAAAATTTAAATTTGTGAGGTCTAATGAATCAAAATTACTGTCTAAAAATCCCTGGGTTGTAGACCCACCTTATATCACTTTCCGTCCGTCCAGATGGCTGGCTGTTTGGCCGTGTTTAACTTGTGTGCAGAGAACAGGTCATAATTTTGACGCTAATTTGATAAAATTAGATACATACGTCTTAGCTGTTAAAAGGGCGAAGGCTTTTTCAATGGGTGAGAATCAGTCCATATTTGTCCATAGCCCCCATGTAAATTAATTTTCAAAAAAGTGTCTTTGTGTCCATAAACTTTTTTTTTGTGTCTATATTTAGATTAAATTCCCTCCAAAAATATTTTATTGCAATCCAAGCCAATTTAATTTAAATCGATAATAGCTTCTATACAAATACCATTCCAGAAAATAAGTTTTAGTGCCAAGCTTCTTTAAAAACGTTCGTATTTTTCAACAAATTTGCCGATGACACTGCTTTGTCATGGTACAATTTTGTACTGGGTGGTCCAGAATTAAACATCGGTTCTATATGAAATCCGTCTTTAAAATCGCTTTAAGTCGCAATATTCACATAAAGATGTAGATATCTCTATATGTAGATATTCGGCACAAATAACTCTTTTATGAACTTTTGCTCTCAAGCATAATTTTGTCGGGTCTATGATTGAGCATAAGTAGCAAATTACGTACACACTCAACAATTGGCTTGTAATGTGGGGTTTCAAATGGACGGGCTTGACTGAATATATTTTCTTCCTTGTTTTGCTTTTTGCCATTACTTTTGCATCACCGTACAATGGCTTAATATCAGTATTGGAGCCTATTTTTGTAACGAAATTGATTATAAAATTGCAAGTGTGCATAGAAGTACATGCTCAACATCATTTTTTCAAAAAGTTTGCAAAATGGTTACAGCAAACTTGACCTTTTCAAATCGTTACACAGTATGATTTTTGGATTTTTTTCTTGGTTGTATTTTTCCCAAAAACGAAGGGTAAATAAATAAAACTGCCTGAAAATAAACAAGCCAGATCCAAATATTCTCACTTCGTTCCTGATATGATCTAAAGGATCATATACTTTGAAAACAAACTAAGATAAGAGAAAATTTAAAACAAAACTACATCAACATTTCTTAATAAAGCGTGATCCATTTCGAGGTTCCCTACTTTTTTGAAGAAAAAAAAAAAAAAAAAAAAAAAAAAAACAGAAAATTTAATGGGGAATGTTTATTATCATTTGAAAGAACATTCTTTGGCATTTATTTTTGAAGATTATGTGGGAAGTGGCGCCGTCTTGCTGAAACCGAATGTCGCCGAGATCACGAGCTTCAATTTTAAGCATCAAATAGTCGGTTATCATGGAAAGATAACGGTCCGAGTTGCTGCGACGACGCCGAATCGCCTCTCCACGGTCTTCGTGTACACTCTTAGCTATGGCCGCTATATTTTCTTCACAGCGAGCTGGATGTAGTCTATTCGCTCGATAATTATCCAATAATGAATGCTGGGTCTCAAAATGGGTGATGGTGGCGAATAGTACGCTCAGTAGGCCGATTATGTTGACCATAAGTAAGCGAAGTGCACGAAACACATTCCTCACAGAACGTGAATCTTCGTAATAAAGTTGAACGATTTGTAAACGTTGTTCAGGAGTAAGTCTTTCCATTATGAAATGCCAAACAATACTAAACAAAAATAACATGACAGCATGACACGACTCACACGTGATCTGTCAAAAAAAGGCTATTGAAAAAGTATCTCTTCTTGAATCACCCATTATTTGAAATTTTTTTTATTTTGCATTTAAATTTTTTTTGACACAAAATAATTTTTACTGTATGTATTTTAGTTTAAACTAAAATTTTTTTTAATATGTCTCCTTACAAATATGTTAATTAAGAAATCTATTAAATATATTCGAAAAATTTTAAAAATGTAACTCTTCTTGAATCACACTTTATTATTGTTTCTTAAACGAAATCAAATCTATTTGACTGAAAATCTAAATAACTTGATCCTGGTACTTTTCTTTAGTGCGAAATTTAGAAATGCCTTTAATAATGACTCTTTCAGAATGAATTTATTTTATTAATTTTTCATAAATGTTTACATATATTAATTCGAATGTGTATTCTAAGTCATAAAAAATATTCCTGGAAAAATATTGAAGGAATAAGACTTTTAAAGTATGAAAGCTTTAAAAATTGTGATTTGACTTAGAATACAAATTCAAATTAATAAAATGATACTCAGCATGAGAAGTAACACTCCCAGATTCTATTTGTTAATTTTTCTTAATTTTATTTATTGACTTATATCTTAATTTACAGCAACATTTTATAAGTTTTATAAAAATCATTAATGCTAAAATAAAAACTACCGTAAGACCTCCTAAATACACCGCCACACAATCCCAACTATTTCTCTGCCAAAAGTTTAAATGCTGGGCAGGTGATTTTAAGAAAGCTGCTCCCCGATGTCTCAAAACATATTCTGTCCAATAAACAGCCTTTTTCAGGGGATCTATAGGTTGATCTCGATAACGCAATGACATTTCTCGAGCCTTGTCTGCATATTTCGGATTTTCTATAAGTTCCTTTATGCTTTCCTTTAAGATAGTTTGGCTAAGTTCCTGATACCTTATAGAGATACCAAAACCATTTTGTTTAGCTTTTCTTGCATTAACGTACTGGTCAAAGAATACGGGTATTGCCAACACCGGTTTGCTGTGATAAATAGACTCTGTAAGACTTAACAGGCCACCGTGTGTGATAAACAACTTGACACGAGGATGAGCCAAAACATCTGCTTGAGGAAACCATTCGCTGATAAAAACATTCGTTGGTCGATTGTTCATAAGCGCAGGATTTTCAAATTTCCACAGGAATTTAAACGGCAGGGATGAAAAAGTTTCCAAAAATATTTTGCGTATATCAGCAGGAAATTGTTCACTTTTTATATTAGAACCCATAGAGAAATAGACGACATCTTGTGAAGAAGAGTTTATAAAATCCAAAATCTCTTTGGATAGATTCTGGGGTTTATGTTGTATATGAAAACCTCCAACTTCTATCATATTGGTAACATATGATCTAGGAAAACTTAAGCTGAAATGTTGGTTTAGTAGTATCAAAGAAATATTTTGCCTTAGCTCTTGAAGGGATCTTCTGGCCTTAGGGAAGTATTCCTTGTAAATTTTATCATGCAAAGGTTTGTGTATGAGTTCACGATGCGTTATCATTAATAATAGATCCCATATATTTTCTAAACGTTCTTTAAAATTCATTTGTTCCGTAAAGCTGCCAGTAAGAAGGGGAGTATAAGCCATAGGTGATATATTGTTCACCAAATCATCTATATAAGGATCAGTGCCGTAAGATGAAAAACCTATAATAGGAGCTCCAAAATGTTCAGCAAATCCCAATAAAGCATCCGTTTGCAGAGTTTCTATAATTACTAAATCAAAATTTTCCTCGGGGGATTTAAGTAAGTTCCGGGTACTTTCATTATTTAGGACATCCTTGACAATACTACAGTAGTACCACCCACTGCTTATTATTTCCAAAAATTTACTTTGTTTTATATTAATATAGCTGGACCAATCTGAAAGATATATATATATAAAAAAATAAATCAAAAATTTTTAATTTATTTGACTGGAACTATTCATTATCCACCTCCCACATATTTCAAAACTTCTGGCACATTAATATCCCTGTAATTCTTTATGGGAGTCCTCTGTGGAAATGCACTGATTACGGTTAGTTCATGGCCTCTTGCGGCTAAAGTTTTCAGGTACGGCTGTACAAGCAAATACTGTGATGGACCGGGAAAGGGAAAAATTGCTAAAATTTTAGCACTTTCACTTAAATTTAACCAAAAGATTAATGGAAGAAACAACTTTATAAATTTCATGGTAACAAAATAGACGTATTTAGTTACAGTTCTTATAAAATTTAGATATTTTTTAATTAGGCTTAAGTTCATTGAATTTAATTTTCATTAAATTATTTTTATGAAGACAGGAATTTAACAACATGAAATCAATTAAAATTTTTTTTTTTTTTTTTTTTTTTTTTTTTTTTTTTTTATTAATAATTTTTCATTCTTGACTGCGCTGAGATTTGAACCCAGGCTTTCACGGACAGGTTGCCCATACTAGTTTCGATTGTAACCACACAATCTCGTCAGTGGGGTTTGCCGTTTTACTCACTCGGCTATTGAGGCCGGGCGACGTCAATAGTCAAACATCAATCCTTAAACCAAATGGTATTTCACCTTGGTAGATCGAAATTTGCTTTTTGAATGAATGATTATCTATTTTAATTGATTTACATGTTCTTCCTAACTTCTGTTTTTTTCCGTACCTTTTGTCAAGAATTCTTCTTGAAATCCAAAGTACATTTTTTTTGTTTTTCATGTTTTTTGTCTTTCTTTTTTCTTGTTGACCTTTTTCAGCACAACCTGAAGGACAAATGTAAACATAGCTCGTGCCTTAGCTGAGAACAATACTAGTATTGTGGTTATTTTGTTGAACTGTTAATGGTTTTTAATCCAAATTTAGATATTTTTTAATTAGGCTTAAGTTCATTGAATTTAATTTTCATTAAATTATTTTTATGAAGACAGGAATTTAACAACATGAAATCAATTAAAATTTTTTTTTTTATTAATAATTTTTCATTCTTGACTGCGCTGAGATTTGAACCCAGGCTTTCACGGACAGGTTGCCCATACTAGTTTCGATTGTAACCACACAATCTCGTCAGTGGGGTTTGCCGTTTTACTCACTCGGCTATTGAGGCCGGGCGACGTCAATAGTCAAACATCAATCCTTAAACCAAATGGTATTTCACCTTGGTAGATCGAAATTTGCTTTTTGAATGAATGATTATCTATTTTAATTGATTTACATGTTCTTCCTAACTTCTATTCTTATAAAATACTAAACATAATAGTTTGGTTCTAACCATTTAAAATATTTTGTAATTAAAAAATCGTAATCTGATTAAAATCATCAAAGATAATTAAATTAAAAGAATTAATGAAATTGAAGCGACGGGCGACGATAAAAGAATTGCTTATACAAATTTTTGGCAATTAAAGTGATTAAATTAACGGATTTATTATAAACTATAAGAGTTAAAGTATCCAAATTGACGTTTTAGGTGGTGGGATTTTGTTAAGCTCCATGTCCAGTATGAACTTATATAACTCTAAAGATTTGCCTTATATTAGAGATCTAATGTTCTTAATGGATATATCGCACACTAAATCATAAACAGTCACAACTCGAAATTTATCAACCCCGTTTTTTATTCTTAAACCAATTTCTGAATCAAATCCACGAAAACTTCGTTGGCGTCACTGTCTTCTTTAGCTTTTGTTCTTTCCCTCCAAGCAATTGGTAGAGTGTTTTTCGACTATCTACGAATTTTAACTACTTCGTCACATTTGGTAGTTAAACAGTAGATTTTTCGGAATTTGACAACAACAAAATACGTTAGAATCGAATTATGAGTTCTCAAATTATACTTTTTCGTCACTTTAATGAGTTGTTCAGTTAATTGTAACAGTTATATAGCTGCAACAATAGCACAACTGAACAATTCCCATATTATATTGACTTCTTTGCAACGATTTGCTGTTTAATAGTGAATACTACAAAAGCAAAATGCGTAAAAGAGGACAGTTTGTATTTAAGTTGCCATGTGATCGGTGCTACGTGCGTGTGAAATAATATAAATTTATAAAATTATGTAAAATAAAGTGGAATTTTTATTATTTGAAAAATTAAATAGTTATAGTACCGTATGTACTTAAAATTAGGACTCCGCGGAATCCAAATGTTACCGAAAAGGGTTCTAGTTCACGAAAGTTGTATAAATGAGTGCACGAAACTGCCCAAACTTATTCTTCGGTTAGATTGGGTAAATTTTTAAAAATTTTTCATACATATTTTTTTTAGAGCAAATGAAAATAAAATTAAAATAATAATTTGGTAATTATCTTTTTTTAAAGTATATTAGCGATTTTTGTTTATTTAATGACTTTAAAAATTTTTGTGTGAAATTTAGTGTTTTTGTTAATTTTTCTAGTAAAATAAGTTTTGTAAAGCAATAAAAGATATGCTAGTTATAATATGATGTAAGTTTACAAAGTTAGTGTTTGAACAAATTTGTGATTTTCTGAAAATTCCTTTAACAAAATTTGTCCACACTAGGTTTTTAACTTTAAAGCATTAACAGCTATTTTGATTAAATGTACTGTAGATTTTTTAATGTTTGTTTAACTTTAAGCTCATTTATTTTATATTTTACTTAGATTTCCCTTACAAAATCAAACAAAGATAAACAGTAAAATGGCCCACTTTTTATTATAAAGCATAATAAGAAAAAATGTAACTTCAAAAGGGTGCTTTTTGGAGCCAAAAGCGATACTACTAAATTTAATTGATATTAAACTACCAATACGCACTAATTCGTCATAAAATGTAGACACTAAGTGGATTCTTGAAGTTAATATTACCATAGTGGGACACTTCTTCCCGAACGATGTAACTACATCAATAAGAATTGAATAGCAAAAGATTTTTGCTAAAAGGGGAAACTATTTAGATTATTTTTCGATCGAAATTATTTGCAGGGTTAACATATGTGGAACTCAATTTGATTAAAAAAATTTCAACCACGTTTTTAAGCCATTTGTTTGCCTCTCCGGAATATTTTTTAATTTTGAGCTGTGACTGTTTATGATTTAGCGTGCGATTTGATGTAAACATTTTGACTTGAATAAAATTTTTTTTTGGTTTGATCTCGATCTAACGTTTTTAAATGTTTTTAACGCGTTCTTTAAGTAGAGCTGACATGCGTGGAAGTTATAATATATTACGGAACTACGGACCTAATAGATCTAATACTAGCAAATTTTGTGGAAAGTGTCTAATTCGAAAGAGAATTATTGGATAATTTGTATAAATACAAAATTTTATGTGCTCTTTTATAGGCCCAAACTAAGTATAAACATTTCAATAGTTTAAGATTAATTAATAAAACTAAACTTTTTGATTACGATTTCTAACTGCTTATTAAAATCAGTCTTTAAAAGCACTTATCATTCAGAAGCTTTTAATTTTTGTTATTGCTACCGCTGTTGACATTTTTAGAATTTATATTAATCGCCAAATTTTGCTTTCAAACAGAAAAAATTATCAGTAGTTTCTTATCAATTATAAAAATTGTATAAAAAGTATAACAATTTAATTAATGGGATAATTGAATCAATTATTTTTTTAGTTGAAAAAAAATTTTTAAATTATATTAACATTTAGTGATGAACATTTTAGTTTTTTTTAGTTTGCAATAAATTTTTAATTAAAATATATTAATTAAATAACAATAAATCTTAATTGATATTTTCGTTCAAAATAAAATAAGTTAATAATTAGTATTGTGGCTAATAATTTAAACTTGTTGAATTGTTGTTAGGAATTGTCAAAATCTGAGTTATATATAACTAAATCAATTATCACATTATTTGAAACTTCAAAGTTTTCTGATAATTTTCTTAACTAAAAATAACAATATCGTTTATTGAAAAAAAAATCATAATTATAACATTTTTAGTAATCAATATAATCATTTTGGTAATAGGTGCAAAATCAACAAATTGTTTGCCTGATTGTATGAATTGGGTATGAATTTGGTGATTAGAGACAATTTTAAATTTTTACTGTGTAGTTTTTGCAAATTTTGAATATTTTTTTATATTATTTATGCTCTTGATATTTCAATTTTACTTAAAAGAAGAGCAAGTTTGAAAACACAAAACTTAAAACTGCTACTTTATTAAAAAGCAGAAAAAAATATGCACGAACAAGTGCTAATAGGAGTCGCAGTACGTACTAATAGAAGCCGATGTACCTGCTAACAGCCGCCGAAGTATGTAACGTTTTTCTAATTCTTCTATTGTATGGAAAACAACTTGTTAACGTTTGGGTTTTGTTTTTTGTCTTAGCTACGGAAAACGTAACATTTTTCACAGATAAACTGATAAAAATAAAACAAAATATAATGGATTTTAATACCACAGCAATTATTTTCTCCTTTCTCTACTATTAAAATTATAAATTGTAAATTTTGTCGTATGCAGCTTTGTTTGTGTTTTATCTTTTATATTCAAATAAACAAAAATAAGCTTTTTTTTATTTACTCTTTCAAATGTTAGTTTATGCTTGATTTAATTCAAATTTACTTTAGAGGGTTTGTCTTTTCGTAGCAACAATGTATACGCTAACTTTTTTTGTTTCTTATTTTTTGCTTTGAAAATAATTAAGCTTTAATTGCTATTGTTTTGCCTTCATTCTTTTCTCTGAACTGAGCGATCAAAATAATTAAGACGTGAGAATTATATAAATAGTCAAAGATAGAGCGATAGAGTGAAAAAGAGAGCTACGGAGAGTGTAAAAAAGTATATTCGATTAAAAAGAAGCTTTAAGTGATAGCACTTGTGTGATAACTTGGTAATTTTTGCAGCTTAATGTACCATTACAAAATTTTATTTAGCTCCAACATTATTATTTAGAATTCGGCATTTTATTTGGAGGAATGGGTTTATTGATGAAACTTATTTGATTTTTTTCAAAAGAAATTTCGAATGAAAAGTTAGTCATCTAATCTTATTTATTATTTATTAATTATTAACATGTAATATGACAAGCTTAATTTGGCCAATAAATTTACATTACAATTAAAAAAATCATGAATAATACAAAAGTTAAAATTATACAATAATACTGCTATAAATATAGCAGTATTACTGTAAAAAAAGCAAAGTTTAACAATTGGCTCCCAGCGCAAGAAATTAAAGTTACAAAATAAAATTAGTCCAATGTTATTATACATATAGGTATTTATATATATAATATTATATATATATATATATAGAGCAATTCCATATGAAAGCGATCACCTTTTGGACGACCCCTCTCCGATTTTAAAATAAATAGTCTCAATCGATTGCCCAGCAAAAAATAATGTACCTACATATTTTTTTTTTTTTTATAGTGACTGGTTTAGTGGTGGTGTACACCACTGTTAGTGACAAAATTGAAGAATTCTTCATAAGGGACCTCATTGAAAGTTGTTTTTAAAACAAAACTACTAAAGCGATCGCAACGAGTGATAGCTCGTTGGAAAGGTATTGAATCAGGCTTTAATTGAAAAATAAAATTTTCCTAATTTTTCTTAGAAATTTACCTTTAAATTTTCCCAAGAAAAATAAATTTTCCGATTTTCCACAGAAGCTCCTAAATTTTCGGGCTAATTTTTTTTTTTTGGATTCCTCATAATTTTTGCTTTAAGAATCAGCAATAAAAAAATGGGCCCCGACTCCTTGTTTGGACAGGAGAAGAGCATTTAAGAGACCACCTTGTTAAAAATACATTTTAAAAATTATTTTACAGTTAAAAATACATTTATGAAGAAAAAATCTTTCTTATTTAGCTGCTTATACTTAATTACAATATTTATTAAAAATTTCAATTGTCTTGGCATCATTATAAAATTAAAGTTACTTTAAATTGACATATCAGAAATATTTGGTATGAAGCAATGAAACTTTTGCGTTCCAGTTATAGTTTTGACATTATTATATCTGTTTTGAATTCGTCGCTCCATGGCATCGTGTTATTTTTTAGTGCATAAAACTGTGTTAATGGCAATTTCCTTGCTTTGAATCCACGAAAACAAATGTTGTACATTTAAGATCTGGTCAGTATATGGCCTTTGCAAACTTGCCTTAGTCGCCAAGAGTGGACATCGTTCGAAAAAGATAAAAGTATTAAAATTAACTGGTGTTTCGAAGCGATACATGAATGAATTAAATATACAATACGGTGAAGAAGCAGAATTCATTTGCCCCAAGTGTAAAATCGATTTGTCTCAACAAGCAAATGCATTGAAACAAATGCAGCCACAATCCGAGAGTGAAATGACAAGTGAACAAAATGTTTCATCTGATAGTGAGGCAGACATTCCGATGGTCAATATGTCTTTGAGTCCTTTGAATGAGGCTATTACCACTTTAGGTGAAACGCCTATTAGAAAAAGAAAGTTGCGAAGTGAAACATACAGGAAAGAGAAAAAAGGCAAGGTTATGAGTGCAATCGCGACAATATTTGATGAAGGCTCTGATAACGAATGCAGTCAAGCAGATGACGTTGATGACGGCAAACAAATGATTGAGCAGTTGAAAATAAAATTCAATTTAGCGACCACTTTTCCGGAGAAATATCTCATTTTATCTGTGCTGCCTCAATCATGGTCTATACGCAAGATTTCTGAAAAGTTTCAAACATCTTTTTACATCGCGAGAAGAAGCAAAGAATTAGTTCGACAGAAGGGCATATTGGCGACTCCCACCAAGAAATTTGGCTCAAGGACCCTCAGCGAAGCAACGGTGAAATTGATTCAAGATTTTTACTGCAATGATGACAACAGCCGCGCCTGCCCAGGTACACGTGACTATGTTATCACACGTGAAGATGGAGAAAAAGTACACAAGCAGCGCAGATTATTATTATGTAATCTATCCGAAGCATACCATCAGTTCAATGAGAAATACCCAGCAGAAAAAGTGGGATTTTCTAAGTTTGCCATCCTACGATCAAAAGAATGCGTGCTGGCATTAGACAGGCACGGAACGCATTCAGTCTGCGTTTGCATGTTTCATCAAAACATCAAATTAATTTTCTTTCCATGCAAGAAATTGAAAGTATTTCACGGTGAAATTGAAACATATAGGGACCTCCTGTCGAAGTCGTTGTGCTCATACCCCACGCAAAATTGTCATCTGTCCAAATGCGACAATTGTCCGAAGATTGACGAGCTAGAGCAATATTTGGCGGAAAAGTTTGAACAGCTGTTAATTCAGGAGGTGCATTTCAAACAGTGGATAATTAGCAGCGGCAGATGTTCCCTTGAGACCGTGGTAAAGCAGATTCCGGAATTCATCGAGGAATTCGGATTCAAGTTGAATGAACTGAAGGCGCACCATTTCATATCCGAGATGCAATCGAAATTTCTAAAGGAAAGTAAGGAGAAATTAGCCCAAAATGAATTCATTGTGATAAGCGACTTTGCCGAGAATTACACTTTTCTCGTTCAGGATGAAATTCAGGCTTATCACTGGGCAAACGACCAGTGCACGGTGCATCCTTTTTGCATTTATTTCAAAAACGAAGATAACGAATTACAGACCGTAAGCCTTGTTGTTGTCGCGGAGAGTTTAGCTCATAATTATGTGTCCGTTTATTTATTTCAAATGAAACTGTTTGAATTCTTAAGATCAAAATTCGATGCAATCGACAAAGTAACGTTTTTCTCAGACGGCGCGGCTTCTCAGTACAAGAATAAAAAAAATTTTTACAATCTTTGCATAATTGAAGAAGAACAAAACTGCAAGGTCGAGTTGCACTTTTTCGCGACGTCCCACGGTAAGGGCCCATGCGATGCGTTAGGGGGAACCCTAAAGCGCATGGCGACTAAGGCAAGTTTGCAAAGGCCATATACTGACCAGATCTTAAATGTACAACATTTGTTTTTGTGGATTCAAAGCAAGGAAATTGCCATTAACACAGTTTTATGCACTAAAAAATTGAAGAATTCTTCAATTTTGTCACTAACAGTGGTGTACACCACCACTAAACCAGTCACTATAAAAAAAAAAAAAATATGTAGGTACATTATTTTTTGCTGGGCAATCGATTGAGACTATTTTTTTTAAAATCGGAGAGGGGTCGTCCAAAAATTTGCCAATTTTGATCGTTTTCATATGGAATTGCTCTATATATATATTTATATATATAAATATATGGGGGATTTCATGTCAAGTGACCCAAGGTCGGTCAAAAAGTTTCAGATTAAAAGGGGGTCAAAATTTGACATTTTGGCCAAACCGGTGTTCTTTCTCATCCATGTAACTTATTATCTATTGGTGTTAGCAAAATGTGTCCCAAGCAAATTAGATAGCTATTTCTTCAAGCTTTCGAAAAACAAAATTTTTGTATTATTTTAAATTTTGAAAAATTTTTTTTTTTTAAATTTAAAATTTATTTTTTTTTGAAAACGGTATTTTTTTTTTTTTTTTGCTCAAAAGAAAGCTTATGTATTTTCCTTTTAAGTAGTTTTGGTCGCTTAGCGGGATGCGAGTGGGATATGTATAAAAAAAAAATCATTTCTAACTCAAGACGAGGATTTTTAAATTTTTTAGCATATGACGTCTTGACTTACAAATTATTTTTTTTTAAACATATCCCACTCGCATCCCACTAAGCGACCAGAACTACCTTAAAGGAAAAGACCTGAGCTTTCTTTTGAGCAAAAAAAAAAAAAAAAAAAAAACTTGTTTTAAAACAATACAAAAAAAGTTTTAAATTTAAAAAAAAAAAAAAAATTTAAAAAAAAACAAAAAAAATTTATTAAAATTTATCTTTTTGTTTTTATTATTATTATTTTATATTAATTTAATTATTATTACAAATAAATAAAAAAATTCAATTTCTCAACATCTCTATAGAAAAAGTGATTTTATTCCTGCGATTAACATATTGTGGGCATTACAGTATTGAGGGAATGAAATGCTAGTTAGGTATGTTATATACCGTCGGAAAGGATACTTTGTCTAGTTTCTCAGCATAAGTTTTATTTTTAAGATTTAAGAAACACTTACACATAAAAAGGAAAAAATTCAAAATAGTGCATATGCTTAAAATTGAAAAACCCTCGTCTTGAGTTAGAAATTATTTTTTTTTATACATATCCCACTCTCATCCCACTATGCGACCAAAACTACCTAAAAGGAAAATACATAAGCTTTCTTTTGAGCAAAAAAAAATAAAAAAAAAAAAATACCGTTTTCAAAAAAAATAAAAAATTAGTTTTAAATTTTAAAAAAAAAAATTTTAAAAAATTTAGATATTTTTAATTAGGCTTAAGTTCATTGAATTTAATTTTCATTAAATTATTTTTATGAAGACAGGAATTTTACAACATGTAATTAATTAAAATTTTTATTTATAATTTTTCATTCTTGGCTAAGCTGAGTTTTGAACCCAGGCGTTCACGGACAGGTTGCCCAGACTAGTTTCGATTGTAACCACACAATCTCTTCAGTCGGGTTTGCCGTCTTTCCCACTCGGCTATTGCAGCCGGATGACGTCAATAGTCAAACATCAATCTTTAAACCAAATGGTATTTCACCTTGGTAGATCGAAATTTGCTTTTGAATGAATGATTATCTATTTTAATTGATTTACATGTTCTTCCTAGCTTCTGGTTTTTCGTACTTTTTGTCAAGAATTCTTCTTGAAATCCAAAGTACATTTTTGTTTTTCATGTTTTAGTCTTTTTTTTTTTCTTTCTTGTTGACCTTTTTTCAGCACAACTTGAAGGACAAATGTAAGCATAGCTCGTGCCTTAGCTGTTAACAATAATTAGTATTGTGGTTTTTTTATTGAACTGTTAATGGTTTTTAATCCAAATTTAGATATTTTTAATTAGGCTTAAGTTCATTAAATTTAATTTTCATTAAATTATTTTTATGAAGACAGGAATTTTACAACATGTAATTAATTAAAATTTTTATTGATAATTTTTCATTCTTGGCTACGCTGAGATTTGAACCCAGGCGTTCACGGACAGGTTGCCCAGACTAGTTTCGATTGTAACCACACAATCTCTTCAGTGGGGTTTGTCGTCTTACTCACTCGGCTATTGCAGCCGGATGACGTCAATAGTCAAACAAGAAAAAAAAAAAAAAAATTTGTGTCTAAACTACTATCCAATAAGACTAACCTTGGTGCAAATTTCATCCAAATGGAAAAGCGTTTGTTTGTATGTGTGTTTGTTTGTTCCCCATATACTTCTAAGCCCATAAATCCATTTTCCTGAAATTTTCGCAGTAATTTCCTGACTACCCGGCGATTGGCATAGGCTATAAATATTTGTTAAATGTTAAGTGGGCGTGGCTCCTCCTATGCGCAGAAAAAATTAATTATCTTATCTCTGGGGAACGGCTACAGTAAAAGTTTTCAAAATTTAAACAGATAATTTGGATATCAGTACACAACATCTGCCAAAGGGTCAGCTAGATTGGAGAAGTGGGCGTGGCAACAAAAGAGTTTTCTGTGTATCTAGAGAATGGTAACAAGAACCATTTCCAAATTTGGTATAAATCATGATGATCTGAAAATCTGCCAAGAGGTGGGCGAAGTATCCATGGCATCTGCAATATTAACACAATATCGATTCCTGTATATCTGAAGAACGGTACAGTAAAATTTTCTTAATTTAGTGAAAAGACATATTTGGAACATAAATTTTTTTTTAAGATTTTTTTAAAGTTATAGTTTTTTTCTTTTTAATCCAAATTTAGATATTTTTAATTAGGCTTAAGTTCATTGAATTTAATTTTCATTAAATTATTTTTATGAAGACAGGAATTTTACAACATGAAATTAATTAAAATTTTTTTTTTTTTATTGATAATTTTTTCATTCTTGACTGCGCTGAGATTTGAACCCAGGCGTTCACGGACAGGTTGCCCATACTAGTTTCGATTGTAACCACACAATCTCGTCAGTGGGGTTTGCCGTTTTACTCACTCGGCTATCGAAACTAGTATGGGCAACCAAAATAACCACAATACTAATTATTGTTTTTTTCTTTTTTTAAAATTTATTATGACATTTCACCTTTGATTTTTGATGTTGTATGCAAAAACTTTCTTTCTTTTAAAGTATGTTCACAGTTAACAAATATTTGATGAAAAAATCTAAAAAAGGTGACCACTAAATAAATCGGCCTTTTACTTTCTGTTTTAAAATTTTTATTTCTAAAAAAAAAAAAAAAAAAAAAAAAAAAAAAAAACGTAGTTGAATAAACTAATAAATTGTTAGAAGCTGCGTTAGCAAGCATTACATAATGAAACAATTGTTTAATAAAAATAGAGGTTACGTGTTGGGCATCAAATATTTGTTAAGCGTGACCGTAGATTTTGCCTAGTTTATTTAAAAAAGTATTCTGTACGCTAATACATTTTCTTAGATTCTAAATTTTCTTTTTCTGTAAAATATATTTTAAGCGTGTTTGATTAGTTAATCGCGTGTTTTTTATTATTGCCAAGTTTAAATAAAATTATTATATCGCTAATGTTATTAAGTAATTTCTGAATCAAATAAATTATTTGTCTTAACTGCAAACAATTATATCAAAATGACAATGTACTATTGTAAAGAACTATTTTTTGTATGTGTTTAATTTAACAAAATATTTAAACGAATAATGCTCGTTTTGAATATTTTGTTTTACTTGCCGCATCTAAATTTCATTAACCCCTTTATGGGTTTAAATTGGAAATAAAAAACACGTTTAATATGATTTCATCTAAAACTAGTATATGAGTAAAGGAGTACGCTACATCTGAATTAATGTTCATTAGTATTCATAACAATGTGTGCAACATCTAAGTACAAGTAGACATTTTTTTTTGTTTTAAAAATAAATTTTGAAAATTATGACGAAAATTTACAAAAACTGTTTTTATTTTAACAACTTTTTATTAAAAAAAAAAAAAAGTATTACATATTTTTTAAATATTTAGAGAATAATTCTTTGTTGCTTAATACAAAAATATTTTTTTGTTCAGAATATTTGTTGCAAATTGTTTACTGTGTTCTAGAGTCTTTGCTTACCCAACGTTTTTCTTATTTATAACAAGTGTGTGTTTTGTATTTGAATTGATAAGAAGGCACCATGACTGACAATTTAATAAAGTATTATTTGTTTTTCAGCAAACTGGGAACGAAAGTGAAGGTTATTAACCTTTTAAGTGTGAGTATACCTTTATGGATTAATCTAATCTTTTTGGAGAAAAAAAAAATGAAATCAATATATTAATTTTTCTTATCCGTGCAAAAGAGCTAGGAATATTTATTAATTTTTTATTTCAGAACTTTTTGAGCTACATAATTTGAATGGTACGTTATCTCTAATAATACAAGTTTAGTTCTTAGATTTTTAGATGTATGTATTTAAAGTTTCCCCATGAACATTTTAAAAGCAGTTTGGGATAAAAAACCAGAGTTAAGAATTGAACATTTTGGGATAGAAAGCCAGCAGTAGAGTAGCAAAAAAGGGTGGCCACTAAATTAATCAGCCTTTTACTTTCTATTTTTTTCGCCGTAAAATGTAACAAATAAATGATGAAACAGAACTGGGGCTGAACGTTGTTTTCCATACAGTTTGACATAAAATTATGCCAGAGAATGCGGTCGAGAAATAAAATCAATTTTATTTTGAATTCGTTTTTTCCCATGCTCTCACATAGAGACAATTATTCTCCCAACAATGCTACCATACTTTCGTTAAATTTCATACATTTTGTAAACAAAGAAAAAAAAGAACAAAAGAAAACGAAAGAAATGAGAGAAAATTGCAGTTACGGTCGACGTTTTAATTATGGGCTTAAAAATTTTTGCCTGAAGTTGAAGACTCAATTCTGTTTCATCATTAAGTTGATAGGAGCTATTTGATCAGGCAAATCTTATATATAACTAAACAATTGTTTAATAAAAATAGTGGTAACGTGTGGGGCATCAAAAATTTTTCAAGTTGACCGTCCCAGCAAAAACTTGGTAATTACTTGCAATTACTGAACAACTTACTTTTCAATGAGAGCTGCATACCATCTGCATTACATAGAAGTAGTTTAGTAATGACTGACATATAATCTGATACATAAGCACTTAATTATTAGCTGATTAACGAAATTTATAATTAATTCATAATAAAATGCATTTGAGGTTTTATTTATTAAAATCTAATACAAATTGATTTTAAATACATATTTGTTCTTACAATTTGTTTTTTTTTATTTGTAATAAATGAAAAACTATTTGTGATAAATTTGAATTCATTCCAAATTCATAGAATCAAGCAAACAATTTGTTAATTTTGCACCTATTACCAAAATGATTATATCGATTACTTAAAATTGTAAAAATGGAAAATTGTGAATATTTTTTTCAATAAATTATATTATTAATTTTCATTAAAAAAATTATCAAAAGACTTTGCCATTTCAAACAATTTGTTAATTTATTTAATTAAATATTGACAATTCCCATAAACAATTCTACAAGTTTTAATTATTATATTTTAAACGAAAAAGTCAATTAATATTTTTTGATATTTAATTAATATTTTAATTAAAAATTTATTTCAAAATAACTAAAATATTAATTAAATCAAAATTATATTATTAATTTTTTTTCAACTAAAAAAATAATTGATTCAATTATCATATTAATTAAATTTAAATACTTTTTGAACTATTTTTTAAGTGATAAAAACTTTTTTCTGTGTATGAAAAATTTAAATACTTAATTGATGTCCTCAATGCAGGGTAGTAAAATTTTGCATTAGAAAGTAAATTAAATTCAAAACACAATTTGTGGGACAAATTCAGTTTTGTTGATACCAATCTAAAGTACCTATTTGTAAACGTACGTGGTAATGACTTATTTAACTCCCTATTTGTAAGCGAATGTGGTAATGACTTATTTAACTCCCTATCTGTAAGCGTGGGTGGTAAGTACTTGCCTCCAATGACATCAACGTCTTAAAATAATGAATTAAAATGCCAATGTATAAGTAGTGAAGAGTAGTTATAATAGCTTTTTAACTCATTACTTTTCAATGTAAGTTTTTGCTGGGGTAGCTTTCACCTCTTATATAAATTTATTTAGAGCAGACTTAGAATTATATTGATTCAATTTGAGCTGTAGAGTTTCAAAATGACATCCAATGCGTTTTTGATGTGTTGAAATGCGACAAAAACGTCTTTGAAAAAATGTGCAATTTGGTTTAATGCTTTATCATAAGAATTTTTGGAATCGGATATTTTTACGTGAACAAATCTTATCTTCAAATTCTTCAGACTGACTAATCTCCACCACTGCACGCAGAGAAAAAATATGTTTAAATATGGTCACCTCCAACAAAACTATTTTTAGACAAAATTTTAAATATATTATGTTTAAATTTAACCATATTATTGCCACCAACAAACATATTATTGTTAAATTAGTCCTCCATCAAGAAGCCACAACCATATTATGGTTGCCTCTAAACATGTTATGGTTAAATATGACAATAATTTGTTTTTAAATTAACAATAGTATTTTCCTTTTTTCCAAGAGCAACATGCTTTGGTTGAAAATCAACCATGCTATTATAAATGTTAAACATATTTCAGTTATTACTAACCAAAACATGTTCGGAGGCAACCATAATATGGTTGTGCCCTCTTGATGGAGGACTAATTTAACCATAATATGGTTGTCGATGACAATAGTATGGTTAAATGGAACATAATATGTTTGCAATTCTCTTTAAAAATAGTTTTTTTGGAGGTGACCAAATTTAAACATATTTTTTCTCTGGGTGTAAACATTATATTTAAATACAGTAATCTTCTGTGTAAACGCTTTCATTTTATTTTAAAATTTCGTCAAAGCCATATAATTGGCCAAAAAGTTCTTTTTAGGTTTTTTTAAGTTGCAAGCGGAATATCATCCTCGGCATTAAAGTCCGGAAGATTATAACTAGCTGAAAAGAATCTATCTTTCCGAAGGCCGTTATGTGGCTCTAAAGCAGACAACACGAGCTTAAAAAAAACTTTTCCAAATAAATAGCACATGCTTTGCCATTCTTAACACATGTGCATGTACGAATGTTCCTTTGTATTAACAAGGGAATCACCAATTCAATAAACATTCAGTTCCAATGCATACGTTGCAAGTCGTATTAATAAACTTACCACATTTTCATCTTTGAATCTGCTTCGGCGTTTACACAATGCTCGTCTTATTGCTGAAATATTACTTTTTTATATATGAACTACGCACATATGTGTGCCTTTTTTATATTACGAATGAGAAAACAAAACGTACATGACGAGTAAATCAAGCTGAGTACTCGTTTCTTTTCCCCTCGTCTCTCTCGCCAATAAAGTATCAAGCTGTACCCATGTTCTGTAACTTTGGTGAGAACTTCTCGCATCGAAAAGATGTGAAACAAAATATTCCATCGTTTCTCGAAAAGTAAGAAAAAAGTGTGTCTGTAATTCATGTCGAAAACTATACAGAGATACCGTCGTTACGTTATAAAGGTTATAATATTCCACTCGAAGCCGATGTGAACTTGCAGACGTTGAGAACGCCAGTGACACAAATCGTTGACGGCGGCCAAAATTATTAAAATTGAAAAATTTTCCATGACGGCGGTGAAAATATTACCGTCGCTGTAGCAAATAATGAAGAGTGCGACTTTGATTTTTGCTGTTTAAAAAAAAGCTTTGAAAAAATTCGTATATTTTTCAAAAATGTTAAAAGCAAAATAGTTAAACAATGAAAAAATCAGTCAAAAACAAAATACTTATCTCTTCCATGTTATTATTCATTGCATTTTGCATATTTAATATATTTTTTCGTGGTAATATTGTTTCTCACCACGTTATGCGTGAGTTTATTTGACAGTTCAAAGCGGGAACTTTCTCACAAAAATTTTACAGACACACTTTTTCTGTAAATTGGTGAGTAATTTCCTTACATGACAACTATTACTCCCTAAAAATGTTACAGACGCAGTTAAGTGAGAAAAACAGTTGTTTGTTTTAATTTATGACATTTTTGTTTCATTTCTCGCATTTCAAACGAAACGTTTCTCGAAGCGAGAGTTACAGAACATGGGCACTGATCAATAAGACTTGCAACGTATGAATTGGGACTAACACAGAAACATTTTCAGTAGTTTTTCTATCAATTAAAATAATTTATTGACAACTTATTCGAATGCTTTTTATGACGAATCAGTTAATTATCCATTCAAGATAAATGCGAACCAAACAACCCACATTCCATTTATTGACATCGCAACAATCGCTAAGGAATTAAAAAGTCTAAAATTTTCATTCAATTCTGGTCCTAATAACATTCCAAGTAACATTTTAATTAACTGTGCTGACAGTATTGCTAACCCTCTAGAAATTTTATTTAATGTATCAATCGAGCATGGTCACTTTCCATATCTATGGAAGAACTCGTTTATTATTCCTTTGTTTAAATCGGGAAATAAATCGGATGTTGAAAACTACCGTGGTATTGCAAAATTGAGTATTATACCTAAACTATTAGAGAAAATGATTACCGAATTCCTTTGTTACCAAGTATCAAATTTGATAACACCTTACCAGCATGGGTTTCAAAAAAGATGCTCGACTACAACTGCCATATTTTTTTTTTTTTCCTTTATTCATTCCACTTGGGAACATAGGGCTTCTACAAGATTATTCCAACTTAATCTATCGTTACATATAATTTTCATTTCATCAAAAGTTTTATTTAATATTAAGTTCTTTGTTAAGTGTTCTGCGCCAAGAGTTCTTTGGACGACCGGGGCGTCAGCTGCCTTGAGGATTCCATTCTAAAGCAGTCCTCGTGATACTACCGTTTGGCTTTCTTAATGTGTGCCCTATCCATTTCCACTTTCTTTTTGTTATTTGGCAATTTATAGGTACCTCGTTCATCAATCTCCAAAGATCGGCATTGGTTATTGTGTTCGGCCAAAAGATGCGACAAATTATTCGCAGGCATTTATTTATAAAGACCTGTAGTCTCTGTGCTATGACGCTTGTCATCAGCCAGGTTTCGCTGCCGTACAGAAGAGTAGATTTTCATGCGTTAAATATTCGAATCTTTGTCTTCTTCGAGATTTGGGGTGACCGCCAAGTTCTATTCAAGCGGCCAAAGGCTGATCTTGCCTTTTTCAGCCTGTTTGTCACATCTTCTTCCACGCCGCCGTCTATCGACATTATACAACCTAAGTAGCAGAATGAGTTAACATATTGTATGCGTTGGTTTTGTATTAGAATGTGGTTGTTGATTGTGTTGTTGATTCGCATTGCATGTGTTTTCGAAATGTTTATCTCTAATCCAACTTATTTTGCCAGTGTTCACAGATCATTCACTTTGCTCTGCATGTCGGTAAAATTGTGTGACATGAGGCAAATATCGTCAGCGAAATCCAAATCTTCAAGATGTCTTTGGAAGTCCCATACGATACCCCTTTTTCTCCTGCAGAGTTTTAACTGCCATATATCGAGGACTTATACTACAACAACAAACTGACGTGATATACACTGAGTTTACCAAGGCCTTTGATAAAGGTAACCATAGCCTTTTGAAGGTTAAACTTCATTTACTGGGTTTTACTGATATTTGTATAAAATGGATATATTCATACCTAAGCAACAGAACACAATCCATTAACTTTCATAACACGATTTCTAGAAGCGTAGATGTTTTGTCTGGTGTGCCTCAGGGAAGCTTGGGCCACTTCTTTTTACATTATTTATTAATGACCTACCTGAGGTGATTTATTCATCCAATATTCTGATGTATGCGGACGACGTCAAAGTTTTTCCGAGCTATCGTCAAATATCTGAGCAACAACTTCTTCAAAACGACATAAATTCTTTTTACACGTGGTGCAATGTAAATCTTATGCAACTTAATCTAAAAAAATTGAAAATACATGCGTTTTGTTAGAAAGAGTCCAATACCTGCATTCTACTTTTTTGAAAGTCATCAGTTGGAGTCAGTGGATAGCTTCGTAGATCTTGGAATTCTGCTTGACTCGAAACTAAATTTCATTGCACATATAACAATGACTGCTAATAAAGACAGAGGTATGATCGGTTTTGTAAAACGATGGGCTAAAGAGTTCAAGGATCCATATGTTACGAAAAGTCTGTATAATTCCCTGGTAAGACCTGTATTGGAGTTTGGATCCGTAATGGGACTCTATATATAAACAACATTCCGACCAAATTGAATCAGTCCAAAAACAGTTTCTGACCTTTTGTCTACGTGGGTTGAACTTTAACCAATGGAATCTGCCGCCTTATTCTACTATTCTACTAGACTAGCCCTCATCAAGCTGCCAACTCTAAAGAGCCGTAGAACTGTGCTTAACATCTCGTTTATTTTCAACATAATTATTGGCGACGTTTGGATACTTAATCAACAATATAACATTTAATGTTCCTCAACGCCCATCGCGTCACTTGGTTCCGTTATCAATTCAATTTTTTAAAGCTAATTATGCTAATGGTGACCCGTTAAGAAGGATGTGTAACGAGTTCAACAAGTTTTATAAATTTATTGACTATTCTTATAGCTCCACTGATATTAAAACTAGTATATTAATCTATTTAAATCCATAATTTTTGTTACTTTTTAAAATTTATTTTTATTTAATTAAGAAGTCTGTAAGGATTATAATTCCATAGACAAATAAATAAATAAATAAAATTAAATATTTCAATGTTATTAATGTAATAATTGAATCAATTATTTTTTTAGTTGAAAATAAATAAAAAAATATAAATTTTTAATTAAAATATTAATTAAAAAACAAAAAATCCTAATTGATTTTTTCGCTTAAAATAAAATAATTCAAACTTATAGAAGCTTTTTGTTGGAAATTGTCAAAACCTGAGTTATATTTAGTTAAATCAATTAACACATTGCTTGAAATGGCAAAGACTTTTGATTATTTTTTCAATTAAAATTAAGAATATCATTTATTGAAAAAAAAACCATTCACAATTTTAAGGTTTTTAGAAATCAATAAATCATTTGCAGGTGCAAAATCAAAAATTGTTTGCTTGATTCTAAGAATTTGATGATAAGAAACAATTTTTAATTTTTTCTGTAAAAACAAATATCAACCAGAGTTACAAAAAGGAGAACTGACAATAATATAAAACTCCTGTTGGTGTATTTCAATACTTCTATCCGTTTATGAGAGATATTTTGAAAAAATTTTAAAATTTAGTACCTGCGTCCGGTCGTTAGAGTGTACGGTTATGGGGTTATATTTTGTATGTAAAAACTAATTAACAGCTTGGATTAAAAAAATATGGCCGGCTGTGGGTAATGTCCGGCTATGGAAGGTGTCCGTTATAGGAGGTTTCACTGTAAATGGTTTTTGATTGCATATTTGTGAAATATTTTTTGTATACAAAAACCTGCCCGCCAATCACTTTAAGTAACAGTTGGGTATTTATTTCAAAACTTACGTGCACATTTGTAAATTCCGACTTTACATGCAATTTACGAAAAAATACAAGGCAATTAATTGTTATTAGTTAAAGTTTTGTTGTCTAAGTGGAGCAAAACAATTACGAAAGCTTAGTTCTAAACTTAAGATCGCATTGAGAACATCTCTAAAAAAGATAAAACGGATGAAAAAAAATTTTTCGAATAAATAAATGCGTTAGAATAAAATAGCAAATATGAAATTTTCTATAACACCTTTAAGTTTGAGTTTAATATTTGCTACATTAATTACTTTGAAAAATGCTGAAAGTGCTAAAATATTGGCAATATTTCCGTTTCCCGGTCCTTCACAATACATATTGGTGCAACCTTATTTGAAGGCTTTAGTCGCTAAAGGACATGAGTTGACAGTGATCAATGCATTTCCACAGAAGCAGCCACTAAAAAATTTTCGAGATGTACCAGTGACGGAGGTGCATGACAATTATGCAGGTTAATATTTTACTAAAGTGTTTGGATATTTGATGTCTTTCTTAAAAATTTAAATTCAGTTTATACAATTTTCTAATTTTCTGAAAATTTTTGGAAAATTTTCTAAAAAAAAAAACCCAACAGATTTTTAGAAAATTTTGTATAAATAGATAATTTTTAAATAAAAATTTCATTTAAAAGCAAAATTTTAAAAAATGTTCTAAAAAAAGATTTTAAATGTCTGGTAGCAGATTTATATTTTCAAACTTAAATAAAAAACGAAATAATTGACACACCATTTAATAAAGAGCATTGAACAATAGAATGGAAATGCGGATTATATTTTTTAAAGAGTATGTCATCCAGATGCCTTCCGTCGAGTTGAACACACTGTTAAAAACGGAGCCTTATATTCTGCTCTAGACGCTGAAGTTAACTTGGTTCAATTGAGCTGATTTCTCGACGAATATTTTCCGTTAAAGCCACAAGAGGTTGGGGATTGTCATTATACGAGTAAACCCTCTCTTTGAGGTAGTCCCATAAAAAAATGCATGGGAGTTAGATCGGGCGACCTCGGTGGCGATGGGATGTCCCCAAAGCGTCTGATCAGTTTTTGGGGGGAATTTTCCCGAAGCAAATCCATCGAAGCTCTGGCTGTGTATGCAGTCGCTCCATCCTGTTGAAACCACGTGTGTGCAGAGTACGATGGATAAGCTTGCAGGTTTGTTAAAAAGAATTCCGTAATCACCGTTGACATTCTTCGCCTGGCCTCGAGAATTTTCAAAAAAAAAAATGGTCAAATTATCTTATGCGTGGATAAGACACACCAAACAGTTACCCTGGGGCAATGCAATGGTTTTTGATGTTTCAATCGAGGGTTGCGGGTTCTTGGAGACAAGTAACGGCAGTTTTGCTTGTTGACGTGGCCGTTTAAGTGAAAATGAGCCTCGTCGCTCAAAAAATGCGATTTACAGTGTGAAAACGCTCCACCATCGTTTCACAAAAATTTGTGCGTAAATCAAAGTCACTTTCTTTCAGTTCTTGAACGATTTGAATTTTAAAAGGATGGAACATCAGATCTTGGAAGTCCTAGTGAGGCTGCTCTTTTCCGTATTGAAAGTCGTGGATTTTCACGTAAACTGCTTTCAACCAGTTCAATGTTTTCGAGAGTCCTTGAAGATTGACTGGGCCCTGGCCATGGGACATTTATTGCCGAAGCAGTTGGGCGGAATATCTGCACCCACAATCGAATTAAATTTACACTCGCTCCATCACGTATTCGCCGAATACCGAACTTTGAACAAAATTGTCGACGAGCAATTACGTAAGGATTATTACTCCTAAAAAAATGTGTCCACAGCGAACGCGCGATGCTCACTCGACTACTGCGACATCGTGACCGACAAATCCGCACAATCAATAATTCCAACGCCGCCAACTTCCCTACGCACCGTTTATTGCTTTTTGAAATAATATAAATCTAATTTTACAAAAATTGTTAATGAAAACAATATTCGTTGAAAATATTTTATGAAAGAAAATTTTCCATTATAGAAAAATTTTTTGAGAGTTTTCTATACAAAATATTAATATCTTCCGCCGTTTTGCATTATAAAAACATTACTCTACTTGAGTTTTGTTAATTTTAACTTGAATTAAAATTAAATATGCGTATCGGTATCGGTATCGCCGGTATTTCTTTTTGTATATCGGCATCGTATCGGCTAAAAGGTGTATCGTTACCTCCCTAATAAGAATATCAGAAATTTAACACAATGGCGCATATTCAGAAATCATAACTAAAGTCGGAACTAACAAAACAGAAACTTAAAAATAGTTCATAGATAGTTATAGATCTTATTCACAATTTATAACTAACGTAGCAACTGCTCTCAGCTTATAAAGGGTCCGCCATCTAACGTTTTTTTTCAACTAGTGCTTATTTCGTGAACGGTAACACTTAAATCATGTCTGATTTCACAGATAATTTGTTTTATCCCTCCGCTGGTTATAATTAGTACATAAATGAATTAAAATAAGGGCATAAACTAAATCAATCAGCTGTTCTTTGAATGTATTAGTTAGTTAGCATTTAGTTACAGCCTTACCCATAACTAAGTCTAAACTTTTTATGCTGAAAGTAACCAACTGTGAATAACTTAAATAGGTACTTAAAAAAGTTAACACTTGGTGATCATTTATGAATATGCGCCAATACCATTTTCGAAAAATATTTAAATGAAGCGAATTTTCGGAAATTTTTTTTTTTTGAAAAATTCCATTTTCGTTATGGTTGCTCTTAAAAGCCCATTTTCGTAAAAGTTCCTATTAAAAGCAAATTTTCGTAAAATATATCTACATACAAACATATCGTTACCTTAAAGGCAAAAGGCCCTAACTAACCATAAATTAAAATCGTCTTTTTCGTTGATTCTGATGTTTGTATCAACAAAAATGTCCACAAAAGATTTTGAAAACTTTCGAAAAAAAATTAGCGGCTTTATTAACAAAAATCAAACGGCACTTTCTACTTTATATGATAAACGGTAAAAGTTCTAACGAATAGTTTGCATAATATGCAACATTAACAACTTATAGGTTTAAAAAAATAGAAGAAAAGTTAATTATAAACAGTTTAAGTCAATTCATCTGGGTTGTTCCCGAAAGGCGGACTATCAGGTTATATGGTATTTATATGAAGAGCAACGCAATATATTTAAAAAAAAAAGTTAAATAAATGTATGTTGCTATTGTGAATATAGCTAAAGAGCCATATAACCTGGGGGCTAATTCTGGCAGTTGTGATCGAATACTTTTTCGATTCGAATACAATTTTAATTCTCATTCTTTCAGTCGATACTGAACGAATCGAAAATACTTTTCAGTGTTGTAAAGCATTTATTTTTTGTTTTCACAACATTGAAAAAATAATTTCGATTCGTTCAGTATCGACTGAAAAAAGAAGGAATAAAATTGCTTTCGATTCGAAAAAATATTCGATCATGATTGCCAAAACTAATCATTTTAAATATTTCTTTGCTTATCCTGTAACATTTTCAAAATAGATAGGGCCGTTTGCGTTTTAGGTAACAATATAAAAAATGAAATTGCGTTTATTTGTAAGTTTTATAGACTCATCAAACAGCGGAATCGATTTCCTAAAAATTTTAAAATAATTTTCCTGATCTTCCGGGGCTTGACATGAACTTAAAAATTATTAAAAGTCTTAGTGGGCGTTTCTCTAGATACTGTATATCTAGAGAAATTTGAAACATATTTTTTGGATTATAAATGTCTGGAAACGGATATCTAGAGAAATTTGAAACAAATTTTTTGGATTATAAATGTCTGGAAATATCTATCAAAAAGTGGGCTGGATTTCAGAAGGGGTCATGGTATGGTACCTGCAATATAAATACAATATAGATTTCTTGCATACGTGAAGAACGGAAACAGTTAAAGTATTTCAATTTGAAAAAACTACTTCTAAATCAAGACAGGAGCTCTGTTTAAGAAAACACTATAAAAACAAATTTTCGTAAAATTTGCTATAAAGAGCGAACTATTGTAATATTTTCTATAAAGAACAGCTTGGCGTGTTAAATCCTGTTATATGAAAATTTTTGTTAAATTTCCATTAAAAAGAAAATTCTCGTTAATTATATACTTTAAAAGGATAATTGGCAAAATTTTCTATAAAAATACATTTTCGGTAAATTTCATTTAATGAGCAAACAGGAAGAAAAATTTCCTTGCAAAAGCAAATTTTCGTTAAATCGCTAATAAAAACAAAATTTCGCAAATTTTTTAAGAATTTCTTATAAAAGAAAATTGTTGTTAAAAATCTCATAAAACACATTTTCTCAAAATTTTCTTTAAAAAATTATTTTCGTAAAATATTGTTTAATAATAATAGAGCATTTTCTTTTAAGAGATAAAAATTTTCGTAAAATTTCTAATAAAAATAAATTGTTTTAATTTTTTTTTTTTAAATGGTATATATTTGGAAAACTTTGTTAAGAAAATTAATTTTCGAAAAATTTTCTTTAGAATCATTAATTGCCAGCAAATTTTTTTAGCAATATTTTCCATTAACACACATAATTTTAGAACAAAATTTTATATAAATAAAGAGTTTTATGCAAAATGCTTAGAAAGGCAAATTGTTTCTAAATTCCTAAAAATGGCAATTATTACCAAAATATTTCTTAATAAAATTTGTTTCTAATAGTACTCCATTTTTTTTTTACCTTACAGAGCTTATCAAGGAGGCTAAAGATGTGCGCAACAAATGGGAAGAAATTACATTTTTTTCCAACTTTTTCCTAAACGTCACCGAAACGGTTATGAAAAATCGCGGTGTCCAGCGACTATTGAAAACCGAAAAATTTGATTTAATAATATTGGAAGCGTTACACACCGATACTTGGTATGCTTTTGGCAGACATTTTAATGCGCCCATGATTGGACTCTCTTCATTTGGTACTGACCCCATTATTGATGAGTTAATGGGCAACATGTCGCCTCTGTCTTTTACGCCCTTAGTAACAGCAGGTTTAACTGATCGCATGACTTACTCGGAGCGTTTAAAGAATGTCATTTTAACTTTTATGGAATTAATTCATGTACGAATTCACACTATACCAAAACATAGAGAACTTATTAAATATTACTTGCCTCATATTAAGGAAGATGTCTGGGACTTGAGAACAAATTTCTCATTAATGCTGTTAAATCAACATTTTAGCTTAAATTTTCCCAGACCTTTTGTGCCCAGCATGGTGGAAGTTGGAGGTTTTCAAATACATTACCAAGCTAAGCCATTGCCAAGGGAAATGGAGGATTTCATTAATTCATCTAGCGAAGATGTTATTTACTTTTCCATGGGTTCCAACGTAAAATCTAAAGACTTTCCTCCCGAAAAATTGCAAATGATAAATGAAGTCTTTAGCTCCTTACCCTACAAAATCATGTGGAAATTTGAGGATTCAACTTTACCCGGTAAACCTCAAAATGTCTTCATCAGCTCTTGGTTTCCACAACCCGATGTGTTGGCTAATCCACGCGTTAAATTGTTTATATCTCATGGTGGGCTACTGAGCACCACTGAGGCGGTGTATCACGGCAAGCCCATGTTGGGTCTACCGGTATTCTATGACCAACAAATGAATATTAGGAAAGGCATACAAGCGGGCTTTGCTTTAGGTCTAGATTTTCATACTCTGCCTCGAGATGAGTTTAAGGCAGGCATTTTGGAAATGATGAATAATCCAAAATATATAAATAATGCTAAAGCTACATCTAAAATCTATCATGATCAACCAGTGAAACCTTTAGATTTGGCCATCTTTTGGACGGAATATGTTTTAAGGCACAATGGCGCGGTGCATTTGCAGAATGCTGCTCAAAAAATGAGTTTCATACAAAAACACAGTATCGACACTGTTGGACTTTTAATAGCTGCTGCTGTTTTATGTGACATTTTGGTAATAATTGCTGTATGGAAAATTGTAAAATTAGTTTTCCATAAAAATTGCGAGAAAAAAGAAAAGGTTAATTAATATAAAAAGTGATGTTAAATAAATTTGAAGAATTTATAATGGTAATCAAATATTTTGAGGTCTCAATGAGCTACTACTTTGACCATAATCATATTTTGGTTAACTTAGTTCTCCATCACGAATCCACAACCATATAACGGTTGCCTGCGAACATGATTTGGCTAAATATTACAATATTATGTTTAGTACTTATAATATGAGGTGTTTTTTTAGCTGCATAAGAACTTAAAATGATAATACATAGAAAATCCAATTATTTGACTTTTGATTTTGTTCGAGTAAAGAATTAATCGATTCTTAAACTTTAATATTGCTCGAATAATCGAATATAGTTTTAATATGTTCGAATAACTAGAATAACTCGAATAGTTCAAATAATTTTGTCCAATGGGAAAAACATACATGACTATTTGATTTCATACTTTTATTTTATTAATAAACAGAAAAAGACAATAAAATAAAAATATTGTTAAACAATAAAAAACAATTCATTTATACCACGTATACAGTTTTAAAACTTTTAAATAAAATAAATAATTAAAAAATCAATAACCCCTATGCAGAACATACAGTTTTTAAGGCGCTTAAGAGTCCGAAGATTAAGGAAATAAAATAAAAATAAACTTTAAACAAAGTTAACACTTCTTCGGTTGATCAGACTATAAAATGATCTGAAGGCCAAAGCTTAATACATGCATTAGGTTTAACAGCAGTCGGGCTTATTAATTTTATTTCAGTGTAGAATTTGGAATTATGTCCCGCCTGCTAAACTCAATACCTGAATTTAACAAAGGCTTTCACCTCATATTTTTATAAATTATTTATTTTATTTTAGACTTTTTGTCGCGGCATTTTTATGAGAGGTCTAGCCTATTTTATACAAATGCATTATTCGTAATTCAATTAACCTAATTTATTATTCCTGAAAATCAAGTAAAATTGAAATCAAATGAGACTCTCAGATAATTTTTTAAGTCGCCGTATTTTTCCTGATTTTAAGAGAAGTTCTGGTTAAGATAAGAACTCAAAGTAGGAAGTGTTTAAAAGGAACTTTAACATAAACTTTTTAAAGTGCATCCTTTTCAAAGTTTGTTTGATATTAATTTCACTCACATGTATTCGATTTACCGAACATGGCTGATAACTTTATTTTTTTTCCATTTTAAAGCAAGGACCAGAAAACGTTTCTTTTATGTTTTTTAAAAAATATTTATCATTGGTGTTCGAAAAATATTTTAAATTGTACAATAACCAAAAATAGATAGAAATATTTTGTTTGATATTGTTTCTTTAAGTTCAATATAATAAAGTTCTCAAAAAAAAAAACGTTTTTAGAAAAATATTTTTTTTTTGTATCTACTTTTATACAAAAAATTACGAACCGAAAATTTAATTTTTTCTTTTTAAAAATTTAAAAATCATGCGTACAAAATAATTTTTTTTTCATCAGTTTAAAATAATAAAAGTAAACACAAAAAAGATATTTATTTTTTTAAGTACAATATTATTTTGTACATGAAAAAAAGAGCCGAAAACTTAAAATTTAATTGACAAAATTTAGACTCATACGTACAAAATTATAGTAAAAAATATAAAGCTAATTAATAATAAGTAGTTATAACATGATAAAGATTATCCTAGAACTAAATAGTAATCTTATCAATTAGCTTGATGTTGAGTTTGAGCAACAATAAATTTTCTACATGCTCAGAACTTAAATTCCTTCTATTTTTGGTCATAATAATTGTCAAAGCATTGAAGGCAGTCTCCACAGATACCTGTGTTGCGGGTACAGCTAATGCAACAGCAGTTAGTTTTGATAATTAAGAATCTCTAAAGATTTTTTGCAATTGCAATTTTAAACACAATTTTATATTATAATTTTAATTAAAATTCACAATTTTAACTTCAAATTGAGTTTTTATTGTTAGTTTCTAAAAACAAAAAAAGTATATTTTTCTCACAAACGTTTTTTTTAAGAACTTTATTATTTTGAACTTTGAAGAACAAATAAAACAAAATATTTTTTTTTTTTTGTTGTACTGTTGAAAACATATTTTGAACACCAATGATAAATATTTTTCAAAAAAAAAAAAGAGAATAATAAAAAAACGTTTTTGTGTATTTTTCAAATATTTGTTTTTTTGTTTCTTTTCATGTACAAAACACATATTGTACTTTAAAAATAAATATCTTTTTTTGTGTTTCCTATTTTTTTTAACTGATAGAAAAAAAATTTATTTTGTACGCATTAGTTTTGAATTTTTCAAATGAAAAACTTAAATTTTAAGTTTTCGGTTCTTAATTTCTGATGCCTGTTTTAAAGCTCTACTCTACATCTGTTTTTAAGACGAATCTGACAATACCTAAAATGTCAATTCATCCAGCCGTTTGTATGGTCCGGGGTGATAAAGAAATTGAAGTCGGGTAAAAACTGGTAACCCATAATCTGATAGTGCATGGTTTACACATGGTTTACAGTTTGACGTTCATTGTAAAAAAAATTCATCAGCATTTATGATGGACGTTAAACTGAATATTCGAGAACGAAAATTCTTACATATGGAATTTGTAATTAATCGTTTATTACAAAATTTGTCTCACGTACACCCACATAAAAAAAACTATTAAAATATGTTCAGAATAGCGTATAACACAATAGATACAGAATATAACAATATGTTTTTTAGTTCTTAGGTATTTTATTAGCTAGAAATCTAAAAACAAAATAATTTTCTATTAAAAAGTCGAATTTTCTAAGAATTAATTTTAATCGATTAATTGACATACATTGTTCGAGTTATTCGTTATTTAAAATTGGCTATTTTTATTATTCTATTAAATAATGGCGAACATTTTCTTCGATTAATCGAACAACGATTAATTGAGTGGATACTGTTATAATACAAGACAGAAATATTGTTGAAACGAAATTTTTTTTATTATAACCTGGTAGATAAATTTATGGCATGTATTTTTTATATATGATTTCTGACATATATCTGCCGTGGCTACGGGTTACATGGCTCATTCCATCAGTTAAATTTTCGCCTTCTTTTTCCAATAAATCTGGCAGTGGCTTGAATATTGACTTGCATTGCTTCAAGAGTTGCTGGGTTGTCGGCTTATACCAATGACTTAACACAGCTCCAGAAAAGGTAATCCGGACGCGTTAAATAACACGAACGAGGGGGCCAGTTAACAGTACCACTTCTGGAAATAAAGTTGTCACCAAACTGATTTAGCAATAAATCGATCGTTAAGCGCTCTGCATTGCAAGTTACGCCGTCTTGTTCGAACCAAATGCCGTTGATTTTCAGCTGATTTTTTTTGGAAACAAAAAATTAATCGGCATGGCTCGATATCGCTCGCTATCCATCGTAACGGCAGCACCTTGCTCATTGCGAAAGAGCGTGTTACCCACACCAAATATTCAATTTTAATGAATGCAATGGTGAAGCGTTACCGGCTTAAGGAATGTTTTCCCTCCAAATATGGCAATTTTGCTTATTGGCGTAGCCATTTAACCAGAAATGAGCTTCGAAAAATGGACAAAGTCATCTATGAATTTCGCGAACAGATTTATTTTTTTTAAAGTAAATTTCCACAACTTGGAAGCCATACCAGCCAGACTTGCCATACCTAACTGAACAGAAATGTCAATTCAGTTTGACTTTCTCAGCTGCCACGCCATAGTTATGGAAATCGCAAGTTTTCATGCAGCTTAAAAATGCCCGCTGGTATAAAATGTTGCTCATGAAAAAGAGGAAAATGTTATTGTTTATTTAAACCAATACAATTATTTTTTTTTTATTTTATTCCGTTATTTATTCCTCGAGAGAACATACGACTTCAACAAGATATTTCCAACTAATACTACGAACAGTAGGCGATATATACTTTTTGGTCTTTCTCTTTCTCTATTTTTCTGTTGGTTGTATATGTCCAATCCACTTCCACGTCTTGTATTTTAGTTGCATATATATTGGTTGTTCATTTGGCAAACTCCAGAGTTTTTCGTTGGTTATGGTGTAGGGCCAGAATATGCAACTTAAATTGCAAAGCGTTTTTTTATAAATACTTGTAAACCTTGTCTGATTGATGTTTTGTCATGTCATACTTCACTTCCGTATAAAAATCTCGATTTGGCACATGCGTTGGAAATACGGATCTTTGTTGCCCTCATGGTTTGTAAAGCGCGCCATATACTTTTCAGTCTACCAAATGCTCTTCTTGCTTTGTTGAGTCTATTCGAGACATCCTCATTAATCCCACCGCTGGACGACGTTATACCTTCTAGATAGTAAAATGAATCAACATACTCTACTCGCTGGGTGTCAGTGGTGATAAAGTCGTTGCTGCTATTATGTATACGTATACATAATAGCAGCAACGACTATAAGTCTTTCTTATATTTATCTCTAAGCCAAGACTTTTAGCTAACTTAACAAGATCGTTTGTTTTCTCTTGCAAGTCTTAACTCCACGAAATACCTCTATTTCTTCTTGCACAGTTCTTCCATAAAACAGTCCATTACCACTGCAAAGAGTAGTGGTGATAGAGGGTAACCCATTCTGACTAATGAATTTGCCGTGAATGTTTCACTAGTTATCCTTTTTTTCAGTACCTGAATTTCGGCATTGGTGCGCATGGCTTTGATAATTTCTATTATTTTGTAGAACTGCTTTCTTCATTCGTGCTAGCCAATATGGCTTTTCTATTGATTGAATCGAACGCTTTTTTTAAAATCAACGAAAAACAGGCACAGATTTAATATCCATTCGATCGACTGTTCAATAATTATTAGGAGCGTATTAGCCTGGTCCACACAGCTTCGATGAGGACGAAACCCAGACTGCTCATCTTTGAGCCCAATCTTTACAGTTTCTTGCCTAATTCCTTGTATATTGTGTTGAGCAACGTAATAGCCCTCCAGTTATCGCATTGACTGAGAATATACTTTTTACAATTATTTTATACAATTTTAAGCCCGGTTCGATAGTGGATTCCATAAGTACTATTTTTTCGGTTTTTGAACATTTAAAAAAAATTTTATTTTCATTTTAGATACCAATTTTTTGATTTTTTAAATTTTCAAAAATCAAAAAAATAGTAGGTTTGGCAGACACACAACTGGACCGAGCTTAAAAGTTGTTGTGTGTATAGAAATTTACAATAACACATTTTCAATAAAATCGAAGGATACTTTCACTTTTAAAAAAATCCAAAAATCTTAATCAAAAACATATGGAATATTTTTTTCTGTAAAACTCGTCTAAAAACGAATATTTCACAAACAATTTGAATTCGGACCATTATTAAGAAAGTTATGAACATAAAACTCAAAAAGTGTGTATTTTGAGCGAGTAATGAAAAAAGTTTCTAAATTTATCAGGTAAAAGTGTAACAAAAAAAAAAAAAATATCACAAAATTGGGGAAATCAAAATTTAAACTACAAAATTTGGCGTGAAATGCCCCATATAGTTTCAGCATGTTTTACAGTGCGTCCCATAGGTTGACTATTTTTATCAAGCCCTCATACAAATGTCCTCAAGAAATGCCTATTCATATTGTATTAGATCAGGGATGTTAAAGTTGGTACAATTGTACTTTTTTGGTACATTTTGACCTTCTAAAGTACCGTGGTACTACCGTTATTTATTTGGTACAATTTAAAAATTTATCATAGTTCCCCCTTTTGGAATTTTTAGTATATCAACCAAATTATTGTGCCCTTTTCATTGCATTTATGTTGTACAACAAATCGGTAATGTAATGGGCACTTAAAAATGCGACTTGTATTGTGGTGTATAGACTTAGTCCCATTTACAATGTGGCAAGTGAAAGGCAGACAGACGAAGTTTGTTGGTAAGTGGGCGACGCACACTGGGGATTTTTGTATGGAGGTGAGGAAAAAATATATTTGTCAAAAAAAGGATTGATTTCATCACAAATTTAGTTTTATTTATATAGTAATACACAAAAGTAATCAAAATAAAGAAAGGTAAAGAAATGTATATCGTTACCAACAATGTAAAAAGCCCTAACTAATAAAAAAATTTAAATGATTTTTTTAATTTTTAATTCATTATTTATTTTAAATCTATTTTTAATTTCATCACAAATTTAGTTTTATTTATATAGTAATACCCAAAAGTAATCAAAATAAAGAAAGCTAGAAAAATGTATATCGTTACCTACAATGTAAAAAGCCCTTACTAACAAAAAAAATTAAATGATTTTTTTAATTTTTAATTTATTATTTATTTTAAATCTATTTTTAATTCATTATTCTAAAAGAGCCTTAACTTCGTCACTTATATCACTATGCTTTTTCTGTCTAAATGAAGGAGTCAAGTGTGAGATCATGGGATCTGATGTAACCATCATTCGGTGCATAATATCTTCGTTTGTGGCAATTCGACAGCATTTTCTGGAGTGTCTCCAGACAAAAATCACCAAATTTTTTCGCATCTACTGCCTCGGTTATTGTTATAGCTTCGAGAATTATTGATAACCTCTTGTTAATGTCTTCATCTAGACCCGTGATTTCGGAAATGTGCCTTCAAGCCAATTTGCATTCTTTTTTCAAATTGCGACTTCGTACGCTTAGAATCCTGCCATCTTTGTTTGAAGTTAGAGTAAAAGCTTTTATATATTGTATCCAAAATTTCACAAGCTCTAGTATCGTTTAAGCCAACGTGCGATTGTTCAAAAACTGTTTTAATTTTGTTCTGTCTTTGTCAAACTCCAGAAGCGTCGAGCATAAGACCCCATGAGAAATAGAAAAACTTTCCATTGCGGTTATACTCTTGGGCCTTAGTTTCAGTTATAATTAAAAGACCGGATAAAAACTCGTCAGCACTTGTTGAATGTAATTGTGAATAAAAACGAAACGTGTTCATTGATTTTCATGATTTATGACTCATTTTGTTCATAGGTTATGCGACTTTACATGAAAGTAATAGGACTTGACACGTTTTACCGTTTTGGGTTTTTTATGAATTTAAAAAAAAAGAAATATAAATTTTTAAGGCAAAAAATATTTTTTTTTCTTCATACATTTATTTATAACTGCGAGGCTGCTGCTTATGTAGCAAAGCGTTATATAAACAGATGAAAGTAATTGTAATTCTTGATTTTTCTAAAATCTCAGTAAAATCCGACTAGTGGTTCTCGAGTTATGTTAAACAAAAGAGCCTTATCAGAATTGAGTCCCGAATCAATCAGCTGTAAAATGTTGTACTGTGTAATGCAAAAAATTGAAAGGTGACACCGGGTGGCAATTGAAATTGATTAAAAATGTAAAAACAGATATGTTCATAAAAATACACAAAAAAAAAAATTAAGTCTCTGCAGATTTTTTTTTTAAATTTTAGTATACTGAAATATCCTACTTTAAGTAAAATATAAAAAGAAAAACGTTAGCTCACATAATAAAATAATATTCGTTTTTAAATTCTTAGGCTTAAATTAAGTTGTTTCGGTAAAACATACAAGTTCTGAGTTTGAGACGGATATAAAAAAAAAAAAAATGGCAGTCAGATCGGAGTAATTCTTTTTGATTTGATTGTACCATTTAGTCTAAAATTTCAAAATATCACTTCATATTGCATGAAGAGTATGTTGACAATTTGACTTTTTTCCGCGAAGTCCCCAGTGTGCGACGCTGTATGTGTGGCACACTTTACTTTTTTCCTTCATCGCCTACAAACTTCGTCTGTCTGCCTTTCGATTGCCACATTGTAAAAGGGGACTTATGGTACCCCCAGGCGAGGCAACATTAGTCAAAATCTGTGTTACTACTTTTATTTCCTTTTTACCACAGACGATGACACTAAAAGCAAATCATCAGTATTGTGGTTTTTCTGATATATAGAAGTACTACTTAACATAACAAATATATGCGAAAGAAATGTTTCTTATCCAGTAGCTAATTTATAAAATGAGCTGAATGTCCATAAGTTTCCTGACCATTTTAGAGTTGTTGCTGGAATTGTATCCATTCCACTTTTGCAGACAAATAGAGTTTTTCTTTTCAAAATATAATAAAAACTAAGGAAAGAAACAGACTACATGTGTCAACATTATCAAGTCTCATACAAACAAAGGATTGGTTAAGATCGATAAATTCATGCTGCTGTGATGTAAAAATTCCAAATTGTTTATTAACTAGACAAATAAGTGCCTGATTTTAATCTCATATATTTATACGGCTTTTATGCACCTTATTTTATTCATATATTTAATGTATGTTACTGTTCAGTGTTGTTTTTTGTGTACAATTGAATTTGTATGTCCTTTTTTTGTTGTTTTAATAAATAAACAAGTTTGAGTGCTATATTCGGCTATGCCGAATCTTTGATACCCTCCACCGACAGAAGTGGCCTCTATATTGGAAATACATATATATTATTAATTAAGCTTTACAAAATCGAACGTCAGCGTTAAAATTGGTTGCGGTTTAGATCTATATTAAATTATTGACCGACAATAAGAAAGTTTTATGTGTTTCTTGTTAGAACATTGAACTGGCTTGAGTAAAATATCATGATTCGTAACATTTTAAGACGAACTAAAATTATTTTCAGGAGGGTAATTTGTATGGGACCTGTGGTAAATTATGGACCAATCATCCCAAAATTCTGAAGACTGATTTCTGGTATTACAAAAAATAAATTCCAATACAGCAGTGTAATTAGTTTTAGCGTTAACAGTGAATTTTGCAAAATTGAAAGAAATTTTACCGCAATATCTATATCTGTGATGGTTTTAGGCGAATTAAATTATTTTCCCAAAGTGGGCTTTATTTGGTTTTAGGCGCAATAAGCTGTTTTCCGAGAGTAGGGTTTATATGGGGCCTAGGGTAAATTATGGACCGATCCTCACGAAATTTGAACCCGCGATATCTAGTCTTCTAAAACTGTGGTATACCAAATTTTATTATGATAGCATTATTAATTACGGTTTTCGGCGTACTAAACTGTTTTTCGGAAGAAGGGTTTATTTGAGGTCTAGGGTTAATTATGGACTGATCTTCATGAAATTTTACATTGTGATTTCTGGTCGTATAAAACTGTGACGTACCAAATTTAAGTATGATAGCGTTATTTGTTACGGTTTTAGTCGTATGAAACTGTTTTCCGCGAGTAGGGTTTATATGGGGCCTATGGTCAATTATGGACCGATCTTCACGAAATTAAGCAGTACGATTTGCAGTTATATAAAGCAAATTCGCGCATTCCGTGCATTATTCCACCATATATTTAAGTTTTTGTATCAAAATTATCAATTGTTTTAGTGTGGTGGTTCCACATTTTGATTCATAATTTTGATCCTACTGAACCGATGTTGCTGGACTTCAATCCGAAACTGCTTAGGATACCTACAATTTTGTTCTTTTCTTTTGCGTTTTTCGAAAGTGAGCGTGTTTTCAACAGACAGACAAGGCTAAATCGACTTACTCAAGGAGCCAGAATATATATACTAGACCGTCTCACTTTTCATTTTTTTTCGAAATTTCTTCATGAACATCGATTTTCTTTATCTACTATAAAAACCAAGAAATTTGGTGTATAACACTTAAATATTGATGAATGGGAAGTGGTCTCTCAAATCTTTTTTTAATTTTTTTAGGCAAAATATCTTTTTTTCAAAAAATGGAAAAATCTTGATTTAGTAATTTGCCTCAAACTCAAGCAGTTCTGAATGGATTTGAACATCATTTCATGCATTAGAAAGCTTTTTAAATTTCCTAAATGTTTCTTAAAGCAACATTGCCATTTTGTTCGATGGTTTTTTATTCATAGCACTACAAATTCAGATTTTCAAATACAAACTTAACATTTTTTTTAATTTTTGCTTACCTTTTCATATATAAAAATTGAACGAGGCAAAACTTTTATATTCTGTAAATGCAGTATGGTAGGAAATTTTAAAATAAAGATTTTAGTGTAAATAACAGTCGTATTCTGTTAAGAAAAACTGCAGTTTTAGTTGAAATGTTTAAAGTTGTTTATTTCTAAATATAAAAAAAAAATAATATTTTGGTAATAACTTTTTTGTATCTGAACCGATTTTTGAATAGTAACAAATGGGATGAGCTATTATTTTTGCAGATATTTTCTTTAATCTAACTGAAACTGTTATAGAAAAATGCAGGTGTTCAAAAATTACTAAAAACGGAAAAATTTGATTTTGTTATTGTGGAGGCTCTACATATTGATACTTCATATGCTTTTGCTCAGCATTTAATGCACCCCTGATTGGCCTTTCTTCGTATGGTACAGATCCTATTATTGACGAGCCAATAGGCGTTATTTCACCCCTCTCGTCTATGCATTGAAGGCTAGTTTACACGGTAATACAATGTATTACGACATGCCAAAAAATAATAAGAAAAATCTTACCATGTAAAAGCAATCAGATATTATCTCAGGTGAAGACCCCATGTAAAACGAGAATAACAAATTCGTTAAAGTAACCGAGATTTCTCGCTACTTAACGATATCGGTAGGAAAATTCAAAAAGTTGCAGATTTGAGGTAGTGGTACTTAAATAATATTATTTAAAACCGAAATTTCAATCAAATTATTCAATACAAGTATTTTTAATTTTCATTCTTAAAATTTGATTAGAAATATTCTCTATTGCTTTATATATTTTAATATATAATTAATTTTTGGTATTTCATACACGAGTATCTTCCTTAAAAAATTTCAAATAAAACTGTTCAACAAAAATTTGTTTGAATATATGATACAATTTTCCTTATTTTTAATGACTAAAGGCTGGCTTACACGGTAATACAATGTATTAAGACATGCCAAAAAATTATATAGAATAAGAAAAATCTTACCATGTAAAAGCAAAATGTATTGAGTAAGAGAGAATACGGATACAAAATTTGACAAATGGTCGGTAAATGTTTATTTTCTAAATCATTTTAGAAACTTATGCATTCTCATCACACCAGAGGTGCATTTTAAAAGTATATATTGAAGGTGGTAACATTTTTATACAATTACAAAAACAACGAAAATCAACTCAGGAAATTTTCATGTTGTTTTTGTAAATATTGTAAAACTGTGACCATCTGTTTTTTTTGTTATTAACTCAGCTGTTTAATATCTTTACTTTGGTTTTACTTATACTATCCGTGTAGACATGAAAAATACTAACAACAGATTTTTATTTTTTTATTCTAAACACGGAGAGAATTTCAAAATATTTTGATTCTACAAAGTCGCAGTACATTGTATTACCGTGTAAACTAGCCTAAAGTGACAGCTGGCTTCAGGGTTACCGTTGAGAATTTTGAAAAGTCGAACAAAAATCGATTGCACAAAAAAGTCGTTTTTTTAAATTGAAATCTCACCATTTTTTTAAAATTTTATTAAAACAAAAAAAAAAAACACAACTAACACAACTAAAACAAAAAGAAGTTTAACAAACGATATTAAATGATCTTGTGGAAGAAGCTCTTGTATCAACTGAATCTTAAATGAAAACAAATGCAAATCCTTCTTCAAGACCAAGCTCTTGAGCACGGCGTCGAATTGAGGTTGATGGATTATTTTAAACACTTTCTTCAGCAGCATTAATGTTTTCAGCCGATCTTGCAGTACATTGTCGTCCATGCTTGGGCCTATCACCTACAGACCCTCTTTCGAAATGAGTCACTACTAGGGATGCCAATCGGGACTGATTTTTGAAAATCCCGGGATTCGGGATTTTGAAATCCCGATCCCGAAATCCCGGGATTTTTCGGGATAAATGTGTCGCATTAAAGTGCTACTTTTTATTTAATAAACAACACTTTTTAAATATTCAAAAGGTTTTATATACGTAACATAAATTTTTAAAAATGAAAACAACAAAACAATTTATTTTTTACATATGTTTATAACACTGGCCTCACCCATGATCAAACTGATCAGATTCTGAAAAAAGCTTAAAAAAATAAACGTATCTCTTAGTTTTTCTAGATCAATTCATTTCGGTTTTTTGACAGCAATTCAATTTTTAATGTGAATTAAGTTGTGACGACATTAATACACTGCAAAGTGTTGTCCCTCATCGATCTCGATAGCTGAGTTAAAAACTGTAAAACTTTGTCGACTGCAGTGCAGTGCACCTCCAGGGTGAGGGCGAGATTCATTATCAATAATTTAAGTACGTTTGAAATTTATATTAAAACAAAATGTTTATACAAATGTTTTTTAAAACAGATTTCAAGTTTAAATAATTTATTTATGAATACGTCAAAAAAAAATTATTTTATTTACCGTGTGTTTTTTAAGCAAATTTTTTATTTTTATTGGAACGGAAGGAATATGAGCTTTTTCATCAATATTACGACTTAATTGTTATAATTGTATCAACTATCAAAACTTTAATTGGATCGTTAATAAGTTTTATTTTTTGATTGATATATAACAATTATTTTTTGATTTCTATATTTTGCATAAAAATAATTATTTTTATTTTGGTATTATGTCTTAAGCCAAAGCTGAACTTGCTAAACGTAATTGTAATAAAGGCTTGAGATGTGAGTCTGCAAATTTCGTTTCTACTTAAAATAATGGGTTTTATTAACCTTGCGGCCACACGATCAACTTTTTGTTGATAGTCTTTTACATATACTGTTTGTCAAATTTTACATAAATTGAAAGCTGTGACGTAGGCTGCACGCAATTTTTAAGCAATTTACTTTCAATATGTCATCAAGAAAAGAATTTATACTGACAAACGAAAAATTTGCTCACTAAACTTCTAATCAGCAGTTAAATTGAACGTAAAATTGCCAAACAAATGGATAGTTAAAATTGAGAGCAATCTCGTGATCAATTTAAAAAGTGTGAGTGTGTTAGTGAAAAAAATGAGAGTGAGAGCAAATTGAAAGGAATTGAAAGACAAAAATTGATCGGGATTCGGGATTTCCCGTTTGGCATCCCTAGTCACTACACGATAAATAGTGCGTTTTGTTGGCACGTTGTTTCTCCCAAAAATTTCACGTAACTTTCTCATCGTAACAGTAATCGATTGATTTTGATAAAATGTATGTTTTAACGATTAAAACCCATTGGCTTGTCGAATATTTTAATAAATTTGCCACGTGTCTACTTTACGACTGCCAAATATGAACTGTCAAGACTAATGTTTACCAAAATGGCGGCAAAACAAAGTACCTTCCCGGCGGATACCCTGTATAGAAAAGCCGTGTAATCTTATGTAAGATCCTGCAATATGAAAACAAATTACTTATGCGAAGAATATCAAAAAATTTCTAAAACAAAGAAAATAATTCAAATCATTCAATTATTAAAAATTAGAATATTTAAATTTCTGATAAATCATGAGTGTGATTAAGCAAAATTATAATTAATTGATTGTTCAAGAAATTGATTATTCGAGTAATTGATCAGTAATAATTTTAATTATTTGAGATCTTCAATTAATCGAGTACTCGCACATCCCTAGTATCGATAGAGTTTTTCCGTTAGAATTGTAGCCCATTTCCATAACCAGCCCACAGCTTTTTTAATAAAAAAAAAAAATTTAAAAAAAAGAGAGAAAAAATACAAAAGTATCGCTTTTATAAACAATTATTAACATTATCTGAATTTTTTTATAGTTATACTTTACTTTAGAGATAGTGAATAGGGTATTATGCATTTGTAAATAAACTTGTGAATACCAATTTTCGATACAATTGAAAATTGATAAAAACATATATTTTTTTATAAGAGATAATTTCTTCAATTTTGAGTTTTAATGTGAGGCAAGAGCAGCCTTATCATTAAATATTATTAAAACTGTTGACTTTACGTCTTACTTGTTTATTGGACATGATAATCGTCCCCTAGTGGGTTAAGCATTAATAAATTTAAGTGCAACAATTTCATTTACAATAGCAAGTTCAAGTCAAACGTACTCAAACCTAAACAAACGAAGCAGTGTGTAAATAAAATATAAATAAAATTTAAAAATTGCAGAGCTTTTGATTAAATTGTCGGCAGAGTATCAGTTGAAAACATTAGAGCGCAGTGAGCACATCTTTGTGGAAGATAATACGAAACATCAGACATTTTGTTAAAAATTATAAAAATGATATTTTCTTTAAAGCATTTTAAGTGGGTTTTCATATTTTTTTTAACTTTTATTTTACAAAATGTTGAGAGTGCCAAAATTTTAGCAGTATTTCCATTTCCCGGACCATCACAATACATTTTAGTCCAACCTTATTTAAAAGCATTAGCTGCTAAAGGCCATGAAATGACCGTGATCAATGCGTTTCCACAAAAACAACTGATTAGCAATTTTCGCGATGTTCCAGTGCCAGAAGTGCATGACAATTATGCAGGTAAATATAAATTTAAGTATAAGAATGAGCTGTCAAACTCATTAACACTAACAAATAATGATATTGTAGTAAAATTTTGTGCAGTTTTTTTGTGAGTATCGGATTAATATTTACAATAAGTCCTTCTAAAGCCTACTCTTGTAAAACATTTAAATACGTTTAAAATTTAATTAAAGTTTGAGATAGAAAAGTCAATGTTAGATTTTACAAGGGTTTGCTCATAATTTATAATACATTCCATATAAAGATAATTTCCGAAAAAAATCAATTAATCTGTAGAGCCGAATACGACATTCAAACTTGTAATAATTTTTAAAAAAATTTTATAGAGTTTTTAAATAATTAAAGAAAAATCTATAATTTTATGGTTAAATAAAAGAAATTAACTTTCTCTTTACAGAAATTATCGAATTAGCCAAGATCGAGCGTAACAAATGGGATGAGATGACATTTATTGCAGGATTTTTTCTTAATGTCACTGAAACGGTTATAAAAAATTCTCATGTCCAAAAATTACTGAAAACTGAGAAATTCGATTTGATTATATTGGAAGCACTACACACAGATGCTTGGTATTCCTTTGGCCGACATTTTAATGCTCCGATGATTGGCCTCTCCTCTTTCGGTACGGATCCCATTATTGACGAACTAATGGGTAACATGTCGCCTCTTTCTTATACGCCTTTAGTAACAGCTGGCTTAACAGAACGCATGACGTATTTGGAACGTTTAAAGAATGTTATTTTATCAAATCTGGAGTTACTTCATGCAAGAGCTTATATCATACCAGAACAAAGGAGAATTTTACAAACATTTATGCCCCACATCAAGGAAGACGTATGGGAATTGAGAACAAATTTCTCGTTAATGTTATTGAATCAACATTTTAGCATAAGTTTTCCGCGGCCTTATGTTCCCAGTATGGTGGAAGTTGGAGGTTTTCAAATGCATCACCAGCCCCAGCCCTTGCCGAGGGATATACTCGATTTTCTAAACTCCTCCAACGAAGATGTTATATACTTTTCCATGGGCTCCAACATTAAATCGAAAGACTTTCCTCCTGACAAATTGCAGATGATCACTGAGGTCTTTAGATCTTTACCCTATAAAATTTTATGGAAATTCGAAGACTCTACTCTGCAGGGAAAACCAAAAAATGTCTTTATAAGTTCTTGGTTTCCCCAACCAGATGTTTTGGCTCATCCCCGAGTTAAGCTCTTCATATCTCATGGCGGTTTGCTTAGTACCTCTGAGGCTATATATCATGGCAAGCCCATGTTAGGTCTTCCAGTATTCTACGATCAAGCAACGAACATTAGGAAAGCTGTACAATCGGGCTTTGCTTTAAGCTTAGATTTTCATAATTTACCAGGCAATGAGTTTAAGGCTGGAATTTCGGAAATCATGACAAATCCAAAATATTTAAATAACGCTAAAACTACTTCGAAAATTTATCATGATCAGCCGGTAAAACCTCTGGAATTGGCCATATTTTGGACGGAATATGTTTTAAGACATAAGGGTGCTTTACATTTGCAAAATCCTGCCCAGAAAATGAATTTTTTGGTCAAACACAGTATTGATACTGTGGGAGTTTTAGTAGCTTCAGTCTTGTTGGCTGGAATTTTAGTGTTAATAGTTTTATGGAAAATTGTTAAATTAGTTTTAGGAATAAATTCTCATAAAAAAGTAAAAATAAATTAAACTGTGCGAAATTAAAGAAACAAGAAAAAAATAGTTTATTTTATAGCCCGTTTGAACTGCAACGAAATCTAGTACTTACGAGATTTCGAGCAAAATCTTGTTGTTTTTTATTAGATTTCCCATACAAAACAAAATCTACTTCTTGACAAGTGTGACCTGTTTCACAAAACAAGTGATTGAATATGTAGTATAATTTATATGAAAAGCACTCAGTGTTTTTAAATTTATATGAAATTTTAGTATACGTTCAATCACTTGTATTGTGAAAACAGCACATAGATTTTGACGAAAGCTACTCAAAGTCTAGCAGTACTTATTGATGCAATTATGGGGTTTTCCATAAAGTACAAATAATATTTCCATTTTGATAAAAAAAAAACAAAACAGCTGCTTGATAAACTCAGGTATGTGATGAAAATCGATCGTTTTTAAAAGGTATGATGAAATTAGAGAGAATTTATGTTCGATTTCTGAATTAAGGTCTCAATTTTTTGTTCAAAATACAGTTCAATAAGCATATATATAAGGCGTGTCACATATACAGGTCTGCCAAAGAAATCAAATTCGTACGAAAGTGAAAATTAAAACGTTTTTACCTTCTCTAGAAAACGTAAAATGCAAAAATGTTTCGTTTTAAATTCGTTTCAAATAGTGAGGTGTAATTACTAATTTGAGAGCACTAACATAAAAGAAACGTTCAAAAAATATTTCATCCTGTAATCATGTTGTTTCTTAAGTTGTGTATGGAAAAATTGGCAAAACCTGTTTAAATAGAACATTTTTAATATTTCTTACAGTTTACAAATTTAACGAGAAAAAAAATTTGAAAATAAACAAAAACAAGAAAAGCATTGACTATTTTTTTGTGCTTTTCTGTTTTCTATAATTGCTGTAATTATTGAAGTACCGGTCATATTGATCAATATCGATATTTAACAACTTTTCAAGAATAACATTTAATTTTTAACAAGTTTTTTAACTTATTTTCTGAGTACCCAATCATTTCTATTTTGTTATATTTTCACAGAAGCTGTTTTATTATGATATCATATTTAATAACCAGGGAAACCAGAAATAAGTTTTAAAAATGCGCACTTAATATGCAGAAAAAAATGCCCCAAACATTGTTAAAAAAATGCCCCCAAATAATCAAAAATTGCTCATTTGAAAACCAAATATTCAACAATTTAAAAAAAAATTTAATTAACAAAAAATCAATCTTAAAATTATAATCGGTACAGCTCAAACACCATAATATTTACTAGGGCATTCATTTAATCGGGCTTTAGCTTTAATCGGTTAATCGCTCAATTAATTAACAGAGGTTTTAGTTTAACCTGTTAATAATCGGTTTATTTTGGTATTGATCGGTTAACCGATTAATAAAGTTTTTTTTATAAATTAAGTAATTTCAATATATAAAAATGCATAAATTATTTGTTATTTGGAGCTTATTAGTGAAAAAAAACCAAAAACATCTCAAACATAACAATTCTAGAACTAAAACGAGCAAATATATACATATGTAACACATATTTTTTAATTAAATTATGTATAAATTAAACAATAAATAAGTAATACATAATTTTTAATTAATATATATATATATTTATATAAATATTAATGGATGATAAAGGCCAACGAGCAAAAATGCGTACATATAACATTCACATTGCGTCGGGAAATATGCCCGCCTATTAAAATCAATAATCATATCGTCGGTCACAGGTTGACAACTCTTAACTCGCAAAAAAATCGAATCGGGGGTATTATTTATTTTAATTTTTTTTTAATCCGAAATTATTTCAATACCTTTGTTTTCTTTACGCCAATAAATATCTCCTACTAATTTTGGTTTTTTTTTATTTACTTCCAACACGGTTTAGTAACGGAGTAATAACGTTTTTTTTTTGTCTCCTGAAAAGTACAAAAAAACATGTTAAGAGTTGTCAACCTGTGACCGACGATATAATACCTCAACGCTCGCATGTAAAATACCTCGGTATACAACTAGATCGGCGTTTAACGTGGAACTGGCACATAGAAGCAAAATTAACTCAAATAAAACTAAAAGCAATTCAAATTAATCGGCTTTTTGGAAGAAATTCTGTTCTTAGTCTCGATTGCAAACTTCTTCTTTACAACTCTATCTTAAAGCCAATCTGGTGCTACGGTATTCAGTTATGGGGCACTGCCTCGGCCTCTTATATCGAAAATATTCAAAGACGACTAAATAAACTTCTGTGAATAATCACATATGCTTCCTGGTATGTTGAAAACTAAAATATTCATAAGGATCTTAATGTGCCATTAGTTAAAACTATGATGACGAAATAAGCAGTAAAATATTTAAGGCTTGAGTTGCACCCAAACCAACTAGCTCGAAATATTTTAAATTATGGCGGCCACACCCGCTTAAGGAGTAGAGACACTGCAGCACTGACCAGAACAGAAGCCGTGATGACGAAATTTTTTTGTCTGGCACTGGCAGGAAATAAAATAAAGTATTAGGATAAGATTTGATTAATTACTGTTAGTTCATATTTAAAATATGAAGATTCAATAAATAAATACTGAGAAAAAAGAGCTAGTCCGTCCGGCTGACTGGCTGGTTGTCTGTCCATGGAAAACTTGTGCGCAAAGAGCAGGCTCCAATTTCAAAGATAATTTGATGCAATTTTGTATATACGTTTAAATTGTCATAAGAAAGAATCTTGTTGAAAAGGAAGGGAATCAGTCGACTATTTCACATAGTCCCCATATTTTACTATTTGTATATATATAAACTTTTGCCCAAATATATTTTATTGTACCCTTAGGCTGAACTCACACCAACAGAAGCAAAAAGTTTTTGTCTTTTAAGTCAAAGACACTTGTTTGATGCAAACCCTCACCAAGAAAAACACCTAATTAAGTTTTTCTCTTAAAAGCAAACCGGTAATCTGACAGCAATTCGACAATGTTTTTTCATTTTTTTTAACTTGTCTCAATTGGTGTAGGTTATATCATAAGAAAGCACGCAATTATGTGCACAAGATTAGTTTCAGTCTGTTTTTGCTTTATTCTGTGTGGGTATGTTGTATCAGGCTACATTTATTTTCTGCAACCAATTTTTTCTCGCAGTAAAGCCTAGTACTCTGTTCAACATTTCACGTGAAATGCTGTCAAAACCCATATGAAAAAAACTTGTGCGGAATTTCTATGAAAAAAGGTTGATAGAGTTGTACTCTGTTTAATTTGCGAAAAAGTTGCGAAATGTTTCTAGCAACATTTTTTTTACAACTGCGAAATAATATAAGCTGCACTTATTTCACGTGGAATTTTAAGCAAATGAAAAAAGTTTAAACTTTATATTAAAATGAGAACTGCAAAACATAAATAACACAACCGGTAATAGGTTTTCATCAATTTTTAATTTTATTTTCACTTAATTTTTTATTTAAAAAATACTTTTTAGTAAAATACATGTGGGTTTTGTTTACATATGCAAAACAATGTCGCATACTTTGAAAGATTAAAAACGTCAAATTGTGCAAACTCTCGAGATAGGTAACATTGATACATGTCAAATTTTTCGCATGAAATAATAGATGTTGCTGAACATTTTTCACAAATTGGAACAGAGTACTAGGCTTAAGTCAAAAATACAGTTTTGCGGTTATTTTGTTTGGAGTGTATTGTCTCATAAAAACAAATGTTCTGTTGTCGTATTAGCCAAAAAAAAAAAAAAAAAAAAAAAAAAAAATTATGTTGGTGTGTGTTCAGCCTTAATCATCTTACCAAATTTTATTGAAATCGTGACCACATCTTCCACACAAATACCGAAAATAGCTTTTAATGCCATAACTTCTTCATAGATGTGGATAATTATTTAAAATTTGTCAACGATAAGTTTCAAAAAATCTTCTTACTCATGGTAACATTTAATGTAGATGACTATATAATATTTGTCACAATAACTGTTGTATAAATCTAAACTTCATAATATAATATTGTTTTACCGTGTACATGGTCGCCCATGGATCCCAAATATAGTATACTCTCGAAAAATTTTCTGTATATACTCTGGTGTAGGGTATCAACTGGTCGCCCTTTCTTATTTCGTACTATTTTCGGTTTCTGTTAATCTTCAAAGTTTCATACCGCTAATGGTTGATAAGCTCATAGTCTAATAAACTGCACAAACGCTGGAGCAGAGAACATGTATAAGAAATTTTTTCATTTAAAAAACATTCAATAATACGCACACTTACAAAACTTAATAAAAGTGATGAAGGCAGGGATGTCAGATTGATTTTGATCTTTTTCGCCAAATTCAATGTCAAAAATCGCCAAAATCGCCAAAGCATTTATTTTTTTCGATTTCGACAATAATATATGTATTTTTAGAATAATTAAAAATATTTTTTCATAAATCCCAAGAGAAATTTGTTCCGTATCCCTAAAATCCGCCAAAAATTCAAAAAAAGTCGCCATATATTTTGTTTAATTTTTATTTAACAAAAAAGGTGCAATGTTAAAAATATTTTATAGTAGTCTACTTAAAGTAACAAAAAAAGGATTTTGCGGTAAGTATTAAACAAATATTGGATGTACAATATATTTGTATGTAGTTGCAGTACTATTATATAACTAAAACGCTATATAGTTCACCAAGAAGACTAACTTGTTGTCTTCTTTTTTGAAATACATTGTGAAGGTAGAAAAGAAATGCAACATGTGCTATTTAAATTCATATAACTTTTGGCTCGTAAAAACGTGTCGAAAACTTCATATCGCATTCTACTTCAAAGCAGATATTTAGTGAATTTCAATATTTCAATTCAGGTACCTGCCGTATCCTTGTAGCTATAAATTGTTGGCCTAAACTGATCTTAATTAGATTGAATATCATCATTACAATTTTCTTTTAACAAATTGTATTTTTTCTATAGTATTTCATTAACATCCAAGGGTAAGTTAGGATTCATAAAAAATCTTTAAAATATATTTAAAAACAACAAGTTTTATGTGATAATTTGTCACATTTTATAATGGAAAAATTTTCATAAACTTTCATTATATTCATTTTTAAAGAATTCTACTTATTACTTCTTTCAAGAGCACATTTAAATGTGAAAAAAAAAAATTTCTCGAAGATTATCTTCATCAGCCATTTCAACATTATTTAGTTTTAAATACTGGTTATACATATGAATGCATCAAATTTCATACATTGAAATACTAGAATAAAAAAAATATTATTTCTTCATTTTGAATTTAACAAATTTCAAAACAAATAGATGGCTCATCAAAAATAGCCAACAAAATCGCCAACTATTTTATAAATCGCCAAAAAATCGCCATGTCGCCAAATCGAAAATTAGGTCGCCAAAAGAGTTTGAAAATCGCCACGTTTGGCGAGAAATCGCCACATCTGACAGCCCTGGATGAAGGGGTTAATATAAGAGTGATTTGTATTTCAAATGCTTCTTCTCCCATGTCCATTGATATCATAGTCAATTATTTCATTAAAAAACATATAAATTTGAAAATCAAATGCTATAAATAAATGTGTATACGTTTTGTGTAGACGTCGAAATTACTGGTTTTACTCTCTTCATACAAAATGATGTGTCCGTTTGAATTTGTGAAAAATTTATATATTGCAAAAGCTTTCATTGATCGATCATGGTTTGCATCTTGAAAAAATTTCTTAATTGTTATCCAAAATATTTTAAATGAATTAAAAATGTTTATTGCATAATTAAGGTTTTTGTTATAATTTCAACATATAGTTTGTGTTGTGAAGAAAAACGTTATTCGTACAATAATGTATTGAGCGTTACATTGTCAAAATTGTTATGTATAATTAAGCGGCAAATTTAAGGAAGGTAAGGACCAGCAGAAAGGTAGAAACAATATTTTTGTATTTTTTTTTTTATTGTTAATTGTTTATTTTCTCTTCCAAATACATAACTAACAAAATAACAAAGTTGTTTATTGGAAGTTGATTAGTTTTATGTTGTTTTTGGAATTATTTTTAGTAAAAATTATTTCAATTACATGTTTTTGAGTTTTGTGTAAGGGATATCAGGACAGAAACAACTTTTGGAATCGCGTGAGAAATACTAAAAGAACAAGCGTTGGAAAAGTTAACATACCCGAAGAGCTTAAATTAGGACTTCATTACCACACTCCTGATCATTATGGGGTTATCATCCTCTACTACGTGCATTCAGAATTTTATTCCAAGAAATACCAGATTTACTTTCAAAATGTTCGCTGCATTTTTTATGTTTTATAATTATATCACGTTGAAATAATTTCTACCAATGACGAGAAAAAATTATTAAATTTCTACAATCACCAAATTTATTCCAAATTCATAATATCAAGCAAACAAGTTGTTGATTTTGCACCTATTACCAAAATAATTATATTGATTACTAAAAATTAAAAGATTTTGTTTGTTGTGCTTAATTCCCTTTTTTTAATAATTGATAAAAAATACTGAAATTTATTGTTGGAGGATAAGCTGTTCCTATGCGCATTTCACTGGTTGCTTCGGCCAGATCATCAGGCAACGTTCTCCTAAATAATTTTAGAAAAGCCAAAGCTATCAGCAAACAAGACTACAGAGGGAATGATAATTACCTACAAACACTCAAAAAGTCTTTTTTTGAAACGATATCAAAGCTTAAACAAAATACCAAACAATAAATCAGTGATGAGTTTATCTTTTCTTACATTCCCCACTACAATTATTTGGAATTCTCCCATCATTAACTGTAGTTGTAAATGGGTAAAGAAGAAACATATTAAAAACAAAGTGCTTTTTTTTTTATCAATTATTAAAAAAAAAACGGAATTAAGCACAACAAACAAAATCTTTTAATAAATAATAGTATTCCCAAAAACAACTTTGATAATAGATTACAAAAAATTTTAAAATTTTGAAAAAATATTTTCAAGCACAACAAACAAAATCTTTTAATAAATAATAATATTCCCAAAAACAACTTTGATAATAGATTACAAAAAATTTTAAAATTTTGAAAAAATATTTTCAATATATGACTTTTTTAATTTTAATTAAAAAAGTGATCAAAAAACTTTGCCATTTCAAACAATGTGTTAATTTATTTAAATAAATATTCACCATTCCCAACAACAATTCTACATGTTTAAATTATTTTATTATAAACGAAAATTTATTTCAAAAAAACAACTAAAATGTTGATTAAATCAAAATTAAATTTTTAATTTTCATTCAACAAAAAAATAATTGATTCAATTATTACAATAATTAAATTTAAATACTTTTTAAACCATTTTTTTATTTGATAAAACACTTTTTTTTTATGTTAAAAGAAGATTCAGCCTGCTATTTAATAGCTAATAATTTTTAAAAATTCTTATATTGAACTTTTTCTTGGGATCCCAGGTCAAAAATAAGAAAAAGTTGTCATAACTTATAATTTCGTAAAAATCATTCCCAGAACAACCGTGAAAGATATAACCCATATAATAAATATTTCAGTGATTTACGATTTCGCCAAGATTAATGGGTATAGTATCAGTATATGTCCCTTCTAAAGTTTATTGAGCATATAAACCAAAACGCACGATGGTAATTGTAAGTATTATAAATGTTACATATTGTCACCTAAAATGTAAAAGGGCTTAAAAACAAAACAAAAATCCAAATTGAGTATTTGATAAATTCGCTTTATTAAACTACATGTAGATTCCTGCGATCAAAAATGGGACTTTATTAAAGAAATTCAAACGCAAAGTACACCTTGTTGTTAAAGATTTTGTAAAGTTTGCTTGTCTTGTAAAAAAATAGAAAGTGTTTTAACGACCTTTGGCATTTTAGGGAGAAGCAATCTTTACAAAATCTTTAACAACAAGGTGTACTTGGCGTTTGAATTTCTTTAATAAAGTCCCATTTTTGATCGCAGTTATCTTAACCCTTAAATGCTTAGGGTCTCAGATCTTTGCGAAAAATATATAAACCGACAAATAAATAATAACTGCGTATACATTTTTCAAAAAAAAATTATTTTTGTTAATTTTATGAAGAAAAAATTAGTTGTATCTCTTAAGATACACTATGCACACCCCGCATAGAGAAAAATTATAAGAAAAACAACGACTGGATTCGATTTTATTGACAAAAATCTTTTTTTAATATTTTTTATATATACCAAAGTATATATATTTATATGCATATACATATATATTTTTTATATATACATATATATATACCATATAATATGTAGATATAAGTAAAAATAGAATTATTTATTTATTAATTATATTCTAACGTAATTAACCGGGCAATAGTAATCAAGACATTCAGCCCGTTGTAGTAAAACATACCACAGTCTCTGGCGGGAATCGAAACCGCACCCCTCACATTTATATACTAGTTTACTACCAACAAGCCGAAAGGACCCTCAACAAAGAAGTAATAAGTAAAGGGTGTTTTTTTAAGCTAGATAGAACTTTAAATTGTAAAAAGTAACACAAAAAATTTAATTTTGATGAAATATTTTTTTATCGTTTCAGTATACTCTGACAAATCATCATGAATAGACTCACGCTTGAACTACGCTACGAAATTATCCAAATTTACTTTGAAAATAAGTCGTCGATTCGCGCAACTTATGTTCGCAAAATTGTGTTCAGCGATGAGGCGCATTTTTGGCTTAACGGGTTTGTTAATAAGCAAAATTGCCGCATATGGAGCGAGACCAATCCACAAGAGACCCTACAGACTCCATTACATCCAGAAAAATGCACCGTTTGGTGCGGTTTTCACGCTGGTGGCATCATCGGACCTTATTTCTACAAAAATGAGGCCGGAGCTCGCGTTACGGTCAATGGAGATCGTTACCGCACCATGATCAATGATTTTTTGTTTGAAAATATGGATGACATTGATCCGGAGGAGATGTGGTTTCAACAGGATGGCGCTACGTGCCATACGGCGAACGCAACCATCGACTTATTGAAATCAAAATTTGGAGATAAGTTGATTTCGAGAAATGGACCTGTCAATTGGCCTCCAAGGTCGTGCGATTTGACACCTCTCGATTATTTCCTGTGAGGCTACGTGAAGTCACTGGTTTATGCTGATAAACCAGCAACAATTGACGCCTGGGAGGCCAGCATTGTTCGTGTTATTCGTGACATACGGCCAGCAGTGCTCGAAAAAGTGGCCCAAAATTGGACGTCCAGAATGCGCTTCGTCAAGAACAGCCGCGGTGCCCATATGCCCGAAATCATTTTCAAATGTTAATGTCACGTATTGATCTTTCGAATAAAAAAAAATTTTGATTACAATTTAATTTTTTGTGTTATTTTTTACAATTTCAAGTTCTATCGGGCTTAAAAAAACTTTATATATGGGGGATTTCATGTCAAGTGACCCAACTTTTGAGATCGATGTCTTCCGATTTGGATGAAATTTGCACCAAGGTTGGTCTTATTGGATAGTAGTTTAGACACATAAAAAAAAATAATTTGTAAGTCAAGACGTCAAATGCTAAAAAAGATAAAAAAGCTCGTCTTGAGTTAGAAATTATTTTTTTTATACATATCCCACTCGCATCCCACTAAGCGACCAAAACTACCTTAAAGGAAAAGACCTAATCTTTCTTTTGAGCAAAAAAAAAATAAAAATAATACCCTTTTCAAAAATAGTTTTAAATTTAAGAAAAAAAAAATTAAAAAAAAACAAAACAAAATTTTTAAAGGACTTATGTGATTGAGATTAAGTTTTTTAGATTATTTATCTTTTTGTTTTTATTATTATTATTTTATATTAATTAAATTATTATTACAAATAAATAAAAAGATTCAATTTGTCAACATCTCTATAGAAAAAATTATTTTATTCCTGAGATTAACATATTGTGGATATTACAGTATCGAGGGAATGAAATGCTAGTTAGGTATGTTATATACCGTCGGAAAGGTTAATTTGTCTAGTTTCTCAGCATAAGTTTTATTTTTAAGATTTTAGAAACACTTACACATAAAAAGGAAAAAATTCAAAATAGTGCATATGCTAAAAATTGAAAAACCCTCGTCTTGAGTTAGAAATTATTTTTTTTTATACATATCCCACTCTCATCCCACTAAGCGACCAAAACTACCTAAAAGAAAAATACATAAGCTTTCTTTTGAGCAAAAAAAAAAAAAAAAAAAAAATACCGTTTCCAAAAAAAATAAAAAATAAGTTTTAAATTTTAAATTTTCGATAGCTTGAAGAAATAGCTATCTAATTTGTTTGGGACAAATTTTGCTAACACCCATAGATAATAAGTTACATGGACGAGAAAGAACTCCGGTTTGGCCAAAATGTCAAATTTGGACCCCCTCTAACTCAGAAACTTTTTGACCGATCTTGTTGAAAATTTTGTGTCTAAACTACTACCCAATAAGACTAACCTTGGTGCAAATTTCATCCAAATCGGAAGACATCGATTTCAAAAGTTGGGTCACTTGACATGAAATCCCCCATATGTATAAAAAAAAAAATACACAAATATTTATAACAATTGGTTTTGATAATTAAAAATAACTTTTTATCAGTCGTATGACATGAATTAAGTTCAGGTTTACAGCCACACATCTTCGTGTGACCTGCACAACCCGAAATTTTGCATCTTCCTTGCCAAGGTCCAATGTTGAGTTCCGTCTAGTCTTTGGAAGACGGAATATGCAAATTAGTTTTACGTTTTTTTTTTTGGATTTAACTATGGAGGCATGGTCGTTCCAATTTTAAATCTATATATCTTAGCTTTTATTCCTGGTTGGTCTTGGATATTTCTGTTATAAAGAATGAAAGCATTGATGAATGCCATGTCTAATATATGCTAAAGTAATCTATTTGTCCACTTCCTGCAATTTAGAGCTATTTTGTGATGGCTCATGGAACTGTGCAATAGAAATAAGCCCTCTCCTCATATTTCCATTATAGTCCACCACAATCTGCGGACAAACGACGATTGTCATTTTGCTCTGCTTTTTGTCAAATCTACGAACGGAAACATTTTTATTTGGCGCGATTAAGGAAAACGGTGGCTCAGTTCCTATATACATATGTCGAAAACCGTACGATTTCTTCACAAAAAGTTTTCGAAGCTTTCAGGGAATAAATAACTCCAAATTCGATAAGGATTTACTAATGACTAATTATCTTTAGGGAGAGAGTTATCTCCTCTAAATTCAACTTCTTGACTGCGAAATTGTAAACTACCATGTACCCACATTATTTTCTCAAATTCTGAAGACCTGGGTTCTACATTTATATTTTGAAGTTTTGAAGGAAATAAATTGCATTTTAAAGAACTTGGTAAAATGTCCTGCGAATGTATACAAAAGCAGCCTGTGTAAAAATATATTTTTTTTATACAAAATTTTTCTTTTCAAAAACCAACATAGTAGCTGAGTTCAAATGGTCCTGTGAACGAGCAAATGCAAAATATCGTAGCTCTTTTGTTAAATCTAACAACAAAATGTACAGAGTTTCTGTAAAATTTCATAAGATTTACGATCATTTTCATTTGCTCTCTCGCAAGACCATTTGAACTCCGCTAATTCATCAAAATACACCAGGCGACAACAGGCGCGGATTCAGGGGGGGGCGGGTGAAGGAAATTCCCCCCCCCCATTATTTATCTTAATAGTTATTTATTATATATTTCCAATGAAACATCCACACCATTTTTCATTGTAAATGAGAAAATTCCAGATGAAATTGAGAAATTTCCAAATTATAATACTGCGATTTGTATTTATTAAAATTTTTTCCATCATTATATTTGTTATGTACATACGTTCGTTGTATGAATATTAAAAAATTATATAATTCAATTTTATAAATTAAAATTTCTCAATTTCATTTGGAATTTTCTCAATTTCAAATTGAAATTCTCAATTTCAATTGGAATTTTCTCAATTTTAAATTGATATTCTCAATTTCAATTGGAATTTTCTCAATTTAAAATTGAAATTCTCATTTTCATTTGGAATTTTCTCAATTTCAATGAAATATGGTGTAGTTTACTGTATTAAAATACATATTATTATACATTTAATACCAGCAAGTGCCATCTATATCCGAAAAATAAACGTTTGGGTTGAAAATGCGAGCGGTTGAATTACTAATGAGCTTTAGTATATGCAATATTTTTATTTGTGTTATAATAATTATTTATTATATTCATTTAAATATAACCGTTTTTCGTATCATAGTTTCATCATAGGAGGCTTTGAATTTGAATTTTAAATGCATTGCCATTCTACCTTCCCATATATACATATGAAAATATGTATTGGTCTAGTAAAAGTTCACCAAAGAAGAATTATATAACTGTTAAATTTCAAGTGCATTAATAAGAAAAGTTCTTTGATATACAGAAATACATAAAAATTAGTGAAACAATGATGAGTCCGTAATTTTTTTTTTATTATAATATACCTATATAAGTATATATCATTTAGTCGTAAAGGATGTAAGTCCAATGTATAAATTTTATAGGCGAGAGAAAAAACTTTCTTAAGTCTTTAGTTCTGAATATATTTTAAATCTGTAAATCCAGTTTTGCTTCATTGCCGACTCTTTATTGGCTTGCAAAATTCCTTTCTAAATAAAAATAATTTAAATAAAGAAATTAACTGTAATCAACTTAAATCAGAATAATGATATATGTATCTTTAGATTAAACCCGAAACAGTTCGACTAAAATTCATAACTTAATTTTAAAATTAGTGAAGCATATTCCTTCTACCAAAATTTTGTTAACAATTGCATGTTTTTTTTTTGGACGAAAAATTGTTCAAACAATTAAGTATGATGTAGTCAAATAAATTGTTACAAATAAAAAAACATTAAAAATAAATAAAATTACTTTTATAGAAAAAACGTTATTTAAAAAGATTAATTTATTTTAATTTCTATTGAAGTAATTTTATATTTTATTTTACCTTATTGTTGAGTTTTTTTTAATACAATATAAACATATCGTTTTTAATAAACTTTAAAAACAAATTTTTTTATTGTTTTGTATCATAAAAAATTTCACCCCCCCCCCCCTAAGACTTAAGCTGGATCCGCGTCTTGGCGACTTTAAATTTGAATATTTCTAAAAATGTAAGAATTTTGAAATTTTGAGTTTCCCGTTATCTAATTGCTCTAAATTGAAAGTTGTTGAATAAATGTTGATACAGTATGATAGAAAAAAGTGTTTCTAGTAGTAGTTTATAGTTTTTCTTTGTTTGGCAAAAAAATAAAGAAATTGCATTGTTTTTTCCGGTTGCCTCTATAAAGACAGTATGCATTTAAGGGTTTATATTTTTTATTATAATAGAAATATCTATGACAATTATGTGCGAAACAAAATATCGGCAAAATGCTAGCCACGGCTTCGGTGACATACCTCTATCCGATGGTCCATATTTTCAGTGAGTCAGACACATAATTGGGCTCCAATGACGCTTATTTGTCTAAATTATCTCATCCTTTATCCCCTTAAATGTTCTTGGCTAATTGACGTACACTTTTTCTTTTAAATATTATCAAGGAAAAAAGTTGTCAAATCGCATGATCGTGGCGGCCAATTAACATCACCAGGACGTGAGAAAACACGGCCATTGAATTTCTCGCGCAATTTATGACCATCCTGTTGAAACCAAATATCGTCCCATATCTTCAATAATGGTCACAAAAGTCTGTTAGCATCTTGCAATAGCGAACACCATTCACTGTAACTGCTTGGCCGACCTCATTTTCGAAGAAGTACGGCCCGATGACGGCGCCTGCCCATAAACACCAAACAGTTACTTTTTGTGAATGCATCGGCTTTTCAGCAATAAATTGTGGATTCTCATTTTCCCAAATGCGGCAATTCTGCTTGTTTACTAATCCATTGAGGTCGATTTTTCTGACCAAATAAATCACTAAGTGCACGAAATGCATTTTGATTGGAAAGGCTTCAACAATCTTAACGCGCTGCTCCATTTTGTACCCCTCTATGGTTGAGTTTGTCAAACACTGAAATAAAGAAATGCCAAATTAAGTTGGGCAAAAAACTGGCAATTTATGTGTGCATCACAATTTTCATAGTGCATTATGGTTGGCGCTCCCTTTATTTAAAGAGACAACAACAAAAAAGTTTAGATAGTTTTAAGTTGGCTTAAATTGTTGTTAGTTTAAATTCGAAAACTTAAGTTAAATGTTAAGTAAATAACGATTTGTTAACACGGTTCCAATATTTTATTATTTACAAGACCTTATGATAATATTTATTTGTGTTATAAATTAATTTGCGAGCTTTATAAGCTCTTATCATTTTTTTCTTTAAAAACCAAAAGTCATTATTTCTATAAATTGTCACGTGTGGGCCTTTCGGTACTCTAAAAAGTACTTTAGTTTAACAAATTGTATCCGATATCGTTAAAACTTGCGCAAAAACCGTACCATCACATATTGTTCGAGTACCATGATAAGACATTTAATTTATAGATTTCAAGATAATGCAATTCATTTCATTAAGTTTACAAAAAACTTGTTTTTAAAAATAACTTTTAGTTTATATTTATTACTTTTCTCAGGCATACCGCAAAATTCAAGGGGCTCGAGAATGAAATGGTCTTCGGTCTTAAAAATATTATTGATTTGTTTGACAATTTTGTCGGTCATCAATGGCACAAGTGGAGCAAAAATATTATCAATATTTGGTTACCCAGGACCTTCACAATACATAATGGCTTCGGCTTTATTAAAGGGTCTGGCTGAACGAGGACATGAAGTAACATCCATATCAACATTTCCACAAAAGACTCCCGTCAAGAATTTTAGAGATATAGCGGTAATGTCAAATAAAAAACTATTTGAATGTAAGTTTTATTTAATAAAAGTTTTAACTTGGGTTGATGTATGTCTTTAATTTAGCTTTACTGGTTGAAGCTGTTGGCGAGGAAAAAAAGGAAAAAGGTTTCTTTAAGGAAATGTTGGAATTTTCCGAATTTGGTGTTCAAATGGTAACAAATGTTTTGGAGGATGCCAAAGTGAAAGATGTTATGAAGAACGAAAAATTTGATTTGATTATTGTGGAAACTTTACTTTGTGATGCTTTATATGGCTTGGGTCAACACTTTAATGCCCCCTTGGTGGGTATTTCTACATTTGGCACCATTAATTTTATTGATGTCTTAGTCAATAACGTTTCGCCCATGTCATATATTCCTCACATTTCACTACCCTACGACAATCGTATGAACCTTAGGGAGAGGCTAATAAATGCAGTCACCAGTATTGCAGATGATTTCATTTACAATAAAATAATTTTACCACCTCAGGAAAAGCTTTTCAAAAAATATTTCTCCACTTCTAAATTGACATTCGATGAAGTGCGTAAAAGTTTCTCTTTGGTATTATTAAATCAACATTTTACTTTGGGCTTTCCCCGGCCATATGTTCCTAATATGATTGAGGTGGGTGGTTTGCATATAAAACAAAAACCCGATCCTTTGCCTCAAGATCTAAAGCAATTTTTGGACAATGCCATCGAAGGAGCCATTTACTTTTCCATGGGATCTAACTTACAGAGTAAAGATTTTCCCGTAGAAACTTTAAATGTATTTCTAGACACTTTTAGAGAACTAAAACTTAGTGTGCTTTGGAAATTTGAAGCCGAAACTTTAGCCAATAAGCCCGATAATGTTTTCATTAAAGCCTGGTATCCCCAGCCCTCTATACTGGCTCATCCCAATGTTAAGCTTTTCATATCACACGGTGGTTTCCTTAGCACAACTGAAACCATTTTCCATGGTAAACCAATTTTGGGTATTCCAGTTTTCGGAGATCAGCCCATGAATGTTAAGAACGCTGTAAAAGAAGGCTACGCTTTATCTTTGAAGTTAGATAAAATAACTAAGACAGCATTTAAGTCTACCATAATGGAATTGATAACAAATGATCGTTTTACTAAGAGAGTACAACAGTTATCGAAACGCTTTAGAGATCAGCCTCAAACACCTTTAGAAACTGCTATCTATTGGATTGAATATGTTTTGAGGCATGAGGGAGCAGATCACCTACGCAATGCCGGTGTGAAATTGAATTATTGGCAGCAAAATAATGTCGATGTATTTGCTATATTGACGGGGAGTATATTGCTGTTAATAACAATTTTGTTAATTGTTATACGTTTATTGATTAAATTGTTGTGTGGAAATAAAAGAACAAAGAAGACTTCAGCAGAAAGTAAGGCGAAACGTCATTAATACATATAAATTATATGTTTGTACATATTCACATATGCATATCTAGTAAAAATATAAACAATTTTTGTACCATGAAATTATTTTACTTTATTAATGTGCTGTTTTTACAACACAAGTGATTGGACGTGTAGTAAAATTTATACGAAAAACACTCAAAAAACTGAGTGATTTTCATATTAATTTTTCTACACGTTCAAACACTTGTGTTGTTAAAACAGCACATAAATCTTTATAAAATTTTTAAAAATAAATTGTTTTTACTCTGTTTCCACTATGAGCAAACCAACTTGTTTTGAGCAAAACGTGCCGAATTGTTTCCATTATATTGAAGTGGTTTTAGTTTTCGAATTTTCGAAGTCAAGTTGACACTCATATTGTGGACAAACATGAGAGCAAAACTGAATTTGTGTAAAAAAAAGAATTTTAATTTTGAGCATGGTATTTGCTTGTTTGTTTGTTGATGCACAGTCATACATATATGTACGTTAGGGTGGTCCTTATTTGAGAAATGTTCAAATTTTTCTTCACGCTCGTTCTAAATCGGTTCCAAATATATCAAAAAAAATTCGTACCAACTTGCAGCTTTTAATTTTGAAATTAACCCGGCCCCACGACAGCCAAAGTTTTAATTGGAATTAACATGAAAAAAGTTTGGTTAAAACTTTGGAATTTTGTAAGTTATGCCTAGTGAACGGATCATATCGACACAGGACAATTCTTGTCTGTTAAGATATACAAATTATATTTACTTATACCGATCAAAATTAGGCTTTGCCTACCATCCGACCAAACGAAAAATATCCGACCAAATTTGGTCGGAAAATACCAAGTTCGGCAACCCTGACCAACGCTCAGAGAATACCCCTACTTATGCATTGTATTGTGTTGAAACTAGGAAAATAGGTTATGGGAAGGAGGATAGAGGGAGTGGTGCTTGTGGATATTCGACTTGAAATTATTCATGTTGAAAGTAAAAGGTAAAACTGCAGCAGGAAAGTTATTTCACATACGAATATTCCGGCCAAAAACTAATTATTTCCTGTAATGCGTTGTACGATCAATTGACCACTTGAGGAAAACCGTGTACTACCAACAACCGTACGAGTTTCAGGAACCAGATCCTTTATTTCATCCGAACGGATTCCATTGAAGTAACGATAAATCAGGCAAATATTACTGTCAACAGTTAGAACCTTCGCACTCTCCTGCACGCGATCGAGAACCTCAAAATAGACACTTAAGCCCCGGCCCACAAATGAGAGTTAAATTTCATTAACAGTCTTATATAGGACACATAAACAGTGCAAAATTGTTTATAATAAATGCCGAGTAACCCAGAACAATTGAAGCTGTTTATTTTGCCAAACCCATTTTAAGAATACCCGTGTTTGCCGATCAGCATGCGAATGCAAATATGGCCATTAAAATGGGCTATGCCTTAGGAATAACTTTGAAATATCTGAATAAAAATTCAATTTTTACAAGCTAGAATATAACTCTTTAATAATTTTTTTATTTTACTAAAGTAAAGGAACTTTCTACAATTTTCCGAGATAAACCACTAAAACCCCATGAAAGGGATATTTACTGGATTGATTATATCCTGAGACACAAAGAAGCTGTGCAATTACGAAGTAGAGACTGATTTATTGTGCCTTTCGCTGCAATTGTGTTTATAATTTTTAATTAAATATAAAAAATTTAATAATAATAATGAAACTCAACATGAGAATAAAATTCCAAGATTCTGTTTATAATTTTCCTAATAATTAAGCATTTTTGCATAGTATTGAATAAAAATAAGAAAATCTTGCAAACAAAATTTATAGGAATTACAAATTTAATATTGTAAAAAATAACACACATAATTCTTTAATAAATATATAAAAAAATCTCTGGATTTTGTGCTAAAAAAATTATGAAATATTTTATATAATATCAACCACTGTGAATGGTAATTGAAAGTATATTAAGTCCGGTATCTAAAACCAAAAAATATTCTTCAAATACCCTAAAAAGATTAAATATTTTGGTTACTTAAGTAACTCTATGTCAGTGTAGCCATGCCCGTCTGTTAAAAACACGCTTAATTTCGAACGACTTAAAAGAAAATAATTTTTCCTAGTTTCCTAACTTTAGGTTCACACTCTGAAAGTTTTCTTTCTGAAAGTCTGAGTTTATTGCTGAGAGAAGAGAGAAGGAAAGTATGTTTTCTTTCCCTCTCACCAATAAACTCAGACTTTCTGACAGAAGACTTTCATATTGTAAATCCAGTCTAAGCAGTTTTGAATAAAAGTCCAGCAAACTCGGCTGAAGACGCAAATTCTAATGAACCCAAATATAACCCAGCTTTTAACTAAATTTTGTAGAAAATTTCGCTATAAAACTAAGTATATTTTTGTTTATATTGCTATAAATTAAATTTACCAAAATCTTTAAAAACAAAGCTAAAGCTAATTTGCGACAGTCTTAATTAAATATCTCTAATCTAATATTCTTAGTTTTAATTAGTTGGCATTTTATGATATTTTTGTGTTTTCTTGTTTCTTCCATAAATTTTATTGTGTTTTCTACAAATATAAATGTACACGCAGAGAAAACAAACTTTTTGTACGGTCACCTCCAACAAAACAATTAACCATATTGCGGTTAAATTAGTCCTCCATAAGGAAGTCACAACCGTATTGTAGTTGCCTTTGAAAATGTTATAGTTAAGTATAACAATAATTGCTTTACCACCATTAATTGTATGGATTTAAAATAGCAACATGTTATGGTTGCAAAACAACTATACTGTTATTAGTGGTAAACATATTATAGTTCTTATTAACCTTAACATTTTTTCAGGAATTTATTCCCTGGTAGTGGCTTCTGAACGCTGACAATAACATAATTTAAGTAACCATAATATCTTTAAATATTTTTCGATAAAAATTGATTTGTTCGAGCGACCATATCGAGCAATACGTTTTCTTTCCGTGTACGTATGTATTTGTGTAATTTTATATGGCTTTCGGCTTTTTTTATTGCTGTTACTGAGAGAATATTGCCTGTATCTGACTCACACACATACAGTGACGAACTCTTATTCATAAATAAGGATATATTTAGCTAAATCAGCAAAATATTCAACAAAATATTTACACAGCCTTTTGAATAATAAAATAAACTATGATTGTATTTAGTTTACTTACATATATCTGAATGTATGTTTATATGTTTATATACAGAAAACCACTTATACATACATACATACATTCTATTTATTTCATATGACAACCATTGGCTATTTACCATATGGTCCATGCAAACATTCATTGATTTTTATGATGATGATAATGATGACTATTTACTCGTATGATGTTTCAAATAGTTTTGCTCAATATGATTGTATAGTGATGTATTTGCTTAGACAGTATTGCCAATAAACGAAAATATTTCAAAAGATTTAATTACATTTGGGAAAATGTTAATTAAAATGTAAAAATTGAGTGACATTTGTAACATAGCGAAATATCTTTTAGAGGAAATTGAATGTTTTAGCTCTTAATTTATAAATATTTTGTTCAGTAAACAGTAAGAATAATAAGTTGGAAAACCAGAAATGTTAATTCGTCTTGGCCGAATATTTTAAGCCCTGAAGAAGGTAAATATTGCACTGTATACTCTATAGTTTGGCATGAAGCTGAATACATAAATTGAAGCTTAACATACACAAGCTGGTAGAAAGCTACTAAGTATGTCGAAAATTAATTATTAAAGGAGATTTTTTTAAAATTCAGCACAGCCGATTGACGCAGAGCCTCACAAGGAAGCACCTTGGGCCCTGTATTGGTATTTTTTATTTACTTTGGAAATGCCAACAGACAATCACACCTAACATTCTTCTTTGTGCTGATGATACGGCTTTTCTTATCGCACACTACACTCGCCATGAAACATCTCGATACTTTCAGGTCCATATATAAAACTGGAGCAAAATTATTACATATAACAGTCACATTGCGTAGGGAATCATGCCCCATATTAAAATCAATAACCAAATAATACCTCAACATTCACATGGAAAATATCACGGCATACATCTAGGTCGACGTTTAACGTGGAAATGCCATATAAAGGCAGAATTAACTCATACTAAACTCAAAGCAATTCAAATAAATTGCCTAAGGGAAAAAATGCTATCCTTGTCTGAATTGTTAACTTCTTCTTTACAACTTAAACAGTTGTGAGGCACTGCCTCGCCCTCCACTATTAAAAAAAACCAAAATTGCCAAGGTTAACTTGCAGCTAGAAACCTTAAAAGACCAGTTACCATTAAACCACCACTAAGAAACTCAAATGGAAGTTGGGCACGAAATGATATAGAAAAAGGAAATCTTTTTGTTAATTATTTGAAAACTGTATTTACACATTCATACATCTCTCGATATTGCGGAGGAGTTACCACCTGTTGCTGTTAGAGCAGCTCTTCCACTAAGATTTGAGATAAGATAAATCGAAAAGGCTATTCATGATTTAAACCCCAAGAAAGCCCCTGGTTTTGATAAGATCAGTAACAAAATGCTTTTGGAGCTTCCCAGCATAGCAAAGACAATTATTCTCCTGATTTTTAATGCTATTTTACGCCTTGAATACTACTTTCAAAAATGGAAAGTATAATTAGTTACCATGATACACAGAAAAAAGTGTTTTAACAATTAAAAAAATGGTTTAAAAAGTATTTTAATTTAATTAATGTGATAGTTGAATCAATAATTTTTTTAGCTGAAAAAATTTAAAAATTTAATTTTGATTTAATTAACATTTAAGTTATTTTGAAATAAATTTTCAATCAAAATTTTAATTAAATAACAAAAAATCTTAATTGACTTTTTTCGTTTAAAATAAAATAATTTAAATATGTAGAATTGTTGTTGGGAATTTTCAATATATATTTAAATAAATTAACACATTGTTTAAAATTTCAAAGTTTTTTGATCACTTTTTTAATTGAAATTAAAAATATCATTTATTGAAAATATTTTTTCAAAATTTTAAAATTTTTAGTAATCAATATAATCATTTTGGTAATAGGTGCAAAATTTAGAAATAATTTGGTGATAGGAGAAATTTAATAATTTTTTCTGTGTACCCAAACCAGGAAAGAATCCTACAAAAGTTGAGTCGTATAGGCCTATAAGCTTATTGTCTAATATATCAAAGCTGTTTGAGAAGCTGTTAGTGTCAAAACTAACCCCAATTTTAAATGTAAATAGATGTATTCCAAACCATCAATTCGGCTTTAGAAGAGAACATAGCACAATTGAACAAACCCATCGTATAGTAAACGCCATAAGAAAAGCCTTTGAAGAAAAAAAATATTGTTCCGCCCTCTTCATCGATGTTTCTCAAGCTTTTGATAAAGTCTGGCATGAAGGCTTATTACATAAATTGAAGCTAAATTTACCAGTAAACACACACAAGCTGTTAGAAAGCTAGTTAGTCGGTCGAAAGTTTATTATTAAAGAAGGTGCTTTTATAAGTTCTCCTCAGCCAATTGACGCTGGAGTCCCTCAGGGAAGCATCATGGGCCCACTGTTATACTTAATATATACCTCAGACATGCCAACAAATAACCACATCCTAACTTCAACTTTTGCTGATGATACAGCTTTTTTAGGCGTACACGAAAACTGTCACGAAGCATCTCGCTACTTGCAGAATCATATATTTGAATTGGAAAAGTGGTTAAAACATTAAAAAAGGATAAAGGTCAATGAGCAAAAATGCGTACATATAACATTCACCTTGCGTCGGGAGTCATGTCCCCCTATTAAAATCAGTAATCAATTAGTGCCCCAGCAATCGCATGTAAAATATCTAGGTATTCATATAGATCGGCGTTTAAGATGGAAATGCCATATAGAAGCAAAACTAACACAAATGAAACTAAAAGCAATTCAAATTAATTGGCTTATTGGACGAAATTCTGTTCTTAGCCTCGATTGCAAACTTCTACTTTATAACTCTATATTAAAGCCAATCTGGTGCTACGGTATTCAGCTATTGGGCACTGCCTCAAATATCGAAAAAATTCAAAGGCGCCAAAAGAAACTTCTTCGAATAATCACAGTCGCTCCCTGGTATGTTAAAAACTCTAATATTTACAAGAATCTCAGTAGTAAAATATTTAAAAAGGCTTGAGTCGCACCCAAATCCACTGGCTCGAAATATTTTAAATGACAGCGGCCACTCTAGATTAAGGAGAAGAGATACTGCAGGACTTGTCCGACGAGAAGACCGCTAAAAATCTACGTATGTGAATTGAAACCGTGAAGAGACAAATTTTCGTCTAGCATTGGCAGGACAAAAATAAAGTATTAGTATAAGATTTGATTAATTATTGTTAGTTCATATTTAATATATGAAGATTCAATAAATAAATAATGAAAATGAAATAATATGTTTCTTCTAGGATGAAAGTAACATCTCACCAAATTTCATTCAAATCGAAAGGGGTCGGGTCCCACTCTTGGTCGATTTGAGATGGAATTACCCAATTGATAAGTGTAACACATACAAAAAGAAATGCTCATGTAGAAAATTGGAAACACAATCAAAATAAAAGATGAAGAAACAGTGGAAATACTTATATAGGGTGATCTATTTCGAGGTTTTCTACTTTTTTAAAGAAAAAAACACAGAAAATTCAAATTTAATGGGGAATGTTTATTATCATTTGAAAGAACATTCCTTGGCATTTATTTTTTGAAGATTATGTCTATCAAATGTTGGCCGTTGCTACGTCGCAGAAGGTCCGTCCCTTGAGTCCAATTTTCGATGAATCGTTCGAGCATTCGACTGGTAACTGACGAATGACACGCGTGATGTTTTCCTCCAAGGTATGAATCGAAGCGGGTTTGTCCGCATAAACTGTAGACTTTACATATCCCCACAGGAAAAAGTCTAACGGTGTGATATCATACGATCTTGCTCACCGAAGTGTTCTCTCAATAAATCAATTGATTGATGCGATGTGTGGGAAGTGGCGCCGTCTTGCGGAAACCAAATGTCGCCGAAATCACGAGCTTCAATTTCAGGCATCAAATAGTCGGTTATCATTGCACGATAACGGTCACCATTGACGGTTACGTTCGCACCGGCATAATTTTTAAAGAAATATAGACCGGTCCAAAAACCACGCCAAACCGTTGTTTTTCTGGATGAAGTGGCAATTCTTGAATCTCTTCAGGTTGCTCTTCGTCCCAAACGCGGCAATTTTGTTTGTTTACATACCAATTAAGCCAGAAATGGGCCTCTCGCTAAACAAAATTTGCCTCGAAAACGTCGGATCTTCTTGGAACTTTTCAAGAGCCCATAGAGCGAAGTGATGTTGGTTGGGAAGACGTAAGTCTTTCCATTATGAAATGCCAAACAATACTAAACAAAAATAACATGACAGCACGACACGACTCACACGTGATCTGTCAAAAAAAGGCTATTGAAAAAACTATCTCTACTTGAATCACCCTATATAACATGAAAACATAAGAGCATACCTCCAAAAATCGCTCCAGAGCAAGTAATGTGGGAAAACGTAATAAGTACACACTTTCTGTTGTAAAACGTGGTTTTTTTTGATGTTTTTCGTAGTGAAAAAAAGTTTTAGCTGTCATCGTGTTTTTGAATATGAAACGTTGTTTTACTTAAACAAAATTAAACGGTAAATTAAAATGTATTAATGTTATTTAAAAGATAAATTTCTTGATTTTTTGCATAAACATTTTTTTTTGTCATTATTGTTGATAATCTAAATACAAAAATTAAAAAAGAAAACTGGGCTTTTAACCCTACGGTCAATAACCAATACTTTAGTCAATAACCGGGTACCCCGATACGCTTTTGTAGATTGTTCACTTTTATATTAGATATTATGGTTAAAGGTTAAATTATGTAAAAGAAACGTTTATTAAACCAATTAAATTCTATAAGCCTGCGTTAGTTTTTTTATGGGGCATCACATATTACCCTCTATACCGAATAAGCAATGGGCATTAACAGATTCCCGTTACTACTAAATTTTATACGCTTTGCCGATGCCAACACCAGAGCTGAACGAATACTTTCGGATAAAGCTGCTTCATATGGATAATGCTCAACACAAATCTTTCAGCACATTACAGACCGAGCGAGTATCTTACAATCGACGAACTTATCTTCCCATCCCATACCAATGGTCCGTAAGATTCGACAAGGAGAATAGTGGCTTTGTATCTAACAGGCCCTTTCCATCACAGTGGGCGCAACATCACAATGGATAATTTTTTACAGCCTTTACTTTGGCGCAACATTTAATATCATATAAATTGACAATGGTAAGAACGCTGTGCGAAAATAATTTTTATATTCCCGATATAATAAAGGATAAAAGCAAGCTATGGGATCCCCCAAATTAGGCTTCAAGGGAAATATCACTATGTGCTTAAACTATGTTCACATCTATGAAATATTTTACGTCCTACACGTAACCACTAGTTTTATTAAACAACTGTTTGTTTTGGCAAGCATTTGCCAGATCAAACATCATTTAACAGTTTTTAAATAACATCATACAATTATCTTCTTACAAATAAAGTTTAGTGAATCAATAGCAATTTTTAAATATAAAGCTAAAGTTTAATAAATTTACTGGTCATGTTTTTTATTAATCGGTTAACCGATCAATTACAAAATTAATCGATTATTAACCGATTAAACCAAAACCTCGGTTAATTTATCGAGCGATGAAAGCAAAAAGCCCGATTAAATGAATACCCTAGGTGGCATGTAGATGTCATGAAATAAATGCTGGGCAAAAGAAAAAGGTGGCCTTTACCACTCTTTTAAAACATAATAGAGTCTGATATCAGTGAGTTTTCTGCACATATTATATGTTTTGAAAACAATAGCGCTATAATAAATTGAATTACACCAAGCAAATACTTTTTTCATTGGCTTAGCGAAGAGTTTATATGCTCTCATAGAAGAACGAGCTGCAAATAGCTACTCTCCACTTTTCATACAGGTCTGCTATTACATGGCTATTTAGGCAAAGCTATACTCACACATATAGTACGTGAACAGCCTTCGATCTCTAGCGGAACTCTGAGCAGAAAGCCCGTTGTTGGTTCATATTTCTTGTGCCTTACACTACCAAGAAAAATCAAAATCAGAAAAGTATGCAACGTGTGTCATAAGCCGATATGTCACCATTATACCAATGCTATTTCACAATGTTTTGAAAGTTTAAAATTGTTTTCTTAATCAAAGACAAAGCAACAAGTTGTAACGAAAAACAAATAAAACTTTTAGGGGTACCGAAGTACCAGGTCATTGACTTGCATTGGTGGCGAATTTAAAACGATTTTGACCAAAATCTCTGCCGTATTTTCATTGTGAAAGATGAAAAAGTTACTCGGGTCTATAAAACGTTATTCGTGGCTTTGTCACGAATAACGGTTGATACATGCATCAAAATAAAAATTACAAACAGGTTTGTTTTACGTTCGCTTGTGATTTGTATTATAATCGCCGTGGTCGACTCGTTCAGACATCTGGCAGCCCTACTCTAGACACAAAAAATTTTTATTAAATATCCCAACCACTATACAGTAAATTTTTCATAACTTTTCAAAGGATCTGTCTGTATTGGTTGCAGATATTTCTTAAAAAAATGCAAAAAAGTGTTTCATTTGTGAAAATGTATTTGGTCTACCAAGAGATACTTATGTATTTAACTTTCAAAACCATCAATATCAATTTGTATTCAATTATAGCTATCAGTTTCAAAGCTACTTAAACAAAATATCTCAATCAGTTTACAAAAGTTAAAAAGTATGACCATTTATTAAGTGGCAATCGCCATTAAATGCGGTGTAAACAAGGATATATAAAAAATAATTAGAATTTATTTTTCAATAAAATCCCATAAAATCAAATAAAATAATTTCAGAAATTTATTTGGCTTTAAAGCTTACCCAAAAATATGTTAATTTATATACATATGCCCATGTTTATGTTTATGAAAACATACTTACATATGTATAGGGTGACCCAAATAAGACCAACCAATGCTAAACACTTATAATTTTTTTGTTTTGTAATAAAATTAGTTGTGTTTTCTTTTTGCAGGTTATTAACTGAATTCTTCGAAATTTATAATAGAGAGATATGAAGAAGGCCATACGTACCGCGGCCCAGAGGGTCTTTTGTGCAGCCTGTGTGTATCAACATATCAGGTTTAGGCTGCGTTTAAAGCCTATCATCCAGCCCGGTGAAAGATCGTAGATTTTAGCTGAGCCCAACATTTGCCACCCAAAAAATGTCTGCCTGGAAGTCCCCAAAGCGGGACAGCAGCAAACGAGGTGTTCCGGCGTTTCATCATCAACTCCCAAAGTTGCATATCTTGGTACCAACATTACATATTATATGTTGATGGTATCTGAGACAAAAATGCCCTGTAAATAGGCCCGCTGCCTTAATCCAGAAATGAGTGAAGGAATTAACGTTCGGATCATGTTTTCATGTCTTTGCCCTTCTCCTCAGGCATTTTCCAGATCTCTGCCTGGAAGATCGAAGGCTGTTTGCCCATTGGCAAGCCCCTTTGGAAACCCCGGCCCATAATTCCTTATCGATTATCACTCTAACTTGGATGTGTTGGGGTTTTGTCCACCTCGCTAGGACGGCATATGTCAAGATCGGTCTAATTATCGTAACAAAAGACCAGTAGATCATTCTAGGCTTCAGCCCTAATGTCTTCCCGAAGAGTCTTTAGCAGGCATATATTGCCCTTGTTGCCCTTCTGTTGACATGGAATAACTGAGCGTTGCAGTTAAGGGATTTATCCAGAATGATCCCCAAGTATTTCACCTCGTTAGATAATCCGATAACCGGGTTTTTAAGTCTTAGAACTCTACGTCTCGTGAATGGTACGAGAAAGGTTTTCGCGGGGTTAATATTAAGCCCCATTTCTCTGCACCAGCCAAGTGTCAAGCTTAAGGCCTGCTGCATCCCTTCAGAAATAGTTGCGTCATCGAATCGAGTCACAGATATAACTAGATCGTCAGCGTAGCCATAAGTTCGGAAGTCCTGGTCATTAAGGGTCTCCAATAGCTCATCGATGACGAAAGTCCACAGAAGAAGCGATAGGAAACCACCCTGTGGGCAACCTTTGGTTACTTCCATGGTCATCGATGAGCCACATACTTAGATTAAACTTGATCCCAATGGATACAAGCATTTCCCTTATCCAGTTTCTTATAACAACTGGAACACCTTTCCTTGTTAGAGCAAAGCTAATTGCGTCATAGGAAGTGCTATCGAAGGCTTCCTGAATGTCGATGAACGCACACAGAACTATTTGCCTTACGTCCAGCGCCTTCTCAACCGTGCCCAAAACATGATGGATAGTAGTCATCGTACCGTTGCCCTACTAATAGGCAAACTGAGAGCGATGTATCGGAGTTATCGATAGATATTCGTCCCTTATGAATTTGTCTATGAGTTTTCCATGGTCTTCAGGAAAAACGAGCTCAGGCTTATTGGTCTGTATGAGTTGAGCAATGTTCATACGATCCCCCTGCCTTAGGTATGAAGACCACTTGAACCTCCCGCCCTGGCACCGGCACATGACACGCTAGTAAAATGGATCTGAAGATTATTGACATCTGGGAAGTGATGGCATTCCCGCTTGCTGCAGATAGCATGGAAGAATTACATCTGGTCCAGGTGATTTAAAAGGGCTTAATTTGGTTACAGCCCACTTCACGCGTTTTACATCCCTTACCCGCCAACCTGATATTCCTTTTGGACACCGATGGCGGCCATGTTGCCATTCTTGGTGACGAAAAGGGCAGAGATCCTGGAAAGTCAGTCGCTAGAAGGAGCTCGCAGGCCTCCCTTGGTGACTCAGTAAACGTACCGTCTGGCCGCTTAAGCGTACAAAGATCATTTGTGTAATCTTGAGATAGCGCCTTTTACATCCGAAGTGACTCAGCCGAAGGTTGTAAATTTTGTCGCAGTACGCCAGATTCCCCTCTTGGACTTCCTAATTTCCTTATTGTATTTAGTACGGTATTCATTCGGTTAAACATACCGTTAATCGGTTAGCCGATTAGTTACTACCCGATTAACTGATCGGTTAATTTAAAATTGCCTATTTTCGATTAACGATTAACGATTAAGCCGATTAATTTCAGTCGATTAAGCGATTATCCGATGTAACAAAATTTTTAACTTTTTTTAGTATTATTACATATTTTTTGTGTTTTTAATTCATTTACAAAAGGTGCATTAGTGATTTCAAATATATATATGTACATCAATGCAGCGCAGTGATGCATTGACGAACGTACCCTATTTGTTTAGAAAATATTTTTTTACACAACCGAAGAATGTGCTCAGTGATCTTCATTTAAAATAAGTGTTTGCAGTTTTTGTTCCTCATAATTTGTATATGTATTTAGTTATTTGTTTCTTCTCATATCAATCTTTTAACAGCATTAAAAGAAATAATACGAAGTCCGAAACATTTAAAAAAAATTAAAACAGGAAAATCCAGGAAGAGGACTGGGAAATAAGATATTCTGTATTAAAGGTTACTTTTGATTTCTCGAACTTCTACGATGAATGAAAGAATTTTTTCAAGTCAACTTTAATCAAAACTAAAGAAAATAAACGCTGAAATCCTTAACATTTAAGTCAAATTATTTATATAAAAGATTATTTTATATGATTTTCTTGAACTGTTGAAATATACTAATAAAATGATCTTACAGTTTATTGTTTATTTAATACATAATATGTATTAATTAAAAAACATGAATTACATACAGTCAGTCAAAAAAGTTTAGGCACAACATGTCTCAAAAGATATCTGTCAATACCTTTCCCTCCGCTTAACTTAAGCACATACTGTGCTTAAACTTTTTTATGTGGATTTTGCTTTTATAACGGTAATTTTTCAGTTTGTTATGTGTTAATTCGCTTCTCTGTACAAGTTAATTGCACAATAGGCGAGTTTAAAATGCCAAAAAATTATTATCGATATTGTAATTTTGGCGAAAACAGCAAAATTAGCAATCGGCCAGAAATTATTATAAATCTTCACGCGTAAGGATAATCATATCGCGAAATTGGTGTCATTGTACAAAGGCCACATACTAGTGTCAGAAACTTTGTAAAATATCTAAGCAGATATAAAGGTAATGCACCAATCTCTTTTGAAAGGCATGTTGTGCCTAAAAATTATTTTTGACTGTATTTAATAATTATTCTTTTGTTGGCTCGTTTTAGCTCAAGAATTGTTATGTCTTTGATTTTTTTCCAAAAAGCTCCAAATAACAAACAGCTTATGCACTATTATATATATAAATTACTTAATTTATAAACAAAAACTTTATTAATCAGTTAACCGATCAATAACAAACTTAACCGATTATTAACTGATTAAACCAAAACCTCGGTTAATTAATCGAGCAATTAACCGATTAAAGTAAAATCCCGATTAAATGAATACCCTAGTATTTAGTGAGTGCAGCTTTATACACGCTCCACGCACCAGTCTCCTTGGCTTTGTTAAATAAGCCACTGGCCTCAGCCCTAAGTTTCTCCAGATTCTCATTCCACCAGGGAACGTTCCTCTATCAGCAAACGTCAAATTCAATCGCAGAGAGTAGTATCTTATGTGTGGACTCTCAAATAGTGTTAGTATTAATATTATAATAAATGTTATGAGACAGTTGTTATGAAAAATCTTATAACAACTATCTTATAAGATAAGCTGTCAAAAATACACATACATACATACATGTGAATTAATATTAACACGCTATCTATCAAATGTTTAATTTTTTTAGTGAAAATAGTGTAAATCTTGTAAAAAGTGCTTGAAAAAAAATATTAAATACTAAAAACAAAGAAAAAAAACTGAAATATAATAAAAAACGACACAAGTTAACTGTACGAAAATCAGTAAATTATGAAATCTTATAAGATACATGTTCCCCTTGTTTAAGATTAAGATTAACATGAAGAAATGTGCTCTCTCATTCTGCCGACGTTCTCTCACATATTATATCAGTTATTATCTCGGGTGGAGACCCTGTGAAATGTACGCCAAGCAGCATTCGATGTCAAAGACCAAATATTGGTCATCCGCCAAAGAAATTGCACTCGAAACATGCCAATTGTTAATGACATAGGAAAGATTGTTTCTAGTAAGTGCGAGATCCTAAAGCCTCCTATCTAATAACAGCCCTAAAGGTGGGCTCATCGCCCCTATGTGCTGCAAATATTTTATTTCTACACATATATTCAAGCAAACTTTCACCTCGTTTATGGATGTCCGTGCTACCCCGGACAGTATGGAGAGCGCTTGCATAACATCCAATAATCCAGCCGAGACCACGTTTTTGGCAATTGAATACCAGCTCAGTGATCTCAGGTATGGGAGCAATACCTGTGTCCTCCAGCAGGTAGGCAGAGGCGATTACGACATCATGCTCGCCCGCGATGGATGGAATCCTCGTCCTAATGGCTACTAGATCCCCGTGAAGAAATTCTGAATGAGGTAAATATGTTAGATCTTTCCTGACAAGGAAATGACTCCCCGCCATCATTCTTCTACGGTTGGATGACTGTTGCGTGTTTGGCCCAGATTTCAGCAGCGCATCCTCTTCATCCGTTGGGTTATATGTACCTCAGGGTATCAGGACATGAATCCCCCAGCACCAAGGTACCTTCCATAGGTTCTCAAAGAGATTTCTCTACATTGCGGGTGTTTGGATCCAAAGACCCTAACAAAGTATCATTAGTGTCCATTGGGACATGTGTTTTGATCGCATTTTAAAATTTTTCAACCTTGTTCGGTTTCTATTTTAATGGACCAATAAAAAAATTTCCTACTTTGCGAAGCGCTACATTTTACATTTTAAAAAATAAGCACACATTTATGCGCTACCATTTTCTATTCTTTTCCGTGTTCGATTGTTGTGCTGGAAAAATATCGTTAAGATTTTATTTAAACATCAGTTTCAAAAGAGTTCATGATTAGGAAATTAGTCGGACGTTTTGAGCAACTGGATTTAGTGATCGATCGTCCTGGAAGAGGTGTTCATCGAAATATTCGCCTTGCAGGCAACGTGGTAGCTGTGCGGCAGAGTGTGGAGAATTATTCAACTGTCTGAACTCACCGTCATTCCGGCCTAATAGGTACTTCCAGAACAACCTTGCAGAGAATTTTAAAGTTTGATTTCAATACAAAATTAAAATAGTGCAAGAACTACTACTGCAAAGACTAACACCCAATACGAGATAAGTCTTATTTGGGCCACCCTATACATACAAAAGCAAATAGAGTAAATAAAATTTACTTGTGGCAGAACTAAACTATATAAGAACTCATAAAAGAACTATCTAACCTTTCAATCATACTAGAAGTTTTTGGAAACTAAAACCCTAAAAAATTAGTCAATTTGTATTGTTTAGGATTTTATTGTTTGAGTTATTTTTCTTTTAATTTTTGCTTTTTTTTGTAGTTATTTTTGTAAGTTTTCTTAATGTGTGTGTATGTGTTGGTGTATTATGTCTTCTTTTGTTTATTGTTTGTTAAATTAGGGAAATCTAATGAGTCAACAGTGGACATTGGTACGTATTCAGAATCTAGCTGGACAAAAGTTATAAATGTTTGCGCTAAAAAATAAAATAAAAAGAAATGTATTTCTGAATAGCTATGAGCCTGCTTTAAAAGAACTGATATTTTTTTTCTACTTGAGGTTTTTTTTGGTAGGGAGCCAAGAAAAGCAGAGTGTATTCGATCAACTGTATGTATAGTTAATATTTGAATTGTTTATAAAAATTAAGTTATTGTTGCTATTATATCGAGGGTTACAAAATATTGAGGCAAAAATGCTGAAATATTTTAACAATAAAAAAAATATTGGATATAAAGTTCGCAATACCTGAACTTCACTTTTTTTGAAATGATATATAAATTTAAAAATAATTTTTCAAATTTAAATATCACTTAAGCCTGTATTCTGTTACAATTTGTGAAAAATGTTTAGTAACATCTATTATTTCATACGAAAAATTTGACATATATTAACATTACCTCTCTCGTAAGTTAGCACAATTTAACGTTTTTAAATCTCTGAAGAGAACATTACTGTAGGGCAACTCGCGATCATAAAAGACGATCTGCTTCCTCGCATGAGTGGCGGTTGGTTCGTTTCACTAGAATATATGCTGGCAATGATGGTTATGTACGTATTGCGGACTTAAAAACGCAAGGAGGGATGATCACTAGGCCTGTCATTAAACTTTACATTTTGCCGGTTAGATCATAAGTAAAAGGGAAACCCTTGTTACCAAAATTCCTCTCTTCAAGATCCCCTATCTTGCACTTTACCTTTCCTCACTCCCTCTATTTTCTCATACCTCCAACTAACACTTATAATCAGGCTTCCTTTTACAAGTTTCTTTTTATTAACTTTATGTTTCTTTACAGGGCTCCAAGAAATTCAAACGTCTATCGGTGCCTTGTCTGCTCCCGATTCCACGCACAATGGTTTTGCAGAAGGTTTAAAGGCATGACTGGGAAGGAATGTAGGCACCATGTCCGCATTCATGGCTCCTGCAAAAACTTCTTGGCACCTCTCAAAAATGCGGTTGGGCACACCCTACTTCATTTATCCTCTGGGGCACCCGCAAGTAACCAGGAGAGAGTGGGCCGTACCGGTGATCCAGCCTAACGTCCACGTGCACCCTCATCAGCAGCCCAACAGGAAGTGTAAGCCGCGATGAGCGTACCTCATTACGTTCCCTTCCATCCAGAGTTCAAGAACGGCTTGGCCCAGCAAGCCGTCCAACACAATGTACAAGTAGCAGCAGCCGGCCAGACGTCCGTCGAGGAATCCAGCCCCGAATTAAAAAAGTCCAGCCCCGAATCGAAAGCGCATTTTAATGGGAGCCTTACGCTCTCTTGAACGTTTAGCTAAAAATCTCTAAAGATGTTGATCTTGTTTATCAAGGGGACCGGGATGCTTAAAATACCTCTTTAAAACAAAATTATAGTTTTTTTTCTAAATGCCCGGGTCTAAATTTGTTATTCTACTGTGAATTAATTATATCGTGAAATATTCCTTTTTTTCTATCGGTTTGATATTCGCCGCGATATTTTTTTGGTTTTTAGCGGTAAACGCCAACTTTAATTCGGGCTTAGGTTCAGTTCCTTCTAAGCTGCTCTCGTCACCTTGTCATCCTCCGGCTCCCAATCAACGTTACCCAGTTTTATTCATAACCTAAATAACTATAAATTGTACATTTGAAACACATAATTATTATAATAAATACATATGTAAGTACTGTGAATTGAAACTAGTGCGGCCGTCTTTTCTTTAAAAACCTTAAATACTCCAGGAATCTCATCCTGCCCTCGTCTCTGTTCAACTCCATTTCCCCCGCTAACCTCATAGACTCTTCTCTCCATCCCACGAGGTACTTAAGATCCCCATCACCTCCCTTAATTCATTTTAATTTAAACCAAAGTAGTCTGCCCTTCTCCTTACTGTTTCTTTTAACTGTGGGTAATCATTACCCCAGAATTAATCAAAAATATTTGACATTTTTTTTGGGCTTGTAATCCAAACTCAAGTGTATTTTAAAAATTAGGCATAAATGTAAGTAAATATTGATGAAAAACTGTTACCGGTTCCGTTATTTATGTTTTTCCGTTCTTATTTAATATTTAATTTAAAGTTTTTTTTTTTAATTTGCTTAAAATTGTACGTTGAATAAGTGCAGCTTTTATTATTTCGCAGTTGTAAAAATATGTTGCCAGAAACATTTAGGAACTTTTTCACAAATTGAACAGAGTACACCTCTATTAACATAATTTCCTAGAAATTCCGCACAAGTTTTTTTCATATGAGTTTTGACAGCAATTCACGTGAAACTCTCTCGTATATCCTTAAAAAATTAAGCTAGAATTTTGTAACCAATTTTTCAAAATCGGCAGCCCCCAAAAAATATAGACTGACTATCAAATAATTTGGTCCAGCTAGATTCGGGTTCGTCCCACTGTGAATGGGCAGTATGAAAACCTCAAACTATTTGGCCACACTTATATTGTTTTTGATAGTAAAATGGCAACCAAAAATGATTTTAATTAATTAGGCTTTTATGAGGCATGCAACCTAGATATACAGATAAACATGCACACATACACACACACGCACACTTATGGGCAAACTTTGGCCTAGACCTACACCCACCCATACATTTGTTAATGTATTAGCATTTAGATATAAATAAAAAACTAAACTTATTCATGCTAATAAAATGTACAAAGTGAAAAAATAAAATCCCACACATTAATTCCGTTTTCGCCATGTTTGTTAATACTCCTATCACGAAATTAATTATCCACATAAAACACATTTATAAAGGGTGTTCTAAAACAAATGCAATATTCGAGTTAAATAAAAAACAAAGTTATTAATGATTAGATTGCTTTAGATATATGGAGTAAATCATATATGAACCAAATAAGAATATATAATATTGTGAATAAATCTGAGCAATAACTTAGTAGTTATATGTACTAATATTTATTAATATTTATTTTATGTAAATTGAAAAAATAACATTTATAAAATATAAATTAAGAAAAGAAAAATTATAAAAAAAATATAATATTAAAAGATTTTAATCCAATTTTTTAATATTTGAATCAGGCTAAACTTCATAAATTTAATTTTCATTAAATTTTTTTTATGAAGGAAGGAATTTTACAACATGAAATTAATTAAAATTTATTGATTCTTTTTCATTCCGGAATGCCCCGTGAATTAAACCCACGTTCACGGGCAGATTGATTTGACATGTTTTAATAGTAACCACACTTTCTCCTCAGAAATCTATGCCGTTTAAACGGGAATTTTTTTTCGAATTTTTTTTCTGTATAGAAAAAAAAATTTATGAAGGCTTTGGAGTGTTACGCGTTGTGGGGATAAATTAGAAATTTATGGGTTAAAATAAGAGTTAGTCGTGGTTTTTTGCTCATGTATCAGCCATTGATGGCTGAATTTCTATCGCAGCATATTCCGGACTATATGTGGTATATATATAGCTGGTCCCCATTGTTTGTGGGATCATCAAAAAACCAATTTCGAACACACGGACAGAGGGATATCGTCAAATAAATTTATCTACTCATAAGGCTGTAGAATAGACATATACATTTAATAGGGTCACAGTAATTTCCTACATTGTATTCTTTATGCCATTAAAAAAGAAGAGTTTCGTAAATAAGTGCATATAGAAGAAAGGACTTTTTTAAAAAAGGCTTCTTACTCTTATAAGCGCTTCCAAAGACTGAAATTTTTGACAGAAAAAACAAGCTATAGAACTTTCTTGGAAAAAGATCGCGCCAATTATTTCGATTCAGTTTTTGTAATTATGAACTCAACTTTAACAGTGATTTCCCCAAAAAAATTCTTGTCATAGAAGGCACAATAACAAATGAGGTAATTAAAAAGCGGTCACAAATTAGCTATACGATTGTATAATTATAGCTTATTGTAACGTGTTATAAACAGGGCATTCCACTTGTATTTGCTTGTGCTTTCGACAATTAAAAATCACACCGAAAAAAATGGTATGATTTACAGAACTTCACAAAATCACACCTGTGATTTTAAAAGCAGGTGAGATTTCAAATCACACCATCTTGAGAACAGGCCTGATAAAAAAAAATTATTTTTTCGGGTTTTTTTTGGAATTTTTTTTAGTTTATCGGGCTAAAAACCGTTTATTATGGGAGACTATGCTAATAGATTTTGGAGTGGTTAAAAACATCCCCGCAGAAACGATTTATGTTGAAGCTTCCTTAGAATTATCTTCCGATCACACACCTACAATTGTTACTATAATGATTCCAAATAGAATCGTATCTCCGACTGAGTACTTATTGAAATCAGCCTCACAAATAAATTGGTTAAAATATAAAAAACATCTTAGTGCCCATTGCACAGAAGATATTTATATAGCACACCGGAGAGCGTGGATCTCGCTATTGTTAATTTTGACAGTTATCTCAAACTAGCTGTTCAACATTCCAGCACAACCCTCAAAAAAAACAAAAACAATATCATATATTCTGTAGATGTCGAGCGTCTATTGACTGAAAAAAGGAGAGTTCGAAGAGAGTGGCAATTGCACAGATCCCCCCAACTTAAGACTTTATTAAAAGAGTGCACAAAAAGCCTAAGAAAGTTACTGCAGTCCCAAAAAACTGCATCCTTTGAAAAATATCTTAAGGAACTTGATGCAACTCCACAATCAGACTAATCATTATGGCGTGCAGTTAGAAATCTTAAACCACCATTAAGAAACTTAAACGGAAGTTGGGCAAGAAATGATATAGGAAAAGGAAATCTTTTTGTTAATCATTTGAAAACCGTATTTACCGCTCACACATCTCTCGATATGGCGGTCGAGTTACCACCTGTTGCTGTTAGAGCAGCTGTTCCACTAAGATTTGAGATAAGAGAAATCGAAAAGGCTATTCATGATTTAAACCCGAAGAAAGCCCCTGGTTTTTATAAGATCAGTAACAAAATGCTTTTGGAGCTACCCAGCATAGCAAAGAAAATTATTCTCTTTATTTTTAATGCTATTTTACGCCTTGAATACTACCCTCAGGAATGGAAAGTATCCCTAGTTACCATGATACCTAAATCAGGAAAGGATCCTACAAAAGTTGAGTCATATAGGCCTATAAGCTTATTGTCTAATATATCAAAGCTGTTTGAGAAGCTGTTAGTGTTAAAATTAACCCCAATTTTAAATGTAAATATATGTATTCCTAACCATCAATTCGGCTTTAGAAGAGAACATAGCACAATTGAACAAACCCATCGTATAGTAAACGCCATAAGAAAAGCCTTTGAAGAAAAAAAATATTGTTCCGCCCTCTTCATCGATGTTTCTCAAGCTTTTGATAAAGTCTGGCATGAAGGCTTATTACATAAATTGAAGCTAAATTTACCAGTAAACACACACAAGCTGTTAGAAAGCTAGTTAGTCGGTCGAAAGTTTATTATTAAAGAAGGTGCTTTTATAAGTTCTCCTCAGCCAATTGACGCTGGAGTCCCTCAGGGAAGCATCATGGGCCCATTGTTATTCCTAATATATACCTCAGACATGCCAACAAACAACCACACCCTAACTTCAACATTTGCTGATGATACAGCTTTTTTAAGCGTACACGAAAACTGTCATGAAGCTTGTCGCTACTTGCAGGATCATATATTTGAATTGGAAAAGTGGTTAAAACAATGGAGGATAAAGGTTAATGAGCAAAAATGCGTACATATAACATTCACCTTGCGTCGGGAGTCATGTCCCCCTATTAAAATCAATAATCAATTAGTGCCCCAACACTCGCATGTAAAATATCTCGGAATTCATCTAGATCGGCGTTTAACATGGAAATGCCATATAGAAGCAAAACTAACACAAATGAAACTAAAAGCAATTCAACTTAATTGGCTTATTGGAAGAAACTCTGTTCTTAGTCTCGATTGAAAACTTCTACTTTACAACTCTATCTTAAAACCAATTTGGTTCTACGGTATTCAGTTATGGGGCACTGCCTCGGCTTCTAATATCGAAAAAATTCAAAGGCGACAAAATAAATTTCTTCGAATAATCACAGCCGCTCCCTGGTATGTTAAAAACTCAAATATTCACAAGGAGCTCAATGTGCCGTTAGTAAAAACTATTATTACGAAGTATGCAGTAAAATATTTAAAAAGACTTGAGTCGCACCCTAATCCACTAACTCGAAATATTTTAAATTACAGCGGCCACTCTAGATTAAGGAGAAGAGATACAGCAGGACTCATCAGACAAGAAGAGCGCTAAACATCTACATATGTGAACAGAAACCGTGAAGAGAAAAATTTTCGTCTACCATTGGCAGGACAAAAATAAAGTATTAGTATAAGATTTGATTAATTATTGTTAGTTCATATTTAATATATGAAGATTCAATAAATAAATAATGAGAAAAAAAAAAAAAAATTCTGGGGGGCAAATCGATATCCTTTTTCAATTTAGGACACTCTGTTCATAAGGCAATTGCGTGTTAAACGTTCAAAATAATGTTTCCAAACCCTGCTAAATACTAAAACATTAAAAAGTATTTTTTTATTAAAACTTTTTATAAAAACGTTTACGAGCCGGTGTTTCTGGGTTCTCATTTATGCTCTCCCGAAATCGTTCAATATTATTTAAGCTTCGTGCTTCAAGCGGTATTCTACTCCGAGACAAGTCACGAACAGATAACTAGCCGATGAATAAAAGCGAGCGACTTGATTGAGTACATGATTTCGTGTTAAAAAAATTTCGAAATTTTCTTTGAGTTTCAATCATTGAATTTTTCCTAGCAACATGGCTACTAGATCCTTCAAATGTTTTTGGTTATAGTAAGTCTATAAATTGTATTGGGTTTTTTTTATGTTAATAACTTCTTTAAAGCTCAGTTGTTCCTTTCATTTGGTCATTGTGGCGATTCATTTAATATTTTCTCATTTTATTATTTCCATGTCATTTAATGTCGAATTAATAAATGTGTGGTCGAAAAAGATTCTCTTGGCATTTATTAAAATGACAGTGACACTTTATAACCTGAATAAAAATGAAATTTATTTAGGAGTGAATTTTAATATATCATCCCGGCAAACATAAATAAATGCAAAAGATGGTTTTTTTCTTCTGGCTATGTAAACTTTTATGAAAAGTAAGAAAATTCATAGGGTAAAATTAAATTATTTGGTTTTATATATGGCACTTGCCCATAAAGAGGGTATTAATTCAGTAGAAGCAAACAATTTATAATCTAATATAAAAGGCATATCAAAAAGAATTTTTAACCCAAAAGTTTTATTATCCAAAAGTAGACAAAATAACACGATATTTTTACAGCGGATAAATATGAATATTATGAATATTGTTATGATCAAGTGCGATATAAGAATCAAAATTAAAATATTTGAAGAAAATATAAAAAACATAGCGTACGAGTATTTTAAAAAATATTTCTTTAGGTATAAGTAGCAGTATATAAAAAAAAAACGTTTTTTTCCAACATAAATTTATTTATACCAAATTAATTCTATCCATTGGGGATACATTCGTCTACCTCAAGTGGACATTAGGGGGCCCCTCATTTACTCGTTGTTTGAAATATAGGATGAATCTTGCGACTTAATCTTTTCAAATGAATTCGAATTATATGCCGTAGTGTTTTTAATAATTAAATAACAATTGTTTTTAAATTTGGGGTACTTAGTTATAGCTCTGTGTACGTGGTCTTCAATGGAGTCACTCGACAAGATTTCCTTCCTTTTCTAGCAGACTGGCTTTAATAAAACTACCATCGCTCAAAAGTCGTCGTACAATGTTAAATGTATCTTTTATGGTTAATCTTATTAATGGTAATATTTGTTGTGAATTTCTGTTAAATTCTGTTAAATTTAATATACCTTGTCGCAATACTCGTCATTATAATCTGCTTTTTGTAAAGTTTTGTAGAGTAAATTACGCTATTGCTGATCCTTTTTCAAGGTTATGTCGACAATTTAATTCTTTGTCTCAATTTGTTGATTTTTCTTTAAATTTAAATGTTATAAAGCATAAAATAATTGTTTATCTTAACTAGTAATTTTTTATGTACATTTTTAAATCCCTCATGCAATTCTTTAATTTTAAGTCAATCTTGTTATTAGTCAGTAAGGATAATGTCCATTGATTAAATATATTTAAATAAAAAAAAAAAAAAAAAAAAAAATCTTTCTTTTAAGAAAGATTAAGATTGATTAAGATGAAAAAAAATTGCTGAGAGTATTTTGTGAAAATGGAAAAATCATAACTTTATATTTCGAATGGTACAAAAACAAAAATTAATAAAGGCTTTTATGCAAAACAAACTGGTTTTGGTTTACAAATTCAATATCTAAGATTCCTTCGTGCCGCTTGACGATGTTTTGTTCGGACACAAATTGAAAAATCTAAAAAACACAAAAAAATCCAGAGTTATTATTTTTTTTGACATTTCTCTATGTATATCTCAGAAACTAAGCATTGCATTGTTAAGCTTCTCTGCAGTGACGTTCTGGACATTTGAAGCTGAGTAGCACGTTTACGAGCTGGTGTTTCTGGGTTCTCATACGTATATGCTCTCCCGAACTCGTTCAATATTATTTTAGCTTCCTGCTTCAAGCGGTATTCTACTCCTAGGCAAGTCACGAACAGACAACTAGCCGATGACTAAAAGCGAGCGACTTGATTGCGTACATGATTTCGTGTTAAAAAATTTTCTTTGAGCTTGGATCATTTCATTTTGCCTAGCAAAATAAAACTCAACCATTTTTCTCGTCCCTTAATCGTATACATCGATACTAAATCTCCCAAATGTTTTTTCTAATACTCTAAAAGAAAAACACCAAAGACAATACAAAAAAAAAAAATCTTATCGAAAATACAATGCTCAGTGACTTATTTCCTTTAGCTATAAAATTTTAGGTGAAAATCTGCTATAAATAGTAAATATTTAGCAAAATCTCCACCATAGCAAAAAAGAAGTTTTTCAAAATACATAAAATTAAAAGAATTTGTTAAAGGAAACAAAAATGAGCTATAATTTATATTATTGTTGTTTTAATATGATTCCTTCATTTTCTTTCTTTTTTGATTGAATTTGTTTCCGAATGATTATTGCTTGAAGGACAGCCTTTAAATTTGCTCTTCAGTTTGCAATTTTTTTGGTCCCAATAATTTTTTTTTGGTGTTTTTTTCATTTCAATTCTGATGAGGTCATATGAGTACGTATGTATGGGTTTGGTTACAATAACAGTTTGTTCCGGGATTTGATGTCCCGGAAATTTCTGGGATATTAAATTATTTTCAATTCCTTTTCCGGTAATTAATTGCGGGATTCGCGTAAAATTTTGGAACAAAAACTTTTTTTACACTTTAGTAAGTCTATGTGGGAGTCATGTCTGTAGTTCGGTTATCCAACAAAATTTCACCACATACAGGCCTGTTCTGAAAAGCAATTTAATTCAAATCACGTGATTTCAAGTCACATGTGCCCTTTAAAAGCAGACGATTGAGACTCTGGTGTTCCGATTTTGTGTTTTTCGGTGTAATTTTTTATATCCGAAATCACACCGAGAAACACAAAACGGTGTAATTTTGAAAACATCACAAGATCATACGTGTGATTCTAAAAACTCGTGATTTGAAATTTAGTGATTTATAGAACAGGACTGCATACACTATGCAACAAGCAAAAATTCTCTGAATTAGTATACAGGCTTGTCACAGAAATCAATTCCGATCGAAAGTGGAAGTGATTTCGTATCTTGCTTCCCCAAAAACGAAATCACTTTCGATTGGAATTGATTTCTGTGACAGGCCTGTTTCTCACCTAACTGCAAAAATCATCATTATATAAAATTCTTTGGTAAGATTTTTTTTTAAAAATTTTTTTTTCTAAAATTTAAGATTTTTGGAAAGGCTGCTCCATACATACGCCTGATTTAAGGTTTCTTATATCATTTTCGATTTAGCCATTAGCTTTGGAGTTATGGAGGCACAAGTGGAATAAAAACGAATTTGCGATAGTAAAAATGTTAAAACTAGGTGCTTTCAATTTATCGGGAATAAAAAAGGGTTTTTATCCATGGATTTTCATCAAATAAAATTTTTTTATTTCTAAAAGATTCCCAGCTCAGTCAAGAATGAAAAATTATCAATAAATTTTAATTCATTTCATGTTGTAAAATACCTTTCTTCATAAAAATAATTTAATAAAATTAAATTCAATGAACTTAAGCCTGATTAAAATATCGAAAGTTGGATTAAAACCCATTAACAGTTCAATGAAATAACCACAATACTAATTATTGTTAACAGCTAAGGCACGAGCTATATGTTTACATTTGTCCTGCAAGTTGAGCTAAAAAAAAGTCAACAAGAAAAAGAAAGACAAAAACATGCAAAACAAAAAATTTACTTTAAATTTCAAGAAAAATTCTTGACAAAAAGTAGGAAAAACAGAAGTAAGGAACAACATGTAAATGAATTAAATTATTCAAATCATTCAAAGCAAATTTTGATCTTCCAAGTATTGATTATTGACGTCATACGTCGTCAATGGCGGTGAGTGTTAAACGGCAAACCACTCTGAAGAGATTTTGTGGTTACAATCGAAACTAGTCAGGGCAACCTGTCTGTAAAAACCTGGGTTCAATTTCCAGCTCAGTCAAGAATGAAAAATTATCAATAAAAATTAAATCATTTCATCTTGTAAAATTCCTTTCTTCATCAAAATAATATAATGAAAATTAAATGCAATGAACTTAAGCCTGATTAAAAAATCGAAATCCAAAAAATGTACAAAAAAAAAAAAAAAAAAAATTATGTTTCTACTTGTGCCTCAATAACTCAAAAACTAAGGTTTAAGGCGTAGTAAAGTGTTCCGAGATTGGGTTTTGTATGGGGCGTGTGATTAGTTATAATTCGATCTTTACGAGATTTAGTGGTGTGATTTCGAGTAAGTCAATGCTGGACGCGTGTCTTTAGTTGTTTTATCCTACGAAATATCACCAGAACATTATTATTTCTTGCGGGTTATGACTTATTTAGTTGATTTCCGGGAAAGGTCTTTACATAGCGCCTTAGCTTCATTGGACCTGTGTTCACGATATTTGGTGACGTATAAAACGAATTAGTTGAAATTAAAAAATATCCACCAATTTATGTAAATTTTTATCTATTTTTTAGAGATTTGGTTCCACATTTGGATGTATATCTCTTTTCCTACTGCACCGATTCTGCTGTACTCACAATATTATTACGGTAACTGACTGTAGGTTATTCAAGAAGTAATCCGTTCAGTCATTTTTAAATAAATAAACATTTAAAATTCCAAGAAAACTTGTTTTTAACTGATTCTAAGATTTATCCAAAACACTAAGTGCACATTAATACAGATTATCGGTTGCATTTAATATTGTCAGTTGATTAAGTAAAAGTATTCTGTATGTAAAATTAAATTAAAATGAAATTTAAGACAACTGTAAATTTATTTAAAAACCGATCTACTTATTTTGCATTTAATTTTAACGAAACGTTAATTTAATTTTTACTGTCAAAAATTCTACAGCAAATTCGATAAAAAATTACCCACAAATTCCGTTAAAACAAATGAATTTTCAGTTATTTTATATAATTTAACTACCAGAAAACAAGTTTTTTGTTATCTATTTATAGATCTGTGACAAAAAGTACAAGTTAAAAACGATAAGCTTGTTTTTGTGTAGAAAATTCCCATATTCTATTTGTAAAAATTATTTTGGTAAATAAATCAAATTTTTAAAGTAAAATAATTGCGACCACCATATCGGGCATGCTGCCGGTGTTTTATAAATGAAAGTTCTTCTGTAAACAAAATGGTCAGTAAGACAAACATGCATAACGGGGAAAGGGAATAAAAATAAATATTCTCTCTCTCTCTCATTAGAAAAATAAGCGGACAGGTGTTTGGTATTTTTTAGAAATTCGAGTAAAACCTGTATTATATAAAATTACTGAATTACATAAAATAACTAAAAATTCATTTGTTTTTACGGATTTCGTCGGGTATTTTTTTAATAGTTGAATTATATAAAATAACTGAAAATTCATTTCTTTTTACGTAATTCGCAGTTTAATTTTTTACAGTAAAAATTAAATGAAATTTTCGTTAAAAATAAATTAAAAGTAATTAGACCGGTTTTTAACTGAATATTCATTTATTTTATATTACAATTTCAGGTTAATATTGTGAGTGTGGATTTCAATCATAAACTTCTTAAGAGAATTTGAAACAATTTTACACGCGTATTGCTCTTTTTTGCTTTTCGGCTAAATCAACTAAAAAACTGAAAGACCCAGAAAATATATATGTATGTATATAATTTATGAGGTCTTATATTGATATGAACACAACCTTCATTCACTACTCCTGATTAGGGGTATAAAATTGTAAAAAATTTGTTATTAAATACTGTAAATTGGATATCTTCTTCATGCTACATTTGTTAAACAGTGAAATTGATTCAGAATTTCTTTTTCTTATGTAGAGTTTTCAGTTTCTATTCGCTCTTCTAGAAATTATATTCCCCTTAGACTTCAATACTTTCAATCTATTTAGTTAAATTTTGATCCTATCCGCAGAATAATCTCTATACTTAAACATTTTTCTACACATATTGAATTCTCTGATCAAAAATAACCTCTTATGTGTCTTTATTTAATTTTAGTCTTATATATTTTAATTTAAGTTATATACTAGGTACTTTAGATTCAATCATATTAAGCATACGAACAAGTAAAAACTATTAGTTTCATTGGCGAATTAAATAAATAATTGAATGAAAAATTTTGGGCAGGAATCCCATGATCCCGGGAATGTGATTTTAATTTCCCGCTTTCCCGGGGATCAAAAAAGTGCGGGAAAACCCCTAGTTATAATTGATCAATTGTGTGTAATTTTGGATGGGGCAAGTTCTGAACCGTAAAAATAAAGGAATTTTTAACTTAAAAATAAGAAATAATAAAATTGCTGAAGTGTTACATTCGTGTCCTAAAAATGTACCGGTTAAAATTTTTTGAATGGGTTTTCCAACAAATTAAATTGTATTAACCTACTTTTTTTGGTAAAGAAAATATTTATGCTATGAAATTTACATTAACCCTTTCCGGGTCAAAAATAATTTAAATCGAGCTTAAAATCTAAAAACTTATATTTAAGGTAATATAATGATACTGAAGCCAGGAAAAAGTTTAGTTTTCATATTGGCCATCTCCGTTCAAAAATAAAGAAACAACTGCAATCTCTATATTATAATAAACTTTAAATTTGTATATCGTTCAAGCGCATAGAAACAGAGTACAATGTAATGTCGAATATATTCGACAAAAACACGGAAAGGGTTAATAAGTAAATAGACACTTTAAAATCTCTTTATTAATTTTTTAACATAATTTGACTTTTCTTCTTGATCTAACAAGTAAAAATTCCTAAAGAATTCTTAACGTTCCATTTGTGTAACAACTTGTCGATATTCATATTGAAAATTTCGTGCTATATATTTTCCTAGAGAGATTGTTTAACTTTCCCACTGCCTGGTGTTTTTTTGTCGCACGTTTTGTTTCCAAGATTTTTGGCTTATGGGCCGTTTTTCCATTCTTTCAAAGGTTAATGAAACATTTGATTCATCCTATACCACATAGTTTTCATTGGGTACCAAATGACTTAGATGAATTTCCTCGATGACTGCTTGTTCCAAATATATAAATTTTTCAACGAATCCGACCACCATTCCAATGAAAAATTTTCTTATTTCTCGAAGCACTAACGGTATCATTTAAAATGTAAGCGCACATTTATACTCCACGGAATAAGACAAGGGAAGTTAAGTCAACGAATACTTAACAAATTTAAAAAAAAATATATAACATTTATAGGGCCACAGCATTCTCTTACTACCAAGCAGGCAGAATACTAAAAAATAATTCTAACAAAAGAAATTCATTGTGTGTAAAGCTGATCCTAACCCTCACCTGCTTTTATATGCGTTGAATAACACGGTTTTTGTCTGGAACTCGCCATATAAAATTGGAGTCTTCCTTGAGCGAGATGGTAAGCGAAATTTTTCCATTTCTCACTAACAAACCTGCTTCTTTTCAAGCTGCATTTTTATTGGGATAGTTCTTTTGGTAAGACTATCGTGGTAAGACTATTTAACAATATAAAATTGTATAACTGGATTAAATTCAAAGTAGATTTCCTTAAAGTTATAGTTGAGTAATTAGATACTTATCTTAGTCTTTGGAAGAACGTACTCTATTATCCACTACTGAAAATAGAACTACGTATGACAACCGTTTTTGAAAAAGTTTCAAGATAGTTGGTTCTGTTTGTGCATTATACAATTTTTAATCTTCCATTTTAAATCGACCAAGAGTGGGACCCGACCCCTTTCGATTTGAATGAAATTTGGTGTAAGGGCTTTTTATATATATGTATATAGATTTTAACGAAATCGTTTTTTTTTTGTCTCTTTTCCTACCGTTGATGCCTGGCTGCATTTACTTAAAATGATATGAACGGTGAAACATAATTTAAAGTAAATGCAATATTTGCAGTTAACACGTTATTTTTTTTTATCTATTTTAAACGCCTACTTCGTTCCGAAACTTTTCGATATGTGTATTTTTCAATTTAACATTCTCTCCTTCGCTAGATGAAGGTTTTATGTTAATATATTCATTTTAAATAGGAATGAGTGCATAACATGAACGGTAGGAAAAGAGCTAAAGTAAAATCGACGCTTAAATACTGTATAAAACTCATTTAATTTCTTTAAGACGTAACGTGACAAGAAGTGTACTTTTCTTTCAAAGTGCCCACATTGAGCTCCAACAAAAAGATGAAACAAATAACCAAAAGATGTCGTTACTTTTTTTTGAAACAGCTTAGATCACATAAATCAGACTTAATAAATACTTATTACTCAAAATTACAATCTTATTTTAGGATTATTTTTTACAGGTTTCGAAAGAAAAAAAAAAATTATATCTTAAAAAAGAAAAAAAACACCTCCTTCAAAGTTTCAAGATTTTTAAAAAACAGTTTGAGGAATTATATAAAAAAAAAATCAGACAAAAAAATTAGGTTTTTGACTTAGTCCATTTTTAAAATTTAATATTCTGTAAATTTTATATTGTTTATAGCCCCAAGTATTCTCTTTAAAATGACATACAAATCATCTTCGTATGTAAAGTAGTTTTTGAGATATTGAAAAAATGAACTCAACAGATTCGGCTAATTCGGCGAAATTATGACATTTTGAATATGACACAACTTTTGAAAAAAAATATAAAAAAACTTTTTTTTGTTGATATATGTTCCGTATATGATGAAAGGAACCTTCTCACAAAAATTCATGCAAATCGAAAGGGGTCGGGTCCCACTCTTGGTCGATTTGACATGAAATTACCCTGTCAGATGGAACAATTTCGTTTAATATACATACTTATAAGTTTACAAGAGTAGCTGTAGCTGTCATCGGCGAATAATTTTCCATCAGAAAGTTATATTCAAGAAATTGTTTCATAGCAGGTGTGGAATATAGGCCGTTGTTATGTTTCGTATTAGTTTTAAATTTTAATATTATTATTCAAACTTATTCGTTAGTCCTCTCGTTTATATTATGAAACATTTGCTGCAGAAGCTTTCTTCAATTCTCTTTTGAAACTGCATTCGTGTCAATACAATGAAATTTTCTCTCTCTTCCTCGCAATGATAAACTCACAAAAACTTCTTGTACACGACACAAAGTTCACTTTTTAATTCGCATTTCCCCTTTCACCCTCAAAATCAAATGTTTCGTAATATGAACCAGGACGTCAAAGTGCAGCTTGGAATATCGCACGCTCTAAGTGGCCAATTTACCGTAGCAAAACGTAAAATAATGTGCTTACCGAAATGATTTCTCAGCAAGGTCATTGCTTCACGTGCTGTTTGCACACAGTCTAACAGCCTGTTTTTGTAAAACACAAATGTTCTCACTTGAAGCTTTCGTATTAAAACGAAAACGTTTAAAATTTGGTTTTTAAAAAACATTTAAAAGCTTTCGCCTATTCTTGTTTGACATAAATAGAGCTTTTTTTCTATCGTTAAATAACATTATTGCCAATACGTTTATTTTCGTACCTTTTCATGCGTTTTGCATATAAAGATTTTGTAGTCACGGTTAACCCTGGCTTTTGTTTACAAAAATAAATTTTAAATTTAAAAAAACAAAAACTTCTATAAAAAATGGTAGTAAATGTTAAAACTAAAAATGTTGAATTAAAATGTTTACAAAAATTTCAATAAATAAACGCAATATATGAAGACGATTTTTTGCTACACATCAACATATAGAAATGGTGAAGGTATTTGCGTGATAGCACTAATTTTTTTAAACATACTTATGTACATACTTGTTTCTAGAATTTTTTGCACCTGTAAATACATATTTTTGTAATTAGTAGCATTTAACCCGCTACTTTATTAACGTCTCCTCTTCTTTCGTAAGCATATTTTTATGCCAATGTTTATTTTTCTAGGTTTTAACTTGTTTAAACGCTAGCATTTAATTTGCTGCTTTGTCCGGCCCTTGTTTATGATCATATTTGTGTGCCTAAGGTTATAGTTCTGCTACTAACATTTTTTATCTTATGGAATGATAATCAATCAGGACCTTGCAGCTTAATTTTGAGTCTCTTCAAAGTACCAAAAAAGAAATTACCAATTTCGCCCCTTAAACGTTTGAATTTCAAAAAAGTGCCAAATTTGGCTTTGCATTTTTTAGATAAGTTTCGTATGTGATATAACTTTAATTTCTATGTTTATTGGCTTAACCTTTAATTAGGCGCATGGGGTCAGGAGAAATTAAAATTTAAAAATTTATACGTTAAAATGTTTGGAGCGAACTTGTTTTTTCTATAGCTTCATACATTTAAAAAGAGAACATAATTTAGTTGCGATTAGATCGTTAAAGCGTACACACGTGTCGCTTTACTAATACGTGGTGACCCCATGCGACTAAGAGTGTAACTTTTTTTGATCGTGGTAAGTATTTATTTTTTTGATTTTATTTACCCTTTTTATTTGTTTCTTCAAGTGTTAGCGTAACAATAATTATATTTTGTCCACTTTTTTGTGTTGAGTTTTAAAAATGGCTTCAGAAAAACATATACTACAATGGATAGAAGAAGTGTGCGATGATGAGTTGGATGTTGCTGGTTCTAATTCAGAAAACCACGATGTTAGTGTCATAGAGGAGGTTATGTCACAAGATTCGGAGAGTGAAATAGAAGACATGGCAGAAGGACATGTCATTGTTTCTGAATTATCAGAATTCAGCAGCGCGGTGTATCTAGCATAGCAAAAAAACGTATTCGCGAGGTTCAAGATATACAGGACGAGGTATATCAATCAACATCAAAGCGTGGGCGCTGCTCCTTATGCCCAAGAAAAATCGACAAAAAAGTTTCAACTAAATGTAATAAATTTGGTAAATTTATTTGTCAGCAACATGTTTTCATTTTCATTCTGCGCTGGATGCAGAACATCACAATCTGCTGATGATTCTGACAGATTTTTTTTATAAATAACTTTTAAAATAGTTGTAAGAAACCAGTACTGAATTTTATTTATGTTTTATGTTTTTAAATAAAAAAATGTTATGCTTTTGTTTTTTTTTATACATTATTAAACTAAATAACTCTAAAAATTTAACAAAACATACTCATTTTTATTTTTTGTAGTCCAGCACTTGCAATAAACTTTGGGGTCACGCGAGACCCCATGCGATTAATTGTGTGATTTTCTTAATGCGCCTAATTAAAGGTTAAATGATAGGGGGATGACAAAAAAGTACCAAAATACTCCCTGAAAGAGCAAAATTTCAAAAAAGTACCAGACACTCGTCCACTTATTTTTTTTAAAGATAACGATAGGTATTACATTTCATTGTATCTCTCTAAGTTTTGGAAATATAAGGTTACCGAATTTACCCTTGTTACCCCCTAAACATTCGACTTTACAAAAATCCCGTTTTAGTGGATATATTTGGGAAGAGTCCAGCCAACGGTACAAATTTCAAGTTTTTAGGTTCAGGCGCTTAGGCTGTACGATCATAAAGCAATCAGTCAATAATGTAACAATTCTATATAAATATACATATATATAGATACACAAACCTTTAATAATATTGTAAATAATTTAGGGTTCTTTCAGTAAAATATCCTTTTTAATTTCTATTTATTTTATTTATTTTTTTAAACGAATGCCTTTTACTTATCGTCTTATTTTGGCATTTGTGTTCATTTATTACGAAGATGTTCATTTTATAAGAACCAAACGTGTGTAGAAAAAATTAAAGCTTTTTCAGTCACTCACCTAAAATGTGTTTTAATTTTATGAAAACCTAAATAAGTTATCGTTCATTTTTACGAACGAACAAATATTTTCATTTTCTAAAAACAGGCTGTAAGTCTGTTAACATGGTGCGATAACGCTTACTATTGACGGTAACTTTCTGATATTCTCCATTTTTGAAGAAATATGGACCAATGACTTCGCACCATATCGCTGTTTTTAATGAACGGTAGCTCTTGGTACTCTAGTGGTTGCTAATCAGCCCTAATACGGCAACTTTGGACACATAATCAGTGAATAAAATTATAAAACAGATTTTTTTTTTTGAGTTTTTCCAGAGCCCATTCACAGCAATTTGGAGCCGCTGGTGTTAGTCCTTCCATGATGACTTGTCAAACGATATTGAACAAAAATGTCACGCGTGAGCTGTTAAAAAAAACTATATTGAAACCTCACGATGAATCACCATTTTATACTCTTAGCCTGGGTTTTTCAGATCGAAGTTGAACTTGGTTTATACATAATATTTTGATGGAACAGCTTAGTTTTGCTTTAAATCTTGAACTTTAATGAAATAATAAAAAAAAATTACATTTCGCCAGAAAAATCCGAGTTTCAGACTAAGTAAGTTTAAACTTAAACTTAATCCACATCTCAAAAACCCGTCCTTAATTGTTATATTAATCGAAATGACTAACACCCAATTTTCACGATGATTTTTTCCCCTATTTTAAAATCATGTCTTTATTTGTTTGATAGTGAGCGGGGTAGAGAAGTAAGCAGGGTAGAAAAAAAGACATGAATCGTATTTCTGTGTTTCTTTTTTGACATTCCTCTTTGCACTTATTTGTGTTTTTTAATTTCTGTTTTTTTCTTATTTCAAAATGACATGTGCTTAAAAATATAGAAAAATAAAAAATTTTAATTAAAAAAAAATTCAAAATATATCAAAATTATGTGGAATAACGAAATTTTAAATATTTTTACGAATAAGAAACTAAGGAAATCAGAAAAAATCAACTCTGACTGCAAAAAAAAACGAAACATGGTGAAAATTTAACAAGATTTTGGAAGTTTCTTTAAAAAAGAAATACAAAAAGACATGTCTTTTAAATCATCGTGAAAATTGGGTGTAAGTAATTTTCCAAAAAAAAAATTTTAAATTTTTTAATTGCATTTTTTATTTATGTATGTATATTAAATTACAAACGTTGACCACATTTAATATACCTATCAAATCCTCTATACAACATTCCAAAGTAGTTAAATAAAAGAGTTTCTATTAAATACATATTTTAAATATGTTTTTGTGGTCAAACTGTTAAACCGACATCATCATCATCATCATAATGATCATGAACAATTAGTTAATCATTTTGAAATTGAAATGAAATTTATAACGCGTATAATATAAATAAACTCAATAAACCACTCAATCATATTAACCTAAACAAATATAATACCAGTTATAATACGTATACAATTTTTAAGAATGTGGTTTATGCAATAAATACCAATAATTATTATTTAAGCATTTCAAGTATAAACATGTACGTACATTGAACCATATTGTATAAAATAAACCACAGATATGGTTCTAATCTAAATACTGCCATTTAAAAGATAACAAAGCAAATCCACTCATCTGCTTTTAAACATTAAAATTTGTTTAAGGACTTAATGCCAATTAAGCTTAATTTAAGTTTTGCCCTATAAAAGCTCTTAGAATGGCAAGTAAAGTTTATAATAATGGGAAAATTTAAAGAGGAGCATAAATTTGTTCCTTAAAGATAACTACTAAACAATTTAGAATATTCTTTTATAGAATAAAATATCCTACACATAAAATTAAATTGATATCCTTTTCAAACATCGTCATAACTCCAAAATATAAGTTTGACAGAAAAAAACTTTAAAGTTTTAAATTTACACCCTACATAATGGAAAATGAAAATTTTATACTTCTCTCGAGAGTTGAGTTAACAATATCTTCATGCGAAAGCACTACCACTTCATAATTCACTGGATTTACTATGCATCAGTTATATTAAGTCAAAGTTTGCGAATTTTGAATTATGAAGTTATTGCATCAAATGAACGATATGTTAATCTTCTTAATTACTTCTCCTATATGCCTAAAGCAAACTCGAGTTTGTATTAAAGTAACTACTTATTTAACGATTTTGTTTGTTGAGCTAAATTCCTTATTTTTATTCTTGTTAAAACACTGAAAATGTATTGTTGGAGATTAAGCAGTTTCTATGCGGATTTTACTGGTTGCTTAGGCCCGATCACCAGGAACCTTTTTCCCAAAAATTTTAGAAAAGCCAAAAATATCAGTAAATATGATTACAGAGGGAATGAGAAATACAAACAACTAAAAAGTCTTATTTGTAAAGATATCTACAACAATAAATTTTCTGTGTTATCAAGAATAAAAAGAGGGAGTTAAGCACAACACACAAAATCTTTTAATAAATAATTATGTATTTCCAAAAACAACTTTGATAACAAAATTTTTGCAAGTGCACGTGCATAAAAAACTGAACTGGCAAATTGTTTTTATTTTGATTTCTTGCGAAAACAATAAAAGCACTTTGTTTTTGTTTTTAATATGTTTTTTCTGTACACGTAGAGAAAAAATATGTTTAGATATGGTCACCTCCAACAAAACTATTTTTAGACAAAATTTTAAACATATTATGTTTAAATTTAACCATATTATTGTCACCGACAAACATATAATTGTTAAATTAGTCCTCCATCAAGAAGCCACAACCATATTATGGTTGCCTCTTAACATGTTATGGTTAAATATGACAATAATTTGTTTTTAAATTAACAATAGTATTTTCCTCTTTTCTAAGAGCAACATGCTTTGGTTGAAAATCAACCATGCTATTATAAATGTTAAACAAATTTTAGTTATTACTAACCAAAAGATGTTCGGAGGCAACCATAATATGGTTGTGCCTTCTTGATGGAGGACTAATTTAACAATAATATGTTTGTCGGTGACAATAGTATGGTTAAATTTAAACATAATATGTTTCCAATTCTCTTTAAAAATAGTTTTGTTGGAGGTGACCAAATTTAAACATATTTTTTCTCTGGGTGTACCCACTTACAACTAGAATTAATGTTGGGAGAATTCCAAATAATTGTAGTGGGGAATGTAAGAAAAGATATACTCACTGTTTTATTGTTGGTTTTTTGTTTAAGCTTTGACATTGTTGCAAACAAGACGTTTTGAGTGGACGTAATTCTCATTCCCTCTGTAGTCAGGTTTGCTGATAGCTTTGGCTTTTCTAAAATTATTTAGGAGAACGTTTCCTGATGATAAGCAACCGGTGAAATACGCATAGGAACAGATTATCCTCCACAAATTAATTTTCAGTGTTTTATCAAGAATAAAAAAAGGGAATTAAGCACAATAAAATCTTTTAATAAATAATTATGTATTTCCAAAAACAACTTTGATAGTAAAGTAACTACTATATTTCTTTAATTTCTTTAATAATTCTATATATCTGTTCTGACAAAAAAATGGCTCTACAATGAGTCAAAGTTGACATCGTTCGGTATGACAAATATCTCGAAACTTAAAACAAAAAATCGTACACGCAATGAGAAAATATGGTTGGACATCGTTACGGCAACTACACTTTGTTTATTGTAACAACATATTGCTGTCATACACAAAATATTGTTATTTTTATTTAAAATCAACAATATTATAGTAAACTTGTCAATGTTTATCGCAATTATAAATTTAAGTATGGTTCACTGAAATATAATTATTTTTATAATAACTAAATAGTGATAACTTTGAAAACATACTATATTCCTTACTTACATTACACATTTAATGATATTTAATAGCCATAACATGATTACTTTCTATACGTGTACTCATAATGTGTTTAAGATGCAAACAAAATATCTTTACTCTAATAATATTTTGTTATCGCCATTTGTAAAATAATTTTGCATCAGTTGTGTCGTTTGTTTTACATACACCTGTCGAAATATTTGTTATTCAGTGGTTAAATAACTTAAAAAACCCATTAAAAAACTGCGTTAACAAAATTAAATAATAAAGAGATTATAGGTACTTTAAAAAAAAAAAATGGAAAATGTCACAAAATAAATGAAAATGGTGCAAAAATATTGACCATTCTTTTGTGTTATTTAAGAGAAAAAGAATGAAAATTCTATAAAATTATTTATAAATAATTGCGACCTACAAAAAAAAAAAAAAAAGGTTAAACATATTCAGCCGTATTCATAACGAAAATTTGGCATGCAGTTAGCACAAAGTTCATTTATAAAACACTAACCAAACTCTGGCTAACGATTTGCTAAACTCTTGTTAACGAGCTGCCAAACGTTTGCCACCTTGTCAAAAACAGGAGTTTAATGTTGAATAAGTTTGTTTGTTTTTTTTTTTTAATTCACTGTCTTATTTTTTAATTAAGTCCTTTTTTAAATTTATTTTAATTTAAAAACTTTTAACATTTTTATGTGGGTAGGCAAAAACAAAAAAATAGAAATATAATGTGGCATCATTGATATTCAGAGTTGATTTATTAAAAGTTAGCAGACGGATAAAATTCGTTATAAATAAACTCTGTGCTAACAAGCTGCTAAGCATAATCGGCATTTTAGTTAGCAGCTCGTTGTACGTAGTGTACAAACTGTGGCTAACTTTTTGTTATGAATACAGCTGATTATGTTTAAAGTAGCATCATATTATGATGTGAAATATCTGTAACAGTTTAACGTTAAGGTTGCCAGTAAGTGAATAAGCATAAATATATATTTAAACACATTTTTCGGTTTTAAGCTTAGTCTAGACGATATTTTGAATCAGCAAATGTATGCTTACACTCATATGCTTAAGAATAATAACAAATGACTCTTTTAGCATATTCAATATGTTAGGCGTCTACACGATATCGTGAAAATACCAAATTTTTCAAATTCAACATATGCCAGCAAATGATATTTCAACATATAAGTCAGCATACAATTTTTGTGTATACACGATATGTTGAATTTCGTATGATGATAAGTATGTTGAGTCGTATGAACATTTGTTTAAAAATATCAAATACATTTGACAATTCTCTTTTTTTTAACTTATTTGAAACAACTATTGGTTTTAGTGCAAAAAATAATAAAAATAAAAGTGTGTAAAAATATAAAAAAAGAGTAAAAAATTAAACATAATGTCATCAAAGGATGTATCACTAGCCATTGCTCTGACTGCATTTGTATTTGATGGTAATGAGGAATCAAAAGCAAAACGGCACAGAATTTGGCAAAAAAAATGGATAGAGAGAAGAGAGGAGGAGGGGTTCTGTGCAAAATTATAAAAGGAATTGAAAGAAGAAAAATTTTTATACAAAAATTTTCTGCGTATGGATATTCAACAGTTTAACAATTTGCTCTGTTTGGTGTCTCCATTAATTAAAAAAAAGGACACTGTAATGCGTAAAAGTATAACAGCAAGGGATCGACTTATTTTGACACTTCGTTTCCTAGGTAGTGGTAATTCGTTCTCTTCACTGCAGTATCTTTTTCGTATTCCTAAGCAAACTATTAGCACCATAATTCCAAAAGTGTTAGATGCTAATTATGCAGTGCTTTTAGACAAATATATGAAGGTAAGAGGATTTTATCATTGCTTTTGTGATCGCACATTACTACTTCTATTTTCTCACACATATATTTAGATGCCAGCAACCGCAACAGAATGGAAAGAATATAAAACAAATTGAGTTAAAAAATCTCATAAAGTAAAAAACGTTAGCTTACTAGTGTCATTGATGAAATTGATTCGCTTGTTTGAGATGTTTCATTCACTTCTAGAAACATCATTAATTTAAAATATTTCCAAACAATGGATCCTCCAGCAGCTGAACCGGATTTTTGCCTTTTGCTTTGCTTAAGTTTGTTTTAAATGTAACTCGCAGATTTGACCATTTTGCTTTGCATTCATCTGCAGTACGTTCTTCTATAAAATCAGCAATTTCTTGCCAAGTTGGTGTTTTTGGCAATTTATATTGTGGAGAACTAATGTCCCAAAGTGTTGGGCGTTCTTCAACAGCAGTTATATGTTTAATAATGTCATCGTGGGACCATTCGGTATTGACTTTTGGTCTTATTTGTTTGTATACCTTTCGGAATTTGTTAGATGGCTGCACCTTTTCAGGTGTCCCGCATTCGAAACCATGTGCATCAACACTATAAATTAAGTCTGTACTTTCTGTATTTTCCAAAAAATCTGCAATCATTGCATCCATTTCTCTATATTCTTGTTATATGTATCTGCAAATAAAAGGAGGAATAAATAGTAATACTATACATATGTGTATGTGTATGTTGACTCACCAATTAATATATTTACCAAGGAAATTATTTTTTCTATATTTTAATTTTTATAATTATAACAGCTTTTTGTAAACACAATGTCAAAATTTATAATTACCCTTTTGTTTTAATCAGTCGTGCCATAGTGCAGTATGCTCTAAATAGACAAATTTAAGTGAAAATACGTCGAATTAGGCAACACTGCTCTTACATAATATGTTAAAATATCAATTCTATATGCTATCAAATTTGCCGTATGTTGAAAAGCTTGCACACGACTTTCAACAAATAACATATTTGTCAACATACGTAAAAAATTTGTTGAAAAGTTAAAAATATGTGGTCTAGACGATATGCTATAATTGTGAACAAACGTTTGCTGACATCGTTAACCCGGTAGTTCCCAGAACTTTTTTTATCTTGTATTTTGATGAAATTATGTATACTCATATATTTTGACCTCCTGAGAATGAATATGAAGTCCAATTTTTAAAAAATTGTTACTCTTTTCCGAAAAAACGCGGAAAACAAGCGTTACCATATGGCAACCGTGGGTCGTCTAGGGTACAGGTTTTTAGTAAAAAAGAAAATGAAAGAAAATACACACAAATAGCTGTTTTCAAACAATTTTATTGAAATTATAAGTGAGAAAAAATAAATTTATGAAAATAAAAATCAAAAATGCAATATATTCGTTTAACTGAAATAAATCATCGTCTTGTATGGTAATTGACGAAACACTTTACGCAAAGTCCGACATTGAATTTTATACATGCTGTTCGCCCGTTAACTTTGCACTGGTCACCGGCACAATGCCTACGATTGGATGGTACTACAAAATGCATTGTCTGATCATAACGAAGAGTATGCTCAACTCGACCTGGTTGTTGTGCATATCGGTGGGAGGGCATCGGACCAAATGATTGGGCTTTTGTACCATAATGTTTGCAGTAGTATACTGCCAATTGACGTCGAAATTCGAGTTGAGTTACTGTCGGTGGCGCTTTTCGATTAAGCTGCCACGCATTTTGAACACAAGCATCTATCAGCCAGGTAAAAATGCTAGACCACCACTTTTTTCCTCTGTATGCGATGCGGTATTGGGCCAAATTTTGGTCGAATCGGTCTACTCCATACATATATTTGTTATATTCCTTGATCGCAAAAGGACGGGGTACAATTGGATGTTGTTGATTGATCCTCCATTCCTTGGTTTGTGTCCTAAAACCATAATAACGGGCAAGTCTGTTATGTTTGGAGCTTAAAAATTTAGGATTGAAAAAAAAAATAATATAAATATAATTGATAAGCTAATCTTGTGTTCCAACTTGCTTCCGATTTTATCTTCTTCGTCAAAATTTTGTAAATAGCGTCCACTAGCCATTACAACTTCACAGCCGCCTTTTAGTTGAGCCCGGCAAATATTATCTGGGATGCCCCCACATTCATCTTCCGCATCATCTTCGCTAGATATGTTGCCATCTGCAGGAGGCTCGATGTAAATGGCAGTTGGTATATCAGGTAGGTTATTTTCATCTTCGGCGTCATCGAGCTCTTGAATAAAATCAAGCACTTGTTGCAACGATAAACTTCTGAAAGCCGTACAATTTATAAAATACCAACAAAATCAAAATAAATATATAAAATAACTTCACAAAATAGCACAGAAAAACACATGAAATGCTAAAAAAAAACATGTACCCTAGGCGACCCACGATTACCATATGGTAACGCCTTGAGTAAAATGGAAAGAATAATACAAAAAATAAGTTCTTTCTAAAAAAAAGGTTATCGTTTCATAGTTTATTTCATTAACTACCAATTACTATAATTATTTATAAAATGAATTGAAAAACTCTTGATAAATTCGTATACTTACTGATGTGCCATATCAAAAAACGGGAACTATTCACTTTTTTTTTGTCACCTAAATTTGGCATGCAATCGCTTTACTAATTCAACTCAGAATAACAGAAACTTTATTTGTTGGCAAACCACAAATGTTTTGCAATAAATAATGTTCTTCTCTTGAAGTTTTGTTGTGAGGTTTTAGATTTATTCGTGTAAATCTAACGGCATTTTTTGCATTACCATATGGTTATCGTGGGTTATATCGGGTTAACAAATGACTTTTCTATTCTTAATTGATTATAATAGAGGGATCTTGAAGAAAGGGTGCAAACATAACATTTGTTTTGCATGTAAAATAATTAAATATAAAAATGTCTTTAGAAGTAGATTAAAAACAAAATATAAAAAATTTTCCAGTTTCCAGCCCAACTTCCTCAACTAAAACAGTTGAGATGTGCTATGAAAACATTCTATTATAAAAACATAGCCTTTTTTTTTATAATAATAAACAATAAAATACGATGGGTATCAACATTTTATTTTTCCATCCTGATTGACTATTTGGAGGAAATGCCTATATGATTTATTGATTTGGTTAAATAACGATTTTTAAATATTTTGAATTGTTGTTCATTCGTCACGCCAAATTAGAAAAAATAGAAACTTTCGCGTCAGCCAAACAAATAAAAAATGGTTCATTCGTCTTGTAAAAAAGAGCGGATAATGCAAATTAAAGATACAATTTTAGGACTTAGCTCATTTCCTTTCTTAGTGCGAACATCAGTGGGGATAGTAAACATTTTTTAACTATCTGTATTGGAATGTGGTCCGTGATAAATGAAAGAATCTAAATGGAGAAAATGAGATTTTCATTTACATTTTTCATTTTGGTGACCTTAATCCAAAGTTTTTTGATGCATATCCTTAACAAATTATCTATTTTTTGGTATGGAAAATTAAGTTCTTTTATAAGAGATTTTAACAAATTTACGTTAAAATCAAAGCTGAAGTGACGACAAGCGATGACTCAGAGATGTTTAACAATTTGTAATATTACCGTATTAAGAATTTTATTAGTGTGATATCACAAATCGAAACGGTTGCTAAATGTAAACAGTTTCCAACACTACTTAAAAGTCTCTACGTTTTAATGATTTCAAAAAATCTATCCTTTTTCCCTACGGCCATTTTTTAGAAGAAAATCCCTACGAATAGGGATTTTTTCCCTACGTATAACATCACTGATTAGACCGTAACTCAAACGTCCTAAAAGTACGTTTATATGACGCCAATGGTAAATTATGGACTGATTTTCATATAAAACTTTGATAACTAGTTCTTTAAGATCCGAACGTTAATGCCAAAGATATAAAAAAAATTAAAAATGATAAATAGTTCTTTAAGATCCGAATGTTAATGCCAAAGATATAAAGAAAAATTAAAAAGGCGACCCCTACGTTTGAAAAAAGCAAATTTTTTTTGAAACCGCCTTACAAAAATACTTAAAACATTTTTTTGCTTGTAACGAGGTGCCCTACTTTTTTAAAGAAAAAAAAAAAAACACAAAAAATTCAAATTTAATGGGGAATGTTTATTATCATTTAAAGGAACATTCTTTAGCATTTATTTTTTGAAGATTATGTCTATCAAATGTTGGCCGTTGCTACGTCGCAGATGGTCCATCCGTTGAGTCCAATTTTCGATGACTCGTTCGAGCATTTCGACTGGTAACTGGCGAATGACACGCGTGATGTTTTCCTCCAAGGCCTAAATCGAAGCGGGTTTGTCCGCATAAACTTTAGACTTTACATATCCCCACAGGAAAAAGTCTAACGGTGTGATATCACACGATATTGGTGGCCAATCGACCGGCCCAAAACGTTAAATAATGTGCTCACCGAAGTGTTCTCTCAATAAATCCATTGATTGATGCGATGTGTGGGAAGTGGCGCCGTCTTGCTGAAACCAAATGTCGCCGAGATCACGTGCTTCAATTTCAGGCATCAAATAGTGGGTTATGGCACAATAACGGTCCTAGTTGCGGAGCCGAATTGACGCTCCACGGTCTTCGTGTACACTCTCAGCTACGGCCGCTATATTTTCTTCACAGCGTGCTGGACGTGGTCTATTCGGTCGAATATCATCCAATAATGAATGTTGGGTCTCAAAATGGGTGATGGTGTTGCAAATAGTACGCTCAATAGGCCGATTATGTTGACCATAAGTTGAGCGAAGTGCACGAAACACATTCCTCAGAGAACGTGAACTTTCGTAATAAAGTTGAACGATTTGTAAACGTTGTTCGGGCGTAAGTCTGATAAGCCAAAACAATACTAAACAAAAATAACATGACAGCATGACACGACTCACACGTGATATGTCAAAAAAAAAAAGGCTATTGAAAAAAGTATCTCTACTTGAATCACCCATTACATATCGACAAAATTTTAAGATAAATTAAATTTTGTAGAAAAATCTTGTAAGAAATATTAAGTTTTGAAGTTGGCTCTTTAGGGATTAATAAATCGGTATATTTAATACATCATATGAAATGTATTTCGAAAGACTTTCTTATGATACTAAAACTTTTAAGATTCAGTTTTTACCTGAAGATATATTGATAAAGTGCTCTAAAACTTTTACGACCTAGAATTCATTAACTAAAGGGCATAATAAACCACACAAATTGAGTGGCAAACATGAACTTTGTTTTTGATTCTGTTTGCCAATAAACAGCATAATCATATTTCGTACAAACATTAATTTTTGTTTTGCTTTCAATGAATAAGGCAAATTTGCTCGCTATTTGTTTAAAACGCAGAAAAAATATGAAATAAAGAAAAATAATTTGTAGTAAAGAGTGATCTAAACCAAAAAGTGTTTTGGGGCTAACAATGCTGCTTAAACATTAGAATTTACGGCTGAAAATTGTATCGCTTCTTCTTCTACGTCTGCAAAGTTGTCGCTGAAATGTTTACTTTTAGGACTAGACACAACAAAAATTTTGACAAATATCCAACATATCTGCCAAATATTAAAATTTTTTAATATTTTTACAAACATTGCTTCAAATGTTTGTCCAAACAAAATATTAAAATATTTTAAATGTTCCTTAATAAATTCATTTGTTTTTACGTTACAAAATTTATAATAAATAATTATTTATATTTTTGTAGAATTTAATTAACCTTGTATACGAGTCTGCAGTTATGCATGTTCTTTAATTCATAAAAATTAAAAATGATAGTGGCAACACTGATATGTAAATACATAATAAACAACACATCTGTTTATATTTTTTCAATTGTAGCTGCCGTCTTCAGTAGCTGATTACTCAACTACAATTGCAACCAGCTGCCCTTGTAGTCCTGCTCTCTCGAATGGGTTAAAAGCATTAAAGAATATCTTTAGAATTTTTGAAACTCTTTAAAAAATAATGAAGAATTTAACTAATTTCTGCCATAACTATAACAAAAAATTATTTCTTAAACAATATGTTATATGACATTTAAATTATTAGGTCTGTTCATTTGCTTAGCAGATACTCAGAACGACTTTACCACATTTTTTTCCCAATCACAAAAAAAAGAGAGAAAATAAACGCTATACTAGCAACAACTCTAAAGTTATACGTGTTTCAAATTATGCGACATAACCCTGCAACAATATTGTTATTTTTTTTTAATGGTCCTTTTCAAACTCGTTCACGTTCAGACGTTACGCTCTCTATAGCAACCCGCACGCTACAATTTGACGTTTGACGGTTCTGATCATTAACCATATGCAATCCGTTTTATCTTGCTTTTGGCACAGTACCATATATTACTGGATACCATGATGGAGACCCATATTTCTGTGGTTTTCATAGGCAACCGCGTATGCCATAAACTATTATTTTTCAGGAGAGCCGAAAAACCATTCTCGATCAATCTTGCCCTTCTTTAACTTTATTATTTCTTTAAAAATCGGATCAATCTTTTTTCAGAAATTTTTAGAAAAATGTAATGAATGTTTAAAATAAAGCAAATTTGCATCAATAGCTCAAAATCCAAAAAATGGACATACGCGGTTGCCCATGAAAACTACAGATTTAACTCACACAAAACATTGGCTTATTTTTTAATCAAATATTTACAACGGCGTTTATCGAGTACGTTAACACTTACTCGTAACAATTATTACAACTCAGCAATAATTTTCACTTACTGAACAGATCTTTTTCTTTTCATATAAAAGTCACAACTCTATAATGAATATGTCTGAAAGTAAAATGAAATATTCAAAATATTTCTTTTCATTTTTTCCCCTCTCAGTGCTTTTATAAACTTGCGTATGATTGTGTAATAAGTGTAATAAGTATTATGGCATCCACTTTTTTTGCCACAAGAATGCGTTTTAATTAAAACTGGCCTTTGCATAGAGCTTTCATCATTCATCTTTAGATCTACAACTGCACAGTCCCAGTTTATGCCATAACAGAATTGTACAAGATACGATAGAGAATATATTAATAAAGATGAGTTACGCGTATACTATATGTATGTATGAATATAACGGATACATACATAAATTCATGCATACCAAGTTATAACAGTATGTACTATATTCGTACTGTATATTTAATTAAAGCAAAATATTTCAATGGTTTATGAATAATTTTCATTTGCCACGTTTAATAAGTGACTGACAGAATTTCTATGACAATACAGTTAAATGGATGGGGAAAAGATGGATAACGGGAAATTATGGGTTCTCTTAAATTGAAATATTTTAATTATGCCCATTTTTACAACTTCATACATATATTTGCTAAGATCTTCCAAATAAATTATTAAAAAAATAAAAGTCAAGGAAACAATATGAAACACAGTGGCGTTTCTAAGATTTATTTTTTTTATAATAAAAAAAAAAATTAAATTTCCATATTAATTCGAATGTGAGTTCTTACCAGTGATGCCAATAGTAGGGAATTTAACCTTTTTGTAGGGATTTTTCGGAAAATTTAAATCTTGGGGAAAAAAGGACATATTATTTATTTTAAGGCAAATGTAGGGAATTTTCAAAATATTATGTCATTTATAAAATATCATTCTTAAAAAATTAAGATCTTTCATATACAATAGCTTTTAAGTACAAATGTAGCATTTTACTATGAGCCCAGCCGCCTGGCAATCATAAAAAGTGCCACAACCATGTACGTATATATTAGGGGGCGAGAATTTTTGGGGCCTTTGCGAACTATTCGATTAGTTTTGCTATATGCACTCGCTCTCACATTCGCAAAAATGTATGCGAATATTAAAAAATAATATTTAATGAATGGCATTTCTGCATAGCCGAGAAAAAACAGTCACACCTTCTACACTTAAAGAAATAAGATCATACAATTTGGAATGTTTAAAAAAAATTTATGAAAACTTTTAAGGATGTGGAAGGATATATTTTTAAAACGATTTTTTTTTTATATTTTTGGTTAGGGGAACTGAAATAAGTATATTTTTTTTAATTCTACAAAGCCTTCCCTTTTATTGGAACCGAGTCTGCTAAAAAATATTAGATACTTATATTAAAAAAAATTATTTAAAATAAGTATTCTTGAAAAAGGTCCAGTACAAAAGATGAGATAATGAAAATCAAATACGCAGTTTGACTTAGTTTTGACTCAAGATTGAAGGATATATAGTGGGGTCTGCCAAAAAGAAAAAAAATTTAATTTGTCACACAGTGGTTTTTTTAATTAAATTTTTTTATGTAAGACATATAAAAATATAAATAACCACAATACTTATTATTGTTAACAGCTAGGGCATGGGCTATATGTTTACATTTGTCCTTCAGGTTGTGCTGAAAAAATTCAACAAAAAAAAGAAGACAAAAACATGAAAAACAAAAAAAAAAAAAAAAAAAAATAATTACTTAAGACTTAAGGAAGAATTCTTGACAAAAAGTACGAAAATTAGAGGTAAGGAAGAACATGTAAATCAATTAAAATAGATAATCATTCATTCAAAATAAAATTTCGATCAAACAAGGTAAAATACCATTTGGTTTAAAGATTGATGTTTGACTATTGACGTCATCCGTCGTCAATGGCGGTGAGTGTTAAACGGCAAACCCCCCTGAAAAGATTTTGTTTTTACAATCGAAACTAGTTAGGGCAACCTGTCCGTGAAAACCTGGGTTTAATTCCCAGCACAGTCCAGAATGAAAAATTATCAATAAATTTTAATTTGCCTGAAGCTAAAAATAATTCATTTTTAAAGTGGGGATAATTTTTTTGGGTGCATTGAAAAAGGGATTTTTTTTTAGATACGTAGGGATTTTTTGAAATTTCTATTGGCATCACTGATTCTAAGTCAAATTGCAATTTATGAAAGTTTCATACTTTAATAGTCTTATTCCCTCAATATTTTCGAGGAATATTTTCTATGCACTATCAGTATTTTTGAATTTACTTCATTGCTAGCCAAAGGATAGCTAAACTAAGCCTCGTAACATAAATATACAAACAAAAATTCTGAAAATGTGCATAGAAAATATTCCTGGAAAATATTGAAGGAATAAAACTATTCAAGTATGAAAGTTTTATAAATTGTAATTAGGTCGCAATTCTTTATAAATTATTTTATATAATTTGTCTTCTTTTTCTCTAAAATAACAAAAAACAATGGTCAATATTTTTGCACTATTTTCAAACATTATTAATTTTTTTTAGCCATTAATATTTTATTTTGTACCTGCAATTTCTTTATTTTTTAATTTCTTTAAACTTGGTTTTTTAATGGTTTTTTTTAATTGTTTAACCACTGAATAACAAATGATTCGATAGGCATATGTAAAACAAACGACACAACTGATGCAAAATTATTTTACAAATGGCGATTACAAAATATTAGTAGAGCTAAGATATTTTGTTTGGATCTTAAACATATTATGAGTACACGTATACAAAGTCATCATGTTATGGCTATTAAATATCATTAAATGGTTGTGAGGAATATAATAACTTTTCATAGTTATCATTATTTAGTTGTTATAAAAATGATTATTTTTCAGTGAACCATACTTAAATTTATAATTGCGATAAACATTGACATGTTTACGTTAACTATAGTAAGTTGATATTAAATAAAAGTAACAATATTTTGTGTACGACAACAACATATTGTTACAATAGACATAGTGTAGTTGCCGTAACCATGCCCAAACATATTTTTTCTCTGCGTGTATATGAAGTTATGGACACTATATATTTCCCTAATAATAACATAATAATAAAAAACTTGGCAAAATTATACCACCTTAGTAGCACAATTATTTCTTCTGGCTGCGCGACGTACACATAAAACATGATTCTTAAGGCCAGGGTTGCATACAAAAGTCTTCGTAGTATTTATATGGACCTTCATTGAGCCATCCCCTATGACAAAAGAATCGAACAATTATTCGTGCGTAAATTCAGTATTTTTACACGAATCTGATACCCCTTTCAGACCTGACGCTAAACTATTGGGAATTTTGTCATAATTTTTGGAATATATGGTCTCTATATCGTATGAATATAATCAATGTTTAGGTTTTACCATTTTTATATCCTTTAAGGATTTTCAGGACACGCACAATTGATACAACTCGTTAAAATTGTTTTCCAAAACGCATATTTATTTCATCAAATGACTTTAATTGGCTTGAAACATTAAAATTTACCATTTTGTTTAGTTAAAATATGTCCACTTCACTATTTGTTAACGATTAGTAAGTACTTTTGTAATTGAAAACTCAAGTTGCGGCTTATTTTAACAAAACTGAAATGTGCCACGAGAATTTCGCAATAATTCAAGTAACGGTTAAGCGTATAGCGGAATAATGTGACCAACAAACATAAAGAACAATCAGCGCAATCGATGTATGCCGGTCTATTTAACATTGGTCAAATAGAAGCGAAAATAGTGAGACGGAAATTTACCCGTACAATCGATGCATTACGGTCTAAAAGGGATACAAGACCTGTAAATATAACAATCAAACGATGCTTACGAACATATTTAAGATTAAGTGCCAATGAGAATCTCCAATAATCAGCATTTAAGACAATTTATTATAATCAAATAAGAAAGTGAAGCCTAAGCTATTTAGTTCTAGCCCTGCGAAAGCCGTTTGATGATACATATTATACAGCATTGTTTTGGAGTTTACAAGGCAGTAGAAGGCTTGGTAGACCCAAATAAATTTGGAGAAGGACATCACTCAACGGAACTGGCTAATCATTTAAAGACTTAAAATTTTGAGTGTTAAATGGACGACAATTATTTTCTTATTAAGTTGTAATTTTATTTAGCTTTTTTTTATTCCGAATACATGTTATATTCTACTTTTAAAAGCTATCTATTGATTGAAAATTATATAAGTTATATATACCTGATTTTCTAGTCCGCAACGATCTTCATCAGCAGTGTTTTGGTTTTCCTAGTTTTTTCTGCTACGCAAATTTTATATATTTTAATTAACAATTAAAAATGTTTAGCAAAAGCATTAAGCAACTGCAGAGAACAAAACCACATCGATTGTGTTACTTTTAAAAATAATTACTGCTATTATGAAAGTCGACGGTACCTGAACAGTATTTGTATATTCCTTGTCGTCATTGACAATAATCGATTATTATTACACGCAGAGCAAAAATTTGGTTTGGTATGGTTACGGCAACTACACTATGTTAATTGTAACAATATATTGTTATCGTACACATATTATTGTTATTTTTATTTAATATCAAAAATGTCAATGTATATCGCAATTATAAATTTAAGTATGGTTCATTGAAAAATAATCATTTTTATAACAACTAAATAATGATAACTTTGAAAAGTTATTATATTCCTCACAGCCATTTGATATTTTAATTTAATAGCCATAACATGATAACTTTCTATACGTGTACTCATAATATGCTTTAGATGCAAACAAAATATCTTTTCTCTAATAATATGTTGTTATCGCCATTTGTAATATAATTTTGAATCAGTTATGTCGTTTGTTTTACATATGCCTATCGAATTATTTGTTATTCAGTGGTTAAACAATTAAAAAACCAAGTTTAAAGAAATTAAAAAATAAAGATATTACATTAAAAAAAATTGTAAAGTGTCACAAAGTCAAATATTAATGCTAAAAAAGTTTTAGTATTGTTTGAAAATGGTGCAAAAATATTGAGCATTGTTTTCTGTTATTTTAGAGAAAAAAAGGAAAATTACATAAAATAATTTATAAAGAATTGCGACCTACAACAAAAATATGATGTTTTACGTTAAGGTTGTCAATAAGTAAATAAGCAAAAATATATATTTAAAATATTTTTCGGTCTTAGTTTTAATCTACTTATTATTATGATTAACATCATAATAATATGATTACTTTTTAACTTATTATTATTGACATGATAGTAATATGAATACTTCTTAACATATTATTATTAACATGATAATAATATGATTACATTAAATTATAATACGATATAAAAAAACAAATAAGGATTAAGGGAAAAATATTTTGATGTAATATTACGAATATATTTGGTCATAATATGATTCAATAATAATAGTTATATGATGACTACCATCATGAATCTTATCATAATATGTTGCTCTTAGAATATGTTTACCACAACCAAGTTTTTTCTTTGCGTGTAGCTCCCATACAAACTTCTTTCCGGAACAGAGTCTTTGTGCCTGTAAGACGTCTTATTATACTGATATTTAGATTGAATTTGACCCAAAAATATTTTTTTCCAATCTAAATTATCTTACCAATTTTTTTTGAATCGGTCTATATTTGACCACAGCTTTCATAAAAATACCATCACCGAAAATTGCTGTTAATGCCATAACCTTATAAAGATTAGTTTTAACATGGAATTTGGTGGCGATAGCTTCTATGTCATGCGATGTAGGTCAAGAGCAATAGTCCAGATCCTCTAGGCTTTCACTAACCCTCTACGGTATTCTCTTCTGTTCCAAAGTTGCTTCCACCAGTGTTATATCTGGTTCTACCGTAAATATTATTGGCGACAGCAGGCATCCTTGCTTGACTTCTCATAGTTTGCCAAGCATTTAGCATTTCTATACCGCGCCTTTATAAAATTTATCATTTTATCTGAAATGCCTCTTCTTAAAAGGGCGGATATTATGGCATCATCGATGATTATGTCGAATAATCAGTCGAAGGCTATTTATTTTTGTCAAGCCTACATATGTCAGGGTGGTGTCCGGCTTGTTCCATCAGTAGCTGTTTTTCTAAGTATTCAAGAATGCGGTTCAACACTATCTCGATAAAGATTTTGCGTTAAGCTGGAGCTAGTGAGTGCAATTTCTCGCCATTTTCTGCATTAAAAAAGCGTCTAAAATCATACACTTTAAAGTTTTTATAGTATAAACTTATTGGTTTTTGGAATATTATGTTAAATACAGAAAAAATTATCCAAAATTTTTCAACAATAAAAGCATTAATCAGAAATAAATCAGTTTTAATTACAAATTTAATCAAGTGAATTAAAGTTTAATTGATACTATTAATTTGTTTACTGGTGACAATTTAATTAATAATACAAATTTTTTATTTAAATAAATTTTTATTTTTTTCTGTGTCAAATCCAAATTTCAGAATTGGTGTAACTCAGCTTAAACTTAGTTCACATCCCAAAACCGCGACCGAAAGAGTGAAAAGATTATAGTCACCTCCAATCATATTTTTTTTTTGTGTTAGCAAGGAATTTCCAAATACAGTACGATCTGGCATTGTTTTGCCAACTGCCTACTACAGTTGGTTTTTATATGGCAATTCAGTTTCTAAGTGTTTAGGGGTTCTATATTTATTACTATTTTTTAATTTAACGACACTGTGCAGTTGCTAATAGAAAGTTAAAAATTCAATTAAATCTCTCTAATCAAATCTTAAGATGGCCATTGAGATATCCTTCAAAATCAAATAAAAATCACCTTAAATATTTTTTTTAATTTTACCTACGAAAACAAATACATATAAGTCGTCATTTACTCTAAATAGAAACAAAATTTTTATAAATTTTGTATTTTTTTTTTGTTATCTCATACCAGCAAACGTTTAAAAAAAAACTTTGTTTTTTTTTTTTGGTTTGGTGACTTACATCATTATTTATGCGTCTCATTGGCTTTTCCACTCATTATGAAATGGTTTTGCCACATTAATACATTATCAAAAGTAATGCAACTATTTGTTTAAAGCTTTGAGATTTTTAATTAAAAGTGTTTTTCGTTTTATTCTTTTTTGGGTTTTAGCTTTGCGAATGTAAAATCATTTTATTTAATTAACATTTACAAACTTTGATTACTGCCCACGGATGTGGTAACGTTAAATGTATAGACGTACACCATTATAAAGAAACCTTCAGCCACCTCCACTAAATTTATCATTCTACCATTAAAACGCCACACACACTTGTTCATACTGACCCACTTGTAAACACTGGCGTACACTTGCAGATACAAAAATTAATGTATATAAAGGGTGTTTTTTTTTAGCTGCATGAGAATTTAAAATGATAATACAAGACAGAAATATTGTTGGAATGAAATTTGTTTTTATTATAATTTGGTAGATAATTTCATGAATTTTATTTTTTGAGTATGATTTCCGGCATATGCTTTCCGCGGCTACGAGTAACTTGGCCCATTCGATCATTCTAACGTTTGACTATTTTTTTTTCAACAAATCCGGCCGTATGCCGTCAAGAGTTGCTGGTTTTTCGGCAAAAACTAATGGAAATGGCATAGAAAGAAATCCAGAGGCGTTAACTTGCACGGAAGTGGAAGCAAATAAAATACAGTTGTCACCAAATTGATTTTGCAATAAATCGATTGTTAAGCGCGCTGTATGGCAAATTGCTTCATCTTTTTGGAATAGACGCCATCATTGTTTAGGTGAATTATTTTTGGAAACAAAACTTCGGTCATAATAACTCGAAAGCGCTGGCCTTTCACCGTCAATGGCAGCTCCTTGCTCATTCCGAAAGAGCGTGTAAACTGCGTGTAGACCGCACTTTTGGTGATTCGTTAACGGCTTGAGGATTGTTTTCGCTCCAAATAGGGCAATTTTGCTTAGAGACGTAGCCATTTAATCAGAAACGACTTTTGTAAAATCAACGAAGTGCTCTATTAAATTCGCGAACACTTTTTTCGCGAACATTTATTTATTTTTTTAAAGTAAAGGTCCCCAATTTAGAAGCATTTTTCGAGCGTCAAACGATTCTTGATGACTTGCCCAACCTTACTGAACAGAAATGTTCACACAGTTTGGGATTCTCAGCTACCAATCGATATCAAAAATTCTTATGCTGCTGAAAAAAACACCCGATGCTTTTTAGAAAGTGATTTTCATATATTTTAATGTTGTTGATGATATTATTTTACTCACTCTTAAAAACCAAACAAATAAACAAAATAAAAAAAGCTAAAGAAAAATCTAATGTTTAATAATGAAATTTAAATGGAAGTATCCTCAATGGAATAAACGAAATGAAAATTTGAAAATTAAAAATTTTTAAGGTAATTTTTATGTTAACTGTGTTTTATTTATTTTTTGATTTTTTACAAAATAATTATTTTACGAGAAATTGTATATCATTTTTATTAAGTGCCAATAAATTCTACTGCCCTTAACGAATATTTTATCAAAACAATAAATATTCGGCAGAAAATGTTTCCAGCTGTTTGACAAAGAAGAGTGTTTTGCTCTACTGTAGCGAATCTTTTAAAGCCTGCGACATAGTATGGAAGAGGCAATTGGTCCCAAGTTTGTATATGGGTTTTTAATCCGAGAGCATATTTGAATGTGCGCTAGGTAAAACTATAGTTCGATTTCGCCTATTTTTAGTACCTTGTTTTGAATAGAACCTATCGTATTTAAACCCTTGATTCGAGAGGACACTTGTATAGAGGCCAGGTGAAATAAAGACACATTTAATTAACTGAAACATCATATTTTGCAAAATTTCTTTTATAAACTCCATAAAAATGTATTAATTTTTTTTTTGGGTGTGCGAGGGGTGGCAGTGAGTGAGTGAGATAGTGATATTTATTGAAATTTTGCGTCTACCTCTGTTAGGCTATGTTTTATATAAAGAAACAATGTCATTAAAAATGCTCTAGTTACTAGGGTTGCGCGTAGAGGCAGCTGAAATTTATAATAATAGCTTTGGATACTTAACAGTAGTAGATGTAATTAGCACTTAACCTCCAATAGACCCAGCTTTTTGTATCGGTCTCTTTTTTTACTTCTATATGCTTTTTTTGTTTTTAAATTTCAAAATAACTGTTATTTTCGGTCCCTGTTGAAAACTCATTTATGTAAAAGGCTTCAACAATCTTAACGCGCTGCTCAATTCTTTACCTTTATATTAATATTGACTTGACAAAGAAATGTCAAATTAAAAATATGCATATTATATTTAATGCAATGGATTAATTCCAATAGTATAAAATGCATACTTGAGGATTCTTTTCCTATGTAGCTTTTGTTGCTAGGCCACCTTTGTTTGCTTTAACAATAAGGACAGAATGGCAATAAGATAAAAGTGCTTGAGTCTATTTTTTAGTTTTGTATGAAAGTCATTCAAAACTTTGAAGGATACTTTTTAAAAATATATTTATTCTAATAACATCATCACTTTTTATCAGTTAAAGTTTTTTTTTTTAAATTTTATTCCTAAATACTCACAACGTGAACAATCGGTGGTTAACTGAAGTTGTTACTCCAAACTTTTTTGCACATTTAAAAAAAAGCAGAAAGTAATTTTGCTATAACTTTCTAAGAAATCGTACAAACTAAATAAATTTTGCTCATGGATACTTTTAAACATGAACATAAACAGACTACAAAGGTGCCATTAACTTAAATTTTGCTTAAGTCGGCTTAAGCACTTTTTCCCTTTTGCCACAGAAATATTTAAGCAACTGTACTGTATTTTAGTTTGAAAAATATGGCCACCGTATCTATAACTCTGTCATTAATAAATGGATTTTGTGACTTTTTACTACTTTTATTCTAGCTTCGATAAAGGTGAAAGTAAAAAAAAGCTCAGAGATTATAAGATAACAATTAGAGATTTATGGGTAAAAATAAGAAGTAATCGTGGTTTTTCCACATTTCTCAACAATTTGTGAACCGACCTGGCTAAATTTCGCATATAATAATAAAGGCCCTACCAAATTAAGGGTCTTCGAAAAACCGATTTAAGCACATACACAAATGCGACCAATATATCAACTAACCTACTCGTAAGGACCCAGAATATATATACTTTTTGGGATCTAATTTCAATATTGTAAAAGTTACAAGCGGAATGCTAAATTTATACTTTATAATCGAATACACAAACAAACAAAAAGTTGATTTTAATCACGTAATTCGTACAATCAAGCAAGCAAGTTGTTGTTGCTTTTGTTTTTGGCAGTTTCAAGGATTTAAAAACTTTAAAATTAAATTTAAAATTATTGTATTATATGATAAATAAGACTCATATTTTGACAATAACTAATAAAAATAATATGAAATTTCATAAGTTTAAGTTATTTCATTTTAAGCGAAAAAATCATTTAAGATTTTAATTTATTTAATTTAATCTTTTAATTACACACTTAAAAAAAAACAATTTCAATATTAATTGAATCAAATATATATTTCTAGATTTTGTTTAATTAAAATATTAAATAATTTAATTGACACATTAATTAAATTACAATAATTTTTTTATCAAAGTTGTTTTCCGGGAATACAATTATTTATTAAAATATTTTGTACGTTGTGCTAAATTCCCTTTTTTATAATTGATAAAAAATTCTGAAATTCATTGTCGGAGGATAAGCTGTTTCTATGCGTATTTCACTGTTTGCTTAGACCAGATCATCAGAAAACGTTCTCCTAAATAATTTTAGAAAAGTTAAAGCTATCAGATTATCCTCCAACAATAAATGTCAGTATATTTTATCAATTATAAAAAAGGGAATTAAGCGCAACGAACAAAATCTTTTAATAAATAAATGTATTCCGAAAAACAACTTTGATAATAAAATGTTTGCAAGTGCACGTGCATAAAAAACTGAACTGGCAAATTGTTTTTATTTTGATTTCTTGCGAAAACATTAAAAGCAATTTGTTTTTGTTTGTAATATGTTTTTTTCTTTATCCGCTTACGACTTCAATTAATGTTGGGAGAATTCCAACTAATTGTAGTGGGGAAAGATAAACTCACTGTTTTATTGTTGGTATTTTGTTTAAGCTTTGATATCGTAGCAAATAAGACTTTTTGAGTGTATGTAATTCTCATTACCTCTGCAGTCTTGTTTGATGATAGCTTTGGGTTTTCTAAAATTATTTAGGAGAACGTTTCCTGATGATCTGGCCTAAGCAACCAGTGAAATGCGCATAGGAAAAGCTTATCCTCCAACAATAAATTTCAGTATTTTTTATCAATTCTCTATTAAGTTTTCAGTTATTCGACCTTTTTGATTATAATTTATGATTTAAATAATTTTTTCAAGCAATAATATACCTACAAGATAATTGTTGTGTATTTTTATGACTCGTTATTCCTGAAGATGACATCCAAAGGATGTCGAAATATTGAAAAATAAAGAATTTAAAGAATAAAACAGACCCCGAGCTTGAAAAAATTATTTAAATTATAAATTTTTTATCAATTATAAAAAAGGCAATTAAGCACAACGAACAAAATCTTTTAATAAATTACATTAATTTTGAAAACATGTATGTAATTGAAAAAATCTTATGAACATTTTTTTTGTTTACCCTTCAAATTATAACATATGACGTATATTTTATACATGGTTTGCTTTTTTTATAACATTTACACAATCAGTTAAGCAGTGCTCTATGAAATTCGCGCACTTTTTTCGCGAAATTTTTTTTTTAAGTAAATTTCCTCAATTTGGTAGCGTTGTTCTAGCGTCAAACGATTCTTGATGACTTGCCAAACTTTACTGAACATAAATGTCAACACAGTTTGGCATTCTCAGCTATCCAACCATAGTTATCGATATCAAAAGTTCTTATGCTGCTGAAAAATACACGCGATGCTTTTTAGAAAGTGATTTTCATATACTTTCGAATGTGGTTTGCTTTTTTTTTTATAAAAATTATGGAATTTTGATGCGTTAAAATCTGTCATTAAAAGACCAAATAAGCTAAGCAAGTTATTAAGCAACAGCAATAACTTGTGTGAATAATTAAAATTATGAACATTTACAAAAACATATACTTGGGAGAATCAGGGAATGGGTTCTGAGATGGACTAATCGGGCCTGGGGGAATTGCAGGGTAGCGCGGCCGCTGTGGCCGGTGGTGAGGAAGTGGAGTCTGCGTCAGGACCATGGTAAGTATTATCACAGGCCAGGATGGCGGTGGGAACGGGATCTGACTTGTCGGATATATGTAGGCTGTGAAAGGACCCGGAGGAGTTGGAGACAGCTGAGCACCTTTTGTGCCAGTTTCCCAGGCTGCAGAACAGCAGGCTGAAATGGCTACGTTGTAGATTCCTGCGCGAATTGGGAGCTGGCTCGGGCTGGTGGTTCGAGAATTTGCGGGACTCGTAATGGGAATGACCTGGCTGTGCAGCAGGAGACTAGGGACTGTGTATATTAAGGACATTTTTCTGTTTAGTATACTTGTGCTTATCTATACTTGTGCTTTTTCTCTTTATTTCCCCTATTCTTCTCTTACTAGAATTCTATCAATAAATGACCATATTAGTCTCTGGGTGAGGGTGTGAAGTTTACTTCGCACCAGCCTTTCTACCTAACCTGACCTAACAAAAACATGCTTCATACTTTTTTTGGTTTATTTGGCCCTTTAGTAAGAGAAAAGGGGCAAATAAACCAAACATATGAAATATGTGATGCATGTTTAATATTCTAATGTTTAATTCACATAAATATCGTGTTGTTGTAGTTATTGACTTTGAACGAAATTGTGTAGGCAAGCAAGTGTGTTTTGCTTCAAAAATGTCTAATTCTGTGCTAACAAGGCATCATTTGATTTGTTATACTTCTTTAATGGAAATACAAAACAGCTGATTGTTCACCGAAGCTTATGCTCAATATATTTGATTAATATTAACGTGAGAGCGCTGATTTGTGCGGTTCAGAAATAATGATTTTGGCATGGAATTCAAATACCAGTAAGGTCAGCCGAAAAGTTCGAAGTTGATGAATTGGAGACATAACATGATAACGATTGTCGTCAAACTCAAGAAATTACATTTATAATTTTTAAGAGCCACTGAAGCCGAAATTGCACAACATTTGCTGCTGAAAGGATACATCCAAAAGCAAGTAGAGAGGTTCAAAGAGGATTATGTATCTTAGGTAACTATCTCATGTTTTAATGAACATACATACGTACACAAATATATTCTAAGTTTTCATTAATTTCAATTGTCTCACCGTAGTGCCAACTAAAAAGAACCAAAAATTCAAAACGATGGTGAAAAACGCTTGTTTGGTTTCTATAAAAATATGACCATGGAATTGGATGCCAAACTACTTTTTACATTAAACGAAAAATGCAAAACAAAAAAAAATCTCAGTAATTTAGGTGTTTCCAAGGTCCTTTTAACAAAACTCTTATCCAATTTATTGTTCAATAAAGTTTCATTTAAGACTTGCTGCTATACACATCCATCCAAACACGCTGAAAAAAGTTTTCAAAGGTAAGTGTTATAAAATCTGATTAGTTGACATTTAATCGAAATTGTTAAAATGAAAGTCTACAAAAAGTTTATAATGTCAACAACAACAACAAAAATGTTAAAATTAAACAGTGGAGCAAAATAAATTTTTAGTGTTTAAAATTGCTAGGACCGCAGATTTATTATAACTTTTGACTGGGCTGAACGTTAAATTTTTGCAAACAAGTATTATTTATAGATAATGGCATGCGGAGTAATAATACTTTTCTGCACCCTTTGCTTACAAAATTTAGAGTCATGTTTGTGTTTCTAAGCATTAAGTCTTTAATTAATTCCAATCTAATATATTTGACTTTGTTTTGCATAAAACGAAAAATAAAACAAAAATAATGTATCAGTAAAAGAAAGGGTTTCTAATTTTAACGTATACATTATATCAATCAAACATAAAATTAGAAATTACATTAATTACATTAAATTATGGTGAGAATTTATAAAAGAATTTACAAGTTTAACAAGGATTTGCCCAACTGTTCGCTCTGTTTGCAAGTAATCGGCTTGTTTATGTCTAAAAGTTTTTTGTTGCTCATTTTAAAAGTTAAATGTTTTTCATTGTGTTGTTTTTCGTTAAATATATCGATTAAGTTTTATTAACATTTGTCTTTGTCATGATTTAATTAAAAATTCAGGTAATTACTTTTCTTTGTAAGTCATCTTAAAATTGTTTGCCACAGAAACAGAATGATTTCTCGGCTTCAAACTCTAAAATAACTGAAAAGGTTGAAGTCAGAAGGGAAAAATTCACTAAAAACTGTTAAAAAGCATAATTTCAAAATACTATTACTAATTTTAACAATTTACCTTTTTGCTGTTTCATACCCAGTAACTACAACAAATTAATGTTTCGCTATGGTTGTCAATAAGTTGTTAATTGTGTGTGTTTTTGAGTGTGTGTGTGTTAAGGAAACTCGTGGTAGCCGTTGTTTAATGTGTGTGAGTATTTGTGTATATAAAATTTCCTCTAAATGTTTTTTTGTTTTTTTGGTTTTTTAGATTTTAATTAAAATAACTAAACAACCTACAAAATGTCTTTAAAGTGTCATTTTATTAATTAATTTTTATGTTTGTACGTGTGTTTGTATAAGTAATTAAATTTATGTGCTTAGTCAAGTTTGGAAAATGTTAAGTATTTTAAATACTTATATCTTGGAATTCGTGTACATAAATATAAATGGAGTACAGGGTTTTAAATTTCGGTTTATTTCTTGTCGTATTATTGACTGGTGTCAATTAGAAGGCATTAATTTTACATAAATCAGTTAAATTAACCCAGGGAATCATGCAAACTAATAAAATATGTTGCAAAATGTGTGCATGTGTTAAAACACATTTCGCAAAATTATGGGTAGAAATTATGACGTTTGGTTCTGTACAAAATAAAGAAATATAATTAACAGAGAATCTCTCTATTAGAGATCAGTATTTACTTTGCCACCTTGTCATTTTAGAAAGGAGACATTGATGTGTAAAATGCAAAATTATTAATATTTGATTTTCTTGAATATTTTTTTTTTCTAAAAGCGACGATATTTTCTGTCAAGTGAGCGAGACTGGTGCTGGTATTTTTCGGTCTCGTTCTAGCCTCTTACAATTATTCCGAAATGTGGTTTTCGCTTTTATTTTTTTCGTAACGGATTCGAAGCTGACTTTAAAAGTAGAGTCAAACAGACGGATATGCTTAATTTGATTGAGAAATAAGTTCTGATTAAAGCTTTTACCACGAATAATGTATGTAGGTATAATTCTTATTCGATTAAAACATGCCCGTTTGCCTGTATGTCTGTGTTCGCTTCTATTTCAAAAGACTCAACAGACGACCAATTATACTTTGGAATAAATTCAGGTTAGCAAAAGTAATGTCGATTCTGAGAGTGAGCGGTGAAAATAGAGGCTAAATTAGAAGACCCGTATCGCGGCGTTTGTTTATGTTAGTTCGAATTTTTTTTTAATCGACCTTCAACCTTTGCAGTCAAGTGCCGATTTTCAGCATATTGTTTATATGGTTTTTTGCCTATAACTCGTCGAGTAATTGATATTCTTGAAATCTGTAAAGGCTAAATTATTGCTAGAGACCTGTGCAACAATTAAGTGTTTCTTCAAAACCAACACTGAACAAAATTGGTAAATAAAAAATGAAAAGTACATTAATATTAAGCTGGAAAACGCAAGTTTTGTATTATGATTGTTTTCTTTTCAAACGAAATTTATTGAAGAAACTGAGAAGCATATTATAGATTAAACAGAAAGCAAAAATGACTTAGTTTTGAGGAAAATGTTTTCAATAAGCATGAAAAACAAATATTTTTTTCCAATATTTTGCTTCATAAGCACCCCAAAAATTTTCTAAATCAATTTTTTAAAATTTAATCACATATTGTGAGAAGGGCCGTTAGAATTTTTGAAGAACTTTAGTTTCACAAAATTATAGGAATTTAATAAATTTATTATTTGAGATATTCTCCCAAATTTATTTTTAATGAGTTTTAATTTCTTGGTGGTTAAGCATGTCTATATGAATCAGTTGACTTCAACCATATTTTTGAAAAGTTGCAAGCAAAACCTCTTAGCCAGGATTATATGTTTAAAATTATTTTGCTTCACCATTATAGAAATGAATAATTAATGATTTTCTCCAATCACAAAATTTATACCAAATTCATAATATCAAGCAAACAATTTGTTGATTTTGCACCTATTACCAAAATGATTATACTGACGTCTAAAAAACTATACAATTATGAATACTTTTTTCAATAAATGATTTTTTTAATTTTAATAAAAAAAAGTGATCAAAAGACTTTGCCATTTCAAACAATGTGTTAATTTATTTAATTAAATATTGACACTTCCCAACAACAATTTTACATGTTTAAATTATTTTATTTTAAACGAAAAAAGTCAATTAAGATTTTTTGTTATTTAATTAAAATTTGAATTGAATATTTATTTCAAAACAACTAAAATGTGAATTAAATCAAAATTAAATTTTTAATTTTCCTTAAACTAAAAAAAAGAATGGATTCAATTATCACATTAATTAAATTTCCATACTTTTTAAAACATTTTTTTAATTGATAAAAAACTTTTTTCTGTGCAATTAATTTTTTTTGTGTTTTTATGTATTAGAATTAAAACCGGTTATTTTAAAAATGTTTAACCGAAAACCGTATTTTTCAAATAGCAACTATTCGGAATATTCGAAAAACGGTTTTTGAAAACGGTTCTTGACCACCCTAGTATTTTCGCAACATAATAGCAAAAATTAGCACAAAATCGATGGTGGATTGATAAAAAATTAGTTTTTACGACTGGAATTTTTATTTATTTCATCAAGAGTATTCCATAATTAAACTTCGGTCCAATAGAAGGCCCGCCATTGGAAAATAATTTCATATGTCTTAGACCTCAGCGAATACTGATGAAAGATAATTTGGCTTAATTTAAATTTATATGACGTGAAATAATACGATAGAATGTTGTTGAAACCGTCCTTAGATCCAATATAAAGCCAACTCTGGATTAACCAAATAAGGCACATATCAGTTTATTTTACTAGAAATAATGATCTCAGATTTCACAAAGATTGCTTCATTATTATCAAAGATCAACTTCCAAAGTATTCTAGTTCTTCGTAAAAATTATCAAAGCAAGGCCGAATACTAAATATTAATTGTGTATGAATTAGATGTTCATCATACGCTCCATATTTCTTTCGTTTTATACCCTCCACCACCACACGAGGGTATACTAAGTTTGTCATTCCGAGTGAAACTTTTTTATAATACATCTAAGGCCCCATAAAGTATATACATTCTGGCCCCTTGAGTAGTTCTATGTCTATTTAGCCATGTCCGTCTGTCTGTCCGTCTGTTGAAAACACGCTCACTTTCGAAAAACGCAAAAGAAAAGAACACACTTGGTCTCAAATTGATTGTAGTTATCCTAATCAGCTTGGGACTGAAATCCAGCAACATCGGCTCAGTAGGTTCAGAGCTATGAATCAAAATGGGGAACACCACCCTAAAAAAATTGATAATTTTGATACAAAAACTGACATAAATGGTGGGATAATGACACGGAATGACATACAATTTTGCACGAATTCGCTTTATACGACTGCAAATCATACTGTTAAATTTCGTGATTCCATAATTGACCATAGGCCCCAGATAAACCGTACTCCCGAAAAACAGTTTAGTATGCCTAAAACCGTAATAAATAACGCTATCATACTAAAATTTGGTACGTCACAGTTTTATAGGACGAGAAATCACACTGCCAAATTTCGTGAAGATTGGTCCATAATTTACCCTAGGCCCCATATAAACCCTACTCTCGGAAAACAGTTTATTGCGCCTACAACCAAATAAAGCCCACTTTGGGAAAATAATTAAATTCGCCTAAAGCCATCACAGATATAGATATTATGGTAACATTTCTTACTTAAATTTATATGGCCAGAAAAAATATCATTCAAATATGTGAAATTTACTATTAACGCTAAAACTAATTAAACTGCTGTATTGAAATTTATTCTAATTTATATTTTGTAATACCAGTAATCAGTCTTCAGAATTATGGGATGATTGGTCCATAATTTACCATAGGTCCAATACAATTTACCCTCCTAAACTTTATTTTAGTTCGGCTAAAACTGTTACGGATCATGCTATTTTACTCAAGCCAGTTCAAAGTTTTAACAAGAAACGAATAAAATGTTCTTATTGTCGGTCAATAATTTAATTCAGGTCTAAGCCGCAACTAATTTTAATGCTGACGTTTTTTTTTGTGAAGCTTAGTTAATATTATATATGTATTTATCATATAGAGCCCACTCCTGTCGGTGAAGGGTATCAAAGAGTCGGCACAGCCGAATATAGCACTCTGACTTGTTTTTTTATTAAATGTTCTTTAAATTAAAAATTGTTGTCGATTTTATTTGTTATATTTTCCTGTAAGTCGTGAATACAATTTTATTATATTATACTTTTATGTATAAATCACGGTTTCTTTTTTTTTCTTTTTCCTTTAATATACAGGGTAGCGAAGAATAAGCTATATGGTTGGAATTCTATATAAATTTTTTAATTAATATTTTTGATTTGTACTGTTTTATCTCTTTGTGAAGAACACTTTGTGGAATTATGAATGACTACGGAATCAAACAACGTACCAAAACAATTGAATTTTATTTTTCAAACCAGCAATCGTTTGTGTTGACACAGCGTGCATATCGTCGTCTTTTAAATATGCGGATTCCACCCACAATGCGAAAAAGAAACCATTTTATTGGATATTTTCATCAACATGGATCTGTAAGAACCCTTTGTAGTTGCAGGAGACCACGTACCATGAACACTGCTTGAAAAATGGAACGTTCAGAGAATTTCATGTTTTAAAGCTAATAAAAGAATTTCAAATAAAAAACTAGATTTAAGGAAACATTTATAATATTACTCTGCACGAATATGACACATTTCTTAAAAAGCTAAGCAGTATACCAGCTATTTTTTTCCCAAATGTTCAAAGTTAGCACTCGTATTCGCGATTAAAAATTTTAAGGAAGCAGTAAGGTGTGTTTAAAGCAATTTTTTACAAGTTTTTTTTTTTGTTTAGGATTTGCAATTAATTAAATCTCAACAAAAAAATCTCTATTTTTCTACAAATAAAAACTACAATATTACTCGTATGGTACTTTATATGTATTCAAAAGGGTTTACAAAAATATTCCATGGAGTTTAGAAAAATAAATTTTTTAAAGAATCATGAAAAAATATTTCCTTAAAATAAAATATAAAGAAAAATGGTATTTAAAAGAGTGGAATTGATTAATATTCACCAATGATCACACAAGTATAAAAATATCGTTTAATGGTACAAAAGTATTGAAATTTGTAATCGCTAAAATCGCTAATACAAGCACTTACTTAAAAAAAAAAACGGCTATCACCATTGAATTCAGATTACTCGAATTAGCTTTAACAATAGGGCGCTCATCTTATTAACATTTGCAACTAGCACAGTGTTATTATTAAATAAACAAGTAACAACAAATTTAAACTACATAACTCAAATAAAAACTAGGGTTTATTTTATATTTTCTATATAACATCTGCTGCACTACCAAGTTATAGAGTTTTTGTTCGCAATAGGGCTTTGTTATTTGCAGGGTGTCGTGGGCCTTATGGCCCGGATTGGACGCAGGGGCAACCACGGTTGTAATAGGATTGGATAGGAGTAGTCTCAGTACCCTTATAGGGTTCCTGACGGGGCATTGTTCTGTTATGGCTTTTATGGGTAAATGGGACATTGCCATACCGCACTTCTGCAGACTGTGCGGGGAAGCCGATGAGCTGGATACGGTTGAGCATGTACTGTGCCACTATCCTAGGATGCAGGGTCCCAGGCAGAAATGGCTAGAGGCTAGATTTCACGACGAACTGGGGTGTATCGCTGGATGTAATCCAACCGGTCTACTGGGGTTTGTCAGGGAAATAGAATGTCTGTTTCTGTTGGGGGGACCATAGGGGGACGTGTCCTACGTGGTATCTATCTATCTATACCAAACCTTAGGTCTATTTTCTACTTTTCTTCTCATTGGTCTCCGAGTGGATATGCGCCCTTGGGCGCATAACCTTTCTTAACCTAACCTAATCTAGAGTTTTGTATTTCTTGTAAAGCGGTCGTCTAAAATAAACGTATACTCTATAGGTAATTTAACCCATAATCTTCGCCAAAACTAATTTTTTGCACTAACAATAATAATGTTCTTGTTGATGACGCACAGTGGTCCAAGATGCCAATCTAGCTGGAAAAAAGTCATAACTTCTCTTCGGAAGCAGCTAGAAGGATGAAACTTTGGTATTATGTACTTCTTATTGAAAGCATTCCTTGCGCAAAAAGTGGGCGTTGTAGATAAAATGGGCGTGGCAATTTTTAATGGCGTTTTAAGAATATCAAAATGTAACGATTTAGAATGTTATTGTATTAATTAAGAAGAGGAGAAAACTCATTTTGGAAATTTTAAAATTCGACTGCATATGCGCAATCGAACGAGGCTTTCGGGCACAGCTTTTTAATATTAATAATAAATATGAAAAATTTTAAAATAACAAATTCTTTGTAATACATAATTGCGAAATTTTCATTAAAAAGTTTTATTTGAATTTAACATATAACATACATATGTACATAAATATCATGAATCATTTTACTTAATTTCAATACATAACATTTAAAATTAAGTTCATAAGTTGTATGCTTTTCTTCATACTTTTCCAAATATCAGGAAAAAATGGGACTTAAAAAAAATATTTTATTTTAATTTCTAAAAAAAATTTTATGAAGAAAGTTAAAAATTTTTTACGTTTTTGGATTATCACGATCACATTTCAGCAAAATATAGGGAGTAAGTATATGCGTGATGTTTTTCTGAAACATTAGAAGTTTTTCCGGAATGAATTGAGCGATTTGAAAAGCATTCAAGAAAGCGCGTAAATTCGCTTATTTTTATGTTATTTGTTTGCAATTTTTCTCCTAAAATCTCTGCAATATACTTACATACCATAAACTATTCATAACTTTCATTTTATTTGCGAAAAACTCAGTATTAAGGCAATAATTTGCACCATGAATAAAGTTCTAATATTTATGAGCAAGTTTTTAAAATCCAATGAAAAAGTTTTGGGGGAAAAAATTCATGCTAGATTCATAATATTTATTAAAAAATTCCTGGCAAATATGTATTTCTTTTTTCTGTGTACATACAAAACAACATAATAATATTAATATATAAAAAAAAATAATCTTTTATTTAAATTATTCTATATCTTCCTATATGAAAGGATCTTAAAGTAAGGAAATTTCTTCATCATCTAATAGTTCTTCATTTCGAGGGCTAAGAAATGGTTTTGTTGAAAAAGACGAAGTTAATGGATCTGATGACATAAGCAAATATTTAAAAAGATCTTCCATTGTTATCTCTCGTGACATCTTTCTAGTGTGATGTTCACGAATAAATCTGAAATCTTTGTTCCGAGACTCAAGCGCATCCTCCGACATCATTCCTATCGGAAGTGCCGCATTTTGAATTATGTCTGCGCCGTGTATCAAAATTTTGTGCACACTCGATGGCATATAGTACCCTTCGTACAATTCCACGTATAGTTCCGCAGTATCCATTGTATACTTTCGGAACGCTTCCACATTAATTGCATAACCAGATGACATAGTTCTCAAAATTATTCCTAGCCTTTTTATTAAATTTTCATTTACTCCTGTTATTTGAGAAGTTAAGGAAGGTTGCTGAAAAAATTTTCTAGCGGTATGTCCGTCATTTGAACTTCCCTCTCCCGGCTTTGGAATATCAATAAGCAAATTCATTTCTGATTTCAGAGCATTAATTATCTCTTTTTTTCTGTTATTCTGTGAAGCTTTATCAGATTCACTACGAGCTTGCCATTTTTTAATTTCAATTTTGTTAGATATATGCAATACACATTCCAGGCACCTTATCCACGCATGCAATGTCGATAATCCATATTCGTAAAAGTTGGCCCTTACACTCAAGGCTTTAATTTCATTTAATTTATTCATAGTGGTTGGCGTTGCTCCACAAATACCACATGTTTGAGTAGAGGAATCGATAAGAATTGAGAAAACCTTGCCATCAATCATTGTCAAATAAAAAACATGTTTAACAATAACTGTGTTATCTTCAATTTTAGTGGATGTTGACACTATTGCATCAATTTGATTTTGTATATAATTAGTTTCGCTTTGAATCAAAGATTTTGTTTCCTTTTCAAAAATCAGTTTAATCGGTCTACGTGTAGATGATGGACGTGGATTTTCCCATACAATATCGTCACCGGACTTTAGCTGCAAAGGCACCAAGCAAATTGCAAACAAATATTCATCTGTTTTGCGGGAATCATTTGAACTAAATTTTTGCTTATAGGTTGAGTGTCCACTGCTACCATCACAACCCCATTTTTTAAATCAAAGTCAATTCCGTACAACTAAAGTTATTTATGACCTCTTTTTGTAACTTTACAATTCTACATGCAGTGTGATCAACTAAGTCCTGCAGAGGCACTTCTGCTATAACATCGGATACTTTTATTCCATTACTTGGGTAGCACTTTTGTTTAGCTTCTAATATCTAATTCTATGATATGATGGGTATATGTCTGCGTTACGAATCTTAGCACCAGCACGCATCGCATTATAACTTGCTTTCGTATATTTTCCATCGATAAACAAACGTATGGCTTCTTCATCTGTATATGGTATTGGTTCTTTCGATTGTCCACTAAGAATTTTTTTAATCTTAGTTGCTCTTGTTGGAGATTCATTTATGTTTTTTAGAATCGCGGCAGCATCCCTCTTGCCAGATTTATAAAGACTAACGCCAGCAGCGAAAGCTAGTTTCTCAGGTGAACATTCACCAATTAAAGCTGACACTTCCAAGCGCTTTCCCTTTTCAGATTTAGCAAAAAATCTGATCGAGGTCTGCCAAAATTTGACGTTGACGGTTGGATCCCTAAATCCTCTGGAATTTTTAATGTGTTTTCAGAAGGAAGACAAAAAAGTCCATCTAACCAAATTTTGTTGGAGTCTTCAAAATGTTTTTTAGATCTTTTTACTTTTATCCATCTTTCGTTAATTGAATACGTTAGTCTCCGTACAGCTTACTTAACTTTATCGCAATAATCTTCCGTTTTAATTTTCTGTAACCCACTCTTAGCAAAAAAATACCTAATAACAGCATTTGCCTTTTCTTTGCTTTGTATTTCGGCAATCCACACATTATATAGTTCTCTCCGTGTTATGGGTATGTTATCTATTTATGTATATAAAAAGTTAAAACGCTTTTTATCAGTGATTTAATAAAAAGAAGGAAATCCTCCTTAATATGGATAAGAGAGGGTAGAGTAAGTAATAAAGAAAACCAAAAAAAAAAATTACAAAACGTGTAAATCTAACTAAACCTCAAATAAATGACTTTTTTCATAAATATAAACTTCGTACACTGATAGAAAAGGCGTCATAACGCTGATGTATTTGGACATCAGTACTATGACAAGTGTCTTCGTTTTTGACCACATGACACTTTACATCACTGTGATGTCAGCCTTAACACCATTTGGCCAAATTGTCATCAGGGAGATTTTAAATTATGTCATCAATGAGATGACACATTGACAGCACAGAAAGGACGAATCGGAGTCGGTTTTACAAAGCATGTCATAAGTGCGATGGCAAACTGCCAACAAATTGAGTTATTGGAACTGGCTTGAAGAGAATATCATTATTTACTTACCGGTTACACATGGTTGTTTCACTTTAATTGTGTTCTGCTCTTTGTTAACAGAAGAGCTCTCAATTATAAGATTTTACTTTAACAATGTGATGTATTTAAATAAATAATTAAAAAATACGATATGGGAATCTTTGCTTCTAATTTTATTTTTTAAACATGAAAATGAAAAAAAAAAAAATAAAAATAAAAAAATAAAAACAACGGTGAAAAAAAACCAAAAACAACTCTCTATATGAGTAATAACAATGAATCAATAACAAAAATAAATAATATTCATGCTAGCGAAAGCAATGTGGAAATAAATATAACAACAGAAAACAAAAACAACAACCTAACGGCAGAACCATCAAGTGTTACCATTTCAAAGACATTCCTAGTAGGAAATGATACCATGAACTCAAACACAGACGCAACGGAAAACACACAAGTAAAAAATTTTCAAAAACCACAAGTGCAAGTTGGTATGGACAGGTATATAACAGTTCTCAAACGGGGTCGCAGCCCAGCCTCTTCAGCTGTAGCCTCGGCCTCTAAAGTTCCATCTTTTGATAGAATAAATTCGCAAAATCGTTTTGCAATTCTGGAGGATGAATCTTCTGAAGCACCTAACGTCATTAAATCGTCGAAGCCACCCCCGATATATCTTAGAGAGCAAAACTCAAGTGAGCTTATAAAAAGTTTAATCTCGGTGATAGGTGAAAATTCGTTTTACGTTGCTGCAATCAAGCGTGGAAATATAAACGAGACAAAAATACAGATTAATCATGAGAATGATTTTCGTAAAATAATTAATAAGTTTGAAGCACTTAAAAAAAGCTTCTATACGTACCAACTGAAAAGCAGTAAAGGTCTTCAAGTTGTGATTAAGGGCATTGACTCATGCGTGGACCCCGACGAAATAAAAACATTTTTAGAAGAAAAAGGCTTCAAAATAAAAAATGTTACAAATATTAAAAATAGGGAAAAAAATCCCCAACCCCTATTTCGAGTGGAGTTAGAGCCCGGCGATGTTAAGCTAAAAAAAAATGAAACGCATCCCATTTACAGTTTAAAATACATCTTGTACAGAAAAATCACGATCGAAGAGCCGCACAAAAGAAATGGACCCGTTCAGTGTTTAAACTGCCAAGAATTTGGTCATACTAGGGCATACTGCCATTTACCCCCTGTTTGCGTCGTATGTGGAGAATTACATGGTACCGTCCGGTGCGACAAGTCCAAAAATGATCCTAATGTAAAAAAATGTAGCAACTGCGGTGGTAATCACACTGCCAACTATAGAGGGTGCCCGGTATATTCGATTGTCAAGCGTTCTGTTGGACAGAAACTTAACCCCCCTCAAACGCAGGCAACTAATCAAGGAAACACGTACGGTGTCCAGATACCACAGCCAAATACTAACAGAACCTCGTACGCTAATGTCTTAAAATCTAATCCTATGCCACTGCAAGGTGATGTACCAAATAATGACGAAATTCCCATTTCTAATTTAACCCGGCTAGAAAAAACCATGGAAACATTAGTGCAAACAGTTAACAATTTCACTAACACAATGGGTAACATGATGCAAGAAATGTTAAGAATGCAATCGATGTTATTGCAAGCTGTACTAAACAAGCCATGAACTGTCTAAAAATTTGCTTTTGGAACGCAAACGGCATCCGCCAACACAAAAATGAACTAGAATACTTCCTTAAAAATAAACAAATTGATGTTATGATGGTTTCTGAAACTCATCTGACCTCAAGAAATACGTTTAAAATCAATGGTTATATATTGTATGATACAAAGGACCCTCGAGACAGAGCTTGTGGAGGTTCTGCCATTTTGATAAAGAACCGAGTAAAACACTACTTAATGAGTGACCATCGTGCAGATTATCTCCAAGCAACAAACATTTGCGTTGAGGAATTAAATCGAAACATAGTAATATCATCATTATACTCCCCACCTAGATTTTCTATATCAGAAAGCCAATATAATGAATATTTCAAATCATTAGGACCCTGCTTCCTGGCTGCTGGCGATTATAACGCTAAACACACTTTCTGGGGGTCACGACTTATTACACCTAAGGGTCGTGTTTTGTTTAACACAATTTTTAAAATGGATCTAAATGTGGTCGCGAGCGGACAACCAACATATTGGCCTACTGATCAGCAAAAAGTTCCAGATGTCATCGATTTTGGAGTGGTTAAAAACATCCCCGCAGAAACGATTTATGTTGAAGCTTCCTTAGAATTATCTTCTGATCACACACCTACAATTCTTACTATATTAAATCCTAATAGAATTGTATCTCCGTCTGATAACTTAGTGACGTCAGCCACTCAAATTAATTGGTTAAAATATAAAAAATATCTCAGTACCCACTGCACTGAAAATATTCCGCTTAGTACACCGGAGAATGTGGATATTTCTATTGTAAATTTTGACAGTTATCTGAAACTAGCTGTTCGACATTCTAGTATAACCCTCAAAAAAACCAAAAATAGTAAAATATATTCTGCAGATGTCGAGCGTCTCTTGACTGAAAAAAGGAGAGCTCGAAGAGAATGGCAATTGCATAGATCCCCTCAACTTAAGAATTTACTAAAAGAGTGCACAAAAAGGCTAAGAAAGTTACTGCAGTCTCAGAAAACGGCTTCCCTGGAAAAATATCTTAAGGAACTTGATGCAACTTCTCAATCAGATTACTCTTTATGGCGTGCAGCTAGAAATCTTAATAGACCAGTTATCACTAAACCACCATTAAGAAACTTAAATGGAAGTTGGGCACGAAATGATGAAGAAAAAGGAAATCTTTTTGTTAATCATTTGAAAAACGTATTTACCCCGCATACATCTCCCGATATTGCAGTCGAGTTGCCACCTGTTGCTGTTAGAGCTGCTGTTCCACTTAGATTTGAGATAAAAGAAATCGAAAAGGCTATTCATGATTTAAACCCCAAGAAAGCCCCTGGGTTTGATAAGATCAGCAACAAAATGCTTTTAGAGCTACCCAGCATAGCAAAGAAAATTATTCTCTTGATTTTTAATGCTATTTTACGCCTTGAATACTACCCACAAGAATGGAAAGTATCCTTAGTTACAATGATACCTAAGCCAGGGAAGGATCCTACAAAAGTTGAGTCATATAGACCTATAAGCTTATTGTCTAATATATCAAAGCTGTTTGAAAAGCTGTTAGTGTCAAAATTAGCCCCAATTTTAAACGTAAATAGATGTATTCCTAACCATCAATTCGGCTTTAGAAGAGAACATAGCACAATTGAACAAACCCATCGTATAGTAAACGCCATAAGAAAAGCCTTTGAAGAAAAAAAATATTGTTCCGCCCTCTTTATCGATGTTTCTCAAGCTTTTGATAAAGTCTGGCATGAAGGGTTATTACATAAATTGAAGTTAAACTTACCAGTAAACACACACAAGCTATTAGAAAACTACTTAATCGGTCGAAGGTTTATAATAAAAGAAGGTGATTTTATAAGTTCTCCTCAGCCAATTGACGCTGGAGTCCCTCAGGGAAGCATCATGGGCCCACTGTTATACTTAATATATACCTCAGACATGCCAACAAATAACCACACCCTAACTTCAACATTTGCTGATGATACAGCTTTTTTAAGCGTACACGAAAACTGTCATGAAGCATCTCGCTACTTGCAGAATCATATATTTGAATTGGAAAAGTGGTTAAAACAATGGAGGATAAAGGTCAATGAGCAAAAATGCGTACATATAACATTCACCTTGCGTCGGGAGTCATGTCCCCCTATTAAAATCAATAATCAATTAGTGCCCCAACAATCGCATGTAAAATATCTTGGTATTCATCTAGATCGGCGCTTAACATGGAAATGCCATATAGAAGCAAAACTAACACAAATGAAACTAAAAGCAATTCAAATTAATTGGCTTATTGGAAGAAATTCTGTTCTTAGCCTCGATTGCAAACTCCTACTCTACAACTCTATATTAAAGCCAATCTGGTGCTACGGTATTCAGCTATGGGGCACTGCCTCGGCCTCAAATATCGAAAAAATTCAAAGGCGCCAAAATAAACTCCTTCGAATAATCACAGTCGCTCCCTGGTATGTTAAAAACTCTAATATTCACAAGGATCTCAATGTGCCATTAGTAATAACTATTATTACGAAGTACGCAGCAAAATATTTAAAAAGGCTTGAGTCGCACCCAAATCCACTAGCTCGAAATATTTTAAATGACAGCGGCCACTCTAGATTAAGGAGAAAAGATACTGCAGGACTCATCCGACGAGAAGACCGCTAAAAATCTACATATGTGAATAGAAACCGTGAAGAGAAAAATTTTCGTCTAGCATTGGCAGGACAAAAATAAAGTATTAGTATAAGATTTGATTAATTATTGTTAGTTCATATTTAATATATGAAGATTCAATAAATAAATAATGAAAAAAAAAAAAAAAAAAACATGAAAATAAAGTTAATAATATATGTCATCGCACTGATAACTGATTATGCCATCGAAATGATGCGTTTTAAATTTTAAAATGCAATGTCAATTTCTGTACCAAGCAACAACAAAATGTTTATGACTTTGTTTTTGCTTTCAATATAATTCTTTGACGTTGCGTTACGTTTTACATGATTAGGGCCTTAATTAGTTTAGTTTAGTAAGTGAATTATTTTTTTTTTTAATTTTTAGGTTTTAACTGACAAGTTTATGTTTTTAATATGATATTAAAAAAAATTGGTTTGGTTAAGTAGAAATGGCAGTAAGTAGCCATTCGACACAATTTGAGCTAATGATCCATTGTGATACCATGGAGTTTTCCTAAGTAGATTTCCCGCCTTAGAACCAACATACAATCCTTCAAAGGTGGTAGATCACATTTCGGCCCATCACCTTTTCGCCAGTGAGGACAGCGATAGAGAATGTATTATACATCCTCCTCTTCATTTTCGACATTGCAGCTGTGGCAGTAGTCCTAGTGTCCGGCTCCGAGACGCTATGCATGCCTACTTGTGGGACAGGATCCCGTGACAACAGATACCAAAAGTAATACATCCCTTTTGGCCATCGATAGTAGGGACATGGTGTGCTGTCATCCATGCAAAAGCACAAGTGTCTAGCAATTCTGTATCCAATGCTCGTGATCTTGATAGTCGAAGTACGAGTTTGCAGGAGTGCAGAGACATCCTAACGCCTTCCAGTTCCAGTTGAACCCGTGAGGTAGTGGCTACTCTAGTATGTTCATCCGCCCTAATGTTCTGTAGTATGCCTCTATGCCCTGTGACATTTATTATCCTGTTATCAAACTCTTCAGCCATTTCGTTAAGTGATGAGCGGCAATAAAGGGCTGTTCTAGATCCCAGCAGAGGGAATCAAAGATCATAACGGCACCACCACTTCCAGTGTATATAAAACAGCAGTCATCGACACAGCCGATAGTCTGAGCCAGTCCACAGCTTTCTTGATTAAAAGAATCTCCGCCTGGAAAACGCTACTGTGATAAATTCATAAATAAACCAAGAATGCTTAAAAAATTGCTTTGTTAATTCTTATTTCTTACCACGAATGGGACGCAGAAGTCCCATCATATCTTTAGCCCTCCTTAGAAAATTTATGCATTAGTTAAACAAGCCTTGCTCAATAGATTTACATAAAGCATTGACACATCTATATACGAATAAAAGTTTATTCTTCAGTATTAATTAGAACTTAAGGTGTATTAAACTGAAATTGCAAGAAAAAAACCTTGTGATGCTTTTAAGCCTAATTTGTACACGAATACAAAAGAACTCAATTTTTTTTTTTTGGAAAATGTGACTGTAATGACAAAATGACTCTTAGTTGCTACTTTTCATAAATTTTATTTTGTTTCCAAATAATTAAAATTTAATTAAAGGAAAACATGAGAATGTTGTAGAATTTTTTAAATACAATTTTACAGCTAGTTTGACAGCTCAAATGCAAGTTTTACTTATGCACCATTTTCTATGAAAGTGTTGCTAACATACTTTTTCGATATGATAGTTTTGCGACTGACGTAGAAGTCTAACAGGCACCAATAAAAGAAAAAAGGTATTTTCCCGCTCTTTTTCAAACATCGGCTCTCACGTTTTCAATACTTCCTAACTGCGTTTTCATGTATGCGTTGGTATGATGAACGCGATCAATGAGAGCGCACGCGTCGCGGTGAGGAGAAAAGTGAAAATAAAGTATTAAGGTAGTCTGAGAAACAACCATATCAATTTTTTGTTATATTTTTGATATTTTTTTAAAGTGTCTCCTAAACAACACGTCAATAAAATTGTTTCGATATTTTATATCTCTTATTATTTTTGTTTTGTTGTTATAGGAGAACATCATCTGAACTTTTATATGTCGCGAAGAGCTGATTCAGAGCTTTGGATCAAATTACACAAAAAAAAGTTTTTTATCAATTAAAAAAATGGCTTAAAAAGTTTTTAAATTTAATTAATGTGATAACTGAATAAATTATTTTTTTAGTTGAATGAAAATTAAAAATGTAATTTTTATTTAATTAAAATTTTAGTTGTTTTGAAATAAATTTTTTAATTAAAATATTAATTAAATAACAAAAAATCTAAATTGACTTTTCTCGATTAATATAAAATAATTTAAACTTGCAGAATTATTGTTTGGGAATTGTCAATATTTAATTAAGTAAATTAACACATTGTTTGAAATGACAAAGTTTTTTTAATAAAAATTAAAAATATCTTTTTTTGAAAAAAAAATTCAATTTTTACAAGTTTTAGTAATCAATTTAATCATTTTGGTAATAGGTGCAAAATTAACAAAATATTTGCTTGATATTATGAATTCGGTATAAATTTGTTGATAAGAGACAATTATTAATGTTTTCTGTGTATGTGACATATCCATGTTAGACTGTTCAATGCACTAGATGTGGAACGAAAAACAAGGAACATAAAACATTACATTTTTATTATTTATATACTTAAATATTACTTATATAACTTTTATTACTTATATAACACAGCTCCGCTTCGGTATCTTCGGCTAAAAAAAGAAAAATAATATTAATTTGAATACAAAAATTTATCTAAAACTTACCTTATTTTTCGTGGTATACTTTGAAGCAATTTCTGGTGCCATTTGGAATGCAAAGATGGACATTGCACTTTGAACAGAAGAATCTAGAATAACTTTTGCATCCTTGAATTATAAATATACGTTTCGATGTTGTATATTCCGGCCAGTGTTTAATCCCATCGAAACGAACCGAAACTTAAGGAGCCCTTTCATAAGACAACTGTGGCTTCGAAGTTGATGGATAGTCGGGAAAATCTGCATCTTCAGAAAGCATGGGTCTTCCTCGTTTTCTAGAGAGATTTTGAGCTGATGACATTGCTAGCAATCTATCTTCTACATCATTCCGAAATGCATATAAGTCCATTTGATCTTTTTATTCCTTTATTATTGTTATCGCAATCAATATATATTCTAACCAAGAACCTAAATGTGATTCACTAACAATAGTATTTTTACCTTGGTATATTTCAAGGTCATATACCATTCCATTTGAGCTACATAGGCAAAACACTTTTATTCCCCATTTGATAGGCTTTTTTGGCATATACTGCTTCAATCCAGTTTTTGATTTGCACGGAATCATCATTTCATCAACAGCAACAGTTCTCGTCCTTTGGAATATCATAAGTCCTTTTTAAAAATGTATTTAATAGTGGTCGAACTTTATGAAGTTTATCGTTTGAATTTTCCTCTACGTCGAACTTTAGATTAAAACGTATTAAATGAAACCTATTTTTCGTAATGCGTTTTCGAAAGGCTGGTATTTTGGTAGCACTGCTCCAATACATTGATAAAAGGGGATATCCTATTGTTCCGATAATAATTTCTTAGCCAATAATCGTCTGAATTTCTTCCCTTAAAACATGAACAGCAGTTCCAGTTTTTATAAGAGAGGCCTGATTTGTTGCTTGAACAATAGTGTCAATAAAATAGCTTGGAAAATATTTACAAAAATATGAAACGGGGGTTTTTACATCTTCTTTAGAATAACTTTCAGAAAAATCTGAGCTAGGAATATCCCAAGCCCTCTTTGCCCATCTCAAGTTAACAATTTTCTCGAATTGACCCTTAGAACCTTCATCTGAATCTAACGAATCATCTTCTGAGTCTAATTTTTTTTCAAATAAGACAGCATTCCCATCTGGATTTGTAAGCTCCTCAAACAAAAAATTGTTTTGGTTGTCAACCAAAGTTTCTTGTAACGTCCCCAGGACATCATTTCTTCTTCATCGTCAAAGTCAGATAAGTCTGAGTTATCGAAATTTACTAAAATTTTTTGAATTTGATCGGCATTAAGTTTACTAGGCATTTACGTTACATTCACTTTGACTGTAACCAAGTGAATGAAAAATTTCCTTTGAATAAAATCTATGCCAAATGGCATAGTATGATTTAAAAAAAAATCGGACACCTTCTTTGAACAACACTTGGGATCTAACTTTTTCTGCACTTGTTAGGGCAATGATAATCTGCTAAATTAGTTATATAAAGTCATAAAAAACATTTTTTTCGTAATAATATTTACAAAATTGCAAAGTCACCTTTTTTTCGTAAATAACGAATCTAGAAAGGGAGGTTTGCTTTCCGGCTCATGAGAATGAACTGGTGGTACCAGTAAAAATATTTTATTTTTCAATTTCAATAAAAAACACTAAATAAGAATACAAATATATCAAAAAAGTTAATTTGTAACTATTTTGCACCAAAAAAGGGCTTTCAAAAAACGCTATGCCATATGGCATAGAATACCCGAAAGGGTTAAGCCATCGATCGGTATGTTAGTTTGTCATCTTGGCAGAAAAAAGACCTAAACCTTTTTTTTTGTAATCATTATAAAAGAAACCAATAAATATTTTGAGAAGTGCAAATATTACTTTTTTGCTCTCAATACAAAGTGAGGCATTTGTGGCCATATTGCAAGAAATATTTTTATATTACATCTTTTTATATGACATTTAATTTTTCCTTCTGCTTTGAATTTCCGTTCTATGTACTCCTTTTTTTGGAGTTTTGCTCCATTTCGTTGATTTAAGATTTTTACTTATTTTTCTTACATTTCATGTTGTGCTGTCATGTTGTTCTATTTATGAATTACGCAAAAAGTCTTTACTTTATACCCTGCAGAAAATCTGGGATCAAGTGCCTCAAAGTCACAATTTTAATCGCTTTATATTTTTAACTTTTTGGTGACACTGGCAACAAAGTGTCTATACACTTTTGTCTGTCTTTTAGGCAAAAAGAGAAATTGTTTTACAGCTGTAAAGCTGTAATTAGTGAGAAGGATGCCATAGTTTAAAACAAATTCGGTTTCAATGTCTCCATTTGGTTCCACAAGAACAACATAGTCAATAGTTCTACGAACAGTAGGGGATTTTCAATGACAAGCATATATTTAATACCAATGGCACAAAGCATTGTCTGTTCTACACTTGGTCAGAAGAACTGGTGAGTGATAACGTCAGAATTGAATCAGTACAGTTTCACTGTTGACATTTTCCACAGGGTATGTAGATATATATGCATGTATATGTAAATAGAAAAAATCACCTTTCAAGCATTTCTAATATCAGCAAATAGTTATTACACTGGAAAACACCAAAACTTTATACCTCTTATCAGGTAACGAATGTAACAGTGGGTGTCTCGTTTTATTTGTAAAAAAAATATTTTACTTTGCCATTGAAGATTTGGTGGCTGGTTTCTTTAAACGTATTTGTAAACATAAAAATGTGGTACTGGTATTTTGCTTAAATTTTCTTATTTCATCATAAAGGACTTCTTGGAAATCCATTTATTTAGTTGCTAGATATTGCTGGTTGGTCAAATGTGAGTATATGTTTTAATGAATACGTAGACGTATGAACGTGATTTTATTTAACATGACTTGTGCTGCAGATGTATGAACCTGCAATTTCTCGTAAACTATATTTCGTTGGCTATAATTTCATTTGCGCTTTTTTTTGCCTTTTTAAATTTTCATCTTTTTCTGAGCTTTTTTTTAAGTTTTGTAATATTGCAACAATATTTTGATTCTTTGTTACCACCTATTTGATTGTTGTGTGTGTTCGAATGTAGGTGTTTTGTTATATAGGGTGGAGCATAAGTAGCATTATGATAAATTTAATAAATAGTATTCTTTTGTACTGTGCATCTAAGTGGACGCATTTGGTGTTCAACCATTATTTTTGAATTTGTAGTGATTAATTTTCTAAAGTTTTACTTATTTACGTAACCACTCAGGTGAAATTCGCCTCATTGCTTATTTTTAATTTGTAAATAAACTCATTGTTTTCTAGGCACAATTCTCGAAAACGGCGAATATTTGTTTCTGGCTGAGTATTTTCTTTAAGCATTTTCCAAGTTTTTAAAAGTTTAAAAAAAATTTATTCATTTCTTTATTTATAATATTACTTATGCGCTACCCTGTAGGTTATTTTTTACCTCTGTCAACTTTTGTCATGTTGGTTGCAGCTTCTTTTGCTAGTATAGTGTTTTGTTATAACAGTTGTTTAATGTGAACAATATTTTTGCTTCATTTCCGTTTCCTGCCACAAGCATTAATAGCACATAAACACACACACATATCCACCAAAATACACATGATCCTGCACTTGTTAAATTTTCAGATAAATGGTGCTACTGGTCTTGTTGTCTACAAACACTATATACAGCATTTGTTGATGGACATATTGTGTTTACAAAAAAAACTAAAATTGCTCTTCTTCTCTTGTCTTCTTTTCTCCTCTTCTCACACTCGCTTCCATTCTCTCATTTACACATGTTTTACCTGTAACATTACATATATACAGCTTTTTATCCTTTAACAAATGCTTGCAACACACATAAATAACATCATATTTCCAACACAACATACAAGTAAAACAAGATCATAATGACATTTCAAATGGTCATGATAATGATGGTGATGATCATCATCCTCATTTTTCTGAACAACAGGCACCTCTACTCATGCAAACACACAAAATATTATTAAAAATCCAACAGAAATACAAAAATGTGAAAAGTTAATTTATAGAGAGAAGAAAAAGAAGAAGGAAAAAATCTCGTTTAAAAGTCAACAACACAGACATGAAGAATTTATTTTTTGGGGAGACATTTTTTTGCCCTATTTGAGCATAACAAGCGTATGTCAGAGTTAAGCTCATATTTACATTAATTCTTAAGTTGTTATTCAGAGAAACAAAAACACTTGTCATCCAATTTGAAGTGCTAATCAAATATTCTGTTGTGTGTATTAGGGGTCCTCAGACTTTTCCAATTCCCAGGAATTTAACTATCATTATCTTACATAATACTTATGTATTTTTATCTGGATGTGACGATGGTATTGTTAGCTCTTGTTTTAACCCTATCACTACCGGACTATAAGAAGTGATAGGGAGTGAACAATATCAAAAGTTTTTTACCGATTGCAATTAAATAAACTTCACTTCTTTCGAAATCTGTTCAACTAAATGTTTTTAAACAAAAACTGTGTTTTTTTCCGAATTTTAAGGAACAAAAAAAATGTCTGTTTTTTTTTAAAATCGTTATTTTTCAAAACTTCAACGATATCTCTGAAGCAGCTGGGTAAATTTAAAAAACAATATAAGCACGGCTTGAAGGTAATATTGTTGCCGATTTTCGGGTTTTTTTTAACTGAACATGGTGCACCGTTTTCAAGTTATTCCAATATATGTAGTGAAATTGCCTTAATTTGGGACATATCGGTATATCTCGAAAAGTATAGCTAATAGAGAATAATAAGGATAAGATGTGAAATCAGCGACTTAAATTAGTAAAAAAAATTGCAACAAAGTTCCAGGCCGCATAAAAAAAATTTAATTTTGTTCCCTTGTGTTAAACCTCACAAATTGGGACTTAATGTCGGTAGTTTTTCTATGAGAATAATATTTTTTATGATAATATATTCTGGATTAGAAGCACTAAACTCCCCAATATCAGATTCACTGGAATATATTCTTGCAGAGATTAATTTTTCCTTCAGTCTACCACCAGATTTGTTTTTATTCATGCTGCAAACATATAAATAGCCTTGGTAATGTTCACAATAGGGATAATATGTCACATTTATGTGGGCTAAACAAAAACAGTGGGATCTATTATTACAAATGAAAAAAAAATCCCCAAAAAATAAAATACTTACGCACTTGAATATTATATAAAACACGTATATTATTTGCACAAAATACCATGAAAAGGAAAAAAAAACACTTATTCATCAATCAACCAATCAACAGAGGTTGCCGCCAGATAATTTTAAAATGTACTCCCTAAACACACTGAAAACAGCTGATTATGCTTAAAGCAACTAATGGGAATGTTTATTATTTAAATAGAGCGATTATGGTATTTTTGAAGATTTTTTAATTTCTTCTGTGATAGATGATCCCAATGGTAGTGGAAGCGTTAAATGATCCCAATGGTAGTGAAAGGGAAAATGATATTGTGACAATTATTATTTGTATAATTTCCACCATTTTATTTATTATGCGGTCAATATTTCGCGAACTCTAAAACTATTTCTGGACTATTTATCTACAAATTAATCTCTTTCAGTTGCGTAAAATCAAATTATTGAATTTACCAGCACAACTTACTGCTGTTGCAAGGATGTTTAAATTCTTTGGTTTAGTCCTTGAATCTATTTTTTTATTCTTTTTCAGCTGCTTACAAATATTACACTATTTTTTACCAGCTCGTGTTTTGAAGATATTGTGCATTAATTTAAGAATACTTTTAATTTTTCCTTTTTTAACTCCATCTAAAATTATATTTTTACGTGAAATTTATCATAAATAACATAATGGCTACGAGGAAAATTCGTTGTAATGAAGGAACGATATAAAGGAAGATCCGGCCACTGTATAATGGCAGATGTCTACTAGAATCTTTATTGGGATCTTAAACTGGCTTTTTATTCAAGAAAATCCGATTAAACAATATTTTGTATGTTTTTACATTGACCATGTTAATTAATTTTTGTAAAAATATTTTATTTTTATGAAAAGCCTAGTACTCTGTTTGAACTTGTGAGACATGTTGAGCAACATTGATTATTTCCATGGAGAAATTACTAAAAGGTGGCCTCGGTAATACAACAAACATAATAATACAAAATCTACAGGCAATTTGTTTTTGTCGTTGATGATACACATGAATATCATCAACGCCAAAAAGCTGATACAAAGTAAACAAATAATGAAAAACAAATTATAAAAATTTTAAAATTATTATTTTTGTAAAAATATGAAAATTAAATATTATATAATTAACTTTGTCCGTATTTCATGATTTATGTCGCTGCTGTTTGGTAAGATGACTGGGCAAGAAAAGATATCTTTAAAATTTCCAATTTTCAAGAGAAAAAAAAATACCAAAAATGCATAGGCTAAGCCCAAGAAGTTTTACATCTCCTACGTGGATTTATTTTTATTATCTGTGCAAGACGTTTGCTGAAAAAAGAGAATATTTCACGCAAGAAGCTCCAACATAATATGTACATATATTAAACGGAAAACAAAATCTTGCCTGAGCTTAATTTGTAAATGCACAAAATGCATGGCCCGCATAACAATCTCAATGTATATAATGTGGATTTCAGTTCCTTATTTATGTCCTGCGTTTGCTACAAATAGAGAGTAAACACGCATTTTTGTTTTTTAAATTGTATGAAATGTTTAAACCAATTTTTTTTATTATAAAATACAAATATAAATTCAAAACACAAAATTCAATATACTTTGGCAAATTAATAACAAATAGAGGTGGAAAACAATCGATAGTCACAACAATTGATATTTTCGATAGTTTATTTAATAAATTATCGATAGTATCGAATTCTTTGTAGAACTGTTAAATTAAATTTTCAAGTACTTGGCTTACCTCACACAGTTTGGAAAAAATGGAAATAATTCTATATTTTGTAAACGGTTAGTGGGATTGGCATAAAATTTCAGGTGGCAAGTAAGGACTTGAATACAATTTAAGTTTAAAATTGGCCAGTGGTAAAATTGGCCAGTAGTTTATGATGTTTTTTAAATAAAAGAAAAATTTATAATTTTTAAGTAAATGAGTTAATTTAAAAGGTCAGAAAATGTTTTTAATTTAAAAAAAATTGGGTTTTTAAAAATTAATTTTCCTAAAAGATTTTATTTGTTGTGCTTAAATCCCTATTTTTATTCTTGATAAACAACTGGTAATTTATTGCTGGAGAATAAGCTGTGTCTATGCGCATTTCAGTGCTTGTTTAGGCCAGATCATCAGAAAACGTTTTTAACAAAAAAATTTTAGAAAAGCCAAAAATATCAGCAAATAAGACTACAGAAAGTCTTATTTGCAACTATATCAAAGCTTAAACAAAATTTCAACTATAAAACAGTGTGTTTATCTTTTCTTACATTCCCCAATTTTCAATTGTTTTATCAAGAATAAAAATAGGGAATTAAGCACAACAAATAACATCTTTTAAATAATTCTATTCCCAAAAAAAAACCTTGATAATAAATTAATTTTCTTTAAATATATTTTAATTGTTTTTCTTTATTTCGCAGTTAATGGGTTAATGGAGTTGTCAAGTTTTTGGAGGCCCAAAACTTGGGCAATATTGGTCGTCACTCACAGCAAAAAACTTCATAAATGATATAATATTGGAGCCAATATTGCAAGTTTGGGCAAACTAGTTTTTAGTCAGATAAAACATTACCAGAAAATGCTCTGAAATAAGCAAATATTAGAGGATGTGCTACAATTACATGTGCCAACAACTGAAAACGCAGAAAGTTGGAACTTTTTGGACTTTAACGGCATTTTTAGCAAAGAAGTAGAAATATATAAATTTTGAAAGATTTGCTATGATTTTAACGAAACTGTGTTAAAAACGATTCGAGCCGATTCAAAGTCAATGAAGCCGGCGCCGCTGAACAAAAACAGTTGACAATTTACCAAAAAAAATTCAACGATAGTGTCGCTATCGAAAAGCAGCTATCGATAGTCCAATGGGAACAGAACTATCGATAGTACTATCGATTGTAGGCCAGCTCTAATAAAAACCCCAAAACATACTTGGCAAGATCAATACACGAACACATACAATCAAACAATGAACGGCTGGCTTACCGAGGCCACCTTTTAGTAATTTCACCATGATTATTTCATACGAAAATTTTGACATGTATCAATATTATCTATCTCGCGATTTTTCAAAACTTATCGTTTTTTAAGTTGCAAGTATAAAACATTGTTTTTCGAAGGTAAACAAAAATAATTTTTTTTTAATTGTTATTAATATATGTAAGTAAAAAAAATATTATTTTTATAATTTCCCAAATCAAAAAACGAAAAATTAAATTTTATTATTAATTTTATCACTTTCCCTACAAGAAGACTACCGTTCATTTTCTTAGTAAAATGACCGGTAGTTTTGACCGCTATATTGGATTAAGTTTCTATTAGTTTATTAAGAGCAAAATGCAAAAACTAACCGAAACTCTTGTGTATATGTGATTTTGCCTATATGACTACGGAATATATATCTGTACTGCTTACTACGCTGCTTTATATTAGTTAGTCATCATGGAAATAATGGTTAACAATAACTAGTTAGTCATAACGTAAATAGAGGTTAGCACTAATTAGTTTTTCATAGCGTTAAAATTGGTTAGTACTAACCTTTATAAAATAATGTTTTTTTTTTTATTTTAGTTTAAAAATAAAGTTTTTTTTTTAAATATAATCAAGCAGGCTTCATTAAAGTATATAATAGGTGTGGGTAAAGGACCACGTAACGTCATTTCTGTGGCTGGTTTATAACGATCCTTTCTTACATGGGTCTGGATTTCGTTTTGGGATCTTATTTATAAAAGTTCTTTTGTAATGGAGGTAAACGTACTCATTACCAATTAATTTCTCGTAGATCATATAAAGAAATATTATTTTGTTACCAACTTGTGACTAAAACGCCGAATACATACATGCATACATACTGGGAAAGTCATCAGGATTTTAAATATTTGGTATATTATTATCACCACCAAATCTTTAACGAGTATCCCGGCCAAAGCAGCTACCCGAATGACCTATTGGAAGACCACTTCTTTAAACACGACTGTTTCGTACATGACCTTTTATTTCCAGAAAATCTACCACCACGATTTCTGGAGCCACCATAAGTACGCCCTCCTTAACTCTAATCTGCAACGTAGTTACAAAAGAGATAAGCAAATTAATTTTTTAACTTAACATAGCAAATAACTTTTGTAATATATAATTTAAACAATTAAATTTTTTTACAAAAATTAACAGGTCAAGCGTATGAAAAAATTATATTAAAAAATTGGCGTGATTTAGGAAGTGTTAGTTGTTAACACATATCATAGAGTGGAACAACGAATGTAATATTGTTGTAAGTGTGTTAGTAATTTTTTTTTTTTTAGTTTTGGTTATGCATTTCTTGTAGGGTTTCTACTTTTTTCTTTGTAAAACGCTTGTTATAAAAACCACTTTAGATATACACAATAAAATATTACAAAAAATTATAAGCTGTTGCTTAAAATACTGTGCGAAATAATATGAGCTGCACTTGTTTCACACGGAAAATAAAAATGTTGCTAGAAACATTTAGAATGTTTTTTTTAATTTAAATAGAGTACAACTCTTCAAAATTTTTTCATTTGTATTTAACAGAATTTTTTGTTATATTGAGTTTGACAACTTTTCGCACGAAATACTGAACAGAGTACCAGGCTTAAAGACGAAAATGTTTGGTACTTTTTAAAACATGTTGGAAATAAGATAAAATGTTTTTCAGTTTTTCGAATTTTTTTGTACTTTGCTCCAAGACCACATAAATAAAATTTGTTATCATCGAAAAGGATTTTTGAAGCAGCATCCAATGGTATGTAAAGCTTTAGCACTTGCGAACAACTAATTGAGATATTTAACTAAATACATATTTTCGTTTCGGGTTTTTATACAAATTCTACGTATGTGGAAGTAATGTTCTACTTTTCAAATTGAATCTGTTTTAAAATAATGTTAATTTATTTTTTTTTTTGTAATTATTCACATAAAACGCAAAAATCGCGATATTTTTTATCTTTTTTTCATGTATAGGCAATATGGGTATAACATATTTTCATTTTTCAATTTATCAAAATGTGATAAATACAATTAAAATATATAAAATTAATAAAAAAAATACGTAGAATTTGTATGAAAATCCAAAACGAAAATATGTATTTAGTTAAATATCTCAATAAGTAGGTGGCAAGTGGTAAAGTTTTATAAACCATTGGATGATGCTTCAAAGACCCTTTTCGATGATAAAAAATTTTATTGATGTCGTCTAGGAGCAAAGTACAAAAAAATTCGAAAAACTGAAAAAAGACTTTTTTTAAAAATGGACCAGCTCAAAGATGGTCAATGCTTAAACCAAAATATTTTGGGAATCATCATAAAACATATCAACCTTTATTTTCAGAGGGGTAACTAAAACACTTTTTAAAATATATTTCAAATGTATTTTAAAACAAAATTTCCATACAAATTTTCCTTAAAATATATTTCAAATCCAGTTTAGTTTTTTATGAATACGGCAGTATATATATAATAAATAAATTTTACCGTTAGGTCCCTTTCTATTTGCGCTTAGAATCGTCGACTTCAATTTCATAAAACGCGCATATCTCTGGGAGGGAACACTTTTGGGGCATGGGATCGGTCTCATTTGATGCTCAGATGTTGTCCACATCAAAAAAAAAAAAAAAAAAAGAGAAAACTGATTTTTTTTTACCCTTAGGTCCCTTTCTCTATGCGCTGTCACATATTAAGAAGCCCCAAAAGCAAAATAATCATGTAAATAAAGTCACTTGTTAGATAGATATTTGAACCAACATATAAAATGAATTAAGAACAATGAGAACATTTTTTATAATTAATTCATTTATTAATGACGTTCTAAACTCCCAATTTTTATTTTTGATAAAAACACTAAAATTTATTGTTGTGGGAAAGCCAGTTTCTATGCGCATTTCGCTGGTTTCTTAAGCCAGTTCGTCAGGAAACTTTGCAAGTACCGGCTTCGCTATCTAAAGCTTCTCTGCATAACCGGCCTTCGGCCGGGCACAAAAACATTTTTCTCTATGGTATAACAAACACCGGCTTCGCCTACAAAAACTTCGCTGAATAGTACCCAAACATACCACTAAGTGGGAGGCCTCAGCCCCCTTAAATTTTAATTTTGTTTTTATTTAATTCTGAATCCGTTGCATTTCAGGCCCTTATTTTGCAGGGTTTTAGCGAAACGTAGCAGCCAAATAATGAGCTCTTCCGAAAATAGCCTCTCTTTTACAAATTGGATTATTAAGATAAAATTTAACAAAAATAACTTTTACTCCTAGTGACGTTATCCCTACACTGAAAATTAATGTAGGGTTTCTTATAATCGTACTTGTTCATCTACATTTTCTTAGTTACTTTTTTTTTAAATATGACATGTTTCATAAATTTAACAAAATAATATTTTGAATTTTCTAAAAGTATTATTAAAAATTTATTGAATAAAATTAAAAGATGTAAGTATTTGGCTAAAAGAATTAAAAAAAAAATACTAAATAACTGCTGATGTTTGTTTTTCAGGAGCAAGTTTTTCTTTCTAAGATCAGCGTCCCGTCTACTGTTACCATCTATTCCCAGGACATTAAACTCTCAGCTCATCACTTCTTTTAATTTACCACCGGTCAAAATGAAAGTAATTCCAGCACCACCCATAATACCGAAAACTTATATGAACAAAAACGAATCATTAAAACGTGCATTATCGCCACATTTATCTATCTACAAACCGCAAATTACCTCCATTATGTCAATAACGTTGAGAATAACTGGCTTCAGTTTGGGCATTATGGCCTGGGTGATCGGTCTTATAGCTCTTATATCTGAACAAAATGTTGACTATTTTATTAATGAATTGAAGAGTCTCGAATTAGATGATTGTTGCTGGACAGCTGCTAAAACAGTTGTAGTATTTCCGTTCGCTTTTCACTTTGAAGCCGGGGTGCGTCATTTACTTTTCGATACTTCCATGTTTTTGGAGAAACCACAATTTTATGCCACTGGATATGCCGCTATTGTAGTAGCGTTTTTATTAGCTGGGTGTTTGGGAATGATGGAAGACATTCGTGATAAAATAGAGGAAATCAAAATGGAATATGAATTGGATACTAAAGAAAAATAAATATTTGTAGATCTTTTAATTGAACTACATGTATGTATTTCTTCGTAAAATATATACATGTGTGTGTTACTTAGAAAAATTCTAAATAATATATTCGGGTTCATTAATATTTAATATTCTTTAATTTTATGAATATCAAAGGCAAGGCGATTTCATGACAGGTTATCTCGATAAAACAACAAGTACAACTCCTACAAAAATTAAATCCTTCTTATTGTACAATTTCAAAAACAGAAACAAAGATAACAAACAAAACTTTGACATCCAACAATTATAAAGCAATGATAATTATTGCCCCTCTTCAAGAGGAATTCATTACAGGTAATCTCTGTACTACAACAAGTACAACTCGTAAAATCATTGTACAATGTCGAAAACCGAAACATAAATAACAAACAAAATTTTGACATACAACAACTAAAGAGCTAACCAAATTATCAGCAGGGCTTTAAAGATCACCTGTAATAAATTCGCCTTGAGTCTACATACTTCAGCAATAATTTGTATGAAAATATAAATGAACAAATAAACAATAATGGGATGTTTTCACAACACTAGTGAATGGGCTTGTAGTAAAATTTATATGAAAAACACTCAAAAAACTGAGTGCTTCTCAAATAAGCTTTACTACACGTTCAGTCACTTGTGTTGTGAAAACAGCACATAAATAAACAAAATTTTGACATGCAGCAATTAAAAAGCTTAAAGAAACATGTCAGCTTTCCCCCTATTTCAATTTAGAACTCAAGTCAATCGACATTTTTCTCATATCTTCATATGTAATCTATCAGGTGTGTTTTAAAAATCGAAAACGCAACACGTAAGAATTTAAAAGTCGTTTTTTAATAAGATTTTTGTAGTAAAAGAAATACAAATACAATACAATACAAATATTTCTCTATTAAACATAATACTAAAAGAACATTATAAAAAATCGGATTACAAGTGTATTAAAAAGAAATTCTTGCGTTTTGCGTTTTCGATTTCCAGAATCAGAATCAGAATGATCATAAAACTTTGCCATTTCAAAAAGTCGATTAAGATTTTTTGTTATTTAATTAAAATTTTAATTGAAAATTTATTTCAAAACAAATAAAATGTTAATTAAATCAATATTAAATTTTTAATTGTCTTTCAACTAAAAAAATAATTAATTCAATTATCACATTAATTAAATTTAAATACTTTTAAAACCATTTTTTTAATTGATAAAACACTTTTTTCTGTGTAAGAATATAAACCAACAATAACTAAGCAAATCTTAATCTAATACTTAGGTTTACGTCCTACTAATGCCGCACGAATATTCTCCTAATCACGATTCCCTTTCAAATATTTAAGTGTTTACCATATAACTGATGGTTCATTGAGGTTTCTGTGAATGTTCGAGTTTTTTACATACCAGGGAGTGGATGTGATTCGAAGAATTCTGCTTTGCGTCCTTGGATCCTCTCTGTGTTGAAGGCGGATACAGTGCACCATAACTGGGTACCATAACACCATGTTGGCTTTATGATATAGTTGTAAAGTATGAGTTTACAATCGATACTAAAGATCGATTTTCTTCTGATTAGCCAATTTAATTTTTCATTTGAGTTAACTTTGCACTTGTCATTTTCACGTTAAACAACGATCTAAATGTATACTGAGATCAGTGTTACCACCAGCATAATTCAAAACTACACTTGAGATGACGCAAAATTACCCAATTTAAATGAAATAACAATTAACTGTTAATTATAAAATAAACTTTTAAAAAAGAACAAATTAGAAGTACATACTTAGTCGGTCGATTCCGAACTTTTGCACCCTACACGACAGTATTTTCAGAAAAAAATTATTCTCCGGACAAAAATATTGTTCGGAACGTATGGATGAATCTACCTTTATTAACCACATTTGGGGCGTACAAAAATAATTAATCAAATGAAATTTTATTTCTGTTTGTGGGTAAATTGCAGGAAGTTTATGTTGTTAGAAATATATCTGGTAAATAAAGACCAAGACTACTGTCAGAAAAATTAATTTTTTTAATGGTTGGTTGTTAAAGAAATGAGTAATGTTGTCATTCAATAAATAAAGAGTTATGAGACTGTGACCATAAAACATGGACTAAACGAACCCTCCAGCGACAGTTCCATAATATTGGAGTAAAAAAACATTGCATTTTGTGAAATTTTATCGTAAAACAGTTAACACCTCTTGCTTTTGACACATCAGTTTTAGAATTTTTGTTAGTAGATGGTTTTTCGGTGTACAGAATATCTCCGATTTCGGCTCAGATTGACAAATCTGTAAAATTGTCTAAAACACCTCTATCCTCGATGTCTATTTTAAATACATGTTCTTTTTCTTTACTTTTAATTTCATTCTCAGTTCTATAAAACGAGAAAATATTTTTAAATGTTCAATGCACTCGTTTTCAAACTTTTACCTTTGACGATGAATGTGTCACATTTATGCCATTATTTTTCTTGTGTAGAAGGAGTAACAATATTTAAATTATGACAACTTTTACACCGTCAAAGGGATTAAAAATTTTTAAAAAAAACTGTAAGCTTTAATCTCAATCGATTTTTATTTCCCTTGATTTTGATTTCTAGAACATGGCCGAATATTTTATTACCATCATAATAACATTTTCATCAAAATTAAAGTTTAATTTAATCTAAAATATCAATGATCATACTTGTCCAACAAACAAATATGAACATGTAATTTGGTTATCTGCAGTGCTAAACTCACATCAACTTATGTAATTTTTTTTTCTTGTAAAACAAAAATATATAAGTTTATACATACATAAAAATAATTTTTTTTTCAATAAATTGGGATGATGTGCTACAAACTGGAAAATTAGATTTTTTTTATGAGTATGTATGTCGATCTGAATATATTTTTGTATTACAAACAAATATGGACACAATTTACACTCACATGTAGAAGAAAAACTAACATGACAACAACATATTCAAAAAATCTAATAAAAAAAGGACTAAAAGTCTTATATTCGGCAGTGCTGAACTCTTGATGCCCTTCACCAAGAATTAGCATTTTCGGAGTTGGAATTTATGTGGGATCTGTGATTTATTAGGAACCGATCTTATTTTAGATCATACATTAACAATTCTGGTCATATAAAATTTGTGTCAGCCAAATTTTATGACAGTATTATTCTGCCATGTTCTGGAAATCGAAACGATTTTTAGAGTTATTATAATAAATAAGTGATACTCAGAGTATGACGTATATTAACGAAATATTTCTATGAACCTTTAAAACAAGATAGTTTTGAAACTTTGTTCGATCACAATTTCACTCGAACTCGATCTACAGAACATGGCTGATTATTATTGTTTGTTTTGTTTTAAGTTGTGTTACAGAGTTTGTATCGGAAGGAGTCGGTAAATGAGCCGTATGGTAAACTATAAACCGATCAACATAAGACGTGGTAATGTTATATTCACGGAAGCCGGAAAAATGTCTTATACAAGTATTTTATGCACATTAATTAGACACGAAAAACTTGAAAATATTCACTAAAAATTGGTAAATACATGAAAAAAAAAACAAGAAAATGGCTGACTTGTAAGCCAAATATTCAACAAACGGTAGAACGACAAAGAATTCCGATGATGGGAATGTGGTTATTCTCGAAACATGAAAATTCGACCCGAGTTCAATCCAGTGTTCAGTCAAAAATAAGTAAAATTTGGAAAATTCCTTCTTTTGAATGAAAGTTTAATTTGATTAACTTTTTTAAGCCTTATTTAACAATCAAAAACTTCAATTGGTTAATATTTACATTAAAAAAAAACAAGTAAAGGATTAAAATCCGTAAGGCCCATTATTATATATTACCATTCAAAAAGAATTTGACCTTTTTTCGGGAGTAATATTTACATGGTTGAATGTGAACCGATAAAAAAAAAAAAAAAAAAAAAACAACAAATAAGTAAAATATTTTTGGCCTGAATTTAATTTAAATACACTAAGAAAATAATTAGATTGTTTATGAAATCAAAAAGTCTTTTTCGTGAAGGAGTTTGTTTGGGGACAATGTGGACTTATAGTCCGATTCTCACCATTTTGCATAGGCTTTGTCCTTAGGACAATTAAAATGTATTTACCAAATTTCATCATATTATCTAATGTATCTTTCCATGGTTCAAATTGAGTTAGTCTGAAATTGAGAAATGTCAAATGAAATGCAGAAAAAATTTGACGTTTAGGTGTGGTTCACATTCAACATGGGAGCTTAAGATTTAACCACCCTTTGCAACATTACAACTGGTACTTAAAGTACAAGGCTTACATGGACAGACAGCCAGCCAGATTGACTGAACATGGAAAGATGGATCTAGACTTCAATGTCTTACCATCTAAGAACAAACGTATTTAATTGCATTTATCCTTAATGAAAAGTGCTTTTTCTTGCAACTGTAGAATGAAAAAAAATGTAGATGATAAAATTTTAGCAACACATTCGGTATACAAATTGATATTTACAACAGAAAAGCCATCTGTTAATCAGAATTTCCAAAAAAATTATTTTTCGCTTGCTTAACAAGTTCTTTAATTAGGGAACAAATAATACATCGATGTTAGGAAAAAATCGATGTAACGTTCATCAAAACACAGTTGTAAACATCGACAATGTCCATGATTGTTTCGTTTATTTAACTATTTATTTTATAATATTTTTTAACACATTTTTAATTAATCGGCCATGTTCTGGATTCGAAATTGAGGGAAATTCAAAACGATAGAGATTTTCAGTCAATTATTTTTAAAATGAACGTGTATTTTTCTGATTTAAGAAGTAATGAAAAGTGGTTCTCATACTATGAGGTAGATAAAAAGGTATATTTTTATGAACTTTGAATACAAGATCGTTTTTAAAATTTGTTTTATTTCACTTGAATTCGATTTCCGGAACATGGCTAAATATTTTATTAATCAAAAATATAAAAAAAGTCGAATACAGTACTATGGGTATATTAGAACTACATTTTTCATTTCAACGAAAAATTATGCGAACAACTTTAAATGAATCAGAAATAAAATTAAGCTTAGATTTTGCGTTCTTTTTTCCAAATTTTATTAAAATCGGCCATTAAAACAGAAAAGTCGTAAGACTGAAAATGTGGGGACTATACATTACGACTGAATGTACGTACGACTGAAAATTTATAGTCCGTACATTTTCAGTCTTACGACGTTTCTACGGCACGACACAGTTGTGTTCCTAGCAACTCTCTATTATTGATTTAAATAGATTTTGCAAATGTCCGTGCATATCACAACTTGTTTGCATGCACGCAGAGAAAAGATTTGGTTGGACATGGTTACGGCAACGACACTTTATTTATTTTAACAATATATTGTTGTCGTACACAAAATATTGTTTTTTATATTTAATATTAACAATATTATAGATACTGTTAACATGTCAATGTTTATCGGAATTATAAATTAAAGTATGGTTCACTGAAAAATAATCATTTTTATAACAACTTAATAATGATAACTTTGAAAACATATTATATCCCTCACAACTATTTAATGATATTTAATAGCCATAACATGATAACCTTGTATACGTGTACTCATAATATGTTTAAGATGCAAACAGAATATCTTTACTCTAACAATATTTTGTTATCGCCATTTGTAAAAAAATTTTGCATCAGTTATGTCGGTTGTTTTACATATACTTATCGCATCATTTGCAATTCAGTGGTTAAACAATTTATAAAAAATACCCGTAAAAAACCAAGTTTGAAGAAATTGTAGGTTTATTAAAAAACAAATTCTAAAGTGTTACAAAATAATATATCAATGCTAATTAAATTTTGATATTGTTTGAAAATTATGCAAAAATATTGACCATTGTTTTGTGTTATTTTAGAATGAATATTCTATAAAATAATTTATAAATAATTGCACCCTACGACAAAAATTGGTTAAAAATATTATGTTTAAAGTTGCATCATGAAATGATGTGAAATATCTGTAAAAGTTTTACGTTAAGGTTTCCAGTAAGTAAATTAGCATAAATATATGTATATTAAACACATTTTTCGGTTTTAGATTTAATCTACATATTATTATGATTAACATGATAATAATATGATTACTTCTTAACTTATTATTATTAACATGATAATAATATGATAACTTCTTAACTTATTATGATTAACATGATGATAATATGATTACATTATATTATAATAGATTGTAATAAGAAACAAAAGGATTTAGGGGAAAATATTATGTTGTAACATTACGATTATACTTGGTCATATTATGATTCAATAATAATCGTAATATGTTGACTACAATCATGAATCTAATCATAATATGTTGCTCTTAGAATATGCATACCACAACCATGTTTTTTCTTTGCATGTGAAATGACATATACAAATATATAGAAGGCAGTGATCTATTTAAATTATGCTAATAGGCTTTAACATTGCGCAGCTAATTTTGTGCAATTTTTAATTGAATCCCGGGTCTTAGAAAAATTTTATTAACTTCGCCAGCGGTGTGATTATTTTGGCATTTTTGTGGCAAAATTTATAATTATTTTTTTTAATCAATTTTTATTTAATTTAAAAATTTAATTTAGCTTTTCGGATTTGATTTTTTTAGCTTTATTTATAATTCAATTTAATTCTTTTTTTGCTTTCAATTATTATCAATTTTGACTGAAAATAGTTGACCTCAAAAATAAACTTTGTAGCACATAAATGGTTAATTCCTGTCTTTAGAAACGTCTTACCTGTATTGCAAAACAATAAAATATTTAAGGAATCTTATGCGTAAATGTTCTAATCATGTACATTGTGGATATTATTTTCCATTTAACTATAAAATTGCAAGGAAACTTCACATTGTAATGTAAAACGTAAATTTATATACGAAGTTGCATTTAAAAAAAAAATATATTTTTAATCCCAAGAATGTTGCTTTAAACTGCTTAAAAATAATAGTTTTAAAACTAAAAACTTTTTTTATAGCCTATTTCCGATGTGCGAAAGAATTCTTTCTTTCGTATAAATATTTTAAAAATTTGTTTTTGTTTTCAATATATTTATACGACAGAATTCTTTCGCACATCGGAAATAGGCTATTAAACTATAAGTAACAAAATATTTTACAAAATCTTGTTTTATACCAGTTTGTGCGAGTCCTAATTATGTGCAGTATTTTGTATGGATGTGCAATCGGCTAAACTAGTGCCCCAACTAAATAAAAAAAAAAAAATTATTGTTATTTTAGAAATTAGAAAACTAGAAACTATTTGGCTTTAAGAGGGTTATTTGGCTTTGAGACATTTTTCCCATAATATTTTTTTAATTTTAAAAAACTTTTATGAAAATATTTTTCAAGTGAATTGAATTGATTAAGAAAATTGTCCCTTAAATTCCTTCTTTTCTGTTGAATCTTAAGGATATGACACTGTTTTTACTGATAGACCGGTGGACATGGTTAAGCCTACACAAGGTTCGTGAATAAATATGTGATCTTTGATGAATATTTTTTGCTTTTTTGCACGGAATGACAAATTTAATATACCCTTATTCACCACACGTTGTATTGAAAATAATAAAAAAAAATTATATTATACGAAACATGTTTTAACTGACCCACAACTGAATAGAAAATATGTAAACAAAACACACAAACAAATGCATATGCTTAAAAAGATTGAGTTATTGCAATTGAAAAACATTCGAACAGGTTTATATGTGGACTTTAATTTCCCTACACACTTCTCTGGTATAACAAAATTGGAAAAGAAGAATGTTTTTAATTATTTGTTTCATCTCATATACAAAACGCATGTGCTTAGAAAATAGTTTTTCATACACACAAAGAAGAGTTGGGTAATTTTTTAATTACTTTTGAGATTAACTTCGGATTTATCACTTTAGCAATTGAAAATGAATTCATTTATATGTTCAAATAATGATTTCTAAATGTTTTGAATTTAAAACTGATTTATCACTAAAGCGATTGAAAAAGGATTTACATATAATTCATTCATATGATCAAAAAGGAATCAGCAAATTGTATCACAAATGATTCTTTGAGGTAATTCATCGGTAGGGTACCATCTTCTCACAACGAGACTATCAGTTATGATCGAAAAATAAGCTCATATGCGGTTATTATGCTCTTGAAGCTGATTACGAAATGCTAGCTGGGAAGTGTTTGCTGTCAACAGCTTTTTGTTTCAAGTACTTTTTATGTGTTATTTGTTTCTTCTCATATCATATCAATCTTTAATCCGAATTAACCGAAACAATTAGAAGTGCTAAACATTTCAAAAAATTAAAACATGACGCTAATGACATAATGGAAGATTTTATATCTTTAGAGAAATCATGGAAAAGGAATGAGAGAGTCTGTATTATGGGTCCAACATCTACTATAAGTGAAACAAATTTTTCCAAGTCACGTCCTAAATATTTAAGCCAAATTATTTGTCCAAAAAATTATTTTATTAGAATTACTTAAACTATTGAAATAACTAAAACAAAACGATCTCACAATTTATTTTTGAAATAATGCATAATATTTATTTATTAAATATATGTATTGCAAATTTGTGAATTATCTTTTTGGTTGCTGGTTTAAGTTCAAGAATTGTTATGTTATTGTTTTTTTTTTTTTACTAATAAACTCCAAATAAAAAATAATTTATGCCTTTTTATTTATTGAAATTACTTAACTAATAAAAAAAACTTTATTAATCAGTTGATCGATCAATAACAAAATTATCCGATTATTAACCCATTAAATCAAAACCTCGGCTAATAAATCGAGCGGTTAACCGCTCGATTTACAGACAAAGAAACAATTTTTAATTTTTAAATTATTTTCTAATATTGCCTCAATGATACTACAAAATACATTTTACTATAGATTTTACCTTCCTTAACAGAATTTTTAAATAATATTATCTTTATATCAGCATATAAATCGTTTATATAACTAATAATTTTTATAAATTTTTCAAGTAAACACAATATATAATGGTATTTTCTTTTCTGGGGCAAAATGTTGTCAACATTTTTTTTACCACTTGTTGAGGGTTACTCACACCCTCTTAATGTCTAACATTTTGAACGAACACAAAATAACAAAAATCATTGCCATTTATGGAATTTTGTTGTGTGTAGGCTTTAAGCACTTCCGCTTTAATGTTTTTAATAAAAAAATACTAATAACACAAACAATACCACATTTCTAACCCTTTGATAAAATGGTTGGTTTTGTTATTACACAGTACAACACATGATTTGCCAACTCAATTCTGTGAACTGTATGTGAAATTAGACCCAAAAAGAAGAATTTCTGCATCATTCGTTTTGTCTTCTTACCTGCGATTTGAAGTTAGTATCGATTTGAAGTTAGTACTATCGTTTAGGGGAATTTATCACGTTTTAGGCCCTGTTGTTTGACATAGCTCGACAACCACTAGCCCAATTTAGTTGAAATAAATTTTAAAAAATTAAGAATTACAATTCCCTTAATCTGTTCATATATTGTTTTCCTATACAAGTAACACTTTCGAAGTTAAAAATGAATGTATGAAGGGAAAAAATAAATTTTTGCCTAAAAATTTAAATTTTTTTTTTTAAAAATACATAAAAAATGCAAAATGGTAAAAAGTTTCAAGTCTAGTTATTTTTTCGCAAAGTCACATAACCTATGAGCAAAATGAGACAAAGATCATAAAAATCGATGCACGCGTTTCGCTTTTATGCGCAATTGAGTAAAGGTATGAATTTCAAAAATCAGTTATAGCCACCACCCTTAAAATAAAAATATAAATTAAAAAATTATCATGCAAAAAAAAACTTTATTTATAAAAACTTAATGAAAATAAAATAATATGCAATTAATACGCAATTATAATATGCATAAAAACAAAATTTAGAACATTTTTTCAATTATTGGCAATATCCATCCTTGTAGAAGTTGACGCTTGTGGTTCTGATGATCTTGTTTTCTTCGTAGGTTGTTCATATTCATGGTCTGAGTCAGCTTGGCGTTGTCGGTATGATGTTGCGCTGACATTTTGCTGTGTGAGTTTTCTTCTCTTCAAAAATGATGTCAGCCATTCGGAGTCGTGTTGTGATAGTCCCAGCTTGGCCACAATGTAATCCATTTCGATTTGTGGTAGCGGTTGTGGTGCACTATTTTCAATATCGGGTATCCAATCAGCATCATCCAAATCGGTCGGATTGGTGAAAACGGTTTCGGCTAGCAGGGACACAGTATCCGCACTCGGAGGTTTAGGTGCATCGGTATCAGCAGGGCGTTGCACTGGAAGTGTGGCAGTAAATGCAGCAGTGTATACTTTTGTTTTCAATTGTTGTCTGTTTAATCCAGGACGAAAATTTATGCATGCATAGCACCTGGATTCATCATGTCCAGTTGTGTCTTCCACCCAAATTACTGGCTTCATAAAAGATAACTTTCTACTTTTTCCGTGAATCCATTTTAGAAGGGTAGTATAACAACTGTTGCACACTGTGTTCGGCGTAAAATTTGCACCACTTAAATCTGCTTCATCGAAATAATTACAATACGCGGTTTTGAATTGCTCAGTAAACAAATTTTTTCGATCTTTTTTCTGTATTTTTCGGACGATATGACCACAAACGTAACAATATTCATCCAAATATGGGCACTTGTTGTTTTCCATATTGATATATTTTATGTTTTGTTGTTATTCACTTTTAAAAAACTGGAGAAAAATCACTTTTACTGTTCGCGTTCGTCGGCACTGGCTGAATGCCAAAAATCGATCAATGCACACCTATAAATACTACGTATTTTTGAATATTTTACTGCCAGGTACTTATAAATGGGCGCATATTTTAAGGGCGGCTGGCTATATACCTGATTCAGCACTTGTACGTTTCAAACTGTGCAAAACTTTCCAAATAATTCCCACCCTTAAATGTGGGTGCAATTTCTGTAAAAAAATCATATAGGTAGCCACCGGAAAAACCCAAATAATAAAAAGGTCCACTTTCCGTTTAATTGTCCACGTACATTTATTACCGCAATCATAAAAATCAAATAACCTTTTGTTTATTCCTTTTTTTTTTAATTCTCAGAATCATGAAAAAGGTGTCAATGTTTTCTCCAAATAATGTTGTGCATATCTCGAGCAAATTTTTGAAATTCATACATTTACTCAATTGCGAATAAAAGCGAAACGCGTGCATCGATTTTTATGATCTTTGTCTCATTTTGCTCATAGGTTATGTGACTTTGCGAAAAAATAACTAGACTTGAAACTTTTTTCCATTTTGCATTTTTTATGTATTTTTAAAAAAAAAAATTTAAATTTTTAGGCAAAAAATAATTTTTTCCCTTCATACATTCATTTTTAACTTCGAAAGTGTTACTTGTATAGGAAAACAATATATGAACAGATTAAGGGAATTGTAATTCTTAATTTTTTAAAATTTATTTCAACTAAATTGGGCTAGTGGTTGTCGAGCTATGTCAAACAACAGGGCCTAAAACGTGATAAATTCCCCTAAACGATAGTACTAACTTCAAATCGATACTAACTTCAAATCGCAGGTAAGAAGACAAAACGAATGATGCAGAAATTCTTCTTTTTGGGTCTAATTTCACATACAGTTCACAGAATTGAGTTGGCAATCAATTAACTGAAAAATGTTGTACTGTGTTATTAGTATTATTATTTATTTGTCTATGGAAAAAAGTGTTTTATTAATTAAAAAATGGTTCAAAAAGTATTTTAATTTAATTAATGTGATAATTGATTCAATTATTTTTTTAATTGAAAGAAAATTAAAAATTTAATTTTGATGTAATAAATATTTCAGTTGTTTTGAAATAAGTTTTCAATTAAAATTTTATTTAAATAACAAAAAATCTTAATTGACTTTTTTCGTTAAAAATAAAATAATTTAAACATGTAGAATTGTTGTTGGGAATTGTCAATATTTATTAAAATAAATTAACACATTGTTTGAAATGGCAAAGTTTTTTCATCACTTTTTTAATTAAAATTAAGATATCATTCCTTTATTGAAAATATTTTTTCAAAATTTTAAAAGTTTTAGTAATCAATATAATTATTTTGGTAATAGGTGCAAAACCAACAACTTGTTTGCTTGATATTATGAATTTGGAATAAATTTGGTGATTGAAGAAATTTAATAATTTTTTCTGTGAACTTAATACAAATAAATATTACAAAATATATACAAAAGAAAAGCTTTGTTCACAATGGTAGCAACAATTTCATTCTTTCTTTTATCTTATTTTTTTCCAAAGTATTCCATATAATTTCCTTTCATTCAAAATGTTAATAGGTAAAATCAATCACAGCAAGTTATTTACTTTAATTGTTTATCTGCAGAAGTACATCTCGCGACAAGCTTTTATATCATATAAATTATTTTTTTCTTTTTGCGCATTTAAATAAAAGCTTGTGTTTTTAAAAGGGTTTTTACAGGTAAAAAGTATTTAATTTATTATTTCGTTTTTAGCGCATTTAAATAAAATGTTTTTTAAAAGCGGTTTCTACCTTTTATTTATTTAAAACTCGCATTCGAATTCTCCGTAAGTCCTTTCATTTTAAAGCCATATTGTGGGAATGCATTTAAAATAATAGTCCGCCATCTAAGGTGTTCCACAATGTTGGATTAAGAATAAGGTCTCACAGCTAAACATGTATTTTTACTCAACCTGGATGCGAATACAAAATTACAGCTCAATCTGTTTAAGATATCTGCTTCAAAATTGAGTTTCAAGCTGGATTTTTGGAGCGACGTTAGTTTATTTTTCGAGTTATTCTTAGCACGCCCTTTCATTTGATGCTCATATTGTAGGAATGCATTAAATATATTTAGTCCGCCATATTGGTTGTTCCACCATGTTGGATTTAGAATGATATCACACAGCTAACCATGCATTGTCATCCAAACTGAAGGTATATACAAAATTTCAGCTCAATCGGTTGATGATATCTGCTTCAAAACTGACCCCTTCTTTACGGGGCAGTTTTAGCTAGGGTATTCACTGGGTTAACTATCCGATTAACTGATGGGTAAATTTAAAATTGGCTTTTTTCGAATAACGGTTAAACCAGTTGATTCCAGTCGATTAACCGATCTAACAAAATTTTTAATTTTTTTTAGTATTATGACATATTTTTTGAGTTTATATTTGTTTCGTCTCATATACAAAAGGTATGTGCTTAGAAAATATTTTTTCATACAAATAAAGAACATATTCAGTGATCTTCCTTTTAAATAAGTGTTTGCTGTCAACAGATTTTTGTTTCACGTTCTCTTTCTATGTAAGTATGTGTTTACTTCTTTATTGTTTCTTCTCATATTTTCTCATATCAATATTTTAACAGAATGAACCGAAACAATTAAAAGTGTTAAAAATTTTAAAAAATTAAGACAGGACGCTAATGGCATTATGGAAGATTCTATATGCTCAGAGAAATCCAGGAAAAGGACTGAGAAATTAGATAGCCTGTATTATGGGTTGCTTACGATTTCTCCAACATTACGATAACTTAAAGAATTTTTTAGAAGTTAAGTTTTATCAAAACTAAAGAAAAGAATCGCCTAAATCCTAACGGCCATATTCATAAAAAGTTCTTATTTTAAGCTTAAAGTATGTAATAACTATCAAAAGATTTTTGTTTTTAAGGCTTTTATAAAAATTGATATTCATAAACGTACATTAACAGCTTCTTAGCTATTATCTGTTTGTAGCGATTCTGTGTTTAAGTATGGCAACTTTATTTACGTTTTAATGGCTTTTTATTGCTAGTGATGCATGAAACTTCTATTCGGTTCACATGATATTCTATAATAAATATATATTTTTATAATTAAAGACCTTAAAAATTATTCTTATAAAATAAAAATACATATTAAATTAGATTTTATTTCAGATAATACGGCCTAAATTTCTATATGTAATTAAAAATGCATTTAATCCATATTTTCCCAACGTTTCGTGAATGTTATGTTCACTTTATCAAGGGATTCGTCTATTTAAATTAAAGGAAATACATTTACCAATAATATTACAACAAACATTTTTCAACAATAAATTATGACTTACAATAAGAAAAATTAATTTTTTATTACATTGAACAATAATTTGTTGTAGACAAACATAAAAAACATTAAACATGAAATATTAAGTAAAATACAAACTTAAAAAATTATATCACAGGTTAGATATTGCAACACAGTAACTGGCATTAATGTTTTGTGTGTCTTCTTTTAAGTTCATTGTCTTTTTTATTTTCTGTTGTTTTTCGATTTTTTCTCTATCCAATGTTCGTACTTTGCCAAAATCTGCTGTATGATTTGTATTTTTTATGTGTTGTGCTAAAGCTTTATTTTCCTTCAATTTGTTTATGTCCATTTTATGTTCTTTTATTCTTGTTTCCAATATTCTCTTTGTTGTACCAATATAAATCAAATCGCAGCTTTGATCTTTTCTCCCCTTATATGGTATTTCGTAAACAACATTGCTTTGTTGTTGTTTATTTATTGGAAGCAAACCATATGTTTTTCTTCTCTATTGTGTCTTTGATGTTCTGTTTATCCGTAAGTCCAGGTATGTATTTTACACTGTAAATTAGTATTTTCTCCTTGTCGGCATTAGAGTGGCCAGATGTTTTGTTATTCATTTTGCTCACTGTATTTGTTATTAAAGTTTTAATAAGGTTTTTAGGAAATCTATTGTTTGTTAGAATGTTGTTTATCTTTTCTATGTTTTTTGAGTGATATTGTCTGTCACTAATGTTAAGTACTCTGTCAATAAAATTTCTGGCGGTATTAATTATTTGGTTCCGTGGTTGTGTTGCATGAAAATTTATGATTCTTCCCGATGAAGTTTCTTTTGCATACCAGTCGAAAACTATTTTATTTCCACTAATGCGTAGTTTCGTATCTAGGTAAGCAATTCTTGTGTTGGCTTGTATCTCAATTGTGAACTGGATTTTCTCATGATATTTGTTAAAAGTCTTTAGGATTTCATCATATTAGTTTATTTTCTGAACAAGATTTTTTTAAAAAAATTTTTGTTTGAAACTTTTTTTATATATACGATAAGAAAGTATTCGAATAAAAGGTTTGTTTACTTTTTATTAACATCACTTTTATTATGATTTGTTTATTTTATTTTTTCTTATTTTTTTGAACAACAATTCGTTGTTTACAACCTAAAAATAAACTAATTGCAATAATTTACGAAATAATCAAAAAGAATATCTGCATTTGTCGCTGAACATATTCATTTAAATCACATACATTTTTTTTAAATATTTATCAATATAACTTTAAATTTGTTGTCTGAATTAAAATTAATTTAGTAAATTGTATTTATTTAACATGTCCATAGTAATAAATAAGACATTTTTCCATTATTTTAAAACATATTGCCCAAAAATAATATCATTAAATGCAAACATTTATCAAAATGTCATTTTATTTTTGGATTAAAGGAGGGTAAATCCAACAATAAATTTTCATACTTTATGAATGGTTTATTAAAGGTTTAAAGACTATTTTTCGTTAATAAATACCACTTTAGCACTTTTTGCTTATAAACGGTTAATTAATCATAAATAAATTTTTATGAATACGACTGTAAATATTTAAGCCAAATAATTTTTCTAAAAGATTATTTTATAAGATCTCTTTAAACTATTGAAATAACTAATAAAGCTTATTTTTGAATTAATACATAATATTTATAAATAAGTTAAAAAAATATTAAATATTTACGAATAATTTTTTTGTTTGCTCGTTTCAGTTCAATAATTTTTATGTTTCTTATGTTACTGTTTTTTTTTTTTTTTTGCTAAAAAAATCCAAAAAATAAATAATTTATGCATTTTTATGTATTGAGATTACTTAACCCTTAAATGCATACGGTCTTGTATGTTTATGAAAAAAATATATTATACGTAAATAAGCACGAAATTAAAACTGCGTTTTTATTTTTTTTACATTTTTCGTTTTTTGTAGTTTTGTTAGGGAAAAACTGGTTGCATCTTATGAGATACACAGCGCACTTCACACACAAAGAGTTTTTTGAAAAAAAATTTTAAGTACAAAATTGTACGTGGCCAGGAGAAGGTTTCCTTCATCCAATCACCTGTTGCCAGATATAGTTCATTATAAAATCCTTCTACTTCCAGTGCCCCAAGTGCGAGCTTACAAGATTCACCAACTCCCCCAACAGTGCCCAACTCCCTCACAGGACTTACCATCAAGTCCAACATCATTTGATTTACTTTCATTAACATTTCAAAATGCATCCTTCGATTTAAAAGCTTCTGCATTTCAAAAAAAAATATATGGAACTGGGTAATATGCAATTCGTCAGTCAGGAAGTAAAGTTAGGCGATAGCTCTCTTGCTGATGATATCAAGTCATTGGTTACTCCGTATCAAGTTTGGCGTTACGTTTTTACTGAGAGATTGGAAAATTATATATTTGAGGAAAGTTTGCGATATGCTGAAAGATTTACCTTCAATGTTTTATTAGTATTTTACATTACATGACATATTTCACTTGACGGACTATTGGTCAGATAATAAGGACAGGTTAGTGGACGGTATTATTCACTTTTAGATATAAGATCTATTTTGAATTAAGAATAAAAAATAAAATTAATGCAAATAAAAAAAATAGAAAAAATTAAAAACCCAATTTTATTAATTTCTAATTTAACTAAATGAAGTTGAATTATTTAACGCAATCACAATATTTTTTTTTATATTTTTCCTATTAAAAATAAACTTCACGTACAATTTTGTACGTGGCCAGGAGACCGTGATATGGTTAGGAGTTTTCTTCTCTATGGTATAGCAAATATCGGCTTCGCTACATAAAGTTTCACTTCGTAGCCGGCCGCGGTTAAGGCCGATTTTTGGCTTCAATTAGCAACGCCGATGTCTGATATACCATAGAGGAGATAATCCTTGCTCCCGGCCGAAGGCCGTCTATGCAGACAAGCTTTAATAAGAGAAGCCGGTATTTGTTATACCACACGCAGAGAAAAAACATGATTAGTGAATGGTCACTACGACTATTTTAATTCATATTTGCCTAATATGTTTACCCTAATAAACTTTTTATTATCCTTACTTAACTTAAAAAACTGTTTTTTCTCCTTAACATTTTTTAATTCACTATAATAATATTATATGGTGATTTACACCTAAAAAGTAACCACGATCTAGCTTAACATATTAAATTATGTGAAATATTTGCTACTATAATGTATATATTTTCAACTATACAATTAAAATCATAATATTAGCTGTACACAAAAGGTATGTTTGATACCATCATTTTTGTTCGCTTTAAAACACATTCACTAAATGAGCAAACATTTATTGTCAAAACAATCAGTGTGTGTTTATAAAGCAAATAAAATCTTCCTCCATGTCATTTTTCGTCTGTGAGAGTCAGTAAATCGAGAAACGTGAATGACTGAAGTTTTGCGGGGAAAAAAGGCCATGCAAAATTAGAAAAATAAATTATTATACGTTTATTGATATATATAAATGTATGTATTCAATTTTATTTATTAAAATATGCTAAGCTGTAAATGTATGTATTTTTAATATAACATAAAATTTTTAAAATAATTTTTTTTATTGGTTTTATTGTGAGAACTATACAACATGTTCAAATATACATTTTGCATGGTGTTAGGAAAATTAGAAACACGGTAAGGAAGATAATTTGTGTTTTTCTTCTAAACATAATAATATTTTTGAGATAACAATAAGCTATAAACATGTCTCAACATATATTGTTACTGAGGACGTGTTTGACACAATCATAACCACAAACATTAATGATAGTTTGCGATTGTGATTGTATCAACCATGTTGTTTCTTTGCGTGCATAGAAGAGAAAGCTTTAGAGAAGAGAAGCTTTAGTTAGCGAAACCAGAGGAGAAAATTCTTGCTTCCAAAAACGTTTTCCTTATAAATTTAAAAATGAAATAATATCCCAAAAAACATATTGGGGTTTCATTTCATAATGAATTTTTATTTAAATTAAGTAACACCCCAAACAAAATGAAATAACCCCCCAAATATCGTTGTTGTTGCTTTCTGCGCAAATTTTAGGGGCGCTATTTCATTTTTTGTTTTGGGAAGTTAATTCTTGGAGGGTTAAGATCCCATAAGATCCCTGGAGAATGTGTTCACCACATCGAGAATTGTCCGAGAATGCCGGATGTCTCTGGAGGAGATAGCGAGACATTCACTGGTCACCCTTAATTGGGTCCCCGGACACGGGGTCATACATGGGAACTGCATGGTGGATTCGTTGGCGTATGCAGGTTGCACCTTAAATCGGGACGGTTCCACATATTAAGTAAGTGCTTATAGAGCACAAGTTTCATCTTATCGCCAGTCAAAGGTGGCACGATGAAACCACCTGTGGGGAAACCAGGAAAATCTGGCCCATCATAGATGGAAAAAGGACACGGTGGGCATTACAGCTGTCCATACATCATCTAAGAAACCTAATTGCGGTTATAACTGGCCACTGGCCCAATGGAAGGCACGCCCAGAGGCTGGGGCTCCCTTATAATGACTTGTGTAGAAGTTGCGGCGATGAGGAGGAGGAAGAGTCAACGGAACATCTTCTCTGTAATTGCCCGGCATTCGGAGACTTAAGACTCGAAATGTTTGGTCGAAGAGTCCTTGGGGACAAAACTTGTCTCTCTGATGTTGATGTAAACAGGATCCACTTCTTAATTGAATCGACCGGTTGGCGGCATGGGAATACTAGCAGCCAGTTTTCATAGGACCCATGGGAGACGGCGTGATATGGTAACACAACGGGAACTTACTAATGGACCCACGTGAGCTGTGCTTGATCACGGCTGCCAATGGAACCTAAGCTAACCATTCTTGGGGGCTTAATTCATGCCGTCATTTTTGACCTTGAGATATAAACTTGTCAAAAACAGTTTTAGGTGGTTTACCTTGCAATTTAAAATTAACCTAGAATTCCAAAATGTGCCAAGTTGAATAAATAATAGCCTTCAAAATAAGGTCTGGAGCGACGAAACTGGGACAACAATTTTTATAAGTATGCATTTTTTTTTTTTTTGGTATCTTTTATTGTATTTTTATTATGTGTGAGTCATGGCTTTGAGTTTCGTAGTCAAACTATTAGAAAGATGTATCTTCCCCACGCAACCTTCTTAACTCTCCTTATATAATAAACTAAAAGTCATGCCTACTTAATCAAGCAAAAATGTCATAATAGAAAATACTTGAAATGAACAATAAAAATAACCACAATTTGTAAATAATTCCACCTGAGCTTATTACTTAGAACAAAAATCAAAAAGTAGAGTCTCTCAATAGTTCTCAAAACAGTAACCATCACAAATATTTAATGCCATTTAAATCGCTTGAGTTTAAATTAATCATAAAAAACAAATCCTGAATGTCTATTTAATAACCTTGATAAAACAAAGAAATCTTAAGCAAATCATTAATTTTATTTGTAATAATTTAAAGTAAGTAAAACTGATAAAAAGATTTTCTTTGAAAATTTTTACGGCGATTGGGATTTGATATTTTCTGAATTCAACAAATTTTCATTAGAATTAGCTCTCAATTACAAACATTATTATTGTTATTTTAATTAGCTATGAACAATAAATCTTTATTAGTAATACAATTGTTCAGAAATGTCTGTGAGTGTGATTTTCACAAAAGGAGCTATGTAGTTCTTAAAGCGAAACCAGTAACAAGAAACATGAACACGCTGAAGAAAAATGTATATCAAAAACAAATGGAAATGCTTCGGTCAGCTACACCAAGTTCAGTTAAAATTAACTATTACTTTAACAATTAGTATTGTGATTATTTTATTGAGCTGTTAAAGGTTTTAGTACAAATTTTTACTGCCAGGCCCACAATGTCGACACGAACATTTCTTTCGCATATTTATATTGAAAACAATAATAAAAAACTGATATTTGTTTTTGTTTTCAATATAAATATTCGAAAGAAATGTTCTTGTCGACATAGTGGGCCAGGCAGTTAATATTTTATTCAAGTTCATTCCATTTAATTTTCATTAAATTATTTTTATGAAGAAAGGAATTTTTACAACATGAAATGAATTAAAATTTATTGATAATTTTTCATTCTTGACTGAGCTGGGGATTGAATCCAGGTTTTCACGGACAGGTTGGCCTGACATGTTTCAATTGTAACCACACAATCGTCTCAAAGGGGTTTGCCGTCTAAACACTCACCACCATCGAAGGCAGCTGCCAGTCAATAGCGAAACATCAATCTTTAAACCAAAAAGGTAGATCGAAATTTATTTTCGAATGATTATCCATTTTTAATTAATTTACATGTTCATCCTTCCTTCCGTTTTTCATTCTTTTTGTCAAGAACTCTTCTTGAAGTCCAAAGTACATTTTTCTGTTTTTCATGTTTTGTCTTTCTTTTTCACGTTGACCTTTTTATCAGCGCAACTTGAAGGACAAGTGTAAACATAGAGCTTGTATCTTGTGCCTTAGATAACGTTATTTGTTTTGTACTGAAAAGATAAATGTACGTCTGAAAGAAGTATGCATGCTTATATCCTTTAAAGGATATCACCGAAAATAAATAATTTATTTATTCCATTTCTTTTAAAATAAAAGCGTTTTAAATAGAAAATAATAAGAAAAATTAAATTTAAAATAAAGTTCGTAAGCCTTAAAAAAAATGTCACAACTTAAAGAGCTTTTTATAAACGACTTCAGTTCCGTTCTTTGTACTTTGTTTAGATAATAATATATTTATAAATTTATATAAACCAAAGGAACAAATTCTACTATCATTATACCCAAGATTAACAAACAAAAATTTTTTTTGTCCCCACATACAGGTGTACCGCATTTAGGGTATTTCTTCGGTTACTCGTTAATCGGTTCACCGATTAATTACTACCCGATTAACTGATCGGTTAATATAAAAGTTTCTTTTTTCGATTAACAATTAAACCGGTTAATTTCAGTCGATTAACCGATGCAACAAAATTTTAAATTCTTTGTAACAAATTTTTTTGTGTTTTTTATTATTTGTTTCGTCTCATATACAAAAGTTATGTGTTTAGAAAATATTTTTTCATACAATCAAAGAAAGTGTGAACTTCATTTTAAATTAGTGTTTGCTGTCAACAGCTTTTTGTTTCACGTACTTTTTATATGTATATGTATATATATTTGTTTGTCCTCATGTCTTCTCATAACAATCTTTTAACTGAATTGACCGAAACAATTAGAAGAGTTAAAAATTTAAAAAAAATCAAGCAGGACTCCAATGTAATAATGGAAGATTTTACTCGTTTAGAGAAATCCAGGAAAAGGAGTGAGAAATTAAATATTATGTTGTTGTTGTTGTAGCAGCGATACCTGAAGAACAGGTGCTGCTAAGTTACAATACTTGATCGGTTTTTGTTGAACTCCGAGTCGTTCCGGTGCGCAGAACCGATTGTCGTGGAAACGTAGATATTCTGTGTTATTGTTTTCTTTCGTTGAAAGAATTTTTTCCAAGTCAAGTTTTATCAAAATTAAAGAAATTAATCGCTAAAATCGCAAACATTTAAACCAAATTATTTTTGTAAAAGATTATTTGTTAAGATCTCCTTAAACTATTGAAATAACTATCAAAATTATCTAACAGTTAATTTTTTTTAATTAATACATAATATTTATGTATTACTTCTTGTTTGTTATGTTATTTCTTCCTTTTTTTTTTTTTTTTCTTTATTTAACTATCATCATTAAACATTAAAAATATTAAAATAATTATAATTTACAAGGTTTGAGGTATTACTGAAAGTATTGCAGCAAATATTGAATTATTTTATGAGTTATGAGAAATATACAATTATGGATACTTATACTTCTTAGGTTAAAAGGATAGAAAAAATACCTTTTTTACTAATAAACACCAAATAATAAATAATTTATGTATTTTTATTTATTGAAATTACTTAATTTATAAAATACTTTATTATTCGGTTAACCGATCAATTACAAAATTAACCGATTAGACCAAAATCTCGTTTAATTAATCGAGTGATAAACCGATTAAAGCAAAAGCCCGATTAAATGAACACCCTAACCGCATTTGACACATAACATTTTCGACATACTTCGAATTTTTGATTTACAGAACCATCAGTATTTTCTCTTTTTTGATTCATGCTGCTCTCCACTGCTACCAAAATTTTTTTTTACTTCATCTGGTAATATTTTTTGAATGATACCGCGCAAAGTTTTCGATAAAGTAGAAATCTCTGGCCTTAAATCTGAACGATGTATGGAAATTTCTGCATTGGTCCATTGAACAATTTTCAAAATTATTTTGGTAGTAAAAAAAAATTATCGAAGCATGCAATTCGGTCGTACAGTGATTTGCATTCCTTAGTCGGTCCCCTTTCCGTTCGAACTATATTCATTGAAGAAATTCGGTTGTGCGCTTTGACTCTTTGATGTAGTCCAGCAGTGCTTATTTTTACTTCTTAAAGTGGGAAGAGATATCGTAATAACCCGGCTATCGGAAGAAGTAGTAAAATTATCAATTTCTTGAGGATTTTCCTGAATAGGTAATATATTCTCATTAGGTTCAAGGATGTCAACAAGCTCATCAAGCATAATTTATCTTCCGATTCGCTCACATTTTGCAGGAAATCCGAGTCGCTCAACGAGCTTTGCAAAAGAACAGCAATTTCTGCTCCGTCCAAGCCGCGCTTACATGACATATCTAAAGCTAATTTAAATAAAACAATAACTTTAAATTCAACCAAAACAAAAAGTTATTTTTGCTACAAAAGTTACACTTAAGATAACGATAGGTCTATTAAACGTATTTGTGTTAATTCTCAAAACAAAAACAAAAAACCCCCTAACGCAGAAAAAAATCACCACCAACAAGCTGCTGCTAACGACTGATATTATTCAGCGCGAGAAAGTTGTATGTTAACAAATGTGTGAGTAAGAGCAAAAAAATTATCTAACTAGGGTTAACTTCAAGTTAAAAGTATATTTTTGACAGTTATAACTGGTAGTTAATTATAACTGAACTTGGTAAAATCTTATATATATATAAATCGGCAAAAGCAAAAAAGATTTGAGAACACTTTTTCCCTCTGTTTGCCCAACGAGTAGAACAAATGATGTACCCATATTAAGGTATTTACTTACAGAAATGCACAATATATATTTTATTAAAATCCGTTTCGTATTGTTGGAGTTATAGCCGGTCAAATTTGCTACTAACACATATGCAAAACTTATAAATAAAAAATTTGTTTTTTGATCCATTTCGAGGTTCCTTACTTTTTTAAAGAAAAAAAAACCAAAAAATAATTCAAATTTAATAAAGAATCTATATTATCATTTGAAAGAACATTCTTTGGCATTTATTTTTTGAAGATTATGTCTATCAAATGTTGGCCGTGGCTACGTTGCAGATTGTCTATCCGTCGAGTCCAATTTTCGATGACTCGTTCGAGCATTTCGACTGGTAACTAGCGAATGACACGCGTGATGTTTTCCCCAAGGCCTGAATCGAAGCGGGCTTATCCGCATAAACTTAAGACTTTATCCGCACAGCAAAAAGTATATAGGTGTGATTCACATAATCTTGATGGCCAATCAACCGGCCCAAAACGTGAAATTATATGCTCACCGAAGTGTTTTCTCAATAAATCCATTGATTGATGCGATGTGTGGGAAGTGGCGCCGTCTTCTTGAACCCAAATGTCGCCGAGATCTCGAGCCTCAATTTTAGGCATCAAATAGTCGGTTATCATGGCACGATAACGTTCGCCATTGACGGTTACGTTCACACCGGTATCATTTTTAAAGAAATATGGACCGATGATTCCACCGGCCAACAGACCACACCAAACCATTATTTTTTCTAGATGAATTGGCAGTTCTTGAATCTCTTTTGGTTCCTCTTCGTCCCAAATGCGGCAATTTTGTTTGTTTACATACCCATTGAGCCAGAAATGGGCCTCATCGCTGAACAAAATTTGCCTCGGATCTTCTTGGAACTTCGGGTCTTCTTGGAACATCGGATGTTCTTGGAGCTTTTCAAGAGCCCATAGAGCAAAGCGATGGCGCTTGGGAAGATCGAGCAGCTTCAGTTGTTGCACAAGCTCTATTTTGTACGCTTTCAATTTAAGATCTGGACGTAAAATGCGCCAAGTCGTTCCATACGTCAGTCCGAGTTGCTGAGAACGGCGCCGAATCGACTCTCCACGGTCTTCGTGTACACTCTCAGTTACGTCCGCTATATTTTCTTCACAGCGTGCTGGACGTGGTCTATTCGGTCGAATATTTTCAAAATGGGTGATGGTGTTGCGAATAGTACGCTCAGTAGGCCGATTATGTTGACCATAAGTTGAACGAAGTGCACGAAATACATTCCTCACAGAACGTGAATTTTCGTAATAAAGTTGGACGATTTGTAAGCGTTGTTCAGGTGTAAGTCTTTCCGTAATGAAATGCCAAACAATACTAAACAAAAATAACATGACAGCATGAGTCGTACACGTGATCTGTCAAAAAAAGGCTATTGAAAAAAGTATCTCTACTTGAATCACCCATTATCTTATAAAAATTATAAAAAAAATAGGAGAAAAAACTATCAAAAAGGGGAAATACGGGAAATTAAATTTCTTTCTTTTACTTTTCCGTGCTGCATGTAGTAATTTTTGAATTTTCCATAATATTGAACTTAGAAACATAATACTAAAGATGTAGGGTCCTGAGTGAATGAGAACATATCATATGACAAATATTGGTAGCTTTTTGTTTCTTCTCTGGTACTTTTTGAATTTTGGTTTATAATCGACCTTTAAATAATAAATTAAAGATACGTAGTCCTGAGTGATTAGGAATATGTAAAGGGGACTTTTTGGTCTTTTTTTGTTCTACATTCGGTACTTTGATCAATTTTTGTCCATATCACACATAAAAACATTAAATTAAACAAGCAATGTCCTGAGTAGTTGAGAATCTGTAAGAGGAGACCTTTTGATACTTTTTTGTTTTTCAATTAGTACTTTCTGATGTTTTTTATATTGAACTTACAAAATTAAATTTAACATTCAGGGACCCATGTGGAAGACAAAAATCGTAAAATTAATAAAAAAGGAGGTTCGTCCCTCGCCAAATCGATCGACTAACACTGAAAAAATAATAAACATTTTAATTCATATATACTTGGATGTACTTTGTTTTCTTCATATTTACAAAATAATTAATGGTTGAATTACGACCTTTGGAAAAACACTAGTTGTTATGGAAATATCTGAATAAAATTTTGTTATTCGAATATTCTTAAAATTATTATTTAATCATAAACATTTGTATATCTTTAAACCGAAGTCTATAACGTGTAGTATGAGTTATTTGCATATTTAAATATTAATCATACGTATAGTTGAAAAGTTATCAACAGGGAAACTGGAAATATGCTATTGCATGTTTTTCCTTGTGCTACACAGAAAAAAGTGTTTTATCAATAAAAAAATGGTTTTAAAAGTATTTATATTTAATTAATGTGATAATTGAATCAATTATTTTTTTAGTTCAAAAAAAATTAAAAATTTAATTTTGATTTAATTAACATTTTAGTTGTTTTGAAATAAATTTTTAATTAAAATATTAATTGAATAACAAAAAATCTTAATTGACTTTTTTCGTTTAAAATAAAATAATTTATAGATATTGGGAATTATTTCTTTTTCATAAGCAACTATATTATGTTCAATATTTTTCATTTTTCGAATTTATTCTATGAGTTAAATTTCAGTTATGTATTTTATAAAGCTTTTTTGTAATAGCTCTATTCCTTAAATTTTTATTTTTAGAAATGAAAATACAATATAATAGTCTGGTAGTGTATAAAGTCATTTCTAAAAATAAAAATTTAAGGAATAGAGCTATTACAAAAAAGCTTTATAAAATACATAACTGAAATTTAACTCATAGAATAAATTCGAAAAATGAAAAATTTTGAATAAAATAATTTAAACATGTAGAATTGTTTTTGGGGAATTGTCAATATTTATTTAAATAAATTAACACATTGTTTGAAATGGCAAAGTTTTTTGATCACTTTTTAATTAAAATTAAAATATCATTCCTTTATTGAAAATAATTTTTCAAAATTTTAAAATTTTTAGTAATCAATATAATCATTTTGGTAATAGGTGCAAAATCAACAACTGGTTTGCTTGATATTATGAATTAAGAATAAATTTGGTGATTGGAGAAATTTAAAATTTTTTTTTGTGTACTTAATGGTAACAAAAACAGAGTACTTAATCGTTTAGAGACTTTTATGGATTTCACATCGATTTTTTAGAACATATATTTGCATATTTTACCACTTTCTGCATTTTCTCTTGCACATTTTAGTAAAAAGAGCATTATTCCACTTACTTTTTTAATGGCTTTATAATTTTAAAAGTCCCCTGAATAAGGTCTTTCGAAAACTGTATCCTGTAGAAGTTAAAATAAGAGTATAAGAAGATATTGAAAGATGTAACAATAAAAATTTTTAGCTAAGTAACTAATAAATTCGTAATACATTTTGTAACTGAAGCTTAATTTAATTGCTTTAACCAACACATTAAACAGATTAAAGTTCTTCTTGGCAAAAAAAAAAAAAAAAAAAAAAAAAAAAAAAAATACACGCAGAAAAAAAGTATTTTACGACGAATGAACTAAATTCCTGCCAAAAAAAATTGTATTATTGATACTGTATCCATTCTCTGACTTATTTGCTCCTTTTTATGACTCATATAACTAATTTGTGTTTGCCAACAGTAATTTTACGGTTTTTGCAACAATATATTTATATATATATCTATTTACCAGAAACCACTGTGTGATTCTTTGTACAACAACATTTTTTTAAATAAAATTTGTTCGTGGTTATACCAAAAATGGACAAAGTGTGAAAAACCATAATATGGTTACTGTTGACTTATAAAAAGTTAAATCAATTGTAAACTGATTTTGTAAAAAATTTATATGATTAAAATCTGGGAAATATTTCTTTTTCATAAGTTACTTTATTATATTCAACATTTTTTTATTTTTCGAATTTTATTCTATGAGCTAAATTTCAGACTATTATCTTGTGTCTGGTAGTGTATAAAGTCATTCCTGAAAATGTAAGGAATAGAACTATTACAAAAAGCTTTATAAAATTCATAACTGAAATTTCGCTCATAGAAAAAAATTCGAAAAATAAAAAATGTTTTATCCCTGCGGGAAATTTGTGTCAATTGCTCTTTAAGCACTTATCCCGTGACCAGTGAACATAATTTTATAATTTAAAGGAACGAATTGTGATAGGTGAAAACAAGACCTATCACTTAACTGGTGATAATGTGTTTAGAGTGTAGTTGGTCCAGAGGAAAGGTAATTGACACAAAACTATTCATATGGCTGGATTTTGTGTGGGTAGTTGCTGATTCTCTATAGTTCTATTACTTTATATGAAGGGGATCTATCATATTGACGTGGTTCATTTGTGACAAAATCTGCGACAGGCATAGTTTTAACCGAAATTGGATGTGTCCATTAAGGTTATTTCAGTGACCTGTTACAAAGTGTCAAAAAGGTACCCCTCGTAGGACATCGCCATTTTAAAGTGACTTATCACGTGACAAGTTAAGTGTTAATTGCCTTACCCCTAGAGATATGATTAAAGTAAATATAATATTTTTAAGCCCACACTACCGTAGTGGAGTGGGTCTTATACGTTTTTGGTGATGTGTGCGACACTCAAAAATATTGGCCCTAGTAGGCCCACCTTAATGCACCGATCGACTCAGTACTAATTTTTGAATAGATTTAACCATGTCTGTCCGTCCGGCTGAGGCTGCCCATGTTAACGTAATATGCAAAATACAAGTCGCAATTTTGGAGATAGCCTATTGAAATTTGTTATATGCATTTTAATTGACATATTTATCGAGACTATTGAAAACGGTGATAATTGGTCTATAGTTTCACATAGCCCTCGTAAAAGCTTCTTTCCTGAATCGAGTCTTTGTGCACTCAAAAACTTTGCTTACAAAATAAGCAGAAAAATAATGAGAACTTGACGAAAATAGTATTTATTTTTGTACTAGAAAAAGTAGTTATTTTTGTTCGCGATGACCCAAAAGAATCCTTTATAATTTGGCAAATTACCACCTAAAAAATAATACTTTTTATTCTTCTATGCTTAAAAGTTTAATAAAAATATGTAGTTGGAAAACAGGCAAAAAGGAAAAAGTTACAAATTAACTGTTAAAAACGTTAAAACACACTAATTAAAATAGCTCTTATTTTATGGAATTTTTGTTGAAAAAGTGTTTACCATAAAACGTTTTTCCAAATGTAAGAAAACATTTAATAAAGAGTGTTTTGGCTGCACAAAATTATTTATAGCTCTAACGCTGTCATAACAATGCGTGTAATAATAAAGGGTGGTTATTTTAAGGGCCGATGATGATTTTGAATAAAACACAAATTATTTAGGAAATTATTGTCATTTATTTTTATTATGATAATATTGGTATGGTTCAATTATGCAAGGAACAAAATATCGGCCAAACGGCCACCGCGACGTCGGCGGCACACCTCCATCCGATGGCCCAAATTTTCGATGACGCTGAGACATAATTGAGATTATATACCGTTAATGTGGCCGAATTATCTCATTCTTTAGCTCTAGAATTGTTTCTGGCTTATCGACGTACACCTTTTCTTTCAAATAACCCCAAAGAAAGAAGTCCAAGCCATTATTTTGTTAGCTATGTGCCAAGTGGCAGCGTCCTGTTGAAACCACATATCGTCCACATCAATATCTTCCAATTCGACACTCTTGGATTATCATTCGCCCAAATACGGCAATTCTGCTTATTGACGAATCCACTGAGGTGAAAATGTGCCTCATCACTGAAGATGATTTTCACGATATGCATTTTGAATTGAACGCCCATTTTCTTATTAAGCCTGAATAACTTTAACGTGTTGTTCGATTGTGTGTCTTTCCATGGTTCAAATTGAGTAAGTCTGAAATTGAGAAATGTCAAATTAAATGCTGAAAAAAACTTGACGTTAAGGTGTGGTTCACATTCAACATCGGCGCTTAAAATTTAACCACCCGTTATATGTAAATACTATGTAGTTTAAAAAACATTGTTTACATTAGATCGATATCACTGCTAGTGTTCTTATTGGAAAAATATATTGTGAGGGTAATTTTGGAATATGTTTATTTATATATTTGAATACCTTTTATTGATATTTGCACCAAAAAAATTAAAAATTTTCTCTAATCACTAACTTTATACCAAATTCATAATATCAAGCAAACAATTTTTTGATTTTGCATCTATTACTAAAATGATTATATTGATTACTAAAAATTGTAAAATTGTGAATATTTTTCTTCAATAATTGATATTTTTAATTTTAGTTAAAAAAATGATCAAAAAAATTTGCCATTTCAAGCAATGTGTGAATTTATTTCATTAAATATTGACAATTCCCAACAACAATTCTACAAGTTTAAATTATTTTATTTTAAACGAAAGTCTATTAAGATTTTTTGTTATAATATTTTAATTGAAAATTTATTTCAAAACAACTACAGTGTTAATTCAATCAAAATTAAATTTTTAATTTTCTTTCAACTAAAATAATAATTGATTCAATTATCACATTAATTAAATTTAAATACTTTTTGAACCATTTTTTTAATTGATAAAAAACTTTTTGCTGTGTGGATTTTCAATGGATTTCACATCGAAATTATTCTTAAAATTTTATATTATTGCAGGATATCTAACAAATATTAATGGAATATATTGCAAATTGATATGAATAATTATTTAAAATCATATAATAATAACTTTTTTAAATCATTGTATTAAAGTATTTTTTTTAATATTTAATTATGACTTATTTAAGATATAATAATAAAGTTATAATTTAATATATAACTAATAATGCAAAAAGTGGCGAATAAAGCTACAAAGTAATTAATTCAGGAAGTCATTAAAATTAGGATTGTAAGTAAATTTTTTATGGGATATAAACAATCGTATAATGCAAGAATTTTATTTAAATTTGTTCCGAAAATAATTTTTTAGCAATCTAAATCATCTTCGGTGTTGCCAGAACTTGGTGATCAAAAATGGCTAAATTTACGGATAGCAATGGCTAAAAAATGGGTAAAAATTTGCTAAAATTTTTTTCAAATGAAAACGTATTAAAATTCAACAACAAAACAAAAATAATTTATTAAAAACTTTTTACAATGGAATTGTAAATTGAGATCAATTTGTAACTTACAAATAAACGAAAATTAATTATTTTTTTAGAATTTAAAAAAATTAAATCGTCGATAAATTGGAGGTCGTTATTGTTCATCTGATAGGAATCAATTGTATCTATTACTTTTAAATATTTTAAAGGTAAATCATAATCATGACAACATTAACCCAACCTTTTGAGTCCAAATCTCAAAAAAAAAAGATAAATTTGTTACGGTAAAAATATTTCCGTAATTGATAAAATCGAATAACCAGTTGATAAATGTATAATTTTCCTCAAATTACTCTTAACGATGTTTAATAAGCTAAATACCCTCTCTACTTCACCATTAGACCATGGAAGTGAGAGCAACTTTAAAGTTAATTCCGACATTTCCCAAAATTTCGTACTGCCACCTGCACTCAAGAGATGTTGCTTTGTTGCATTTTTTTTGTAAAAACTGGTTGTTTATGGTATAAAGTGATTTTAATCAAGTGCGTTTTAATTGTTAAAAATTTTTATCTTACTTTTAGCAATTTTATAAATTTTTATAAAAAAAACAAAAAATATTATTTTCAAAGAAAAAAAACGAAAAAAAAATTTTTATGGCTAATCAAGTTGTTAAATGGCAAAAAAATATGGCTAATGGCTAAACTCATTTTTTAATGGCTAAATAAGGTGAAAATAGCTAAATCTACGCATTAAATGGCTAAATTGGCAACACTGATCATCCTAGGCAATTAAATTGGAGTCGGTTCATAGTTGGCCATAGCTCCTATACAAATACCGCTCCCAAAGATATCTTTTAATGTCATAACTTCCTTATAAATACTAGTATTTAGTGTTAGTGAATTTTTTGATAGCTACTATTTAATTGAAAATGTTGTATTGGAAGGGAAAAAATAGACCTTAAGTTCCATAAATACCTCTCTCCTAAAATCACTTAAAGGCGAAAAAACCTTGTACAGCGGTGGCCTTATAATCAGAAACGACTTTGTAGCATATTGAAATTAAGGTCGTTCCAGAAAAATCTATTCCAGTATCGTGGAGCTTTTCTAAGCATTTTTTTTTAAATTTTTTTTATAAGCGTGCGTTTTTTTTTTGTGCAAAGCACCCACGAGTTCCTGACTCATTCAGTCGACTTTTTATTGTCCATGTAGATATTTCTGCAATTTAGAACTTTGTTTTACGCGAAGATAAAAAAGCATTTCTACTACTGGTCCTACAAATAACTCTATCTTCTGATGGTGTGGTCCTTCGTGCCCTAGGCTTTCTAGCGTGGGTTTCCAACTCTCTGTCTTTGTGCTAAAGCGGACATTGACAGTTGATGGCACTGCATAATTAACGCTTCCATTTGTGGAGTACACGTTTGATTTATCCAGTTGCTCTATTGTGTTTCAAATCACACTCACTTTGTCAATTACACTGTGCAACATTTTTGACGTCATCGAGTGGAAACTCTTTCTCGTGTGTAATATCTCGCAATACTTCTCCAATAAAAACCAATAACATCCTAAATGCGTTTTGATTGTTTAGTTGCCGTTGGGATTGTATTTTCTCATGAACTTCTTGGCTCATACTTGATTTTTCAAATAACATATAATTTTTCTCATGTCTATCTCTCGTAAACCAATTAGAATTATGTTTTTTTTTTTACTTCGCCACAAATGTAGCTATAAACAAGGAGAAAGAAAGTAAAACAAACTAACCCGAAAAAACTACATTTGCAAACTCTTTCTCGTGTGTAACTTCTCGAAAATATATACGAAGCCAACAAAACTCTTTTTGGGTTTTGTTAGTTTAGCAGCCATTCGGATTGTATTGGCTCATAAGAATTTTGGCTAAAACATTAATTTTTCAAAGAACATGCCATTTTTCACACGTCTTAATCGCGAAAACCAATGGCAATTTTGTTTCTGTGTCTTCGCCACAATTGTAGGTATAGACTAGCAGAAAAAAACTAATCCAAAAAATTCATTTAGTATCTCAAAATTGCTAACATTGCGAGCAGCTTTAGTTTTTCATATGTTTTTCACTATTTTTGGACCTTCATCTTCAATTCAGTAACTTTAGAAAAATTATTCCTTATAATATTGTAGTTTATGATTCCTCTGAAAATAATAATATTGGAAAATGCATTTCTTGACATTTTCCTTAAGTATTTTACAAGAAAATTCGGCAAAAATATGATATATGTAGCCAAAGGTAAAAAACATGAATTATTGCTTTATTAAATTTATACATATTCGAATTTTGGAAAATATAAAAAAGCATTTTCCAGAATAATAACCCTAGGGGAAAGGGAACTAACACTAAACTCACTTTAACATGGTGATTTCCTACAAAATGTTAATTGGCACCTTTTTGACATTTTGTAACAGACCACTGAAATAACCTTAACCCTTATGTGAATGGCAAGGTACCCGGGTACCTTTGACGTTTTCAGCTTAATTTTTTTTATAGAAGCAGATAATCCACATAGCTGAAACTTCTTGAGAACTCCTTTTAAATTATCGATATATTTTAGCTTAAAATTTGCTTCGAAAGGGCGTGGTGGACCAATTTTCATCGTACACCCTTAACGGTATGGCAAGGTACCCCGGTAACTTCATACACTAAATATCAAAAAACGATTATTGCATGTATATATTTAGTGAAATGTTAGTAAAATGAAAGTTAAGAATGTCATTATGAATATTTTAGATCAAAACTTGTACTTGGTGAAAGAAAAACAAACAAAAAAAAAATTATTTCTTTTTTCACATATAGGATACATTATAAAAAAAAATCAACTAGAAATTAACACTTAGCGGCATATATATAACTTTTCATTGATCGCCTCGCGAACTATTTGTGCACATTGGAAAATTTGATAAATGCCTAATTCCAATTTGTTTGGAACATCTTGATCAAGCTTTGCGTGTTTTTCATTGCTCCATATGTATGTAGTTAAGAGCACACGTGACAACTCCCTACTACGGGAGTACGGCCGCTTTATTTTATTTTCTTGCAATCCGGAAATATATGATTTCAAAATCTATCCCAAGCACATTCTGTATTGCAGGTTTGAATATGATTGGGAAATAGGGATAAAAAGTGTCAGTAGTTTCATTTCTTCCTTAGTTTTTGTAGGGAATAACCAGATCCAAAAGCGTCCTCTAGCCTACATTTGCTTGACTCTCGCCTAAATTTGTTTGACTCTCGCCTTCTGATGGTTTACCAGTGTACAACTTCCCATGTGGAGTTTAATGCATCGTATGCCTAAAAGGTATACAACTCTGACGTACATTCTCATTCACCATGTCCAAATATCTTGAAAAGCAGCAGCTTTACCAGTTTCTGCTCGTAATATGCGGGATTCATTCTTATCAAAACGTATGCACTGTAGGATCATTTTGAATCTGCAAATAGGTATTGCTGTCGTAAAACCGGTAAGTGAGTATGTTTCCACAACTTTGCTCTGATACTTTAACTTTGTTTGCTGTTTTGCATATTTTTGTGCTGTAGTTGTTTACTATTTTTTCCCCTTTATGGTATTAATACACATAAAAAGGTTTAACTTCCGCATCTTTGTAACAAGGCAAATCACCGGAATAATATTTACAAGTTTTTTATTTTACATTTACTAACTTTGATATGCATAGAAAAATATTAACGTTACATTTTCAATTTGCATATCCTAGCAGTAATACATTGCATAAGCCAGGTTAAATTTATATTGTATTTTATTCGACCTTTATAATATATAAATAAAAGAACTTATTTTGAGCTCAAGGTCTTTTTTAATTATTTTTATTTTATAATAATTTATTAAATTTTGCCGATATTTCGTTTTTCATTGAAAAACATCTTCTGGGCTATAATCAAGAAATTACAAGTAACAAAAATAAACAAACAAATATATAAATACAAAATTTAAACGCGTATGTATATAAAAACCACAAAACTCTTACATTGAAAAATTATTAAAAAGAAAAAACTTAACTATTATTATGTTGTGATAACATCGTCTAATTATGAACTGAGCTTAAACAAGATAAAATTGCGCTATTTTCGTTTGTTGACGAGATGTCTGTACCCTCTCGCAGAATTCTCATCGACATCGGCTTTAAAATTCATCCTAGTTGTTGTTTTAATTATGTGTAACATTTCCAATGTGAATCGTCTTTTGTAGTTATTTTCACTCTGTAACCCTTGTACATTGTCAAAATCAGGAGAGTGTTTTCTTTGTGCACAGTGGGATAACAAAGCCGTTTTTTGTGCAGGAATATTATTCCGTAATTTTTCATCCGATTTGTGTGCTGCAATTCTTGTTTTCAGTTTGTTTTTTGTGGTACCTATGTAAACTTTATTACATATCCCAAACTCATTGCCATTACATGGTATTTTATAAATTATATTGGATTTGTCTAATTTGTCTATTTTATCTTTGGTTTTACTGTACAATTTTGTCAACGTGTTGATAGATTTATGGGCTATGGTATACATTTCATTATTGAATAATTTAGATTTTTCAAATCTCTCAGATAATACTGGAACAAATATAAGGGATTTATATATTTTTGGTTGTTGTTCACTAGTTAAATTCTTTGTTTTATATTCATAATAATTATAGAGTAATTTATTAGTCAGATTAATTGGAAAATTGTTGTCACTAAGTATCTTTTTGATTTTTTTGATGTTGTATCCGTGGAAATTTGCGTCACTTATAGTTAACACCCTTCTTATTAAATTGTTTGCCGTGTTGATAATAATTCTCTTTGGGTGTTAAGAATAGAAATTAATTATTCTACTTGAGGCACTAGGTTTTTGATACCAGTCAATTTTGAGTGTACCATTTCTCTTTATCACAATTGTGTCCAGATATGGTACCTTTTCATTGCACTCAGACTCCAGAGTAAACTTAATACTTGGGTGAAAATCGTTCAGACTCGTCATAATTTCTTCTATTGCACTCTCCCTTACAATTCCAAAAAGATCATCTACATACTTAGATAAAAACTTAGGCTTAGTTTTTAATTTTCCAATACAGGTGTCAAGTAGTTTTTCCATAACAATGTCCGCCACAATTGGGGATGCTGGTGAACCCATGGGAAGTCCCTTCTTTTGTGTATATATTTTGTCCTTGAATTTAAAATAGCGGTTGTCCTTTATGCAAAATCTTAAAATTCTCAAAAATAAGCCCTTTGTCATGTTGGTGTGTGTTGCAATATCTTCCCATCTATCCTCTATAATTCTACACATAATTAAAACAACAACTAGGATGAATTTTAAAGCCGATATCGATGAGAATTCTGCGAGAGGGTACAGACATCTCGTCAACAAACGAAAATAGCGCAATTTTTTCTTGTTTAAGCTCAGTTCATAATTAGACGATGTTAACACAACATAATAATAGTTAAGTTTTTTCTTTTTAATAATTTTTAAATGTAAGAGTTTTGTTGTTTTTATATACATACGCGTTTGAATTTTGTATTTATATATTTGTTTGTTTATTTTTGTTACTTGTAATTTCTAGATTATAGCCCAGAAGATGTTTTTCAATGAAAAACGAAATATCGGCAAAATTTAATAAATTTTTATAAAATAAAAATAATTAAAAAAGACCTCGAGCTCAAAATAAGTTCTTTTATTTATAAGCCAGGTTATTTACAAAATCTTGAAATGTTACTGAAAACGAACATCTATTTTAAGTCTCAGAGTTATTTTCCTCGATTATGCACATATTTTTGACAAAAAATTTTTGTTTTCAATACTATTTCACTATAGGTACCCGGGTACCTTGCCGTGCTGTCAAAGGTGTTTTATTTGCCATTCACATAAGGGTTAATAGACACATCCAATTTTGGTTAAAATAATGCTTGTCACAGATATTGTCACAAATGAACCATGTGATAGATCCCCTTCATATAAAGTAATAGAACTAGAGAGAATCAGCCACTACCCGTACAAAATATAGTCACATGAATAGTTTTGTGCCAATTAGCTTTCCTCTCGACCAACTACACACTACACACATTATCACCAGTTAAGTGATAGGTCTTGTTTTCACCTATCACAATTCGTTCCTTTAAATTATAAAATTATGTTCACTGGTCACGGGATAAGTGCTTTAAGAGCAATTGACACAAATTTCCCGCAGGCAATGTTCTAAGGAATTTCGATTTATATATTAAGGATTATTTTGTCTATATATGTCTTTAATAAATTGTCCACAGTTTGCCAGCTGTGCTTAAAAAATGATGAAAGAAGATACAAAGAATGGTCATTTTTCGATGTTTTGCAATTTTGAAACACTGATGATGAAGTTATTGTTCGCTTTCGTTTGTTAGACATTTTTTTTCTTCTACTCCATATTTACACTTGTGTCGAAGAGAGAAAAACAAAATTTTAATTTGTTTCCGACTTTAAGCTTTAGCCAAAATCTTCATGAGTCCATAAAATCCGAACAGCAGCTAAACTATTAAACACCAAATATGGTTGTGTTAGTTGCGATAAGTACACAGAAAAATTCTCCAGAGTTTTTTTATTTAGCAATTAAAGCACTATTCACAAATAAGTTTTAATTATAATTTTAATCAAGTAAAGCAAATGTTTAATGAAGTGCATTAAATGTTTTATCAAGTGAATTTAACGTTTAATTAATACTACTAATTTGTTTACTGAGGCAAATTTAATTAATATCACTAATTTTTTAATAGAAATAAATTTTTATTTTTTTTTTACTTCGAGAAAATCCACACGAGAAGGAGTTTGCATTTTATATGTTGAATATTGTTTTAAGAGGATAAGTTAGGAAACTAAAACCACAACTGCACGTTTCTAATTGCGTGGCCCCACGCAGAGGAAAAACATGTTTTAATATGGTCATCTTCAACGAAACTATTTTTAAAGAACATTTTTAACATACTATTTTTAATTTAACCATATTATTGTCACCAACAACCATATTATGGTTAAATTATTCCTCATCAAAAAGCCACAACCATATTAGGGTTGCCTCTAAACATGCTATGTTTAAATATGACTATAATTTTTTTTTAAATAACAATAGTATTTTCCTCTTTTCCAAGAGCAACATGTTATTGTCTGGGTGCAGACAAAAAACTGTTTGGAAAATAATTTAATATTATTTTTTAAATTAAACTTTTAACTTTTAACTACGCGTTGAATAATGGTTTCTATAAGTCACAGTTAAGGACTTCATAGAACCTACACTGCGATAGTTTTTTTTCTAAAACATAGTTTCTAATTATGTGGCCCCACTGTATATGTATATTCATGTATATACCTATATAATTTTTAACGCAAATAACTCTTAAGTTAATCTTAGACTCATAACACAATTTCTTCTGACGACTGCATAATTGCCCACATGTCCCAAATAGAGAACACTTCTTAAATCTATTTCGTAATACTGTGGTGCAAGGTATCCTATGGTCGGGCTTGATCGACTTTAATTTCTTACTTGTTGAAAATTAAATAAGTTGTAAGCAATCATTTTCAACCAAATTTTTTCTCTTTGTGCATTTTTCATTTTGTAAAACTGTAGTAAAGAAGAAATCAGCCTAATAACAAAAATTAGGGAAATTTTCTTTTAACAAACATGCCTAATTAACTTTGTTTAATTCTAAATGAATACAAAAACTATTTCAAAGGACCCAAGCTAAAATTTTCTAAATTAAATTCTCTTTCAACTCTAACAAAAATATTTCATTTTCCCTAAAACTTTGTACAGTTTTTAAAAATAACTTAGTCATTTTGTTTTCCTATTTGCGAAATAATTTGGCAAATATTCAGCGAATTGAAAACAACAAAAAATTCAATGGAACGGATTGAGCTTACGAAAGAAAAGAAAAATCAAATTATATATACATACGTATCTAAACATACCCCTTAAGGACAATTGATGATGTTCCGAATAAAAGTATTTACGGACACACTTATTTTTAGGAATTTACTTATGTATCTTTTGTAAGAGTAGCCAAAAAAATGCCAAATAATTTGGCAAAGGATCTTCATGCTCATTTATGCAAAGTTTTTTTTCCTTTTTGTTCAAGAAAAAATAAGTCATAAACTAGATGAAAATGTTCCAAATCAAATAATAAGAGAAATAAAAATCAAAATCAGCTACAAAATCGAAATCTAAATAATAATAATAATCGTAAAAATTTAGTAACAAATATATTCATACGCATACATACATACATACATATCTTCTTCTATCTATCTATATATATAAAAATTAATGTGTGTTTGTACGTTTGTTTGAAGTCTATAGACGGCTAAACGAATGGACCGATTTTCACAGCGTTTTCCTGTATGCATGGAAGGAAACATAGACTATTGTTTGTTTTGAAATTGAAATTGGGCGAGGTGCCAGACCCAATTAAATAATAAGTATTAAAAATTGTTTATCTCGGAAACTTATACAGATAGAGTCTTCAAATTGAGTACGGTCAACTTTGACATCCACACGAAAATTGGATAAAAAAGGGGCGGAATTGCAATAGTAGGCGGGGTATCTCCCACATAAATTAATTACTTAAATTCGTATATCTGGGAAACGATAACAGTTAGAGTATTAATATTTTCGCAACTTTTACATCTTTATGATTTTTTGAATACGAAATGGATGCAGTAGTAATAGTGGGCGTGCCACCGCCCATATGAATGAAATACTTAAATTTGTTTATCTGGGAAACGAAAATAGTTAGAGTAATTAAATTTAGCAAGAGCAACTTGGACAATTTTCTGATTATTTGGATACGAAATGAAAATATTAATAATAGTGGGCGTGGCACTTCCCATATAAAATTCATATATTTGAGAAACGATAATATAGAGTACTAAAATTTAGCAAGAGCAACTTTGACATTTATATAAATATTTGGATAAGAAATGGATGCTTTAGTAAAAGTGGGCGTGGCACCTCCCATATGAATTAAATATTAAAATTCGTATATCTGGGAAACGATATTACTAAGACTACTTAAATTAAGCAAGAGCAACTTTGACATCTTTATGATTATTTGGATAGGAAATGGATACATTAGTAATAGTGGGCGTGGCACCTCCCATATAAAATTCAAATATGTGGAAAACGATAATGTACTAAATTTAGAGTAATACAATTTTGCAAGAGCAACTTTGATATCTATATGAACATTTGGATAAGAAACGGCTGCATTACCAATAGTGGGCGTGGCACCTCCCATATGAATTAAATACTACAATTCGTAAATATGGGATACTAAATATAACCTGTAAAGTCATCAAGTTTTGCACAGGCAACTTTGACATCCATATAAACATTGATGGAAGAAATGGATGCGCTAGCAAAAGTGGGCGTGGCAATTCCTTTATGAATTAAACACAGCAATGTGTGTATTTGGAAAACTATAACTATAACAGATAGAAATCCGATTTTTTGTAGTAGCAACTTTAGGATCTATATAAATATTTTGGACAAAAATGGGCGGACTACAGATAGTGGGAGTGGCACTTTCTTTATGAAGGAAATCTGTAAACTACAACCAACAAATTTTGTGCATGTAACTTTAACCTCAATATGAATGGCCAAAAATGGCCAAATCACTAATTGTTGGCACCTGCTGTATAAATAATAAAGTTCTTTTATCTTGGAGACTATAACAGCTACAGTCTACAAAATTTGGAAAAAGATGACTTGGATGTGGAGGTATATTATCAAATTTTGCAAGGCAATTTCGATATTCATATAAATACATGGATAACAAATGGGTGTAATACCCATAGTGGGGCCAGAACGGATGCAGGTCCAAATAGTTTAGTAATCATTATGCAAAAAAAAGGGCTTGATTAGATAAGTGGGCATGACACAAAGTAGAATACCGTATCTCTTAAGAACTGTCCAAAATAAGCGAAGTTGGTGAAGTGGGGTGGCGATAACTAAAATTCTGTATATCTAGAGAACGGTTAGAGCTACAATTAACAAATTTGGTACGAAAGCTTCGTGATGAACACACAATATCTGTAAAAAAGCGGGCCTTATTGTAGACATAGGCGGGGTAACTTCAATACAAATGCCATATAAATTTTTCTGTAACTGGTGAATAGTAACAGCAATAGTATTTAAGCTAGGTAAAAATAGCTTCGTAAATAATGCAAGAGATGTTAATTAATAAAAAATACTTATTTTATTTTGATGAGGGTAGCGAAGCGCTCTGGGTTAGACTAGTGTATGTATATAAAAAGACGCAAATCAACACCCAGCTAAAGAAAAATAGTATCCTGTAAAAAACGGATATAAAAATAAAACTGGGAAAAAAACGAAAAATTGTCGTAATATTTAAATTACAATTTGAATATTAATAAATCATAAAAATTGTGCAGAAATTGTCAAAAGAAATTGTCTACATAAGCATGCACAAACATTCACAAAGGATTTCCTTTGTAGAACTCTAATTCGGAATTCTTATTAGATTTAGAGCCAATAAGACAAATCGAATAAAGTTTTTTTTTGGCATAAAATACAAAGTCAAGTTTCTAAAACTGAACGTTGTAAAGGTGGCTGTGTAGCAGGAACAACAAACTGGTCAATATACTTTATTCTGCTATTTTGTTTATTTGTTTTTTCTGTTGTCTGTTTATATGTTTTCGTTTCCCGTTTTTATTACTGGAAGAAAAAAATTCTTCTTCATTTTCATTATTTAGCATATGGCTTATTTAGCATTGTAAATTTTTGTTATAAATTTTATGACCTTGTTGCTGCAACAATATTAAATAAGATTCTTAAGCCTTGTATTCCCTCAAAGACATGGTGAAGAGTTTAGAAAAAGGCCTACAGCGAATCTTGTGAGCTCCTACAATGGTTACTACGAATGGAAAATATATATGGGGCATATTTTTTTACCTGGGTAATTCCTTGAAAGACTTGTTGTAGACATATCTTATAAAGGGTCCATTTGCAGCAATTCTAGACACCAGTAAAAAATGTGCTCCAAAAGGAGCAGGTTTTATGTATAAATGCATACTTTAAATCGCTTCAAAGCTGCTGATGGGATGCTTGATTTTTGTATGGGTTGTTCCTATTTTCTTCTCACAATATGCGCTTCTTTTAACCTAATAAGACATGCAAACAAAGTACTACTAAAGCACTTTTTTAAGGGCTAACTATATTAACATATTCATTAATGTTTTGCTTTTACTGGCTTAAATACCTTTTTTCAAACATTTTCGTAAACCACAAAATATTTTTATTTTATTTTTCGCTTTAAAACCTTCGTCGTTGTCAGCACTAAAATAGCAGTTTTTTTGTATCTTTAATTCGTTATCATTTACTGCTGTATAAGATCGCTCGATTATGCGCTTTTTCTCTTAAGTGCTTCAAAAAACACAAATTTTTTTTACTGGGATATCAAATTAAGACGAATTTAAAAATCAAACCCATTTTTAAGTCACACACGCAGAAAAAAAAAGAAGATCAACATAATATGTTTGAATTATGACAATGTGATCAAAATAAACACAAATTTATTAAAAATTAACCATATTTTGGTCTATATATGGGCATTAGGGGTATAACCAAAATAAGAACCTATCATTACGGTATGGGCAATGTTATACTGATATTAAAAATTGATATCAGGGGTCATTTCGGTCCAAAAACCTTCGGCACCAAACATTTTTATAATTAAATAACTTATACATTATTGTTGTACATTATAAACTTCAAATTGAGAGTTCATGTTGATTTACAGAACGGAAAAATGTCTTGAACAACTTTCACCGCCCGCTCAGCGCATATATTGCTGCGCTGCTGTTTAAAAATTCTTGATGGCTCCTTAACCCAGTGTCGAAGAAAACAGTTGTGAGCGTTATTAAATGTTTCCAATGACTGACTTAAAATTTCAAAGTTTTTTTCATCATAAAAATGGTCCGAAAACCAAACGTCATACCATGCTCCACAAATAAATTAACAAATTGGTTTTAATTCAGTTCGGTAATTTGGAATAAGTATATATGCTAAAATTGCTAGTATAGCAAGGAATCGCCATTTCATAAAAAAAACACGAAATGCAAAGACCAGCATAGCTTTCGAAGTTAGAATTATGGATTTCTTATAAAACTGAAAAAAATTATAAGCTAAAACTTCATCGCGATCGGTCCCGAACCTTTTTGAACGCTCGCGAAAAAAGGAAGGCACATTTCTTCATATTTTTTTATGCACTATCTCACTATGATAGGCCCTTTTTGATATTTGCAAAAAAAATGCAAATGGTTATATCCCTAATGGGCATGGTTAAAATAATAATATGTTCTAAATTAACCATAATATGGTAAACATTTTCCAGAATTTGGATAAATGCAGCCGTTTAATGGTCACAGTTAAAAACAATATGGTCAATGTTAACCCTATTATGGTTATTTATTTAAGTCATTTTTTTCCATTTGCTTATTAAGGTCAAGCTATAATTTTATTTCGTTTTTAATTCCTCTTACGTGTTATGTTCCATATAATTACTTTTCCATCCCGTGGCGACCTTGATTAGCATTCTTACTGTTTTACTGGTTTATACTTCTACGTAAATTTATGTATTTAAATTTATAATTAAAATAAAATGATTGAGAATTTTAAGCAAGCCAAACAAACCAAGCAAGTATATAATTGAAAAGCATTTAACTATTGCAGATACAAAACAACCACAATTTTGTTGCTTTTAAACATATTATTTAAAATTACACCTACATTGTTTTAAAATATTATAATTTCAAACTTATAACTGTTATAATTAACCATAAAATGTTGGGAGACAACCATAATATGGTTATAATAATATGGTTTAAGTAACCATAATATGTTTAAGTGTATGGTTGTAGCTTTATTTTTTTTATTAAGACACTATATTGTTAAATTCAATAATATTTGAAGTTTCAAGGGAGGTAAACACTTTATTGTTAAATAGAATCCAGATATTATTAATTGTGAAAAGAGCAGTGTTAAAAACATCAATACCATATTTGCTGCCATTGCGGGGACCATAATATGTTTATTAAACATACTTCAACCACGTTTTTTTTCTCTGCGTGCAGATATAAAGAGGGTGTATGAGTAATTCCATTAATAAAACAAAAAGATAAAGCGTGAAAACTGAAACAGAAAAAAGGTTTTTAATCAAGGTTTTTTACGATACCTAAAATTGTCTTTGGTAAGTTTTGTTTTCAATATTAATTCCCAGAATAGATTCTCACAAATATATATAAAAAAATTATAAAGCGTGATTGATTTCGAGGCTCCCTACTTTTTTAAAGAAAAAAACACAGAAAATTCAAATTTAATGGGGAATGTTTATTATCATTTTAAAGAACATTCTTTGGCATTTATTTTTTGGAGATTATGTCTATCAAATGTTGGCCGTTGCTACGTCGCAGATGGACCATTCCAATTTTCGATGACTCGTTCGAGCATTTCGACTGGCAATTGGCGAATGACACGCGTAATGTTTTCCTCCAAGGCCTGAATCGAAGCGGGTTTGCCCGCATAAGCTTTAGACTTTACCCACAGGAAAAAGTCTAACGGTGTGATATCACACGATCTTGGTGGCCAATCGACCGGCCCAAAACGTGAAATTATGTGCTCACCGAAGTGTTTTCTTTTAAAAAATCCATTGATTGATGCGATGTGTGGGAAGTGGCGACGTCTTGCTGAACCCAAATGTCGCCTAGATCACGAGCTTCAATTTCAGGCATCAAAAAGTCGGTTATCATGGCACGATAACGGTCACCATTGACGGTTACGTTCGCACCGGCATCATTTTTAAAGAAATATGGAGCGATGGTTCCACCGGCCCACAAACCATACCGAACCCTTGTTTTTTCTGGATTAAGTGGAAGTTCTTGAATCTCTTCAGGTTGCTCTTCGTCCTAAATGCGGCAATTTTGTTTGTTTACATACCTATTGAGCCAGAAATGGAGTTCATCGCTGAACAATATTTGGCTAGAAGACTGGACTCAACGGATGGACCCTCTGCGACGTAGCAGAATGGTAGGGAACCTCGAAATGGATCACGCTATATATATATATACAAGGGAAGGCAAAGGTTATAACCCTCTTTGGGAAGGTGCTCTAACTTTTACAAATGGCGGTAATGTTAGTTCTTCTTTGATAATTGTTAAGTAAGCAGAAATTAATAATAACAAATGGCAAAGAGCAATAACTTCAGGGTTGCTTAATCCCTTGTTTTGGTGATTTGCACTGGCTGGCCACATCGCCCGATTTAACCGATTTGGACTTATTTTTGTGGGTTTTCTTGAAGTTACGAGTTCTAGTCTCTTCTGCATCATGGCCAATATCATACAAATCTTTATGTAGAAAATATTTATAACAAATTTTGTTTATTGTGATTTTTTTTTATATCCCTCGTGCTAAAATTCATATTCTGGGATGTTATTTGTATTGATAAAAAAGTAAAACAAACGACTTATTTGTGCATTTTATATATCAACAAATTTAATACAGAATTTGTCGATTATACGTATTTTATTATTTGCAAGTCTTTTGGTGCTTTTAAATGATAAATGCATTTATAAAAACTCGCCGATTTGCATACCATAACTTATTTTATTAACGTCATAAAAAAAATGTACTTGCCTCGAAAGTGCATGAAAACATTCAAATTATAATTTAAGTATAGCAAAGTTTGATTTTGGTTGCGGATCTTGTTTTAATTTGCTCAAATTTTAAACGCTGCTTTTGTGAGAATTTTTAAAAAGAAGTTTATTAAAATGCATCAATATATTGTGATGCATAAAAGCGCAATATGCATATACGCGAATGCTTGTATTCATATACAAAACAATTTCAGCTAATTAGCAAACTAAAGGGTGCCTTTAAACACACATAGAACTTCCGGTAGGGATTACTGTTTTACTAGCTGACATACTAGTGCATTGTGTTTGACTCTTTTTCAGTATTCTCTGACAAATCAACATGCAAAAACTTTTACCAGAATAACGCTTACAAATCGTGGACACTTATTTCCAAATTTTACGCTCTGTTTTCCAAAGTTATAGAGCACTTCGCCAAGTTTACGGTGCCCATAATCATCCATCTGAGTAGCTTATATGCAATATTATAGATCTATGCGTAACAACATTTACTCTTTTCGATAATATTAATCCACATCGATCCCGTACCTTTTCTACAGGGGAAGCCATCGCCGCGGTAGACGTGAGTGTAGGTTAGGAGTCAAATTTATCCGTCTCTGCCCGTCCACAACTTGGAAAATATTGAGAAATTAAATTAGTCTACATCCATCAGATTCAACTGGTGCAGAAATTAAAGCCAGCGAATCATTAGTTGCGTCGTGTGTTAGGTGATTGGGCTGTGAATAAACTGAAGCAGATTTTTATTGTCAAATTGTCTTCAGAGATGAGGCTTATTTCTGACTTAGCGGGTATAAAAACAAGCAGAATTGTAATTTTTGGAGGGATCGTAATCCTCATTGGGCCGGAAAAAATTACCCTTTTTGTTCGGTTTATATGCCGAAGGCGCCATATACCCATTTGTCTTAAAATTCGAAATTGGCGCCAACAATACAGTGAATCGCGAACGCTACAGGCAAATGATTCGTGATTTTTTTCATCTGAAGGAGAAGTGGTTCCGACAAGATCGCGCAGCTATCACTTTGTTGAACCGAATGTTTGATGACCAAACTATCTTACAAATGAACGTGTGAATTGGCCATCTCGTATGTACGATTTGGCACCTTTGGACAACTTTTTGTGAGGTAACCTTAAATCTCTGGTCTATGCTAATAAGAAACCAGCAACGGTTAATCACTAAGAAGCCAACATTCGACGTATTATTGATGAAAAAAGACCGGGTACGCTCTAAAAGAGGTGCAAAATGGACCGACAGAATGGCGTTCATTAGGCGCTGTCGCGGAAGCTACATGCCATAAATTAATTTTAAACATTAAATGTCATGCAATGTTCTAACCAATAAAGCCAAAATTTTGGTTATTCCATTGAATTTGTTGTGTTTTATTTTTGAAAAAAAAAATTTGGCTTCTAAAACAACAGCCCTTATAAGTGCACAAATTAAAATTCATAAAAGCGTGCACATAACCGATAAATACTGTACTAAACCAAATGAATTTAATTAAGACCATCTTTTTTCTGCTCCTGCCAGAGTTAAATTTTGTGCAAAAGTTTGTATACTGACTCTTTGAATCTCTTTTTGGCCCATTTCAAATACGATACAGACAATATATCGTACACTTAATCATAAACAATCATAATTCAAAATCCCCAAATGTTCTAAAAAGAGGCAAACAACTATTTTTAAGAACATGGTAGTAATTATATAATCAAATTAAGCTCCTTAGTAACGGCATTTTTTCCAGTTTATGAAGACAAATTTTTGTGGTCATTAGAAATTTTATTTGTAAACAGGTTAATGATAAAAAAAAACTTAGTCGTAACTGTTTATGATTTCGTGTGCGATATATGGCTACTAGCAAAATCACTTGCTTTATGTGCCCAAAACAATATGTGAAAAATCGCCCAAACGAAAAATGGCCCAAAAATAAAAATGGAAACTATGGAAATGGAAAAGGCCCAAAAAAATAATGAAAAATCGACCAATTTTTATTTTCAAACTTTTATTCAATAATTCTTACAAAAAAGTTTTAAGCCTTTATAAATATTTCGGTTGGGGTCATATGCCCAACTTAAAATCTCGAATCCGGTATTTTTAAATACAGACTCGCCAACTAAAGCCATTCTGCATAGCAGGTCTTCGGCCTAGCGGAAGGATATTTCCCTCTATGGTATAACAAACACCGGAATTTCCCGCTTTCTTTGCGCCCGGCCAAAGGCCGTCAATGCAGAAATGCTTTAGTTAACGACGCTAGCGTTATATACCATAGAGGGAAAAGTCCTTGCGCCCGGCGAAAGGTCGGCTGTACCTGAAGCTTTAGTTAGCAATTCGGAATGTTAAAGAATATTATCAATTGTGGAAAACAAAAACCGTTTTGCTATATTTTAGAGCCCTTTTTTTATCTCATTGAAGAATTTGTCTAATAAGAAAACGAACGTTTTGTCTAACGAGAAAACGGTTCTCAACTATTAAGAGATTTTGTTTGGTGTGCTTTATTCCCTATTTTTATTCTTGATAAAAATACTGAAATTTATTGCTGCTTTTATATCGTTGCAAATAAGACTTTTTGAGTGTTGGTTATTCGCATTCCCTCTGTTGTCTGAATTAATGACATCTTTTGCTATTCTAAAAAAATGTTGGAAAAAGTTTCCTGATGATCTGGCCTAAGCAACCATAGAAACAGCTTATCCTCCAACAATAAATTTCAGTATTTTTATCAAGAAAAAAAAATGGGAATTAAACACAACAAGCAAAATCTTTTAATAAAATATTATGTATTCCCAAAAACAACTTTGATAATAAATTTCTCAACTATATTTAAAATGCGTTATTACGCAATAGTTGTGAAAAATCGCCCAAAAAAATGTTTATGGAAACTTTTTTTGGGCGATTTTTCTTTGGGTGATTATGCTGGTAAATACTTTATAGCTTATACCTAGCGTTTGTTATAAAATTCTTAATCAAGAGAAACTTTCAAAAGGGGTCCTGGTGACATTGGTACTAATTTCTCCCTTTTTAGCATCAAAAAAACTTTGCTTGTAGAAAGTCTATTCTTCAAAGTTCATTTCACTTAACTGTGTTATATGAACACTATGGTATCCAAACTTCTAGAAGGTATTTATAGGCGCGATATTTAAGGCAATGTACCGATTTTGTCCCTTGTTTTATACACATTTCTATTTGTTTCGTCTCTCTAAGTATTATTTTATGGGCCCGATAAACCGGCTACCAAAGCAGCCAGTTCGTTGTAGAATATCATAAAGACTAGGAATATATATGTAGGCCTCACGTAATTGCTAATGGAAATATAAGAAATAGCGTGTGCCCATTACTTTGCTTGGATAATATTTTATTAAATTTCTTAGCTTTAGAGCTATTCAATCTCTTGCTACATCATGCCAAACCATTTACTTTAGGAACTAAGTTTAATGCTGGGCGGATTTTCTCCATTTCTTTCTTTTAAGCTAAACTAAAACTTAAAAGGCGTTTCCCCAACTCTTTTTTAGTTGTTTATTTACCCACAGATCGTTAAAAAAAAGGTATTTGTTTAAGTTCTCCATAAATTAATTTACAGATTTTTGCTAAGAGAACTATGAAATCGTAATATATCTCAAAAGGTAAAGAAAATGTAACATTCTGATTTCTATTATTGGTATTTGATAATAGATCTAATACAGTTACTTATCTTTAATCACTCTCTCACCTTGTTGTTATGACCAAATTAATTAGTTCTTTCCTTAGTACCAAAAGTAGAGTACCTTCCAAACTTTGACAAAATATTTCGCATAGTTAAAAAAAAGCTTTCATATTAAAGTATTCCATACTGTAATCCTTAAGTTCTCTTTGCGTACATAAAAAAAATACCTCTGGGAAAGGTTTATTTTGTTTCAATACCCCGCTAAACAGAGACATAAAATTGACAAAGACAAAAAAAAAAAAAAAAAAAAAAAAAAACAAAAGATAAAAATTTGATTTTCTTTACTCGATCATAAAAAATAGAATATACTTGTATGTTTATGTAAATATATTTTTATGCTAATTTTTCAAATGGATTTATTATAAATAAAAGAATAAATATGAAAACGAAGCAAATAAAAAACTAGAAGCTAAAAGAAATAAAATTTTGAAAATGGATACTTGACTTTGGAAATTTGTAATGTTCACGACACTGAGGTAAGTCTACAGATACAAGGATTCTCTTATTTACATATTATATTTCTTATGCATCGAAGAACATTAATATCAGGAGGACTGCGGGAGCCATTATCCTTTTTGCTATGCAGCCGCATACGAAGTTCTGGTCCTTTTCTACCATTTTGAATTTTAGTACAATATATCTATTTTTAAAAAATTCCTTTTTATTACGCTAATAAGTTATATTCATGATTAAATTATTAATAGACCGTTATGAATAGAAAAGAAAATAACAAAAAAAAAAAAAAAAAGCAAGTAAGGATGATATATTCGGCTATGCCAAATCTTATATACCCTTCACCATGGTGCGATAAAAACAAAAGGATATTTATATAAATATACATATATAATATATCTGTGGCATTAAATAATAATGGCTTAAGTCGAAATTTCTTGTTTTAAGATAAAAAGGGTTTAGTCTAAAATAAATTGTATTTGAATTTTATATACAATTTTTACCCACAGAAAAAATGCACATTTATTTAGAACAAAACTGTAAATTTTATAAAAAAAAAATTGTTTTTTTTTAAACAAAAAGACAACTTAATTATATAAAAAACAGAGTAAATACTGGGATTTCAGTATTTTAATCATAACTCGGGCATTTATCGACCGATTTGATAGATTTTTATACCCACGTCTTAAGGAAGAAATTTACGTTGGTAATAAAATATACCCGAAAATGGGTATTTAAAAAAAAAATTATATTTTGGGCATAACTTTTTTGTATCTGAACCAATTTTTTCCGAGTTTTTTTTAGCAAATATGTTCTACTAAAGATTTTCGATCTTTTATTAGATAGTAGACGTATCCATAGGTCATATAACAGCTCTAAAATTTTAGTTTTTATAAATATTTTGCATTTTGCTAATAACTTAACCATTTTTAACCGATTTGGCAAATTTATATACCGTCGCCTTTAGGAAGAAATTTACCATTTACTTAGATTATAAAAAATGGACTCGGAAAGATCTGCGGTTCCCGAAAATGGGTCTGTCAAAAAAAAATTCTGGAAAATAAAATTTCAGACTTTTCTGCTTAAAATTTCTGATATTTTGATATATAAACCGTGTCCATAGGTCATACTAGAGCCCTAAAATTTAAAATTTTTAGTATTATCAATAACGTCCTTGTTCGGTAGGTTCCACGCCCACTTTTCCAATCCCGCCCATATTTTGTGGGATGCTGCGTATTGTTATCTGATATGTTTGTACCTAATTTGGGATCTGTAGCTGGTTTCGTTCTCCAGATTTACAGAAATGTATAATGTCTTTGTATGGGAAGTGCCACACCAACTTTTCCAATTTTGGAGTTTTTGTGTTGATAACCATGATGTTCGTAACAAATTTGAAAGCCCTGGCTCTTGCCGTTCTCCAGATATACAGAAAAAAAAAAGAATTAAAAAAGTTTGTTTTTCGTGATATGTATTTATTTAGCAGTGTATTTGCCAAATATCCAACAACCAAATGCATACATGTCGTGTAAACGAAAAAAAATTGCTTATGTAAATTTCAGATCGAATAAGCAGTGTAGAATTTTTCAATTAGAGCGTGTTCTATATTGATCTGACAAACCGTCTGACAACAGACGTTTTGAAAGACATTTGATTTGCAATATGATTATTTATTTATACTTATTCTTTAAAAAAACAACATTTTTAATTAATTGAAATACAATTAAATGTGAATAAAAATATAAAGATGTAAATAATTTGCTGTAATGAACGATTTTAGGTTATGTCAGATGATAACAAAAACAAACGCGTGAATGCAAAAATTGTAAGCCTTCTGCATTTGTTAATTTCTACAGACATGTTAAATAACATATGGATTTTACAAACACACTGCAAAATATAAATCGTGTAAAACCAGCTTAAGCAGTACTAATGATAAATAACTACTTTATTCTCGAAGAAATGGTACCCATCATCCTACATTTTCATAGTAATCGAATTACATTATATAATAACTTCATGTAATTTAAAATTTGTTTAATAAAAATATATTTATATTCTTTTTATTTAATTGCATTTTTTAGCTATTCTAATTGTGGTCTGGCCAGGCCAAGGGGAGAAATTAGTGCTAAAAAGTTACCGACAATCCTAAGGTTAAAGTGGACAAAATGTTTATTCACGAGGAGTATTTTCACGATTGCAAAATTTTGGGAAAAGGAAAAAGATTATGAGGGAAAATTATTCATGATAGGGGTTATTCAGCCCTATCATAGTTATAGGCCATTTAAACCCCTCCACAATTTTTGGGCTTTGCTTAATTTTTTTTTCAACATATGTGCATTAGACTGGTCCTTATTTTCTAAAATAATCTTTTTATATATCAATGTGGCACTTGTTCAAATTAAAATATCTGAAATTTTTACAGAATAATTTTTTTTTACTCAAGAAACAACAAGTTAAGAGGTTCCTGCTTCAAAAATATTGATCTTGGAAAATAAGGACAAGTCTAATGTACATTAGGGTAATGACTTTTTATATTTTTTTTTGCAAGTATTAAAGTGTACATTCCATAGCCAAAATTTCCATACAAAAATATTAACAAACGCCATCTTTATTTTTCGCTGCAATTTCTTCTATATAAAGAAAAATAAATTATTAAATTTAACATTGTCATAATTTTGAATACATATGTATGTATGCATATCGTAGCTCTTTTAAGAAATCTAACGGGAACTTTTTGTATTTTGTTGTTAGATTTAACAGAAGCGCTACGATTTTTTTCATTGGTCTTTCAGAAATTTGCTGATGTAGTAAAAAAATATGTGAGAGTTTTTAGAAATTGCATTTGGTGCGCAAAGTTTTTCTGTCAAAATGATCAGCGAACACGATTTTTATCACTAATTTAGTATTGACTATCACGTGGTGATATGTATTTTTTTTTTGCAAAAAATGTGTCATAATCTTAATGTACTTAAATATGCACATATATTTTATTTATTTTTAATTATCTAAATTTTTATTAAATTAATTTATTTTTGGTTGACTTTATTCGTTGATGTATTTTGATTAAATATTTTAAGGATTGATTTGTTCAGGTCATAGAGAAACGACTAGAAGGGAAACTGTCTCAAAATAAATTAAAATGGATCTCCAAAAACTCCGCACATGTGAAGTTACAAAGCAAAGTAAGCAAATTTTTTTTTTCAATAAAATCATAGAATTAGGTTTTCTTGAAATCTGAGTTTCGGGTTTTCCTCTCTCTTTCTGTTCTAGTAATTTTCTATGATTCAGGTTTTTATAAAAACAAAAAACTTTTTCACACGAATAAAAAGATTATTTTTTTTAGTTGGAAATATATTATATTTGTTAACCGACTTAATTGCTGAATATTAAAATAAATACAATAATTTATTTTTTATTTTTATTTGTGCATTCACATGTTTTTAAACTTTGTGCATGCATGTGCGTGGTCGCATTTATTTATTTATTTGTTTAGATGGCGTTAGAATATTTTATTAAACTGATTGTTTACACTTTTGGCAGATAATCAAAAAATAATATAGTTTTAAATTGAATAAATGCGGATGTAAAATTAATCTAATCATTTATGGTAATTTTTCGCAATTTTGTGCTACACTGTACCACAAATAATATGTGAACATTGAGGGAATTAGATAATGTTTAGATTTTATTTAGAAAATTGAGAACATAATCGTTTTAGTTTGCAGTCTTGTTTAATTTGTTATTCATTTTTTTGCTTCACACATGACTTTCTTAACTAAGATATTTTAATGCGTTTGCAATAGTGCAGTCCCAATATGCAATATTTATTTATTTTTATTTTGTTCAATGCATAAGTGATGCCCAGAATTTGTTGTTTTATTAAAAAGTTACCAAATGCAAAAATTAAGCTATTGTCAAGTCATGACCAACGATATGTGATATGATGACATCGGACTTTAAATGGCAGCGCTTTATACATACATATAAAAAGCGCTGTATTTGACGGCGCACAGTGGCTGAAAATGGTTTTTTATCGGCTTAAAATCTGTAACTTTTGAATCAATAGAGATACTTTTGCAAATTTTTGGTTAAGATATACGCCAAATTCCCAATTCCGGAAACACGTTTTTTTTTTAACAAAAAAGGACATACTCTCACTGTTTACCACTTGATATTGTTCAGAATTTTCCAGAAAATTATGGACATATTACAAAACATTACTGTTCTAATTTTATAAAAATCGGTGTTTTGAATTATTAGAATTTTTTACTTAAATAATTAATTTTTTTTTTTTTTTTGTTGGATTGGACATGTGGGAGAAACAAATTGACTATAAATTGCTTTGAAACGCATACTCGCAACGTTTTCGTTACAAATATATAACAACTTTTATATATTTCTGGAGAAAATATGATATTCATATGTAACGGGTGGTTAAATTTTAAGGGCTGATGTTGAATGTGAACCACACCTAAATGTCAAGTTTTTTTATTCATTTCATTTGACATTTCTCAATTTCAGATTCACTAACTTTGAACCATGGAAAGATACACAATCGAGGCGCGTTAAAGTTATTCCGGCTTATTATGAAAATGGGCGTTCAAATCAAAATGCATATCGTGAAAATCATCTTCAGTGATGAGGCACATTTTAACCTCAGTGGATTCGTCAATAAGCAGAATTTCCGCATTTGGGCGAATCATAATCCAAGAGTGATTGTCGAAAAAACCGATGCACCTATAAAGAGCGACTGTTTGATGCGGCTTATGGGCTGGCGGCATCATCGGGCCGTATTTTTTCCAAAATGAGGACGGTCAGGCTGTTAATGAAAATGGTGTTTGCTATCATGAGATGATAACGAACTTTTTATGGCCCAAAGTGGAAGATATGGATGTGGACGATATGTGGTTTAAACAGGACGGTGCCACTTGCCACACAGCTTACGAAACAATGGCTCTTTTGCGCGACAAATTCAATGTTATCTTACGTGGTGGCGATGTCAATTGGCCGCCAAGATCATGTGATTTCACACCGTTGGACTTCTTTCTTTGGGGTTATTTGAAAGAAAAGATGTACGTCGATAAGCCAGCAGCAATTCAAGAGCTAAAGGATATGCCTCAGCGTCATTGAACATTTGGACCATCGGATGGAGGTGTGCCGCCAAGTTCGCGGCGACCATTTAGCCGATATTTTAACAAGAAATGACAATAATTTTCTAAATAATTTGTGTTTTATTCAAAACCAACATCAAAATTTAACCACACTTTATTGCCTTTTTACGAATATTGCATTTATACGAATATTCCCCTCGCATATCCCACTATACTTCTTGAAAAATGCATAAGCTTTTTAAAATACAAAATACCATTGCTAAAAGTCTGCTTTCCTACCAATATAGAAAATGTTTAACCCACTATTGATAACAGTTTGATATTAAACATAATCCACCCGATAAAAACTCAAAAAATCAACCCAAAAAAGCCGTTTTATCAGAATATCTCTGAAGGCAAAGGAAATAACCTAAACATTTGAGCATATTTTCTGTAGGTCAGCTTAACTCTAATTTTTTGCGATCCATAAGTTCAAATATTTTTGGCGAATTTTTAAAAGTTTGATTATCCGAGGTTACCAGTTTTAGAGGTCCACAAATCACTCTCCCTACCCTCTATGGATCCGTGTTCTTTCAAATCAACCCAAAAGCTGCCCGGATATGACAGTTTCAAGAATACAATCAGTTGCAGAATTATTTTTCATTGTGTTATGTTTCAGTAAAAAAAAAACGTGCAAAAAAAAATGTTGCAAGTAATTTCATTCAAATGAAAAAAGTGTATTACGGACAGTTCCAAACAGTTGTAAAAGAATAAATGGAGTAAAAGAGGACACTTTCAGCTTTCTTATGATAGTAAAATGTCTTTGACCCCTTTTGACCCTAACAAGTTCTATTCGGCTGAAATTCGGATTTAAATTAAATATAGAGCATGGGAAAACATCTAACAACACATCAGGTATATATGGTGTAGTAATACAATGAACCATTTCTTAAAGACTGCTATCCCTCTAATATAATAAAAAGTTGAACCCATTATTGATAACAGTGTGTGATAAATCATAATTTAGTTCTGATCAAATTTACCAAAATCTAATTTTATCTAAAACAAAATAAAATATTGGTTTTCAGCAGCGTGCCTCACCCACAGTTACCAATATTTTAATCCAGTTTTTGGATAACTTAGTTTTAATATGTTTGCTACCAAATGGCATTAAGATTTTTAAAATCGGCGATGACAAAAAATTGCACTTTTGACCAATGAAATTCAATTTTCGTCCACAATGCAACGTGGCAAAAAATTGTTTTTCCTGTTTCAGAAACTTCACTGACATATCTTTCATTCTAGGGAGTAGCTGGTACAACTTTTTTTGTATGGAGGCCGAACCACTCGCATGTACGTGCATAATAAATCGAAAAAATTCAATAGCAAAATCAATCAAAAATACTAAAAACAATTATCCAATCATTAAGGCTCCAATTTATAGTCATTAGTTAATTATTAGTTAACTAAAATAATAACTATTGGTTAACTAACATATTATATTAACAGTATATTGGTTAATCAAAAATTTTTAATAGAGAAAACAAGTAAGAGTGCTATATTCGGATGTGCCGAATCTTTGATACCCTCCACCGGCAGAAGTGGGCTCTATATTGTAAATACATATATATTATTAACTAAGATTCATAAAAACGAACGTCAGCATTAAAACTGGTTGCGGGTTAGACCTTTATTAAATTATTAACCGACAAAAAGAAAGTTTTGTGCGTTTCGTGTTAGAACTTTGAACTGGCTTGAGTAAAATATCATGATTCGTAAAAGTTTTAGCCGAACTAATAATTTTAAGGAGGGTAATTTGTATTTGACCTATGGTAAATTATGGACCAATCATCCATAAATTCTGAAGAATGATTTCTGGCATTACAAAAAATAAATTAGAATAAATTTCAATATAGCAGTGTAATTAGTTTAAGCGTTAACATTTAATCTATTACGGTTTTAGGTGAATTTTATTATTTTCCCAAAGTGGGCTTAATTTGGTTTTTGGCACAATAAACTGTTTTCCGATAGAAGGGTTTATGTGGGGCCTAGGGTAATTAAAGACCGATCTTCACGAAATTTGGCACTGCGATTTTTAGCCTTTTAGAACTATGATATACCAAATTTTATTATGATAGCGTTATTAATTACGGTTTAAGGCGTAATATGGGAGTAGGGTTTATATGGGAACTAGTGTAAATTATGGACCGATCTTCAAAAAATTTTACAGTGTGATATAAAACTGTAACGTACCAAATTTTGGTATGATAGCGTTATTTATTACGGTTTTAGGTTACAGTTTAATTTTCCCCGAGTAGGGTTAATATGGGGCCTATGGTCAATTACGGACCGCTCTTCACGAAATTTAACAGTATGATTTGCAGTCGTATAAAGCCAATTCGTATACAATTTTACAATTTTGTATCATTCCGTGCATTATTCCACCATTTATGTTAGTTTTGTATCAAAATTATCAATTTTTTAGGGTGTTGTTTCCACATTGTGATTCATACTTCTGATCCTACTGAACCGATGTTGCTGGATTTCAACCCCAAACTGCTTAGGATAACTACAAGCAATTTGAGACCAAGTTTGTTCGTTTGTTTTGCGTTTTTCGGAAGTGAGCGTGTTTCCAACAGACGGACAGACAGACGGACATGGCTAAATAGGCTTAGAAATACTCAAGGAATAAACCCTCTTTCATCACTAGTGGTGGTGAAGTGTATATAAATGGTACCTCTATCAAAATACAATATTTCAATGTTGGTAGCAGTGTTTTTCTAAATTTTTATTATTTCTAATCCCCGGTCTAGACCAATGATATACACATGAGTAATTTGGAAATAACGTTGGCATAATTGCAATCTAATATTTCTAATTACTCAGCTTATGCTAAGGGCATGGGATAACGAGAAACTAGAAGCCATTAATAAAGGCTGGTCCAACCATAATGCACGATGTTAATTGTGAGTCACACTTTAACGTTTAGTTTTTTGCCGTCATTAATTTGACATTTCTTTGTGTCAGATTTTGACAAATTCAACCATTGAGAGGTATACAATGAGCTGCGCGTTAAGATTGTTGAAGCCTTTTATGAAATGGGCGTTTAAATCAAAATACATTTTGTACACTTCCTTATTTTTTTGGTCAGAATAATCGTCCTCATTGGATTAGTCAACAAGCAGAATTGCCCCATTTGGGCAAATGAGAATACACAAGTGATTAATTAAAAGAGGATGCATCCACAAATAGTGACTGTTTGGGGCGGCATACGGGCTGGCGGCATCACCGGGCCCTACTTATTCGAAAATAAGGTCGGCCAAGCAGTTACCGTGAAAGTTGTTTGTTATCGCGAGATGGTAACGGACTTTTTGTTGCCAGAAATTGAGGATATGGACCTGGACGAAATGTGGTTCCAACAGGATGGTGCCACTTGTCACACAGCCAACTAAAAAATGGTTCTATTGCGCGAGAAGTTCAATGGCTGTGTTATCTCACGTCAAGTTAATGGGCCGCCACGATCATGTGATTTGACACTATTGGACTTCCTGCTTTGGGAATATTTAAAAGAAAAAGTGTAGCTCAATATGCCAAGAAAAATTCAAACGTATGTATGTACATTGTATACATGTACATTGTATGTAATTAGTTCCAACTTGGGGTTTTCCTTATAATCATTAGGTATAGAGATGTAGTTTTATATTGTTCTTTTCTGTTTCGTTGCTTACCTTTTTTCATCAATAACAAGGACACAACCTCTCATAGTTTTATTTATTATTATTGACTTTACAGTTCCATTCAGGAGTGGAATAAAAATATTTAGATGTATAACGTTCCTGGGGTGTGTGAATATGAGCAGTTAAAATTACGATGATGATTAAGGTGTAAATATAAAACCAAGCGAAACCATCGACATTTTTAACTGGGATTTGGAACCCTAATGTATTTAGAAGTTTGACGGAAAAGCTCTGTTTCAATTATTTAAGAGAAAAACATCAGAAAAAAACAACAAATATCCTTTAAGAAATGTGAAAGTACAGATATGCGTGCCGTGGTCTAAGTAGAATATTTTTGTTGCTTTTACTTACGTAGGTTGGATACCAGTTTTTGGCTATTCTTTGGATTTGCTTTTTTAACGTATAAACAATAAACTTGCACATTTAGAAACGTCAACAATCTGACTAACGTCCTCATTCGCGGTTTTAATTAGTTGCCGTTATCCCGAGCGCACTTTATTAAGATACTCGTAATTCTCTGAAAACTTTTTGTTTTATTTACAATTAATATCGTACGTTTTGGTTGGACCACACTTTATTAACAAATATAATTTTTGCAATTTTATCATTAAAAGATTTTGTTTGTTGTGATAATTGATATAAATAGTGAAATTTATTAGCATAAGCTGTTCCTATGCGCATTTCACTGGTTGCTTAGGCCAGGTAAACAGGAAACGTTCTCCTAAATAACTTTATAAAAGCAAAAGCTTTCTGCAAGCAAGACTATAGAGGGAATGAGAATAACATTCACTCAAAAAGTCTTATTTGCAACGTCTTATTCGAAAGCTTAAACAAAATACCAACAATAAAACAGTGAGTTTATCTTTTCTTACATTCACCACTACAATAAGTTGAAATTCTCACAACATTAATTGTAATGGGTGATTCAAGTAGAGATACTTTTTTCAATAGCCTTTTTTTGATAGATCACGTGTGAGTCGTGTCATGCTGTCATGTTATTTTTGTTTAGTATTGTTTGGCATTTCATAATGAAAAGACTTACGCCTGAACAACGTTTATAAATCGTTCAACTTTATTACGAAAATTCACGTTCTGTTAGGAATGTGTTTCGTGCACTTCGCTCAACTTATGGTTAACATAATCGGCCTACTGAGCGTACCAGTCGCAACACCATCACCCATTTTGAGATCCAGCATTCATTATTGGATAATATTCGACTGAATAGACCACGTGCAGCACGCTGTGAAGAAAAACTAGTGGCCGTAGCTGAGAGTGTACATGAAGACCGCGGAGAGTCGATCCGGCCCCGTTCGCAGCAACTCGGACTGACGTATGGAACGACTTGGCGCACTTTACGTCGAGATCTTAAATTGAAAGCGTACAAAATATAGCTTGTGCAACAACTGAAATAGCTCGACCTTTCCAAGCCACATCGCTTCGCTCTTTGGGCTCTTTAAAAGTTCCAAGAAGATCCGACGTTTTCGAGGAAAATTTTGTTCAGCACTGAGGCCCATTTCTGGCTCAATGGGTATGTAAACAAACAAAATTGCCGCATTTGCGACGAAGAGCAACCTGAAGAGAATCAAGAACAGCCACATCATCCAGCAAAAACAACGGTTTAATGTGGTTTGTGGGCCGGTGGAATTATCGGTCTATATTTCGTTAAAAATTATGCCGGTGCGAACGTAACCGTCAATGGCGACCGGTATAGTGCCATGATAACCGACTATTTGATGCTTGAAATTGAAGCTCGTGATCTCGGCGACATTTGGTTTCAGCAAGACGCACTATGCTTCGACCCATAGAATAGACAATAATAAAAAAAAAAAATTTTTTGTCTCAAATTGTTTTTAAATACAGATTTTTTGAAAGACAATAAGGTATCTCAATGTTAAATGTTAACAAAAAAAATTTCTGATTGCTTTTGCCACCACGAGAGGGCGTTATCAGATAATTTCTTGCAAAAATGACTTAACAGAAAAATAGGTTTTAGTTGTTTCACAAAAATAGTTCTGAAAAATTAATTTTTTTTAAAAGTCACTCGAAATTTGGTTTTCAGGTACTTTGATATATTTGTAGTTAAACTAAAATTTAGAATTTAGTATTCATTTACAAAATAACTTTTTTTTATTGCTCTGAAAAACACATTTTATTTTTTTTGTTGAAAATCCAAAAATTACTTAAGTTTGATGGAGTATAAAAAAAAATTATATGAAATTAGATATTTTTTTTCTGTTTTTGTAAGATTATACTATTAGCTAATAGGGTATTCAAAAATTAGTGCCTATTTTTTACCACAACTTAAAAAAAATGCGTTTTTTGAAATGCCTAATTTTATGATTTTTACTCAAATATTAGGCATTTAAGAGTGTTTAATATCATTGCGTAACACGTTTTATATTTTGAATAGTAAAAAATAATAAAAATAATAAAAAATAATAAAAATAAAAAATAAGTACATAAATACTTAGTTTAATTTTATTTTCAAGAATGGTAAACTTGACATCAAAAAAAATAATATGGTGTAATAAAACACCATCTTCAACGTTGAACTGTAGGCCTATTTAATTTGTTTTACAAAAAGAGAAGCCTGATCTAGTTAAGAAAGTTTTCAGCGAAGTTGATCAAATAATTAAAAATATGGAATGTGATGTCATTGAAATGAAAAGTGCAGTTGTAGAAGTTTCTTACGAAATGCATTTTACAATGATAGATGGTGCAGTTGTAAATATTTTAAGCGATACAAATTCATCAAGTAGGTGTTTTATTTGCAATGCAAGTCCGACAGAGATGAACAGCATAAACCTTTCAAAAACTCCAAATGTAGACAATTACAAGTATGGACTTTCTACGCTTCATTGTTGGATAAGATTTTTTGAATGTTTGCTGCATATTGCTTACCGAATCCCTATTAAAATTTGGCGGGTAGATAAAGAACACAACAAACAGTTTTTGGAAAACAAAAAAAGAATTAGAAATGAATTAAAAAAAAGAACAGGATTAATAACACTGTGAGACAAATGGTAGGGGTCAGTGATCGGGAAAGGTTCATCGATTTTCATGATCTTTGTCTCGTTTTGTTTAAAGGTTATGTGACTTTACGTGAAAGTAATAGGACTTGAAACGTTTTTTACCGTTTTGGATTTTTTATGAATTAAAAATAAAAAAATTAAATTTTTTCTGCAAAAAATTGTTTTTTTCTTCATACATTTATTAATAACTGCGAAACTGTTGCTTATGTAGCGAAACGTTGTATGAACAGATTAAAGAAATTGTGATTCCTTCAAATCAATATATCTCGATTCCTAGACGTGATCCAGCGAGACGCCGGGACACGTATAACTTCTTTTTTACCGATATAACATTTCCCGTTGCTTTCATCCCATCCCAATTTTGACTGTCGCATAGTGTAATAGACCAAGTAAAGTCTGGATTTGGCAATACTAACGACGGAAATACGTCACCCCGATTTTTTTCGAATAGTGAAGTAGCGGCCGAAATCACAGGAATTGATAAACGACTTATTGATAATTTTGCCATTATATTGAGAGTGTTATCTTGTGGATCGCCAATTAATGTACAAACCTTTAAGGAGCTACTAATAATCACTAGAAATATGTATTTAATACACTATGGATGGTATCGCAGTTTCTCACTCCTATCATTCAAGAAGCATGGGCATCGGACTATATACCAGATGCATGGAAGGAAGGTATAGTGGTCGCTTTACCCAAGAAAGGGGATTGAACGCAATGCAAAAATTGGCGCGGTATAACCATTCTAAACGCCATTGGTAAAGTAATGGCAACCCTCATTCTTCGTAGAATCTCCCCTATAGTGGATCAGATATTGCGCGGTGAGCAGGCTGGTTTTAGACAAGGTCGATCGTGTGCTGACCACATTAATACCTTGCGCATTATAATTGAACAGTCCGCTGAGTATAACACCCCTCTTTATTTACTTTTCGTCGACACTATATCCCGAAACTCTATGTGGTCTGCATTAACCTACAAGGGAATTTCTGATAAAGTAGTAATCATGATACGCGAGCTATATAGGGACGCTTAATGTAGGGTACGTTTCAATGGAAATGAAAGCTGGTCATTTGTTCCAGGCACAGGTGTGCGTCAAGGCTGTGTCCTGTCTCCAACCTTGTTTTTGCTACTGCTCGATTGCGTATTGGAACAAACCAACAGAGATGGACATTGTCTGATTTTTTATATGACAAAGACTATGCCGATAACATATGTCTAATGGCCCATCGCTTCTCGGATATAGAAGCTAAACTTACAAGTCTGTCTGAAAACGCCAAAAAAGTTGGTTTTACAATTAACATAAGTAAAACAAAACTTATGCGCATAGGTACAGAAAGCGTTACTCCATTAATAATAAATGACCAGCGTATTGAAGATGTGGATGCTTTTTGTTATCTTGGTAACAAGATAACTAATGATGGTGGTTCAAATGCTGACGTTACCGATCGCATTAATAAAGCTCGAGTAGCCTTCTTTTCCTTATCTAAAATTTGGCGAAGAAATAATATTTCTCGGAAAACCAAAATCCGCATTTTTAACTGCAGTGTGAAGTCAGTATTACTTTACGGCTGCACCACATGGAGCTTAACGCAAGCCACCACGAGAAAAATTCAAACTTTCATCAACAAATGTCTAAGACAGATCTTTAACATCCACTGGCCAGATCGTATTTCAAATGAAGCTCTGCTCCAAAGAGCAAACTCCTTACCAGTACACATTGATATTCGTAAACGGAAGTGGACGTGGATAGGCCACATTCTGCGAAGACCACAAACAGAAATTGCAAGAACAGCTCTCGACTGGAACCCCCAAGGACACCGCCGCCAAGGTAGGCCCCGTAACACCTGGGTTCGTTGCCTTAAACAAGAATGTTTACTTGTAAACAAAAACAATTGCCAGATATAGAATCAGATGGAGAGAATTTGTTGACGCCCTATATTCACACTGAACTTTATCTAAATATTTATGGTGTTCGAAAATGTAATTCTATTTATATTTAGACAAATAAAGGACATATATACATATATGCACAGTTCATAAGGTTTTAGTTCATGGATGTGATGTTATCGACTTTTTCAATTTACCAATTGGTATCTACACATTTTATTTTACTGACAAAAAATTAAATAAAAAACTAATTAGCTTTTTTTCATTCCAGGACGTTTGTCTGAAGAAGCATTGGAAGCCAACCATAAAAATGTGAGGAAAGTGCGATTGTCTCATACTAGAAAAACGTCTCGAGAAAACACAAATAAAGATTTCATGACATATTTGTTGTTGTCTTCATCAAAGAGAAACATTAAGATTAAAAATAAAATAATAGATGCTGAAATTGGGAAATATATTCTTGGAGAAAATGTTGAGATCGAAGATGAGATAATAGAAGACGAGATGAGTTCTTCGTTAAGCGAAAATTGGTTTTGGGAAGAATCAAGTAGCGATGATGCTTTGTTATAAGTTTGTCTTTATATGTTTTTTTAACTTTTTTATTTTAGGAGTTATAAAATATAATTATTAAGTTAAGCTATTATAATTTTTGTTTCAAAATCCAAAATTTTAATTTTTTTATCAAAATATATCGCACTTACACAACAGGAGGGTATTAAGTCAAAATGTTCAGTAGAAGCAAAACAGTTTTAAATTTAATATTAAAGACATATGAAAAAAATTTTTTAAACCAACCATTTTATTAACAAAGAGTAGGCAAAATAGCACGATATTTTTACAGCGGATATTAATACTACGCGTCGATTTTTTTTGAAAAGTGAAAAAATAAAAATTTGGATGGATCAAGTGTGATATGATTTTTTCATCATTTTTTAATGACGTAAACATTTCTAGTTTTCCTCTTTAATTTTTTCATTTATGTTATCTTTCAAATATCCTTATAGTTTTATTTTTGCAAGAGTATTTTAACCGTTTTAGCCTTTTTTTCAATTAATGATGCTTTTGTATTTTCTACATTGATAATCCAATTCTACCCAAATTTGGCATAAATATGTATCTTGCAAATATCAATTAACATACCAAAATTTATTACGATACGATTTTTGTGGGAGTGATAGCGTTTTTAATAAAGAGGATATATGGCAGGACCTTGAGTCCCTAGTCCGTTTTAAATAAAAATTTACACACACGTTGCTAGTTGCATATGTATCAGCAAGACCACTTTTTGTAATTTTGTGGCCATTATTGAAGCTAAAATTATATTTTTAAATTTCAGGACACATTGGAGGTAGGCGTGTCCTTGGGCCGATTTTACCAAAAATTCATATTTTTCTTAACTAAGCTAGTTTATGCTAGTGTACCAAATATCTGACAACTCCTTCTATTTTTGTCCCTTCGTTATATGGGAACGAAGCATAGTGAGACGGCGGCACTTCCCACATATCGAATCAATTAATGGATTTATTGAGAGAACACTTCGGTGAGCATATAATTTCACGTTTTGGGCCGGTCGATTGGCCACCGAGATCATGTGATATCACACCGTTAGACTTTTTCCTGTGGGGATATATAAAGTTTATGCGGACAAACCCGCTTCGATTCAGGCCTTGCAGGAAAACACCACGCGTGTCATTCGCCAGTTTCCAGTCGAAATGCTCGAACGACTCATCGAAAATTGGACTCAATGGATGGTCCATCTGCGACGTAGCAACGGCCAACATTTGATAGACATAATCTCCAAAAAATAATTGCCAAAGAATGTTCTTTCAAATGATAATAAACATTCACCATTAAATTTGAATTTTCTGTGTTTTGTTTTCCTTTAAAAAAGTAGGGAACCTCGAAATGGATCACGCTTTAGTTGTAAGTGGGTTAAGAAAAAACAAAATTAAAAACAAGTTGCTTTATTTTATTTTCTTGCGAAAACAATACAGAAATTTGCGAGTTCAGTTTTTTATACACGTGTACTTGAAAATTTATTATAAAAAAAATTTGTTTTTTGGAATACATAATTTTTTATTAAAAGATTTTGTTTGTTTAACTTAATTCCCTATTTTTATATTTTTATTTTACAAGTTATAAGTGTTTATTTTTAAAAATATTTATTTTTGTGGTTTTTTAATTATTTGTTTTTAATTCTTTTACTTCAAATATAATTTTTGGCTCCGTTTTGGTTAAATCTCAAACTCAATTGACAACCAAATTTTACGTGTTATGTTAGCAATTATTGAAGTACAGCCGCGAATAACGTTTTAAGTTACAAAATAATTTTTTTTCAGGGGAGCAAAATAATGCTTTTAACAGGCAGGATTTTTTATTTTCTTTTTAGATTATCAAAAACAATAATAATATTATGCAAAATATTAAGAAAATCGAATTTAACATTACATGCTAAATAACAGTTTATAATTTTTTTAAATGGAACAACGTTTCATATCCACTATCGCGATGTCATTTAAAACGTTTTAAACATTATTCCACGTTGCAAAGCCGTTTCGTTTGTATCAATTTGTTAGTAACCTAAAACGTTCTTCCTCTGGCTGACTGTTTGTATCGTATTTTGACGGCATTAAAATGCATAACTTTGGATGATTTGATGTTAAAACAGTGTAAGAGAGTAATGTCAATGGTAATCTGAAAAAAACGGTTTTTGCAAAAAGTGGCTTTTACAACGTTATACGAGGCTTTGCTTCAATTGTCAACAAAAACTGACTTACAACATATATTTCCGACAATAAATATGTACCAAAATATGCTGTATACATTAAAGATAGCAAAAACAGTGACAGTGTTACTGCTAAACAAAAAGAACATGCGTGGCAGCGTCTGTGTACAATTTATAGTAGTAATTTTCGACAAAAAACACAATTATAAATTTTCAACGCAGCAGCTGTTGTCTAACTAGTAGTTAACGAATAAAATTTGATGGTTTAACTTATGGTTAACAAAAAGCTGGATAAATTATTTTTATTTTTTTTTTATTTATTTAAATTTATTTCACAGAAAAAGATAAATCATTACAATTTTAAAGCCTCAGCGCCTTAAAGGCATTGTTGAGGCGAGCTGGCAAAAGTTAATATTTACATACATATTTAAAACTAAATAACAAATATAAAAAAAAGAAATAAAAATATTATTATTTAATAATTATAAAAATAAGTATTTACAATGAATTCACAAAATTAACTCAGAAGTTCATCTAATTTTCCAAATAGGTATCTTCTTACTGTGTTTCTAAAAATAGAAATTCGAGATATTCTTCTTAAACTTTGTGGTAAACTGTTAAATTCACGACTACCCATATGTTCCACTCTTTGCCTGGTTGTTTCCAATCTACATCTAGCTACCGCTAAGTTGCTATTGTTTCCGGTATTAAATGGGTGTTGGTTACTTAAAAACTGTACCGTATGGTGTCCAATATTATGCATGCATTTATAAACATATAAAAGAAGCTGCAAAACAAGCTTATTTATTCTAGCAAACTCCGATATCAAAGCTGCATCCCGTTCTATATACACTTTCACAGCAGTTTCATGTATATATGGATAAATCAAGCAGATATCGTCGGCGTACATAAAAAGTTTTCCAGATGGACACAGGTTCTTCCGATCGTTGAGATAAATTACAAATAAAAGTGGCCCTAGCACGCTGCCCTGTGGCACTCCATGTTCAGCGGGGCGAAAAGAACTAGTTTGTTTGTTAATTTGTACGAATTGTTTCCGATTTGTCAAATAGCTTTTTAGCAGAGACAACTGTCTGCCACATATACTGTAGTACAACAGATTTTTCAAAAGTATATTATGATCTATAAGATCAAAAGCTTTCGTAAAATCATAGAAAATGCCAGCGACACGTTTATACCCATCATCTAAGCTTCTACAAATAAAGTTCACAACATTTACTGCTGCTTCTTCAGTTCCACATCCTTTTCGAAAGCCATACTGAAACTCATTAAGTAAGTTTTGACTTTGCATATAATTACAAATCTGTGTGTATAAAACTCTCTCAAACACGTTATCAATAATTGATAATATACACGCAGAGAAAAAAATATGTTTAGATATGGTCACCTCCAACAAAACTATTTTTAGACAAAATTTTAAACATATTATTTTTAAATTTAACCATATTATTGTCACCGACATACATATAATTGTTAAATTAGTCCTCTATCAAGAAGCCACAACCATATTATGGTTGCCTCTAAACATGTTATGGTTAAATATGACAATTATTTGTTTTTAAATTAACAATAGTATTTTCCTCTTATCTAAGAGCAACATGCTTTGGTTGAAAATCAACCATGCTATTATAAATGTTAAACATATTTTAGTTATTACTAACCGAAAGATGTTCGGAGGCAACCATAATATGGTTGTGCCTTCTTGATGTAGGACTAATTTAACAATAATATGTTTGTCGGTGACAATAATATGGTTAAATTTAAACATAATATGTTTGCAATTCTCTTTAAAAATAGTTTTGTTGGAGGTGACCAAATTTAAACATATTTTTTCTCTGGGTGTAGCTATAGGTCTATACAAATTCACAACAGTGGCATTCCTTTCTTTGGGGATTGGAACTACCTTGTGTACTTTTAATATTTCAGGATAAGTGCCTTTAACCAGCATGTTGTTAAAAATATCTACCAAAATTGGCGTTATTTCATTATTACAATTTAATAATAATTTTATGGACACATTGTCATGGCCAGGACTTTTTCAGGTTTTAAATTCAAAATAATATTATTTATTTCCTCCGAAGTAACAAAATCAAATTAAAATCTTTCATTGTGCTGTTTCAGAGTTCTTAATAGGTTACACGTATCCGCGGGAAAGTGTTCAATTTGAGTTCTTAAATCCTTTACGGATTCTATAAAATATTCGTTTAAAACTTCCGCTTTTTCAGAATCTTCTACAATAGCTTCACCATTTCCATTCTTTAGTTTTATAGATTTATTCATAGTTCTTCCAAGATTATCGTTAAGAAATTTCCAACTTTTTTTAGGATTGTGCTGAATTTGATTTAAATTATCCGCATAATAATTATTCATTGATACCCTACACGCTACTTTTATCACTCTGCCAATTGCTTTAAGTCTCTTTTGTAAATCAAAATCATTTGAGGTTTTTCTTCTCATATTTAAAAGTTTTTTCTTATACAAAATCAATTTCTCCAAATTTCCACTTAACCACGGCGTAATTTCATTTTTATGGTTTTTTTCAGTTTTTTTTTACTACAGTAGAGTGCTCTATAGCCCTTACAACACACAAGACTAGAGAATATGTATCGGTTGATGGATCACCTGTTAGATCTTTTCTTGGTAAATGTACTTGGACGTAGTTTTTAACACTATAGTTACAATGCAAACGAAACTCGTCTTCCTTAAGTTGGGTACGAGACTCAATTCCAATTCTCACCGATACAAGGTTATGATCCGATAACTTACATACAACACTGTCGATATATAAAGCACTACTCATATTACAGTAAACATGATCAATTGATGTTCCACTATCCGAACGTGTTATAAATTTATGACCATTTATAAAATCATAATTTACTAGTAAGTTCATAAGCTCCTCAGACGAATGCATATCCAAGCTATCAATATTATTGTCACCACCAAGCAAACAAGGACTACGACCATAACAACGAAGAATATTTTCCATAATTGATAAAATATTGTTAGAAACACACTTTTGTGATCTATTTAAAGAACCAAAAACCATGGATTTACCATTTAATTTAGCATTTTCCAATGATAAAATTATCATTTCAACAAATAATAACTCAATATTGTATTCTATAAATTACGGTTATTAGCTAACTAATGCCTGTAAATTTGGGCCTAAATAAATTAAGGCCCTAATTGTGTAAAACGCAAAGCAACGCCAAAAATTGAATTGAAAGCAAAGCATTGAAGGCGTTTTAAAATTTTCAAGGGCACAAGATATGCAGCGTTTGAAATTTAAAAATTCAATATGAATTTCTGTAGAATGCAACAACAAAAATTTAAGATATTTTTGACTGTTCTTGCTGTCAATGTAATTTTTGGCGTTACGTTGCGTTTTACACAATTAGGGACTAAATTGAAATTTTTAAAATATTTCTTAAATTCTTTTTAAAATTCTATTATTTAAATACTTATTCCTTACCTTTTAATATTCACTTAGATTTTTTTTCTAATACATCATTTAAACTTTATACCGGATGGTTTAAATTAATGAGCAGCGGAAGCATTTTATAAAGTTTACTGAAACGGAAAACCCATGTACTGTACGACACACCGACACCCATACGTATTCTTTGAGTATACAAACATCACAGTTCGTCCATGAACTCATATGGCTTTTGGTAGCAAATCCGTAAAATCTGTGCACAATTTTAATATGTGGTTGGAAAAAATATAGAGAACCATAACAACACAATACTCACCTGGAGTGAGTGGTTGTAAAAATAAAAAAAAAAATCTAAAAGGAAAATTTAATAAATTTGAAAAAATCAAGTGAAATATTAGAAAACTCACAGCATCTTTAGTGTGAAATTTCGCAGGCTTTTTTTTCCAACTATAAATTATATTAATTGATTTTTTAGCCATTAGCGACAAATTTCGTGAAGTTAAGTTAAAAAGAAAATAAAGACAAAATGTGGCAATGAAAAATGATGTATGAGTAAAGGAAATCACACTAGTGAATCTATATATATATATATATATATATATATATATATTAAAGTAATAAAGAAAAGAAAATTTAATATATATATATATATATTAAAGTAATAAAGAAAAGAAAATTTAAGTTAAAACTTAAGTAAAAACTAACTGCCTATTTGTCAAAATAAATAAAAATTTTCGGTCGCAAATTTATATTGAAACAAGAATAAAAAAACTTACATTCGTTTTGATTCAATATAAATTTCTAAACGAGAAATTTTATTTAAGTTTAAAAAAACAGGCAGTATATGAAGAACACGAGTTTGTACATTTACATATAATATGAGCGTAAAACTTAAAGCCATTTCATTTGAGGTGGTATATTTTTTTAAACGAATAATTATGATATCACAAGGAGAACAACTTTATGGTTTTTATGTTTCTTTTACAACCAAAAAAGTTTTTGTATATATCCAGAGTCTGAAAATAGAACAAGGTGTCCGGCAGGGATGCATACTATCGCCATTACTTTTTTTTTTCTGGATGATGTAATGGGAGTAACGAAAAATGCATCTAAATGATCTAAATGTAACTAAATGATTCGACATACGCAGATGACCTTTGCCTTTGAGTTTATAATTTCGAAAGCATCCAAAATTACACAGAAAAAATTAATAATTTTCGCCAATCACCAAATTTATACCAATTTCATAATATCAAGCATATAATTTGTTGATTTTGCGCCTATTTCCAAAATGATTATATTGATTACTAAATATTGTAAAATTGTGAATATTTTTTTTAATAAACGATATTTTTAATTAAAAAAATGATCCAAAAACTTTGCCATTTCAAACAATTTGCTAATTTATTTAATTAAATATTGACAATTCCCAACAACAATTTCACATGTTTAAATTATTTTATTTTAAACGAAAAAAGTCGGTTAATATTTTTTTTAGTTTAATTAAAATTTTAATTGAAAATTTCTTTCAAAACAACTAAAATGTTAATTTAATCAAACTTAAATTTTTTATTTTCTTTCAACTAAAAAAATAATTGATTCAATTATCACATTAATTATATTAAAATAATTTTTAAACCATTTTTTTTTAATTGATAAAGCACTTTTTTCTGTGTACAATTCTTCTCGGTTATAGTCACTACTGTTTGTAATCACATAAGCAGTATGGTCCATTTCGTCTGTATTTTCTGCCGCTATAAGCGAATTTAAAAGAAAGTATTTACGATATAGTTCATTTTGCATTATAAGCATATTTTCTATATATATATGAACTTTGCCTTTTGGGTCATAACTTCTTAAGCATCCAAAACTAAAGCTCTTTTCGGTTATAGTCACTACTGTTTTAAGTCCCATAAGCGATATAGTCCATGTCACCTGTAATTTCTGCCGCTATAAACAAATTTAAAAGAAACTGTTTACGTTATATCTACACTTTCCATATCTATCATCTATCAACGGCAAAAGTAAAACCAGAAGAAATGTAATAAGTCCTTTTTAGCTTTCGAACCCACAAACCACAGAAAAAATTAAACATTTTCTCTAATCACCAAATTTATACCAAATTCATAATATCAAGCAAACAAGTTGTTGATTTTGCACCTACCCAGCAAAAACTTTACTTACCTGGTAAGTAGGCAAGTAATGTTGGAGAAATATAAACACTACTTATTTTTCGGCTGAATAACTACTTATTTTTGTTCGAGTTGTCCACAGAATTCAGTAGTTACAATACACTTACTAGAAGTCACAAAATATCTATTTATTATTTAACTACCAGTAAGTTGAATTGTAAGTACTTACAATATACTTACTAGAAGCCAGAAAATAACTAGTTTTTATTTAATTTGCACTAGTAAATAGACCTAATAAGTAGTTATAGGGCTAAATACCAGTAAGTAAATATTCAGTACTGAAAACAAGACAACTAATAAGTAGTTATTTAGCTGATTATTAGTAAGAAAATATTCATAACTGAAAATAATAGTAGTGAAAAGTACTTACTGAGGTCATTACTAGCAAGTACTTATTGAGGTTTTCACAATAATGACAATTGTAATGACAACTACTTACCAGGTAACGTATGAAATAACTACGACCTATTACCCAAATTCAAAAAGTTTTTCCTGGGTATTACCAAAATGATTATATTGATTACAAAAAATTTTAAAATTTTGAAAATTTTTTTTCAATAAATGATATTTTTAATTTTAATTAAAAAAATTATCAAAAAACTTTGCCATATCAAACAATGTGTTAATTTATTTAATTAAATATTGACAATTCCCAACAAAAATTCTACAAGTTCAAATTATTTTATTTTAAACGAAAAAAGTCAATTAATATTTTTTGTAGTTTAATTAAAATTTTAATTGAAAATTTCTTTCAAAACTACTAAAATTTTAATTAAATCAAAATTTAATTTTTTATTTTCTTTCAACTAAAACAATAATTGATTTTATTATCACATTAATTATATTTAAATAATTTTTATACCATTTTTTTAATTGATAAAACACTTTTTTCTGTGACCATATAAAAGAACAAAACTTAATCGTTTAATTTTTGTCGCCAATTCTTCACTAGAAAAAAATTAGATTTGGTTTTTGGCATTAGGGAAGAAACATCTTCTTATTATTTAAACTATTAAACTATTACACAGTATGCAACTTTGTTGTTAAACCATAAGCCTGCTGCCGGTATAACAAATATGGATTTTTTTTATTCTACATTCACATAAATTGTTTATAATTGAATTCGGTTATATGCCTCATAGCGATATCTATATAAATAACACTTATAATCACGATATATTCTACGATTTGTCTGCAACTCTAAGATGTGACTATTAGCGAAAAGTATTGTAGATGTTCTTAAAACAAATGCTCTTAAGGTAGGATTTAAAATTAATATGAAGAAGACAAAGTCAAGGTGAAACGTTGAATCCTCGTGCTACGTCTGCTGCATTGTTTTAATATATGGGTCGGGTGAAGATATTGACAACCGCATCTACAAAGCCCACAATGCCATATGGAATCTACAGAATTGATGTCAGTCGAACGAGCTCACGAAGATCAATATATACAACGTGTGTATTTAGTCAGCTCTTTTGTAGGAATATGAAACGTGGGGCCGTAAACATTTTCAAAAAAAGACAAATTCAAACATTTGAAAATATATGTCTTCGGAGAATCCTCAGATGCTACGGGTCAAACACTACCGGAATTACTAAAAAGGATAATTCAGAACATAATTTCTTGCGATATAAGATAAAGACAATATGCTCATCATGGACAATTGCAATACAAACAGTAGCAAGCCTAATATATTGGACGAAATTCAATCTAGCGGATACATATCGTCGGCTGATAATTTAACTGTCGTATGTGGATTCCGATAGTTTCGAGTAAATTGAGTTTAACACATTTAATTTGAAAATTGCTTCAGCAAATACCACATTCGACAAACTTAACACTCCATATCTCGAAAACCGTATGAGGTATCGAAAAACTGATTACGCCAAATGAAAGATCAGGTCGGAAAACCTAAGGAATCGATCTTAACCGCAAAAAATCCACATACGACATTTAAATTATCAACCGACGATATACACATATGGTCAAAATAATAAGTACACACCCACATCTTCTCCTTTTTTATGTTATATTGGGTTTTCTTAACCCTTTAACAGCAAACTTCGTTGTATTAACGACGGATGTTTCTATGTCCACTTATTTCTTTAAAATTTTTTGTTTTTCAAGTTATAAAAAAAAACTTATGCTTTTTGGGCTTTAGTGTTAGTTTTATTTGTTAAACTTAGACCAATAATATATAAAAATAAAAAAAATCAATTTAAATACATATATTTATAATTAATGATAATTTTCGGAAGTGAGCTGCGTACTTTTTTTAGGCATTGCACGCTTATTTATTTACGTTCTTTAAATTTAAGTTTTTTCTTGGGAGCGAGCAATTACACACTCCATTAAATGAAACAAAAATTCCTAAATTTTCGGCGAATTAGTTGCACTTGGCGTTTTTCATGATATTGAATCTGAGAGAGGTGAGCGCCATAAATATTGCTATATATGCCAATGTACTCGCAAGTGCATACAAAAAATTGGAAGTAAGAAAGATAAACCTTAAATGGTTGTATGAATATAAAAAACAACAACTATTCTTTAACCGAAAAAAATTTTAATTATAAAAAACAAGATCAGTTATAAAAATGTTTTGTTTTCTTTCTTCAAATAAACTCGATTAACGCAAAGCACAACAAAAATTTTTGACGTTTCATTTACCACTTACAAGGTAGACTCGTTGGCCCATATGTTTGTCAGCTGTTTACCCCAGTTAGAACCCAAACGTCAAAAAATGTTCATGTTTGTTTACATTTTTTCATATTTGTTTACACATAGTTAGTGCGCGCCATTTTTTCCTTCACGTGTCTTGTTTTTTTTCAATTTCTGTTTTTATTTTGAAGACACAGTGTTGCTTTTTTTTGACGTCTCGGTTCAAAATACAAAAACAATTTGGCCTGTTGTTTTTGTCTTGTTGTACTTGTTGTAGCAACGAGCTTAAGAAAGTGGTACAAATGTTCACAAACAGTTATAATTATGTGCATATACGCATACTCTTTCCGCTTCAAGTGAGGAACAGAATAGTCGGTGTAGTACAGCGCTGCAAGCTATTCGTGACGTGGTCGTTGCAGTTGATGTTGAATCGCAAAAGTCGAAATTTGAACTTTGTTGCGCTACAGAGCATTCGTTAGATTCAGCTACACTAAAACTACTTTATTCTGTTCCAGGCCTTCCAACTGATATTTACTTACAATGTCTATTTCTCTGCTGCTTACCTGAGTTGGTAGTGCATACTCCTATTTTAAGTTGCTATTACAATATCGTAATTGATTTTTCTATTTTGAATAAATCCATTCGCAACAACAATTTAATGTTCCACAAATAACACACTCACGCATACAAATTTCTACCCTTAAAAAGATACTTTGACGGTTGTAAATAAATTCATCTAAACATTTTTCAAATCAAAAACACAAACGTTCTTTTATTTTGTCTATTTTTGAGCGACTGTTATAACACCCATATAGATTTATTTTTGATATTAATATGTACTATATTTTCTTAGAATATAAGTATACTTTTGCTTGTTTCTTATGTTTTTGCACTCCTGTTTTATAACTCATCATATTTTGGCTTTTCTTTCAATAAATAAACCATTACAAAATTATATTTCTTATTTTCTTTCCCATACATACAAATAATTCATTATTCTAAATATTTCCTTGAACGGAGACAAGTATATTAAAAGTTCACTACGCATACACTAAAAAACAAAACAAGTTTGCTAAAAGTTCACAATGCTTTCACTAAAAATTACAGAACAAGTACCCTAAAAAACTACTAAACATACGCTAAGACAAGATCGGCAAGTTATCTTAGTGTTTGTGTTCGTCAGGTCACAATATTTGTGTACCGAAATAAAATAAAATTTATAGTTTGTGTGTTAAAAAAAATTAAATAAGTTAGTGTAAAGTTTTTTTCCGAACTCTGGTTGTAAACAATACCTGGAAAAACTTTTTGAATTTTGGTAATTGGTACCAGTTATTTCATACGTTACCTGGTTAGTATTTGTCATTGCAATTGTTTTTATTCTGAAATCCTTAATAAGCACTTACTAGTAACGATGTCAGTAATTACTTATTACTTCTATTATTTTCACTACTAAATATTTACTAACTAATAATCAGCTGATAAACTACTTATAAGTTGTGTTGTTTTCAGTACTGAACATTTACTTACTGGTAACGAACCCAAAGGTACTTATTAGGTCTATTAAGTAGCGCCAATTTCTTAATTTTACAATCGGCTTTAATCAAAATTATTCGAAGAATTTAGGTACATATTATAAAAATATCTAAATTAAATCTGTTACTATGTCAGTGGATCTGTTTTTAGCAGCTAAATAATAACTAGTTATTTACAATTCAACTTACTGGTAGTAAAAAATTAATTAGATATTTTTTGACTTCTAGTAAGTTTATTGTTAGTACGGAATTCTGTGGACAACTCGAACAAAAATAAGTAGTTATTCAGCCAAAAATAAGTAGTGTTTATATGTCTCCAACATTACTTGCTGACTTACCAGGTAAGTGTAGTTTATGCTGGGATAATACAAAAGAGTAACATTTCAACTGAATTCGAGTTTATTTGCAAACGGCAATCGAGTCATTTATTTTTTTTAAGACTAGAAATCATACAACCAAATTTAGTAACGATAAGACTTTAATTTATCATTCCTGGGACAATAAACTCGTGCCTTTTTCACTTTAACGCCTCAAAGCCGAAGAGGTAGCACCATTTCTGTCAACAGACATATATTTGTATGTTTGATAGCTCTTAATAGCACACTACCTTTTTGTTAACCCTTAAGTGTATACCTGTGCCTGGCTAGGCTTTTATTCCAGTTTTTTTCATATACATAATTATTTTATATATTAGAACGAAACTTTATCTATTTCTCAACCAAAGTGTTTTTTACAAGACAACGAGAAAAAAGTGAAAATTTAAACACCGTGGGCGTGGTAATTTGCCTAATGAAAATTTTGTGCATTTTGTATCCATCTGGGCCTGGCAAGGCCCTTTCCTATTAAATATGTACTGTAGTAAAAAAAAAAAATCAAAGCGAAACGTACCAAAAAGTATACGCAACACATAAAAATTCTTTGCTTACTTTAATTTCGAAGAACAATTCTAGTTGACAACAAAATGTTCTTGCTACAGAACATTTTGTTGTCAAAAATATAAAAGTAGTCCCAGCCAGGTCCAGAGATTCGTTAGTGTGAGTTTTTTCGATAGCCACAAAAAACTCAGGTGCCAGCTTGTTCCACACAAATTAGGTGTCCAGTTAAGAGTTAAAGGAAAAAAATTAAGCATTAAAATCGTTAAGCATTAGGCTAAAATTTCTCCCTCATTCGCGCTGTTCTCTGGATTTAGCTACTAGTACACAATTTATTATTTTAAAACCTGACTTATCGAGATTTTAAAGATGAAACCATCCAACAAACAAAGACCTATTTTGATACTCATAGCTTATTGTACGAAAGGGATAAAAAAAATCGGGAAACGTTGGTTCAAGCGTATTGATCTCAAAGAAGTGTATAGAGCCCTTCGTCCATTTTACGAAGCTCAGTTTTGGTCATATGGCTACGTCAATAAGCAAAATTTCCGTATTTAGAGCGCACAGCATCCTCGAGCCATTAACGGATCACCATGACATCCACTAAATTTGGCTGGTTGGTGCGGTTTACACGCTCTTTCGAAATAAGCAAGGAGCTGCCGTTACGTAGAATGATCGAGCCAGCAACATCAACAAACATCAAATATCAACGATATTTGGTTCCAACAAGATGGCACAATTTGGCATTCAGCGCCATACATTTATTGTAAAATTAATTTGAAGACAATTTTATTTTCAGAAGTGTTCCTATTCACTGGCCGATTTGTTGGTCTAACTTTACGCCTTTGGATTACTTTTTATTGGCAATATTAAGACTTTGCCGGCAAACAGGCAACTTTTGAAGCATCGCAAGTTAAGCCAGGCCACCAGGTTTTTTGGGAAATTTAGTCAAAAATTTTACTGATCGAATAGATCATGTACCCATAGCCGCGGAAATCATATTTAGAAAACAAATTTCTATCTACTAATTTGCTTAAAAGATTGATGTATGGCTATTGACTACCAGCCGCCTTCAATGGCGGTGAGTGTTAAACGACAAAGATTTCTGAGGAGATACTGTGGTAACTATTGAAACATGTCAAATCAACGTGTCCCCGGTCAGTCAAGAATGAAAATTATCAATTAATTTTAATTAATTTAATGTTGTAAAATTCCTTTCTTCATAAAAATAATTTAATGAAAATTAAATTTAGTAAGGAAATATCTACAAGATTGTTTTATTATTATTTTAAGTTTTCATGCAGCTAGAAAAAAACACTCTTTATAAGTCTTATGTTCTTTAAAACTTTAAAACTATATTTTAGGTTGTTTTTCTTTTAAAATAAATTTGTCTAGTATTAAAAAAAAGTGGTTTGGTATAATAAACATTTTCATATATACATAATTTAACATCAAAACTTTCTGAGTTATTAACTACGAGCATTTTTCCTGAATGGTGTGGTTTTCTAATGAATAAATGTTATTTCAGTTGTTAATTCCAATATTTCCTTTTGCTGCGATTTGCTTTTCCTTTACTATTTTAGCTTAAAGTGCACAATTTCTCCTTGTCTATTAGAATTTCCCAGGAATTTGTTGTTATTACAGGAAATTTTATTTCAACAGAAATTTCCATAAAACAGCAATTAGTACAAATTAATGAATAAACAAGTTTCAATAACACAAGGTAAGGTTAATATTAGGTTACGAATAGTGCTTTTAAGAAATTCTAAAATTATTTTGGTTTGAGATTTCTTAAGTTAATGAATTAAAACCAAATATTGGAATTATGATGTGATGATGATGTTCTTGAAATTACAGTCGTCGGCACAAATATTTTGACAAATTGTTCTCTTGTATATTGGCGTTTTTTTCGTTCAAGTCCGTTAGATACGGTTACCTCAGCTTTGCTGAAAACAAAGTGCACATCAACAACAACAGCTATTTAAAATATCTTGTCCATTGTTTTGTGCACTCTCAAACTGCTGATAAGAATCATAGTAGGCAGTGACTTCATATTAGTTTTCTTGCCGGTTCTTTGCAATTGAAGGTCAACTAAAATTGTTCTAATTAATTTTTTTGTCTTAACTTATAATTTTGATTCATCAGTTATTTGAAAATGTGGGGAAAGCGGCTGAGTTAATTAATATTGTTAGAGCCTCAATAGTAACAAAGTTCAATGCCGGCTTCAAGGTAATATACATACCTAACGAGCTCAATTTGTCGCGTCAATCTGTTTATTATCAAATAAACAAATTTAAAAACAAAAACGATGCACAAAATTTACCGCGATCCGGCGCAAAATGCAAAACCACTCTAAGTGAAGACCGAATCATCTTGCGAAAATTTAAAACAGACGTTCAGTTCAAACCTAAAGATGCCGCAGATAAATGGAATAAGTGGTCCATTACTTCAATTAGTGAGCGGAAGATTCGGCGCCTCTTGAAATAAGCATGTTTTAAGACTTACATAGCAAGAGATATTCCATACATATCAAAACAAAACAAACTCAAGTGTTTAGCTTTTGCTAATGCACATGCCCAAAAGCCAGTACAGTTTTGGAGAAAAGTTCTTTGTACTGACGAAAGCTCATTCCAATACAATTTATCAAAAAAAGAAGATTTATGTCAAACTTCAAACACAATTTCAAACACAAAAAACTGCGACAGCTTATGAAAGAAATAAGAGATTTCTTTTTTCTTGTCAAAATAATTGTGCCGACGACTGTAAAATATTTTTTTAAATATCTCGCGAATTGATAACTGTAACCGTTTATCGGATATATAGGATTCTAAATTGTTTTAATATTAGAATGGATGTTTTTCCAATGCAGCCCACTTTATGACATATTTTTTGTATAGCAAACAAAAATATGTTCTTGTTTAGTAATTTTAAAACTTTTACAATAACCGTTCCCCAGATATACAGAAAATTATAGATTTAATTATAAAGAAATCTATATTGTGTTTATATGGGAGGTATGAAGGTATCAATTGCACAAGGGAACAAGGTTTTTGTTGCCTCAGAACTGAATGTTGATTATAATGTTGTTTGGGACGCTGAATTAAAATCTTCATATACCGTTATTTCCTAAATTAAGGTGCCCCGGTAGGCTAGCTGGTAGTGAGCTAGTCTATCAGTGCCAGGGTTGCGGGTTCGATTCCCGCCAGAGACTGGTTTCCTGCAGACAAGCGTAGAGCTTCGCGCAATAACTTAAAAACGGTGCACCATATTCACCAAAAAAACCAAAACTCGTTAACAATATTATCTTTAAGCCGTGCTTACATTATTTTAAAATTTGCCCATTAGTTTCAGAGATATCGTTGCGGATATTTAAAAACTCATAAAAACTTAACTTTCAATCACAGTGTTGGTATAAAAACAGTTAGCTTAACATATTTCCAATGAAATGAGCTTTATTTCATTGTAATCGGTGCACAACTTTCGATTGTATTTCCAATTTACCAAGACAATTAAATTGCAAAAAGTTGCGATTTCCATACAAAACTAAAATTTTATAATGTGTGTGTGTTTGCTGCTGCTCTATTTATGGACGTTATTTTTTAATGAGGTACGTTCGCTGAATTGTGAATAGAAGCGAAACGCGTGAATCCATTTTAATAATCTATGTCTTATTTTGTTCATAAGTTATGTGACTTTACGTGAAATTTATTATTTTCACTTTGACTTTTTTATATTTTGGATTTTTCATGATTTTTAAAAAAAAAATTTTTAATTTTTTGAATTTTTTTTTTACGTAAACAACCATTACTCAGCCATTTTTTTTTTGGGATTTGCAAAAATTTTACTTTTTTTATAGCTAATAATTACATCTTAATCAAAAAAATTAAGAATTATGGCAATCGCTTCATAAAGAGTAAAGTTATGATTTTTTGAACTTTTAATTTTTAGAAAAAGTCAAAAGATCGATAAGTACCTGTAACTTAAAAATGTGAGCTGATAGAGAAAATCAGCGAGCTCAAATTAGTAAATAATTACATCAAACTTTCAATCAACACACAAAAAGTTAAATTTTTTCCGCTGTGTTAATTAATACAGCCAACTTTTTGATAGATGTTTGGTTTTGATAATTAAACGATTTGTTGCAAATTTGGAAACATTTACCGCAACCATTTTTAAGATATACAGAAAAATTTATGGTCTTTGTATGCCCACTTCTCCAATTCATTCCACTCTTTGGCAGATGTTATTTATAGCTGCTTACACTATCACAAAAATCTTACGTACTTTGAAAAAATATTCAACGCTGTCATGATAAGTTTTTATTCTCTTTTGAAAGTCTTGAAACAATAATTAGATCAGATATGCACTTTCGTCAAAATACGTAAGACTTGTGTGATAGTGTAGAACGCCTTTAATTGATAACTAAATTATTTGTTTCAAATTTGAAAACTTTTACTCTAACCGTTCTCCAGACATAACCCAGCAAAAACTTAACTTGCTACTTTTAATGACTTCTTGAATTCATTACTTTGTAGCTTTATTCGCCACTTTTCGCATTATAAGTTATATATAAAATAATAACTTTATTATAATATCTTAACTAAGTCATAATAATACATTACAAAAAAATACTTTGGTATTATGACTTAAATAAGTTATTATTATATGATTTTAAATAATTTTTTAAATCAATTTGCAATATATTATATTAATATTTGTTTGATATCCGGTAATATTATAAAATTTTAAGAATAATTTCGATGTGAAATACATGGAAAATCCAAAAATCCAAAATTACCAACACAATATATTTTCGTTATTAGTGATATCAATCTAATATTAACGAGGTTTTTTTGAAGAACACAATCGCCTGTTACCGCAATTGTTCGGTATTGTTTTGAATCCGTATTTTCATTTCGATCGATTTTCGTAATTCTGATAAATTTTAATTTTGTTATTTTTAAGTTTAATGTGGCAATATTGTGCAAACCAAAACAAAAACATTTCGATCGAAAAATTAAGTGATTTCATTCCGATAAAATTTATCGGTTTTCGTTTTCTGAAGAAGCTTTCTCGGAATTAAAAACTTTCGATCGAAATTTATTTCTGTGACAGGCCCGTATAATTACATATATTAATACACACATTGTTATTATAATGTTAGAGCTATAAATGATTTTGTGCAGCAAAAGCACTCTTTATTGTGTACACTTTTTCAACATCCATTCCATAAGATTTCCGAGCAATTTTAATTAATGTGTTTTAACCTTTTTCAAAGGTTATTTAAAAGTACTTATTTCTTGTCTCTTTTGGTAACTACATATTTTTATACAACTTTTAAGTATAAAATAAAGGTATTATTTTTTAGGTTGTAATTGTCCAAATTATAAAGGATTACTTTTGGGACATCGCGAACAAAAATAAGTACTTTTTCTTGTAGAAAAATAAGTACTCTTTGCCTTATGCTAGGAACACAACTGGGACGAACGATGAATTTCGCCCTACACGACGAATTTTTCCGTAAAAATTCGCTGGCAGCTTTTATAATTGAGAAAATTGATTACTGTTTGTGCAAAGAGAGAGAAATAGTGTGACCATATTCAAAAAAAATAATCATCAAAAAAACATAATCAAAAACACCACTAAAAACTATTTTTATAGTAAAATACTTTGTATACTAATTTTATGTGTTATACAATAAAAAAAAAAAACAATTATTAAAGTAAAAAGTAACTTTATTTACTGAACTACTTCTTAACTTAAACCAAACATGGTCACCTAGTACTGATTTGTTCGTCGTTCGCCGGCGTATGAAATAGAATTAAATCTATTTAAAGTTCGCCGCGTCTGGCGAATTTTCGCCGGCGCCCTGATTGTGTGCATTTTCATATACACAAACGTCTTTTATTTTTGGCGACGAATATTCGCGGCCAAAAATTCGTCGTTCGCCCCAGTTGTGTTTCTAGCATTAAGTTCTCATTATTTTTCTGCTTATTTTGTAAGCAAAGATTTTGCTGGGAAGCTTATTCATATTGCTTTTGTATGGGAAGTGGCGTGGCGCAGCACTTGAAAATTTGCAAATATTTCTAGCGTATGTTTAACGTCGCGCATCGGTGTTTTACCAATCTAGCCGGACCTAAAGTCCAAACAAATTAATATAATTAATTTAAGATATGTAACAAATTTAATTACGCAGATCAACAGATAACAAAATTCTGCATCGTATAGTGAATTTTTAACTCGTTTTAGTGAAACTTGTCGTTTGAGGACACTGTCAAATTCGGGAAAGTTGAGTAAATTGGCATGCGTTGTCATTGGCTTTTAACGCTTTTGAGAGTTTTACAATATATTTTTTTGTGGCTAAACGAATAAATTTATTACATTGATTTTTTTCTGTGAACATTCACATTGTTATTTTTAAAAAAAATTTATTTTAAATTTGTATGTTCACTTTTTTTTGAAAGCGAAGCGTGTTGCGATATTAAAAATGTTATATATCACGATCAAATTTGAAATCTTTACTTTTAGCCTCAAAAATTAAAGAAAAAAATTGTGCTCGTTTTTCAACAATTATTTTCGGGAATGAAATATTTATTATTTATTTATCATTTATTAATGATGTACTAATAATCCCAATTAATGATTAAAAACACTGAAATTTATTGTTGTGGGAAAGCTAGTTTCTATGAGCATTTCTCTGGTTTCTTAAGCCAGCTCGTCAGAAACTTTTTCCAAATACTTTAGAAAAGCTAAAAATATTATACAAGTAAGACCATAAAGTGTATAAGAATTTTAAATACTCAGGTCTTACTTTTAACAATATCAAAGCTTCAACAAAGCCACAACAATAAACAGTGAATTTTTTGTTTCTTACATTCCCCTACAATTGGCTGGTTTTTTTCCAACACGAATTGTAGTTGTAAGAGGATAGAAAGAAAAAAACAAAATTAAAAAAAAAAACAAGTTGCTTAATAAACAAGCTTGCCATTTCAGTTTTTTATTTTCCGGGCACATGCAAATTTATTATCAAAAATTATTTTCGGGAATGAAATATTTATTATTAATTAATGTACTAATAATCCCAATTTATGATTAAAAACACTGAAATTTATTATTGTGGGAAAGCTAGTTTCTATGCGCATTTCGTTTTTGTGCCATTTTTTTTTGTGATTTTTGGAAAATATCACCTTTTTTCTGTTTTTGCTTATCTTGAATAAAAAACCCTTTTGTCAGAAGAAATCGTTTTGGTTTTTAATAATTGCTATTAAAATTTTAAATGTTATTAAAAAAAAATGTGCAAGACAGCAATTTTCACCCACTCGGATAATCTACATGTAATTTAGGAAAAAGGCATGCATCCGGAAAGTGTTACCACCTTATTTATAAGGGATTATATATTTGGACAAACCCTTATTAAGTAAAATTTTTATAGAAAATAATTAAAAATCTGGGATTTTTAGTTCTCCTGTTGAGTTTCATTTTTTTATTATAAATCTTCATATTAATTAGAATGTGTATTCTAAGTCAAATTACAATTTAAAAAGCTTTCATATTTTAATAGTCTTATTCGTTTAATATTTTCAAGGAATATTTTCTATGCTTTTTAAATTGTAATTTGACTTAGAATACACAATCTAATTAATATGAAAATTTAAAATGAAAATAAATTAAGTTAAATTTATTAAATAAAAACTATTTTTATGAATACGGCCGTTAGTGCTTAGTACGGCCTTAAGGACGAAGGGATCATTTTGAAAATAAGACTTATTAAAGGCTAGTTAACACTATCCCACAAGTCTTACGTATTCCATAATGTTTTGTAAGATAGCAATCCAATGAGTTTTGTTGCGAGTGTTAAACGATTTAATGGAACAGAACAGTTTGTAGTCATACTATCACACATGATCCTGCTTTTGTAAAAATTCCACCCTGATCAAATGAAAAGTATAATTGTTTAGAAAATTAAAAAAAAAAAAACGATGAAGTCATATGAGTTGTAAAATTTTTTTTTTCTTAATATTTGTCTTTTTCATAACACATTGCATTCACACTTTTAAAATTTTACATATTACTTGAATTTTTGACATGTATTAATACAAATTTATAAACTAGCCTTTAGCGGTGACTCTTTCTGAGGCTCGATATCACGACATTAAAGCACTATGCCGATTTTGAATTATAATGATACCGTTAATATGGTGTTTCAACAGAACCATATGCCATACAGCCAGTTAAACAATTTACATTCTGGATTTGTATCTTTTGATTGGTGAACAGAATTGGCGTCCTAGATTGTCTGTTTTAGTAGAGGGGTTGTGTTGGGCAAGAATAATTTGTTCATTGGGGGAAGAAATTGAACACTGCATCTTACATCTGCACTGGGTGCCTCGGTATTAGGGGATTCACTCCGTTAACCGTTAATTTACCGTTTACCGATTAATTACTACCCGCTTAACTGATCGGTTAATTTAAAATTGCATATTTTCGATTAACGATTTAACAGTTTAATTTCAGTCGATTAACCGATGAAACAGAACTTTTAACTTTTTGTATTATAACATATTTTTTAGTGTTTTTAATTATTTGTTTTGTCTCATATAAAAAGGAATGTGCTTAGAATATTTTTTTCATACAAACTATTCAGTGATCTTTATTTTAAATAAGTGTTTGCTGTCAACAGCTTTTTGTTTCACGTACTTTTTATATTTATGCGCTTAGTTATTTTTTCTTCTAATATCAATCTTTTAATAGAACTAACCGAAACAAAAAATTAAAACAGGACTCTAATGAAATAATGGAAGATATTATATGTTTAGAATAATATAGGAAAAGCACTAAGAAATTAGATATTCTGTATTATTGGTTGCGTTTGATTTCTTCTACATCTACGATAAGTGAAATAATTTTTTCAAAGTCAAGTTTTATCCAAACTAATGAAAATAACCGCTGAAATCCTAAACATTAAACCAAATTATTTGTATAGAAGATTATTTTATAAGATCTTCTTAAACTATTTAAATAACTTATAAAATGATCTTTAAGTTAATTTGAAATTAATACATAATATGAATTAAAAGAAAAATATGTATTACATATTTATGAATTATTATTTTGTTTGCTCGTTTTAGTTCAAGAATTGTTATATTTGTTATGTTATTAGTTTTTTTCTAAAAAACTTCAAATAATAAATAATTTATGAATTTTTTTAAATTGGAATGACTAAATTTATAAAAAAAAAATTTGTTAATCGGTAACCCGATCAATAACAAACCACTTATTAACCGATTAAACCAAAACCTCGGTTAATTAATCGAGCAGTTAACCGATTAAAGCAAAATACCGATTAAATGAATACCCTACTCGGTATGCTTGTTGGTAGTGAGCAAGTCTATCAGTGCGGGGGCTGTAGATTCGATTCCCACCAGAGGCTTTGGTCACCTGCAGACAAGCATAGATCTTTGCGGGATTATGATAAGAAAAAAATCTTCGAAGTTCACCCACATTTCTGTAAAACGGTCATGGAAAATTTAAATTAAAGACAGCATATAATTTAATTTAGCTTTCGAAACATTTTGTTTTTTATTATTTATTTAAAAGTCTAAAGCATTGTAAAGAATGAGGGAAGTCGCCACATTAAAACCAATTTCCTCCAAATTCAGGAGAGGATGAAGGTAATCGAAATTTTAATAACACACCCAGAGAAAAAATATGTTTAAATAGGGTGGAGGTGGACAAAACTATTTTTAAAGAAACTTTTATACATATTAGCTTTAATTTAATCATATTGTTTTGACCGATAACCATATTATGGTTAAATTAATCTTCCATCAAAAGGCCGCAACCCTATTATGGTTGCCTCCGAACATGTTATGGTTAATAATAACTAAAATACTTTTAACACTTAAAATAGCATGGTTGTTTTACACCAATAGAATGTTGCTCTTGAAAAAGAGGAAAATACTATTGTTAATTTAAAACAAATTATTGTCATATTCAACTATAACATGTTTAGAGGCAATCATTATATTGTTGTGGCTACTTTATGGAGGAATAATTTACCAAAATAAGAGTTTTGGTGACAATAATATGGTTAAATTAAACATAATATGTTTAAAATTTTCTTTTAAAATTGTTTTGTTGGAGGTGACCATGTTAAAACATTTTTGTTCTTTGCGTGCACTTTTTTGGAATTTGTAGAAAGAATTTGGTGTAAATAATTATCTTATATGAAATTATTATGGTGTTGAAAATTAACCAAAACTCGAAAGTAGCTGCGTTTCTAAATTGAAGAAAGTTTGGCGGTGGTTCAAATGTAGCACGTACATTTTTTCTTCTCTTTGGCAAGACAACATCCTCATAAGATGACCAGAAAGATGAAATTTATCTCTGTTCGGTTTCATGCGTGTGCTTCTTTGGGTGCTATGAAAAGGGTCTATTAAACAAAATTGTTCAATCAATGTAGCAAATTATTCTTTTTTTATGTTACTTTTTAAAATAATTCCCTTCTGTTAAAAGAAATAACTTAATAAAAATAAATAAAATACTAAATTTAAAATAGCTCCAGACCTTATTGCGTTATTATTCCTTGAAAAACACACAAACACACATCTTCATTTTTCGTAATAAATAAAAAAAAAAGAATTTATAAACTTTGTTTTAAACTTCATCTAGCAATAAACTTCGCCCGGCCTTTTCAATCTAATGTTACTTGTTTCTTCAATTTATTTTCATAAATTTCACAAAAAGAAAAAAAAATGTAAGATACATAAATAAAAAGCAAAATATTTTTGCCATGAGTTCATAATATTGTGATTTATATGCCTTTGGGGGCTTAATTGTATACAATGTACAACATTTATAGACGCACTTGTACATATATGATGACCCTACAACATCTTGGGGTATATCAATAGTTACACAGAAGCACATAGTGCATACAAACGCAATTTGATACAAGCAAACTCTAACACATTCCCCTAAATAAGTATTTGGAGCGACATAAATACAAAAACATACACAATATATAGTTGCGTTCGTATGAGTATTGTGTTTGCGAAGGTGTGAAGCGTATTGTTGACTTGTCTGTCTTGAAATGCGTGGTTAGAATTGTTTATCAAGTTGTTAAATCTTGCATTGAGTTGACCAAATAACCATGAGGGTGCCACTATTTAGATTTTTCATCTAATACACAAACAAAGTATAATAGCAATAACAATAAAAGACCCACCAGGCGGCCGTGATATGCAGTAAAGGGTAAAAAGTTGACGAGAATTAAGGTATAAGAGACATATTTGAATTTAAATAAAGTTACCCGAGGTCCTCAAAATAATCTTCATTGTGTACCTTCAGATTATCAAAAGCCGAAACTCTAAGAACATTTTGATTAGAAAACATTTCAAAATGTAATAACTGAAAATAAATATTTCGCAAAATTTCACTATTTTAAGAAATTAATGGAAAATTTCTTACAAATATTGAAGTTTTGCAATCATTTCCTGTAATTACTGAAATTTGAGGAAATTCGCTACAAAAAGTAAAATTTTTTAAACAAATCAAAATACCGCATATTTTTTGTATACAGGGTGGCCAAAATTGAGGTTTAATTTTTAATATATAAGAGTTTTTTTTTAAGTATTAAATATATTTTTATTTCAGTTTATTAGAAATAAATTAAAACTATGTCGGTCAAGTGACCTCCCTTATTGGCTCGGCAGGCTCCAAATCTTTTACCAAAATTCTCAATCAGGTTTGTAATAAGCTGTTGTCAATGGTTGATATCTACTCGAAAATGTTGTTTTTAAGCTCTTGAACTGTTGTGGGATTATTTTTGTACACTTTCGATTTCAAAACTCCCACAAAAAATAGTTAATAAGTGTCAAATCGCTCGATCTTGGGGGGCAAATTCACTTCTCCTCTACGAGAAATAAAACGGTTTTCGAACTTTTCTTTCAGAACATCCACGGTTTCTCTTGCTGTATGGCAAGAGACATCATCCTGTTGAAACCTCATATTCTCTATGTCTAAATCATCAATTTTCCCCCACAAAAAGCTTCGGACCATTTCCCTGTAGCGATTTGCATTGACCGATGATACCTCAAATTTGGGCACCCTTTATGTTAAATTTTCGCAAAATTAAGTAATTTAAATAAATTACTATATGACTTTATTTTTTTTAAAAAGTAAAATTTCGCAAAATATTTACTAAACCCTCGCCAACTGGAAAGTGTACAATTGTATCTTTTTCATTTTTGGTATGCTACAACTTTTTTCCCTTAAACATCAGATGCCCGAAATTCGGTGACATTTCCAAACTTATATTACAAAGTAGATTGCATTAAATTTTTAAAAAATATAGTGGGGCTTTCTCCTTGTTATAGAGGAGCCTGGTACCTTCGCAGATATTATTTGATGATAACCCAAGAAAGCAAAATAAAATGATTTGACAATGAAGATTTTCTAATTTAAGAAGTAGCAAACTGTGTGCAAATATAGAAAAAAATAATTTAATAATATGTTTACTGTGATTCTGTGTAGAAATAGCAAATAATATGAAAAAATACCGAAAAAAATCTAAAAATATGTTTACTGCGATTCTGTGCATCTTTTATTGAGTATTCATCATATACCAGATAAGTACAGACCATACATGACTTTCTAAATTAGCGTTGTATTCGTGGTTACATTGGCAAGTAAAACACCTTCCAACATATTGCGCTTATGGTTAATTTCCTGGTTCTGCTGCCACAAGAATGCGTCTTCCCAAAACCACTTTTACTGCACTTCGAAGGAAATAGTTTCTTATAACAAATTTAATTATGCTACATTTTTAAACTGTGTCTTTTTTAGGAATTCCGCGTTTTGCATATTTAAGTGTACGAGGGCGGATCAATAAGTACGTGACTTTTTGAATGAAACACATTTTTTTTTACAACCAATAATTACATCCAATAATTTCATTGTTGGAGCTAAATCTTTTTTTTTCACCGAGCCATTTCTTCAGGTTCGGAAATAGGAAATAGTCACAATAGGTACCAATTCGTAGTCCAATTCATGTAATTTTGCCATTGAGACTGCACACGTCTGCATCCGTACATTATCTTAGAACTTTTTTCTTGGCCATATGGGGTCGTATTTTTTGTATCCTTGTTAAATCGGTCCAATAAGTTGGCATAATATTCGCCGTTTATTGTTTTTCCCTTTTGAAGGTAACCGGTGTGGATTATCCCGCGTGCATCCCAAAAAACTGCTGCCATCCCCTTATTGGTAACTTACCTTGGCCTTCTTCGGAGCCGGTTCACAGCCGGTTCATATAACATTTTTATTCCTGGCTGTTATCATTAGGTAATAGCTACGTTTATTTTCTACATTTGCATTTAACCCTTAGAGTACGAAGACTAATTTTTGACATAAAGTACGGAGTGGGGTCACTAAGGTTCCCCACAGAAAAATGGGATTATATAGTATAAAGGCTTGCGTTTTAGTATAGAAAAGATTATTATAAGAGTAAAAAAGGATTATTTTATTAATTTTCAGCATTTATTTTCAAAAATCGCATCAAAAAGTATTAAATTTCAAATAATTTTCGTATTCAAATATTAAGGAATTAAGGAATTCAATTCTTTTCTCAACAACAAAAAAATACAAAATAAAATAAATATAATAATTTAACACCTATAACACAAATATAATTATCCCTTGCATCAGACTTATATCACTAGAATTGATAATATGTTTTTGACAAACGATTTTCTTTTCTTCAGTTCTATGTTCGTTGCAAGCTCTTTTGGCTTCTTCGTTAGTATGAAGACATATTTTTTTTCATTGTTGGTGTAATCAGATGGTTGAAAATATCATCAATATCGCTAGCAGCTCTTATATAACAAGTTACTCCTGGAGTAACATTTACAATATTGCATGCTGACCTACGTGTTTGTGGAAATGGCTTCGAAGACCAAGCCCGGCCAGACTTAGCGGTGAAACATTCTGTGTTCGAAGAAAAAGCAATACCATCTTCACTAATATCAATATAAGGGAGAATGTCTTCCGCTTGCTCCTCTACTTCTTTAATCTCGTCTTCTGCTTCGCTACCTCCACTTGCATAAATATTAGGCACAAAATTAGAGTTGTCACTGTCGCAATCTGCTCCTGCATCAATAGGATCCTCTTCACTGTCATTTATATAATAATGCTATGCCGCTGGGAAAGTTTTTTTGTATTTTTATAATTTTTGGTCCTAAAAAAACAAAGAAAATTTGTAACGTAAAGTACGATGTGGGGTAACTTGGGTCCCCCAAGCGAATAACTTACCTTCCAATTACGAATTGATTAATATTTTTATGCCACTTATAAGTTTTTGTATACTATTCAAAATAAAACTCGACTACCAAAAACGAAAAAGATAGAAAGAAATTATTTTCGAAGTTATTAAAGAAAAACTAGCATTGGGGGACCTAAAGTACCCCACTCCGTACTCTAAGGGTTAAAGTGTTCAAATAGGTATTGAATGGATATGCTATAAAACACAATATAAGTTATAAATTCGTTTAGATTTTTCGCTACTTTTACAGCATTTAAAAATATTGGCATACAATTGTGTAATAAGCGTTTAAAGAAATTTTATATTTACACAGGTAAGTTAATTTTTATATGCAGGTACAATTGTACCCATACCACCTAACGTTGTAAAATTATACCGCTTGACGAGGGTAAATATTGAAATGTCCCAAAATTTCCTATTAACAGCCAAATTTGCAAAATCACGTATAAATACTATATTTTACAAAACTTCCTATAAATACTAAACGCTTAAAATATTTCCTATAAAAAATTCTTAATTTGCATTTTAATTTGTATATCAAAATTTCGCAAAATTTTCAATACATATTGCATGCATTCTTCGCGTTTTGCTGTGTAACTTGTCGCATACAATTACATTGCTTAAACTTTTTTGACAGATGCATTTAATGAAACAACGCATAGAACGCCTGCTGTGGACATTCATCTTAAAATTTTATGAGATTTTTAGTAATACCTCTATCTGTAAGTAAGATTTTTCATAATAGCAATGCAGTCTTATAAAACGTAATTTTTCGTGCCAAGCTAAACAATTTTCAGATAGTATTAAACACTTTTGTTCTCTACTGTCTATGTTTATTAAAAATTCATATAAACATATGAAAATACTTTGTTTGTGTACATGACCTTTGTTGTCAAGTACATATAGATGTATTCCATAGACATATTATTTTCTATTAAAGCATATATCCCAGCTGGCATTTTGTATCACAAGCGAATCTCATAGGAATCAGCTTCAGGAGAAACATTACCGCATATGAGGTAATTTTTCGATTATAAACGATACTCTCGTTATAGAAAGTGCTACCCTACCGATGAATCTCCCCAAAGAATAATTTGTGATACAATTTCACTTTTTCTTTTCGACCATATTAATGAATCATATGCGTCTCCTTTTTCAATTGCTCTAGTGGTAAATCAGTTTTAAGTTCAAAAAATTAAGAACTCATTATTTGAACATATTAATGAATCATATATGAATCCTTTTCAAACGCTCAAGTGATAAATTAAAATCAGTGCCCCGTAGCCCAGTTGTTAGCGAGCTAGTCTATCAGTGCCGGGTTTCCGGTTTCGATTCCAGCCAGATACTCTGGTCTCCTGCAGACAAGCTTAGAGCTTCGAGAAATTAGCATAGGGAAACAAACAAATTATCACCCAAATGCTAGCTGGGTTGCAACATGTACATGTTTGTACAGTGGCGGACTTAATTATTGGCACAGAAATGACTTTTAACTTCACAATTGATTTAAAAGACTCGTTAAAGTGATTTTTAATGAAAAAATATTTTTTTTTAGATGGAATGATAAATTTCCCCAAAATATTTAGGCCCTGGTTGTGTAAAACGTAACGCAACGCCAAAATTACATTGAAAGTAAAACCAAACTCAAAAATATTTCATAATTTTGTTGTTGCTTTCTAATTCATGGTGCGTTTTCAAATTTTCAGCGACACAAGATATGCAGCATTTGAAATTAAAAAATTTTAAATGAATTTCTTTAGAAAGCAACAACAAAATTATAAAATATTTTTTAGTTTGTTTCTGCCTTCCATATAATTTTTGGCGTTGCGTTACGTTTTACACAATTAGGGCCTTACCTTTTCTTCTAGGTTTTTGATTATATGACATATTATAAAAAAATTCCCAGTTTCGCTGGACAGCGTGGTTAAGCTCTTCAAAATCTATCGATCTGGCCTCTTTTTTTTCTGATCAGTCGTGAAATAACGGTATTCCGTCAATTTGTAAGTTTTCACATTTCATTGTGCCTTAAATTTAAAAAAAAAATTTATTGATTTTTATTAAAAATGGGTAACTTACAAAAGGAAATCAAAGAATCTCAGAGCAAAATAATTTTATTTTTACAATATCAAAGCAAATCTTATGCTGAGATTGGGGAAATTATTGATAGAAGTCGCTACACAAAAACGGAACATCATGCAGCACGAGCCTAAACATTTGAAAGTGCTAAACATGCAGGTCGCCCTAAATCTTTAAGCTGACAGATAATTAAAAAAGTCAAAGTAAGTCCAAAAATATCCTTAACACAGATCGCTGGGATGAAAAAATACTCTTATCCCTTAATGGTACGGAGGGCACTACGCAAGTCGAGCTATAACAGTTGTGGCACTAAACGTAACCTTTAATTTCGTTAATCAACAAAAAAAAAAAAAAAAAAAAGAGTTGAGCATATACCAAGGAGCATTTGCCTAAAACAAATAGTTTTTGGGACCAAATGCTTTTATCGAATGAAAGTAAACATCTTTTGATCTGCGAAATTGTGGGAAGTAATTCCAAAATAGAACTGGAAAAACGACACCATGCTGTAAATGTAAAACATAGTGTAAATGGTCCGCCAAATAACTCTTTTTTTCGAAAATGCTATCAAAAAAACTACTGAATATTTTCTCAAATTTTGTTTTTTATTTGAAAGTACAATCCTTCCGGTTAATAATGGAAAATAATTTCATTCAAATGGCTGCCTCGGCTGGCCATGCAGTAGCACACGATCGGTCCAATTTTTAAGCATATTATCGATTGTGTGCAGCTGTATTTCACCAATGGCTTCACGAATATTGTCCTTTAAAGCGTCAATTGTCTCTGGCTTGTCGGCGTAACACTTATCTATGACTGCACCCCACAAATAATAGTCCAACGGTGTCAAATCGCAGCTCCAAGGTGGCCAAACGACATCAGCTCTGCGGCTGATAATGCGATCTTCAAAAACAGGGCGCAAAACATCGAGTGTAGCTTCGGCTGTGTGGCACGTATCGCCATCCTGTTGAAACCAAATGTTGCAAATATCCTCCTCTTCAATTTTTGTGAGCAAAAATTCGTTCAACATGCCACACCTTGCTCATTTTCGAAGAAAAATGGCTCAATTATGCCTCTGGACCAAAATAAACACCAAACAGTGACTCGTTTTGGGTGTATCGGCCTTTCAATGTATGCGTGCGGGCTTGCTGTGCCCCAAATACGACAATTTTGCTTGTTTACATAGCCGCCAAGATCAAAATGAGCTTCATCTGAAAAGATGATTTTTTTTTTTTTTTGGCAAAATCGGCATCTTCTGTAAGTCGATCGCAGGCGCCCTTAGCAAAGCGAAAACGCATTGGATGGTCAGTTGGCTTCAACTCCTGAACCAATTGGACTTTGTATGGCGTCATACCAAGGTCTTTATGCAAAATTCGTCTCAATGATGTCTCCGAAATGTTCAATTGCTGAGAACGACGGTGAATTGATGTTGATGGCGCACACTTTCTGCCACAGCAGCGATATTCTCGGGTGTACGCACTGTTTTTGGCTTTTCACGCTTTGATTGTCGATGAGAATGCCAGTTTCTTTCACTTTTTTCACAAGATAACGAACATACGGAGCTGATGGTGCTTCTCTTCTTCCAAAATCCGTACGAAATTTTCGCACACATTCTGCAACATTACCATGATTTTCAAAGTAATGTCGCAATATTTCCCAGCGTTGTTCAAGCGTATACACAACCATATTCGTTCAGCGGAAGGATAAAACTAATTATCTGTCAAATCAGACATGAGCTAAGTGTTACCATTCACGAAATAAGCACTTGTTGAAAAAAACGTTAGATGGCGGACCCTTTATATGAATATTTTAAAAGAAGCCGGAAAGTTGAATTTACCATCATCCTTCGCCTTCCGATACAATAATGACCCGCAGCATTCGGCTCATGTTGTGTGTATGTGGCTTGTATATAATGTTTTGCAGGTTCTTCCACATCTGCCACAACCGCCAGACCTCAAGCCTATCGAGCATTTATGGGAATAGTTGGATATGAGAGTAAAAAAGAGTAGTAGTGATAAAGGATGAGCTGAAGCAGATAATGTTCGAAGAATTGCGAAATATTGGGACAAATGCCGCGAAAACGTTGGTGAGTTCTATGCCAAATAGACTGAAAGTAGAAATGGAACAGAAAGGATAAGCCATTACAAATTAATAATCGCAAATAACTTATATATTATAGTTTTTAATGAAGTGTGCCAACAAATTTGTTTAGCAAAACTGGGTAGTTTTTTGTTTTCATTTTTTTTTTAGTAGATCGTATAATCAAGAGTTTCAAAAGAAACAATGTGGACTTTGTGGGAAATACATCATTCTACAAAAGATATTTGTTTATTTAAAATCAATTTAACAAGGCTCTTAAATCAATCGTGAAGGTAAAAGTCCTTTCTGTGCCAATAATTTAGTCCGTCACTGTATGTGCATAAATATAATATATAAAAATAAAAATTCCAATATACATAATATAAATGTAACCCCATAAGAAAACATAACGCCCGAAAAGTTTGTATTTATAAGCAGAACGAAATAAAAATGCTTTAAGAATTTTAATATGTATAAAAAAATTACATACAACCTACATATCCATACATATACTAACATATATCAACAAAATCGTACATAAGAGGGGAGAACTAACTAAAAAAACAGAGTTCTGATTATTGTATTTGTGCATACCATGTATATGAACAACACAAAAAATATTAAAAAAGCAGAGTGCGTGCTTAGAAAATTAATTTAAATACAATAAAAAATATAACAATATCAAATCTTGTTATATGTATGTACACACATTCATATGTATATGCACACAGCCTTATAAATGTAATAAAAAAAAGTTATAAATTTATCAATATTAATTCCTGTGACTTGGCCTGTTTTTTGAAATCAATAAAATCAATAGATATTTTCTTAAACAAAATTTGTAAACCAAAAAAAAAAAACAAAAAAAAAAAAAAAACTTTGAAGTTCATAATTGAATAAAAGAAAATTTTGAAAGTTTATGCAACAATTGTTAAATTGTTTATTTTAAAGAGAAATTGATATTTATTGATATCGAGTGTTTTCATAAGATGCGAGGAAGTAAAAATTGTCAGCAGTGAGTTCTGGGTGATTTGACAGGGTTTAGTTGCTTTGGCAATTCACTATAAAGACACTCAAGGTAGAGCAATGTGTTCAGATTGTTTAAATTTATTTTGGTAATTGAGTGATAAAACACACTTTAGGCTTAATTTCTAAAGAGAAATTCAACATTTAGAGCAAAAATATTTGTGAAGTTATTATCAAAACAAGATTACATCTATAAAAACTAAATAATTGGTTAGCTTTGTTTGACGGTGGAATCATTGCAACATATGGGGTCAAAAAATTATGGTAAAAACATTATATTCAATGCAGGCCACTCTTCATTACATGTACCATAACTTTTCGTTACTTTACAAATTTTTTTTATTATTCCTACACTAAGTCTCGCGAAGCTTTTTGCTTGTCTGCAGGAGACCAGAGTCTCTGGCGGGAATCGAACCCGCAACCCCGGTACTGATAGACTAGCTCACTACCAGCTAGCCTACCGGGGCACCCTAATTCGCGCTGCAACTACTAAGTCTTCATCCCATAACTACCGCTTTATATCCAGGAAAGATAAAAGGATACAACTTCCGCTCCCCGTCCAAGTACTTTTCTCACCCTTAAGCTCAAACATGATCAATACTAGGGAGATCGATTATTCGACTTTTTTCAAAAATCGGCTTTCGAATATTCCAAATAGTTGCGCTTTTAAGAAAAAACGGGTTTCGATTAATCATTTTTAAAATAACCGGATAATCGGTTTTAATTCGAATACATAAAAACACTAAAATCGAACAAGTATTTGAATTAAAACTTTAATTTAAATAAAAACAAAATAATTCAAATATTTGACGATAAAATCCAAGAAAAGTGTGACAAGTTAACTGATCGAACTTTAGCTTCATTTTTTACAATTACTATTTATTTTCTAAACTTTGTTTGTTATAATAATTGTATCATGTAACTAAGAAACTGTTAAATGATGTTTGAACTAGAGAAACGTTTTGCAAAAGCGAATAAAAAATTATAGGAATTTAATAAATTTAGTATTTGAGATAGTCTACCAAATTTAGTTCAAATGAGTTTTAATTTGTTGTTGGTTAAGCATGTCTATAAGAATCAATAGACTTAAACCATATTTTTGAAAAGTTACAGACAAAACCTCTTAGCCAGGCTGTATATAATTCAAATAAATTTGTTTCAGCTTAATGCTTAATAGAAGCGAATAGTTATATGAACATGTTTTTTGTATGAAATATTTGTCAAGTTCCAAGACATTATTTGATTTCTTCAATATTGTATTTTAGTTCTTGGTGTTTTAATAAATAAAACTGATGAATTTTTTCGATATTGTTGATTCCGCCGGAATGTGGACTAGAAACGTATCTGTTTATTATTAAAAATATAATTTTTAATGTTATTTAAATGTTTCGAAGTTTGTCGTTTGTTTATTAGAAAACTTTTTTAAAATTTCTCTAGTTCCAGCAAAATTTCATAATTTTAACAAATTTTTCAGCCTTTTCTTTTCTAAATTGAACTTTAAAAGTTATTAAATATTTTATATTCCCTTTCATTTAATGGTTTTTTATTTCACAAAAACTGATTACCAAGAAGTCGGTTGTGCTCCCTACGTATACGCAATATTATTAAAATAATTAAATAAAAAGTATACGCAATGAGTAACTTTCTTCTGTTTCTGTTTAATAGAATTTAACTAAAAACTTGGTTAACTAATGAAGCATTTTTGCTTACAAAAAACAAAAAAAAAAGAACAAAAAAAAAACGTAATTTTAAACTGATTAAGATGTATTTGCCTTTAACCCAAATGCATCTACAGCACTAACAAACAAAAAATAAAAATATAAGAAAAGTATTTCTAAAGTTTTTGCGAACAAGAAAATGCATAAAATTAACTTCAGCAGTTGAAGATAGAAACTGAAACTTTGAAACAATATAAGCCCTGATGAAGTTTAACCTCAATAGTTAATGTTGCAAAATCTATTTTTTTTTTTTAATAAAATTTATTTTCCCTGCCTCCTTCATCTGGTTGCCAATTCGCCTTTTGTTATCGAAAAGTTGTAAATCAAATTGTTAAATCATGGTGGTAATGTTGCTCTTGTTTTTCTTTAATTTTGTTAATAGTTTTCTTTGAATTTAGACTAATTAAAGCGTGGCAAGAAATAGCAAAGCAACAAGGAACAAAAATTATCCAGGCGTCTCAGGATCTAATGAAATTTTTATTCTTTTTTTGTTAATTATTTGAATACATTTCTATAAATTTAAATACATTTTTCTAGTTTATGTTCTCAGTTTGATTAATTGTTAGTATCATGTACGATATTAAAACATACTTTAATTTAATTAAATTCCTTAACTTATTTAATTCTGCTTCTTTTATTTAAAAATTTTATATTGCATACTGTAAATACATTTATTGCCCCTTTTTGGCTCATACAAATACAACTACATTTACAATAACAATAACAGCAAAATAACACAGCAGAAATAATGTTAATAATCTTATTACTTTTGTTTCTTTGCACGTACATGAACACCAGCATTTTGCTCTCAAGGCCCTTTAGAGAGTGAAACTCACATGTTAATTTATGTTTGTCTATATGTTAAATTACATTGTACCTACGAGCAACAAACTATTTGCAAATGCAAACAATGATGTATGTATGTAGATATTGGACAGTGGAACCAGATGATTGACTTTAACAGGGAAAGGGTAAAATCAAGATTTTAGTCTTTTAAATCTTTTATACAGAGTCTTATAAGTTTACGTTATTATGTCTATTAAGAATTAATTTTTAATTTTTTGCAGTTATTAAATGGAAAATATACACTCAAAATATTATGTAGGTAAAGCCAACAGACAATTCATTTAAAACAAATAAAAATTTAATTTAAAAAGGATTATTAAAATAGAATCTGGGAATTATTTCTTTTCATAAGCTTCTTTATTGTATTCAACATTTTTTATTTTTCGAATTTATTTTATGAACTAAATTTAAGTTATGTATTTTATAAAGTTTTTTTGTAATAGTTTTATTTAGGCATCAGAAATTAAGAACCGAAAACTTAAAATTAAAAAAAAACGTTTGAGAAAATATTTTTTTTTGTTTTTAGAAACTAACAATATAAACTCAATTTGAAGTAAAAATTGTGAATTTTAATTAAATTATAATATAAAATTGTGCTTAAAATTTCAATTGCAAAAAATCTTTAGAGATTCTTAATTATCAAAACTAGCTGCTGTTGCATTAGCTGTACCCGCAACACAGGTATCTGTGGATACAGCCTTCAGTGCTTTGCCAATTATTATGACCAAAAATAGAAAAAATTCAAGTTCTGAGCATGTAGAAAATTTATTGTTGCTCATACTCAACATCAAGGTAAACTTCTTATTATTAATTAGCTTTTTATTTTTTACTATAATTTTGTACGTATGAGTGTAAATTTTGTCAATTAAAAAAATTAAATTTTAAGTTTTCGGTTCATTTTTTTCTTTTCATGTACAAAATAATATTGTGCTGAAAAAAAATTAATAATTTTTTTTTGTGTTTGTTTTTATTTTTTTAAACTGATGAAAAAAACAATTATTTTGTACGTATGATTTTTAAATTTTTAAAAAGAAAAAAATTAAATTTTCGGATCGTAATTTTTTGTACAAAAGTACAAAAAAAAATATTTTGCTAAAAATCTTTTTTTTTTTGAGAACTTTATTATTTTGAACTTATGTGCTGTTTCCAGGTGACAGGCAATTGATTGTGTAGTAAAATTTTTATGAAAAGCACTCAAAAAACTGAGTAATTTTCATATAAATTTTACTACACAATCAATTGCTTGTCAGCTGGAAACAGTACATTAAAGAAAAAATATCAAACAAAATATTTTTATCTATTTTTGGTTATTGTACAATTCAAAATATTTTTCGAACACCAATGATAAATATATTTTAAAAACAATAAAAAAAAACGTTTTCCGGTCCTTGGTTCTATTCCTTAAATTTTTAGGCATGACTTTATAAGGAATAGAGCTATTACAAAAAGCTTTATAAAATACATATAATATAAAATACTGAAATTAAGCTCATAGAATAAATTCGAAAAATAAAAAATGTTGAATATTATAAAATAGCTTATGAAAAGAAATAATTCCCAGATTGTATTTGTTAAAATAGTTGAGTTAAAAACATTCAATTTATAAAGCAAAACTATAGCGGGCTATAAAATGCATTACATTCTGCTGGTGTCTAATAATTGTAAATTTTTCTGAACATACAATATACTTCATTGCTATCCAAAGGATAGCTAAGGTAAGATGTTACAGGAAGATACACGATAATAGTCTGGTAGTGTATAAATTGATTCCTAAAAATTTAAGGAATAGAGCTATAACAAAAAAGAGAGAGAAAGAAAATAGAGCTATAGCAAATTTAGCTCATAGAATAAATTCGAAAAATAAAAAATGTTGAATAAAAAATTTTTAATTAATATTTTTTTTTTTAAATATTCCGTAAAATTTAACAGTTATTGCAAACATAAAATTTAAATTCGTAAAATAACTTTATTTTCATTAAATGTTTATCTTCAATATTTTTTGAGGACTGGTTTTGAAAATCAGTTTAAAAACCAAAAAAAAAAAAAAGAAAAGTTAAATTTTTACTTCTTTTTATAAAAATGGAGGACGGGTTTCACTCGATTTAAAAACAATTCGCTGTAAAAAATACACGTTCGGTGGTATTCAGTATACACATGAATTTAATAACGTACAATGTGTACGCTTAATAAAAAAAGAGTCTGTAAAAATTGCATTTAGAAAAATTCTGCAATTCCGGATGATGACCCAAAAGAAGTTGAAAAAATAGTGTAACATAAAAAGTTTAAGAACAGCGGCACGGTATTAAATACAACAACTGAAAATGCTTTATTTAGCCGTATCAAGTTTATGATATGACGGAAATATGTAAAATGTAAGGAAAAAGCCATTTCGAAATATTCTTTAAGTATATAAAGATTCATATTAATACCCACACCACAGTAGGAAGTGGAGAGGGTATTGTGCATTTGTGCTAATATGTATAACATTTTGAAACATTAGTCCTTGACCTCTTAGTATACCGATCGGTTCAGAGTCATTTCTTGAGTCGATCTAACGAAATTCAACCATCCGGCTGACTCGCTGCCATAGTAAACATTGTGCGCAAAGTACAGGTCGCATTTTTGGAGATAGTTTAATGAAATTTGAAGCAGAGGTTCTAAATATCAAAAGGACAAAACATAGAGAAGAAAGGTCCGTAATTACACAAAGCCTCTATACAAGCTTCTATACGGAACATAAACAATTTTATTATATTGGTTTTGCATTTAATGAAATAAATAACTAAATGAATAAAATTGTTCAATGCCTATTTAAATCCTATCATCTTGCCAAATTTTATGTGAATGGGTCCATAATTAAAAATTGCTCCCGAATTAAAGTACATTTTTATATCGTACATGCTGCTTACAATTAATCAACTGAGAATATAAATTAGAAAGATTTATTTAAATTTATTAATATGTTAAAATATCAGTCCAAAACTAGCAATTAAAGTTATATACTCCTTATAAATATTTGTATTGACATAAGATCAAAGACGTATCAAAATTTTGAGTAAGAAGGTCCCAAATTGAACATAGATCTCCTATATAAACCCCCCTGCAAGTATCAATTTAAAACTAAAAAATCTCAGATGAAAATATTTAAATAAGTACTTCGAGAACTTAAACACGAGAAAGAGTTTGCACTCGATAACTTCAAAAACATTGCACATTAAATAAGCATCTTTTTGATTTAGATAAATTTGGTTTGAAGGAAGTTTAAGCTTTTAAAACTTAATCTTAGCGATAAACACCAACAGTTTAAGGTTATTCTTGATACACAGTTTGTGGCACAGTTATCAAGGACTGAATATGAATTATTTTAATAATGAGAGGCCAAATTAATTTGATATCTGTCTGCTACTCGAAAGGTAGTGTTGATTCTTGTTTCTAAAACCATTTAAAAATATGAGTTTTGACGGTTAAAATTTTAAATTTTAATGAAGATCTCGGATCAGTATTCAATAAAAAAAACTTACGCAAAATTAACACAGATGGTCTTGCTAAAAACTACTTAATTTACCACTTCAATATCACATTATTTTTTACAATCTAAAGTCACTTTTATTTTACTTTATATCAGCTATTTTGTAAATGGAAACTCGAACTTAAAAAAATAATTATTTTCCTGAACTTTGTTTTATTAAAAATATGTTGGCAAAATGTAAGTCAAGTTTTTGCTGGTTAAGTCTTTCGAATTCATTCAAAAAGCAAGAAGTCTGGAGTCATTGGACTCGGACTTTTTATATCTAAATTGCTGCAGCAATAATACAAACAAGTAGGAAAGTGTTAACTTGAAATGCTGAAAAAGTTTTTTATTTAAATTTTTAATTTCTTTTGCAGAAAGAATTTTATTAATAACTTGAACCCAGCGATATCTACCGGGTGAAAAGTTTATGAGGAAACTAATATTTGTTTTATAAATATATCTTGTGAATTTCAGCCAAATCGTACAATAACTAAAATAATTTTAAAACCACGACAACAGGGCAACCTATTGTGGTTAAACTTAAAAGAATCCCAGCTCCCGACTACGATAATTTATTGTCCAAGTTTGGTGTCAATCGGTCCAGCGGCTCTTGAGTTTTGGGTGCACATGCACAGCATATGCTCCTAACTTATTTTTATATATATATATATCTATATATATAAAAATAAGTTCTTCTATGTTCGTCATTTTATAACTCGAGAACCACTTAACCGATTTTCAAACGAGTACATGCATTGAAAAGGTCTACTTTCACTGATGGCTTATAAAAAAACCATTGAAAAATGTTTACGAATATGCGTTATACGCGCACTTTTATGATGGTGTGTTTTCTCTATATAAAATCTATTTTTTTCCTTATGAGAATTACATTTTGTCGGTATAAGGCTCTGCTTGCTCGCGTTATTTGACTTTTTTAGTTTCTGTGTGTTTATTGATTGTCATTTATGTTTACAGTGCGAGCATTGACACTTTTTAATTATTGATTTGTAATCCTTCAGTTAAAATTTAAATCTTAATAATGTGGTTTTCAATTCAGATATTAATTAATCTTTTCATTTATACGAAAATTCTAACCAATTTATTAAATATTAATTAAAGATTCGGGGCCAGGTGTACCATAAAATTGGTGCGTTATTGCCATTCTATAACCAAGACTAGAAAATTTAATTTTTTAAACAAAGACGTATTAAATTTTTGTGTCTTTATTGGTTGTCATTTAAGTTTACTGTTGTCATTTAAATGCGAGCATTGACATTTTTTTAATTATTGATTTGTAATCCTTCAGTTAAAATTTAAATCTTAACAATGTGGTTTTCAATTAAGATATTAATATATGTTTTCATTTATGCGAAAATTCTAACCAATTTGCTGAATATTAATTAAAGACTCAGGGTCGGGTGTCAACTGTATGTTGCATGTCCACGTGTTGGGAAGCCGTCGTCTTTATAAATTTTTTGTGAAAATGGCAATACAAAAAATGTCATTTACCACCAAGCTCTGCACACAAAGTCGTAAACGTATGTTATTGTATTGTCCAGCAACGCGGGCAGGGTTACTCTAGTATATATATATTTATATAGATTATGTCATTATGTCATCTTATTCAATAAAATCAACGTGTAAAAACTGTAAAATTTTTATATGTTTCCGGACGATCAATTAGTACAACACAAACAAAATACAATCAACATTTCAATTAGTACAACACAAACAAAATACAATCAACATTTCACTACTATAAAAGTTCCCAGTGTACTCATGATGTGAAGCTTAACTACTCGTTTCAAAAGCCAGGACTCAGTATGTAATGCTGTGGATGCTCTACGATAAACTGTCTACACGGATCCATCACTCGTTGCGGTGGGGTCTTAAGGTGGATCTGGGAATGTTTTTATATAAAATTCAATTGCCTCAATAATTATTGCCGAAGAATGTATTACAACGGTTAGAATATGACAATCAGTCAGTCGAAGTAAGTCCACATTTTCTATTCTAGATCTAACAGCATAAAATTTTGTGCATGAGACTTATTCATATTTAAGAGATTTTCAAAAAAGGGCTCTGCAGGATATACATATGAGCCTGTCGTTACAAATTTTTCCTGTAACGTACTACGTTCATAAGAATTATTGGTGTTAAATATTTTTGCAAAATTAATAGAAGAATCCAGATAATTCGTACCCCGTTAAATCGAAAATCTCAATAAGTCGTAAGAAACTGCTGGTCCCTTGAAAAAAACGCGCTAAATCGCAATAATTCTATACATTTCGGTTCCCTCGTTTATTCGAATTTTTTTTTTATACAAAATCTGTTTAACCGCTTGTGAATGATACTTGACTGTTGAAAATCTCTAATTATTCGTAATGCAATTCAAAAAAATTAACAATAAAATAAATGTTGTTATAAAGCGTGATCCATTTCGAGGTTTCCTACTTTTTTAAAGCAAAAAACACAGAAAATTCAAATTTAATGGGGGAATGTTTATTATCATTTGAAAGAACATTCTTTGGCATTTATTTTTTGAAGATTATGTCTATCAAATGTTGGCCGTTGCTACGTCGCAGATGGTCCATCCGTTGAGTCCAATTTTCGATGACTCGTTCGAGCATTTCGACTGGTCACTGGCGAATGACACGCGTGATGTTTTCCTCAAAGGCCTGAATCGAAGCGGGCTTGTCCGCATAAAATTTAGACTTTACATATCCCCACAGGAAAAAGTCTAACGGTATGATATCACACGACCGGCCCAAAACGTGAAATTATGTGCTTACCGAAGTGTTCTCTCAATAAATCCATTGATGAGATATGTAGGAAGTGGCGCCGCCTTGCTGAAACTAAATGTCACTGAGATCACGAGCTTTAATTTCAGGCATCAAAAAGTTGGTTATCATGGCACGATAACGGTCCGAGTTTCTGCGAACGGCGCCCAATCGACTCCTCGTGTACACTCTCAGCTACAGCCGCTATATTTTCTTCACAGCGTGCTGGGCGTGGTCTATTCGGTCGAATATTATCCAATAATGAATGCTGGGTCTCAAAATTGGTGATGGTGTTGCGAATAGTACGCTCAGTAGGCCGATTATGTTGTCCATAAGTTGAGCGAAGTGCACGAAACACATTCCTCACAGAACGGGAATTTTCGTAATAAAGTTGAACGATTTGTAAACGTTGTTCAGGCGTAAGTCTTTCCATTATGAAATGCCTAACAGTACTAAACAAAAATAACATGACAACATGACATGACTCACTCGTGGATGATTCAAGTATCTCTACTTGAATCATCCATTATATGTATGTATTTTTGTACAAAGTCATATTTGGAAGTAAAGCTGGATTTACCGGAAACTTTTTTATGGATTTTTTTTTTATCCATTTAAAAATTTTTTTGGTCAGTTTGTTATTATATTTACAAAAGTATATCATAAATGAATTGAAGCCAACCGTTATTCTATATTTTTCTTATTGAACCTCATTAAATCGAAAACCCCTGTAATTCTTTCCTAGCGATAACGAATTATAAGGACTAGTGTTATCCTGCAGTTTTCGAAATTCTAGTCGGAATGTTCTAGTAGCTGAACCAATAGATGAGGAATGTGTTCTTAATTGTTTTGCCTTTGCCGATTTATATATAAGATTTTACTGTTTGTATAAGGAAATTGTGTCAGTGAGAGTAATTTTCGGTGTGGCCAAATGTGAATCGATTGTTATAAAATCTACTATTATGATAAAGATTGCAAAAGCGAATTTTGAGGGCTAATGCATAACAAGAAGGTTTAGGAATTCTAAGGCTCTATTTATTCCGGTAGGCGAAATGGTTGACCTGTTTTTTGTCATTCTTTATTAGATTTGTTCTTATGATAGTACATCTATTCAGGAAGTGCTTCTAAGTCGATCAGTATCCTAAAAAGTAAAAAATGGTTTATTGATAGGGATTCTTACCATTGTCCAGACTTGCATTTTTTGTTACAGCAATTCTTGAATTTATTGGAGAGAGGGGTAAGTAGATTGGGGAGGGGTACTCAGTTTCATGTACTCTTCAATATTGTTTTGTTTTGTTATTCTCAAAGTTTTTAATTTGAAGTTTGCTGTAGGTGTATATATTTATATACAAAACAATAAAAAAGAGAAGAATAAAAATACAAAAATTTCAAAACTATAACTTCATAATCTGGATACTTCTGCAATTTTAAAGCAGAATTTTTAAAAATTGCAGCAACAAAAATTGCAAGTCTGAACGATGACTAAGAAGAGGATTAAATTTATTACTACAGCACTACAAATTATAATATTCTAAAAACACCATATAGTTGTGTTAAGAGTACCTCAAATATATTTAAAATTTTACGGAAAAAGCTCAAAACGATAAAATGAATCCATGCAAAGAAGGCAACGTTAAGATGTTCCAGTAAAAACCAATTGAAAAACTGAAGATGATTACGATGTGTGATTTATATTTGTTTTGATCAGCCTGAAAGGAGTATGCCCCATATCTTTCAAAGGTATTAAAGGACTGGCCTCTTTCATTTTTGACCTATTAAGATGAGGGTCTATATTTGAGTGCAAAAAGGCTATTACAGTAAATCTTAGAGAACTGCTTTATATAAACAGTATTAAAATGTAAAATTTTTATTGAAATAAAGTCATGGATTTACCTACTGTAAAACATTGGTCAAATTGTTGAATGTTAATTTTAACAATTGTTATTGTTTAGTTTAAATGAAATACTTGTTACTAATAACAACAATAACAATATGCAACTTGTAAAATACAAATTCAAATTTGAAACCAATAAAATAATACACAATTAATACAAACATGCAAACAATCACAAGCACACATCAACACATGTAGACATCGTCACACATACATACAACTATGTAAACAGAAACAATAGAAGGACCTACTCATACTCATACTTACACACACAAAATAAATATACATACGTAATTAATTGTTAGTTTGTTTGAGAATACAAATTCATATGTCCATTAACTTTTAACTTTAAGAATTCCTATTGAGGTTCCTTAAACAAAAGTTTTATATTATTTGCTTTAAATACAATTTTAAGCATAAATAGTAACACTTACATTTAACCCTTGTCGACCAAACAAACTGTTTTTTCTATTTAATTTGAATAGATTTTTCCACAAGCAAAAGAATCTTGAAGTTTCGTGAAATATCCAAAGTAAAAAAAACACAATTCTAAAAATGTCATATATATATCTGTGGTAATAAAAGAAAAAGTGCTTTAGAACTTGAAGAAAAAAACTGAAATAGGCATTCAAATTAGTTTAATTAATTTTATTGATTTTCAATTTTTGCAAAACAGCCATCAAAATTTTACTAAAAAAATTTTATAAATTATAATACATTTTGACTAAAAAAATTGTACCCAAATTGAAATATCGTATGAAAATGGTTAATTCGTATGTTAAGACACGTCCTACCTGTCTTGTTAAAAAAATACAATATTCAGGGAATATTAGAAAAGCCCTTATAATGTCGATTGTAAATATTATTTGCCCTTTGATATTACAATATAAAAATTCAAAGAAATTTCGTTCTGTATTAAGATAAAAATTCAATCAAAAATTAAAAACAAAAAAAAAAAAAATGATCTAAAAATTGTGTAAATCATGGAAATAAATCGTTTAAATTTTGGATATATCAGGTTTGCAGCCCCCATAAATTTAAAATTTAATTTCAACTACTTGTGCTACATATTTATATGTATCAGATGCTTTTGAAAAATCTAGCCAATTGCTAAATATAACCATTTATTTCCATTTCGTTACAAAATTAGTCACTAAATCAACTAATAGCAAAACCGACTGGCGTCGATCTCACAGGCCGAATGTTACTGAATACTCCAACTCGCCTAAAATAGAGCTTGAAATTAATTCGGCAACTAACAGAAAACTCAACTTTTCTCAACGTTTCTCTTTGTGCTCAAAGAAACGCTTGGCATAAAAAATACCAAGGAAAGTTAAAAGAGGGTTTTAAAAATGTACCCATGTAATCATCGATTATCTGCGGTTATAGTTTTGTTTTTTTTTTTTATTTATGTTCCATACACATTATATATGGTACATTTATTGTTTATATATGTTATATATTTAAAATAATTATATTCAATAAGTAACTGTATAAAAAAAATATAAAGCTATTTTTTTGGGTTTAATGAAATACATTTTAAGTTTAAAGTGCGAGTTGATTTACATAAAGGAAAAATATCTTGTGCAACTTTAATAGCTCTTTTCGCGCATATAAATATTACTACGCTGCCGATTTGCAATTGTAGACGATTCACTCACCCAGTGTTTAAGAAAACACATATGGACTCTTTTGTATTTTACTAGAGAGTTGTTTAAAACTGAAAAATTATTTTAGTTGAAACAGTGATCAGAAAACCAAACACTGCACCATGCATCAGATATAAAATCAAAAATATGTTGTAACATTTCTTTACATTTGGGTATAAGAACAAATGCTAGAAAAGCGAGAATGGCTCTTGAGTTCCATCTAGCGTTTTGTATTGGTGGTAAACATTTTAAGTTGTAGTACTTAAAACTTAGGCAAAGTTGATATAAAAATTGCATGTCGTTTCTTCATTTTACGTTAGCACGTTTTATAAGTCTTTCATTTTGCCTGTAGCTTGTTTTTAAATTTTCCTAATTGCTTACTCATTCCGGAATAGCGTTACTGTTTGCCCGACTAAAGTCGCAATTTGACCCTTTTTAAGCGGTCTGCGACTTTTTGCGAGACTTTTTTTTATCACCGACTTTTGCGACTTATTTAATTTTGTTGCGACTTTTTACCCTTTTTTTGTTAAGCATCTAACTTGTAATAAATCGTCAAAAAAAGTCGTATAAATTTTAAAGCAATTCACATATTTTTGTTCATTTGACAACATTTTTATCACTTTTTGGCAACCTTTCCATGTGTTTAACATATTCTTCGCAAATTTTCAGTAAAAGTTTCAAAATAACGTTTTAGCAAAAAGGCTTTTAAAAAAATTGCAGTGTTTATTTTACAAAATAATTTTTCGCCACCGAGTCAATGAAAGATGAAGTTTTCGTAAAACATGGACAGGCATGTACGAACATGAGAATATTTTGCTTTAACTTAAAAAATAAAATTTAATTTTTTCTTTAAAAAAGGATTTCTTATTAAAAAGAAAAGGAAATTTGAAAACGAAAAATAAATTGGACCTAGAAATACGCGTTCAGAGGCAGATAAAACCACGGAGTCTGAGACGGATAACGTTAACATCGCTGCAGGTATTCAAGAGACTGGGCTTAAGCCAGACATGGAGTCAAAGCGGCCATTTTACAGTGTTTGTAAACAGCTTTTAGTGAACCAAAACAATCATCTTCAGAGACATGCAAAAAAACAGAATAATAATAGGGGGTTTCATGAACAAACTTGCGAGACTTATTTCAAGAATTTAACTATTGTGTAACTTTTTACAATTAATGTCAATATTTAAGAAACTTGAAATTTTTGTTTAAAAATTAAATGCGTGCTTAAAAATAACTAGATAAAGCCAAAAGACTAAATTGCTCTGATTAGTCTAAGAATTTGTTGTTTTAATTGTTGAATTTTAGGCAAATTTACGAAGTTTGTGTTATTGAATTCTCATACAAATTTTGACAGTTCATTTGCGAGAGTGTAAAAATATACAGTTTGCCCAGGTTGCGAGACTTTTAAACGGTATCATGAAAATTCTTATGCAAAATAGGCTTCTGAAAATAAAAAAGTGAAACTGACTGTTTTATTTAATTTTTTTTGTTTCGCTATGCTTTTTATTATTAAAAAAACGTTAAAAAAAAAGATGTTCGACTTTTATTTTCTCAAACGACTTTTTTGTGCGACTTTATTTTTATGAAACGACCTTTTGTGCGACTTTTCAAAAATTCCTAGCGGTAACCCTGTTCCGGAACAAAATCACATCCAATGTTAGGATAGTGCAGCACCTAGTAGTTCGTCCATTACATGTCGTAGTAATAAATCCAAGGCATGATGCTGGCAACCAACGTCTTGTGGTGGTGGCAATAAAATTGATTGGAAGTGCTTTATTAGTAGAGCAAGAACACCGTTTTGCCAGTATTAACACTTGTTGTGTCACATACTATCGTTTTTATTGATCCCTATATATTGGACTTATTTAAGGTTTCTTTGACCCCGTTGAAAATCGTTAACGACCGTCCATTGTCAAGTACAAGTACAGCTAATTTAATTTCTTTGTGTTCAGTTTTAATAACCTGTATTTCTTTTTACCATTTTTTCATTTTTTACCATTTTTTCATTCTGCAGTATTGTTTTATAAAATTCTTCTAAATTTTCGGCGCTTTTTATTACAGCTTTATAGATACTAGCCTGTGAAGGTATAGAAATTCCTATTCCCGACTCAGCCAATTGTTTACATATCTTTGCTGCTTTGTTAGTATTCAAATTTGCATTATTCACTAAAGTAACGGCTGGCTTTAATGACATTTTGGCAGGTTTTGATCTTTTAGGAGGTGTAAAATCAATGTCTTTTTCATCATCATCACTATAAAAGGTTGCTGATGAATCTGAATCAAAAAGGATCTCCGATTCAGATTGTAGCTCATCTAATACGTTAGTTATATCAAATATTTTATTAAAATAATCACCAGTATCAAAGTTTCAACTTTTCGATTTATATTATGCATTTGCATTTTTTTTTTTTTAATTTAACTTAATCCATAATTCTTCGGAAATTTTAACATACCTTTGCTTTTTATTTTTGTTGTCTTTATACCAGGCGTTATATCTGCCTATAATAAGTTTTTCATTTGGCATTCTGTTAAGCTAAGATAGCGATAAGTCCGTTTCTTTTATATCACAACATTTTTTTGAAGCCTTTGTAAATCTGGAAAAGTAATTTTCCCACACAGTGGAATATTTGAACTTTTATTAAATTTCATTTTAAATAACGCGCCGAATAAAAGAAAAAAAATCCCGATATACTACAAACAACAATAATTAAACCGCTTGTAAAAAAAATGTTCACATTTCCTTCGATTCAACTCATATTTAATAAAAATTAAGTAGATTTTTTTTGGTACATCGGTGCGTACCAAAAGTTAAAAATAAAATTAGTCCGAAAAGTCCAAAATCACTGAAAATTATCACTGTTTCATATAATATCCGCCAAAAAAACTCATCTATCATTTGACATTAAAATTTAGTTTATTAAAAAAACCCGCGAAATAGAGTCATAATATCACGATTTTGTTTTGCGCCCTTCTTCCGTACAAATGGTAAGATTTTGTTATATTCATGAAATTATTAGAAAATACTTAAAATTTTGTTATTAAATGTTAATTTTGTATACTTAGGAGAAAAATTAAAATTCAAAACTTCATCGCGTTTGGTGCGGAAGCTTTTTAACGATCGCGAAAAAGTAATACATCATTTCTTAAATTTTTTTCATGGTCTATACGGCTATGCGATGAAGAATTTGACATTCGCAAAAAATTGCAAAAAGTTATAAGCCTAGTTCACATACAGTCTCACATCAAACAAATGATTATTTTTTTGTGTTTTTCATATTTAAGAACTTTTTTTTTTAGAGTACCGGTAGCCATTATCTGGTGGGGACTATAATATATTTTAAATAGTTTTAATTGGCAGGTAATTTTTTAATTAGCAGGTAAATATTGATGTATAAAATAATGGTTTATTTTAGCTTTATGAACACAGAAAAAGTTTTCAGTATTTTTCTATTAATTAAAAGAATTGTTTCAATTTAATTAATGTGATAATTGAATCAATTATTTTTTTAGTTGAAAAAAAAATTAAAAATATAATTTTGATGTAATTAACAATTTAGTTGTTTCGAAATAAATTTTTATTAATTAAATAACCAAAAATCTTTATTGATTTTTTCGGTTAAAATAAAATATTTTAAACTTGTAGAATTGTTGTTGGGAATTGTCAAAACCTGAGCTATATTTAATTAAAACAATTAACAAATTTTTGGAAATGGCAAAGTTTTTTGATAATTTTTTTTAATTAAAATTAAAAATAAAATTTATTGAAAACAAACAAAAAAAAATCACAATTTTCAATTTTTACAATTTTTAATAATCAATATAATTATTTTGGCAATAGGTGCAAAATAAATTGTTTGCTTGATTCTATGAATATAGTGAGTACAGACGATTTTATTTTTTTTTTGCTGTGTATGTGATTTTAGCTTTACTGTAAAAATATATATAACTTCATTATGAAAAAGTCAACTCTTGCTTCTCTTGATGAATATAAAACTGTACCCCGTTTTACTAGGGTTAAGCTGCATATATTTAGACAAATACACATACATATTTAATAAATATAATACACATATGTAAACATATATACAATGATAATTGTAGATTATTATTTTCCTTATAGATGCAAGTATCAATTAATAAGAAACTTTGATTTATTAATGTCTAACATAAACAAAATAGAAACAAAATTTTATAACAAAACAAATCTACAAACGGTTATTGCTTTTATATGTATAAAAGTCTAACACCTGAATTGTATTCATATATATATGCACACATACATTTTATAAAGTTATGTAATTGTACTCTACTTGTTCAAAATATAAACTGACAAGGTTTCTTTATACAGGGTAGCTCATAAGTCACCATTTAACTGCAAAAATTAATTAGACGTTGCCAATGATCTGTGGGTTTTAATTCTTGCACCAATTGCACCTTATATGCGAATAACAGTTAACCATATTAATGCGCTGTAGTGACGTTCGAACCATTCCTATAGGTATACCTGGTGTTTCGCTAACACTCTGCTCTATACGTTTATTACTTTCCACAGTACAATTTAAGTGTGCTCTACCGGTTCGCGACAAATCTCTTAAGGTGCCATGACAAATATCTTAATGGTGACGATGGACTAAGCAGCGAATCATTACTATAAAGGGCGAAATCCTGACGTTAATATATCGACGATATGCGCTTTTCGTTAAAATAATTGATCGCTAAATAATAAAACTCTGGTTCTTTGTTCAGTTGTAAAAGGTGTTATTATTATATAAATAAAAAAAATATAAAGAAATATATAAACGAAAAAGTCATTAAATTTTTTTAAACCTCATGGTGAATTTTGTCCCATCCTGTATGTATTTGAATAAATTGAATAAGTATAGAATAACAAATAAAATTTGAAACAATTTGTATTATACTTAATTTCTTACTGTTTGGCGGCAAAAGGCCAAAGATTTTTTTAATGTTAAATATTTGTTTTTTTTTTTTTTTTGACAATATTAGACTTCTGACAAAAGTAATCCAAAACAACTACGAAATAAGCTATAAAACCGATGTTCTAAGACATCGTTTAAAAATGTCGACACCAAATTAAAAAATATTCGGTTCTATAAGGATTCTGGCCCTATTTACTCTTAATAATGACAGACGTCAGGTTAAAAATAAAAGAAAAATGCTCCGACATCTAAAAACTGTCCCTAAGATAAAAAAAAAATATCAGCCTAAGACAACCAAGCGAAATCTGATCTATTTTACTTGTCGCAATATTTCGGTTCCAATGCACCTTAATTCGTAACAATACAACATTATAATATTTCTTACTGATTGCAAAAATAAGACGGCAGTAAAATATAAGCCAACAATCTCCATTTTCATTTACGTTTCTAATGGGGCTTCGTAGAAGTTGCTTGGAGTGAAAAAGATTTTACCTCTTCCCACTCCTGGGATATGACATGAGTATTACAAACTAAATTGGTTTTTGTGATTTTGCAAGTACAGATAATATTTAACTTATTTATATGTTATTTATAATTTATATAAAAGCGTCAAGGTTCATTGATTTGTATTGCGCCGTTGAAAAGCAGACATTCAGCTTCAAATTCCATCGCTTAGTTTATTGGTATATTAAGGTGGTTCAAAAAAGAGTTGAGCCAGTCACCCCCTCTAATTAAATATTAGTTGAAATGGATTCCAGAAAAAAATTTTTTAAATTTTTTGCCATACCTCTGAATACCGCCCTTTCAGTTTTTGTATACTGCGCCGCCATTTAAAGTCCGACCATAACATGTTGCATATCGTTATTCTTGTCTAAGGCAAACTTTTTTCCTTGGGGACGTTTTAATCCGACATTAAATTCTGGGCGCCACTGATGCCATCTCAGATCGTACCCCCCTACTGTCATATTTTTTGCACGTGGGAAAAAGCTCTTCTAAAATTGTGTACTTCAAGCTTTTATTGTACTCACTTTTATGCCACGCACCGCAATTAGGTTCATTTTTTCTTTACATATATATTATATTTCACGTTTTGTTTTCATATATCGTTTTGGATATCATTATTAATGGCCTCACTATGGCTTCATTTTTGTCTTCGGTGACTTTTTTATCCGACATCTATTTCTGGGCCCCACTTATGCCATCTCGGATCCTTCCCCCTAATGTCTAATTTTTTGCACGTTGCAAGGAAGCCCTTCTTATACTTAGTTTGTCTAGGTTTTAATATGCTCACTTTTATTCCTCATCTCAAAAGTACACCCCATTTTTGTTTAATATACATATAACATTAAAAAGGTAGATCCACATACGAAACTTAGAAAATTGCACCATTCATAGTGAAATTTTATATCAGTGCAGTATCTAGAATTGTTAAAAAAGTTTTTTTTAAATGTAACCGATATCATTTAAGTTTACTCCATTATCACAACATTCAAATTGATGAGGTTTTTTGGGTCGTTAACGATTTTTAGCCAATTTATATGGGGATAATGCCAGACAATGTAGACGACTGGAACATCCGCGATGATCAGCTCTACCTTTTTCGCGTGCTTCTAGCAATTAACAACGGTTTCTTCGATGAAAGATAAGCCAGCCAAAATCTCGGCCGGGTTGACGATAGCATCAATGCTACTTCGGCTTTATGTATCCAAGACTCAGCCTTCAGATACCTTGCGAATTTTAGTGACATTCATCGTTTAAGTTTATGCACCTTTCTGGTTTCTGGCAAAGAGCCAATTCTACCCTATACACGGAAGCCGGCATGTTTTTAAGTTTGCATGTATTCGACAATTACTTTTGTTTATTCAAGAATTAATTCGCTCGACCATTGAACATAATAGTTACCATTTACACCCTGAAAGTATACGACTTACAATGATAAAGGATCCTGATCTTACAGTACGATATCAGGGTTATGAAATTATAAGAACTGTTAGGGAAGACCCAGTCGCAAAGATTAGAGAGTTTCGTGTTCCAAATAGGGAAATAAATTTTGACTGCAATGCATAAACAGAAATTATAAACAAGCACAATTTACTTATAACGGAGCCACCATGTCTGCCTTTTTATACGGCTTACCAACTGGTGCAATATCAGAATTCCTCTATGAAATAATTCCAATACGAGGTGAATATATTAAAAAAATTGCGTTTCAAATATATATAATGATAATGTATTTTTTAGAAATTCCGTGTCATTCTCAAAACACTGAACATTTTGTGTGGGTTGTGAGTGAATCCGCAATTAAGGTCACAGAGAAAAGACGCTTGGGCTATATATAAAATAAGAAGTCGTGAATAGTACTTCAATCCAAATTCTCGCCAGAATTTTTCTTAGCTCTTAGTTGCTCGCAGGAAGAAATTAACACAGCTGCTCGAATCAGGTCTCAGGTGGCCACCGTTATTTTTATTATGAGAAATACATACATACATAAACCTTTTTCATTTTTAACGCTATTTATTCAAAATATTGTATTCAGAAAACACAATTGATTTATTATTTTTCAATAAAAAAAATAAACAAAATTGAAATAACTTCAGAAATTGTAATTTTAATCTTACGGTGAATTTATGGCCTAAGTTTCGCCCGAAATTTTATATTGGATTAAGAAGCCAGCAGTAGCAAGTATTAAGTAGCAGTCAAGGTGGAGCGAAAACTTTTTTTACAATTCTAAATATTTCATTGCTCTAAAAATTTCATTCTGAATTGTCCAATTTTCATTGCTTTGTATGTTGATCTACCTGGTTTAATGAAATATGTATGTGTAAAAGAAAAATGGGGCGTACTTTTGAGGCGTGGCATAAAGGATAACACATGAAAACCTAGACATATTAAGCATAAGAAAGACTTATTGCAACGTGCAAAAAATTGGACATAAGGGGGGAAGGATGTCGGATTAACAAATCACCGAAGACAAAAATAAAGCCATAGTGCGGCCATTAATAATGATATCCCCCACGATGAAATCGGACTTGAAACGGCTGCACTATATATAAAACCAAAAAGTGAAATGTAATATATTAAACATCTGCATAAAACTTAATAATGATGTTCATGAAGAAAATGAAAAAGATTAGGAAATATAAAAAAAAACAAAAATAACCATGAAGAGTAAAAGCAACAAGATTAGAAAGCACATTTATATTAAAATAACAAAAATAATAAAAATTTGACTTTGTTTTCAATGTAAATTAATTGTTTTAATGTAAATTTTTAAACTTCAATAAAATTTCATTTTATTAAATAGATATTGGGAATTATTTCTTTTCATAAGCCACTTTTTATTATATTCAACATTTTTCATTTTTCGAATTTATTCTATGAGTTAAATGTCAGTTATGTCTTTTATAAAGCTTTTTGTAATAGCTCTATTCCTTAAAAATTTCTTTAGAAATGGCTTATGAAAAGAAATAATTCCCAATATCTATTTGTTAAAATAGTTGAGTTAAATACATTCAATTTATAAAGTATCACTATCCAGTGTGACACAAAGAATGCTGACGAAGGCCGTAGCGGGCCAGAAAATGCATTACATTCTGCTGGTGTCTAATAATTGTAAATTTTTCTGTACATAAATATACTTCATTGCTATTCAACGGAAAGCTAAGGTAAAATGTAACAAGAAAATACAATATAATAGTCTGGTAGTATATAAAGTCATTTCTAAAGAAATTTTTAAGGAATAGAGCTATTAGAAAAAGCTTTATAAAATACATAACTGAAATTTAACTCATAGAATAAATTCGAAAAATGAAAAATGTTGAATTTCATTTTATTTTCAAAAACATTTTTTCAGCAATTTGTTTTGCTTGGAAGTACATAAAAAAATTGAAAAAAATTTAAATATAATTAAAAAAATGCTTTACAAATTACATATATTATTGTAAAGGTAACAAAAAAGAAAAAATTACATAAATTTACTAAGTGGCAACATTGCTATTGAGTATTTATATAAAAAAATGAGAGGGAGTGAAAACTGTAAAACAAAAGTCGTTTCATTGAACAAAGTCTTTGTGTTTGCCATATGAAACGAAATGTGTTTGCTAGTAGCATGAATAAAACAACAGTTTGTTCAGTGGTCTGAATTTTATTTGAATACGAAACTTCATTGGATAAGCATTTCAACATGTTTATAAATGCAGTTATTCATGCAGCCCTTTATAATAAGAAAAAATGGAACTAATTGTGGGGCTTGTCATAAAAGTGAATACAAAGAGCTAGAAGTACTTAATTTTAGAAGGGCTTTCTTGCCAGGTGCAAAAAATTGGATATTAGGGGGTAACTATCCGAGATGGCATCAGTGGGGCCCAGAATTTGATGTCGGATTAAAAAGTCCCCAAAGCAAAAATCAAGCCATAAACAAGCCATGAGTAACGATATTTTATGATCGGACTTTAAATGGCGGCGCAGTATCCAAAAAACTAAAAAGGCGGTATCAAGAGGCGTGGCAAAAAATGAAAAAAAAATTGTGGTTTCCTTTTCAACTATTCTTTAATCCTAGGGGATGACTGGCTCAACAATTTTTTTTTTTTTTTTTTTTTTTGTATGGGGACCGAACCACTCTTGTGCACATGGCAACTTTCCCAGCTAGTTGCATTACAAATGTGAGTTCAATAGACTTATCTATACATGCGATGAACAAAAGATTTTTTTTTGTACAAAGAATTATTTGTTAACCTCTCCACATATCGTCGTCTTAAAGACCTTATAACCTATGTGCAAAATTGAGTTTTTTTTTTGAATTGTTGTTCCCTATATCATAACGCATATGTGTGCAAAATTTTGAACATGCAATACTACAAATGACCAAGTGATCACCAAATTAAGAAATAACCTATCAGCAAGTGTACAATTTTCTGAAACCAAATAACATAAGTAACTATTTAATTTACTTTTTTTTTTTTGAAACGAAGTTACTTTTGATTTATTATTCTTTGTTTTTTATTAAATTTTATTTATTGTTAGAAGTGAAAAGAAAATAAAAAAGTGTTAAAAAGCTACAAAATGTGTTCCATAATCGAAAATAGTTCTAAGGAAAACGTGAACGTTTTTAGGCCAACAAAAAGAAGAAAGAAAGAAAAATGGTATGAAAGGTAAGGAATATCAACCTTTTTCAAAAAGCAAAATCGTTTACAGAAATCCCAGAGAAATGAAACCTTTGTAATTGTCAAAATGTTGTGAAAGGGCTTCGAATAGACATTGTTCTATTTTTTCGGAAAATTGACGTCCGGAAATATTTGAACTTTTTTGGCAAATGTAATGGGATCAGAAGAAAATATACGTAACCAGTAGTATTGAAGTTTTCGCTAAAAAAAGAGAACTTGTGTAAAAAATTCCCACAAACTCAAAATCATATTTTTATATAATAAAACAAACTGTTTTTTAAAAATCTTTATCCATTGGATTAAAATTTCGACAGTTTTTGCACTTAGAGGGCCGTTACGCACTAAAAAAAGAGAAAAACAAATCTCCAAAAAACCAAAAATTTTCTCAAACGATATATATTGCTGGTTTCATTTTAATTAAAATATGTAATTTTCGTATATATTTCCAATTTTGTTGTTTAAAGTTGTAAATAGTTTACCTTTGGTTATTAAGTTTGTTGATTTTGTTCGGCAGTTGGTAATACGTTTTAAACAAATTTAAATAAAAATATAAATATTTTGTATTAAATTTATTATTTTATTTCCCAATATTTCGGTCAACATTGTTGACCATCTTCAGGGGTTTTTGAAAATATATAAAAATAAATAAATTGATAAATAAAAAATTCCACTTTATTGTAGCCGTAAGCTTTTATCAACTGATTATAATTGTTTTATAACGTTTTTTCCCTCTCCTGTAAACTTTTGAAAACTGCAGATATGTTATTTCGTCTTTAAGGTGACGATATACGAGTACCAAATATGATTGTACTTTATTTCATTAGCAACAATATTTGCAGTATAAATTTCATTAATTGGCCTCATTGTTATACTTGATATCAATATAAATTAAAGGATTTTTACTACGAACATACTTGTGGGCTTCATAACGAATTCCTTGAAATTATTGTATATGAAGCTCAAAGGCACTTGAAATGAAAATAACAGCAAATGTTATTCAATCTTTGTCATTAAAAGTCAATTGATTTAACTTGATCTTTTAAATACGGATTAATGTAATTATTACTTATATTTGACATGAAATCGATTTAATGTAAATGAACCTTAAATTGTTTTTTTTTTTTGTTTTTTTTTTAGTCTGATGCGAGTCAAACAATTAATTTCATTAGTAAGACTGTAATATAAGAAATTACAAACGGAATTACACACATATACCCGCCAAGCAATTGGTAGAGTGTTTTTCGATTGTCTACGAATTTTAACTAATTCGTCACATTTTGTAGTTAAACAGTAGATTTTTTGGAATTTAACAACAACAAAATTCGTTAGACTCGAATTATGAGTTTTTAAATTATAATTATTCGTCACTTTAAAGAGTTGTTCATATAATTGCAACAGCTATATAAATTCATTCCCCATATTATATTGACTTCTTCTCCACGATTTGCGGTTACATAGTGATTACAGTTTTTATTTAAATTGCACTGTGATCGCTATTTCGTGCTACGTGCGTGTAAAATAATATTAATTTATAAAATTTATTATCAAAGTTGTTTGTGGGAATACTATTATTTATTAAAAGATTTTGTTTGTTGTGCTTAATTCCCTTTTTAAATAATTGATAAAAAAATACTGAAATTTATTGTTGGAGGATAAGCTGTTCCTATGCGCATTTCACTGGTTGCTTAGGCCAGATCATCAGGAAACGTTCTCCTAAATAATTTTAGAAAAGCCAAAGCTATCAGCAAACAAAACTACAGAGGGAATGAGAATTACCTACAAACACTCAGAAAGTCTTGTTTGCAACGATATCAAAGCTTAAACAAAATACCAAACAATAAATCAGTGATGAGTTTTATCTTTTCTTACATTTCCCGCTACAATTATTTGGAATTCTCCCAACATTAATTGTAGTTGTAAGTGGGTAAAGAAAAAACATATTAAAATTATTTAGGAGAACGTTTCCTGATGATCTGACCTAAGCAACCAGTGAAATGCGCATAGGAACAGCTTATCCTCCAACAATAAATTTCAGTATTTTTTATCAATTATTAAAAAAAGGGAATTAAGCACAACAAACAAAATCTTTTAATTTATAAAATTATGTAACATAAAGTGAAATTTTAAATATTTGGACCCCGCGGAATCCAAATGTTACCGAAGAGCGTTCTTGTACATGAAAGTTGTATAAATGATTGCACAAACCAGCCCAAAGTTGTTCTTCGGTTAGATTAGGAGAAATTTTATAACTTCTCATACATTAATTTTTATCGTTTTGTTTTAAGGATATTATTGATTTTTTGAAACTGTTTGTTTATTTAATGACTGTTTGTTTATTTAATTAGTGGCCTTATTTAATTTTTCTAGTGAAGATTAATGTTATCATTGAAGAAAATTTGTTTTAATAAGTTCTATAACGCAGTCAAAAATTTGTAAGTTATAATGTGATAAAAGTTTACAAAGTTAGTGTTTTAACAAATTCGTGATTTTCTGTAAATTCCCTTAAAAAAATTTGTCCACATTAGGTTTTTAACTGTAAGACATTAACAGCTATTTTGATTAATATTTGTAACACTTTAAGTTCATTTATTTTCTATTAATCTAAAACTTTCCTTACAAAATCAAACAAAGATAAACAGTAAAATGGCCCACTTTTTATTATAAAGACAATAACAAAAACTTTAACTTCAAAAGAGTGTACTTTTTGGAGCCAAAAACGATATTACTAAATTTAGTTTAAATAACAAATTTGTAATTTTTATTAAACTACCAAAGCGCTCTAATTTGTCATAAAATATATACACTAAGTGGATTCTTAATGTGAATATTACCATAGTGGGATACTTCTCCCCGAACAATGTAACTACAATAGTAAGAATTGAATAAATATTAAACAACTGCATGAAACTTAATAATGATGTTCATGAAACTTTCATTATAATTTTGTATTTGCTTCGTTTGTATTCAATAAAATGAATAACTACGAAATGAAAGCAACAAACACGCGAAATTTAAGAGACGAATAAGATGCAGTTTGTTTACTTAAGCAAGAGAATATGAATACAAACAACTCTGAAACAAAACAACCACTGAAGATATGTCGAATAAGTTCATGGAATAACACATTTATTTTAAAGTCAGTATTGCCAGTTGAAAGAAATGAAAAATATTTGGAAAATAAAAAAAAAAAACAAAAATAACCATGAAGAGTAAAAGCAACAAGATAAGGAAGTATATTTATATTAATTTAATAAAAATAAAACAAATTTGACTTTGTTTTCTATGTAAATTAATTGTTTTTAATGTAAATTTTAAAACTTCAAAAAAATTTCATTTTATTTTCATAAACATTTTTCAGCAATAAGTTTTGCTTGGAAGCACATAAAAAAGGTGTTAGGAAAAAAATTTAAATTTAATTTAAAAAATGCTTTACAAATTATATGTATATATTATTGTAAAGGTAACAAAAAAGAAAAAATTACATAAATTTACTAAGTGGCAACATTGATATTGAGTATTTTTATAAAAAAAATGAGAGAGAGTGAAAACTGTAAAACAAAAGTCGTTTCATTGAAAAAAGTCTTTGTGTTTGCCATATGAAACGAAATGTGTTTGCTAGTAGCATGAATAAAACAACAGTTTGTTCAGTGTTCTGAATTTTATTTGAATACGAAACTTCATTGAATAAACATTTCAGTATGTTCAGGAATGAAGTTATTCATGCAGCTCTTTAATAAATATTATATTTGCATTTATTTTTATCAAGGTTTAGGTAACTGTTTTATAAAAATCACCTAAAATATTATTTATATTTCAATATTTCGATTTCCGTTGCAAATCTTCTTCAGGAAATTTTTTTAAATAATATAAAATTACAAAATTGTTTTTTACAATATATGTAAAAAATAAAAAATGGAAAAATAAACCAAACAAATTTTTTAAAAATATTCAAAACCTTAAACCTATTTTAATTTCTCTTTCCGTCAATGTATTTATTTTTATCTAATATATATTTTCAGTCTGTGCTGTGCCATCTGAACTAAATTTTATAAATAATTAAAGACAAATACCTATTTATAATTTTCCCTTCCATTAACCTACTTGTTTTTATGCAATAAATGTCTATAAATCTGAGCTAATCCCTCAGTATCTTTCTTTAAATTAATCCTTTTCTCAAATGGAACATTATTAATCTGTAACATTTCTAGCATATATCTACGTTTCTTAAACTTTTTTATGTTCAAAATAGATGTGTTTTCAAAATCAGGATAATGATTAAAATCTCTACAAAGTGTTGACAATGCAGTTCCATGGGCTGAATTATAATTTTTATATTTTTGGTCATGTTTTTGTCCTGCTAATCTAGTTTTCAGTTTTGTCCCAGTTGTTCCTTCATACATATAATTTTTTTACATTGTTCACTATCATTGCCACCACTATGAATTTTATAAACTAAATAAGACATATCCGACTTTTGAAATCTATCCTTAATTCTTTTGAATAATCTCCCAACATTATTAATCACCTTATTTGCCATTCTGTATTTTCCTTTGTCATATATATCTGAGTATTCTAAGCTTTCCGAAAACCCAGGTACATAAGTAAATGTTTTATAAATTTTTGGTTCCAAAATTTCATCAATATGACGAGATCTTCTTTTATTGTATTGTCTTACTAATTTGCAAATAAGTTTGTTAGGAAAACTATTATTCCTCAAAATATTTCCAATAATTACCTTATTTTTCTATGGAATCTATTATCAATAATTGTTAATATCCTATCTTTTAGATTCCCAGCTGTGTTAATAATAATTTTTTTCGGATGTTTCGGGTAATAATTTAAAATTCTACCTGATGAAGTTGGTGTTTGATACTAATCTATCAATAATCTATTTCCTTTCCTTATCACCAATGCATCCAAATATGGAATTGCATAATTCAATTCTCTATCGATAGTGAACTAATATTCTGATCAAATGATTTAAATGTTGATAACAGGGTATCTACCTCATTCTCATTAACTATAAGAAATAAATTATCTATATATTTCGTTTATTTTCGGTTTAATTATCAATTTTTCTAAACATGAATCTAATAATTTCTCTATCACAATATCAGCATCAACTGGAAATGCTGGAAAAGGGACTACCTATGGGCCCTTTTTTTGTGCATATATTTTCCTATCATTTTTGATAATATCTATTATCTACTATACCGAACTTTATAATTCTCAAAAATAAATCTTTATTAATATGTGTTTGTCCTGAAATTTGATCCCAATTTTCTTCTATTATTCTAATTGCCAAATTAACTGGAATACTAGGAAATAATGAAACAACATCAAGTGATATTATATTTTCATTATTCTGAATTGTTACATTTTAAAACTTATGTTTAAATTGTACAGAACTAATAACATTATACTTAGAATTCTCCGTTATATTTAATATTTAATTGAAAAAAAGGTCGAATTAACAAGAATATAATTAATAAGAATTAAATAGAAAAAGTGATAGATTTTTGCTAAATGGGGAACTATTTAGATTATTTTTCCATCGAGATTGTTTGCAGGGTATATACATATATATATATAAATTAAACTTTACATTAAAAAGTTTTTTAAAAAAATTATTTTTTTGTTGCCGGTTTTAACCGCACAACTTCTTTATTATTCAAAAGTAAAAATACAATTAATTTTTATTTATTAAAACAAGCTTAAGCTACCCTAACTGAAATGCACAGGTTTTGCACACGTCACCTTAGTTGGCTCGCTCGTGTATTTTGTAGACGCTGTGTCAGCATGTGAACGTTAAAGAATTTGAATGTTAAACCTCTGTATCAGCATGTGAACATTAAATGATGTGAGCAAAGCATAGTTGCAAGAAGGGTGTCGAATATCAGCACCTGCAACGTAAGCTTTGCGAACCGTGTGAATTAATTTATTTTATTTTGGAGTTTTAAATGTAATTTGTGTTAACTCCTCCCTCCTCAAATGCAAGCGTCCCGGTTGCTAAAATGTATGTAGATTATAAATACTTGGAGTCCTTCCTTCAGTTTTTTTTCTCGCTTCCGGTACTTCTTCTGCTTGTTCAAGAGAATTTACTGGAATTTCCGACTTTAGTGTTCTGTTGTCTCGTTCCTGAGGATTTTCTTTGATTTCCCTCTTTCCTTTTCCCTTAGCCAATCTTCTTTTCACTGTTATCCCGATAGCGATGCAAATAGGGATAATTATAATTAATGAACTTGATGTTATCAACGCTTTGTTTTTGTTTTCTAGTACCTCCAGTCGTTCTATATTTTCAATATTGATTTTACTGAGTCTTTCAAGTGATAGGACTTCCTCTGTTTTAAAACCTATTGATTTGGGTTGCATAAAAGCTGGAAGAGGTTTATTTCCGCTTATCTCTTTCGAGTAAAATTCTTGATCATTAATCTTGACTGTTGTATTGTGATATTTGATGAGGTATGTTCCATTTAAATTTATTTCTTCTTCGTTCACTTTTAGCTTTCCGTTGTACTGATTCAATAGCAAAAGATCACTTCCAATTTCCTCTATAGTGGGGATGTGCTCATTGTTTACCCGTGTGCAGTTCCCTACTCTGTTCTTAATTAAATTAGTTATACAATGGTTATCTTTTAGTTCTACCAGTTTATCTTTATTACATATGGTCAAATCATTAAAGTTTTTACAATCATTTTTTATAGCGAAACAAATTTCATTACATTTTAGAATTTTATTGAATTCAATTTTGTCTATGGTATTGCCAATCTTAACTGGTCTTGCAATAAGAATTTTACAAACATTTTCATGGGTGATTGGAATGCTTAAAATATACAAAATTTCTTTATTGTTTGTTACAATCTTTACATCAGCAAAAGATAATAATTCATCTACGTTAAATGTTGGGATATTATAGCTTTCCAAAATGTTATTTAAATTATCCATTTCTGTTTTTGACAAAATAAATGCATTTACTATATTTACCTTTGCCCATTGTATGGCATACTCAATATTTTGTAATTCTTTTTCTATAAAATCTAACTTATGTTGCACTATTTCACCTAGTTTATCATTCCAATCTTCCTTTTTTATTTTCGATATTTCATTCGTTAAATTAGAAATTTCTTGTATTCTACCAATGGTAAGGTCGTTAATAATCATCTGTCGGTTATTGTTTTCTAGGATATTTTTAACTTTCTGATCTAGGATTTCAAAATCGTGACTATCTGGGGTTCCTGCAACCCACTTCCATGCGCTACCTAAAAAGTCGATTGACCTTTTCCTTACATTGGGACTTAGACGTTTAAGAAGACCTTTTATATCAAGGATCTGTTGTGTTAAGAACGGACGGAGCGGATGTCCATATGTAATGTTAGTGTCCAAGACGGATCCAATATTGTTTAATAGAGTCTGGTATTGTTCGAGTTCTATTGAGTGTATAACTTTGAAAGTGCCATTCTGTCTTCTTGCCATGCCATTTTGAATAGTAATTAACCTTGCATTAGAGTAGTCAAGTATATTGAAGTCCGCCAACGCGGCTCCAAGGAATAGTCTGAAAAAAAAAAAAGAAATAATAAAAAAAGTAAAAGACAATGAATCAATTTCTAATGTGACTCTTGTGAATAACCCGTCCACTTTCGGTGACAATTGTCGTACCGCGATTTTCTTTAACGACTTCTTCTTTGAAACGGTTACTCAGCTTGGTTCCCAATCTTTTGTTCGTTTTTACATAGATCACCTGTCCTGGTACATAGTCTTTAGTCGGTTTTTTCTTCTTGTTATGGTAGGCTAAATCTTTCTCTTGCTTTCGCCTGAGCCTTTCGATGTTAGATAATCTTGTAGTCTCATAATCTTGCGGAGAAAACTCCACCGTACGTCCGAAGTATAAGTCTACAGGTCTTTTCCCAGTCACTGAATGAAATGTATGATTGTATTCATTCACTGATCTCTCTAATAACTCTTCGAAATTTCTAGAGGTTCCATCACTTTTCAAACATCTCATAATCTCCGCTAATGTAGAGTGGAAACGTTCCACTTGACCATTTGCCTCACTCCTATATGCCGGCGTTGTGAACACGTCAATTCCTAGGTCATCCTTCATCATGAATAGTATGGAGGCGGAGTTTAAAGAAGGCTCATTGTCCATGATCACATTTTTTGGAACGCCGTAAGAAAACAAAAGTTCCCTAAGGGGTCTTCTAACATCCTCCACAGATCTTCCGTTTATTATCTTTACCTTCGCATATTTAGAAAATTTGTCTACGGACGTTAATATCATTTTCCTATCGGTCGAAAAAATATCGATATGAATAGTGTGTCCCGAGTATGTTGGTATAGGAGTTTCTTTAAGTTCCGGCTTATTTGGGTGTCTTTCATATTTTCCTTTCTTGCATGTGGCACATATTTTTATAATTCTTTTTATTTTACCTGACATGCCGGGAAAGTAGCACTTTTCCAGCATCTGTTTTTTGTTTTCCTTGTCATTTCGATGTGCCCTATTATGAATTTCTATTATCATATTCTCCTGGTCATTTTCGGAAATAATGTCCTCCACCACTAATTGTGTAAAACGACATTTATAGTTAGCAAAGTGGTTAGGATACAATGTTTGGATTTTTCCCATTACCCATTCTGGAGCCTTTATTCCATTGATGACGGACGGATTTAAATATCTTTTTAATATATTCAGAAGGTTTTGTTCATCATACTGGGGTTCATTAATAAGATGACGATGTACTCCTGGAAAAACAATTTTAAATTGGTACGATGATGTACTTTCGACATTCAGAAACAGCTGATTTTTGAAGACATTTATTGGAGCCTCAACACTGGGTATTAGATTATCCGATGAACTTTCCGCACTATGCTGGGTTGGGGTCAGAGAATTAATTTGAGCATCTAAATAATTCAAATTTCTGGGAACTCTAGACAAAGCGTCTGCTACTACGTTTGTTCGTCCCGGCTTGTACTTCAACTCGTAGTTATATTCCTCTAAGATGCACTTCCATCTTTTCATTTTTGAGTTGCTGTTACTACTGCTCAGGGCGTATGTTAAAGGTTGGTGGTCAGTGTAAATTGTAACCTTCTTTGAGCCATATAGATAATTTCTTAATGAGTTTAGAGCCCAAATAATGGCCAACATCTCCTTCTCGTTTGTAGCATAGCTCTCTTCCGTTTTATTAAGAGTTCTGGAAATAAAAGTTATAGGTCGTTCATCCTGGCTTAACACGGCTCCAATTGCAAAATTAGAGGCATCAGTGGTTAATTCGAAATCTTTGTCAAAATCGGGGTATGCCAGTAAAACTTCCCTTGAGGCCAATGCATTTTTTAGCATATCAAACGCGTTTCTCGCAGGTTCATCTAGATTTATTTTCATTTGACTTGAGGCGGATTTTGAAACCCGTCCTTCTTCTCCTCTTAAAAGTGATGTCAGTGGCTTCGCCATGTCGGCATAACCTCTAATAAACCTCCTGTAATACCCTGATAGTCCGAGAAACGATCTAAGTTCTTTTAGGGTCTTAGGGTAAGAGAATTTCAATATTGAATCAACCTTTTTAGGATTAGTCGTAATACCTTCCTTTGACACAACAAATCCTAAGAATTCTACCTCGCATTTAAAAAACTCGCACTTATCTAACTGTATTTTCATGTTGGCTGATTCCAGTGTTCTGAATATTTTTCCCACGTGCTCCAAGTGAGATTTTTCGTCTTTGCTGAATATGATAATATCGTCCACATACACGTAACATACCTTTCCAATAAATTCCCTCAAGATGTCGTCTAATGTTCTTTGAAATATTGATGGCGCATTCTTGAGTCCAAACGGCAATCTAGTGTACTCATATTTTCCGTTGTTTACTGAGAAGGCAGTTTTCTCCATGTCCTCCTCTCTCAATGGTATTTGGTGAAACCCGCTCTTCAGGTCCAATACCGTAAAATATTTATTTCCACCTAGATTAGACAAAACATCATTAATTTCTGGAATAGGGTACCTATCGGCCACGGTTACTGCATTTAGTCGTCTAAAGTCTACGACTAACCTGTACTTTCTCTGTCCGGATAGGTCTTCTTTTTTTGGCACCACCCATATGGGTGAATTATAGGGAGATCTGGATGGTCTTATAATGCCATCACGTAGGAGACGATCTATTTCTTTCTCTACAACATCTTTTAAAGCCATTGGGTAGGAATAACTGCGAGAATATATCGGTGAACTGTTTTCCGTGCGTATTTCTCCTACTACTGTTGTAGTATATGTCAATTTCTCTTCTGGATCTGAAAAAAGGCGGCGATGCTTCCTTACAATATTGTTCAGCGATACTTTTTGATGTTCGGTTAAATGCTGGGTTCTTAATTCGAGGCAATTTACGTTCTGTGCCGGGCGTTGCTTAATATAGATTTTCTTTCCTCCCCTAACCGTGAGGTAATTCTCAGCCGTGTGGATGACGGCAGAGAGTTCTTTTAAGCTGTCGTTCCCCAAAATTCCGTCAAACGAAATTAGGCCAGGCAAAAGGAAAAATTTTATTGGTAAGTCATTGATTCCGCAAAGATTTAAGAATGTGTGATGGGTTATTTTTGTATCACCGGCAACAGATTTCGCTCCAAATATTTTCTCATTACGTCTAGGTTTACTTACTAAAGTGGGTTTAATATAATTCTTGTTGCTTCCAGTGTCCAATAGAAATGTCAGTATTTTTCCGTCCCCCGTCTTAGCCTCGAAATAAGGTAACGAGGAACAGTTTAATCTAAAAAATTAACGACGACCTGAACGTCATCAGGCTGGGCTTCCCTAGTTTCATTTATTACGAGATTTTCCGGAATTTGCTGAAAATATTCCTCATTATAGTCTGTCCCGTCATTTGCTTCTCCCTCAGCTCCGCCTTCTTCTACTTGGTAATCGTCACAAAAATATCCGTGATCTTGTGGCAACGTTTCTATATGGAAATTCCTTTGTATTTTATTGACTGGTCCTTGAAAAGAGGTCCCAGCAGGCCTTTTTGGGAATTGATTCATAGGTATTCGATTCATATAGTTAACACGCCCAGTTTGAATTGACCTGTCTACCTCCATAGGTTCCACTACGGATGGTTTTTGGTCGCTTCGCCATTGGTTTGGATATTGAGTTTGATTATATCGATTTGGAAGCCTATTCTGAGTTTCTGAATTGGGCTGCGGTCTGGAATCCGAGTTTTGATGGATATTTGAACGCATATTTGGGTTGCGATAATTTGGGTTGTAAGTTGGATTGTAACTTGGGTTAAAGCTAGGTGTAGGTTTGTATCGTGGTGGTAGTGGTGGTCTGGTGGGCATTGTCCCACCGATATGAGCCAGTTCTGGGTAGAATTTTCTTACATTCCCCGGTAGAGAGTTCGTTATACCGATTCTGTCCCTCTGCATATTTGCTTTTGGTACGTGTCCGTGGGCGTAGTTCATTCGAAAAGTCATGTTATCTAACTTTAGGCAAATGTGTAATGCCTGAGGTAGTGAGCTCGGTTCGCGGACGCTCAATAGTCTCGGAAGATCGCCATTGAGCCCTCTAACGAAAGTGTCTAATGCCTTTTCTCTATAGGTATTCGTCATTGTTTTGAGACTGTTCTCGTCCAACTCTAGGCAAGAAACTTTGTCCAGAATTAATGAAAGATGCTGATAGACAGCTTGATAGAACTCCGTTATGGTCCTGCTTCCTTGTCGAAGCACGGTCATTTGATATTCCAACGTCCCGATGTCCCTCTTATCAGAGTAATGCATCATGAGACATTTCTTTATGGAATTCCAATTTAATGGAGTTCTATATGATTCCAAGGCGGTATCCGCCTCACCAGTGATCTTTGTGCGAATTGTATGCAGGATAGCATAATAACGCCCTGTTCCCTTTAGTGGTTCGTATAATTCTAACACCCTATCTACCGACTTTCTCCATGAATTAAATTCCCCAACGGTTCCGGAGAATTCTCTTAATGATCTGATCAAATCGGGTACCCTTTCTATTTCATTAAGCCCCGGTGTAACCGTACCCACGGGCTGATCAAAACTTTCATCAGAGGGAGAGTCTGAGGACTGTCGCAAATTTTCCCTGATCATTTGCATTATTTGATTTTTTTGTACTTCACTAAGTCCTGGTTCACTAGATGTCGATCCACTTACTGTTAGTGTCCTACTAAGTCGATTAGTCAGTTGTTCTATAGTCTCGTCAGGCATTGTGTCGATAATAGGTTCGGATGGTAGGATAATTATAAAATATCAGGACTCTTTTCACTTTTTTATTTAAAAAAAAAAAAAAAAAAAAAAAAAGAAGCTTGGAATTGAAGTTAACGTTATTATTAATTTCTCAAGTTTCTGCTAAACAAGATTCAAAGCTTAACTTAAATAATTATATTCCTATTATTTCGACTTTTTTTTCGAGTTAAATATTATATTTCGATATATTTTTATTAAGCTTTAGGTCACTATTTTATATAAAAAAAACAATTGAAATATTATTTATTTCTCGATATTTCGATTTCCGTTGGAAATCTTCTTGAGGAAATTTTTAAAATAATATAAAATTAAAAAATTATTTTTGACAATAAATGGAAAAATAACAAATACTTAGAAATATGCTTACAAAAATATAATCTGGAACATGTAGATGTAGATGGAACAGGAGCTTAGGTTGATGATAATTATTTTGCCGTCACCTCTTCTAGAGTTTTTAATTCTTTGCTCAGAAAATTTTTCTTAAAAAATTTTTTTTAAAAAAAAGCGATTTTTTCTTCTTTTCTTATAACAGTCACTTCACTTTTTTTTTCTAGAAATTTTTTTTTATTACTTTGATGTTTAATTACTATTTTTATTCTTTAGAGTTTTAATTACTGTTTTATTTTTTAAACTTGTATTTAAAAATTTTTTTTTAAAGTTTTAAACTTTTAGTTATCTTAAAATTTTGTTTAATGATTTTTTTCTTTTTAACTTTTAAGGTCAATTAATTTTTATTATTAATTTTATTTCAATTTTATGTTTTAATTTAATTTAAGAGTCATTTAACTTTATTTTAACTTAGAAATTTGTTTAATGATTTTTTCTTTTTAATTTTTAAGGTCACTTAACTTTTATTTTTAATTTTATTTCAACTTTAAGTTTTAATTTAATTTAAGAGTCACTTAACTTTTATTTTTACTTAGAAATTTGTTTAATGATTTTTCTTTTTAATTTTTAAGGTCACTTAACTTTTATTTTTAATTTTTATTTCAACTTTAAGTTTTAATTTAATTTAAGAGTCACTTAACTTTTATTTTTACTTAGAAATTTGTTTAATGATTTTTTCTTTTTAATTTTTAAGGTCACTTAATTTTTATTTTTAATTTTTATTTCAACTTTAAGTTTTTATTTAACTTAAGAGTCACTTAACTTTATTTTAACTTAGAAATAATTACGTCCGTGAAGCGGCTGGTGTAGTTTAACAACCGTCCCTTTTGCTATGTAGGTATAGTTACTTGGGGGCCTCTTTCTTCACAAATTTCGCGAGTCGCGATGGACGTTGGCGACCAGTAGGATTTTTTATTTTATACGGCGACCGTCACTTCCTTTGTATTTTTTTCACTTACGTGGGGCTGTAGAAGGCCCACTGGATTTTATTTTCACAAAAGGATTTTTTTTTTCACTTACGTGGGGCTGTAGAAGGCCCACTGGATTTTTTTTCACAAACGGATTTTTTCGCGTTTCACGGTGACTAGTCGAATCCTTATTTTTCGAAGGACTTTTCCGATAACCCTACTGGTCCCTGCTCGGGCGCCAATTAAACTTTACATTAAAAAGTTTTTTAAAAAAATTATTTTTTTGTTGCCGGTTTTAACCGCACAACTTCTTTATTATTCAAAAGTAAAAATACAATTAATTTTTATTTATTAAAACAAGCTTAAGCTACCCTAACTGAAATGCACAGGTTTTGCACACGTCACCTTAGTTGGCTCGCTCGTGTATTTTGTAGACGCTGTGTCAGCATGTGAACGTTAAAGAATTTGAATGTTAAACCTCTGTATCAGCATGTGAACATTAAATGATGTGAGCAAAGCATAGTTGCAAGAAGGGTGTCGAATATCAGCACCTGCAACGTAAGCTTTGCGAACCGTGTGAATTAATTTATTTTATTTTGGAGTTTTAAATGTAATTTGTGTTAACTTATATACCACTTCTTCCTTCGGTAAATAGTACAAAAACATAATGATATGACTCCATTAACAATCTAACAAACCGAAAATGTAATTTGATTTTTTAACTCCCTGTTCATATTACTAAAATTAAATAATTTTCCTTTAAAAAAAATCCTTTTTAAATACATGCAATCATTGCACTTCCAATGGTGGGTTTTACAAAAAGGTAATTTAAAATCAGCTCAACTATTTGACTATTTTTGTGTTTTTCTGCAGCGAAAAACCAAAAAAATTTTCGACATACAAATATATTCTTGAATATGTGCGTGTTAACAAATGAATTTTTTTTTACGCGAAAAGCCAGAAACAAAACTACTTAAAGAGAAAAACTGCACTATCAAATTAAGTACTTAAAACATAAAACTTCACTTTTCATAACGATTAACACGTATGCCCTCGAAAATTAACGAAAACAGGCGAAAATACTACACGAATATAAGCTGCTAAACAAAGAGCGCGAGAAAGAGAGGAAGGAAGGGGGAAAATTAGCAACCAACAACTTTCAAAACAAATTATAAGTTAAAAACAACAGCGCCAACTACTACTGTAACAACAAGAAAATCAAAGTGTATAAAAAGTTTAAGTGAAACCCCTTAAGAGCTTAATAAACCTTTAGCTCTTGTTTTGGCATTCACAGATACGAAAATAGTAAGGTAAGTCAGGTAAAGCTAAACTTAGGAAGAGGACCTTTTAGGAAAGGCGTTAAATAGTATTTTGAAAAACTTAGGATACAAAAATGGTGATATTAGTTTTTTATACTCTGCACTACCACTAGCGGAGCATAAGGGTATACTAAGTTTGTCATTCTGTGTGAAACATTATTATTATACATCTCAGACCTTATGAAATATATATATATATATATATATATTCAGTACATCTGTCTGCCTGATCATCTAAACGTCTGTCCTTTTGTTGAAAACACGGCCACTTTCGAGTAACTAAAAAGAAAAGAACAATACTGCTGTCAAATTGCTTCTAGTTATGTATATACATATGTACATTAGAGCGACTCAGCGAAAAAAGTGCTCGATGTACCCTCCTAAAAATGAACCTTGGACTTTATTAAGATGACATTTAAAATATTTCGGCTCCAGCTTTGACCTCTCTTGAGCTTGACCATTTTGAAGAAGGGTCTATTTTAGCATGTTTTGTTAATTTGAGAATCTGTTTCCTTACCAACATATACAATATGGGAATCATAAAAAGGGGTTTTCAAGGCGCGTCCAACTGTATGTAAAATTTGTCCAAGGACGATCATCCATGTCCTTTTTTTTAAGGATATTCTGTAAAAAAGAACGGATTTTGAATTTTTTGTTAATTAATTCATTTATTAATGATGTGCTAATAAATCCCAATTTTTGAATGAAAACACTGTAATTTATTGTTATGGGAAAGCTAGTTTCTATGCGCATTTCGCTGGTTGCTTAGGCCAGCTCGTCAGGAAACTTTTTCCAAATACTTTAGAAAAGTTAAAAATATTATACAAGTAAGACCATAAAGTGAATAAGAATTTTAAACACTCAGGTCTTGCATGTAACAATATCAAAGCTTCAACAAAGACACAACAATAAACCGTCAATCTTTTCTTTCTTACATTCCCCTACAATTGGCTGGTTTTTTTCCAACACGAATTGTAGTTGTAAGAGGATAGAAATTATTTACATACAAAGATGATGTACTTGGCAAAAGAAAAAATTTGATACCCATATTGCCCTATTTAAAACGAAGGGTTACCACCCCATTGCATTTTTGTCAAAACGCGAATTTCAAAAAAGCTGAGGCCCGTATTTAATTAAATCGACTAAAGATTAAAATATGTTAATTTGGCATTTTTATTACAAACATCCCCGAACAAAAAATTCAAAAACCGTTATTTTTTAGAGAATATCCTTAAAAAAAGGTTTGGTGATCGTTCTTGGACAAATTGTATATACAATTGCACGCGCCCTAAAAAATCCTTTCTAATGATACCCATATTTTATATGTTGGTAAGGAAACAGATTCTAAGATTAACAAAACATGCAAAAATAGACCCTTTTTCAAAATGGTCCAGCTCACGAGAGGTCAAACCTGGAGCCGAAATATTTTAAATATCATCTTAAAATAGTCCAGGGTTCCTTTTTAAGGGGGGTACACCTTGCACGAATTGCGCCGCCATACAACTTAAGTCGCTCTAATGTACATATTACATATTAGCCAATATTTCGGTACTTTTTTGAGTGCATTCTTCACGGGTTTTTTCTTTCTTCTTTAACAAAATTTTACATTTTTTTTTTGTTTTTTTTTTAAACAAATTTAAAAATTTATGTATGACAAATTAAAAAAAAAATATTTTAGATTGTCATACAAATATATTTAAATTTGTAAAAAAAAATTGTGAAATTTTGTTAAATAAGAAAAAAAAACCCTCAAGAATGCACTTAAAGAAGTGCCGAAATATTGATTTAACTAAACGTTTAAAGTTTTATAAAAAAAAGTTTGACATCAAGCTCGAAAATTTAATTATTGTTCTAGTTATCATAAGCCGTTTGGGATAAAAATCCAGCAAAATCGGTTTAGTAAGATGAGAGTTATGAATCCAAATGTGGGACCACCACCCTTAAAAAGTGATAGTTTTGTTACGAAGAATAACATAAATAGTGGTACAATGTACGGATTGATATAAGATTTGCGCAAAGTCGTTCTATATGACTAACTAAGCACATAAAATTCGGTTTAAAACTACAAAACAGTTAACAATTAAAAAGTAAAAACTTAAGTTTTCAGTAATGTAACCAGTGGAGTTCCCAAATAGGAAAGCTTGGCGTGGATCCAATGGGCTGCTTTAGGGGTGTGCAGTATTTACGGACGGGTCGAAGATGGACACTGGCATTGGCGCCGGAGTTGTTATTGCTGACACTGACGTGAAAAGGTCATTCAAACCCCGGATGAGTGCAATGTCTTCCAGGCCGTGATCCTAGCGATCTGGAAGGCGACGAAAGGATCTATGGTGACAATTTATGCCGATAGTCAGGATGCGCTTAGAGCATTGAGAGGATATACGATGGTGTAGGAATTCTCAGAGAGAGCTCATTGAAGTATTCACAGTAAGACTGTATTAAGTACCGGTACACTGCATGGTGGATGGTAATGAGGTAACGGGTGCACTCGTGAGAGAGGGTTCGAGGTAAGGACGGGGCGTAAAATCCTCCTTATGTCACTACTACGAGGAAATACGGAAAAGATTCCGCGAAACCTTTAACTGGTCCTGGAGGGATAGAACGGATTGCAGGGTGTTAGCGCATTATGGCCTGGATTAGAGTCAGGACAACCAGGGTTCAATAAGGCTTGGATAGGAGTGGTCTCAGTACCGTTGTAGGGTTATTGACGGGTCATTGTTCTGTTATGACTTTTACGAGTCAATGGGACAATACCATACCGTACTTCTGCAGATTATGCGAGCATGCTGAGGAGCTAGAGATGATTGAGCAGGAGCAGCGCAACTATCCTGGAATGCAGTGTCTCAGGCATAAATGGCTAGGAGATAGATTTTATGACGAACTGGGCTGTATAGCTGGATGTTATCCAATCGATCTCCTGGGGTTCGTCAGGGAAATAGGACATTAATTTCTGATGAGGGGACTGAAGGGGTTGTTTTGTTCTATCTATTGTCTACTAAGTATCTTAAACCTATCTGTCAGTTTTTTTCTTCTTTACTTTTCGCGTTCTTCTTCCTCTATTTAAAAGTTGTCCGAGTAAATTTGTGCCCTTGGGCGCATAGCCCTTCTTTACCTAGCCCTACCTGTCTGTAAATTTAGTGAAAACTTACAAAGCAATAACTACGACCAGTGGTTTGTTTACATGACTTATATTGGCAACCAGAGGGACACACTCGACTAAGAAAAATATTCTGTGATGATGGATATACCAAAAAGTGTATTTTGACATTTTGTTGCGTAAAAATAACGTGGTTGGCCCTGGCAGTAATATGTTTGAAGAAGCTATAATATTTTAAAAAATATCGTAACAAATTTGTTAGAGATGACCATATAGAAAACAATATGTTTTTATTATGTGTGCACACCAAGAATTTTTATTGGGTTCTTCTGCTCAACTAATTTTTGACAGAAAATATAAAAACAGATTTGCTTTCAAGTGTTTTGAATAAAATTATTATTATTTAGTATTATTATTTGGTTTTTTTAATTTGTTGTCAAAAAAAAAAACAATATTGTAATTTCCCTAACTTGGTCTGACCATATTAATCGCTCATACGGTAGAGTATATAGTATGCTAAGGAGCTTATAGACAACACAGTATTGTACACCTCTAAATATAAAGTAAATTTTTGCAAAAACCTATATATTACCTACTCAATTATATTCATCGGAGGTTTTTTATGGTTGTAATTCAGAGGACACGTTGAAACTCAATACGACTTTTAATTACATTGTACGCTACATTTACGGCCTTAACAAATTTGATCACATATCTCAGTATTCGACTCGAATTTTCAATATAACATTTAATAACTATTTAATGCTAAAAAAAATCCTGTTCTGCTTCACAAAATTATTATGACAGAAATGCCGAAATACCTTTTTGACCGCTTACAGTTCACTAGATCATCGAGAGGTAACAGCATCATCCAATTTCGTCATAATGATACGGCATCTGAAAAGCAGTGTTTTATATTAGCAATTCGTCTTTGGAACCAACTCCCTGATAATTTGCAAAATACAAGCAACGCAACTAAATTAAAAAATTTACTCTTGCAGTTGTATTGTGATATACTGTAACTATTTCAATCTTTAGAACTTTTAACACAATCATAAACAAATATTATTAATGATGTTATATTTGTTGGTGTTTTATTTTTATATTTATTTTTCATATTATTTTCATATATTTTTTTTTTTTTATTATTATTTATAAATTGTTAAATTAATTTTTTTAATCATTTACTATTTATAAATCACATTATGTAACTTGTCTGATTCTAATACTTTAAATTAAAAGATATTATGTCTTGTTGTATTAGAAACTCATATTCTTAATAAAGACAAAATATAAATTTCATATTATACTAAAAAATCCTGAAGAAGATACATATTTTAATCAATTTAATAAATAAAAAGTGACCTTAAGCTTAAACAAAATTTTAAATATAATATTTTATAGAAAAAGGTCGAGGAAATAATAATATAAGTAATAAGGAATAATATTTCGAGTATCAGAGATTGTTCCCAAGACCTCAATATAGTCAGTCGTTTTTGGCAAATAATTATAGCTCACACCACCAGAGTGAAAAGGCTATTATCCGTTCATACTGATTTGTGTAACACACACAAATATTTTTCACTTTTTGTATCAATGTCATAATGTCCGTCCGTCCGGCTTGCAGGCAAGCTGTCTATATAGACTTTGTGCGCGAAGTACAGATCGCTCTTTTGAAGAAAATTTAATGTAATTTGGTACACATGCTTTAATTCTAATAAGGACAAAGCAAATGACGAATTTCAACAAGGCTCTTATATGAATTTTAACCCCATAACAAATAAAGGCAAGGGCAAATTTCAAAAAGGCTTTTATTTATTTATTTTAACCCCATACCAAATGGTTTTGCCGAATGATTATCCATGGGTCCCAAATAAGGTACGATCTCGAAATGTTTCTGTAAATTCTGTGTTATATGGTATTAAATTGTCGGGCTTGACCGACTATACTTCTTTCTTGTTGTTATTAAATTGATTGAAAATTTCAGCGCATGCCACTATGTTCATATGTATTCGCAAAGAAAGCATTTTTCTAAGTCCATTCACTTATGCAAAGACATATTTACTAGCCAAAATGCTTGGAAAACTTGTCTATCCTGTTATGAAATGACGTTTTACAGCGAAAAGCCGGAAGTGTTGGAACAGATGGAGTTGAAGGCAATTCATATCAAATGCATTTATGCAAGGAGCAACCCAATAATTTTCTTTGACATAGCGATTCATTTGCACACATTTAACGGAATTTCGATGCAAAGAAATGTTACTTTTGGAAACTCTAAAATTTAGCTCAGCTTTAACAAATTTTTCCTACCATAAACATACGTGGTAACCTTTTTATAATTCACTGGTAATACTTTAAAAAAAATTGCAATTAAGTGTGCTTGTATGAGATTTTTATTGTGTAAATGTGTGCATTTAAGTGGCAGGGTAGTAGAAGAAAATGTGTGCACAAAAGTGTTGATAATTAGTTTATAAAAATATATATGGAAGTATGTATTTGTATATTTATTATACAAATACATAATATGTACGTATGTATATATAGAAAAAAGTTTTTCCTAAAGCTATTAACACACATTTTGATCAATGCCCAGAGTAAACTAAAATAACAACAACGGCGAAAACAACTAAAGTCATAAAGACTCCGACATTCTAATATACATTAACATTAATTTTAATACATTTACAACATCAGTGGCAGCAGCAGTTGCGAAACTAAAAACAAAAATATTTTAACACACCATAAGAAGAAAGAATGCTTACCCTCTTAAAAACACACACCCACAAGCAGTTCATATCGCTCATTTGCTGCAACTTCGTCATAACTAAAAAATTATATTTTGGAGTTAGTGATGCGGACTTGTTCGCTATGTTTTATTTTTTTTCATATTGTGTATAAAATTCATCTTTATATATTTTTTACTTTCCCTGTTTAAAGAGAAAGTTTAGCTATTTTGATGCAAGCAAATCAAATCTTTAAGCACGTTTATTTCGAAACGTATTTTTTCGAGTTATGACGACGTTGCAGTATACGAGCGATATAAGCTTACATCTCCCCCTTTAAGTCTGTATGAGATACAATAATGTTAGACTTGATAGCTTTTGAAAAATAACGTAGAAGGCAAAAAGTTTTATTTTTACTGTTGTTAACACTGGCATTCCTAAACAACATTAAACGCAAACACTCTGTTAATAATAGGTTACCTTTCAAAAACAAAAATAAAACAAAAACAACAACAACTACGACAACTATTATTACTTTATACAAAAGAGAGAAAAAAAAAACAACTTGTATTGTTTCTAAACCCAAGTGGTCATACATACAGATTACCATACTTAAGATAGACGCCTACACGTACTTTCACTCACCTCATATTTATTTTCTCAGAGCAGAGTATGTAAAATGAATGGTACAATTGTACCATTACTTTTTTTCTAGCGCTACTAAATTTTGAAAAGTGGAATAGTACTCAAACTTAAATAAGTAAAGAATTACGACTTTTAAATGGGTTTAAAACAGTGATGTCCAAAATCTAAACTGTGGTTGTATTGCTTCATATTAGTACTAGTGAATAGAGAGACAAGTATTCTTAAAAAAATATTTAAGAAAAATGTAAGCATCCGCCGCATGTGCACTCGTCGCTTGATGCTTGACGAATGCATTGTGTACACTCGTGGACTAAATGAAAGAGCGTTAGAATGCGTGTGAAGAATGTGTGTGAATTATTTTCCGCAATTGTTGTAAGGGCTGGACATCAATATTTTAAAAGTCGGGATTAACTTTCCTACACAATCGTCTGATTTATTCCCGCAAAAATCTGATTAAAGTTATATTGGGTTGTGCCAAATCTTTGTTACCCTTACCAGAACATACAGCTTTTTATGACCGGAGTCTATATGAAATCTGTGATAAATTCTAATCATCGTAAATAAGATCTGCGGGCAAGTTGCGGCATTCGATATCGATCGAAATTACAATACAATTCAATGATTACACAGAACTGGGGCTGAACGATTTTTTCATACAGTTTGACATAAAATTTTGCTATAAAATGCGGTCATGAAATAAATTCGATTTTATTTTGAGCACGTTTTTCTAATGCTCTCACATACAGACAATTATTCTCTTAACAATGCTACCATACTTTTATTCAATTTCCTATATTTTGTAAACAAAGGTAAATAAGAAGAAATGAAAGAAGTGAGAAGGATCGAGATTTGTTTTTTGAATGATTTACATGTTCGTCCTTACTACTGTTTTTCATACTTTTTGTCAAGAATTCCTCTTAAAGTCCAAAGTACATTTCGATCTACCAATTTGGTTTGAAGATTGATGTTTCACAATTGACTGCCAGATGCCTTCGATGCTGGTGAGTGTTAAGACGGCAAACCCTTTTGAGAAGATTGTGTACTTACAATGGAAATATGTCATCGCAACCTGTCCGTGAAAACCTGGGTTGAATTCCCAGCAAAGCCAAGAATGAAAAACTATCAATAAATTTTAATTCATTTCATATTGTAAAAATTCCTTTCTTCATAAAAATAATTTAATGCAAATTAAATTTAATGAACTTTAGCCTGAACAAAATATTAAAAATTTGGATTAAAAACCATAAACCGTTCAACAAAATAACCGCAATACTAATTGAAATGAGAGAGAATTGGAAGTTACTGACGACGTTTTAGACTTAAGAATTTTTGGCTGAAGTTGAAGAAATTTGCCTTCTGACATTTCTAGTCACGTAAAGCTCATGAGTTCTCCATTTTATGACAGTATTATTATTCGTAACGATTTTAGGCGCATTAAAGTGCATACCGAGAGTGGGTTTTATAAAGAATCAATACGCCAGTCATCACAATTTTATCAGTTATTTCCAGACAAAAAAAAAAATTAATTGGGCCAAATTTAAGCAATATATTCGTAACAAATTTTGGTGTGCAAAAGAATATTTTTCAGGGTGTGAACCTTATATAAAATCTTCGGTTAATATTAGAGAGAACATTAACAAATTCATTTCTAGTCCTTAGCAATACGTTGAACCACATTTTATTAAATAACCGGCTATCCATTTTTCGCCTTCAAAGGAATAATGCAGGTTCTCATTGGTGAAAGTAAGAGATTCCATTCTTTTTTCTCAAGAGCTTATAATTTTGTGGTTGATTGGCCGATTGGTGCTTCGTTCAACGCATTTCTGGGAAAATTCGTTCTTTGGCCGGACTGTTCGTATGTGGAATCACTTTCCTTATGAAATCTTTCAACATAAATAAGTTTAAGTCGAATTTCCAAAGCACTACACCTTAATCCTTCTTCCCGTTTCCTATTTTCCTAGTTCCAGCATAATTAAATGCATTAGTAAGGCTCATCCCCTTAGTGCTGGTCCCAACGAAAAAAAATCTAAAGTTTAATAAGACTCTCATAAAGCTATGATTTGAATTGAAATTCTTATTTAATTATAATGCTTGGAGATTGCCCTTACGAACACAAAACAATGTCGTTTAAATGACCGCCTCTTGATTGGTTGCAGCAGTTGATCATTTTGAGGTAGTTTTTTTTAGAACTTTTTCGTAAATTTTGGGCGGTATCCCGGCGATAGCTTGACGAATGTTAGGGAATTATCCATGAAGGCACAGTCCTTGACGTAGCTATACGAAAAAAGCTAACGGCGTCAAATCTGATTATATTAGTGATCTCTGATGATCTTGTGTTATTTCACTTTCACTTCCCATGCAATAAAGCCGAAGTCGTGTTGCGTGGCTCGCAGTAACGTCTATTTTCAAAGCTTAGAAAGTTTGGAGTCATTTTGACCCCAAGTGCATTTAAGAATTAATCTCCATTTTTTCACGCTTTTGTCTGCGTGTGACTTAAGGGTGTATTTTAATCCAGGTGTACTTAAATTGGCTCAAAAATATACAATATTTTGCTATCTCTCCAAATAGGTAAAAATTGGCCTTTGACCTTCATGATTTTAGTGTTTATATTTTCCAATTTAAGTAACACCTTTAGAATTGTCTAGACTATATTATTTTGAATTAGTTTAACATAATATTCATAACAGTAAGAAAATTGGGCTCCTTCGCCAAAATATGTGCAATAATAAATGTTTCCCCAAAATCTCCAAATTTAAATCGCAGGTACGGAAACACTATGGAAGGTATTAAGAAAATTTTGTTGTATTTGTATTGCCTATTGCATCCTCAATAACTCCCAATGTGATGATCAAAAAATTCGGAAAAACTCATATACAAATAAATACGAGTATAGCAAAAATTAGTTCCCTATTAAATATTTCTCAAGCAATGTTAAGTTTATTCCTATATTTCTTGTATAAGTGGTCTGAGACGCGTTAATGGCTTGGGGAAATTTTAATAACTTTAAAAATATCATTAGAACGATAATTTCATACACATTTCTTTAACATTAAATTGCAAATGTAAATACTTAGTGGCAAAAAAAAACTGACACAAATTAATATTTTTCCCTTGTAAATGTACCTATAAATTTGTTGTGGGGGAGTTATGGTGCAATTTCGCAAATATAAAAAATAAAGCGCAGTCTAGTGCTCACATAGCGATGATGCACAGATCTGACCACATCTGTAACGCCAGTCTCTTCAAATTTCTTTATAATATTTTCAATATTATATTACGGCCATAATCAACTTGTCATGCTCTAAAAGTTGCCACGTTTGAACCAACACGTTTGTGGAAAGTTTTAAGCTATTTTTACGCGTTCTGCGGTTACTAGACGATCCATATTCGTAAATGACTTTTCACTTAATAAATGACACTTCAGATGTCAGATATTTAACAACTGGCAGCCTTGCCATGCCAAAGGTCTTACAACCACTAAATATATAAACCTGTATCATTATTTGCAAGTGTTTGTGCGTACTAAAGTAATTTTGAAAGGCCACTTTTATAGATTGATTACCATGAATGTAGCTAGTATAATTTCTCTCAATGAAACAATTTCGTTCCCAATTTAATGACAACGCCCAGTAAAAAAAACTTTTGTTTTTTGAGGCACTTAAGAGAAAAATAACAGAGATCTTATACAGAAGTAAAGGATAACGAATAAAACACACAAAAAACAGCTTCTATTTTAGTTCAGACAACGAAGAAAGCGAAAAAAAATAAAAATATATCATGCTCTACGAAAATGCTTGAAAAAAGACATTTAAACCAGTAAAAGCAAAACATTTATAAATATGTAAATATAGTTAGCCCTTAAAAAGGCACTTTAGGAGTGATTTATTTTCATGTTTTATTACGTTAAAAGAAGCGCTTATTGTCAGCAGAAAATAGTCCTCCGAACCGGGAACACCCCATACAAAAATCAAGCCTCCTATCAGCAGCTTTGAAGCAATTTGAGGTATGAATTCATACATAAAACCTGCTCCTTACGGAGCACATTTTTTACTTGGTGGCTACAGGCGCCCGCTAGTTTCATGAAACTTTTAAGGCTAATAAAAAGGCAATTATTTTTAAAGACGTGCAAGCCCATATTTTTCTGTACTCTCAGTTTTTTACAATCAATGCTTAACGAAATTTAGAATAAATTAATTTGCATACTTCTCCTGTAAAGCATGGGTTTAGTACAATGCATCTCAAAACAGTACAATCTTAGTAGCAATTTTGTCCAATTCCAAAAGTTTTATACCCATCTCTGTTTTAGAGCCATTAGCTTAAGGAAACAGAACGAATATTGAAAGGCCAAGTAAAGATATAATAAGGAAGGAAAAAACTAAATTACTTTAACTAATTGTTTATCAAAACTTCTACATACTCCCGTGTACACCGAAACAAAAAATGAGGGCAAATTATATAAAATATAGGAGAAATAAAAACTATATATATCAAAATATAAAAATAATTAAGGTTATTCTTACCTTTATTTTCACTCCAAAGTTAACATTTTATTAGTTTTGTTATACATACATACATTAAAAAATATTTCTTAAAGACTCTTATTGGGTTTTAAAAAAATTTAAGTGTTCAAGCAGAACTGTATCGAGACCACATTTTCCGTACAATTTGACATAAAAATTTGTCTTAGAAAGTCGTTGTGACATTAAATCTATTTTAATGCTGAAACAGAACTGGGGCTGAACGATGTTTTCCATACAGTTTGACATAAAATTATGCCAGAGAATGCGGTCGAGAAATAAAATCAATTTTATTTGGAAAATGTTTTTTCTAATGCTCTCACATAGAGACAATTATTCTTGTAACAATGCTACCATACTTTCGTTCAATTTCATAAATTTTGTAAACAAAGAAAAAAAAGAACAAAAGAAAACGAAAGAAATGAGAGAAAATTTGCAGTTACGGTCGACGTTTTAATTATGGGCTTAAGAAATTTTGCCTGAAGTTGAAGACTCAATTCTGTTTCATCATTTATTTTGAGAACGTTTTTTCTTACATGCTTACACTTAGACACTTATTCTCTTAACAATGCTACCTTACATTCATTAAATTTTATACATTTTGTAAACAAAGAAAAATTGGAACAAGAGAAAAAGAAGGAAATGATAAATAATTTGAAGTTACTGTGGAAGATTTAATTATGGACTTCAGGATTTTTGCCTCAATTTTGTTTGTACGTAAAGGGTGCGATATTTGATAGAAATACAAAAGTTAATTAAAAAAAATCTAAAGTTTATATTTTTTCATACCACATAAAACTTCTGGTCCTTTTAGTATACCGATCGACTCAGAATCACTTTAGCTATCTTACAATGTCCATCCATCCGGCTGGCTGGTTTTCTGTACAGGTTGCAATTGTAAAGAGAACTCGATGACATTTTATAAAATTATCTTCAATTGTCATAGGGATGAGGCCTTTTGGGAATTGTGAGAATCATTTCTTAATTTGACATAATTCACAATGGCATGTTAAACTGCTGTTATTTAAGATTTTTGGTACATGATTTCCAGTGGTTGCTGTTTATTTCCCTTACTTCTCTGAATGCTTTGGATGTTTGCTCATAATGGATCTGAGCTACAAAGTTCTTGGTCATCCTTTTCCTCCTTTATCACTTTGGAGGTGCATGTGTTACATCGTTCGCACCTTCTCTTATTGAATGTCCTAGACATATGTACATATTTTCTACATAGTATTTCATTAAAAAAATTTCCTGGTTGGAGATGTGCCATAAGCGCTCATCGGATTTTGTTCTTGCCCACCAGATTTTTAATATACATACTACGCAAAGCCAAATCATTACTTTCATTTTCTACCCCTAATATTTCTAGCTCCTACATAACTTTACCAGCTATTGAAGACCGTTTTGTTGCCACAATGAAAATTCGTTCCTTGTCCTTAACTTCAGCAATAAGAAACTGAAAACAAATAGATCCCCTTTCGTGGACAAAATTTCATGAAAAATAATTCGTGAATGAAGTGCTAGCCAAATCTCCCGATGAGCTTACTTCCAATTTTATCAAAGCATTTTGAGAAAGCATTTTTAAATCCGTTGGCTCCACATATGAACGATCACCATATCATTCCCGTTCATAAGTTTTGATTCCGAAAGGATCATGGCACCATATAAAGGTTCATCGCATAGTTATTTTAATCAGAAAAGCCTTTGAGGACAAGCATTATTACTCATCACTCTTCATAGACATTTTTCAAGCCTTTCCCAAAATCTGGCATGATGAGCTTTTATATAAAATATACTCTTTGTTAGCCTTAAATACATTCAAGTTACTGCGAAATTATTAATAAAATCGTCATTTTGTAGTAAAGTATAAAACCACATCCCAGACTCAAGAAAAAAAAGGAGCAGGAGTTCCCCATGTATTTACTTTATATTTTTTTTTTTTTCATTATTTATTTATGGAATCTTCATATATTAAATATGAACTAACAATAATTAATCAAATCTTATACTAATACTTTATTTTTGTCCTGCCAATGCCAGACGAAAATTTTTCTCCTCACGGTTTCTGTTCACATATGTAGATGTTTAGCGGTCTTCTCGTCGGATGAGTCCTGAAGTATCTCTTCTCCTTAATCTAGAGTGTCCACTGTCATTTAAAATATTTCGAGCTAGTGGATTTGGGTGCGACTCAAGCCTTTTTAAATATTTTGCTGCGTACTTCGTAATAATAGTTTTTACTAATGGCACATTGAGATCCTTGTGAATATTAGAGTTATTAACATGCCAGGGAGCGACTGTGATTATTCGAAGAAGTTTATTTTGGCGCCTTTGAATTTTTTCGATATTTGAGGCCGAGGCAGTGCCCCATAGCTGAATACCGTAGCACCAGATTGGCTTTAATATACAGTTGTAAAGTAGAAGTTTGCAGTCGAGGCTAAGAACAGAATTTCTTCCAATAAGCCAATAAATTTGAATTGCTTTTAGTTTAATTTGTGTTAGTTTTGCTTCTATATGGCATTTCCATGTCAAACGCCGATCTAGATGAATACCGAGATATTTTACATGCGATTGCTGGGGCACTAATTGCTTCTAGTTGTCTTTAGGCTCATATTAAAGAACTTGAAAATTTGCTTAACAAATAAAAGTAAATATAACAAAGTGCGCATATGTTACTTTCACTTTGAGAAAGAGAAACCGTCCCAAACTGAAGATAAATAACGTCGACATCCCCGAGCAACATCATACAAAAATATCTTGGTATACACCTTGATCGTTGCCCTACCTGGTGTCAACATATTGAATCCAAGTCCAAGCAACTCAAACTTAAAACACAACAGCCTCAGCAGCCACTTTGCTCTGAACCCAAACTACAAAGTTCTATTATACAAAAGTCATATTAAGCCAATATGGTCGTATGGTAGCCAACTATGGGGAACGCGAATGTCCACAAGGATCGTAATAATCCATTTGTTCGCGACAAAATAAAAATCTTCTGCTCCAAATATGTACGAAAACTGGCAATGCATCCAAATCCTCTTGCACAGGATATACAAAATCTAATGTATTACAATGAACATACTCGCCTAAAGAGAGTCAACACATTGGCTCTCGCGAGACCACAGGAAGGATTAACACTCTACTCAACCCAAAAACTGAGTTTCTATTGCAACGGCAATAGAGCCGAAAGTTATTAACTAATTTAAGATTTTAATACTTATTGAATTTCTTATTATAGAAATTTCCAATAAATAAATTGAAAATTTGAAGAAAAAAAATTAAATATATGAAATTTTATAGATTGTTGGACATTTTTAGGCGAGCAAAACCCCATAAAAATTTATTTTCGGAATGGAGTCTTTGTGCTCTTAAAATACTTTATTGCCAACTAAGTCATCCTACCAAAATTGTTTTTATATTGATTCGTATTTGACAACAACTCCTATACAAATGTCACTTCCTTATAAATGTAGATTTTTATTTTAGGAGCACAATTAGGTCGTAAGATCGTGCGAAGTAAGGCCGTAAATGTTTCAAAATATGCTCTATTTACTCACAATTCCCCCTTAAACGTGCATATTTGGATTTGTTTTGAAAATAATATTAAAAAAATCCAAATTTTTATATCGCTACCTAACCCCAAAACGCCCCATCTAACATTTTGAAAATTATACAGAAGAAGCAAAAAACTATTTAATGAAAATTTAAAAGTTGCATTAAACTATTTATAATTTATTTTTATTTTATTTTTCTTGAAAAACTTATCAGTTTTTTTGACAATTGGCAATGTTGCATATTATTGAAACTGTTAATTAGGCCTTTTAGTATTTTTCATATAATCTTTTGTAGACAGGGTTGTTTGTTTTTTGTTAGTAAAATCGCTTAATTTGGTCGAAAGGTTCTATAACATTTTTGTTGATGCAATACATAAGATTCAAAGAAAAAGTAGATTTTTCATTTTTGGTTTGTTAGGGTCTTTCGTATTTTAGGGAACTATATGTATGTATTTAAATTTTTATTTCTTTTTTCTTTTTTTTATTTGTTTTCAAATATTAAATTTTAAAACTCAAAAATATTTAAAGTTTTACTCTTTCAATCAAGCCACGTTCCAGCCATAAACAATGGTATGCGATACGTTGAGAAGGGCCTTTAAAGGGCAGTACTACAAAATAAAGTTCCAGAATATTCATTGATATACCTTTAATTCTAGGGCGTGAATGGTGCAAATTTGTTTTGTGTTGTATTGGGGTCGAAGTGGTTTAATGAAACATGTATGTGAAAAATTAAAAAGAAGGCTTAATTTTGAGACTTGGGATTAGTGTGAGTATATTAAAAGCTAGACAACTTTTAGAAGGAGTTTCTTGGGATGTGCAAAATATTGATCATTAGCGGGAAAGAATCCGCAATGGGATAAGTTGCGCTTAGAACTTGATGACGGAATAAAGTGATTAAAAGCAAAACTCAAGCCATATAGGCAAGCCATGAACAAAAATATTTGATGTGATGAGATTAGACTTTAAATGCGGCACTTTATATAAATAAACAAAAAGTGCTTTATTTTGGTTTTAGGCAAATATTGGCGGTTATTTTCTAAAACACTTCACCTCACTTAAAAAAATATTTTAATAAAAATTTTTAAAAATTCCAAAAATTAGATATTGGAATTATTTCTTTTTTAGAAGCAACTTTATTGTATTCTACATTTTTCATTTTTCGAATTTATTTATTTAAATTTAACTCATAGAATAAATTCGAAAAATGAAAAATTTTGAATTTCAAAAATTTTTATATGAAAAATTTCTCAACGTAAGGTGAAGTGATTGTTTTTTTGAAAACTTCTGCTTTTGCTCTAGGTGGAGACTGTCACAAATTTTGTTTTTATGAAGGACGAAGAAAAGTTTTCTACAGATTTTTATAACAAAATTTTGTTATCTTCGTTACCTTCTTTGTCAAGAAAATATTAAATATGTTCGTAAGTATTATCAAAGAAATTTGGCTCAGTGTAAAAATTATAATTTTAGTGCATACACACAATCACACAGAAACTAATTTGTTGGCCTGCCATATTGTGTTGGCTATATTCTCCTGTTTTTGGTATTGTTGTTTATTATTAATTTAAGTAGGAGTATTTGGCCTGTTGGTCGGTTTCTCTAATGTTTGTTTGTTGGTTTGTTTATTTTCTTTAACTTAAATATTTATTTTCGATTTTCTAAATTAAATGTTTATGTATATAAAACAAATTTTTTATCAACCAAGGTTATTGTCAAATAGTTGTATGTAAACATTATAAGTTAGTCATTAGGCTTATTTGTTAATGATTATGTTATTTTTTTCTCAAGCCTTTAAATTTCGTAAAATGTTATTTTAATGGAACTAAAAATAAATACTTATACATTTACCCATATTCATTAAAAATAATTTGGATTAATAAAAGGTTTATTGAACACATTTTCATAGAAAATTAAACCTGCTAAAGGGTGGTGAAATTTTAAGGACCGATGTTGATTTTGAATAAAATACAAATTATTTTGGAAATTATTGTCATTTCTTTTTATTATAATAATATTGATATGGTTCTATTATGTATGGAACAAAATATCGGTCAAATGGCCGCCGCGATCTCGGCGGCACACATCCATCCGATGGTCCACATTTTCGATGACGCTGAGGCATAATTGAGGTTCTATGCCGTTAATGAGTCGAATTATATCATCCTTTAGCTCTTGAATTGTTGCCTGGCTTTCTTTCAAAAAGCCCCAAAGCAAGAAGTCCAACGTGTCAAATTACATGATCTTGGCGAACAATTAACATCGCCACGACGTGAGACAACACGGCCATTGAATTTGACGCGCAAAAGAGGCATTGTTACGTTAGCTGTGTGGCAAGTGGCACTGTCCTGTTGAAACCACATATTGTCCACAGCCATATCTTCCAATTTTGGCCATAAAAAGTTCGTTATCATCTCACTATAGCGAACACCATTTGGTTTGTGTGGTTTACAATCAACATCGGCCCTTAAAATGTAACCACCCTTAAGCCTAAAATATTTTTATGACCATTATTTTAGTTTATAAATCTTATATAAATATTTTAAATATATGATTTGAAATTTTTTCTGTTAATATAAATCCTAAGCACTAGGGATCTAGGGATTGATTAAAACTTGTTCAGACATATTATTTACAAAAATTAATTTTTTTTAGCATAAAAATCTGAGTCATTATTAAATTTAGACTTTAGTACAAACGCATATTTTGGTTCTCTTATGGCGCCATAAAGATTAGAGAAAAACAAAAATTATGAATATTATAAGATCTAAACTTCGGCGCAAACGGCCCAAGAGCCATAAAAATAAGATAAAAAACGCATGCATTTTTAAATAGTGCTTAATTCTGATACCACTGAAGGCATAATCCATCGCTGATAATGAGTTTTTCTAATTTCTCTGGCAAATTGGCAGATTTCGTGCCCAAGCAATTTTTTAATACCACTGACCACTACTGACAATTTGAAGATTTTCCCTCGTTCCAGTAAAATTTCCGTTTTGACGGTTAGCGGAAATGTAAATCTTGTAATATCATTAGAATATAAAATTTTTGTTCCAGGTATTTGATTTTTTTCACACAAAAGGATATTTTAAATATTTTTTTTTCAATTGTACACTTTGAAGAGTTTTTTTTATTGACATGGATTTCGTTTCAGCTACAAACACATTTTGCAATTTTTTTTAAACAGATTTTGTAGTTATTCTAATTAGAATTATTCGTTATTCTTTCATAATTATGTACTTATGTCAACATTAATCTGGATGCTAAATGATGCTCAAAATGATGCTCAAAAAGTTGAGACACTAATATTGAACTCCAATGTCTTAATAGATCCCAAGCAATACAAATCCCTCAATTTCATCTGATTTAACACATTTTGTTCGTTAAAAGGGCAATTAATTGCCGAAATTAGCGTGATTCTTATCATTTTTTGTACGTTCCCGGAAATAAAAACTCAGGGAAATTAAAAACCTCTAATATAATTTAATCATTTATTTCGATAAGGGCTCAGGTACAAATTTTTGAAAATTGAGTTTACAGCTGTTTTTGGAGGTACACATATAGACCGATATACTGTGAAAACAAGGTGGCTATCAAAGCGGTGAAAACAAGGTGGCTTTCAAAGATGAATTCCGAAAAGGGCTCATCTCCATATTAAGTTAAAATATTTTTTATTTGTATTTTAGTTAGCAAATGAAAAACAACTTCAAAATTTTTACAGTGAGAGGAAAGTTTTAAATATGTGGTCAATTTGTTATACAAAATTAGTTGTGATTTTGCAGTATTAAAAAATCTGAATAGTGAAAACCTTTTCAGGAGAAAAATTAAAAAAATAACACAATTTTTGTTTATGTTCATTCTGAAAATGAGATTGCCGATTTTCAAAATTTTTATAAAGATATTCTGCAATGGCCATCCGACATATATTCACAGGCAGTTGGAGAAGAAGATTTCTACTTCATATCTTGATCTTTATATTTAATCTTGATGAAATATTTTCGTTTCTATTATTCTATGAATGTGTGTGTTTTCTAACTCATAATTTTAATATTCAGATCAAAATGTACCGACAAGATTTTATTATTCGTTTATAATAAAAAGCTTTCGTTACAAATGTTGCTTACTTTTATTCAAATTTTAAAGTTCTTAAATGAGTCTTCAAAGGGGTAAGTCTTATCTTAAAATGCAAAATATATATTTAAACGTTAAAGATTATCTGAATTTGTGTGTATGCCATAAACTGCATACACTAAAGATACCATTTTACTACTCAAACCACGAAAACTCAAAAACAATAATTTTCGAAAAGGTCTCATCTCAAATGTTTAACTTTTAATTGAAAACACCTTATGTCTAGATTTGTTTACCCCTTTAGCAAAATATTTAGATTTTAGCGATATTTTTAAAATATTTTCTGATAAATGGCTTCTAGCGATTTTGAAGTGTAATTTGACGGGAAGTGTTCAAAAAAAGTTGACAAAAATGCTGCTGACTTAAGTGAAGTATACCGTATAGGATATTCATTCGGTAAGCCGATTAATTACTCCCCGATTAACTGATCGGTTAATTAAAAATTGCGTTTTTTCGACTAACAATCAAACCGGTTAATTTCAGTCGATTAACCGATGACACAAAATTTTTAACTTTTCGTAGTATTATAACATATGGTTTTTGTGTTTTAATTATTTGTTTCGTCTCATATACAAAAGGTTGTGTTTAGAAAACATTTTTTCATACAAACGAAGAAGGTATTCCGTGAAATTAGATATTCTGTATAATTGATTGCTTTTGATTTCTTCAACGTCTACAATAAATGAAGTTTTTTTCAAACTCAAGTTTTATCCAAACTAGAGAAAATAAACGCTTGAATCCTAAACATTTAAACAAAATTATTTGTATAAAAGAGTATTTTATAAGATCTTCTTAAACTGTAACTAATAAAATGATCTAACAGATAATTTTTTAATTAATATATAATATGTATTAATAAAAAAATATGTATTACATAATTATGAATTATTCTTTTGCTTGTTCGTTTTAGTTCAAGAATTGTGATGTTTGTTTTTAATTTTTTTTTTACTAATAAACTCCAAATAATAAATAATTAATGCATTTTTATGTATTGCAATTACAATATGAACCGATTATAAACCGATTAAACCAAAACCTCGGTTAATTAATCGAGAGACTTACCGATTAAAGCAAAAGCCCGATTAAATGAATTCCCTAATACTGTAGATAGATGAAGTCTACTCTAGGTAAAAGTGCGTATAGGTAATTGTGATCTAATTTAATGTTGTTCTTAATGCGTACATGATACTGTATGTCTATAAGAGTGTAGTGTACCTCACAAGTCGCACACTACCTAAACAATATACAATAATAACAATTGCCGAAGTTACCGAAGAAACTGCCTAGCGGTTACTATTGAAAGAACCGCAAGTGACAGGCCTTTTTGACGGCCTCTATTATTCTTTCTAAAATATTCGCTTCATTTGGTAGTATACCTTCAGAAGTATGCCTTCTAGAAGGTATACATTTCGGGTTGAAAGACCTTCCAAAATATTACCCATAAGCTACTCCCTTCTTTAAGAAGGGAGAAAGGAATTTGTTCAGTTTTTTTTTAATTAACCTTCCTTAATCCCCGATTTGGGAAGGGATCGAATTTGTGATTAAAGGGAATGTAACAGGCTTGCTCCCAATGCAAACCTTTGAAAAAAGTAATTAATTATGGAATGCGGTGAGGAGGGCTTGTATCTGTTAAATAAGGCCTTCTATTAGGCCTCTTTGCTCCTTCTTTTTACCGCTGAGTGCAATTGAGTAAAATTATGACTAAAACACAATTCGAGTGGCTTGCAATTGAACGTCCTACTAATTGAGTTTACATATGACAAACATAAAGTTGTAACATAAATCCTAGAATGAATTCATGCCAGACTTGAATTGCCAACTAAATATCGGCAACTATTTGCTTTGAATTTTTAATGCCAATTCTTAATTTTCGGCATTTCCTATGAGCGCTTATTGTATCAGCTGGTACCCTTAAATATAAATAATATATCCGAGGGCTTAAATGACAACATATCACCACATGACAGTCCTGTAACACGACTTACAGATCCTGCTTATCCTCTCTCACTTGGAAGCGATCCTGCCAATCCTCTTATCACTACAATAGCGCCGTTTCCTGATAAATTTATACATGTTTTATTTTAAGAACATGATATTCTAGAAAGGGAAAATACTCCTTTTAGGGACATATCTAGCAAGTTTTTTATTTAATAGCTACATCACACAAGGGCATCCGCCAGCAGGTGAAACTTTACTTAACTATGAAAACGACGAAAATCAGCCTCTGTTTGGTCACTTTTAAGATCTTTCTCATTGCGATTTGAGTTTTACACAACACCCAGCATGTGATCCCCGTAGAGATCTGAGCAACAACAAATCGTTGGCCTTTTTACCGATCTGCAGGGTGTAAGATTGCCAACTCGGCGGTAAAAAAAAAGGCTAGAATTGGAAATAAAAAAAAAACTAGAAATGGCTAGACTTTTAAAATTATTAAAAAACTTCATTATTATTTAATAATGAAGTTTTTTAATCATTAAATCATTAAATCTTTAGTTATATTCATTCATATAGCAGTGAAATTTTGAACAGCAATTTACCCAAGTCAAAAATACCTATTTTAATAAAAGCGTAACAGTAGGAAGTATATAAAATTTTTGGGCCTTGCATTTTTCAATTATATATTTATTATAAACAAAATTTAACAAAAAAGATTTAGTACATAAAAGGAAACAGAAAATATTTTTTTTATTTAATGCGTTTTACACAAATAAGTAGTTTGCAGAATTTATCGTCTTTTATGCAACAAGATGATAAATGTATATGACGAAATATCGTAACCAAACCATTTCTACGAATAGAATCCGAAACCATTGAATTTTATAGATCGCTTTTATTTGGCCAATAATCCCTCTTTGAAGGAACTGAAGCATAATCTGTTACAATTAGGATACCCATAAAAACTCATATTTTATTCAACGGGTTTTTTTGAGTTCTCTTGTCCACTATAAACTGATTTACTGTGTACTTTCTTTACATAGCATTTCTAACAAGTCATCTTCAAAAACTTCTCAAAATGCACGTAGATTGGTAAGTCAGTGCAGTCAGAATGTTTTCAAAGGTAAAAAATCAAAGTATGCCTCTGATTGTAGTTGCATAAGGCCTAAGGCATGGTTGTACAAGTAGTGCTATTGGCAAGTTTTGCGTGTGCTCTCTACCTTCTTCATCTCCAGAGTCCTTATCAGATGACAAGTAGTAAGCTCTGGGCGGTTCTATGATAAGTACCGTTAATATTTCAAGGCTGCTAAAAGTGTCATTTACGCTAAATGACATTGTTGCATTAAAAATGTATTAAATGTAAATCAATATCAAAGTAAGCATATTTAACATAAAAAATACCAAAAAATTTTCATAAAAAAATATTACAAAAATTAAAATAAAAAATGCTTTGAAGAATAAAAAATGGCTAGATCATCCTCCTTGAAAAAATCTAGCCAATTTTGTATGCCTAGATAGAAAAAAATTCGCCAGATGTAGCCGGAAAATGGCTAAATTGGCAACCTTGGCAGGGTAAGATATTTATACTTTTTTTTTAGCTCCAAACATGCTTGATGTATTGGCTGCAGTTATAGCCCCAAAAGAGCGATTAAGGTATAAAGTTACCAACTTCCAGGAAAAAAATTTTGCAGACGATTTTGCAGCAATCGAGAAGTAGCAAGACCTGTGTAGACCTGGGCCTCGCCAGGCATTTTTTTTTACTTTTTTCCAGTTTTTTTTCATATAGCTATTAAATATATTAGAACCAAATTTTGTATATTCTACAATTAAAGTGTTTTTTTTTTTTACAAGAAAACGAGAAAAGAGTGCAAATTTAATGAAAATTTTGTGCATATTGTATCCACCTGCCCTGCCCTATTAAATATGTACTGTAGTAAATAAAATCACAACGAAACGTATCAAAAAGCATACGCAACACATGAAAATTCTTACTTTAAGAATAATTCTAGTTGACAAAAAATATACGTGCTACAGCCATAACACTCCATACATATAAAAGTAGTCTCAGCCAGGCCCAGTAAGTGTGAGTCTTTTCGATAGCCACAAGAAACTCCATACAAAATACAAGGGGTCCTGGCTAGGCCCAGGTGTTAGTTTTTATCACACAAATCAGGTGTCTCCTCAAGAGTTAAACCCGCTATTTATAAATACTTTTTTGTGTTAATTATACCTGATTTTAAATAAATTCAATACTTTTTGCAAAACAAAAAAAGATATTGGCGATAGTTACCCCTCCAATAATTTCAATACGGTACCCCGGTAGGCTTGTTATGGGTTGCGGGTGCAATTCCTGCTGCAGACTCTGGTCTCCTGCAGACAAGCGTATAGCTTTGCGGAATTAGCTTAAGAAAAAAAAATTATTCCATCCAATAACTTAATGCTTTAATTAAAGACATTTGCCAATATTTATTCAAATAATCATCATCTAGGCCGCATCACTCCACAACCTCTAATAAAAGAGAAAATAAAAACCTGTTTTACAACATATTCTCTATATTTAATAGCAATAGCTATACCATTCATTGTTTCTCGAACTTAATCTGTAAACGAAGAAGGACTAAAAGTTTGTGTGGCAGAGCAAAAAAAAAATTGTTTTCTCAAATCAGCAATTTATTTTTTTTTCAACTGGCTTTAATGTGAAAATCTTGTTTGCACACTAATGCCTTTTCTCCGCCTTCCTAACAACCTCTCCTTATTGCATACCTAAATATGATGTGAACTTTTTTCAACCTTCTTCGTACACTTTTTTGCCGCATATTATTTCCGCTTGGTCAATTAGATAGTTTACCTATGAAAAACTTTTTTCTCTCTACTTTTTAGCCACCTCAACAAAAACAACATTCGACCTTAAACAAATGCTAGTCATTTTATTAAAATGGAGGGGGAAACGTAAAAAATTATGTAAAAACTATAAGAGAACAAGTAAGAAAGTAAAGACGGTGAAGTCCGACCACTTGATTCCCTACTCCACATTATATATAGACAAATTTTCGAAAATGCATCCTATCTGGGACCCTTGCAAAACAAAAGAATGTTATGAGGTTACGATTCACATAAGAGATCTTTGTGCCGAATATTATTTGGGTATCAATCTCTATATGAGATGTGTTCGTCTTAAGCGATTTTCGTGAAAGGGATTGTATGGGACAAATGGTCAGTATTGGGCGTACCAGTACAACATTATGCCATGAATCCAAATTAATATTAACACCAAAATTTAGAGGAAAGCTATTTGCGGGAGTGGTATTTGTATGGGATACATGAACCGATTTAAAAAAAAATTTGGCTTAATGTTGCAATAAAATATGATTACGCCAAATTTAGTCTTAATTCAAACATAATGAAAAAGTTTATGTGCACAAAGACTCTTCAATTAAGAAGTTTGTATGGAGGCCAAGTAAAATTATGAATCGCCTCTCACTATTTTCAGTTACCTTCGTCATTATAACAACAAGGGCGTATGTACCAAGTTTTATCAAATTGTCCTCCAAATTGCACACAAGGTAACATGGACATACAAAAAGTTAGCCAGACAGTCGATCGGACGGGCATCCTAAGAGCGACCCAAAAATTTATTCTGAGTACTAAAAGTTGTGTCCAGGACCAATAGTCTTATGTGATACAAACTTTAGCACAAACACATAATACCATCCCCACTATTGTGGTGTGGATATGAAAAGGTAAAATAATGTTAAGTTTTCGTAACCTTACTTAATGTTTTTTTCCTTGTTTTTCAATACCGAATGGTGGAAAAACGGCATTAATATGAAATTGTATTTTAATTACGTTTTAATTACAAAGTCAATGCAATTCATTTCAAACTTCATTACGTTTCATTGGATTTGGCAAATCGTAATTAATTGATGAGAATTAAAGTAAAACTTTTCAATTTAATTATAATTTTATAAAATATAGAAATAATGTTTAGAGTTTCCATAGAAAAAAGAGTAATATATATTTTTTTTGTAAATTTTAAAGCCTGAAGTAAGAGAGATAGTAAAGAGTAAATTTATTTAATATTCTGTATGCCATCTTTAGTTGAATATTTAGAAGGGCAATTATACTATTTAAAGTAGTAGTTGTCCTTTAGATGTTTTAATTGCAACTCTTGATAAAGTATAGTTATTTTTCAAGGATTTGCCAGTCTAGGCCACTGCAGGAATAATTCAAATTAGATTTCAGCTTGAAAAAGGTAATAAAGTTTAGTCGTGTAAGTCAAACACCAAAATATGTTTAAGGATGTAAATTAACGATATTGTAGATTGTGGTTGCATCTATTTCCTGAATTCGAGGATGTAAAAGGAAAAGAAAGATCAACTGTAAGCAATTCTGCCTTAATCGAAGTCTCAGAGAAGCTTAGAGCAAACGTGGATAACAGTATGGTATCGTTTTTAATTTTGCTTGATCATTCTAAAGCATTTGACACAGTGGACCATTTAATTCTTTGTCAAAAACCTAGGCACATGTTCTATTTTTCGGCAACCGCCGCACAGTGGCGCCCGTAGAGCAAGCGAGGTTGCAAAAATCAAAATTTTCATGAGTGCCGACGAAGTTTTGAATAAACCCATGTTATAGGAAACTTTTCAACGATTTCAAATATGCCACTCTTAACAATATCACATTTTTAGTTTAGAAGATATAACCGTTCAAAGTTGACCGACTTTCGGTTTTCAAAAAAACACACAATTTTTAGTCAATTTGTTGCGATTTCAGGTGTAATATCACGAAAAATAGGTAACGAATCGCCTTAATTTTTGTTTGTATTGATTGATGTATTTATTAAATGTATAATGATAAAAAAAAAATTAACTGTTTGCTTTGTGTTTCTCCTGGTAAATCACTATTTAAAAACTATCCGTTTTTTCACTATTTTTCAACTTTGATATTTTTCTATATTTGCCATACGTGCAAAACCTGTTCTTTGATTATTTCTTTACATAATTCAAAAGGTTGTATCTGCCCGTACGTGCCCGTTTGGCTTCTAGAGGTAAAAAAGTTCAAAAAGACATGGTTGCAGAAATTGTATGGCGTCCATCCCTTATATGTTTTGACTGACAGTAGTTTGATCTAATAGTTTGAAAAAAACTACTCATTGAAATTAGCAGGTACGTACCTCACATAAACAATACTTTGGCGTACAAATGGTCAGGAACAATATTGACTTATGGTCCCTACAGGTAGGCACAAATCTTATTTGGACACGTGCATAATATCAAAATTGCATTATTTAGCCTAAATCCATATGTATGCAGGGAACAGGTAAATTTTTAGGCATGGTAGCTTAAGCCTATATTGCAAAATAAGCATAATGCCTGGATTAGTCTACGCCTGAAAGTTGGCGCAACAATTACTGAAACCATTAAACAATTTAAGTACTGAAAACATGGCGTTGAACAATTTAAAATTATTTGAACTGTTTAGAAAGTCAACCACACCAAAGTTTTTCACGGAAGTGAAAATTCTTCCTGAGAAGTTGACATTGATCAGCAAATGGGGCTGCGATGGATCATCCGGACAAAGCGTTTATAAGCAAAGGATATCTTTCGATGACGCTACAATATCGGACGGAAATATGTTTATGGCATCTGTTGTTCCTTTGCGGCTAAAATCGGATGATTCCCTACACTGGAAAAATCCACGTCCGTCATCAGTGCATTATTGCCGACCAATAATGTTTCAGTTTGCAAGGGAATCGGCAGAACTCATAAGGACTACGGTGAAGGACATTGAAGAACAAATAAGCAAGATTAAGCCTACAAAGCTGCAAATTGGAGAAGGAAAATATATTGAATGCAATTACGAGTTCCACCTGAACATGGTTGACGGAAAAGTCGTAAACGAACTGACAGGAACAACCTCAACAATGTCATGCCCGATTTGCAAAAGGAGTCAGAAGAACTTTTTTCAATTCAATTCAATTTATTTCATATATAATATGTTACATCTCAATTTTATATAATTAGTTGTAAAGAGTTTAAGATTAGTATCTTTTTCTGCTTAATTATAATATATTTCAATTAGTTTTCATAGACAGAATTATATTGGAGGTAAAAATTTAGCAAAAACCTATCTAAACCCCTTTTTTCGTTTTATTTTTATATTTTTTTTTATCGATTTTATATTATTATTTGTCAGAAGAACTTTGGTAATTTAAACGATTCTACAAATGAGGAGAATTACGAATATGGAATGTCACCATTGCACGCAAGGATAAGGTGTATGGAATTCTTGCTAAAACTGGCATATACCCTACCACAAGAGGAGGAAAACTTCGATGAAAATACATCAATAAAGGATAAGGAAAAGATCAGAAAGAAGCAAATACAGGATGGTTTTTTTGAAACAAGTTGGACTAAAAGTAGACTGTCCCAAGCACGGATACGGTAACTCTAACGATGGAAACACTTCTAGGAGATTTTTTGAAAATGATGAGGCAGTAACTAGAATCATTGGAATTGACAATCAAATCGTGAAAAGATTGGGAACGATCTTGGATGTTTTAAACTGCAAAGAAAATGTCAATTCTACAAAATATGGAGAATATGCGTCGAAAACTGCATCTCTTTTAGCAGAAATGTATCCACAGAAGAAGTTGACCCCGACCGTCCATAAAATATTGGCGCATGGCAAAGATATAATTGAGTACCAGTCTTTGCCAATTGGAGAGCTTTCTGAAGAAGCACAGGAGTCTCTTAACAAATTTTATAAAAAATAAAGATTGCAGAACACATTCAAAGCATCAAGGGTAAGGCAAAATAAGGACCTCTTCAACATGTTGGCAGCATCTTCCGATCCACTTATTTCTTCCCTGCGGCATGTGAAGTCACGAATAGAGTTACAAAATAATTATAGTTTAGAAATTGTTAGTCTTTTAGATATACCTTCTCTTACGAATTGTGATGAATATTTTACAGAAAATTGAAAAAATAAATTTAAAAAAATAAATAATTTTTTTTTTTAATTTGTTGGGTAATAATTTAAAACATAAAACCCTTAAGAAAAAAAATAAAAACAATCTAAAAATGTAAAAATAATTTTTTTTAGTTACCATAAAATTGATTTTTCTACTAATTTTAACTTTGATAACCCATAAGTTGGCCCCTACAAAGCGTAGCACCCTTTCCAAACGCTCATTTCATAGGCTGAAGAATTATCTATCATATGCTGTTTAAACTGTTCAATTATCTTATTCGGTTCAAAATATATGATTTTTGCAACGAAAAAACTCAAATGGCGCCACTGTGCGCCGTAAAGATGATTTATTCTTATTTGTGTGACAGAAGCCAATCTGTGTATCATGGGACTGATGAGTCTTATAGTTTCTCAACTCCGAGAGGTGTACCACAGGGTTCCATACTTGGTCCACTATTATATGTTTTATATTCTAATGACTTACCTTCTCGACTCGGTTTTTGTGGAATACATATGTATGCAGATGATGTACAACTTTTTATTAGTTGTGAACCGTCTGATATTAATAATTGCATTAACCGGATCAATAATGACCTAGATAGTGTTAAAGAATGGGCTTCAGCCAGTGGACTCTCCATAAATGCAAAGAAATCAAAAGCTATGATAATTGGAAAAACCGAATCGTTGCCAACTATTTTACCACCAATTCTGGTCGGAGAATCTATAATCACAATAGATGAAACTGCCAAAAATTTAGGTGTAATATTCAACAGGAAACTAGACTGGTCTAATCACATAAATGTTATATGTGGTAAAACATATGCGATGTTAAGAAACCTTTGGATGTCGCAACATTATACACCTTTTGATATTCGAATGTTACTAGCTAAAACATCTTTATTGCCAACGCTCTTGTACGGTTGTGAACTATTCGCTAACTGTGAATGTAAGTATGAAAAGGCTTAATGTAACGTACAATAATATTGCCAGATATGTTTTTGGCCGCAGTAGGCGAAGCAGAATCTCACAGTACTCTAGACAAATATGTAATATACCATTTGATAGCCTGTTAAAGCTTCGAACATTATTATTTTTTCATAAGGTGATTTACACCAAACTACCTGAATACCTATACAATAGAATAATCTTCTCAAGGTCTGACCGAGGAAACAAAGTAAATACCTTTTGCATTGGAAAAGATATATCAAAAAGACATTTTTTCTACACTGCTATCAATCTTTGGCGCCAACTTCCCCCTAATATTCAAATCATTAGCAATGCAAAGCATTTCAAAATTGCAATATTTAATCGTTTAGGATAACAAAATTTATATTGCTTTTACATACTTAATGTTTTAACTTTTATTTATTTGATGTGAGTAATATTATTATATGCTTTCTTCTTATTTAATTTATAAATCATAATTTTTTAATATCATTTAATATTTTTCAATTCTTTCTAATTTAAATTTCTTTTATTTCTTAAAATTAGTATTAAGTGATTTTATTTTTTTACCAACAAAAAGCATATTGTGCCATTATCTCCCCAGTACTATTAGATAAGACTAGTTCTTGTTGTACTGTATTGATTAAATAAATAAATGAATTTATTTACCACAAAAAATTAATAAATATTGAGTTGCTAGTCCATGTCTATGTTATGCTGAGACTTCAAGCTGTAGTTTGACATCTTTCGTTAAACAGCGCTCCACAGCGCTAAAAAGATGCAGTCCACTGAAATTGATCAACATTGAAATTTTGATGTTGCTTATATTTTGTTCTACGAAATTTTTCAAATGACACTTTTTTCAACTGTCTTAAATGCAAATCTCATCTATGACAATTGTCATTTACGAAAATATACAACAAAGTCAAATGATAAGTTTACTGTGATTGTACCAAACGATTGAATATACAGTGCACTCGCGATAGTATGAACTAATTAAAACCAAGCTAGTTCAGTTTTGCAAAATTGCTTATATATACAAATAACATTTAATTTGCCTTTAAAAACGTATTAACCATAAAAATAAAAGTTGCTTAAGTTAAGTTTTTGATTTATTATTTATTGGATTTTAAAAAAAATTCATTTTTGAAAAAAAAAAAAATCTTAAGATTTGCTACGTAGACCTTTTTTACACTCTTTGAAAACTGTACTCGTGATGAAAACTCATGTTTTGCAGTTTTTAAGTATTTGGAATGTTTTTCCTATTTCTCCATCTTCCCTCTTTCCCCTGTATGCAGATGATGTAAAGCTTTTCCTTAGCTACAAAATCCCAACTGTGTCTTCCTTGCTCCAAGATGATCTATGGTAGTAGTAGTAGTAGTAATTTTCTTTATTTACAATAAAATCAATTAACAAAATGTTATTAAAATCTGCAATTATATTTCTATAATAGGAAATAATTATTGCAAAAAAGAAAGTAAAATACGACATGATTTCTTTCAAAACGTCTGTCGATGGTCTATATAGATTTATCTTATGTGTGTTGATAGAGCTAAAGTCGAGAAAATGTAAATATAGGTTATTCTGCAGGAGAAGTCCAATAGTCGGTACTTATATACTAGATGAGCATCAACTTGAAAGGTTGGAGATTTTCCTTGATCAAGGTGTTTTATTTGAGCGTAAACTGAATTTGAATTAAGGATTCACGCATACCGATACCGATATAACAGTGATACTTCAAGTTTGCCGACATATCGTTACCGGCGTTTTTTTACTGGTGATACGACGATACTTTTTAATATAGTTTTTTGAGCAAACAATTCAATTTGCAATACCTATTTTTTACATAACAATTACGAACAATAATACATTCAAAGCAGAGCATAAAATCAAACAGAATAATTGTCGAATTCATGTTAAAGTAGAAAGTAATCATACTTCATGCTTTTGATACGTATATGCATTCTACGCGTTTGCTGTGTAACTTGTTTATACAATTTTGAACTGATGCAAAAACGTATTGGATGAATGGAGTGGACCTGCAGCTTTAGCCGTTTTGCTTTGCACGATTTAAGTTAAACGTTGTCCCATTGATAAATCTTATATGCATTTATACGTCTTAAGATTTTTCTGCTAATTTTAAATGTTTTTTGTGAAAATAAAGTTAATTTTGCTACAAGTTTTGGGCTACATCGGAAATACCACAAAAACCATAAGCAAAGCCACTGCTACATTTTCTGATGCTATTTCGCTAGTAAAAAGTCTTCGAACTTTATTTGTAAATAAAAAATATGAAAAAATTTCAGTGTTTTTATCAAAAATAAAAATTGGGAGTTTAGCTCGTCATTAATAAGTGAATCGATTAATAAAAAATTTGAGGTTCAAGAGAATAATGAAATCCATTTTTCATCTACAATTCTTGACCTTCGATACAAAGTTAGACAATTTCAAAGACAATAGATCAAAAAAATCTCTTATTGAGCTACTTAATATGACTCTGCATTCCGAAGGTCTTAAAGACACGGTCACCCCTAAACCTAGTGAACGTTCTGATAGCTGTACAAGAACTGGCCTTTTGAGCATTTGTTAAAATCTTAAAAGAAAATTTGGAGAAGGATGATCCTCTGTCCATTCTTCACTGTAGTTCAGCTAAAGAGGAAGTCTATTTATACCTTAGATCTTCTAATTTTGCTAGAGACGCAGATCCACTTATTTGCTGCGGCAATTAATGTTACACCCAAAGTTTAAGAACATGGCGCACCGCATTGTGCACCGATCTTTGTAGAGAATTAGCGCCGGTAAAAGCGAACATCTGTTTGATAAACAATTAATAATATCAACACGAAAATTATTTACTTAATGATTTTTTGACAAAATTTTTATAACTATAATTAGTATTGTGGTTATTTTATTGAACTGTTAATGGTTTTTAATTCAAATTTGTACCTTGGATATCATTCAAAAAGAATACTTGACAAAATGTAAGAAAAACAGAAGTATAGAAGGGCATATAAATCAATTAAAATAGGTAATCTTTCATTCAAAGCAAATTTCGATCTACCAAGATAAAATACCACTTGGTTTAAAGATTGCCGTTTTACTATTGACGTCATTCATCGTCAATGGCGGTGAGAGTAAAACGGAAGAGACTGTGTGATTACAATCGAAACAAGTCAGGGCAACCTGTCCGTGAAAACCTGGGTTCAATTCCCAGCTCAGTCAAGAATGAAAAATTATCATTAAATTTTAACTCATTTCGTGTTGCTAAATTCCTTTATTCATAAAAATAATTTAATGAAAATTAAATTCAATGAACTTAAGCCTGATTTAAATATCGAAATTTGGATTAAAAATGTTAATAATAATTTACTTTTTATAGGATATATGGCTAAATCTACTATTTATGTGATATAATGTTAAAATTTATTTTTTATAGAAAATTTTGCCAAAAATTACTTTTTTTAGGAAATTTTGTTAAAAGTTACTAGTTAAGAAAATTTTTCTGATAACGAAATTTTCTTTAAATTTACTGTTTATACGAAATTTTGTCAAAACTAACTTATAGGAAATTTGGTTGACATTTACTAGTTAAGAAAATTTTTTATCGGCCACTTGTACACCGAGTATTTTGTTAAAATTTAATTTTTATAGAAAATCTTGCTAAGATTTACTTGTTATTAGAAATTTTGCTAAAATATACTTTTTATAGGAAATTTTGGTAAAATTTATTTTTTATAGAAAATTGTGGTTAAATTTACTTTTAATATGAAATATTGTTAAATTTACGTTTTAAAGGAAATTTTGTTAAAATAATTTTTTTTTTTAAACTAAATGGGGCTGTTTGTTAGAAATTTCTTTTTATATGAAATTTTGTTAAAATTTACTTTTTATAGGAAATTTTGTCAAAACTTATAATTAATAGGAAATTTTGTTAAAATTTACTTTTTATAAGAAATTTTGTCAAAATTTATAATTTATAGGAAATTTTGGTAAAATTTATTTTTTATAGAAAATTGTGGTTAAATTTACTTTTAATATGAAATGTTGTTAAATTTACGTTTTAAAGGAAATTTTGTCAAAACTTATAATTAATAGGAAATTTTGTTAAAATTTACTTTTTATAGGAAATTTTGTCAAAATTTATAATTTATAGGAAATTTTGTTAAAATTTATAATTTATAGGAAATTTTGTTAAAATTTACTTTTTATAGGAAATTTTGTCCAAACTTATAATTTATAGGTAATTTTGTTAATATTTACTTTTTATAGGAAATTTTCTTCAAATTTACTAGTTATAAAAATGTTGCTTAAATTAATATATTATAGGAAAATTTAAAATAATATCATGGGGCTTTCCTCTAATAATCCCCTGGTAAATTTAAACTCTTTAAGAGGCTATTTGGGTACAATTGTACCTTCGTATATTTTTTGTGAAAAGATGTAATAGAAAAATTAAACGATTTGATAATGAAGATTTTTTTTAATCTAAGAAGAAGCAAACAAAGTGCAAATATGAACAGAAATAATTAAAAATATGTTTACTGAGATTCTTTGCAGAAAACACATATTGTACCTGTTAGTGAGTGTTCATCACTGACAGGATAAGTACAGACCATACACGACTTTCTGGTTTCGCGTTGTATTCGTTGTTTCATTGGCAAATATAACACCTTCCAAAGACGGCTGAGGCTCCACGACTGTCACTTAGTTCATTTTCTGGTTCTGCTGCTACATTAATACGTTTTCTGAAAACCATTTATACTGAACGGAAATATTTTCCCATATGTTATTTAATTATGCTCCTTTTCCAACCTGTGAAGTCTATCAATACATAATTAATACATAATTAATGAATGACTTGAGTATTACATTTCTATTCCTCGATAAGCTTTCATCAAAACATAAATGCTGCGTTCATTAGATAATAGAAAATTTATGTTACTTTTACTTTCTACAATTGAATTTAGGCCCATCATGTAAAATGCAACGCAACGCCAAATAATAATATTGAAAGCCAAAACAAAGTCACAAATATTTTGTAATTTTGTTGTTGCTTTCTTCACACCGACAAAAGTGTTTTATTAATTAAGAAAAAGGCTTAAAAAGTATTTAAATTTAATTAATGTGATAATTGAATCAGTTATTTTTTTAGTTGAAAGAAAATTAAAAATTTAATTTGGTTTAATTAACATTTTAGTTGTTTTGAAATAAATTTTCAATTAAAATTTTAATTAAATAACAAGAAATCTTAATTGACTTTTTTTCGTTTAAAATAAAATAATTTAAACTTGTAGAATTGTTGTTGGGAATTGTCAATATTTATTTAAATAAATTAACACATTGTTTGAAATCGCAAAGTTTTCTGATCTTTTTTTTAATTAAAATTAAAAATATCATTTATTGAAAATATTTTTTCAAAATTTTAAAATTTTTAGTAATCTCATTATCAAAGTTGTTTTTGGGAATACTATTATTTATTAAAAGATTTTGTTTGTTGTGCTTAGTTCCCTTTTTAAATAATTGATAAAAAATACTGAAATTTATTGTTGGAGGATAAGCTGTTCCTATGCGCATTTCACTGGTTGCTTAGGCCAGATCATCAGGAAACGTTCTCCTAAATAATTTTAGAAAAGCCAAAGCTATCAGCAAACAAGACTACAGAGGGAATGAGAATTACCTACAAACACTCAAAAAGTCTTTTTTGCAACGATATCAAAGCTTTAACAAAATACCAAACAATAAATCAGTGATAAGTTTTTATCTTTTCTTACATTTCCCCCTACAATTAGTTGGAATTCTGCCAACATTAATAAATTTCAGTATTAATAAATTTCAGTATTTTTTATCAATTATTTAAAAAGGGAATTAAGCACAACAAACAAAATCTTTTAATTTTTAGTAATCAATATAATCATTTTGGTAATAGGTGCAAAATCAACAAATTGTTTGCTTGATATTATGAATTTGGAATAAATTTGGTGATTGGAGAAATTTAATAATTTTTTCAGTGCAGAAATTCACATTGAGTTTTAAAATTTCAAAATATTAAAAAGGTAAATGAATTTCTGTAGAAAGCAACAACAAAATTACAAATTATTTATGACATTGTTTGTGCTTTCAATGCAATTTTTTGTCGTTGCGTTGCGTTTTACATGATAAGGGCTTTAGTGCATGTACTATAAAATAAAAATCAGATTATAAAGTCGTTAAGATTTTTAGAGGCTGTTGTAGCAAATAAAAATTTAGACATAACATGGGGTAATCAGCATTTAAAGAAATTTTATAAATGGGCAGTTTTAGCGAAAAGTTTACTTTTGTCAGCATTTTGCTTAAATTGTTTCTCAAAAAAATTTTATATATATAATTTACTTTTTATATTTTGGTGTAAAGCGCAACTAGCCTACATTTAGTAACAATAGGGATAACATTTGAACACCATGGGCCTTAAATATTAGCTTATTTGCTTGCTGAGGTAACGTTACAAAAAGTGGACTTTTCGCTGGAAATGCCCATATACACCGGTAAGTGCATTTCATATGCAGGTATAATTGTACCCACTTAACGTTGTAAAATAACGCGTGACGAGGGTTAAAGTTATGTAAACTTATAACCATATTATACGATTATTGCCTCGATTTTGGCTTAGCCAATATGCACCGAAGACAATCGCCAATATGTGCTGCGATAATTTGACCGTTCAAAAATGAATTGTAAAATATGTAGAAATGTGTACCGAATAAGACAGCAAAAAGTGTTTGTAGATTGTACTATGTGTGCCGATATTGTGATCTTAGCATTAGGCATCTCTTCGTAAAATTAACAGCTTTCTGATAGATTTTCGCTTAACATCACAAATCTCACACCCGTAAACCAGGATGGGTTAAGTACAGGTATTAAAAACTTTGATAGATTATTTCTGTCCTTTTTTATGCGATTTAGAATGTCCTCTTCCGATCCATTTGCAATGGATATAGTACAACCCAGTTAACAAAAACTGTTTACATCTTCGCTTTTGTTGTAATCGAGGTTTATGTTGCAGTTACTATTCCTGTTGTTCCATAAATAAAGGTAAGATTTTTTTTAGATATCGCCCTAATGTGAACGTCTCAAAATGCAACTAAAAAAATACTGTTCGAACAAAATTGTATCCTCACTTCATTTAATCTTGTCATTACAATGTTGCTATTGTGCTTTTGTTAAACAATAACATTTTTTGTAACGTTTTTATTAGTGAATACAATTTGATGTCGATCTTACCTTTTGTGAACACGTGTTGTCCGTTCCTTGACATTGCGTACGGTTTATTAGTGACCATAAAATTCCGTATCATTGAATTTTATTTATTTTAAAATTAAACTACAAGACTTAATTAAAAACCACAAATATTCTTTGTTTTTTTTTTTTTATTCATACATAATGTGGTCCGCTGCTTCATAAAACTTTTAAAAATCCATTAACAGAAAAAGAGAAAAAAAAGCAGAAAATTGTTAAAAATAATGTTTAATTAACACCACAAGTAGTACTATAGTACATTAATTTGCAGACAAGGCCACAAGGTGTAGTGAAAAAATATAATTAAAAGAGAAAAAAGTCCTGGCTTAATAATGCAATAAAAATTTATTATATTTATTTGTAATGCAAAAAACTAAGAGGGTCAATGAGGAATATTTTTAAACTAAAAAGTTATTTTAAGTATAGAAAATTAAATAAATTTTCTTTTACTGTGTATTCTAATTCAGTTACTAACAAAAGTATTAATATTATTGAATTGAACATGTTTTAACCATCAAATACACTGATATAAAGGAATATTCCGTTTAAGATTGTTGCTACATTTTACTTGTGGCAACAACAACTATTAAAATTTAACTATTTTTCTCATCTACAGAAATCGTATGCGAAAGTGTTTATAGGAGTTTTTGTAATTATATTACAACTTTATTTCACAAACACGCTCTTGCACTCATCTTTATACTCATTCATCTTAAAACAGCATGATCCTTTCCCTACTTACACACAAGTACATACAGTTCTAGGCACAGTGGAGTGATTTAAAGAAAACAATACAAATATAATTTTACATTATGTTTTATGTAGATTTGCATGATTTGTTCTGACTTATAGATTAATGGCGTTTTCTACGGGGCTCTGCATGACCGTTTGTTCACAACAAAGTTTTTTCTTCCTTTGGATTTCAAAATGTGCCAAGAAAGCGTCATTTGCTTCAAAAATTAATTTACTTCTTAAACTCAAAAAAAGAGTAAAGCTGACTTACATCTCCACTTTAAATTGAGCTTTAAGCGTATCATTTTTGTAAGGAAAAAAAATTTCGCTTCTCCACGTCAACCTAAAAACGTTATGTGAAGCTCGGCTTACTAGCCATATAAACGCTAATATCTACGAATATACAATATGTCATATTAATGGACTGATGCCAAAGAAATACTCTGCATTATCGTCTTTTACGAGCTGCCTTAATTGGCTTAGACCATCACAAGGCTGTTGTCTCGGAACATGATTAATACATTTAAAGCGAGAATTGGCCAAAAACGACATGAAGCCATAATATTTTGTCAATGCAATGCTGGGCCACATGCGTAGAAACTAACTGCCTCTTTTTTCAAACTAAAATAAAAATTTTGGTTTAAAAATTTATATTGAAAACAAATATAAATTTGAGTTTTTTATTGCTGTTTCAATACACAGAAAAAAATAATAAGTGTTTTTAATTACCAATTTCATAAAATCAAGTAAGCTATTTGTTGATTTTGCACCTATTACCAAAATAAATATATTGATTACTAAAAACTGTAGAAATTGAAAATTCGGATTTTTTTTCAATAAATGATACTTTAAATTTTGATTAAAAATATATATTAAAACCTATACAATTTCAATGAATGTGTTGACTGATTCAACTAAAAAGTTAATTGACAAAACATTTTTATTTTTTTCAATTATCTTAGTCAATTCAAAATAAATAAAAAAACAAACAATAATGAAATTGAATCAAGATTTTGATTGAATGGGTTAAGCAGAATAAATAAAATTTAAATTCATAATTATGATATTAATTAACTTAATAATTAATTATTTTTTATTCCAAATTAATAAAACACAATTATTTTGTCATATCACAGAACTTGTGAATTTATTTAAAATAATTATTAAATAGATATAACAAAATTAATTTGAGAAAATAAAGATATATATATATTAATTTAATCGTGAAAATTTTAAATAAGTGTTACTTATTTATTAATAATAAAAAGAAAAAACTTAATATTTACTATAATCATTACATAAGTTTAATTTATTTTATAACGAAAATTAAAACTTAGTTCTACTCTATAAATAATAACAAGAGCAAAATATTTAAGTTTAACTGGCTGTTCGCCGAATTCAAACGTTAACGTTCGCATAGAAAATTACATTTAAAACAAAAAGAATTTTTGAAATTTAGTTTTTGTTTTAAATGTTATTTACTATGCGAACGTTAACGTTCGAAATCGACGAATGGGAGTTAATTTACATCACTTATCAACTTCGTAGATTAAATTTTTTTTAAAGTACGTTAACAAAACAAAAAGACTTAAAAAGGAAGAAAATGTCAGAATGGATCATTTAATTAAGGAAAAATTATTTTAGCAATTCATGTTTGATGTTACAAATTTTAGAAGCCTGTTTTTTTAAAAAATATTACATATTGCAAGAAATCTGACTCTTCAGGATATTCTTAATTGTAAACAAAAAATAATTTAAATAAAATATCAAGTGATTGTAATATTGAGCAAAATGAATACCTAATCTTATTAACATGCATATGTATAAATTAAATTGACTGGAAATTTTCCGACAGTTAAAAGTTTGGTTGAATATTGCGGCTTTGGAGTTCTAACAGATTAATTTTTGCGCCTAGTGCTTCGCTTGAATTAGCCAAAATGGCAAAGCCCTCTTGCGAGTCCGCTTTAGAAAATTTCCTTCTGATTTTGCTGCCACTGGCATCTGTATTGTAAAGTTATTAAACTTGGAGGAAATAAATAATTTACATACCAAAGTACAGCAAGGTTTTTAGATTCTGTAAATACAAATAATAAAAAAGTTGTTAAAAATAGTTAATTCTTTGGTTTTTCGAATTTTTTATATTAAATTCCCGTAATTTTGGTTTCCTCGTTGTTGTTGTTTTTTTATTTTAATTTTATGTATATCTGGAAAACGGTAAAAGTTTTGGGTTCCCCGGTAGGCTAGCTGGTAGTGAGGAAGTCTATCAGTACCGGGGTTGCGGGCTCCCTTCCAGCCAGAGACTCTGGTCTCCTGCAGACAAGCAAAAAGCTTCGCGGAATTTAGTGTAGGAATAATAAAAAAAAAAAAAAAATTAGGTACAAACATCGTGGTTTAGCAATTCACAACATCCGCTAAAATGTGGGCGGGTTTGAACAAGTGTGCGTGACACAAAGTTGAATTATTTATAATTAATGAACGGTATTTATATTAATGTATGTTATATTCGCAACATTGTGAAGGATATATAAGATTCGGCATAGCCGAATATAGCTCTCTTGCTTGTGTTTATATCTAATTATCTCAAGAAATACCCAATACGAAACCCATTATTTTTCTGTTTACTTGGCTTTTTTTTTGGGTTTAAATTTGGGATTACATTTATTTAAACAAAATAATCAATAAAGGTTTTGAATAATTTGATTAATTAAAAGATTTTGTTTGTTGTGCTTAATTCCCTTTTTAAATAATTGATAAAAAAAATACTGAAATTTATTGTTGGAGGATAAGCGGTTCCTATGCGCATTTCACTGGTTGCTTAGGCCAGATCATCAGGAAACGTTCTCCTAAATAATTTTAGAAAAGCCAAAGCTATCAGCAAACAAGACTACACAGGGAATGAGAATTACCTGCAAACACTCAAAAAGTCTTTTTTGCAACGATATCAAAGCTTAAACGAAATACCAAACAATAAATCAGTGATGAGTTTTTATCTTTTCTTACATTACCCGCTACAATTAGTTGGAATTCTCCCAACATTAATTGTAGTTGTAAGTGGGTAAAGAAAAAACATATTTAAAACAAAAACAAAGTGCTTTTATTGTTTTCGCTAGAAATCAAAATAAAAACAATTTGCCAGTTCAGTTTTTTATGCACGTGCACTTGCTAAAATTTAATTATCAAAGTTGTTTTTGGGAATGCTATTATTTATTAAAAGATTTTGTTTGTTGTGCTTAATTCCCTTTTTAAATAATTGATAAAAAAATACTGAAATTTATTTGATTAATATTTTGATTATACGCGTAGAGAAAAAATATGTTTAGATATGGTCACCTCCAACAAAACTATTTTTAGACAAAATTTTAAACATATTATGTTTAAATTTAACCATATTATTGTCACCGACATACATATAATTGTTAAATTAGTCCTCCATCAAGAAGCCACAACCATATTATGGTTGCCTCTAAACATGTTATGGTTAAATATGACAATAATTTGTTCTTAAATTAACAATAGTATTTTCCTCTTTTCTAAGAGCAACATGCTTTGGTTGAAAATCAACCATGCTATTATAAATGTTAAACATATTTTTGTTATTACTAACCAAAAGATGTTCGGAGGCAACCATAATATGGTTGTGCCTTCTTGATGGAGGACTTATTTAACAATAATATGTTTGTCGGTGACAATAGTATGGTTAAATTTAAACATAATATGTTTGCAATTCTCTTTAAAAATAGTTTTGTTGGAGGTGATCAAATTTTAACATATTTTTTCTCTGGGTGTATATTCATTTTAAAACAACTAAAATATTGATTGAATGAAAATCATATTTTTAATTATCGTTCATTAAAAAAATTAATTCATTCAATCAACCTATTATTTAAATGATAATATTTTTTAATCATTGTGTTTAATTCATAAAAAACCAATGAAAATTTTTTCTGTGTATATTTTCCCAAACGAAAATTTTTATAATTTTTTGAAAAACAGGCACTAACTGTTGGGAAGTCGTGTTCTACCCTATGAGACTGCAATTTGACTGCCATTTGTTTCAACCTGTATGGAATTTACCAGAATACAATTGATTTCTGAACACGGTTTTCGAAAATGGCTGCATTCGTTTTCAGCCCAAATGGACAATGGACGCAGTTTTCAGTTAAATACTTAAACACATGACACAACGTTTTTCATACAGAATTTTAATTTTTGCATAAAACAACCAAAAACATTGCATCTTATAGAAAATCTTTAACCTTTTTTTAATTTACATTGATATTTTTTTTTTAATTTGCACCACTGTACCTCAACTACAGACTTGCCAACATTTTGCCAAAAGGTGATAATCATTAAAACTTTACATATGTGTGAAAATATTCGTTTTTTTAATGCTAATCGTTTGGAAGCAGATTAAAACTTGGATACTAAAAAAGACAATATAAAAAAATAGAGTGTTAAAGTAAAAGAAAAAGAAGAAAGTTTTCTAACATAAAAGTTGCAGGTATGAATATTGCAGCTGCAACTTTAAGGTTTTGTATTAAAAATACAAGTAAAATATACTGGTGGTAAAGTTGAAAAAAAAAAATAATTAAATTGATGTCAGAAAATTAAAAGAATACATTGAAGCAAAATTTATGAATCCTAGCAAATATACAGTCTTCATAATCAGCTTCTAAAAACATATAACTTCCGTTTTATGTATTATGCAATTTACTTGATGCTACCTTTAATTTTGTAAAAATTGTAAAACAAATGCAAACATTTTGCAGGTTGTTTAACTTCACTTGCCTATAAAAGAGTGTATTATTTTTTGATTTTGAGTTTTGAATATAGAACATAAATCAAACTTTAAGGGCGAGAAAGCCACAACAGTCTTTTAGTCGAAATCTAACTGATATAAATTGAGCATATACGTCTTCAGACTCTATTGGCATTGAATCCTCGGAGGATATATATATATATATATATATATATGGGGAATTTCATGTCATGTGATTTCTGATTTGGATGAAATTTGAACCAAGGTTACTCCTATTGGATAGTAATTTACACACAAATTTTCAACAAGATCGATCAAAAAGTTTCTGAGTTAGAGGGAGTCAAAATTTCACATTTTGGCCAAACAGGTGTTCTTTCTTATCCATGTAACTTATTATCTATTGGTGTTAGCAAAATTTATTCCAAACAAATTAGACAGCTATTTCTTCAATCTCTCGAAAAACATTTTTCGTTTTTTTTTTAATTTAAAACATTTTTTTTTTTAAGCGGGAACTTTTTTTTTTTTGCTCAAAAAAAAAATTAGGTCTTTTCCTTAAGGTGGTTCTGGTCGCTTTTTGGACCGCGGGTGGGTTATGTATAAAAAACAATTTTTTCTAAGTCAAGACGAGGATTTTTTCAATTTTTAGCATATGCACTATTTTGAATTTTTTTCTATTTGTGTGTAAGTGTTTCTAAAATCTTAAAAATAAAACTTATGCTGAAAAACTTGACAAATTAACCTTTCCGACGGTATATAACATACCTAACTATCATTTGATACCCTCGATGCTGTAATACCCACAATATGTTAATCCCAGGAATAAAATCATTTTTTCTATAGAGATGTTGACAAATTAAATTTTTTTATTTATTTGTAATAATAATTAAATTAAAAAATTAAATTAAATTATGTTTCTAAAACGACTAAGGATATTAGAAAGAAGTTTTACTTTTCTTAAAGGAAATTTTATTGAAAAATTTCGGTTTTTTAAGTTTTTTGAAAAAGCTTAAGCGTTTTTGAGTTACGCGAATATATGTTGTGCAACCTCCTCCATTTTCGAAATAACGGTATATCTCGAAAACCAGAGCCAATCTTAAAAAACCTCGGGTACCACTGCATTCAGTGTACCCGAATTATGTTAAAACGCCAGGTGCCCAGCTTGGCACGAAAAAAAAAGTGTCAATTTCTTGCACAGTGTAATTTTTCATTCTTGACTGCGCTGAGATTTGAACCAAGGCTTTCACGGACAGGTTGCCCAGACTAGTGCCGTTTTTATTCACTCGGCTATTGAAGCCGGATGACGTCAATAGTCAAATATCAATCTTTAAACCAAATGGTATTTCACCTTGGTAGATCGAAATTGGCTTTTTGAATGAATGATTATCTATTTTAATTGACTGACATGTTCTTCCTACCCAGGAAAAACTTTTTGAATTTTGGTTATAGGTCATAGTTATTTCATACGTTACCTGGTAAGTAGTCGTCATTATAATTGTCATTATTCTGAAAACCTCAATAAGTACTTGCTAGTAATGACCTCAGTAAGTACTTTTCACTACTATTATTTTCAGTTATGAATATTTGCTTACTAATAATCAGCTAAATAACTTCATATTAGTTGTCTTGTTTTCAGTACTGAATATTTACTTACTAGTAACTAGCTCCATAACTACTTATTAGGTCTATTTACTAGCGCCAATTAAATAAAAACTAGTTCTTTTTTGGCTATTAGTAATTATATTGTAAGTACTTACAATTTAACTTTCTGGTAGTTAAATAATAACTAGATATTTTTTTACTTCTGGTAAGTGTATTGTAACTACTGAATTCTGTGGACAACTCGAACAAAAATAAGTAGTTATTCAGCCGAAAAATAAGTAGTGCTTATATTTCTCCAACATTACTTGCTAACTTACCAGGTAAGTAAAGTTTTTGCTGGGTAACTTCTGTTTTTTTTTCCTAATTATTTTACTAATTATTGTTTACAGCTTAGGCATGATCTATGTTTACATTTGTCCTTCAAGTTGTGCTGAAAAAGGTCAACAAGAAAAAATAAAAACAAAAACATGAAAAATAAAAATGCACTCTGGATTTCAAGAAGAATTCTTGACAAAAAGTACAAAAAAACAGAATAAATCAATTAACTCAGAAAGTTTTTGACCGATCTTGTTGAAAATTTGTTTCTAAACTACTCTCCAATAGGACTAACCTTGGTGTAATTTCATCCAAATCGGAAGACATCGATTTCAAAAATACGGTCACTTGACATGAAATCCCCCATATATGTTTCATTAAAATCGGTGAACGATGAGATACTTAAAGTTCAACTACAAAAAATTGTTACCGAATTTATATAGAAGATTTTCATAAGAATGTGATGCATATAAGTTATTAAAAGGACTGAAAATTAATTAATGTGATTAATCAAATTGTTATTTGAAATAAAAATTATGCTGCATACGATAACAATCATGTAACTGGAAGTCGGTAATTATTGCCCCTTAATCGTTTGGCGGCAATTTACGACAATCAAGTTTATGACATTTGAGGCATTCATGTGACTGCAGAGAATTTGATTGGGACAATCGTTTCCTTGTTCTTTAAATTAGCAGAATAAAATTTTTACAAATCGCTTAAAGCCTGTTTTATAATTTCCCGAACTGGATATTTGATATAAGATTTCGTTCATTTAAAAAAAAAACAGTTGTTTTTGTATCTTAAAATACATATAGCATTGACTACCCAACATATTGTGTTTTGTTAGAAGATTCAATGTGGCATTAAATGAATAAAATAAATAGTTTTTGTTAACTTTATCAAATGGTATCTAGAAGACTTGTGTGTTAAAATGTAACAAAATGTGTAATGCAGGGAAAAAAAAGTGAACTCATTCATGCATTTTTTGCTTCAAAAAAGCAATAAAAAGGCTTAGCAAAACCTTAAATAAACCTTTCGAGTAGGTGCAAATTGTGTTTAGTAATTTTTTTTTAATAATATTTATATATGTATTAGTATACCAATCTAAACATAATTAGATCTTTTTCTCAATATTTTATTTTATGTCCTGCCAGAGTGGGACGAAAAGGTTACCTATCACGGTTTCTGTGCACAGCTATTCTAATCTGTGCTTAGAGCTATTCTAATCGGATGAGCTCTGCAGTATCTGTTCTCCTTAATCGAATGTGGCCGCCATAATTTTAAATATTTCGAGCTAGTGGATTTGGGTGCAATTCAATCAAGCCTTTTTAAATATTTTACAGTATATTTCGTAATCATAGTTCTTATTAATGGCACATTTAGATTCCTGTGGAGATTAAAGTTTTTAACATAGCAGGGGCGGCTCTGATTGTTCGAAGAAGTTTATTTTGGCTCCTTTGAATTTTTTTTGATATTAGAGGCCGAGGCAGTGTCCCATAACTGAAGACCGTAACACCAGATTGGCTTTAAGATAGAGTTGTAAAGTAGAATTTTGCATTAGCGACCTAACTACCTGTAATAATATTGTACAAATAAAGCGTCATTTCCGAGAGACCCGTCTTCAATTCTAATTAATAGTAAATGATTAAAACAAAATATATATATTTACTTTAAATTTTCTGTTAATATTTTAATAGATGTTGTAAAATTTAAAAGAACAAAAAAGAAATCAAGATAAATGTAATCGTTTACTGACTTTCTGTCGTATTTGCATTCTGACTTTGACATATCACCTGTCATCGTTTTTTTAACATTTTCTTCTGACATTAACCATTTACCCTTTAACAATCAGTCGTATACAGAACATTTTAAAATTGCATTAATGGACGCAGAAAAACATCATTTATTTACGTTTGTTTTTATTCAAATTTGATATGTATGCAAAATAATAGTAACAATTATGCAGATTTAAAAGCACCAGCATCGCTAAAAAATTAAAAGCACTTTAACGTTATTATTTACATTTTTTTTGCGGTAACCATACAGAAAGAATATAAATGATTTTGTTCAGGGTATTTTTTAGCTGCATGAAAACCTTCAATATTGATAACTATAATTTTAGAGCTAAGAATGTGTTGGATTTTCTTTTCAGTAAGATTTGACAAGTCATCGTGAATCATTTAACGCTAGATCTACGCTTCCAAGTTGTGGAAATTTACTTTACTTCGTCATTTTGCGAAGTTTATTTCTGGTTAAATGGCTACGTCAATAAGCAAAACTGCCGTATTTGAGCGAAGACAATTCTCAAGCCGTTACCGAGTCACCATACGTATAACAAAATTTAGTGTTCAAACAGAACTGTGTAGAGACCACATTTTCCATACGATTTGACATGCAAATTTGTTGTAGAAAGAGTTCGAGAAATAAAACTTATTTTTTTTTGAGAACGTTTATTCTAATGCTCTCACATCTAGACACTTATTTTCCAAACAATGCAACCATAATTTTTTTAAATTTAATACAATTTGCAAACAGAAAATGAAAAACGAAAGAAAATAAAAAATAAAACAATAAAATCAGAGATAATTTGAAGTTAGTGCCGACGTTTTAATTATGGGCTTTAGGATTTTTGCCTGAAGTCGAACACTTAATTCTGTTTGAACGCTAGCTTAGTGCGATTTACACGCTCTTTTGAAATAAGCAAGGAGCTGCCGTTAATGTGAATGAATGAGCACTATCATGCTGACTGAATTTTTGTTTTTAAAAATTAATCAACGAAACATCAACGACATTTGGTTCCAACAGGATAGCGCAACTGTCCATACAACGCGTGTAACAATTTGCTGACAATTTTATTTCCAGATGCGGTAATGTAAACTGGATCCATCGTTCATGCGATTTAACGCCTCTTGATTACTTTTTATGGGACCGTGTTATGTCATTGGTTTATGCCGACAAACCAGCAACTCTTGAACCAACACATGCAGCAATTTCGTATATAACTCGGCAGAATTATATGTTTCCTGTTATTTTAAAGCAAACAGCTTCTGTTGAAATACTAACAGCACCCAGCGAGATCAGCCAACGTCCTATATTTCCTTTAAGGTGGAAAATCAGCCCGTAAAGCCGAAGAAGTATTCCGGCGGGAATCATAGGAGAATGGCCTTGGACTTCGGTGTAACACCACCGGTGGAGTTCCCGGATAGGGAAGTTTGGCGTGGTTCTAATGGACTATTTGAGGGGTGGGAAGTATATACGGACGGATCCAAGATTGACACTGGCACTGGGGCTGGTGTTTTTATTGCTGACACTGACGTGAAAAGGTGATTCAGACTCCCGGATGAGTGCAGTGTCTTCCAGGTTGAGATCCTAGCGATCTGGAGGTCGACGGAAGTGATCCTGGGTCACATCGTAGGGGGATCTGTGGTGACAATCTAAGCCTGCGCTAAGAGCTTTTTCAAATTATACGGTGCGATCGTACCTGATTGCACGGTGTAGGAATGCTCTGAGAAAGCTCATGTTAGCATTCACAATAAGGCTGTGTTGGGTACCAGGGCAAAGTGGATGGCAACGAGGTGGCGGACGAACTCGCGAGAGGGGGTTCGAAGCTAGACTAAGAGGAAAGGGACAAAGGGGTAAAAAACCCCCTCTTATGTTACTACTATAGGGTTATACCGGAAAGATTCCGTTAACCGGTCCTGGAGGGATAGAACGGATTGCAGGGTGACGACGGCCTTATAGCCCTGATTGACCGCAGTAGCAATTAGGGTTCTATTAGGATTGGACGGGAGTAGTCTCAGGACCCTTATAGGGTTCCTGACGGGCATTTTGCTGTTAGGTCTTTTATGGGTAAATGGGCCAATGCCATACCGGACTTCTGCAGGCTGTGCGGGGACTCCGAGGAGCTAGGGACAGTTGAGCATGTACTGTGCCACTGTCCTAGGGTCCGAAGCAGAAATGGCTAGAATACACTAAAAACGTGAGGGCCGATGCCTGCACAATAACGGAGAAACCCCCCTTTTTACTTTTAAATTTTACTCGTGGTGGTAGAGAGCAGAGGGTGCTTTTAGTGTTGTTTTACTGTGGCTAAAGCCCCTTTTTAACTATTCAACACGCCTAAAAACTTTTGTTCTCGCAAATCCCAATGATTTTTGTTCTTTATGGTTTAGAAAAATTTTAAAATGCTAAAAGTCGTATTTCTTTATATTTTTTGATATTTCATAACAAAATGTTTGAACACTATTGTACATTTTGAATTTATTTCAGTTTTTGACATGTCGCAATACTCATTATTATAGTAAAAAGCGCTTTAATTGAAATATTTTAATTTTGCCTTGCCTTTGTAGTCAGTTTTATGGATGTGTGTGTGTGTGTGTGTGTTGTGTATATGAAGTAGCCATTAGCGTCCAACTGGTTCTGCTGGTTTTCTTTTGTAATTGCATTTTCAATATGTTGTAATAATGACAAAATATTGCCTGCATTTGAAGTGTATTTTTTTTTTTTATCTGGCATTATTTTACAATTGACAACATTGTTACAAAAGCTATGCCACTTATCTGTAATTTATGCAAATAAATATATTATTTTCTCTCCGTATACATAATATATTAGGTATATAAATGTTTGTTTATATTATCTACATGGTATATAAATTTACAGTAAAACACGTAGTAAAACTAACATAAGAATTTTTAATGTAACTCAAAATCAAGATGTTAATTTTACTTTCAAAAGTTAGTAAGACAAACTTCATGGCTTTGGTGAAACTTAAATTTAAAGATTGTCATAAAAACAGTTTTTTTTTATTTTTTTGAATAAAATATGTATCTCAATCTTGATCAATATTATGACTTTAGCACCTTCGGCATTTGGTGCAAAATATTTTGAGTCAGCCTGTGTTTCACACATTCACACGCAGATTTATAGATTGCATAATGAAAATGAACTCCTATAAATTTCAAATTTGTTATTTTTATGCAAAACATTTATTATTTATGTTAAATATGGCGTATTCTATTAAATAAATCATTACAAAATAGCAAAGAATAAAAACAACAGCAGCAGGAGCTGTGTTTTGCAACAGCGGCGAAACAAAACTTTAATTAAATGCTATTTTTATTTTAACTTTTTATTGAGTAAATAAAAACTTTTAAAAGTAAATAAATAAATTAAAGGGACTATAAAATGTGCCAAGTTTATTTTTTTAAATTTTGTTCCTTTTAAAAAACAATAAATTTCAGCACGACTCCATAACAAAATAGTGTAATACTTTGCTTTAACCCATTTGATGCCATGTAGTATAACTCTAAGTACATCTAAACTTAAAGCAAACATTTTAAGACTTTTACGGTTTAAGTTATTTTTTTTGCGTTTGTAGCTAGAAAGAGACTTAAAAAAATTTAATTAATAAAAAAAATTTTATGAATGTTTATATCAACAGCCACACAATGGACTCAAATCCTACTCAATACTTATCTGTTCAGATAAACACAGATCTTTCATATTTTTAATCCTTAATGTGGTGCTAGATTAGAGCTGAAAGGCTGCACAGTCACTAATCGACTGGAAATCTATTAATGAAGGATTCATCTGGTGCAGACTCAAATCACGCGTAAAGAACATAACCATGATTCAAACATATGCACCCACTAGGGAGATCTATTATTCGACTTTTTTGAAAACCGGGTTTCGAATATTCCGAATAGTTGCTATTTAAAAAAAAAAAACTGGTTTTCCATTAAGCAGATTTAAATAACCGGTTTTAGTTCGAATACATAGAAACATAAAAATAAATTAAGGTTTTGTAATAAAACGTTAATTTCAATGAAAAAAAAATTATTTACAAAAGCAAGGAATCCATAAAGTACAAAGATATGACTTAAGTTATGGTCAGACCAAACAAATATTTGACGATTAAATCCAAGAAAAGTGTGACCAATAGATTGATCAAACTTTAGCTTTATTTTTTACAATATCTATTTATTTACTAAACTTTATTTTTAACTAGATATGCAATTGTATAATGTAATTTAGAAACTGTTAAATGATGATTTGACAAACGTTTTGCAAAAGCTAATAAAAAACTATAGGAATTTAATAAATTTAGAACTTGAGATATTCACCCAAATTTATTTTCAACTGAGTTTTAATTTGCTGTTGGTTAAGCTTATGAATCAGTAGTCTTCAACCATATTTTGAAGAGTTGCAAACAAAACCATTTAGCCAGGATTAGCTATTTTAAATTATTTTGTTCCACCATTTTAGGAACGAATAGTAATATGAACAGGCTTTCTGTGTGAAATATTTGTCAATTCGTCGACAACAAATTAAAACCTTCCATGACATTGTTTTATATCTTAAATTTTGTATTCAGTTTTTTATTTGACCTTATTTAATTTAATAAATGTTTATATTTATTCAACCTCTAGGTCCTTTTAATATTTATTTTTTATTCTCAATATTTCGCTAACCTTTGGTTAGCATCGTCAGGAAATTAAATATAATTAAATATAATTAAACATTATATTTAATTTCCTGACGATGCTAACCAAAGGTTAGCGAAATATTGAGAATAAAAAATAAATATTAAATTTAGTTTTTTTAATTCTTGGTGTTTTAATAAATAAAACTAATGAACTTTTTCCATATCGTTGATTCCTCCGGAATGTTGTAGTTTTAAGCATGAAGATATGCTAGAACTACTTAACAGGTTCTAGTGCCTTAACGGGCATTCCGTCGTTAGTAACAGAACAGGCTAATATTTCACCCAATGATTCATTTTTGGCAGCTTATTTTAATAAAGTATTATTTGTCGTCTCTTTAGAACTACTTCGAACGGAGTAAAGTTTTATTTGGGGCAGATTAATGTCAGGCATGTGGACTAATTAAATGTGTTTAATAAAAGGCTGTCCCATAACCACAGCTCGAATACTGCATCCCCTCTTTATTAAAATTTGAGAGACAAAAAAGCAAACAGAAGAATGGTTGAAGGGTATATTAGTAACGATCCCAAAAAAAAGTGATCTTAGTCAATGCCGCAAAAACATGGGTATGTAATTGCTGCCAATTCCATCGAAAGTATTAACAAAAATTCTACTTAGCCGCGTAAACAAAAAACTGGACTCAACCATTCACAGGCAGGGTTTCGATCGAACCGTTCGTGTGTCGACAACACTAATATATTGAGAATAATAATAGAACAGACCGTGGTGTTCAGAACCCCTCCAACTTTTATTCGTCGATTATAGCACAGCATTCGACAGCATTAACAGAGACGTATATAGAATGCTTTAAATGCAGAGGGGTATTTCACTGAAGCTTATAAGATGGATTAATGCACAATACGATGGCTTCAAATGCAGAGTTCTATACAACAGTCGCTTATCCGCGGAGTTCAACACCACTTCCGGAGCTCGACAGGGTTGCCTTATGTCACCTATACTATTCCTGATAGTAGAAGATGTTTTAAATCGGGCCTTATACGAAAAAAAACCGTGGTATCATCTGGAACCTCGAAAGCCAATTGGAATATTCGATATATGCAGATGATATATGCCTGATGATATCAAGGCCCGCCGATATGCAGGATAAAATCGCCGACCTCATTAGCGAATTTAACGATGTTGGCTTAGAGATTAAATCTGCAAAGACCAAAATATTGAAAGAATACTCAACCAACTCTGATGCAAACTTTAAAGCTGTTGGGAATGCTATCGATAATCTAAGCTCCTGCACTTAATATAGTATCATAGGGAGCATCATTTTCTTAGATGCCGGAGCTGCGAGCGATATCCATAGTAGAATATCCAAGGCGCAAGGTCCTTTTTTAGAGCTTTGAAAAATCTGGAGGTTATCATCAATCTACACCCGCACCAAATTACGCATCTTCAATTCAAACGTAAAATCTAATCTTTTATATGGATGTAAGACCTGGCTAATGACGAAAGCACTTGAAAAGAAATTTGGGAACATTTTGAAAATCTGGTGGACAAATACCATATCCAATAAATTACTTGTTAAGACATGCAGGTAAATTGCAGTACAAAACGAAATTAAACAGAGACGATGAAATTGGATTGGTGACACCCGGCGGAAATCACCAATAGAAATATGCGGACAAGCTCGCAAATGGATCCCACAAAGAAACAGGAAACGAGGAAAACCAAAGCGTACATGTAGACGAACTATTGAAGATGATATAAAACATGGGATACAAGTTTAAGCGGGTAAAAATTACCGCTCGAGATTGAGCAGATTGTCAAAATTTCATTAACGCCCTCTGTTTCACTGGGAGCTAAAGAAGATAAGAAGAAGATAATATTTTGATAAGTATGTTGAAGTTAAGAGTAAAAGAGGTATTAATGATGAGTGCTAGAGATGTTAAAGCTTGTAGTGCTCTCAAAGAAGCTGTTAATTAAACTTTAGAGGACAGTGAAAACGATTCTTGATAACGAAATTATACAACCGGGGCGGGAGTATTATCAGGTTAATTTGACGGTGCTGATGAGAACATGGTGGCTGACAACTTACTTAACGATGTTTTAGGTAACTTTGAAGTCTTAAGATGACAAAATAGCATTATTTTAAGTGATAATAACGATAGCAGCGGTGATAAGGCGTTGGCGGAAAGGGTATACAGAAGACGCAGTCAACAACAAGCGAAGTCTACCAGAGTACCTATGTACTCTACTAGACCTCGGGAATCGACTGTGTTGGCCAGACAAGACGATGTTAAGAAGGTTTTAACTAATATCAACCTACAACAAATTTTCTAGAAAATATTTGATGAAGAAGTGATTGGATTAATTATCAATATACAACTTTTTATGCCAATTAAAGCAGTAGGTATATTTTTCAAGTTGACTCCGTCGACTTTCAGAAAATTTTTATGTGTGTTTTTTATTGTCTGTATGCCTCATGAGAGACAGAAAGGATTTGTATTGATCGTCCAATAAAGATGTTGAAATAGAAATGGTTGCAATCAAGCAATATATAACCAAAGATATCGAGACATAAAAATAAATCTTCATCTTGTGAACAATTATAAACCAGGTACTACTAAGGCCAAAGTGTTTTTAATTTTGGCCATAAGTTCAAAACGTAATAAAAAAATTCTTTTTTAGACGGTTTTGCTTGAACATGTTTTCATTTGAAAGTCAATGGCGAATGCTTGGCGTTTACATGTAATTAATAATGGTGACAGCAAGGATTCAATTTTATTTCGACTTTCTATTGCAAGGCTAGAAAAAGCTCGACTTTCATCTTCATTGGTCCTAGGGTTACCTTAACATGGTATAGATCAATACCCCAAATAAGGTGGGAAAGCAACTAAGATGTGCTCATGCAGGAGTTCGCTGGCAATTCAGGAAATATTTAAAATCACTATGTTTTGCAAGTTTTTGTTATGGGCAGGTATTGTAATTTTACTGTCCAACACACAAAAAATAGCAATGTTCTGCCAACTGATTCTTGAAAAGGCGACAAAAAAAGCTATACGTGTACCGGCGTTTTAAAAGTTTACATCAACTCATTTTACGGGCTATTTAATGTTGCACCCTTGCGTAGAAAAAAAAAATAAAAAATCGTGTGGTAGTTAGGTTTTTGGTATATAGAGTCTATTATTTTAGACCCCTCTACAAGAATAAGTAAGCAGAACATTGTTATTTTGTATACATTTAATTTTTATGTACAGTGTTATTAGAGGGTTATGGAAATTATTTTAAATCAAAGTTATTGGTACTTGTTTTCAAAAAATATATTGCAATTAAAATATATATATATTTTTTATAATCAAGTTGCAAAATAAATTCTTCTTGGGATTTTGAAATAAAATCTGTTCAATTTAACTGATTATGAATTCGATACGTATATTTATTATCAAAGTTGTTTTGGGAATACAACTATTTATTAAAACATATTATTTGTTGTGCTTTATTCCCTATTTTTATTCTTGATAAAACAACTGAAAATTTATTGTTGGAGGATAAGCTGTTTTTATGCGCATTTCACTGTTTGCTAAGGCCAGATCCTCAGGAAATGTTTTTCCCAAAAAATTTTTGAAAACCCAAAAATATCAGCAAATAAGACTACAGAGGGAATGAGAATCACAAACACTCAAAAAGTATTATTTGCAACGATATTAATGCTTAAACAAAATTCAAACATTGTGTTTATCTTTTCTTACATTCCCCACTAAAATTAGTTGGAATTCTCATTTCAATTAATTTTAAAATTATTCAAAAATAAATTCTTATATTTTTTTTTACAAAATAACAGCGTAACCCCTCATCTTTACTTAACAACAGTTTTTGCTACGAATACGCCAACCACGATAAGGGCTTTTAACTTATAACGAATTAGATACGTATACTTAATATTTAATAAAATAATTATGAAACTAATATAAATCATACGCCTAAGAACTAAGTTGGCGATGTACTAAATACATATGAGGGGCTAAAGTACAAGGAGCTTAAGTAATTTTTTTTAAAATGGAGATTACATTTGGAATTAGTAGGGGAAGTTCCGAGAAGTTCAGAACACAAGAGATGAATGTGGAACTCTCATCCACTAGAGAGATATGGCGACCAATTCGAGCAGTTGTCATTAAAATACCTGTTTCGCTTGGAGCACACGGGGTATATGAGCACTTGATCTCAATTTAAAATGGCAATTAAACTCCTTGAGATTTAAGCCCTTCATATATTATCGTGTTATTATGGTCTCATTCCAGGATACTCTATTTCCGTGTTCGACACAAGCTCTGCTTTTACACATGCAAGTAGTGACTGTTAGGTATTATTATTATTATTTACATTTTCACATCTTTATATTATTGTTATCGATATCATACTTTATGAACTTGTTTTGAAATGTCATTCTTATCGGTCAATTATTGTTATATCTTTTTTTTTAATTTTCTTCTTCCTTCTCTTGCTTACAAACTTTAAAACAGCGTGGTAGTTCTTCAACAAAATTGTTCTAACAAAATTATCTTTATAAAAGGCAACTAATGTCATATAAATAAATAAGTGTTTAATTAAAATATAATAAAGGCGTTTTTAATTCTCTGCTCCAACAGTGACATGCTACTTTTGTTATCAACAAAAAATGGTTCGAAAGAGTACAATCTCATGCCATTTGCTTTTCTGGTTACACATACCACTGCGAGCTCATTTTTAAAATGTCGTTGAAGCGTCAACCTGGTAAAATTTTCATGATAAAGAAAAAGTACCAAAAAAAAAAAAGTTAACGGCTTCATCATAAAGGCACATTTTTGAGGAAATGGTTTACATTTATTTATTTTAGCACTATTTTAATAATCCTAATACTCTCTAATTAACAAACTAGCTTTTTTTAATGCTCATTTCAAAAAATTAATTTTATTATACATTTAACAAGTTAAAACTTTAATTACAATTTGAAAATGTTCCAGCATATTTAGCATTACATTTTTAACAGGGTAACATTGTTTATCGTTTTGATATATAGTGGCATGCAAGAGGCAAATTTCTACTCGCATACAACATTTGCTGCCACTGGAGCTGCCATTGCAAAAACTGTGATTGTATTAGTAAAAAATCGCGAGTGTATTTAATTTTTTGAACTGGCAGTGTAAATGCTAAGTTTGAAACAAAGTCTTTCTTTCTCAAGGCTACACCGTGATATCATATTCGATACCGTTTGGCCACAATTTATTTACCATACAACCCTCGAAAGTTAAACAATTGAGTTTCATTGGAGAAAAACAAATCTTAAACACATATATGGAAATCAAATTTTCTACAGTTTTTCAAAGCTTTTGAGGCTGTATCTGGGCTGGGATTCCCACAATATTTTTTTCTTTTTAAGATATCAAAAGATAATCAGTTTTATTTTCGTGGCTTATAATTCTTGAGCTAATTGAATATTATATGGAAACGTCCACAGATAACTTTAATGCGGATCTCGTATAGCATACTTTCTCGTATATCCTTCGGAGCTTTTCCAGTGCGACCAGGTCGAGCAACTGTCCGGAGGTATAATAAAATTAAACCATTTTTCACGTCATTTTGCGCTGAGTACGGTGAGATTATAAGGCTTCATTAAGCAAAAGAACTGAAATAAAACACTGTTAAAATATTAAAGTTATAAGTATTTTTAATAAGTTAGTCAAAGTATACATTTATAACCTCATAATATGTATAAATATATATTAGCTTCATAGCATAATATGATTTTGGCGATTTTATGATTGCAAATGTATCCCAAATGGGGGTACACTCTAGAAAATTCATTTTGGTCTGTAAATACTGTACTATTGGGAAAGCTTTCCCAAGTGAACGCTTTGATAATATTGATAATATTGGTATGGTTTCGTTGGCTGCCACCAAGCTGTGGCACCATCCTGTTGAAACCACATATCGTCCACATCCATATCTTCCAATTCAGGACATAAAAAGTTCGTTATCATCTCACGATAGCAAACACCATTCACAGTAACTGCCTGACCGGCCTCATTTTGGCAAAAATACGGCCCGATGATGTCGCCAGCCCATAAACCGCACCAAACAGTCACTCTTTGTGGCTTTTAGATTTTGATTCGCTCAAATGCGGCAATGCTGCTTATTGACGAATCCACTGAGATGAAAATGTGCCTCATAACTGAAGATGATGTTCAAGATATGCATTATGATTTGAACGCTCATTTTCATAATAAGCCTGAATATCTTTAACGCGTTGCTCGATTGTGTATATTTCCATTGTTCAAATTGAGTTAGTCTGAAATTGAGAAATGTCAAATGAAATGCATAAAAAAACTTTTACGTTTACGTGTGGTTCACATTCAACATCGGCCCTTAAAATTTAACCACCCGTTATATGAAGCCGATGTTTTGTAACAGTCTGCAAGTTGAAGTCATATATACTGACTTGAGTAAGGCTTTTGACAGGGTCAACCATGATTTATTGTTCTTAAACATTTATGGAATTGGGGCTTCTGTCATCTTTGTAAAGTGGCTAAAATTACTTGTAAAAACCGCAAACAATGTGTTAAATTCAATGATTCTACTTCGAGATGTATATAAGTCTCGCATGGAGTTCCACAGAGCAGTCATCTTGGAACTCTAACATTTCTACTTTTTATTAATGATCTTCCAAACTCCACTAGGAACTGCAGTATCCTTATGTATGAAGATGATGTTAAGCTTTTTCCGGATATTACAAAATGTGGAGATGCCAGGAGAATATCCAATGGATCTAAATTTAAAAAAATGTAAATCGATGACCAAAAATTATTTTCGGGAATGAAATATTTATTATTAATTAATTAATTTATTAATGATGTGCTAATAATCCCAATTTATGATTAAAAACACTGAAATTTATTGTTGTGGGAAAGCTGGTTTCTATGTGCATTTCGCTGGTTGCTTAGGCCAGCTTGTCAGGAAACTTTTTCCAAATACTTTAGAAAAGCTAAAAATATTATACAAGTAAGACCATAAAGTGAAAAAGAATTTTAAACACTCAGGTCTTATTTGTAACAATATCAAAGCTTTAACAAAGACACAACAATAAACAGTGAATTTTTCTTTCTTACATGACGTTTTCTAGATACTTATTATCTTCAAATGTGTATTAAATAAATGGTACTAAATTATGTGCGTTTAATTCAATAACGGTTTTGTACATTTACTTTGATAAAAACCTTTATCTTAACTCATATGATATAATGTGATTTAATGTAATTTAGGATCCACAATACAACTTATATGTCAATAAAATTAAATCTGTTCAAAAATAGTTTTTGCTGTTTTGTCTTGGAAATCTTCCATGGGAAAGCTTCAGCCGTATTGTAGTCGTTTAGCCCTCATTATCCTCCCAACACTAAAAATCAAAAGATTGTTTCCAACATTACATTTTTCTTGAACCTGCATCAAGGTAGAATTAATTTAACATATCTTCTAAGTAATATAATCGTTAGTTTTCTTTAAAAAATGGCAAATCTCATTATTTTTTAATTAATTTCGAAGATTTTGTGGGCACATCAATTTATTTTATGATTTCACTGACTTATCGAATAGCATGTGTTTCTCAAATAAAAGCCTGATGACGTATCTCAACTGAATTGTTTATTCATAGAATGATTTATAACCTACATATAGCTCGTTTGCTGCACGGTGAGAAAAAATATGGTTGGGCATGGTAACGGCAACTACACTATGTTTATTGTAACAATATGTTGTTGTCGTACACAAAATATTGTTATTTTTAATTTTTACTATTTAATTAGGCTTAAGTTCATTAAATTTTAATTTTCATTAAATTATTTTTATGAAGAAAGGAATTTTTACAACATGGAAGATTAATTAAAATTGTTATTGATAATTTTCATTCTTGACTGACCTGGGATTCGAAGCCAGGCTGGCTGGCGTGTGATTCGAACCCAGGCGGCTGGTTACCCTGACATGTTTCGACCTCAACCACTAGGTCTTCTCAAAGGGATTTGCCGTCTTACACTCGCAGCCATCGATGACTGCTGACGTCAGTAGTCAAACATCAATCCTTAAACCAAATTGTATTTTAACCTTTGGTAGATCGAAATTTGCTTATTGAATGATTATCCATTTTTAATTGATTTCACATGTTTTTCCTTTACTTCTGTTTTTTCCCGTACTTTTGTCAAGAATTCTTCTTGAAGTCCAAAGTACATTTTTTGTTTATCATGTTTTTTGTCTTTCTTTTTTCTTGTTGACATTTTTTAGCACAACTTGAAGGACAAATGAACACATAGAGCTTGTGCCTTAGCTTTAACAATAATTAGTATTGTGGTTATTTTGTTGAACTATTCATGGTTTTTAATCCAAATTTTTACTATTTAATTAGGCTTAAGTTCATTAAATTTTAATTTTCATTTTTATGAAGAAAGGAATTTTTACAACATGGAAGATTAATTAAAATTGTTATTGATAATTTTCATTCTTGACTGACCTGGGATTCGAAGCCAGGCTGGCTGGCGTGTGATTCGAACCCAGGCGGCTGGTTACCCTGACATGTTTCGACCTCAACCACTTTGAGAAGACCTAGTGGTTGAGGTCGAAACATGTCAGGGTAACCAGCCGCCTGGGTTCGAATCACACGCTAGCCAGCCTGGCTTCGAATCCCAGGTCAGTCAAGAATGAAAATTATCAATAACAATTTTAATTAATCTTCCATGTTGTAAAAATTCCTTTCTTCATAAAAATAATTTAATGAAAATTAAAATTTAATGAACTTAAGCCTAATTAAATAGTAAAAATTTGGATTAAAAACCATGAATAGTTCAACAAAATAACCACAATACTAATTATTGTTATTTTTAATTAATATCAATAATATTATAGTTTTTGTAAACATGTCAATGTTTATCGCAATTATAAATTTGAGTATGGTTCACTGAAAAATAATCATTTTTATATGATAGTTTTGAAAACATATTATATTCCTCACAACCATTTAATGATATTAAATAGCTATAACATGATAACTTTCTATACATGTACTCATAATATGTTTAAGATGCATAATATTTTAATAATATTTTGTTATCGCAATTTGTAAAATAATTTTGCATCAGTTGTGTCGTTTGTGCCTATCGAATTATTTGTTATTCAGTGGTTAAACAATTAAAAAAAATACCCATTAAAAACCAAGTTTAAAGACATTAGAGGTACATAAAAAAAAATTGTAAAGTGACAAAATAAAATATTAATGCTAAAAAAAATTTAATATTGTTTGAAAGTGGTTCAAAAATATTGACCATTGTTTTATGTTATTTTAGAGAAAAAGAAGGAAAATTCTTACAGTAATAATTTATAAATAATTGCGTCCTTCGGCAAAAATAGGTAAAAAAAATATTATGTTTTAAGTTGCATCATATTATGATGTGAAATATCTGTAACAGTTTTATGTTAATTTTTACACCAGTAAGTAAATAAACATTAAAATATTGTAAAAATATTTATCGGTTTTAGATTTTATCTACATATTATTATTTATTTTTATTTAATTTAAGTCTACTTAGGTCAAATTCCTTACAGACTATCTTAGTGTAGTAATATAATATTTTTTTCCATTTATGCAAAGAAAGAAAGATTAGAATAAACATTATTGATTTAAAAATAATATGATATTGCTTTTTATGATGTTAATGTTTAGAGAATAGTCGATAAAGTTATACATTTCATTAAAACTGCTGCATCAGTGATGGAAAATTCAGTACTATGGTACTATTTTCAGTACTTTTTCCTTTCAAAAATACCATGGTACCCCCACGTCCGTTTAAGTACTCTTTTCTTGTTATACTTCTTTGCTTAGAAATTTAGCGTTGCTATTTTTTTAACATTGACAACCAGGGCTGTGGAGTCGTCACCAAAAAGTACTAACTCCGACTCCAACCGCTGAAATTTCAACTCCGACTCCTTATCTTACCTTAATGCTAAATGTATATGAGACTGGTCCTTATTTGACTTTAAACTCTTTTTTTTAACGCAGTACCTTTCAGAAAATTATTCTGTAAAAATTTCGAATCAATATTTAAAATATTCCACCGCCAATTTCGAAGTATTTTTATTTTGGAAAATATTTTTTTAAAACGACGTACTTTACATATGTACATACGTATTTTTAAATCATTTCTTATTCAAATATTTCTTACTTATTCGTTTGTCACATTAATAATTTAATATTATTTAAAAAAAAAAATTTATGAGGTCTATGTTTGAAAATATAAAAAGCCTTCAGGCTGTGAAAAAATTTCAATATAAAAAGAGAAAAACACAAAAATTAACATTGGTATTCAAGAAAAATTCTTGATAAAAGTACTAAAAAACACAAGTAAGGAAGAGGCGTAAATAAATTAAAAACTTAGTTATCAATTACAGCAGATTTCGATCCACCAAAAAATTGGGTTGGTTAAAAGATTGATGTTTGACTATAGACTGACAGCCGTCGTAGTGGCGGAAAGGGTGAAACTGCAAAAACTCTGATGAAGAGAATGCGGTTATTCTCGAAACATGTGAATTCGGCCCGAGTTTGATCCCCAGCTCAGTCAAAAATAAAAAAGATCAATAAAATTTTAACTCATTTTGTGTTGTGAAATTCCTTTCTTCATTAGAATAATTTAATGAAAATTTAATTCGACGAACTTAAGCCTGATTAAAAAAATTAAAATTTGGTTTAAAACCCATAAACGGTTCAATTAACCCCAAGAAAACTTAAATTCATTTTTATTAATCAAATATTTAGCATAATTTATTTTATATAAAAATTCAGAACATTATCATATTGCAAGCAAATTTAAAATTTTTTTTTGTTTTAATCTTAGCCGATTTTCTTCATTTTACGATTTAGCAGATTTTATCATATTTTTTTTTAAGTTTTGGCAAATTCTTATCAAAAGGTTATGGCAACACAGCAGCTTGTTGATTTTTTTAATGTCAGATATCCTCATCAGAATTTTGCTGTTGAAATTATGTATTTTAGTTTTTTATTTTTAAGTCTATTTTCCAAAAAAAAAAAAAAATATGTTTGAAAAAAGAACCAAAATGTGGAAAAAGTACGCTTTTGCTTGGTGGTTAGTACCATATAAAATTTTCAATTTTCCATCACTGAGCTGCATTATGTTCTTAGTAGATCTGACATAGCAAAGTTAGATCGGCATGTCCTGACATATAGAGGATTGAAAAAACGAAGTGAGCACTGAGGAATATTAAAAGTTACGTTACTTAATAAAAATTCAGAATGTGTGCTTCCATTTATAAGACTGAACATAAAAGATATATTAAGCATCATTCTACGGTTTTTTAAAGTTGGTAAATTAATTTCAGCTAGTTTTTTTGAGTACGAAGGTAGTACCAGGCGTCCTCTATAAGTATTTCTTAAGCAGAAAATAAGAAATTGTTTTTGAACTGATTCGATATGATCATTGCGGATATTATAGGTCGGGTCCCAAATAATGCTGCCATATTCTAAAATTGGTCTAACGAGCGAAGTAAAAAGCCTTTTTGTGGTTAAGGGATCATGAAATTCCTTAGCCCATCTTTTAATAAAAGCCATAACACTGCGTTATTTATTTACAGTCATCGTTATATATTGAATAAAATTAGGTTTTTGGTCTAACAATATTCCCAAATCCATTATTTCACTAATATTTTGTAAATAACAGCCATCAAGAACGTAGGAGTAAGCACTCTTTTTTACTCTAGAAAATTGCATATGCTTGCATTTGTGTAAATTTAGTTCCATCAAGTTAAGTTTACACCATTTGTTAAAACTATCCAGGTCATTTTGTAGATGTTGGTGATCACAAGGAAGTTTAACACTTAAAAATTATTTTACGTCGTCTGCATACATCAACACATTACAATGTTGAACTGCTTCAGGCAAATCATTAATAAAAAGAAGGAACGGAATTGGACCAATATGGCTACCCTGAGGTACACCAGACATTACATTGATTTTTTTCGAAACTGCAGAATTAAATTTTACAGATTGAGTTCTACCCAACATATATGATTTGATCCAGCTCAGCACGATTAACATGATGATTAACATGATAATAATATGATAGCATTAAATTATAATATGATGTACTAGCATTTAACCCGCTACTTCGTTAGCGGCCCTTTTTCTTATGGACATATTTTTACGCCAAAGTTTATGTTTCTAGGTTTAAACCTGCTACTTTGTATAGGAACGATTTGTACGTCTAAACGTTCATATTTCGAAAATTTTTATTTGTATTTTTTAGATACGTTACGAATGTGATATTTTTTTATTTCAATGTTTATTGGTTTAATAGATAGATGGCGTGGCAAAAAAGTTTAAAATACAGGTTTAATCCACAAAAGGGTCTAATTTCAAAAAAGTACCACCAAACCTAACCGCTTATTATTTTAATGAACATCAGGTTAAGGAATTTCCCGTTTTAACCTTTTTTACCCTCTAACCATAACAATTTCCAAAACTCCCATCATAGGTAATCGATTTCGCGAGAGGCCAACCTCCCGGGCAAATTTCAGCATTTTAGTTCAGGCGTTTAGGTCGTGCGATGATGAATCAGGCAGTAACTTTACAATTTTATATTATATAGGTAGTTGAAGAAAAATGTTTTGAAAAAAATAACAGAATTAGGTACGATTTTCACCACTTAAGCGTTGGAATTTCGAAACGCATCAAATTTGTATTTTTTAGATAAGTTACGAATGTGATATTTTTTTTATTTTAATGTTTATTGGTTTAAAAGATAGATGGCATAGCAAAAAAGTTTTAAAATACAGGTTTTATCCGTTTACTCCTTATATCACAAAAGTGCTAGACACCTGTCCGCTTATTTTTAATGAACAATAATAGGTATTCAATTTTTTTGTAGTCCTTTTAGTTAAGCAGATATGAGGTTAGCGAATTTCCGTTTTTACAGCCTTTTTTCTATTGAACAACAATAAGTATTCAATTTTTTTGTATCTCCTTTAGGTTAGCAGATATGAGGAAAGCGTGATCGATTTGGCGAGAGGCCTGCCGCAACGAAAATTAAAAAAGTACCAGTTAAAAAATGAAAAAGTACTAAAAATATCCGTCTAACAAATTCTTATTCACTCAGGACTTTGCATGTTTAGTTTTATGTTTCTAGGTCTAATACTAACGGAAGATCAAAATATAAGATCAAAAAATACCAAAAAGTATCCTCAGAGGTTCTTATCCACTCAGGACATTGCATGTTGAAGTTTATGTTTCAAGGTCCAATATTAACGATAATTAAAAAAATTGTCAGTTGTGGAACCAAAAACCTAAACTTAGAAATTAAATTTCCCTTTTTCCCCTTTTTGGTACTTTTTTCCTCCCCATTGAAGCATGAAAAATTTCAATATTGTAGTGGGAGCCCATAATTTAATACGTTTATGTCAATAAATAAAAAAAAATGTTTTATAAAAAAAGTACCAAAAATAGTTACGCTTTTTACCCCTTAAACGTCCGAATTTCATCATAACTCAAAAAAAAAAAACCTTTTGAAATAATCGTGTTTTAGTTTTTTATTTGCTCGGACCACATAGAAAAAACAGGAATAATCGACATTATCTTTATACGGGGAAAGTATGAAAGATATTAGTATGAATTTAATACACAATATAAAAAAACAATTCAGCATCATTAACTCCAAAACTAAATTTTTTTCAGTTATGACGCCGTTGCAGCAAATGAGCGATATCTCTTTTTTTTATTTCTTAGCCGTAATTATACTTTAGCTGTAATTTAAAGAAATAAATGATTTTTACTATAGTTTTTTGCTTTATATTGCACCTTTACAATTTTTGTTGTGTAGAAGAAAATCCTATTAAAGTAATAAAGAAAATCTAATGAAAAGCCATCGTTTCTTTTAGGTCACCCTGTATATGAAAAAAAGTTCAATATCAATTGATTTACATATGTTAGCAATAATTAATTACTTGTCAAATGGGTATTTTGTATGTGCATGAGCAAATAAGTAAAAGCAATAAAAATTCTATTGAATTTTTATACTTGATAATAATTTTTTAAATATTTGTGTAAAAATTATAATATTTTTTATTGCAATTAATATACACAATTAAATTAAAGCTTAAACCTTTTTTTAAGAATTTTAATTAAATTTATAATTTATTTAAACTGGCAAAAAAACCGTCACAAAAATCACTAAATTTTAATGATGATCACAAGCGCAAAAACAGACTCGTTGTAATATTTTCACGGTAATAAAGACACTGATTATGATGAGAATTTTGATGAGTGAGTGTATGTGAGATTTTTTCTCTTCTTAATAATGCTTTTGTTGTATTTGTCATGGCTGTTGACGTCTACAATAACATACACACATAAATAGTTACTGTTATCACAATGTGATGGTATCATAATCATATAATAAATGCTGTAATTAAAGTTGTCAACACTTATTTAAATAACATCAGATTTCACCAGCAAACGCTTTGCGTTCCTGGTTTTTTATTTCCTTTTCTCTTCTTTGCCATTTATTTATTTTTTCTTCAAGTTAGCAAGTAAAAATTTTCACAAAATGATATTTGATATAGAGCTTATGAAGAGCTTAAAAAAAGACAGACAAAAAGGCATAAAATAAAAGACACATGTACCAAAGGAATGAGTTAGAGAGATGGGTATGCAATATTTTGTATTCAGATATTTGGTGATAATTTATGGGGAGTAGAAAACGTGACCAAGTAAAAAGACATTCATATAAAATTCAAGAAATTGTGTGTTCAAGTAACTCTAATACGATGCTTAGGAGTATTTATAGAGAAACTTTGAAAATGGCTGTGGTAGCACAAGACTCTGACTAAACGTTTTGATGGTTGCGAACAGGGAAAAGATTGTTGGTCACATTATTTTTGGCCCTTTAGAAACATAATACGTAAAATATTACAAAGTGTTAGACTAAGCGAAAAAATATATCATTTTCACACATTTCAAACACAAATTATACCCTTCCTCCCTCAACAACAACAGCAAATGTGCATAAGTATAGAAATTAAAGGAAAAACAATTACTAGTAAGGCCGAAAGTCAAACACACTTTACCTAAACATAAAGATATAATGAACATTTTCTATAAAAAATCGTTCCAAATCTTTCTAAGAACGCAAACAAAGAAATTTTGCAAATTTGTGTAGTATTTCCTATAAAAAAAATTTTTTTGCATAAATTTTCCTATAAAAAGCAAATTTATTCAAAATTTAATATAAAATTTAATTTGAGAAAAATTTCCTATTTGTTTAATAAAAGCACATTTGGATAAAACTTTATATTAAATAAAATAAATTGCACAAAATGTTCTACAACACGAAAATTTGCTAAATTATTTCATAAAAAAAATTGTTCAAAATTTTCTATTTAATGAAAACAACATGGTTCAAAACTTCCTAAAATGCCCCTTTTTTTGAAAAATTTCCTAAAAAAAATTCCAATTGTTTTTTTAATTTCCTATAAAGTATAAATTTTTTATAAAAATCTCACATAAACCATGGTAGAATAAATACTAGGTATAGTCATTAGAAATTTTTTTTCTCAGTTTTAAAACCCATATAATGTCAAACAAGAGAAAATAAGGAAACAATTAAAACAAGCGTCAAAAACCAAATAAATCAATTTTATTTTTTGAAAAATTTCTTAATGTAAAAATTTTGTGATAACAAATTTTAACGAAAAACCAATTTTAAATAAACAAAATATTGAATAAAATATAGTTTTATATAAGAAAGTAAGTTTGTAATATCTAAAGAGTGCAAAATATTTTAAAATTTAAATATTTGCAAATGAGTAATACTTCGTTGTTGGACATTACATGGGTAAATAATGACAACTCTCCCTAATGAACATACCTGGTACTAAATGTACTATGACATAAACAACTTTCATAAATGTCAAAAATAGAACATATAAAAAACTTCTTAGATACCAAGCAAAAACGTTAATTACCTGTACCGCCACTCTATAACTTTTTAAATTTACCTACCGACATCGTTAAGTAACGAGAAATTTTGGTTACTTTAACGAATTTGTTATTCTCTATTTTAAATAAAGGAATATTTTCTCTTAGAAGTATTAACGATAAATATCGGTAAAAATGTAAGAAGGTCAAAGTTGAAATTTTTTAAAGTTAATAAAAAATATAACATGAATTTGTTTGTAAACATTTTTTTTAATAAAACATGAATGAAATCGAATTAAACTTTATTATCAAAGGTTATTTTCGGGAATACAAAATTTATTATTAATTAATTCATTTATTAATGAAGTGCTAAACTCCCAATTTTTATTTATGACAAAAACACTGAAATTTATTGTTGTGTGGAAGCTTTATTATATTTCTTAACATATATGAAAGTTTCAAATCCTTTTATACATAGTCGCTCGATTTATTAACCGAGATTCGGTTAATAATCGGTTAATTTTGTTATTGATCGATTAACCGATTAATAACGTTTGTTTTATAAATTTTGTAATTTCAATATATAAAAATGCATAAATTATTTTTTATTTGGAGCTTATTAGGAAAAAAAACGCAAACATATCCAACATAACAATTCTTAAACTAAAACGAGCAAACAAAATAATAATTAATAAATATGTAATTCATATTTTTTAATTGATACATATTCTGCATTAATTAAACAATAAACTGTAAGATCATTTTATTAGTTATTTCAATAGCTTAAGAAAATCTTATAAAACAATCTTTTATACAAATAATTTGACTTAAAAGTTTAGGATTTCAGCGTTTATTTTCTTTAGTTTTGATTAAATTTGACTTTGATATTCTTTCAATTATCGTAGATGTTCGAGAAATCAAAAGCAAGCTATAACACAGAATATCTTATTTTTCAGTCCTCTTCCTGGATTTTCCTATTTTAATTTTTTTATATTTTTCAGACTTCCCATTATTTCGGTTAATGCTGTTAAAATATATATATGAGATATGAGAAGATATGAGAAGAAACAAATAACTAAACGCATACATATAAAGAGTACGTCAGATAAAAAGCTGTTGACAGCAAACACACATTTAAAGTGAAAATCACTGAACAACTTGTTTGTTTGTATGAAAAAATATTTTCTAAACACATCCCTTTTGTATAGGAGGCAAAACAATTAATTAAAAATACAAAAAATATGTAATAGAACTTCAATATATTAGAAATTTTGTTTCATTGGTTAATCGGTTAATCGACTGAAATTCACCGGTTTAATCGTTTATCGAAAATAGCCAATTTTAAACTAACCGATCAGTTAATCGGGGAGTAATTAATCGGTTAACTGATTAACCGTTAACCGAATGAATACCCTAATACATATGGAAAAAGTTCGAGGTGCCCACACCACTCTAGCTAAACATTCTGATCATACTTCTTTATACCCACATACTGAATGTGGTGATGTTTTTATGTGTTTGTTTATATGTAACACATTTAAATATAGGTTCTAGACCCACCTTTCTTTATACCGATTGACTCAGAATCAATTTCTGAATCGACCTAATGAGGTCCGTCCTTCCGTCAGGTTGGCTTAACCTTGTGCGCAAAGTACAAGTCGCAATTTTGGAAATTATTTGATCAAATTTGACACATATATATGTATTAATTGTCATAAGTTGAAGCCTATTCAAAGTGATAAAAAGCGGTTTTTAATTTTACATAACTCACCTGTAAGCTCTATCCAGAATAGAGTTTTTGTGCCTATTAACCATCTTGTTTTATAGGTTTTTAGATTTAATTACGTCCAAAAATATTTTGTGGGAACCTAAATCAGCAGAACAAATTTTATTAGAATTAGTCCATAAATGGCCACAGCTCTCATACAAATACACACTCGAAAAAAGCTTGTAAAAAGTCAACTTTATAATAACTTCTATGTTATCTCATAGTAGTTGTCATAGTAAAAGAAGTAGATACTTAGATAATATTTGGTACAAAAATCTTTTATTGGAATCTTAACCCAACAACATACTCTTTTTGGCGGTTACATCATCGCACATGGGTCCAAAGTACTGTGGTGGAGGGTCGACTATACTTTCTTACTTTTTCTGTATTAAAAATTGGCTTCTTTAATCTTAAACAGTTAATGGTATATTTATTATCGTTGTTTTTAAATTATTATTTTTCGACAAAAATTATTAAAATCTCAGTACATCATCGCTCTTAACGACAATTATCGTTTAGTTACGAATTTTGACTACTTATTTACATTCAAAGATGATGTACTTGGCAAAAGAAAAAATTTGATACCCATATTGCCCTATTTAAAACGAAGGTCTACCACCCTATTGCATTTTTGTCAAAGCGCGAACTTGCACGAATTGAAAAAAAAAACTGACACCCGTATTTAATTAAATCGACTAAAGATTAAAATATGTTAATTTGTCATTTTTATTACCAACAACCCCGAAAAAAAATTCAAAAAACGTTCTTTTTTACAGAATATCCTTAAAAAAAGGACATGGATGATCGTCCTTTGACAAATTGTATATACAGTTGAACGCATCTTAAAAACTTTCTTATGATACCCATATTGTATATGTTTCTAAGGAAACAAATTAACAAAACATGCAAAAATATACCATTTTTCAAAATGGTCCAGCTCACGAGAGGTCAAAGCTGGAGCCGAAATATTTTAAATGTCATCTTTAAAAAAGTCCAAGGTTCATTTTAGGGAGGGAACATTGAGCACTTTTTTTGGTGAGTTGTTCTAATATACAACCCTGTCATGATGAGTTGTTATTGTTTTTTGAAAATTTTCAAACAATAATTAGATCAGAGTTGTATTTTTGTCAAAATACGTAAGACTTGTGTGATAGTATAACACAGCCTTAAGTGAGATCATTACTATTAAGTACTTATTAAGGTTTTCAGAAAAATGCCAATTGCAATGACAATTTCTTACCAGGTAACGTATGAAATATCTACTACCTTTTACCAAAATTAAAAAAGTCTTTCCTGGGTACATACATATAATAATTTTAGAACAAATTTTATATGAAAGGCAAATTCTTGAATTTATTTTCCTTATATGTCTGCAGGTAGACATATTAACTTTCTCTCTTGAAAGCAATTTTTCGACACATGTTCATTCTGTGCAAGAAGTAACAAATAGTATAACAATTTTGCATACCATTGTCCATTGTTTTATAGCGAAGGTTATAAAAACGTTTGTAATTTTCACTTTTCTTTTTTTTTTGTGCATAATACTATTTGAAGTGCTAACATGTCTAAAAACTTCCCTAGACAAATACAACGAAACATAAAACCATCAGACACACATAGACACACTTAAACACTTATAGCATGACAAGTAACAATTCCTAGTAACAGTATACAAATAAAATGTCATTATATGCTACAAGCCCGCTTTGCTAACACATACACCCACACCTCTATTTCTACTCTTACATCTTTTTGGCTGTTCTATACATACGTATAAAATAATAAATGAATAGCTTATTTTTTTCTTCGTTGACTTTAGTTACTGCTGCTGCTTCTGCTCCTTTCCATCATTCAAACTGACTCACTCGTTTGGCTGACAAATGAGTGCTAATTTGTTGTGACGTAAATTTCATTGAAACTGCCTTGATTGCCACTTGAGACATCTGTGTATAAATATTTCTTTGCATTTATGTATACATTTCCCCTAAAAATATGCTGCACAGAAGAAAAACTACACAGCCACATACACATTTTAATAGCACATGAATACAAAATTTGACTGAAAGAAAACAAAAGAAAAAATAATTTTTTAAAAATTTGTTCAAACTTCCTCTGACTGTTTTCTTAAGAACTCTCAAGATGTTAAAGGGGCATACAAAGAAAAGACTAAGCCAAAGGAAGCAAGTGGATCAGCCACATTTGGCTGTGCAGAATCTAGCAAACCCTTCAGCAACGTATATAAAATCGTACAAAAACCTTAAGATTGAGAGTAGCCAGATGAAATGATCAGCCGGATTTGCTTAATTTTTATATTAATTACTCCTTGTTCCCCTTTTACTCTTTATATACTTCAATATTTCAGCATTCATCGTTAAATCACATCACTACTCTTAAGGATCCATAATATATGCTTTATAGGCCCGAAGATCAATATTGAAGAAATTAAAAATGGAATGGCAAACTGATATAAAACCGAACTTGTATTTACCTTTTCTAGGTGTGGTGAAAGGATTAAATGTAACTCAAAATAGCAGTAGTAAATGTGCGAAAAATAGAAAAAATTTCAAAAGGTTCTCAAAAAAGTAAGTAAGATAGTTTGTTATACAAAAAGGTAAAAGTGCTTTATTCGGCTGTGCTTTGTCTTTAAATTACACTATCAAACACACACAAAAAAAAAAAAAAATAGCAATGTTCTGCCAACTGATTCTTGAAGAGGGAACAAAAAAACATATACTGTATCGGTGTTTTAAAAATTTACATCTGAAACTTATTTTAGGGCCTTTTTAAAGTTGCACCCTTGTGTTGAAAAAAAACATAGAAATTCGTGTGGTTTTTTGGTTTTTGGTATATAGTGTCTTCAGAAGACTAATACAGAACATTACAATCAAAATTTTTTGGTATGCATTAACCCCCAAAATCTTCTGGAAATGGCTCTTTATATTGATTTTTTTTTTTTTTTTTTTTTTTTTTTTTTTTGTTAAAAGCAAAAATAGTTGAAATATTCTGTGAAAATATTTGCCATGAAATTCTACTGTAGGTCTCCCACCCAGCAAAAACTTTGCTTACAAAATAAGCAGAAAAATAACACAGTACAACACATGATTTGCCAACTCAATTCTGTGAACTGTATGTGAAATTAGACCCAAAAAGAAGAATTTCTGCATCATTCGTTTTGTCTTCTTACCTGCGATTTGAAGTTAGTATCGATTTGAAGTTAGTACTATCGTATAGGGGAATTTATCACGTTTTAGGCCCTGTTGTTTGACATAGCTCGACAACCCCTAGCCCAATTTAGTTGAAATAAATTTTAAAAAATTAAGAATTTTAATTCCCTTAATCTGTTCATATATTGTTTTCCTATACAAGTAACACTTTCGAAGTTAAAAATGAATGTATGAAGGGAAAAAATTATTTTTTGCCTAAAAATTTAAATTTTTTTTTTTAAAAATACATAAAAAATGCAAAATGGAAAAAAGTTTCAAGTCTAGTTATTTTTTCGCAAAGTCACATAACCTATGAGCAAAATGAGACAAAGATCATAAAAATCGATGCACGCGTTTCGCTTTTATTCGCAATTGAGTAAAGGTATGAATTTCAAAAATCAGTTATAGCCACCACCCTTAAAATAAAAATAAAAATATAAATTAAAAAATTATCATGCAAAAAAAAACTTTATTTATAAAAACTTAATGAAAATAAAATAATATGCAATTAGTACGCAATTATAATATGCATAAAAACAAAATTTAGAACATTTTTTCAATTATTGGCAATATCCATCCTTGTAGAAGTTGACGCTTGTGGTTCTGATGATCTTGTTTTCTTCGTAGGTTGTTCATATTCATGGTCTGAGTCTGTATCGTCATCCGAGATACACATACTATTCAAGGGCGTGTTTCTTTCACTGTGTCCACCAATTTCAATGTCTTCATCTTCGGTGCTTTCTTCAAACTGCATAATTGTGGAACTCCACCAACAAACCTCCGCAAGCAATGCATCCAATTTTTTGCTTTTGAACCGCTTTTCAAATGGCATGGTCACCTGGTGGAACCTCTCTCCTTGTTCGTCTGATTCCTGAGGTGATTGTGCCAAAAAAGTATCGAGGTGCTGGTGCAAGAAATGCAATTTCAGCGTCATGGATGCACCGATTTTTTCGAAATAAAACAGCAACCTGTCCACTCGTTGCTGTATCTCTTCTCGCTGGACACGGTTCTTTCCTAGAACGCCTTCTATTACTTCTTTCAATGCGTTCCATGCATGTTGGTGGTCGTGATGCTCTGAAAGCAAATGTGTGAAAGAATCACTTTTGATCAATTTCCGAATATCAGGTCCATTGAGAATACCTGTTTTAAATACATAAGAAAAACGAAAAAATTATTGGTAATGCGAATGTATAGAAATTAACAAATTTAGATATGACAATATTGAAATACAGAGTACGATACGTACCGTTTTTAATTTTCTCTTCACTGAGTTTCGGAAAGATGGATTTCAAACAGTCAAAGGCGCCGTTAACTTTTTTGACCACCACTTCAACGAATTTCCCAGCTATTCCCAGTTTCATGTGGAGTTCCATTTGTGTTCATCGTATTTGATTTTCTTCAAAATTTCGCCCAATGCTTCATACGTTTCCTTCATAGTTGTGCTGAATCCCAATGGAATGCATGGTTTTTTATTTTTTTTGTGCAGCAGCACAGCCTTCAAACTAGTAACTGAACCATCGATGAATAAACGCCAGTCGCCAGCGATATAATCCATTCCCAATTTTTTCACTAAACCTGGGATATCATGGCAGTACGTGAACGTATTTGCTTCGTCAACGGAATAAAATTTCTGAAAACCAGCTTGGCGTTGTCGGTATGATGTTGCGCTGACATTTTGCTGTGTGAGTTTTCTTCTCTTCAAAAATGATGTCAGCCATTCGGAGTCGTGTTGTGATAGTCCCAGCTTGGCCACAATGTAATCCATTTCGATTTGTGGTAGCGGTTGTGGTGCACTATTTTCAATATCGGGTATCCAATCAGCATCATCCAAATCGGCAGGGACACAGTATCCGCACTCGGAGGTTTAGGTGCATCGGTATCAGCAGGGCGTTGCACTGGAAGTGTGGCAGTAAATGCAGCAGTGTATACTTTTGTTTTCAATTGTTGTCTATTTAATCCAGGACGAAAATTTATGCATGCATAGCACCTGGATTCATCATGTCCAGTTGTGTCTTCCACCCAAATTACTGGCTTCATAAAAGATAACTTTCTACTTTTTCCGTGAATCCATTTTAGAAGGGTAGTATAACAACTGTTGCACACTGTGTTCGGCGTAAAATTTGCACCACTTAAATCTGCTTCATCGAAATAATTACAATACGCGGTTTTGAATTGCTCAGTAAACAAATTTGTTCGATCTTTTTTCTGTATTTTTCGGACGATATGACCACAAACGTAACAATATTCATCCAAATATGGGCACTTGTTGTTTTCCATATTGATATATTTTATGTTTTGTTGTTATTCACTTTTAAAAAACTGGAGAAAAATCACTTTTACTGTTCGCGTTCGTCGGCACTGGCTGAATGCCAAAAATCGATCAATGCACACCTATAAATACTACGTATTTTTGAATATTTTACTGCCAGGTACTTATAAATGGGCGCATATTTTAAGGGCGGCTGGCTATATACCTGATTCAGCACTTGTACGTTTCAAACTGTGCAAAACTTTCCAAATAATGACCACCCTTAAATGTGGGTGCAATTTCTGTAAAAAAATCATATAGGTAGCCACCGGAAAAACCCAAATAATAAAAAGGTCCACTTTCCGTTTAATTGTCCACGTACATTTATTACCGCAATCATAAAAATCAAATAACCTTTTGTTTATTCTTTTTTTTTTAATTCTCAGAATCATGAAAAAGGTGTCAATGTTTTCTCCGGCGGCATGAAATAACCCCCCAAAATATAACGCCCAAAAAAAAATATGAAATAACCCCCCAAAGTGTGGGGCGTTATTTCATATGCAATAAAACCCCAATTTCAAAAATGAAATAAACCCCCAATGAAATGAAATAACTCCCAAAATCAAAATGAAATAAGTCCCCAATATTTAGGGACTTATTTCATATGAAATAGTTCCCCAATTCCAGAAATGAAATAAGACCCCAATATAATACATATTGTTCAGTTTTGGTTGGGCGCAAAGACTTTTTCCTCTATGGTATAACAAACACCGGCTTCGCTAACTAAAGCTTTTCTGCATAGCCGGCCTTCGGCCGGGCGCAAGGATTTTCTCCTCTATAGTATTCCAAACACCGGCTTCGCTAACTAAAGCTTTAATGCATAGCCGGCCTTTGGCCGGGCGCAAGGATTTTCTCCTCTATAGTATTCCAAACACCGGCTTCGCTTACTAAAGCTTTTCTGCATAGCCGGCCTTCGGCCGGTCGCAAGGATTTTCTCCTCTATAGTATTCCAAACACCGGCTTCGCTAAATAAAGCTTTTCTGCATAGCCGGCCTTCGGCCGGGCGCAAGGATTTTTCCCCTATATTGTATTCCAAACACCGGCTTCGCTAACTAAAGCTTTTCTGCTAACCCGGTCTTCGGTCGGGCACAAGGCATTAGTTAGCGAAGCCGGTGTTTGGAATACTATAGAGGAGAAAATCCTTGCGCCCGGCCGAAGGCCGGCTATGCAGAAAAGCTTTAGTTAGCGAAGCCGGTGTTTGAAATACCATAGAGGATAAAATCATTGCGCCCGGCCAAAGGCCGGCTATGCAGAAAAGCTTAAATTAGCGATTCGGGATTTTCGAATTCGAAATTATAAAGTTCGGGACTTAGAGATTCCGATTTCTGAAATTCAGGACTTAAAAATAATCCCAATTTTTTTAGGATTCTGAAATTATAGTTTTTGATACTTAGTCCCTTTTTTATGTTTGGTAAACGTATGCAGTGAATATAACAAAACACAATTTGTCATCATTATGACTTTTAAAATATGTAATTTAAAAATTAAATAAGTCCCCAAAATATTTTTAGGGACTTATTTCATTTCAGATTTTTGGGGAGTTATTTCATATGAAATAATCCCCCAATTGAAAAAATGAAATAACACCCCAAAAAAAAGAAAAAACCCCCCAAAAATCGTTTTTGTTGTTCTCTGTACAAATTTTTGGGGGGTTATTTCATATTTTTTTTGGGGCGTTATATTTTGGGGGGTTATTTCATGCCGCCGTTTTCTCCAAATAATGTTGTGCATATCTCGAGCAAATTTTTGAAATTCATACATTTACTCAATTGCGAATAAAAGCGAAACGCGTGCATCGATTTTTATGATCTTTGTCTCATTTTGCTCATAGGTTATGTGACTTTGCGAAAAAATAACTAGACTTGAAACTTTTTTCCATTTTGCATTTTTTATGTATTTTTTAAAAAAAAAATTTAAATTTTTAGGCAAAAAATAATTTTTTCCCTTCATACATTCATTTTCAACTTCGAAAGTGTTACTTGTATAGGAAAACAATATATAAACAGATTAAGGGAATTGTAATTCTTAATTTTTTAAAATTTATTTCAACTAAATTGGGCTAGTGGTTGTCGAGCTATGTCAAACAACAGGGCCTAAAACGTGATAAATTCCCCTATACGATAGTACTAACTTCAAATCGATACTAACTTCAAATCGCAGGTAAGAAGACAAAACGAATGATGCAGAAATTCTTCTTTTTGGGTCTAATTTCACATACAGTTCACAGAATTGAGTTGGCAATCAATTAACTGAAAAATGTTGTACTGTGTAATGAGAACTGAAGGCAAAGAGTACTTATTTTTCTACTAGAAAAAGTACTTAATTTTGTTCGCGATGTCCCTAAAGTAAGCCTTTATAATTTAGACAATTACAACCTAAAAAATAATACCTTTATTTTATACTTAAAAGTTGTATAAAAATATGTAGTTACCAAAAGAGACAAGAAATAAGTACTTTTAAATAACCTTTGAAAAAGGTTAAAACACATTAATTAAAATTGCTCTGAAATCTTATGGAATGGATGTTGAAAAAGTGTACACAATAAAGAGTGCTTTTGCTGCACAAAATCATTTATAACTCTTACATTATTATATCAATGTGTGTATTAATATATGTAATTATACAGGCCTGTCACAGAAATAAATTTCGATCGAAAGTTTTTTTAATTCCTTTAATTCCAAGATAACTTCTTCAGAAAACGAAAACCGATAAATTTTCTCGGAATGAAATCACTTTTAATTTTTCAATCGAAAAAAGTTTTCTTGTTTTGGTTTGCACAACATTGCCACATTAAACTTAAAAATAACAAAATTAAAATTTTTCAGAATTACGAAAATCGATCGAAATGAAAAAACGAATTCAAAACAATTCCGAACAATTTCTGTGACAGGCCTGATTATTTTCTTCAAAAAAACATCGTTAACATTAGATTGTTATCACTAAAAAAGAAAATATATTGTGTTGGTAATTTTGGAGCATATTTATGTATATAATTACATACATTTTACTGATTTTTGGATTTTCTATGTATTTCACATCGAAATTATTCTTAAAATTTTATAATATTACCGGATATCAAACAAATATTAATATAATATATTGCAAATTGATTTAAAAAATTATTTAAAATCATATAATAATAACTTATTTAAGTCATAATACCAAAGTATTTTTTTGTAATGTATTATTATGACTTATTTAAGATATTATAATAAAGTTATTATTTTATATATAACTTATTATGCAAAAAGTGGCGAATAAAGCTACAAAGTAATGAATTCAAGAAGTCATTAAAAGTAGCATTGTAAGTGAAGTTTTTGGTGGGCAACACACTTAAGTCGAAAATTCAACTTTAATTTTAGAAATAAGCAATAATTAAAAGGTGGTTTAGGATTAATTACCCTAGGGGAAAGGGAACTAATACCAAACTTGTCACGTGATAGTTCTAAAGTGGTAGGGACCGGTTTTAATTCTAACACTTTATATGAAGGGGACTTGTCACTTTAATATGGCGATGTCCTAGGAGGGGGTTAATTGACACCTTTTGCGCACTTGGTAACAGGTCACAGAGATAACCTAAATGGACACATTAAATTTCGGTTAATAAATTTATACCTGTCCAGAAAATATGACAACAATTTCATACTTTTTTAATGAATTTAAAACGAGTTTCAAACGAATTAAAAAAAATTCATTTTAAATTTTCGTTTGCCTGCACTGTGAATATATAGAATATAGCAGTTTATCACCTCCTAGGCCATCATTTAATTTTAGTTATAATTTTTTTACTTCACTTGTGGTTCTTATCTATTTGTTCTTCTTCTTTAATAAAATTTGCAAGTTACATTGGCTGATACTATGAAATTAAACCAGGTATGGAAGTTTTAATCGGAAACTTAATGGTAATAAATACACTATGCTAGTTGAAAAAACAGACAAGCTGGACACATAGCGTTTTAACATAATTCGGGTACGCTGAATCCAGTGGTGCCCGCGGTTTTTTAGATTGGCTCTGGTTTTCGAGATATACCGTTATTTCAAAATGGAGGAGGTTGCACATTATACGTTCGCGTTACTCAAAAACGCTTTAGCTTATTCTTAAAAAACCGAAACTCCGCAATAAAATTTCCTTTAAGAAACGTAAAATTTCTTTCTAGTATCCGCAGTCGTTTTAGAAACATAATTTTTTTTTGGAAAAAAAAATAATTTTTTTATCAAAATTTCGAAAAAATTCATAGAAAGTTGGCAAATGCAGCTAGGCTTCTAATTTTTTGCAGGCAGATAAAAAACGAAGCTGCAAAAAAAAACAAGCCATACATGATTGAACATTTTATTGCAAAATTTCGGTTTTTTAAATAAGCTAAAGTGTTTTTGAGTTACGCGAACGTATGATGTGCAACTCCTCCATTGTCGAAATAACGGTATATCTCGAAAATCAGAGCCAATCTGAAACAACCGCGGGCACCACTGGATTCAGCGTACCCGAATTATGTTAAAAAGCTAGGTGCATAGCTTGTCACGAAAAAAAGTGTCAATTTCTTGCACAGTGATATTAATTGTAAAACCAAATTTTTTGTAATTGTTATCAATTTTAATAGAATTTTCTACCAATAGCAAGATATGTGACCTTCTCCGAAAAAAGGGACCTAGTGTGTAAAAATGAAGTTTTAAGAAAAACGCATTTAAAGTTTCAAATTTTAATGTTTTTCTCATTTTTATCGATTTTCCCAAGTTCGTTTTGTACGTTTTTATGGGGATAAATAAATTTTTATCAGAAATCTAACTCATGTCATCTTATTCTACACCCTTTTAGGTACCAGAATCCACTCTTAAGTCCAAACCCGTTTTTTGACACACTAGGTCCCTTTTCTCGGAGAAGGTCACATATGGGAAAATTACTTAGAGATCAAAGAAAAAAAAAAAGACTTGAAATTTCATATTTTTGCTATTATTTTTTTAAATTAATAATATCACGGCAAGTTTGAATAGCGAATTTCAGCACATTCTGAATTCTTTTGAATTGCTCTAATTTTGGTTTTCTTAATTATTTTGTTTTATAATTTCGATGATGATAACAATAACCACCTTAAACTACTTCATCAAAAGTTTTGCACAAAAAATTTCATATGTGTACACAAAGTTTGTAATCATACTAAAAATCAAGATCACATTGTTTCCAAAAACCGTACCCGAGTTCGAAATTTTAACTCTGTTTGGGAACACTAGGATTTTGCGTGATCCCATTTGCTAGTACGAAAGCAAATCTACTTTTGAATATTTTCTTGATACTTTACAGGTTTCTTAAACTAAAAATCATAAAGTAATGTTTGAAAAGATATAATTTTTTTCTAAAACTGAACCGTTTCGCAATGGGTTTATTCATTATTATTCCTTTAACCCTAGACAGATAATCATATCATTACACACGTCAGAGATAATCATGCTTAAAACTGGCACATTATTTAAGCTCGATATATTGTGGTATTTATTGATTTATTAAGAGCAAAATAATACCAATTATATTTTTAAATATATATTAAATAAAAATTACGAAATTTAAAGTATGTGTATATATAATTATTTTGAGAAAGACAATTAAGAGGTATACGTAAAGACTAAAATATCTGAAGTACACGACAACGGAGTCGTGAATATTTCTAAAACACATGCGTAAAATTTACGCAGATAATCTTTCTAGGGTTAATACTCATTTATACAGACATTTTTGTTTAATTTATGATGATTTATTAGCTGTGAATAAAATACGTTAATGCTTAATAATTCTAGAATTTTTTTAGTGTCATCTTTATTTCTTTGGAACAGTTAATAAAACATCAAATTAAAAGCATGATACATACAATAATGTGCTTGTAGGTTTAAATATGTTTATATATATATATATATATATATTAGTCGTATATCGTTAGCTGAAATGCAAAACCACGTAGCTAACATTTTTAATTTTACAGCAGAAACAAAATATTGAAATATAAAATATTGAGAAATAAATGCAATTTTGGTATTCAAATGCCGCATACTTACTAAATATAGAACGATTTATTCATTTGTGGAACAAATCTAAGAATTGAATAATGTTTCAAAGAGTTATGTTAGTAACGTTCTTTTGAATTTATATTTTCTTCAACAAAAACACGTAACTCCCATGAATATTTGTTAAGCTTTAAAGAAAATGTATTTTGTTCTTTTTTATTTTTAATAAATTTTACTTGTTCTGTTTTCTATTACACAGAAAAATTAAAAAAATTTTCTAAGCTTTAAAAGCAGTTTTCTGTTTCCGCTTTTTAAGCTTAGAAAAAAAGCTTTTGTAGAAAAGTCCTGATGAAATGCTTTAAATAATGTTTTTGAAATGATTTTATTTATAATGATTTTAAAAGCTTTTTTCAAAAGTTTTGGTTCGACAGTTTTGTCTGAAATGGTTATTAAGGGTTTCTATACAAAAACGTTTTAAGAGTATTTTCTCTTAAATACCGTTGAAAGTTTTTTTTAATACTTTTTTGGAACTGTTATCTAAAAAGGCTTAAAAAAGTCTTTTGTCATTAATGTTTTGAAAGCATTGTTAACGAATGAGAGTTTTTGTCATTAATGTTTTGAAAGCATTGTTAACGAATGAGAGTTTTTCACCAAAAGCTTTTTTAGACCTTTTTGAGCTTTTTATCAAATAAGATTTCAAGAGATCGTCGTTTAAAATGAAAGTATTTATTTTAAATGCTTTAAAAGGGGAAACAGAAAATGCTTTTAAAGTTCAGAACAAAAGCTTTTTTTTGACTGCTTAGAGCTTCTGTTAAAAAAATGCTTTCGAAAGTGTTTATATCGAAGGTTTATATTCAAATAGTGCTACCTGCAAAATCACAAATTTACAGGACAGCGAAAAAACTCTAATTGTAATTACTAAACTTTATTTTACAATGTTGTTAAAAAACATTGTCTAAATCATACAATTATAAAATTTTGTAATTCCAGATATTCGCGCTCATATGCCTGATGGTACTGTTTACAAATTAGAATTTTATCGATTAGAACATTGAACAAAAATAAAACTCACTTATAATGAAAACTATTTGAGACTTTATTTTAAGCTACACTAATTTTTATTAAAATAATTAGTCTTTTTTTAACAAAACAATATATGTATATATAATATAAAAAGGAAAAGTCAAATATTAAGAAACGCGCAATAGAACTCGAAATTAAGGTGTGCGCGCGAAATAAATAGTGCATACTTTTAGGTATCTAGTTTTAATACCATGTGTTCAAAATCAATACCGTTATTTTTTTATAATTGCTTATACTTTAGAAAACCACGTGCTAAAGTTCATGTCAGTATCAAAATTTATTTCTCTAAAAATGTCGAATCAACAAGACGTCCGTAAACGTATTTCTCAAATTTTTAACGAAAATCCAAGTTGCCGGTACAAAACTATTGCTAGGCTTTCAAATGTATCCAGAAATACGGTGTCTAGGGTAATAAAAAAATATAAACAGTCCCTGACCATCGACAGAAAGCCAGGCAGCGGTAGAAAAAGTGGATTTTCGGATCGCAAGATGACTGAAAAAATTAAAAGAATTTTGTTTAAATATCCCTATCTCTCTGGAAGAAAAGTGGCCCAAAAGGCAAAGTGCTCCGAGACTTCGGTAAGAAAAGTTAAAAAAGAGGCTGGTCTGAGGACATATAAAGTGCAAAAAGTTCCAGATAGAAATTGGTGGCAAAACAGCGTGCGAAAGCTTTGCAAAAGGATTTTTTGAACAATTTTCAATGCAGCATTATGGACGACGAAACTTATGTGCTGTCTGATTTTAAGCAATTTTCCGGGCAAGATGCATAGTCATAAAAAAGAAGCGATTTTATTTGGTAAACGGTTGGTACGATTGGAATGCAATTTGGAGTGACAATTAGAGAGTTGTAGTCGAGATGAAATTTTGGATTTGAGGTTTATAGGCTTATTGGGTGGGGCGCCTTCAGTTCCCAAAGCAGGGCACTTAGAGTATTACAAAAACTAAAAACGATCATTAAAACTTAATTTTAACTAGGCACTTTTGCCTGGTTATGATCAACGGATAACTAAATCTCTACTAAGGTTCATTAGGGACCAAATCAGGACTGTAGTGTCGGTCGTGACTGCACACTGGCCTGTTAGGACTCATACTAGGGGAATGGGTCTGGAATTCAATGACTACTGTAGAAGTTGTCATGATGAGACTGTGCTCCACTTTCTCTGTCAATGCCCTGGGTTACCAGGCATTAGAAAAAATACCTGGGAGAGCCGGTCATTTCATGCTTGGAGGTGCTATCTACAATAGAACTAAGATTGCTTCTTCTCTTCATTAGGAAGACGAATTGGCTCAACTCTGCAGTGATGCCATCTGAGTAACTGCTCTATAGGATGGGTATTAACGCTGGGTACCACATAGGGACCGCTGAAGGCCCCAACTGAGCTACCTCTCGATTGCTGCCCATGGAACCATGGAATTTTCCAAATTGTAAAACAAATCTTTTTATCTATCTCTTTATAAATCTTTTTATAAATCTTTATTTAAATCACCGCGAGCGCAAGCTCTTCCGAAATAGACCTTTTTTAAAAATTTTCCTTTTATAACACATTTTCTCCAATCGCAAAGCAAAAATTAAAAATGTTAAGCACAGTTTGAGTGACCCAATTTGTTTTTAATAATTTTGCAATAGGAATACAGAGACCCGTGTTTGGTAGCCATTATATTTCCAAAAAACAGAAAAAAACTCATCTTTGGGGCTTTTAGGTGTTTTTTGGGAATTGTGGGATTCGTTTTGTAACTTTAAAAAAAATTCACAGTAACTGCTTGATACGGCCCGATGCCCATTAACCGCACCAAACAGTCACTCTTTGTGGGTGCATTGGTTTTTCGACAATCTCTCTTGGATTATCTTTGGCCCAAATGCGGCAATTCTGCTTATTGACAAATCCACTGATGTGAAAATGTACCTCATCACTGAAGATGATTTTCACGATATGCACTTTGATTTGAACGCCCAATTTCATAATAAGCCGGAATAACTTTAACGCATTGCTCGATTGTGTATCTTTCCATGGTTCAAATTGGCTAAGTCTGAAATTGAGAAATTTCAAATGAAATGCAGAAAAAACTTGACTTTTAGGTGTGGTACACATTTAACATCGGCCGTTAAAATTTATTTATAATATGTCTACTTTGTAATAACAAATTTTATCATTTTATTATATACACTATTATTTTCAGTGTAGATTGTACTTTTTTACCGAAAAATGGACAAACGTGTGTGTTAGACAGCACAATACAATAGTTATGAAAACAGACGTTTTGGGATTTTTTTTTTCAAATTGAAATGACAAATGAATCTTTAGTCAGTGAACTTGTTTCTAAACAAAATACATTTTCGAAAAATTGCAGATAGCACTATTTGAATATAAGTCCACGATATATAAAAGTCTAATTGTTTAGAAGCTTCAGGTTAATTAAAGTTTTTGAACGAATAATATTGATAGCTGTTATTGAAACTTGCTTAATTTTCAGATACTTAGACGAAAATTTTTTTAAGAACTTTCCTCAAAAAACAATTATTTTGCTTGAAATTTGTTTAGACAATTTCTTCTAATAGTGTTCTTAAAAGCATTTTGTAAACAATGGTTTAGAGTGAATTTTTAACACAAAAGGTTTGCCTTTAAAAACTTTTTAAAAATTATTTTGAGAGTTAATGTTTCAGTTAAAACTATTTTAAGAATTGTTTATGCGAAATGAGTTTCAGAGGTTTTTTAAGAGCATTTTTTAAGAAAATTTTTAATAAAGTTTTTATATCGTTTTTCTAGTACGAAAGGAAGTTTTGTTTCATTTTAATTTTTAAACTTATTTAAAAAAAACCTGCTTTTCTACTAAAAAAGTATATATATAAATATGCTTTTTTAAGCTTTTTATTAGAAAATATATTTTAGATTATTTTTATTTTATGACGAAAACTGGATTAAGAAAAAGTTTCGTGTTGAAACTGTTAACAAAATATTTGATTAAAAAAATTTTTTTAAGGTTTTTCCACTGTCAATTCCTTTACGGCCGGGTTTTTGATATGATAAATTTAGTTTAATGTAGTCTGAAACTCGGGTTTTTCCGGCGAAATGTGTTTTTTTATTATTTCATTATATACCAACATTTTAAGAAAAACTAAGCAGTTGCGTCAAAATTTTGTAAACAAACTGGGTAAGGGCGGCACAAATCTGTTTTCAGATTAATTTAACCTAGTTTAACTGAGATCTCAAAAACCAAGCCTTAATAAGCTTAATAATCTTTGAAAATTTGAAACAATGCCACATCATCAATATATGTATATCTTTAAGAGTTCTCAAAACTCATTCTAGACAAATGTATCTGTTTTCTTTAACACAATATTTAAGGCGTATTTTATTATCCTAAGATTCGCATTAATTTCACTTTGCTGCGGCTTATATTAATTTTAGTGGAATTATTTTCTCTGTTGGCTGTTGGTGGTAAAAAGCGTATAAAACCAAAAGTTTTTGTATTTGATTTTTTGTTTTAGCTTTTTTTGACAGTAATGAAATTATTACCATCAAAAATTGCGGATTATGTGCGTTAACAACAATAAAAAAGTGTCTGGGTATAAATGTGTTTGTATGTGTATGGATGTATGCGTCTAAGTGTTTAAGTATGAGTAAGAGCTTAAGTTTATGTATTTGCTGTTTTATGTTTCAACTTGAGCGTAGAAAAGAGTATGACTTAGGGTTCTTTTTCCATGCTATTCCACTTGCCGGGAAAACGGAAAGAAATTTTGCGTTTTCTTGGATCTTGGAAGTTCCAGTTTTAAGGTAAATTAACAAAATATGTATTAAGAATTAGAAGGTATTTGGTAGTTTAACCCAACGATGTTCTTTAACCTTTTCGCAACTAAGGGCAACTGATGGTCGGGCCAGCCCATGCTTCAAAATTACAAAAAAATAAGAAAACTAATAACTGCCTATTTCCGATATGCGAAAGAATGATTTCTTTTGTACAAATACATTTAAAACAAAAACAAAGTTTTTAGAAATAATTCTTTCGCACATCGGAAATAAGCTATAAACAAATGTTTGTACTTATGTTTATTTTTAACTTAGTTAATTTATGGGACTAATTTGTAATAAATTAAAATTATTCTTTTAAACAGTCATTGCAAATATATGTTTTGGTCTCTTTGTCATGTTAAAGGCGCACAGCTTTGTTGCAGATGCTACAGAAAAAAAGCGGTTTCGTTGAGCTTTTATTGTGGTTTTACAAATAGCGTACAACAGACGGTAATAAACTGAGCGTGACCGATACGTTACGGTTTGAATATGCTCTGATTGCGATTGCGGATTTTGACACTATAAAACAATCAAATATACCGTATTTGGCTCGTTTTTATGGAATATACTGCATAAGTTATCAACGAGAAGGAAAAAACTGCTCATCTCCGAATAGATTTGCAGCCGGAGTGTATGACGATTTAAAACAAGTTACAAGCATAAACCAAATATTATCTATGACGGCTTGATTCTTGACATATTAAACAGGTGTTTGTGTGCATCGTCATCAATCTCCTAAGCGTGTGCCATGTCAAACATATAATATTCTTCGTCAGATGCACAATCGATAGCACCATTTCCTGACAGATTCTCATACCCCTCTTCACTTGTCGCAAGCGGTTCTACATCGTATTGCATAGTTTTGCCACTTTTATATTTGGAGCCGCTTGTCTTTCAGCGGATGTAAGCCTCTTAAATCTAGGTGATAGATTGACAATCATATCAGCAATTACTTAATCCGAAGATTTATAATTTTAATAATAACTATATTTTAAAATTATGCGTAAAGAAAACCATCCATTCGCTGCTTTTAGACTTTTTCTACTTTATGAAGTCTTGAAATTCTAGATAAATGTAGGGAATATGGTGAGCACAGCCTTTGCGAGAACTGGCAAAGTTTCCAGCGAAAAAATTTTTTTAATACAAACAATTTTTAATTAGTTTTGTAGTTATTTTATTGAACTGTTAATGGTTTTTAATCCAAATTTAGATATTTTTTTTTAATTAGGCTTAAGTTCATTGAATTAAATTTTCATTAAATTATTTTTATGAAGACAGGAATTTTAAAACATGAAATTAATTAAAATTTTTATTGATAATTTTTCATTCTTGACTGCGCTGAGATTTGAACCCAGGCGTTCACGGACAGGTTGCCCAGACTAGTTTCGATTGTAACCACACAATCTCTTCAGTGGGGTTTGCTGTCTTACTCACTCGGCTATTGCAGCCGGATGACGTCAATAGTCAAACATCAATCTTTAAACCAAATGGTATTTCACTTTGGAAGATCGAAATTTGCTTTTGAATGAATGATTATCTATTTTAATTGATTTACATGTTCTTCCTAACTTCTGTTTTTTCGTACTTTTTGTCAAGAATTCTTCTTGAAATCCAAAGTACATTTTTTTGTTTCTCATGTTTATGTCTTTCTTTTTTTTTTTTTGTTGACCTTTTTCAGCACAACTTGAAGGACAAATGTAAACATAGCTCGTGCCTTAGCTGTTAACAATAATTAGTATTGTGGTTATTTTATTGAACTGTTAATGGTTTTTAATCCAAATTTAGATATTTTTTTTTTTTAATTAGGCTTAAGTTCATTGAATTTAATTTTCATTAAATTATTTTTATGAAGACAGGAATTTTACAACATGAAGTTAATGAAAATTTTTATTGATAATTTTTCATTCTTGACTGCGCTGAGATTTGAACCCATTTTGTCTGATCCAAAGAGATTAAAAATAAGTAAGTTCCATTTTTTAGGACAGACATATGTGTAATTGTTTAAGACATATGTGTAATTGTCACATTTTTTTGTAAGATCACAAATCTGTAAACAAAATCCTGAATTCAATTTGAATTCTGGACCAACGATTTTAACAGCTAAGAAATATATAAAAATTAACTGTTATCTGGGTATTATACAAGCTCTAATTTCTTCATGGACTAATAGCTACGAATTTCAAATATCTTAATACCATCAACTTTTTTAACTTTTGTCTGAAGAAATAACAAAAACAATTAATGAGAATCCCGCATTTATTTATTTTAAAAAAAGTTGAATTTTCCTGGAAATTTCGACACGAGAATTCAGGAAAATAAACTCTAGTTTCTTCTTATAGGTACTCGCATGTCTGTATGTTTAATTAAATGGCTGATGTTTGCGTTTGTTGTTGCAGTTATTTTACTTTTGTCTTATCATGTTTATCTTACTTAATCTTGATATTGTTTTTTGATACCTTCACGTAATAATGATGAGGTATCATTTAGTTGTATTAGAGATATTTGTGTTTGGTAATTTAAAGACGTACAGAACCAAAAACGAGAGGAAAATAAAAAGAAAATATCGTTAAAAAGATTAAATGAAATTATAAAATTTAATAGGGTTTGATTAAAACAAAAGCACTAACTTTGTTAGGGAATTTTTGTAATGTTGCATTAAGGAATTGCTGGCAGAAATGAGTGTGTGGAAAAATTTGATTCAAAAATGTAGAAGAATGTTTTATATTTAACCCTTCATCGAAGGTTAAAGAGAATATATTAGTTTGTTATTACAACTATAATATTGATCATGGACCCAATAAAGGATATTTATATATATATATTTTTTTTATGTTGTTGTTTTTTGTGCTTTTTACCACATAGCATATACACTTAATATACTTTCCGCTTAAATAGAGAAATGTGTTTTAAGCGAAACAATTTATTCATAACATTTCTAATTTGTGTTAATTCAGTTTGATAATATGTGTAAGGGGCCGAGTGATATCATGATAGCTATTAAAGACCCAGAACACCCGAATATAACTCTCTAAAGTATTTTTAATAGTATTAAACAAAAGGAAATATTTAAATTTATAAACGTTATATGAATTATAGTTCAAATAAAGTGTTTACAAAAATGCTTATAATTAATTTATAAGAAAGAAAAAATAAACTATTTCTGGTTTTTATACTTTCCTTTAGAGTTAAAAATATAATAATTATTTTAGCATTCTAAATGTGTAAAAATCTTTGGAAAAATTTAAATTTCGATACCCTTAAATCGTCCCCTTAATAAAACAATAGTGTATACGCATTTACACCATTATTTTGTTATTGCATAATAAGAATCTTCATAACTGATTCTAAATGTGGTCAAAATTCGGTGAAATTCTACTTCCACAGAGTGGGTCAAAAAATTTATTGAAATATTATTGTATAATTGCGTGTTTGAAATTTTTCATTAATAATTGTGTAGGTGCAGGTATAATGTTTTAATTAGTTGTTACTCTGAATATCATTTCAAAAAAAAAAAATAGGGTATAAAAAGCATACATTATTTTTATTATTCACTATTTTTATCATTTCATAACAAAATAAAATCGAAAAATTTCGTATTTTGATATACATAATTTTTTAATAATATATTTGGTGTAAAATATTCAAATAAAATAGTGTTTACCATACAAAATAAAATAGTGTATTATGATTTTCATACATATTATAAAACAAATAAAATAGTCTAAGTGCCATCATGGTACTTTGAATCCCATTTGTTTGCAATTAAAGCACTTGAAAATTAATGAAATATCATCTTCTCTCAAAAACATCGATTATTTTCTGAGATATTAGTGTTTTCCTATTTGCCTAATAACTCAAAAATTTTAAACTCTATTATCTCGAAATGGCAAAAAAATTATACACTATTATTTAGGGGACGAAATATACATGTAAATTGTGTGCTACACTACGTATGATTAATAAATAATTATTAAATCAAACAATTATAGTGAAGTGTATGCGCATTAAACAAAAAAATAAAGCCTTTTTAACTTTTAATTTTTTTGACAGCATGTAGGTTGTTTTAAAACTGGCAGATCAGGCTACTGCTTTATTTATCTTTCTCAGTTTCGTTTTGGATTTTATCATATTTTAAAAAATTTATTTTGAAAATCATTATTCAACTTGAAAATGTTTATGTCGTGATTTATTACAACATTCTGTTGGGAAAAGAGATAAGATGTGAACATGGATTCTCAAGCGATCGATACTTTAAAAAAAATATAGCTACGTCATGCTCTTTATGAACGGAAGGTAGAATTTATTATTTTGTTACCTCTACCAACGAAAATTGTGAATAAGGGTATATTAATTAATTACCCACACCACAATAATGAGGAGGGTACTTTTCGTTTGTGCTGATGTTTGTAACGCCTTAAAATATTTTTCTTACGACCACATTTAAGTATACCGATAGGCTCAGAATAACTTTCTGAGTCGGTCTAATGGGGTCCATCCGTCCATCCGGCTGGCTGGCTGCCTGGCCAAGTAAACTTTTGCGCTAAGTACATTTCGCAATTTTCCAAAATTATGGAGGTAAAAGAACCAAGCCTATTGCAAATGAGGAGAATCGGTCCACATTTTCACATTGCCCCCATACAAGCTTCTATCCAAAATGGAGGCATTGTGCCCATAAACCATCTTATTATGTTGGTATTTAAATTGAATTTGGTCAAAACTAATGTCAATCCTAATCTTGCCAAAATGTATATGTAAGACACATTTTGTTGTTTAATTAAATGTATGGCAACCAAACTTATTGAATTTTATTTTACATATGTTTTGTATAGTCTAACAAAAAAAAAAAAAAAAAAAAAAAACGATTAAAAATTCTTATTTGTTCTATTTTTTTAAAGCAAAAACCAAAAAAATTAACATAAACTACCTATATGTGTCTCGTAGATACTGAAGCATTTCTTGGTCACCAACTACGCCAAAGGTCACGAAATTAAATAAAACGGCCTATAGATCAGTACATACAAGAAGATCTTCCGGAAAAGCTTTACCATATGTAACTAATTGTAGAACAAATAAGCGCAAAATATGATATGCATATCGCACTGCTTCCTCTAAAGAGGGTCAACTCAAAATTTTTAACTTTTCACTTTTTGCAAGAAGTCGATGTACAGTGCTCATATCTACCCACTGTAAAAATCTTACATCATTTTTCTCTAGTATTTTGTCAAAAAAAAAAAAAAAAAAAAAAAAATAGCATATTAAGTATGCTTTAATTTCCAATTTAATTCATTAGCTTATCGCTTTTTATTCCAAATTTACATCATAAATAGTGAACTAAGGTCTTTTTTCAAAAAACAATGCGCTTAACGGGTTAACAATTTTTTTTTTCAACCTTTCTTTTTCTAAAATTTTATGTATTTATAATAACTCATCAATAAAAAAATATAATATTTTAAAACTCCGGCTTCTATGAATTAATCGCCACTTTAGGTACCATCGAACCCACTGTGCCCCGATGGAAAAATAAATCAAAGAAACTCTTCTTGAAAGACTGTTTAATTGTGGCTTATTTCTGCCCCGGCAAAGTAAATGGTACTTACTCCGACATAACTCTTTTGGGCAAACCCCGGCGGCTAACGAACATAGTGAAGGCGGCTCTAAAAGCGTTAGTGGAGAGATCAGAGCATAGCTCCAGGTGGACAGCTCTCGTCAAAAAGTACGCAAACAAGCAAACATACCCCTTACGGTAAGGGGCGTTTCTTAACATCGAAGTTTTATTACAAGCTTGTTGCTATTTTATCGCTGTCATTATGTTGATCTTGTTGATCAAGGGGCCGCAGGATGTTTAAAGTAAAACATGAGGGTATGAGCGTTTCCGGCTCTGAGTTAGCATATTGTGAATTATTTCCTATTTTTTTTTTTGTATTAATATTCGCCGCGTTTGAGTTAGTTTTTAAGTCGGGTTTTTGTACTCTAGTTAGTTCCTATTGAGCTACCAAACAAACCAGTCATCCTTTGGCTCCCCATCAACATCCTCAACAATTTTTTACCACCATTGTATAAACCACAAAAATAAGTATAAGAAATAAAACAATATGTAAGTAAACTGAACTAAAGATAAGTGTCGTTGGTTTTTATTTAAAAATCCCCAGAGCACAGGAACCCCCTCCTGCCCCAAATCTCAAACCGAACAGAAATGCCCTCCTGCCCACAATCTCCAACTCAATCAGGAATCCCCTCCTGCCCATCTTCTCAAAGGCACGCTCGTCTTTGGTGCTGTCTTGTCGATACCTAATGGTGTACGGTGTCATTAGCCCAAACCCCTTTCATCCTTTTCTCTTTTTTCCCTTTCAGTAAATTAAACCATCGCCCTCATTTCGCATTTGCCGCAAGAAGTATAATAGGCTTTAACCAATAGGTGGCTTGGTGCCGTGGCACCACATAGGACCCCAGGTCAAGCAATCGTTAAGATCTCTTCGGATCAGTAAATTTAAGATATGTGCATAATCTCAGTTATTGACTGCCACCTGACTTCCCCTGAAATATGTAACGCCCGAAGGTGACATATTCTTATGATTATCCCCACAAAATCCCGGGTGGGAAGAGCCGGCTCAGCTGAAAAAAGCACAGTTACCTTTTTAATTTCATTAATTTAAATATTAAGAAATTTTTTTTTTTGTTCATTTGCTGCCATGTCAAATCTCTTATTTTTGGGCACTGTGCAATAATTTTATTTCCATTAACTCTTTCTTATATTTCTTAATATTATTATCAAGAGCCCCCTTAAATATTTCCAAAAACCAATTTCTATCCTTGAATTAATAGAAAATAAAAACTTTGAAGAGAGCTTCAATATAATTTTCCAAACAAATAATTCTTTTTATTTGGCCTTCAGCATTTATTTGTTTTTAACGTTCCGTTAAATTTTTTAGCTAAAAGTTATTTATTGAAACTTAATAAACAGCCATTTAGTATTATGGATCCTTTATAAATGTTTAATAATAGATTATAATAAAACTGCTTTTTTACAGTGGTAATCACCGAATGTTAATTTTCGCATTGAATTTTGAAAGTTGAAAAAACCTAGTAAAATTTTTTTGCCAAAAATAAAAAGAAAAACCAAATGAAATTTTTGCCGTTTAATGAAATGAAATGTTATTTTATAAATAAATAAAAAAAAACGCACATCAATAATTTAAACATTTTAAATGCATAAAAATATACCACGATTTCTTATTTACATTTTGTTTTTCATTTAGATTCAACAGTAAATTAATTGAATTTTTAAAATTATCAATTTATTTTAATTTATGTAAATAATTTTTATTTATACCATTTTTTTTTATTTTGGTATGAATTAAACAGAAACGAGTTAGAATGATTTATTTGACTGTACGGAATTTTTGATACCCTTCACTTAAAATAAGTATAACATTTATTCTGAAAAAAATCATATACAGAAGATAGAAGCTAAATTAACGCAAATGAAAATAAAAGCAATTCAAATTAATTGGCTTATTGGAAGAAATTCTGTTCTTAGCCTCGATTGCAAACTTCTACTTTACAACTCTATCTTAAAGCCAATTTGGTGCTACTGTACTCAGTTATGGGGCACTGCGTCGGCTTCTAACATCGAAAAAATTCAAAGGCACCAAAATAAAATTCTTCGTATAATCACCGCCGCTCCCTGGTACGTCAAAAACTCAAATATCCACAAGGATCTCAATGTGCCATTAGTAAAAACTATGATAACGAAATATGCAGCAAAATATTTAAAAAGGCTGGAACTGCACCCAAATCCATTAGCTCGAAATATTTTAATTTATGGCGGCCACACTCGCTTAAGAAGAAGATACACTGCAGCACTCACCCATTCAGATGAGCGATAGACACCTACATATGTGAACAGAAACCGTGATGACTAAATCTTTTTTGTCTAGCATCGGCAGGACATAAAGTAAATATTAGGATAAGATTTGATTAATTATTGTTAGTTCATATTTAATATACGAAGATTCAATAAATAAATGCTGAGAAAAAAAATATACAGAAGATCCGCCGAAATAACTTCATGCTATAACTTTGAATCGCATGAAACCTGTTCGTGTTGAATTTCATGACAATATCGTAATTTATTGTAAATTTATGCATTTTAAGGCTTTGGATCCTTGTAAAAGACTGTAGGCCAATTATGAAAAAATATTTTTATATCTGTTCACATTTTCTTATTTGCATAGTTTAATGAGAGGATTGTTGTTTTTTTAAATTTAAGTGTTTTAAAGAAGAGGATTTTTAATAGGAGCATTTGGTGATAATGAAACGATCATATCATGATTTAGTTATGCGATGTTTAAGTCATATTCAAAAATACGTAAGATCATATATCTCTACAATCAGACGCGGATCCAGCTTAAGTCTTAGGGGGGGGGGGGGGGGTAATTTTTTTTGATACAAAACAAGTAAAAAAATTGTTTTTAAAAGTTTATTAAAAACGATATGTTAATATTATATTATATAAAAAAAAATCAACAATAAGGTCAATATAATATAAGATCAGTTCAATATAAATTAAAATAAATTAATCTTTTTAAAGAACGTTTTGGCTATAAAAATAATTTTATGTATTTTTAATGTTTTTTTTTTTTAATTGAAACAATTTATTTGACTACATCATACTAAATTGTTTGACCAATTTTTCGACCAAAAAAATACATATACAATTGTTAACAAAATTTTGGGAGAAGGAATATGCTTCACTAGTTTTAAAATTAAGTTATGAATTTTAGTCGAACTGTTTGGGTTTTAATCTTAAGATACATATATAATTATTCTGGTTTAAGTTGATTACAGCTAATTTTTTTATTTAAATTATTTTTATTTAGAAAGGAAAAAAAAATTTGTTAATATTTGTTAATAGTCAACATTGAAATAAATAAAATAATTTTATAGCATATTTTATTTTTTGCAAATTGACATACTAAAATGTACATTAAAAGTGTAAAATATGTAATAGAAAAAAGAAAGTGATAAATCATAAAAAGCTACGTAAAACATAAATGAATTATTTTTAGTTGGTTTGCAAGCCAATAAAGAGTCGGAAATTAAGCAAAACTGAATTTACAGACTTAAAATATATTCAGAACTAAAGACCTTAGAAAGTTTTTTCTCTCTCCTATAAAATTTATACATTGGACTACAACATTTTCGACTGAAGGTAATGATATATACTTACATAGGTACATTATATTAAAAAATAAAATTACAGACTCACCATTGTTTCACTCATTTTTATGTATTTTTGTATATCAAAGAACTTTTCTTATTAATGCACTTGAAATTTTACAGTTATATAATTCTTCTTTGGTGAACTTTTACGGGACCAATACATATTTTCATATGTATATATGGGAAGGTAGAAGCATATACTAAGGCTTATTAATAATTCATCCGCTCGCATTTTCAACACTTGCTGGGATTGCATGTATAATTATATGTATTTAAATGCAGTAAACCAGATATTTCATTGGAAATATATAATAAATAACTATTAGGATAAATACTTGGATACTTATTGAAAATTTGATAAGAGATTCTATAAAAAACAAAAAAAAACTTGATGGGATTTCCAAAAATGTTGTACATTCGGAAATTCGTGTATTATCGAAATAAGCAAAATATTTGTATAATTTAGGGGGTGGGGGATTTCCTTTTTTCACCCTCCCCCCTGAAGCCGCGTCTGTCTACAATATATATTTATTTGTTGAGACTTTAGGCTTTTAGAGAAACTAAAAACAATTTTAATCCAAAAATAAATTTTTTCTGTTAAGGCTTTCGAAAGTTAGCGCTAGTTCAACAGATGGGCCTTCAGAAGAACACGAATTGGAAATGGACCCAAAACTTTACAAGGATCATGAATATAGATATATTGTGGATACTTAGCCGAATCAAATTGCGTATCACAATGAAGTGTTAAACTTAAGCTATCCTTATTCGCCATTTTTGCTGCTTAAGGGTATACAAATAGTTTTAATTCAAATTGATGAAAGCTTTGTGGAAAGGAAACACTGCTCACAAACAAACACTTTGCGGATGTAAGATGAACGAAAGAGTAAATTAAGTTAGATTGCATAATGTTAACATAACCATCAACTATTTAACGTGTAAGAACTGTTGTGTTTCTTAAAGATGGAAACTTAAAGGCTTGAATCGTGAAAATACGAATAACTTATATACAGAAACTTTAAATAATACTACCCCAGTAGTCCATGTCTTTATAACATTCTTGAAGACGGATGCACGAAAATATTAATTGCTGCACGACATGTGAGGGACAGCCAGAACAAATCGTGAACGACATTTTCGAACAAGAGTCGCGAGAATCGTGCACGACACAATAAAAGACATTGTTGTTCTTCATATCGTTTATTCGATCGAACAAATTATCGTACAAATTATCTTGGAAGCTGTCTTTTAAACAGCTTGCAAGACAATGTCGGTCATGTTGTCGTGTCTAGTTGTTCAAAGAGGACAACTTACAAGATACTGTCGCTCACACTATCGTGTATAGGTGTTGATATAAGACACCCTACAAGACAATGTCGGTCATGTTTTCGTGGATAGGCTTGTATAAAAGACAACTTGGAAGACAATGTCGGTCATGTCGTTGTTTATTAACTTCTTTAGAAGACAGTGGGCTAGACAATGTGCAGCATTTTGTCGTCCACGACATTGTCCTCAAAATTGTCTTCCAGAAATCCTAAGTGATAGAGGACATGTAGTGCATAAATAGTTGACGACAATGTCGTCGACGGCAGTTTTACCAACTGGGACATTATATGCTGTAGTTGAATTTACATATTTGATTTTGAAACATATAAACATACACATATAATGTATGTCTTTGTGCCAATGTATGGTAGTGTTAGTGTAACAACAACAAAAATTATATTCTATGCATTATAAAACGGAACTAAGATCTTGATTGCTTTAAAAACGAGACCGGCCAAAGAGAACACTTTGCAAAAATGTGTAAATTTGTATTGAATACGAAATGTTCATAAAAACCAATTGATAGATGTCTTCAATAAAAGTAACCTCTTTCATTTATTATTTTTATAAATTACCCAATTGAAATCAAAATCTCGCAATTCTTTTACATATATAAGTTTTTTTACTGATAGTGATAAAATCATTAGATTTAATGATGCCTGTATTCTCAAGTTTAAACTAACGTTTTTATTGTAAGTCAAGGTATGAAAAGTTTGTTAATCCGTGGGAAACTTTTAAGATGTTCATATATGAAGCGATGAATTGTATATATTCCGTCTTCTTGAGTATTTCTTTTAGGCGGGGGTGCTCAAAATCATCCCAGGAAATATGGCACCAAAAAGAAAATGAAGAAATGAATGGCCAAAAAATTCTGCATGAAACACAACAACACGCAAATTTTGGGAAAAATTTTTTGTTTTTTTTTTTAATTTTTCGTTGCGGTGTTTTTGCATTTTAAGTGAAATGAAAAATTACCCCAATATCAAGAAATGAAAAATGGCCCCAAATAAAATCACAATTTTTAATTTGGGGCTATTCTTCATTTACTTGCATTTATTGTAAATATTATAATATGAAAAATGAACCCAAAAAAATGTAATATAAATTTTGTAAAATTGTAGCCGCCTTACCTTATATGGGCAAAAAAAAGTTAAAGTTGTACCCCCCTGAAAATTAACTTTGACATTTTTTATGAAGACTTATGTTGAATCGATTATCTCCCTTGAGCTAAACTCCTTCAAAAAAGGGTCTTAAAATATAACATTTCAGCTAGTGGCACAGAAGAAATATTATTCAATGTTTATCAAAAAATATTGCTAACAAAATTTAAAAAAAATTTTGGCCATTAAAGGGTTAAATTTGAAAGTATTCCCTAAACGAGATACACTCCTTGGAGATAAACAACTGGTTTTTAATGCTGTCGTGTTTAATGTGCCTTAATAGCAATTATATATTATTTTTTTTAAGTTTACAACAGGATTTAAATTTTTTCCATAATTGTTTTTTAATGCTCTCTTAAAAATGTGGTTCATGAACGGGTTAATTTAGTTAAATTTATTAATAAAACGTATTTTCTGCACAAATATACGCCTTTTGTGGTTATAAAATGGGATTTTAATGATGTCTAAATGAATGTTATAAAAAAGTATTATAGTGCAGTAAAGGTTTCTTCTTTGACTAAAATCTCTGCGGTGGTCGATACCTTTTTAACTAACTGAAATGAAATGAAAATCGGACAAAAAATGGTTAAGTTATTAAAATTTTCATAAAATTCGAAGTGAAAAGCATCAAAAAACTGACATAAACATCTCGTTATCTCGACTCTTTGGTTAGATTTTTAAAATGTTTAAATGCAGAATCAAAGAATTCCTGAATATTTATTATATTTGGTCATTCATTGGTAAAAAAATGTACCGAATTTTTTATTCATGAAAAATACCATTATTGGACCCTTTTTTGACGGGGTTTAGCTCACGGGAGATAATCGCTAGAGCCAAAATATTTTGGGAATATTCATAAAACATGTCAAAGTTAGTTTTAAGGGGGGTACATTAACAACTTTTTGTTTTGAGTCGGTCTAATGTACATAAGTATATCAAAATTACTAGGAATAGTATAAAAATCCCGATTTTTTATTCCAAAGTGTAGAAAATTCATGCCGGCTATTTAGAGAAGCTTTAGGTAGCGACGCCAGTATTCGTTATATCATAGAGGAGATTTGCTTGCTTTTTTTTGGGGTAAAATTCATTAAAAGTTTTGAGATTTTTCATAATGAAGAATTACCCAAATTTGGGGTCATATTTCTTTTTCTTTTGAGGGTTATTTTTTTTATTAAAAAACAAGTTAGTGTGCTATATTAGGCTGTGCCGAATCTTTGGTACCCTTGACCGACAGAAGTGGGCTCTATATTGTAAATACATATATATTTTTAACTAAACTTCACAAAAACGAACTTCAACATTAAAATTAGTTGCGTTTTGGCCTGAATTAAATTATGAAAATTTTATGTACAGAAAAAAGTGTTTTATCAATTAAAAAAATGATTTAAAGAATATTTAAATTTAATTAATATGATAATTGAATAAATTATTTTTTTAGTTGAAAGAAAATTAAAAATTTAATTTTGATTTAATTAACATTTTAGTTGTTTTGAAATAAATTTTCAATTAAAATTTTAATTAAATAAAAACAAATCTTAATTGACTTTTTTCGTTTAAAATAAAATAATTTTAACATGTAGAATTGCTGTTGGGAATTGTCAATATTTATTTAAATAAATTAACACGTTGTTTGAAATGGCAAAGTTTTTTGATCACTTTTTTAATTAAAATTAAAAATATCATTTATTGAAAATATTTTTTCAAAATTTTAAAATTTTTTGTAATCAATATAATCATTTTGGTGCAAAATCAACAACTTGTTTGTTTGTTATTATGAATTTGGAATAAATTTGGTGATTGGAGATATTTAATAATTTTTGCTGTGTGCGTTTCTTGTTAGAACTTAGAATTGGCTTGAGTAAAATATCATGATTTGTAAAAGTTTTAGCCGAACTAAAATAATTTTTAGGAGGGTAATTTGTATTGGACCTATGGCAAATTATGGACCAATCATCCCAAAATTCTGAAGACAGATTTTTGGTATTAGAAAAAATATATTAGAATAAATTTCAATACAGCAGTGTAATTAGTTTTAGAGTTAACAGTGAATTTCACAAAATTGAATGATATTTTTTCTGGCCATATGAATATAAAATGGGAAATTAAGTATAATTTTTATTGACCTTATTTATAATTATGTTGTTTTTTCTTAGAATTATCTAAGTCAGGCTTTCAAGGTCACAGTAAATGAAAAATAAAAGACTATTTATTCATAATTTTACTCCTCCGACGTTTCGTTGAGATTTTTTCAAATTCCTCATGGATTTAAATTTTATTGAATATATAATCTTTACATTATAATTTTAAATAAATTTGTTTTTAAACAATACAACAAGTACCACATAAAACACAAAAATAAATAAAATAAATAATAAAGTAAAATAAAATGTATCACAGATGAACTTTCTTTCTTTTGGTATCACAGTTTTACATTTTACCGCAATATCTATATCTGGTTTCAGGCGAATATAATTATTTTCCCAAAGCGAGCTTTATTTGGTTTTAGGCGCAATAAACTGTTTTCCGAGAGTAGGGTTTATATGAGGATTATGGACCGATCTTCAAAAAATTTTACAGTGTGATTTCTGGTCCTATAAAACTGTGACGTACCAAATTTTAGTATGCTAGCGTTATTGATTACGGTTTTAGGTGTAATAAGCTGTTTTGCGGGAGTAGGGTTTATATGGGGACTAGTGTAAATTACTTGCTTTTTTTTGGAAATTTGCAAGTAAAAGTGCTCATATGCACTACGCTAACAAATGATGTATTAGCTTTGTTTCTTCTTAAAATGTATTCCCAGTTACCGATTAAGAAATTCCCAGTTTCCTTATATAATTCCACTTATATAACAATTTAAAAAAACGAGTTTAATTTTTGATAAAATAAAGGCCTTATTTATTTAAAATTCTGGTTTTTTGTTTCTATCTAACTTACAAAAAGCCGTGCGAGGTAGTTATAGAATTGTATTTTTCTTTATATTAAATAACAATAGTTCAAATATCCGCAGAAAAAGTAGAAAAACTATTGCGTACACTCGATCCATGTTACCATAACTCGAACCCACAAATTGGCCAATATACGAAGTGCTCTTTGTGACCTTGAGCCTTCTAACGTTCTTACTTTATTGAAAAAAGTGATGAAATACAGCTTGAAGGATAAAAGTCTAGCGGGGCTTATTCACAAAATTATTCACGAGACCTTCACTATTGTGCGCCGCGGCGAGAGATATATCGCTCGCTTTACTTGGTTTTTATTAATTATATTATATATCATATGCTTCATGGTATATATTCCTGACTGTTGGAACTTCCCCCTAGGTTTATGTACACGCAGACTAAAGGCATGTTAAAATATGGTCACATCCAACAACACTAGTTTTAAAGAAAATTTTAAACATATTTTGTTTGATTTAAATATATTATTATCATCGACAACCATAATATTGTTAAATTAGTCATCCTTCAAGAAGCCACAATGATATTATGGTTACCTCTAAACATGTTATGGTTAAATATGATAATCAGTTGTTTTTAAATAAACAATTGTATTTTCCTCTTTCCCAAGAGCAACATGCTATGGTTGAAAATTAACATTGCTATTATGTGTTAAACATATTTTAGTTATTATTAACCAAAACATATACAACCATAATATGGTTGTCAATGGCAATAAAATGGTTAAATTAACCATAATATATTTACAATTTTATATAAAAATAGTTTTGTTGGAGGGAACCATATTTAAACATTTTTTTCTCTGGGTGTAGGTAACATCCTAAAGGAATTCCACCATTTGGTGTTGCATCCTCCGGGAAAATCAGATGCAGCCAAAACTTGTGATTCGGCAGAGTTCAAAGTTGACAGATGTCTTGAAATATGGGCTGACCAGAGATCCTTACCGCGGCAGTCAGTCGCCCCCGAAGTCCCAGCTCCGGATTGAGTATTGGTGAAGCCCCCTTGAGAATCACTTGGTGGTTGTGGATTGTACCCAAGTCTTATCAAAAGTCTGACTCTAGAGTTAATTTTGCGGATTCTAGTCCACAGATACTGCTTGCTGGCTTCTGAAGTGCAGAGGAGGTAAGATAGGTCCAGCTCCTAAGCAAGGGGCAATTATTCGACCGAGTTATACTCTTGCATTACTACCTCTACGTTTGATGGCGCACATAGACTGGGGCGATTGGTAAACGCATTGGTTGTTACCCAGTGGTTAATACCACCAATTGATTAGTCCGAAGCGGCAGGGACGCATGCCAATTTTTTGTACTATCTTATATTTAGCTCACGTTCATATCGAAAGCCCTGTAGCGATTGTATTAAAAAAATATATTTGGTTGAGATACTATTGAAAAAAGTGGTTTTTGTGTTGAAAGTGAGTTTTACCGATTTAACGTTTCACTCTATTCTTAAAAGTCCCGCAAATGGTACGTAAAATTTTGGTCCCATTATGGACGTAAGATATTTAAACTTACATCTACCAAATCACATGCCCTAATACTTATACATGTTTTCCCATATACAAACTAGACCTAATAACTTTTTCTATAAAATATGAATTTATACCAAAAAAAAAGCTCATCGCCATAAACTTCCTTGGCAAAAACTAATGCAGTTTAAACTACAAACACACATTCAACCAGATGTACACACACACACTAGTATTTAAACAAAATTTCTTATACAACTACATAGAGTACCAGTGTAACAACTACAACTGAAACATTTACGTCTACTATACATTTAAATTATTATATAAATGTACTAGTCAATGTGTGATTGTAAGTGTATCCCATAACGAGATGTGATTGTATGGGTGCCTGTGTCAGTGTGTATTTTGTTAATGTTAAAAGAACAACTAAGCAAATTGTATTTGTATGCTACACTATTCATGAAGTTTGCTTATTTTAGAGTTTGTTTATTTAACATTCTTCTTTGTTAGTGCTGTGTACATTTTTGTTGTTGTTTGTTTTTTAGTTTTATTTCGAAGTCTGTGCTTTTTTGTGTTTCTTTTTATTGAATTCGTAATGAGCTTTTACGCGAACTTAACAATTGCATCAGTAATCAAACTCCATTACAATTTTTCAAAGAGATTCTATTTACTAAATATATATATATATACACATACATATTTACTTATGTAACTGCGTTTTTGTGTTTACGAAACAAATGCATGTTTTCATTGTAGGAGTATATGGGAGCAAGATTTGTTTTATCGTATATTGGAGAGTACATAAATTCGAGTATATTCACCAATTCTCACGAAAAAGTCAAAAAAATAATTATTTTTATGTCATATTAAGAAAATTTAAGGTAAGTAAAAAGGAATCCTGGCACCATAAGAAGCAATATAAATATAAAAGAACACCAATAGATAATTTTGGCACTATGCGCCCATGATCTGGTGTTAAAGCAATAAATAATAATAATTTTAATCATAATTAAAGATTGGGATATTAGCACATCATTAATAAATGAATTAATAAATAATAAATATTTCATTCCCGAAAATAACTTTTGATAATAATAATTAGAGTTTATCAGGCATGTCGTGAATTCCGTTCGGAATGGAAATGATTCCGTAGTTACCATTCCGATCGGAATGGTTTTAGCTTCTATAGATTCCGTTCGGATTCATTAAACCTCAAAAAAATATGAAACTACTTTTTGTGTATTAAATATGACAACACTGCAACGAATGTAGAAAACAAAACAAACAAGAAAACAGCTGATCCTGAAAACCAGCCAAATTTAAGTTTTTCTATCAAAGTAAAAAATTTGTGATTTGTGACAAATTCCCTTTATTTTTCTTTTTTTTTTGAAATCATTTAGAAAAATTAAAATTTTTTTATTTAATTCACAAAAATTATATTTATTTTAGATAAGGAAGCAAAAAGACAGCGTGCTTTACTGATAACAATGTATTTTGAATAGTTTGTACACCTGAAAAATGCTTAAAATATGAATTCCACTTTGAAAAATGAATGTGGTATCATTCGTTTTACATTTTCCATAGAAGCAAAATACGGAATCAATTCCACTTCCGAACGGAATAAAGCTCTGTGACATGGCTGTATATATTATTTTCGTATTTTAAGTTAACACAAGACGAACGGACAGGACTTAATCGACTTATCATTACTCTAGGGCCCAGAGTTAAAATCTCGAAAAGTATCTTATGTCGAGTATTGTAGTTTTGAAATATCTTCAGTTTTGTTGAAGTTCTATTCAATGATTTTTTTTCTTCAATTCTGTATATTATCTTATTAGCAACAACTTGAATAGAGGCTTAAAGTAAATATTGAGATTTTACTCAGAAAATGATTCTGAATCGATAGATGTACTGAAAGCTTGATCCTTAACTAATATTTGTACTTGTTACACACATCCTGTCCAATACCCTGCAGCTAAAATCGTAACTAGTATGATTTTGACTAATTTATTACTAGTTGCTATGCGCCAAAAAAGTACAAAAATGAAGAAAGTGATAAAATTTCGACTACACAGCTTTTTAACGTGACGCCGTTTGTCGTAGAAACAACAACAATTCTACAAAAGTTGATTAATTTCTTTTAAGTAGAAACAACAACAACACTGCAAGAAGAAAAACACAAAATTTTTTTTATTAAATTAGATTTTATTTCAGCTAATACGACCTAAAGTTCTATATGTAAATAAAAATGCATTTTGTCCATATTTTCCCAACGTTTCGTGAATGTTATGTTCACTTTATCAAGGGATTCGTCTATTTAAATTAAAGAAAATATATTTAACAATAATATTACAACAAACTTTTTTCAACAATAAATTATGACTTACAATAAGAAAAATTAATTTTTTATTACATTGAACAATAATTTGTTGTAGACAAACATAAAAAACATTAAACATGAAATATTAAGTAAAATACAAACTCAAAAAATTATATCACAGGTTAGATATTGCAACACAGTAACTGGCATTAATGTTTTGTGTGTCTTCTTTTAAGTTCATTGTCTTTTTTATTTTCTGTTGTATCCTTAACGTCACTATTTTTTATTTTCATAAAATAGTTTATAAAAAGAAGGAAACTATACCGAATTCTATTTGTTAAAATTATGATCTGTAATAGGAAAGTTATATAATATTCTGATTTCCGGAGCTTCTTCTCACTGCTGCTATTCTGTTTTTGCCTATAAACCAAAAAGTATGAAAAATTAGAATAGTAAAAGAATAGTTAAGTAAAACATAATTTTGCTTTTTATACTTACAAACTTTTATAAAAAAGCATAAAAATTAATCAAAAGTGCAACTAGCTTAAAATTAAAACCAACTAGTATATTTCTAGCTAAACACTTGTTACCTTGTCAGCAGGGTACTTGCTCAGCTATCATGTTGTGGTTACGAAAATATATTTCATTGGAACAGCCCATATATCGCACTTAATCAACAAGAGGGTATTAAATAAAAAATTTTAAATATATGAAAAGAAATTTTGAAACCAACCGCTTCATCGCCAAACATTAAAAAATAAAGTACGATATTTTTACAGCGGGTAGGCTAGTTGGTTGTGAGCTAGTCTATCAGCGCCGGGGCTGCAGGTTAGATACCCGCCAGAGACTCTGGTTTCTTTAGACTCGCGGGATAAGTATAGGAGATTAGTATAGGAGGAAAAAAAAAGAACGATATGTATACAATAGGGCTTTCAATCGGGACGGGGTTTTCCAAATCCTGGTATTAGGGAATGAAGAAAATTTTTCGGGATCCCGGGATTTTCGGGGTATTTTGAATCCCGGAATTCACTTAATTATTAAAAAATTTTGGGATTTTTCAAAATTATTTTTTTTTATTTATACCCAATAAATAAAAACTTTAAAAACTGTATTAAAATCAAATTTTAAAGAAATACAAACTTAAATTATTATTTGATCACAATTCATAAAGATCATCTAATAAAAAACATAAAATTCTTATTTTTATCAATATTTGTATATAAAAATTTTCTGCAAATGTATTTCAAAAGTATTTAAATGATATTCTTTAATTGACCAATTGTATTTTAAAATTTTGCAAATGTATATAAAAAATTGTGTACAAGAAACCATTTGGACAATTTTCAAATACAATTGGACAATTTCAACAATTAAATTGGAAAATTTTAAAATACAATTGGGCAAATTTTAAAATACATTTGGATAATCTTGAAATTCATATGAGCGATTTTTAGGAAAATTTTAAAATCTTTAAAATACATTTGGAAAATGCTAAAGCACTTGGAAATTTTTAATATAAAATTTTAAATGATATAGTTCAATCTTTTAAAAGTCCTGAATTTGAGAATTTGAGAAGAAAAAATCTCATGAATTCAAGACGCTTCTTAAGAATATTAAATCATCCATTGTTGTATCTGAAACTTTTGTCGGATTTTCTTGATTTGTGTTTTACAAAGTTCATATTTTATCTTATTTAATTGCTATTTTTTGTGTACAAAATACTTTCTATCATTTACAAATTGTATTGTTATTATTTTTGTCTTGGGATAGGTATTTTGTTAATTTGTTAATAACAGGGTGTATCAAAAACCTTTTATTGTTAACAAATGCACGTACAAATTATTGAAAAAAATTAAAACTATAAAAAAAATACCGAAAATCCCGAGATTACAAATCAGAAATCCCGAAATTTCCCGATTAGAAGCCCTAGTATACATACATACACTCAAAGCTGTTCTATGTAGTTTCTTATATTTAAGCGAAAATTATCAAAATGTATATTCCAAAGGTAATCATCACTACGATCTTTGTAATAATGGGGTTGATTTAGTCGTTTTTTAATATGTATGAATGTATACGTGTATCATCGTGATCACGTGCTACTTTGTCAATTATGTTTAGTATCGTTCAGTCATCATGGAAGGACTCACCCCACAACAGTTAAAGTATTTAAGTGAATGGGCTCTGGAAAAACTCAATAAAAATCCGGTGTTTTATCATGAAATTTTGTTCAGTGATGAAGCACATTTCTGGCCCAATGGTTACGTTAATAAATAAAATTGAAGTTTTTGTACCAAGAGCTACCATTACATCCGTTGAAACCAACGATATGGTGCGATTTATGGGCTGGTGGAATAATTGGGCCATATTTCTTCAAAAATGGGAAAATCAGAATGTTATCGACAATGGTATTCATTATTGCACCATGTTTACGGACTACGGGCTTCCTCAAATTGAAGTGCATGGTCTCTTTGAGATCTGGCTTCAACAATACGGCGCTAAGAGCCATACAACGCGTGAAACAATGACCTTGTAAAGAAGCCATTTTGGTGTGCACTTAATTTCACAGTTTGTTAGTGTAAATTGGCCACCTAGATTGTGTGATATAATATCTTTGGACTGTTTTCTCTGGGGATATGTAAAGTCTGAGGAATAAGCCAGCTTCGACTGACGCCAAATACCAGTCGCTATGCTCGATCGAGTCGCCGAAAATCGGACCTTCCGAAAGGACTACCTCACCTGTACTCATGGCCAACATTTACATGATATTATTTTCAAAAACAAATGCCATAAATTGTTCTTTTAACCGATAATAAAAATTTCAAGTTCACCCTCAAATTACTGTGTTTTATTTTACATTATAAGTCAAACCCCACAATGAATCACCTGAGATTAACAACGCTGTGGTTTTACTACAAGATAAAAAAACAAAGATCATATTTTAAAGTATAATAAAGTCTTAGTATTATAATTTATTGAATTATCAATATAATAAACTAATGATCTAATCGATTGATCGGTCGTCCTGGAACAGGTGCTCTTTAAAATATTCGCACGAAAGGTAACGTAGACGCTGTGCGGCAGGGTGTTGAAAAAGATACATTTGCCTCAACTCATCATCGTTCTGGCCAATTTTTTATTTTATAGCAACATTGCAGATAGTTCTTAAGTTCGATCTTATGGCATTTACGCATGCCGCGCCAATTTATGAATACTTCATTATATGATAAAGTTGACATTATTTAATATAAATTTGCATTATTGATCAGCTAGAAGGTATAACATCGAAAAATTTTATTTATGCAAAGCGAATATCGCTATTATGAGTTATGTGTTAATAAACTCATTATAGGACTAGCATATATGTACAACTCTTTTCAATGTGATCATTTAAATTTTATAGCACTCGGAATATTGATGTGCCAGTTTGGGTTCAATTTGCATAAGCTTACTAAATAATTTAATTCCGCAAACAGACAGCAATACTAAGACAACACAGTGAATCATTTTAGAATTACATCCATGAATGCAGCAATGCAAATGTTAAAAGCTAGAAAGCCTTAAGATTTCATTAACAAAATTCTACCAGTAGAACATTTCGTTCATCCTTCCGCAAAGCAATTTATTCGGGTCAAACCTGCACACTTAGACTACAAGTTGTAGATATTGCTATGTCTTTGACATATATTGTGGTAAATCGAGTGGTAATCCTAGAAACTGACCTACTCAAAATAACATCATACTGCAGCAAATGGAGACTTAAGGCAAGCCCTGCGAAGACCGAAGCATGCTCGTTTCACCTTACCCATAAAGAAGCTGATAGGAAGCTGTCAATACGTTTTAATGGTACCAGCCTCACACACAATTTCTACCCGAAATATCTTGGTATAAACCTGGACGGAACACTATCGTATAGAAGTCACCTAGATAAAACCGCTCAGAAAATAAAGTCGAGAAACAACATCATACAGAAACTCGCAGGAACTAGATGGGGTGCTTCCGCAAACTGTCTACGAACTTATGCAATAGAGGTAGTCTACTTGACTGCCGAATACGGTGCTCCAATATGGCTGAACAGCCACCACGTGAAAAGAGTCGAGTCGCAGTTAAACACCACGATCCGAATAATAACTTATACATTAAAAGCTACACCTGACGAATGGTTGCCAATACTGGCAAACCTCTATCCCCCTGACCTAAGACGCAGCCAAGCACTCCGTCGAGAGTACATTAAGATCGGCATAAACCCGCACATCCCACTCAACGCTGACCTTTCCATCCAATACGATACAATACTAATATCTAGAAGTCGATTAGATCCATTAGATCATGGGAGGGAGAGTCCTTGTTGTGGTGCTGTATATTAATTTTAACACCTCATCCATCTACATTTCATTTGACCTTGAATATCGGCCTGGGATTATCCATCCATTTGACTACGTAAATGCTATATTTTCTTATCTTTCTTCTTTTTATATTTCTTCTTTTTATATCTTTACCCACACGCAGAGAAAAAAATTGTTTAAAATTGGTCACCTCCAACACAACTATTTTTAAAGAAAAATTTTAAACATGTTATGTGTTTGGGGGTTGGTTCTTTTTTTTTGTTAAATAAAACACTTTTTTTGTTTGTTGTTTTGTTGTTTTTGTATTTACACACTTTATGTTTTATTTAAGTTTTTTGATGTTTGTCTCACAAAGGTCGCAACTAGAGTAAGTTTTTAATGTTTTAAAAATGATCTTACAAGCTAAGTTTCAGTACATAGAAAAATAGTGCAATGACAAATGTGAAAAAGTAAATAACAATTTAAGGACCGTTACTATTTTACAGGGTGCTGTGTTCATAATGAGTCATCATTAAACACCGGGTGTTTTGATTAACATGGTTCATCATTAAACATTCCGGCCCCCATGACTTGGTGCAGGTTTACCAAAGGTCCATAAAAACACGAAACAGTGTAGCACGGTGTTGTGATGAATTTGACAGATATGGCATCTAGGATCTCAATTCGATTCAGGGTTGCGGGTCGTGTGAGGTTGTATATGTTGACGGCAATCAATCTGTTGAAGAGACACTACGAAATGTTTCGTGGGATGCCATACCTGTAAGTAGGAATGCAGAATAAAATTAGTGTGGAAAATTGTAAAAAACTTATACTTTATTTCAAAACAAAACCACAATTTTTGAAATGGGTCTGGTTATGATCCCATTTTTGGTCTGGATGTCAACCACTCTACAGTTCTGGTCTGTTCCAGTATACGTCTTCATAATTCGACCCATTTGCCATTCGTTCGGCGGCAAGTTGTTGTTTTTGATGACGACTAAATCGTTGACTTTAACGTTATCCCTCTGAGACTTCCACTTGTACCTGCGATGCAGTTCGGCCAGGTATTCGGATTTCCATCTTTTACAAAATGAGTGGTAGATGACCTTTAGGCGTTTCCAGCGGTTGATGAGGGTCAGGTTTTCGCTGCTTACATCAGATTCGGCTGGGGTCAATAATGGAGTTCCAATAAGGAAGTGTCCAGGGGTCAATGGGTTAAGGTCATTTGGGTCATCGCTAGCAGGACTTAAGGGTCTAGAGTTTAAACACGATTATATGCGGGTGAGAATTGTTGACAACTCTTCAAACGTGAATTTCATATCTGGTATCATTTTCTTTAGGTGGGTTTTGAATGATTTTACACCGGCTTCCCAGAGTCCGCCCATATGTGGGGCACCGGGGGGTATAAATTTCCAAATGATATTTTGATGGCTATAGTTGTGAGTAACTTGGGTTTGAAGAGTTTTTAGAAATTCTAGACGATCTTTTTTGATGAGTTCTGCTGCTCCGACAAAGTTCGTGCCGTTGTCCGAATATATGATTGCTGGACACCCACGCCTTCCAATGAAGCGGGAGAAAGCGGCTAAAAATGCTTGAGTCGATAAATCACTAACTGGTTCTAAATGTACGGCCTTAGTAGCAAAGCATACAAAAATGCAGACGTACCCTTTTGTGATGAGGCAGGCTCGACCAGTAAAGTTTCGAATGGTAAAGGGTCCAGCGTAATCGACTCCAGTTGTGGTGAAAGGGCGAGAAAGTGTTGTGCGCTCTGGTGGTAAGGAAGCCATGATTTGACTCAGTGTGTGTTTTTTGTACAAAACACAAGTTTTACAATTATTAATCACCATTTTTACTAAGGGCCTTAAACGAAAAATCCAAAATTCCGTCCGAAGTACTCGGATCATAAGTTGGTTTCCACCATGAATAGTTATTTTATGAGTGAACTCGGTCAGCAATCTGGTGAACTTAGAGTTGTACGGCAACAAAATTGGATGTCGTTCGTTATATGTGAGCGCTGGTGATTGAACCAGACGTCCGTTGGCTCGGATGACGCCTAGTTGGTCCATGAACGGGTTGAGAGTTAAAATACTGCTAGAAGACGAAATCCTTTGTTTGAGCTTTAACTGCTTATATTCTTCTGGGAAGTGTTGTTTTTGCGTCAAAATAATGAGTCGTGTTTTGACATCTTTTATTTCTTCTGGTGTAACTTCGTTTGAAGATGTCCGAAAGCTGTTTCTGTGTACACCAGTATTCCTCCAGAATCGTAGGACATAAGCTATAAGCGCGTGACAAATTGGAGAAACGGTTCAATGGATCCTCTTGAGTCGTAGTAGTTAACGTCCTTACAGTTTTTGCTTCTAAGTTGGTGTCATCTGGACTTCTGGATTTTGGCCATTTATCTTTGGGTTATTTTAGCCATGAAGGTCCATGCCACCACAAGTTGTGGGTTTCTAATTCTTGGGGCGTACATCCCCGGCTGGCTATATCTGCGGGGTTTTCTTTTGATTCGACATGTTGCCAATGGCTATTGCCGACTTTATCTACAATTTCTGAGACACGATTTCCAACGAAAGTGTTCCACGTGCAAGGGGGCTTCTTTAACCAGGCCAGTACTATTGTTGAGTCGGTCCAAAAATATGTGTAGATTTGCGTAGCTTGAAGATTTGGCAGAATTCCTGAGGCTAAATTTGCCAGTAAAACGGATCCACAAAGCTCCAAACGTGGTAGCGATATTTGTTTAATGGGAGCAACACGAGTCTTAGAGGCCAGTAAATGTGTAAATATAGAATTTTCAGACTGTATTCGGACGAAAAGAGTCGCAGAATAAGCCTTTTCTGAGGCGTCGCTAAAGCCATGTATTTCCACATTTAAATTAGGGCTGTACTGGATCCAACGAGGAATTTTCAGGGCATTTATTGCAGGGCAGTTTTTGACGAATTTCTGCCATTTGAGGCAAGTCAAGGGTTTTAGGTTGTCATCCCAGTCGACTTTATCTAACCAAATCTGTTGCATGATTAATTTGGCATCAACAATTACTGGAGCTATCCATCCGCAAGGGTCAAAGAATTTGGCAATTGTAGATAGAACTTCCCTTTTTGTGTAATTTTCTTTCAATTCAACACCTGGGGCAGTGAATGTAAAAGAGTCTGAGGAAATGTTCCATTTTATCCCGAGTGTCTTGGTTCCGGCGTTCTCGGATAAGTTTAACCAGTCGAGCGGTAGTAGGGTCTCATTTGGCAAATCTTGAATAACTCGTGGATCATTTGAGGTCCATTTCATCAGATCGAAACCGGCAGATTTTAGAACAGTTGTAAGTTCTTTTCGTGATTTGATGGCATCGTTTAATGTGTGGCCACCAGCTAAGACGTCATCTACGTACATGTTGTGTTGTAAGATGTTTGACGCCAGGGGGTAAGTTGTCCCGATATCTTCGGCTAGTTGAAGAAGGGTTCTTATGGCAAGAAAGGGCGCGCAATTAACTCCAAACGTCACTGTGAGGAGTTCGTAATCCTCAATAGGATCTGTCTCGGATTTTCTAAACAATATCCTTTGATATTTTGTTTGCGTAGGGTCAATGAGTATCTGGCGATACATTTTTGTGACATCTGCGTTGTACACAAAACGGAAGAATCTCCACTTCAATATTATGAGCACTAAGTCTTGTTGAAGTATGGGTCCTGGATACAAAATGTCATTCAAACTTCTCTTATTTGAAGACGGGCTCGATGCGTTGAAAACTACTCTAATCTTCGAAGTCAACTTTTCGGGTTTTATTACTGCGTGATGCGGCAGGTAATAATTTGGGTATTTACTAATTTCCAGGGGAGATATTTTCCTCATATGTCCTAGCTCGAGGTATTCTACAATAACTTGGTCGTATTGTGTCTTAAGTTCTGGTTTTTGGCTAAGCATGCGCTCCATTCTCAAAAATTGGGCCATGGCAATATTCCTAGATACGCCTATTTCTTCGCCATTTTTAAAGGGTAGGGTAACAATATATCTACCTGAATCACTTCTACGGGTTGTAGACTTGTAGTGATTTTCACAGTGCGTGTCCTCTTCTGACCTCAAAACCTTTTTTGGGGTCTCCTCCACCTCCCAAAAGCGTGAGAGGATTCGGTCCAGGGACGATGTGTTCAGTAACGATATCGTTTTTCTAGGTGAAGTCGAGGCCTATTAGTAGGTCGATGGGTCGACTTTGATGAAAGTGTGGGTCTGCAAGTTCTAGTTTTGCAGCCTCTGCGAATTGTTCTGCGTTTAACGTTTGGGGCGGTAAATTGGATGGAAGGGTCTTCAAAACTGGTGCCCATACCTCTAACTTAAACGATGTATCCACCCTGGAGCAAAGGTTAAACAAACAGGCTTTGGTCGAAGTTTCAGAAACTGTCTGACTCAAGCCGGAAACGTGTACTATATTACGTTTTGTAGGTAAGTTTAATCGGTTTTTCAACTTGTCCGATATAAACGTGGATTGGGATCCAGGGTCGATGATTGCTCTTGCCTGGTATCTTGCGCCTCTAGTTTCGATTTGTACTATTGCAGTAAATAACAAAGTTTCTTTGTCTACCAGTTGTGTCGAGGACTGATTGTTTCCCCGCAGGGTCAAGGAAGTCAGGTTAGGAATACCTGATCTGGAAGTGGACTGTATATATTGGGCTTGCGCTGCAGCACTTGTACTAGCTTGCTCGTCAGCGTTGTTTGGTGGTAAACTTATAGGCTGGGTCACCGTTGCCTTGTGCAACAAAGTGTTATGTTTTTGTTTGCACAGCCTACAACTATATTTGCTTGAGCAGTCCTTGACACCATGATTTATTGATAAACAATTAAAACATGAATTTGTGACTTTTACTATGTGAATTCGGTCATTCACATTCTTTTCCAAAAAGTTAGGGCAGGATCGTAATGTTGGCAATTGTGTGTAGAGTCTTTTTGTCCCCCCTTTGATGGAAAACGTTTCTGAGTTTTCGACTCATTATTGGTTTGAGTCGCGTTTGTTTGAAAACTGTGAACCTGTTTTTGTTTAGTGAACGGCTTAGAACATTCCTTTTTTTGTTGACAGGGTTTGGGTTTGGTGATGGCCGCTATTGACTCTAAAGTCTTAGAGTGGTGAGTCAAAAAAGTGTTAAATTGTTCCCACGACGGAACCTTTGTTATTTCTTGAAGAGAGTTTTCAAATTCCTTCAAAAGTGTTCGGGGGAGCTTGGTCGAGCAAAGATATACAGTATTTTTCGGTTAATTGACCCTACGGTTAATTGGTTTCCACGCTTAATTGAACCACATGATCGGGCAAAAATACATATTGCATACGAAAACCATGTAAATTTCCTCGGATAATTGAACCCGGTTAATTGATTTTCCCGCTTAATTGGTTCAAAATTCATGTCATCAAAAATAAATTTCCTCTTACTTTTACCCGGTTAATTGCATTATTATTGAAAAATAATCTGGCATTTTTGCACATACATATTTGACATCATTTGTGAAAAACACTGGGTGTTTTTTACAGACGTTTTCAAGTAATTCTTTTAAAATGTAAACAACATGTTTATTTTTCTTTTTTAAATAATGATCTCGAAAAGTGTGAATATGTACAACATGAATTTATTTGTTCCTTTTTTTATTTTTTTAAGCACTATGTAATATTTTAATTTTTACGTGAATGGAAGAGCTGTATGTATATGCATATTAGTTGTTTTTATTCTTTAAGTTTATGTTTTTTTTTTTGTAAAACCAATAAATATATGAATTGTTTTTTAGTTTATAAATTTTATTTTTTGTAAAACTATTGTGCACATAAATAGTGCATTTAATAGTTCATACCTACAATAATAAATACCTGGTATACACATATATGTACATTTTTTTCTGTTACTTGCATTTTTTTCGTTTAAGGTAAAAAAATTATTTTGAAAAACTTAAAGTGCACATATGCGATTTCTTTTAATTCATTAGTAGTTCCAATTATGCGTGATTTCTGTAATTGAACAAACTGTTCAATTAAACGGGATTCTTGTAATTGAACGAATTGTTCAATTAAGCGGGTATCGGCTAATTGGTTCCCCGGTTAATTGAACAAAAAGTTGTGCAAATTTTGATGTGCAATTAACCGAAAAATACTGTACAAGAAAAGGGTCCCAAGTGCCAGTTTCTACCCTTAAAGCATTTAAAGCTTGAAGGCAGCCATTAACGGTTCGTTGTAGTGTCTGAATAGATTGGCCTGAATCTTCGGTAACTTTCGGAAGGTCAAATAAAATTTTCAACTGTTCGTTGACCTGAATCCGATTGTTCTCGTATTGAAGAACAAGATTTTTCCAGGCTATATCGAAGCCTTCGTTGGTTAATGGGGCATTTGAAACTATGTTCCTAGCGTCTCCTCCAGTTTTTTGAAGCAAATGAAATAATTTTTCAATTTTACTAAGTCGCGAATTATTTAAATATAGGGCGGTAAAAAGGTCGCGGAAGGTTGGCCATGTCACAAAATCACCTGAAAACGTATCTATGTCGCAAGGTGGCAGCCGAATAGACGAAACGTCGTTGTTTCCTAAAATTGGGGTTTCGGCAGACGAAAAACGCTCGTGCTTACTCGTGTCATCAATTGGGGCAGAAAGCGCCAGAATTTCCGCGTTAAGTGAGGCCAAACAAGTTTTGTATGCACCCAGGGCCTTTTTGTACCGATCGCGAAGTTTCTGCCTGTCTATCGGTTGTTCGCCCGATTCCGGTTTCTTGTCCCTACACTCTTCATAGGCCCTTTTGATTTGCTGCCAAAGTGAGTCTAGTTCTACACGAAGAACTTCTAAACTATGAATGTCCTCACCTGCCTTTGATTCTGAATACTCCCTTTCAAAATCTAAAAGGTCATTTGTACAATTAACAAATTTATCGAGTGCCATTATTAATTTTTTGAATTAACCAGAATCGTGAAAAAACTATTTTAAATTGGGTCAAAAAAGTACCTGCTAGCGATTAAACAACAACAAGTATCGAAAAAATTATATTATTTTTAAAAATAATTAGAGTCCCACAAAGCGATTTGTTTCCCCGGTATTTGTTTAAAATGTGATGGGGGTGGTAACCCTGTTGGTTCTCTTCGTTCTTAAAAAATGCAGCGTAAAGAAATATTAAGAGCAGGGGTTTCCATTTCTTTGCACAATTGTGCGCACCACTACTAACACATATTTTTATACTCTTCAATTCAGTCGTCGATGTGACTTCGACAAGTGTGCATGTCTAGCGGATGCTATATTATTTTGTTTCAGCTTACACTCAAAAAATATTGTGCGGTAAAAAATGCTTTTGGTAACATCCAATGCCTTGCGTGCAGTTTTTATTTAGAGTTTAAATTTTAAGACTTAAATGTAAAATAATGTAACATATCATAAGTTTACATGCAAAGCAAAGAACTTTGGAAAATGGTAATTATTTGAGATTTAAAAGCAATTTTTAATATTTCAGATAAAAAATTTCAAAATGTCTAACAGTCCTATGTGGAAGAAGCTGATAGTCACATTTATTATAGGTTTTATTTTACATACGTTTATGGATTCGGTTCTTATAATTTTACAACACTTTTTTATTTTTTCTTATGCAATACTAAAAATTATTATTATAAATTATTATCTGATCACTAATTCCACTAACACCGTGGTAATAGTTATAAAACAGATTACCCAGTTTTGGTGTTTAAAAATATTAATGTGTTCTTATAAAAAGAATTAAAAACTCTGCTAATTTTTTTATTGAGTGTGATTATACATTATGCTGTTAAAAAAATTATATATTTATTTGATGATACGTCATTTATAATTTTGTAAATAACTTAAAATTATATAAAAATACATATGTAACGTGAATCCAAATCAACAAAACTTTAAAATTTTCAAATAATATCTACATTGTTTTGCATTTAAGCTAACGATATGTGTTTTGTTTGTGAAAAAAAATCTTTGATGCCTGTAAAAGGGTCCATTTTTCTTTCGTAAAAAAGACGTACCTAAATGCAGAAATTATTAAGAAAAAAAATAGCCACAAGAATTTGTTGGTATTTTGTGCTTGTAAAAATATTTTTGTTTCTGTACCAATCGCGTCGGTAGGTTTTTTTCTTTGAAAACACTTTTCTTAAGTAAAAATATTTAAAAAACAAGTTAAAAAAGCCTTGTTTTCCTACAATTTATGTGTAAACCTATACACATAAAAGCAAATGTGACAGCAGGTAAAATTTTTGGGTAAGAAGATGTGTTTTATTGATGTATTAATGAAACTTTATTGTTTAGCACTATTTTTATTGCTTACTTTTTTATGCTACAATTATATGACCGAGTCCAAAGAGTTAACCTTACTAATTTATGGTATTTATTTAACGTAACTTTGACCTGTTACAATGACTATACATTTTTGCAGGCAAACTCAGGTGCGCATTTGGTATTTTGTAAAAAGTTATGATATACTATTAGCTAGAATTAAAATGTATGCACAGATGTTTGAAGTATGAGTAACCCAACAACGTAAATACCCTTTCTATTTTACTTACCACTATGAACCCCCTAACTTTTTACTAAAATAACTTTTTCACGTTATAATTCTCATGTAATTTATTTTATTTTTGAAAAAATAGACCAGGGAAATCCATTTCTATGCACAATTGTGTATACCACTACTAAAGGTACGTTCAGACTGGTGAAATATTTGAAAGCAAACATCAAATATTTCATTAACGTAGTCTGAACACAAAATATTTTTGAGTATAAAATAAAATAACAGCTGATTTTGAGCAAATAAAAGTATTTGCCGGCAAACAAATATTTGTCCAATGTGAACATAGTGTGAACACAAAAAATCAAATATTTTAGTAATTTTTGAGCAAACATTTATTTGATATTACAAAAAAATTGTAAGAGCAAACAACGACAAATAATTTTAGCCATGTTCCGGATAGAAGCAATTTTTCCTGTAAGTTTTCGGATTCTTTACAATTTTAAAGATCTTTTATAATTATTAGACTTTGTATCGTGCCGCTATTAGCAAATTTTTGCGAATTACCGCTAATTTAGCAATTTTTATAGATTTTTTGCCATTCCTTATAGTTTAAGGCACTTTTACTAAATTTTATGGCTTGTTTGAAATATTAAAATGGTTCGCGATTTTCGCTATTTCTGCAACATTTTTTTTTTGTTTTTCCCCTACATTTTGTTTTTTAACCGATTTAGCAATTTCAAATATATTTTAGGGTTTGTTTCCAAGTTTGCAATTTTTCGCGAATTTTAGCCATGCTCGCGAAGAAGCGATTTTTCACTGTAAATCTTTAGAGCTTTAACGATTTTTAATAATTATTAGGCTTTGCTATCATACCGCTATTATCAAATTTTTGCGAATTTCCGCTAATTTAGCAATTTTTATCGAATTTTTGCCATTCCTTTTAGTTTTAGGCACTTTTAATAAATTTTATGGCTTGCTTGAAATATCTAAATTTTTCGCGAATTTTCGCTATTTTTGCAAAAAATTTTTTCCCGACATTTTGTTTTTTAACTGATTTAGAGACTTCAAATATATTTAAGGGTTTATATCCAAGTTTGCAATTTTTCGCAAATTTTAGCCATGTTCCCGTTACCCATTGTCTTCCAGTTTTTTTTATATTTTACATTCTCCTGTTCTAACACTATAAAAGATGCTGCTCCACAGAATAAAAAAAATAAATTAGCTTTTGCGCTCATTTTTACTATTTGTGAAATATATTATTATTTTTGAACAGCTTCATTAAATAATTATTTAATGCAAATATTTATTTTAGTCTGAACGCATGGCAAACATGAATTAATTTATTTTATTTAACACTTTTTGCCAACTGTTTCATCAAACAAAAATTGTCAAATGTTTAAGCTTAGTTTGAACATTAAACAAAATATATTTTTGTTTTACACAGTTTGAAGCAAATATCAGAACAAATATTTTCGTCAAATATTTCATTAGTCTGAACGTACCTCAATACATATTTTTGTTTCAGGTTAACAGAAAAAACTTTATGATGGCACTTAAATAATATTGTGCGGTCAAAAACGCTTTTGGTAACATTCAATGCCTTATATGGTATGAAACATTTAAGGAAGGAACGGAATATGTTATTTAACGTGCGATTTGCGTGCAATATTTATTTTTTATGAATTTTTAAAACATAAAAATCTTTAATTTTTTTACAATTGTTTGATAAGATATTTAAAACTGATTTAGAGTCAAAAAGCTTCCGAATGAAAAAAAGTGCAGTTTTAAAATCAGCGACATTGAATTGGTAAAGAATTGCTAAAAATTTTTTATCAACACAAAAAATTTTTAATTTTGTACCTTTGTGTTATACAACTTATAAAATATATTACTAACATTTTATTTCGGCTGTAAATGAATGCATTCTCTCAATTTTTTTACTCTCTGGTACTCACTAATACACAACCAAAAAATTTTTGGAAATCCCTGATTAAGAGTAACACAACAAGCAAGAGAATTTATTTCTTGTTGTTTGTTGTATTGTATACTTTGACTTACTTGTTGTTGTTGGGTCTTTTTTTCTTTTCTGTGTCACTGCTTGTTTATTACTTCTTCTGTTGTTTTTGTTGTTGCTGAGTCTGCTCGTAATGCTGTTGAACTTGCTGCTACTGCGCCAAAGAATTTGGGTCCCGTTAGCTTGTTCACTATTAAACTTTGCAAATTTGTTTTTTGGACACACTTTTGATTTAATTAATTTTTATTTTTTTTTAATTTTTTAATAAAAATTTAACTTTTGTTTTTTATACTATTGTTCACTACACTTTTTGCTTCGGTTCGAAGTGACCAAATGTTTGGGGGTTGGTTCTTTTTTTTTGTTAAATAAAACACTTTTTTTGTTTGTTGTTTTGTTGTTTTTGTATTTACACACTTTATGTTTTATTTAAGTTTTTTGATGTTTGTCTCACAAAGGTCGCAACTAGAGTAAGTTTTTAATGTTTTAAAAATGATCTTACAAGCTAAGTTTCAGTACATAGAAAAATAGTGCAATGACAAATGTGAAAAAGTAAATAACAATTTAAGGACCGTTACTATTTTACAGGGTGCTGTGTTCATAATGAGTCATCATTAAACACCGGGTGTTTTGATTAACATGGTTCATCATTAAACATTATGTTCAATTTAACCATATTATTGTTACCGACAACCATATTATTGTTTAATTGGTCCTCCATCAAGAAGCCACAACCATATTATGGTTGTCTTTAAACATTTTTGGCATAATTGACTCGCATCCCCTTTCGCCCTATTTTAAACCCGATGAGGCCAACGGAATAAAGAAAATTTTACACAACTACACGCAAAAAAATATGTTTAAATAAGGTCACCTCCAACAAAACTATTTTTAAAGAAAATTTTAAACTTATTATGTTTTAATAATTAGTATTGTGGTTATTTTATTGAACTGTTAATGGGTTTTTATCCAAATTTCGATACTTTAATCAGGCTTAAGTTCATTGATTTTAATTTTCATTAAATTATTTTTATAAAGAAAGGAATTTTACAACATGAAATGAATTAAAATTTATTGATAATTTTTTATTCTTGACTGAGCTGGGAATTTCTTTATATCTTTATTTCTTAAGTCTAAAATCCTTACAGACTAGAGGTCTCCAAATTATGGAGCCATACTCCAACTTCGATCTGACAAATGATGTATATAACATTTTCAATGTATATGGATCAGAAAAATCCTTAGTATTTCTCCTAATAAATGCAAGAGTAGCATATGCACTTGGTATTAATTTTACCAAGTGAGGTATAAAAGTAAGTTTTGTATCAAATAAAATTCCCAAATCATCAAATTCATCTGCCATTCTTATAATTTCATTCCCAAGCCTATAAAGAGTCAGAAGGGGACTACGAACCCTTGTATATGAAACATGATAACACTTATTCATATTAATTTTTAAATTATTTTTAACACACCATGCATTCAATTTATCAATATCCCGCTGTAATTTTATAGAGTCATTCAAACAACTCATTTTGGAAAATATTTTCAAATCATCAGCATAAATCAGAAAGTTTGAAAATTCGAAACAATGCGAAATATCATTTATAAAAAGTTTAAACAATAAAGGTCCTAATATGCTGCCCTGAGGAACCCCTGAGAATTGAACATAAGGTGAGGATTTATAATCCCCAAATTTTACTATTGAACTCAGGCTTTCACGGACAGGTTGCCCTGACTAGTTTCGATTGTATCCACACAATCTCTTCAGAGGGGTTTTCCGTTTAACACTCACCGCCATTGACGAACGAAGACGTCAATAGTCAAACATCAATATTTATGCCAAATGGTATTTCATCTTGGTAAATCTGAATAAAATGTCGAAATCTGGATATATTGCTTTATTTAACCATTTCATTGTCACCGACAACCGTATTGTGATTAAATTAGACCTACATCAAGAAGCCACAACCATATTATGGTTGCCTCTAAACATGTTATGGCAAAATATGAAAATAATTTGAATTTAAATTAACAACAGTATTTTCCTCTTTTCCAAGAGCAACAATGTATGGTTGAAAACAGCCATGCTATTACAAGTGCTAAGTATATTTCAACTATTCAAAGGCAACCATAATATGATTATGGTTGTGGCTATTTAAACATGTTTTTTCTCTGGATGTAAATTATTGTTGCCAAAACTATTTTCTATTGAACCGTCTATTTGCTATATCTGTTACCTGTACAAATATATAAATTATGGTCGTCAAAGTGTTAAGCGACTTTTCTGGACTTTTCAATGGAAATAAATTGAATCTATCCAATCGCTGTTCAGTCTGTAAAAGTAAATTTACAAAACTTCTAATTAAATGCTACTTCTGATTATTAATGAACATGAATATTTATTTTTATTAACCCTCAACAAATATTTGTTAACAAACTTTTCTCTAATAAATATTTTAATTATGAAAGAAAACAACAACTCTTGAAAATAGTCAAAATTATAACGTTGTTGATTCTAGAAATGATAAATTAACAAGGTGTTATTTTAGCACCTTATAATTTTATATTTTCCAACTTTTATTTAATCTTATTTATTTTTCTTCTTAATTGCTTAAGCAAAAGCTGCGCAAAAAAACAATCAATGCAAATAATTTACTTTTCATACTTATAAACACCTTCAATAGAACACTTAGCCAGTTCATAAAATATTATATTTCGCAGAGAAAAACATTCATAATACTAAACTAATCATCTTTCGTAAGACAGAATTAGTTGTATGTAGTAATAAGGAAAATGGTAGAAGGAAATGGTAAAATGGCTTAAAGTGAAGACAATAACAGGTCTTAAGTAAAAAGGAACACACAGCCACAAGCACAAACATACAAAGCAACACATAATATTTAAAAGATTTGTGAAAGATAAAAGTAGCTCGGCGTCACTTCTGCACGCTCAAAAGAAGTTTTTATTATCGTCTTCCTTACTTCTAAGTGATAATAAAACCAGTACTCAGATTTTTCATAAGCAAAAATAAAATTTTACTCAAGAGAAACCGTTTGTTTTACAAAAACAAAATAAAATTCTATTTTCATATTTCGAGCGCAAATTTTAAAGTATGTCGGGCAAGCCCAACCATATTAGACCCTACAACACAGTAGTTACTGATAAATTTTTGAAGACGGACCTTATTTCTACCTTTTTAGAGTCTTCGAACAATATTATGTTACAGGGCTAAGAACCCAGCTGTGTTACAGGATTAAAGTTTTTATACGAGTTTTGATACAATTGTTTTCTACATATCAACATCTACAAGAAAATTTTCCGTCTTTATCTTTAACTGTGGAGGTGAAAGTTTGGGACATACTTAATGACGTGGTGGTCAATTTTACAAAAAAAAAAATTTTTAAATTTTGTTATTTATTATTTTGCGAATTTATTCTATGAGCTAAATTTCAGTTATGTATTTTATAAAGCTTTTTTGTAATAGTTATATTCCTTAAATTTTTTAGGAATGACTTTATAAACTACTAGACTATTATCTTGCTTCTTCTTTTTACATTTTACCTTAGCTAAAAATAAAAAATGTTGTATATATAACTTATGAAAAAGAAATAATTCCCAGATTCTATTTTTTAAAAGAATTTTGTAAAAATTTTGTGCCTGGCTGTAAATGTTTTTACTACATATGAATGTACACGTATATTCTTAAATTTTTGCCTTATTTAGTATTAAAATTTTTTATAAAAAAAAAACAAAACTTGACATCGCTTGTCATACATCTTAATATCTAATGTAATATTTTAGCAATAAACAATTAATCTCACACGAATAAAACTTCCACAGACAAAAAAAAAAATCATCGAGGCGACGAAGTTATTGACGAGATTTGATTAAAGTATCTACTTCTTAACATCGAACAGTAAAGTTTGATTGCACACACCACTAGTAAAGTATCGACTAAACTTACAGGGTAATTCAAGGAGCTCATTCTGGAAGTCGTGATCGAATACTTTTTTGATACGAAAGCATTTTTTTTTCCTTAAAAGTCTTATTCCTTCAACATTTTCCAGGAATATTTTCTATGCACTATCACAATTTTGTTTGTAGAAAAGCTTTTTAAATTGCAATTTGAATTAGAATACACATTCGAATTAATATAAAAATTTATAATAGAAAAATTTAACTCAACATCAATAGCGGTGAGCGTTAAACGGTCAACCCCTCTGAAGAGATTATTTGGTTTCAATCGAAACTAGTCAGGGCAACTTGTCCGTGAAAACCTGGGTTCAATTCCCAGCGCGGTCAAGAATGAAAAATTATCAATAAATTTCAATTCATTTCATGTTGTAAAATTCCTTTTTTTCATAAAAATAATTTAATACAAATTAAATTCAATGAACTTAAGCCTGATTAAAATATCGAAAATTGGATTAGACACCATAAACAGTTCAATAAAATAACCACAATTCTAATTATAATAAAAAATATTTAGATGATTCTCTGAAAACTTTTTGATATATTTACAATTAATATCGTGCGTTTTTGTCAGACCACTCTTTATAAACAATATCAACATCATTTTATGCTAAGAAAATCATTATGTAACTGCAGCCAATTTTAGTCATTTATTTCTAAAATAAATTTCAATACTTTTTAATTTTATATATCAAATTTTTAGAAATAGGAGAGCAATTTTATACCATATTCTAATATACTGACTATCCACAAATCAAATTGAATGTTAGCTGTCATGTCATTTTGTTTATGATATTACCTCGAAACTCGATCTGTTTGAAGTAAGATCCATTTTGTCCTATTTCCCTATTTCCTTTTATTTATTTTTAATTATTGAACTGCAGGATTTAATAGTTTAGACCTCTCATGACATGCTACATTTACAAGAGAAAAACTTCTGTATATTCTGAAGTAATTCTTGTTCTCGACCAATTCTTCCTTAAACTTTTCATTTATTAATGTAATGGCAAATACTATTTCTATTTTATTAAAATATATAATTTAATTTATTACTAGCGTGTATTTAAGATATAGTATAGTTCTCGGTTTTTTGTGTTTAAGAACATATTTCTTTCCATTTATATTCTTCACTTAATTTCTAGGTCACAGTCCCAGTTATAATTTGATCATAAACCGAGTTATTTAAATTTGCGAAACTTTTCAATTTTTATTTTCACCTCTATTATGTAAGCCGTTGTTGACATCGATATTAATTTTTATTTTTTGTCACATCAAGTCGACGACTACATCACTTCGACGTTAATTTGGTATTTTATAAGAAAGTTGTGTCGATGTCGACAAGTTATCGAAAATCTGACAAAAAAAAATCACATCTCCAATTTTTGTTCTATTATTTTTGTTCTTCATTATTAAAGTTAATTTGTTATTGCTATTTATGTTATTTTCCGACATTTCATTTTTTAACCGATTAAACGATTTCAAATTAATTTTAAAGTTTGATTCCGATGTTGAATTTTTCGCGAATTTTTCCAGGTTCGCGATAAGAGCTATTTTTTTACTGTAAGTTTTTTGATTCTTTGTAGCTTTAACGATTGTTAATAAATACAAGACTTTGCAATCATGACGCTGTTAGGAAATTTTAGCGAATTTCCGCTAATTTTGCAATTTTACCGAATTTTTTACATTTATTATAGTTTTAGGGCCTTTTAATTTATTTTATGGCTTGTTTGAAATATTAAAAATTTTCGGAAATTTTCGCTATTTTTTTATAAACTTTTCAAAATTTTTCGTAGTTTTCTTTCTCTTTGAGGCAATCGTCTTAAGTTACAAATTTTCACGAATTTTCGTTATTTTAGCAAACTTTTCCGAATTTTCGCTTTTTATTTACTATTAAAATTTGTGCCCATAACTTCTTTTAAATATGCATTTTCTTTATTTTAACGTACTTAATAAATAGGTTTAGATTCTACCTTAAATTTTATTTAACTTTCATTTGAGTCGTCGCAAAACTTCCTGTCGACTAAAACAGAGATAATTCAACTCGACGTCGACTTAAAAGCGCCCTAGAAAATATCAAGTGACTGTCAATAGTAATCGATTATTGTAAATAACGACTCAGAAAGTAAAATTACTGTTCCAATGCCGTCGACTTTTATAATAGGGTTGTTTATCAATTGTTATGGGTAGTGTTTGCAATGCTAGATTTTTTCAGGCGGATAATCATTTATTTAGGGATTTTTGGAAATATATACAGTCTTGTTCTGAAAATCTCATGATTTCAAATCAGTTGATTTAAAAAATCAAATTTGCTATTAAAATCAAACTTTTGATATTGTGCTGTTCTGATTACCACACCGTTGTTGTGTTTTGCGGTGTGATTTCGGAAATTGAAAATCATACCGAAAAACATAAAAACGGAACACCACAATGCCAGACGTGTGATTTTAAAAGTACTTGTGATTTTTGAGATTACGTGATTTGAAATCAAGTGATTTTCAGAACAGGCATCACGCCTTAGGAAATAACTTAATAACTTGACTTCAGAAATTACTAAAAAATTTGATTTAAAAAAAAAATAAATATTAAAAAAATACATAATTTATATATATTGCGTTGAGAAAATTTTCATATTGAACTTTTTCAATTTTTAAAAAAATTTGTATGAAAATATTTGTTAAGTGAGTTGAAGTGTTTTACAAAATAAGGGTATACGATAAACAAAAAAGGAGGCGTGACAACTTTTTGACTCTTTTGATTCCCAAAGACACTTAAAAACGTCTGAAAGTGTCATCTAGGTGTTGTCTAGAAGAGAATTCATTCAGTCGTATGGACGAAACTTTCACGGTAAATATGCCATTCCGGTCGAAGGTAAGACTTTTGATAGTTTGGTGATATGATTAGCGATTATTTTGATTGAATGGCGTCTGTTTTTTCTAAAGCTTCGCAGAAACAAATGTTTGCAGGATTAATTTACTAATTTAACAACACATACATGCACAAACACTCATATTCATACACTCTTATGTATATACGTACACACACACACACACACACACGCACAAACACATTTCACTTATATACGAGTATGAACAACTAAGTTAAGTGATTATCCTCAGGCATATTTCTTTATTACCATTAATCCCCTCCTTCCATTCTTTTGACTTACCCCATAAATGTATTTTTTTTTTTTTTTTTTTTTGAAAAAGGTGAATAAATAAAGCAGACAAGAAGAAGTAAAACGAATAGAAGAACGTCTAAGTGAAAACAGAAGATATTTGTTATTTTACTGTTGCTTTTGCCTTTGCTTTTGTTATTCAGTTGTCTATTAGTAAACATAATAAATAAATACAATTTACTGTAATTTATGTGTTCATTTCTCTACTGCAGTTACCTTCAAATTTAATTTCATTTACTTAATAGATGGTTAGATACGAGTATAAGGATAATAAGAAGCGAAAGCAAATTCTCAAGTAAAGAAAAATAAGGAAAAAGTTTCTTATTTCGTTGTTTCATTTATTTTTTTTTTTTTAACTTTATTTCGTTCTTTTGTTTTTAATGAATTTAACAAAACAAAAAAAGAAACTTATACAGAAAAAAGAAAAAGATATCGCTTTTGCGGATTACAAACAGCTCATGAAGAGATAACAAGTATTTCATAATATAGATATTTAAGTTTGTGTTTAAAAATTTTCTATGCTTTTTAGCATTTGGCTGAATTAAATTTATAGCTTAAAAGGACAATAGGGGGAGAAATTGTTTACCGTTGTCCAGTTTTGTGGATTTATGTTGTACCTCTATTGTATTTGGCTTAAATTTTTAATATTTGAATCCATTAAAATAAATTATAATTTTATCTTCAATTTACAAGTTTAATTAAGAAACATTTAGCGATTTATTTTTACGTTAAGCTTCTAAGAGAGGTAAACATATCTTGGAGGGAAAGAACAACTCTAAATTTGTTGTCTTTAAATTTTGAAACAAATTTCGTAGATTTGAGTAAAAAAAAGTATTTTAAAGATCCAGGATGAAAAATAATTTGCCCATTTTGTTTTTGTTTAATCAAATATATAAACAGAACAAATGTTCATTAGTTTCTTATCAATTAAATAAATTTTTTGAACATGATTGAGTTTCATTTCTTCGACCTTTTTGATATTAATTCCCCTTAAATTATTTTAATTTAATTAATGTGATATTCAAATTAATTATTTTTTTAGTTATACAAGAACTAAAAATATATATATGATTATATTTACATTTTCATTGCTTTAAAATACATATGTAATTAAAATATTAATTAAATATCAAAGTCTTAATGGCGTTTTTCGTTTGAAATAAAATAATTCAAACTTCTACAACATGATATCGTTTATGTATATTGTTTATTATCAAAACATGATCTTAGTTAATCAAAAATTACAAAAATTGTAAGATTTTAAAAATCTTAGAAATTGCCAATAAAGCTTCCAGTTTATAAAAAGTTTAACTAAAACGACAATAATATTGAGGATTGTTATACTTATTAACATAAATAGTATATTTTAGAAAAATCTCTGAAATAAATTCTCATCATTCATTTCTCTTTTAGATGTGTATAATAAAGTGCTTTTCAAAATGTTGCTGGGTGTGTGACCTATGACAAATTCTGTATCGTTTATCACAAAAGCTTTTTATGGTGATTTCTAGTCTCAAAATAATAAACTGGACCAAATTTGTAGTGAAATATAATTTTTGTTTTAGATTAAGAGGTATTTAAGTCTTTTACATGGGTTCTATGGTAAAATATGGACAAAACATCAGAAAATGGACCAAACATCACAAAACTAAATTATTTGAGTTTTGATTCAATTTTAAACTATTTATCAGGCCTGTTCTGAAAATCACGTGATTTCTAATCACATGTGCTTTTTAAATCACACTTGTGATTTTTTTGCTGTTCTGTAAATCACACCGTTTTTGTGTTTTTTGGTGTGATTTTCAATTGTCGAAAGCACAAGAAAACACAAGTTCTTAACACCTGCTTGTTCAACAAACGCGTAGCTCATTTTTAAACGCTTTTTATGTTATTTTCCGATAGTTTGTTTTTTTAACCGATTTGGCTTTATCAAGTTGGTTTTAGGGCTTGTTTTGTAATATGGATAAAATTCGCGATAGAAGCGATTTGTTCCTGTAAGTTTTCTGATTCTTTACAGCTTTAAAGATTTATTTTAAATAGAAGATTCTGCTATCTTGCCGCTGTTCGCAAATTTTTGCGAATTTCCACTAATTTATCAATTTTTACCGAATTTTTGCCATTCCTTATAGTTTTAGGGACTTTTAATCAATTTTATGGCTTGTTTGTAATATTAAAAATTTTCGCGAATTTTGGCTATTTTTGCAAAAATATATGGTTATTTTACGATATTTTTATTAGCCCATTTAGTGATTTCAAATAAGTTTTGGGGTTTGTTTACATGTTTGGAATTTTTCGTGAATTCTTGCCATGTTCGCGGATAGAAGCGATTTTTTCCTGTGAGTCTTCACAGCTTTTACGATTTTTAATAAATAGTAGACTTTGCCATCATGTCGGTGTTAGCAAATTAGCGATCTTTTATTCAACTAAAAAGACAAGCCTGAAATTACAACAGAAGTCACAAAAATAAATTTTATTTTTATACTACCGTCGAGTTTTCTTAATTTTAAATGATTTGTTGTAAATAAACAGCTTATAACATAAAAAAAATTAATAAACAACACATTGAATATTTTATTAGGTAATTTATTATGACGGTCATCTTACAATAGTCGCAAAAATAGCAAAGTGATTTTAAAAAATTTTTTACGTAGCTGAACGTTTTGAAATCACAAAATAATTTGCCCAGAACACCATTCTTGTGGTTTCAAATCACTTTGATAAAATGTGATTTTCAGAACAGGCCTGCATTTTAATTTATTCAATAAAAGTTTTAATTTAATGTAATAAATAATTTTATTACTAGGTTTCTTAATTGGCAATAATCACTGATTTTTTCAAAATTCATGTGCTTAAAATATTGCTGTAATTCGGTTTTAATTTATGCCCTATTTTCAAGTAAAAATGGAGTCTTACATTGTAGTAACTAACACTAAACTCTTTCATTGGGAATAGATGTGTGGCTTATCAATGGGTGGCTGTTAGGTGACAATTAACCCCATCCAATGACAACTCCATGTAAAAGTGCTAGGTCCCATTTAAATAAAGTATTAGAACTAGAACCGGTCTCTACCAACAAATCCCTATCACGGGACTACTTTAATGTCAGTTCGCTTTGCTCTAGGGTATTTTCTGCGGTATAACAAGTCAATAGAACTGGGTACTGTGTCAATAATTAATCAGTACAGATTCATACTAATGACATTTCCTGCAGGGTAGTTATAGAGAAATGTGGATAAAGAGCAGTTAGTTCAAACGATATCTTGTGATTTATGCCTTTATAAGCTTGTCACTCCGTTTTGACTTTCTACAATATTGATATTGCGATGTCTGTCTGTCCATCTCTCTGTGTAATTCTCTGCTGGTATATATTATTAACCTTCCTGACCATTTTCGTTGTCTGTGTGACCGACCCATGACTTTTTCTGTATTAGATTAAAAAAAAAAAGGAAAAACTTCTTGCGAAGATACTAAAGAATGAGGGTGTTGTACTTAACTCACCGTTAAGAACAACAAGTGCGTTTAAATTAAAGTGACCTATTAGTGCTGGTTGATCAGTTTGTCTGTGAGACCAACTATATTTAAGTATACAATTTTTTTCAGTTAAGTTTGTCTTATCAAATAAATAACTGTCATTGCAGAAATGCACCGCAAACGGTCAGGTCGCATTATTTTACAAAGGAATTGTGCTCAAAATTTGTTTTTTGTATGATTTCCTTATTTCTTTTTAGATATGCCAAAAAAAGAGAAAAAGGCTTACTCCGAAATGAGGCATATATTTTAAGGTTTATAAATTTACTCTTTTTTTGTTCCTTTTAAAGTAATTTCAGTTTTTAGTTTACTTTAAAGATATAAGCATTTTAATAGAAAAACAACATTTTATTTTTGTTGCTTTTTGTATATAAATATATAGTAGCATATAAGGCTTACAACACATTGAATAGTTTATATAGCAAGACTAAGAATAGAATTAATAAATGGGATATGTCAAACATTATCTACAAAATTCCTTGTAATGGAAATGATAATGGGAATTGCGACAAGGTTTATATAGGTACAACGAAAAATAAATTAAGGACTAGGGTTGCAGGACACAGATCGGATCAAAAGCATAGAAACATTAATTCTAAAAAAACAGCATTATCTCATCATTGTTATGAATTGAATCACTATCCAAATTTTGAAAATGCATCAGTGTTAAACAATGAAACAAACTACAAACGCAGATTTATATTAGAAATGTTACACATAATTAATACACCAACAACACAAAGAATGAATTTTAAAGCAGACACAGAAAATATAGCAAGTAATTATAGAAATTTAGTTATTAAGAGATGAAGTATTTATTACACATATATATATATAACATATATATATATGGGTAATAAATATGTAAGATAAAAACAAGTTAGAGTGCTATATTCGGCTGTGCCGAATCTTTGATACCCTCCACCGACAGGAGTGGGCTCTATATGATAAATACATATATATTATTAACTAAGCTTCACAAAAACGAACGTCAGCATTAAAATTGGTTGCGGTTTAGACCTGAATTAAATTATTGACCGACAATTAGAAAATGTTATTCGTTTCTTGTAAGAACTTTGAACTGGCTTGAGTAAAATATCATTATTCGTAACAGTTTTAGCCGGACTAAAATGATTTTTAGGAGCGTTATATGTATTGGACCTATGGTAAATTATGGACAAATCATCCAAAAATTCTGAAGACTGATTTCTGGTATTACAAAAAATAAATTAGAATAAATTCCAATACAGCAGTGTAATTAGTTTTAGCGTTAACAGTAAATTTCACAAATTTGAATGATAGTTTTTCTTGCCATATGAATTTAAGTAAAAAATTTCACCGCAATATCTATAAATCCAAAAGTGGGCTTTATTTGGTTTTAGGCGCAATAAACTATTTTCCGAGTGTAGGGTTTATATGGGGCCTATGGTAAATTATGGACCACTCTTCACGAAATTTGGCAGTGTGATTTCTAGTCCTATAAAACTGTGACGTACCGAATTTCAATTTGATAGCATTATTTATTACGGTTTTAGGCGTACTAAACGGTTTTCCGGGAGTAGGGCTTATATGGGGCCTAGGATAAATTATGGACCACTCTTCACGAAATTTGGCAGTGTGATTTCTAGTCCTATAAAACTGACGTACCGAATTTCAATTTGATAGCATTATTTATTACGGTTTTAGGCGTACTAAACGATTTTCCGGGAGTAGCGTTTATATGGGGCCTAGTGTAAATTGTAAAACGATCTTCAAAAAATCTTACAGTGTGATTTTTGGTCCTATAAAACTGTGACGTACCAAATTTAAGTATGCTAACGTTATTTATTACGGTTTTAGGCGCAATAAACGGTTTTCCGGGGGTAGGGTTTATATGGGGCCTAGTGTAAATTATGGACCGATCTTCAAAAAATTTTACAGCGTGATTTCTGGTCGTATAAAACTGTGACGTACCAAATTTTAGTATGCTAGCATTATTTATTGCGGTTTTAGGCGCAATTAACTGTTTTCCAGGGGGTAGGATTTATATGGGGCCTAGTGTAAATTATGGACCGATCTTCAAAAAATTTTACAGCGTGATTTCTGGTCGTATAAAACTGTGACGTACCAAATTTTAGTATGCTAGCATTATTTATTGCGGTTTTAGGCGTACTAAACTGTTTTCTGGGAGTAGGGTTTATATGGGGCCTATTGTAAATTGTGGACCGATCTTCAAAAAATTTCACAGTGTGATTTCTGGTCCTATAAAACTGTGACGTACCAAATTTTAATATGATAGCGTTATTTTTTACGGTTTTAATCGTACTTAACTGTTTTCCGGGAGTTTATATGGTTTATATGGGACCTAGTGTAAATTATGGACCGATCTTCAACAAATTTTACAGTGTGATTTGACGTATTATAAAACTGTGACGTACCAAATTTAAGTATGAGAGAAGGGTTTATATGGGGCCTATGGTCAATTATGGACCGATCTTCACGAAATTTAACAGTATGATTTGTAGTCGTATAGAGCGAATTCGTGCATTATTCCGCCATTAATGTTAGTTTTTGTATCAAAATTATCAATTTTTTTTGGGTAGTGGTTCCACATTTTGATTCATAGCTATGATCCTACTAAACCGATGTTGCTGGATTTCAATCCCAAACTGCTTAGGATAACTACAAGCAATTTGAGACCAAGTTTGTTCTTTTCTTTTGCGTTTTTCGAAAGTGAGCGTGTTTTCAACAGACGGACAGACGGACAGACAGACGGACATGGCTTAATCGACTTAGAATTACTCAAGGACCCAGAATATATATACTTTATGGGGTCTTAGATGTATAATAAAAAAGTTTCACACGGAATGACAAACTTAGTATACCCTCATTCACCACAGTGGTGGTGGAGGGTATAATAAGTTTAGTTAAAAATTGTTATATGTTATACGAATTTTTCTTTTATTATTATTGTATCTAAATATGGTTTTTGAGTTAGGTTTTTACATATAAGACATTTTTTTTCAGTTTATATTAATTGTTATACTTTAGTTATATTTTTATTTTTTGTTGAAAAATTTTTTAAATATTTTCTGACAAATAGGTTTTTGAATTTAAATTTATGACAAACATTTTTCAAACAAAAAAATTTTTTAAATATATTTAATTTCCTGACGATGCTAACCAAAGGTTAGCGAAATATTGAGAATAAAAAATAAATATTAAAAGGACCTAGAGCTTGAATAAATATAAACATTTATTTTTCTTTTATATTAATATTAGGTCTACGATCAAAAATTTCTGTAAGCTAGAAAATAATTTCATGTTGTTTTTTTTTTTCTTAAGTAACTTCAGTTTAGTGTGTTAAATATGGCTCCTTCACAATATTTCAATATCTTAAGTATCTTAGCCCCTAGAACCAAAAGCTAACAACCTGTCTGATGGACCGAAAACTTTAAATGTGTCTCACAAAAACAAAAATAGTCAGGAAGGTTAAATGAGTTTTCCGAAAACCACTGATACGATGTGGATAAGGTGGCTGTTTTTTAATATTACACATAATCCGAAATTTGCAGATCGGTCCACAAATAGCTAAGATTTTATTTTAATAATTTTTACCCGTACCATATCAGCTAGGACGGCCATATTTGGCGCAATATAAAAAATTATCCAAATCGGTCTATTATTTAACTTCGACCTCATAAAAGTTTATCAAAAGTGTTTGTGGGAATACAAATATTTATTAAAAGATTTGTAGGAATGTATGTAGGTAATTCTCATTCCCTCTGTAGTCTTGTTGCTGATAGCTTTGGCTTTTCTGGAATTATTAGGTAGAACGATTCCTGATGATCCGGCCTAAGCAGCCAGTGAAATGCGCATAGGAACAGCTTATCCTCGAACAATAAATTTCAGTATTTTTTTATCAATTGAAGCAAAGCCGCGAATAACGTTGTAAAAGCCACTTTTTGCAAAAACTGTTTTTTTGCAGATTACCGTTAACATTACTCTCTTACACTGTTTAAACATCAAATCACCCAAAATTATGCACCTTAACGCCGTCAAAATGCGATACAGAGAGTCAGCCAGTGGAAGAACGTTGTAAGTTACTAACAAAATGATACAAACGAACTGGTTTTGCAAAGTGGAATAATATTTTAAAAGCCGCTTGCGCATTGGAAAAACGTTTTAAATGACATCACGATTGTGGATAAGAAACGTTTTTCCACTAAAAAAAATTATAAACTGTAAATTTACGTGCAAATTTGAAATTAAAATTTCTTGATATTTTGCATAAAAGTTATTCCAACGTTATTCGCGGCTGGGCTTCAATTATTAAAAAAAGGGAATTAAGCATAAAAACAAAATCTTTTAAAAATTTAAGCAAATATTATTTATCATACGAATTTTTATTCAAAAAAAGTTTGGGTTTACGTTTTTAAAATTTTGTATTATAAACGAAATTTTTCTTTAATTTTGACTTATTTAATTATTATTATTATTTAATAATAAGAATGTTTTTATAGTTTAAACTAAACCGATGTTCACATCTATTAAATATTTAATGTCCTACACGTAACCACTAGTTTTATTAGAAAATTATTTACTTTTGCAAAACATTTGGCCATTTGATCAGCAGTTAACCGTTTCTATACATTATACAATTATCGTCTTACAAATAAAGTTTAGTTAATCAATAGAAATTGTTAAAAAATAATGCTTAAGTTTTATCAATTTACTGGTCATGCTTTTTTGGATTTTATCGTCAAATATTTGTTGTGTACTTCAAAAAAATTCGACTTAAAAATTCTAAACATCGTGCAATCGTGACAAAATTATTTTTCAAATACTGCCCGAAAAAATATATGCGCTGCTACAGTTTTTTACAAAATGGCAAATAAAAATAAGCATATTGGGATATCAATTCAACAATTTAACCCTAGGATTCTCGGTAACTTTTTACCACTAAGTTCCCCTCTTGGTCTGGCCAGACCACAATTTGTACAGCTAAAAATCCCAATTAAATAAAAAGTAAATATTATTTAGTCTTATTTGACCTTTCTGTTGTTATAATTATATTATATTGTTTAAGATTGAGGTCTTTTTATTTATAAAATATTAAGTTGATTTATTTTTATCGATATTTCGCTAACCTTTGGTTAGCATCGTCAGGAAATCAAATTAACAAAATTTTATATGAATAACAAAAAAAAAAAAAAACAATAAAAAAAAATTATAAAAAATTTTTTGTCATAAATAAAATTTAAAAACCTATTTGTCATAAAAAAATTTCAAAAAAAAAAAATAACAAAAAAAAGAAGTATACCAACGACACAAAGAATAAATTTTAAAGCAGACACAGATTATATAGTGAATAATTATAGGAATTTAGTTATTAAGAGATTAAAGATTAGATATAATATAAATACACCAATCGCAGCCTTGGAACAAGAGGGTTTAATTTGTACCTAAATTACATAAAAATTAGCCCCTTCTTGTCCTTAGATTATGATATACATATAAGTATGTAAGATTAAACATAAGTTTAACTAAATATGTTTTTATAAGTATGTAAGATAAAAATAAGTTTAGTTAAAAAATTGTTATATGTTATTAGAATTTTCTTTAGTCCAAATATTTTTTTTAATATTGTAAACATAGTCTTTGAATTAGGTTCAAAGAAAAGAAATTTTTTCATTTTATAGGGCATTTATATTACATCGAACTCTAGTAGATTTCATTTGAAATCTTTCTCCAAATCTTGTTCGTTTACATTATACTTGTTTGACATTAGCGAGATTTGGTTTTCACAACAAAAACCGCCGACTGAAAGTTTTTTGTGTAACACATTCTTACATATAGAGAAATAGGCATTTAAAAATTTGCATTACATACCATAGTTGCATCAATAAGTACTACTAGTTTTCGAATAGATTTCGTCAAAATCTAGTTAGGAGTAGATATTGTTTTGTACGGGCAATCTAGCCAAAAACAACTAGATTTGGCTCGAAATCTCGAAAGTACTAGATTACGTTGTAGTGTAAATTGGCTATTATATGATTTGTTATACTTTAGTTATAGAGCAATTCCATATGAAAACGATCAAAATTGCCAAATTTTTGGACGACCCCTCTCCGATTTTAAAATAAATAGTCTCAATCGATTGCCCAGCAAAAAATAATGTACCTACATATTTTTTTTTTTATAGTGACTGGTTTAGTGGTGGTGTACACCACTGTCATGTGACAAAATTGAAGAATTCTTCATAAGGGACCTCATTGAAAGTTGTTTTAAAAAAAAACTACTAAAGCGATCGCAACGAGTGATAGCCTTTAAATTTTCCCAAGAAAATTAAATTTTCCACAGAAGCTCCTAAATTTTCCGGCTAATTTTTTTTTTTTTGGATTCCTCATAATTTTTGCTTTAAGAATCAGCAATAAAAAAATGGGCCCCGACTCCTTGTTTGGACAGGAGAAGAGCATTTAAGAGACCACCTTGTTAAAAATACATTTTAAAAATTATTTTACAGTTAAAAATACATTTATGAAGAAAAAATCAATTTTTTTTTAAGAGCCCCAAGTTGAGTGTGTAGTGAATATGGTCTGCCTGCCTTCACAAGATCGGCCATAAATCCATGGATAATAGCAGCAGTGGCATGTAATGGCACACCAAACCCGACTGAGGCTACAGGTCATAAAATGTTTTGTAAATTTTTAAATTACCAGGTAATAAATATTTCGCCTAAAATGACACGTGCAGAAACAAGCCATAAAACACGGATTTTCCATAAATATGGCGAAATATTTATTACCTGGTAATTTAAAAAATTTCCAAAACATTTTATGACCTGTGGTCGGCTTATTGGCAGTAGCCAATAAAGTCCCTTTTAAAAAACATTTTATGCCCAGTAGTTCACGCAAATTTTCCTATTAAAGAAAAGCAAATATCGCTTATTTTTTTTACCTATTTTTTACCAAAAAATAAATATAAATACTTCACACACTCTGAGTCAAATTTCAGTTGAATACTAAACGTGAAAGTGTTAAAGTGTTTTTTTTTGTAAAGTAAAGAGTGAAGCTGTAAAGACAATTTAAAGTAAAATGAATAAATTTTGCTGCAATCCGTTTAACAAGAGTGGACATCGTTGGAAAAAGATAAAAGTATTAAAATTAACTGGTGTTTCGAGGCAATACATGAATGAATTAAATATACAATACGGTGAAGAAGCAGAATTCATTTGCCCCAAGTGTAAAATCGATTTGTCTTAACAAGCAAATGCATTGAAACAAATGCAGCCACAATCCGAGAGTGAAATGACAAGTGAACAAAATGTTTCATCTGATAGTGAGGCAGACATTCCGATGGTCAATATGTCTTTAAGTCCTTTGAATGAGGCTATTACCACTTTAGGTGAAACGCCTATTAGAAAAAGAAAGTTGCGAAGTGAAACATACAGGAAAGAGAAAAAAGGCAAGGTTATGAGTGCAATCGCGACAATATTTGATGAAGACTCTGATAACGAATGCAGTCAAGCAGATGACGTTGATGACGGCAAACAAATGATTGAGCAGTTGAAAAGAAAATTCAATTTAGCGACCACTTTTCCGGAGAAATATCTCATTTTATCTGTGCTGCCTCTATCATGGTCTATACGCAAGATTTCTGAACAGTTTCAAACATCTTTTTACATCGCGAGAAGAAGCAAAGAATTAGTTCGACAGAAGGGCATATTGGCGACTCCCACCAAGAAATTTGGCTCAAGGACCCTCAGCGAAGCAACGGTGAAATTGATTCAAGATTTTTACTGCAATGATGACAACAGCCGCGCCTGCCCAGGTACACGTGACTATGTTATCACACGTGAAGATGGAGAAAAAGTACACAAGCAGCGCAGATTATTATTATGTAATCTATCCGAAGCATACCATCAGTTCAATGAGAAATACCCAGCAGAAAAAGTGGGATTTTCTAAGTTTTCCATCCTACGACCAAAAGAATGCGTGCTGGCATTAGACAGGCACGGAACGCATTCAGTCTGCGTTTGCATGTTTCATCAAAACATCAAATTAATTTTCTTTCCATGCAAGAAATTGAAAGTATTTCACGGTGAAATTGAAACATATAGGGACCTCCTGTCGAAGTCGTTGTGCGCATATCCCACGGAAAATTGTCATCTGTCCAAATGCGACAATTGTCCGAAGATTGACGAGCTAGAGCAATATTTGGCGGAAAAGTTTGAACAGCTGTTAATTCAGGAGGTGCATTTCAAACAGTGGATAATTAGCAGCGGCAGATGTTCCCTTGAGACCGTGGTAAAGCAGATTCCGGAATTCATCGAGGAATTCGGATTCAAGTTGAATGAACTGAAGGCGCACCATTTCATATCCGAGATGCAATCGAAATTTCTAAAGGAAAGTAAGGAGAAGTTAGCAAAATGAATTCATTGTGATAAGCGACTTTGCCGAGAATTACACTTTTCTCGTTCAGGATAAAATTCAGGCTTATCACTGGGCAAACGACCAGTGCACGGTGCATTCTTTTTGCATTTATTTCAAAAACGAAGATAACGAACTACAGACCGTAAGCCTTGTTGTTGTCGCGGAGAGTTTAGCTCATAATTATGTGTCCGTTTATTAATTTCAAATGAAACTGTTTGAATTCTTAAGATCAAAATTCGATGCAATCGACAAAGTAACGTTTTTCTCAGACGGCGCGGCTTCTCAGTACAAGAATAAAAAAAATTTTTACAATCTTTGCATAATTGAAGAAGAACAAAACTGCAAGGTCGAGTGGCACTTTTTCGCGACGTCCCACGGTAAGGGCCCATGCGATGCGTTAGGGGGAACCCTAAAACGCATGGCGACTAAGGCAAGTTTGCAAAGGCCATATACTGACCAGATCTTAAATGTACAACATTTGTTTTCGTGGATTCAAAGCAAGGAAATTGCCATTAACACAGTTTTATGCACTCAAAAAGAACACGATGCCATGGAGCGACGAATTCAAAACAGATATAATAATGTCAAAACTATAACTGGAACGCAAAAGTTTCATTGCTTCATACCAAATATTTCTGATATGTCAATTAATGTAAAGCGGTACTCTTCGTCTGCCGACGTGCTAAATTTCAAGTTACTTTAATTTAATAATGATGCCAAGACAATTGAAATTTTTAATAAATATTGTAATTAAGTATAAGCAGCAAAATAAGAAAGATTTTTTCTTCATAAATGTATTTTTAACTGTAAAATAATTTTTAAAATGTATTTTTAACAAGGTGGTCTCTTAAATGCTCTTCTCCTGTCCAAACAAGGAGTCGGGGCCCATTTTTTTATTGCTGATTCTTAAAGCAAAAATTATGAGGAATCCAAAAAAAAAAAAATTAGCCGAAAAATTTAGGAGCTTCTGTGGAAAATCGGAAAATGTAATTTTCTTGGGAAAATGTAAAGGTAAATTTCTAAGAAAAATTAGGAAAATTTAATTTTTCAATTAAAGCCTGATTCAATACCTTTCAAACGAGCTATCACTCGTTGCGATCGCTTTAGTAGTTTTTTTTTAAAACAACTTTCAATGAGGTCCCTTATGAAGAATTCTTCAATTTTGTCACATGACAGTGGTGTACACCACCACTGAACCAGTCACTATAAAAAAAAAAAAAAAAATATGTAGGTACATTATTTTTTGCTGGGCAATCGATTGAGACTATTTATTTTAAAATCGGAGAGGGGTCGTCCAAAAGGTGATCGCTTTCATATGGAATTGCTCTATATTTTTTTTTTTAATTGTTTTTTTTGTTATTCATATAAAATTAACCAAATGTTAGCGAAATATCGATACAAATAAATCAATTTAATATATTATAAATAAAAAGACCTCAAGCTTAAACAATAAAAAATAATTATAAATAGAAAATAAATATGTATGTATATTTTTTATTGAACGTATGCTAATAAGTTTAGATCATACAAATGTGTTATACCTATAATTTTATTATTTATACCTATAATTTTATTATTTTATTCCATATGCAAGTCATCGAAAATGTAGTCTTTAATTTTGCATATTGCTATTTCGCATCTACCACAGTGAGTTTGGCGTTAGGTTTTTGTAGTTAGATTGAATTAAGCGAATGATGGGCCGTAGTTTTCTGATTTGATTCAAACTTGATTCATTCGATTTAGAAGATATCATTTCTAGAATTCACGTATCTGTTTTTTTAATATTTTGTCCTATTTGGAATATCTTTGAAGGAAAAAAAAAAAAAAAAATTGGTCTGGCTAGACCAAGAGGGTCATTTCATAGACTTTTACATAAAAATGGAATTTAACCCCACTTATTTGCTCCAATCGAATCCAAGTTAGTTTCATTCGATTTAGCCCATATCATTAGTAGAATTCACGTCCCTGTTTTTTTTTTTTGATTTTTTGTTATATGCGAAAAATATTACAAGCAAAACACAAATTTGGTCTGGCCAGACCAAGACGGTAATCCTGGCAGTAAAACTTATTTTATTCAAATATTTCGCAAATATCGCCAAAACGCGCATAACGAAAAGTAGATGAATTTCATATTCGTGTTCATCGACCTTATATTAGATAAAAAAAATGTTTATTTAAAATATGACAATAACTTAAGCTACGGGCAGACTTGTACAGCTATGTCTAGCAGTATTATTAGATTTATTTTGTGATATTAAGGCTATGTTCAATCCCACTAAATATTTGAAACAATAGTGGTTATGCTTAATTAGTCAAATATTTGAGAAGTGTGACCTGACTGTAGCTTTAGGAATACAACGATTTATCACCTTAAATTTGTCTGAAATATGACGTTTTATGTATAAAAATAATAAAAGTAATGAGTTACAACAACTATAAAAAATGTTTAATGTTGCGTCATATGATGTTTCACAAATTGATCGATTTGCTCTCATTTGCAAAATATTGATGCTGCGCTAGAGGGCTAAAAGTAGGTCCCAATTTTTTCTTTTTTAATTATTTTTCCCCTATACCTGACAATAAAATTTAACATTTTAGTGTTATTTAAATTTAAATTCGCTAAACAATAAAGAAGCTCCACCCTAATGTATATATGTATATGTATGCATATCTAGAAAATAAAACTAAGTAAATTATTTAATTGAAATAACCTTGTATTTCAATTTTATTTTACCAGCTAACAAGGCTCTTATTTAAATTCCTTCAATGCAATTGCATTTTGTATTTGTTTGCATCGTCTTCTATTTTGTCAATTTTTATCTAGTCTTTTGAAGGAAAAATAAACAGTATTATAAACTCTAATTTTATTCCTCTGCACTTCTGCAAAAGTCTTTTTGAATATAAGCCAGCATACATTTTAAGATGGTTTCAAGGGCAGTGCTGTTTAAAATACTTCAATGTATTGTTTGTCAAGCTTAAGACCTTAAAACGTGAACAAGGTTGTTAGCGCAAATGCAATTTTTTTTTTATAAAATCAAAAAAAGAGAAACAGCTAAGAGCATAAAAAGGAACATTTGATAAAAGTTCGTACTTATTGGATAAGAGTACCAGAATAGTTTGCTGTTATAGTTGAAGAAAACTACAAAATAAATTTCGTTCTTCATTTTTATACATATTGCGATTATGACGACAACAGTTTAAGGAGTTTTGCAGCAAATATTTGTGTAACTCTAGTATGACTACCCCCACGTCTAAAAAAAGACAAAGACTAACAACATCTTGTCTTTAAATTTTTTGCTTTGTTTTTTGTTCTCAACCATCATTAATATTATGTTCACAACATAATAATAAAACTATAAATTAAATTAGCTCATAAAAATTCAGTTGGTGTTTATAATACAAACGAAAATGTAGCAAAAAAATGAAATAAAAAAAAAAAAAGAAATGGATATAAAAAATTAAGACACAACAAAAATGATTCAATTGGAGAAAAAAGACATTGTCTTTATAATGTCCTTTATACGTTGGAACTGATGGTGGTAGCTGAAGTAGCTGATTTACTAATATTCTTACTTCAACTTAAGCAGACATTCTTAAAAGCAATGAGTTATTTTGTAGATGAAACAATCGTCAAAACTGGCTTTTTGATATATTTGTTTTAGTCAGATTTGGATAAAGTATTTTTACTTAACCCTAGAAGTCTAACGATATTTAATTATGCGTTAAGACAAACACCACGTAAATTTTACGTACTTCTGACTTTTTCCTAAAGCGCAATTAATGTGGTTAGTTTTTTTTTATTTTATTACTTTTGGTTTATAAAAATTAAACTATTATTCATATTAAGGTAAACAAAAACAATTTTTGATGCAAAATAAAATTACGTACTAACACCACTGAACTTAACGTCTCTCTCTAAAAGCACTGTAACGACTAAAATAGCCTTTTTTATTTTTTTGCGTTTGCTTAAAAACTTATTGAAAAAGATAATTGTTACTGTTACTGTTAGGTGCTGTTAGGTTGCTGGATGATTGAGAAGAACCACTGGCTCAGCGAATAAAGGCCTAACGAACTAACGCCTAAAAAAAAAAAATGAAATAATGCCTAAAAATTGCAACAAAAACTTATATAGGAATTAGGCGGTTGTTCATTATGAAAGAATGTCTAATATTTTAGGCATTCCTTCATTAAAATTGTTAGGTGATTTTTCATAATGAAAGAAAGCCTAACAATCAAAAATGAAAAAACGCCTAATTAGATATTTATTCATTTTTGATTGTTAGGATTTCTTTCATTAATGTTAGGCGATTTTTCATTTTGCTAAAAGTGTGATTTTTATTACTATTACTATTTACACCATTCATGATTTATTATGAAAAGCAATGGTTACGAAAGGTAAGTTCCCTCTTACAAAATGTTAAAATAATGGTATTAATTTTCCCTTTTACAAAATGCATACACTATCTTGTAAACATTCTGTAAAAGGGAAAATTATTAGTTATTAAAATTATAAAAGCAATTGGTTTTCCCTTTACAAAATGCATACACTATCTTGTAAACATTCTGTAAAAGGGAAAATTATTAGTTTTTAAAATTATAAAAACCATTGATTTTCCCTTTTACAAAATGCATACACTACCTTGTAAACATTCCGTTAAATAGAAAATTATTAGTTTTTAAAGTTATAAAAGTAATTGATTTTTAATTTGTTATTGTTTGTTTTTTTTTTAAGGTGACACCCAAAGTATTTTCGGTTTTCTTAAAAAGAACACGGACTACATCAGCTGTCGAGGCTTATAACGGCGTTATTGGCCGCATCATTCAAAAAATGGAAATTTTTTCAAATTTGTTAAAGCTCTTATTGATGAAGAGTTTAATAAGAGTAGAGATTTTGAGCTTCTTATATGCAGTGGTGGATCCCATGGCACTTCAAAAAAAAAGAAGACCGTCTATGAGCAAAAATCAAGTTACATTGAAGAAGCCAGTCATAAACTCTTGGAGGGAAAAATTACTCCCAAAGAATTTATGCAAAGAATGGTTTTTAACTTATAGTTAAATATAATTTAAAAATACATTTTTTCCTTTCAAAATATATTTTCAGCATTTTAATTCCAGTTGTTAGGTTTTCTTTCATTAGGTTTTAATTCATAATGAAAGAAACCCTAACAATTTAGACTTTCTTTCATTTTTATAATTAGACTTTCCTTCATTTTTAAAGTTAGACGTTCTTTCACTTTCTTCTTAGGCGTTCTTGTTTAGGCATTCTTTCATTTTGAAAAATTAGGCGTTAGTTCGTTAGGCCTTTATTCGCTGAGCCAGAACCACTAATAAAAAAAAACTTCACGTAAATTTTACTTGGGTTAGCCTTCTAGGGTTAAATTTTCTATAATTCTCTCATACATTGTTTGGTAATCCTTTCAATATACTGTTTATAAAATGAATTAAAACTTGCTTCTTCAAAAATAAAAATCTGTTATACTATTGTGTGTGATCTGTTGATACTTGATATACGTTGAAATAAATTATTATTGCGTATACGCCACCTTAAAACTCTAATAATACCTTAAGGACCAAAAAAAGCCTCACAAATGGTTACACAAATATATGAAGCGAGTATGAAGCTTAAATATTTTAAATATTCATACAATCATGTTGTTGTTGTCAAACGTCTTGTGTCGTTTATTTGGCTCTTTAGACTGGGTATTTAACTGGGATTAACACTAAAATATAGGAAAAGTTTTTTATGCTTTTTGCATGCATTGGCATATTTTTTTTTAGTTTTTTCCAAGAATAAATGCTTTGCATAAATTATCATATATCGCAGGTTTGCAGCCATTTAAAAAAAAATAATTGATTTTGAGTCAATCTGTTGCAATTACAAAATAAAAATGTATCGGTCCTTTTACATATGCATTTTCTTTAATCGAAATTTTTAACAAAAAGTAAGAGAAATTTAAGGTTTTCTAAAATAAACAAAAACTGGCGAATGCAATGATGATATAGCCGTACGAATTTCAAAGCTCTATCAGTCGTTTTGTATCTTCCGACCTATATGGAAGTTCACTGTCAACTCGAGGAGGATTCAGATCAGCAATTTTTAATTCCGACCTGTATGGAAGTTCACTGTAAACTCGAGGAGGATTAAGATCAGAAATTTTTAATTGCTGTGTAAAATCTGTTCATCTTTACGCCTTCAAGTTCTGAAATACGAGAACGCGTGATATTAATGCAATCCAGGTATTCATCAACCGATGTTTTGGTAGAATATTAAGAATATCCTGGGTTGACAGAATCTCTAATACGCAATTGTGGGAGCACACACGCCAAAGTCCAATACACATAGTGATTCTTGGTCGTAAATGGCGGCGGATTGGTCACACGCTCCAGAGACTACATGGTGATATGATAACAAACGCACAGTTTGGCGCCCTTCCACCAGGAGATGCCAACTGCATTCAGAAATTAGTCAAAACGACCTCAACTGTGGAGAACTCAAAAACCTAACATCAAATAGGACCGAATGGAGAGGGTTTGTTGCGGCCCTTTGTTCATCTTAGGAATCACAGTACATAATATATATTAGGATGGGCCGATTTTTAAAGACACAAATTTGTTGCTATTGGGCCATTTATTCTTCGATAGCTTTTGGCATGAGGAAAAAAAAGTTTCACTACGACTTATCATAAAAATCAGTTTTGAGGCGCCCCAATTTAAATTTTTTTACTTTTTTTGACTTTATTTTTAATATTTATTTTTTAGGTAATAAAAAAATGGCAGATTTTATTTTTTATTTAAATATTACTTATTTTAACTATATTTAAATATTATTTTTTAAATTGTATCCTCATAACGACGGCAATAACAGTTTTCCAAAAAAAAGTTTTTCTGAAGGTTTTGGACGAGTTTTTGTCGGACAATTGATCTTTTTTACGCGTTAATTTTTAAAGTTTCTTTTAGTAGGTATGTTAAAAAAATTCCTATCCAAGGTAAAATCTTACGTTTAAAACGATGGTGATATAATTTTTTCGAAAATTATTATGTGTTTTTTTTTTTTTTTTTTTTTGGCTTTTTAGACGAATTTTTGTAGAAAAAACGTTTTGTTTTCGATCATGGTGCAATAACTACAGGTGGTAGCACTACGGCATCTGGCTATTTTTTGCTTGAACTGTGGTGAGAACTACAGTCTGTCATTTTGCTTTGTTTATGTTTACTTTCTTGAAAAAAATTATTGTGCTTTAAAAAAATAATCATTTTTGTGCGGTTTTTAAATGAAAATTGTGTTTAAAAGTTAAAATAGTTGCAAAAAATAAATCGTAATTGGGGTTTAAATGTGCGTCTTTAGTTGTGCTAATGTATTTTCTTTTATATAATAAATAAAAACAAAAATAATTTTGTCTGTGAACACGTTGTGCGTACGTTTTAAAAATCTGTTAATGTTTGATATGCACTTGTACGCCTGTTTCTTTAAACCTCCAAATGACTTGCAGTGAAGAAAAAGCGGAAAAATAATTGGTTTTAATTCATGTAACATTAAAATTTTAATTATGAATTTTTTAGTATTTTTTTTTTCATAATATTTTTGTTTTATTTGTTGCAGATCAGCGTTGCCATTGAAAATTTTATATTCGACCAAACTTTTTTACCAAAACCGAACAATTTTATTATCTTATAAATATTTAAAAATAAATATGTCGTGCCTGTTCAACAATAGTGTATTAACTCAAAATTTACCTTTTTTCACTATTTGGAAAAAATCAACATGCAATCTTAATATCTACTCGCTGTAAAAATATATGTAGTGGCTATTTTGTCTACTTTTCGGTAATGAAGACGTAGTTGACATGCCTTTAATGTAAAATTTTAAATTGTTTTGCTTCTACTAAAAATTTTGAGTTAATACAGTATTGTTAAACAATTGCGAAATGTAATCAATAACAGAAATAAAACTGTAACTTAAACAAACACTTTTAAAGGAGTCGATATCTGTAATATTTTAATGTATTTACGTTTAAAGAAAAGTCTTGATTTTGCTTGTTTGAGAAGATCAATACAAAATTTCAATAAATGTATCTTTTAAAACTTCTAAAACGTCGTGTGAATTAGAATTTTTCATATAAGTAAATCTTACATATAATAATATTACTCACAATAAGGCCTTAAATTTGAATCCAAATATGGCCTGTTTCACTAATTTTGCGTTAAATCACAATCTTTACAAAAATATTTTAATATCTTATTTATTTTGAATTTGCCCTTAATACTAATATATCACAAATTTATATCACAAAGTATGCTAAACGTTCAACATTTATCATGTGATCCGCGATCAGGATCATGGATCACATAAAATTAGACTATTCTGCAATATGGATCGCGATCCATCAATACTCCATTGCGTATATTAAACATGTAACAGTTCCCCCTAAGGTTTGGCCGGAAAAGACAATCCATGGCAACGTAATTTTTGACAGCATTGGGTTCTTTACACAAACAAATTTGCCTGTTTTTGTTGTATTGTTGTACAACAACACGTAGTGCTGCCACCTTCTAGTAATTTCACCATGTTTTCGATTTTAATCTGTTGTTTTGTTATTTTTAGGGCTCCAAACCAATTTTTATGTACTTTCTTCCATATAAAATAGTTAATTTTTAAAAAAAATCGCACGTTTAAGGCGATGATGATATCAGTTAAAAAAAAAAATTATTTTGAACGAGTTTTGGTCGAAAAATTGATTTCTTTCGATTTTTCATAAGCGAAACACATGTTAGCATTAATTTGACAAATGAAAAGCGTTTTCAATATTTCTTCTAACCAAAGTCATCATCACTCAAAATTATTTTCATCATTTAGCAGTTGTCTGCTTTAATTAAACTTAATTAAAGTTTTTTTTTGAAAGATAGATTTTTTGACAAAAGCTCGTCCAAGACCTCTACCATTTTTTTATTACCAACCAGCGTTAACAACAAAACTTGAAATAAAGACAAAAAATTTAAATTTTGGCGCCTCGAAAAAGATTTTTTTGATATGTCGTAGTGAAAATTTTTTTTCCTCATGCTTTTCGTAAAATAGATGGCATAATATCGATTAATTTTTGTTCTTACAAATCGGCTCACCCTTATACCGTACCTCCTGGTCGCCCATTTGTTTTCATTTGTCTTAAAGTATGATAAAAGTTTTTGTTTCGGGAAGACCAATTTTATCATTTACTTATAAGGGATTGAACTTAAGTTTGCCGTCTTTATCCACTAGATCTCTCCTTCTAACACCCTAATGTACTACCCTAATATAATAAAATTAAAGCTCGCAAAAAATCATTAGGCTTGTGCTTTTGAAGTTACCTGATAATTCCAGCGTCCTAGAAAGATTTTCAGATTGAAAATTTTCATTGGACCCATGGTAAATTTCGGACCAGCTATAACAAAACTCTGTAAGTGCCAGCAATATGATGGATAAATTTAAAAAATTACCCATACGTTCGGGAAAAACTTGAATTTTTTTTCGGTACCGCCTTTCAAAATTATTATTTATTCATTAATAAACAAAATTCATTGAGTCTGGTTTCTTACTCTGGAAGATTTCTTTCAGAAAGTCAGAGCTTATAGGTTCAGTTCGTGTTCTGTCGCACTCTCACCAATAAGCTCAGATTTTCGTAATGAAAACTTTCGTAGTGTGAACTCAGACATAATCAAAAATGTTTATATATTACGGGTGTACGGCGCACTCTTTTTTTTTGCTAGTAAGGTGGATGGTACCCTGTTTTATTTCTACAAAACTTATTATATAATAAGATAATATAAGCTGAATTGCAAAATTTTAAATAATTATTATTTTTTTGATTGCTGTACTAAAACTATGTTCACACCTATTAAATTTTTGACTTCCTATACGTAACCACTAGTTTTATTAAAAAATTATTTGCATTTGTAAAACGTTTGGCAAGATCAAACATAATTTAAGAGTTTCAAAATTATATTATACAATTATCTTCTTACAAATAAAGTTGAGTAAATCAATGGAAAAAAGATTTGTATTCTTAAGGTCCTTGCAGCTGAAAATAAAAAAATTGTTAAAAATAAAGCTAAAGTTTGATCAATTAACTGGTTACACTTTTTTGAATTTTTCGTCAAAAATTTGTTATTTCTAAACATACGTTTACACAATAAGAACAAATATCCCTTAATAAAGGGTGGTTAAATTATTAAGGCCGATGTTGACTTTGAATAAAACACAAATTATTTAGAAAATTATTATCATTTCTTTTAATTATGATAATATTGGTATGGTTCAATTATGTATGGAACAAAATATCGGCCAAATGGCCGCCGCTACCTCGACGGCACACCTCCATCCGATGGTCCAAATTTTCGGTGCCGCTGAGGCATAATTGAGGGTCTATAACGTTAATGTGCCAACTTATCTCATCCTTTAGCTCTTGAATTGTTGCTGTATTATCGACGTAAACCTTTTCTTTCAAATAATCACAAAGAAAGAAGTCCAACGGCTTAACCTCATCATCATTTAAATGAAAAAAGAAGCGGGATTTTTCTGACTGGGACTGTAATGGCAAATAGGGTTGGACCAGTGGCACAAAAACTAAAGCCCGACAAGCAGTTAAAAAGGGGAGAATGGGACGAGAAAGTTAGAAGTGATGATAAAGTCTGTATCATTAAATGGATGGATACGAAATCAGTTACGATGCTATCCACTTGTTCAGGAAGCGCTTCTGCAGATACTTGCCAACGTTGGTGCAAAAAAGAAAAGAAACAAATTGATGCAACTCGGCTAGCTGCTGTAAATAATTATAACTCCTGCATGGGTGGCATAGATTTATGCGATAGATTGATAGCTTACTATCGAAGCTCAATGCGGACGAAAAGATGGACCGTGAGAGCTTTCTGTCATTTCTTGGACCTAGTTGTCGTTAATTGCTGGGTCATGTACACGCGTTGTTGTGTACAAGAAAATGTCCAACGAAAGGATAAGTTAGGCTTGCTGCAATACAGGCTGAATCTGGCCAAAGCGATGATGAAGTATGATGGAGGCAGAGTTGAACCCAATTTCTTGCCTTGTGGCACTATATCTCGTCCCAACACCGGCGCATTTGCAGGATCCAGCTTGAATGCCATAGATGAAAGTCAAGATTGTCTAAGCGAACCTCCCTCAAAGAAGCACCGTGCGGTTGTGCCACACCCACAGCCAGAAATAAGGCTTGACAATGTTGGTCACCTACCGCGCTTTGTAGAGAGCCAGTTTGCGTCAAAATGTCGCCACCCAACTTGTTCTTCACGCTGCCGTACTATATGTATAAAATGCAATGTCTATTTATGTATTTTAAAAAATAACTGCTTTGAGCACTACCATAGCGTTAAGTCAATTTTTACTCACTAACTAAACATTTAAACCTGAAGTACACATATGTGCACCTCCTTTTTCTACCACTTTTAATAAAAAAATTAAAAAAATAAGAAAAATCGAAATTTTAATTACACCTCATAAGATAAAAAAAGCAGTTGAAAAGCCTTTTACTCAATCGGTTCACGTTCAGGTCTTAAGAGGTTAAAATCACATGATCTTGCCGACCAATTGACATCGCCTCCACGTGAGTTAACGCGGTCATTGAAACCACATATCGTCCTGTTTAAACCACATACCGTCCACATCCATATCTTCCAATTTGGGCCATTAACAGTTCGTTATCACCTCACGATAGCGAACATTATTCACAGTAACTGCCTGAACGGCCTCATTTTGGAAAAAATATGGCCCGATGATGCCGCCAGCCTATAAACCGCACCAAACAGTCACTCTTTGTGGGTGCAATGGTCAATTTCGACAATCACTCTTGGATTATCTTTGGCGCAAATGCGGCAATTCTGCTTATTGACGAATCTACTTAGGTGAAAATGTGCCTCATCACTGAAGATAATTTTCACGATATGCATTTTGATTTGAATACCCATTTTCATAATAAGACTGAATAACTTTAACGTGTTGTGTATCTTTCCATGGTTCAAATTGAGCTAGTCTGAATTGAGAAATGTCAAATGAAATGCAGAAAAAAACTTGCGTTTAGGTGTGGTTCACATTCAACATCGGCCCTTAAAATTTAACCACCAGCTAGAAGTAATATAAAATAATGGATCGACTTAACCTGCTTTCCTTAACAAACTAAGAATGGCAAAATTCATTTCATTAGCGCATTCCTTATGGCTGCTATAGTGACCAAACCTTTAAGTCAGGGGTCAAATTTATATGGAGGCCGTATATTAAAATAGAATGGCGAACTTTTTATTGTTCAAGCAGTCTTTAATTTCTTTATTTTAAAGAATTTTTTTTTTTCTGTTTGTATGACCCAATATAAGAGTGGGGAATATAGTTCATTTTGACTTAAAAAACTACTTCGTGTTAGTGCCACATATTCTAAGTTTTGCTTAGCCTCTTTTAAAGACGGTTTCTATGCCTTTTTTTGGACTTTTCAGTGCATACGATTGAATTTTTTATTTAATATTAAAATAAGTTGTGGTATGATACATCCTTTTTGGAATATCCCAAAAGATAAAAGTCAAGAGCAATCAAATCCGGTGAAGGCAGAGGCTAATTAAAATCTCTGCCTCTTGAAGAAGGTGTTAATCGAAAATTACCCTAAAGAGCTTTTATGTTTGCCTTTTATATGAATGGCTTTGCATATCCAGTGCGTAATTTTTTTCTATTGGCTGTGCCGCCATATGGTTGAAAAAACATTTGTAGATAGTCTTCTCCTGCTAACCTTAAGGAATTTTTAAACTGCATCTTTAAAATATGGAAAAATTATAATTTTATATGACATTACCCATCATGCTGTACAACTATGAAGGCATAATTTTCGTGGATAAATTATCATAAGATTTTTCATTATTAATATTCAACAATTCGGCTTATTGACAAAACTATTTAATTAAATATGAGCTTCATCACTGAATCACGTACTGAATCGCTAGTTTTTAAAATAAAATACAATCATTTTGGTTCTCTGGTCAATAGTGTTTCTTTCAGAAGTAAGAAAAAGCTTTTTTCAAAAAATTTTAATTATATACCATAGTTTATTTTAGGTCACCCTGATTAAACCATAAGTGTGATTTTGAGAGAGCACTTGTACAGGGACTGGGTAAACTAGTGGACTAAATTGGCCCTTTTCAAGGATAAACATTGTTCGTTTGTGAAAACTATTCATACCAAATTCCAAATTCCTTTTATAAAATTTTGAACTATAATTAGTATTGTGGTTAATTTGTTGAACTGTTTTATGGTTTTTAATCCAAATTTTCATATTTTTAATAAAGGAATGTTCATTAAATTTAATTTTCATTAATTAATTTAAATTAAATAAAATTTATTGATAATTTTTCATTTTGACTTCCGTGGGGCTCGAATCTACGTTTACGGACAAGTTAATCTGACGCGTTTTGATAGTAACCAGACTCTGTCTCTTCAGACGTCTTTGCCGTTTTACCCTCAGCGCCATTGAGGGCGTCTGACAGTCAATAGCCAAACATCAATCTTTTAACAAAATTTGTAAATCGAAACTTGTTTTTGAGTTGTTTTGAAATATGTATATATTTATGTGCAGGGATTAAACTTTGACAACTTCTTATATTACGCTGTACAAAAATCGAAAAGACAAGATCCTTGGATAAAATCTGCAATTGGTAAAGCAATCCATTAAGAGCTTTTATGTTATAAGTTAAAATAAATTTGGTAATTTCAAATAGAGCTCTTCTTTCAAGATGCACACAATTGTGTTGCCTTAATAAATTCTTTGTCAACTGCTAACGGATATTTTTGTCCTTCAGGATATTTCTATCAATCTCCTTGACAAACTTTTACTCCCTGGAGCAATAAATTAAGAATTTTAAGAACTAAAACTCAAGCAGCATATATCAAAGTCGCTGTTGCCATTAATCTTTTTGGGTATCCTTTATTCTTTACATACATTCCATTTCCGGTATTTGTCATTGCGTTAAACATTAGAAAATTTTTAGTAGGTGCAGATTTATTTTCTTCATTGTGCCAAAAGCAAAGCGAAAGACAAGAAAACGACAAAAAAAGAGCACATCCAAATGTCTTTTAAATGATTGAAATTCTGCACCATAACTGTCTTTAAAACTGTTGAGACTGGCCCAAGCGATCATTGTGTAACTGTATAAACTACAGAGACTGTGAGTGTGTATGTGTGTTAGTGCTGCAGGATTCGCTGTTTGAATACAAGATGATTTTTAAACGGTGGGGGTCAGTAGCAGCATTATGTCGTAAAATTGTTATTTATTCCATTTAATTTTTCTTTCATGCTTTCTTCTTGTTTTTTTCTCTTGGTTTTTTCATACTTTTTATACTGACATATGTTTGTTGTCATCGAACAATACGAATATAAGTTGAAAGTCGTAAATTTCTTTGGAATAAATTAAAAAAAATTTTTTTTTTTTGCTATATGCGGATGAAACAGAATTTTTTATTTAATTTTGCAAAAGAAAAAAAAAATTATGTATGTATGGTACAATTAATAAGGTAACCCTTGTTCTTCAACAAGTACAACAAGGCAAAAGCAACACGTATTTTGTTGGTAGGAAACCCTGATAGATTGTCAGAAAATATGGGTATTTCTTGCGACACCAAATACTCTAATTTGTAAACAAACACAATTGCCAACCAATTGTGACACAATGCAAAGTTCGTAAACAATATTCTGCTGGGCTACTGGGGTTACCTTATTAATTGTACGGTGACATGTATGTAATTATACATACATATATATTTTGATTGTCATATAATTGACGTTAACAAGGGATAAAAGAAAAAATTCAAATAATTTTTTTTTTTTTTTTTTTTTTTTTGTAAAAAAAAGTTTTAGCGCAGCTGTGCTTTGAAAAAAGCAAATATTCTTTAAAATTTGCATTAGATTACGAAAAATAAAAACGCTTACAAGCCTTTAGTTTTTACTAAAGAACAACAACAAAAACTATTGTATTAAATTGTCAAAATAATACTGGAACAAACTGCAAGTTGGCTTTGCATTCCAAAATAATTGAAACCTGTAACGCAAAAATATAAGTTGAACAGTTCACATTTAAATTATTTACTGCAAGGCCCACAATGTCGACAAGAACATTTCCTTCAAATTTTTATATTAAAAACAATAATAAAAAACTAAAATTTGTTTTTGTTTTCAATAAGAAAGAAATACATATTCTTGTCGACATTGTGGGCCAGGCAGTTAACTTTAATTCTCCAAAATTGACAGACAACGTGGCCAAACATCAGTGGACATTAGAAGATAAGGAGAAGAGTATTTTGAAGAAGGAAAAATGGCAAGAACCATTGGACAGAAATCATTCTACGGTCTACAGTATTACCGGCCCTTACATTCTTTCCCAACCCATTGAAAACAAGCCAAAATAAGGAAAGCAAAGGCTATTTTCTGCAACATAAAGAGTGAGTCAGAAACAACTTATACACACTATTCCAGCCAAAACTTATCCTTGGTCCAACATATAATTATTTCTTTTAATCTATCTAGCTTTTAAAGACATGTATGCCAGATATTATCTTTTCTAAATCCCTCATCTCAACTGTTATTTCGTTCAAAATGGACGGCGAAAAAAAAATAATTCAAACTCTTAAAAAATTCAATATAGAATTTCAAGCAATAGCCAAAGCTCTGAAGGTTAATTGTCCCACTGTTTCATGGCTACGACGGAATTATGGTACGATGATTCATCTGATGAAGATGAACGCTTACTGGAACTGGCCTGTACCTGTAGCTTGAATTTTTGTAAAAATTCTTTTTGCCAACAAAGGATATTGTTCCATAAGGGAAACCAGCTTTTCCAACTGCTGCTTACTACAGTCGACTTTAGACCTGCATAAAATAACCAACAATAATTAAGAATATGGAATTTGCACACCAAAACTTACATTTTCAACAATTTTTTTTAAATTTTTTACACCGTCGAAAGCAAATTTGTTTTCGTTGAAAAATTCGATGCGCAACGAAATTTTCGACAGTGCTGCCAACTCATAATACCAAATTAACATTCGATAGTCGATGTTCGATAACCAGCGAAAATCGTTTATCGAATGAAACTCATAATAGGGGCCATGAGATTACCGATATGCTGCACGAACAGACCATAAGGGGAAAGGGGATCTTTTAAAACGGCAAAACACGTATATTTTTTTTTTGTCTCCTCTACCAGAATCTATTGCCAAAACCCCCTTATATTGTAAAAAGTTCGAAATTGTTGTTACTTTTTTGTGTAAATTCATAATCAAGAAAGTATTTGAAGGTTTGAAATTCCGTTCGCGAAATACTGAGCGACTAACAAGCAAATGTTGTAAATTATTCAAATAATATGTCAAATTAACTTTAAAGCTGTTGCTCGAAGGAAAAAACAAATGACGCCATCGTCATCAGCAGTTGAAAGTACACGAGGATCGCCTACTTTTATTTTAGAAATTTAAAAAATCTCCATTGTGTTGTGCTGTGTAAAGAATTAATATTTGATTAATTTTAACAGCATATTTTCCAATAATAAATGCATGCAATTGCACGCCCTTGTGATGACTTTTGCGTCTACTTTTACAAACAATAAAAATAGTCACTCATCAAAAGTTCAACCTTTAGGTTATTAAAATAACAAATTTGAAAATATTTCGCTTTGTTCTGGTACTTTGTATTTGAACACCTATCGAAATGTTGTGTTTCGTTAAGAACTATGCTTTCATTTACTTACTTAATTAAGGCTTTTGATTTGCGGATTAAGTTTAAACTTAGTTTAACGTACTCTGAAACTAGGATTATTATGGCGAAATGGGAATTTTTTATTATTTCATTAGAGACCTAAATTTTAAGTAAAACTAAGGCTGTTCCGTCAAAATTTTGTTTAAAAACTTGGTAATTGCCCCACAAATCTGTTTTCAGATTAGCCAAACCTAGTTTAACTGAGATTTTAAAAACCCAGCCTAAGGAACGATATCAATAATTTTCATTATTTATATCGTCATAAAGCTTATTTTTTTTAGAGATTTTAAACCAAAAATCTAGAATTTTATATTTTGTATTTTTAACTTCTTGATAAAAAATTAGTTTTTACTCTTTTGTTATTGTTTTATAACTTTCTACAAATAACACAAATTGTTTATATGACAAACTACAGACACGTTAATTAAGGAAATTGTAAAAAATATTAGAAAAATTTTAAAAAATTTCCTTAATTACATAAAATGTTTTCTTATATTTTTCTGTGTAGAAAATAAAAGATATTTTTTGATTTCTCTTTATTCCTCAAAAAATATAGGTTTTTTTTACAGATTTTTATTTATTAATCGGAAATATTTTTTTTTTTTTAATATTTTGCTTAGAATTATTTGCTTGAATTATATAAAAAAAAAAATTATTTAATTTTACAAATAAGAGTTGTTGCACGGACTCTGGGAATAAATTCGCCCTTAAATCGCTTATTATTTGTTTTAGCGCATAATATTATTTACTTCTGTAAGCAAAAAATTAAATTCAAAAAGTAACTGTTATTTTCTAAGCAAAAAATTATATTAAAAAAATATTTTTTTTTCTTACTTAACAATAAAACTCAGAAATAAACTTTAATTTGTAACTGAAAAATAAAATTTATGACAAAATTATTGAAGCGTAGTTATAAAAATAAATCTTACAACCCCGTTACGGTCTCTTAATTCATAATGATCAGATTCCCTAAGTTTTAGGAATTAGTTAATTTTTGCTTTCTGTGCTAAGTCCATTAGGGATTAAGTACGTAGAGCCAAATAAAATACATGTTTTGTATCAGTAAGTTCATTATTAAGGATTGATCATACTTAAATATAAATCTTTGATTTGTCCTTAATTTTTTTAATTGCAACTGCCTGTTCATCTACTTTCGAACGAAAAACTTACGTTTAAAACAAAATATAAAATACATATTGGTTTTATTTTACTTACACCCAATTTTCACGACGATTTAAAAGCCATGTCTTTTTTGTATTTCTTTTTTAAAGAAACTTCCAAAAACTTGTTAAATTTTCACCATGTCTCGTTTTTTTTGCAGTCAGAGTTGATTTTTTCTTATTTCCTTAGTTTCTTATTAGTAACAATATTTAAAATTTCGTTATTCCACATAATTTTGATATATTTTGAATTTTTTTTAATTAAAATTTTTTATTTTTCTATATTTTAATAAGCACATGTCATTTTGAAATAAGATTAAAACAGAAATTAAAAAACACAAATAAGTGCAAAGAGGAATGTCAAAAAAGAAACACAGAAATACGATTCATGTCTTTTTTTCTACCCTGCTTACTTCTCTACCCCGCTCACTATCAAACAAAAAAAGACATGATTTTAAAATAGGGGAAAAAATCATCGTGAAAATTGGGTGTTACATTAATCGAACGAAGGCTTTTTTCGAAATCGATGAACATCAAAGTTCAAATTTCATATCGTTTTCTTTTGAAACCCCTCAATGTGAACTCTTAATGTTTTTTCTATTCCTTCCCAAATGTCTGATAAAATGGAAAGTATAAAAACCCCATTTATAATTATAACAGTCCAATCTTATCAACAATATTGTTTAATATCTAGAAATATCCTTTAACTTAATTTAAAAAAAAAAAAAAATTCTACTTCTAACTACATACTTCGATTGCAAAACAAAAAGCAAGTACGGGTAGCAGCTTGTATCAACAAGGATAACTCACACATAGCTGAACACATACACTCACCCTTACACACGAATACATTAATTCACACTCATACACTTGCTGGTAATTTTAATGTTGAAAAATTTAGTTAAATTGCCAAGTGCAACAATGGTTTTTCTTAATTGGTTTCCTTTGTTTTAGAAATGCTTGCAGTAATGACAGCAACCAGCTCACAAACTTTTCACAGAACTCCTCCTAGACACTCTTTCTCGAAGGTTTCATGATGCTGGCAGTATTTAAGATATTTGTATGTTGGCTTGTGATAATGGATCTTTATGTGAGAGTGGAAATGTGTTGTTTGGTATAAAGAGGGTTCCTTTATTTTAGCAAATTTTATCACTTTAACAGCTGTAAGCAAAACATAAAGTAAAAGTCTGTCCGCCTGTCTGTCTTTTTGTAATTATTAGTTCGTTTATATTAAGATACATCATGTATCTTAGTGAAGATTGTTAACGTCAATGTGAGTGAATGTGTGCATTTAGTGAAAGAGTTAAGTCTTATACAATTGTTAAGAATTTTTAAATTTGAGTAAATGGTATTTGCATACACTCTATAGAAATTGTTTAGGGAAATTTATTGACTGTATATTGTTTTTGTAGAATTGCCATGTCATTTTAATTATTCGCAATTGCTCAATATGGATATTTCATGTTCTTTTGGCAAAAGATGAACTCTGCAGCAGAAGAACTGTTTATTTTTTTTTCTTTTTTTAGGTATATCAAATAACTAAGCCAATTTTTGATACACAATACAGCGAAGAATAGGATTAACATTGTATTGGTGAGCTATTCACATAAAACTATTCATTACATAAATTCTTAAGACACACTCAGTTTCAGTGGGGTTACCGCGTATTTCGATTCGAAAGAAATAATTTTTGAATTCGAACCATTTGTTCGGGACCCAAGTTACGATTTTCGATAACGATTCAGGGTTGCCGCAAGGCTCGTTCTTTCTCCTTCTCTATTGCTTAATTTTCTAAATAGCTTCTTATGATATTCCAACCCTATCTGATCTTTTGCAGATGACAGCATTCTTTGCTATTCGTATTTAATTAATTATAGATGTTGGTGCTATGAGGCAAAGCATGAATGATAAGCTTGGTCGAGACCTTGATATAATATCGGAACACAGAAAAAATTAAAAACTGTCTCTAATCACCACATTTATATGAAATTCATAATATCAAGAAAATAAGTTCTTGATTTTGCACCTATTACCAAAATGATTTTATTGATTACTAAAAATTGTAAAATTTTTAATATTTTTTTCAAATAAATGATATTTTTAATTTTAATTAAAGAAATGATAAAAAAAACTTTGCATGTCAAACAATGTGTTAATTTATTTAATTAAATATTGACAATTCCCAACAACAACAAGTTTAAATTATTTTATTTTAAACAAAAAAATCAATTATTATTTTTTGATATTTAATTAACATTTTAATTAGAAATTTATTTTAAAACAACTTAAATATTAATTAAATCAAAATAATTTTTTTTAATTTTCTTTCAACTCAAAAAAATATTGATTCAATTATCACATTAATTAAATTTAAATACTTCTTAAACCATTTTTTTAATTGATATAAAACTTATTTCTGTGAATGTGGTCGTGCTAGGAAGGTCAATTTTAATGTCCGAAAGAACCAATGTTACATGCTGATGCATAAACGCTTGACGGATCAAGGTGCCTCATCTGTATATATCGATGGGGTAACTATTTAGGATTCAGAATCTCTTGATGTTCTGGGCATGGAAATACGATGTGAAGTCCGATAGACAAAACACATATTCAAGGTGTCTAAAGAAGAATTCCTGTGCCTCGGTGATTTTAAACGGTGTTAATTTTTTTTTATCTCCCCATCTATATATAACACCATATCCGACCAAGAATGGAATACAACTCTCATATATGGGCCAGTGCTTCAAAGTCTTTTTTGAAGCTTCTCAACCGCATGCAGAAGAGAGCGAATGTTATTCTTGGTTGCAGTAGGTTATCCAATTCTGTTGACTTCCTTAAGCACCGTCGTTACTGCAATAGGGTGTTTTCTGATGAAATTATTCTGAAAAATTATATATAGGATTACACGTTTTCCCGAAAGACCCCATTGATTGGCCCGAGCATCGTACAACGCATTACAGGAAAAATAAGTCTTCGGCCGGACTGGAATAATTTTCCCTCTCACTTTTAACATGGACAAGTTCAAGACGAGTATCTTCAGGCGCTACTCTCTCTATTCTCCTTTCCATAACCGATTTTGCTAGTTCCAACACAATGCAATGCATAATAAGTGGTCATCTCCTGAGTCCTAACAAAAAAAAAAAAAAAATTAATTTGGAGAGCCTACGAATCCAGGAGAGAAATAATCTTGCCATAAATAAAAAAGAAAATAAAGACAATGCAAATGCAAACTGCAACTTAGCTTTAATTTAGTCAATTTTAAACTGTGATACCAAAAGAAAGAAAGTTCATCTGTGATATATTTTATTTTACTTTATTATTTATTTTATTTATTTTTGTGTTTATGTGGTACTTGTTGTATTGTTTAAAAACAAATTTATTTAAAATTATAATGTAAAGATTATATGTAGGTGGAATTACTCTTTTATGTTGTGTTAGTTTAAAAATTATTAAATTAAAAAACATATTGTTCTTTATTTTCCATAACGTTACCAGATTCAATAAAATTTAAATCCCTGAGGAAGTTGAAAAAATCTCTACGAAACGTCGGAGGAGTAAAACTATGAATAAATAGTCTTTTATTTTTCATTTACTGTGACCTTGAAAGCCTGACTTAGATAATTCTAAGAAAAAACAACTTAAATTATTTTCATCGAATTCTCCATTTCCAAATCTGCCATCGTTTTGAAAGAATACGAAATTCCTACTACACAGTACAAATTGTACGAACTCGTAAACTATTTCTCTAGAATCAAAATACCCAGCAACCCTCAGATCTTATTTTTTAAGGACTCTAACCTTAAAAGAATTTGAAATCTTAAAACTAAATTGTTATAAAGAGTCTTATATGTTATTACCCCGAATTTGCGCACCTAGGCACCCGGGTACCTTTGGCGTTTTCAACCATAATTTTTTCATTGATATTGATAACACTAATGTCTGAAACTCAATGAGATCTATTAACTTTTCATAAACTTAGAATTTTTTCAGCCATACAGCTAAAATATTATTTGAAATTCGCGTGAGAAACAAATTTACTCTTAACACCCTTAAATGCTCACCAAGGTACCCGGGTACCTGTACGTACTTTATATAGAAATGTGGCAATTGCAATGCAAAATGTGGGATATAAAATGGAAATAATTTAAAATTTTCTAAACGGGTATTCCGATTGGAATAAAATCTGAGGTGGCAATGAAAGTCTTGTAATTGCGCCATAGGTTCCTAAAGTAGGGCACCTCGGGTGTTACAAAAATTAAAAACGATCCAGAACTCTTAATTTTAGTCCGATTTAAAAAAATAAGAAACGCAAAAAAAAATTTAATTTTTTTATTTTATTTTTAAATTAATACATTTTTTCACAATTCTTTCTGCAGATATTTTTAAAATCGGATCAAAACCAAGAATTCCGAATCGTAAATTTGAAATAAATTTCACACTTTTGGCTGAAATTTAGTATGATTTTCAATCAGCATTGGGCCATTTAATTTTACATTGGTACTTTTTTTATTCTGTGTGCATGGAACTTTCAAGAAATCACTTTCATGTGTAAATGCAGTGGCAGTTTAGAAAATTACTAAACTGTTTTCTTTTTAAATATTCACAGCTTTAAGTGTGATCTTTGGGTTCTTTCTCCATAATAAACTCCAATCATACCGACAAAAAATATTACAAATCCTACCAACATGTGTCTCTAGGCTGGGTTTTTGAGATCTCAGTTAAAGTTGCCCGTAGACGGCATGTTATTGTAGAAAAATGAATAAGAGTGAAACAGAATTTGTGCTAAATACATTATCGGACGAGGAAGAAGTTTGTTCAGAAACTGAAGATTATCTGGAATATGTTGAGACATCTGACAGTACTAGTTGGGATGAAACTTATGTAGCGGCTTCTGAAGGAATGATATCAAAAGGTGGTGAAATAAGATATATCAAGGAACCTCTTGCAAATAGACATGGAAGATTCCGAACGCAGAACATTGTTAGCATGACCCGCTATTCTTGTTCAAGAATTACAGCGGAAGAGATTTCCAGTTTTGAATTGTTCTTTCCACCTCCTGTGATGAACATTATTTTGAAATATACTAATAATGAAGGTAGACGTGTATTTGGTGCTGATTGGACTGAAGTTGACGACACCGAAATGTTCGCATTTATTGGTTTACTTTTGTTAGCTGGAGTGTATAGATCAAACAATGAAAGTACGGAAAGCTTGTTAGATTCTGAGAAAGGAAGACCTATTTTAAGAGCAACCATGCCGTTAAAAAGATTCAAAAATCTTTCGAGAGTAATAAGGTTTGACAACAAGGATACTCGCAATGAACGCCGAGTTTTAGACAAGTTTGCACCGATACGCAAGCTTCGGAATCTGTGGGTAGAAATATTGCCAAAACTTTACAATCCATCTCAAGACGTAACAATTGATGAGCAGCTAGTAGCATTCAGAGTAATATGCCCATTCCAACAGTAAATACCATCAAAACCAGCAAAATATGGTATAAAATTTTGGGTACTTTGCGATTCGATCACAAGCTATGCCTGGAATATACAACCGCATACAGGTAAAGAAATAGGCGCTATGCCTGAAAAAAACCAAGGAATTCGTGTAGTTCTTGATTTGACAGTTGGTCTGAAAGGTCACAATGTGACTGCAGACAATTTTTTACATCCTACCAATTGGGACAAAAATTGCTAGAGAAGCAAATTGCTTTAGTAGGAACTATACGTAAAAACAAGATCGATTTGCCACCAGTGCAAATCATTTTTTTGTTTCACTACCTCCTGTCATATATTCCCAAAAAAAAGTCTGTGAATCTTCTCAGCACTTTGGTCAGAATCATAGGTCAGAAATTAGTAATCGCGAGGACAAAAAACCGCAAATAATATTTGATTATAATAAATGTCATGTTATTCTTGCAAAAGGAAAACTAATCGATGGCCTTAAATTGTAGCAAGTAACATACTAGATATATCAGCTTGCAATGCTTTTATATTATTTACATCAGCTTACCATGTCTGGAACGAAAACTGTTTTGCCAAACGTCGACATTTTTTTTTAGAAAATTTAGGTTTTCAACTTGCCACGCCCTTTATTATTCAGCGAAAAACATTACCCCGAGCCAAATTTTCTAGAGAAATTGCAAATAATCTGCGCGCAGTTGCTGAGCAGAAACAGCAGCCGTCATCTTCAAACCAAACCAAGGAAAGAATAAGTGAACCAATTCAATATACATGCAAAAGAAGTCGGTTCCAATTATGGGATCAATAAGTGAGTGCTTCAGTGTCTATTAGATACATTGCGGACTATTTTCAGTACTACATTGCATAAAACATCAAAATGTGTCTCACGGGCACATTTTGGTAAGATTAGGGTTAAGATTGTAGAGTCTGAAAATGTTTTATATATATTTAAAATGTCCAATAATTATTATATCTGTAAACTTAGTTTTATAAATGGATTTTTATTATTAATATAAGTTAAACCAGTTTTCCCTTCTTTAACTTAAATAACTTGGGTTTTCTTTAACCATAAGATCAAATATAACTTTCCCTATTCAAATGTAGTCGTAAAAAGATTCCTTTACAGTTAAGAAAAAGCTGGTTTCCGTTTTTGTACATGCTTTTATTTTGGGATAAATTATTAATCAAGCTTTAGTTTACCTTAACTTTGTTTCGTTTTTATTGTTGCCCTTAAAGTTATTTTTTGGGTGTCCATTTTCCTTTTACTGTTATTGTAAATTTGTTAAACTGCAAAGAAGGACAGGCAAACCAGTGGCCAGGGACGAATATTTAAAACTAATACTAACGAAAGTATAGCAAAGTGTAGATACACCGGACAAAAAACTAGGAAGTTAATAATTAAATGTATCAGTTTTTAGAACTGAAAATAAATTCTATAGCAAATTTTAAAAAGTTACTTTTTGGACAAACTTGTTGTATCGAAGAAATTTTTATTAGTTTTGATTAACAAAATTGTATTATTTATGGAAATGTAAGGCATAGAAAATTTTTGTATCACTAAAACGTTTTTTGAAGTAATGAAAAGTGAAATAAGTTATTTTTGATTAAAGAAAAAATTATATACACCCATGTTCTGGAAATCGAAACCGGATGAAATTTAAATCGATGGAGATTTCCTGTCCAATTGCTTTGAAAATTATTAATATTTCTTTTTTTTTGATTTCAAGAGTAGTGCTAATAAAAAGAAGCTGTACTCATAGTATGAAGTATATAAAAAAGAATATTTAAATGGACTTTAAACACTGGATCGTTTTCAAAGTTTGTTCGATTTTAATTTCATTCGAATTCGGTTTCCAGATCATGGCTAATAATTTATTTTTAGCTAAAATTATTTAAATATAACTTTGTAATATCAAAGAAAATTTTAGGTTTTACTATAATGATTCTATATTTTATGGAAATGTTAGACACACGAACTTTTATTAACATTAATTGAAACATTTTGCTATGTTCATACGGTGATACGAACCACATGTTGCGCTGTCTGAAGCCAAATTGCCGAACATGCTGTTCACACGATCCATTCTTGTTGTATGTTAACATCTTTTTTTTTTAGAATACTTATAGTCAGGGACCGTAACAGTTATTCCTTTTTTCATAAAAGTCTGATGATAAAAGTTATTTTTTGATTTTTATTATTTTGAACAAAAATAACAGTTATTTTATGATTTTTATTTTTTTGAACAATAATAACAGTTATTTTTTGATTTTTATTTTTTAGATCAAAACTAACAGTTATTTTCTGATTTTTATTTTTTCGAGCAAAAATAAAAATGGTCGCCTTTAAAAAACCTTTTTATTACCGAAAAATTTCTTAATATATTTAAGTTAGTTTAACCATTTTATTCTTACCAGTAACCATATTACTGTTAAATTATTCCCCCATCTAAATGCCATAGCCATATTATGGTTGCTTCCGAAAATAACAATATTTGGTTTACCACAAATAACTGCAAGTGAACATATTATTGTCATTGTTACTTATGACATGTTTGAAGGCAACCAAAATATGGTTGCCGCTTTATGATGGAGGACTAATATAACGGCAGTCAGGTTGGCGGTGGCAGTAATATGGTTAAAGTTACCATAATAGGTTTCAGTTGTTTCGTTGAAATAGTTTTGTTGAAGGTGCCCATATAAAGAAAATTTAGTTTTCTTTAGGTGTTCATAGATTTTTCTTATATAACACAATGAGATTTAGGAGATTACTAATGGAATAAATTAAATAAAACTTTTAACATAATAAACTGAGGATTTAATATTTTTTTTTTATATATATTACTTTTTTCTCTTATCAAGTATTATATTTTTTTCCTTTTTATATATAAAGAATTTGTCATCTTTTGTAATGGCTGATTTTTTAAGAGCTATAGGAAAGTTTAAAAAAAAACACATAAAATTCAGAAAAATGCATGAAATCTTTATTTGAATCGATAGTACGGTCCATATAAATTAATGTTTGAAGATTATTTCATGCAAATGTTGACCGTGACTGCGCCTCAAATGGTCCATCCGCTTAGTCTAATTTTGGCATACTATTTCCAACATTTCGGCCGGTATCTCATGAATAAATGCTTCAATGTTGTCTTCCAATGCGTCAATTGAAGCGGGCATGTGTGTATAGACATAAGCTTTAACACAGCCCCACAAAAAATAGTCTAAAGACGTTAAATCGCACGATCTAGGCGGCCAAGTGACCGGTCCCGAACGTGAAATAAAGTGTTCACCGAACACGCCTCTCAATAAGTCCATTGTTAAGCGTGCTGTGTGGCATGTGGCACCGTCTTGTTGAAACCACATGTCATGCAAGTCAAGCTCTTGCATTTTGGGCAAAAAAAAGTTGGATATCATATCACGGTAGCGCTCACCATTCACAGTTACGTTACGATTCGCGTCATCTTTGAAGAAGTACGGTCCAATGATGCCACCAGCCCATAAACCGCACCAAACTTTTTCTGGATGCATTGGTAGCTCTTGCAATGCTTCTGACTGATCTTCACTCCAAAATCGAAAATTCTGCTTATTAACGTACCCATTGAGCCAAAAATTAGCTTCGTCGCTGAACACAATTTTTCGATAAAAAAAAGTGAAAGAAGCGCGCGATCAACTTTCTTAACAGAGCACGCATTTTGATAATAAAATTCAATAATTTGCAAGCGCTGTTCGCTTGTAAGACGATTCATGGTTAAATTATAGACCAAACTGAAGATGTTTGACAGTGAAACAAAACACGAAACGTGCGTCAGCTGTTGAAGCCAGTGTTGCCAAAAAGATAATAGCTAAAAAATCACACGTTATATGTAACTTGTCTAATTCTAAAACGGTAATTCATAAGATATGTTTGTCTTGTTGTTTTAGAAACTCTATGATAGCAATAAATAAAATAAAATTAAATAAAATACCTCAGACATTTGGAAAACTGTTCTGGGTGGCAAAGCAGCTTGCGCATCTTTATCGTTATATGTGTTAAGACAAACAGTCCGACTTTTTTGATCGCATATCGCATAATGGCTTGCCTTTGCTTAACAGTAACGAGTTACGATACTAAAATACTCTGGAGCGGGTTCTGAAACCTTTTGCCTTACGATTATTATTATTATTATGTCCTGTGCTTCCTATAAGGAACAAAGGGCCACCACAAACTGATTCCATTCAGTTCTATTAGATCCTTTATGATTAATTTCTCTCCAACTTGCCTTCCTATACGAGGATTTATTACGACCGATGTTTTGTGGATGAGGCTTCAAAGATATTATTATTCTGGTAATATTACTTCCATTAGTAAGCCAAAAACTAAGTTTAATCCAAAATAAAAAAAAAATAATAATACCTATAAAATTTGTTTCAGTGTATATACAGCATTTCTTTTACAAAAAAAAAAAAAAAAAAAGAAAAAACAAACCTTAAAGGTATTTTGCTGCATTCTAAGATGTTATGACAATTTGTATTTGATTTTTACATTTCAGTTATTAAAGAAATGGTCGTTTAGTTTTTGCTACAATATTCTAAAGCAAGAACTTTTCGTTTTTTTACATTTTGTTTAACTTTATGTAGTTTTAAAGGAGAACTAAAATCCTCTCCATAAGAAAGGGGGAGTTTGCTTAACAATTTTATTGTTTTAATGTTTGCCAACCTAAATGAATTGTTTGTCTAAGAAAGTACATTTTTACACATTTACAAGACGTACATTAATAAATTATTTAAATACCCTACACCTTCGTTTTATGAAAATTATGACTGGAGCATGAAAATTCCATTGTTGCCATTACTTTTGTGTATAATGAGATAAGTAGACAAATTAAATTGGAATATGGGATGAGAATTCTTACAAGAATGAAAGACATTATTTGCTTTAAATGAATATTTTATATTCGTATGTAAAGCCAAGTTAATGGTTTTAATTTATTTAAAAGTCCATTCTAGTCTGCTGTTGTATTTTGATCTAAGAAAGTAACAAATTATATTTATTTTTTGCGATTTAGAATAATCAAAAATGCCACAATGAGATGTATAAAAGAATATTATAGTTTTTAAGTTTAGTTTTATGTCCATTTAAAGAAAATATCTCAGGGCTTTAACGGGGAATAAAATAAAAAATAAATTTTTGCATTAAGTTTACGGTTTCTAAATTCAATTTCAATGCGAATTTAGAGGTTTTAATATGCGATTATTAATAATAAAGTACTTTATATTTCCTTCTACTTCTGTTTTTAGATTATTTCTTAATTAGGCATGAATTATTTTGCATTTTTTCAAATAAGAGTTTTGTTTTCGATAAAAATTTAATCACTTATATTGCGGCTTAGAAGCCGCGGTAGTACCACGGTACCAACAAGCACTAAAATGGTAAAAAAACTACAATTGTTCTACGGTTCAAAGTCAATAGTGCACCACTACAGATGTACTGTTGACTTTGTCACCAGTTCTACTGACCAACTGTAAACCAATGCTTTGTCCGATAGACATTTATCATATGCTTGTCATTAAAAGTCCACTACTGACCTTTGAACTTTTGCCTATTGAAGACTTCCAAACCAGAGACTCAGCAGTATTTTTAATATTTCTAATCTAGTTGTTAATATTTCTACTGGATTTTTGTACTATTAATACTAGTTAAAAGGCACTAAATTGAATCCAAACAGGTGCAAGTTAAGAAATGGCAAAACATATCTTAATAAAAAAATAGTAAATTCCGTATTACACGCGCTGACATTTTGTGCTAACGTCGGCGTCTGGCAAATTTAGTAATTCAAAACCCTTTTTCATTTATGGGAACGGAATTTCATTTGTTCATAATGATAAATAATATGATTCTTGTTTTCAAAAGGGCAGTCTTTGAGTAAACATAGTAGAATTAAGTTGTTTGGTTGATAAATAAAGAAATAAAAATATTAATATTTTTTTTTTAAATGAAAATATAAAGTGACTTATTTATTCGCATATATTTTTTTTATAAGGGTTATTTTTAAAGGCATGGATTTTTTTTGACCAAAACTTTGGCTTTATTCGTCCTTATCGTTGTTGCCGTTTTTGTGGCGTATAAATGGTATCATGGTTAGCACAAATGACAGCAAATCTGTTACTGTTTACAAATCTATTACAAAAAAGGTTACCGTGGTTGGCGCATTTGTTCCAAGAACTGTCGTTAAGTTTTGTAGTAACGACAGCATGATATGCAAATTTTCGTCTAAGTACGCCGTCGCAAACCACGATAAGTACGCTTAGCACACAAAGCTTTAATCCTTTAATGTTAAACCCTCAGTCCTACACATCTTTTGAGTTTGCATTCAAAATGCATTGAAAAAGGTCTGGACAGACTCATGAGTAAGACGAAGGGGTAAAAATAATTACTGCCATATGGCCTCCGCGAATGCGCCTTATGAACGACGAACTGTTGGCCCAATTTCGCACAACTTTTTCAAGCAAATCCGGTCGTGTTTCGTCAGTAGTGGCTCGAATGTTGGCTTTTTAATGATCAGCCTTTGATGGCTCATCAGCATAGACCAGAGATTTAACGTACCCGTACAAAAAGTAGCTCAAAGTTATCAAATCCCACGAATGACGTGATGGCCAAAATCCATTGCTCGAGGTAATTCGTAAGCCACACGCATGCCTCAGCAAAGTGATGGTGTCGCGCGCTGTATGGCATGTTTAGGTCTCGTGTTGGAACCATCTCTCCTCAAATGATTTGCAATGATGTGGGGATTAAAACATCACCAAATATTTGCCTGTAGCGTTCGCCCTTTACGGTAATGTTGGCACCGGTCGCGGATTAAAGGCAAAGGGGCCAATGACACCTTCGGCATACAAACCGCACCAAGCAGTGATTTTTTTCCGCTTGAAATGGAGTCTTGAGAGTCCGATGAGATTTGTGCTCTCTGCAAAAACGACAATTCTGCTTTTTTACAGACCCGTTAAGCCAGAAATAAGCCTAATCGCTGAAGATAATTTGATAATAGAAAGCTGGTTCAATCTCATGTTGCTCTCAGCTCATTCTCGAAATACGCAATGCAATGGTGTCTCTAATTCTGGCACCAGTTGGATCCTACATAGATGTAGGCTACTACCTTTGCTCAAATTTTCCAAGTAGCGGACGGGCAGAGACAAATTTGCTAATAACTGCGTCGGACTAATTAATTTGAGTCCAACACTCACAATATTCTGTACGTAAAATTAACTGAAATTGTGATATAAAATAAATGAATATTCGCTTAAAAACCGGTCTGCTTATTTTTTATTTACCTTAAGCGGAAAGTTCATTTAATTTTTACTGTCAAAAATTCCACGGCGAAATAATAACCGAAGAATTCCGTAAAAACGAATGAATTTTCAGTTATTTTATATTAATTAACTATCAAAAATAACTGAGAAATTCCGTAAAAACAAATGAGTTTTCAGTTAATTTATGTAATTCAGTAAATTTTATATAACACAGGTTTTACTGGAATTTCAAAAAAAATACCAGACACATGTCCGCTTGTTTTTCTAATGAGAGAGATAGAGAGTTTATTTATTCTTAATTACTTACCCCGATATACATGTTTGTTGTACTGGCACTTTGTTTACAGAAAAACTTTCAATTATACACCAGCAGCATGCCCGATATGGTATTCGCAATTATTTTATTTTAAAGATTTGATCTATTTAACTAAATAATTTTAACAAATAAAATATATGAATTTTTTACACAAAACAAGCAAATCGTTTTTTACTTTTACTTTTTACCATAGATCTATAAATAGTTAGCTGAAAATTTATTTTTTGTTAGTTAAGTTATATAAAGTAACTGAAAATTCATTTGTTTTTACGGAATTTGTGGTTAATTTTTACGGAATTCACGGTGGAATTTTTGACAGTAAAAATTAAATGAACTTTTCGTTTAAATTAAATGCAAAATAAGTAGATCGGTTTTTTAGTACATTTACAGTTGTTTTAAATTAAATTTTCATTTAATTTTACATTCAGAATACTTTTACTTAATCAACTGACATTTTAAAAGCAACCGAAAATCCGTATTAATGCATTTAGTTTTTTGAATAACTATTAGAACTAGTTAAAAATAAATTGGCTTGGAATTTTAAATATTTATTTATTTTAAAATGGATGAATGAAATACTTCTTGAATAACCTACAGTCCGTGTGAGTTCACGGTTCGGACTCAATTTAGATGAATATTATCCAAAAGAGTAAATGTGCCACGAAATTTGCTGCTCAGATGGAGGATTATGCGTACCGTTAACTTAACAAAGTGCTCTATAGGTTTTGCATGGTGATTTGCTAAAATATACTGAAAAAAAGTTAAACACACTTTTTTAGTATGACCGCTGGTTTTACAGTTATGCCAATTGGGCGTTCCATACGCCTAAAAACGCCCCATTATAAGTAGTTTAATAAATAAAGAGAACTTTTAGCTGTTTTGTACAAAAAAAACCGGAGCTGTAACATTTATTTTACTAATTCTAGTTCAATTGCTGTCAAAAATTTCTTATTTTTCTCTTAGACCGACGAAAGTATGGGCGGTTTGTTGTCGTGGCACCAAAATAATTCTCAACTTTGGCGACTTAGAGATCTACTAGATCCTAGGTTTTCTGCAGAGTACCTCTTAATACTACAATTTTCCTTAAAGTGCAGAAGTTTATATTGATATAAAATTTGGCGAAAACTTCTGTAATAATTACAATGTCCTTCACCAAACTCAATTTAATGTAGAAAAACTTTTTACAGATGCTGGTATTTGAAAAAAAAAACGACACCTAGTTTACCTAGATAGATCTTAACTCATTAGTGCCCTCGAATTTTCTACTGTAGCACTTTCAAAAATTTTAATTTTTAAATTACAAATTGACAAAACCGTCACTGCCAATCCAACAAATCACGTTTTATTTTATTTGTTTCAATTATTGTAATTTGTGTGTTGGAAAACCAATTTGAGAAAAAACAAAAATCTCGATCCGGGTAAGATAAATTGGAAGATATTAACAACTAGCTTAACCCGGTGTGCTTCGCTACCCCAATCGTTATAAAATGAAACACAAAGTATTTATATATAAACAAAATTTTTTTTATTAAATTAGGCGTGCCACCGCCACTTTGTCCAACCACAACTTTACATAGCCTAGGGCTCATTAATTCATAACAACAGCCCACTGTGAGAATTTGATAACGATCGGTTCAGTAGTTAATTAGATATAATAGACAAAAAGGGGCGTGGCCCCTCCCACTTTTTTCACGCAACATATTTCTATTCATAACAATACCATATATACCAAATATCATGATCCTACGCCAAAAAGTGGCTAAGATATGAGGATTTTATGTTTTGGGTTGTATGGGCATGGCACCGCCCCTTTTTCCAACCACATCTTTATATAGCTTAAGGTTCAGTAACTCAAGGCAGTCGCCTACTGTGGAAATTTGATGACGATCGGTTCAGTATTTTATTAGATATGGTGGTTTTTACTTTTTCTATAGAGGGGCGTTGCTCCGACCTCTTTTTTCATGGAGCTTATTTCTATTCATACTAACACCATATGTACTAAATATCATAATCCTATGCCAAAAAATGCCTAAGATATAATGATTTTAAATTTTGGGTTGTATTATGCCCTGTGCATACATTGACTTTGAGTGCGGCGTCCCCTTAAAGGGACACTGCGTCCGTATTACAGTTGTGATACGATGATTGAGTAAATATTTTTTCATATATAGACCTGCTGTTTCTGAAACATTGGATGCTCTTGACGACAATTATTTCAATGACGTTGACGTTGACGCGATTTCACCATTAGAAGAAGCCGATACTGATCAAGATACCGATGATAACCATGAGACAAATATTAATCATCTCGCTCCAAAATTATTATCTGCAGCATGTGTAGTAGTGCAGGAAAATACTGAATGGGATGACAGTGATGATGAACCACAAGAGAAATTAATGCGCATCTCCTGCAAATCAAACAGATAGGCAAACACGAGTTCAAATTGTTGGGAAAAGTGGAACAATTATATAAAATAAATATGGATTGTACAATGATTCCACCAAGTGCTGAAGCTCAGTTATGCAAAACTCCGACAGAAATTGTTGAACAATTTTTCTCCGGGAATATGTCAAGATATTTTGAGGTGGAAGGGGTGCTGTTAGTATTTCCCAACCAAAAGTGCTTAATCGATATAATATGGGCATGGGCATGGGCAGAAAAAATTTTAAAATGTCTCTAATCACCAAATCTATACCAAATTCGTTATGTCAAGTAAACAATTTGTTGATTTTGCAGCTATTACCAATATTGTAAAATTTTGAATATTTTTTTTTCAATAAATGATATTTTTTATTTTAATTAAAAAAAAAAATGATAAAAAAAACTTTGCCATTTCAAACAACGTGTTAATTTACATAATTAAATATTGACATTTCACAACAACAATTATACATGTTTAAATTATTTTATTTTAAACGAAAAAAGTCAATTAAGATTTTTTGTTATTTAATTAATATTTATTAATTAAAAATTTATTGAAAACACCTGCTGGATCTTTGGCCACCATGCCAGGGATCCATAGGTGTTTATTAAATCAAAATTATATTTTTAATTTTCTTTCAATGAAAAAATAATTGATTCAATTATCACATTAATTAAATTTAAATACTTTTTAAACCATTTTTTTAATTGATAAAAAACTTTTTTCTGTGTAAGATGGATCAATTACTTGTAGTCTACAGCTCGCGAATCAGACAAAAGAAATGGTAGCGGGCAAACTTTTCATATATCATTAATGCTTCAGTCATTAATGCGTGGCTGGTGATGAAGAAGTTAAATCCCAATTATACGACATATCTGTATCTTCTTACTTTTCGCCGAAATCTTGCTACATCCTACTTGAATCATATGGTACCCCATTTATAAGAGGTTCGCGCACTAACAAAGTAACGGCAGATACACGAGATGATAACAGAAACCACCTTATTGAATATTCAAAAGCCACTAATCGATGTGGACATTGCGGAAAAAACAAACTTTATTTGCACCAAATGTGGAAAAGGGCTACACCGAAAAGAGTGCTTTAAAATTTATCATACGCTAAGGGTACCTACGGCGCAGTGTGCCTTAAAAGGGATAACTTTAAAACTATAAGTTTTGTTGAACAAAATGTTTTGGAAAAGATGAATCTGCTCATTTTTATTAAAAATTGGTAAAATTCTTTAAGTAAAGCGGCCAGGGCACTTCGTCCACTAATGGGTTAGTTAATCTTAACCTTGTAACATAATTTGGTTCAAGTAGTTACGCGACTGCCGATGTGTGTATCAAAAGGTCGAGTTTGACCGACTATACTGTCTTACTTGTTTAGTTATTTATTACTTTTCAACAGCCAGTAAAAAAAAAACTAAATAGAAAATCTGTCAGCCTGTCATTTTCATTTAACAACAGTGGATAGTAGAGAAATCCTTGTTCAGGTATAAAATTCATACTATTTGCTTAATTTTGGCAAAAAAAAAAAAAAAAAAAAAGTAACAAAAAAGGAAAATTCTTTAACAAAATTTTAATTGAAGTAAATTACTTTTAGAAATTCTTTCATCAGCTTTTTGCCTCTTTTGTTGGCATAAGCTGAAGCTTATAAGGAAATTGTGTTTGCACATTTAATTAATCATGGCAGAAGTTCATGGAAAATGTTTAATGAAGAAAATTAAATCTAAAACGCAAATTTTATTAGGGAAGAAGAAAAGTTGATGTAAAATAATATAATAATTATAATTAAATATGTAATTAAAAATTTAATTTGTATTGATAAATTTAGAGTTATTGTAAAAAAATAAGGCAGATATATTCGAAACAAACAAATTTTATGATATTAAGACTTTTTCTATTTGACCGTTAATTACGACACTTTTTCAATTTTAAAGTTCTAACATCGTATTTTCATAGAAATTCATTTATTTACCGGTTTTTAGAACCAGAAATCGGTTAACCATTTTTTGCACCCTAAGCCGCCATGGATGTGATAGGAATGATGCGTATGTGCTGAAGTTTGAAACGCTTGGAAATATTAGTCCTAGACCTTTGAATATACCGATCGATTCGGAATCAGTTTTCGACTTGATTCGCTGCCTCAGTGTATGTTCATGTATACCTTGTCGATAAGATGCAAAATTTTAAAGATATTTAAATAAAATTTGGGGCTGACAGCAAAATTACCCTAAGCTTATTCGCCCAAAGCAATGTGTGAAAACCGTCCCAAATGGTCCAAAAAGTAAAAAATGGAAATTATATCCAAAAAAGGGAAAAATGGCCCAAAAATAATCATGAAAAATCAACCAACCTTTATTTTAAATTATTTATTTAACCATCCGACGATCGGTAACTTTTTAGTCGGTCGTTGAGCGGTAAGGCCCATAGGGACCTTATATGAAAATGCATTGAATTTTGCTAAAATTTATATATATTTTAATTCATTTTGATGTAAATATGTTAAAATCATCACTATTATTGTCTTCATCTGAACACTATTCATTAGCTTCTTCAATATCGATATCGGAGTCAGCATCAGATGCTTCATCATTTGGTACATAATCGTCATCAGTATCGTTATTAACAAATGGCTCTTCGTCTTCCTCATTTTCAAGGAACATAGGTAAATTGTTATTAGTAGTTTCCTGATCGCTGACACTAAGCTGTTGGAAAGCTGATGCACGGTTTAGTGTAGTTTTCACACGCTCCCCATTAATTTTTTTTTCTTTAAAAATACGTTCGTTTATATTAAAACTCACGATGAAACTGATTTTCTTCCTACAAAAATTTGCAACGTATTCCAGATTTTTTGGCCGCCTACTTCGTTTTTTTTTTTTTATTTAAAGGCATTTTAAATATTTGAAATACGAAATTGTTAATGGAACAAACTCAAATTTATATCGTCGCTTACTAAATTGTTTTTTTTTTTTTGTATTTCAAATATTTAAAATAAGAAAATTACAATGAAACTGATATCTTACTTTTAAAAGTTGCAAAAAAAAAATCAAGTTTATCTGAATGCTTACTTTGTTGCTATTTTGAATACGCATTTTAAACATTTGTTTTAAGAAATTTAGTACATTTTTTAGTCATTCATTTGAAAATTCATACAAGGTCCCTACGGACCTTACTGTTCAACGGCGTACTAAAAGTCTTTAAAATAAAAAATAAAATACTCTGCAAATAAGAAATCTCCTGGAATTAGTATTAAAACACTAATAAGACTCCAATACTAGAAGTCATGAAATATGTGGCCATTCTCCACATCCGTTTTTAAATGGCACTTGTTTAAAAATGTAAAAAGTCCACAGGGACCTTACCGCGCGTCGGAGGGTTAATAATTCTTGCGAAGTAGCTTTAAAACTCTGTACACATTTGGATTGGGGTCAAGTGCCCGAAACTTAAAATCCCAAATAAAAAATCCCACATTTAAAAATCTCGAATCGCTAACTAAAAAGTTTCTCTGCATAGCCGGCATACGGCAGGGCTTATCTGCTCTACGTATAAAAAACACCGGCATCGCTTGCTAAAGCTTCTCAATAGAAACGGCCTTCGGCCGGACGCATTGCTTTTCTCCTCTATGGTATCACTTAAGCTTCAAAATTCGCGATTTGATATCGGAATTTTTAATTTAGGGTTTCAAAATTCGGTTTTATAAAGTTGGGGAATTTAAAATTCAGAATTCTAAAATTCAGGATTTAAAAAAATTCGGGATTTTCACATTTCGGAATTTTGAGTCTTTCCCCTTTTTTTAACTTCTGTTCGTCAGTATGGGCATTGGGTGCTATTAGCCCCGTTAACCGTTAGTTTTTACTATCTCATCGAAGAGTTTGTCGAAATAATAAAAAAAAAAATCGTCCTAAAAATATTTCTCTACAATCATAAAAGTAAATTATTACCCAAAAATTATAAAAAATATCGCCCAAAAAACTGGTAATATTTCATATGCAAAATCATCCTAATTTGTATAAAACATTTTTGGGCGAACTTACACACATTGTTTTAGGCGATTTTGCATCGAAATAAAGCATTGAAGAGCAAACCAGCTGTATAGGTATACTCTGAATCCTTGTAAAATTTCTAGAACGATTTAGCCACATGTCTGTATGCTTGCCTTTCTGTTAGAAGCACAATAGAGCTCGCATGCATTAGAAGTACTAGGATAAGCAAAATTTGCTGAACATTATTTCTATGTAATATATTTATTTAGAATTGAAAATGGTAATTACGACGATATGTACGTAAATACAAATTTTCGTGTGAATACTTCTACGCCAACCACGATAAGTGCGCTTAGCACACAGAGTTCGTAGCCTTAAATGTTTAACCCTCCGCTTACACATATTTTGATTTTGCATTCAAAACGCATTGAAAAAGGTCTGGACAGACTCATAAGTAAGACGAAGTTCTGAAAATAATTCCTCCCATATGGCCTCCTCGAATGCGCTTTATGAATGCAGTACTGTCGGCCCAATTTCGCACAACCTTTTCAAGCAAACCCGGAATGTTGGCTTTTTAATTATCAGCCTTTGCTGGCTCATCAGCATAGACCAGAAACTTGACGTACTCGTACAAAATATAGTCCATAGGTGGTGACCGAAATTTATTGCTTAAGCTAATTCGTGAAGGTTACGGATTAAAGGCAAGTGGGCCAATGACGCCTTCGATATGCAAGAAAAATAATAGAGCTCGCATGCATTAGAAGAACTCAGATAAGCGAAATTTGGTGGACATTATTTCTAGGTAATAGATTTATTTAGAATTGAAAATGGTTCACATCGTTCTACTTTTCCCCATCCCTCCCCCTCCATTCCCACACAAATATTTACCATGAATTAGAGTTTTACAATGACATCGGCTATACCGGACGAGAAAAAAACAACAAAATTAAGCACAATTACTTACTGTATAGTAAAATTGGACCAATTCTCACCACCTCAATGCAATTCATGCAATAAACATTTTTAAAAAACTTCGTTTACATCGAAAATGGACCAAATCGATTCCTTACTAAACTAACATTCACACAAATCTTCCTCCGGAATAAGATTTTAGCGCGATGGTAGTCACACGGAATGAGCAACACAGCTTATTTGCGCCTAAATACTATTTACATATAATAAATTTTTGATATTGATAACAAGCCATTTTTACTTATTTAATTTAAATACACCCCATATAAATGTTTCCTCAAAGCAAAGCTTTTTGCACACGAGCAATCTCACAGAATAAGCTAAAGCAACATAATTTAGCATAACGTATACAAAAACAATCTTTTAAATGGTCAATATCGATAAATTATTTTATGCAACCCCCATATTTACGGTGATCATATATCTAAAACAAAATACAGAACACGAAAATTTACTGCCAGGCCCACAGTGTCGACAAAAGCATTTCTTTCGCATATTTATATTGAAAACAATAATAAAAACTAAAACTTGTTTTTGTTTTCAATATAAATATACGGATGAAATGTTCTTGTCGACATTTTGGGCCACGCATCTAATATTGGGCAAATATAATATATATGTAAAGAGTGATTCATCGCAGATTTTTAGCTGATTTCTTATTTTTGTTCAGTATCGTTTGGCAAGTCGTCATAGAAAGACTCATACCACAACACCGTCTCAAAATTGTTTAGCTATATTACCGAAAATCAGTGTTCTATGAGAAATGTTTTTCGTTCGAGGATAATCGACGGTGCGTACAATAGACCTACTGAAACCACTATTGTCAACACCATTCGCAAATTTGAGTCCCAGTTTATATAAGTGAATGATACTCGACCGGTTTGACCACATTCAGCGGTATGTTGTTATTTATGAGCTGGTGGAATCATTGGTCTATATTTATTCAAAAGTAAGGATAATCAGAATGTTACCGTCAATGGTAACCGTTATCGCACCATGACAACGGACTATATGCTTTCTGAAATTCCAGCGCATGGTCAGAGCCATATAGCGCGTAAAAGAGTGACGTTGTTGAGAAAGCATTTTGGTGAGCACTTCAATTTACGTTTTGCTACGGTTAATTGGCCACCTAGATCGTGCGATATCACAACTTTGGATTATTTTCTCTGGGGGTATACAAAGACTGAAGTCTTCAGGAATAAGCCAGCTACAATTGGCGCTTTGGAAGCCACCATTACTCATGTTATTCGTGAGATACCAGTCGTTATGTTCAAACTAGTCGTCTAAAATTTAACCTTCCGAATGAACTAGCTCAGACGTAGTCATGGCCAAAATTTAATTGATGTCATTTTCAAAAAGTAAATGCCATAATTTGTTCTTTTAACCGATAATAAAAATGTTAAGTTCAATTTAAAATTTATCTGTTTTATTTTACATTATAAATTACCCGATATTTTCGCTTTACAGTAGTACATCAATCACAAGCTTAATTTTAAAATTTAGTCGGTTTTAAAACCGGAATTATTGTTAAAAACTTTTGAAAATGGCAATTAATTTTCCTGTTTCTAAAAATCTGGGATTTAAAGCAAAAAAAATATTAAAAAAAAAAAATAAAAACAACAACGATTAGAACTTGAAGTTAAAAAAGTATATATAGCAGATTTGTCGATAGTCCAAAAATAATATTAATGAGCTTAGAACGAGATATTTATTTAAAAATCAATACCCATCAATATATTTATACAGTGTTCAGTTTCGAAATAATGTTTAAAACTTTTTGATAATAAAATTTTTGCAAGTTCACGTGCATAAAAAACTCAACTGGCAAATTGTTTTTATTTTGATTTCTTACGAAAACAATGAAAGCAATTTGTTTTTGTTTTTATTTGCCTTTCAACAAAAAAAATAATTGATTTAATTATCACATTAATTTAATTGAAATACTTTTAAACCAATTTCTTTAATTGATAAAATACTACTGATTATTTTTTCTGTCAATATTTTAGGTATCGTCAAACTTCGTAAAATATTAGGGTCGGCCAAAAAAACATATAATGATTGCTTTAAATTTCTTTTCTTGATAAAAAAAAAAAAAAACAAAAATACTGAACACATTAAAATTGACTTAATTTTTTATAGTAACTTATAACTGAATATTTTCCAATTTTGGCAATACCTCTTTATAATTTTGTTTGTAACTTAGGAAATATGACTCAAGAAATGAAAGCAATTTTTATATTTTTGGCAAAAAAATCACGGACTTCTTGGAAGATTCTATTAAAGCACCCGAAAAGTACTAAAATCTTTAACAAAAATTTATAAACGCTGAAAAAATAGTTAATCATACTTTACCAAACGAAGCGTTTAAACAGAAATGAGTCTTTAACTTCGGGCCAAAATCCTTAAGCCCATAATTAAAAAAAATTATTGTATGGAAAAACCAGATTCAAAAGCGTCCATTCGCCCATATTTGTTTGACGCTCGCCTTCTGAGAGTTTACCAGTGTACAACTTCCCACGTGGAGTTTAATAAATCGCAAACCTAAAAGGTATATGACTCTGACGTATATTCTCATTCACCATATCCAAATATCTCAAAAAGCCGCAGCTTTACCAGTTTCTGCTCATAATATGCGGGATTCATCATTATCAAAACGTATGCACTGTAGCATCATTTTGAATCTGCAGATAGACATTTCTGTCCGTAAAAACGCCAAGTGAGTATGTTTCCACAACTCTGTTATGTGTTCTCTATTTGACTTGTTGACGCCACATAGTGTGACTTTTGTTACTTTTAGGATGCCAAAAGTCGTAACAGTCAAATAAAAGTAGATATGGCAATATAATAAGCAATAATAATGATGAGATAGATATAGCATTGGACACAAAAAATGGGCGTGGTCCGCCCACTGGAACAGCCATTTTTTTTTGCGAAGGAGCAAAAACTTATTGTTGAATCTGAAACTAGATATATAAACCTTCAATCTCCATATAATCACTTAACAGAATTCTACAGAAACATGCAAGTTTTTTCTATCGAAAAACAAACATTTTTGGAAATCACTCAATTTTTAGATATTGCATATTTTCATTGATTAAAAATTAAAATAATAACGTTAAAGCTTCAAAAACTTACCAGTCTTTATAGAAAAGGTTCCAACTTAATTAAAGCAAAAAGACTTTTGTAAAAATATTTTGTCAAACAAAAGTAATGCCACCACAAAGTTCAACAAAAAATGAAAACTATAAACAGATTTACTACACTTGTCACAGTGACACAAGTTTGATAACTGTTATCATGTTAATTGTTGTTTTTTTATTGAGTACATATTCGTAATAGTTGTACATTTTACTATTACATAGCATAAAATTATTAAAATCGGAAAACATTTCTTTTCTTCCTTTTGGCATCCTAAAAGTAACAAAAGTCACACTGTGCGCCAGCAGGAATAATAATTACTATAAATGCTAGAATTATACTAGAACATCAACACCAAGCATCTCAGAAATAAACGCTGCTATCAAACAGTTACCCAATGGGAAAGCTGCCGGAATCAATGGTATTCCTTCCGAAATATATAAGGCGGATTCTACTCTTAGTGCTGAAATTCTTTTTCCATTGATCGCCCAGGTGTGGGAGCAGGAGTCTTTTCCGAGCGAATGGAAGGACGGTATAATGGTGAAGATTGCGAAAAAAGGAAATTTGAAAGACTGCAACAATTGGCGGGGCATATGTGTTTTACCAGCAATTTCAAAGATTATAGCAAAAATAATACTAATTCGAATAAAGGAACACCTTGAAAACACAATAACCTCGGCCCAAGCCGGCTTCCGTAGTGGTTTCTCGTGCGCAGATCACATAAACACCATACAAATTATTATTGAACAGTGTGTCTAAACCCTTAATCTACTTTTCATTGATTTTGATTTTTCGACAGCATCAATCGTAATTGCATTTGGAACGCTCTTCGTAAGAGAGGTATCCTGTCAAAACTAATAGCATTAATAAAGGATATCTATAATGAAGCTAACTGCTATGTGTTACATAAGGGGAAGTTGTCTGAACCTTTCCAGGTACTAAGTGGAGTGCGGCAAGGATGCATACTATCGCCACTTCTGTTTTTGCTAGTCATTGAGGACGTACTGACATCAACCTCATTTCAGCGTAGGGGTGTTCAATGGCGTATAGATAACTCCTTTTTAAGCTACCTTGCATATGCAGATGACATATGCCTTCTTTCGCATAGAGTTCGTGACCTGGAGATGTCGATGGTTGACCTCCAGTCAAAGTTGGATGGTACAGGTCTAAAAATAAACACAACAAAAACAAAAGGTCTCTCCATACAAGATAACTCTCCGGCATCTATTAATGTAGGTGATAACAACTATGCCATTGTCAAAAGAGCAGCATTTGGAATTCTAGCACCAATATGGCAAAACAACAACATTAGTCTTCGAACAAAGCTGCGAATTTTTTGAATCCAATGTAAAATCAGTTCTTTTGTACGGATGCACAACATGGAAGGTGAGCAGTATAATTACAAGCCGTTTGCGAACATTCGTCACTCGCTGCCTCAGACGAATACTTCGATTCTTTTGGACAAATGTTATATCAAATATTGAGCTACTTCGTAAATCAAATCAGATAGATGTGGCAACTGAGATTCGAAACCGAAAATGGCAATGGATTGGTCACACACTTCGACGTCCAGATGAAAATATCGCCAAGCATGCGTTACGTTTCATCAAGGAGGACGAAGAGTTGGAAGGCCTAGAATAACTTGGAGACGTTCCACCGAAGCCGAAATGAGATCTGTGGGTTTAACATGGAACGAAGCTAGAAATGTAGCCCAAAACCGAGTACGGTGGAGAACGACTATTGTATAATCGACTATATATATATATATATATACATATATAAAAGCATATAATTCTTAAACACGGAATTGCTCCGATATTTTAACTTTGTTTGCTGTTCTGCATATTTTTGTGCTGTAGTTGTTTACTATTTTCCCCTTTATGGTAATAATACACATAAAAAGGTTTAACTTCCATATCTTTTCTTTAAGGCAAATGACCGGAATAATATTTACAAATTCTTTGTTTTACATTTACTAACTTTGATATGCATAGACAAATATTAGCGTTAAATTTTCAATTTGCATATCTTAGCAGTAATACGTTGCATAAGCCAGGGTATTTACAAAAACATGAAATGTTACTGAAAATGAACATCTCTTGTAAGTCTCAGAGATATTTTTCTCGATTATGCACATATTTTCGATAAAAATTGTTTATCTTCAATACCTTTTCACTATAGGTACGCGGGTACCTATGCCATGCTGTTAAAGGTGTTTTATTTGCCATTCACATAATGGTTAATTTAAAAAACAATTCAAAATATTTAAAATTCATTATTTAAACATATCAATGAATCATATGTGATACCACTTTCAATCGTTCAGGTGTAAATTAGTTTTTAATCATCAACAGTGATCTGAAAAGACTCATTTAAGTGATTTTTATAAAAAATTATCACCCAAATGCTAGCTGGGAACAACTTTAATAAAATGTATATACGTTAATACAAATGATTTAATTTGTATTGATATATGTTTATATCATTTAAAAGGTGTAGAGATTCTTGTAAGGACAATTTTATTAACGCGTGGGGAAAAATAGGGATTTTTTCGAACTGCGTTAGGATTTTTCAAAAAAGTCTATAACATCACTGGCTAATGCCAACATTTATAAGGAAGTTATGGCATTAAAATCTTTTTACAGAAGTAGTATTTGTAAGGCAGCTGTGGTTAGATATTTACCGATATTAATTAAATTTGGTAAGATGATTTTGATTGGAATAAAATTAGTTTGAACCAAATTTAATCTTAATACCAACATAATAATATGGTATATATATATATATATGTTCCCGAAGATCCTATAAGGAGCATAGGGCCCCAGGCAATAATATGGTATATGGACACAAAAACCCTATTCCGGAAAGAAGCTTGTGTGGAGGCAATGTGAAATAAAGGACCGATTCCTTGTGGCAAATATCATCAAATTATTTTCAAAATAGCGACCTGTATTTTGCGCACAAGGTTTACACGGACAGCCAGCAGCCTGCCAGCCAGTCGGATGGAAAGATCAACTCAGAAAGTGATTCTGAGCCGATCGGCTTACCTAAAGGGAGGTCTAGGACCAATTTTTTAAGTAGTCACAAACATCAGCAAAAATGCATGATACCCTCTCCACTGGTGTGGTGTGGGTATACATATCCATTTTTCATGAATAATTAAGAACAAACTCTTTTTTTCTTAAATTTTAGATATATTTGGTCCCACTAAGTAATCGATAATTTTTAAAGCATTTAAATAAAGTCCCTTTCGGCAGTGTAAATTACTTAATAGTCCTTTTATTAAGTTTATATCTATCCACATTAAAGTCATAATTTTTGCAAGTTTTTATCTTTTTATTTATAACAAAAGCGAAATCATTATTAATTATACGCCTGCGCTAAATTAATTTTTTTAACTTAATTGATGTTTTAATTTAAAATTCTTTATTGTTTTATTATAATTTTGTATTTATTTTCTGTTGTTCAGCTTCTAAGCACAATACAAATTTATTTTTGTTAACCTCTTAGACGAAACGTCAGCAGACGTTCATCAATTTATGTCTAGAAAAGGGGAAAAAGTTGTTTTATAAAAAAAAAAAAATAATAATAAACATGTAAATATTTGCTGTAGTAAATAGTTTATACTATAAAAGACTAAATATAAGGGGAATTTTATTGTGCTGTACATAAGCTTTAGACAAGTTAAAAACTTTTCAAAGATAGCTAAGCAAAAATGCAAGGGTGTTAATATTTAATTATTCCACTTAGCGCCAGTACAAATGCACCATCGGAATATGGCATTTATTACCACAGTGGCAGCACGAGATGTGAAACAGCAATGAAATTTGAACAGTGTAATTTCTTCATAAAAATTCAGTTTTTAAAATAGATCAAAGGTTTATAATTTCAGCTATCCTCCAAACAAAGACCCTCTTGAATAAACCATTTAAGGGTCAACATGCGATAAGGTAAAGCAACAATTTTCCCTTATACTTAATTCATGTCGACAAAAAAAATTTTATATTGAAATTGAGCCATCTCAAATAAAACGATCTCAAATGACATTCCAAACAATAACTACACGCAGAGAAAAAATATGGTTGGGCATGGTTACGGGAACTATACTATGTCTATTGTAACAATATATTGTTGTCGTACAAAAAAAATATTGGTTTTTTTTAAGTATTTAAGTATGGTTCACTGAAAAATATCTATTTTTATAACAACTAAATAATGATAACTTTAAAAACATACTATATTCCTCACAACCATTTAATGATATTTAATAGCCATAACATGATAACTTTCTAAACGTGTACTCATAATATGTTTAAGATGCAAACAAAATATCTTTACTCTAATAATATTTTGTTATCGCCATTTGTAAAATAATTTTGCATCAGTTGTGTCGTTTGTGCCTATCGAATTATTTGTTATTCAGTGGTTAAACCATTTAAAAAAATACTTATTGAAAACCAAAATTAAAGAAATTAAAAAATAAAGAACTTGTAGGTACATAAAAAAAAAATTGTTAAGTGTCACAAAATAAAATATCAAAGCAAAAAAATTTTAATATTATTTGAAAATGGTGCAATTGACCATTGTTTAATGTTATTTTAGAGAAAAAGAATGAAACTTGTATAAAAGAGCCTTTAAATAATTACGACCTACGACAAAAATAGGTTAAAAAATATTATGTTTAAAGTTGCATCATATTACGATGTGAAATATCTTGAACAGTTTTATGTTAAGGTTGCCAGTAAGTAAATAAGCAAAAATATATGTTCTACAAGTTTAAAGAATTTAGCCAGCATATGACGTCGGGTGTTAGGTTCTTAATTTCTTCAGTGTTTTTCCTGAGAAAGACAGAACTGGGCAGTTATGTATTATGTGGTCCACCGTCTGTAAAGGATGGCCGCAAGGACAGCTGGCGTCATAAGCAATAGCCCACTTGGTTAGGGAGTCCATAGTTCTGGCAGTAGATGTGCGTAAGCGGTTTAAATTACACCAGGCTTTGCGAGGAAGATCAAAATCGGTGGTGCTATCGTCTGGGTTGAATAAGGGACTGCTTCGTCCCGAGTCGTTCCACTGCAATGTCCAAGCAGAGTGTAAATCAAAATTATCATCTCGTAGTTTTTTAGCCAAGAGCAGGGGAGGACTTCTAGGTATTAGCCTTGCGTCGTATTGGTTGGAAAGGTCAGCGTTGAGTGGGATGTGCGGGTTTGTGCTGATCTTAATGTACTCTCGAAGGAGTGCTTGGCTTCGTCTTAGGTCAGGTGGATAGAGGTTTGCCAGCATTGGCAGCCATTCGACAGGTGTAGCTTTTAATGTACCAGTTATTATTCGCATCGTGGTGTTGAACTGAAAGTCGACTCTTTTCACGTGGTGGCTGTTCAACCATATTGGAGCACCGTATTCGGCAGTTGAGTAAACTAATGCTATTTCAGAAGTTCGTAGGCAGTTTGCGGAAGCACCCCATCTTGTTCCTGCGAGTTTTTGTATGATGTTATTTCTCGACTTTATTTTCTGTGCGGTTTTGTCTAGGTGACTTCTATACGATAGTGTTCTGTCTAGGGTTATACCAAAATATTTCGGGTGGAAATTGTGTGTGAGTGTGGTACCATTAAAACGTATTGACAGCTCCCTATCAGCTTCTCTATGGATAAGGTGAAAGCAGCACACTTCGGTCTTCGTAGGTCTTGGTTAAGTCTCCATTTTCTGCAGTATGATGTTATTTTGAGTAGGTCAGTTTCTAGTGCTCTTTCTAGCTGTTCAAAGCTGTCGTCTTGATAAGCAAAAGCCATATCGTCGGCATAGTTGAATTTGTGGGATATTAAATTTGGAAGATCGCTGATGTAGAGATTAAAGAGTACCGGGGCTAGAAATGAGGCCTGTGGTAAACCATTGTTAATAATATGATTACTTCTTAACTTATTATTATTAACAGGATAATATATGATTACTTACATGATAATAATATGATTACATTAAATTATAATATGTTGTGAGTAAGGAAAAAATATTATGATGTTATTTTACGAATATATTTGGTCATAATATGATGCAATAATCATCGTAACTAGTTTTCGCCCAGTGGTTGAAATTCAACCATTATTGCAATAATACAAAACCACTCAGATAAAATGTCATATTTTTCTTCATTTCTAAACACATGTATTACCGTATTTACTCCGTTTTTTAATAGTTGTATCTATTAATGTGAGCTTTCCAAATAAATAATAGAAACGGTTTTGATGTTCATTTAAGAAACATAAATTTATTGCCTATATTAACAATATTAATTTTTTTCGATTAATTAAAGAAAAACTAAAAGTAAAAAAAAATCATTTTTATCAAAATATTTAAAGTAGTTGTACACGACTGACATCTTTATCTAAGGAAAATTTCTTTATATACAATATTCTTCGTAAAAACTCTATTGTGATTGAGTATGTTTCCTTGACCATTTTCATTTGAAATATAAAATTTAAGGGCGTCGAATGAACGAACTCTACTCGCAGCTACAAATAATTGTCCATGAGCAAATACGGGTCGTCTCAAAAGGACACCTATCTTTTCAAATGTTTGCCCCTGTGACTTGTTAATGGTCATAGCAAATGCGGGTATAATTGGAAATTGTGTTCGCTGAAATTTAAATGGAAGAATTGTTCCAGAAAATGTTTAATTTATTCGTGGAATCAAAATTCTTTTATTACGAACCACTCCCGTTAATACTTCGCAATCTATAGTGTTTCGGTGCGAGCATTTTACTCTCATTCGAGTTCCATTTACTATGGCGGGTTCAAATTACGAATCAGCATAACAATGGAGTTTATTTTCAATTTCAATTTATGCGGTGGCATTCCGCTTACGTTCAATGAATTTAAAAATTCAGAAGGATATTCATTTACGTCATTGACATCATTAGAAACTTTATCAAAACTGTAATAAACCTTCTCCTCCCCTGAAAGACGATTAAGTATATCATTATTTATTGAAGCACATTCTTGTTTGGTAGGAGCTAAAATTACGGAATTAAGAATTTGATCCGATAGTATATTCTCACGAATATTACCATAGATATCAGAAATTAAATTATTTGTTGTGGCAATTCAATAATGTCATCACCTAACTCTGGATAATTTCTTAGTTCACCATTACCAGGTTTATTTAGAAATTCGACAAATTCTACTTCTTCTGGTCTAGCTCTCATATTTTGTGTTAAGGTAACTTTGTGAAAAGAATTAAATACGTTCCATCTAATGATGCAATTTTCATTTAAGGTAGATCGGCTCTCGTGTGGAACAACAGGTAAAATTTGACTTAAATCGCCACTTAGTAGATGTGTTTTACCACCAAATGGTGTATTTTTTGTAGTTGAATCAGTTGGTAGATCCCTTAAAAATATATTGATTATTTTGAATAAATTTATTGGAGACATTGATATTTTATTTATGAAAATAATGAAAACAATGAACAACAACAAAACGCACACAAAATAAACCAAAAATAAAAAAACTTACTTTGTGCTGTAGGTGAATTTAACTTTAATCAAAGTTATTAATAATTAAAAAAGCATCTAAAGAAAAATAATACAGTACCATAATGTATTTAACTTTAATAAAACATACAAAGATGGAAATAAGAATAGAATAGGGTTTTGCCTTCTGAGTGTTTACGGAGTTGCCAAGCCAAATTTTTGTTTGTTGTAATTTTTTAGCGAATTATGATTGGCTTATATTTTTAACTGTTTTTAACTATCTTAGACACAAAAATGTAGAAGAAAAAATACATTCTGCACTGCTCCTATTGACAATCTATCAAACAAAAAAAATCAAGCGAATACGTTGAGTTTAAGTCAGTTAAAATGGTTCTTAACTTTTTTCACTTGCCTATTTATATACAGATATGTTGACTACAACCATGAATCTTTTCATAATATGTTGACCATAATATGTATAATATGTTTACCACAACGATGTTTTTTGTTTGACAGTAGTAATTTTCGTTGCAATCCAATAACTTCAGATCGTGCAGTGGATGCTCAGCCTGGTGACCTGTAATAACTTTTAATTCATCAATTATTGCTGGGCACTATTTTCTAAGGCATCATGTTGAGCCATCCAGCGAGTTTTAAAGAGAATTGTTGGTCGAACAAATTGCCATAAAAGTAGATATTTTGGCGGTTTTTATTAAAATATCTACTCTTGTAGTTTCTTCCGCCTTTTTTATGATATTTATCATCATTGAGTGGTTTCCGATAGGCACTTTTGAATATCAGAAAAAGCAAATATACAAGAATATTAATTAGAATGAGCCATGCACATACACATTTACAATAAACAAAACACTCACATTTTTACTTTATTTTTCATGGGTTATTTTCAAAAAGGAGAATTACATACATATTATTTTAAACATTCTAATCAGTGATAGGAACTTGGCAGTTTTCCGTTAAAACTTAGCGATTTCAATAAGAATGGAAAAATGTATCTTCTTGTTATAAACAAAATAAATAGTTAAGATGCACAAATTGCTTATTTATTCATATTTAACTAACAGAAGACCGTTTGTTTCTTTTTGCGGCCAAATGTCAAATCAGAGGTTAGTGAAATTGGGTGTAGCGCAAGGGTCGGTTTTGGGTCCTCTTTTGTTTTCTATGTATTTAAATAGCTTTTTTTAAGTGATTGAATCGGAAACATGTTGAGCGTTTGCATTTGCTGACGATATTCAATTACTTATAAATGGCAACAGCTCACAGCAAGTACTCTGTTTGGAAATTAATAGAGTGCTGGATCGGGCTAGAGATTGGATGTCGTCAAATTTTTTAATGTTAAATATATCTAAAACTAGGATTATGATATTTGGTTCAATACAATTTGATAATGCAACAATTGGTATAAGAGGAATGGAAATAGAGACGGTAGAGAGAATGAAAATTTTGTGCATCACATTAGACAATAAACTGGATTTTTCATGTCATATAGATAAAATCTATGCTAGAATATGTTTCACACTTCGCCGATTATACAGCCCAAATGTTTACCTGCCATAAAATGTCAGATGCAGAGTGGCTCATGCATTATAATTATCTCCAATTTCTAACTGTTTGGAAATATTTTTGTGTAAAACTTCTGCTAATGTGAGTAAGGTAAAAATTTTGGTAAACAATATTGTACGCTTTGTCTTTGGCATAAAATACTATAATCATAATCAAGGAAGCTATAATCATATTTCGCATTATGTTGATCCTTTCCTTAAATGCCCTTTCAAAAATTTTTTAATTCTAAAATATCTGTTGACATTTTACAAGATTATAAAAACTTCCACACCACAATTCTTATTTCAGATCTTTAAATTCATACATTCTACTAGGAAGATGCAGATTTTTATTCCTAGAATATATAATTCTTTGTTTGAAAGATCATTCTTGATCAAGACTGCGCGTATATGGAATAATTTACCAAATGATTTACGACCATTTTCATTATCTTATAATGTTTATTGCAAAAAGTAAACTGAATATATCAATCAAAATAACTAATAATCACAGAAAAAATTATTAAATTTCTCCTATCACCAAATTTGTTCTAAATTCATAATATCAAGCAAACAAGTTGTTGATTTTGCAGCTATTACCAAAATGATTATATTGATTACTAAAAATTTTAAAATTTTGAAAAAATATTTTCAATAACTGATATTTTTAATTTTAATTAAAAAAGTGATCAAAAAACTTTGAAATTTTAAACAATGTGTTAATTTATTTAAATAAATATTGACAATTCCCAACAACAATTCTACATGTTTAAATTATTTTATTTTAAACGAAAAAAGTCAATTAAGATTTTTTGTTATTTAATTAAAATTTTAATTGAAAATTTATTTCAAAACAACTAAAATGTTAATTTAATCAAAACTAAATTTTTAAATTTTTTCAGCTGAAAAAATCAATGTATAATTTAATGTGAAAAACTACTTAGTAATTGTAAGTTTATTTATTTTGTTGTTTTATAATTTTGTAATAATATATTGTTTTTTATTAAAAAAAATATTAAATAGACAACCCCTGAAGATGTCAACAAATAATTGACGAAACGTTGGGAGAAACATGTAAAAAAGGTTTTTTATTTACATTAATATATTAGGCCCAATTAGCTTAACAAAAACTTATATATAATTATTGATTCAATTATCACATTAATTAAATTAAAATACTTTTTAAACCATTTTTTTAATTGATAAAACACTTTTTTCTGTGAATACATCATATATGTTCAATCGTTGATTTGGATCTATATTCACTTTTTTCGTATCTATTTTGTTAATGTTATAAATTTGGGGCTGTTTGGTTATAAAAAGATATATGTACTTAATTTTTATATAAATTAATTGGGTTACTATGAAAAAAGGAAACAAATTTGAATATCAATTGTAATATATAATTGGCCATTGAAGGCAATTACGCAATTGATTAAAAATAAATAAAAAATTTTTTAAGAATATTATTTTACTTCCTTTATTACATCTGTGGTCAGAATCGATAGTCCTCTAAGTCGACCCACCTAATTGAACTTAGCAAAATCAATTCAGGAAATTTATAAATCGACATAACATTCTTTTAACTTCAAATTTTATTTTATTTTATAAAATAATTTCTGCAAGAGTATTTGTGCAGAAATTTCGACTGTATAAGATTATTTTCTTTTGAAAATTTACTCTATGCGAAAATATTTGTTTGTTAAAAAATATTTTCTATAAAAAATTTTTCTGTATCAAACTATTTTCTATGTAAATTTATTAGTTTATTTGTATTATTACCCTTCGGGGGTAATTACGGATAATAACCCTTATTTAATAAAACAGAATTTTTTGTATTAAGTAATACTGTGGCAAAATTTTGTTAGCTCCTTCTGGAATACTTCTAGCGTGCCCAAACTCCCATTCTGGGAGAACATTTTTATGGTGAACTACGGAATAATTTTTAATATTAAAGAAATCCTAATTAAGAAAATTTGTTTGTCAAAATTTCTACTAAAATAACGCAGCGAGTTTTATTAAGCCCTATCTTGTGGCTTAGTGAAATATTAAATAGATTTTAAGAACAAGCTAATATTTTAAAAGAATTTTAGTTAACATATTCCAAAAAACAAGCCTTCTGAAAACTTTAAGTGTAAATAACACCAAACTTCGATTATTGTTATTCTCACTGGCATATAAAAGAAAATCCGTCAACAGTCTATTTTGATAATGATTTATCCACAATTATTCTTACTCTACGTAGATTTTAAAGGGTACCTTAGAATGGACACATATAAATATTTATTTGTTAACTTTTTGTTGACATTTATCAAGCCTTATTAAATGTGTGAGTGTATTGTGTACTTATCTAAACAAACACATAGAGGGTTATTTAAGCCTTTAGCGAGTAAATATAACAAAGAACAACACAGGCAGTAGAAACAGCAACAACAAAACAAATACATACATACATACATATTAACTAGACAGGGAAATGTCAAGAGGCCACTTACAAAATAAGGAAGAAACTTTAAATGTTAAATAAATATATACAAAGAGCCATAGTTCCAGTGGTGTTTGTATTATTTTCTATATATTTTCTTATAAATAAAAAATATACAGTGCAAAAAATAATAAAAGGGTTAGGATTTATTAATTTTTTGATTTCGACTGAAATAATACAAACGATAATTTGTATACCCTTCAACGAAGGTAAAAGCGTACACAGAAAAAAAAGCACAGTTATAAAGTAATAAAGGAAATTTTTTTTAAATTTTCGAAAATAAATTGTACAAAATAAGGAAGAAACTTTAAATGTTAAATAAATATATACAAAGAGCCATAGTTCCAGTGGTGTTTGTATTATTTTTCTATATATTTTCTTATATAGAAAAATATACAGTGCAAAAAATAATAAAAGGGTTAGGATTTATTTATTTTTTGATTTCGACTAAAATAATACAAACGATAATTTGTATACCCTTCAACGAAGGTAAAAGCGTACACAGAAAAAAAAGCACAGTTATAAAGTAATAAAGGACATTTTTTTTAAATTTTCGAAAATAAATTGTTGTATAATTTATTGAGCTTGAGGTTTTTCTTAATATTTTTAATATTTATTTTATAACTCCAATATATCGATACAGCAATGCGTATCATCCTCAGGGAAAAAATTTAATAATTAAACTAAGGTTTTTTTTAATAATTTAAATCAATAACTTTTGTCACATAGAAAAAAATTATTTACAATTAAAAAAATTTTTATACAAATAATATATTATATTCTAAAAATTTTTTTTATTTCCTTTTTTGTTTTTATAAACTAACCCCCATATTCATAAAAAAAATTTTGGGTTTATAGTTGGTTTATAAAACGAATTTTCTATGAAAATTTTTTTAATAAATCTTTTATAAATCAAAAATATTTTTTACGAATATGGAGGTAAATGTCTACAATTTTGTGCTACATTTTCCATGTCCGATTTAAAATTAATCTTTAAAAATTCTGGTACCTTAAAGATTTCAAACATTCCCTGAATATAAAGGCGCTTATATTTTTTCTGTGTTTAAACTGATACATTATCAAGGTGCGGAGAGTGATAATAATATATTTAACCACTTTCTTAACTAAAATAAATACATACAGTAAAAATTCTAATATTTCAAAAAATTTAAATATTTTTGTTTAAATCACTAAAAGACCAAACGATTATTGAAAAACTGCAACAAACCTTGGGGTAAGTAAAGTTTCTGTTTGAATAGTTAATAGTTTATTTAATTTTTAAAATTCTACTCGATAATAGTGTCAATATTCTTATATATGCAGATGTTGAAACTTTGTTGAGCAGCCAGGTATACACTGTTAGAAAAGGCGTCATAACGCTGATGTATTTTGACATCAGACTAGGAAAAGTGTCTTCGTTTTTGACCCCAAGACACTTTACATCACTGCGATGTCAGCTTTAACATCACTTGGCCAAATTGTAATCAGGACCAAAAATTTAAAATATATCAGTAATTGGACGACACATTGGCATCACAAAAAAGACGTAGTGCGATGACAACTTATCATCAAAGTGAGTCATTGTAATTGAACTTAAGCTAAATTTTTGTATATATAATTAGTCAATTCACAAGGTGTCCTAACATGTCATATTGTCAAAATGTCCTAATATTTCACAATGGTTTAAAAATATTGTTGTTGGTTAGTTAACAAAAAGTGTCTTAAATAAATAGAACGTTGCTTGCTGTGTTTATTGTGCTGTCGTAATTAATCAGAAAAGTCCAGCGCTGAGCGGCTGAGCCGTACAACAATATTTTTAAACCATTGTGAAATATTAGGACATTTTGACAATATGACATGTTAGGATACCTTGTGAATTGACTAAATATTTAAATAAATAATTAAAAAAATAGTATATGGGAATTTTTGCTTCTAATTTTACTATTTAAACATGAAAATAATGTTAATAATATATTATGTTATGATATATTATGTCATTGCACTGATGACTGTTTTTCATCGCACTGATGACAGTTTGTCTGTACTGATGTCAAAATACATCACGTTAAGACGCCTTTTCAATCAGTGTACACTAAATGTGGCATCGAATTGATGTCTTTGTAGTCATAGCGTAGATAACGCATAATATATGAAAACATTTTACAATGACGTTCTTTATTGGATTAATTTCTTTTTTTGCATCATTGATGACATTTGTAATAACTTTGATGTCAAAATTCTGATGTTAGGGCATCATCATTATGAAGATGCATTTTTCTGTTAGTGTAAGTCTGAAAAAGTATGCTGATTTTAATATTTATTTTATTTCCTATTTACATAGTTTTTAATATATGTCATTAAAAATTAATAAAACAAATGTTTTAAATGCATTTCAATCTTTTACTATTTATTAACAAAATATTTTGTTAGTATGACAAACTCGAATTAAAAATTTGTATATAATTGTTAACAATTCTTTTATTCAATAATACAACTTTGTCGTAAAAAATATTTGTTGAATATCAACAATTTAAATTTACAAAAGTATTTTTCATATTTACAAATTCGGTTGTTGGTGCATTTTCAATTAAAAATTAATCGTATTGACAAATATGGCATTCAATATGACAATTGATTTACGTTATTTTTTTCTGTGTATATATAAATTGGTCATTCCGTTTGTTATTTCTACAAAATTGATATTATACCCTATAAAGTATATATATATATATATTCTGGCTTGTCATGATTAGTGAAGTTGATTTAACTATGTCCGTTGTTCTTTCTGACCGTGTGTATCTTGAAATGGTGGTGCCGAAGACCCCAGAAATTATGAGGACTAGGTTGTTATATTTAAATGTCACATATACTCCGTTAAAGTTTGCTATTGAAATTCAGCTAAATCGGTCCATAAATGACTGAGATATTAAAAAGACTACAACTGTCTCTAATTTTACCCATAAATCCCTTGTTGTTGTGGTTTTTTATTTCTATTTTCTGTATATCTGGAGAGCGGCAAGAGCTAAAGTTTCCACATTGAGTTTAAGCATCTTGGATAGCAATACAAAACATCCGATAAAACGTGAGCTGTACTTATAAACATTTTTATTTTTATTTGCACCATGGTGAAGGGTATATTTGATTCGGCATAGCCGAATATATCGTTCTGACTTGTTTTAACTAAGTTTAAAAATAAATTATATTTGTTGTTTTGAATATAATATTTTTTTAAACCTCTCGTTTTATTATAGAACACAATGTAGGGTTTTATTAAATAAAAGATATAAATGTAGGAAATTTGGGAAGAACATAAGCACTTTTGACATGTAACATTGAAATTTACTCTTTAAATTATGGGCAAACTTGCAAAAGTTTATACATAAATTTTAAATTTTGTTGTACATATAAGAAGGCAGTCCCTTGACTAGATGACCTAGCAAATAAAACACAATAAATGTGGAACAAATGTTCTTTATTTCTATTAGGTCAATACCTTTTTTTTCAGTGATAGATTAGAAAAAAGGAATAGTCCTGATGCGTAAAAATAGCCATAACCGCAGACTTCACGTCTTTCTTATTAGTAAATCTTTAACCACCTGATCCTTTTTTTTAGGTCTAGAAATAGAAAATAATCCGGGGAAGATAATTCTGGCGTGTTGAACCAATTCTAACTTAAATTCATTGATCTTGGCCATTGCAATAGGAAATGTGTAAACTAGTACATGGTCTTAATGAAACAATATTTTCTTTTCGACAAATAGGGCCTTGATTTATTTTCTTTTTAACCGTAGAATACACTACCAAAAAAAAAAAAATAACAAAAAAACTACGCAGATACATACCCCATTATAATTTTTAGCCATTTTCAGCTTCACGGCAAAAACTATTTGATTTCAAGCACATTTCATCAAAATCTAACAAATTAATTAAATATTTTTTTTATATTTGATACAATTATTTATTAATTATTATTACCAGTAAAAAACGTGCTCCAAAAGGAGCAGATCTTATGTATGAATTCATAACTCAAATTGCTTCAAACCTGCTGATGGGATGCCGGATTTTTGTTTGGGGTGTTCCCGGTTTGGACGACTATTTTCTGCTGACAACAAGCGCTTCTTTTAACCTAATAAAACATGCACACAAAGCTCCAAAGTGCTTTTTAACGGGCTAACTATATTAACATATTCATTTACGTTTTGCTTTTCCTTTTTAAATACCTTTTTTTCAATCATTTTCGTATATCATAATAAATTTCGCTTTAAAACATTCTTCATTGTCAGCACTAAAATAGCAGCTTTTTTGTACATTTAATTCGTTATTGCTCGATTATGCGCTTTTTCTCTTAAGTCCTTCAAAAACCAAAATTTTTTTTTACTGGGTATAACAAAAAAATGATGCCAAGCTATAAATCAATATACATACAGTAGACAAACAACCAAAAAATACCACGCAAACATATAACCGGGGTACATTTATACCCCACTGTAATTGTTATCTTCACCAAAATATTATTTATTTTAGAATCCTTAAATTAAAAATTTAGAAAGGTTAATTAGATAATTTAATATATTTGATTAAAGAGATTTTATTTGATTCCCCGGTTATGTGTTTACGTAGGTGTCATTTTTGGAAGCTTATAGTTATGGAACTGCTGAACCGAATTTCATTAATTGCCAATAAAACGACTCAAAAAGACCGAAGCTTCAATACTCTATTAGTATTGGTTTTGCAGCTAGAAACGTTTAAATTTGCTGATGGATACACGGGTACCCGGTTATGCGTTCTACGGTTAAAGATAGTTAATCAAAATTATGCCACGCGCATCTCAAAAAACAGACATCTTTACCTTCTTTGGACACGAACCTCCCATTCCAGTATACCACTTTGCCTTTGTTCCTTTGTCTAAGATGTACTGGACCTCTGTCTAATCATCAAATTTACGCACAAACTCTGCATTATTGCGACACTATGCTGAAAGATATTCACGATGCAGTTTTTGTTTTCTTCAGAGCCAATAATATGCTTAGCTCTCTCATCTTAAAATTTTCACTCAATATGCGATGTACTTTTGAAAATGCCTATTATTCCTGTTGGCTCACATACCTTCAACCAACGATCATTCTATACCATTTAATAGATTTTTTCTTAACTAGTTAGTGCGTGAACACATCGCACTGGTTCCTATATTTTATAAAATTTCCATAATTTATAAATTTTCTTTAGCGACAAGAAACTTTTTTATTTTTATATGTGCTCTTATTCTTATACCATAAAGGTGGGAAACAATTCCATTTTTTTTTTGACTAAATATCTACTAGAGAAAATGATGTAAGATCGTATTCATAAAAATCCTTAGAATTGCGCTGCTGTACAAATAGTGTATTATTTTACTATAGGGGAGAGGGTATTATTTTTATATTTATATAAAAATTTTGGTTCTAGAACCACCTTTAAGTATACTGAGTGACATGGAAGCAGAGTTTTTAAATCTTTCTAACAATGTCGGTCCGTCCGGCTGTCCATGTAAACCTTATTCGCAAAGTACAGGTACCAATTTCGGAGATAATTTAATGGAATTTTGTAGGTTCTAGTTGTCACAAGGAACAAGAGAAACGGCCTCTTTTCGTAATAAAGTCTAGTGCATATGCACAATCTTGTTATGTCGGTATTAAGGTAAAATTTAGTCCAAAAACATTATATTGCAACTTAAGTCATCTTATTAAATTTATCTTATTAGACTTATTCGGCCCAAAGCACCCATAGAAACGCAACTTCCGAAAAAAGGTATTGATATTAAGCGATTATAACTATTACACATGCTGTAAAAGAAAATGTGTTGCTCGCAGGTGCACAGTTTGCCATAGGACCTATATTAACCCACTCCCTACAGAAAAATCTAATACGGAGGTAGAAATTGGAATAATATTCGGCACAAAGAACTCTTATCTGAATACTTTCCTTATAAAAAAAATTAATTTGCGGGGTCCATGATTGCCCATGTCTCCCAAACAGGGTATACTCTCGAAAATGTTTTTATACATTTTTCTGTCTCAGAATTCCATCTTCGCAATGATGGGTTCCTATTTTCCCCTATTTGTCCTATCTAGAAATTAAATTCCCCTAAGACTTTAATACTTTCGGTTTAATTTGCAAATTTTGAGATCTGATTTAGGCCATTTTTCTACGTATGTTGAATTCACTGAAACTTATCATAATAACCTCTTTAGTGTCTTAGGAAACCTCTAACTATTAACTCTTCCTTTTTTTGTTATATTTTAGATACTTTAGATTTAATTAATTCAAGCATACTAGCCAGTAAGAAATCTTAGTTTCATAGTGTGGTGTATAGTATCAATTGGTAAGGCTTGACCGAATCTACTTCTTTGTCAGTTGTTGTCTAAAAAACTAAAAATCGTCATACAATCTTCTCATCTCTTTACAAAAGATATTAGAAAATTAATCGTCATAAAATTACCATAATTTATTTAAGAAAACTTTTGAACAGATATCCTTTAATCAGAATATTTGGCAATCCTGTTGTATTTTGTTAAACAGTTTTAACCCTCACCCTCCTGACACGGATACCCCGGTTACCAAACGAAATTTAAGGTGAAACATCTCTAAAACAATACAAGATACAAAGTTCAGATTCCGTATGTTCCTTCACTTAATCACTCTCTAAAGATTTTTTAATTTTAAATTTTCCCAATTTGTAGGCTGTGGAGTCACCGAAAGTCAAATAGTCCTTACTCTCCTGATAAGGGTACGGGTACCCATAGCTCTTTCTTCTCATTTGAAGCCGATTGGTCGAAGAGAGTGACTTAAAAATATCATCGGTTGTTATATTTGATTCTACTGATTCAAAATCTCCTGGCAAAGCATGCAGAATATGTGATAAATGTAAAGGGTCAATGCACAACACGCAAAGAAAAAAAATTTTTCTACGCTGAACAAAACGTTAACTCCCTAAGCCTTATATTATGCAATGAGACCAGTACAAAGTAAGATATATACATTTTTTAGTTCTAAATAAAAAAAAAAACTACTGTTATTTTCACTCTTTTTACACAAAAAGTACTTATAAAAAGTACTTAATCGAGCACCAATAAGAAAACGAGTTAAGTAGTCAAAAGTGTAAATATTTTTCAACACTGCATTTATTTGCGATTAGCTGTTCAACATATTTAAGGAATTTTTACAAATTTTTCGTTCGAGTACTTTTTTGGGCGACAACTTTTTTGAGAGTAATTTTTCAGTTAACACAGCAATTTCTCATTTGCTGCACTTTGCTGTAAAAGTACTCGAACGCACCTTTTAGGTTTAACAATTTAAATAAAAAATATCTACGTACAACCTAAACATTTTGTGAGTGACGAAAGGGTTTCTATCATATGGGCATTTCCATGAGAATGTCTACCACGACTCAAAAAATAAATAGCCTTGAAACTATTTTTCGAATATGGTAGAAAGTAAAAAAAAAACACTCAAACTTTACTATGCAAAGAGGTTTACAGCTTATTACAATTTTTAAAGAGCAAAAAATAAAAGTTAAAACTGACTATCTCTTTGATTCAATTTTAGTAACTGCAATCAACAATTTTCACTTTTCTGCCGATTAAATACAGATACTGGTAACATTGGAATTATACCTTAAAATTAATGTTACAACAACAACGAAAAAAAATTCACTTGGAGAGACCAAATATATAGTTTGATTAGCGGTATATTTTTTGGTTTGCTTTGGGTGCTATTCAAATGTCACGTACGTGGTGCGAAAACATCATTTGTCTATGTCATTGGTATTTGATCAGTCGTACGTGTTTCAAAATAAAAGTTCAAAGCAAGATATTTGTTGCAAAAAAATATTGAGCGGAATTTTTTTTTAAATAGGTATAATAAAAATTTTATGAGCTGTTAAACGTCGTCACGTACGATATTGTATTACTATAAATTCAACTAAATGTATCATCTTATTATGTTGGTATTAGGTTGAAATTTGATCAAAAATTATTTTTTTGCATTCTTAATGATCTAAACAATTATAATTGGTATTGGTCCATATTTGACCATAGCACTCATTCAAACACTACTCCAGAAAATAGCTTTTAATGTTGTACCTTTCTAATAAATGCTGGTATTGACATAAAAATTAGCGGCAATACCTTTTACGACAAGTACAATGTCGTGATAAAATGTTGTACTAATAGGTCCAAAATTAACTATAGGTCCCATATAAACCCCCTTCCTAAAATCGCTGAAAGGCAAGAAAATCTCATATAGATGAAGATATCTGAATTATATACGGCACAAATAACTTTTATATAACTCTTAACGTCATAGCATAATTCTGTTCCGGCGACCATGATTGGCGATGGGTTAAAAATAGGGAAACTCAAAAATTGGTTTTTAAAATATTATGATGTAGGGTATTATATGGTCGGGCTTGGCCGACTATACTTTCTGACTTGTTTGTTTTAAGTTTTTGTATGCATATATTTCCCAAAAATATATTTCATATCTTGTAAATACTATAAGAAAAAAATCTGTCACGTACGGTATGTCACGTACGATATTACATTTGGTTCATTATTAAACCATCCAGAAAAATGTGTTTCTTTCCAATTACGGATTATAACGGAAAAATATATGGTTTAATGCAAAAAAATAAAAAAAATGAAAAATACATCCCACAATTCGCAGATTTTCGGATTTTTTTACATTCACCCCAAAATCACTTCCGTTTTATGTCACGTACGATATACACCTATTTTGGTAGGTATTTTGGACAACAAGGTTTCGAATGTAATAATTTTTTTTTTCATATATAGTACCCTCTAAAAGAAACATAATGATTAATAAGTTTTCCAGTTACTACTATTTGCGCAAAAACTCCATCGCTCCGAAGGCGTACAAATGTCACGTACGATGACATGGAAATGCCCATATGTAGCTATGCAAATTGAGAAAAACAGAAAAAAGGTGAAATTTTCAAAAAATCACCAATCAAATGGCGCAAAAGAGATTTAAAATTTTATCGTGATGTACAACATATTTAAAGTCGCAACTAGCTTCATTTTCAAAAAAATTTAATTTTTTTTACAAAAAAGTGAACAAAAAAATCGAATTTCGAACGAGCAAATTTCCATTCGTGAAACGCATGTATTTGGTGCGTTGCGAATAGAAAATGGTCCCTGACAATGTTGACATTGTCAGATGCATAACCTTTGCACAAAAGACAATAAAGAATGAGCTTACAACGTCTAAGAATTATCTGGCAATAGCCACGAATAGTGTTCACACGATTGTCAGAACTCCCCCAATATTGTTGCCTTACAATAGACTGACAATGCTTTTTCTGACAAAGTTGTTACACAAAAATTGCCAGTTCACAGTTCACGGTTGTAGTTAAGAATTCATTTAAAAATGCAAGTCACTTTGGAACTGACGTTCTGGAACTTTCCCTATACGTTTTTTTTTCTTTCTTCGCCCTAATATTGCTGATAAATGGCTTAAACTATGAGGACTTTTTAAAGTATGTTGAAAACAGAACTGAAATTGTGGTTAGATGCGCTTTTATTTTTTTTTAAAAAATAATTTTTATGTAATATGACGATCAGAAGAACGAGTTTTTTTTAACAGATGGGCAGACAGATGCATATGGCTTTATCATCTTAGAATAACTCAAGCATGGGATTTTAGATAAATATTTATTGGGGTTTCATACGGATAGCCAGACTAAAAAAAACTTTTCAAAAACAGTTTCAAAATATTCGATAAAAATTTTGGTTACGAGTGCAACATTTAATATTTGTAGAAAAGCTTAAGGCAGTTTAATGTGCATACTACAACTCTTACAATAACAATGACATTAGAATGGAAATAAATAACATAAGGATCGAAACATGTGTAAGTAGTAGTTATGAAACTCGTTAACAATTTAATGTACACACGCAGTTATACACACAAATACACTAATATAAACAAAATTCAAATATTAATTTAAAGAATACAAAAGCACATAAAAAGAAAACTATTTGTTCTTGTACGAAGCTTTTTGAAGAAGGTTTTTTCCAACAAATGTGCCTGTTTACATACGCATATTTTTTTGTTTTTTATGTGCTTTTGAAACTGTTCCCTCAAATATTTTCTAAGGGATTATTTCGGTTGTTGTCGTTGTTAATTTTCTGATGCTTGTTGATGTTTTATTTTATTTAAAATGAAACGATTATGGTGGGTGAGAGAGCTGGTGTTGTTATATTGAAAAACCACTTAAACTTTCCCAAAAAGTGGTAGATTAGAAATGTGTTAGAAAAAAGAGAAAACACATACCTGTGTTTTAAATTTAGTTAAAACATTTCTTTGGAAATACCTGGAACACACCTACACAAACACATACTTATATACACTTTCAGCTAACATTAATGGTTAACCCAGCTTATAGACATTATAGCACTTATATGTAGCAACAAATTTGTTGTTAACCCGTTTTCTCGCTTCTAAACACAAATCAAGCAAATTTACAAACAAATACCAGCAAGTAGAAAACCATACTCACACACACTCACAGTATTTGTGTTGTACTTAAGAAAATTTACACGTTTGAACGAAAGACAAAAAAAAAACGGGTAAAAGAGCTTTGTTCGGCTATACCGTATCTTGCATACCCTTCACCATGGCGCGATTAGAACAGAAAGTTATATAAATACCGATCTATAAATATAAAGAAATCTGTTTTGTGCCACGCGCACTTCCCTAATCCCGTTCATATTATGTCAGATGTTGGGTATTGATAACCAAGATGTTTATACCTTATTTTGACATTTTTACTTCTTCCGTTCTGCAGATATACGGAAAAACATGCGGACCTCGTGAAATCAACTTAATGCATATCTATTTATGTATTTGTTACGTGTAAAAAAAATCTAAAAACAGAAAAAAAACATGTAACTATCGGTTATGGGTATGGAAAACCAACAGAAAACGTGGATTTTTTGAGAGAAAAAACTTAGAGGCTGTCGCGGTTATTTGCGCATATATTGTGGACCTACATTTCAGTAGCAAACAACTCCGGACTATATGTCCCACCAGCCTTTGTAACGTCTCTCGATTTCTTCCATTTCCTGGTGAAATCTGGAAAATACATAAAGGAAACATATGAAGCAATGAAAGAACTTCTCGATCTCATACATTATGACCAACATCAATGGAAAGTTTTCTCTGATTTTAAATTAGTTGCCATTCTATCTGGATTGCAAGGGGGCAATACGAAGTTTCCCTGTTTTCTATGTCTATGGGACAGCCGTGACCGTCAGAATCACTACACCCGAAAAGTTTGGCCCTACCGAAGTGGGCGTACGCACGGAGAGTACAATATCAAAAATGACCTACTCATTTCTCAGAAGAAGATAATACTTCCTACATTACACATTAAGCTTGAGTTATTTACAAATATTGTGAAAAAGTTGCGAAAAGACAGTCTTGCCATGAATTAGAGACGTTACAGAGGCTGGTGGGATGAAAAAATGATGGCGGACTATTGTTGGTTCCTCATTCGCGAGGATCCATCCGAAAAAAAACGCAAACGTTTCTAAAAAACGGTACTTAAAAAAATTACAGCGTTTTTCGTGTTCAGGAGGTCCCAATTAACTTATCTATGCATATGGTGTTCTTGGTATTTTTCCGAACTAAAAATTTGTAAAGCAGTGATATTGATTGTATTAAATTATGGAGTCCCACTACGATATTGAACTTTTTGGTACTTTTATGCGGAGAAAAAAATCATCAAAAAGGGAAAATACGGGATATAAATTTATTTTTCTTTTCCGTGCTGCATGTAGTAATTTTTAAATATTCTATAATATTGAACGTAGAAACATAATATTATAGGAGTGAATGAGATCCTACAAGAAGAAAAATGTTGGCATTTTTTGGTCTTCAACAGATACTTTTTAAATTTTCATTAAAATTGGACCTAGAAACATAATATTAAACATGCAGAGTGATTGAGAAACTTTATCTTAGAGAAGACTTTTTTGTCCTTTTTGGTTTTTTTACTGGTAATTTCTAATTTTTTTTTATATTATTGTAATGTAAGTGGAAGAGTACATATAGACTCACTCGCCAAACCGACCCGCTAAGACGAATAAAAAACAAATGCTCCAAATATGTAAATTCATTTTTACTTATATGTATGATTTCTTCATATTTGTTTTAGAAAAATACCTAATTTAAATGGCTTTTTTCAGTAAACGCGTACCACGTGGCGTATGCATGTTAATAAATTGGAATTAAATAATACTCATACGTAACCATGTAACTTGACAGATGTTTTCCTTGCAGGTTTTTCTTGAAAAAAATAGATAACAAATATGTACACTAGGGTAGATCAATTAAAAATCGCCCAAGTGACAAGGGTGGGTCGGCCCATACATTAAGTCTTAATTGGGGCACTTTAAATTGGTCAAAGTGAGATTTTCAGGATTCATTATAGAGGTATGGTTCCTTGGGCAAATATTTTTTTATATTCACACCATACTAGTAGAGAGTGTATCCTTTTAGTATACCGATAGACCCACAACCTCTTTCTGAACTATGTTTCCTTCTGTTGATCGGGTCGGCATTATTATAAATGAAATTGTATTTTCGGGAATTCAAAATTGATTTTTTCATGGAAACTTAAATTAGTTTACAATTTGTTTTTCGAAAGTGTATAAAACAAATTGTCATCAGAAAATTTAGTCAAATGTCTTTACAAATACGAATATCTAAATATCATCACCATAACACTACATATCGGGTCCTTTCATACATACACAAAAAATACATACCATCTGAATTTGCCGGAAAATTAGACTAAAATAATGACTTTTTTTACTAACTTGACCGCAGCGCTCTCTAGCGGGTCAGAGTTTTATTAGGAAACTTAGTTTTGTTTAATAAATATGTTATATGAATTTCAGGCAAATGGTAAATTAAATTAAAAAAAATTTTAATATCACTATATCAGCGCCACCTATCGGGATTAAACTTAAGATAAACCAAGCTTCAGATTAAACTATTTTATTGTCCAAGTTTGGTGGCAATCGGTCTAGCAGTTCTTAAGTCTTTGGAGCACAAACACGGCACTAACGTTTTTATATATTTTAAAATATACTGGTAGAAAAGGCGTCATAACGCTGATGTATTTTGACATCAGCACTATGACAAGTGTCTTCGTGACCAAATGAAACTTTTCATCATTGTGATGTCAGCCTTAACCCTTTCAGGGTCAAAAATAATTTTTGGCGAGATAAAAGTTTTTTTTGTATTTAAGGTAATGTGATGGCGCTGAAGCCGGGAAAAATAATAGTTTTTGCCTCATGCAGTTCTCCTGGCTTTTAGGGAATGGCGAATATATTCAAAATTGACCTTCAAATGTCCACAAAAGAACCTACAATTTATTTTAGCAATATTTTTTTTCAAGAAAATACTTATTTACGCATGTATCAATACTTAAATTTTTTTTAAATTCGCCTGATGCCCGAAATTATTATTTTTTTCTTTCTTCCTAAATCTAAGCTTTTTACAAATTTCCTGACTTGGGTACGACAATGCACTCAATTAAAATAAAAGAAATCCAATGTCTACTATAATAACAATTTAAAATATCAAAAGTGTCCCTCTTTCAGATAAAACAAAAAAAAATATAATTAACTGTTCATTATTATAAAATAGTTTAATAAAAAAATTCATCAGTGCGATGACTCACTAACATCGGAGAAAGGACTCATTGGCCTCAATTTAATGACAGTTTTTCAAACAGTTTGTCAATCTGTCATTTAATTGTGTAATTGGGATTGACTCAAGTCAAAGTGAGAGAATTTAAATATAACCTTACCCTTACATATGTTTGCTTCACTTTTGTGGTCCGCCCTTTGTTTACAGAAGAACTCACAATTATAAGACACCAACAGCATTCCAGTTATGGATTTCCTTATCAATCTACTTTAAAAATTCGATTTATTTAACTAAATAACTTAAACAAATAGAATATGGGAATGTTTGCTTCTTATTTTACTTTTTAAACATGAAAATAATGTATTTTGTTCCTTCTCGTAATATTGTTGCTGTTTCTACACAAAACAAGCAAATCGTTTTATCTTCTTTTGTACATTTACAAACACACGTGTTTGCCATTAAACAAAGGAAACTTGATAGTGCATTCAAATTTAAAAACATTAATTTTCTGCGCGTGTACGTCATAGTAGCAAATGACCACGAACATGATCACACAAACATATGTATGTGATGTGCTGAATGTTTGTTTACATATAAATCTCTTTACTACACTACAGTGGCGCACAAATTACGTCAAAATTAGAGTAAAAAGCTATCGGACCTCCGCTCTCTTTCTTTTTGATGGTGATGCCAAATGTCGAGATTAAATGGCATCAATATGAGTTTTATACAAGTATATTGTATAAAGTGTTTTGGCATTTTGACATTACTTAGTTTTTATCTAAATTCATACTTTACCTGTAAATAATACGAAAATGTGGCTTTGAATTGATGTCACTGTATTTGCAGCATAGATGACACATAAAATATGATAAAGCTATTAAAATTTTATTCGTCATTGGATTGCTGCACTGTTTGCCTTATTGTGATCATTCGTAAAAACATTGATGTCACAATTCTGATGTTAGGGCATTATCAATTTGAACATGCATTTTTCTATGAGTGTATATAACTGCATAGTCCTCATCGTATTTGTGGTCGTGAGAAGCCCCTTTTCAATGGACAGACAACCGTTGTTATATCAACTGCGCTCCCATTAAGGACCCATATATAAACTTTAAAGGGTCTAAGATCAATATTGTAGAAATAACAAACGGAATGACAAACTTTTATATACCATTTTGCCTTCGGTGAAGGGTATAAAAAACAATTTTCCATAGAGGTGTTGTTTGTGTATTTTAAGACACAATTTTGTTTTTCAAGTATATAATGATACAAAATGAAAACACATAACAATATGAGAAAATTACAAGAACTACTACAAAAAATAAAAAAAAAAGTATTAGAAAAAACAGCATATACGTAAATCGAAATACAAAAGAACCTGGTTTAACTATTTATACCTCCATAAACCTCGACAATAACTGTGAATATGAAGACATTTCTGGGGCCCTTAAGAAGGGAGAGAATTGTTATCAAGGCGTTTTTCTTGTTGTTGCTTTTGTTTTTAAGTTCTAGTTCTTAAAAGACTAAAGTGTATAACGGGTTTAAATGTCAAGTTATTCCATGAAGTAGATATAAATAAAAATAAAAAAATGCTAGAAAGAAGGTAACATTTATAAAATAGAAGTGTTAAATTACATTTGTTGGATCTTGAGAAATAAATATGGCATAAGAGAATGAAAGAGAGAGAGAGAGAGCGAGTAAGAAAAAAGCAACACTAGCGAACAGAACAAATATATGTACTGTGTTCTACAGCTTAAAGTGTATGTGTGTATGTAGAAAAGTATTTTGCATATATATATTTTTTTTTTTAAATAAAATGTAACCGACATGATTTTTCAATACGGGAGTAGGAAAAGAAAAACGTAGGGATGTAATGGACTAAATTATTTTAATTTAGGTACCAAATTAAATTAAAAATACAAACAAAAAATATTGGGTCAAATAACAGCCCCGTATTTTGTTTTTATTCGGAAGAGGCTTTAACATGGAATATTTATAGTGTTTTCTTTTCTACAAAAAAATGTGACATTTTATTTAAAAAATGCAATTTGGTGTTTGTTTCTTAAAAATTTTTTGCTCTCTTAAGGGATGGCATGTTTTATTCTAAAAAAATCACCCTTAAAAATGACATAAGGCATTTCACTTTACGCCCGGTATAAAACGTGTAGATAATGCCCTGTAAAACAGGCCACTTCTGTTTATATATATGGCTTCGAATCAGGGCAGTAAAATAGTTAAGCTTTTTAAGTTATTCTTTCTATTGCTTTGTGGAAAGACATAAGAAAGCATTACATTTTTAATGATAAAATCTAAGTGGATTCGGTGTTATAAAATTATTCTCATAAAAAGTCTTCAAATCAGAAAATCTTGTGTCGATAAATCGGCAATCTGCCATCGGGATTTTCATGTTAACATATTTTATAAAAAAAAAAACTCAAGAAAATGTTCGAGTATTTTTTAACATTTTTAAAGGAAAAAGTTAAAACATGGATATTACCGCATCCATTATATTGGCAGAAATGACAATTAAACAATTATTGGCTGCATCCTCGTCATCATATGAGGGTCAAATGTTAATTATTTTTCCGTTTTCACCTAAGCGTCCACAATTTTTACTTAGATTGACGGTTTTCAGGCAAACTTGAATTTCGGCATTCATTTTGTTGTTGATGCAATAAACAAATTTTAAATAATTTATTTTAACTGCCTATTTTCGTTGTGCGAAAGAATTTTTTCTTTCGTACAACTGCATTTAAAACAAAAACAAATTCTAAAAACTTTTGGCTATAAATTTTGAAAAACCAACTTTTTGTCAGCTTTTAAAGACAGGGCATTCGACTTTTTGATAACTTGTGTTTAGTTCTGGTCAAATAACAAATAACATTATTACAGTGTTGGCAAGAGATTTTATACATGCACCTTTTAAGAAAGTGGTATTTTTTGTGGAAAAGAAGACACTATTATAAATCAATGGATGGGCAAATCCCAGAAAAAGGCTACCAAACAAACATCCAACTTCCTACTTAAATTTTTTTTTTTGTGGAATATTGTACTATCATTTAAATATAATAGAAAAATAATTGCAATGATCATTGATAAAATAATTATTACTTAACCCTACCCCACCTTTGATCTCCTAGACCGGGTAACGTGCTCCGAAACTTGGATTTTTCCGGCGAAATAGAATTTATTTTTATTACCCAGCCTTAATGATATACAATAATGAAATTTGTTTAAAGTTGTTCAATAAATTACTTAAGTGTTAATATCGATGTTCGGCTTAAAGCCATATGTTTATAATTTTTATTCAAATTCATTACCAGCTCTTAGAACAAACCAAAAAAAAATTGCAAATTAATTTCTGTAGCGAGCGACGCGTCCTATAAATGCAAACAAAAAAACTGCAATTGTTATTTTGTTTTCTTCTATATTCGCTTGCTTTTACATTTCTTCTGAATTAGAGCTGTTGTGAAGAGAAAAGTTCGGTAGATGGTTAAAGCTCAAAATTCCATACTCAGTAACTCCCACGACTTTTATAAATTTGTGGAAAAAGATTTTGATGTTGAAGACGAAATTTTAGGAAAACATTAAAAAAATTAAATATATAGAATTTGTATCAATAACAGATGACCGATTGTCGGACAAAGGAAGAAATCATTAAATGTAAAAAAATCTGACAGATGTGATGATCATGAAAAACTGTCATTTCTGTCAAACTGACAAATCCTTTAACGAATAAAAGCAATAAATCAGCTTATAGTCCCATTTGTGGACACTAAGCTACTGGTGACAATTGTAGTGAAACTCCATTAAGAAGCTGCTTCTCAATACGCATATGCAAAACTCATTTTAACAAGGAGATCGTCGTTCAAAAGTTGGGTATGACCAAGACTTAACCGTAGAATTGCGGTATGGCCAGACCAAATTTGTGTTTTGCTTGCAATATTTTTCGAATATAACAAAAAATCAAAAAAACAGCAACCTGTACCCATATTCTGTAGCTTTGGTGAGAATTTCTCGCATCGAAAACATGTAAAACAAAATATTCTATCGTTTCTCGAAAGTAAGTCTATTACTCATGTCGAAAACTATCAAAAGAGATTACATCGTTACGTTATACATGTCATAATATTTCACTCGAAGCCTATATTAAATTGCAGATGCTGAGAACGCCAGTCAAACATATCGTTGACGGCGACAAAAATTTACTAAATTTGAAAAATTTTCAACGAACCGTCTTCTGTAACAAAAAGTGTAAAGTGCAGCTCTAATGTTTGTTGATAACAAAATTGCTTTGAAAATATTCGTATATTTTTTAAAAATGTTAAAAGCAAAATAACTAAACAATGAAAAAATTTGCGAAGAACAATATCTCTTCCATGTTATTATTTATTGCATTTTGGATATTTAATATATTTTTTAGTGTTTAAATTTATTCTTACCCGGTTCTTATGCGTGAGTTTATTTGACATTTCAAAGCGGGACCTTTCTCACAAACATTTTACAGCCACACTTTTTCAGCAAATTGGAGAGTAATTTCCTTACGTGACAGCAATTACTCGCCAAAAATGTTACAGACGCAGTTAAGAGGGAAAAACAGCTGTTTGTTTCAATTTATGGCATTTTTAATTAATTTCTCACATTTCAAAGTTTCTCGACGCGGGAGGTACAGAACATGGGCACTGAATTCTAAAAATGATATGTGCTGGGCCGAATGAAACTAATTTGGATTTAATTGCAGCAAATAAGTGGGATGAAATTCCATATTTATGTTAGAGTCTATGAAACAAAATATCAAAAAAAAAAAAAAAGCAGAAACACGAATTCTTTATATGATATGTTCTGAATCGAATGAATCAAGTTTGAATCTGTGATATTATAGACATTTTTGAAAAGTCCCTACGTAGCCCGAAAAAATCCCTATCCCTATGCGCTCATTAAATTGTCCCTACAAAAATCTGTACAACTTTTTTATGATAATATCAATGCAAATAAAACCGTAAGTGATTTCCTAACAATCGTACACGTATTTTAAATGTTATACGGTGCACTGAAATGTACATTCGTCGGCTCCACGAAAAGCCCCCCAATGAAATAACGCCCAAACGAGAAAAGAAATATTCCCCAAAATTTTTTCATACATTTTTGGGTGTTTTTTCATTTGAAATAACTCCCAATTTTTTTGGGCCGTTTTCCATTTTTTTGGGAATTATTTCATTCCTCATTTGGGGTTTTCAAATTATGAAATAATCTCCAATGAAATAACACCCAACAAATTTTTAAAATTCGGGGCTTGTTTCATAGCGTGTATAATTTGGGTGTTATTTCATTTTTTATTCGGGGGTTATTTCATTTTTAAAGCTGTTGGTTTTTGGGGGTTATTTCATATTATTTGGGGTTTATTTCATTTGCTTAGTTTGATCTTTTTCCTTTTTTTTTTGAGAATTCAAGTAACTGTTTTTTGGAATAACAGTGTCAACATATGAGTACAATCTGCCTTGCCTGTTGAGTTCAGTTGTTGTAAAACATAAAATATTAATTTCAGTTGTGCATCGAAGTTGGAACGCTTTACATCATCATGTATTAATATTTAAAAAAAAATGGAATTCGAAACTGCAGTGGAAAACAAAGAAATAGCAATTTGCTATATTCTTTAAGTGAAAAATTGATTTGCTTGTGAACATTGGTGGTAGTTGTGTAAAGGCCAAACGTAAAAGGCAAATTGTCTTTCGAACTGCAAAAATAGAGCAGGGCTACAACGATCTACGGGTGGTAAAATAACTGCAGCAATATTTTTGAATCGAATAGCATTTCCCAAGAATGATATATGTACTGGCATGGAAGCGGACGAAGATTTATTCGAAGCCATAGAGTATATTGAGGTTAAAGATGATGATATAAATATTTCTGAACCGCCGCAGGAACCTCCTCAAAGAAAGTTGAAAATATGTAACGAGTGCGTACTAAAGCTTCAAGCGGAAGCTATCGGTAGTGAACTCCAAACATATAATTGCCCAATTTGTCGTGCTGCAGTAGACGACGTTATCCAAGTTTTTATGTAAGAAGTAAAAACTAATCCATGTAATATTACATACAGCGTATATTTTCTCCATCTTGAATTCATGAGCAACCATTTTGCTTTTTTACCATTCCTTACGTATAATGTATTAAGTTTATTTTTTATGTATGTACATGAAAATAATTTTTTGGTAGTTGGGTTTCAAAAATAAATATGTTGGAAATATTAAACAATTCTTTGTCCATACTTCCTCACATCTCCATTACAGAAAATTATTGCATTCTTTACAACATTGTTACTATAATAACGTCTCCCATGAGTTGGATTTTAAAGGCTCGTTGGTGGCTGATCTGAAATAGCCTCCATCGTATAAGGGAAAACAACTTAGTCCATTCACAAAACCAAAAGTAGTCACAATTAAACGAGCTTTGTATGTTCCTTCCCCAATTGATTATGAATGCTGGCACACTTTCGAAGTTGCATATATCCCTATTATGAAGAAAACGCCTGCGGGTCTCCACACGATTAATTTCAATAATTTTGCGACTTTGCTGTTGGTCCATATTGACTTCATGAAATCCTTTATGAATTTTGGGCATAATTTCATTTTTGTTGCTGACGGGGTTTATTTCATTGGGGTTTATTTCATTTTCATCATTGGGTGTTATTTCATATGAAATAACTCCCAAATATTGGTGGTTGTTTCGTTTTCGCTTTGGGGTTTATTTCATTTATTTTTCGATGTTATTTCATTCACTGTTTTTGGGTGTTTTTTCCTATTTTTTGGGGTTTATTTCATTGGGGGTTATTTCCTGGACGTTATTTCATTGGGGGGGCTTTCGTGGAGCCCATTCGTCTTGTAAAAACGAGCGGACCATGCAAATTTAAAATACAATTTTATGACTAAAAGATATGTTCAGACCTACCAAATATTTGACGAAAAAATCCAAAGAAAAAGCCTGACCAGTAAATTAATAAAATCTTAGCTTTATTTATAACAAATTCTACTGATTTACTAAACTTTACTTTCAAGATCGTTATCCGTTTGATCATGTGGCAGTGATAAATCAAAGGAAGCTTATTTCTACTAAAAAGGGAAAAATTAATTTTCATTAAAATTTTTCATTTTGGTGACACTACTTTAAAAGTTTTTGATGCCCATATTAAACAAGTTATCTACTTATTATTGCTCTGAAAAATTAAATTCTTGTAAAAGAAAGTTGCATAAATTTTACTTAAAATTAAAGTTGAAATGAGGGCAAGCATTCACCCAAAGAAATTGTACAATTTGTAATGTTGCCGCATCAACAATTTTATTAGTATTATGTCACAAATCGAAAAATTTTGTCAAATATATACAGTTTTGCCACATTTTTGAAAAGAGCATACATTTTAATGATTTAAAAATATCTGTCCTTCTTTTCCCTACAGCTATTTTTAAGAAGAAAATCCCTACGAATAGAGATTTTTAACTACATATAACATCACTGGTTTAAATCAAATCAGAAAACTACGGCCCATTATGAGCTTAATTCAATTAAACTACAAAAACCAAAAGCAAGACTGAGCTAAATTTCAGTTATATATTTTATAAAGATTTTTTTTATAGTTCTATTCCTTAAATATTTATAATTATTTTAAAAAATATATCGCTGCAAATTTACATATTTTCTCAAACGTTTAAGTAATATTAAGGGGAAAAGGAACTAACACTAAACGTGTCACGTGACAGTTCTAAACTACCACTTTAGAACTGACCGGTTCAAGTTCTAACACTTGTTATGAAGGAGACTTGTCACTTTAACCCTTAATATCCTGATATTTTATTTCGCGCTAAAAAAAATCTATGTTATAAAATTCGCCATTCCAAGCAAGGTTTGTTCTAGCGTTTTGCTGTTTTGAAGTTAATAGCTAACAGAGGTGAAAAACACCTGGTTGGTTCTTTACGGAACCACTAGGATCTCTAATAGGAAGTATATTCGGTATTATTTTCATTAAAATTAAAGAAATTTTATTTGGTAAATAAGCAATTCATGTTAATTTATTTATTTATACAAATATTAATATATTTAATTCTTGTGAAACGCAGCGAAACAATTTTTCTCGCTGGAAAAACAAAGATAAATACTACATTTTTGACACCGAACCTTAGTGCGCGATGTGCATTCAGGATACTTGCAGCGTGGTTTACCCTCTTTGACAAACTCAGGAAAATGCCCAACATTGTCAAGCCGAATGTCACGTGGTGGAAGAGGAGTAGCCGAGGGTCGACTGCGTTTCACAGCAATTTGGCTCTCAATACTTCTCTTTCTTCCTTTTCCTCCTCGCACTTCACAGCCAGATTTTACTAAGCAATATGCAATCTCAGTCACAAATTCGTGCAATTTTAATTTAGGCCCCAATCGCTTAGTCTCAGCGAGATGTCTTTTATATAAAATCCATGCGTTTATAATGGCCATATCGCACATGTGGTAGAACAAACGATTTGTCCATTTGCGAGATTTATTCGAATACGGCAACGGCCAAGTGAGGAATCTAGGAGGTCAACGCCGCCCATATATTTATTATATTGGTGTATAATATTTGGGCATTGAATTGTCTCCATTTTTTTCTTTTTTTTATTGAATCGTTCGATGGTAGGTGCATTTTCTGGTGTTTGCCCATATGTTAAAATAAACGGCTTTAATCCGGCCATTGTGGAAGCCATATTCACAATCTTGTTATCATTCCACGCCACAGTTGTGACGTCGATTCCATAAAATGTTCCAACATATTCTTCGCAATCACCTCGATTATCAAATTTTTGTGGTAGTTTGCATAAGGGAAGTCTAGGACGGCGTACAGTCCCAGAGAATAAATGCCTTGCGTTCTCAAAAACACCATAAGTGGAACTGACGTGTAGTAGTTATCGAAAAATATGGTGTGGTTCTTAAAACGTGGAACCGAGCGAGCCAATCGTACAACAACGTTGGCAGACGCACCCAAATTTGGCTCATTTTCCACACAATGGTCATCGTCGCCTGAATAAATTTCAAATGCATAGCAATATCCCGAGTCATCGCACAAAAGAAATAGTTTGTTTTCCCATGGATGCGGCTTATCTGGCATGTACTGCTTCAAATAATGCTTTATCTTTGTCGCACAAATTTGTTCATCAACGCAAAGTTTTGCTCGCTTTGGCACCTTCTTAAAATTCCTGTTAAGTGCAGAAATAATTGGACGTAATTTATAAAGGCGATCAACTCTCGAAATTTAAAGACTGACATAAAGTAATTTATGCCCAAGAATTGCTTGATTTCATTCGGAGTAGTATTTAGCGGCTTTTCAATATTTGTTTGCAGAGCATAACGATTGCTCTGTTCAACGATTGTTGATATTATATCATCCGACATAAAAAACGAGAAGAACTGCATAGGTGTTTCCAATGCAAGAAATTCCGGTGTCAATGATTCATCGCCATAAAATTTTATGGAATCATAGTGTAACTGAAGACTTTGTCTCCGCCATAATGGCTTTTTGAAAACCTGCGACTCCTTGTCAATCGAAACACCTTCAAACATTGTAGCATAATCTTGCCAACGGGAATCATCAACACCAATAGGTGCGACTTCTGCGCTACTGTCATTTGTATCCACAGTTACACAATTTAAATCTGAATTGTCTTTCTCAGCCTCGAACTCGTTTAATTTTTCATTTTTTTCTAAATGGTTTTTTTCTAACCCATCGTCCTCACCATGTTCTATCTGGCTTTCATCTTCTATGTTTTCATTACGAAGAGCAGCTTCGAAATCGTAGTCTGGATCAACATTTTCATCATCAGAAGAGAAGTCTCCATCATCTTCGCTTTCCGACCATGCCATCGTATTGACAAACTCTGAAAGTTGTTCATCTGTTGTAAAACATCGAAGTCTACGTGCCATTTCAAAACAAATACACTAAAAAAATAACGTTTTTATTTAATTTCATGTGTTAACACTTTTATCTACCAACTCCTAGTGGTTCCTCAAGGGACCATCCAGAAAAATTCAAAAAAATTTTATAAAAATAAGATATACTTACGCTGAATCGCTTTTAAATATTCCTATACGCTATAATATTAAAGGTAATAATTTTTTTATAGAACACTTCCAACGAAATCTACACAAAAATTCTTTCTTGTAATAAAGAAAAACACACAATTTTATTTTTAAGAGGCTCAACCACTCTACTCAACGACGATAGCATCACCCGCAACACATGACTAGTTTTGTGTAAATTACCTTTTATCTGAAATAACTTTAAACACATTATCACCAGTTCAGTGATATGTCTTTTTTCACCTATCCCAATTTGTTCCTTTTTATTATACTCGTAATATTATGTTCACTGGTCAAGGGATAAGTGCTTTAAGAACAATTGACACGAATTTCCCACAGGGATGTTATTTGTTCAGGACTCTGTCGGTTATCTTAATATTGAAAAATAGTTGGTTACGTTGGTTTTAAAATTGTATTTTTCATAACTACGCAAATAGGCTTACAGCCGTTTTATGTAAGTTGACAAAATTGAACCTCAAATTTATGCGTAACTTTAAGGGGCTGGTTGTTAAGGAAAATGTTAAACAACGTAAAATATTCAAACTACCACATTTGCAATTACAAGAACTATTTATATAAATATACATAAGAACAATTTTATGTTTACGTCGCTTTATTTAACTTTCAAAATGTATGTTGTTATTTCAAAAAGATGTTGCTAAAGTATTATTTATACTTTGCTTAGTTTTGAAGATAAGTTTCTGTTTTTCTCTTTTGGTACACAATAACCCCTTCTAAAGTTTTTCGAAAAACAAGGCGGTAACTAATTAGGCCTTTTAAAATGGCAACAAACTAATTGTACGCATTCAACCGATTATGCCTTCTTTAAATGGAAAAAGAAAAAATCAGGATGCCAATTCTCCTGAAGATTGGTCTATAGTTAACCGTAGTACACAAATAAAGCCCACTTTCGGAAAACACTTTACTACGCTTAACCTTACTGTTAGATTAAGCCCATTTTTGAAGTGTTTCCTTTGTAATTTTTGAACGATGATATATACTGACTTAGTTTTTAGCTCACGTGGTCTTTTTATAAAACAATGATATATACAAAAATTCAAGGTTCTAACTTAAAACGTTTCATCATATACGCCTCAGCCAGAGAAAGTGCAAGTTGTCGCAAAAACTCTGGTCTCCTGCGATTTCTATCAGCTATAGTCCATGAAACTTGAATTTTAGAAAAAAGTATGTACGCATTCAAAGCGGATATATTAAGTACATATGTTTGCAAATACAATGCTTGGCCATCGATTTGTGTTGCGTTTTGTGCTGTAGGCACCAACAATTTGATCAGCAGTTTAAACAATCTTAGCCCTGAGGTATTTATTAGTATTTTCGATGATAATTCTTTCTACAACAAAAAGGCTGACAGCATGTCAGTGCACCTGGCCACTGCAAATCGATTTGGTCCTGGTTGTGTTGAGAAAATATTCTCAGCCATAGCGCCAATAGGCTTAGGTAATGGAGTGACATTCTAAATTGTTTTTAACAATAAAAAACGGTTCAACAGAGCTGGCTGCAGCTAGAGCTAGTTACTAGGGAGATCGAATGGTTATTATTCGACCGGTTTTAACCGGTTATTTTAGCTTTGCCCAAGTCGGTTATTTTAAAATGCCCATTTTTCGAATATCGAATAAGCCGGTTATTTGGGTATAATAAACCGGTTATTTTATTAATGTGAAATTTATATACATTTTGCTTACTCTTGTTTGAATACTGGCCAAACTTAAACTTTTTATGAAAAATGTCAAAACAACATTATGAGTACTGTAAATACAAATCGCTTATAGAAGCGTGCGTTCCTGTAGAAAACAAAACAAAAACTATTCAAAATACTACAAAAACATGTGCAGTTAAAAAGTAAATAGTAATTTGTGCAAGAGTATTCTAAATATTAAATATATTTTTATATAACATATAGATATTTTTCGAACGCGATTAAAAAGACAAAGTTAGGCGCTTTAAGTGCCCTAAAATGATAAGTTAAAAATGTTCTTCCATGTCATGACTTATTAATCACCTTTAATTAGTATACATGCTTGGCATTAATGTGATCCAAATGAAACTTAGCTCGAAGTAGTTCTAAGGAGATGACAAATTATACTTTACTAAAATACGCAGCAAAAAATGAATCATTTGGTTAAATATTAGCCCGTTGTGTTGCCGACGACGAAATGCCCGCTAAGGTACTTAAAGCTCTTCAGTAGTTCTAGCATCTCTTCATGCTGAAAACTACATTACGGTGGAATCAACGATATGGGAAAATTTTTAAAAAACAAAATTGAAGAAATCCAACAATGTCATGGGATGTTTTAAATTGTAGTAGACGAATTGACAAATATTTTACACAAAAAGAATGTTCAGTTCACTATTCGTTTCTATAATGCTGAAACAAAATAATTTGAAATAGATAATCCTGGCTAAGAGGTTTTGTTTGCAACTTTTGAAAAATATGGTTGATTTATATAGACATGCTTAACCACCAACAAATTAAAACTCATTCAAAATAAATTTAAGAGTATATTTCAAATAATAGCATTATAAAATTCCTATAATTTATTTGCTTTTGCAAAACGTTTCTCTAGATCAAATATCATTCAAAAGTTTCTAAATTACATTATACAAATATTTTCTTACAAATAAAGTTTAGTAAATCAATAAAAAACGGTTGAAAATTTAACTAAAGTTTGATTAATTTACTGGTCCTACTTTTCTTGGATTTTATCGTAAAACATTTGTTCGGTCTGATCTAAGTCATATCTATGTATTTTATTGGTTCCTTGCCTTTGCAAATTGTTTTGTTTTTATTCAAATTAACGTTTTATTTTAAAAACATATTAGATTTCTGTGTTTTTAAGTATTCGAATTTAAACCGGTTAACCGGTTATTTAAAAATTGTTTTACCGAAAACCGGGGTTTTTAAAATAGCAACTATTCGTAATATTCGAAAACCGGTTATTGAAAAAAGTCGAATAATCGATCTCCCTACTAGTTACCATTAAGTATCTCCTTCAGAAGAACTTGTTTCGCTTTCTTTATAAAACAAATCAAAAAAGGGGCATCTCACAATTGTCTTTAACTTATTTAATCTGTGTTGATTTAAAAAGAACAAAAAAAGAGGAATCACACTCTTGTTTTTTACAGAAGCTGTTTACATAGACCAAATGGTAGATTAACCTAACGTTCGTATGTTTTTTCTAACCTAACAGCAGTGTTAAAACAGTACCAAATTTTTCTATTATGGTAACGGTTGGTCATTTATAGTTTCTTAAGAGTAGAAACAGTTCAATTGTGTAATTAGCGGTACAGAATAATGTATAGCTGGCCTTTTGAAAAGCTCTTTAAAACCCTTGTCGAGCGGTATACTTTTGCAATAATAACAGCCGGTAAGGGTGCAATCGTACCCGCATATAAAATTGCACTTACCTGTGTAAATATAACATTTCTTTGAAAGCTTGTTAAATAATTCTATGCTTAAATTTATAATTGCTACATCAGCAGCTAAAAATCTAAACGAACTTAAAATTTGTTTTTATTTTGTAATGCATCTATTAAATACCTATTTGAACACTTAAAAAAAAAATGTAGAAAGTAAACGTCCCTAAAACCTAATGAATACAGCATTTATGTTTAGATGGCCACTTGCCGAGGAATAAAGATGTAAAGCAGGCCATAAGCTTTGCGACTGACGTTGTGTCTGAGATTGTAAAGTATGTGGGGTCGTTGGATGAAGTTTTGTCTCGGTTGAACGAAAGAACTAAAAGATTTGTTTTAATTACAAGTTTACAAATAATTGTGTAGTTGCTTATCATCAATAAATTTTTAATAGCTAAACTATGTACAGTTCAGCACAAACATGTTATGGTTGATAAGCAATCACACGAACATTTTTGGTAAATTTTGATATATAAAAATCTCGTCTCACGATGTTTGTATTCGAACTCCTCCGAAACGGCTCAACCATTTGCTAGAAATAAGAAGAGGACATAAAGTATATTCCATACCACTAGGTCACCAAGGCATCCCTATCCAGATAATTGTTTTCAATTTATTTTTTGCCAAAAACTTGTTTTTCGTTTTTTTTTTTCTTGGCATCAAAATATACCTATAAGTTTTCACCCTCCTACCCTATTTTATTTAATATTTTTATATATTCAGAAAAAAAATTTTATTACAAGGATTTGACGTCGATTTGACGTGTTTGAAGTTTTATACAAAAAAGAAAAAAAGTTTAAAAATAAAAAAAAAACGTTGCGTTTTAGTTTCAGCCTGCATTTTTCTAGCCAAGGAAAATTGTTTCTCGTATTAAAAACTGATTGATTTCGAGCAAAACTTATAGTTCGATAACCAATATTATGCAGATACTTAAAGACATGCATCAGAAGCTGCATTTTATAAAATCTATGTACATGCAACACTCTTTGAGCAATATTTTTATAAAGAGAGAGCGTTGAATACATCCTCGGTAGATTAAAGACAGTTTTCAGTGCATTGTTTTGAACTCTTTGTAAAGACTTATGTGCTGTTTTCACAACACAAGTGATTGATCGTGTAATAAAATTTATATGAAAAGCACTCAGTTTTTTGAGTGTTTTTCATACAAATTTTACTACACGGTCAATCACTTGTGTTGTGAAAACAGCACCTTAAGCTCTTTGCATTTTTTTTGTAATCATGTATAATGGGCACGTAATTGAGAGGACTATGTATCAATGCATTATAGATAACTAACTTATTTCTTGTATTTAACTTATGCTTAAATTTATAAATGAAACCTATAGCCGATCTAATTTTTGCTTCGATGCTCTTAAATATGTGTGTCCCATGAAAAATTACTTTGCAAATACACACCAAGGTATTTCATTTGAAAGGTTTCAAAAATTTCTTTCCCATCTGTAGTAAAATACTGAAACTTAAACCCTAAATCTTTAAAGCTTCATTTTTCACATTTTAACACCAATTTGTTAAACCTTACAAACTCTGCTATTAACGCTGAAACTCGTTGCATATGTACCTGCAACGCAATTTCAAGTTTATATGGATAAAAAAGACATGTATCATCAGCATCAGGGATTCATTTTCGGGATTCAGTGAATTTTAACTTTTTAATCTCGTGATTTTCTGGATTTAGTCAATCCCGAAATCGTTCACATAATTGTTTCGTTTAACCTTTTTTTGATAAAAAGAAATTCATCCTGACATTCTGCCTTGATCTCTTATATTTATTTCATTAACTCTGTAAATGCTGTCATTGAAAACGAAAGAAAAAGGTTAAACTTTGTTATTCCTTTTTAAGCTTGTCAAATAATTATAAGGAAATTTTAATGTGAGATGTGCTGAAAATTATTTACGAAGAAAATTAATTAAAGAAAGAAATATCTCTTGAAAAAAGCAAAAAAGAAAAACCAAAAGTTCCGTGTGGTTTTATTTTCTAATTGATTCTACTGGTGCATCAATTACAAAATTTAAACTTTACTCTTTACCAGCTTAGGCTTATTAAAGTGTTTGCCGAGAGTGCGCATGGTACCTACGGTAGTGTATAAAGTCATTCCTAATGGAATTTATGGAACTATTAAAAAAAAGCTTTATAAAATACATAACTGAAATTTAGCTCATAGAATAAATTCGAAAAATAAAAAAAATGGGTATAATAAAGTAGCTTATGAAAAGAAATAATTCCCAGATTGTATATGTTAAAATACTTGAGCTAAATACATTCAATTTATAAAGTATCACTATCTAGTGAGACACAAAGTAATTTGTTACTATAAAAGTAATCGTATTCATCTTCCTCCTAATTGGTGATAACGCATGGATTAAGTGGTAGCCTATGCACGTCGTATGTAGGATCATCTTTACTATTGTGGCTAATAATGCAATGTATTGTTTTTTCGAAGCCAAAAAAGTTTTTTTTTTGTGTGAAAAATTATATCTGTTTTGCCATTTAACCCTTGGAAATTCTTGGATTTTTTTTGGGTGATGCAAAAAATAAATCGTATCTCGTCTGAATAATAAAGCAAATAGTTCGCAAGTGAACACTTCCAAAGCTTTTTGTAAAAAATTATTAAAACACATTTCCAAGGTGCAACGAAACTCGTTGCAAAATAAAATAAGATTTTCGGCAGTTATAAGTGCTATAACAACATTGCTATAGGCAACATTGGGGTTAAATGGGTTAAGACCTTTTGTAATAATTTTACTGTTAAGAGTGTTAATATTAAGTCTTTTGTTGAAAATAAAACAAACATAGTAGACAAATAAATGTGCCTATACTATACTACTTTATTATACCTCAAGCGACCACTTTAGTAAACTTAGTACAGCAACACTTCATACGCTATAGCGAGACGAGAAAAACTTCAAACGAATTAAGCCGTTTTTGCGTTTTTTTATATTATAATACAGTGTTTTAGAATAAATATAATACTTTTTGTCGAATTCTTCAGCCAAATCTTGTAAAATAAGCTTAAAAAGTACTCAGCTGCCAGTACAAAATAAATCGCTAACACAAACCGGAAATTCTTCTGATTTATATTTAACAATTAGGACTTATCAAATAGATATCGGGAATTATTTCTTTTTATATGCAACTTTATTATACTCAACATTTTTTATTTTTCGAATTTATTCTATGAGTTAAATTTCAGTTATGTATTTAATAAAGCTTTTTTGTAATAGTTCTATTCCTTAAAATTTTTAGGAATGACTTTATACATAGAATAAATTCGAAAAATAAAAAATGTTGAATATAATAAATTAGGACTTATTTTTGCTACATGGTTATTGTATGTTCGTATGTTGGAAGAACGTTTTCCGGGTCAGCTAGTATTTTAATATAATTATAAGTCTCGAAGGCGTTTTAGTTAGTTATATTTCAGAAATTCTTTAAGAAACCATCCAATAGCCCATGTTTCAAACGCAGGCTTTGAAAAAATATGCGTCAAAATACGTCTCCAGGAAATGAGTCCACAAAAGCAAAATTATTGAAATTCTTATTTCATATGAAATAAGACCCCAAAACAAAAACTAACTCGAAAAACAACGTTGTTGTTGCTAGCCATGCCCTGTTTCTCAAAACTACAAGTTACCAATCTAGAAGTAAAATTTATTTGAAACAAAAACAAAAATTTTCGCTTTTTTTAATGTATTTTACTTGTAGATTTGTAACTTGTAGTTTTGAGAAACAGGGACCTGTACATTTCTTGGCACTTATTTCACTTTGTTTTTGGGGACTTATTTCATGCCGCCCAAAAAAGGCATTGGTCTCTCGTAGCACGCCGTATAAATTGGAAATGGAAATAGAATGCGGCTGTAGTCCTGCTAGAAGGCCCGTTAACTACTCTTCCCTAAAGCCTTTCCCACATACCCACGCACGTAAACACACCACACTTACCGTATAATATATGTTATGTGTTAGTGCTTGTGTGAAAATTCATTAAAGTTTTTTTATTTTGCTTTTTGTTTTAATATTGAAACATATTTGTACAAAAAGACTTGGTGGTAAAAGTTCACCTTCATTTTTGTTTAATGTGCCAAAAACTAATTTAAATTTATTTGCATTTGTTGAGCAATTCCCCTACTCAAGCCAATTTTGAAACTCCAACCTTTTGCTTAAATTTATATGCTTAAAGCAGTACCTTAATGACTTGGCTTTAAAAACAGCGTAGACATTTAAATATATGCCAAGTTTTTAAAGTGCTGGTAGCAATAGCAGCATCAGCCGGTTTGGACATTTATTAGTTTTGGCATCGAGCAAAGAAGATGGCAAAGCTAAAGACTTTAGGAACATAAAATATTATTGGTTTTTAATACGAGTCCATGTTGTCGTCGTTTTATTTTCCCCTAAGACAAGTATTAATATTTAAACAATTAACGAGAAAATTTTAAGTTTTTGACCCTTTCTTCTTTATTTTGCAAAATATAACAACGTTTTTTTTTATTATTTTCTATTTTATGGCAAATCATGAAGCGAAAGCTCGTTTTTATGGCTGTAGTTTGAGTTGTTTTAATTAATTTATATTTTATAATTCTTGTATATCAATAAAAGTACCTTTTTTCCTTGAAATAAAAAGGGCTTTAGTTAATTGCTCACATACAAATTCTATAACTTGACGACCTTTTTTCACTTAACGGCAGCATTAGGCAAATTTATGAGTTCAACGCATGGGTTTGAGGTAGAAAGTAAAGCAAAAATTATAATTTGTTAAATTTAATATTTGTTTGCATATACGCAGTTTGTAAAAAGTCTTAAAATTTCACATGGAATTAACAAATTTTTGAAGTTTGAAATTAAAAAAAAAAATAAAAACTTAATGGTCTTTGTAGAGAAATTTTGGTATAAATTAAAGGTTAAGAATAATTATTTCTTTGACTTTTCATAAGAAATGATTTTTTATTAAATGAAGTAAATTTAATTTTCAGGAATTTGTCCTCAAAGAAATCTAAGATCAATTAAGGCATATATATGTTCCGCCGCTGTGTATCAATTTGACCAACACACACAAGTAGCAATTTAAGTATACAAGCATTACCCTTTGTTATGGTGCTGGAGCAATCTACCCTCCACCGCTACAGGAATAGCCAGCAACATCTAGAAATATCCTAGAAATATCCGCCCGCAAACCGAACTTTTTTTTCCCCATAATGGGTGAAAAACAACTAATGAACCAGGCTTTTAATGATCTCTCTTTTGGCTATAACCCAGAAGAACCACGTGATACTTAAAGGCGCTTTAACCAATAGTCAGACCAGTGCCGTGCCGTCGGGGGCTACTGACGCTAGGATTCAGAAAACATTTCTGGACAGCAACGATCTCAAGAGTTCTGTCAGTTTTGAATTCTGCCAAATTCCAGGTTTTGGCTGCGCATGATTTCCCAGAGGATGTAAAACCAAAAGGCTAAATATCTTTTTAATTTTTCCCTACATACCTCTGGGGAGGTGGAAAGATATATATATATTATTCTCCGATTCCGTTTGAATTGTTCTATAATATATATCTTAGTTCCTAAAAAGTATGGATCCATATAAACAGCGAAGTTGAATTAAGAAGTCCGTCTGTCTTTGTGTTATCTAAATTGCAATTTCCAAAGGCCCCAGATATGACACAGAAAAATGTTTGCCGCAATTAAAGCATTAATCAAAAATAAGATAAGTTTTAATTAAAAAAGTAATCAAGCGATTAATCAAGTGAATAAAACGGTAAGTCGAGTGAATTAAAAATTTAATAGACACAAAATTGTTTTTATATTTTTTTTAATTGAAATAAATTTTTAATGAAAACTGATTTTATTTTTGATTAATGCTTTAATGGGGGCAAAATTTTTTTCTGTGCTGGCTGTTATATATTTATATGAGATATAGTTCGGAATAGATTGCTATTGATTTTAGTTTTATCTATAACCTGCTAAGTCTATGACCAAGTAAAAACCTATTTTCGTCTTTCCCGTGGAAACCTGGAATTAACGCGACATTATTTTCAGCCAATTGCCGGAGATTTGCAGAATCGGCAATTTTTGTCCCAACAGCCAACCCATATTTGGCCTCCAATGTACAGGTTTAATTTTTGTATATCTGAACCACGTTTTTACCCGTTTCTTAGAAAAAGAAAATGGCACTTATAAACACTCTTAGCGAAGGCAGCTTCTGTTGAGCTTTTGTCACTCTAGTCTACATAAACTTGTACCTAATTCAGCACCTTTAAATCCACATTTCCGCAAACCTTCGAAATGGCCGTACCTACAACGAGCCCATGTCACAGTCAAATTTGAGCTTTTGGCTGTATCAATGTCAACAGACATTGCAATACCAAAATTAAGCTGTTTCTTAAGAAACTTGAAACAATATCCGAGGGCGAAGTCCAGAAGGATGGTTTAAAATCAATCGGAACAAAGCTTAGAATGTGCTTGCCGCTCTATTCTAAATATATCTTTACTGCCAGAGTAACAAAAGGATGAAGGTTTTATTGAAAGAAAATAATAGCTCTAAGAACTTTTCTCCGATTGCTTTCTTTAAACTGATCAATGCAGTCCTGAGTAGATTAAAATACCCTCTTGATATCATAAAATTCAAACTTTTATTTTAGTTGAATGGAATTTTTGCTGATTGATTAGAAATGCACAAGGGATTCTTGATTTTATTTATTTGCAATTGATAGTCACTATCTATTCTGGGCCTCGAATATTGAAGTTGAAAAAAATTTAAAAAATTTTAAAAAATAAAGATGTAACGAATACCGATATCGATATATTGGCGATACTTCAAATTTTCCGATATATCGGTATCGGCGATATTTTAGTGTCAATACGACGATACTTTTTAAATTTTTGTTATAGTTTTTTTGATCAAACAGATTAATATTTTTTGCTTATTTTTTATATAACAACTAAGAGAAATAACGTACAGTAAGCCACATCCAAAATTTAACACTTTAATCATTGTCATAAACTTTGTGTTAATAATAACACTGTGCTAGATGACAAGCGGGCAAATGGCGCTTTAACCTAATTCTGGTATGCTGAATCTAATGGTGTTTACCGATTTTTTAGGTTAGCTTTTGTTTTCGAGATATACCGCTATTTTGAAAATGGAGTAGGTTGCACAACATATATTAGCACAACACAACAACAGTTAAGTTTATTGAATAAACTTTGCAACTCAGTTTTTTTATACGTCTAGAAAAATTAAAAGCATAGCTTCATTTTCCAATTTTTTATGATTTTTTTAAAAACAAAAAAAAAAAATTATGTTTCTAAAACGACAGCGCCGGTTAGAAAAAAGCTTAGACTTTCCTAAAGGTAATTTTATTGCGGAGTTTCGGTTTTTTAAGTATATTCAATAAGCTAAATCATGTTTAAGTTGCGCAAATATATGTTGTGCCACCTCCTCCGTTTTGGAAATAACATTCAATTTTGAGCGTGGCTCACTTTATTTAAAAGCAGAGCATAATAAAAAAGAATCATGAAATTCTTTTGTTTGAATTCTAAGCCGTTTAGTTTTGCACCATAGCACGGGGGTATGTAGTATATTTCAGACAAACCCTTAGATTTTATTTTTTTTTTTTTATTTTATTATTTGTTTTTTTTTAATATTGATGCAACTAACACTACAAATTTCCATCACAATGTACAGCCTTCATTGACTGCAGGAGTTACTGATTTTTATGGCATCGCTCATATAATATTTCTGGTGACTAAAATTTTTTTAAAAAAATATAACAATACAGAGTATCTACAAAGTTTGGCAAACTGCCGATTTTCTTTAGAAGTTTTTAGATGTTGAAGAGCTTTAACATAGAGTGGTATAAAGGCTATCAATTGAGTACTATGAGTTTAACAACCAAGTAAGGTTATGTTTCATATATATTGTATATCACTTTTTCAGTGATCCATATTATTAAAAAATTATAACTTTTAAGCGTGTAGAAAGCACATAAAAATAAAAAGTAAATTATGAATTAGTCACAGTTATGATTGAAAACATCGAGAAAATATCAACAAAAAAAATATATAAAATGTTAATACAGCGGCCTTTAGTACTAAGGCTGAATTTTTAAGATCCAAGTAAAACTAGGTTTAGTTAAGCTGAAAACAGATTTGTGCCGAAATAATAAAAAAATCACATTTCGCAGAAAAATCTGAGTTTTAGACTGAGTTAAACTAAGTTTAAACTTAATCCACATCTCAAAAAGTCGGCCTAAGTATTATGGCTTTACGAAAAGAAATAACAAAGTTATAGGATTTTCGCCGAAATTTTCCACTGTGCATAGAAATGAAATGAATGTCATGAAATGTTCTGTAATTGCTTAATCTTGTAGCTATTTGCAAGTTTTAAAATTTTTCTGCTTTTTTCATTAATTTCCACTTAAGAAGAATTGAGAGATACCTAAGATATCGTATTATATCTAGAGTTACGTTAAATAACGGTATATCTCAAAAACAAGAGCTAACCTAAAAAGCGATAAAGGCTAGATTACACTATTATACTTTGTATTAATACATGTCAAAAACTCAAGTAATATGACAAAGTGTGATAGTGTGAATGCAATGTGTCATGAAAATGGAAGTGTTCCAAAAAAAAATTTGACATCCCATACGACTTCATTGTTTTTTTGAAAATTTTCTAAAAGCTAATACTTTTCATTGGATCAGGGTTGCATTTTAACAAAAGCATGTTCATGTGTGATAGTGTGACTACAAACTGTAAAGTTACATTCGATTTTTTGACAGTCGAAACAAAACTCATTTGATTTCTATCTCACAAAGTATTATGGAATACGTAAGGCTTGTGAGATAGTGTAATCTAGCCTTAAGCACCACTGGATCCAGCGTACCCATTTAACCCATCAAATCCAAAACCATTTCTTTTTGCAGCACTGTAGCAATAATTCTGACAGAAAATATTGGCGTTAAATATTTTTCGGCTTAAACTGACAAATTTTTTGAATTTAATTGAATTTCAATGCTTGCGAGGCCTTAATGCACGATCTGCAGCTTAACAGTAGTATGTTTCAACTTCAAATTCATTATTAAAGACTATTAAAAATAACTCGAAATTTCCAAATTAAGATTTAAAGTTGTTTCTTTGGCTTTCTTAGTCGTTGCCTAAGTAACCATGGCAACTACCAATCACTTGTGATTCTATTTCGCCGAAATACAAAAATGAAGCTAAAGGTAAATTCATCCTTTACATTTAGAGCTACGCATGTCGCTCTCTCTATTATTGAGGTTTTGTACCAGGAGCAGTTCTGGCCATATTCATATATTAATTCTGTTTAATATAATGTTTGCTTATGTTCCTCATCAATTGTTTTAAACATTTATTAATAAATGTTTGCTTTATTTGTAGTTATAGGTATGTGTATATGTGTGCGTATGTATTGGCTAGGGAGTGAGTTTTTGTCTGTGTTTGTACATATGAATTTGTCTAAGTTTGTGCGTAATTGTATTTTACGTAAGTGCATTTGTTAGTGTTTCTATTTGTTTTGAGTGCAAATGGTTTGTTTTAGCCGATATGAACGTGCTTTTGCATTATAATTATTATTGTTTGTATGTGTGTGAATGTGTGTATGCGAATGGCTGTATGTCCGTGTATATGAAGTAGTGTATAGCAGGTTATGACAAGATAAAGAAATGTTTATTTTAGAAATGCAGTTATAACTACTGCATATGTGTATGGTCAATTATAATATTGACTTAATCCTTTAGGGAAATAATAAATTTAAAAAATCCTATAATAGCAAATTTTCTAGAAAAATTTCCTATATTAATAAAGTTTTAATGAAGAAAGAGTTCTCTTTAATAGTGAATTTTTAAAAAATTTTCAATTAAAGAACATTTTTAACAGCAAGTTTTTGTAAAAATTTATATATAGCAAATTTTCTATAAACTGCTAATTTTTAATAAAATTTTCTATAAGTTGCAAATTTTTGAAAAATTTCTTAAATCAAGCAAACTTTTTAAAAAATTCCAATACATAACAAATTTATGAAAAATCTCAAAATATTTTTTGTAAATAGCAAAGTTAAGGAAAATCTATATATATAAAATAGGATGTGTGTATGTATGTATGTGTGTATGTAACGTATGGACTCCAAAACGGCTGGGCCGATTTTGATGAAATTTTCAGGGAATCTTCAGAATATTCAGGCGGGTGACACTGTGAAGTCTGATTTCTGATTTTCGGTCTGAGGGCGGAGGGGCGTGGCAAAATACATAACTTGAGAACAGCTTGACCGATTTGAACGATTTTTTCTTTAAAATGATCGCCATGGTCCAACTTAGGTTTTTGCGGAAAGAAAATTTTGCCCCGGCCACTTTTACGCCCACTTTTTGCGATTTACCTAAAATCAGAAAACGGCACCATCGAGTTGACTAATTTTTCTTTCAAATGTTCGTATTAACCAACTTTAAGTTTTCATCAAAAGAAAAATTTACCACGCCTACTTTTACGCCCACTTTTTCTATTAAGCGCATAACTGGAGAACGGCTTGACCGATTTGGACGATTTTTTCTTTAAAATGATCGCCATGGTCTAACTTAGGTTTTGCGGAAAGAAAATTTTGCCCCACCCACTTTTACGCTCACTTATCAACAAAGCACAAGGCCAATCATTGACTATTGCTGGCTTAATTTTGGAAAATTCATGTTTTTCACACGGCCAGTTGTATGTGGCTTGCTCCCGAGTTGGCACCCCAAAAAATTTGTACGTTTTTACACCAAATAAAAAAACAAAAAACATTGTCTATCAGCTAGCCTTAAGATGAAGTAATCAATAAATATAATTTCCAATTTGCCTTAAATACATGTGTTTCTTTTTTCATTGAACCCATATCTACACCATATGTAAGTTATTCTGTAAAAAAACTTTATGATAGGTATTTCATGGATTTTTATTTAAAGGCCGTAAATTTCATTTAAAGATCAATTTAAATCGTCTGGTAATACAACACTAATGTTTGCTTAGGGCCAGCAACGCGGACCGGGTCAGTTAGTTTCCTATAAAAAGCGAATTTTTATTAATAGAACGAAATTACAATAAATAGAAAGCTTTAATGAATCTTCCTATAATTTAAAAAATTTCTTAAAAACAGCAAGTTCTTCGAATTGAAGCTATTAATAGCGTCTAGCATTTTGTATAAATAGAATCTGGGAATTTAAGTTCTCATGTTTGTTTTGTTTGATTTTTTTTTTGTGGAAGAAATATTCTTACCCCCATATTCATGAAAAATATTTTTGATTAAAAACAGGTCTATTGAACCAATTTTCATAGATAATTCATTTTATAAACTTGCTATAAGCTCAAAATATTTTTTAAGAATATGGGAGTTAGTATATATATGATGATATTTATATTAAAGTATATTGTGGTTGAATATCATTTCTTTTTCTTTATAAGTTTTTATATCAATTCGAATGTGTATTCATTCTAAATCAAATTACAATTTATAAAACTTTCATACTTTAACCTTTAACTGCGGATGTGGTGGTAAATTTAACCGTCTCCTTAATTTTTTTTTAAAATACTCTATTCCATTGCGCTCTATCAATTTAATTCTCTTAGTATCTGTTCATATCGTGATCGTTGTTATTCACTAGTGTTTTGACTAAGCTCGACTTAGCACGAGCGGAGCTGCGGACATGCTGGTGTAAAAATTACCACTAGTCATCCTTTACGTAATTTTTTCTTCGAAAATATTTGACCACCCCGTCATCGTTAACGTAAGTATTAAGTAGAAAAAAATTTACTCACGTCAAAATTAACGGAATATTTTCATGGAATTATTTTTACGACTCGTCCGTTTTCTTGTTGGTAAAAAATATTTTATATGACACAAGCTTAACTCGGTGTGCTTTGCTACCCTCATTAAAATAAAATAAGTACTTTTGTTTTTTAAAAACCGGTCTCGTGCATTATTTAGGAAGCTGTTTGTACCAAGTTTGAATACTCTTACTGTTACCATTCTCCAGTAATACAGAAATCTATAATCTCTTTGTATGGGAGGTGGCACACCGACTTCTCCAATTCCGCACATTTTCCTAGAGGGGTTGTTTTTTGATAGTTAATCCAGCTGGGTGTACCAAACATAAAAATTTTTCTCTTACCGTTCATTAGATACAAAAAAAAATAATTTTGGTCTCATTTATATCTTTAAGTGTATACGTTTGGAGTGAAAAATGCCTTTTTAAGAATTTTATATTATTTAATTAAATTTATTAATTAAATAAATATTTCATTTTAATATTTTATGGGATAAGCTATAAAATAAATTTTTAAAAATATATAAATAAATATAAGTTTAGAAGTAGCTATTATTAATAAAAGTATTGTTCACACAAATAAAAGTAATTTTTGGTTTCTTTATTTTTTGTGATTAAAAATTTAGTACCTTATATTTCAGAAACAAATAATGTGTGATTATTTATTTGTTTCGGCTGAAGGTCTAGAAATGATAAAATATAAATAAAAACAAATGTTTTTTTTTAAATTATTTTAACATTTTATTTCTTTGCTCCGATATTTCGGTTAACTTCGTTAACCATTTTCAATAAATATAAAGGGTAAATTTTTGTTATCGCGTCTTTTTTCACAAACCTAAAACATTGAACAAAACTTATCAACTGAAATAATTATGAAAAAATATTTTTCCTAATTTTTTTTTGGAAAATTTAGAGGGGTAACATTTACCACCACGTCATTAAGTATGTTCCAAAATTTCACCTCCTCAGTTAAAGGTTAATAGTCTTATTCCTCCAACAGAAATATTTTCTTTGTATGTACTATCAGAACTTTTGTTTGCATATTTCTGATACGAGGCCGCACATTTGAATTAATATAAAAATTTATAATTTTTATAAATTGCATATTTTTAAACAGCTCCCAATAACTTAGAATTCTTCCTATAAACATCAAATATTGTAAAAGATTATTATAAATAGCAAATTCTAAGAAGCTTTGCTATTAATTTTAAGAACATTTGTTTTAGCACCGAATTTTAGAAAATTTTTCTATAAAAAGCTAATTTTTCCCTATAATTAAAACATTTCCCTATATACAGCAATGTTTTTTTTTAATTTCTTTTAAATAATAAATGCGTAGAAGTTTCGCTAAACATAACAGATTTTTAGATACGAGTAATTTCTTCTAAACAGAAAATCAAAGAATGGGTTAAGACTAGAAGTAGGCATTATTATTTCAGAAGAAAGTGACGCATATGTAGAAATAAATACACATAGTGTCATTCTTCATTGTGATCACGAATGATACGGTTGTTATTTGACAGTGTTTCCCAATGAGTTCAGTACTGATATCCTTTAACTAAGGCTTTTTAAGATATTCAGCCTTAAAAACGGTTGTCGTTGACGTCAAGGCCACACCGTTATTCGTTTTCGAAACAGCTTATGAAATATTCTTCCTTCTAAAAAACCTTTCTGAGTAATATATAATGTTCCTGCTTAAATAAAGATGTAAATTTTTTCGATAACTCCAAGAATTCTTTACCCACCCCCCCATTTGGGAAGCCCATATTCTATAGTTTATGTACATACATCTTAAATATAACTACCGTATTGACTTTCACAAATGTGTAACGTTCTTTGACTCTACTGTTTGCAATATTTTGTTTTCGTTTTAATAATATTTTGTCTTAGCTTTCGATTATACAAGATGCACATAAGTTTTCGGAATAATAATATTACACTGCATTGCAATTAAGGAATTCCAATCACTGCATAATGATCATTATTACATTTATGATGACATTGATGCAGTGAACATATTGCATATGGGCCGTATAAGTATGACAAAAAGAGGTCTTAAGGACTTCATTATTGAATTTTGATAATATTCAGTTAATATTTTTCTTAGCAAAATGACAGAGTAATAAAGCAATGAAAGTAAATTTTTAATAAGTATTTTTAATACTTTGAGGAGTGGTATAAAAGAGTATGATAAGTTCGACTAGAAACGAACCAGTAAAAACTAAGTAAAAAATTTGATATAAATTGACTATATCATTAGATAACAAGTTAAACTCTCAATAAAATTTTAATGATTTCATTTTAACATTTGAATTTAAATTGATAAAGATTTTGCTATAAAAATTTGACAAGCAAATTTGATCAATTTGATAACAATTTGTAATAAAGTGTTATGCTCAAATGGAATAGCAAACATGACAACACTAAGGCGAAAAATAAATGTAATCACTTAAGCATGGCGATTAAAGACTTAAAGGTTTACTTGTGAAAAAAAAAAAACATAAAATGATTTTTGAGTAAAGAAATTAATAAATATGACAAAGAATTCGAACAAGAAAAAAAATTAATGACGTAAAAGTATGATCGAGGTGCTACGTAGAGCTAAGACAATCACAAACATAAAGAGGAGGATTTGGTCTTTCAAAGAATTTGAGGGCGAAGAGAACACTTTTTCATCTTTCAGCAGTAGCGATGGTGCCGAAGGTTTAGCTGATAGTATTTTTTTAGTAAAAAGTTTATTTAAATTAAAAACAAAACTTAAAAGTAATATTAATTAACAAAACGAAATTTATTTTTTATTTATGTGCCACTTTGTATTACAATCCACATTTGAAAAACTTTTGAGAATAACGTTAGATAGCAAGATGAAAAAAATGCATTGCTCTATTTGGAAATAATTTTCCCTTACAAAACAACATTTTTTCAGACCGCATGTACCCAGAGCAGAAACATTTGTCAAACAACACTATTTTTAACGGAAAAATTTAGACATATTTTACATAATTATCCATATAATTTTCACAGGCAACCACATTATGGCTAAGTTAATGATATAATAACCCACACAAATTGCTTGGCAAACATGCTTCTGTTTGCCAATAAACAGCACAATCTTATTTTGTACAAACATAAACTTTTCATTTTTGTTTGCAGACGACGCACTGTGGCTGAAAATTGAATTTCATCGGCCAAAAGTCCAATTTTTTGTCATCGCCGATTTTAAAAATTTTAATGCCATTCGATAGCAAACATATTAGAACTAAGGTATCAAAAAAACTAGATTAAAATATTCGTAATTGTGGCTGTGGCATGCTGCTGGAAACAAATATTTTATTTTGTTTTAGAAAAAAATTAATTTTTGTAAATTTGATCAGAACTAAATTATGATTTCTCGCAAACCGTTATCAATAATTGGTCGAAATTTTTTTCATTATATTAATGGGATAGTAGTCTTTAAGAAATGGATCATTAGATCAATGTATCATTTATACCTGATGTGTTATTAAATGTTTCCCCAGGTTCTATATTTTAGTTAAATTCGAATTTTAGAGGAGTAGAACTTGTTAGGGTCAAAAGGGGTCAAAGAGATTTTAGTACCATCAGAAAGCTGAAGGTGCCCTCTTTAACCCCATATATACTTGTGCAACTGTTTGGAACTGTCTGTTGAACACTTTTTTCATTTTAATGAAATTACTCGCAACATTTTTTTTGCTCTTTTTATTTAAGCTGCTCATATGACTGAAATATAACACAATGGTTTACGAGCGTTTTGTTTTGAAAAATAATTTTGCTTCTTATGAACGGCTGAACATATTTAAATGAAATTTTAAACTGTCATGGCCGGGTAGCTTTTGTGTTGAATTGGAAGAACACGGGTCCATGGAGGGTCGGGAGAGTGACTTGCGGACCTCTAAAATTGGTAACCTCGGAAATTCAAACTTTTAAAAAATTCACCAAAAATATATTTATGGATTGCAAAAAAAAAATTTAACTTAAGCTGAGTTACAAAAAATATGCTGAACCTATGAGTAAACCTAGATTTTACAACAGTTTTGTAAACTGGTTAGATGGCGAACTCAGTGTCCAGATATCTTCTGAAGGTACAAATGAAAAGAACCTTGGGAGACCAAAGAAATCACTTGAGAACTGTAGCGATAGATCTAAAAGGCGGAAGCTTAAGGATATCAACGAAGAAATCGGGGATAAAAATATTCAAGAAGTTTTGCTATATCAACTACGATCACAAAAAGAACTCACAAAAGTCGATATTATTGAAAAATTGTTTATCGCTAGTCCCAAGAGAACAAAACGGATTCTTAAGAGTGTTCCACCGCCAAGCGATGAAAACAGTTTTTAAATGAAGAGGCATTAGCATTATTTTTTATTATATTTTATATTTTATTTTATTATATTTTAGATTTGAAGTTAACAAAAGAGCAATATATTCAGCTCAGAGTACGTGCAATTGAAAAAGGTTCAAATCTGTATCCTGCTTATCATCACATAACTGCTGCTTAGAAGGAATGTTTGCCACCAAGGGACACTATTAAAGTAAAACTTCAAGGTCTACTTAATCATACAAATCAAATTTTTCAAACAAAAAAAAAATAATTTGAGTAAAAAATTCTTATAATTCAACACACCGATTTTTATACAATTAGAACAGTAATGTTTTCTAATATGTCCATTATTTTCTAGAAAATTCTGATCAATATCGAGTGGTAAATTGTATTGACTTTTTTGAACAAAAAAAAACTTTAAAGCCGTTTTCCGGGATTGGGAATTTGGGTATTTCTTAATCAAAAATGGGGATGTTTTTCAGTCCACTGTTTTAAGAACTTTTTAATCTACATAACTGCCAAAATTCATTATGATACCTTTATTCATGTTAGATTTATAGAGTGTCAAACATTAAAATTATTATTTATATAGTGTAAATGAATAAAAGGGCTTTCAACATGAGTAAAAAATAATAATTTTAAGGTTTGACATTCTATAAATCTGACATGAACAAAAATATATTAATGAAATTTGGCAGTTATGTAGATTAAAAAGTTCTTAAAACAGTGGGCAGAAAAACATCCCACTTTTTGAATAAAAAATACCATAATTCTCAATCTCAATCATTAGCATTTTCATACTAAATGCTAAAAAACATCAAAAGTTCAACTTTGACCTTAAATTTCTCAACAACTACTGAACTGATTTTAACAAAATTAACACTGCAAAAAAGTTCAAGAAGTCTTCTCTCCTGCAAAAATTGCAAAATTATCTCTATCGGTTCAAAAGTTACAGATTTTTGGCCGATGAAAAACGATTTTCAGCCACTGTGCGACGCACAGTGTGACTTTTGTTACTTTTAGGATGCCAAAAGGAAGAAAAAAATGTTCTCCGATTTTAATAATTTTATGCTATGTAATAGTAAAATGTACAACTATTACGAATATGTGCTCAAAACAAATCAAAAAAACAACAATTAACATGCTAACAGTTATCAAACTTGTGTCACCGTGACAAGTGTAGTAAATCTGTTTATAGTTTTCATTTTTTGTTGAACTTTGCGGTGGCATTACTTTTGTTTGGCAAAATATTTTTACAAAAGCCTTTTTGCTTTAATTAAGTTGGAACCTTTTCTATAAAGACTGGCAAGTTTCTGAAGCTTTAACGTTATTATTTTAATTTTTAATCAATGAAAATATGCAATCACTAAAAATTGAGTGATATCCAAAAATGTTTGTTTTTCGATAGAGAAAAACTTGCATGATTCTGTAGAATTCTGTTAAGTGATTATATGGAGATTGAAGGTTTATATATCTAGTTTCAGATTTAACAATAAGTTTTTGCTCCTTTCTGCTATATTTTGATTTTTTCGCAAAAAAAAAAAATGGCTGTTCCACGAAATGCGCTCTTTGATGTTTGGCTCACAAGCAAGAAAGAATACAAAAATGATGCCGTATATAATCACATTTGCAGTATAATTAACATTACCAAAAGAAGTTATTGGCTTATTATCCGTACCGGAATATGGAAACGATATTGACTCGGAGTAATTATTTTTATTTCCAGATAGCTTTTTTTAATATAAAATTTAAATTTGTTTTCAAAAATATATATTAATCATCTCAAAACATCTACTAATTGAAGGCATTTGTGTGTATCTAAATTTAGTGAAATTAAAATTATTTTTATTTCTTTCCGCCATAATAAGTACTATTAAATTAGATATTATGGTATTTTGAAAATACACCTTATATGGGGGGTGGCCAAAAAAGTGGGCGGACCACGCCCATTTTTTGTGTCCAATGCTATATTGATCTCATCATTATTATTGCTAAATTTCATTGCCATACCTACTTTTATTTGACTGTTACGACTTTTGGCATCCAAAAAGTAACAAAAGTCACACTGTGCGACGACTATGCGCCGCAATTTTACTCGAATTTGGAGTAAAGAGTGCTCTAAACATCGAGCTGTTAAAGGCCAAACAATGCTGCTTAAAAAGTTAGAATTTACGACTGAAAACGATTTTATTGCTTGTTCTTCTACGTCTTTACTCGGCAAAGTTTTTGCTTAAATGATTACTTTTAGCACTAGACACCACAAAGAGTTTACCAAATATCTAACATGCCTGCAAAATATTAAAAATTCTTAATATTTCTACAAACATTGCTTCAAATGTTTGTCCAAACAGCAAACACTCCAATTTACAACACAAAATATTTGTACAAACGTAAAATTTTGACATGTTTGCCAAGGTATTTGTGTGGTTTATTATGCCCTTTAGTACTCCATCTAGCAGCCGAAACCATATTATGGTTGCCTCCGAAGATTCTATCACTAAGAATTACAAAAATATGCTTAGCAATAATAATAGCAAAGTAATTTTTTTAACAAGTTTCTCTTGGAAAAGAGACAAATACTTCTGATAATTTATATCCAAACAATTAATGGTGGTAAACCATAATACGGCAGTGGCTTTTTAATGAAGGTATAATTTTTAATGAGCTATAAACCCTAAATAACGTTATTTATAATTTTTCGTCGTCTCATTAGATTAATATAGCTGTTTGGTTTTTAAATTAACATTTTCAAACGAATTTTTGATTGAAGCAGATATGTTATTAAAATAGTGACAGACAAAAAAAATTTTAATTAAAAAATAATGAATATAATAGTAAAATAACAACGAAATCGAGTGAAAAGATCAATTCAACAGTTAAGAGTTAATTGCATTAATATTAACATTAAAACAGATAATACAAATAAATAGCGTTATAAGGATAAACTTACGCATTCGGTTCATACACCAGTGAATACAAATGTAGATGTGAATACATACATACATATTTTTTATAGGGAAAATCAACAGGGAAACATGTATCAATTAATACAGAAAGTCTAGAACACTTTAAAGCATTTTTAAATTAACTTCAACTATTTTATGGGGAAGTATACAGATATAAAGCAGATTTAGCCCTGAATTGGATACCTGGACCTGGCCAGACATTTTTTAACTTTCGCTTAATATTTTACCTAGATAGCATCGACTTTTGGATTTAAAAATTTTAGAGGAACTATATCTTTGCCAAGAAATTTATATTCATATTTGTACCACCAGGGCCTAGTCATACTCTCCACAAATTTATATAGAAAGTAAAAAAAAAATTAACAAAACGTATAAAAAAAGCACTCGAAACAATGTTTTTTTTCCTTCAATAATTATTCAAACAAGTACAACATATGTAATTTATAAGTTAGGTACAATATTAGGGAGATCGATTATTCGACTTTTTTCAATAACCGGTTTTCGAATATAACGAATAGTTGCTGTTTTGAAAAACTCGGTTTTCGGTTAAGCATTTTTTAAATAACCGGTTAACCGGTTTTAATTCGAATACATAAAAACACAAAAATCAAATAAGTTTTTGTAATAAAACGTTAATTTACATAAAAACAAAACAATTTGCAAAGGTAAGGAACCAGCAAAATACATAGATATGACTTAGATCTGACCTAACAAATATTTAACGATAAAATCCAAGAAAAGTGGGACCAGTAAATTGATTAAACTTTAGCTTAATTTTCAACAATTTTTTATTGATTTACTAAAGTTTATTTGTAAGAAGATATTTGCATAATGTAATTTAGAAACTGTTGAACGATATTTGATCTAGACAAACGTTTTGCAAAAGCAAATAAATTATAGGAATTTAATAAAGTTATTATTTGAAATATTCTCCCAAATTTATTTTGAATAAGTTTTAATTTGTTGGTGGTTGAGCATGTCTTTATAAATCAACCATATTTATGAAAAGTTGCAAACAGAACCTCTTAGCAAGGATTATCTATTTTAAATCATTTTGTTTCAGCATTATATAAACGAATAGTAAAATGAGCATCCTTTTTGTGTGAAATATTTGTCAATTCATCGACTACAAATTAAAACCTTCCATGACATTGTTTGATTTCTTCAATTTTGTTTTTTAGTTCTTGGTGTTTAATAAATAAGACTGGTAGAAATTTTTCCGATATCGTTAATTCCGCCGGAATGTTGTAGTTTTCAGCATTATGAGATGCTAGAACTACTTAAGAGTTTTTAGTGCCTTTAAGGGCATTTCGTCCTCGGCAACACAATGAGCTAATATTTCACCAATGAGACTAATTAAAGGTGATTAATATGTCGTGACATGGAAGAGCCTTTGTAACTTATCATTTTAGGACACTTCAAGCACCTAACTTTGTCTTTTTAATCGCGTTCGAAAAATTTCTAGAGATAACCTCTATATAAAATTATATTTAATATTTAGAATACTCTCACACAAATTACTACTTACTTTTTAACTGCACACGTGTTTGTGATATTTTGAATAGTTTTTGGTTTTTTTTACAAGAACACATGCTTTTATAAGCGATCTGTATTTACAGTGTTCATAATGTTTTTTGATCTCTTTTACATTTTGTTCATTAAAAGTTTAAGTTTGACCAATATTCAATTAGAAAATACTTAAATTACGGGAACATCTGCAAAAGAGTAAGGAAAATGTATATAAATTACACATTATTAAAATAACCGGCTTATTATACCAAAATAACCGGTTTATTCGGTATTCGAAAAATGGGCATTTCAAAATAACCGACTTGGGCAAAGCTAAAATAACCGGTTAAAACCGGTCGAATAATAACCGTTTGATCTCCCTATAAACTATACATACATATTTGGAATTATATTACAATTACTAGTCGGAGCATAGGGCGGAAACAAAATCAGTTCATTGTTGCCTGTGTTGTGCTATCAGTTTAATACGCAATCATGGCCCTCTGGATCTACATACCGTATTAGTATATCCCATCTGCGTCCTATTAAGTCTTCCCCGACGACTCGTGCCCTGAGCGTTTCATTCAAATGCCAAGTCATTGTCAAGCTTGCGTAATGTGTGGCCTATCCACCGCCATTTGCGGCGCTTTATTTCCATCATTATTGGCTCATTATTTGTAATCCTAAGTAAATCCACGTTACAGATCTTAGAAGGCCAAAATTCTCAGCATATATGTTACTTTTCAGGTTTCAGAGAACCGGTTTTATGCTGGTGTTAAATATTCTCAGTTTTGTTCTTTGGGATGTGTTGCGTGTTGAACAAACTTTTGTCAGTTTGTGGTATGCGTGACAGGATTTTTGATGAGGGACATTAAATCATTATTCGCTCCACCATCTTTGGATACAATGCTACCAAGATCGGAAAATTGCTATTATTTTCGTTTTGACACTTATTATTGAAGTAACATAATCAACAATTTTTTGCAATTAGGCTAATGACCGGAATAATATTTACAAGTTTTTTGTTTTACATTTACTAATTTTGATATGCATAGAAAAATATTAACGTTAAATTTTCAATTTGCATATCTTAGAAGTAATGCGTTGCACAAGCCAGGGTATTTACAAAATCTTGAAATGTTACGGAAAATGAATATCTACTGGAAGTCTCAGAGTTATTTTCCTCGATTATGCCCATATATTCGGCAAAAAATTTTTGTTTTCAATATATAATTTCACAATAGGTACCCGGGTACCTTGCCATGCTGTTAAAGGTGTTTTACTTGTCATTCACATAAGGGTTAAATAAACACCGAGCAGAAAAATTGCACGAATATGGCTTGTCTAAAACTATGTTGGTTAAACAAAATTATGAATTTTATCTATATATATATTAGGGCGGGTTAATTAAATTAACAATTTAATTAAATTCGTCATAAAATCCGATAGAATTATAGTAGATTTCTCAATCTTGTTTGAAAGGTATTTTTATTACCTTTCAGAATCTGTATTGATACCACTTTTTTTTTTTATTTTTAGTAGAGATATTAGGAATTTTTTAGTGCTTTTTTAAAAGTTTGAATTATTAGTTGTACCACATGGCGTATGCATGTTAATAAATTGGAGTTAAAACATACTCATACGTAACCAAGTGAAAACAAAAAAATTTATCGTAATATAAGTTGTTGGAAATTATCTGAACTTTCATAATCTGTAAAAGAAAAAAAAAATCTCGAAGAAAATTCAGAATTTAATAGTTAACAGTTCATTTCAGGCGAAAAATTCTTATATCTCTACTAAAAATAAAAAAATTTAATTAAATTGTTCTATGTATATATGGAAAATTTTTATTTTGAAATTTTGGGGAGCTCCAAATCCGACTTAGAGCTATCTCTTGGGCAAAATTTCTCAGAATCACCTATAGATTACGTTTTTGCTATAAGCTTCATCAAAAAAAAATCGTTCCATACAATTTGACCCGCCCTAATATATATGTATGAAGTGTGTTCATTATATACCCAGCAAACACAGAAATACCCAATAGGTATTGCCAAACGTATTGCCTGAATGAAAAATATTATTGCGCCAATAATCGATTGCGTATTGCGGAAGACACTTTCTTCGGGAAGAAACGTGTATCGATGGCAATACTCCTAGGCAATGCGAAAGCGATTCTTCTAAAAATTTCCTTATATTATTATTAGGATTTCTCTATAACGTGCTTAGTTCCCAATTTCGATTTTTGATTATCACACTCAAATTCATTGTTGAGGGAAAGTCAGTGTCTATGCGCATTTCACTGGTTGCTTGGGCAAGATCATCAGTTAACCTTTTTTCAAAGACTTTGAAAAAAGTAAAGATATTATACATATAAAACTTTAAGACGAATGAGAATTGCTAACACTCAAGTCTTACATGCAACGATATCAAGTCTTATTTGAATCAACAACAATAAACATTAAGCTTATCTCTTCTTACATTCCCCTACCTTTGGTTGGTTTTTTACCGACTCGAATTGTAATTTCTGCTTAAAAACTACATCATTTTATTGTTTTCGTTAGAAAACAAAAATGAAGCAATTTGCCCGTTCAGTCTTTATGCACGGGCACATGCAAATTTATTATCAAAGTTATTTTTTGAAATACAAAATTTTTTTTATTAAGGTTTCTCTATGATCTTCTAAATTCCATATTTTTGTATTTTGTTTGCTTTAATTTAAGTTACTCTATTTATACTGAAAATCTGTCAAATGAACAAAATGCCAATTGCACATTGAATAATAAAAAAGAAACTGATAATTAAAAATATGATTCCATATGAATCCATGTTGTGCACAAATACAAAAAAAAAAAGTCCAACAGGAAAACAAACAGAATACAATGTTGAACGCACAATTATTTTAAAGCTATTAAAAATAATAAAATATTATCATAAAATAATTTAAGCTCATTAACTGTAAAGACAATTATTGAAAATATACGCCATTGAAGAAGGAAAATCTTTTAAAGAAGTAAATGATTTTTTTAATAAAGTGTTTAAATTCAAGTAAAATATTAAATTAAAAGTAAATTTTGTTAAATTATATATATATATATCGTATTCCATGGGCTGAATAGCAAAGGGGCACGGGCAAAACAAAACAAAAATTGAGTTTATACTTACTTTTTAAGACTTCTTAATTATTTAAATTGCCCTTTATCGATCGAAACAAGAAAATAATAAATTATCTTATATATAAATACGGGAAAAATTTTTTTGTAGAAGGTTTTTAAGTGTCTTACGACCACCGATTTTAATGAAATATATATCGTTATAACGGAGTTTGTGTGTAGATTGCATAATATAAATTTATTTTCTAAATTTTTAGAACTAAAGTGTTTAAAAGCGTTTTAACCCAGCGGGAAAAGGAAGGTATACGGATGCCTTCTAGAAGCTCTCTATACTCCTTCTGTTGGATGTACAAGACCTGCTCGCTCAATTCCATACTCATATCTTTTTTACACACGTTGCCATTGAGGGGTAGGCCTTCCACTCTCACTTCTTCTTTTTTTCGCCAAAGCTGCTGAAAGGCATTCCAACTAATGGCTCTTAGAAGGCTTTTCAGAGAATAGTGATTTTATAACGGGATTTGAATTGTTTGGCTTTTGCTTTGCCAAAAAAAAAAAAAAATCGTATATCTTATCTTTTATACGGAATAGCCGATGCCTTCTATTAGGCATTCTTTAGCAGTTATATCAGAATGGTGATTGAATCAAAAACATTTCTAAGCAGGCCTTCAATAAGGCCTGAAGTAAGAAGGCCTTTAGAGTTTTCCCGCTAAGAATTTATTTTGCAAACACACGTACCGTACGGTTGAAAAATCCAATGCTTTTTGATGTTCTTTTAAAATGTTGTCGTTTTTTTTTATATGCAGATACACACGCACACACATGGGTGAGAAGAGTGCATTTTGTTGTTTTTTTTAAATGTATGTTTTTTGTTGTATAATGCACTGGTTGTCTTGAAAGTAAATCCCAAGCGGTCAAATTTCGGCCACCGGGCGAACCTACGAGTAGTAATAATAATTGTACCCAACTGATTCCCAGCCCCACATTTAATTTCCGAAGTTGAATCTTAATAATAAGGTTTTACTAATTAAGGTAAATTTTGTAACGTTCAGAAATTGTTGTTAATTTAAGTACATTTTGTTAATTGATAAAATTTGGTTAATTTAACAAAACTTCGATACCATGCCCACAACTTGTTCATTTTACAACATTTTGATTTTAATCCAAATTTCGATATTTTAATCAGGCTTAAGTTCATTAAATTTAATTTTCATTAAATTATTTTTACGAAGAAAGAAATTTAACAACACGAAATTAGTTAAAATTTATTGATAAATTTTCATTCTTGACTGAGCTGGGAAATGCTTATATGAGAAAAACATGTGAATTTGATAAAATTGTGTTAATTTAACAAAATTTTGTTAGATTTATTAAATTACTTATTTTTTTAATTTTCAAAAAATTTTAAATTTTTCTATCTGTTTAAACAGAGTTCAAAAGATATTCTTGGTACAATTTAAAAAAAAACTTGCAACTTTTGTTGCAGCAATTCTTAAGTTTATCGGTGAGAGAGGTTAACAGATTGAGAAGAAGTACTTAGTTTCATTTAATCTGCAATTCTGTTATGTTTTGTTATTCTTAAAATTTTTAGCTGTAGGTGCATTTTTATTCATATACAAAATATAAAAAAAGAAGTGTTAGAAAGACAAGAAAAAAATACATAAATTGCAAAACTATAATTTCGTAATATGGACTCTAATGCAATTTCAAATCAGAATTTTTAAAAATTGCCGCAGCAAAAATTGCAAGTCTGGACGATAACTTACTTTGACAAAATCTTGTGCAATTAACTAAGTTTTATTAATTTAATTAAATCTGTTAAATTTACGAAAATAACCAAAGTTTTTATAATTTGGCTTCATTTCGTTAACGAGAAAAAAAATTCTGTAAAGTTGACAACATTTTTCTTAATTTACCAAAAAATTTTTATTAATGTTAACTGTTTTTGTTTAACCAATTATTGGCACCTATCATAATGCGCAGGAATTTTCAAAACCCCTTGAGGGAAGTGCTTTTAAGACTCTAATAAAAAAGGTTTTTCAAAAAATTTTCTGTCTCGATTTGTAGTTTACTTTACATCGACTGGTTGGAAAATTAACCGCTTGCGGAAAACAGGAAAAAAAATAAAAAAATTTATATGAAATTTTTGTAAAAACAATATTGCTTAAGGCATTATTATGGACTAATTAACTCTTATGTACGCAAGGAGGTAACCGGGTACCTTTGGCTTTTTCAACACAAATCTTCTTATTCAAACTGATAATCTCCATATCCAAAACTTCTTGAGAAACATTCATTTAAGAAAATTTTGTATTTTTGCAGCCGGGTAGCTCAATGTTTTTTGCAATATGCGTAAGAGAGCAATTTACTCTTAACAAAAATGTTACATTAACGAAAAAAGAATAAAAGCGATGTACGTTTATTGCGAAAGCGATTTCTTCAAATGCAAAACCATGCCGTAAAAACGTACAACATAAAAACCTGTTATAAAATAAAAAGCAAGCGACAGAAAGGATAAGGGATATTTCATAGCTCGTTTTTATCATACAAACACTCATTTGCCTTAAAAGATAAATGTGATTGTACTTACTTATCACACCCGTTTGGCAGTCAATGTGCAAATGTTTTAAAAATTATGAAAAAACAAAATTTGCTTTTTTTCTTATAATTTTTTTTTCTACCTTTTCAATTGAAATAAAAACGTGATAAACATTTTCTTTTGCCAATCCTTTTACCAATTTTTTTCCAAGTCTTCAGGAAATCATTCTCCACTCATAGAAAGATGCATCTTCATATTGATGATGCCCTAATGGCATCAATGAGGCAAAAATTTACATCCATTCAATGCTGAACGTCATCCTAAAATGTTGTCATATTTTATGTGTCATCTATGCTATGACAATAGTACCATCAGTTCTATGCCACATTTTGTGTACACTGATAGAAAAGAAGTCATAACGCTGATGTATTTTGACATCAGTACATACAAACTGTCATCAGTGCGATGACAAACTCTCATTAGTGCGATGACATAATATATCATGCGATGACAAACTGTCATCAGTGCGATGACACAATATATCATGTCATAATATATTATTAACACTATTTTCATGTTTGTTAAGTAAAATTAGAAGCAAAAATTCTCATATTCTATTTTTTTGAATTATTTATTTAAATACATCAAATTGTTAAAGTAGAACTATTACGAAGCCCATATCGGGCATGCTTCTGGTATCTTATAATTGAGAGTTCTTCTGTTAACAAAGGGTGGAAAACAGCAAAAGTGAAACAAACATGTGTAACGGGTAAGTAAATAATGATATTCTCTCAATTTGATGACAGTTTGTCATCGCACTAATGAAATGCTTAATAAACGTGACTCCAATTCGACATTTGTGTGATGCCAATGTGTCGTCCCATTGACGATAGAATTAAAATTTTTGACCCTGATGACAGTTTGGCCAAGTGATGTTAACGGTGACATCACAATGATGAAAAGTGTCATGGGGTCAAAAACGAAGACACTGTCATAGTACTGATACCCAAATAATTCAGCGTTATGACGCCCTTTCTATCAGTATATAAGAAATATTCTAAAAATCACTCCAGATTTAATTTTTGTGGAGAAAAGAACTGGCCGAACGTGAAACGTGTCAAAAAATGGTTTCAAAATAAACAAAAATTTGACAAAATTGATTTTTTGTTATATGTTTTATTCAATAACTATAATAATAAAAACCAAGCTTTTTTAATTCTAAAACGCTCTCTGCTCCAGTAGAAATTGAAGGAACGCATAAAGGGTGCTTTTTACAGATCACGCATGACTCATATCAAACTGCATTGTCATGTTCAGTATCGTTTTGCAAGTCGTCATGGATAGACTCACACTACAACTGCGTCTCCAAATTGTTCAGCTGTATTACGAAAATCCGCGGTCTGTGAGAAATATTTTTTGTTCGATTCGAGGAACTTACGGTGCGCGTAATCGACCTACTAAAACCACTATTGCCAACACCATTCGCAAATTTGAGTCCCATTTTACATTAGTGGATGGTACTCGACCAGTTCGACCACATCCAGCGGGTAGTGAAGTGAATATAGCAGCTGTAGCTCATTGGTCAATATTTCATCATACTGATATCGCACCATTGTTAACGGAGTATGTGCTTCGTTCAAGCGCATCGTCTCGGTGAGCTCTAGTTTCAACAAGATGGCTCTACAAGCCATAAAGCACGTGAAACAATGACCTTGTTAAGAAATCTTTTTGTTGTGCACTATACTTTATGCTTTGCTACGGTAAATTGGACACCTAGATCGTGGGCTTTCACACCTTTAGACTATTTTTTCTTGGAATATGTAAAATCTGAAGAATTCTGGAATAAGCTAGCATCGATTACATATTCCTTGTGTTATTCGCGAGACACCAGTCACTGTGCTCGAACGAGTCGTACAAAATTGGACCTTCGGAATGGACCAACTTAGACATTGTCATGGCCAAGATTTACATGATATAATTTCCAAACAATAAATGCTAAAAATTGTTCTTTTGACCGGTAATAAAAATTGTCAGTGCTCATTGAAATTTATGTGTTTGCTTTTACATTATAAAATAAAACTCACGATGATCACCCTTTACATACACATATATATATATATATATACATATCTTAATTCTGTATATGTTTTGGTATTAAACTATATGTAAGTCAGGTTTCATCTTTATAACCTTTGAGTGATTGTCCCCTTTTAAGTCTTTTATTTACTTGCAAATTCTTTTTAACTCTCCAAAATTCTCTTTATTTGAACCATTAAAACTTACAAATAATGTGGCTTTTCTTGATAAGATGTTTTATTTTCCCTTTCCACTTAATGATTTCACTAATTTGCAATTTCACAACTTTTTATTCTCAATGTCCTTTAATCAAAAAAGAAAGAAAAAAAACCTTTAAAAAGGAAAACTTTAAACAATTTTGTTGATTTTCCTTTCCTGTGAAAGAAAAACATGAAACAAAAAGCTATAAAATAAAATGTATCTGAGTATACAGATTGATAAGTATTTAAAACCACTATTACCATGCATTCGTAACACATTATTGAACACTTGTGTATGTGTATTCTCTGTCAATTTGTTTTAAAGGATTCCCTTTATGCTCATGTATGATTCCTTGTATATATTCTATAGTTTGTGTGAATATGGTTTCACTATTTGAAGACTTGGGATACACTCCTTTAAAAATTTCCGGCCAGGATAACTGTCTGTGTATGGCATATCAGGGGTGTGTTTGTATGTGTAACATGAGTGCCACCCTTTACTGTTTTTTTAAAGTATGTGTGTTTAATAGTTGAATTATTTTTTTTTTTTATCTAAAAAATTCTTATTGATGTGGTGAACCCTTTGGTTATATATCTGAATTTTATGTTTATATGACTACTTTACATTGGCTTCCCTTGTCTGTAAATGTTCCTTTTGCTTTTTATTTCCATGGTTTTGTATTGATATCATATTCTTTGTTACTTTTTTGCAAGTTTTTCCTTATGTCTACAAAATTGCAGATATACGGGTATCTCTTTTCCCGTTTAGTTACTTATATGGCCAATAAGACAGACTATCTTTGACTATCGCCTTTTACTTAATGTAAATCATTATTGATTTGTCAGAATTGCCTGTAGAAGATGGGGAAATAATATCGGAAAAGCGAAAGCAAAAAAATTGGCTATAAATGTCTGTTTCAAACAAAATATGACTCTATGCTATTGAAATGTGTTATGTTTTTTTTCTTCTGCCTTTCTTTGAGTACTCGGTTGTAAACAAAAAAAAAGGATACTTTTTCTTTAAGTAGCCGAAATTTATGGTAATTCAAAGAAAACAATAATAAAAAAATGAGAAGGAGTAATGAAAGATTGCCCATGCTTAAATATTTAAAAATATGAAGACGTTAAAGTATGTTTTGCTAAGGGCGAACGGTGTTTATTTATTTCTTTTTTTTCTTAAGTTATAAAAAGCAGGAAAAACATAAAAATTTTATTACCAAGTATTTTTAATTTTAATATTGGTTTTAATGTAAAAGGTTCAGAGTTTTCCAAATTCGGAAATGTTTTTACTTTAACCCTTATGTGTGCGGCAAAAAGAAATACCTTCTATTGTGTAGAAAGGTTCACATTTGGAAAATACGTATAAAATTTTAATTTTCGCACTTAACATCTATTAAATATAATGTTAAATATCAATGGGCTTGGCAACATAAACTTAATTAATAACTTAGGTGGGACGTTATCCTCTTGTTGGTTTCGGCCTGTCTAAAACTGTTTCCCCAGTTGCCTTAATTTTATGTATATTGTCTCCACTTTGAATCATAAGGGATTTTTTTTCGAATTTTTCTCGAATTCCTTTCATTCAGGAGTATCTGCGTGCATTCTTCCGATGTGTCCCAGCCAGCGCGTCTTACAACTACAATTCGTGTTGGAAAAAAATCAGCCAATTGTAGGGGAATGTAAGAAAGAAAAATTTACGGTTTATTGTTGTGTCTTTGTTGAAGCTTTGATATTGTTACATGTAGGACCTGAGTGTTTAAGATTCATATTCACTTTATGGTCTTACTTGAATAATATTTTTAGCTTTTCTTAAATATTTGGAAAAAGTTTCCTGACGAGCTGGCCTAAGCAACCAGCGAAATGCGCATAGAAACTAGCTTTCACACAACAATAAACTTCAGTGTTTTCATTCAAAAATTGGGATTATTAGCACATCATTAATAAATGAATTAATTAATAATAAATATTTTATTCCCGAAAATAATTTTTGATAAAAATAATAATTATTTTTTGATTTTTATTTATTCGAGCAAAAATTAAAAAAGAAATGTACGTGTTATAATTATTGAGTTGTCTTTAAATATTTTTTTAAATGTGGGATTATCATTGATATATCTTATGCGCATTAAAATAAATATTTAAAGTCCCATAAATAATTATAACACGTACATTTCTTTAAAGAATGACTTTTATTTTTGCTCGAAAAAATAAAAATCATAAAATAACTGTTATTTTTGATCGAAAAAAATAAAAATCAAAAAATAACTGTTATTTTTGTTCAAAAAATAAAAATAACTATTATTTTCGTTCAAAAAAATAAAAATCAAAAAATAACTGTTATCATCTGACTTTTTGTGAAAAAAGGAATAACGGTTACGGTCCCTGTAAAATACCATTTGGTTTAAAGATTGATGTTTGAGTATTGACGTCATCCGTCGTCAATGGCGGTGAGTGTTAAACGGCAAACCCTGCTGAAGAGATTGTGCGATTACAATCGAAATTAGTCAGGGCAACCTGTCCGTGAAAACCGGGGTTCAATTTGCAGCTCAGTCAAGAATGAAAAATTATAAATAAATTTTAATACAAATCATGTTCCTTTCTTCATAAAAATAATTTAATGAAATTTACATTCAATGAACTTAAGTGAAATATCGAAATTTGGATTAAAAACCATTAACAGTTCGATAAAATAACCACAATACTAATTTAATTCTAAAATAAATACAACTTTCGTTATAATTTTTTTATCTTAGCAGGGTGGGGATAAGAATCTCTGATTCTAAATTACTTTTTTTTTGTAATGCAATTAATTTTTTCAAAAACGCATGCATAAATATAAAGAACCTTTTCTCAAAAGCTATTTCAACATAGGCGGTTATTGCGTGTGATATATAGATTTGTTACGGGTACGTGTTACTAAAACGGCAGAACCTATTGATACCCAACTTGGACAATAAATTAGTTAAGTCTGGAAAAAAATTTTGAAATTTAAATATTTGCAATTGAGTAATGTTTCGTTGTTTAAATGGCAACTTTTCCTAATGAACCTACCTGGAACTTATTATTCTATGATGTAGACTATCATGAGTTTATGCAGAGCTACTAATTACTTCAAGAAATTTATTTGCAATTGCTATAATTTCATGTAAACAACGTACAGGGTCGCAGGTACTTTTTGTTGCGCATTTAAGGGTGTTAAGAGTAAATTTATCTCTCACGCAAATTTTAAAATATTATTATAGCTGTACCGCTGCAAAAATACCAAGTTTTTTAAAAGTTCTCAAAATTCAATGAACTTAAGCCTAATTAAAATATCTAAATTTGGATTAAAAACCATTAACATTTAAAAAAAATAACCGCAATACTAATATTGTTAACAGAAAAAAGAAAGACAAAAACATGAAAAACAAAAAATGTACTTTGGATTTCAAGAAGAATTCTTGACAAAAAGTACGAAAAAACAGAAGTTAGGAAGAAAATGTAAATTAATTAAAATAGATAATCATTCATTCAAAAGCAAATTTCGATCTACCAAAGTGAAATACCATTTGGTTTAAGGATTGATGTTTGACTATTGACGTCATCCGGCTGCAATAGCCGAGTGAGTAAAACGGCAAACCCCACTGAAGAGATTGTGTGGTTGCAATCGAAACTAGTCTGGGCAACCTGTCCGTGAACGCCTGGGTTCAAATCTCAGCGCAGTCAAGAATGAAAAATTATCAATAAAATTTTAATTAATTTCTTGTTGTAAATTTCCTGTCTTCATAAAAATAATTTAATGAAAATTAAATTCAATGAACTTAAGCCTAATTAAAATATCTAAATTTGGATTAAAAACCATTAACAGTTCTATAAAATAACCACAATACTAATATTGTTCTCAAGAAGTTTGGACATAGGTTTTATCAATTTCAATGAAAAAATTATGGGTGCTCACATAAGGGTTATACTCGTTAGTTTCGGCAAAGTTAAATTTTTTTTTCCGAAAAATTTAAATTTGTAAGGACATTCTTTTCGAAAAATTTAGAAATATTTGATAAGCTGATTGCTATGCTAAGGTGTGTTTATAAGTCTGCTGTTAAATTTTTGGGATATTTACTTTGTAAATTTTTTCAAAAGATTTGTTATGTACAGTTTATAACGGATATTAGATAGTCATAACATTTCACGATAAAACACACTATATGTAGAGTCTGAATTGAGGACTTATTAATTCGTTAGATGGTTTGCAGCTGAAAATAATATGGGTAAAGTAACCATAGTAAGTTTAAAATTTATTCTTTAAAAAAAGTTTTTTTGCTGATGATCATATCGAAAAAATGTGTTTTCCACACTGTGTGTTTATCCATGTAAGCCATTCAGCCAAAAGTAGAGGTTTCAATTTTGGAGATAATTTGATGAAATTTGATACACGTGTTTTAATTTTAGGACAAAGGATACAGTCTGTTGAAATTTGTGAGAATCGATCTATTTGTTCACATAGCTGCCATATTAAATAAGCTTTTGGGATGGAGTTTTTGTGGCCACTAACCATCTGATTATGTTGGTCGTTAGTTTGAAGTCAGCACAGAAATATCCTTTTTTAAGTTGCGTCTTGTAGCTTAAGCACAAATGGCATTTCTACTTTGAAGGATCATTTGTATGAGGAATGCAAAATCAGAAACAGATTTTCATCTATCTTGATAAATTGACATAAAAAAAATCTAGTCTTACCACCATCAGGCTAGCTGGTAGTGAGCTAGTCTGTCAGTAACGGGGTTGCGGGTTCGACTCCCGCCAGAGGCTCTGGTCTCCTGCAGACAAGCGAAGAGCTTCGACGGATTAGCGTAGGAATAAAAAAAAAAAAAAAATTTAGTATTACAATCACCAGACAAGCACGCAAAACGAGTTAAAACCACAAACGGTTTAAAAATGAAACAAGCAGGAATTATAAATTTCCCTTAAATATCATAAATTAAAAAAAAAATTTATTTGGCAAAAAACATCATTATTTTTTGCGGGGTTTACATTTTGGGGGGGTCATTTCATGCCGCCAGAATATATACTTTCTGGAAACTTAGATGTACTTAATTTATATGATCACAAATAAACAGCTCCAAATCCAAAGAAGAATTTGAAAAATTAATTAACCTATTAAGAAAAATTCATCTCTTAAATTTATTTTCTTTCGAACTCAAATCCCGCTTTAATATCTCTTTAAAATATTTTAGAACTTAATAACATTTTTGTTTGTTTATTTAAAAAAAAAGTCTGTAAACGCAGATATGTTTTTTTTTTATAAAATACGTATACATGCATTTTTAGATTTCCAGGGCACACATACAAGTAAAGTTATTTGTAAAGTTATAAAATTCTATGTTGTCTTACATATTTGTATTAAAGCATTAATGCACCTTGTCCTGTAGTCTGAGATATCATAAAATAAAAATCTTCTTACTTGACTAAAACGAAAAGAAGCGAAGCCACTAACCTTGCACATTTCATGTTTAATTTTATTTATTTTTTTTTTCGTGTACATGCAATTCTGGGTTTTAACAAATAGATAGAAGTGCACACATACACAGATACATCCATAGATGTCAAGGAATGTATAAGGATGAAATTTTATACTGCAACCTTTAAGCTACTCAAATAAAAAAATAAAATATATATATAATATTATGTTGTTTGAAATGCGGGAAAACGAAGAAAATTTTATAAATTTTTGTAAATGCTTTAGAAGAGAACATTTTTTAATATAAACTTTTCTTGGTATTGAATTCGAATACAGAAAATTAGCATTACTTCATCTTGATATTGCTAAGTGGCGAACTAACGATTGGATTCTCATCCAGCGTAATACAACGTTACGAAAATTCGCAAAATTTTTTTTTTCTTTATATAAAAACTTTTTTGGTATTAAAATGCGTTAAATCGATTCAATATTTTCCCTGACCTTAACAACTGGCCAAAATATTTTCCACATAAAAAGTGTGTTAACTGCAATCGGTGCCTTCAGGGGTTAAACACTAGTTAAAGTATTGCTGCCTTAAAAAAATTTCAATTCACTTTTGCTAACCAATACTCTAAGGCCCATTTCCACAACTTACCGAAAGTTAAATGTAGGTTTTTATCGGCCGTATAAAAAGTGTTCCATTATTGCAACTTTACTTTAATCTAGAGTAAGGTCCAGAACAGACAGTGAAACGCCAACTGCAATGAAACTCTTTTGTAATTATTGGTTTGGAACTAGTTGCAATCGTTTTCCACACACTGTGCAACCTATACTGCACCACAATTTGAGGAAATTATCACAATCATTTCAGTTTTCTTTGAGAAAAGATGAAACGCAAACACGAGTTTCCTGCACTCCGGTTTCAATGCAACTGATTTCTAATGCGTTTCGAACCGGCTTCAAAATATTCGAGTCATGTGCAGTCTATCATAAACTGAAATTAAACTCAAAACCAAATAGAAGTTGCATTTTTTTTTCAGTTGCGTTTCACCATCTGCTCTGGGCCTAAGAGATAAGTTAAAGGGAATTTCTTCCTATCTGCTAAGTTAAAGTAAAGTTGCAATAATGGAACACTTTTTATACGGGCGATAAAAAACTACCTTTAACTATCAGTGAGTTGTGAAATTTCATGTAAGCCTACACAATTTACATATGCTTAGCGTATAAGGTAACTAACGTGAAATTTAACTTATTTTTGTATAAGAAAGCTGGTGCTGCACATTCGGGGCATATTGGAGCAGGCAATACCTCAACTCCAATGCTTTAATTGGGCAGATTACCGTTGGATCGGCTTGGAGTAGAGTCCTATATCAATAGCTTACAGGCATATAAATTGATCTCATTTCTGATTCTCTGGAACGTAACGTCTCCAAGTATTCAGCTGTCTTGCAACTCTTTGTCCCGCTTAATGAAAATTATTCAAGCGTAACGCCAGCTTAGAAAAATGTTAATCCTTACAATTAAGTCTATGGCCAATCCATTGCTATTTTGATTTGCGTTTCGTTGCAACTTGTAACTAATTTAATTTTCATAACAGCTCCACATTTGATTGCATTGAAATGCGAGGATTCGGATTATGGTTTATGAAAGCTTGCTGACTTTAGGTGATGACTAAGGTAGTTTTATATTTTTTTATGTTTATTCCCATCGTTCCAAATTGGAGCATACGGCCATTACAAATGTATTCCATTGGGATATGTTACAAGCTATTATTTTTATCTCGTTCCAGGATTTTCTTGTAGCTTCCACTTTAGAGTCCAACTGTCTTCTCCACGTGTTGGCAGATATTCCACTTCTTCTAGTACCCTGAGGATTCCAATCAATGGCTAACCGTGTTAGGTCATCTGCGTGACCCGGCCAATTCTTGATTTGGGACTGCCCATAGGCCAAAATATTTTCAAACTTCTCCTCAGACACTTGTGGTTGAAGGTAGTGTTACATAGAGCAAAATTGATTTTATGTTAGAGCAAGATATTCGTAGATTAATTTCGTAGTATTCGCAGTACGCTGCCAGATGTTGTTTGTTTGCCCAATCTGTGATAATAATTCAAATGATACTCTATCTTTTAGATATGCTTGAATGGCAGACTTGCATAACTCTTTGTCACATCGATGGCTTTATATAAAAGAGGTGTAACTCAAGTCCTTTCAAAAAAAGAGTTCTTATTTTTTTTCTGTTGGATAAATGCCATATGCACCGTCCTTTAAAATTTCGTGGGGTATACAATAACAAATATTGTAACATCTTTTTATGAATTTTTGCATTAAAACTTTTAATAAACCAAAACTTGTATGGATTGTATTTAGTTTTTTCTTTCCCTTGTAAACTAATATAAGATCGAGTTACGCCGTTTTACATTAAGCCATCTTATATATATAATCTTCACAAAATACATATGAATATTAACCCTTCCAGTGTTTTTGTCGAATATATTCGACATTGCATTGTACTCTCTTTCTACGCACTTTTACTGTATACAAATGTCCAGTTAATTATATTTTTTTTGTTTTATATGAAAGAGGGACACTTTTGATATTTTAAATTGTTATTATAGTAGACATTGACTTTCTTTTCTTTTTATTGAGTGCATTGTCGTACCCAAGTCAGGAAATTTGTAAAAAGCTTAGATTAAGGAAGAAAGAAAAAAATAATAATTTCGGGGATTAGGTGATATTAAAAAAAATTTTAAGTATTGATACATGCGTAAATAATTATTTTCTTGAAAAAAGATATTGCAAAAATAAATTGCAGGTTCTTGTGTGGACATTTGAAGGTCAATTTTGAATATATTCGGCATTCCCTAAAAACCAGGGGAGCTGCATGAGCCAAAAACTATTATTTTTCCCGGCTTAAATACAATTTCAGATTTTTATATCGCCACAAATTATTTTTGACCCTGAAAGGGTTAAAGCTTCATATCTTGTATAACCTTTATAATTCCCACCATTAACACCAAAATATAATTATACCTTAAAACTGGATTAATAATTGAATATTATCCCCAAATTCATAGAATCAAGCAAACAATTTGTTGATTTGGCACCCTTTACCAAAATAATTATATTTTGAATATTTTTTTTTTTTCAATAAAAGATATTTTTAATTTTAATTAAAAAAAAAAGTGCAAAAACTTAAATATAGCTCAGGGTTTGACAATTTCCAACAATAATTCTACAAGTTTAAATTATTTTATTTTAAACGAAAATTATATGTTAATTAAAAATTACAATGTTCATTAAATCAAAATTAATTTTTTGATTTTTTTTCAACAAACAAAATAATTTATTTAATTATCACATTAGTTAAATTGAAATACTTTTTAAACAATTTTTTTAATCGTTAAAAAACTACTGATAATTTTTTCTGTGATATTAGAACACAATTTTGACTAGATGTTCTAAATACGAACCCACAAAGAGTACCATGTGGATCTAGCTGAAATTGTTATATCGCAAAAAGCATTTGTGAATGAAAGGCTCTTATCCAACCATTGAATTGACATGCCCTAAATAACTATCTTTTTGCTGAAATGGAATACAATTATAGATTTAGTAAAAACTTATCAGCCCGTTCAACATAATAAATGCAATGAAGTTCACAGCACCATGACCTATATTCCCAACAAAACAATTACATGCACAATGTGAAATTTGAATATAACAGAGAGTACCTATAACTTAAAAGGATTATGCCCATTTTATAATTACATTAGACAAACATATTTTGGTAAAAATCGCCTTAAAGTTACTTTGATTTAAATTATATATTTAACTGCTATCAACTCCCTTAATTGCAATCAAATTTAAATAAAAAATTTCGTTCTCTTCAAACGAATCTTCTTTATGAGTTATAAAGCTGACTCTGATATTTTAAAATTGCCAGCAATGTAAGTTTTTCTAAACTAGTTTTCTAAAACTCCATTCCAAGGGTATATTATTTCGTTGCACTTTCTCTATAAATGTGATTTCAGTGGAATTGATTGAAATCGCGTGATTTCAGCAAAAATTCGATTGATGCCGAATGCACTGCAATGAAATTAATTGCATAAAATGTTTTCAAAATGATTGCAATCACAAAATATTGCAACTTTGATAAGATTCAGAATGAAATCAAACTATGAAATCAGTTTCGTTGAAACCACTTCGATTTCAATATCTATTGATTGCACTTTTATCAGCATTGATCTTCTTTATGATTTTTAGAATATTAATAATCTTTATAGTCTCAATAATCTTTATAATCTTTATAATCTTAATAATCTCTATAAACTTTATAATCCTTGTAATCTCTATAATCTTTATAATCTTTATAATCTCTATAATCTTTCTAATCTTTATAATTTTTATAATCTTTATTATCTTTATAATCTTTATATTCTTTATAATCTTTATAATCCTTATACAATCAATATTGTCTTTATAATCTTTATTGTCTCTATAATCTTTATAATCCTTATCATCTTTATAATTTGTGTAATCCTTGCAATCTTTATAATCTCTATAATCTTAATAATCTTTATAATTTATATATACTTTAGCATCTTTATTATCTTAATAATCTTTATAATCTATATAATCTTTCTAATCTTTAAAATCTTTATAATCATTATAATCCAATAAGCAATTTTGATGGAATAAAAGTATAAATTAAGTGTAATTCCAGTCCTGTTTTCCATTTTCAAGCCTCGAATTATACTTGAATTACAGTAATTCAATAGCATACTCCAGCAAAACGAGTACTGGAAATCCAGTCAACCACAACAATGTAAATACAGTAAAATTCAAGCATTGAATTACAGTGAAATTCCAGTCTCAAACACGTATTAATTATACTTGAATTCAAGTATTGAAGCTAATTATAAATCAAACCTCTAATACCAATAAAAATCAAGCCTACAATTTCAATGGAAATCATATTAATTTTTTTTAACATGGAATAAAGAAAAAAATGGTATGTATATGAAATTCCTAATCATCATCTTCATTTTAAGATTAATTTACACCTAGTAAATTAATGGTTCCATTTTTTCGAAAGTTTAAAATCCTTTCGGTACATAGAAATATTTACCAATATTTGTTCACTAATATATTTTTTTTTTGATAGCTTAAGCAATACAAAAGTAAAAAAATAGTTTCAAACATTTTTGTATGAACTGGAATTCTACTTAAAAATAGGGCATAAATTAAAGCTAAATTCCAGCAATATTTAGAGCACTTGAATTTTTTAAATTTCAGTGCTTATTGGGTTATAATGTTTATAATCTTTATAATCTCTATAATCTTTATAATCTTTATAATCTTTATAATCTTTATAATCTTTATATTCTTTATAATCTTTATAATCCTTATACAATCAATATTGTCTTTATAATCTTTATTGTCTCTATAATCTTTATAATCCTTATCATCTTTATAATTTGTGTAATCCTTGCAATCTTTATAATCTCTATAATCTTAATAATCTTTATAATTGATATATACTTTAGCATCTTTATTATCTTAATAATCTTTATAATCTATATAATCTTTCTAATCTTTAAAATCTTTATAATCATTATAATCCAATAAGCAATTTTGATGGAATAAAAGTATAAATTAAGTGTAATTCCAGTCCTGTTTTCCATTTTCAAGCCTCGAATTATACTTGAATTACAGTAATTCAATAGCATACTCCAGCAAAACGAGTACTGGAAATCCAGTCAACCACAACAATGTAAATACAGTAAAATTCAAGCATTGAATTACAGTGAAATTCCAGTCTCAAACACGTATTAATTATACTTGAATTCAAGTATTGAAGCTAATTATAAATCAAACCTCTAATACCAATAAAAATCAAGCCTACAATTTCAATGGAAATCATATTAATTTTTTTTAACATGGAATAAAGAAAAAAATGGTATGTATATGAAATTCCTAATCATCATCTTCATTTTAAGATTAATTTACACCTAGTAAATTAATGGTTCCATTTTTTCGAAAGTTTAAAATCCTTTCGGTACATAGAAATATTTACCAATATTTGTTCACTAATATATTTTTTTTTTGATAGCTTAAGCAATACAAAAGTAAAAAAAATAGTTTCAAACATTTTTGTATGAACTGGAATTCTACTTAAAAATAGGGCATAAATTAAAGCTAAATTCCAGCAATATTTAGAGCACTTGAATTTTTTAAATTTCAGTGCTAATTGGGTTATAATGTTTATAATCTTTATAATCTCTATAATCTTAATAATCCTTATAATCTCTTTACTCTTTATAATCTTTATTATCTTTATAATCTTTATAATCTTTATAATTTTTATAATCTTTATAATCTTTTTAATCTTTATAATCTTTATAGTATTTATAATCTTTATAACCTTTATAATCTTTATAATCTTAATAATCTTCAAAATCTTTATAATCCTTATAAAATCTTTATTGTCCTTATAATCATTATTGTCTCCATAATCTTTAAAATCCTTATAATCTTTATAGTCTATATAATCTTTTTACCCCCATATTCATAAAAAATATTTTAGGTTTATGGCAGGTTTATGAAATCAATTTTCCATGAAAATTTGTTTAATAAACCTTTTATTAATCAAAAATATTTTTTATGAATATGGGGGTTAGTCTTTGCAATCTTTACAATCTTTATAATTTTATAAACTTTAAAATTCTTTTAATAGCTTTAATTTCTATAATCTTAATAATCCCTATAATCTCTATACACTTTATAATCTTTATTATCTGTATAATCTTTATAACCTTTATAATTTTTAAATTCTTTATAATCTTTATAATCTTCATAATCTTTAAAATCTTTATTATCTATATAATCTACACAATCCTTCTTATCTTAATAATCTTTAAAAACTTTATAATCTTTATAAACTTTATAATCTTTATAGCATTTAAAATATTTATAAAATTGTTAGTCTTTATTAACTTTACAATCTTTATAAGCTCAATCTTTGTAATCTTTCTAATTTCTAAACAGTTTATAATCTGAGTAGTCCTTATAAACTTTATTGTAGATATTTAAAAATGTATAAAAACTTTTTCGTGTTGTTTCTTTAAATTTACGTTTACTCTAAGAAAATACTGTGTAAACACTATAAAAAAAATAGTATAATAACAGCAAATGAGAAAAGTGTAAAATGAAATGCTATCAAGATACTAAGACTAAGAAAAAGTTAAGACATGTGTTAAAAACTAACCATTATATATACATACACACGCATACACTAAAATATACACCGGATATAAGCCATTAAAAGATGTATGCAATTTAAATCTTTTCTGTTTTTTTAATATATTTTTTCTAGTTCTTCTTAGTTTTAATTTTATGATTTTTAATCTTCGCTGTAGTTTTGTCTAATATCTCAGGGGCAGAATATTATGAAAGTAAAAAAAAGCAGCAAAAAATTTATATAAATTCTATATGTATGTATGTTTATATTATGATTTCAAATGTCCGTTCCATCATTAGGGATTTAACGATTTGCTGCTTAAGTTCAACATTTCTTTCCCGGTTAAGGCAACAATAGTGATAGAAAAAAAATGAAAAGAATTAAAAGCATGGAAAGCTTTTGTAATAACAAGAGAGAAATGATTATAGTATATATTTAATGGAATATTAAAAAACATCTTAAACTATACAGTTTGAATTCTTAAGACAAAATATCAAGTAAAAGTGTTTAAAGCGGCTATGCCGAATCTTTGGTACCCTCCACCGAGAGATCTCTGATAAATTATGCATCCATTTTTGTAATATTTGAGCTAACAGTACTATAATTTGTGGCGGTTTTCGCGAATCAGGCGCGGATCCAGCCTAACCGATTGTGGTGGGAGGGGAAATTTTCAGAAATTTATTTGTACACAAAAATTTAGTTTTACTATAAGCGGCTTATTTAACTATTATAAAAAATATAAATTAAGTGAATATTAAATATGTATAAGACGGCAGTATAATTCATATTAAGAATTAAGTAATTTTAAATATTTGTTTGTTAACATAAGTCTTTGGAAACGAGTTCCTAATTACCTAAGAAAAAGTACCAATTTCTTAATACGTTTTCATTTCTTAAAATTTGTATATATGTGTGTACTTACGTACATATTACGTTATTAAGTTCAAAACAAAAAGGTAAAATTACCATATTCTTGAAATGAAAAAGCCATAATTCTAAACTTCGTTAATTTCAACCCCTTTTTGGTTCATATCAAAACGAATATATATCTTTAAATCGGGTAAATACCCAACAATTCTAAATTTGTCTTCAAAAAAATTTTAAAACTAGCTGGCAGATAAATCTAATTATTGATAATTTTTATTAATAGTAATAGTATTAGTAATAGACATCAAAAATTTCTGTAACGGCAAAAGCCAAAGTTTCCAAATGAGGTACAAGCAACCATGTTCAAATAATGTAGGTGGCATCGTAACGGCAGCAATTCTCAGCTTACGTCAAAAATTATTTTAAATAAAAATTAAAGCGTGCCGCTGAACGTGATGAAATAAATAAATTTTTAGCCAATTTTTATTTAATTAAATTAAAAAAAACTTTAATAAAAACACTTAGCAGTACAAATCTAGGGCTTTTTGTAAACAGAAACAAGACCTTGACATAAGATTGGACAAATAATGCACGAGCAAAAAATCGACATCTGGCGTATAAATGCCACCTGTTTATTTCATCATGCAAGCAAGTTGGTTATCAATTCACAACATAAGAACAAAAGTGGGCGGGACTAAAGAAGTGGGCGTGGAACTAACTACATTTATTTCTATCTAAAAATTGGCATGTATATAACTTTCTGTTCTTACCGCACCATCGCAGAACCGAATTTAGCACTCTTTCGTGTTTATGTTAAATTCGTTTAAGTTTTAGTAAATTATTTATTTGATGGCCTAAGAATGTAAAAAGTGAATTTCAGAATCTTTATGGAAAAAAATCAATTATGAGGTCTTATTTCTGCAAAAAAAAAAAGTTGGAATATAAAAATTATGTCAGCATAAAAAATAAATATCAAAAATAATTATTTATGTGTTTTTTTTATAAAAATGGTATATTTCGAACAATAACTTTAACCGCACATACTTTAAAGTCAAACGTTTGGATTTGCAAGAAAATTTTTGTTTTATTTTTGGCAAATTTTCGAAATAAAGAAACATATTTTTATTAATTTGATCCGATCGGCCCTTGAACACTTTGATATTAATCGTGTGAATTCCGATGACGAACATTCGGCTGTTGTTTTGTGTAGTTCTCAACAAAGAGAGGCAACTTAGTGGCTCATATTACTCAAAATTTTATTTCCGTGTTTTGCTGCTTCCACATATGTATATAATTATGATTGTATGTTTTTGTAGTAAATTCGGGCCAAAAATCCATAACTTTTTAATTTCTTTAAGTTAATAGCTAAAGTTTGGTATCCAACTTAACCCACTGCGACTAACGTGGTTGTCTAACAGACAACAATTGAAAGAAATAAGTGATTTTCACCGATCGTTTTCAAACATCGGCACTCACCCATTCAGTTCCTACTTAATACGATTTCATTTGACACACAGATGTATATACAATGTCAACACTTAAACGAAAAATAATTGGATCCGTACTCAAATCAATCCGAAGCGGTATTAACATTACGGTGAGTACGGATTTTCTTGAACCAAGTACAGAAAGATTGATTCAAGTACGGATTATTCAATCGCGAAATACTCAATTTATCCATATTCAATCGTATTTGAAATAATCCCAAAATGAGATTGATTTAAGTTAAACTGAGATTGAATCAATCTCAAAATGCGCTTGATTCAAGAATTAGGAATTTGATTTAACCCCGACTTCGTAATCGGAATAAACCAAAACTGAAATTAGAAGAATAACATTATTATGATTGATTTACTTACCCGTTTCACACTTTACAAAGTTCCAATTATAAAACCGCAGCATCATGCCCGATATGATTTTTACCTTAAAAACATAATGTACATATTTAACAAAAATATAAACAAAATGAGAACTCTTGCTTTCAATTTTACTTTTTAAAATTTAAAAAGTATAACTGATTAAGATTTAAACATAAAAATAATGTGGTATCTTCTTGTGCTGTTGTCTTTGTTGTTTCTACACACAACAAGCAAATCGTTTTTAAGCTACTTATGTGGTGTTGTTGTAGTGGCTACAACAAATTTTGATATGTTATATGAGATAAAAACGCTCACTTTGTAATTTTACTCTCAGCGTGGCACTACCAACGAAAAATTCAAACTTTTTGTACTTGGTTTAAGAATTTTATAGTTTATTTTAAGATATTCCGTGATTGATTTTCGAAAGTTATTTTATTTAGGATTGTCGAGTACGACTCGTACTTAAAGTAAGTATAAAAAGCTTAATTTACCCCGAGTGTTTTTATTTCTGTGTATGCATAACACAGGCGCGGACCCAGCTTGAGCTTCTGGCGGTGGGATGGGGTTTGGGGAAACCTTTAATTGTAACATCGTATTTTGCAAAAGTTCTCTTATAAACTTCATAGAAATATGGTATTTATTTTTTTTTTTTTTTTGGCGAGGGTGGAAGTGAATATCAAATTTTCGTTGTCCTGTATCCATAACTGCACCACTATATATAATAAATATGTGCCTTAAGCTGCCCACACACGGTTGATTCGTGCGTGTGATTTGCTCGATCTCGACGTCTTGTTACATGTTAATGGGGCTGTGGAAATCACAAGTAATTGTAAATTTTCAATTTCTTGTGATTTGTTCGTTGTGTTAGTGGGCTTGTGCTCGGTTATTTTATTTATTATTTTTTGTATTCTTCTTTAATTTTTTATTTTTGTTTGGGGTAAAAGTGAATGTGTCGCAAAGATGGTTAGCAAACAACTTTTTATTGAATTCATTGATATTTTAAAAGAATAAAATGTCATTTGGCAAAGTAAAAGTGAAAAATATAAAGACAGAAATGAAAAACAAAAAGCATGGGAAAAACTTTTATCAAAATATAGAAAATTTGATAAAAATGCTGCAATTGAAATGGCAAAGAAGAAGTACTCGTATCATGGAATAAGAGCTTGCTATAGACGTGCATTACAAAAAATTAGAAGAAGTGAAAAATCTGGGGCATATTGGTATTTTCTTTTTGTATTGCTGGTGTTTCATATTTCAAAAGCTCTTCATACATGTACTAGCGTCAATGCGTAAAAAATTTCTGTAGTGATCCGGAGTTGTAATTTCCATATATTTAAATAAAATTACATGTGAACACCTATTTCTTCTTAAAAGCCAGTTATTTGTCCATTTGCTTCTTTTTCAATTTCTTTTTTTGTTGTGTACACAAATAAATTTTCAAAAGTGCAATTTTATCATCCGCTTCACAATTCATTTTTTCTTTTTGACTTCTAAGGTTATTGTGATTTGTTCGTCGTGTGTGGTATGCCAACAAATCACACGCACAAATCACTAATGTGTGGGCAGCTTTACATGGCGTCATATAAAATTTTTATATTATTAACATTATTTTGAATTATTTTTGTTAGCAATAGCTGTAAGGAAACATGTACAAAAAATGTTTATATATTCGAATTTCTGAAAAGTATCAAACGTATTTGAGAGCTTCTTAAGGGGACGAGAACACAATTTAAATTTTATTTCTATCTTTATTACTCAACCCTGAAAGGTAACTCTTCATTTCAGTTCATTAAAGTTACTCCTCGTCGAATCGACGAACTTTAAAAAAAATCTAGCGGAACGATTTAAAAAAAAAATTTTTTAGTTAACCATTTTATGAAAAAAAATAAGATTAAATAAAAAATAAAATGAAAAAGTTTTTCTTCTTTTTCAAAATTTGATACGAGTTTTTACTATTTTTTTTTTTTTTTTTTTTTTTAAATGTAATATTTTTTTAAAGCTTTCGTCATCAGCTAATGTTGTTGAATATAAGAGCGTATTTTGAATACACATAAAAAGTTATATGATAAAGTGTAAATGAGCTTCGTCGATTCGACGAACAGTTACCATCTAGGGTTAATAAGATAAATAGGTTGCCTTAAAGGTACCAATATTATGGGGACTATTTTTTAAAACCCTTTACGTCACTTGAAAAATATTTTCATACAAATTTTTAAAAATTCAAAAAAAATTTTATATGAAAAATTTCTCAACGCAAGGTGAAGTGATTTAGAAAATAACCCCCTATATTTTTGCCCATTTCCTTCCTCTAAATGTGTCCACTTTTTTTTTGATTTAACAATAATGTTTTTGAATTTTAAATCTACCTCTGTTACATCACAAGATATGAGGGTTATCGAGCCCATTTCTAACTTCTTAGGATAGTGCGTTAAAATCAACCTCAAATTAAGTCTGACTTAAAAATTTTTAAGTTATTTAATACCGAAATCGTGTTTGAAATAATATTTTTTTTATACTTTTTGCTTTAGAAGCCGAAGCAGAGGAGCAGTGAACGAAGAAGCTTCAGACATCATATGCATTTATTTTAAGGCAGTGCACACTGGTCAATGTAGGCCAAAAATTACTAATTTTTTAATTGAAATGAAATGTTCATGACAGATTATAACTCAGTTCTTAATTTGGCTCTTGGATAAGTATTGTACTGTTAATACTGGAGCACAGTGGATAATTTTTTTTCAGGTATTTTAAAGGTTTTTAAAGTTGATTTTTGAACTTTGAAATAGAAGTAAACTATTTTTCTTCAAAGTTCTCTTTGTTAATTAAAACGTGTTGGTTATTAATTTTATTATGTGATAATTGTGATTTTGTGCGCGTATTTTTTTTTTTTTTTTTTGGATAAGTGAAGTTAACTACATCTACTACTGTTAAGTATCAATATGTAAGTAAAACATTAATTTCAGCTACCACTACGTGCCAGTAGTAACCAGAGCATTTTTAGTGACTTCATCTATTTATATAAAATTTTCGTGACTATTTGGGTGATCATCGCCCAGACCAAACAAATGAAGCCAAAGGCTTGGAAAATTTCATGTAGACTCACTTCCCTTCCGATGCTGGCTACAAGAAGAAGTGATTTTTGAAAATGCGAATTATCTTAAGTACGAAAAACTTTAATAATACCACTTGAATCAAGCGTTCTGTACTTGATTTAAAAAAAATTCGTACTTATTGTACTATTGACACTGGTTTGGCTTAATTAAAGTACGGAGGGGTTGATTGCATTGGGTTTAAGGTCCAAACTGCTTAGGAAAATTAGACACCATTTGGTAACAAAATTGTTTTTAGTTTTTGAGTTGTTCAAAGTTGTTCACCAAAAAGAAGGACTTAGTTAAATAAGTTTAGAATTAACTCCAGGACTCAGAATCTATTAACTTTAAGGGGTCGTAGAAGAATTTTTTAGTTTGTTCACTCGGAATGACAAACTGAGTATACCCCCTCACAATTAGAACTAATATCTTAAAAAAATAAAAATATCTTAAAAAAATAAAACCGGTTATATGAAGTCCAGAAAAAAGGTTACATTTTTTAAAATCGATTTTTAATATGGCCAAAAACCTGTAATCTTTATGCAGCATAGCCAAATGGCAAGAAGTTAAAAAGGGTTCCTGTTTGAGGTTTTCTACTTTGAGACCCCATAGAGCGTGTTGGGCAATCCTTAATCACCTTTCATGTTAAGCTGTTGAGCTAAATTTTAAGAAATGGCCGGTTTTGTGCTCTAAAAATTTCGATATTGCCTGTGTGTACATTGTCAAACATTCTTGTCACTGTCACTTGTTGTAATTGAAAATTACTTAATGGCTTAAATAACTAAAGCGGAAATATTACTAAGGAACCCAAGAACATTAAAGGGCCAAAATTAAGGGGTTGACAATAGCGACCTGTTTATCAAAAAACCTTTTTACACTCTAATTCAGTTGTGTTACATTTTTATCATTTTCTTTTGTTTCTTTAGTAAAACTTGTGCGCTCCAAAAATATCTTCGCAGGAACCACAAAAAAATGAAACACTACTCAGCAGACAAAAATATCCTGGAAATTCAAAAGCTTCCCCTTAGACACATGTGTTTAGTGCTTCAAAAATGTCTTCTCTTTAAAAGGTAAACGTTTTTAATTTATTTTTTTTTATCATTATCTCATTGTAAATTTTTTTATAATTTTTTTTACTTGCTGCCAAAGTTACTGAGCTGAAACGTAATTTAATTGTACACTTAAATTTACCGCATGTAATTACGTCTTGTAGAAAACTGTTTAATAGGTTTTAATGAAATTGTCTGACAAGGTTTTAGTGTCAAAGACAATGATACAAATGAAAAAAAATACGAAGACATTTAGGGAAAAATTGGTGAAAGGGAAGTTAATAATTTATAAAAAATCACTTTTTATGAGTGTAAGATAACTGGTAAAAAATAATACAAAATGTTAGAAATTTTACGAATTATAATAATAAATTTTAAATGCCTTTGATGTTATAAAAACCTATTAACAGGTAGTTTGTAACATTTCTCGAAAACGAGTAATAATGGCTCTTCTGTTTCACTTTGGATCGCCGGTCTACGTCATTAAGTCGTAAAGAAGTAAACAATCCAATAAATATTGATTTCATTATGTTTTTTGTATCAAAAACTTTAAATACGTTTTTCTTGGAAACTAGAAGAGCTAGAGCCAAAATAACGAAAATCTGTGATCACTTCTATTTCCCAATAAATATTAATTTTCTCATGAAAAACTTTTAATGCGTTTCCCATATAAAGCGCCCTTTTTAAAGTAATTATCCCGGCAATTCTCAGTGTCACGTATAGGTGACGATGATTAGCGATTTTCTCTAGCATATCTTTGAAACTTTTTTAAACATACATTTATTACTTCAACAAAGGTAATACCCCAAAGTGTTTGTCAGTTTTTTTTTTTTTTTGATAACTCTGGAATTACATAAACTGTGAAATTTTATTAATTTTTTTCAAACTGTTTCTTGTTTTTTTTCTTGCTGACTAGTGTTGTGATAATATGACTGATTATCGTCAATGCATAGATTGCCTTTTAGTTAAAAATATGGCTAGATTGTCAAGTGGAACCTGCAGGTGATTTCAGCGGTATTTCACATATTTTCATACTTGCATGAACATATTGTTACGAAATTATATTTATCTAAGAATTAGTTTAAGTTATTTTATCTTTTTATATATATTTAGGTACATTATCTTGTAAATTATAGTTTTATGTCATTATAGTTCAAATTCTTATGAACGCCACTGTATTGAATTTTCTAGCAATTGTTATAATAGACTTAAGATTTAGATGTATAACAGTTATTTTAAAATAATTCTAACACAATATTCTAGAATCGACTATATGGTTCTTGAATCAACTAGGAATGGCTTTGAAATATAAATACAGACTAACTTGGAGACATTAAACGGTTCAGATCGCTACTTACATTTATGATTACATTTTATAATTTCAATAAAGTTTGTTAAGTTGAATTCGTGTGTATATTTATTTTGATTTGTAAATAAAAGAACTCAAAGGTTTATTATAAAAGATATAGATAGACCTTAATGCGTTTTATAATGTAAAAACGTAACAATTTACATATATAGTAGCTAAGCTTATATTTTGCTAAAATAAGATTATTTTGCTTCTGATTGAAATTGAATGGAATAATGGAAATGCTAGAGGCTGGATATGACCCTGGCGCATTCATACTGTACCCCCTTGTGGATGGTGAGGTAACCGATGGAGAAGTTAAAAATGTTAAAAATGTGCAATGAGTTATGCCCAGTGTCCCCTGTAAGTGGCACCCCTGTAAAATCGGAACTAGCAATATTTTTTTTTATTCGATTTTTTTAGTGTAAACTCGACGTATTTATATATTATTTAGAAAGAAAAATCAGGTTTGTTTTTAGGTATGTGAATTGCCGGGTTAAACATGCAATTTTCTTTAATTTATTTATTTAATAGTTATCGAGAGGTGCTCGTTAATATTCACGCAGAGAAAAAAAATGTTTAAATATGATCACCTCCATTGAAACTATTTTTAGACAAAATTTTAAACATACTAGAGTTTGCCAAGTGGTCGAAATTTTTTATGCAAATATGAAGAAAACATACATATAAGTATATATGAATTTAAATGTGTAGAGAATTCGATTTGGCTAGGTACCAACCTCCGAACCAAATGTTCTCTTCTACTCAAGTCCGTGAATGTTTAATTTATTTTTTTAAGTTGAATTATATGAAAAAAGTCAGAAAGTACCAATTGAAAAAGAAAAAGTACAAAAATTTCGCCTCTTAAATATAGTTTCTCAATCACTCAGGACTCTGCATGCTGAATTTTATGTTTCTATGTTCAGTATTATTAAAAATTCAAAAAGTAGCAGTTAAAGAACGAAAAGTACCAAAAAGCTCTTCCTTACAGATTCTTATTCACTCAGAGCCATGCATGTTTAATTTTATGTTTCTAGGTCCAAAACTAACGGAAATGCAAAAAGGACAATTTGAATACCAAATAAGTTCCCTCTTATAGATTATCACCCATTCGGGACATTGCAGGTTTAGTTTTATGTTTCTATGTCCAATATTAAAGGAAATTAAAAAAGTACCAGTTGTAGAACCTCTCCCTTACAGATTCTTATTCCCTCAGAACAATGCATGCTTAATTTTATGTTTCTAGTTCCAATATTAACTAAAATTCAAAAAGTACCAGTTGAAAAACAAAAAAGTGCAAACATTTTTCATCTTATAGGTTCTCATTCACTCAAGACCTTGCACAAAAGTTTTTTTCTAAGCTCAATATTACAAAAAATTTAAAAATTACCACACGCAGCACGGAAAAATAAAAGAAAGTAATTAAATTTCCAGTATTTCCCCTTTCTAAATATTATTTCGCTCCGCTGAAGTATCAAAAATTTCAGTGCTGTAGTGGGATACCATAATTTATTGCGTTATATGTCAATATACAGAGAAAAATGTTTTTAAAAAAACGTACCAATGTTATCCCTTAAAACGTTCGAATTTCGAAAAAGTAGCAAATTTATATTTGTATTTTTTAGATAAGATACGAATTTTCTATAGCCTTTATTCCTATACTTATTGGTTTAAAAGCTAAATTGGGAACCCAAAAGTTCCAAAATAGAGGTTAAACCAGTTTACTCGTTGAAAGGGCCGAATTGCAAAGAGAACCAGACACCTGTTCGCTTATTTTTTTAATGAACAACGATAAGTATACATTTCTTTCGGGTTTCTATTAGTTTTGAAGATATGAAGTCACCGAGTTTTTACCCTTTTTACACTCTTAATAAAATATACATTGTGCACTTCTGTAGGTAAATGCCTTTCAAATGGTGTATTTTTTGTTTAAATCGGTTGACAAACAGAGACGGAAAGTGTTCTTAACCGTTTTGCCTTTGCCGATTTATATATAGATTTTGTTTATTATGTTTTAATTTATGCTATTATAAGTGTTAAACAAATTTTAGTTATTATTGACCAACACATGTTCGGAGGCAACCATAATATGGTTGATGGATGACAAGTTTAACAATAATATGGTTGTGGGTGATAATAATATGGTTAAATTAACCATAATATTTCTAAATTTTTTCTTTAAAAATTGTTTTGTTGGAGGTGACCATATTTAAAAGTAGTTTTTCTCTGGGTGTTCGTCTTGCAATTGTGTAGAATATTTGTAAATTGTTTCGCCTTAAAACCTTCTTTCTTACCAGCACTAAAAAACTTCTTTTTTCATTTTGTTTAGAAGCGTTCACTGCATTATAATAGCTCTTTTATTGAAGTGCACAATTCTGCAATTTTTCTCCGAAGCGCTTCAAAGAAACACGATTTTGTCTACTGGGATGTAGTGGTTTGAGTGCATAACTCGGCAGAATTATATACTTGCGTTCCTCCTCTACTTTATAAATAGCCAGAATCATCTATTAAATAGCTGCAGCACCTAAGGAGATCTGCCACGAGGCCGAACTTTTCAACGAGTAGTGCAAAACGTATGTATGTATGTGTATTCAAATTCGTCTATTATTGACTACATATCCCATATTATCACACATTCTGTTACAAATCTCATATATCTATTTTAACCTAAATTAAATTCGGCAGAAGTTAAAGTCATATTCTAAGAAAATCAAAAGAATTTAAAAAAAGTTCACTTTATTTAGAAGTTTAAAAATTTTTCAAATTTATATCACAATTTCATAATTTTTAAGTTTTTTATTAATAATAACTGTCAGCATAAACTATTTTATTTTTTTATTTTTTTCTAAATTTATAAACTTTAAGCAAAAGTTTTTTTTTTTTAACTTTAGCATAACACTTTTGCGAAAAATAGTACAAAATTTTTGCATAAAATACAAGATTTGCCAAAGTCTTCATTTATATATAGGACTTAAAATATGAACTAACAAATAGAACAAGAGAAGCAAAGCGCAGCATTACACATGCACACACAGACACATGTTTATACATATAAATTCATGAACATTTAAATACATACGTATATTTAAAGACTTTATTGCCTTTGGGGCGAGTCTATTATATGCGGTTAACTGGTTGCTTTCTTGGGGTTTAAAACAATAGACTGGCTCTGGTTGCTTTTCTAAACATTCACATAATGACAGTGGAAAATATAAGTGTTTGTATACCAGTGAAACTGTGTTGAGTTTGTGTTTTTTTTTTTGCTGGGGTAAGGCTTAAAGTCAAAGGATTAAACTGCCATATGTATTAGACAATTTTACGTGCATTTATTCATTCTTAGAAAACATACACAAATGTATACACATATATACGTTTATCCTACAGGTGGGGAGAATATAATGTGTTTATAATAATGTTTGTAGTACATCGAAAAATTTAAATACTATCAGCTGGTATTCAAAATATGGCGGTCAAATATTTCAAAAGCTATACAGTGCAAAGGCTAATTGTTCAGTTAAGATTTTATTGAATTTGGAAATGAGAGGTAACATATAATAATATTAATATGATTTTGCATTTTAATTTCCCAAACACAGCTACTACTACTGTATATTAGGGTATTCATTTAATCGGGGTTTCGCTTTAATCGCTCGATTAATTAACCGAGGTATTCATTTAATCAGTTAATAATCGTTTAATTTTGTAATTGATCGGTTAACCGATTTATAAAGTTTTTTTTTTTTAAATAAAGTATTTTCAATACATATAAATTCATAAATGATTTATTATTTGGAGTTTATTTAAAAAAAAACAATAACAAAACCAACACTTCTTGAACTAACCCGAGCAAACAAAAAAAAAAAATTCATAAATATGTAATACATATTTTTTAATTAATAGGAAAATTTTATGTATTAATTAAAAAATAAACTGTTTGATAATTTTATTAGTTATTTCCATAGTTTAAGGAGACCTTAAAAATAATCTGTTAGCAAAATGTTTAGGATTTAAGCGATTCTTTTCTTTAGTTTTGATAAATCTTGACTTAGAAAAAATTCGTTCACTTATCGTTGATGTTGAAGAAATCGAACTCCATCAATAATACAGAATATCAAATTTATCAGTCCTTTTCCTGGATTTCTCTAAACGTATAAAATCTTCCATTATGCCATTATAGTCCTGTCTTAATTTTTTTTTAATTTTTAACTCTTCGAATTGTTTCGGTTTATTCTGTTAAAAGATTGATAAGAGAAAATATGAAAAGAAACAAATAACTAAACACAAACATACATATAAGAAGTTCCAGCCAAACGCCTCCTTTTTGTATCGTACCGTCAGAAGTAATTTAAATCGTTTCTCAAAAATTGTATATATATAATTTACTTTTTCATATGTTGTGTAAAGCGAAACTTTGTCTAAATTAAGTTACAAAGGGGATAGTAATTGAATAACATGGTCCTTAAAAACAAGCTTATTGGCTTTCTGGCATAACATTACAAAAAGTAGACTTTGCGTTAGAAAATGCCATATGTACATAAAACGAGCAAAGATTTTTAAAATTGATAATTTTGAAAATAAATCTTTATAAGTCCAAAGTTTTTAAAAAAGCTTTTATACCCAAAGTCTTGCTCAATTCGCAGACTTATGCAGTTTTGTAATGCAAGTCATATATCTTCATATCCTTAGGGATGATTGTTGTAATTTTTTTTCTGAATATAGTGCTGCTTTATTACTTTGTTATATAAAAAAAACTTTTTACAAATTTTACTTCTTCATTTAAATTTTTTTCATTTTGTCGTACAAATATCACGTCACGTCACAATGGAAATGACCATATCATATAAAAAGTACGTGAAACAGAAAGCTGTTGACAGGAAAGACCTATTCCAAATGAAGATCCCTATTTTGTTTGTATGAAAAAATATTTTCTAAACGCATACGTTTTGCATATGAGACGAAACAAATAATTCAAAACAAAAAAAAATTATTATAATACTAAATTAAAAAATTTTGTTACGTCGGTTAACCGGTTAATCGACTGAAATTAAACCGGTTTAATCGTTAATCGAAAAAAGCCAATTTTAAATTAACCGATCAAGTAATCGGGTAGTAAATAATCGGTTAACCAATTAACGGTTAACCGAATGAATACCCTACTGTATATACAGTGCACTAGCGATATCGTGAACTAATTTAAACGGCCGGTGTTCACGTTTGTGAAATGTTCACCTTTTCGAATGGCCCAAAACTAAAGAACAAAATTGAATAGAAATTATGTGTTTTACAAGAATTTATATTGAGATCCCTTAAAACAACAAATTAAATTGATAGTCATAAAATATATAATACCCTAACACTCACATGTAAAATACCTCGGTATACATCTAGATCGGCGTTTAACTTGGAAATGGCATATATAAGCTAAATTAACACAAATGAAACTAAAAGCAAATCAAATTAATTGGTATATTGGAAAAATTCTGTTCTTAGCCTCGATTGCAAACTTCTACTTTACAACTCTATCTTTAAGCCAATTTGGTGCTACGGTATTCAGTTATGGCGCACTGCCTCGACTTCTAATATCGGAAAAATTCAAAGGCGCCAAAATAAACTTCTCCGAATAATCACAGCCGCTCCCTGGTATGTCAAAAACACAAATATCCACAAGGGTCTCAATGTGCCATTAGTAAAAACTAACGAAATATGCAGTAAAATATTTAAAAAGGCTGGAACTGAACCCAAATCCATTAGCTCGAAATATTTTAAATTATGGCGGCCACACTTGCTTAAAGAGAAGAGACACTGCAGCACTCACCCAATCAGATGAGCAATAAACACCTACATATGTGAACAGAAACCGTGAGGACTAAATCTTTTTTGTCTAGCACCGGCAGGACATAAAGTAAATATTAGGATAAGATGTGATTAATTATTGTTAGTTCATGTTTACTATATGAAGATTCAATAAATAAATACAGAAAAAAAAAATTTAAATATATATATGTTTGTATGTTTGTATATGCCCACGCATAAAGTTCTGATAATAGAAAAAGGGGATTCCCGCAACTGACAAGCATATAATCATAATGATTAGGATATTTTGTAACATTTCATTGTTCATGTTATAGGGCTGTCTAACTTTGTTCATTTATAAGAGTAGTCAATTAATAAATAAAAGTTTCTTACTTAAGCGGTGTTCGCACAATGCGGTGTTCACGTGACCGAGTGCACTGTATGTACATACATAGAAATCACGATGCGTTACGAATTTGTTTTTTTAGGATTGCTCAATGTTTGTTTATAGCTTGTAAGTTTTCTCGACACCTAAAATTTATTTTTCTCCCATAAATGTTTTTTTTTTTGGTATTTAACATAAACTATTACACCCAGAGAAAAACTATGTTTAAATATGGTCACCTCCAACAAAACTATTTTCAAATAAAATTGTAAACATATTATGATTAAATTTAACCATATTATTATCACCGACAACCATATTTTGGTTAAATGTGTCCTCCATCAAGAAAGCACACCCATATAATGGTTGCCTCCAAACATGTTTTGGTCAATAATAACTAAAATATGTTTTACACTTATAATAGCATGGTTGGTTTTCAACCATAGCATGTTGCTCTTGGAGAAGAGGAAAATACTATTGTTAATTTAAAAACAAATTATTGTCATAATTAACCATAACATGTTTAGAGGCAACCATAGTATGGTTGTGGCTTCTTGAGGGAGGACACCTTTAACACTAATATGGTTGTCGGTGATAATAGCATGGTTAAATTTAAACATAATATGTTTAACATTTTGTGTAAAAATAGTTTTGTTGGAGGTGACCATATTTAAACATGTTTTTTCTCTACGTGTAGATATAATATAAATTTCCTGCTTCCGTAGGGTTTAAATAATATTCCACATTTTGGGATAACAGCTTCTGTAAAAGTCAGGTACAGGCAAAACGTAGATAGATCAACATAGATCTCGAAAGGGATCATATCTGATACCAAGGGAGTCAGTTAAGCCTGGAGACACTGCTTCGGTGTGGCTTTTGGGGACCTTCGGGGATTGTGGTTAAAAAGTCGGCTTCAATGGATGATTTTGTATCACTTGTGAAAAAGTTCAGTCTGGTGGTGGATTTTTCTACCAGCCTATTGCAAAAGCAGCGGAGATAAAATAGCCTCAGCTCCTAAACAAAGGGAGGGTATTAAATTCTGCCCAGTTATACGCTCAAATTGTTAGCTATGTCCGCTGTTTGCGCTTACACACCTGTGGTGCGATTCACTAACTTTTAACGATCCGACAATCGTAATTTTTGTCGACATATATGTTCACTTGCAGTAACGATAGTGTGATTCTGTAATTTATTTTTAGCGATTGTAAACAGGTTTAGTTTTTGTAACATCTCTGTTTACAAAATGTTAAAATAAACGAAAAGCACAAAAGAGAATAAAGAAAAAACAAATGAAATTGTGCTTAATTTACTGTTTTTATATCTTGTTTTGTGAATTTTGCATTAATAATTTTGCTTTTGTGCACAATTTGCTTTTTTTTTTGTACATTTTGAACTTAGAATTTTGTTTTTGTTCATACATACTCATATGTATGTATGTATCATGAGATAGAGTATTTTGTTTTTGCAAAAGGTTAGAGTGAATGTCAAAATTATTTGTTGAAAATATAAACAAGGGAATTTTTTTGTTTTTAAAATATACACAATTGCTTTGGAATGTAAATCTTTTTCCTGTATTGCAAATTTATTGTGGCTCCACTTATTCCTAACACACTTTTAATTTCTTGATTTTAGATGTTATATTCACATTTTTTGTTTTATACAATTTAAATAAGTTTTTTTTTCAAGTATTTATATATTTATACATTTTAAAATGTTAACTAATTTTTCACAAAATGTAAACAGAGCTTGACATTCAGTACACACACAAATAAAAAAACAATAAACAGATGACTCGAAAATGTCACCTGTATGAATTTGCCTTGGTACGTAGTATGTATATAAGAAATCGGGCCTCAGCCACTTTAAACATAAAATATATTTTATCGATTAAATAAACACAACGTTAATTATTGTCGTTAGAATGACGAAAAAAAACAGCTTAAAGTAACAGCTTACTTTAATCGACAGCGCATATCGTTAAAAATGTTACGGAATAGCAAATTCGATACGTTTTCGTTATCTTTATTTTAACGATACGATTATCGTAAAAAAGTTAGTGAATTGCACTACTGGGTGGTTGATAAACGCAACGTTTGTCACCCAGTAGAGATTAGTCCTACCCGGCAGCTGTTTCTGTTAATTTTTTTCATATTTATGTTATAGGGTATCATAATAAAAGGGATTCCCTAACCATTCTATACTTTCTTACCTATATATATACAAAATTATATTTTATATGTATGTATAGTTAAAGTATAGTATATTATATTATCTTTCATATGTCTGAATATTATACCTCATCTTACCATTAGTTTTTTTTTTAATTTTCTTTATTTCGGTATCTTTTGTTTATGCAATTCTGCTTCTGCTGAGTGTTCATTTTCCTTGGATCTCTGTACCCCAGTGTATGCCTATTTTGGTGTCTTAAGTCATTTAACTTTATTATTTTGCATAGCTAGTGGTATTTGTGGCAAATTTTATTATAAAGTTAAACGTACATATGTATGGTGTCATATTGTTCGAGGTCAAACATTAAAATTTGTTTAGATTCTTCTCATATTTGCAGCAAAATATACAATTACGGCCATGCTGAGTATTTTATACACATCCCTCTTTTATAAACGGTGTCATAAAATTAAAGCAAGATCACGTATAAATTTTATTGTTTCACGGGTTGTATGGCCTGTAGCAGAATTTTGTTAAGACAACAAATTTGTCTAAATAGGACGAGTATTTCGTCGCGATATCGAGTACTTGTAACATTCACTCCTAGGTGGCGTAGTTAAAGCATCTTGAGGAGTCAGACTTTTTGGTCCTACATCCACTGGGGTAGGTAACAGGTTTATGCAACGTAGGAGGCGCCAAACAGCCAAATGACAGGGTTCTTTGGGGTACAAAGGATTTCAAACAAGTTCGAAGTAACACCAAATGACTTTCTATTCTGGTGCAATGGGAGTTAGTAGCGCCTGGTAATCATACACACCGGTCTGACTTTTGGTAAGGTCTCCGTTTGTATGCCTCTTCGTGGTATACTTGCGTGGTGCCCGTGGGTGCTGTGGCTTAAACCCAAAACCGCAGGAAAAAAGCATTGGGAAATTTTAAATAAAAAATGCACTATTAATTAACACATTAAAATAATTAAATTTAAGTACATTCGAATTTCATACACATTCTGGTTATGAGTGGCGAAGCTTATTTGTGATTGACAAATTTTCAGGACTTGGTCAACATCGAATTCTAGAAAATATTGAAGTAAATTTTAATCTGTTTAGCATTAGAGCGCCTTATCGAAACCACTTATTTTTTTTGAAATATTTTAATCGAATTATAAATTCTTATGTTACAAATTATTAAGATCTTTTTAACCCCCGTCGAGCGGAATTTTTTGTTGCTATAACTTTTTTCCTTAATCTTCAGATGCTTATAATACACAGTGCATATCTTGAATTTAGAAAAAAAAAAAATATCATGCGGCCTTCCTCTAAAAATACCAGCTGTTAACGTTGTAAAATTACACCGATCGACGAGGATTAAGTACAGTATGGGTTTGCAAGAAAAAGTGAAAAACTAAGAATATAAGAAATTTGTAATTGATTTCTCCACTGCTATATGTCCGCAAAATTAAGAGCCTGGCCTACGATGTCGACCGCTGATTATCATAAGGAACAAATGTTAAAGAAATGACACTGAAATTTTACAGTTAATGTCAAAAATTATTTCCTCAAAATACATATGTTTGAACAATTCTTTCGCAATATATGCACATAAATGTGTTTGCGGTCTACACATGGACATATGGTGTTGTCAATAAAATTTCACAGGTGACTTCATAAATATATTCCAGTTTATTGCTCGAAAGACCCTATATACATTACATTATACATTTGTGTTAAAAAATAAAATGAAAAAAGTCAGGGTTTGAAAAACAAGTTTTACTGTGAAGAAAACAGAAAAAATAACAAAAAAATCAATTTTTAAAAAGAAAAACTTAACTGTTAAAAATTAATGAAAAAGAAATTTAACTCAAAGAAAAATTACACACAGATTACACATGGGCTACACATATAAGTCAAAATTACACACAATATGTGTAATTCCACACAGATTGACAACATTGGTTTGCATACAAATTTGCGGCCCACTAGAAATATTATACGACTTAAAATGTCCAAATCAGTCACTTGGGTTGTGGTAGTCGACAGTGGCATTTTGTAAAAATACCAACACTAAATATTATTTTAAATTATTTTTTTTTTAAAAACTACCACTAATAGAATTATATAAGCACACAGAGAAAAAATATTGTTATGCATGGTTACGGCAACTACACTATGTTTATTGTTACAATATATTGTTGTCGTACACCAAGTATTGTTATTTTTATTTATTATCAACAATATTACATAAATTATTATTATGGTTCACTGAAAAATAATCATTTTTATAACAACTAAATAATGATAACTTTGCAAACATATTATATTCCTCATAACCATTTAATGATACTTAATAGCCATAACATGATAACTTTCTAAATGTGTACTCTTAATATGTTTAAGATGCAAACAAAATATCGGTAATAATATTTTGTTATCGCCATTTGTAAAATAATGTTGCATCAGTTGTTTCGTTTGTTTTACATATGCCTGTCGAATTATTTGTTCTTCAGTGGTTAAAAAATACCCATTATAAATCAAGTTTAAAGAAATTATAGGTACATTAAAAAAAATTTGTATAGTGTAACAAAATAAAATGTCAATGATAAAAAAAAATTTTATATTGTTTGAAAGTGGTGCAAAAATATTGACCATTGTTTTGTGTTATTTTAGAGAAAAAAAATGAAAATTCTATAATATAATTTATAAAAAATTGCGACCTAAGACAAAAATGGGTTAAAAATATTATGTTTAACCCTAGGATTATCGGTAACTCTTTACCACTAAGTTCTCCTCTTGGTCTGTCCAGACCACAATTATAACAGCTAAAACCCAAATTAAATAAAAAGTAAATAAATATATTTTTTATTGAACGTATGCTCACAAATGTATATTATACGAATTTATTCAACAATTTTATTAAATCATTACTTTATTCCACATTCATGTCATCCAAAATGGGGTCCTCCTTAATTTCAAACATTTATTTTTCACAGCTGAAACGAGTTTTGATTTAGGTTTTTTAGTTTAATTGAACTAAGCACATAAACGGCCGTTGTGTTCTGATTTGATTCAAACTTGCTTCATTCAATTCAGAAAATACCATTTATACAATTCACGTTTCTGTTTTTTTAATATTCTGTCCTATTTGAAAGAAATTGCAAGCAAAAAATTTGGTCTGGCCAGGCCAAGAGGGTAATTTCATAGACTTTTACATAAATATGGAATTTCACCCCTCTAATTTGCTACAATAGAATTCAAACAAGTTTCATTCGATTCAGCACATATCATTTATAGGATTCATGTCCCTGTTTTTTTGATTTTTTGTTATGTTCGAAAAATATTGCAAGCAAAACACAAATTTGGCCTGGCCAGACCAAGACGGTAATCCTAGGGTTAAAGTTGCATCATATTATGATCTGAAATATCTGTAGCAGTTTTGCGTTAAGGCTGCCAGTAAGTAAATAAGCATAAATATATATTAAAAATATTTTTTTGTAATCATAATAATTAATTTACATATTATTATGATTAACATAATGATAATATGATTACTTCTTAACTTATTATGATTAACATTTTAATAATATGATTATCTCTTAACTTATTATGATTTACATGATAATAATTTGATTACATTAAATTATAATATGATGTAATAAAAACAAATAAGAATTAAGGGAAAAATATTATGATGTGATATTACGTTGACTGCAATCATGAATCTTATCATAATATATTGCTCTTAGAATATGTTTACCCCAACTATGTTTTTTCTTTGCGTGTTTACAAATTAAAATTCTCAGCAATAATAGTTATATAGATAATCCTAAAAAATAAGATATTTTTAAACCTAAAGTCATACCGATATTGTGTTAAAATTTGGCATGAGTTTTGTTTTAACAAAACAAGCCTCTGCAGACTTTGAAAATTTAAATCTCTTATCTCATCAGTTTCATAGCGACTCAAAACTGCTGTTGACTTTTTGTTAACCTTCAAAATAAACAACATATAGCAAAATGTAAAATAAAATAAAAAAAAAATATTACAGGTTGGTCATCATTATCAGTGCAACGGCGCTTTCTTTGATGTTTTGCTACTGGTGTTGCTGTTATTTTTGTTTCTGAGGATGTTGTTGCTGATATCTCTTCTAATGTATCAAACGTACAGTTGTCATCATTAGTTCCAAGAGAGAGATGAACTGTAAAAAAATAAACGAAGAGCGAAATCAACAACAAAATTTGAATTCGATAACGTTACACTTACCTGGAAGTTTGGTTGTTGAGGGATTTGAATTAGCACAAAGCAATTGTGACAAATCAGTTTCCCAGTTTTTTAAATTTATTTTTTTATTGCCTGTTTTATTTATGTCTATTTTATTTTTTATACGACATTTCATATTAGCTATTTTTTTTTATTATATTTTTCCCCGTTAATTCAATTCCAAATTTCTGCTTAATTTCTTTTACACATTCTTCTATAGTTTGTTTTTTTTTTATTTTTATACTTGGTAATTGACTCTTTTCTAATAAATATTTATTTTGTTTTATTTTTTAAACAAAAAATTTAGAAATGTCGTCATTTTCTACCTTATTATTATTATTAAGTTTTATTTCTACTTCACTTTCACTTGACGACATGTTTACACTTCAATAACAATTACACGTTTGAACTCCCTTTGCTCAAGTAATTGCAATTGGTTTGAACTCATTTTTATGCATACGAAATTGAGCAAAAGCTGTTGCTGTTTGGTCGAACTCGATTTTATGAGCAATTGCTCACCTGCTTCAACTCAGCGCTTTTACTCGTTTTTATGCATGAGACCCAATATTTCAAATCACTTTTTAGTCTGCCTTAATTTCTATGCATGAAAACATAAATTTATGTTCTTCAGTTTTGCGGCTGCTTAGACAGCTGCATATATACATACATACATATTTTTTTTTTATATAAGTGTGTTAGTAAAAGACTTTATACATGTGTTTATCCTTTTGTTAGTTTATAAGGAAATGTTTTTGTTCTTATGCTTTCTCTTAGTTTAAGTTATGATTTATAATAACAATTATTAAAAAAAAAAAATTCTTTTGCAACTATAGCAAAAATTAACTTTTAAATTTTTATACAATAAGTCTGTAAGTATGTATGTACTCGTATGTATATAAAATGTAAGTTTATAATTTCCTCTCTGCTACACATGTATTAGTTGGTAAGAAACGTTATTTCATACTTGAAATTTTTAACGATATAAAATGTACGATAGTCTTAAAACATCAATACTAGTACGCAAACAAAACAACTGAAATTTTTTGAAAAGTTGGGTCACAATTTTTTATGAACTTTTAATTTCCGATAATTTTTCCTATGAACCCCTAAAGCTTGCAATTTGGGATTTAAAGACAGAAAAATCAGTTCAGCAGCATAATATCTTGGACTTACATCTATCCGTATGTTGAGATCAAAGTAGGTTTCTCAAAAGCTAACAAAGATATATGCAACTCGTTAAAGATATTAACTAATTAAAGATTCATTTTTAACTGCAAATAGCTCTCTACTTTATTTATAATTCATGCTAGTGGAGTCCTGGAAAACTAAGGCGGTTATAAAGAACTAGATTGGGGGAAACGTTTGTGTAAATATAGCTTATCTATATGTAAATTTTGTTCTTCTTAAAAAAAAAAAAATTAATAAAAATGGTTATAAAGGTATCCATAAGAAATCACAGGATATCCCTCTAGTTGAGTTACCAAAATGCTTGGAAGAAGGAGAAATCATTTCATAAATCATTTGAGACTTTAAGAGCTTAAAATTACATAGTTAGAAAATCGATTTTCAAGAACGTTGACATTTATTTTGTCATTTTGGTTTTCTTGAAAAAAAGCCACTAAAAAGCTAAAATTCCGGAACACAATGACACTTTTTTATTGTAGGGTATTGCCCTACATAAGCATATGCTTTATCTGAAACTCTGAGCTTATTTTTATATTTAAATTTTGAATGTATTTTTTTTTTGCAGATATAACTTTTCTACCAGCCAATACTTATATTCATAGTATATTAAAAAAATAACATAAATTTAAATATTATGTTACAATTAAATAATTGTTAATATTTTCTTTGAGTAAATTTATTAGCTAAAATAAAAGAAAGGACAACAATTTTAAGGCAATTGTTTAGGGTTTCTAATTTCCCAAACTTTTTCAGTTCTGGGGGCATCTTAAATTTGTCCTTTATTCGCTGGTATCCAAGGGAATGTTTTGTAAAGAATGTTGTAAAAATTTTGTTATCAAATTATATCAATAATAGACAAACACTAGACATTGTATGCTATTAGACATTAGTGGCAATAGAAGGGGTTTAGCTGATAATTTTTTCAAAATTCGCTCAATATTTGTTAAATCGCCTGATCGCATTATTTAAGGTATAAAAAAGTATGGTATATATTAGGGTGAGCCGCTTTGTAGGCATGAGGAAAAAAAAGCTGCACTACGACATATCAAAAAAATAATTTTCGAGGCGCCCAAATTTCAACGATGGCGATAGCAATTTTTCAAAAAAAATGTTTTTAATATCGTTTTGGACGAGTTTTTGTGTTACGCGGTATTTAAAAAAAATTTTGCCTATCCAAGGTAAAATTGTCCGCTTAAAACGATGGCGATATACTTTTTTCGAAAAAATGTTTTTTGGGTTTTTAGACGAGTTTTTGTCGAAATTTTTTACTCCTTTTTGTTATTTTTAAGGCTCCAAGCCAATTTTGATGTATTTTTTTCCCGTATCAAAGAGCTTATTTACTAAGAAATTCGCACACCCAGGACGAAAACAGGTTGAAATATGGTCACCTCCAACAAAACCATTTTTAAATAAAAATTTAAGCATATTATGATTAATGTTACCTTATTATTTTCATCGACAGCCATATTATGGTTAAATTAGTCCTCCATCAAGAAGGTACAACCATATTATGGGTGCGTCCGAACATGTTTTGATTAATAATAAAAAAAAATATGTTTAACACCTTTAATAGCATGGTCGGGTTTCAACTATAGCATGTTGCTCTTGGAGAAGAGGAAAATACTATTGTTAGTTTGAAAATAAATTATTGTCATATTTAACCATAAGATGTTTAGAGGCAACCATAATTTGGTTGTGGTTTCTTAATGTAGGACTTATTTAACAATAATATGGTTGTCGGTGACAATAAAATGGTTATATTAAACATAATATGTTTAAAATTTTCTTTAAAAATAGTTTTGTTGGAGGTGTACATATTTAAACGTGTTTTTTTTCTGCGTGCACGTTAAAGACAATGGTGATATCAGCTTTAAAAAAAAAAATATAGTGAACGATTTTTTGCCTAAAAATTGCATTCTTTCGATAAAAAAAATAAAAATAAAAAAAGTATATGGCCATCATTTTAAGCGTAAAATGTTATTTATTTTATTTTAAAAATTTCATATCGTCGAATTTTTTATAACATATCTTCTAAAAAAAACCCTAAGAATTAACGCGTAAAACATTTATTTTTAAAATAAATTACCTACTAAATAAAGCTTAAAAATAAAAGTTGGGGATAGTAAAAAAACTGAAATTTGGGCGCCTCGAAAACGATTTTTTGATATGTCGTAGTGGAATTTTTTTTTCTTCATGCCAAAAGCTAATGAACATGGCACAATTTCGATTGCTAAATCGACCCACCCTTAAATACATATATATCGTCACCTAATATGCGAAACGGCGTAACAATTACCTGGCAATCTGACAATAAGTATACCTGGACCATCTATCGTTGCCAACATCGATAGTCAATCGCCGTATTTCGAGTTTTCAGGAGAGCAGAGGTAGCTCAACACCCTCCAAATCTACTACTAACAGTGAAACAGTGAGCTCATTCTCCTTAACGGTTGTTGGTATATCCTTGTGCAATGGGACCCTTATGATCCTCATGACAACGGTGGTACGGTTATCATTATAAATATCGAAAGTAGATGTTGAAACAGAAGATAATCTGAAACAAATTGAAAATAGTTGCATTGGAAAATTATCTGGTCCAAAAACTTTATGTTCTTTTGTGTCCTTCATCACTAAAAATTTTAGAGTCACTATTATTTATTGCCACAAAACTATAATTTAAACCGAAAACTTTAGAAAAAATTTCAAAAAGTTTATATTACAATATATTTAGAAATTTAAAAAATATTTCGTCCGGCAGTTTTCTCTTGAATACAAGCCCTATAATATTTTCTTAAGAATTTGATAATATCATAATTTAAAAAGCGTTTTTTTTTTAAGAATTTGTTTTTCAAAAATTGTGCATCAGTAAAAGCTACACTTCGTAAAATTAGCCATAATTTCAGTCAACGTAGTCGTTCTTCTGAGGCCCCTATTAGGAATTGCGTCGATTGGCTAACTTCATAATGTGCCAACTGCAACGAGTAACCGACCAGGCCGTTCAGTTGAAAACGTCCATCGCATTGTAAAAAAAAGATCCGAATTTGTCAATATTACTTTATTATGTACACAACAAACAAACGACGAATTTTGAGTAAGGATTTGGCACACGAAGGCCATTTTTGTTTTTCTGAAAACGTAAACAAGTTTCAATGCAAAATTTTGGTTTCTGCAAATACAAGACTTAAATGGGCCATAATGTGCCAAATGACAGACGAGAAATTCATGCAAGGCAAAACTTGCCAACCACTACTTCCATCAAAATTTTATTCTCAATATTCAATGAATCTTTAAATGTACATACATATCGCACTTGATCAATAAGCGTGTATTACCTAAAAATTTTAGTTTGCTCACTTTTCGGTTTGCTCACTAGAATCGCACTTTAGGAGATTCAAGTCTCCTGCAGACAAGCGTAGATCCTGGCGGGGTTGGATAAAAAAAAAATGTGGCCAAGCTACAATTTTTTCATGTTAAGGAAATCAATATTTTCTATAAATAATTTTTGTTGACGGTAAAAACGACATTTAAAACATATATATATATTTTTTGTTTACAGTTTTATTTTTAAATGTCGACGCATCACGTATTCTAACGTCGACATTTTAAAATAAAACTGTAAACAAAAAAAAAAGTTACACTCAAAAGTTACTTAAACAAAAGCCACAACAATAAAATTCCCCACCTATTGTGAATCCTGAACTTTAACAGCCGTATTCATAAAAATTTATTTATGATTAATTAACCGTTTATAAGCAAAAAGTGCTAAAGTTGTATTCATAAACGAAAAATAGTCTATTAAGCCTTTAATAAACCATTCATTAAGTATGATAATTTATTGTCGGATTTACCCTTCTTTAATCCAAAAATAAAATGACATTTTGATAAATGTTTGCATTTAATGATATTACTTTTGGTCAATATGTTTTAAAATAATGGAAAAATGTCTTATTTATTTTCTGAACAAGATTTTGCCGAAAGGTATAAAAAAAATGTTTGTTTGAGACTTTTTTTATATATACGATAAGAAAGTATTCTATATTAATTATAGAATAACATGTGATCCGAATAGAATTTCATGCATCACAAGCAATAAAATAGCCAAAAATACGTAAATAAAGTTGCCATACTTAAACACAGAATCGCTACAAACAGATAATAGGTAAGAAGCTGTTAATGTACGTTTATGAATACCAATTTTTTTAAAAGTCTTAATAGACAAAAATCGTTTGGTAGTTATTACATACTTTTAGCTTAAAATAAGAACTTGTTATGAATATGGCCGTAAATTTACACACCTAATAAATAAAATAACAAATAAAAATTTCCTCAAAAACTTTATTAAATATTCTTAAAAACGTAATTTATTAGAAAAATGCTGTCAACACACTTTAATCCAAAAAGCACCATAAAAATTTTATATATTTCCAAGAAAAAAAAAATAATAATAATAATCATCCCATTAGCCAACCACAATCTGTTACAAAAACTACTTATGTTATATTAATAACTCCAACAAATGAGAATAGACAGAACATTTTCTCAAACTTATTTGAAACATATTTGACACATTACTTGAGGAGGGTTACTTTCAAGCCCAACAAAAAAAAAAAAAAACAGACAAACCATGAGAAACATTTTCTTGAAGTCACTGAAAAGTGTTAAGATGTCTGTCGAATATTCGACATGATAAGTCGACAAAATGTCTACAAATATTTTGTCATAACATACGTTACGACATACGTAGGAAAATCGTGAAAAGGGGATGTTGACACACAAATGGCATATCCCCCCCCCCCCCCCCCCTTGTTTATCTTTAAGTAGCTTGTTTTACATTGCAAACCACATCAAATGATATCTAAACAATATTTTATCACAGTGATATTATATATACATCTGTATGCGTGTATGTGTAGTTTAGTTTAGTGATGTTGTGATGTATAGTGTCATTAATCTTATCGTCAAATTACTAAGAATTTGTCAAAATGCCAAAGGGCACTCTTTTGGTATTTGAGCTATTGTGCAAGGCAAATATATGGAAGATAGAAAGAAAAATGTTAGTGTCAAGAAAAAAAAATTATTTATTTATGTTAAATTAAAAACCACAAGGTTGGACAGATTTTTAGGCCTTTGCATGTTTTGAAATATTTGCCGTATAAATAAATTATTGAGGGTGGAGTGCAAGCAGTTTGTCATTATCAAAGCGAGGAAATGGGTTTTTCCAAATTTCCTAAAATAAAGTAACAAATAAAGTTACGTTATTAAAAATATTGTAAAAATATAAAAATTATAGATATAAGTGCTAATTAGGCAATCGACAAAGAGTTTTTTAGTGCCACATTTGTTATGTTTGCTTAAATTTATGAATTTGACAATAAAGAACGTGTGAAAACTTGTTTCCGTTTCCGGACGATTAATGTGTGCAACACAAAGAAAATACCGTAAACATTAATTTAAATACTGCGACAACTCCCGGTGTAAATATGATAAAAAAAAACTTTATTATTTGTTATGAGAATCAGGGTCCAGTGGGTAATAAACTACGAAAAACTGAGAAGCTATGGATGATGTACTAGAAAATATCCACACGGATCAATCTGAATATACTCGTCGACGTGCTACTCAATTTTGAATCGTTACAACATCTTTTTGGCCCTTTCTTAAAGTGCATAAGGAGATGTTTCTATATAAAAATTAATTGGCTTATGAACTACAAAGGGCTGCATCACAAGGCCAACAATTTGCCAATCAGCCAGTCGAAGCCGGTCCACCATGTGCATTCAAATGCCTTAAATAGCTTTCTAAAGTCTTTTACAAAAATTTCGCAAGTAAGAAAGCATAGTCGGTCAAGTGCCGATACCCTACACCAAAGTATAGAAAGACAAATTTTCGAAAGTGTAACATTTCTGGCATCCAGTGCCAGTTATCGACCCGGCAAAACAAAATTATTTTATGAGGTTAAGATTCAGATAAGTGTTCTTTGTGGTGAATATCAGTTAAATGTCAGCATATATATGAACGATATTGGAAAGTTATATGGGAATTTTGGTAAATTCTGGAAGAATGGGCTCTTTCTTAACGGTGGGGATCCTTCTGATTGCTATTCACTTGGTAATAGCCAGAAGTGATTCCTTACCCGTATTTTCCAGTTAACTATTTTAACCTGAATGGCACGTTAACATTGCTGCATCTCGGGTATCACTTAAACTCAGCATTGCAACATTAGCCGCATGGCGAATAGCCTTCCCTAAGGCTGTTGACCACCCCAAAATTGGGATCAAATGTGGAGTACTTGCGACCGAACCCCATCTAATCATTTACCCCCAAATGCCCCTAAGTATGGGAACAACCAACATACCGAGGTAACAATTCTACGTGTAGATACCGACTCAAATTATATACTAGGCGCTTGCTTAGGAGCTGCAGCTATTTTACCTCCACTGCATAAAAGTAATCGTCAGTATCTGTTGACTAGCAACAGTACATATATGTCTCAATAGAGACATCCGTCCTCATAATTCGAACTTTTAAATGTGGAAGCTCCCATATATTTAAATAATATTATTTCCGCTAATTTGGGTTCAAGCCACAGCCACTGAACCCCTCTGTTTTTTGAAAGGTAGTCAATCCGTAAAATGCACACTTCATGAGACTTCATCCACTCCAACAAACCCAACACCATTTAAACATCTTGTATAACCAACTTAACTGGTCTTTCAACTTTTCGCCACATCACAAATCCATAGTCATACTGGTAACTTTAAACACAGACCTAACTACTTCATCCGATCCACAACTATTACGTCTCACCCAATATCCTCTCAGCTGGTCGCTAAGCTTTTTGCCACTTCACAAACTCCATAACAATACTGGCCCTTAACCAATCGTGATTACTTCATCTGATCCAGTACAACTATGTCTCACCCAACATCCATCAACACCCATTTGGACTCTCACGAAAGTGTACATCTCACATACCATATCGCAAGTACATAGACACCTGCTCTCAAGAGAGCATGTCCTGGAGGGCCTCAGCTAATAGTCATTCCAATATCAACGTATTGGGGGCTACTGATACCGGTAGCACCAAAATATAAAAGACTTTGGTAAATCCTGTGGTCTCAAGAAATACGGATACTTCATGATTCCTACCATTCTAACCTTACCCGCATCCAGGCTGACTAGACCTGTTGTACGTCTATAGATTTTAAGCGTCTGAAGAGAGAATATTAACATAATAAAAACTGACATGATGACTGATATGATATGACGTATCATTGTATGTACTAAAAGAACAGTATGGAAGTACGACTTTAAAACGAAAAAGATAAATCTTCCGATACCTCTCGACGGCTTCTCTATGATGCGCCAGGCACTATATCATGAGTTTTAATTTCCTTAAGCAGCCCCTTGAGAGGCATAGAAGATCCCTCGGAGCGAAGGAACCACAGGACATAATTAATAACCACAGGAACCACAGGACAAAATAATAATTATATATATATGTGGTCAATTCAGAACCTACCAGGATACAATTTTGCCGTGACATATTAGTTATTATAAAAGTTATTGTCGCCAAATATCAATACCAATATTTAAAAGGAAGTAACAGCATTTAAAGCTACTTTCAGAAGTTTTATCTATATATAAAAGCTTTGATCAGTTATGGACGGATTTTAAGCATATCGCAAGCAAACGCAAGAGTTTCAAAAAAATCTAATGTTTTTCGATTTTAAATCGTGCGATTGTCAGAACGTAGCCGTGTTTGGAGCCTTGCGAAATTATGTACTGATTCTCAGCATTTTTAATAGTCTTTATACCTACGAGAACTAAGACGTACATATGTACGGCATTTCATCGAACTATCTGTTAAATTGCGACCAATACTTTATGCATTAGGGTCCATGGATAGACGACCAGCTAATCAGAGGGACCTCGTTAGGTCGACTGTTGTGCCTAGGATTAATATTTTTTAGGGTAACACACATTTAGGGTCACACACGCATAATACCATCTCTACTATTGTGTGGTGCGGTTATAAAAATTACCAAAAAATTCCTTTTAAAAATTTTTCTGTCCGTGAATTCCTTAAGAACCGTCTTTTATCAACGACTTAATAGAGTTTGTAATTAATGTTCTGAAAATAACAACACAATTAGGCAAAAAGTTACATCAATCCAATGACGAAAGACATCCTAAAATTTTTACATATTTTATACGTCATCTACGCTATGACTACAGTGACATAAACTCGATGCCATATTTTGTGTACACTGATAGAAAAGACGTCAAAACGCTGATGTATTTTGACATCAGTACAGACAAACTATCACTAGCGCGATGACAAAAAATTTGTGAAGCACTTAAGAGAAAAAGTGCATAATCGAGCGCTTCAATAAGAGAGCTCTTATACAGCCATAAATGATAACGAATAAAACATACAAAAAAGCTGCTATTTTAGTGCTGACAACGAAGAAAGTTTTAAAGCGAAAAAAAATAAAAATATACATATTATGGTGTACGAAAATGCTTAAAAAATGCGTTTAAACCAGTAAAATCAACACATTTATGAAAATGTTAAAAAAGCCCTTTAGGAGTGCTTTATTTGCATTTTTTTATTATGTTAAAAGAAGCGCTTATTGTCAGCAGAAAATAGTCCTCCAAAGCATTCATACATAAAACCTGCATTTTTTACTGGGATATATGTGTAAGGGATAAGTTAATAATGATATTATCTCAATTTGACTTAACGTCAATTACATTGAATCAATTTCAAAAAACTTTATAAAACCGACTCCGATTCGTCATTTCTGTTATGCCAATGTGTCAACCCATTGATGATAAAATTAAAATTGTTGACCCTGATGACAATTTGGACAAGTAATGTTTACGCTGACATCACAATGATGAAAAGTGTCAGGGGGTAAAAAACGAAAACACGTGTCATAGTACTGATGTCAAAATAAATCAACATTATGATGCCTTTTCTACCCACCATAAGGCGATTTTAAAATTTAAGTTTTCCTGTTACTCTGTTTGTTTTAACAATCGAATGAAGTTCTTCAAATAGTAATTCGAAATATCATTATGATTATAATGTATTAAAATGAGCTTTGTTCGTTTACAATCCCTTATTCAGTTGTACAAACGATCCTTTCAACAAAGCACTTGTATTTTAAAAATCATAAAAGTTAAATATTGATTTCATATTTAATGATAAAGTAGCTTAAAATTAAACCAAAAACCATAAAAACCAAAGTTCTTTTTTTGCAATAGCAGAAATCATCATACTCTCAGGAAAAAATACATTAATTTCAGCAGACACACCAGTAACGACAAGAGAAAAAAAAAACCGTAATATCCCGCTGTGCCGATTCGTAAATATCCTTCACCAAAAATTAGAATTATTAGAAATCTTCAAAAGTGGACTTTATATGGGATCTGTGAAAAACTATAAATCAATCTTTATAAAATCTGGCAACAAAATTCCCAGATATATGAAACTAAAGTGTGCAAAATATAAACTCAATACAATTTTTGATTGCAAGTATTAAAGTACCTTTCGGAAATAAGTTAATTTCGGTAAATTATCCGACAGAAATTGGTTGTGATAATTTTTTTGCACATAAAACAAGTAAGTTTCTTAAGTCAGTTAAGCCCGACAGTATCATACCCTACACCACAGTATTTAAAAACAAACTTTGGTGAGTGTACCCTTTTTGGGACCCATGGGGAATCATGGACCCACTAGAACAAAATGATGTTATTAGTTTAGTTTCATGTAAAAGGTCTTTCTGCCGACTGTTATTTAGATAAATTAATCTTTATAATAATTGTTTATTTTTAAGTGATTTTAGGAAGGGGCTTAATATGGGACCTATGGCTAATTCTGGACCAACTGCATCAGCATATCATAGTAAATATCGGTAAAGCTACTGCCACCAATATGAATGTCAATACCAATATTTATAAGGAAGTTGTGGCAATAAAAGCTATTTTCGCTTTATGGTCACAAGGACTCTTTTCCGGAAAGAAACTTGTATGTAAAAGTACACACTGATTCTCACCATTTTCAATGGGCTTATTGGGTGTACGAAATTTTATCAAATTATTTACAAAATTGTGACCTGTTCTTTGCGCACAAGGTTTACAGGGACAACCAGCCTGGCAGCAAGCCGGACGGACATATTAATATCGATTCATAATTCGATCGGCTTACTACACGCATAACACCCTCTGCACTGCTGTGGTGTGCGTAAAACAATTAATCAAAATATTCGGGAATGTCCTGCAAATCGAAATGAAGTAGATTTAAGATCGCACAAATTATGAAAACAAGCCTGTAAAGACAGTTAATAAATATAATTAATTTTATATACTTCATACTTTGGGTACCAATTATCTTTATAAGAATCCGGTTATAAACAGGAAAAACTACAGCCATTTTGTAAATAATTGAGATCAAAATCTCGTTCGATTTCAATTGCACTTAATTTCGATTTCTAGAACATACACGATTATATATAAAAATAAGATTATTTGTGTCGGTTTTAAACAAAGCAGAACTTTGCTCAAGGGTTAGATTTTTATGGCACAAATTTTAAGAGAAGCGTTCCATAATTTATCATACAACTATTGACAAATTAACATATAATTTGGTAGTGTTGTTTCCATGGATACAAACGAAATTGGGCAAACTTTTAAATCTACTTTGTTATTCTTTACGGTGTTTGCCGAAAGTGGGCTTTATATGAGACCGCTGGAAAATTATGACCCGATCAGCACACAATTTTATAGTTGGATAAAATTTTATGTCAATATCTGGATCGGTTTAAGACATACTTATTAAGTTCATTGCAGGAGTGGGTTTACTATGGCAACACGATCATTGTGAAATTTGGTAATTAAATTTCTAGATATTAAAAAACAAATTTGTAAAATATTATATGACACTGGCTTTATGATGAAAGTTTGTATTTTGTTGCGTGAATATTTGAAATCAAGGATTTTGTATTTTAACGCTCACTTAATAGCAATTTCATTGTCTCTTTAAAATGCATTAAAAATAAATGCACAGTATCTTCTATTTGTATATAATTTTAATTCAAAACTAGCAGACCAACCTGGCTTCGCTCGGAAGCCCTATACTAGTAGGCAATATATTTAAAACTTTGATTTTCAAAGTTTTGCCAGGAATTTAAAATTTTTTTCTCTTTACATCTCCTGAAAATTTCGCGATGCGATTACATACATGGACTATTTGATTTATATATAGGGTGATTCAAGTAGAGATACTTTTTTCAATAGCCTTTTTTGACAGATCACGTGTGTGTCGTGTCATGCTGTCATATTATTTTTGTTTAGTATTGTTTGGCATTTCATAATGGGAAGACTTACGCCTGAACAACGTTTAAAACTCGTTCAACTTTATTACGAAAATTCACGTTCTGTGAGGAATGTGTTTCGTGCACTTCGCTCAACTTATGGCCAAAATAATCGGCCTACTGAGCATACTATTCGCAACACCATCACCCATTTTGAGACCCAGCATTCATTATTGAATTATATTCGAAGGAATAGACTACGTCCAGCACGCTGTGAAGAAAATATAGCGGCCGTAGCTGAGAGTGTACACGAAGACCGTGGAGAGTCGATTCGGCGCCGTGATTCGGTTCGGTGCCATGATAACCGACTATTTGATGCCTGAAATTGAAGCTCGTGTTCTTGGCGACATTTGGTTTCAGCAAGACGGAACCACTTCCCACACATCGCATCAATCAATGGATTTAATGGGAGAACACTGCGGTGAGCCCATTATTTAACGTTTTGGGCCGGTCGATTGGCCACCAAGATCATGTGATATCACACCGTTAGACTTTTCCCTATGGTGTTATGTAAAGTCTAAAGTTTGTGCGGACCAACCCGCTTCGATTCAGGCCTTGGAGGAAAACATCACGCGTGTTATTCGCCAGTTACCAGTCGAAATGCTCGAATGAGTCATCGAAAATTGGACTCAACGGATGGACCATCTCCGACGTAGCAACGGCCAACATTTAAAAGACATAATCTTCAAAAAATAAATACCAAATAATGTTCTTTCAAATGATAATAAACATTCCCCATTAAATTTAAATTTTCTGTGTTTTTTTCTTTAAAAATTAGGGAACCTCGAAATGGATCACGAAATGGATATATATAGATATTAGGGTATTCATTCCGTTCAACCGTTAATCGGTTAACCGATTACTTTCTACCCGATTCACTGATCGGTTAGTTTAAAATTGGCTATTTTCGATTTACGATTAAACCAGTTAATTTCAGTCGATAAATCGATTAACCGAAGTAACAAAACTTCTAATATTTTGAAGTATTATTACATATTTTTTGTGTTTTTAATTAATTGTTTTGCCTCATATACAAAAGGGATGTGTTTAGAAAATATTTTGTTATACAAACAAAGAAGGTGTTCAGTGCTTTTCAGTTTAAATATGTGTTTTCCTTCAACAGCTTTTTGATTCACGTACTTTTAATATGTATGCGTTTAGTTATTCGTTTGTTCTCATATCCTCTCCTATCAATATTTTAACAGCATTAACCGAAATAATGCGAAGTCTGAAAAATTTCAAAAAAATTAAAATATGAAAATCCAGAAATAGGACTGAGAAATAAGATATTCTGTATTATAGGTTGCTTTCGATTTCTCGAACATCCACGATAAATTAAAGAATTTTTTCACAGTCAAATTTATTCCAAACTAAAGAAAATAAACGCTGAAATTATAAACATTTAAGTCAAATTATTTGTATAAAAGATTATTTTATAATATTTTCTTAAAGTTTTGAAATAACTAATAAAATGATCTTACAGTTTATTGTTTAATTAATGCAGAATATGTATCAATTAAAAAATATGAATTACACATTTATTAATTATTTTTTTGTTTGCTCGTTTTAGTTCAAGAATTGTTATTTTGGTTACGTTTTTGGTTTTTTTACTAATAACCTCCAAATAACATATAATTTATGCATTCTTATATATTGAAATTACATAATTTATAAAAAAAAACGTTATTAATCGGTTAACCAACCAATAACAAAACTAACCGATTTTTAATCAATTAAACCAAAACCTCGGATAATTAATCGGGCGATTTGCCGATTAAAGCTAAAGCCCGATGAAATGAATACCCTAATAGATAGTAAATACTGTGTAACCAGAAGACAAATATCATTTATTTAGGGAGCTTGGTCCATACTTGAGTGCATTACTCGCTTGCTGCTAAACTGATTCAAATGAAAATTATTCTTTCGGTTGAATTGTTCGTCCGCGAGAGTGTTTCAACAGATGAAACTAGAATGTCACAAGAACCCTCAACATTTATACTTTATGTGGTCTTTTTTTCTCGGCCTTACACACGTTATGATAAACTTAATATACCTTCGTTAACCACTCGTGGTGAGTATAAAAAACTTATGCATATTAATATACTTTTGCAATTTGTTGAACAATTTCAGAACATGTAATACTTGCTACTCCATACTGTTTGATTGCATTTAACACATACACATGTAGATTGCAACAGCAACATCTACAACAACAAATGCTGCAACAATATAAACCATATTTGTATCTTCAATCTGACAAACACAAAGCTCATAGTAATACAGAATTTAAGTATTGGGTTGTTGGTATGATTTTTATTCAAAAGGAAACCAAGGATTTCGTTTGTTATACGATAACCTGTCTTATGATTTTAAAATACAAACAAATAAAAATCCAACAGAATATACGATGTAAAAATCCTTATTAAAATGGACTACTGATGTAAATAAGTAGGATAATATTGCAACTTTCCGTCAGAATACTTATGCCTGCACTTAAAAATATCTTTTTATATTTTTATCCATATTTGAACAGCACATTTTGTTAAATACCCTACTGCACGACAAAGTTGGACCATTGTAAGGAGAGAGAAAAATAATTTTTTTTTTTTATTTCTTTTCATAGTTTTTTTGATGCTTAACTTAATGTCAAGAAAATGTTAGCAGCATATATTTTTCCTCAACAGTTCCTTTATCAATAAAATGGGAATAAATTGATTTATTTCACAGATCACTCTTTCTAAGTATGGAAGAAAACCAATACTATTCGAAAAAATTGCTTTTATTTTACTTGGATATATTAGGGTCTAGTAAAACGCAAAGCAAAGCCAAAAATTTCATTGAAAGCAAAAAAAAAATTTATTCAAAAATATTTTATAATTTTTTTTTTTTTTTTTTTATTTATATATTTGAATATATCATACAAAAAGATTAATATCTTATAATTACAGTATGGGAATTTAAATATTATCTATATATAAATCGGCAAAGGCAAAACGGGTAAGAACACTTACCGTCTCTGTTTGTCAACCGATTTAAACAAAAAATACACCATTTAAAAGGCATTTACCTATAGAAGTGCACAATGTATATTTTATTAAGAGTGTAAAAAGGGTAAAAATTCGGTGACTTCGTATCTCCAAAACTAATAGAAACCCAAAAAAAAAAATTATACTTATCGTTGTTCATTAAAAAAATAAGCGGACAGGTGTCTGGTTCTCTTTGCAATTCGGCCCTTTCAACGAGTAAACGGGTGTAACCTCTATTTTGGAACTTTTGGGTTCCCCATTTAGCTTTTAAACCAATAAGTATAGGAACAAACGCTATAGCAAATTCGTATCTTATCTAAAAATACAAATATAAATTTGGTACTTTTTCGAAATTCGAACGTTTTAAGGGATAACATCGTACCCATTGTTACGTTTTTTTAAAAACATTTTTCTCTGTATATTGACATATAACGCAATAAATTATGGTCTCCCACTACAACACTGAAATTTTTTATCTTTCAACGGAGCGAAATTATTTTTAGAAATACGGAAATACGGGAAATTTAATTACTTTCTTTTACTTTTCCGTGTTGCGTGTGGTAAATTTTAAATTTTAGTAATATTGAGCTTAGAAAAAAACTTTTTTGCAGGGTCTTAAGTGAATGAGAACCTATAAGATGAAAAATTTTGGCACTTTTTTGTTTTTCAACTGGTACTTTTTGAATTTTAGTTAATATTGGAACGAGAAACATAAAATTAAGCATGCATTGTTCTGAGGGAATAAGAATCTGTAAGGGAGAGGTTCTACAACTGGTACTTATTTTAATTTCCTTTAATATTGGACCTAGAAACATAAAACTAAACCTGCAATGTCCCGAATGGGTGAGAATCTATAAGAGGGAACTTTTTTGGTCTTCATATGGTCCTTTTTGCATTTCCGTTAGTATTGGACCTATAAACATAAAACTAAACATGTATGGCTCTGAGTGAAGAAGAAACTGTAAGGAAGAGCTTTTTGGTACTTTTCGTTCTTTAACTGGTACTTTTTGAATTTTTAATAATACTGAACATAGAAACATAAAATTCAGCATGCAGAGTCCTGAGTGATTGAGAAACTATATTTAAGAGCCGAAATTGTTGTACTTTTCCTTTTTCATTTGGTACTTTCTGACATTTTTCATATAATTTAACTTAAAAAACTAAATTAAACATTCATGGACTTGAGTAGAAGAGAACATTTGGTTCGGAGGTTGGTATCTAGCCAAATCGATCCACTAAGACGAAGAAAACGAATTCTCTATCATTTAAATTCATATATACTTATATGTATGTTTTCTTTATATATGCATAAAAAATTATGGTCGAATTTCGACCACTTGGTAAACTCTAGTTTATAAAAGAAAGTTAACAATAAAAATGTAATAAAAAATAATTTAACATTAAAATAACATAAAAAAGGAACAAAAACATAAATATAATGAAATTTTAAGTAATAAATTTATATATATGTAATATTTGAAAGAATCAATTTGAAAAATATGCTTATTTATTCAAAATGTTTAATCAAAGATCTTCTGAATTCACGTGCATTGTTGTTTGTCCGAAGATTATTGGGAAGTAAGTGTCAAAGACGGGCAGAATATATAAAGAAATGGTGTTCAGAGACAAGACTACGATGTCTCAATAGAATTAGTTTATTGTCTCTATTTGATCGCGCAAACATTAGGCGATGTAAAGCATGTGCCGGTTCTTTTTCATATACAAATTTGTGCAATAAAATAAGTGTTCTGACATCCATTAGTCTTCGCAACGATAATCCGTATAGCCAATTTGAATATTGTGATATTCGGTCATATTTACGCAGGCCAAATAAATATCTTTCTATGTTGTTATAAGCCTTGCTTAATTTATTTGTCACAACTGGCGAACACTTCACATCCATATAACAAACGGGGTATAAGGTTAGTTTTAGCAATTAAAGTTCTTATGTTTAATGGTGTAAAGTTTGCTGTTGATTTCTACAGGAATTCATATAAAATTTTGAAGTTTCAAACACTTCATATTTTGTGGCGTTGAAGCTTTTAAAAAACAAAATGAATTTCTTTAAAACCCATTAACAAAATTATAAAATATTTTTGAGTTTGTCTTTGCTTTCGATGAAACTTTAGGCGTATTGTTGCGTTTTACACAATTAAGCCCTTAATAAATTTAAAAATTTTTGCTCCACCTTTAAAAAATTCTGGAGCTATTACAAATAAAATGTATTCAATTTAAATTAAAAACTTTTTAGCTAAACGCAAGGCGAATTCAATAAACAGGTGGTGTCGATACTACAACAAGTAGCAGCACCAAAAACACAACAATTAATTTTTTTGTTGCTTTCGTTGATCGATATGTCAAAAACGCAAGTAACTTTTGACATTTTTCTATGTAAGAAAAAAAAGTAGCACAGCTTTGTTTTCAACGCCACCTAAAAAATTAATTCGCCTTGGCTAAACACTTGTAGTATTGACGAAATTTTAACTGAAAAGTTTTTGTTGAATAAAATGAATTTTGCCGATATGAAAAAATCTCTTATAGGCTAAGAACCAAGTTATCTTGAATTGATTTTGTTTTTCTAAGTCGGAGTTTTTGAGATGTGGATTAAGTTTAAACTTAGTTTAGCGTACTCTGAAGCTCGAACTTTTACGGCGAAATGTGATTTTATTTTTTCTTAATTCATAAGAGACCGACATTTTAAGCAATTTTGTACACAAACTTGGTAATGGCGGCACAAATTTGTTTTCAGATTAACTAAGCCTTGTTCAACTGAGATCTCAATAACCCAGCCTTAAAAATCTACTAAAGATGCCAGTACACAACAAATTTTTTACATCTGACTTGTCAAAATTCCCACTGCAAAATACATATATGTCGTGTGTTACCTTTAAAACATTGCATCTGTAAAGGTCAGAGGCAAAGTCATCTGACAAAATTTCAATTAGAGTGTGCTCTATTTTCTTCTGACAAGCCATCTGACATCAGCTGTGTCAGAACTCTATCCCGGGAAGAAACCGGCAGTTAATATTTTACAATAACGATATATGTATGATCATTTCACCATTAAAAATAAATTATGCTAATAAATATATATATATATATATATATATATATATATATCTTTATAATATCCGAAATTGGCTTCTGCGAATTTAAAGAAAGATGGCTGAACTCTTTTACGGTGCAAATAAACATTTTTGTATGCGGCAGAACGCCAGAGACAATGAGGCAGAGACAATGTCAGAAGCAAATTACATGTACGTTTGGGATCAAATATTATTAACCTTATGTAAAACAGCAATTTTGGCAGACATGCCCAATAAAAGTTGATAAGTCAGATGTAAAAAACATGTCGTGTACAGGCACCTTAACAATTTTCTTTAATACTATATAGTATTTATTTCAGCATACTCACCCACCAACTGCCACATGTACTTTATTGAAGTGTAGTATGCATAAATTTGTTAAGTGTTTTTGCTTTCCAGGATTTAAAGTAACTGGCAACCTGGGCCATTGAATGCATTCAAAAACAAAAATTTGTCTCTAGTATGTTGGAGTAGTATTTGTAGCTATGTGTTTTATTATTTTATAACTTGCATTCTTATTGTTTTCACAATAAGAGCACGCATTTTATTTTATATATGTGCATGTGGTTAAGGGCATAAGTTGCATGTAACATGCAGCATGTTGCATATTTAATTTGTTTTTAATTTTCATTTGCTTGTTGTAACAACATACTGACCAATAACGCAGCCGTGAAAATACACCAAACGAGCACAACAAAAAAAAAAAAAAAAAAAATAAAGCAAAATAATAACCGAAAATAATGTAAAGAAATGGACAGAGAAATCAACCATTCAGCCACTTGAGTTGCAATTCTGCAAGAGAATATAACCAAAAACACAAAAAAGTATCAGTAGAAATGTGTTGTAAAATTATTTTGTATACATACGTAATTTAAACAATTTGATATGACCAACATTAAAATATCACATAAATATATCTAATAAACGTATGTAGGTACAGATATATTTTGGAACCCATGCTGCCACATGTGGAAAGGAGAGGTGAAAACGACAAAATATATAAATAAACTAATTTAATCAAATTTACACAAGCTATGATTTTTATCATGTAATTTTGTAGCGATAGTGTGAGCGGAGAAAATTAGGTGCTGGGGTAAAAAATACCACTTGTCCATATATATGTAATTTTTCCTTTGAAAAAATTTTACCACCACGTCCGCGATAATGTAAGTATTCAGTAGAAAAAAAAATGACCACACCTCCAGCTTAAGGTTAGATTAATGTAGAATCATTTTTACCACTTGACCATTTTATGGTTCGCAAAAAATTTGATTTATTCGATTTTGTAAGTTTGTTGATTTTATAGTTTAGTTCATAAGATACTTAGATATAAATTAATTTTTCAGAAAATGTCTTAAAAAAGCTGAGTGATTTAGATATATCCAATTTTCTTGAAGATTATTTTGTATCCAGACTCTGTAGCCCCAACCCCGATGGAATCCATCCCTGCTACACGCAAATTGTGTTACATATGTCCTAGCAGAATAAAGCGAAAAACAACACATTACTGTCTGCATTGTAGTAAACCAATGTGCATGGGCTGCAGCAAACGCATATGCACAGAATGTGCAGAACCAAAATTAGACGAATAAAAAACTTCAGAAAAGGTGAACCCCCAGTTTTTTTATATGACTACTTTTGCTATGATCTCTTTAGTTTTTATAATAATCCACGTTTAGGCTGTGAAAAAGTGCCACTTATTTTTTTTAAAGTTTTTTTTTATTATTCATTTTTTTTATTAATTTACAATGTTATGTTTTTGTTATAAAAAAATGCTTGTGAAATAAAATGCCATTTTTGTTGTACTAGAAAAATATTTTAGTTTTTATTTTATTTTTCATATTGCAAATATTACGTTTAAAAACAGACGTATGATAAAAATTTTTTTTTTTATTTTTTTTATATAAAATATTTTACGATTTTAAAAGGGGTAAAATTTACCACCACATCACAAAGTATATTCCAAAATTTCACCCCACCAGTTAAAGGTTAAATAACTTATATCACAGAAAAAATTATCCGCAGGTTTTTATCAATTAAAAAAAATATTCCAAAAATATCCCGAAAATAATTTTTGATAATAAATTTGCATGTGCCCGGAAAATAAAAAAACTGAAATGGCAAGCTGCTTTATTTAAGCAACTTGTTTTTTTTTAATTTTTGTTTTTTTCTTTCTATCCTCTTACAACTACAATTCGTGCTGGAAAAAAACCAGCCAATTGTAGGGGAATGTAAGAAAGAAAAATTGATGGTTTATTGTTCTGTCTTTGTTGAAGCTTTCATATTGTTACTTGTAAGACCTGAGTGTTTAAAATTCTTTTTCACTTTATGGTCTTACTTGTATAATATTTTTAGCTTTTCTAAAGTATTTGGAAACAGTTTCCTGACGAGCTGGCCTAAGCAACCAGCGAAATGCGCATAGAAACTAGCTTTCCCACAATAATAAATTTCAGTATTTTCATTAAAAAATTGGGATTATTAGCACATCATTAATAAATGAATTAAATGATAATAAATATTTCATTCCCGAAAATAATTTTTGATAGTATTTCAATTAAATTAATGTGATAATTAAATCAATTATTTTTTTACTTGAAAGAAAATTAAAAAATGTAATTTTGATTTAATTAACATGTTAGTTGTTTTGAAATAAACTTTTAATTAAAATATTAATTAAATAACATAAAATCTTAATTGATTTTTTCGGTTAAAATAAAATAACTTCTACTTGTAGAATTGTAAAAACCTGAGCTATATTTAATTAAATCAATTAAATATAGCTCAGCATTTTTTTAATTAAAGTATTCACACTTTTTAAGTTTTACAATTTGTAATAATCAATAAAATTATTTTGGTAATAGGTGCAAAATCCACAAATTATTTGCCTGATTCTATGAATTTGGTATGAATTTGCTGATTAAAGACAATTTTTTGTTTGTTCTGTGATGATATTTTTTACGGTAAACATTTGTCATTTAATCACTTTTAAGGCCTCGTTACTCTTTCGCAAACTAATTTGCTGCGGGTCATTTGTTACGTTTTCCTTATCAACCTGATGTATAAATAGGTAATCTTACGTAAATATGATATTGCGTTGCGAACGAATTTTATAAAACTTAAATTTCTTCTACGTTTTACGTATCATTTGTTAAAAAGGTTTATGTTTGTTTATGTTTATTGATAGATCGGACATGCCGTCGATATACACAACGTTTTCTACTCAGATTTATTTATAGGGTGGGCCAACAGTCACGCCTGCGTATAAAAATTAAATAACTTTTTTGTTTATTTTTTTAATATAATATTAACTTTGTATGACATAAATTTTAATTATAAAAAATAATATCAGAGAGATTACCACCATTTTCATCGATGCAAAATTAAGCTCTTAAGCAGGCATTTCTAAGCTGCACGTAAAGTTTCAGGCTCTATTGGCGTGATCTCAGCTTCAATGTTGTGTTTTAGCTGCAATAAATATCGATATATCAAAATATCGATATTTAAAAAAATTATAATCGATATATATCGCCGATATTACAAATACCCATATATCCATACATCGATATTTATTTACGACTATCGAATTCGATATTTTTAAGATCTCTTTATAATAAAATTTTACCCTTGCTCAACTGCATACAATACTGTTGTTTTTTAAGAATTGCATCATATGTTTTTTACACAGTTCAGTTTTGTCTCGGGTTTTTAAGAGATGACAACAAAAAATATTCTGGAAAGGGTTCCTAGAATTATGGAAAGAATTATGGGTATTTGCACTCATGAAAGTTGGAATGTTAATAATAGAAAAAAAATATTTTGTTTTATTTTATTTTTATTTGAGAATGTTCTTATATATTTAAAATAAAATATTGCACAGCTTACTTGTATAGTATGTGTCACAAGTTTCGTTTACCGGCAGTATATAATCCGGCATTATAAAGTCCCAATTAATTTTTTTTTTAGATTTTACATGGCGAATAAATAAAAAAATGTTTGTATTCTTTACTATTTTTTTGAATTTTTTTTATTGTAGAATTAACTGCCGGTCCCTCGACTTCAAACGAAAACTTCGTTCGGATAACTTAATTTATAAACGAAATGTTAAAATTGGTTTTTGTTTTAAATAAAAGTTAAGCGAATGAAAGTTTCGTTCGAAATCGAGGGACAGGCAGTAAATTTGAAATAAGAAACAATAAAAAATTAGAATGGAATTACATGTAATATGTTTGTACCTATGTAAATATGTATTGCAGTTTGGTAATAGTTTGAGCTTAATACGTTCGATACATCGATATATCGATATTTGTAATTAATAAATATCAATAATCTTTAAAAATATCGATACGATATAAATCGATATATTTTTTCAATTTGCCCATCCCTAGCTGCTCTATAGCTTGGAGTTGTTAATATACACTCATTCTATGTGATAACCTCGTAGGAAATAATCAGGGGCATAACCTTGAGATAATTCGTTCATCAAAAATGTCATTGAAAGCTGTAATTCTGACAAGGGCACTTTGGCTCGTTGCTCAGTCGTTAAAGTTTGCATAGTGGTGTAACACTATGAAAAAACAAGTTAGAGTTCTATATTCGGCTATGCCAAATCGTTGATACTCTCCACCAACATTTCGAATATTTCAGGAGTGGGCTCTATATGATATCGTGAAAATACACCGTGAAAATGCACCAAATTATTATTAATTGATCTTTGATACGGACGTTTGCGGTTAAAAGCTATATTAAATTATTGACCGACAATCAAAAAGTTTTATGCTTTTCTTTTTTATAAATTTGAACGAGCTTGAGTAAAATATCATAATTCGTAACAATTTTAGCCAAACGTAACAATTTTAACCGAAATCATCCTAAAATTCTGTATAGTGGTTTCTGGCATTAAAGACATCAATTAGAATAAATTTCAGTACAGGTTTGAAATTAGTTTTAGCGTTTACCGTGAATTTTAGAAGGCTGCTTAATATGGGATCTAACGTAAATTATGGACCGTATATCACATACTTGCATGACATTTTTTTCTGGCCATATGAATCTAAATTGGAAAAAATTTTACAGCAGTATCTATATCTGGTCCGGTTTTATGCGAACTTAATCACTTTCCCAAATTGGGATTTATATGATACCGATCATAACGAAATAGTGTGATTGCTAGTCACATAAAAGAGTGACGTACCAAATTTTATTATTATAGCATTACTTATTACAATCTTAGGCGTAATAAAGTGTTTTCCGGTCTTTGGGTTTATATGGGGCCTCGCGAAATTGGGCACTGTGATTTCTAGTTCTAATCCCCAAACTACGACGTACCAAAGTTTGTTTTTTTCTTTTGAGTTTTTCGAAAGTGAGCTTGTTTTGAAAAGACAGACAGACGGACATGACTAAGTCGAGAACTACTCAAGGAGCCAAAATATATAAACTTTATGGGGTCTTAGATATATGGCAAAAATTTGTCACACGGAATGACAAACTTAGTATACCCTCATTCACCACTTGGGGTGGTGGAGGGTATAAAATTAAAACAAAATAATAAACAAAAAAGTTATTAGATTTTCACACGCATGCGTGACATTTGGCCCGCCATAAAAAATGCACAAATCATTATAAATTTAAAAAAATGTTCTGTTTTATTTTAAACTTTTTAACCCTTTTGAACACCATATGACACGTTTATGTATTTTAGAAACCTTTACGTATGAGTATCGAAGCCTTCAGTCACAGACTGAAATGGCGTAAACAACATAGTTTTATACCCTCCACGGCAAGTTGTGCAGAGGTTATACTAAGTTTATCATTCCTTATGAAACTTTATTAATATTCACCTAAAGCCCCATTTAGTTTATATATTCTGGGTCTTTGAGTAATTCTAAATCCATTGAGCTATTTCTGTTTGTCAATTCGTTCACTGAAATCATGCTTACATTCGAACGATTCAAAACAAAGGAGTTATTTTGGTGCAAATATTGTTTCTAGTTATCGTAGGCAGTTTATAAGTGAAAACCAGCTTAAGCGGCTCTGTAAGAAAAGAGTCATCAAAACAAATGCGGAACAGCTAACCCAAAATATTAATAATTTTTAGACAAAAACTAACATAAAAAAATGGTGAAATACACAGATGGTTATACAATTTTGCACAAACTTGTTTAATATGACTTAAAATCATAATAGTAAATTTCGTTAAGATATTTCGATTATTTCCCTAGGGGAAACGGAACTAACACCAAACTTGTCAAGTAACTGTTCTCAAGTGGTAGGAACCGATTCTAGTTTTAACACTTTATATTAAGGCCACTTAAACATGGCGATGTCATAGAAAGGGGTTAATAATTAATAATTATTTTCATTCTTTTAAGTTATATTTTTATTCGACCTTTAAAATTCAATATTAAATGAAAATACTCAAGCTCGAGGTCTGTTGTATGTAAAATGTTCTTTATTTGCTTCCAATATTTCGATATTCTTTGAATATCATCATCAGGGAATGGTTAATGAAAATTTACATAAACTACAAAAAAAGGAGTAATAGCTCTTCACGTCTCAGCATCAAAAACTGAAAAGATGCAGATAAAGAACATTTTACATACAACAGATCTCGAGCTTGAGTATTTTCATTTAATAATTAATAATTATAATAAATAATAATAATTATTTGACAACTTGTAACGCGCCACCAAATTAACCTTAATGAAAATATTCAATTTCGGAAAATGTAGTGCCTGTCGCAGATGTTCAGTTTTACGCTGTATGCCCAGCTTAACCCTTAAGACTAGAAATCGTGTATCACCCCCAGCCAACAAGCCAAATCAAAATTAAAGCCAAAATATCTTTGGAGTTAAGAATATGCTGGGTTCGTGGGTCCCTAAGTGTCCCCCCATTATGAAATACTGAAATCAAGCGAGGCGATCGTTGGGAACTGCTGCCAAACTTATTGATTTATATAAACCCGAGCATTATCCCCTTAATATACGACCAAATATCCAACCATAATATTCCATTATCAGAATACTCGGCCAAATATAACCTGAACGAATAAAGAATAAAAATTACTTTCGGAAGAAATAAGTTTTATGTGAAAAAAACAGAGACATTTTAACGAATATCGATAATTAACTGAGCAATTTTAAAATTTGATTTTACATATTTCTGTTTTTAAGTTGGTCACATTAACCGCTACAATACATCGGTTTTAAGTGTTTTCCATTCATTGATTTTGCTACTTGTAATCTCGTGTCTACTTGATGTTTTCTTTTTTTATATTCATATTAATACAATACTTTGTCTTTATTTTCCAGCAAATGTATTTTATATTATGGCGCGAGCGTAAGTATGTGAATGCAAATGTAGTTGTAAATATATGTTAAAGTCTACTTACTTGTAAATGTGTATACCATTGGTTTAACGTTGTATTATATTGATAGTGCAACCCATTGTATTTTAAGTTAAGTGCAATCAACAGGCGTGGATTTTATTTAATTAAGAGGGTACATCGAATATAATTTTATATTATGAAAAAAAAAATTTAAAGCTTATATTTCAAGTATGTGACTAATACAATTAACTTTTCAAATTCGTGTCAAATAATTTATTTCTCCCTTTGAAGTGTTGACGCCCCTGTTTAGGTTCTTATTTACATTACGATTTTGTGGCATATTTCAGCACAATTTAATACATTTTTAACAATCAATATCCGTTCGTAATTCATTTATTTCGTACAAGTATTTGGCTGGTTTTTTATAATTCATTCACTTTTTATATCAATCTTTGATATATAAATTTTTGTAAAGTAATTTATTGTACATGTTAATGAAAGATTCATGCCGAGAACTATTAAATTGTAACATTTTAAGAATCCCTATAAAAAAGAGTTTTATTTCCTACTATAAAAACTAACAATAAATTAATTAAAGGATGCAAAAATATTTTAAATTAATTAAAGGATGAAAAAATATTGTAATTGTTAATGAAGTGCAGATACTATTAATTTTATTACAGCAGAAAATAAAAATTAAGTAGATAGAAAAAAAAGAAAGAAATTTACGATAAAATTTGGGTAGAAATTATTTGGAATAATAGCACTGTACAACACAGAAAAAATTACCGTGTGCTGACAATGAATTGCAGTAGTGGAGACCTAAAGAAAAATACACATGTGTCGGCTTTTTGAAAGATCATATCGGTTTTTATTTAAAAGGGGGGGGGGGAGGGGGGTGTGTGTTAAAGTTTCTCCCTTTTTGACATGTTTTTGAATAATATTGGTATATTAAACTATGTGTTCTTTACATCTGATGTGTAAGGTATGTTCAGGAACTTTGTTAAAACTGAAACGGCAAATATTTTTGTGGGACACATTGACCCTCTTACTCTCCTTTATATCGGTACATTTTTGCGCCCTTCTAACAAATCGTAAAATACCCCCTATCAAGGTAAATGGCGGGCAATAATTGCATTAAAAATTTTTGGCCATAAAATGTTGCTACATTTGCCAGAACATACAGAATTCCAAAACTTAACACAAAAAGCAAAAACCATTCCAAATTCAAGATTTCCCTGTAAAAGGTTAATTTAGTTATTACTTAGAGTACGTACAAAAAAGTCGTTCAAAAATTTATTTTTCATCCAACACAAATCTGCTATAACATTTAAAATGCTCTTGTTCTTATAGCGGTCTTCAATACAGACATAACTGAAGAAAACGTGTGACATGTTCATCTGATTCCGTTGACTGAGTGGTGAATGAGGGTATACTTAGTTTGTTATTCCATGTAAATCTTTTTTATTAGGAATCTTAGACCCAATAAAGTATATATATTCTGGTTTCATGAGTAATTCTAAGTCGATTAAGACATGTCCGTCTGTCTATCCGTCTGTTGAAAACACTCTCACTTTAGAAGAACTGAAAAGAAAAGAACAAACTTGGCGTCAAATTGCTTCAAGTTATCCTAAGCAGTTTGGGATTGAAATCAAGCAAAATCCGATCAGTGGGGTCAGAGTTATATATTCAAATCTAGAACCACCAAAAAAAAAAAAATTGACAATTTTGTTACAAAAACTAACATAAAAGTTGGCATAATGATCGGCATGATACAATATTTTGCACAAACATGGTTGATACAATCACAATCGCAAAATATCATAAATGTTTGTGGTTATGATTGTGTCAAACACGTCTTCAGTAACAATATATTTTCAGACATGCTTATAGCTTATTATTGTTTCAAAAATATTATTATGCTTAGAAGAAGAACACATGATCTTCCTAACCATGTTTCTATTTTTCCCAACACCATGCAAAATGTCAATTTGAACATTTCAACCAATAAAAAAATTTATTTAAAAAATTGTATGTTTTATTGAAAATATATACATGTACAGTAGGGATATAACCATTTGCATTTTTTTGCAAATATCAAAAAGGACCTATCATAGTGAGATAGTGCATAAAAAAATATGAAGAAATGTGCCTTCCTTTTTTCGCGGCACCGACCGCGATGAAGTTTTAGCTTATAATTTTTTTCAGTTTTACAGGAAATCCATAATTCTAACGTCGAAAGCCATGCTGGTCTTTGCACTTCGTGTTTTTTTTTTATGAAATGGCGATTTCTTGCATTCCAAAAAAAGAAACCAAAAAAACGGTACAAGGGAAGGATACCCACCATAAAAATTTATATTACAATTTATGCGACAAAAATATAACGTAAAAATACATATATTTTTATTAATATTAACTTCTTAGATGTTCCCACAAATATTTTTTGGGGAAGGACTCCCACCAAAAAAAAATCAATAGTCAAACTAAAAAACAAACAATTTTATGTAATGTTATTGTACGTTTTCTCCGCGTTATCTGCTTCTGGACACTGGGTTAAGGAGCCATCAAGAATTTTTAAACAGCAGCGCAGCAATATATGCGCTGAGCGGGCGGTGAAAGTTGTTCAAGACATTTTTCCGTTCTGTAAATCAACACGAACTCTCAATTTGAAGTTTATAATGTACAACAATAATGTATAAGTTATTTAATTAAGCTTGTTAAAAAAAAAAAAAAAGGTTTGGTGTTTTAGAAATTGCATTCGGTGCCGAAGGTTTTTGGACCGAAATGACCCCTGATATCGATTTTTAATATCAGTATAACATTGCCCATACCGTAATGATAGGTTCTTATTTGGGTTATACCCCTAATGTACAGCTTAGCACATATTAATAAATAAAGTTAAATACGTACATTTATATATATATACTCGTATATAACTTACCTGTTTCAATACACGTATAATAATTTATTTCCTTAATTTTGCAATCATGCATGGCCTTTTTCTCCCGAAAAAACTTTTAAATATTTTGTAGTCATTCATGGTTCCCGATTAACTGACTCTCGCAGACGGAAAATGACGTGGAAGAAGATTTTATTGGCTTTATAAACACACACTGATCGTTTTGACAATAAATGTTTGCTCATTTAGAGAATGTGTTTTAAAGCGAAGAAAATTAATGGTATCAACAATACTTTTTGTGTACAGCTAAGATTGTGATTTTAATTATATAGTTGAAAATATATACATTATAGTAGCAAATATTTCACATAATTTAGTATGTTTAGCTTGATCATGGTAACTTTTAGGTGTAAAACAGCATATAATATTATTATAGTGAATTAAAAAATGCTAAGGAGAACAAATATTTTTGCAATTTTAATAAGGATTATAATAAGTTTATTAGGTTAAACACATTAGGCAAATATGAATAAAAATGGTCGTAGTGACCATTCATTAAACATGTTTTTTCTCTGCGTGTATATGACTAGAAATCAAACTGTACGTCTAAATCCGTAATGAATGTTGCTATCATATTAAAATATGCTACTTAATAGTTTTATAGGACTAGAATCACACTATCAAATTTAGTAAAGATCGGTCTATAATTTACCTTGTGCCGCATACAAAACCTACTCCCGGAAAGCACTTTAGTACACGCAAAGAAAAAATATGATTGGTAGGATCAGAATCAAAAACTATCATTAATAATTGGTTTTTATAATTGTGCCAATCATAGAATATATCAGAATATTATGAGCACAATATGATTGCTACAACTAACTACACAATTATCTACTCAAACATATTCTTTTTCCAAAAATTTATAATGCTGTGTTTGTCACAATTAAATTGTAAGTACTATAGTATATTCCTTATAATTAAAACGAAATTTCTAATATTTTCATTTCACTTTATTTATATACATATGTAAGTATCTGTGCACATATACAAATACAAATTTTTTTTTAATTACACACATATATCCTTTTTCTGTATAATATTATTAATAAGTATTAAGGTAAATAATAGTTATTATAGATAATACATATTATAATAATTAAACATATTAAATATATTCTTATTTAAATAAAAGAATAAAGAATTTAAAAGATGAATGAAAAATAAAAATGATGAAAATAGTTATAAAAACAGTTGTGATATTTTGATACTTTTATTTTTTTTCTTTTTTTTTTTTTTGCCTTTAATTTGTTTTGGTTTTATAATTTATTTATTTCAATAACAGTGTTGTCTTTTTCACACTCAAATACACGTTTTTTCTCACAAATCGAGAAACGATGGAATTTCTTGATTCACACTTCATGTGAGAAATTTTACGATTCGAGAAATATATAGATTCTGCGAGATCAAACCGAAATTTTTTATCTCTCATCAAGCAGAACAATTGGCTTCGTACATGTCACGGTGAATGTCTTGGCTGCACAAAACATCCCTGAGTATATATTTAGTCACAAAACTGTGGTGTGGTGGCAATACCTAACAGAAATGATGGATGTGCCAGGCGAAATTGCATCCAGGACTGCCGCAATGATGTTGGCCCATGTAATTCTAAAATAGCAAACACTCTTAATTGTTTTCAAATAAATTTTAATAATATAAATTCGTTTTTATTTACGCCAAAAAAATTATTTGGGTTTTAATATATGCCAACATTTTCTCGATTTTTGATTTGCAACGGATTGTGTTGGGCACGGTTCTTACGGCCTCGTTGCATGTAAACTATGAAGCAATAAGTTCCAGTATTGCTGTGGTGCGCCATGATGTTTTTGGACGTCTTACTTGGGTGTTTTATTGAAATCTTTTATGGGATCTCAGTTTAATGTTCAAACCATTCAAACTTTCTTCTGAGAATATCGTATTGGATTGTATGTTGGCTGGTTGTGAGAAGCAGATCTATTTTACTTATGGTGATTATCCAGTGACATCTTATTATACGTTTTAGTTATCAGTTGGTTAGAACCTTTAGATTTCGTATGTTCTTTTTTGGATAAGCCCCTGTTTTCATAGCCAATTAGAAGTAGATGGCTTTACAGACGTTTTAAAGACTTGTGTTTTATTTTTGTCTCGATAAGTCAGACAACTTCCACACGTCCTTCAAAGAGTACATGACATGACTGGCCTTGTTAATGCGCGATTCTACGTCTTCATTTGCGCTGGTCTCTTAGGTAATCGTTCAACCATGGTAGCACACTGTTTCCACATCGTCTATAACACTAATACTAGTAGCATTAATCTAACAAAAAATCGGCTTTTGAATTTATATATTGTAACTTTTTGATGGAAGGTTTGCATTTTTGAGACATATTTTTATTTTTTATATTGCATTGCATCTCTTATAGAGCCCAGAAGATTTAGCAAATTTCAAAGTAACATTTCCTGCAACTCTTACCTTCTTACACAAAATATTAAGCAAACTTCGTATCAATAAACATTTAAGCTGAATTACACAAACAGAATGTCCAATAAAAAACCCGTAAACTTGTACTCTTTACACTTGTCATTTTAACTTAAATCTTTGGGATAGAAGAAATAGCAGTAAATATTAACAACAGTTACACGGTGGCAGATAAGTAACATTATGATTTATTAAGAGAATAAATTTTGTGTTTAAGTTTTTTTTTTGGAATTAACTTAAAAAAAAAAAATTTGGACATTATTGATTGAAAAGTTAAGCACAGAACAATTATTTTGAAAGTTAACAACGAGTTTCTTCACCAACTCATAGTTAGCGATGAGGCTCATTTTCATCGTAAGGCTCATTTGAATAAGCAAAATTGCAAAAATATATAGCACCTGAAATAAAAGAATAATATTTGAATATGAACTTCATTTTGTTAGATGCACACACAGTTTGATGTCCAATAAATCCTGCAAGGATCATTTGACCATATTTCTACGACAACGCCAAACAAGTTGCGAATAATATCATTGGCACTCATTATCGGGTAATGATTGACTTTCTTTTAAGGCCAGAGGAAGATAACAGTCTTGAACTGTGGTTCCGGTAAGATGGAGCTAAAGATTAAACTGCTCGATCAACTATGGCTTCCTGTGAAGATCGAAAAATTTGGCGGTTTTCTAATTTTTGGGTTTACCTTGTTTCTTATATCTGACTTGTCAAAATTCATACATGTTGCTTGTTACCTTTAAAACATTGTTTGTGTCGCAAAGTCGCTTGACAAAACTTCAATTAGAGGGTACTCTTTTTTCTTCTGACAAACAATCTGGCATCCGCTGTTTTTTTCTGCGAGAATAATGTGTTGTCAGAAATCTATGACATGAGAAAACAGGCAGCGGCGGTCCGCTATTAATGGAATGATTACACGGTTTCATAATGAAGGTTTGATAATGTACCCTAACTTTATCATGTTTTATGAAGATTCCCAAAATATTTCGACTCTAGCGATTATCTTCCGTGAGCTATACCCCGTAAAAAAGGGTTCCAAAAATGGTATTTTTTATTAATAAAAAAATCGATAAATTTTTTTTGTCCAATGAATGACCAATTATAATAGATATTTAGAAATTCTTTGATTCTGCATTAAAACCTTTTAAAAATCTAACCACAGACTCGAGATAGCGAGATGTTTATGTCAGTTTTTTGATGCTTTTCAAAATTTAAGTCCAGTTGCATACTTAAAAACATAATATATAATTATCTATCAAGGCACATTTAAAAAGACTAAGGATATTTTTTAGCAATATTTTTTGGTAAGCATTGAATAATTACTCTTCTGCGCCACTAGCTGAAATAGTATTTACCAAGAATTGACAAAATTATTAACTTATTTCCTAAAATCACAACAAAATTGTTTCAAGGTTATTCAGATTCTTATTCAGACAAAAATTCTTGGTATTAAACAACATTATATTATTTGTTAAATTTTAATACTTTGATAATAATTTTTGAACATACGTACTTGTTTTGACCTAAAAATTATATATAAAAAACCTGAATAGTCTTAAAGCATTTTGTTGTGATTTTCTTGGTAAATAATATTTCAGCAAGTGGCACAGAAGAGTAATTACTCAATGTTTACCAAAAAATTATTGCTAAAAAATTACCTCCAAAAAATGTTGGCCATAAAAGCGTTAAATTTTGTCGTTATTTGATATCAAATGAGAGTATTTCCTAAGCGAAATACACTTTATAGAGATAAACAGCTGATTTTCAATGATGTCTTGTTAAGTGTTCCGTGGTAGCAATTATATATTATATTTTTTAAAGTATACAACTGGACTTAAAATTTTCCACTATTTTTTTAATGCCCTCTTAAAAATGTTGGTCATGATGGGGTTATTTACCTAAATTTATTAATAAAAAGTGTTTGCTGCACAAATATATGCCTTTTGTGTAAAAAATGGGGTTTTAATGACGCCAAAATGAATGTTATAAAAAAGTAATACAGTGCAGTAAAGGGTAAATTTTTGACTAAAAGCGGTGGTCAGCACCTTTGCAAGGGCGTATAGGAAATGAAAATCGGACAAAAAATGGTTAAGTTATTTCATAAAAATCGAATTGAAAAGTATCAAACAACTGACATAAACATCTCGCTATCTCGAGTCTGTGGTTAGATTTTTAAAATGTTTTAATGCATAATCAAAGAATCCCTAAATGTTTATTATATTTGGTCAATTATTGGACAAAAATAATTTTCCGAATATTTTATTCATGACCCTTTTGGGTTTAGCTCACGGGAGATAATCGCTAAAGCCAAAATATTTTGGGAATCTTAATAAAACATACACAGAAAAAAGTGTTTTATCAATTAAAAAAATTGTTTAAAAATTATTTAAATTTAATTAATGTGATAATTGAATCAACTATTTTTTTAGTTGAAAGAAAATTAAAAATTTAATTTTGATTTAATTAACATTTTAGTTGTTTTGAAATAAATTTTCAATTAAAATTTTAATTAAATAACAAAAAATCTTAATTGACTTTTTTCGTTTAAAAAAAAATAATTTTAACATGTAGAATTGTTGTTGGGAATTGTCAATTTTTATTTAAATAAATTAACACATTTTTTGAAATGGCAAAGTTTTTTGATAATTTTTTTAATTAAAATTAAAAAAATATCATTTATTGAAAATAGTTTTTCAAAATTTTAAAATTTTTAGTAATCAATATAATTATTTTGGTAATAGGTGCAAAATCAACAACTTGTTTGGTTGATATTATGAATTTAGAAAAAATTTGGTGATTGGAGAAATTAAATAATTTTTTCTGTGTATCAAAGTTAATATTCAGAGGGAACCACTTTAACTTTTTGTTGGCCATATAAGGTGACACGGTCTTATATACATATATATGTATGCTTGTTTTTTTAAATCATTTGCACATATGTGCATACATAACGTTTCCTTCTGTAGTCTTAATGTCTGAACTGTTTTACCAGAGCGACCTTGTTAACTGCAAAAACTATGCCAGAAGCAATTAACATGTACGTTTGTGGCCAAATATTATAAAACTTCTGTAAGGCAGCAAATTTCACAGACATGCAGAATAACATGTTGACAAGTCAAAAAATCATGTCGTATATGGTCGGCTTAAAGGGTAAGATGTATGTCAGTAATCCAAGAAATATTTAACAGCTTAAGGATAACATCACAAAAGAAGTAGATAGCTGGTTCCTGAAATTCTAAGAAAAGTAATGGAAAATTATCTAAAAAAAAGAGCTGATCAGGTCTTCGTAAACAATCAGTTTAATATTGAATAATATTTTCCTCAAAATATAGTGTAAACATATGTATTTGTAAATTATAGTTTAAACTGCAATTAATGCCAGTCTTAAATAAAAGAGGAAAGTCAAACATTAAAAAAATTATAAAGTTGCCTATGCGCCATCCTTTATATACAGCATAATATCTGCAAATTCGTACATATTCATTTACATATATATAAATATATATATATACATATATTAGGGCGGGTCGATTTGTAGGGACGCAAAAAATTGCCCAAGTAACAAGGAAAATCGTATTCTATGGTTTCAAATAAGAAACTTTGCCACACCTCTAAAATTAATACTGATATTCCTTCTTTTGACCCGAAGGTCAAATTTTGAAACATAAAACAAAAAATCAACAAAAACAGGGACGTGAATTCTATAAATGATATACAAATGGATCGAATGAAACTAATTTGGATTCGATTGGAGCAAGTAAGTGGGGTTAAATTCCATTTTAATGTAAAAGTCTATGAAATGACGCACTTGGTCACTTCTTCCTTTAAAGATATTTGAAATAGGACAAAATATTAAAAAAGATATACGTCAATTCTAGAAATGATTTGTTCTAAATCGAATGAATCAAGTTTGAATCAAATCAGAAAACTACGGCCCATTATGCGCGTAGTTCAATCTTACTACAAAAACCTAACGCAAAACTCGTTTCAGCTGTGGTTGATGCGAAATAGCAATGTGCGAAATTAAAGACTTCATTTTCGATGACTTGCACGTGGAATAAAATAATGAAATAATAAAATGATATAATAAATTTGTATTATCTAAAGTAATTAGCATACGTTCAAAAAAAATATATTTGTTTACTTTTTATTTAATTGGAGTTTTTAGCTGTACAAATTTTGTTTTGGCCAGACCAAGAGGAGAACTTAGTGGTAAAAAGTTACCGAGAATCCTAGGGTTAAGAAAAATCTGCAAGGAAAATATCTGTAAAGTTACTTGGTTACGTATGAGTATTATTTAATTCCAATTTATTAACATTCATACGCCATGTGGTACAACTAATATATCAAACTTTCAAAAAAAAAATAAGGGAAAAATAAGACTTTTTGTAAAAGTAGGGCTTTTCCTGAAGAAAGTCATGTAAAATTAGGTTTTTTTCTAAAATTCTTTTTGTAATTTTTTTTTTTTAATAAATAAGAACAAATTAGTTTTGTTTCTGGATTGTGTTTATTTGATGTCAAAATATTTTTTCATCTAGAATAAAATTTAATATCGTCAAAGCCACCGCTGCCAGAATTTATGGTTTATTGTATTTTCCATCACTCTTGCCACAAATTCCACCTATAGGTTCCTGCATTCCTGCAGAAAATTGTCTAAAAGTATCAGGCTTGTTGAAATAGACTTTTGACTTCAAGAAAAATCACAAAAATCGGTGATCTTGCCGGCCAGTGCAAACCACCAAAACGAAAGATTAGGCAACTCGGATATGCAGCTCTCAGAATTTCGATTAAATACTTTTTTGATGCATCCTGCTAAATCCACATACTTACCAATCACAAATCGTCCAGATTATAAGAGAAATTCATTTGGCATGGCTTTGTAGCGCCCGCCGCTTACAGTAATTGTTTGGCACATACCGTTTTCAAAAGAAAAGGCCCGATGAAGTTGTCTTTTTTATCTTCGAAAAACTTACTCCGAGTGCTTGACGTTCATTTTGTATTTGTTTACTTCACAAATGCCAAAGCTAAGCTGACATCTACCGTCATTTAAAAAAATATATCATTTTTCTAAGGGGGACAACTTTTGCGCCACCTTGTATATGTATATATATGTGAAAAATTTGCTATACAGATAACTGTATTATAAAAGTACCAACTTATCGAAATAAATAAAGCGTATGAAAATTCAAAATAACATTTTATAAAAATACGACAACTGCATAAATATTTTATGATAAACACACCACTAGTCAATTGCTAATGCATTTCCCTGATAGTTTACAATAAATTTAACAAATACTAGAAATTTATACAGCATTCAGCCTTGCTACTGCTGGCGATGTTGTTAGTTCACCCGCGCGTTTATTAGTTTCAGCTGCAACATTCGGATGCCAACAATAGAGAAAACGTCAAAATCCAATGGAAAGTATATTTACATTACACTAAGGAATTTTTATGCCGCGAGTCACTTAGTGAAGGAAAAAAGATGAAAAAAATTACATAAAACGAACAACGCTTCCAACAACAACAACAACAAAAGAAACAGCATTGAAATGTAGTAAGTTGCACGCAATCTTAAGTAGCAAAGAGAATAGATAAAAGACAGGAAACTGATACAGTTAAGAGGGTAGAAAGACAAATTTGGTTAAAAGACCTCTTCTGAAAAACATGTGATTTCAATTCGCTTGCTTTAAAAATTAAACGTGTTATTTAGGGTGGTCTGAAAATATTTTTTAATATGTGCTTTCGGAAACTGAAAATCACACCGAAAGCCACAAAAACGAAACACCGCAATACTACACGTGGGATTAAAAAAAGCTCATGTGATTTCTGTAATCACGTTATTTGAAATCAAGTTCTTCGACCAGGCCTGTAAGTTTCAAGTTTTTAAATCTTTGTCTTACTCGAGTTAGTCATGTCGGATAGACAGACAACTATCCGTCTCTCAAAAATTGTTAACTTTCGAACAATTTCCCAGAAAATAGCAATTTTTGTGCAAATTTTAACAATAGTTGTCGTTTTTAAAAAATTTAACAAGAAAATGAACGATTTTGCCATTCTGTAACATGTTAAACAACACTTGTTATCGTTCAAAAATAGAGGATGTCGCACAACATATATTCGCATAACTCAAGAACGGATTAGTTTATTGCACAAACTAAAAACCCGAAATTCCGCAATAAAGCAAAGTTAAACTTTTTTCTAGTACGCGCAGTGGTTTTTGCAAAAAAAATAATTTTTTAGCTAAATTTCGAAATTTTTGTTTGTTAAAAATTTATAAAAACTAGATAACCCGTGCGAATATTTCGCACCGTTAGTTGTCATTTTTGTAACATAAAATAAAAATAATTAATAGAAAGTTTAGTAACTTCAATACATTTTATTAAAAGTATAAAAATATTAGAAATCATAATATATATCATACATATTTACATACATACATATGTTTAAATGCTTTTATAATACTTCTTTGAATAAAATTTTAGAGGTAATGACATGATCATCGTTTTTGCCCGTACGAATCCTTAATACAAACAAAAATATCTTTAAACGTACGCAATTATATAAAACTGACTTAGTAATAAACGGCATTATAGTAAATAGCGGTATTGCCAGCATGGATTGTAATACATACTATATTATGTAGAACTGCATTACTATTAAGCGACCCTGTATTACCACACTTGAACAAAAACATATAATCATAATGACAACAGTATTATCATGCAGTTCTATATAAAATATAATTTTTATCAATGAAAATATTAATATTTCAATTTCTAATTATTTTTCGACATGAGTGTTAGAAATAAGCTTTAAAATGAGATATCATTCATTAAATTTGATGCGGTGGTATGGGAGATATTTGCAACCGACAAAAAAAGTGCTTTAGAAATAATATATATGATTGGAAAATGCAGCTATGTTTCTAATTTTTTCTAGACATATAAACACGAAGTTGCAACCAACAAACCATTTATGATTAAAATCTGTTTACTTCACAAAAGAAGAAACACTTTAATTAAAACTTTAAAGAATTTCATAAAACGCTATATTTGTATGGGAGCGCCCTTAAGAAGTGGTGATAAAGGACATGTATGTTTTGGGAAAATGTAAAGGACAAAAAAACTAATTGAGGTCCATCTTACATTTTATACCTCTAGGGTCGGCTCCTGGGCAGTTAAAGGACTTTTTCTTCAATACATTTCTAGTCTGTATTAAAAATTTTGTATGGGAGCCCCCTTAAGGAGTGGATATAGCGGGTAGGTATGTAAGAAATAAATGATGGAGATGAAAAATAAAGTGGGGCTGTTCATAGATTTGACCCATCAAGGAGCATTATACGCGCTGCAGAGTCCAAATATAAGAAGCTCATCCACACAAATATTGCAGTTTAATGAAAAGCATAGCTGCATTTTCAAATTTTTTATTAATTTTTAGCAAACAAAAATTTCGAAATTTTGGTTAAAAAAATTATGTTTTTAAAACAACTGCGCGTATAAGAAAAAAGTTTAATTTTTCTGAAAGGAAATTTTATTGCGGAATTTTTTTAGTTTGTGCAATAAACAAATCCGTTCTTGAGTTACGCGAACATATGTTGTGCAACTTTCTCCATTTTCGAAAGAACGGTTTATCTCGAAAACAAGAGCTAACAAAAAAAAACCGTTAGTACCACTGGATTCAGCGTATCTGAATAAGATCTAGCACTGCGTAACCGAATTAAGTTAAAACGCCAGCTTTCCCGCCTGTCTCAAAAAACTTTCATTTTTTTCAAATCACTTAAGCTCTGTACAGGCGATTGTCAGATATTACAATATTAACGGATCTGGCAATGCGTTGACAATGGACTGGCAATAAAAATTGTCATTACAAGGTAAATTGTTCGTTCACATGGTTGTCTCAAATTTGCAAGAAAAGCTAACAATTTCATTGCCAATAAAATTATCTGACAACATTGTCAGTCATAAAATTGTCGGTTCACACGGTTTTCAGATTATTGAAAAGCAAAAATTGGGAGGAAATAGTTAAGTGGGCGTGGCAAAAAAAATAGAATTTAGTATATCTTGAGAACGATAAGTGTATTGTCTAAATTTGGTGAGAATGGAATGGTCATCAATATACAACAACTCTTGGAAGTAGGCGGAATTGGAGAAGTGGGCGTAGCACAAAGTAGCATTATGTATACCTACAGAACGGCAACAGCTACATTTTACAAATTTGGTACAAACAGATTCCTAATAAATGCACAATATCTTAACACAATTAGGCCTTATTGTAGAAATAGGTGGGGCACCTTCCATGCAAAGACCATACAGATTTGTAGCTGGTAAATGGTAGCTGCAAGAGTATTCAAACTTGGTACAAATGCAAAAGATCTGTGTTAAATAAAAGCGCACTGGGTAAGGATGGCACACAATAAAATTGGACTAAATTTAAATTAAATAGCCATATTGAATAATTTTATGTTAATGTACTTTAAATTGGATTGATTCTAATGAAACTTTACATCAGGATTTCTAGATTAACCCTTCGTCTTAGACATGAGTCTGGTCAGACATTTTTCAATTTGAATTGTTATTTCAATGTAGTTAACACTCAGTTAGAGACTTGCAATTTCAGGTACCCTTCTAAAACTAAGTTTGCTATAAACATTCAAAAAATATATCCTGGAAAAGACATAGAAGGAAACTTATTCGAATATTTTTCTGCACACATCACATTTGTAACACTGGCTAGACCCATAAATATTTTGTGCTGAAGATGGTGTGTTTTTACCATATTTCCTGCTGTTTTTAATTTTTTTGTTCAATTATCAATTATTATTTATTTTAATCCATTATACGCACAAACTAGTCACTCTATCTAGTTTTCAATTTGGAAAACAAACCAATAAACACACTAACTATTAGCTATTTATGGGGTAACCCAGATGAGGGGAAAGCAAAAAGGCTCCTCAACGGTAGTTAATCCGATGTTAGTATAATGGTGAGTATCCTGGCTGGTCATGAGGGACTACGGGCACTGACGAGTGTAGAGCGTGTGGCCAGGACAGCGAGATGCTGGAACACTCTGCTACTGTCAGGCCTTCGCCGACTTACCATCCAAATACCTCGGGAGCGATGTCATGTTAGGTCTGGGATCCCTGAGGGACTTTGACTGGAAAATATTGAGGAATTACGTCCGAGAAGTTTCTTAACGCCGGACAAAACCCCTCACTAAAGGATGGTGGCAGCACTGTCCACCTAAATCCCCCATGTTTCTTCTTAAGGAGCGCACAACAGGCTCGACAGTGGCCTACGTGTATATCGCCACAGATATGAAGTTGCATCTTGATGTTTCGTGCTCCTTTCGACATAACCAAATCTTACGTAACCCAACTATTAGCTCAAAAGCAGATGCTAATGGTTTATAACATGAGGAAGGTTATGAAATTCAATCGTTCGCAGCTGAACAGAATGATAATGTGGATTACGTTCCAAATAAGAACGATTTATCCGATACTAAAAACATTTGGTCATAAAAAAACGAATTGTGATGTTCTCAGGATGATGAAGAAGAACTACGTGCAAAAAATAGTCAACAAAACTCTGCCGATGATTATTTCTATGATTAAGATGGAACAAAATCGAATAAGCACTACGCAGATGTAACTACATGTTGGGTCAAAATAATATGTGTTTTGAAGTTGGGCTAATGGTACAAGACTCTACTCCAGTTAACGCGTTGAAGATATTTTGCGCATCTAATGTTGAATTTGTAATCATCAGCAAAACAAATTGGTAAGGAAAAAATTTAACAAAAACCGTTAATGCTGATACAATAGTTAAGGAAAACTTGACCTCGAGTAAATAAGATGCATTTATCGCAACTAAATCTCAGTACTCTGAATATTTACAAATGATCAAAATTTGGTTTGCTCTGTGAAAGGCCTTGATATAATTGCAAGAGCTGCAACCCTCGTAATCTACACACACACACAATTTTATATAATTTACACACTGCTACGTAAGTATTTTCAAACATCTTTTGTATCTTAATATTTGAACATAAAAATTCTTATAGAAAAAAAAAATAAAAATTATTCAAAAGTATGAATACAAAATTGTTGCTTGCATTGTTCGAATAAGTAACTAAAGTGAATAAAATATAAAATAAAATGCAAAAAAATAATCTAAAAAAAGAAAATCTGTAAGTAAGAAATCTTTTAACTCATCAGTTTATTCAAACTAATATACATATAAATAAAAAAAAAAAATTAGAATAAAAAAAGAAAAGAACTGCAAAAGAACTGACAGGAGCCAGCAGATAACAGCGGAATTTAATTTGAAGTTCAACTTCTGACATCTAAACGTAAATATAAAATATTATTATTCATATTCTTAAATATGAATAAAATATATTTTACTAAACATTTTCGTTTAATTTCTTATAAGTGACTACTTTAGGATCTGATTTTAAATTAGTAGTTCAATTTTGTTTTAATATTTTACACGATGGTTATAATAATACAAATATTTGCTTAAACTGGCACTTAATAATTTATGTACTAAATTAAAATTTTAAATATTTTTTATTAAAGAATTATTGAAATTATTTTCGCTTATAATTAATAATGATTAAATTTCATTTGAGGACTTTTTTAACAAAATGTTAGGTTATGTTCAGAAAGGGTTATGGTAGGTAGCATTTGCCAGCTATTACCTCCGCTGAGATCCAATGTTAATCACATTACACTTGTACTCATAGAAAAATGCATCTTCATATTGATGATGCTCTAACATCAGAACTGTGACATCAATGTTATTACAAATGGCATTAATGAGGCAAAAAGTGACATCAATTCAACGGCTAACGTCATCCTAAAATTTTGTCATATTTTATGCGTCATTTATGCTACGACTACAGTGACATCAATTCTATGCACCAATTTTGTGCACACTGATAGAAAAGGCGTCATAACGCTGATGTATTTTGACATCAGAACAGACAAAATGTCATTAGTGCGATGGCAAACTGTCATCAGTGCGATGACATAATGTGTCATGTCATAATATATTATAAACATTATTTTCATGTTTAAAAAGTAAGATTAGAAGCAAAAATTCCCATATTATATTTTTTTCATTACTTAAATACATCAAAATTTTAAAGTAGAATTATTACGAAAACCAAATTGAGAGCTATTCTGTTAACAAAGGGCGGAATACAACAAAAGTGAAACAAACATGTGTAACGGGTAAGTAAATAATGGTATGTTCTCAATTTTACTTAAGGTCAATTACAATGACTCAATTTGATGGATTTGTCATCGCACTGATTACATGCTTTATAAAACCGACTTCGATTTACATTTCTGTAGTGCCAATGGGTATTCCCATTGATTACATAATTTAAATTTTTAACCCTGATGACAATTTGGCCAAGTGATGTTAAGGCTGACATCACAATGATAAAAAGTGTACTTAGTGCAAAAACGAAGACACTTGTCATGGTACTGATGGCAAAATACATCAGCGTTATGCCGCCTTTTTTATCAGTGTGAGTATCCACTCGATTAATATTTTTGCGATTTATCGAGGACTTTTTCGCCATTGCTTGATCGAATAATTAAAATAGCCAATTTTGAAAAACGAATAAGTCGAACAATTTTAATCAGTAAATCGATTCAAATTTATTTCTTAAGAACTTATACTTATTTTATTAAAATAATATTTTTTTTCAAATTTCTAGCTCACTAACTACCTACATGCGATGTGCGAAAGAATTCGCTCGTTCGTTCATTACACTTAAAACAAAAACAAAGTTTTTAGGACTTGTTTTTGTGTTAAATGTAGCCGTACGAAAGAAGAATTCTTTCGCACATCTGAAAAAGGCTAAAAATACCTTAAAACTAAATTACAAGTTGTTACATTCTGCATTAATTTTCATTCCCACACTTTTGACCATATTTGAGTTCTTTTTTAGATGTGAGTGTATTTGTGACAAATTACGTAAATTATGATAAACGTCAAATTCCGAACGTAAGTAATTTCGGACTTCCCCAGTTACTAATATTTCGAGCACTCAGAATCTTAAGCCAAAGAGTAATACAGAGTTTAATTTCGCTTACTCAATATTGTTTAATGTACATAATAGAGTAATGGAGACAGAGAGGAAATAAGCTAATTGTGGTATAGTATTGAGAGTAGTCCACTTTCTCATTGTACTAAGCACTGTACGTAGAAGCGCTGTTGCTTACCCTGTAATGTATAAAGTATGTGGTTGTGTGTTATCAATTGTAAAATAAGAAGAAAAATTCATAATATATGTTCCTGGACTGATTTTGTTGTTAGAGAAATTGATATTGTATGAAAGTATTTTTATTATTATTTAATTACATAACGGAACAAAATTAATTTGTTTTTGAGCTGATTGGAAGTTTGATGAAATTTGTTACTAACTTGAGGTCGCTAATTTCAAATCTAATCGCCGTTTTTCTCCGACACCTCCGATTTTTAAGTTACAAGTACTAATCATATTCATAAAGAGATTTTGAAAATTTGTCCTTTATCACAAAAAAAAAAAAAAATGACGGAGTGCTAACGTAAAAAAAATATTAAAAATGTTGTACTTTTAAAAATCATGAAAAATCCACAACGGGAAAAATCTTTTTACTTTCACGTAAAGTCATGTAACCTATGAAGAAAATGAGATATTGATCATAAAAATTATGAATGCGTTTCGCTTTTATTCACAATTAAGTGAAGGTACCTCATTTTTAAGTGAAGGAAAAAACGTCCATAAATAGAACAGCACACGCAGAGAAAAAATTGGGTTGGGCATGGTTAGGCAACTTAACTATGTTCATTGTAACAATGTATTTTTGTCGTACAAAAAATATTGTTATTTTTATTTAATATTAACAATATTATAGTTACTGTAAACATGTCAATGCTTATCGCAATTATAAATTTAAGTATGTTTCACTGAAAAATAATCATTTTTATAACAACTAAATAATGATAACTTTAAAAGCATATTATATTCCTCACAACCAATTAATGATATTTTATAGCCATACTATATTTACTGTCTATATGTGCACCCATAATATGTTTTAGATTGAAACAAAATATGTTTACTCTAATAATATTTTGTTATCGCCATTGGCAAAATAATTTTACATCAATTTTGTCGTTTATTTTACATTTGCCTATCGAATTATTTGTTATTCAGTGGTTAAACAATTTAAAAAATACCCATTAAAAAATCAAGTTTAAAGAAATTAAAAAATAAAGAATTTGTAGGTACATTAAGAAAAATTGTAAAGTGTCACAAAATAAAATATCAACGCTTAAAAAAATTTTAATATTGTTTGAAAATTGTGCATAAATATTGTCCATTGTTTTGTGTTATTTTAGAGAAATAGAATGAAAATTCTATAAAATAATATATATATAACTTCGACCTACAACAAAAATAGGTTAAAAATATTAGGTTTGAAGTTTCATCATACTATGATGTGAAATAACTGTAACAGTTTTACGTTAAGCTTGCCAGTAAGTAAATAAGCATATACTATATTTTGAAAAGAGTATTTTTTTTTTTGCACAAAAGAAAGCTTTGGTCTTTTCCTTGAAGGTAGTTCTGGTTGCTTTTTGGGCCGCTAGTGGGTTATGTATAAAAAAAAATAATGTGCAGGTCATGAATCTTATTACAATAAATTGATCTTAGAATATGTTTACCACAACCATGTTTTTTCTTTGCGTGCAGAGACACACACACATTAAAAAATGTTATGTTTTAATGGAAATTGCGATTTTTATCCATTCAGATGTGCAAGAATTAAAATAAAATAAAGCTCATTTTATTAGAAATATATTTAACTAAATGACTTAAGACCAAAACTGTAATTTTAGTCGCATTTATATTTTTTTAAGAATTTTTAATGAACAACATTTTTTTTCTTTTTTTTTAAAAAAAATTGTTCTATTTTTTAAAACCTCAAAGATATTTCAGAAAGTTATGGGCAAATTTAAAAGCAAGGTAGGCACGGCTTAAATATAGTATTGTTTGTGAATTCAGCATCCCAAATAATCTTAAAAACAACATGCAGTTCTTAATTAACAAAAACATTGTTCCCTTGTGTTATTATAAATAAAAGATTAAACAATTAAATACAAACATATTTGTTTTATTTTTTTAACTTTTTTGATAGGTATGCATCTGTTGTACTTTATATTTAATATGTTAACTACAGCACCTTTTACTAAGTATATGAGAAAATATTTTATTTTGATCACAGATAAATTGTATAAAAGACGGATACTTTCTCCTATACTTTGTGGGTTGGTGGTAGGTTTTGAAAAAGCGGCCATGTCTACATAAAAGTAGACCCTAAACGTATATAGATTTCCGAGTGCCACATATTCACACAGTAGGCGATACGGTTTTCAGTATCTGTACTACACCTTCATAACTGGGTCTTCGTGTTTAGTTTGACGTTAATTAAAACAAAAATCATCAGCATTTATAAATCTGTAAGCCATGAACTGTCAAGATAGTGGGTTACCTGTTTTCCCCGGCTTTCAATTTCCTTAGTACAGCGTATCTGTCAATCGGCTGGATATTGACATTTGAGAAATAACATTTCTTGGTTTAATTTATTGAGAATAAATAAATTGGTTTAAAAAGTTTTTCATAGCTGGCTGATACCTCTAATAAAAAAAGTAAAAAAAAGTTAAAAGTCTAAAATACAATAAGACATTAGAAAATAATAGAAAAAAATTAAATAAGTTTGATACCTGCATTAAGTTAATCCGGCAAGAGACAATTACAAATAATAATCTGAAAAAATTTCATGGTTCCCGCCTGGTGAACTTAATACATTAAGCCTTAGCTTTTAGATCAATACTGTATTTTCTGCACCCAGGTTTTTTAGTTCTTTACTACAAAAATTTCAGAGACCCGAAAACTGTTAATTTTTTATTGCCATATCATATAAATATCCTTGTTGATTAAAATTTATTTTCATTTATTGCAAAAAAAAAAACATGGATACATATTTTGAAATATAAATATCCATCATGATAAAAAAAATAAAAATCCTTAAACGATAAAGCCTCGTACACAATAGGACTAGGACAACAATTTTTTTTCGTAACCACACACATTTTCAGTTAAGAAAACGTTTGCAAATTATGCCCACAACAATTTTAAGAATTTATTATTATTTTTTTAAACATTTTGTTGAAATTTTCATTAAAAACTAAATAAAATTATTATAAACGTCATACACATTTTCATACAAATTGTTGCTGAAGTAGAAGTAGACTCATCTTTTTAAAAAAAATTTAGTTACATTTTTGTTCGAAAAATGAAAGGAAAATATTTGAAATACAATATTAATATTGTGGTTATTTTATTGAACTGTTAATGGTTTTTAATCCAAATTTTAATTAGGCTTAAGTTCATTGAATTTAATTTTCCTTAAATTTTTTCTTTTTTTTTTATGAAGACAGGACTTTAACAACATGAAATTAATTAAAATTTTATTGATAATTTTTCATTCTTGACTGCGCTGAGATTTGAATCCAGGCGTTCACGGTCAGGTTGCCCAGACTAGTTTCGATTGTAACCACACAATCTCTTCAGTGGGGCTTGCCGTCTTACTCACTCGGCAATTGCAGCCGGATGACGTCAATAGTCAAACATCAATCCTTAAACCAATTGGTATTTCACTTTGGTAGGTCGAAATTTGCTTTTGAATAAATGATTATCTATTTTAATTAATTTACATGTTCTTCCTAATTTCGGTTTTTTCGTACTTTTTGTCAAGAATTCTTCTTGAAATCCAAAGTACATTTTTTGTTTTTCATGTTTTTGTCTTTCTTTTTTCTTGTTGACCTTTTCCAGCTCAACTTGAAGGACAAATGTAAACATAGCTCGTGCCTTAGCGTGAAATACTTTGGGAAGAAAAAAAGATAGAAGGAAAAACAAAATTGTTGCTAGCATTGTGTACTAGGCTTTAAGCCTCGTTTAAAGTTTATAATAATTTTATTTAGTTTTGAGTGAAAATTTCAACAAAATGTTTTAAAAAATAATAATAAATACGTAATTTTGTTCTGGGAAAAATTTGCAAGCGGTTTCTTAACTGAAAATTGGTGTGGTTTAAAAAAAAAATTGTTGCTCTATTATGAACACCAGTGAAAATGTTGCTGCCTATTGTGAACGAAGCTTAAATATCAGAAAAAAAATTCTCAAATAATTATTTTCTTGGAATTTTTTTCAAATTTTAAATTAAATTTTTTTTCAAAACAAGAAATTTTTCTACATATAAAACTTCCCAACAAATGGGATGTAACAAGTTTGTAGTGTTCATCTGTGTATATTTGTGTGTAAATATGTATCTGTCCTTTCCATCGTAGAGTCCAAACGACTGGACCAATTTTGATTTTATTCTGCTTGCTTAAAAGGTGGCGACCGAAACTGCTCTTATCTTTGTTTGAACAAAATCAGTTCAACCGATTAGAAATTATCTCCTCTTTTCTAGCTGTATCCTCTTGAATATGTGTGTCTGTTGCACCGTTGCGCCCAAACGCCTATATCGAATTTAATTTAGTTTTTGTTGTTTGACAGATGGCTTTATTTAAAATCCTCTTGTACTAATTAATTCAAAACAACTTATTGTTAACTTTAGGTTAATGTAAAGTTGTAAAAATGGGTCACTTCTTATACTGCCGATAATATCCTACCTTTAGCTATCTGCAAGTTGTGAAAGCGGTCTTAAATGCGCATATAAACATCATATTAGTTTACTGTTTTCCTTATATGATTTTATCTTAGAACACATTTTTATTATTTCGTTCCGATGAAAAAAGTTGTAAATAATTTTTAAGTTTTATGATAAATATCATAAACGATTTTTATTTAATTTTGTTACGAAAAGAAAACAAAAAAAAATTTTTTTTTTTAAATAAAAAAAATCCAGATGGATAAATAAATTTTTTTTTATACTAAATTTTTTTTATTTTTATATGATAAAAACAAAAAAGATGGTTTTAAAAGTATTAAAATACGGTCTCTGAAAAATTCTAAGATAAAAAAAAATAAAATACAAACCTTAACATTAATCGAGCTTGGTTTGGTTTTTTTTTACATTTTGGTATTAGTTTGTTGTTGATATAAAGATGTTATAGGATTTGTACATTCGTATATTATTATGAACGTACGGAAGGTACCACGCCCACTTCTACAATCTCGCCCATTTTTTTTTTTGGAGAGGTTGTGTATTGATAACGTAGCTATGTGTTAATTTTTACAAATTTTATCTTACCGTTACTTAAATAAAAATAAATCTTTTTTGGTCCACGCCCAAGAAAATAATTAAAGTTCTTATATATTTTTAGGGATATTTTTTTCATTTTATTATAACAAATTAAATGCGTAAAAATATAGCGACATAAAATTTTCTTTTCAAATAAAAACATCATCTCTTCATATATGAAAAACTAATTTATTTTCAGAAAATCTTAAATAAATATTATGAGCACTTAAACCCTTTTTTCGAATATTTTCCATTTTTATGAGTTTGCAATAATGGAATAAGGGATAATAATAAAAAAAACAAGCAATAGAAATTGAACAACAATCTTCTTTAAATTGTTTAAATATTGATTATTGGCAAATATTTAACAATACAATTTCTCCCCAGGTTCCATTATTTGTTTTTTTTATATTTTTTGGTACAACTAATATAAAAACCCCTTTTTGGTGGATAAAAACATTGTTAACAAAAACAGCTTTAAAGAGAGAAAAGAAAAAAAATTTACTAAATATGTTTATGATACACCTTTTTTGCAACTATCACTTACATACGTAAACATATATGTATATATATATATATGCACACATACACAAGTATATGGGGTAGTAAATACCAAGGTAAAGTTACGAAAGTATTAAAATTATTAAACATATAGAAAACTGTGTCAAACAGGGATATTTTAAGAATTTCAATCGAGCCACCATCATCATCGTCATCGCCTTTTCCACCATCATTATCCTTACATAATCATAGTCAGCTTCTCCATTACCACAGTTTCTTTTCAAATAAAATTTCCTGCTCTAACCCCTTTTTCTTATTTTGTTGTTAAGGATACATTAATAGAAAACTTGCACATTTCCAGTATTTATGACTTTTTGTACATCTTATTTAAATGAAAATCTTAAGGTATTAACGTTAAAGGATTTTGTGGTGACTAACTTAAAGAAATAATAAATGATGAGAAAAATGTTTGCTTAACTTTTACATACTTGCTATTTTTGCTTATCGCAGTTTTCTTTGGTGTGAAAATTTACTTAAATTTAACGAATGGGAACAGATTTGGTAGTTGGTGGATTATATCAGCAAATTTTTCTATATTTAAATTTATATATGAAATGTTTGTAAAATTTGACTTCCTATCGGAAATTGGTCAAGATTTCTCTCCTCTCCGGCTATTTGGCGAGCTTTTTTTTTTAAATTTAACTTTTAATTAGAAATTTGTCAATATTTCTCTTTTTATTGGAAATTTTACAATATTTCACTTTTGATGGAAAATTTGGCAATATTTCTGTTTGCATCGGATATCAGACGAAATTCACTTTTTACCCGACATTTTAAAATATTTCACTTTTCTGGAAACTTTGCAAAATTTACCTTTTTACCGGAAGTTTAAAAAATTCAATTTTTATCGGAAATTGTGCAACATTTAAGTTTTTTATCGAAAATATTTCATGCTACTTTTTTCTGAAATTTTTCAAAGGTAACTCTTTATCGGAAGCTTGCATTTTTCCCTTTTTATCGGAAATTATTTCAAATTTCACTTTTCATCGAAAGGTTTTCCTAATTTCACTTTTTATCTAAAGTTTTTCAAAATTTCACCGTCTTTATCGATAAATTCGCAAAATGTCACTTTTTATCGGATAACTGGCAAAAATCAACTTGTTTGCACAATTTCACATTTTACCGGAAGTTTTGTAAAATTTTATATTTACTGCCCGTTCGCCGATATCGAACGTTAGCGTTCGCATAGAAAATTACATTCAAAACAAAAACAATTTTTGAAATTTTGTTTTTGTTTTAAATGTTTTTTACTATGCGAACGTTCGATATCGGCGAACGGGCGGCAGTTAATAAAAACATTTTGAAAAATTTCGCTTTTTATGGGAAGTTTTTCAAAATTTAACTTTTTATTGGGAATTTTGCAATATATCACTTTTTATCGGAAATATTGTAAATTTTCACTTTCTATCGGAAAGTTAGCAATATGTCTCTTTCAAAGGGTTATTTTTTTCGAAATTTTAATTTGTTTAAAGTTTTGCATATTTCACTTTTTATCGAAAAATATGCAGAATTTCACTGTTTATCGGATATTTTGCAAAGCTTCACTTTTTATTCGAAATACGTAAAAATTTCACTTTGTATTTCATCGGATATTTGGCTTAATTTCTCTCTATTTCGGAAGTATTGCAACATATTACTTTCTATCGAAAATTTGCCAGTACTGCTCGTTTTATCGGAAACTTGAGAAAATTTCATTTTAATCGTATATTTAGCAAAATATCACTTTTTATCGGATGCTTGGCGAATTTTTACTTTTTAGCGAAAGTTTTTTAATATTTCACTTAGTGATGTAACGAATACCGATATATCGGCGAAACTTCACATTTGCCGATATATCGGTATCAGCGATATTTTACTGCCGATTCACCGATACTTTGCTTAAAGTGTTTTTGAACAAACAATTTAATTTTCAATGCTTATTTTTGCATAACAACTAATAGCAAAAAATCAAACAGAAAAATAAATAGTTTCTTTTAATTCTTAAGCTGGAGGTTGGTCCACACCACGCGTTTTTCCTTTTTCGAGACGCATGCTAAAGTAGAAAGTAATCCAGAAAGTACTTCATGCTTTCAATCAGAATATGCATTTAACGAGTTTGCTGTATAACTTGTCAATACAATTTTACACTAAGTATTTTTGGACTGATGCATAAACGCATTGAACGCTTAGTGTGGACATGCAGTATCAGCCGTTTTGCTTTGCACCATAATGGTAAAACGTTCTCACATTGATAAATCTTGTATGTAATTGTACGTTTTAAGAATTTTCTGCTTATTTTTAATGATTTTTGTGAAAATAAAAAAGTTTCGTTGCATTTTTTGGGTTACTTCAAAGACACCACAAAATCCATAAGCATTTCGCTAGCAAACTCGATGCTGCTGAAACAATCGACGGCACCGCTCAATACCATGCTTTTATACCACTTGTCTATGGAAGACTTAAGTTACACATAACCCACTCGTGGCCCAAAAAGCGACCAGAACTACTTTAAAGGAAAAGACTTAAGCTTTCTTTTGAGCAAAAGCAAAATACAAAAATAGTTTATCCAAATCGGAAGACATCGATTTCAAAAGTTGGGTTACTTGACATGACTTTATAACTTGTTATCGGGTATTTTGCAGAAGTTTACTTTCTGTTGGAAATTTGGCAAAATTGCACTTTCTTTTCGATATTTGGCAATATTTCTATTTTGATCGGATATTTGGCGAAATTTCACATTTTATCGAAAATTTTGCACAATAGAATTTTTCATAGGAAATTAAGCAAAATTAATTTTTTTATAAAAAATTTGCCAAAATTGAATTTTTATCCAAAGTGCTGCAAAATTTCACTTTTTATCGGAAATTCGGCAAAATTTATTTTTTCATTTGGCGAAATTTTTCTTTTTTAAAAGAAATTTGCCAAAACTAATTCTCTTTTCACAGGAAATTTTCCAATATATAGTACTTTTTGTAGGAGGTTTGACGTAGATTTACTTTTCAAAAGAAAACGAAGCGAAATTTCACTTCTCAGCGAATATAAAAAATGTGACATTTTATCTAAAATTTCTGCAGTATTTCACATTATATCGGATATGCGGCAAAATTAAATTTTTTTTAACAGAAATGCAAATTTTTTTTTTTTTATAATATTAAATTTGGCAAAATTAAATTTTTGTCCGAAAATTGCCGAAATATTACTTTTCATAGCGTTGGCAAAAATGAATTTAACGAAATTCTACATTTCATGAAGATGTGTCCTAAATATATTTAATATTGAAAATTTAATGAATAAGAAATTTAGTGAAATTTTACTTTTTATGGAATACTTGATTAATTTCACTTTGTATAGAAATTTTTGGAATTTCACTTTATATAGAGTAGTTGGAGGACTACCCAGCAAAAACGTTACTTACCTGGTAAGTTAGCAAGTAATGTTGTAGAAATATAAACACTACTTATTTTTCGGCTGGAGAACTACTTATTTTTGTTCGAGTTCTCCACAGAATTCAGTACTTACACTTGAATTTACTAGAAGTCACAAAATATCTAGTTGTTATTTAACTACCAGTAAGTTGAATTGTAAGTACTTACAATATACTAACAAAAAGCCAAAAAATAACTAGTTTTTATTTAATTGGCGCTAGTTAATAGACCTAATAAGTAGTTATGGAGCTAGTTACCAGTAAGTAAATATTCAGTACAGAAAACAAGACAACTAATAAGTAGTTATTTAGCTGATTATTAGTAAGCAAATATTCATAAATGAAAATAATAGTAGTGAAAAGTACTTACTGAGGTCATTACTAGCAAGTACTTATTGAGGTTTTCAGAATAATGAGAATTGTAATAACAACTACTTACCAGGTAACGTATGAACTAGCTACGACCTGTTACCAAAATTCAAAAAGTTTTTCCTGTGTAGGTTATTTTTTCAAGAAACAAAGAACAAATTTATTAAATTTTAAAGAATTTTCGTTAAGTACTTATTTTTGGCCAAATATTTACTAAAATAAAAATTTCATTTTACTATTTAGCGAAATGTTTGTAAATTGTCCTACATAAGCAAATTATTTTAAATTTTTTGTAAGTTTCTCATTTCTTTCTCCATACTTATTATCGTTTTTGAGCTCCATACTTATTATCGTTTTTGAGGACAGCATTTTGCCGTAATTGAAAGGGAGTTAAGAATATCATAAACTAAACAGTATGATTGAAAAAAAAAATGTTAAAAAGGGTAAATTGCTTAAAAAGAAAATAGAAATGAACACTTCCAAAATGAAAATAAATTTTAAAGTTTATTTTTATTTGTATACCATTTTAACCAGGTTGAGTATCTAATAATGATTTTACTTCTTTAATTTTCTCTCTCATTCCATTTTGCTTCTAAATTTAAAATGAATTTATACTCAATGTTTAGCAGGTAAAAGAAGATGTAGCAAAGGTAGATAGAAAAAAAAAAATTACAAAGTTGGAGTAAAACTAACACAATTTGCACTTAACATAGTAAATGTGTTTATTTTATCTTGTTTCTACCTTTCGTTTTTGTTAAACATTTTTTTTTTCTATAAATTTTTTTTCTATTTTCATTAAGTTGCTTTAACAACATGTAGCAAAACTGTTTAACCTGGTTATATTCCTGGACCATAATATATTTAGAATAACAGCAAATGAAAACCGAGATAGAAAATGTATAGAAATAATGAAAAATGGAGAAAAAGTATGAATGTAACAACATTGTGATTGTTGGCTGCCATTTAAATTAAAACAACTGAGAAAAACAGTCGTCGATTTGTGTGCAATTCAATTTTCTTTAAATTTTTTTTTTTAGTTAAATGAAATTGATTTTTTTTTTGTGAGTATTTTAAAACGTTCTTTGATGATTGTTGGCCTAAAATCGAATTGAAGCAACGTTTCAATAAAATTTTAACCAATCAGTCAAAGTGGATATTGGTTAGGCAAGTTAAAGCAAAATTTAAAAAGTTGTTTAAGAGTTGGTTAAAAATAGCTTTTAGTGTTGTAAAAAAAAGCTATTGCTAAGAATAATAAATAAAAATAATAATTTAAAAATTATACATACGCATAGGCACGAACATTTGGTATTACTTTTGAGTTTAATAATTTCATACCTGAGAATGTTAAAGTAGATAGATACATCCCTAGAGGGAAGCGAACTGACACCAAAGTAGTCCCATTATATACTAGCTCACTTTATATGAATGTGACCTATCAATTTTACATGGGGTTGTCATTGGAGGGAGTCAAATATACTAACAGCCTCCATTTGACAGGTCACACATCTATTCTCATTAATCGTGTTTAGTGTTAGTTACTACAATGGAGTATTATTTCAAAACAATGTTGTATAATTGCAATAAAACAAGTACTCGAATCTTATTTAAGAACCAAATTAGAGAAAGTCCCAAAAAAATGTGTCACACCACCGGTGAATACTGTACTATAATTCGGTGGAATGTCATAACGTCCAGTGACACAGATTCCATGGACACTGTGCAGATGAACTTTAGTTAGCGAAGCCGGTTTTTGTTATACCATAGAGCAGAAAATCACTGCGCCCGCCCGGCTATGCTATCGAATTTGTTTATTTCTTAGGTTGTGGACATTATGACCCTCTGCAAAGTGTCATAAGATCCGCGGACATTACGACACTGCTTTGATGGACATTATGACATTTTTTTAGCTTCATACCGTCCATAGACACTGTGTCACTGGTTCGTATGACATGCCACCCATAACTCATTACTTTTTCTTCCATTTTGTCCTTCATATACCAGTTAAATGATTGGTTCTCCTTTCACTGATCATGAGTTCTTTCTTTTTGTACTTGTTCTATTTTCTCAAATCCCAGGAACAGTCTTTTGGAATAATTGAAACAAATTTCACGCAGGGATAAACAATGATGGAAATTTCAGTACTTTTGTATATTATTCACTATAACTGTAACAGAGGGGCATATACTTATGCTGTTAACGATTGACTGGCCTTGTCAGGAGAAACCTTTGTCGATTTATTTCAAAGATCTATGGGCTATGTCCCTTGGCATGAAATCACAGTGATATCCGCACAAAGTTAAACTCATGATTCATCTATTTCTATGATGACTTTAGCTTGAAATCTGTCACAGCTATTGAAAAGATGGATCTTAACCACTGGGCGACAAACAATGAGTTTATCAACAGTTCCAAGTGTGAGCAATTGGTGTGGATAATCCTGCAAAATAGTACACTCTCCTCTTATTTAGGAGCTGGAGTTATCTATCTTTCGCTGCTTTTGAAAAATACTAGGAACATCTGTTAAGTAGCAACAACACCAAAGAATAAACCTCCCTCAGGCTAAACTCTTCCAAAAATTCTTATTGGAATTTAAAGGATATCCCATCTAGGGACTTTAAGTAGTGAACAACAACCATCAAGTGATCGCCGAAAGTAGCTTTTTTAACGGAAAAGTAAAACGTCCACAAAAATAATTTTCCTGAATGACAGAAAGCATTTCCCGCAAAAAGCATACTAACGGGAGCCTAATCAATAGTCAGTCCGGTGCCATGCTGCCGGGGGCTGCTGACTCCCGTGTTACCAGCTATAATCTCTGATCAAGCAAGATCGTGAAGATCTTCTGAGATCTGCAAAATTTGGATATTTGCCAAGTCCGAGGTATTGACTGCACCTCATTTACCCAGAGGATGTAAGACCAGAAGGTGAGTTTACTTAAGATGATCGCTACGACGACCGGGGAGTCCGAGGGCATTTGAGGTTAGCAAATTCCAAAAAAAAAAAAACATAATAATATATTAAGGAGTATCTACCACTTTAAGAACTTAAAGTGAATGGTAGAAGTGATTTGGAAATTTTTTGCAATCGTAGAGGTCATGCCTACAAAGACAGTAATAATGACAAACGTCAAAAGCGGTGAACACCTCGAAACAAGAATTGATCACTGTCCAAGAAGGTATTTATATGCCGCCAAAACTCTTAACGATACCTTATAAAAAAGGGAAATATATATTTTTAGTGACGAAATGAGTAAGAAAATTTGCGTATATATTTTTTAATATTGACTTGGAAATGAAACAAAAATGCATTCAAAAAAATTCCCATGACTTGTATAGTGGGAATTTTATCGAAAAAAAATTTTAGCGTACAAAAATTTATTACTTTTGTTCTTAAAAATATTTTTTATTGGAAGGGATTTTGGAGCATTTTACAATCTGTGCTATTTCATGGTGTTATGGATGGACTGGGTGGTATTATTTTTCAAGATAAGCTCCAATTTTTTTCAAAAATTTTATAATGATTTTATAGTAATTCAATATTTTTTATTTTTCGAATTTATTCTTTGAGTTAAATTTCAGTTATGTATTTTATAAATGTTGAATATAATAAAGTTGCTTATGAAAAAGAAATAATTCCCAATATCGATTTTATAGTAATTTACAATGAAAGATTATCTATCAAACCGAAGCTGCTTTGGATCCTGTACCTTGTAGTCTGGCTGATATCCCATTATTGCCCAGTAGCTGAAAACGTGAACCAATTTCGTTGACAATTTGCTCATATTATTTTTTCGGCGTAACTTAAATATATTTAAAGTTACAAGCAAATGGAACGGTTAAGGATATGTTTGGTGTTTTTGAAATAATACAAGGTTTCAAGAATTCGAAAAAATGTCTAATTTGTGTATGAGATATTTGCTAAAAAAATAAAAAAATCGTTAAAAAAAACTTTCAAACTAAACATTTAAGCTACACTACGTGACAGTTTGTTGACTAAATGAATCTGACATCTGATCTTTATGTAAAATTCTCCGCTGTATCCAATACGACATCACTTTCCCTCGAAATTGATTGCTGGTAATTCCATGTCAAATGGAATTACCAGCAATCAATTCGGGTCCCATGTCAGTGGGACCCGACCCCTTTCGATTTGAATGAAATTTTTAAAAAATGTGAAGATTAATTTCTTCCTATAAGGAAAATATATTAACAAAAAAAAATTTGAAAAATTTTTGTTCAAAAGTTACGTCATATTCAAAATGTCATAATTTCGCCGAATTAGTCGAATGTGTTCAGTTTATTTTTTCAATATCTTAAAAACTACTGCCCATACGAAGATGATTTGTATGTTATTTTAAAGAGAATATATGGGGTTAAAAGCAGTATATTAAAAATTTTTTTTAACAAATAGATATTGGGAATTATTTCTTTTTCATAAGCAACTTTATTATATTCAACATTTTTTCGAATTTATTCTATGAGTTAAAATTGTTTTATTTGTGTTTATTTGTTGCATTTTTTGTTAGAGCTCAAAGTGGGCACTTTCAAAGAAAAGTACACCTTTTGTCACGTTACGTCCCCAATAAATTAAATGAGTTTTGTATATTATAAGGCTTCGCTCGGAAACAATTTACTTATAAGAAATTGGAAAGGAGGCAGTGACGTAACTTTTGAAACAAAAAAATAAATTTTTTTTTCTTTAATATATATGTTCCTTATAGGATGAAAGGAAACTTCACACCAAATTTCATTAATCGAAAAGGATCCGGTCCCACTCTTCGTCGATTTGACATGGAATTAACCATATGTATGTAGATCCTCTTCAAAACAAGATTCTTCAAATGGAGTCAACGTGATCTTACCTCAACAATTAAGTAAAGCAATATCTCGAAAACTGCTCTACTTTTGACCATTCTCACTTCATATTCGGATTCAGCGTACAATTTTATATTAGCTTGCAAATTCATTTGGTCACGACTTTGTTGAAAATTTGTGACACAGTGTTATTGTACATTTTTAACAGTGTTATTGACACAGTGTTATTGTACACTTTGGTTATGGAGAAAGACATTTTCGATGTAACCGTACACTGCATACTTGACATTAAAATGACGTATGAGTATAGCAAATTACGTTACATTTTGTGGTTTTAGAACGTCTTGAAATTCAGTTCGTTATTTTATTAAGATTTTACATATTTTCTCTTAAATTTTATGACGACATTAAATGTAATACACTTGTGGGAGATTTTGTACATGTTCGTAAATCATGTACAATGGCTACACAAAAATTTATTTCTAATAATGGTTGTATTCCTTCAGTTGTTGATATCAGACGAGTTTCCATGCATTAAACACCATATCGCCAAGAAAATGTATAAACAATGGCCACCACCTTTTGTAAATTAGCTGACACGTCGTTATGTAGATCTAACTCCGCCATATACTTGTTATACTGCGCAATGTCATCAGGAACTTTTACGTATTGCCAAAATTTCATTCGTCTGATAAAGAAGTGCTGCACTGTCACCTTTGGCCATATTTATTAATTAATAACAATACGCTTAACTCGCTTATCAATAAGCGAGAAAAAGGGAATTCCACGTATTGCAAGTCAATTGAATTAAGAATCAACCATAAGTCGAACTGACAACCAGGTAGTGTTATCACGTCAACTGATTATTTTTTTATTTATTGGAAATGACAAGCTTACAAATACCGTATACGAAAATATTGGCAAATTTTGCTTACTTCGATTTAACTACGACGAACTGATTTCGCCATTACCACAAGCTCCTGAAAAGCGTCTTGAACCAACCAAAGCGAATCAAGACAAGTTATAGTGCTATATCTTTGATACCCTCCACCGACAGAAGTGGGCCCGATATTGGAAATACATATATATTATTACCTAAGCTTCACAAAAACGAACGTTACCATTAAAATAGATCTATATTAAATTATTGACCGACAATAAGAAAGTTTTATGCGTTTATTGTTAAAACTTTGAACTGGCTTGAGTAAAATATCACGATTCGTAACATTTTTAACCGAACTAAAATAATTCTTAGGAGGGTAGTTTGTATTGCACCTATTGTAAATTAGACTGATTTCTGGTATTACAAAAAATTAAATTAGAATAAATTTCAGTACAGCAGAGTAATTAGTTTTAGCGTTAACAGTGAATTTCACAAAATTGCATGATATTTTTTCTGGCCATATGAATCTAAGTTGGAAGAAATTTTACCGCAATAAATATATCTGTTATGGTTTTAGGCGAATTAAATCATTTTCCCAAAGTGGGCTTTATTTGGTTTTAGGCGCATTAAATTGTTTTCCGATAGTACTAAAGTTAGGCGCACTAAAATGTTTTCCGGGAGTAGTGTAAATTATGGACCGATCTTCAAAAAATTCTACAGTGCGATTTTTAGTCTTCTAAACCTGGGATATACCAAATTTTATTATGATAGCATTATTAGTCTCGGTTTTAGGCGTACTAAACTGCTTTCGGGGAGTAGGGTTTATATGGGGCCTAGTGTAAATTATGGACCGATCTTCAAAAATTTTTCAGTGTGATTTCTGATTCTATAAAACTGTGACGTACCAGTTTTTAGTATGATAGCACTAGTTGTTACGGTTTTAGGCGTACTAAGCTGTTTTCCGCGAGTAGGGTGTATATGGGGCCTATGGTCAATTATGGACCGATCTTCACGAAATTTAACAGTATGATTTGCAGTTATAAAAGCAAATTCACGCAAACCGTTTTTCATTCCGTGCATTATTCCACCGTTTATGTTAGTTTTTGTATCAAAACTATCTATTTTTTTAAAGTGGTGGTTCCACATTTTGATTCATAGTTCTGATCCCACCGAATTGATGTTGCTGGACTTCAATTCCAAACTGCTAAGTATAACTACAAGCAATTTGAGACTAAGTTTGTTCTTTTCTTTTGCGTTTTTCGAAAGTGAGCGTGTTTTCAACAGACGGACAGACAGACATGGCTAAATCAACTTAGAATTACTCAAGGAGCCAGAATATATATACTTTATGGGGTCTGAGATGTATAGTAAAAAAGTTTCACACGGACTGACAAACTTAGTATACCCTCATTCACCATTAGTGATGGAGGTGATAGGCATACAGCATTTAATAGCTGCATTACCTAATTCGCTATATGTTTCTGCCCAACAGGAAGTAAAATTACCACATGTATAGTTTATAATATTTAAAACTTTTATTAAAAGTAAATTAAATTGAATTATGAACATAATAAAAGAAGCCGAAATGGGGGTTTAGAAGCAGTTAGTATACAACAAATATAGTTTTTTTATATAATTTTGGTAGTTGCTTCAAATTATGGTCTTTCTAGAGATGAGCAATATTTTTTTCAAACTCAAAACAATAACAAAAAATAAATATCCTTCAAATTGTTTTCTTAAAAGATATCAAGCTAAAGTTTAAACCAAACAGAAGTTAATAATTTTATACTCAATAGGCTTTTTACTTGACTTACGTGCTGGTAAGAAAAATTTCCGGCTGGGCAATAATGAATTTAAGAAGAAAGAAACAACAACGATTAAAGAATACATTTAACATTTAATCATATGTTTTGAAAATAAGACATAAATGCCAGTTTACATAAAAATATTTTAAATATAATAAAGGCTTAAAAAGCAAATTTTGTATGAATTCCCCACGGTATTTTTAAATATCAAGCAAATAATACAGGTCTACGAAATAATTTTGCTTGTAAGTTTTTTCCCCCAAAGTATTTTTATTTGTGTTTATTGTCGTAAAATTTACGGGAGATGGTAGCCAATACCGGTATATTTGTGTTTTTCAATGTATGCTTCTCTTTAGAGCGCCATTCAGAGTGAAAGGCTGGTTTCAAACAAGATATAATTATTTTAATTGAACCAATCTTTGACTCTGAATGCCGGTTAAAATAGAGGCTTACGGCGAAAAACACCAACGTTCCGTTATCAAACAAATGTGACGTTGGGCATTAAAATGTTAAAGATATACACTCCAAAAAAAAAAAAAAATCCATTCGTACTTAAATCAATCTGAAGCGATATCAATAGTACAGTAAGTACGGAATTTTTTGAATCAAGTACAGAAAGATTGATTCAAGTACGGATTATTCAAGTGCGAAATGCTTAACTTATCCATATTTAATCCCGAATTCGCACTTGAAATATCCCAAAAATGAGATTGATTTAAGTAAAACTAATATTGAATCAATCCCAAAATGCGCTTGGTGCAAACATTATAGAGTTGGTTTAATCCATAATTCGTACTTGAAATAATCCGAAAGTGAAGTGAGACTGATTCTAACCTACAACATTTACCCCAGAGCACCAGAGGCAGAAGGAGAATATTGATATGATTTATTTACTTACCCGATTTACACCTGTTTGTTGCACTTTTGTTGTACTGGCTATAAAACTATAAAACACCAGCATCATACTCGACATGGCTTCAGCTTTAAAAGTATGATGTATGCAAATAAATGTAAACTAAATCGGAGCTTTAGCTTTTTATTTAACTTTTTTAAAATGAAAAAAATTTATGTTTTTTCCTCGTTCTGTTCTTGTTGTTGTTTCTACACAAAACAATCAAATCGTTGTTTACCTCTTGTGTGGTGTTGTTTTTACAACCAATCTTAACAAACCCACGCATATGCATGCACATAGAATGCAATACTGAGAGATAACAAAATAAGTTTTATGAGATTAAAACGCTCAATTTGAAACTTTACTCTCAGAGTAGCACTACACTCATAGAAAAATATGTCTTCATATTGATGATGCTCTAACATCAGAATTGTGACATCAATGTTATTACAAATAGCATCAATTAGGCAAACAGTGACATCAATCCAATGACGAACGTCATCCTAAAATGTTGTCAAATTTAATGCATCATCTATGCTATGACTACAGTGACATCATTTCGACGACACATTTTGTGTACACTGATAGAAAAGGCGTCATAGCGCTGTTGTATTTTGACATTCGTACAGACAAACTGTCATCAGTGCGATGACAAGCTGTCATCAGTGCGATGACAAGCTGTCATCAGTGCGGTGACAAACTATCTTCAGTGCAGGGAAAAACTGTGATCAGTGCGATGACATAATATACCATGCCATCAGGGTGATAACAAACTGGCAGCAGTGCATTAACAAACTGTCATCAGTGCAATGAAAAACTGTCATAATTGCAATGACATACTGTCATCAGAGTGATGACATAATATTTCATGAAATCAGTGTGATGGCAAACTGTCATCGGTGCAATGAAAAATTGTCATCAGGGCATTGACAAACTGTCATCAGTCCGATGACATAATATATCATTTCATAATGTATTTTAAACATTATTTTCATGTTTAAAAAGTAAAATTAGAAGCAAAAATTCCCATATTCTATTTATTTAAATACATCAAATTTTTCAAGTAGAATTAGTACGAAAGCATGCAGCTGGTGTCTCATAATTGAGAGTTCTTCTATTAACTAAGGGCGGAGTAAAACAAAAGTGACTTAAGGTCAATTACAATGACTCAATTTGATGACAGTTTGTCATCGCACTGATGACATGCTTTATAAAACTGACTCCGATTCATCATTTCTGTGATGCCAATGTGTCCCATTGATGACATAACTTAAATTGTTGACCCTGGTGACAATTTGGCCAAGTGATGATAAGGCTGACATCACAGTGATGTATTTGGCCAAGTGATGTTAAGGCTGACATCTCAGTGATGTATAAGGTCATGGGGTAAAAAAAGAAAACACTTGTCATAGTACTGATGTCAAAATACATCAGCGTTATGACGCCTTTTCTATCAGTGTTCCAACGAAAAGTTCAATCTTTTTTTTACTTGGTTTAAGAATTTTATATTTATTTTAAGCGATTCCCGGACTAGTTTTCGAAAGTTTTCTTATTTGGGATTGTTTTAAGTACGTCTTAGTGTTATTCGTAATAAAAAACCTTAGGTATTATTCGTACTTTGAGAATTTATAAATAACTTACTTCATCCCGAATGTTTTCATTTCTGTGTATGTAATCGAGTGCTTTATATTAAGTCTAAAATCCTTAGGTTTTAAATTCTGTACAAATAATTCTTTTCGAATTTACAACAACATATTTTAACAAAATTATGACTACCGCATTCATGTTTATTATTCCGGTTTTGCTAAAGCCAAATACGCATAATAACATCAATACCCCAGAAACTTTATTCCTAATTAAATTAAACTCACCAAAAAAGCCTGAAGTTTTTTCCCAATTACTTGATAATAAATCATAAATTTTTAAAATACCAAAATCTCTTTCTTGCTTAATGCTATTTGCATTTATTTCAAAAATGACAAAGAGAACACTTGTTTGCCAAAAAAAAAAAAACTTCTGAGAAAATAAAATCAACTAAATAGGCTGGTGAAGGAAGCAAACGAAAGAAAACGATTTTAAAGCTGATATAGACTCTTAAAGTCAAATAATTTTTCTCTTTTTCTAAATACACTTGGAAAAATCCAGGCCATATTTATGTCTTTATTTGATTGTATAATTTGGTCCTATAAAACTAAATTTGATTAAATTATATATAATGATATTCTTATTAATTAGAATTTTATGCGAACTAAAGCGATTTTTGGAAGAGTTCTAATATGGGATCTATGGTAAATTATGGACGAATCATCAGCAAGATTGCTTATAAAAAAAATTAAATATGGACAAAAAATAGTTTAAAAAAATGGTAGGTAGTTAAATTTATATGGAATAAATAAAGGGTGATTCAAGTAGAGATACTTTTTTCAGTAGCCTTTTTTTGACAGATCACGTGGGAGTCGTGTCATGCTGTCATGTTATTTTTGTTTAGTATTGTTTGGCACTTCATAATGGAAAGACTTACGCCTGAACAACGTTTACAAATCGTTCAACTTTATTACGAAAGTTCACGTTCTGTGAGGAATGTGTCGTGCACTTCGCTCAACTTATGGTCAACATCGATTCGGTGCCGTTCGCAGCAACTCGGACCGTTATCCTGCCATGATTACCGACTATTTGATGCCTGAAATTGATGCTCGTGATCTCGGCGACATTTGGTTTCAGCGAGACGGCGCCACTTCCCACACATCGCATCAATCAAGGGATTTATTTAGAGAACACTTCGGTGAGCACATAATTTCATGTTTTGGGCCGGTCGATTGGCCACCAAGATCGTGTGATATCACACCGTTAGACTTTTTCCTGTGGGGATATGTAAAGTCTAAAGTTTATGTGGACAAAACCGCTTCGATTCAGGCCTTGGAGAAAACATCACGCGTGTCATTCGCCAGTTACTAGTCGAAATGCTCGAACGAGTCATCGAAAATTGGACTCAACGGATGGACAATCTGCGACGTAGCAACGGCAAACGTTTGAAAGACATAATCTTCAAAAAATAAATGCCAAAGAAGGTTCTTTGAAATGATAATAAACATTCCCCATTAAATTTTAATTTTCTGTGTTTTTTTTAAAAGGTAGGGAACCTCGAAATGGATCACGCTTTACATATAAAATAAACACAATTTTTAAAGAAAAAAATTATGTTATTTACTAAAACACTTAAGATATTTTTATTAAATGCGATCACACTGCCCCAATTTATTTGTTGTTCGTCTTCGTAAGAAATATAAACAAACCTATTCTCTACGTACGACGAATTTCGGTCCACGTAATGATTTTACTGTATTTCCATAAATGCAATGTGTTCAATTTCTGACGGCGAATATTGGTTGCGAATACTTATTCGTTCTTAGCAGTTTTATTTTAAGCATAAATTGCACAAAAATGTAATTATTCGTTAACCTTTAAGGGGCATTAACGTGTTTTTTGGAAGTGAAATACTTATGCTAAAATATGGACAGATTTTCACAAAATCATGCTTTTTCACGGTTTTATGAGTATAAAAGTGGTTTTCAGGAACACGCTTCGGAATGGAACCTATCTCAATTTAACCCTTTTATCCACTTGAGGGCAAACATTACCCAATCCCATTCCAATATCTGAATAATAAACTTAAACACTTATATAATAAGAAGATAAAAATAAAGATTTACTGCTTTATGTACTTGGAGTGAAAATAACCTATAGTTAAACTAAGATTAAAAAAAATTAAATGTATGCGATATGTGACATGTATTTGTTGGGACATTTTTTTAATTTAAAAACACAATTATATTGATTTTTTATATATCATCACTCTAGTTTATGCATTATTTGAAACAACCTGCGTATTCTAGCGATTAAAAAATGTTGGGCCATTTTCACTCCAAGTACATGAAGCAGTGAATTTGAAATTTTTTCTAGTTTTAATAAAAATTGTTTCCTTTTTTATGCCGATTTATAAATTAAACTGCATTTGGACGTTTTGGTTAAGTTTTGTCCTCAAGTGCAATTTTATTTAGAATTCTTTCAGTCGAATCGACATTATATTTTCATTGTTTTGAAAACGCAAGTTAATGCTTTACAACACTGAAACAATAATTTACGTTCGTTCAGAATTAGCTGAATAAATTAGAAATAAAATTGCTGTCAAATCGAAAAAGTATTCGATCACGACTGATCGAAAGTATTCGATCAGTCGATCAGGGATATTTTTAAAATTTCTTTTTTTTATTCTGCAAGATGTTTAAAACAGGTCCCTGCACGGCAAATCCCAATTTGGATTGAATATGTTGAAAAAAATTTTTTTTTTTAATTGAAATTTGAAAAACCACCCCAAAAGTTTGTCCGTTTTTGACGTCACCTGAGCACAGGTTACAGCCACCCAAAAAAACTTTTCCCACATCTCGAAATTTTGAGTCTTTTGAATAAAAAATTATATTGTAGAAGTCAATTTCAGGAATTTTTAAAGTGTGTGCTCAAATTTCTCGGTCAAGTAATTATTGGCAGGTTAGTGGACTGATGCATTATTTATTACTAGATCTATACCGATTTTGGGTTTTTATACCTTCTTCAAAACAAAATTGTATCTTCATTTTCATAAATTAATTATCTAGAATAAACACTTTAACGACATTAACAACATTCTACAAGAACTAAAAAAAGGATTTTTCGCTTTGTGTTCACTAATCAAATTTTCAACTGATTTCCGGCTCGACTTTTCTTTATCCAATCGGCACCAAACTTCATATTTAGTGTGGCTATTTTTGCAGCTAAATTTAGCATTACAATTTTTTATTTAGCTGCAAAATTTTCATAAAGCACTTGGCATTTTATTTAGCTTTTTTTTAGCATTATTTATATTAAACATTTGGAAGAATGGTTTTTTTGATTTAACTAAAAAATTTATAAATTATAATACGTTTTGACTAAAAATAGTTGTACCCCAAATTAAAATACGTATGAAAATGTACAATTCTTATGTTGAGAAACATCTTACCTATCTTGCTAAAAAAAATAGAATATTCAGGGAATATAAGAAATGCCTACGATTTAAAAGTATAAGGAAATTTCACTTTGTATTTAGATAAAAATTCAATAGTGGTAATTTTTGAAAAAAATTATTTGATTTAAACTGCTGAAAAAATAATTATTTTAAAGCTTCAACTTTCCTTTAACTATTAAGAATAAGATGCTATAAAACAATTATCTGTATCATGAAAAAAAATCTTTAAAATTTTGCATACATCAGAGGGTTGTTTAAAATTAAATCTCAACTTCCTGTGCTACATATTTATATGTATCAGATGCTGTACCGAAATCTAGCCATTTTCTAAATATAACATTTATTTCCATTTCGTTAAAAAATTAGTTACTTAAATGTATTTAGTTTCGAATTAAATTTCATACTGGTAATACATTTTTAACAAAAATCTTTAAAAAATGTTAGCATTTTTTAAAATAATTTTTAGCATTTTTTGGCCGTGTCTAATGTCAGACTTAGCTGTAAAATTTTTTTATACCTGGCCACACTGTTCATATTATTTTCATATTTGAATACAAAAATCGCATATTTCACTAAAAAAATTTTTGTATTTTCTGCGATGGCGATTTTAACGGAATTGATTAAAAAAGTTTGTAGATATAGTTAAAATTAAATTTTATTCCAACAAACTTTTTATTTGATTCAATGAAAAAATTTATCAATATTTCACTTCGCAAAATAGCACTCAATAAATCATATTTAATATTGAAATAGTTAAATAATAAAAATTCAAACTTTTTATTACCAATACCGCAAAAATCGTCATCACAGAAAATTCAAACATTGGTGAAAGAAAAACAAAAAAAATTTGTTTTTTAATTTATATATATATAAATAAAAAAAACAACCAGAAATTAACACATAGCTGCAAATACATTTTCATTGAAAGCTTCCCGAACAATTTGTGCATATTGGACAATTTGTTAAACGCCTATTATCAATCGTGTTTTTGATTGCTTCATACGTAGATGCGAGCACATGTCGTGTCAACTCCTTACTACGGGAGTACGGTAGCTTTTACTATTTTTTTGAAACCTTCAAAAGCTTTCCTAAGCACACTCTGTATTGCAAATTTGACTTATGATTGGGAGATAAGGAAATCAACCGTCAGTAGTTACATTTCTTACTGAGTTTTTGTAATGAAAAAGCAGATATTAAAGCTTACTTTCGCCTATATTTGTTTGACGCTCGCCTTCTGATAGTTTAAGAGTGTACAACTTTCTATGTAGAGTTTAATGCATCGCAAGCCAAAGAAGGTTCATAAGTCTGATGTTAATTTTCATTCACCATCGTCCCAATATCTTGAACAGCAGCAGCTTTAACAGTTTCTGGTCGTTATATGCGGTTTTCATTATTATCAAACCGTATGCACTTAAGCATCATTTTGAATATGCAGATATACATTGCTGCCCGAAAAGCGGCAAGTGAGCAGATTTCCATAACTCTGTTATGTGTTCTCTATTTGACTTGTGGTCACCGGCTTGAATAAGAATTCCTATAAAAGCATCTAAATCTTCTACACGGAATGGCTCCAATGTTTTAATTTTAATTTTTTTACTGTTCTGCCTCGTTTATTATTTCTTCCCTTTGTTGTTACAATACACATAATAAGGTTTAAGTTGTGTATCTTTGCAATAAGGGAAATAACCGGAATGGCATTTACAAGTTTTTTTTCACATTAACTAACTTTGATAAGCATAGCGAAATATTAACGTTAAATTTTAAAGTTGCATATATTACCAGTAATAGGTTGCATAACCCATGGCTTTTACAAAATATTGAAATTTTACTCAAAATGAACATCTATTGTAAGTCTTAGAGTTATTTTCTATTATAATGCACATATTTTCGACAAAAAATTTTAGTTTCCAATACTCTTTATATATAGGTACACGGGTACCTTGCAATGCTGTTAAATCTATTATTTTGCCATTCACATAATGGCTAAAGGAACTCAAAGATTTTTTATAAAGGAAAAAACCAAAATCGCGTTTTAGAAAGTAAAAACGTAACAATATGGTAAAATAAAGTTGTTGCAATTACATTCTTTTTTCTTTGGTCTCAGTAGGTAGAACTTTCGGGGAAAACTATGGACTTTTGTTCGTTTTGTTGTAAATCAAGAATTTTCTGAAACTGACACTTTTCGTATATTAATGCATTTTTGTTAGTGTATATACAAATGGTCAGACACATGCCAACTTCGTAAAAGACTAACAAGTAAAAAAAAATATAGAAAAAAGACACATATTTTATAAACAGCGATACAGTATTATTAAAGTAGAATAGAAATATAAAATATATTTTTTAAACTACTTCCTCGAATGACGGCTGTTAAGTTAACAATATTAGAAAAAAAATTGCATACCCTACCCGTTTTTAGTTAATTATGAAACGACCTAAAAGCAAATCCTGGCATTTTTTGTACAGGTTGACCCTTGTTTATCTGGTAAAAATTTTAAGCATAATTGACACAGAATCACTTTCTGAATTGTTATAACGATGCCCACCCGTCCGTCTGACTGGCAGGTTGTCTGTTCTTGGAAGACTTATGCGCAAAGTACAGGTCTCAATTTTAAAGATAGTTTAATGAAGTCGAAGATATACGTCTTAATTGAAATATGGACAAAGCTTATTGAAAATAGTAAGAATCAGAACGTAACTTCATATAGCCCCCAAACAAACTTCTTTGCGGAATAGATCCTTTGTGCCTATAAACCATACAAATATGCCGCTTTTGGCATTTAATTTGGCCCAGAAATATTTTAGGGGTTTTTTACCAGTTGAGTTAGGTTTTTTCTCCCTCTTTCTGTTCTTTTTGTTTTCTATGTCTTATTTATGTATATACTTTTCTTTATAATTTTCAACAATATATTTGCATGAATTCCAGTAATGAACGAGAAATTTTACGATTTCTTAGCAATGAGTAGAAATGATTTACATGAGCAGCTGCGGTGTAAGCCTAATATTATGTTGGTCTTAACCCCTAGGTGACAAACAATGCGTTTACCAGCCGCTCCTGGGTGTAAGCGTTACCAACCCCTACTGGTAGCAATCCCACAAAATTCTACACTCGCCCCTTGCTTAGGAGCTATCTACACTGCTTAAGGAATTCCCAGCAGCGACTGTTAAATAGCGACTGCATCTAGGAGATTCGCCAGCTGTCGTACTTTTCGGCGAAAAAATCAGCCAACAAACAGTCCATTTTAGGATCACCCTTTCCGCGACTGTGGATCCAAAGCACAACCACCACATGTTTTTTGTCTTTTTGTGCAAAAGTATCTTTTTTTGAAAAACTATCTTTTTTGTTAAAAAACATCTTTTCTTTTATGAAGATAGTCCCTCGTCTTCTTAGTCTTTGCCATCATCTTCTTCATTGATCACATCATAACCCATATCGACTACCTCTCAAAAAGTAAATGCTTGTAAAAAAAGCATCTCTTTGTGAAAAGTATCTTTTTTTGAAAAAGAACATCTTTTCGTGAAAAAGTTTATTTTCGTGATAAAAGTATATTTTCGGGGCCCTCAATCAATTGTCTGTCTGGTGTTGCGCCACTAGGGGCTACTAACTCCTATGGTTCCGGATAGGATCTCAAGAGATCTGAAAATTTTTAATTTTGCGAATTCCAGATATTGGGCGACAAAATACTCGACATTGTCTAGTGCACTGTCTTCTAAAGAAGTTTATAAACGACGACATGACCGACATTTGACTTGAAAGGTGTCTTATATCAACACCTTTACATGACAGTATGAGCGACAGTGTCATCTATCAACAACTTAACAGGACAGTATGAGCGACAGTGTCTTGTAAGTTGCCCCTTATAAAAATCAATCTACGACAACACGACCGACTTTGTCTTGTATGGTGTCTTATACCAACACCTATACACGACAGTATGAGCGACAGTGTCTTGTAAGGAGTCCCCTAACAACAGCTATACACAAAAGTATGAGGGACGTTGTCGTCTATGTAATCTTTCGATCGAATAAACGAAATTAATAGAGATAATTCCTTTATTTGTATCGTGAACGATTCTCGCGACACTTGTCCGAAAATGTCGTTGACGGTTTGTTCTGGTTGTCTCTCATATGTCGTGCAGGAATTAACATTGTCGTGCATCCGTCTTCAAGGATGCCTTAAAGAAGTGGCCAACTGGGAGCCTTTAAGAAAAATATGATTTGTTTAAAAATATAAGGTAAACCTTAGATTTAATGCTCCATACTTTTAACAGTTTCTATTTTGATTTTGTACATTTTAAATGTTCTAAAGTCATTTCATTTTTAGAAACATTAAGAAAGAAAGAAGCAGAAAACTCACACAAGTATTTTTCATAATATTCGTGGTTCGTTGGATTTTACTATAAAACTGACAGTAACTTAAAAAAAATGCGAAGAGTAAAATTTTTAAAAATACAAATAAAAAAGGTATAAAAACAAATCACAGCCTGTAGTAAAAAGATCATTCCATTACGGTTTATATAGAGAAAGAGTGATGGCAAAAAAGAAAGTTAAACAACAAAATTTATTAATATGGGAAAATGTTTAGGAATCATATAGACATTACGTGTGTGCCCTACGCTTTAGGTGAACAATGTTTGGAAATATGCGGAATCGTCGGACAAGCAGAACTTTTATTCAACGTCTCTCGGCGTCAGCTCGTGTGGTACAAAATTTTCTTGATATTTGACAAATCCTTCAACTTCCGAACATATTGAAATTACTACTTGAGTGCTACAGAAAAACTGTTCTGGTTCTTCTTAAATTTTATAACAATCTTAACAGAAAAATGCCTGCAGTTCATTATTTTCTAACTTTTTTGGCTCACCAGCTCCTGTTTAACAAAAATTATTATTTATTTGTTCCACTAATGGACAACTTTCAGGATTGATATTAAAACACATTTATGTTTAAAATCGTTTTAAATGCAAAATTCTTTTCTTCACTAAACACCTACATGAACTTAATTCACCGATGTGGTACATTTAAATTCAACTTAAGTTTCCGTAGTAAAAACTTAGCAATGTGGCGTCAATATCAGAACAATACAACAACAACAGACAAAGGAATAACATCGCATACAAGCTATAATAAAAATTGCTGTCGCGAAATTTTATATTAATACCAACATTTATAAGGAAGCTATCGTATTAAAAGCTGGGCTGCGGAATCGTCAAAAAATTGTTCTAACCCATAGCAGCCAGATAAAATGTAACAAAAATCGGCAAAATTTGCAAAACGAAATCGTCAAAATCGTCAAATTGACTTACCTGAATCGTCACAAAAATCGTCATTGTAAAAAAACTTTTAATTGTTTTTCGTTTGTTTTAATTGAAATTATAAAAATTATTAAATCATACAGCTGACCACACTTTAAGTGGGACAGCTCATTAAATACTTTAGGTTACATACTTTAGTTTAATTATGTTTTGTGGGTCTGAATTATATTTTTATTATTTAATACATATAATTTATATAAGACGACATATATTAAATGAAAATTTTTATGTTAAGCTAAGGATTTTATTTGGAGTTCCAAATATAGTAACATAAGATTCTTCTATGTATCCCACTTACAGTGTGAGTACCTATATGAATATCTTGTCTCAAAACATCTCTAAACATAAAACCACTCCTATCGGCTTTAACTTCTTTTACAGACCAAATTAAATAAGAGCGGCAAGCGTTTTTTTAATCTGAAAAATTCAGATTTTTAAAAATCCAAAACTTGAAAATATTTGAAATATTAAATGCTTTTCAACAGATGATTGTGCTTGTTTTTTTTTATTGTTCACAATGTCATATGGGCATATCCGAAAAAATGTCAACCAACAAAAAATTTTTAAAGTTGATCAAAAATTATTCTTGATTATTTAGAGTAATAGACTATATTTGTACTCTTACAAATATCATCATAAAATATTTTTCTTGCAGTCCATATTACGAAAATCAGGACTTAAGGTTCAGCAACCTTACATCTTTAATATTTGGCCAAAATATGTATGTTTTTTGGCTGCTGTTAAACAAGATTTATCCAAAACACGGCTGCTCCATCTTCGAAAAAGTTTTTTTTTTATTAATTTTCTGCAACTTTATGAAAGAAGCGCTTTAAATGCTCTATTGAAACATACTAAATAAAACTGAGTAAAGTTAAGTCCACGCTTTGTAACGTCCGCAACGGAAAATAAGGGTTTTATATAAACGAAGAAACTACAAATTTTTTTGACACCACATTAACATTCCAAACAAAACTAAAACACAAAAGTATGTTTAATTTTTTAATATCAAATTTTGTAACGTCCGCAACGGTATCGATCTGTCCTAATATTAAGTTCTGCTAAAAGTTGTTTTGTTTTCACAAATCTATAATTGAAACCACATACATCAATAATTATAAACGCATAAGAATTGAAGGGTTAAAGAATATTAAAAAAAAATAATTTGAGAACACAGTTACAAAATTGTAATCTTTTCTATTTCTCTTATCATTATTTCAATGAAATTTGGCAAAGGGAGCTTCGCTTATTTTACATCTTTCTTTAACATTTGCTGGCACTAATGTTGACCGTCAAACGGTGCGTTTTTCTCTTCGGATCTTCAAAAGAGTTATTGCTAACCTACGTGGACAGACGCACACGTATCGATTTCAGTTTCTGATCATTTGAACTGCGTGAAAGATTAAAATTGCGATTAGAAAGTCGGGTAAAAATGAGTACAAGTACAGAAAGATCAAAAAAATTTCGAATCAATTTAAGAAACAATATAAATAGCTTGCTGAAGCAAAGATTAAAAGATGCTGAAAGAAATCGAGCTTATCGGCATAAAATTAAAGATATCATGAAAGGCAATGCATCGCTTGCAAAAGAAATTAAAGCTAAGAACAAAAAGCGAATGGCGAATTACAATGAAAGACAAAATAGAAAAAAAAAACAACAACGCTAGTCAGTCCCTATACATGCAGGCAGACTCTAAGCAAAGCTGTAAGAAAAGTTGAGCGCGTTTTGCCAGCTGATATGGAAAAGAGATGAGCAATTAGATGAGAAAACAAAACTGATTCAGGACTTTTTTTATCGAGATAACCGTGCAAGCTGCTGGAAGAAAGTCGACACTACTAGCTGGGTCCCATAAATTACCAGTAGCTAAGAGATTTATGATAATGACGGTAAATCAGGCTTTTCAGCTGTTTCAAGCTGAGTTTGTCAATACCATGCGAATTTTGGGTTTTTATTGAAATATTCCTGTATTCCCTTTGAATCTTGGTGACTTTTTAGAAAAAGTTTGCTGTAACGTTGAAAATGAATTTTGCATGTCAAATGATTGCAATAACTGTACAAAAGACATTAAAGATGAGCTTGTCCCTTTACTTTATAATAGTGGCCTTGATAAGGTTACTAAATGGAAGCAATGGAGAGTTATAGACAATCGTATAGTATTAAGTTTTACCGAAGCGCCAGTGGCAGATTTAATTTTTGAATTGGAATCCCAACTGCCGTCGTTTAAACTACATACTTTTGTTAAACGATCTCAACAAAAATACTTTAAAGGAAAAACGGAAAGCATTGGAGCCAAATGATCTGATTCTGCAAATTGACTTTGCCGAAAATTACAGACATATTTCTCAACATGAAATTCAGTCTGCTCATTTCAGCTATGCTTAAGTAACTATTTTCACATGTGTAGCGTGGCTACATGGCTGCACTAAATCATTTGCCATTATAAGTGATCAGCTAACACACAATAAATACGATGTTTATTGCTTTTTATCAATACTTATTAAAAATATTCAAAAGCATCATTCAGTATCTAAAATCCGTGTTTTTTTCCGATGGATGCGGTAGTCAGTTTAAAAACCAATTTATTTTACGTAGCATTACACAATTTAAGAATGAATTTTGTGTTGACCATTTCAAATTGAATTTCTTCACTACTTCTCATGGCAAAGGTGCAGTAGGCGCTATCGTGAAACGTAAAGTTTGGCAGTTAGTAAGAGCTCAAAATCTTATTTTGAAGGATGCACACGATTTTTACAGACTGGCCAAAAGTAATATCGATGGGGTTAAACTAATATACGTTACTGAAAACGATATAAAAACCACAACTCAATATCTAGGTGAGAAATGGCTAAATATAAAAAATATTACAGGCGTAAAATCTCATCATCACTTTTCTTCACTTAATGAAAATTTTATCGAAATGGCACGCACTGCCAGTATCTCCTAAACATAAACTACAAGTTTAAAAAGAAAAATAAAATTTATATTTTTTTGAAAATAAACACAAAAATATTTTTTTATTTATATGAGTAGGACAGTGGTCAAAAATGCAACGTCCGCAACGTAACGTCCGCAACAAATATAAGACAAAATTGTGAATAAATTAACAATTATTTTTTTGCCTCGAAAGTGGGTTTGATATGCTTAAACATTCCTTTTTCTTTAATGTACTTGGAGTTTTTTTTTGTTTATACTGTAAAATTCGCTAAAATTTGCATTGATCTCCACAACGACTTCTGTATTGTGTAACGTCCGCAACGGCAATTTAAGTACAATTATATCGTAACTGATAAAACTCAGAAAATATTTGTAACTGCCATTTGAAAGTACTCTTAAAGGCCAACATACCACTGTAGGTTACTTAGGAATATAACGCTCAGAGCGCCAACAGTATTGAAATATATGCGTACAAACGTAACGTCCGCAACGCAGGATTAGCCCATATATCCGAATATGTTACAAAAGTTTAAGAATCTAGAATTAGTGACGTGACTCGAATAAGATTGTTAATCATTCATAAAAAAAGTACGGAAATTGAACTGTGCGATACCGATTTTACTTATCATAAATTCTGTTGCAAGACTTAAAAACTGGTTAAAAATGATCTTTTTCCAGAATCCTAAGCGTAAACGATTATATTTGTATTGTGAACTACTTACACGGGACAATTACTGTCAACTAAAAAAAAAAAAAAAAAAAAAAAAAAATTAAATATCAGTATCCAAGAATTTATTTAAAAATTTTAAAATACGAAATAATACTAACCACTTTTGTAAATTTGTCATTTGAAAAATCGTAAAATTTAGGGCATAAATCGTCAAATCTTCAATGGCTAATTTTTGGATCCCAAAATCGTTAGAATTACGATAAATCGTCAAATATGGCAGCCGTGCTCTAACCTTTATGCTAAATGTATATGAGACTGGTCCTTATTTGACTATACACACTTTTTGTAATGCAGTACCTTTATATAATAAAGCAAAAAAATAATTCTGTAAAAATTTAAAATCGATATTTTAATTCTTACACGTGCCGCATTGAGCTTTAATAAAGATATTTACATACATATGCAAAGTAGACTGGTCCTTATTTTCTGACTTCAAAACTTATAAAGTAGACCCACATAAAATCTTATTTTTAGCATAACAATCATTGCGTTATAAAACTCCTTTAAACACTAGTAAATGCCTTTAAATGTTTACACACTTTTATATTATTTAAATAAAGTACTTGATTTGAACTCGCATAAAATAAATTTAAATCAACTTACTCATTGTAATCTGCAAAATATTGCATCGTCAATTTCGAAAAAATTTTATTTTGGAAAATATAAGAAATTTTTTTTTTAAATTTGTTTAAGCCGAAAATTTTGGAGTTGGAGTCCGACTCTGACTCCGGTACAAAAACCTCAACACCGGCTCCACAACTTCGGCTCCGACTCCACAGCCCTGATTTAAAGCTGTATTCGGGAGTCGTATTTATATGGGAGGTATGGTAAAATATAAACTCGGCAAAAACTTTAATAAAATAACTGAAGTGGTGGTAAAATATTTTTTTAACTAAATTTAATGTTAATACTGACATAATTGGATGCTTCATGGACGCAAAGACTATACTCCAGAAAGAAGTGTGAATGGGGGCTATGTGAAATTATGGAACGAATTTTGCCATAAATTGCCTTCGTCCTTATGGCAGTTTAAACGTACCCATGAAAAACTTTTGGAATTTTGGTAATAGGTAGTAGTTATTTCACACGTTACCTGGTAAGTAAGTATTATTACTGGTAATGACCTCAGTAAATACTTTTTACTTCTATTATTTCACTACTGAATATTTTCTTACTAATAATCAGCTCAATAACTACTTATTAGGCTTATAAACAGTTTTAATTTGTATTATATATAAATTCTTGTTGTTGTTTATATTTTCGTTTTACTAACTAACTAAATAAAAACTAGTTATATTTGGGCTTCTAGTAAATATATTGTAAGTACTTACAATTCAACTTATTGGTAGTTAAATAATAACTAGATATTTTTTGACTACTATCCAATAAAAATCGGAGCTTCCAACGAAGCAGGTTTGTAAGAGAAAAACGCAAACGTTTCGCTTACCATACCGCTTACGGAAGACATGAATTTTATATGGCGAGCTCCCACTTTGAAGCAATACATTTTTGACACAGAAGGCGCTTTATTCAGCACATATAAAATTTGGTGAATGTAACGATCAGCTTTGCACAAAGAATTTTTTGTTACCGTTATTCTTCAATATGCTCCCTTACAAACCTGCTTCGTAGTAAGGGAATGTCGTGGCTCTTCAAATTGTATATATTTATTAAGATGTCGTTCACTTACCATACGGCTTCTCTGTATGTCTTATTGCGTAGCGCATAAATGTGTAATTACTTTTTAAAGTGTACCATTAGTGATTCGCAAAATACGAACATTTTTTATTGGGTAGTAAGTGTATTGTAATTACTGAATTCTGTGGATAACTCGAACAAAAAGAAGTAGTTATTCAGTCGAAAAATAAGTACTGTTTATATGTCTCCAACATTACTTGATAACTTACCGGGTAAGTAAAGCTTTTGCTGGGTACAAGCTAAATTTCATCAAACTATCTTCAAAATTGCGATATTTACTTTGCGCACAGTGTTTACATAGACTGACAACCAGCCAGTTAGTCGTTAGATCGACTCAAAAAATCATTCTGGTATACTAAGAGTATACCAATATTTTTATGTGTTACAAACGCAAAATTACATGTCCACTTTTATTGTGTGGGTACATAAAGCACCTTATGCCCCGCGTGTTTTCAAAAACGTGAGGCCTTACACATTTAAAAGGAAAACATCTCCTCCCCAACAATTTCTTTTAAACTATTTCTTTGTAAGGTACACGAAATTCTACCCTTTCCAGCCAAAACATCTCTAACTTGTTAAAACTAAGACATCTTCCTTTTTTAATTTGTTTGAATTTTACATTTATAGAAATTCAGTATATTGGGTTCGTTGATTTTGGTTTTGCTTGAATAATTTCAGACATTGGTCGTCTTCAGCATAGAAAATGAGAAAATTTGTAAAAACAACAAAATACACAATGGGGAAAAGAAGGTTGTTTCCTTGGCTTGGTTGGATGCCTGGCTGAATGGTCGGTTGGTTAGTTGGCTTTGGCTCATAACCAAAGATTTGCTTACTGAAATAAAAATATTGCGGAAAAAAAATCCAAAGAAGAGTAGAAAAGAAGACAAGAAAATATATTTTATGAATTTGTCTAACGTAAGGTCAAATAATTCTAGGTAACGTTAGGATTTAAAAAATAATAATAAGGAAAAAAATCGTAGAATAAAAATGAAGATTTCAGTTTTTCTTAAAATGAATCTAATACATACCTATTCCTACATTTTATGCCTGCTTGATGTGTCTTTTACATAAGATTTTCTCTTTTTTAATTTTGTCTTCTTCTGACATTTACACAATTTTAATAATAATAATATGCAAAACATATTTTTCTTTAAGGTTTTTAAAATGTTGAGACTTGAAGTCAGGGGTTCCCATTGTTTTAAGTCCAGAGTCCCTTTTTTGTCAGTATTTTTTTATTGAGTTAATCAAATCTTATCATAGTACATTATTTTATGTGATGCCTCTTCTGATTGCGTAAGTTCTGCAGTGTCTCTTCTCTTTTGGAGAGTGTTGCCGCCATTATATTAAATATTTCGAGCAAGTGGACTTGGGTGCAATGCAAGCCTTTTTAATTATTTTATTCTTGTGGATATTTGCGTTTTTAACATATCACGGTGCTACTGTTATTAATCGAAGAAGTTTATTTTAACTCCTTTGAATTTTTTCGATATTAGAGGCAGAGGCAGTGCCCCATAGCTGAATACCGAAGCACCAGATTGGCTTTAAGATAGAGTTTTAAAGTAGAAGTTTGCAAGGACAGAATTTCTCCTAATAAGCCAATGAATTTATATAGTTTTTAGTTTCATTTGAGTTAGATTTTCCTCTATATGGCATTTCTACGTTAATCGCCTATCTATTTGTATACCGAGGTATTTTACATGCGAATGCTGAGTTATTATTTGATTATTCATTTAAATAGGGGGCAAGAGTCCCGGCGCAAGGAGAATATTATGTACGCATTTTAGCTCATTGACCTTTATCCTCCATCGTATAAAGTGAAAACATGAAAATTCGCTAACCCAAGACACCAGTACATAACCAAAAATATCCCCTAAACTAAACGAGGTACAAAAAAAAATCAATACTTATGGTTATTCATTAAAAAAAGTAAGAGAACAGCTGGGTGGTACTTTTTTAAATTCGGCCCTTTTGGGGAATAAACGGGTAAAACAAGTATCTTGGAACTTTTTTGTCACCCCATCTATCTTTTAAATCAACAAACATAGAAATAAAATGTATATCAATCACATTTGTTAAGTATCTAAAAAATTAAAATATTAATTTGGTACTTTTCCGAAATTAGAACGTTTAGTGAGTGAAAATTTTACATATTTTTGGTACTTTTTTACAAATAATTTTTCCACATTCACTGACATATATAGTCGTATTGAATTACAATATTGAAATTTTTGATACTTTCATAAAGAGAAAAAAAATTTAAAAAGGGGAAATACGGGAAATTAAATTTTTTTTGTTTTTACTTTTCCGTTCGACATGCGGTACCTTTTTTATAATATTAAACTTAGAAGCATAATATTAAAGGTGCAGGGCAGTGATGCCAAAAGTAGGGAATTTTCCCTTTTTGTAGGGATCTTTGGGGGCAAATTTCAAGCGTAGAGAAAAAAGGACATATATTTCATTTTATGGAAAATGTAGGGAATTTTCAAAATATTATCTCATTTTCAATATATCGTGCAAAAATACACCAGCATTCGTATTATATTCATTTAAGAATTAAAATTTTTCATATATAAAAGAATTAGGTACAAATGTTGTATTTTTTTTAAGAGAAACCCTATACTGTGAGTCCTAACAGCCTGACAATCTTAACAAGGTCCGAAAGCATGAACGTATATATATTAGGGGGCAAGGAATATTTGGATTCGCATTTGCGAACTATTCGCTTATTTTTGCTATTTGCATTCGCATTAGCATTCGCTAAAATGAATGCGAATATTAAAAGGCTGATATCTAATGAATGAAATATCTACAGAGAAATTAATTTTGTTCTGAGAAAAAAACAGTCACTCCTTCTAAACTAAGAGAAATAAGTCAAACAATTTTTTAAACATTTTTATTGAAAAGTTTTATGGTAATATTTTTAAAAGAAAATCTTTAATATTTTTGTTCAGGGGAACTGTACTAAATATTATATTCAAATTCTACAGAGCCTCCCCTTTTGTTTGGTTCCGAGTTTGCTAAAAAGTATTAGATAATTATTTATGTATTTATAATAAAAAAAAAAATAAATTGCTTAAAATATGTAAGTATTCTTGAAAATTTCGATTCCTTTCAAAAGGAAAAAACCGAGAAAATTAAAAATTAAGCAAGCAATTTGACTAGGTTTTGACTCTAGATAAGGGATATATAGTGGCGTTTCAGCCAAACAATTTTTTTTTTAATTTGTCAAACAGTGTAATTTTTGAAATGGAATTTGTGTATGGCATGTACATATTTATTTTGGTTTTTTTCTTGTTAATAATTGCTTTAATTGTAAATGCTTTAATTAAAATATATACAAAATGTTAACAAAATATGTATTTGTTTGCCTTTTGCTAAAAACAATAAATTTTTAACGTAGGAAAAATTGTAGGGAAATTTTTTTTGGTTGTAGAGAAGAAAAGGAATTTTGTTTTAGACACGTAGGGATTTTTTTAAATATGTACTGGAATCACTGGTGCAGGGTCGTGAGTGAATAAGAATCTACAAGATGATTTCTTTTAATTAAATATTTATTTATTGAATTTTCATATTTAAAATATGAACTAACAATAATTAATCAAATATTATCCTTATACGAGTACTTTATTATATGTCCTGCCAGTACCAGACAAAAAATTTCATCATCACGGTTTCTGTTCTCATATGCTGGTGTTTATCGCTCTTCTGATTGCGTGAGTGCTTCAGTATCTCTTCTCCTTAAGCGATTGTGGGCGCCATAATTTAAAATATTTCGATTTGTGTGCAGTTCAACCGTTTCAAATATTTTACTGCATATTTCAGCATCATAGTTTCAACTAATGGCACATTGAGATCCTTGTAAATATTTGAGTTTTTAACATACCAGGAAGCAGTTGTGATTATTCGAAAAAGCTCATTTTGGCGCCTTTGAGTTTTTTTTCGATATTAGAGGCCGAGGTAGTGCCTCATAACTGAAAACCGTAAAACCAGATTGACTTTAAGATAGAATTGTAAAGTAGAAGTTTGCAATAGAGACTAAGAACAGAATATCTTCCAATAAGCCAATTAATTTAAATTGCCTTTATTTCATTGTAGTTAATTTGGCTTCTATATACCGTTTCCACGCCATACGATCTAGATGTATACCGAGATATTTTACATGCGAATGCTGAGGTATTAATTGATTATTTATTTTAATAGTTGGCATGATACCCGGCACAAGGTGAATGTTATAGGTGGGCATTTTAGCTCATTGACCTTTATCGTCTATCTTATTAACCACTTTTCTAGTTCAAATATATGAGCCTAAGAAAAGTTGTATGGTCCGCAAATGTTGTAGTTTGGGTGTAGTTGTTGGTTGGCATGTAAAAAATATATATTTGGTATAATAGAGGATGATGCCTGGTGGGACTCCAGCGCTAGTCCAAAGTTCCTTTAAAAAAAATTTCTTTTAAGTTAATCTTTAAAAGTATTTTCATGACTAAATTTTATTTGTTTATCAACTATTTAAGTCATATTTCTTTAGTTTATCTCGTGTCATTTTTATTCTTAACAGATTTCATATTCCTGTAGAATTTTCAGAGCATTTTCTACACTCTTAGCCAAAAATAGGAGGAAAATACAGGGTGGCCCAAAATTAACGAAGGGGTTTGAATTCGTTATAACTTTTTATTTAAGAAATAATTATTATTTTTTTTTTTTAATACAGTTTATAAATGGGGAATATTTTTTGTTTAGTTATGAAAAATAATATCTCGCAAGTGGTGGTCATTTTCTGCTTCGCAATTTCGTGCTCTTTCCAACACATTTTCCATAACCTTTCGCAAAACTTCAGGTGCTATGTTGTTTTTTTCGTCGCGTATATTGCTTTTTAATTGCTGGATGGATGTAGGCTTATTAATGTAGACTTTTCCTTTCTTATAACCCCAAAAAAAAACAGTCTGGGGCTGTTAAATACGGTGAACGCGGAGGCCAATTAAAATCACTTGTACGCGAAATAATACGTTCACCAAAGATGTCCCGTAAAAGAGCCATTGTGTCCCTTGCAGTGTGCGCTGTGGCTCCATCTTGTTGGAACCATACTTGCGGATGGTTTTCCACGGCTGGCCTAAAAAAATTTCCCAACATTGACCGATATCTGACACCAGTGACGAAAAAGACGACCACGTGTTCATTTTCAAAAAAATAAGGACCAATTACCCTTTCCGATGAAACACTGCACCAAACCGTACACTTAGGTTGGTGTAATTCTCGCTGTTGAACTACTCTCGGATTTTCCGTTGCCCATATCCTGCAGTGTTCCTTATTAACGAACCCACTTAATTGGAAATGGGCTTCGTCGCTCATAATTAAATTATGAATAAAATTATGATTTTCGTCTGCGTTTTGCCGGAAAAAAACTGCATAATCAAGACGTTGCAGGTAATCTGTCGGTTTCAATTCTTGGACAAGCTGAATCTTGTATGGAAACATTCCTATTGTGTGCAAAATTATCTGTAGCGACGCTCGTGAGAGGCCAAGTTGTGTCGAACGTCTCCTGGTTGATGTTTCTCCATCTTCCCGATTACTCCTCTGTACCAGTTCAATATTGTCATCCGTGTACACCGTTCGTCTTCTGCCAGCACCAGGAAGATTCCTTACTGCCCCTTGTTGTCGAAAATTTGCAACCAGACGGTTTATTGTTGACTCTGAGGGTCCAACCCGCACAATTAAATAACGACGACATGTACGCTGAGTAAAACAATGGATCTTTGATTTGAAAAATAAAGCTCAACAATTTAGGCACGTTGTTCAATTGAGTACTGCTCCATTTTAAATTCCCCAAGTCTTCGTCACAAAATACTGAAAAAAAAGAAAAAAAAAAAATTTAATAAAAAAGTTATAAGCAATTCAAACCCCTTCGGTAATTTTGGGCCACCCTGTAGTAAATAATTGGGAAAAGAATGGACGAAAAGCAAGATAATAATCAAGATATACGTCTGGATTCAATATTCCACTACAAAAAGGTGAAAAACTTTTTAATTCCACTTATACAATTTTTCTGTGTTCTAGAAAAGTAATGAAACGTTATTTTCATGATGATTTAATTTGAATTTTTTTTTTAACAACTATTTAAAGAAATTAAAATTTCTTTTTGCTCTTTTAGCATATACTTAAATGTGTTACTGACGTCTTGCAAAAGGTAAAAAAAAATTTTCATTTGTTGTAATTTTGGTCTTCATAAAATGATGTAAATTATGTTGAACTGCTACCAAACTTCTTCATTTGGGCTCTGCAACTTCATCTGACGTTTCATCTGAAAACATAACATCAAAACTATTGGCCAGTAGGTTTTCCAATTCAATGGGCTGATTTATCTCTTCTCTAGAAACGATGAATGATCGTAGACCTTTTAAACCTTCGAAAGCTCTATAAGGACTGCTAAGCTTTGTACCTGCATCATCTTCAGATGAAATTTACTGCTTATTGTTAGGACTACCACCAGATGCTGACGTATCCGTTCTGTTCTTGGACAATTTTTGCGAATGCAGGCTTTACAATTAGCCCAAACCTTTTACCAAGCAGAAGGATATATTTCTGAAGGACCTATGGAAGTTAGTTTGCTTGATTCGATTTTCATAGCTGATCCAAGTTTTTTTCATGAACAAAGTATCTTCTTGTTTCGAATTTTTTTCATTCTCCCTTAAAAACAGAAATAAGCTCGCTATAAAGAAATTTACGTATAACAATTTATTAATTTACTCACATCCCAAAGAAATAATTTCATAAAATGTTTTTACTTGAGCGACCACAACGAAAGTCAGTAAACCACTTTTTTACCAATGAAATTGATGGTGCAGAGTCCCTGTAGTACTTATCAATCTTTTTTTCGCAAAAATAATGTTTAATGAGCACTCGAAATTCACTTTTTCCATTTTTAAAAAAATCTACGAGGTTCTTTTGTTTTGACAGTAGTCTACTAACAGGTGGTACTTGATAAAAGCAGTGTTGCATTTCATATAACTACAAGGGAAGTTGAAAAAGTCTTATTGATCCTCGTATACAAATTGAAAATATTTAAATATTTCCCATATTTTCGAATATTTTTGTAGATTGTACTCAACTATTTCGAGGATTAAACCATTTTCCGCAAATTATATAAAACAAAAGCGACGAATTTTTTGCGTGTCTGTTTCAAGCGGTATTATCAAATCTCGAAATTTTTGAGATACAAATTAAAAGTTTACTAATTTCAAACTTAAGATTTTTTGTATTCTAACTAGTCAACCCCTGGAGGATCTACGGAATTATATTTGGGAACCTTTGCTTTAAGAATTTCCAGTTGCTTGTCATATTTTCTGCCTGTACTCAATTTAAGGATTTTGATTTATTTTCAAAATGTATTTTTAATAGAAAAGTCAAGTAAATTTTTCTAATAACAAACTTAATTTCCTATTTCAAATCCATTCAAAATCATGTTAGTATATCTTAATTTTATTATTTATTGTATACGCAAAATAAATATACGGGAAAATATATATTTATATTTAATATTTTTGGTTATTTAACTAAAAGATTATGTTGTTATTTTTTTTAATATTGTTATTATTATTATTATTCTCTTATACTCTTGTTGCCGTTGTTGTTACTGTCTCATATTTTTATTTAGTATTTATTATTCGAGATGATGGCAAATTTTATGCTTTTCTTCACCATAGAATATGGGTATGCCATGATTGTTGGCTTAAAACATTTTTGCTCATCTTCAACTACGACATGTACATTCATTCATACATACATATGATGTGAAGGAGGAGTGAGGGGCTTATTATTTGTAACTTTATATGAATTTATTTATGTTAAGCTTGTTCATAAATTTCCATACAATTTAATGCTTCAGTACACAATATTTCTTATTCACACAAAAAACAACACCATCATCATCGCCTTTCTCGTTTTCATCTTCATCATTGTCATTATTAACAACTTTGTGTTTTATGTTATTTTTTTTTAGGTTTTAAGAGAGAAAAAAATTTAAATTTACTTTTTCATTGACTTAAAGTTTTCGGTATTTAAGAAAGTTTTTCTTGCAATCAAATTTTTGTTTATTTATTTTTAAATTTGTTACAATTTAAATGTGTATTTTTTTTTGTTTGTATGTGGAAGTTTGTTTAAACTTGGAATTTTTTACAATTTGAATCAGAATATTTAAAGAAATTATAATATTTCAAGTATGAATACAACTGATTTTTAGTGGGGGACTTAAAAGATATCTGATGGTTTGTTAATAAAGGAACATATCTTAAGCAAAGGTGTTTTTTGATTCAAGTTTTAAAATTTAAAGCCGTTAAGAAAAAGAAGGCAGTTGATAAAACTTCGAAATTGTAGTAGTTCTAATGAATGCAATATTTTTTTTTATTTTTTTATTTATTAATTACCAGGTATCAGAAATTAAGAACCGAAAACTTAAAATTTAAGTTTTTCATTTGAAAAATTCAAAACTCATGCGTACAAAATACATTTTTTTTCTGTCAGTTAAAAAAAAAATATGAAACACAAAAAAAGATATTTATTTTTAAAGTACAATATGTGTTTTGTACATGAAAAGCAACAAAAAAATAAAAATTTTAAATTTGAAAAATACACAAAAATGTTTTTTTTTTATTATTTTTTTGAAAAATATTTATCATTGGTGTTCAAAAAATGTTTTCAACAGTACAACAAAAAAAAAAAAACAATAAAAATTATTTTGTTTTATTTGTTCTTCAAAGTTCAAAATAATAAAGTTCTTAAAAAAACGTTTTTGAGAAAAATATTTTTTTTTGTTTTTAGAAACTAACAATAAAAACTCAATTTGAAGTTAAAATTGTGAATTTTAGTTAAAATTATAATATAAAATTGTGTTTAAAATTGCAATTGCAAAAAATCTTTAGAGATTCTTAATTATCAAAACTAGCTGCTGTTGCATTAGCTGTACCCGCAACACAGGTATCTGTGGAGAAAGCCTTCAATGCTTTGACAATTATTATGACCAAAAATAGAAGGAATTTAAGTTCTGAGCATGTAGAAAATTTATTGTTGCTCAAACTCAACATCAAGCTAATAAGATTACTATTTAGTTCTAGGATAATCTTTATCATGTTATAACTACTTATTATTAATTAGCTTTATATTTTTTACTAAATTTTGTACGTATGAGTTTAAATTTTGTCAATTAAAAAACTTCAATTTTAAGTTTTCGGTTCCTTTCTTTCATGTACAAAATAATATTGTACTAAAAAAAAATATATATATTTTTTCCTGTTGGTTTTATTTTTTTAAACTGATAAAAAAAAATTATTTTGTACGCATGACTTTAAAATTTTTAAAATGAAAAAATTAAATTTTCGATTTGTAATTTTTTGTACAAAAGTACAAAAAAAATATTTTTCTAAAAAGCTTTTTTTTTGAGAACTTTATTATTTTGAACTTAAAGAAACAATATCAAACAAAATATTTGTATCTTCTTTTGGTTATTGTACAATTTAAAATATTTTTCGAACACCAATGATAAATATTTTTTAAAAAACATAAAAAAAACGTTTTCCGGTCCTTGTTAATAACTCATTTGATTTTTATACCATGTATGTGTCTTAGCGCCACTAGGGCATTTTTGAGACAAGTTGGCCATAAATTAATTTTAAAATTTCAAGTGTAAAAAATAAGAAATAAAAAAATAAAAATATATAAAAAATAAAAAATATATAAAATTAAATATATAGCAATATATATACACAAAGTTGTATGGAGCCGAAAAAAGTGTTTTAGTTACCCCTCTGAAAATAAAGGTTGATATGTTTTATGATGATTCCCAAAATATTTTGGTTCTAGCGTTGACCATCCTTGAGCTGGACCATTTTTAAAAAAGGTATTTTTTTCAGTTTTTCGAATTTTTTTGTACTTTGCTCCAAGACGACATAAATAAAATTTGTTATCATCGAAAAGGGTTTTTGAAGCAGCATCCAATGGTATATAAAACTTGACCACTTCCGACCTACTAATTGAGATATTTAACTAAATACATATTTTGATTTCAGGTTTTCATACAAATACCTTTTTTAAAAATGGTCCAGCTCACGGATGGTCAACGCTAGAAGCAAAATATTTTGGGAATCATCATAAAACATATCAACCTTTATTTTCAGAGGGGTAACAAAATCACTTTTTTTTTGAGTCGCTCTAATATACACATGTAAAAAAAAAAAACAATTATATCAGAAGCATTTCGGTAGGAGATACTCTTTCATTCTATTTTTAAATATAGAAATTGTTGAACAGTTTTTTAAAAAATAATATAAATAATTTAACTTCAGACTACCGATATACTCAGTTCTTTGCTTGGTCTCTTCCAGTCGACATCTTGAAACTCTTGAGTTGGAGTTGTTTCTAGTATTAAAGGCATTATGATTTCTTGTGAAACTACTACTTTTTAAACATCCATCAACAAGTTCATTTTATATAATCCATAAATGGGCAGCACCTTTTTCGCAACATCCCTATACAGTGAAACTGTGGGAAACAATTGAGGTAGATTGAAAACTACGTTTAAAGATTTATTTTGCATAATTTGTAAAGACTTAGGCTCAGCATTCCTTCTTAATCCATAGATTAGCTTTAAATAATTGAGGTGACTCTGAACTAATGCTTGCAATATAATAAATTTAGTTTCTTAATTCAGCTTATACTTCCATTTATATAAAGAATTTTTATATATTTTATGGAAGGATTGTCACCACCATTTCCATATGATAATTAAAGCGTATATACCGAATTTCATCAAGTTATCTTCACAATTGTGACCTATATTTATACATGGACAGACAACCAGCCAGCCAACCAGTTACCAGTTATGAAATCAGAGAATTCAGTACATAAGAGAAAAAAATCAGTACAATTAGAAAAAAACAGTACGTTCACTTTTTAAATATAAAATTACATTTTAATAACATAGAAAGCTTTAATACTTTTTTAAACAAAACTGAAATTCACTCTATAACTTGTATCGACACAAAATTGTATTAATAAATTGAATTAGTAAAACTGAATTTTTACAATTTAATAATTAAATATTGTGTATATTTATAGGCGGGAATACAAAGTGAACAATGAAAATTTGAACCACAACAATTTGTTATATATCTGATTTTTAATTTATTGTTAGCTACTTGGTTTTGTATTTTACAAAGAAACATTTAATTTAACCGAGAACAGGTTCATAAGGGTTTTGCTAGACAATTTGACTACGAATTCTTCCATGAAAAAACTATAATTTTAATTTTCTCAAAAAATAGTATTTTGACATTGGCCCTTTTATCACCAAACTACAGATATAACGACACCAATGTTAATTAACAAATGAATAGCTTAACCTTTGTCCTTATACCCGGGTACAGGTGTGGCCAGTGTGTATCTCCTAGTAATGTACCTCCTAAACCGCAAAACTGCGTCGATTGATACCTCAACTACTATTCTAGGTCCCCCCGAGAAGGTATACCCAAGTACAGTGCACATTTATTAGTTGACTAAGTAATCAGAGAATGTTTTTGTGTTAGTAATATAAATTTACACAGAAAAAATTTATAATTTTGGTAAACGTATTTAAATGTGTTAAAAGAAAACATAAAAGTTTTCAGATTTTTTTTTTTTTTTTTATTAATTTTGGCTTTTGTTATTTATCCGACTTGTATCAGAATATAAAAACGTCGTGTACGTCGATGAAATGATCGCTTTATCAACAAACATAAGATTCTCTAACAGCCGATACGTTGAAACGGACCAAAATTTTAAATATATAATTTTCATCCGCAACCCAACATCACGTTTACGTAAGAGTCTCTATTTACATATAAGTTAAATAAGGAAAACGGAACAGCTGATTCGCATGTATTGATAACCTTTTCGTGCCTTAATAAGCGCAGTGAATTGTTTGAAAAAGAAATAATTTCAAGCACTGGAAACATCAAATTAACTATCCACTCAAGGCAGTTGAAATGATTTTTAAAATATTATTCTTTGCTTTATTTTAATTTACTGCCAGGCCCACGATGTCGAAAAGAAAATTTAGCACGAATATAAAAATTCAGCAAGAAACCGACTTTATAAAACTCTACACCTCCTGTTAGTATACTAACTACTATAATTACTATATATAGTAGGGTATTCATTAGTGTGTCCCATTAAAAAAAAAAATTTTGGGGATCATTCTTAATTTGAATACTCATAAGGCTAAGAATTTTTGAGATTTTTTTCCGATTTTTCGGAGGTGGTTTAGAGGTCGCGCAAATTGATTTTGTACCAAAAATCGACCTTTTTGGGTTTTTTTTAATTTCGGTTGAAAATTGGTAAAAAAATAGATATTTCTTCAGCTTCTGAGTCAATATTCTTAAAGAAAATTTTCCGATCTTTAATTTTATGTGCATAAATAATAAGTTTCGTCAGGGATTTTCCACATTTTGATACATTATATAACAGTTTTTCGTAAATTTTCAGCAAATATGAAAAAAAATGCTTTATAACTTTTAAAATTTGTATTAAGACTAAAAAAACTAATGATGCAGTTTAAAAGATTATGAAGTTTTAAATAAATTAGCAAAAAAAAAATGAATTTTCTCTCACCGTTCTCGAGTTATACCCTTTTAAAGCTTTGTACACATTGTATGAAATGTATAATACTATAAGGTGTGAACTAGGTTGGCATTGCTTTAAACTTTAAATAATTGGATTTAGAAAATGTTTTACAAATAAAATAATAGTTACTTACCACTCATACATAACAATTATAATAAAAACAAAGAAAAATAGAATTGTTATAATTGTTATAGTTTGGTTTTTCTAGACTTACCCTTACATAACTTTGCCCACTTCGAGTGCAATATTATTATTTTGCGAGAAATATTGCATAGTTCCTGATTTGGATTCCACAAATCTCTCAAACTCTTTGCTATTATTCTGGCGCTTTTGGAAATAGTGCACTTTTCCACTAAATGCAATTTAAAAAATCTTTGCAGTATTTGGTTTTTTGTCGGCGGTTTGGCAGTATCAAGGTCGTCAATCATTTTGCCCACATACCACACATTCCTTGTATTCGACAAAGGCATATCTATTTTAAAAAAATATTACCCAATATTTCTTGGACTACTTTATGATAATTTCAACTTACCGGAGCAATAAAACTTCACATTAACAAAATATTTTAATTAAAAAGACGGGACTTCTTGTAATAATTACATATGTTATTGTTATGTATGACTGGTAAGTAACTATTATTTTATTTGTAAAACATTTTCTAAATCCAATTATTTAAAGTTTAAAGCAATGCAAACCTAGTTCACACCTTATAGTATTATACATTTCATACAATGTGTACAAAGCTTTAAAAGGGTATAACTCGAGAACGGTGAGAGAAAATTCATTTTTTTTTTTGCTAATTTATTTAAAACTTCATAATCTTTTAAACTGCATCATTAGTTTTTTTAGTCTTAATACAAATTTTAAAAGTTATAAAGCATTTTTTTTCATATTTGCTGAAAATTTACGAAAAACTGATATATAATGTATCAAAATGTGGAAAATCCCTGACGAAAATTATTATTTATGCACATAAAATTAAAGATCGGAAAATTTTCTTTAAGAATATTTACTCAGAAGCCGAAAAAATACCGATTTTTAAGCAATTTTCAATAATAATTCAATAAAAGTCAAAAACGCTAGATTTTTGGTACAAAATCAGTTTGCGCGACCTCTAAAGCACTTCCGAAAAATCTGATAAAATTCTCAAAAATACTTTACCTTATGAGTATCCAAATTAGGAAAGATCTTCCGAGAAAATCCAAATTTTTATTTTTTTTGGGACAACCTAGTATTCATTCGGTTAACCGTTAATCGGTTAATTATAAATTGGCTATTTTCGATTAACGATAGGTTAGGTTAGGTTCCATGGGCAGCCATCGAGAGACAGCTCACTTGGGTCCTTCACCGGTCCCTTTGTGATACCCAGCGCCAATGCCCATCCCAAAGAGCAGTTACTCAGATGGCGTCACTGCGAGGTTGAGCCAATTCGTCTTCCTAATGAAGAGAAGAAGCAATCTTAGTTTTATTTCTGATAGATCCTCCAAACAGGAAAACACCGGTTCTCCCAGGTATTTTTTCCTGATGCCCCGTAACCCAGGGCATTGACAGAGAAAGTGAAGCACAGTTTCCGCTTCCTCCTCATCATGACAACTTCTACAGTAGTCATTGAATTCCAGACCCATTCTTCTAGCATGAGTCCCAACAGGCCAGTGTCCAGTTATGACCGACACTACAGTCCTGAGTTGGTTCCTATTGAACCTAAGTAGAGATTTGGTTCTCCGTTCATCATATCCAGACCAAAGTGCCATCCCTCTTGCGCAATTCTATAATTCTCGAGCAGTGTATATGTAGTGTATAAAATATTTTTTGTGTTTTTAATTATCTGTTTCGTCTCATATACAAAAGATATGTGTTTAGAAAATAATTTTTCATACAAACAAAGAAGGAGTTCAGTGATTTTCATTTAAAATAAGTGTTTGCTGTCAACAGCGTTTGCTTACACGTACTTTTTATATGTATGTGTTTAGTTATTTGTTTCTTCTTATGTATTTTCATATAAATCTTTTAACCGAATTAACTGAAACAATTAGAAGAGTTATAATGGCATAATGGAAGACTTAATGAATATAGAGAAATCCATAAAAAGGAAGAATTTTTATCAAAACTAAAGAAAATAATCGCTTAAATTCTAAAAATAATTTTTTTATAAAATTATTTTTTAAGATCTCCTTAAACTATTCAAATAACTAATAAAATTATCCCACAGTTTATTTTTTAATTAATACATAATATTTATGTAATAATTTAAAAATATTTACCTATTTATGAATTCTTTTTTTTGTTTGCCCGTCTTCGTTTGCTCGTTTTGGTAAAAACTAATTATGGTTATTTTATTATTGTTTTTTTTTAATAACACAGAAAAAAGTGTTTTATCAATTAAAAAAATGGTTTAAAAAATATTCCAATATAATTAATGTAATAATTGAATAAATTATTTTTTTAGTTGAAAGAAAATTACAAATTTAATTTTGATTTAATTAACATTTAGTTGTTTTGAAATAGATTTTCAATTAAAATTTTAATTAAATAACAAAAAATCGTTTAAAATAAAATTATTTAAACATGTAGAATTGTTGTTCGGAATTGTCAATATTTATTTAAATAAATTAACACTTTGTTTAAAATGGCAAAGATTTTTGATCACTTTTTTAATTAAAATTAAAAATATCATTTATAGAAAATGTTTTCTTCAAAATTTTAAAATTTTTAGTAATCAATATAATCATTTTGGTAATAAGTGCAAAATCAACAACTTGTTTGCTTGATATTATGAATTTGGAATAAATTTGGTGAATGGAGAAATTTAATAATTTTTTCTGTGAATAAAAAAAAATTTTTCTGCATTTTTTTTATTGAAATTACTGAATTTATAAAAAAAACTTGATTAATCAGTTAACCGATCAATTACCATATTAACCGATTATTAACCGATTAAACCAAAATCTCGTTTAATTAATCGAGCGATTAAAGCAAAAGCCCGATTAAATGAATACCGTAATATATAGACATAATGCCAACTTAGCCATTCTTTTATCTTGTTCAGTATGAAAATATTTCCTTAGCCTTTGGCCAATTTTAAGTCATTTATATTTTGCAAAATTTTCTATCGGTCTTAAAAATTTTCAAGGATTAAATTTTGAATTTTTTTTTTTGGTTTTTTTGGAAATTGATTTAACGCATAATTATTACAAACATTTTATAGACAAGAAGTATAAAAGCGAAGTCGGGCAACTGCAGCCACTGCATTCCCAAGACCACTAACTGATCCCTATTTGAAATCAAGGGGCGATTATGCTTCTACTTGCATACAATTTTGTCATGACACTTACTAACAAACATTTATTCAAATCCTTATAATAAATCCAGCTTTGAAACCTTTTTTAAATATTTCCATTCCATTACTGCTTAATGTATCTCTTAGGAATGCTTAAAATTACCTTCAACTATAAAAATGTTTATTGGAGGGAATTTAATTCAGCATAATTATCATATTAACGAGTAATTGGAATTATTGATGCCAGGTGGTAGTTATACATGATTTTTTTTAAATTTTTTTTTAATATCTGTATTTATTAATGAAATAAATAAATGTTTTTTTTTTTGGTTTTTTAATTGTTCAGTTGTAACTAGTAGTAGAAGTCTACTGGGTACGCGAACATTAAGAGACAATAAAATCAATTTGTATATATAGTATTTATTTTAAACAAACCAATTCGTAGTCAAAATAATAAAATAAACATTTATTTACAGAAGTATGCATGTGTATAAGGGAGCGACAGAGAGCACAAATATATTGGCAACCTTCCGTCTGAAAAATTGTAAATTTGCTATACAATTAATTGCTACATTTTATTTAATTAATATTAATTATGGTTACCATGGATTTGCGATTTTTATTGGTACTTCTCTTTTTGTTTTGTTTTTTTTTTTTTTTAACACATATTAATTTACATACTTATGCATAGAGCTTGAATGCCAACGCACACGTTATGTCCCCGCAAGTATTTTTTATTGCAAAAGTTGAGAAAAGAGGATGCCATTGCATTCAGAGACCTTTTTTGATAAGTGGCATTATAAAATACACTAACCTTAAAAGGCAAAAATCAAGAGAACTCTTACAAAATTTTAATGCATTTTTCACTATCCAGTGACACACAAGGAGTGCAAGCAAATTAACTACATTCTTCTGGTGTCTGATAATTGTAAATTTTCTTTATAAACAATTTACTTCGTTGCATATTCAAGGATAACTTATGTTAAAAAGGCCCAGGAAAATACAAAAAAATATATGGTAGTGATTAAAATACTTCCTCAATAAACACGAAATTCTGTATAGTAAGCTTCCGTAAAATGAAGCTCTACCTGTTTTGAATTGATTTTTAAAACACTGCTTTTTTGTTAAAATTTTTGTTTAATTTCAACTCCTTAAAATAATGTCAAAGGCTCGACACATCCGCATGTCACACTTTTACTTATTATATATATTGATATAATCCGGAAAAAATGTCTATTAAAATTCACATCTATCAAAATGTACTGAGATATGAGCAAAAAACCATGACTGCCTCATAGTTTTACCCATAAACCTTCACTTTTTTAATATGAACTAGTGGCCAAGTTAAAAACAAACAACTCTCTTTTTTCTGAAATAAAAGATTTGGCAAATCGTTTTATTTTTTGACCTGACCATCTTTTAACCCTAGGATTATCGGTATCTCTTTACCACTAAGTTCTCCTCTTGGTCTGGCCAGACCACAATTAGAATAGCTAAAATACCCAATTATATAAAAACTTAATAAATATATTTTTTATTGAACGTACGCTTATTTTATTAGATTTTACGAATTTATTATATAATTTTATTTTTTCATTATTTATTCTACATTCAAGTCACCGAAAATTAAGTCTTTAATTTCTCAAGTTTCTTCTTCGCATCTACCACAGATAAAACGAGTTTTGCGTTTGGTTAAATTGAAATAAGTGAATAGTGGGCCGTAGTTTTCTGATTTGATTAAAACTTGATTCATTAGATTTAGAACGTATCATTTATAGAATTCACGTTTTTGTTTTTTTTTTATATGTTGTCCTATTTGAAAGATATTGCAAGCAAAGAAAATTTGGTCTAGCCAGACCAACAGGGTAATTTTAAAGACATTTACATAAAAATCGAATTTCACCCCGCTAATTTGCTCCAATCGAATCCAAATTAGTTTCATTCGATTCAGCACATATCAGTTATAGAATTCACATCCCTGTTTTTTAAATTTGTTGTTATATTCGAAAAATATTGCAAGCAAAACACAAATTTGGTCTGGCCAGACCAAAACGGTAATCCTAGGATTAAGTGTCCTTCCGAACTTACGGTTTTGGTACATTAGATCCCATACAAAACAAACTTGGTTGATAAAATATAGCTCAAATATTATAAATTTATGAGGTTAGCTTGGTTTTGAAAATCAGCGTACTCTACCTGTTATTTTACCTAGCGCTCATACAATTAGGCTCCTCAACCCAGGGTTTTGGCACGATACAAGCAGTATGTCGTTTTAATCTGACTTAAATATTTCCCATATTGAGTGTATCAAAAACAAGCTTAGTAGGTTCACTACCTCGCACCAATGTCCTTCAGGAATAATTTTTTTAGACAAAAATAGTTACAAAAAAGGACCAACATGTTTAATATAAAGCCTATATTCAGCCTTATTACGGTTCTCGATGTCGAAAACGACTCTGTAGTAGATTAAAGTAACACACAACCTGTGTTCTTTAATCTACTACAAAATTCGACTTACGTTGTTACCGACATCGAGAACCGTAATAAGGCTGATTGTATCTGGGTAATTCTAATTTTAATTCTACATTGTGTGCGTGTGTGTGTTTTTTAGACTCTACCAATTTGATTATTAACAATATGAGAAGATAGGATGCATATTAAAGTATTGACCTTATTTAATTGATTCTGAAATAATATTCATATTTCGAATTTTTACCATTTTTGTGTATTGAGCGTTACATTTGCTTTCACGGTTGTTCTGGAAATGAGTTTTACGAAAATAATGGTCCACAAAAAGTGAGTATATGGCTTGAAAGCACTATTTATATAGTCTCTCTAAAAAAAAAAAATTAATCGTAGGTGATAATTTATAGTTATGAACTTAAAGTTATGAATTATAAGTTTTGAATAATTTTTTCCTTGGATCCCAAGGAACGGTTTAATATTTGAATTTTAAAAACTATTTCTTTTCGAAAATTTCTGTCAAATAAAATTAATTTTATCAAAATTGGCCGGCAGTTTATATATCAATACCAGCATTTATAAGAAATTTATGGCGTTAAAAGCTATTTTCGGGAGAAGTATTTGTATGGGAAATATGGTAAAATACAGACCGATTTCAATTAAGTTAAGTTATATGATTTAGAATGCAATAGAATAAATTTCAATTAAATTACATAATTACATAAATGGTTACAAAGTCTCTATTCCAGAAATAAGTTTGTATAGGGGCTATATGAAATTATGGAACACTTTGCACAATATTTTAATATGATTGGTATTTGTGACCATAAAATTTCATGAAATTTTCCAAAATAACGACAACTTTTACATGGACAGCCAGCTTGCCAGCCGGCCGGACGGACGGATGGACGGACTGTCGTAAGATCGATTCAAGAAGTGATTCGTATTCGATCGGTATATTTAAATATGTTACAAGCATTAGCATAAGTGCCTCGTATAACCTCTCCACTATTGTGGTGTGGGTATAACAACTTACAATCATTCGAAATTATTACTTAATTAAAAATTAAAAAAAAAAACAAAAAAATAATAATGAAAATTAAAACAAATAAAAAAAAAAATTAAAATAAACTTCAAGCTCCTACAATTTACAGATAAATTATACATAAAATTTTTCATTGCAACATTCAATACATTTTTGGACGAATTTCATATTTTTTCACAATACAAACTACATACAAATTTATAACAACTGAGTTGTATAATCTTCGATGCATTTTCACATAAAATTCTAAATTACACACTAAGCAATTTAAATTTAATTAAAAATTTTGCATAACACTCAATACAGTTTTTGAGGATACAAACCATGATCGATCGGTGAATCCTTATGTTATATAACAATATTTCACAAATTAGGTAAACTTTAAAACATTACGTTTTCACAACTTATCGATAGCTGAAGGTAAGATTTTATCGGCCGTATAAAAAGTGCAACATTATTACATCGTTTCTTTAACCTAAAGTGAGCGATAAGTCAAAGGAAGGTTCATCCTATTTCGTAGGTTAAATTAAAGTTGTAATAAAGGAGCACTTGTTATGCGGCCGATAAAATCGAAAATTTAGCTCTCCATATGTCGTAAAAACGGAATGTTTTAAATTTTAGTGAATTGGTGAAATATTGTTATATACAGACTCTGTTATTTCAATGTATCTTTTTAATCTGATGTCAACAATAAAAGAGAGTAAAGAAGTTAACTAAAAAAGATTAACGTTCAAAACAAAGAATTGCGGAAAACAGCAAATTATTAAAAAAAATTATAATAAGTAATATTTTTCATATATTTGATGTGTTAAATAATAAAAACAAAACCGTTATAAATTTACTCTCGTACCTTGTAAAATGCATAGTCACAATGCCAGCAAGCAAAACAGCCACATCATTTTGTAAAAGAGTAAAACTCGTATTTTCGTGATTCGGTTTTAACAAATATTGGACGATTTTACACTAAAACAAGTTAGAGTGCTTTGTTTGGCTGTGCCAAATCTTTGATACCCTCTACCGACAGTTAAAAATATTTCAGGAGTGTGCTTTATATGGGACCTGTGCTATATTATGGGCCTGATTCTGGCAGTCGTTTCACAATACGGAAATAATAGTATCGATTGAAAGAATAAGAAATAAAGTTGCTTTCGAATCGAGAAAGTACTCGATCATGAATGCCAGAATTAGGCCCCTGATTTTATGAAATTTGACATTGTTATTTCTAGTCATATAGAACTATGACGGTCCAACTTTTAATACTGTAGCATTATTCGTTACTGTTTTACGCGTACTGAACTTTTTTCCAGAGTGTGCTTTATGTGTGTCGTATGGTAAATATTGGACCAATCTTTACGAAATTCGACACTGTGACTTTTAGTCATAAACAACTATGACGGACCAAATTTTCATTGTAATTTTTTGTATTTTTTTATTTTTATTTTTTTTATTTATTTATTAATTATAATTTATTATTATTTTTTAATCCAAATTTAGATATTTTAATTAGGCTTAAGTTCATTGAATTTAATTTGCATTAAATTATTTTTATGAAGAAAGGAATTTTTACAACATGGCTGCGAGTGTAAGACGGCAAATCCCTTTGAGAAGACCTAGTGGTTGAGGTCGAAACATGTCAGGGTAACCAGCCGCCTGGGTTCGAATCACACGCCAGACAGCCTGGCTTCGAATCCCAGGTCAGTCAAGAATGAAAATTATCAATAACAATTTTAATTAATCTTCCATGTTGTAAAAATTCCTTTCTTCATAAAAATAATTTAATGCAAATTAAATTCAATGAACTTAAGCCTAATTAAAATATCTAAATTTGGATTAAAAAACCATTAACAGTTCAATAAAATAACCACAATACTTATTATTGTTAACAGCTAAGGCACGAGCTATGTTTACATATGTCCTTCAAGTTGTGCTGAAAAAGGTCAACTAGAAAAAAGAAAGACAAAAACAGGAAAAACAAAAAAAAATGTACTTTGGACTTCAAGAAGAATTCTTGACAAAAGTACGAAAAAACAGAAGTAAGGAAAAACATGTGAGATCAATTAAAAATGGATAATCATTCAAAAAGCAAATTTCGATCTACCAAAGGTTAAAATACAATTTGGTTTAAGGATTGAAGTTTGACTACTGACATCAGCAGTCTTCGATGGCTGCGAGTGTAAGACGGCAAATCCCTTTGAGAAGACCTAGTGGTTGAGGTCGAAACATGTCAGGGTAACCAGCCGCCTGGGTTCGAATCACACGCCAGACAGCCTGGCTTCGAATCCCAGGTCAGTCAAGAATGAAAATTATCAATAACAATTTTATTTAATCTTCCATGTTGTAAAAATTCCTTTCTTCATAAAAATAATTTAATGCAAATTAAATTCAATGAACTTAAGCCTAATTAAAATATCTAAATTTGGATTAAAAAAAAAAACCATTAACAGTTCAATAAAATAACCACAATACTAATTATTGTTAACAGCTAAGGCACGAGCTATGTTTACATTTGTCCTTCAAGTTGTGCTGAAAAAGGTCAACTAGAAAAAAGAAAGACAAAAACAGGAAAAACAAAAAAAAAATGTACTTTGGACTTCAAGAAGAATTCTTGACAAAAGTACGAAAAAACAGAAGTAAGGAAAAACATGTGAGATCAATTAAAAATGGATAATCATTCAAAAAGCAAATTTCGATCTACCAAAGGTTAAAATAAAATTTGGTTTAAGGATTGATGTTTGACTACTGACGTCAGCAGTCTTCGATGGCTGCGAGTGTAAGACGGCAAATCCCTTTGAGAAGACCTAGTGGTTGAGGTCGAAACATGTCAGGGTAACCAGCCGCCTGGGTTCGAATCACACGCCAGACAGCCTGGCTTCGAATCCCAGGTCAGTCAAGAATGAAAATTATCAATAACAATTTTATTTAATCTTCCATGTTGTAAAAATTCCTTTCTTCATAAAAATAATTTAATGCAAATTAAATTCAATGAACTTAAGCCTAATTAAAATATCTAAATTTGGATTAAAAAACCATTAACATTTCAATAAAATAACCACAATACTAATTTATTATTATTTATTATTATATTTTGATTGCTGGACTTTAATCCCAAACTGCTTAGAATATCTAGAAATAATTTAACACCAAACTGCTCTTTTCATTGGCGTTTTTCGAAAGTGAGCGTATTTTTAGCAGACGGACAGACAGACGGGCACCGCTTAATCGACTTTAAATTACTCAATCACCCAGAATATATATATATACTTTATGGGGTCTTAGATGAATATTGAAAAAGCTTTACACCGAATGACAAATTTAGTACGCTATGGCAGACTTTAATTTCGTCAAGCGGTATAATTTTACAACGTTAACAGGCGGTATGGGTACAATTGTACCTGCATACAAAAATTCACTTACCTGTGTAAATATAAAATTTCTTTAAAAGCTAATTACACAATTTTATGCCTAAATTTTTAATTGCTAAAAATTTAAACGAATTCATTATTTATTTTGTATTTTAAATCTATTCAATATCTATTTGAACAGCTTAAATTCAAATGTATAAAATATACGTACCTATTACCTAATGAAAACAGCATTTATGTTTTGATGGACATTTACAGAGAAATAAAAATGTTATACTCAAGCAATACACTAATTTTTTGATGTACTCTTAAATATGCAAAACGGAAAAGTCCCAAAAAGATACAGTTTAAGAACGTAGCACAAATAAGCTTGTTATGAGAAAATATTTCCTTGGAAATATGGTTTTGGGAAGTCGCATTCATGCAGCAGCAGAACCAGAAAATTAAGCGTAAGCACAATATGGCAGTCGTGGAGCCTTAGCTCCGAATACAACGCTATTCCAGAAAGTCATGTATGGTCTGTACTAATCTTGGCTGTGATGAATGCTCACTAAAAGATACAATATGTGTTTCATGCAGAGAATCGCAGTAAGCATATTTTTAATTATTTTTTTCTATATTTGCACATTGTTTGCTACTTCTTAAATTAAAAAAAAATTTAATTTTCAAATCGTTTTATTTTGTTTTCTTGGGTTCTCTTCAAATACAATATGCGAAGGTACAATTGTACCCATATAGCCTCTTAAGGGTTTTAAATAATTTATTACTAGGGGAAACCCCAACGATTTTTTTTAAAAATTTAAACAAATGTACTTTGTATTATAAGTTTGGAGATGCTACAGAATTTCGGGCATCTGATGATTAAGGGAAAAAAGTTAAAGCTTATCAAAAATTAAAAAGTTACAATTGTACCCTTTCCGCTTGACGAGGTCAAATATTTTTTTCTCTTCTTGCTTTCGTTCAGAAGTGACAAAAAAATTACTATCACAAGATAAAAATATGATTGCAATGTATGTTTCTGTTTGTGTGCAGAATGTTGAATATCATCTAAAAGTAGAAAAGACATGACGTCCAGTCACTTCAATTGCCCCACATATCTTTTTAATGTTTGCAGGGATACAATATATGATAGTGTGTATCCATGTTTGTCTGTATGTCAGTGTGTGTGCGTGTGTGTTCAAAAGAATGAGTGTATTGAAAACTTTTTCGCATAGAATCAAGGCTTACGTGTTGGCACTGGTACATTATTAGTCCCAAAACGATGAGACAACAAGGCTTAAATGTAGAAATAATAAAAAAAAAAGCCGGTGAGCTATAAGCGGTATTAAAAGTTTTTAACAAACATTGGTTTTAGTATATTTATTTGAAAAAATTATTTTAGCAATGTTAAGTGCAGCAATTAATTTGTCAGTATTTTATATCTAGATTCTACATCATATGTTGTACTACAATAAACTTATTGGGGAAAAAGAACTCAGCTAAAAAGGCTGCCAGAATGGAATTTGGTTAATTTTTTTTTAATTTGAAACTCACAACTTGGCCTTTAATTTCACTTTTTTCGCAGGTTGAATGAAACTAAAAGATGCTTCCAAGATTAGCGTGACTGACTTTGATCACATCAAAAAATCTTGAAGACGCAATTTTTCACCCTTCACTCTTATTTGTATAAATTTTAACTCAAGTGTCAAAAACACAGTGCAACACATAGACCATGCAGTGCCTTTTTATTTTTCAGTTTTTGAAAGTGCTAATCGAAACATCATTAATAAATGCTATAAAATCAGATAGTTTTATACTTTTTGCATTTATTCCATACCTATACAGCAAAAATTAAAAATTGTCTCTAATCACCAAATTCATGGAATCAAGCAAACAATTTGTTGATTTTGTACCTATTACCGAAATGATTATATTGATTACTAAAAATTTCGATATTTTTAATTAGGCTTCAGTTCATTGAATTTAATTTCCATTAAATTATTTTTATGAAGACAGGAATTTTACAACATGAAATTAATTAAAATTTTTAATTGATAATTTTTCATTCTTGACTGCGCTGAGAATTGAATACAGGCTTTCACGGACAGGTTGCCCTGACGAGTTTCGATTGTAAACACACAATCTCTTCGGAGGGGTTTGCCGTTTTACTCACACTGCCATTGGAGACGGATGACGTTAATAGTCAAACATAAATCTTTAAACCAAATGGTATTTAACCTTGGTAGATCGAAATTTGCTTTGAATGAATGATGACACTGCGGAACAAAATTGAACTTTTTTTGTGCGGCCGGGAACTTTGTGTAATTTTTTTACTAATTTGAGGTCGCTGATTCCAAATCTAACCTTCATTTTTCTCTATCGGCTCCAGTTTTAGAGATATACCGTTATGTCCAAAATTAAGGCACTTTCAGCACATATTGAAATAACATGAAAATGGTGCATCATATTCCCTTAAGAAAAAAAAACCGAAACTCGCTATATCTCTAAAAATGGAGCTAATAGAGAAAAATGAAGGTTAGATTTGGAATCAGCGACCTCAAATTAGTAAAAAAAATTACACAAAGTTCCAGGCCGCAAAATGGCTGTTCCGCAGTGTTATCTATTTAATTGATTTACATGTTCTTCCTAACTTCTGTTTTTCGTACCTTTTGTCAAGAATTCTTCTTGAAATCCAATGTACATTTTTTGTTTTTCATGTTTTTTGTCTTTCTAAATAATTTAATGAAAATTAAATTCAATGAACTTAAGCCTAATTAAAAATATCGAAATTTGGATTACTAAAAATTTTAAAAATTTTAATATGTAAATATTTTTTTTTTTCAATAAATGATATTTTTAATTTTAATTAAAATATTATCAAAAAACTTTGCCGTTTCAAGCAATATGTTAATTAATTTAATTAAACATAGCTAAGGTTTTGACAATTCCTAACAGCAATTTTACAAGTTAAAATTATTTTATTTTAAACGAAAAAATCAATTAAGATTTTTTGTTATTTAATTAATATTTGAAATAAAAATTATTTTAAAACAACTAAAATGTTAATTCAATCAAAATAATTTTCTTTCAACTTAAAAAATATTTGATTCAATTAAAATCATATTAATGAAATTGAAATACTTTTTAATCAAGTTTTTTTTAATTCATAAAAAACTACTGCTAATTTTTTTCTGTGTGCAATATTGCGTTTACGAGACTAAGCCATGAGCATTATTACGTTTTCTTTGAAAAAGATTACAAAATCAACTTTATGTTATTGTGATGCTATAAAATCTTAATCCGTCATAAGCCAAAAGACCCCAAACAAGTTTTTGCTAGCTTCGATAAGAAGAAACCGAAATCAAAATGAAGTGCACATTTGATGACCTTGTAAATGTTACACCGTGTTATAATAGAACATGGATTTTCGAATCATCTTCTAATTCCATATTTGTAAACTCTATATCTTAAAGATCATCTCTCCAGCGATTAACAAACATCACGTGTTCCTCTAATGAGGCTCACCAACAGCACCTATTGAAGTCAAAAAGGCTTATTCGTATTTTAAACAGATACATTAATATCGGTACAGCTCTTCCGTAATAGTCTAAACAGAGCCGTAGGTCACAACTTCGAATACCCTCGTAGTTCCAAAGATAATTATGCTTTTGCATTGATTTTGCTTATAGTATCCATGATATAACGGAGTTTGAAATAAGAATATTGTTTTCGACAGAGCCGAATTCACATAACATGAAAGTTTTGTCATTTTACTTGTTAAGACTTTTTAGTAAAATAAGCTTTGAAAATTAAATTTTGCTTAAAAATCGCTCATGAATACTAAAACTTATAAGAAAATTATGATTCTGTCAAAGCAGTATTTCGTTAGAATCGTGAATTTTTGCTATACTTAAACATTCTTTAGAGATTGCTATTAAGAATATGGTACATAGATTTATGTGCATTCGCTCGCTACATAAAATCCCAGCATCATATCGTATTCTACCTCGCTGTTTAAGTAGAAACATTGCAGCCCATAGCCGCAGCAATACAGGATAACTGAACTGCAAATTTCTTGTCGTTCTCAGCAATTATTTACAACGACCACATGGCGAATTTTGCGAAAGAACTCGGCTTTAAAGCCTTACAAAGTAAAACTGGTGCATGACTTTATGCCAACTGAACATTAACTTTACCTAAGCTAAGCCATCGTGGCAGTGGGCAGTGCAATATTTAGCCATTCTAGGAAAACAAAATTAAATATCATGGAAAAAATTAAACTAGACTTACTAGAGGTAGAAGTAATAATAAATAATTACTTTTTCTTCATTAATTTTAAAATAAGAATATATTTCATATGTACATATAAATAAAAGTAAGAATAAAATGTTAAAATAAATGGTTTTCTTCTGGTAGTTCTGGAGATTGCAATAAGTGTAGTACTTCAGTACTTCCACAAATATGGTTTACGGAACGGTCGAGCCTTTCATTTTCGTGTCAGCCATATATCGAAAATTTCGTGGTATGTGGTATTATCCCTCATTGTTTGTTTCTTTTTTTTATCGGCAAACCTCGGCAGATAATTTTATATGTGGCTTAAAGTAGGTACTTCAGACGTTCGTTTAAAACTAATTTGGTGTTGAAGCGTTATGAAGAAAAGAATTTATCGATTATAGAATTTAGTTTTTTTTTTTTTTAACTTAACGAAAAGAGTAATTGTTTAAATGAAATAGCTCTAAAAGAATTTTCCAGTTCTAAAAATAAGTTCTAATGATATTAACAGCGAATAAGCTGAGCTTCAAAACAAATAAAGAATCGTTAAAAAGTTACACGCTTTTAAAAATGAGCAATTTCATGTAAGTGTTTTTGTTGTTCTCAATTCACTCAAAAACATTCAAGTTTAAAGTAACGTTAAATTGTTATTGTTGACAAATTAGGCAAAGTTTTTGCATTTTCTTATTTTATAACAAGTGCTCTTTCAGATTTGATAAATATATTTACTTAAATTTAAACTCAAAAAAACGACTTTTGTCCAGCTAGATTAGCAAAATCTTACACTGTACAGTGTCTATACGCAAATAATTACATAGAATTTATTTGTGGACAAAGGCAAACGTCTTGTTATCCGTAAAAATCTGGCAAAATTTTACACTCACAAGATTATTACAGTAACTTAGTGTAGGTTATTATATTCGTTTTCCCTACTGTTTAAATTTAATGAAAATATAGTTTTTTTTAAATCAATTTATTTTTTAAATTTTATGTTTGTTATTCAAAAAACAAGCTACCAAAAAATACTGTTTTTCCGTACTAATATTGTTATGTAGTTTGATTTTCTGTCAGTTAAATTATATTTTTTTAAAGCAATAACAGTTAAATTTTACGGAATATTCTGTTAAAAAAAATAAATTCAAAAATTTATATAAGTTTCATTTATTTCAAATGAAATGTAAATGATCCGTTTTTTTATTTTATTTTTAGTTCTTTTAAATGAATTTTCTGTGGGATTTACGTACATAATATATTGAGTATACTTATAACAGATATATTAATTTCATAAAAATATTTTTGATCTGTACTTAAGCCATTAAATTGTATTTCCGGAAGCTGAACTTCAATTCTCTCGTACTTGGCTATGTGTAGTTTTTCGCAGTTTTCTAATAAGTAGCCAATAGGACCAGCATGCGAATATGGTCCCTTGGGAACACCATATAGCTTGTTAAATATATGTTTTTATGGCAATTCGTTCAAATGTAAATAGTACATTGCAGTGGGCGCTAAAGTCTTTTTGCCAATACTATTATTACTCCGTATAATTTCCCAGTGTTAGTGACTTTACTATCAAAACCAATTGCTATCAAATTTTCTTTATTAATTTTTTGAAACGAAAGAAGGGCAATAATTGACATGTCAATGCTTTCAGGAGTACTTCGATCTGTTGTTGCATAGCCACCATAAACACCACCATAAACAGAATCTGGCTCCTTAACAGATACGTGTTCCTTAATCAATATTTGTCTGTATTTCCCAGCTCACTTTTTAATAATATTAAGCGTCTTATCCTTTCGGCCGCTAAAGTAGAAAGCTATTAGGTCTAGCTGCCTCTGGTCTTGAATATTACGTACTTTTTTGTTTCCTTCGTATTTTTGATTTATCAATTGGTTCACTGCCAGGAGCTATATGTTGCAATACAGAAGAAGAAAAGCAGGCCAAAAGAGCCTCTGCTTCCAATACGAATTCAATTAGGTATTTTGCAGGTGTTGCTCCGAATAGGGACGTAGTAATCGTCTTTGTCGTAAATCTTTACGCCTGGCCTATGCCAGTGCTGGACAGTTACACAGCAGATGCCCAGTGGATTCGTCCCCCTCGACACAGTCTGCATTCCTGGTATTATGCCAGGCCCATCCGAGAAAGGTGGTACTTGACCGTATGGTGACCTGTTAGATAGGCCACCAACAGTCGTAGTTCTTGTCTATTGAAACCCTTCGTCCCTATTTAAGTTCCGGGAAAGATCAGCTCCGTTACCTGCTGTATACCCGGTAGCGATGACCAGTATCTCTCATGTTCTCTGAGAGCCCAGTCCTCGAAAAAGGACTGGGTAGTGGCCCAGCTAAGCCCGCAAAATGGCTCGGGCCCATCATTTTGGGCGTTCGAACAAGCCCTGTCTAGTTCATCCGCCCTATTATTATCAGGGACCCCTGAGTGTCCCAGTACCCAATAGAGTGTCACTATATTCCTTCTCCTTATCTAATTGCTGTTTCATTAAAAGTTTGATTAAAAATTATAAAATTGCTAACACAGAGCCTGCAAAAATAAGCGTAATCTTAGTTCCCTGATTTTGGGAAACGGTTTCTAAATTTCGAGTTAAGTTTTTAATGCTAGTGGGAACAGATATAATAGTTTGCCATTCCGTTTATAATATTGGTATTATTGATCGAAGACCCTATAAAGTAAATATATTTTAGGTGCTTATGATTAGCGCAGTTGATTAAATGACGTCCGTCTGTCAGTATGTCCATGTGTCCGTTTAAATGGGTTTTCGAAAGACCCCAGATATGATGGGGACTGTATTGTAATATATTTATATCACATATAGCCGGGAATTGTTTGCTGTTGCAATTCAGCCTGATCCGCTCACAGATTATAGAAGCAAATAATTACAACTGCTTCTAATTTTACCCATTAATCTGTTGTTGTTGTCTTATGTATCGGGTGTTTTTTTAAGCTGCATGGGAACTATCCATGCAGTTGACAGCTGAGAATTTAAACTTTGTTGACATTTCTTTTCAGTAAGATTGTGCAAGTCATCATGAATTGTGTAACGCTAGAAATTATGGAAATTAACTTTAAAAAAAAAAAATCTGCTCGTGAAGTTTATAGAGCACTTCGTCCATTTCTTAAGTTTAGTGATATCCCATTTCTGGTTAAACGACTACGTCAATAAAAAAAAATGGCGTAGTTGAAGCGAATACAATCATCAAACTATATAACGAATCAGCAATACATCCATTAAATTGTACTGTTTTTTGAGGTTTAAACGCTGGTGGCAATATCCGTCCTTATTTATTTGGAAATGAGCACGAAGCTGCCGTTACGATGAATGGCGAGCACAATCGAGCCATGCTGACTGAATTTTTGTTTCCAGAAATGAATCAGCTAAACATCAAAGACATTTGGTTGCAACAAGACGGCGCAACTTGCCATACAGTACGCCTAACAATCGATTTATTGCAAAATCAATTTGAGGAGAACTTTATTTCCATAAGTGTTCCTGTTTACCACCTACATTGTTGGTGCGTTTTAGCGCTTCCAGATTACGTTTTATACGGCTATGTTATGTCATTGTTTTATCCAACTCTTGAAACATTGGAGGCCAATATTCAAGCCATCATTGATGCTATATTGCCAGATTTATTGGACTGATCGAATGGCCCGTGTAACTAGTAGCCGCAGCTACTAGTATGAAAGAATTTCATTCCGCCAATATTACTGTCTTGCATTTTAATTTTAAGTTCTCATTAGAGTTTTTTTATTCCCGCATTTTTTAGATTCCGAGGAAAGCGGGAAATAAAAATCAAATTCCCGGGATCCCGGGATTCCCGCCCAAAATTTATTATTTATTTCTTTACTTATTTCTCCAATGAAACTAATATTTCTTACTGACAATTACGCTTAAAATAATTAAGTCTAGTATCCATTATGTAACAAAAATGTAAACAAATTTAATAGTAAAATTATTTTAAGATACTTAAGAGGTTATTTTTATGTCAATAGGATCATAGAAATCAATATAGGTATATGCATTGTCAAATTCAGAGATCATTTGCATAATTAGAATGAAAATATTGTTACGAAGTTAGATTTGTCTGAGAATTATTTATGGTTTTAGTCATAAGTTATCTTGTAAATTATAGTCTTATGTCATATTAGTTACTATTTTTATGAACGCCACTGTAATAAATTTTCTAGCAATTGTAATTGTAGACTTTAGATTTAGATGTATAACAGTTATTTTAAAATAATTCGAACACAACATTCTAGAAATAACTAGACGGTTCTTGAATCAAAAAGGAGTTTTGAACTCATAAAAGTTTAGTTTAGTTTGATTGTGGACATTAAACGGTTCAGATCGCTACTTACAATTGTGGTTAAAATTTGTGAACATTATAATTAATTTCAATAAAGTTTGTTAAGTTGAATTCGTGTGTGTATTTATTTTGAATTGCAATTAAAAGAACTCAAAGGTTTATTATAAAGGGAAAAAACCTAACAGTATTAAAGTCTTACATCCAATTTCATCAAGTTCAGTTAAAACTTAACTGTTACCTTAACTTCCAGTTAACAATATGTTTTCGACAGTTATAACTGGTAGTTAATTATAAGTTAACTTGGTGAAATTGGCCGTAAGTGGAATAAAATTTCTGGAAGGGCGATTAGGAGCTGAAAGCATAACATTACGAAGTAGGAATTCTGAAACAATTTTACCGTTTAACAAATTCAGCAGGAAGGAGAAATTGTATTTGCTACATATATTTAAAAACATATTTTTTACAATTTTATAACCCTTAATCAGCAGTGGTGTATGAAGTTATGCTAAGTTTGCCATTCCATGTGAATCTTTTTTTAATATTCATCTAGGATCCCATAACGTATTTGTATTGTGAGTCCTCCGTTTATTCTAAGCTGATTTCGCCATATGGGTGTCAAATTGTTTCTAGATCTTCTAGGCTGTTTGTGGCTTAATTCCAGCAGAATCGCTTCAGTATGAAAAAGAGTTATGCACCCAAATGTGGAACTACCTCAATAAAAACTCAACAAAAACTTACATAAATTTGTGGCAAAATGCACCCATTGCCATTAAATTTCAACAAATTCGTTTTATAAAGCACCAAATTTCGTGAATATCGGTCCATAATTTACCTACGGCTCGATGTTTAGATTATTCTCGTAAATCATGTAAGTATGGCTAAAAGTGTAACGAATAATGCTTTTGTGGTGCAATTAAGCATAATATACATTCATAAGACCCAAAATTACTTGAAATGCCGCATAAAAAGCATAATCTAGGATAACACTTTACTACGCCCTTAACCGCAAAACCTTATAATATTATTGTAATATTTACACTTCAGTTTGCTAAGACAAGAAATAAAATTTTGGATGATAGGTCTATAATTTATCATAGGCCCTATATAAGGCCCATTCTCAACAATTAGCTTAATAAGTCTTAAACTGTAGCAAATTTTAATATTGTGGTAAAATTAAGTTGGATTTAACTACTAACACAGTCTAGACACTAGTCCGACATAGATTTACTAAAGTTTGAAAAAAGATTTTCTTCAAAATTTCCCGGGAATCCCGCAATTAATTCCCGGGAAAGCGGGAATTGAAAACAATTGAAAATCCCGGGAATTCCCGGACGGGAAATCCCGAAAAAAAACTCTAGTTCTCATGCAGCTACACTCACAATATTATTACAGTAACGGACTGTAGGTTATTCAAGAAGTATTCCGTTCAGTAATTTTTAAATAAATAAACATTTAAAATTCCAAGCAAAGTAATTTTTAACTGATTCTAAAAAAAACTAAGAGCACATTAATACGGATTTTCGGTTGCATTTAATATTGTCAGTTGACTAAGTAAAAGTATTCTGTATGTACAATTGAATGAAAATGAAATTTAACACAACTTATTTTGCATTTTATTTTAACGTAAATTTAATTTAATTTTTACTGTCAAAAGTTCAACCGCGAATTCCATAAAAAGTTAGCCACAAATTTCGTAAAACCAAATGAATTTTCAGTCATTTTATATAATTTAACTACCAAAAAATAAATCTATTTATAAGTCTGTGGCAAAAAGTAAAAGTAAAAAACGATTTGCTTGTTTTTGTGTAGAAAATTCCAATATTCTATTTGTAAAATTATTTAGTTAAATACATGAAATTTTTATGGCACAATAATTGCGAATACTATATCGGGCATGCTGCTGGTGTCTTATAATTGAAAGTTCTTCTGTAAACAAAGTGTTCAGTACAACAAAACTAAAACAAACATGTATAACGGGGTAAGTAAATAAAAATAAATATTCTCTCTCTCTCATTAGAATAACAAACGGACAGGAGTCTGGTATTTTTTAGAAATTCGAGTAAAACCTGTATTTAATAAAATTACTGAATTACATAAAATAACTGAAAATTCATTTGTTTTTACGGAATTTGTCAGTTATTTTTTGATAGTTAATTTTAATAAAATAACTGAAAATTCATTTGTTTTTACGGAAGTCGCAGTTGAATTTTTGACAGTAAAAATTAAATGAACTTTTTGTTAAAAATAAATGAAAAATAATTAGACCGGTTTTTAACTGGATATTCATTTATTTTATATTACAATTTCAGCTTATTTTACGTACAGAATATTGTGAGTGTAAAAAAAGCCTAAATGTATATCTGGAGAACGGACAGAGCCAAGGTTTTCAAATTAGGTACACGTATATTGGTTATCAATACACAATATCTGAAAAAATGTGGGCAAGATTGAAGAAGTGGTCGTAGCACCAAAAAGATTTGTTTATATCTAAAGTACAGTTTTTATATAACTTTCTCTTCTTATCACACCATGTTGAAGGAATAAGCGAATATAGCCCTCTTACTTCTATTTAATTAAGTATTTATTTTTAAAATGATTGAAATTTGCAGCAATAACTTTGTCTTTAATCCTTATAATTTTTTAAAAATAAAAATTAGCTTTTATAGCCAACTTCTTAAGTCTACATCAGCATTACAAAGTTGTCGGAGCTATTTGCATGTAAGCAAACATGTCATTGCCAACTTGTATTTAAACATTATAAATTGTATTCAATATCATTTTATATGCATATAAACAAATACGCATACACATTCGTGCATACAGTCATACAGATTTATTTAAAGTATTTTAACTGCTGATAAAAATAATGTGTATAAACCTTTAATATAATTGAAAAACCCTTAATATATTATGCAAGTTTATTTTTTGTATACGACTGGTCCTTTTTTTATTCCAAACTGATATTCAAACTGAAATAAAAATTCTATAAACGGTATCCGTTACAAACGGCCCACAAAAAAAAAAAAAAAAATTGTAGAAAATAAAGTTAAAAAATACACATAAATCTTTTATGCAGGATAATAATATAAAAATTCTACTTTACACAGATTTAAAATACTTTAATATTATGTTAAATACATACACAAACTATACATCCTAGAGAAGACGTGATTGAGAGAAATTGTGCTTGGATATGTGTGTTGAGCCAAGTATCCGTAAACTCAACTATTACTCACACTTTTTATTTGAAACATTCTCACGTATTTTACGAAAAATTTTAGTTGTAAGGAAATACTTAAATCTTCATGTACATGCTTATAATTATGCAAATCTGCTAGATGCTCAGAAAAGTAGCAGAAACAAAAAAAAGTCCTACAAACCTTTCCAAAACTATGGATAGACATAAATACAACCACACACACACACACATACACTCACATATGCATAAACTTACACAGACACTAACAGCCATAAAAGTTAGATATTTTTCGTAAAAAATGTTGAGTAGGCAAAACTTTGTTTTATGTTTTTTTTTTTTTTTTTAAATAAAACTAAATTTTTTTTTACACATTTGGACATTTATGTATGTGTAACTATGTTAGTCCTTTTTGTGTGTATGTTTTAATAAGTATGTTTTTTGATTTATAGTTCTGAATGGCAGGATGTTTAAATGAACATTTATGAAACTGGATTTGATCCAAATATTTTAGTGTCAAGTAAGTTGAAGATACAGGGTGGCCCAAATAAGACCTATCAATGTTAAAGACGTATGCATAATATCTTAAATTTTCATAGAATGTATTGAATATATAAAGAAAAATTAATTAACACAAATTATTATTACAAAAGTTATACATGTTTAACATTTGAAGGCCTTATTTAAGCCACCCTTTAAATACATGTCAATAAAAAAGTATTTTTTTTTTATTTTTTTTTTTTTTTGGAAAATTTTTATGGGTCATAAATATGTATGTATTTGGTACTGAGATAAGCAAAGTAGTAAATATATATATAAAAAACAATTAGATATTTAGGTTAAGTATTTTGATATTTAGAAACATTTTATGCTCACACGGGCACACACACAAAGTATAGCAATTTTGAATTAAATCGTTTAATACAGAGTTTTAAACAAGTTTTAAGCAGAATGTCATCTAAATAATTAATGACAAATGCATCGATACCATATTTTCCATACAATTTGATACACAAATTGCCGTATGAAGCCTACGTGAAATAGAATCTGTTTATATCTTTCACCACAGCCTTAAAGAGTATATATAAGTTTGTCATGCCGTTTGTAATTTCTACAAATTGATCTTAGACCCTATAAACTACATATATATATACATATATTAGAGCGACTCAAAAAAAAGTTATTTTTTTACCCCTCTGAAAATAAAGCTTAATATGTTTTATGATGATTCCCAAAATATTTTGTTTCTAGCGTTGACCATCCGTGAGCTGGACCATTTTAAAAAAGGTATTTTTTCAGTTTTTCAATTTTTTTTTTTTACTCTGCTCAAGACGACATAAATAGTATTTGGTATCATCGAAAAGAGTTTTTGAAGCAGCATCCAATGGTATATAAAACTTGACCACTAGTCATTGAGATGTTCTACTAAACACATATTTTCGTTTCGGGTTTTCATACAAATTCTACGTACGGGGAAATAATGTTCTGCTTTTTAAATTAAATCGGTTTTAAAATAATGTTAATTAATTTTTTTTGGTTATTATTCACATAAAACCCAAAAATCGCGATATATTTTATCTTTTTTCATATATAGACAATATTGGTATCATACATAACGCAATATTGCTGTGGAGTTACAACCTGTTGATGTTAGAGCAGCTGTTCCCCTAAGATTTGAGATAAGTGAAATCGAAAAGGCTATTTGTGATTTAAACCCCAAGAAAGCTCATGGTTTTGACAAGATCAGTAACAAAATGCTTTTGGAACTACCTTGCATAGCAAAGAAAATTATTATTTTTATTTTTAATGCTATTTTACGCCTTGAATACTACCCTCAAGTATAAAAAGTTTCCTTGGTTACCATGATACCTAAAGCAGAAAATAATCACACAAAAGTTGAGTCATATAGGCCTAATAGCTTATTATCTAATATATCAAAGCTGTTTGAGAAACTCTTAGTGTCAAAATTAAACCCAATTTTAGATGAAAATAGATGTATTCCTAACCATCAGTTCGGTTTTAGAAAAGAAGACAGCACAATTGAACAAACCCATCCGATAGTAAACGCCATAAGAAAAGCCTTTGAAGAAAAAATATACTGTTCCGCTCTGTTCATCGATGTGTCTTAAGCATTTGATAACGTTTGGGGCGAAGGCTTATTACATAAATAGACGCTAAACTTACCAGTAAACATACACAAGCTATTGGAAAGCTACTTTGTCGGTCGTAAATTAATTACAAAAGAAGGCGACTTTTTAAGTTCTTCTCTAGTCCTACAAGGCAGCATCCTGGGTCCATTATTATACCTAATATATATTTGGGACATGGCCACTAACATCTACACCCAAACCTCAACATTTGCGGACGATACAGCTGTCCTAAGCGTGCATAAAAACCATTATGAAGCATCTCGTTACTTACAGGAGCATATGTTTCAACTAGAAATATGGTTAAAACAATGGAGGATAATGGTCAACAGGCAAAAAAGTGTACATATAACATTCACTTTGCGTTGGGATGCATGCCCCCTATTAAAATAAATAGTCAAATAATACCTCAGCATTCGCATGTAAAATATCTTGTTATACTTCTAGATCGCCGTTTAACGTGGAAATGCCATAAAGATGCAAAATTAACTCAAATAAAACTAAAAGACATTCAAATTCATTGGCTTATTGGAAGAAATGGTGTCCTTAGCCTCGATTGAAAACTTCTACCTTATAACTCTATCTTAAAACCAATCTGGTGCTACGGTATTAAATTTTGGGGCACTGCCTCAGCGTCTAATATCGAAAGAACGTAAAAGCTCCAAAATAATCTTCTTCCCTGGTATGTTAAAAACTTGAATATCCACAAGGATCTCAAATTGCCATTGGTAAAAACTATGTTTACAAAATACGCAGTAAAATATTTAAAAATGCTTGAACTCCAACCAAATCCACTAGCTCGAAATATTTTAAATGGTGGCGGCCACACTCGCTTAAGGAGAAGAGACACTGCAGCACTTACCCAATCAGAAGAGCAATAAACACCTAAATATGTTACCAGAAACCGTGATAAGAAAAATTTTTAATTAAAGTATTAGGATAAGATTTGATTACTTTTTGTTAGTTCATATTTAATATATGAAAATGAAATAAAGAAACACTGAAAAAAAGAAATAACATCATGCAATTTTCTGATTATCCGTCTATATTTACCTTAGATCCCATATTAAGCAGGCTTCTGAGAAGCACTTTAAACGCTTAAACAAATTTCACTACTGTATTTAAATGTGTCCCATTTAGAGTTTTAATGATAGAAATCACTCTCGTGATGCTAAGTCCATATTAACCATGGGTCTAATATAAATTTCCCTACTGAAAATCATTTAAGTTCGGCGTAAACTGATACGTATCCCTAATTTTTATTCAAGTTATTTGAATTTGCTAGAAACTAAAGCAAAACACTGTCTGATTGTCGTCCAATTGTTTTAAGCAAGAACCAGTTTTTATCTGACGTCCGTTTTTATAAAGATTAAATAATAATTTATAGTTCTCATATATTCTAACTGTCGGTGGAGATTATCAAAGATTCGGTACATCCAAATATAGTACTCTTACTTGTTTTTAATGTAGTACCTTTCAAATGCCTAAATATAGCAAGAAAATGATTCTGTTAAAATCTCAAATCGATATTTAAAATTTTGCATCGCCAATTACAAGAATTTTTATTTTGGAAAATATTAGACAATTTTTTTTAAATTTACGACTACGACCTCGACTCCGTGTCCGGCTCCACGGCCCTGTTTGTAAGTTAAAAAATCATTATTTTTCTGGAGACCAAAAAAAAGTTTTTAACAGGCGGGATTATTTATTAAAAAAATTTTTGTTTAGATTATCAAAAATAATGTAAAAAAAAATCCAAAAGAAATTTTAATTTATTTTAAAATTTTTTTAGTTGAAAAACGATTCATATTCACAATCGTAATGTTATTTAAAACATTATTCCACTCTGCAGAATTGGTTCGTTTGTACAATTTTGTTAGTAACTTACAACATTCTTCCACACTTTGTATAGCATTTCGACGTCGTTAAGGTGCATAATTTTGGGTGATTTGATGTTTAAACTGTGTAAGAGAGTAAAGTTAACGGTAATCTGCATAAAAACTGATATTGCAAAAAGTGGATTTAACAACGTTATTCGCGGGTTTGCTTTAATTATCAAAACTTAAATATTGCATCGATCTTTTTTATCGCATTTCATTTCAAAAATGGCTAAATCAGGCTAAAATGGCAGATCTTGGTTATCAATAGACAATATCCGATATAATGTGGGATGGATTGGAGAAGTGGGCGTGGCACAAAATTGATTTATTAATATCTAAAGAATGGGTGGAAAAAAATTGTAATAATTTGGAACACATAGCTGTGTTATTAATGCACAACCTCTTTAAAAAATGTTCGTAATAAATACAAAATATATTTCTGCATATCTGGAGAATCGTAGCAACAAACAGCTTCGATATCGATGCAATAACATCTGAAAAAAGTGTGACCGAGATTGGGTAAGTGGACGTGTCACAAAATATATTTCTTCATATTTAGATAAAGGAAGGAGAAAATTTGTCCAAATTTGGTACAAATAGCTGTGCTGTCAATATACCAAATCCGTCAAAAACTGGGTTTTAATGGATAAGCGTTTTTTTTTTCTTATGCTCTCACATATAGGAGCTTATTCTCTCAACATTGCTACCATACTTTCATTAAATTTCATACGTCTTATATACAGAACCATATTTTTTTTTAGTTTTGGTGCAAAGAAGATTTAGAATTAAAGGAAATCAAAGCAATAAAGTAAATGTAGACAAAAAAAGGATAGAGCATTTAAAGTTACTGCTGTCTATAAAGTGCCAGCATATTCAAAAATTACTAGTATATTGTCATATTAACAATTAATATTGTATGTACTGGGTCCCAAAAATGGGGATATTGAGACAGATTCCCAGATAAGAAATTCTTAAAAAAAATATTTAGAAGCTTTTTAAAGTGTTTTAGCAGTCAGCTTTATGTTATACTCCAATTGTCAAGACAGGTAATTATGCATTAAAATTCTGCTCACACAATGTCGGACGTGCGTACATTATAAAATTTTTTATATGTGTTCTTTTTTTATCAGTTTTTTCGCTTTTCTGTTGGTTTCTTGTTATTTTTCTAAAGCAAATATAAGCTGATGCTTTTCACTTAAATGGATAGATAGTATGTGTGTTGCCCAGGTTCCTGTAATCCCTTTATGTGAAAAACATGACCAAATTTAGAACAATCTCTTAAAAGAAAAATTACTTTCGAAGTTATTTAATACCCTCCACCAAAAAGAGTACACTAAGTATGTAATTCCGTTGTCAAACTTTTAAAATATTCCTTTTAGATTCCATTAAATATTTCCATTTTGGGTCATGGAGTCATTTCAAGTCGATTAAGCCATGTCCGTCTGTCCGTCTGCCTTTTGAACGAAGCTGAAGCAATACACCTTTTAAGTGTTAAATTTTTTCTAGTACTGTCAACCCTTCAACAAATTTATATTTTGTTAACTCAGTACTTTTGGTATTAAGAAGCAACATTAATTACTTTTTGGATGCATAACAATGACATATAAGGGGTACTTTTTTTTGGATGCATAGAACTAAATCATTACAAATCCAATGGAATGACCAACATTTCTCCTTTATTAGCTAACAAATATCATGCCATTTAATCTTTTAAAATAATTTCTGGCATATTTCTTCCCGACTGCGCTTCATGAACGCTATCCTGTCGTTCCAATTTCGCACCACTTTGTTGAGCATACCCGGTGTTGTTTCGCCAATAGTGCGTCGAATGTTGGCTTCTGAATGATCAATCGTTGCTGGTTTACTAGCATTGACCAGATATTTGACGTACCTCTACGAAAAATAGTGCAAAGGTGTATCACCAAACGTTTGGCTCCACAAGTTGATGGTTTCACGTGCTGTATGGAATGGAATGTGAGGGAGAATATATTCTCCCTCAAATATTTTGCAATGGTATGGTGAATACAAAAATCATGAATTATTTGCCTGTAGCGTTCGCCATTCACAGTATTGTTGCCACCGGCTTCTAATTTAAAGACAGATGGGCCGACGACACCTTCGGCATGAAACCACATCAAACAGTGATTTTTTCGTCATGTAATTGAGTTGGGGATTGTGCTCTCTCCAAAAAGGACAATTCTGCTTGTTTACATAAAGAACACAGAAAAAATTAAAAATTTTCTCTAATCACTAAATTCGTAGAATCAAGCAAACAATTTGCCGAAATTGCGCCTATTGCCAAAATGATTATATTGATTACTAAAATTAATTATATTCTAATTACTTCGACCTTTTTTCGTCAATTAAATATTATATTTTTATATCTTTTTATCAAGCTTAAGGTCACTTTTTATAAAAAGTCAATTAAAATATTATTTATTTTTCAATACGAGTATTTCGACTTCCGTTAAAAATCTTCTTCAGGAAATCTTTTAAAAAACATAAAATTACAAAATTGTTTTTGACAATAAATGGAAAAATTAAAAATGGAAAAATATATATAAAATTTCAATTAACAAACTTAAAATAAAAAGAGGAAACCAAACAAATTTTTAAAAATATTCAAAACCTAAAACCTATTTTAATGATAAAAATCCCTACAATGTGTTGATAATGCCGTCCCATGGGCCAAATTATAATTTCTATATTTTTGGTCATGTTTATGTCCTGCTAATCTAGTTTTCAGTTTTGTCACAGTTGTTCCTACATATATTTTCCTATAGTGTTCATTATCATTATCACCACATTGAATTTTGTAAACTAAATTAGACATATCCGACTTTTGATATCTATCCTTAGTGTTTGTGAATAATCTCCCAACATTATTGTTCACTTGATGTGCCATTCGGTATTTCCCTTTGTCATATATATTTGAGTTTTCTAATCTTTCAGAAAACGCAGGTACATAAGTAAATATTTTATAAATTTTCGGTTCCGAAATTTCATCATTAAGACGAGATCTTTTCATATTATATTTTGTTTACTAGCTTGCAAATATTTACAATAATAACCTTACTCTTCCTATGGAATCTTTTATTACTAAATGTTGATATCCTATCTATTAGATTCCTAGCTGTGTTAATAATAATTCTCTTCAGATGGTTTGAGTAATAATTTAAAATTCTACCTGATGATGTTGGCTTTTGATACCAATCTATCAATAATATATTTCCTTTCCTTATCAGCAATGTATCTAAATATGGAATTGAATAATTCAATTCTCTTTCAATAGTGAACTTAATATTCTGATCAAACGAATTAAACGTTGATAGCAGGATATCTATCTCATTCTCATTAGCTATAACAAATAAATCATCTACATATTTCGTTATTATTATCGGTTTAATTATCAATTTTTCTAAAACCGAAAATAATAACGAAATATTTAGATGATTTATTTGTTATAGTTAATGAGAATGAGATAGATATCCTGCTATCAACGTTTAATTCGTTTGATCAGAATATTAAGTTCACTATTGAAAAAGAATTGAAAAAATCAGTTAAGATTTTTTGTTATACAATTAATATTTTAATTAAAAATTTGTTTCAATACAACTTAAATGTACATTAAAACAAAAGTATATTTTTTTAATTTTTTTTTTTAACTAAATAAATAATTGATTCAATTATCACATTAATTAAATTGAACTACTTTTCAAACAATATTTTTAATTGATATAAAACTACTGGAAATTGTTTCTGTAAAATGAACCCCATTGCAGAATATGATTTGACCATAATAATCTGGTTCAACTTCTGGTTGATACTCAGCCCATTTACCGCACACACGACGCACTTGATGGCCCGCTGGCCTTGATTCTTCACTTGTTGGAGGAGGACGGGTAGATCTCGAGTTGCTGAGCACGGCGCCGGATGTATAAATCCGAGTACTGCTGTACGCGCAATACTGGCTCGATTTGGATGAATATTATCCAAAAAGTAAATGTGATCATGAATCAATATTGCGTATTAGCTGGACGATTTAATTGGCGAACAAAACTCGAATTTTGCAAAACAAATTTGTACGATTCATAAATGTGCTTTACGTGTAATTCTTTTTATGGTAATTTGCTAAAGTATACTGCAAAAGAAGTCAAACACACTTCATCAGAATGACAGCTTGTTTCACAGCTATCCCTACTTCTATATGTCTAAATAAAAATACCCTTTAGCTAGTTAAAAATCTTTAAAAGGCGGGCTTTACATCACAAAAACCCTGACCCAGAATTAATTTCTGAATTGATCTAATTATGTAAGTCCGCCCAGCTGGATGGCAAGCAGCTTGCGCCTGATTAACAGTCTTAGTCAGACTCAATTTTTGTGCCGATCTTACGCTGTCCGTCTGTCCAGCTCGCTTGCTGGCTGCTTGTCTATCCATGTAAACATTGTTGGAATAGTACAGATCGCAAATTTTTAAGAAGATTTGATGAATTATGGTAGGTGTGTTCAAATTGACACAAAAAGAAAGCCGCTATGAAATGGTAAGGATTTGTTTATGTTGGCACATAGCCCTATTACAAGCTTCATAATTTGAATCGGTCCGCTCAATAAATTGTTATTAAATGCCATAATTTTCATCTAAATATGATATGATTAAAACAGCTAGATACCATATCATGGCTAAATTTTGTGATAGTAAATCCAGAATTGACCATAAGTGTCATACAAACATCATTCATAAAATGTCAATAAGATGCAAAAATCTCATATAAGTTGTGATATTTAGATAATAATCGGCATAAATAATTCTTAGCCCTTATTAAAAGTGGAGGGTTATTACTGCCTGTAGGCCGCAAGTGGGATACAATCTCCAAAAATGTGTGTGGAAAGACTGTGGTGTAGGGTATCATATGGTCGAGGATTACCGGCTAAACTTTTTACTTGTCTTTTTCCATAATTAAGCGCTATTTTGAATTAACAAAAATTTGAAGTTACAAGAAACGATCTAAATAAACATTTAATTTCTCTGAACAAAAATCATTAAAATTACCCATAAATTCTGCTCTCGTTCCTTCTTCTTATAGAAAACCCCTTATTCTTAACTAAAAGTTCTCAATCATATTTATTGGATTCTTAAATAACGCTAATGTTATTTATTCCCCAAAGTAAATTTATTTTCATTTATCTTACGAAACGCCCTTCATATAGAGTCATATTTCATAGATTTTTCCCTAAAACGCTTTAACCAGCTAATTAATTAAAGCAAATAAATCAGTTTAATATGAGAATAAATAAAAAAAGGAAAGTGTCTTTAAATTACTAAATAGTCATATTTAAATGTATTTATTTTTTGTTACCATTAATAAGTATTTACCACAAATTTTTTTTCCTTTGAACATTATTTTCTTACCATTGTCCGTTTCTTATGCTTTAGTTTTTTTTATATATATTTTCTGTTTGCTTTCTGTTTGTATTTGTTTTTAAGAAGGATTATTGTTATTAATAAAAAAAAAAAAAAAAACAAAAACATTTGTGATGTACGGGGAAAAAACTTCATTAATTTCTCATTTAATACGCATAAATCCCATGCGGCTGGCAAACGATAACACAGATACTTACCCACACACTCTCGCACATACATACATTGTGTATGTATGCGTGCAAGTATTTGTATGTCTAAAAAATCGCTTAAGATAACTGATTATAATGTTGATGCTGTTGTTATCGTTTGTTTTGCTATTTAGCTAAACTTTGTTTAGTTCATTGTATGTGTGTGTCCATCTTCTTAGTTTTACAAGTTCTTTTCATCGTCAACATCGTCATTGTTGTAGCCAGTGTCGACGTTGGTATTACCGTCGTAGTCTTCGGTTTCGTCGTCATTTTGACTTTAATGAAGTTGTTTGTTTTACTTTTGGACATTTGGTAATTTATTACGATTCCACACCAACTTAAAATGAGGAGAAACAAAATGAATAACTTTGGAAAAACCTCTCAAGTAACTCGCAAGTTTTTGAGTTATTTTTTCTGATTTTGTTCTGCTTTTTTTTCGAAAAATGAAAAAGACACCAGAAGCTAGAAAAAAAATGAACAGACCACCCACAACGAGCATTTAACAGACATGAGCTCTCCCGCACATATTTTTATTTTCGTTGTTGTAGACAAAGTAGACAATTTTTGTAAAAAGTAGCGTATATGTGTGTGTATGTGTTGGTTCGTATAGTTGTTGTTAGATTTCACGTTCCGTCATGGTCAGTATTTTTCACTAATAAACTTTAGAAGGATTAATTCTGTGATTTATTGCTTATAGTTAAATTGTGGTGGTAAATAATCGAATTTTCTTCGAAAGGCCTTCAGGAAATATAAACGAGAGCAATCGAAAAAGTAGTTTCTAAAACCAGAATAAAATGTCAGTAGCTATTTTATAAGTTGTTATATATCTAAACTTTGTTTACAAATATTATATATTTGACGTCCTAGACGTAACCACTAGTTTTATTAAAAATTTGTTTGTTTTTGCAAAACTTTTGCTTGATCAAACATCGTTTAAGAGTTTATAAATTACATTATTCACTTATCTTTTTACGAATAAAGCTTAGTAAATCAATAAAAATTGCTAAAAACAAGCGAAAGTTTAATCCACTTAGTGGTCACGCTTATTTCGGATTTTTTTCTCAAATATTTATTAGGTCTGGTCTGGACATACCTACAGAATATTGAAAATATTAAATATAATTTATTACCAGAAATTTTTAAATAATTACACAGAAAAAATTATCTGTAGTTTTTATCAATTAAAAATATATTGTTTAAAATGTACTTTAATTTAATTAATGTGATAATTGAATCAATTATTTTTGATTTGTAAGAAAATTAAAAATATAATATTGATTTAATTAACATTTTATTTGTTTTGAAATACATTTTTAATTAAAATATTAATTAAATAACAAAATATATTAATTGATTTTTTAGTTTAAAATCAAATAATTTAGTCTTGTTGGGAATTGTCAAAATCCGAGCTATATTTAATTAAATCAATTGTTTGAAATGAAAAAGTTTTTTGATAATTTTTTTAATTAAAATTAACAATATCATTTATTGAAAAAAAAAATATTCACAATATTACAATTTTTACTATTTTTAGTAATCAATATAATCATTTTGGTGATAAATGCTAAATCAACAAATCGTTGGCTTGATTCTATGACTTTGGTGATTAAAAGAAATTTTGATTTTTTCTGTGTATAGGGATTATTTTGACTTCTAGTTTCTGTTTATGGCTTCTATCGTACAAATAGATAAAACAGCTAATGATTTTCTACAATATGGCACAAAATTCTGGACCCTATCGGAAGATTAAATAATTTCTTTAAATGGCAGTAAATGTCAGCTCTGCTTTAACACTCGAAGGCAGAATGATTATTTAAATTTTCTGAGGACTGCGTTTCCGGGCGGCCTAATCACTTGGATTGGCTGTCATTCGTGTTATTTTATACCATGTTAATTTTTTTTTAATTAATGTCAAATTAAATCTTTTTTATTTTTATATAATATTTGCAAGCACTTTTTCAAGCATTTTTTTCACAAAAATCTAGCATTTATCCTTCATTAAGTTTTGGCAACACGGCTCATCACACGAATACACAGGCAAAATGAAAAGCCACCTTCAATTAACATTTTAGTTAGATATTTGTACTATAAAATAAATTCCGCACTGATTTTCGACCTGCAAACAAATTGATCATATCATTTAACATATTTGTAAGTTTAAGCTTTTCTTTCTGTTGAGTTTCAATCAATAGGTTTAATAGAAATGTGACCACCAACAAAAGAGGCTATATAAAACGTTAACACAAATCAAAAGATTTTTTCAATCAACACTGTTTGCACAGAAAAAAGTGTTTTATCAATTAAAAAAATTGTTTAAAAAGTATTTAAATTTAATTAATGTGATAATTGAATCATATATTTTTTTATGATTTTTATATATGTTTCGACCTTTTTCAATTGAATTTTGTGTTATTTTTAGAATTGTTCTAATCAGGCTTTCAAGGACATTAATTTTCTAAACGTAAATAAAAGACTTTTTTATTTCATTGGAGTAAAACTCCGACTGTGATCCTAGCTATAAGAATAATTCAACTGTGATATTTTAATTTTTCGTGATTTATTTTTGCATTTATTTTTTATTAATTAAATCTGTTTTGTGTCGTTCATTAAATGTCGTATAAAACCTGTGATGTTAATTTTTTAAAAGTGATGTAAATTTGACGAGAAGACTAATTATTTAATAAAAACGAATCCCTGATGAGGTCGGAAAATACCGACGAAACGTAGGAATACGAAAAAATGAAATAAAAAAGTCTTTCATTTACGTTTAGAAAATTAATGACCTTGAAAGCCTGATTAGAACAATTCTAAAAATAACACAAAATTATTTTTTTTAGTTGAAAGAAAATTACAAATTTAAATTTGATTTAATTAACATTTTTGTTGTTTTGAAATAAATTTTCAATTAAAATTTTAATTAAATAACAAAAAATCTTAATTGACTTTTTTCGTTTAAAATAAAATAATTTAAACATGTAGAATTGTTGTTGGGAATTGTCAATATTTATTTTAATAAATTAACACATTGTTTGAAATGGCAAAGTTTTTTGATCATTATTTTAATTAAAACTAAAAATATCATTTATTGAAAATATTTTTTCAAAATTTTTAAATTTTTAGTAATCAATATAATAATTTTGGTAATAGGTGCAAAATCAACAACTTGTTTGCTAGAAATTATGAATTTGGAATAAATTTGGTGATTGGAGAAATTTAATAATTTTTTACAATTAAAAAATTGTGTGAAACTTTAATGCAACATAAAATAGAATCTGGGAATTATTTATTTTCTCTTTATTATATTCAAAAATTTTTATATTTCGAATATATTATATGAGCTAAATTTCAGTTATGTATTTTATAAAGCTTTTTGTAAATTTTTAGGAATGACTTTATACACTACTGAAATTTAGCTCATAGAATAAATTCGAAATACAAAAAATGTTGAACAGCATACAATATTTTGAATTTTGTTTGTTTGTTTTCATATTTGCAAATATACACACAAATATTATAATTTTTGTTTTCTCTGACGGAGATCACATCAGAAACTTTTTGTATAACAGAATTATTAAGGCCATATTTAATGGCATTAGCTCATCCCGTATGGCCACTGCCATCCAATAAGTTTTATTTCAGGGCAACATTTGTCTGGGGCATATATAAAAAAATGGACCGATTTATTACATTTTCATTATCCAATAAAAGTATTGCCTTAATTTGTGTATCGCTGTACTCTAATATTTCTGATGTAGATTTATAGGGAATTAGTTGTCATCAAGCCTTGGGACACACACATCTCAAGAACGAGGAATTATTGTTATTGCTTTATAAAATTTTGTTGTTTTAACGCAACGTGAATTTTGTCATAGTCGTACTACATGTGCTCGAACTGTTTAAGGTTTAGCTGAGCGCCTCATGCAAACTGTTCGCAGGCAACCATAATATGATTGAATCCTCTTGATAGAAATCTAATTTAATCATACAAAAAATATTAAAAAAAATTCGTTAAAAATTATTTTATTGGAAAAATTAGATTTGTTTACATGTGTAATGACGTATTAAGCCCATTTTTGTGTTACAAACGGAAATACAAAATAATCATGTTATCTTCTTTTTTGCAGTGGGTAAAATATGTGTAACTGTTAAATTTTACGTGGTTGAAAAACGTATTATCTCTACTTCTTTCTCTTTGTGCAGTGTTTAATGTTTTTGATTATCAAAATATATTTTCTTCGCCTTAATTTCGATTCAATATCCTTTTTGATCGAAAATTTTACTTCAAAAGAATTTAAAAAAATGTATCTTATTTACAACACTGCTTTTTTTTAGCAATTTTCTTTGCTGATTTAATTGTAATTTAACAATTCCTTGCATTCGTTTCAAATGCAAAATTAAATCAAGTTTAAAGAGAATTTCACAGTAGAGATCTACTTATTTAATTAAATAAAACTAAGATTGTTGCCTTTGTATTTTGATTAAATATTTTCGCAAACACTGAACGAAAAAGTGTACTCATTTTGTTTTTCTTGCAAATTAAATTACTCTGTATTGTAGATTAAAATTTATTTATTTTATTTCACCACAATGTTTACACTTAACTACAATTTAGATTGCAAAAGTTGCACAAAAGAAAACAGAATTAAACGAAACAGTATTTTTTTCTAAATTCTTGCAGTTTCTTTAGCTTTCCATTTTATTTTTTGTTGTTGTTTTTGTTACTTTAAGAAACAAATAAAGTAATTTTAATTTATTTTTCTCCTAAAAATCTATTGCTAAATAAACAACTTAAAAATAGCAACTAAAATTAAAGTTAACAACTTTACCTGTCTTAAAGAAGACTTTTTTTTAAGAAGAAAAGACAAAATGGTAAAATGAAATAGAAAATGGGGGAAATTATGTGCAAAAAATAGGAAATTTCACCAAAATTTGATTTTCGAGGGAGATTTTCGCTAAGTTTTACAGGGTGAACCAAAATTACCGAAGGGATTCAATATAACTTTTTATTTAAGACTTTATTATTAAGTTTTATTTTTCTAAAAGATACGGTATATTAATGGAAAACGTTTTTCATTTAATTATAAAAAATTATATCTCGCAAGTGGTGGCCTTTTTCTGCTTCGCCTATTCGTGCTTTTCCAAAACATTTTCCATAACCTTTCGCAAAACTTCAGGTGTTACGTTGTTGTATTCGTACCGTATATTGTGTTTTAATTGCCGGAGGGTTATATATAGACTTTGCTTTTCAAATAACCCAAAATGAAACAGTCTTAAGTAGTTAAATCAGTGAATGCTTGAGCGCAAAATAATACGGTCACCAAAAATGTTGCGTAAAAATTCCACTGTGTCCCTTGAGTGTGCGCTATGGCTCCATTCTGTTGGCACCAACCGGCGAATGGTTTTTCATGGCTGGCTGAGGGATCAAGTTATGCCGAACGTTTAACGGCTGATGTTTCTCCATCTTCCCGGATACTCTCCTGTACCATTCATTATTGTCATCTGTGGGCGCTGTTCATCGTCTGCCGGCACCAGTAAGTTTGCTTACTTTCCCCTGTTGTCTATAATTTGCAACCAGACGGCTTATTGTTGACTCTGAGGGTAGAACCAGACAATCAAAATAACGGCGATATGTATGCTGAGTCAAAACAAGGGACTGTCTATTTCATTAATAAAATAAAGTTTATTTCATTAATAAAAACGATATGAGCAAGTTGTTCAATTATGTACTGTGCCTTTTTAAATTCCCCAAGACTGTTTTACAAAATACGCAAAAGAAATAAAAAAAAATTATATTAAAAAAGTTATAATCAGTTCAACACTATTCGATAATTTTTTCGGTAAAATTTTGCCACAACTTGCTAATCATTGGAAATTTTTTCCAAAATTTGTAATTTATAGAAAATTTTGCCAAGTTATAGGAAATTTTGCGAAAATTTATTATTTATAGGAAATTTAAAAAAAACTTCTTATATATCGGAAATTTTGAAAAATTTGTTATATATAGAAAATTTTACCAAATTTGTTATTTATAGGAAATTTTCCAAAATTTGCTATTTATATGAAATTTTACCAAAATTTTGCTATTTATAGGAAATTTTGCTAAAATTTTGCTATTTATAGGAAATTTTGCTAAAATTTGCTATTTTAAGAAATTTTGCCAAAAATTGCTATTGTTGGAAATTTTGCCAAAAATTTTCTATTTATAGAAAATTTATAGGAAATTAAAAATTTGCTTTTTATAGGAAACTTTGCAAAAAGAGGCTTTTTACAGAAAATTTTCCAAAATTTGCTATTTATAAGAAATTTTGCCAAAGTTTGCTCTTTATATGAAATTTTGCCAAAAATTGGCTATTAATAAAAAATGTTGCAGAAATTGGCTGTTTATAGGATATTAAAAATTTGCTTTTTATAGGAAACTTTGCAAAAAGAGGCTTTTTACAGAAAATTTTCCAAAATTTGCTATTTATATGAAATTTTACCAAAATTTTGCTATTTATAAGAAATTTTGCCAAAAATTGGCTATTAATAAAAAATGTTGCGGAAATTGGCTGTTTATAGGAAATTAAAAATTTGCTTTTTATAGGAAACTTTGCAAAAAGAGGCTTTTTACAGAAAATTTTGGCAAACATTGCTATTTATAAGAAATTGTGCAAAAATTTGCATTTTAGCTATATATAATATTGCAAAAGTTGCTACTTATAGAAAATTTTGCCAATAATTTCTACTTATAGAAAATTTTGCCAAAAATTGCTATTAAAAAGATATTGTGCCAACAATTGCTACTAATAAGAAATTTTGCCAAAATTTGCTATTTATAAAAAATGTTGTTAAAATTTGCTATTAAAAAAAAGAATTGTTAGGCTTTGCTGTTTATATAAAAATGTTCCTAATATTTGCTATTGATATTTTTTTTTTTTATTTGCTGTTTATTGAATTTTTATTAAAATTTTCTATTTATATATAGTTTTACTCAAATTTGGACTTCTTGTTAACTTTCTTTACATTTTTCTATTGATTTAAATAGAAAGTACAAAAGCAGTTGTTTTAAATAACAAGTTATAGAACATTAACAAACATTGACATGAAAAGGGAAATACAATCGCTAACACACCAACACATTCAAGGGCACATACCAACAAACAAATAAGCATTAGGCCCAATTGCATTCACTAGTGTACTGGTTTTCTATTACATAGTATAAGGTAGTTTTTGTTTTTGTAAAATTACTGGTTGCATTGTGTAAACGCTCCCTTAAGTACTTGAGGAGGTCTTTGCACAATAAAACAGCACCATTTACAATTATGGTGGACATATGGAAAAAATAATGTTTATGCTAGAACACACACTCAAATACGCTCATACACACAAAATGCAACACACAAAACATTTTGTGTGTTCGCTTGCCTCTGGTGAGCACATATGCAACAACAAGTAGCAGTAAAATGGAGCTAAACACACTTTCAGTCCTTTTGGTTGCAATGCATACAAACTCGAAAAAAAAAACAGTTACAAAAATCAAACGAATTTGATTGTGGCAAAAGCTAAACTGTTAACTGGAGTAATCTATGTTTGTATTTTAAATGGAATTCTGTGAATTGAAGGCACAAATAAAGGAATTAAGTAAAAGTTACAACTGCAGAAGCGTTATTGCAGGAACCCTACACCACTGAATAAAAAGGCAAGCATTTTTAATAGATTACCAAAAACATGGGTCCTTAAAAAGCAGTGTTCTAAAGGGTGATTTTCTATGAATTAAGTTTTTCGGGCTGGCAGCACTGGTTGGTAATTGTGTCAAACTACATCAGTGAAAGTGAAAAGTGTTCAGTATACTCTGCCATTTCATCATGGAGAAACTCACAAACGAGCAACGACTGCAAATCGTTGAAATTTATTATCTATATATTATCGAAAAATTGTGTTCAGCAATGGATACGTAAACAAGCAAAATTGCCGCATCTGGGGTGAAGAACGGCCACATGCCGTACAAGAGTTACCGATGCATCCCGAAAAAAGGACAGTTTGGTGTGGTTTATGGGCTGGTGGCATCATCGGTCCATTTTTCTTCAAAGACAACCGTGGAAGAAACGTTCCCATCAACGGCCAATGATATCGAGCCATGATACGCGACTTTTTTTTTGCCCAATTAGCTGAGTTGGACTTGGTTGATATGTGGTTTCAACAAGACGGTGCCATATGCCACACAGCTCGTGAAACAATTGACATATTGAAGGAAGAATTTGGTGAGCAGTTTATCTCTCGAAATGGCCCTGTGAGTTGGCCGCCAAGATCATGTGATTGGACGCCTCTTGACTATTTCTTGTGGGGTAATGTGAAGTCGTTGATCTATGTGGGCAAGCCAAACACGTTTGAAGCCTAAGAGTATAACATAACACGTGTTATTTATGGAATAAAGGCCGAAATGCTCGAAAAAGTGGTACAAAATTGGACGTTACGAATGGACCATTTGAACCGGAGCCGCGGGCAACATTTACATGAAGTTATTTTATCGATTCCAATAAAAATTTTGCATATATGATGGAAATTTGAATGTTTTATTAGATTTTTAAAAAACTACGGTTAAAAAATCACCCTTCATAATAAACATTATATAATGCTCTTTTGCGTTCGGTGCGGTATAAATATGGAAAACACAAACGAAAATAATGTTTGTGTAGTAAATATCTTTAAAAAAATCGTTTTTCTCTTTGTGATTTTCGTACACAATACAAATATTGCACTAATCCAACTCAACATTAAGATGAGGGAATTTCATTGCGTTCAGTTTTATGTGAAAAATACCACAAACTTCGCTGTGTTCGGTTCAGAACATTATTGTTTGTTTGTTTTAGTTGTGCTTTTTATGTTATTATGTATACATTACACACACAGGCTATTCATGCTGTGGTCATGCAAATTGCCAAGCAATGGCAACAATACTAGTGAGCAGCGGTGCTAATATTTTTTGTTTGCTTATTCCTTCATCAATGAAAGAAAAAACACTAAAGAACATTAAACTATAATGTATGTCTACAGAATAACTACAATTGTTCTGTTTTATAACGAAAATCAGACCACTACATAATGTTTATTATGTTTCGAACCCTGTTAAAAACAACATATTTGTAAAAAAAATTTTAAGAAAAAATTAAGAGGAATTGAGACTGTTCTTTTATTATCAATTTGCTGCTTAGGAAGAACAGTTATGACTTCGAATGTTCTGTTAAGTACAGATTTGAGCAAAAGTCCCGTATAAGTCCCGTCATTTAGTTCACGTATCTGCTTTTGGCATAAATAAATTTTATATATGAGGAAGCACATAACAAAAAATGTAATTTATTCTCTTATAAATTTTAAGAAAATTAAGGTTTTTTATTTCGCCTCCTTGAAAATCTACACGACCCTGGATATGGTTAAAATTTAGTTAGCTATCAATATATGCATTAAACTGTCATTGGTCACAATATTAAAGATTTTAACGCAAATATTATAACACTACAAAAAAAACCAATCTTTAAAAAAATGCGAAAAAGTACGTTTCTGCCGCTCATCATATGAATCTTAACTTTAAGACATCATTTTGTTCTAAGGGGCCCATGACCGACGTTGGTTCCCAGATGCGGTATTCTCTCAAAACATTTTCTGTAAAAATTGTGGTGTAGTGTATGTTATGGTTGGACTTGACTGATTCTCTTTTTTTATTCGTTTGTAGTTTTTACTGGTTATCACCTTTAAAAATCTAAAACTGTAGCGTTAACCAATATTTTCTTGAAATTTGGTACAGTTTTCGAACAATAATTCAAACATTTTGAAAACAAAACCTCTTATTTAATTGCATAATTGAATTTATAACTTTGCTTTAGTAAATGTTGTTATTTATTTATATTTAAAATAAGAATCATTCTTATTGTTTTTGCATAGTTTTATTTAATATTTTGATTTGTCAATTTTTTTTAACTCATCTAAATTTGCTATTTGCATTTATAGTATTCGTGATATTGGTGAATTTAGCAGTACTAAAAAAAACTTAAACTTACTCGGTTTTTTTATATAATTAAGTTATTGTATTTATGAATTTAGCAGTACTAAAAAAACTTTAATATACTCTTTTATATATAATTAAGAAACAATTTGGAAATCACATAGGGGAAAGCAAAATGAAAACCTTTTGTTTTTCAAACTATTTAACGAATCACTCAGAGTATTATGTAGTTAAATCCCACAGAAGATTCATTTAAAACAACTAAAGATTTATTTAAAAAACGAATCTCTAACATTTCATTTAAAATAAATGAATTTTACGTAGATTTTTGAATATATTTTTTTTAACAGAATATTCCGTCAAATCTAACAGTTATTGCTTTAAAAAAATATAATTTAACTGACAAGAAATCAAACTACCTAACAATATTAGTGCGCAAAAATAGTATTTTTTGGTAGTTTGTTTTTTGAAAAACAAACATGAAATTTAAAATATAAATGGATTCGTAAAATAACTATATTTTCATTTAATTTTAACAGTACGGAAAACGAATTTAATAACCTACAATCAGTTACAGTAATAATTTTATGAGTGTAAGTAAGAATAAATACTATACTAGGGTATCCAATTTTTTGACTTTTGGTTTTGTTCGAGTAAGGAATTAATTAATTTTTGAATTTTAATTTTGCTCGATTAATCGAATAAGAGTTTTAATATGTTCGGATAACTCGAATAATTTAAATAATTTTATCCAATGGAAAATACATACATGTCTATTTGATTTGATACTTTTATTATATTAATAAACAGAAAAAAAACAATAAAATAAAAATATAGTTAAACAATAAAATAACAATTCATTTATACTACGCATACAGTTCTAAAACTTTTAAATGAAATAAATAATTTAAAAATCAAAAACCCTGCCGCAAAACATACACCTTTCAAGGCGCTAAAGAGACCGAAACCGGATTAAGGTAAAAAAAAAACTATAACCAAAGTTAACCTTTAACTGTGGAGGTGAAATTTTGGGACATACTTAATGGCGTGGTGGTAAATTTTACCCCTCTAAATTTTACTAAAAATATTAGTAAAAAATATTTTCTTATAATTATTTGTTCTTGAAAAATAAGGTACCACATTTTTAATCACAAAAAAAAGAAACCATAAATTATTTTAATTTGCTTAACAGAAACAGGTACTTTACTTCAAAAACCTTTTTTTTTAATATAAAAAAAACGATATATCAAAAACTTATCAAAAAAATATGAATTAAAAAAAAAACAAAAACTTAAAGGACATTTTTTTCACAGCCAAATTTATACACTTAAAGATATAAAAGAGATCATGAAAAAAAATAATTAGGTGTAGAAACTACAGGTCAACCTTTTGGAGGTTTTCACTCATCAAAATCTGAGTTCCATACACATTGGCTTACTAAATTGCAGACAAATCGGCAACAGCTAAAGCTTGCAACTTTGGTCGCAATATCTTGGTTACCAATACACAACATTTGACAAAATCTGGGCGGGAAAAGTACGCGAATTACGTTTTTAGTGCCTTATTCTTCAGAATAAATAACACTATTAAATTACGTTTTTAGTGCCTTATTCTTCAGAATAAATAACACTATTACTTCCAAAAAATAAAAAAACCACAGCGTAATATTTTGGGGTTTTTTTCTCTTTATTTGTTGGATTGGATCTTAAGACTAGTTTTTGTGGTGATCTTACTTTAGTATTTATAAGAAATTCTTAATTCTACTTATGAATGGATATTTGGGTCATGAGTGTTTACAATCTGGGTTATTCTAGTGGGTTTACAATTTGGGTTATCTTAGTTAGCAATTTGCTTATGCTAATTGGTTTACATATGGGTTTACTTTAAGTTGTTAAATGTATTTATGGTTTATTGCTTAGGTCTACAAAAATAATGACAGTGTAAGTGACACCGTTGGTATTTTTGTGGATTTGTTTATTTTTTCGTTAATGAGGTTTTTGGGTGGTTTGTTTTTTAAATTGTGAAATTGATTCTGCTTATTTGACAAAAGCGGCACAACAATCAATGAGGTATTGTTGGGGCGCTTTTATGAGTACTAGAATTTAAATAAGTGTGTTATTGGATGTAGTTTATTGTGTCATGTATTTTTGTACTATAATATTAATATCGTTGTTGTCGGCAATGATATCTAGTTCGGGTTGCATGGAGGGCAAGTACGTAACTCCTCCCCCTGTTGATATGGGATTCTCCTGAATTCTGTTGATTTTTACATAGCCGTATATTATTATTATGCTTAGAATTAGAACTATGGCTATTAGACTTGTGTCTGAGATTATGTTTCTTATTTTAAGTTTTAATATTCTCTACTTCTTTTATGATTATTTCTTTGAATGATGGTTTGTTTGTGAAATTGTAATTTACATTTGTTTTGTCTTCTTCGAATTTTTGTATATATATATCTTGTTTATTTGAATATTGTTTATCTTGGAGTAAGATTGTACAGTTTATGAATTCCAGGAGTGTATTATTAAGTATTGTGTGTATTGTTTCTGTTTCGTTGTATTTTGATGTGATTAGTAGTTCTCCTGGGTTTTGTATAAGCAATGTGCCGTCATTTATTACTTCTATTTTTGTATCGAGATCTTTAATTAGTTTACAATTGTTTTTAACTACGCAATTGCTGCTTAGTTTAAGCTCGTTGAGCATTTTATTTTCTACAAAGGAGAATGTGTTATTTTGTATTTTTACAATCTTTTCAGATATTTCATCTATTTTTTGATGGTTTTCGTTTGTGATGGGTACAATTGTGTATTGTGTAGTTTTTATGCTGTTAGTCGGTAACTTAATTGCTAGTATTATTGAGTCGTTATACATCATGACTCCTATCCTACTTAGTTTAATTTTTAGAAAGTCAATCTCATATTTATTGATTTCCTCTGCCGTTAGTATGGATGGGTGTAAGGTGTTGTATTTCGCTGAGGCTATATTGTCTAATATTTCGTCAACTTTGTTCTCTAGGTATTGCAGTTTCAGTAATTGATCGTGGTACGTTAGTCTACTGTAAATATCGTTAGTATGTGTTTGTATATTATTTATGTAACTTAGTATTTTGTCTCTGTCGTCAAGTATTGTTTCTTTTAGTATTGAGATTGAGTTATTAAAGTTCGTATTTATCTCGATTTGTCTGTTTATAGTATTTATTGTTTGTAGGTTGTTAATTCTGTTGTTATTGAGACGTTGCTCGATTTGTTTTCTATCGTCGTCGTTCATAGTTCCAAAGAGCCATTTTTGGGCGTCTCCCACTATATTCAGGATGCCTCGTTTTTGTCTCCTGTAATTGGGTGTTATAGACCTAATTTTTGCTTCTATTGTTTTTATTTGAGTTAGTAGGTGTTGTTTTAAATCTACTGATAGGGTTTTTATATTTTCTTGTATGTTATACAGTATGTTGCTTAATTCATGTGGTTGTATTATGTGTAATATTAGACTCGTTTCGTTGACTATTTCCACGGTTTCTGTTGGTAACATGCAGTATCCGTTAGTTGCGGTTATTGGTGTTAGCGTTATCGATGCTGCAGTTAGGGGAATTGTCATCGTTAGCATTAGTAAGATTAATACCTGCAAATTTGGATGATCGTTTTATATTGGAAGTATGAATATTTTGTAGATTTGGTTTTCTGTATTTCGGCTGTTCTTTGTGCCTGACATTTTTATAATTTTTTATAAATCCGATGTCCCTGTTTTCATTGTATGTTTCCCTATTTGCATTAGCTTTTTCTAATCTTGTTTGCTTTGCTTTTGTTAGTCTTTGGAAAATAGTGTTATGATCTACTTTAAAATTCTGTACTTCGAGTGGTGAGCATTTTATAGTGCTATGGAAGTTACTATTGTAAAGTGTGACTGCTTTGTTAATTTGTGTTGTTATTGGTAATTTCTCCTCGAGGTTTAGTGTTCTAATCTTTTCTGTTAATGTATTATTGAGTCTTTCTATATCCCTATTACCCGTGTGACTGTTCGGTTTTGTTGCATGATATTGAATACCTTGTTGTTGTAGAAACTCCCTTATTGTTGTAATGTTAAATTCGTTATCGAATACGAATTTGTTAGGTTTTCCTTTTAGCGCTATGAACTCTTGAATTTTGTTTTCGAGTGTTTTTTGGTTCCTATCTGATAGATACAAACAAGTAGCGTGTTTCGAAAACTTGTCTATGAAAACGAAAAATGAATGTTTGCTATTTACGTATGTATCTACGTGAATTATTTCATTTATCGTTTTGGGTGTTTCTGTTAAATAAAATTTGTTTTTAATTGGGTTTCTATCGTATTTTCCTCCGCTGCATATATCGCAATTATTTATGATCTTATAAATTTGCGTTTTGAGGTCTGGGTTGTATATTAGCGATTTTAGCTTTTCGTATGTTGCTGTTATACCGCAATGGCCGCTTTCATGTTTATGAAAATGTGCGATTTGTGTTTTTAGTTCGTCCTCAGATTCAATATTTTTTGCTATATTAGAGCATTTTATGAATTTGATGTGGGGATTTCCGGAATATTCCTTTTCTATAGTTTTATGGAGTTGGTAATATTCGTGGTCGTTGAGGTAGGAGTATATCCCTACCCTTCCTTTCGTTAATTCTCTGCGTAGGATATCGAGTGTATATCCTTTATCCATATCGTTCTTTTCTATGAAAATGACTTTGTTTCCAAAAATGGTTTTTATTGTTTCGGTTTTCTCTTTTACGAGAATTATCTGTGTTTTAAACCTATTGACGATCGTCTCTAGAATAGGTACATTGTAACCTAAGTCCTCTTCTTGGGAATGGACAGTCTGTACTTCTAACGAGGCGTTGTCGTCTTCTTGCTCTTCCTGAATTTTCGGGGTTTCCTCAAGATATATTTCATCTTCCCAGTGATGTATTTCATCGTTTCTAATCCTGCTTAGGAAATCGGCTATATTGTTGGTTTTGCCCTTTATATATTCGAGAGAGAAGTTATATTCTCCTAGGCTTATGAGCCATCTTTGGAGTCTTGGATTTATATCCTTTCCTGAGTATTTCGTCATTAACCATTTGAGTGGTTGGTGGTCACTTTCTAGGTCAAATTCTCTACCGAATAGGTATGGCCTAAAATATTTAACTGCCCACACAATCGCTAATAGCTCTTTTTCTATTGTTGCATAGTTGCACTCGTGTTTATTTAGGGTACGAGATGCATATGCGATAGGGTGTCCCTCTTGTGAGAGTACTGCTCCTATTGCGAAATTGCTTGCGTCAGTTGTGACTTTGAATTTTTTGTTAAAATTTGGGTACCTTAATATTGGTGAGTTTGTCACTAAATCTTTCAGTTTCTCAAATGCTACTAAATATGCAGGGTCGTTAATGTTGATTTTTTGATCCTTTTTTAAGCATTTCGACATTGGATACGCGATTTTCGCGTAATCTTTTATAAATTTCCGGTAAAAGCCAGTCATCCCCAAGAGAGATTTTATCTGCTTTCCCGTAGTCGGTATTTTAAGTTTTTGAATAATTGAAACTTTGTTGGGGTTTGGTCGAATACCTTGGGTCGTAAGGACGTGACCTAAGAATTGCGTTTCTTTCTTCAGAAAGTCGCATTTATCAACTTGAATTTTTAATTTTGCCTTCCTTAGGAGTTGAAATATTTCCCCCAGGGTGGTTATGTGTTCTTGTAGGGATGTGCTGAACACAAGGATGTCATCCATATAGACGACACATGTCTTGTTTATGTGGTCTCCAAGGACCTCGTTCATTAGCCTTTGAAATGTAGAGGGGGCATTTTTCAGCCCAAATGGCATTCGAATGAACTCGTAGTGTCCCGATGGTGTTGAGAAGGCTGTTTTCTTCCTGTCTTCCTCCCTGACCATTATCTGGTGAAAGCCTTTAGCTAAGTCGAGAGTAGTAAAGTATTGTGATCTTCCCAGCTTATCTAATAATGAGTTTAAGTTGGGGATGGGATATTTATCGTCTACCGTAAATTGATTGAGTTTACGATAATCGATGACGAGTCTATATTTTTTTATGCCCGAATTATCCAATTTCTTTTCAACTATCCACAATGGGCTATTGTAGGGTGAGTTGCTTTTCCTTATTATGTTTTGTTCTAACACTTCTTTAATTTGTCGATTTATTTCCTCCTCGTGTATTTGTGGATACCTATATATTTTTGAGTAAAGTGGTTTATCGACGGTTGTGGTTATTTCGTGGTGGATCTCATTCGTTGCCGAGAGAGTATCACCTTCTTTTAAGAAAAGATCTTTGAATTTTGCAAGTAACCTTTTTGTCGCTTCACTTTCTTCAAAATTGAGGTGGTCGAGGTTGAAATTTCTACTGTTTTCTTGTAATAGTTCTAATGTGGAAACATTCTCGATTTCCGCTGGGTAATTGTATTCTTCGAAGTACAATTCTGTTCCCAACATATTAATAAATTTATTTTCGCAATCAATTGTTGCCTTTAATTTCGTAAGGAAATTTTGCCCTATTATGCCTGAAAAATTGGGGTTGGAAAAGTCTATTAATTTCCATTTTAAGGTCCCTAGGCATCTGAATTCTTTTGGGAATGGTGTGATGATAGTGTATTTTACTTCATTTAATCCGTTAATAGTTCTACAAAATTGGGGTTTTTCTAATTCTATTTTCGGGTATTGCTCCATTAGTATATTAGTTTTTAATATGCTAGTTGTGGAGCCCGTATTGATTAGGCATCTTATTTTCTGTTTGCCTATTGTAAGAATTATTATTGGGAGTTTTGATTTTAGAGGCCGCATTATAAAATTTACGCTCTCTGTGTCAGATTCAACTTCTTGCATTGTATCCACCTCCATATATGTGGGGTGATTTGTCACGTTCGGTTGTTGCGCATCGACGCTCATATGTGACGTTTTTGTTTGTGCTGAATTATTTGTTTTATAATTCTGATAATTTTTTTTGTGGTATTCGGATTGATTTTTATTATTTTGTTGAGTCTGTTTATTATCGTTATATTGTGTTGGTTTGTTAGTGTTGTATTGTTGTGATTTATTACTATTGTATTGTGTTTGTTGTTTGTTTTGTGTTTGTTCTATTTTATTGTTACTGTATTGTGTCTGTTGGTTTTTCTTCCTATGACGGTAGTGTATCGTCCTAGGGTCATCCAAAGCCCTAATTCTAGTGTAATTTGTTATAATTTCGTTTAGTGTACTATTTTGGTCGCTGTGTGATCGTAATGGTATATCGATCTTTTCAATTAAAATGTTAACTAGGTCTTTATCGACTCGATTTGGCTCATATATTTCTGGCCTTGTGTCGTCGTACATATATATCTTATTTAGCTCAGATTTGCTCTTTTCAAAATATGTAAATAATTCCCTAAGGTTACTCACTTTTACGTTTCTGCATCTGCTGAATATGTCTGAGTATGTTGTTCTTGGTCGGTGATGATCTATCAATTTCGCCTTTATCTGGTCCCATGTTGCATCCGTTCCTAGTCCTCTAATGTAGTCGCCTGCATCGCCGCTAATTTTCTCGTTCATGATTATGGCGGTTGCCAAATTTATCAGTTGCTGGTTTTCTCTAGGGCATAGTGCTAAGACTGCTTCTACCGATGCTATGAAGGCTGTTGCATCGTGGTCCTTATCTAGGCTTCTCAATTGCCGGAATTGTGTTAACAGATCTTTTGGTGTTAACCATAGACCTTGTTGTGGTTGTTGCTGCTGCTGGAGTTGTTGAATTTGCTGAAGTTGCTGTTGTACTTGCTGTTGCTGGAGTTGTTCTTACAATTGGTGAATTGCAGCTTCCTGTCTTCTTATGACTTCATTGAGTTCATCTTCGTGGTTGATGTTACGGTTTTCGTTAAATCGGTCTTGTAGCGACATTTTCCTTTTTCTTTTAATAACTTCGCTTTGTTTGGCAAATTGTTTCGCACTTTTATTTTGTTTTTACCTCTTACGTATTTTTGTTTCACCGAAAATATTCTATCGGGGGTTCCTTCGGGATTTTCAGTGTTAAATTTTCTTTAAATTCTTCAGAATTTAAAGGCAGTTGTGTAGGTTTTTCTTTGAAATTAAATTCTTTAGAATTTAATTTCCGCGACTGCGCCAATTACGTTTTTAGTGCCTTATTCTTCAGAATAAATAACACTATTAAATTACGTTTTTAGTGCCTTATTCTTCAGAATAAATAACACTATTACTTCCAAAAAATAAAAAAACCACAGCGTAATATTTTGGGGTTTTTTTTCTCTTTATTTGTTGGATTGGATCTTAAGACTAGTTTTTGTGGTGATCTTACTTTAGTATTTATAAGAAATTCTTAATTCTACTTATGAATGGATATTTGGGTCATGAGTGTTTACAATCTGGGTTATTCTAGTGGGTTTACAATTTGGGTTATCTTAGTTAGCAATTTGCTTATGCTAATTGGTTTACATATGGGTTTACTTTAAGTTGTTAAATGTATTTATGGTTTATTGCTTAGGTCTACAAAAATAATGACAGTGTAAGTGACACCGTTGGTATTTTTGTGGATTTGTTTATTTTTTCGTTAATGAGGTTTTTGGGTGGTTTGTTTTTTAAATTGTGAAATTGATTCTGCTTATTTGACAAAAGCGGCACAACAATCAATGAGGTATTGTTGGGGCGCTTTTATGAGTACTAGAATTTAAATAAGTGTGTTATTGGATGTAGTTTATTGTGTCATGTATTTTTGTACTATAATATTAATATCGTTGTTGTCTCATACAAAGACCTTATAAATTTCTATATATCTTGGTTAGCAATACACAATATCCGACAAAATGTGGGTGAGATTTGAGAATTGGGCGTGGCACAAAAAAAACTATTTTGTATAAAAAATATTTTGTATAAAGTATAAACAATGCACGAAACCTGTGTTTAATAAAATCTATTTATATTTTTTTAATTATGGTAGCAAAGCGCACTGAGTTAAGCTTCTATCATATAAAATATTTTTTACTAAAAAGAAAACGAACGAGTGGTAAAAAGAATTCCATAAAAATATTACGTTAATATTGATGTGGGGTAAATTTTTTTCTGTTAAATACTTAAGCTAACGCTGACGTGGTGGTAAAATATTTTCAAAGAAAAAATTACGTAAATGATGATGAGTGGTAATTTTTACACCAGCATGTTCGTAGCTCCGCTCGTGTTTAGTCGAGCTCAGCCAAAACAAAAGTGAATAACGACGATCAAGATATGAGAAGATACTAAGAAAATTAAATTTATAGAGCGCAATGGAAGAGAGTATTTTAAAAAATGTAAGGAGAGGGTAAAATTTACCACCACCTCCACAGTTAAAGGTTAACACTACTTTGGTTGAACAGACTACAAAATTATTTAAAGTTTAATTTTATTAATTTTATTTCAGTGTATAATTAGCAATTATGCTCCACCTGCTATACTCAATATGGGAATTCAACATAGGCTTTCATCTCATATTTTAAAAAATGATTTTTAAATTATTTATTTTATTTTAGACTTTTTTATCGCGGCATTTTTATGAGAGGTCCAGCCTATTTAAACAAATTTACAAATTTATTCGAAAATCAAGCAAAATTGAAATCTCAGTTAATTTTTTTTATACACCGTATTATTCCTGATTTTAAGAGAAGTTCTGGTTAAGATAAGAACTTAAAGTGTAAAGAAACTTTTTAATGTGGCTCTTTTAAAGTTTGTTCGAATTCAATTTCACTCATCAGTATTCTATCTACCGAATATGGCTGATAACTTTATTTTTCTTCATTTTAAAGCTCTACTCTGTAAGTTTGGGTAATGTGTTTCTTTAACGTTTTACTATTTTGCGCCAACAATACGTGATTTTATCTTTACCTACTATCTAAGGACACTTTAAAGACGAATCTAACAATACCTTAAATGTTAAAATTCATCCAGCCGTTTGTGGATACTCTAATAAATACCCTCCAAAATGCCATATAAGTTATTAAAGACACAAAAGCCTGTTTTAATCTATATTCTATATTGCATATCTGATGATGACGTAAAATAATTGTAAGAAGAATATGTAACATTTTCAGAATTTGATATACATTTTAGTTCATTACTTTTTATCAACACAGAAAAAATTAAAAATTGTCTCTAATCACCAAATTCATACCAAATTCATAGCAAACAATTTGTTGATTTTGCACCTATTACCTAAATGATTATATTGATTACTAAAAATTGTAAAAATCGAAAATTTTAAATATGTTGTTTTTCAATAAATGATATTTTAAATTTTAATTAAAAAATCATCAAAAAACATTGCCGTTTCAAACAATGTGTTAATTGATTTCACTGATTTAGGGAGCCATGAGAAATTGTATACGATTCTCACCATTATCAATAGACTTGGTCCTTGCGACAATTCGAAGCTATGTACTAGGGAGATAGAACGGTTATTATTCGACCAGTTTTAACCAGTTATTTTAGTTTTGCCCAGTTGAGTAATTTTAAAATGTCCATTTTTCGAATATCGAATAAACCGGTTATTTTGGTATAATAAACCGGTTATTTTAATAATGTGTAATTTATATACGTTTTTCCTTACTTTTGTTGTAAATGTTCCCGTAATTTAAGTATTTTTTAATTGAATATTGGCAAAGTAAAACTTTTTATGAAGAATATGTAATTTGTGCGAGAGTATTCTAAATACTATTATAGATGTTATCTCTAGAGATATTTCGAACGGGATTAAAGAGACAAAGTTAGGTCCTTGTAGTGCCCTAAAACTATAAGTTGCATAGGGTTTTCCACGTCACGATTTATAAATCACCTTTAATTAGGCCATATTAACTCTGTTCGAAGTAGTTCTAAAGAGACGACAAATAATACTTTACTGAAATACGCTGCAAAAATTAGTAATTAACTGAAAAATTAACCCGTTGTGTTCATTATTAAAACTACAACATTCCGGCGGAATCAACGATATGGAAAAATTCAGGAGTAATATTTATTAAAAAAACACCAAGACGAAAAAACAAAATTATAGAAATCAAACAAAGTCATCGCTGGTTTTTAATTGTGGTCGACGAATGGACAGATATTTCATACAAAAAGCTTGTTCATATTATTATTCGTTTCTATAATGCTAAAAAAAATTATTTTTAAATATATTATCCTGGCTAAGAAGTTTTGTTTGCAATTTTTCATAAGTATGGTTGAAGTCTACTGATTCATATAGACATGCTTAACCACCAACAAATTTATACTGATTTAAAATAAATTTGGGAGAATATCTCAAATAATAAATTTATTAATGTGCTGTTTCCACAACACAAGTTATTGAACGTGTTGAAAAATTTGTATAAAAAACACTCAAAAAACTGAGTGTTATTCATATAAATTTTATTACACGTTCAAGCACTTGTGTTGTGAAAACAGCACATAAATTGCTATAATTTTTTAATTGCTTTTGCAAAACGTTTGTAGAGGTAAAACATCATTTAACAGTTTCTACATTACATTAAACGATTATCTACTTACATATAAAGCTTAAGGTATGTTCAGACCTAACAAATATTTGACGAACAAATACAAAAAAACAGTACCAGCAAATTTATCAAACTTTGGCTTTATTTTTAACAATTTTTATGGACTTTCTTTATCATTATTTGAAAGAAGATAATTGTATAATTCAATTAAGAAACTGTTAAATGGTGTTTGATCCAGCAAACGTTTTGCAAAAACAAACCATTTTTTGAACAAAACTAGTGGTTACGTGTAGGACGTGAAATATTTATAGAAATTGGTAAAAATTAAGCTAAAGTTTGATCAATTTACTGGTCACAATTTTCTTGGCTCTTATCGTATTTTGTTGGTGCCTTATCTTTGTGAACTGTTTTGTTTTTATATAAATTAACTATTTATTACAAAAACTTATTCGATTTTTGTGTATTTATGTATTCGAACTAAAACCGATTAACCGGTTATTTTAAAAATGTTTAACCGAAACCAGGTTTTTTTCAAATAGCAACTATACGGAATATTTGAAAACCGGTTATTGAAAAAAGTCGAATAATCGCTCTCCCTACTATGTACCAACATTCATTATATTGTCTCCAAAATTGCGACATATACTTTGCGCACAAAATTTACATGCAAAACAAGCCATCTTGCCAGCTGGATGGACCCTTAGATCGGTTCAAAAATTAATTCTAAGTCGATGGATAAACTAAAAGGTGCCTCAAAGACTAATATTTTAGGTTTTGCAAACATCAGAACAAACTCAATATACACTCTTCACTTGGGTTTGTTGTGGCTACAAGAACACTTGTATTGGGGCCAGATGAAACAACGGATCAACTTGAACCCTTTTCAATATTTTAATAAATGAGCAGCCGCAGAACAAAACGTACACAGAAAAAATAAAAAATTTTATCTAATCACCAAATTCATGGAATCAAGCAAACAATTTGTTAATTTTGCACCTATTACCAAAATGATTACATTGATTACTAAAAATTGTAAAAATGTAATATATTGAATAATTTTTTTTTCAATAAATGATATTTTTAAGTTTTATTAAAAAAAATTATCAAAAAACTTTGCCGTTTTAAACAATGTGTTAATTGATTTTATTAAGGTTTAGGTTTTTTAAATTCCCAACAACAATTCTACAAGTTTAAATTATTTTATTTTAAATGAAAAAAGTCAATTAAGATTTTTTGTTATTTAATTAATATTTTAATTAAAAATTTATTTCAAAACAACTCAAATGTTAATGAAATCAAAAATAAAAATCATTAAACTAAAAAAATTGTTGTGATTATCACATTAGATAATTAAATTGAAATACTTTTTAATATGTGAACAGAAACTGTGATGAATAATATTTTTGGTCTGGCACTGGCAGGATATAAAGTAAATATTACGATAAGATTTGATCAATTATTGTTAGTTCATATTTAATATATAAAGATTCAATAAATAAATACTGAAAAAAGAAAAAAAAAATACTTATTAAACAATTTTTTTAATTAATACAAAACTACTGATAATTTCTCAGCCAATTTAAAATCACAAGCTGTAAGGAAACAATTTGGAACGAAAATTATTATTTTCTATTATGCCTTTCGAAAAAAGCATGTTTTCCACAGACAGACAAGCACACGGATGAACATAGTGTAAACGACTTAAAATTTAATAACGACGCATATTGTATACACTCCCAGGAACTTTGAGGAATATTTTCTTATGTTACTCACAGCATGATGAACCTAATATACCCTCATTCGGCATTTGTGGTTACGAAGGGTATAAAAACGTTGCGTTTGTAACATTTCTATTCTAAACGTCATACAAACTTAGGCAATGCGAATTTAAATTATAGCACACAGTTACAAACATTGAGCTTTACGAGTTGAATAGATGTTGCGGAAAAAAGGATACAGAAATACATACACTTATATATACATAGAGTTTTAGACACATATTACCAACGGATATTATAGCTAAATGTAAAAAGCACTTTATTGCAATTGTTGTTTCAACTAACACTTAAACTTAAGCCTTTACAGAGATGTTTGATACCTATAGTATTGCATTTATAATTTTTGATTTTCCTTAAGCTTTATTTTTCCTTTAATACTGTGTTAAATTTTCCGTATTTGAACAAATAGAATCTGGGAATTTTAGTTCTCATGTTGAGTTTCATTTTTATTATAAATTTTTCTATTAATTCGAATGTGTATTCTAAGTCAAATTACAATTCAAAAAGCTTTTATAATACTTTAATAGCCTTATTCCTTCAATATTTTCCAGGAATATTTTCTATGCACTATCACAAATTTGTTTGTTTGTATATTTCTATTACAAGGCCAACATTGGCTAACCTTTGGCTAGCAATGAAGTAAATTGTACAGAAAAGTTATACAACTTTTAGATACCAGCAGAATGTAATGCATTTTCTGGCCCGCTACGGCCTTCGTCAGCATTCTTTGTATCTTATAACTTGATAGTGCTTATTGTAAATTTTATGTATTTAACTTAATTATTTTAACAAATAGAATCTGACAATTTTAGTTCTCATGTTGAGTTTAATTTTTATTATAAATTTTTATATTAATTCGCATGTATTCTAAGTCAACTTACAAAAAAATTCCATATTTGGTTAAGCTAAAAAAAAAAACTTTTTTGTTTTGATGAAAAAACAACAATTAAAATAGCAACAAAAAATTTTTGTATTTATATTTCAAAACTTATACTGAAGTGCGTTATAATGGGTGATTCAAATAGAGATACTTTTTTCAATAGCCTTTTTTTGACAGATCACGTGTGAGTCGTGTCATGCTATCATGTTATTTTTGTTTAGTATTGTTTGGCATTTCATAATGGAAAGACTTACGCCTGAACAACGTTTACAAATCGTTTAACTTTATTACGAAAATTCACGTTCTGTGAGGAATGTGTTTCGTGCACTTTGCTCAACTTATGGTCAACATAATCGTCCTACTGAGCGTACTATTCGCAACACCATCACCCATTTTGAGACCCAGCATTCATAATTGGATAATATTCGACCGAATAGACCACGCCCAGCACGCTGTGAAGAAAAAATAGCGGCCGTAGCTGAGAGTGTACACGACGACCGTGGAGAGTCGATTCGGCGCCGTTCGCAGCAACAAGTACTGACGTATGGAACGACTTGGCGCATTTTTCGTCGATATCTTAAATTGAAAGCGTGCAAAGTACAGCTTGTACAACAACTGAAGCCGCTCGACCTTTCAAAAGCGACATCGCTTCGCTCTAGGGGCTCTTGAAAAGTTCCAAGAAGATCCGACGTTTTCGAGGCAAATTTTGTTCAGCTCTGGCTCAATGGGTATGTTAATAAACCAAATTGCCGCATTTGGGACGAAGAGAAACCTGAGGAGATGCAAGAACTGCCACTTCATCCAGAAAAAACAACGGTTTGGTGTGGTTTGTTATTTCTTTAAAAATTATGCCGGTGCGAACATAACCGTCAATGGTGATAACAGACTATTTAATGCCTGAAATTGAAGCTCTATTTCTCGGCGACATTTGGTTTCAGCAAGACGGCGTCACTTCCCACACATCGCATCAATCAATGGATTTATTGAAAGAACACTTCGGTGAGCACATAATTTCACGTTTTGGGCCGGTCGATTGTTGTGTGATATCACACCGTTAGACTTTTTCCTGTGGGGATATGTAAAGTCTAAAGCTTATGAGGACAAACCCGCTTCGATTCAGGCCTTGGAGGAAAACATCAGGCGTGTCATTCGCCAGTTACCAGTCGAAATGCTCGAACGAGTCATTGAAAATTGGACTCAACGGATGAACCATCTGCGACGTAGTAACGGCCAACATTTGACAGACATAGTCTTCAAAAAATAAATGCCATAGAATGTTTTTTCAAATGATAATAAACATTCCCCATTCAATTTGAATTTTCTGTGTTATTTTCTTTAAAAAATTAGGGAACCTCGAAATGGATCACGCATTATATGTTTGTAGAAAAATTCAACTGTTATTGCCATTATTATCCTGCTGATATTCTTATTTTTGCAGCTTTTTCTCTTTTTGGAAAGGATGTTGTTAATGTTTTAGGCTCAACCCTCTTATTTGTTTAACGGTTTTCCCATACATGTGGAAGTTAATTTAAACTTTTCTCGCATTTTAAATTATTTTTATTCCCATAAGACAGCATTTATACATTTGTTGATATAAAATGATTAATATTTATTTAACACACATATAAATGTTAGTGTTTTTTGGCTGAAAGAGAGTGAGAGAGAGAAAGTGTGGGTGCACATGAAAAATGTATTTTCTAAGTATGAATTTAATTTTTTTTCTGCTTATTAATTTCGATTAAAACTTCTACTTTTAATAACATAGCATTAAAAGGGGTTTAAGTGAAATAAGGACTTTCATAATAAAACGATATAACTCCATTTTTAATTAGTGGTAATATAGTTATTTACGAAACAATCAAATCGCGAAATAAATTCTTTTATTTAAAATTAAGCTATGAAAGTATTTAAGAAACAAAAAAAAAAAAAAAAAAAATAAAAACAAAAAACGCATTGTGTTTATTTAATTTATATATAAACATCAGTATTGCCAAAACTTTATGGCTAAATTTACTGGAAAAATGGCTACAACTTGGCTAAAAAGTTTTTTGTATAAAAACACAATTAAAGTCAATAACAAAACAATTAAGCCTCGTAGACAATGTTAGCAGCAATTTTGTTTTTTCTTCAATCTTATTTCTTCCCAAAGTATTTCAAATATTTTCCTTTCATTTTTCGAACAAAAGGGTAACAAAATTTTTTTTAAAAAGTTAAGTCTACTTCTACGTTAGCAACAATTTGTATGAAAATGTGTATGACGTTTATAATAATTTTATTTAGTTTTGAATGAAAATTTCAACAAAATGTTTTAAAAAATAATTATAAATACGTAGTAGTGTTGTGTGCAAAATTTGCAATCGTTTTCTTAAATAAAAATTTTTGTGGTTGTGAAATTTTTTTTTGCTCTATTACGAGGCTTTAAGCCACAACAATTTTACGTATTTATTATTATTTTTTAAAACATTTGGTTGAAATTTTCATTCAAAACTAAATAAAATTATTATAAACGTCAGTCTACTCCTACTTCAGCAACAATTTGTATGAAATTGTAGATAATACAAATTGTCGCTGAAGTAGAAATCGAATCAACTTTAAAAAAAAACTTTAGGTACATTTTTGTTCGAAAAATTAAAGGAAACTATATGAAATACTTTAGGAAGAAATAAGATAGAAGAAAACACGAAATTGTTCTAGCATTGTTTACGAGACTTTTTAGCTCATTAAAAATTTTTTACTATGAAATTGGAAATTGAATCCATCTGTTACATAAGAATAAACGTAACCTCAGTATTTTAGCATTTAAAAAATTAAATCATCGATAAATTCGATGTCGTTATTGTTCATCTCATAGGAATTACTTGTGCATATTAGTTTTAAATATTTTTTTAAGGTAAATCATAATCAGGACTTACCCAACCTTTTGAGTAAAAATCTATAATAAAAAATAAAAAAAATATTTTATTACTCGTATTATGGTAAAATTATTTCCCTTATTGATAAAACCGAATTAGCGGTTGCTAAATGTAACCTATTTCTCAAATTTCTTTTAACGAAATTTACTTATCTAAATTCTAGGGAGATCGAACGGTTATTATTCGACCGGCTTAAATCGGTTATTTTGGTTTTTCCCAAGCCGGTTATTTAAAATGTCCATTTTTCGAATATCGAATAAGCCGGTTATTTTGGTATAATTAACCAGTTATTTTAATAATGTGTAATTTATATACGTTTTCCTTACTCTTGTTGCAAATGTATCCGTAATTTAAGTACTTTTCTAGTTGAATATTGGCAAAACTTGAACTTTTTATGCAGAATGTCAAAACCAAATGTAACAAGAGTCAATAAACTATATGATCAATGCTAATAAAAGTGTGTATTCTTGAAAAAAAAGCACAGGTTCGTCCACGTCACGACTGAATTAATTAATTACTCCACATGCTTGACATAAATGTGCTCCAAATAAATCTTAATTCCGTTCGAAGTAGTTCTAAGGATACGACAACAAATACTTTACTAATATACACTGCCAAGAATTAATCAGTGGGTGAAATATCAGCCCGTTGTCTTGCCGAAGACGGAAAGTCCGTTAAGGTTCTTAAAACTCTTAAGTAGTTCTAGCATATCTTCATGCTTAAAACTTCAACATTCCAGCGGAATCAACGGTATGGAAAAAAATCATCAATTTTATTTATTAAAACACTAAGAACTAAAAAACTAATTTGAAGAAATTAATTTCTATAATGCTGAAACAAAATTTTTTAAAATATATAATCCTGGCTAAGAGGTTTTGTTTGCAACTTTTCAAAAATAAAGTTAAAGTCTACTGATTCATATAGACATGTTTAACCACCTACAAACTAAAACTGATTTAAAATAAATTTGGAAAAATATCTCAAATAATATAATATAATATATAATAAAATATAATATTTTATTTGCGTTTGCAAAATGTTTGGCTAGATCAAACATTTTTTTTTTTTTTGCTAAATAACATTTTACAACTATCTTCTTACAAATAAAGTTAAGTAAATAAATAGAAATTGTTAAAAATAAAGCTCAAGTTTGATCAATTTACTGGTCACACTTTTCTTGGATTTTATCGTCAAATATTTGTTAAGTCTGAACTAGGGTGTTCAATTAATCGACTTTTGTTTTGTTCGATTAAACGATTAATCGATATTTAGTATTTTTGACTTGTTCGCTTAAACGAATAACATTTTAAAATTAATCGAATACATCAAAATGCAGAAATTTTACAAATTAAGAGATTTTTTTTTGGATAATTTAAAAAAAATTAGTACGAGAGTAAATAAACATTATTAACTACAAGTATTTTAATATTTTATTAACAAAAAAAAAAAAAAAAAAAAAGAAAACAAACGTAACAAACATGTATTTGGATTATAAAATTTTATATGTACAAACAAATAACAGATCTTTTAAAATAATCTTTTAAAAATAAAATGTTGTTTAAATGTTTTGCTTTACTTAGAAGCCACACGATCAAGTTTTGTCTTTCCTTTTAATTTTCCATATTCTCTCATTTTTTTTACTTACGAAGTCACACTTTTTAAATTGACCACGAGATTGCTCGCAGTTTTACTTTTCCATTTTTTGTCAAGAAATTTTATTTTTAATTTTAATTAAAACATGTTCGAGTGCTATATTCGGCTGTGCTGAATCTTTGATACTCTCCACCGACAGGAGGACCGACAATAAGACAATTTTATGCGTTTATTGTTAAAGCTTTGAACTGGCTTGAGTAAAATATCATGATTCGTTAGTTTTAGCCGAACTAAAATAATTTTTAGGAGTGTAATTTGTATTGGACCTATAGTTAATTATGGATTAATCCCAAGATTATGAAGACTGATTTCTGGTATTACAAAAAACTAATTTAAATAAATTTCAATACAGCAGTGTAATTAGTTTTAGCGTTAACAGTAAATTTCACAAATTTGCATGATATTTTTTTCTGGACATATGAATTTAATTAAGAAATTTAACCGCAATATCTATATAAGTGATGGGTTTAGGCGAATTTAATTATTTTCCCAAAGTGGGCTTTATTTGGTCTTAGGCGCAATATTCTGTTTTCCAAGAGTAGGGTTTATAAAGTGGGCTTTATTTGGTCTTAGGCGCAATATTCTGTTTTCCAAGAGTAGGGTTTATATGGGGCCTAGGGTAAATTATGGACCAATCTTCACGAAATTTGGCAGTGTGATTTCTCGTCCTATAAAACTGCAACATACCGAATTTCAATTTCATAGCATTATTTATTTCGGTTTTAGGCCTACTAAACTGTTTTCCGCGAGAAGGGTTTATATGGGGCCTATGGTTAATTATAGACCGATCTTCACGAAAGTCAACAGCATGATTTGCAGTCGCATACAGCGAATTTTATGTCATTCCGTGCATTATTCCACCATTTACGTTAGTTTTTGTATCAAAATTATAAATTTTTTGGTTGGTAATTCCATATTTTGATTCATAGTTCTGATCCTACTTAACCGATCATGCTGGATTTCAATCCTTAACTTAGCTTAGGATAACTACAAGCAATTTGAGACCAAGTTTGTTCTATTTTTTTGTGTTTTTCGAAAGTGAGCGTGTTTTCAACAGACGGACAGACGGACATGGCTAAATCGACTTAGAATTACTCAAGGAGCCAGAAAATATATACTTTATGGGGTCTTAGATGTATTATAAAAAAGTTTCACACGGAATGACAAACTTTGTATACCCTCATTCACCACAGTGGTGGTGGAGGGCATAAAAATGATCAAAAAACTTTGCCATTTCAAAAAATGTGTTAATTTATATAATTAAATATTGACAATTCCCCACAACAATTCTACATGTTTAAATTATTTTATTTTAAACGAAAAAGTCAGTTAATATATTTTGATATTTTATTAATATTTTAAATAAAAATTTATTTCAAAATAAATCAAAATAAAATTTTTAATTTTCTTTCAACTAAAAAAATAATTGATTCATTTGTCACAATAATTATATTTAAATACTTTTTACACCATTTTTTTAATTGATAAAAAAATTTTTTCTGTGCAGTAAATAAGAATTAAAATATCGATTTGAAATTTATACAGAATAATTTTCTTGCTATATTTAAAAGGTACTACATTAAAAAAAAGTTTTAAGTAGATGACCGACAAGCAGGTTATAGACGAAGTTGTAGTGCTTCTTCTGCTTTGTTGGGCATCACCGAGTCTAAATGAAACAACATAAATAGAAGAAGGAACTGTGTTTTAGTGTCATTGGACCTTTCAAAAGCTTTTAATCGTCTCAATCATATAAATCTTATAAGAAAACTAAAAGATGAGTCTAGATTCTCAAAGTCATCCTGTTGGCTAATTTATTCATATTTAACTAACAGAAGACAGTTTGTTTCTTTTTGTGGCCAAATGTCAAATCAGAGGTTGGTGAAATTAGGTGTGGCACAAGGGTCGGTTTTGGGCCCTCTTTTGTTTTCTATGTATTTGAATAGCTTTTTTCAGGTGATTGAATCCGAAACATGTTGCGCGTTTGCATTTGCTGACGATATTCAATTACTTATAAATGGCAACTGCTCACAGCAAATACTCTGTCTGGAAATAAATAGAGTGCTGGATCGGGTCAGCGATTGGATGTCGTCAAATTTTTTAATGTTAAATATATCTAAAACTAGTATTATGAAATTTGGTTCAATACAATTTGATAATGCAACAATTGGTATAAGAGGAATGGAAATAGAGACGGTAGAAAGAATGAAAATTTTGGGCATCACATTAGATAATAAACTTGATTTTTCGTGTCATATAGATAAAATCTATGCTAGAATATGTTTCACACTTCGCCGATTATACAGCCTAAATGTTTACCTGCCATATCATGTCAGATGCAGGGTGGCTCATGCATTATTATTATCTCCAATTTCTTACTGTATGGAAATATTTTTGTGTACAACTTCTGCTAATGTGAGTACGGTCAAAATTTTAATAAACAAGATTGTACGCTTTGTCTTTGGTATAAAATACTATAATCATAATCAACGAAGTTATACTCATATTTCGCAGTATGTTGAGCGTTTCCTTAAATGCCCTTTCAAAAATTTTGTAATTCTAAAATATCTGTTGACATTTTACAAGATTATAAAAACTTCCACACCACAATTCTTATTTCAGATCTTTAAATTCATACATTCTACTTGGAATATGCAGAGTTTTATTCCTAGAATATATAATTCTTTGTTTGAAAGATCATTCTTGATCAAGACTGCGCGTATATGGAATAATTTACCGAATGATTTACGCTCATTTTCATTTTCTTATAATGTATATCGCAAAAAGTTAACTAAATATATTAATCAAAATAACTAATAATACATCATACATATATGTTCAATCGTTGATTTGGATCTACATTCACTTTTTTTCGTATGATGACTCTGTTCCTGATAATATTATTAATTTAAAAGATTACAAAATTTTTCGTTGTGATAGAGAAACTCCTTGTGGTGGTGTGGCTATATATGTACGGAATACAATTAATTGTAAACTGTGCTGTAGTTCCAAACCTGTTGACGTTTCTTCTAATAATTCACGTAATAAAATTGAGTATATATTCATCGAAATATTTGCTGGCGGTCGGAAATTACTTGTTGGAAATGTATACAGACCAAATACAAGAGACAGCACGGAATTTTTTTTGGAAAAGCTGGAAACGCTAACCTTAGAATATGATGATATTATTATATGTGGAGATTTTAAGTCCAATTTAATCGTTGAAAGTCATCTTATAAATGATATGAAATCGATTGGTTTGGCTCCAACAAATTGCACAGTGCCAACACATTTCACTGTTACGTCTAGCACATTATTGGATTTATTTTTTGTCAGCGATATGAAAAAAGTTCTTTTATATGACCAGTTATCAGTACCTTGTTTCTCCAAACATGATTTAATATTCCTAACTTATAATTTCCAGTTACAGTATGTATATAATGAAACCACCTTCTATGATTTTAAGAATATGAATTATGATCTGGTGTCCTTTGAACTATCCAATATTGATTGGAACTCTATCTATTATATGCCTTTGGTTGAAGACCAACTTAATTTCTTAGAATATAATTTGTCAAACGTTTTTAATACCACTGTTCCAGTCAAAACAGCTAAGCAAAACGCTAGGAAAAAACCATGCTTTAATGCAGAAATCAAATCAGCAATTGCTCGTAGAGATTTGTATTATAAACGTTGGAAAACTTTCAAAACTACTGAATTCCATACTGACTTTTGTATTGCTAGAAAAGAAGTAAATAGGAAGATAAAAAGGGCAAAATATGAGTATTATTCCAGTCGTTTTTCATCAGCTATTGGATCAAAAAACACTTGGAAAACTATACGTGAAATCGGTATTGGTAAATCCACATCTGTGGATGGTACTGCAATAGACGTCGATGAAATCAATAAGTCGTTTACAATTCTTCCTAATGTTCCATCGAATATTAATTATTATGAACGATGGCCTGCTATTCCTGGTAATAATTTCAGTTTTAATTGCGTAACTGAGTCAGATGTTATATCGAGTTGTCTTGCTATAAAGTCAAATGCTGTTGGGTTTGACAACATCCATCCTAAATTTTTACGGATTATAATTTCGCTGATCGTACCTTATATCACATATATTTTCAATAATATCATCACGAAGTGTGCTTATCCCAAAAACTGGAAGTATGCTAAAATTATACCCATCTTAAAATCAAACAAAGAATATCGCCCAATTGCTATATTGCCATTCTTATCAAAAATGTTTGAACGATTACTCCATCAACAAATTATGAAATTTGTTAATGATAACGGGTTACTTGCAAAAATGCAATCAGGATTCCAACGCAGTCACAGCTGCATAACCGCCCTAATTGACGTATCTGAAGAAATACGTAGTAAACTTGATGATAGTAATATATCATTCCTTGTTCTTCTGGACCATTCCAAGGCATTTGACACTGTGGACCATGAAATCCTCCGCTTAAAGCTGCAAAAAATGTTTAATTTCTCCCCCTTATCAACACGTTTAATGTCATCGTATTTATCAGGTCGAAGTCAATCCGTTTTTAAAAATAATGAAACGTCTCGATCGTTACCTGTTTTGAAAGGTGTACCACAAGGATCAATACTTGGGCCAATACTTTTTGCACTTTATATAAATGATTTGGAAAAAAAACTTCAATACTGTAATGTACACATGTACGCGGACGACGTTCAACTTTACATAAGTAGTGACTTAATGGAGATAAATAACTGTGTGGAAAAACTAAATACGGATCTAAAACACATTAATGAATGGGCAAATACAAATGGATTATGTATAAATCCCAAAAAGTCTAAATGTTTGGTAATTACTAGGAAAAATTTTCAGTTGCCCGTTGAACCTTCAATAATACTTGATAATCAAAAAATTGAAACTGTATCTACAGCTAAAAATCTTGGTATCACTTTTAATTGCACACTGTCCTGGTCTGACCACATAAATTCTGCTGCAGGGAAAACTTTTGCAAAGCTAAGAATTCTTTGGAATACCCAGTCTATTACTCCACTTAATATTCGAATTCTACTTGCAAAATCTTATTTAATACCTACATTATTATACGGATGCGAAATATATGCCAGTTGCGACTCCCGAAGTTTAAAAAAACTTATATCCACGTATAACGCTATACTGAGATATGTTTTTAATTTGAGAAAATATGACCATATCTCTCAGTACGCGAAAAAGCTCTATGGAGTAACAATAAGTAATTTGTTGAATATAAGAACTTTGATCCTCCTTCACAAAATCGTATATACCCGTGAACCACCATACCCTTTTGAGAAAATCCAATTTACACGCTCTAGAAGATCAAATGACATTATACACATAAGGCATCGATGTTTAATATCTGAGTGGCAATTTTATGTTCATTCTGTCCGTCTTTGGAACACTCTACCTTCGTCCATACAATTTATAAGCAACGCTCTGCATTTTAAAAGAGAACTTTTTCAATATTACGCATAAAAACACTATTCAACTTTTGATTCATAATGTTGTTATTATTTTATTATTATTTTTATTTTATCATATTCGTATGTTTTGATGAAATTATTAAATTAACAATGTAAAAATCCATTACTTTAATTATAAGATTATAAATCTTGTTGTATTGGAAAGTAATTAAATAAATAAATAAATAAAATAAATAAAATAAATTTTGTTAATGTTATAAATTTGCGGCTGTTTAGTTAGGTTAGTTATAAAAAGATATATATATGTACTTAATTATTATATAAATTAATTGGGTTACTATGAAAAAAGGAAACAACTTTGAATATCATTTGTAATATATATTTGGCCATTGAAGGCTTCTTTATAACACAATTTTATAAAAAACAAAACAAAAACAAAACAAATTAGGACCAGTCTCGTATATATTTAGGGTCAAGATTAGAGTAGGAGTTGGAGTTGGACCTGCAAAACTTCAGCGGTTTTAGTTGGAACCGGGGTAAGAACAATTTTTTGATGACTCTACAGCTCTGATTATGACTCGTAACTTCAAAACAATTATGTTTTATGCATCGCACAATAAAATTAACTCATATTAGACCAAGTTTATGTTTTACCCATACATTTTATGGTTTGAATAGGAGCTTTTTTTAGGAACAGAGATAGAGTTTTGAATCCTTTACAAGAAATGCTAGTTATATAAAAATGGTTAGGGTCGTTAACCTTTTTTTTAGTACTAGTGAGATAAATACCTACAATTTCCCCTACAATTGCAGACTATCAGCAAAGCAATGCATTTTAAATCTTCAATTTTTGCATATTTTAAAGACAGATAATTTTTTTGTGAACTATTTTATCTTATTATTATTTTTCTATATGTATCAAATCTATTTTATTATATGTGCCAAATTATTTGTTTGTTTTTTTTTAACATGTAATTTGTAATTAGTTTATTTTGTGTTATAAATTGTATTGTATCAATTTTTGTTATATATGTACGTACTTTAATATAAGATAAGATCTTTGTATTTGGGTTATAAATAAATAAATAAATAAAAAGGCTAAATAGATTTTTACATTTTTAAAGATTTGGGTCCAAAAACGAATTTCGTGCCTGAACGGTTGTTTGTACGGGAGCCATGTTTAGATATTGAGATAGGGCTTGGCATACAGGAAAAAACTGACATTTTATTAAAATAATGGGGACTCGAGCAACATTTGGGCTGTATATCATATACATTTTTTGAGTTACTCACCGAAAAGTGTCGTTATTGCCGAAGTTACTGATTTTGAAAGCCTAGCAGCCTACCAAAAATGCTCCTATCGGCATGAAATTTTTCAAATTTTTTTTAATCTCTAAAACAAAAAAAATTTTTTGGGTTGTGTAAGATTGTTTGCATGCAAATGTCATTTTATATAGCACTTACGAGGGTTTCGAAATGGCTTTAATTTTTTTCATGCATTGTTGTCAAGATGAGAATGCAATCGAGTGGGAAATGTTATTTTCTACCACAATAACCAAAAAGTCAGTTTTGAAAAATATGGCGGTTACGTGGTTAAGGGAAAGCGGCGATGTGTCCCATATAAAGCCGACTCTCGAAAAACGTTTTAATCACCCAAAACAATATGCAATGGCTAATACTAGATTTTTTTAAAACATGAAGAAAATAATTTTTTATTTGAAACTTTCCCTTTGAACCTAAATTCAAGCCCCGTAGCACTCAATGCACAAGCTTAAATAGAAATACACGAATCAACGAAATATCAACTGACAGAACATACTCATACTTGCCGACACTTCTAACTTTTCTAAAGACACCAAATTTGACTCCGTCAAATAGTCAACTAATTTTACATTTCAAAGTCAAACATACACATACAAATCCAAATGAAATAAGGGGAATAAAAGTGTGGAATGTAATTATCTGACGATTAAACAAGCCCATCAAACAAACCCAATCTAACTCTTTGATCAGCCTTAAGGTTATTTTATGTTAATCATGAAAACTATAATGATGTTTACTGTATTTTGCAGTATTTTCGTTGTTGTTTTTGTTGCTGTAGCTATCGCTAACATTGTTTTGCCCACTCCATTCACAAGTGGTAAATGTGAGTACATTTAGTTAGTCATTTCATGTGTAGCATTAAGAAATATTCATTTAAGAACCCAGAAAGTGTATATCGAGCTTTTGCTGCAATAGAGTCATAACGCAAAAAAATCTGATTTTTGATCTAATGTATTTAATTCTTTAATTCCCAGTGGAACATAGGGCTGTTTTTTAAGCTAATAATGTGGAGTTAATCGCCATACAGTTTTTCATATTGTGTAAAGTTTTCATACAAATATTTTATATACTCAAGTCTAGAGAGAAAAATTTAATTTTAATGGCCTGTTCAATGATTTCGAAAGAACGACTTCGTTCGCTTTCTTAGCTGATTTGGGTTCAACTAACTATATTCTATACGAACATTCGTACGAACGTCAACTCGAAAGAAAACGTTCGTACTTTCATACAAAAAGCGGTTTATCAATATCGAAGGTATCGTCAAGATTACGAACACAAATGTCAAAACCACTCACTTGTTGTTTTGTTGTCGAATCGTTGAATTTAAAAAAAACAAGAAATATTTAAGAGTAACTTAAATAAATAATAAATAAAAATGGAGAACAAATAGTAAGGAAATATGTAAAATAACAATATTTTATTGATTGTTTAAACGTAAACTTATAGTTAAAACAAGTAAGAAAGTATAGTCGGACCATCCCGACCATTTTTGAGAGTGTACTCTATTTGGGACACATGGGCAATCATGATTTATGTAATTAGATTCATTTAAAAGTTCTTAGTGCCGAATATTATTTAGATATCTTCATCTAAATAAATGAGATTTTAAGATGGGAGTTTATATGGGACCTACCAGGACAACATTTTGTTATGACATATAAGCTATCGCAAAAGTCATTGTCGCCAATTTGTATCTGAATAATAATGTAATGTGAATATTTTCGGGAGTAATATTTGTATGGGAGCTATGGTCAAATCTAGACCGATTCCAATAAAATATGGTAAGATGATTTTGATTGCAATAAATAAGTTTGGACAAAATTTAATCTTAATTTAATAATTAGATCATTTATTGGCACAAAAACCCTATCCGGAAATAATCTTGTATGGGCCCATTTCCAATGAGAACGGTCCTTGATCCATTTTGAAGCTATGTGCCAAATTTCATCAAATTATCTGGAAAATTGCGACCTGTACTTTGCGCACAAGGTTACGTGGACAGCCAGCCAGCCTGCCAGCAGGACGGACATCGTTGAATCGACTTACAATGATTCTGAATGATCAATACCCTCTCCACTATTGTGGTGTGGGTATAAAAAGTCGGCAATGTAGCAACTGCTAACATTAGTCGAATACATGGACGAAAATCTTGAGTTGGCGAGAGATGCACCAGTGTTTGGAGAAAATAAATTTTCGATGAACGAGCAATGGAAAGTAGAAGCTAAAAACTAAATGCCATTGACCCACCTACGCGTTCTATTGCAGAGTAGAAGATGCTAAACCACATCATATTTTAAGGCAGAAAAAACCGAAACTATTTAACTTTCCTAGTGCATAAAATTAATCGGACGCTGCTTTTGTAATTGTTTAATTGGTTTATTTATTTGTTTGCATAACACAGTACAACATTTTTCAGTTAATTGATTGCCAACTCAATTCTGTGAACTGTATGTGAAATTAGACCCAAAAAGAAGAAATTCTGCATCATTCGTTTTGTCTTCTTACCTGCGATTTGAAGTTAGTATCGATTTGAAGTTAGTACTATCGTATAGGGGAATTTATCACGTTTTAGGCCCTGTTGTTTGACATAGCTCGACAACCACTAGCCCAATTTAGTTGAAATAAATTTAAAAAAATTAAGAATTACAATTCCCTTAATCTGTTCATATATTGTTTTCCTATACAAGTAACACTTTCGAAGTTAAAAATGAATGTATGAAGGGAAAAAATTATTTTTTGCCTAAAAATTTAAATTTTTTTTTTAAAAATACATAAAAAATCCAAAATGGAAAAAAGTTTCAAGTCTAGTTATTTTTTCGCAAAGTCACATAACCTATGAGCAAAATGAGACAAAGATCATAAAAATCGATGCACGCGTTTCGCTTTTATTCGCAATTGAGTAAATGTATGAATTTCAAAAATTTGCTCGAGATATGCACAACATTATTTGGAGAAAACATTGACACCTTTTTCATGATTCTGAGAATTAAAAAAAAAAGGAATAAACAAAAGGTTATTTGATTTTTATGATTGCGGTAATAAATGTACGTGGACAATTAAACGGAAAGTGGACCTTTTTATTATTTGGGTTTTTCCGGTGGCTACCTATATGATTTTTTTACAGAAATTGCACCCACATTTAAGGGTGGTCATTATTTGGAAAGTTTTGCACAGTTTGAAACGTACAAGTGCTGAATCAGGTATATAGCCAGCCGCCCTTAAAATATGCGCCCATTTATAAGTACCTGGCAGTAAAATATTCAAAAATACGTAGTATTTATAGGTGTGCATTGATCGATTTTTGGCATTCAGCCAGTGCCGACGAACGCGAACAGTAAAAGTGATTTTTCTCCAGTTTTTTAAAAGTGAATAACAACAAAACATAAAATATATCAATATGGAAAACAACAAGTGCCCATATTTGGATGAATATTGTTACGTTTGTGGTCATATCGTCCGAAAAATACAGAAAAAAGATCGAAAAAATTTGTTTACTGAGCAATTCAAAACCTCGTATTGTAATTATTTCGATGAAGCAGATTTAAGTGGTGCAAATTTTACGCCGAACACAGTGTGCAACAGTTGTTATACTACCCTTCTAAAATGGATTCACGGAAAAAGTAGAAAGTTATCTTTTATGAAGCCAGTAATTTGGGTGGAAGACACAACTGGACATGATGAATCCAGGTGCTATGCATGCATAAATTTTCGTCCTGGATTAAACAGACAACAATTGAAAACAAAAGTATACACTGCTGCATTTACTGCCACACTTCCAGTGCAACGCCCTGCTGATACCGATGCACCTAAACCTCCGAGTGCGGATACTGTGTCCCTGCTAGCCGAAACAGTTTTCACCAATCCGACCGATTTGGATGATGCTGATTGGATACCCGATATTGAAAATAGTGCACCACAACCGCTACCACAAATCGAAATGGATTACATTGTGGCCAAGCTGGGACTATCACAACACGACTCCGAATGGCTGACATCATTTTTGAAGAGAAGAAAACTCACACAGCAAAATGTCAGCGCAACATCATACCGACAACGCCAAGCTGATTTTCAGAAATTTTATTCCGTTGACGAAGCAAATACGTTCACGTACTGCCATGATATCCCAGGTTTAGTGAAAAAATTGGGAATGGATTATATCGCTGGCGACTGGCGTTTATTCATCGATGGTTCAGTTACTAGTTTGAAGGCTGTGCTGCTGCACAAAAAAAAATAAAAAACCATGCATTCCATTGGGATTCAGCACAACTATGAAGGAAACGTATGAAGCATTGGGCGAAATTTTGAAGAAAATCAAATACGATGAACACAAATGGAACATTTGTTGCGATCTGAAGGTGGTCAACATACTACAAGGGATTATAGAAAAGGGCGGATATCCAAAATACTTCTGCTTCCTTTGTAATTGGGATTCACGATACAAAGGAAATCAATATCAATGTAAAGATTGGAAAGGAAGAACTCCCGAGCTCAACAAACAATTAAAATTACGCAATGAACCTATGATAAAGGACCTGGATGATATTTTGTTGCCACCGCTCCACATGAAACTGGGAATAGCTGGGAAATTCGTTGAAGTGGTGGTCAAAAAAGTTAACGGCGCCTTTGACTGTTTGAAATCCATCTTTCCGAAACTCAGTGATGAGAAAATTAAAAACGGTACGTATCGTACTCTGTACTTCAATATTGTCATATCTAAATTTGTTAATTTCTATACATTCGCATTACCAATAATTTTTTCGTTTTTCTTATGTATTTAAAACAGGTATTCTCAATGGACCTGATATTCGGAAATTGATCAAAAGTGATTCTTTCACACATTTGCTTTCAGAGCATCACGACCACCAACATGCATGGAACGCATTGAAAGAAGTAATAGAAGGCGTTCTAGGAAAGAACCGTGTCCAGCGAGAAGAGATACAGCAACGAGTGGACAGGTTGCTGTTTTATTTCGAAAAAATCGGTGCATCCATGACGCTGAAATTGCATTTCTTGCACCACCACCTCGATACTTTTTTGGCACAATCACCTCAGGAATCAGACGAACAAGGAGAGAGGTTCCACCAGGTGACCATGCCATTTGAAAAGCGGTTCAAAAGCAAAAAATTGGATGCATTGCTTGCGGAGGTTTGTTGGTGGAGTTCCACAATTATGCAGTTTGAAGAAAGCACCGAAGATGAAGACATTGAAATTGGTGGACACAGTGAAAGAAACACGCCCTTGAATAGTATGTGTATCTCGGATGACGATACAGACTCAGACCATGAATATGAACAACCTACGAAGAAAACAAGATCATCAGAACCACAAGCGTCAACTTCTACAAGGATGGATATTGCCAATAATTGAAAAAATGTTCTAAATTTTGTTTTTATGCATATTATAATTGCGTATTAATTGCATATTATTTTATTTTCATTAAGTTTTTATAAATAAAGTTTTTTTTTGCATGATAATTTTTTAATTTATATTTTTATTTTTATTTTAAGGGTGGTGGCTATAACTGATTTTTGAAATTCATACATTTACTCAATTGCGAATAAAAGCGAAACGCGTGCATCGATTTTTATGATCTTTGTCTCATTTTGCTCATAGGTTATGTGACTTTGCGAAAAAATAACTAGACTTGAAACTTTTTTCCATTTTGGATTTTTTATGTATTTTTAAAAAAAAAAATTTAAATTTTTAGGCAAAAAATAATTTTTTCCCTTCATACATTCATTTTTAACTTCGAAAGTGTTACTTGTATAGGAAAACAATATATGAACAGATTAAGGGAATTGTAATTCTTAATTTTTTAAAATTTATTTCAACTAAATTGGGCTAGGGGTTGTCGAGCTATGTCAAACAACAGGGCCTAAAACGTGATAAATTCCCCTATACGATAGTACTAACTTCAAATCGATACTAACTTCAAATCGCAGGTAAGAAGACAAAACGAATGATGCAGAAACTCTTCTTTTTGGGTCTAATTTCACATACAGTTCACAGAATTGAGTTGGCAAATCATGTGTTGTACTGTGTAATTTATTTATTTTTTTGTTTCTATATTTTGTTTTTAATTGAATTTAACCTTTGTTTACACTTTTCTTAAGTTTTGTTATCAATAAAAAATGTTTTTTTATGTCTTGACATTTCTATACAGCTGATAAAATTTCAAACACAGTTGTATTTGTTATCAAGCAAATTAGTATTATTTTTGATACTTTTGAACAAAAACGCAAAAAATAATAGAAATATCTTATATGGCAGTGCTATATTTTTTAATACGTAAGTAATAAATATTGACACTCGTAAGAGCAAGCGATCGAAAGCTGTCGAAATTGTTTAACCCAATCTGATTCGAAATCGAGCGAATGGATGGCGATCGCTTCGATTAGCTATCGACATTGTTGAACAGGCCATAAGGTGCTATGAGTTATGACTCTACTGCAGCAAGGGTTCCTTGTAAAATTTCCAGTCTCTGTCTTTAAAGCGCGCCAACTTCAATAATTCAATTCAATAATTCTGGTGGCAAATGTTAAGCTTTGCCAAGCAGCTTGGAATTAAAATTCGGGAAAACTGGTTCAGGAAGAAATAATAAACATAAATGTGCAACAGGATCCCTAACAAATTGATATTTATATTCTAAACAGTATATCAATGCCTTACTTTCTCAACCTCGTAACTTAAAAAAATACGGTTTTGAATTTTTCATATCAAATGATTGCTATTTTTGTGTTCTATTACTGCAACAACTTATTATTTCAATACTTTGTCTCAATTCTGTAAATATTAATAAATTTTTTATATAATAAGTTGTTGCAGTAATAGAACAAAAAAATAGCAATCATTTGATATGAAAAATTCAAAACCGTATTTTTTTAGTTACGAGGTTGAGCAAGTAAGGCATCGTTGGTAATTACATACATATATAATCGAAATAGAGTTAGTAGTTATCTGATGCAACTATGCCGACGATATGGCTTTTGCTTATCAAGACGACAGCTTTGAACAGCTATAAAGAGCACTAGAAATTGACCTACTCAAAATAACATCATACTGCAGCCAGTGGAGACTTAAGCCAAGCCCTACGAAGAGCGAAGTATGCTGCTTTCACCTTACCCATAGAGAAGCTGATAGGAACCTGTCAATACGTTTTAATGGTACCACCCTCACACACAATTTCCACCCGAAATATCTTGGTATAAACCTGGACAGAACACTATCGTATAGAAGTCACCTAGATAAAACCGCTCAGAAAATAAAGTCGAGAAATAACATCATACAGAAACTCGCAGGAACAAGATAGGGTGCTTCCGCAAACTGCCTACGAACTTCTGCAATATAATTAGTCTACTCGACTGCCGAATATGGTGCTCCAATATGGTTGAATAGCCACCACGTGAAAAGAGTCGAGTCGCAGTTAAACACCACGATGCGAATAATAACTGGTACATTAAAAGCTACACCTGTCGAATGGCTGCCAATGCTGGCAAACCTATATCCTCCTGACCTAAGACGAAGCCAAGCACTCCTTCTAGAGTACATTAAGATCAGCACAAACCTGCACATCCCACTCAATGCTGACCTTTCCATCCAAAACGACGCAAGGCTAATATCTAGAAGTCCTCCCCTGCTCTTGGCTAAAAAACTACGAGATGATAATTTTGATTTACACTCTGCTTGGACATTGCAGTGGAACGACTCGGAACGAAGCAGTCCCTTATTCAACCCAGACGATAAGACCACCGATTTTAATCTCCCTCGCAAAACCTGGTGTAATTTGAACCGCTTACGCACATCTACTGCCAGAACTATGGACTCCCTAACCAAGTGGGCTATTGCTTATGACGCCAGCTGTCCTTGCGGCCATCCTTTACAGACGGTGGACCATATAATACATAACTGCCCAGTTCTGTCTTTCCCAGGAAAAACAAGAAGAAATTAAGAACCTAACTCCCGACGTCATATGCTGGCTAAATTCTTTAAACTTGTAGAACATATTTTTTTTCGATGAAATAAAATTATTTATATATATACACATATACATATTCTCTCTGTATTTTAAATCCATACGCTAAATAAATAAATAGTGAATGCATAGTGAACTTTTAATATACGTGTATAATGAATGAGATTGCATGTGAAAGACGTCGCATTTGCTAAAAGAACACATCACGAACACTGCCTCGGCCTCAAATATCGGAAAAAATTCAAAGGCACCAAAATAAACTTCTTCGAATAATCACAGTCACTCCCTGGTATGTTAAAAACTCTAATATTCACAAGGATCTCAATGTGCCATTAGTAAAAACTATTATTACGAAGTACGCATCAAAGTATTTAAAAAAGCTTGAGTCGCACCGAAATCCACTAGCTTGAAATATTTTAAATGACAGTGGTCACTCTAGATTAAGGAGAAGAAATACTGCAGGACTCACCCGACGAGAAGACCGCTAAACATCTACATATGTGAACAGAAACCGTGAGGAGAAAAATTTTCGTCTGGCATTGGCAGGACAAAAATAAAGTATTAGTATAAGATTTGATTAATTGTTGTAAGTTCATATTTAAAATATGAAGATTCAATAAATAAATAATGAAAAAAAACGAAGGCTAAAACAACACCGGTACGTTATTTTAGGATTTGTGATCGTCAGCTCACAATAGCTGTGCACCGTATTTTATTTGTGTATAAATTCACAAACACAATTTTTTTTTTTTATTTAGTATTTTTGTAATGAATCGAAAAATACATTACCAAACACAAACGTGGACTTTAGTATTTTATTTTTTTCGAAATCTGCCTACAAGTTTTTTTTTAACCCAAACTACTACATTTTTTTTAATGAAGTCTAGCGATATAAAGTGATCAGTTCAGTAAGTCAAGCAACACTATAAGACGCCAAAAACTACAACTGTCATGAAATTAGGTATAAACTAGTTTTATATGACTACAAGTTTCGATGTTAGATTTTATAATTTAGCGCAGATACCATCTACAATTTATAATGAGCAAAAATCAAACATTTAGTAGAGTGTTTTAGAGATTCGGCACGGCCGAATATATAATTCTTACTTGAATTTGTTCTGTTTTCGTTTTGTTTGTTGTTGAAATGCTTTGATTGCTTATGTGTATGTTGAGTGCTTTTAAAACTCATGTCAATACGCCTAATATCCTGCTACGATTTTTAAAGCCATTGGCATTTTATGCTACAGAGACTTCTTTGTAAATCTCATGCTTCAAGTTTAGATTTTTGTCGCATATACATATGTACATTCATTGTTCGAGTGTAGATTGTGATATGAGTGTGATATATTTTTTTTTTGTGAACACCTATAAGTAGTCTAGACAAAAAATTTCATTTGTTTGGGACAAATGTGAAACAAGGTTTGCTATTGGATTATATTCATTACACATAATGATTGAAGAAATCATAGTAACGATTAATGTTACCTGTTTATATGTTTATACCAATTGTTGATAAGAAAAATTCTCGAAAATCGTAATACTTAAGGTTTACTTACGATTTTTGTTTCATTAATGACTTGTAGGGTGTATAACTTAAAAATGTGACACATTTTAATTGTGGGCTGTCACTTTTTTTTAATTTTTTTGTTTGCTTCGAAACTGTCGAGTTTCGTGCAAAGAAAAGCTAATTTTCGGGAAGTCTTGCTTCACTTCTTCAATAGGAAAAAAGTGCAACAAAAGAGCATCGGGTACTTGCTGAAGCCTTTTCAGAATATGTTTAATTTATTTCAGAGATAGTTTGTGCTTTTCAAAGGTGTTTTTTTTACCACAGAGGCTAAAAACCGACCCCGGCAGCCACAAAAAAAATATAAATGAAAACTGTTGTCAAATTAAAAAAAAACTTGCGAAATTATAGGGAGCGAATGAAGCAGCAATTTCAAAACGTTAACAAACAGCAGGATTCATTATTCAAAAGCAAGTACATTTGGTACCAACCCGAACTAAAGTCGAGAAGTTTTAAAATAAAACTTTGCATGTTCGAAATAATTAATTTTTTGTACTAAATCATTACCGGCGAATAAAAACAGATTCATTACATTAACCCAAAGCACAAGTAACAGTTGGCGAAACCCGTTCAGCTAGCCGAATCAATACCAAAGCCGAATATGTTGATGACAATGCTGGGTATTTTGTAGAAGTGGGAGGATTTTATATGTTATGAGTTTCTTATGTTGATCCATGCAATCACAAAGGACATCCACCGAAAACCTTCAACGTGGGCTTAAAATTCCGAAATATAAAGACTTTATATCTGTGGTTTTCATGGGTAACCACGTATGTCAATTTTTTCGGTTTTAAGATGTTGACGCCATGTTGCTTATTTTTAAACGCTCTTTACATGGTTCTTAAAATTTCTGAATATGGACTAAATTCGATTTTGCGTAATGACCAATTTCAAAAAGTTCAGTACCTATTTCATAGTTTCCCAGCAAAAACTTTACTTACCTGGTAAGATAGCAAGTAATGTTGGAGAAATTTTTCGACTGAATAACTACTTATTTTTGTTCGAGTTGTCCACAGATTTCAGTAGTTACAATACACTTACTAGAAGTCACAAAATATCGTGTTATTATTTAACTACCAGTAAGTTGAATTGTAAGTACTTACAATATACAATGAATTGTAAGTACTTACAATATACTTACTAGAAGCCAAAAAATAACTAGTTTTTATTTAATTGGCGCTAGTAAATAGACCTAATAAGTGGTTATGGAGCTAGTTACCAGTTAATAAATATTCAGTAACGAAAACAAGACAACTAATAAGTAGTTATTTAGCTGATTATTAGTAAGCAAATATTCATAACTGAATATAATAGTAGTGAAAAGTACTTACTGAGGTCATTACTAGCAAGTACTTATTGAGGTTTTCAGAATAATGACAATTGTAATGACAACTACTTACCAGGTAACGTATGAAATAACTACGACCTATTACCAAAATTCAAAAAGTTTTTCCTGGGTTGCTCTAGAATGTTTGTTCGGCTCTCCTGAAAAATTGATTTTAAGACATACGCGGTTGCCCATGAAAACCACAGATATTTCCTAAGAACAACGGTCGGCCACATGTTACGAGACCAGCTTAAATTTGTATGATTCAGGGGTCTAACTCTGGCAGTCGTGATCGAATACTTTTTACATTCGAAAGCAATTTTATTTCTAATTCTTTCAATCGATATTGAAAGAATCGAAATGAATTTTTCAGTGTTGTAAAAACTCAAATAGATACTTTACGACACTGAAAATAAAATTAGATTGGTTCAGTATCGACTGAGATAATTAAATATAAAATTGTTCTAGAGTCGAAAAAGTTTTCGATCACGACTGCCAGAATCAGACCCCAAATTACGTTTTATCCTGCTTTTATTTGTTTTGGTCGATGCACAACACTCTCACTGGAATACGTTTGATCTTAGAACAGGATATTCCAAGTTCGATTGATTCATTTCTACCTCAAAAAATAAACAGTTGTGTTGGTGCAGAATCCATATGTTGCCACAATAATCAAACAATATGGCAATTTATTAAGTAAATTAATATTGCAACAATGTTCCACAAGAAAAGTGTTTAAAATTTGCATTTTTAATTTATGCACCCAATACATAGTAGATATACCATCGAACGAATATTTACATATATACGAAGATTTTCCGTAAACATTTTAAATTTCTTCTTAACTATGATTAAATGCCGCCAGTTTAACAAAACTACAATTGGAGGTTCACAAGGTAGTCACGAAGCTATAAAGTCATACATATGTCTTAAAATAACAACAAGAAAAATAGTCGTATATGACTGCTGTGAGCAACCGCTCATAATTTAGATTTCAACTGTGTCATTTTGGCAAATCAATAAACACAGCATAAAAAGATCTTATTTCCTTTGAAACACAACACTATTTTTTCAAGCAATTGTAAAATATCATCATTAAAAATCAGTATTAATATTATAATCAATTATATGAGACAGTTGTTGTGAGAAATCTTATAAGACCCATCTTATAAGATGAGCTGTCAAAAATACACATACATACACACATATAAAACAATAACAAGAAACCATTATTAAAATGTGTAATTTATTAATGCAAATAGTGCCATTATTGTGAAAATTGTTTAAAAAACAATATTTAAATTTTTAAAAATCAAAAAACTAAAAAAAATTAATAAAAAAAGAATAAAAAAGATACAAGTTTACTGTGCGAGAATCAGTCGATTATGAAATCTTATAATAAACGTGTTCCCCTTGTTTAATATTAAGATAAACATGATGAAATGTATTCTCTCATTCTGCCGACGTTCTCTGAGATATTATATCATATATTATCTCAGGTGGAGACCCTGTGTTAAGATAATTTAATTTTGAGTACAACAATTTTTAGTCAAAATTTTTTATAATTTATGAAAAAAATTAATGTAAAATCAATAAAACTATATAAAAATGGCAAAAAAAATTGCCAACTGATAAATAAAAATTTTGCAGCTAAATAAAAATTTTTAATATTAAATTTAGCTGCAAAAATTCCAAAATGGTAACACTGGTTGTAATATATGCTATTCTCCCAAAATGTTCTTGTTTTCGCTTTGCACTTGCGAACACACATCAATAAACGTACGAGTATTAGGACAGGGTTACAGTTACACGTTTTTAAAGATAATGTCGCGTATATCCGTCTTTTAAGGAAATAAAAGTGGGTGTCTTCTTTATACAAATACGGGAAATTTATTTTTGTAGTTGATTTTTAAGTTTCTTATCGTCCACCGATTTTAATGAAACATATGAATATCGTATTTTTGTGTAGATATGCACAACATAAATTTTTTTTCTAAATTTTAAGGTTTTAATTTTGCGTGCAAACACACACACTTACAAAAATTTTTGTTATTGAAAATAAAATAAAAATTCGTTCAGAAATACTTTGCTATGAAAGGTTTTGCTGGGTTGTTTGCTGGGTCCACTTTAATATTTTCTTAAGTGTGCGTTTATTAATTTGCTTATTTTCGTTTTGTTTTATCGGTTTGCCTTTTGTAATAAATGATTAAATGAAACACTCATAAATCAAAACTTTTGTTTACTAACACATGTTCACACATGTACACAAAATTACACATATTCAAAAACAATTATATATCTAGTTATACGTGTGTAGTATTCTTCATAAGTGTATAGGTATTCATATATATTTATTTGCTTTGATTTTAGTTTATTATAAACTATTGATATTAATTTTTAAATTCTTTAAATGTGTTTTCTTAAGCCTTATTTGTATTATTATCGACAACGATATTATCTTAATAATAACTGTAAAAATGATGTGCATTCTGATATATTTTCCTTTTTCACAAAAAAAATCCTTTTTAATGTTATTAATATAAATTCACTTATATTCCTTTATTATTTGTTAAAAGAGATTCATTCAAATTGTTATTTAATTAACCATATTTTTGCGGTTGGCTTGTAAAATTTATCTTATTTAAAATGATTATATTGAAAAACAACACTGGCCTGCAATGACATCATTCTTTAAGCAAGCAAACGACAATTACGTTGAATTAAGTATATTCCGTTTTCTTCTATCATGCAAAGAACCTTTTGAAGGGAATTTTTTAGTTTAAATCGAAATACATTAAACAACTTTCAAACTTTTCTCAGTTTGTTTGCGATATGTAAAGCAATTTTTATTTTTCCTTGTAAAAATAAAATGTAAAAATAAGTTATTTTTATCGTGTTGTTTTTGAAAATTTTATATAAAAAATATTCCCCTTCTTTATTATTTATTAGACTTTTAGCAAGTTAAATGTTAAACTTTAAGCATAAATTGATTAAAATTTCAACAAGAATTCGCTTACAAGTTTTAGTGTAATTAAACGCCGAGCCCCTTTTTACTAGAACTAAACTAGCAAGAACCAGACGTCTGTTTAAAACACTTCTCTCTAGATATTTATCTAGATATTATTTGAAAGAGATTAAAAAATTTGTGTTTTGTAGGCCAGTGTAATTTTTGTGTATGCATGTGGTATTCCAAGACACATCCTTAATTAATTTATTTTAATTAACTTTGTTCAATTTGTGATTAAAAATTGATCGACTCATTTGCCATAGAATATAAAGCGGAATAATTCTCTTCTTACCGCACACTGAACTTTTTTAATAGTGTGAGGGATAAAAAAAAGAAAAAAAAAATTAAGTCTTTGAATTTATTAATACCGCTATTTATTTTTCATTAACTGCTTTGGTTGCAACAAAATTTAAGTTTAAAATTTTACAAATTCCACAGCAAAGTACTGAGAAAGTGCCAAGGTTTTTGTATAAATTTTTTGGACATGATAGCGGCATTAGTTTTCACCTTTTTTTGCGTTAAGCGATACATTTTTATTATATCTTTACGGGCGATTTTTTATCAAATCCCAAAAACAGAATCTGGCGGCTAAATCAAATATGTCATAATGTTTAATGAAATGTTTTATATGTTATACGCAAAATTTAGCTGCAAACTCATGCAAACTTGGACACAAGTTCAAATAAATTGAGGAAATCCCCGAATAAGAAATCCTTAAAATTAATAAAAGATTTTTTCATAAGAAAATTTATTGCTCGCAAGCCATTTCTTTATCAAAGGGTATCAGCCATGTCCTGGAAATTGAATTCCAAAATTAATATCAAACAATTTTCGAAACGGTTAATTACACAGAAAAAATTTTTTTATCAATTAAAAAAATGTTTTGAAAAGTATTTAAATTTTATTAATGTCATCAATCATATAAAAAAATAATCAATTATTTTTTTAGTTGAAAGAAAATTAAAAATAAATCCCACCAAAAACTAGGTAATGACTTGAAATTACTGAACAATTTACTTTTCAATGACTACTTCATACCATCTTTATTACATAGAAGTAGTTAAGTAATGGTTGTCATATAATCTGATAAATAATCACTTGTTTATGAGTTGATTTACGAAATTTTTAATTAATTCATAATAAAAAACATTTAACGTTTTATTTATTCAAATCTAAAACAAATTGATTTTAAATAAATATTTGTTCTTACAATTTGTTTTTTTTTATTTGTTATAAATGCATAAGAATTTGAATATGAAAAATTTAAATACTTGATTGATTTTGATATGTATTTTAAAATTAAAATTTTGAATTTAAACTACACTAATCAATCAATCAAACGATATTATAACAATGTGAAGTATCTTTTTGTAAGCGAATGTGATAGTGACTTATTTAACTCCCTATTTGTAAGCGAGGGTGGTAAGTCCTTGCCTCCAATATTTCTTTTCATAAGCTACTTTATTATACTCAAAATTTTTTATTTTTCGAATTTATTGTGTGAGCTAAATTTGAGTTATGTATTTTTTATAAAACTTTTTGTAATAGTTCTTTTCCTTAAATTTTTGTGAAAAGCTTAATAAGAAATACATAACTGAAATTTAGCTCATAGAATAATTTCGAAAAATAAAAAATATTGAAAATTAAAAATATAATTTTGATTTAATTAATATTTAAGTTGTTTTGAAATAAATTTTTAATTAAAATAATATAATTTAAACATGTAGAATTGTTGTTGGGAATTGTCAATATTTAATTAAATAAATTAACACATTGTTTGAAATTGCAAAGTTTTTTTGTCCATTTTTTTTAATTAAAATTAAAATAACCACAATAATAATTATAATTAAAATTAAAATTATAATTTATTGAAAAAAAAAAAATATATTCACAATATTACAATTTTTAGTAATCAATGTAATCATTTTTATAATAGGTGCAAAATCAATCACTTATTTGCTTGATATTATAAATTTGGTATACATTTGGTTATAAGAGATAATTTTTAATTTTTTCTGTGTAAAGTAATTCGTATTACCTCATACTATGAGTACCGCTTATTTTCGTCAGAACTACTCTTAAAATGAGCAAAAACTAAATTTAACAAATCACACAAATTTAACTGGATATCTCCATCGATTTCAATTTCTCTTGATTTCCAACACAGAGGTGAATATTAAATTATATTTTAATCTCTGTAAAAACCCTTTGTGAAGAATGCTTTTAAATATATGCTGTCAGTAAAGTTTAATGCCTTACTAAAATATGCATAAGCTTGCCTAATCTTCGCTTTACCACAGGTTCTTATGTACATTGTTTGCCAATACCCACCTGGATGGTACTGCACATGTTTATAGGCGATGAACAAGTTTTCTTCATAAAATTTTTTTTTTAATGTTATTTTAAAGAACATAACGATTTGTTCAGTGAGCTTAAATTTCCTTTTAACTGAAACAAATTTAAGGAAGTTATTAAAAAAATAAGACCGAATAAAGTCACCCGGGTGGTTATTGGTAAAGCCAAGGTTAAGCTTCTTTCAAAAATTAACAAAAAGCCAAAAAAGGTCAATTTTTTTGGATGACATGGAGTCTGTAGGGTCTGTTGCGGATTGGTCTCACTCCATATGGCAATTTTGTACATATCTAAACATGTTATGCCAAATATACGCCTCATTGATATGTGCGCCATAAAAATCACGAAGTCTTTAATAAGTTACGCGACCCAGTGATTGATTTTTAAATTAAATTTGGAGAATATAGTTGCGTTGTTTATAAATGAATATATTAAAATGATTATCCAGAGTATTGTGATCAAAACTTACAAAAAGTAAGGGCAGTATGATAGTTCGTTTGACTGCTAACACTTTCGTAAGTTCAATTGGTCTTTATAAAAAATACTTTACTACTGTAAATCTTAATAAATGGTATTAAAACTTTAGCAAAGTAAAGTATATTTTTCTTACTTGTTATACACACAAGGTTTTATTATCTACGTAAAATAAATAATTTCACAGGAATTTTCTTTTTTGACACCACCTGTTGTCAATTACTTTTAATGAAAAAATATTAACTCTGCAGTATATTTTATAAAATCGATTCATTTAATAATTTAAATTTTTAACTCATTTTTGTGTCTAAGGGTAGTTGTAAATAGTTTTATTTTAAGCCAATATAGTTTACATCATGTGGTCTTTACAGTTTCCTTCAAACAAATTTAGTTAGGCTAAGAAATATTTTTTTTTGTCTTATTCAGAAAATAACAAATTCATTTAACATCAGTATTATCACATAATTGGATATGGAATTTGAAAAAATATTTTTGTTTCGTATTAATAAAGAATATATGAGTATGACATGGAACGGTACGTGTTTCAGTATAAGGACATGTACCTTTTAAATATGGTATATGTATAAAAAAAAAGACCTGCAGTTCGTTGGATCATGACCAAAAGTTGTTTCTACAACCTTAATCGGGTTGCCACACAAAACTCTAAGACATATATAGATAATCTTTTTATCAATTAAACAAATGAGAGGCTAGTCAGGTTAAACATATCTCCCGGTCTTGCTTCAAGTGACACCAAATTTTCTTGGTATCAAATAAATCTCAATTTTTAAAATGAAATATGTAAGAAGAATACCATATTCGATATATCAAATGTTTAATACCATTCATTTTAAATAGAATAATATATATATATAAGGGCGGGTCGATTTGTAGGGACGCAACTAAATCGCCTTAGTGACAAGAAAAATCGTATTCTAGGGATCAAAATAAGAAACTTTGTCCAAGGTACCACTCTAAAATGAGTCCTGATGTTTCTTATTTTGACCGAAAGGTCAAATTTTGAAAAATCCCACTTTGATCCATTAAAAGTACCCCCAGTCGAGTCTAAATGTATGACCGACCCCCACTACCTTTTGAAGGCCGACCCACCCTCGTCACTTGGGCGATTTTTAAATCGACCCGCACTAGTGTACATATTTGTTATCTATTTTTTTTTTTTTTAAGAAAAATCTGCAAGGAAAACATCTCTCAAGCTACTTGGCTACGTATGAGTATTATTTAATTCCAATTTATTAACATGCATACGCCATGTGGTACAACTAATAAATCAAACTTTTAAAAAAGCAATAAGCGAAAAATAAGACTTTTTGTAAAATAAAATCTAATGCTGTAGGATATGATAATCTTCATTCCAAGTTAATTAAAGCCATCTTACCAGTTCTTCTGCCTTATATTACCTATTTATTTAACACCATCATAACTACAAATAATTTTCCTGTAAAGTGGAAACATGCAAAAATAATTCCAATTTCAAAATCGAACACCGATTTTGTACACATACACAATCCTGCAATGTAATTTTAAGACTTAGTTCTGTTGTGCAGGAAATCATATTCAATAAATAAAATAAAATAAATAAAGTAGGGCTTTATCGGAAGAAAATCATTAAAAATTAAATTTCTTCTAAAATTCTTTGCTAGCTGTAGAATAGAGTGATTCTTTGTAAAAAAATTGATTTTTATAATTACTCTAACTCTCTTGAAAAAATGTGGTGAAAGTGTATGGACTTTTGAAAGAAGTTGCGTTTTTTTAGGAAAGAGTCACTTTTATTGATTTTATTTATATTATATATATAATATATTAGAATAGGTCAAATTGTGGCGTACCGAAAAAATGTATAAAGGCACATTGCAATTCTTGTTCTATGGGTCATGCGAAGAATCTTTGCAAAGAAACCACGGGACAAAAATTAATTTCGAGCCGCCGGATTTTTCAAAAAAAGACTTTTTGTAAAATAAAATCTAATCTAAGGATATGATAATCTTCATCCCAAGTTTATTAAAGCCATCTTACCAGTTCTTCTGCCTTATATTACCTATTTATTTAACACCTTCATAACTACAAGTAATTTTCCTGTAAAGTGGAAACATGCAAAAATAATTCCAAAATCGAACACCGAATATCGACCAATTGCTATTATTAGCTTTCTGTCAAAAGTAATAAAAAAGCTCTTGCACCGCCAAATAAGTTCTTACGTTTATGATAAGCATTTACTATCTGATAAACAGTCAGGTTTTCGTCCTAGGCACAGCTGCGTAACAGCTCTAGTTGATGACTCGGAGAATATACGGCGAGAACTTGATGATGGTAATATTAACTTTTTAGTTCTACTGGATCACTCTAAAGCTTTTGGTACGGTAAACCACCAAATTTTATGTACAAAGCTAAGGACTCTTTTTAACTTTTCAACAAAACTAATTTCATTGTACCTCACAAGTCGTATTCAATCGGTACTCGTAAACAACAAAGCGTCTAATCCCTTATTACTGTCTCAAGGATCGATTTTAGGACCAATATTATTTTCAATCTACGCCAACGATCTGCCGCAGCAATTAACTCACTGCAGTGTCCACATGTATGCTGATGATGTACAATTATACCTTAGTAGTCCAGTAGCATCAATTAAGGAAAACATTGACAAACTCAATTACGATCTAAACAACATACATCGTTGGGCATCTCAAAATGGTCTGTGTTTAAATCCATGTAAAACAAAATGTCTGGTTATTCCCAAAAAAAAAAAAAAAAGATCACACCTTTAATCGAAAATGATATCCCAATAAACAGTGAGAAAATTGACATCGTAAAACGGCAAAAAATCTGGGATTAGTGTTTAATAGCAACTTAACTTGGTCAAGCCATATAAATACACTGGTGGGACAACTTTATGTTAAACTAAGAGCCCTGTGGTCCGTATAATACTTTACACCGCTGAATGTCAGAATCCTCAAAATCCCCAAGGGGTAAAAGAATCATATTTCCGAAATTTCGATGCCTAGTTTCTCAATGGAAATTTTTCATCAACGCTATTCGTCTTTGGAATGCTCTTCCTTATGACCAACAAATAAACAGCAACGCAATGTCTTTTAGGGAATTCCTTTTTAAATATTTTGCCTAATTTATTTTGTTTAAATTTTAAATGTTAAAATTTTTTATGTTGAAATTTATTTATGTTTTTAAATTGCTTTCTTTTTCTTTTCTTTCTCTCTTTAAATTTTTATATATATAATTTTTATTATAATATGTTATATTTTTTTTAAGTTTAACTTTATTAAATTTGGAAACTAATTTGTACACATACACAATCCTGCACTGTAATTATAAGACTTAGTTCTGTTGTGCAGGAAATCATATTCAATAAATAAATAAATAAAATAAAATAAATAAAGTAGGGCTTTTTCTGAAGAAAATCATTTAAAATTAAGTTTCTTCTAAAATCCTTGGCTAGCTGTAGAATAGAGTGACTCTTTGTAAAAAAAAATTGATTTTTATAATTACTCTAACTCTCTTGAAAAAATGTGGAGAAAGTTTATGGACTTTTGAAAGAAGTTGTGTTTTTTTAGGAAAGAGTCACTTTTAGTGATTTTATTTATATTATATATATAATATATTAGAATAGGTCAAATTGTGGGGTACCGAAAAAATGTACAAAGGCACATTGCAATTCTTGTTCTATGGGTCATGCGAAGAATCTTTGCAAAGAAACCACGGGACAAAAATTAATTTCGAGCCGCCGGATTTTTCAAAATAGGTATTTTTCCAAAATATTCCAAAATAGAGGAAACAAATTATATTTGCATTAGCCAAACGTGTATGGTGCGGCTTTTTGGGGTCGAGAAATCAATTTATTTTTGTTTGCCACCAGAAGGTGCTTTCGACCATTTTTTGGTTTTGATTGCCTTTTTTGTGAAAATTTACGAAATTATTGGGAAAATTTAGGAATATTTGACTTTCTCAAATTTAAAATAGTCCAAAATGTGTAGCGTTAAAAATTAGGAAGAGGGAGGATTTAATTTTTAGGACAATTATTTTTTCTTCTTCAACAATTCAACTTAAGAGACATAAAATGTAAAAGAAAAAAAGCAATAAATAAATTCACTAATAAAATAAACAGAATGATGAGTTTTACAATATAATCGAAAAGGAATTATTTTTGAAAGTCTTTCTTGCTGTGAAGTCCAGGGAATTTTTCAGGGTTTTCTAAGGTCATCGCTCGCTTAGACACTCTAGCCAGCAATTGAACGTGTTTTCTGTTCCTTGCATATGAAACGGAATTTTCGGATCAGGAAGTACATTTGTCTTCTAGACATGTTCTTGATATTCATTTTTTTTTCTCATTATTTGTTTATTGAATCTTCATATATTAAATATGAACTAACAATAATTAATCAAATCTTATACTAATACTTTATTTTTGTCCTGCCAATAGACGAAAATTTTTCTCTTCACGGTTTTTGTCTGATGAGTCCTGCTGTATCTCTTCTCCTTAATCTAGAGTTGCTGCTGTAATTTAAAATATTTCGAGCTAGTGGATTTGGGTGCGACTCAAGTCTTTTTAAATATTTTACTGCGTACTTCGTAATAATAGTTTTTACTAATGGCACATTGAGATCCTTGTGGATATTTGAGTTTTTAACATACCAGGGAGCGACTGTGATTATTCGAAGAAGTTTATTTTGTCGCCTTTGAATTTTTTCGATATTAGAAGCCGAGGCAGTGCCCCATAACTGAATACCGTAGCACCAAATTGGCTTTAAGATAGAGTTGTAAAGTAGAAGTTTACAATCGAGACTAAGAACAGAGTTTCTTCCAATAAGCCAATTAAGTTGAATTGCTTTTAGTTTCATTTGTGTTAGTTTTGCTTCTATATGGCATTTCCATGTTAAACGCCGATCTAGATGAATTCCGAGATATTTTACATGCGATTGTTGGGGCACTAATGATTATTGATTTTAATTGGGGACATGACTCCCGACGCAAGGTGAATGCTATATGTACGCATTTTTGCTCATTAACCTTTATCCTCCATTGTTTTAACCACTTTTCCAGTTCAAATATATGATCCTGCAAGTGGAGAGAAGCTTCATGACAGTTTTCGTGTACGCTTAAAAAAGCTGTATCATCAGCAAATGTTGAAGTTAGGGTGTGGTTGTTTGTTGGCATGTCTGAGGTATATATTAGGTATAACAGTGGGCCCATGATGCTTCCCTGAGGTACTCCAGCGTCAATTGGCTGAGGAGAACTTATAAAAGCACCTTCTTTAATAATAAACTTTCAACCGACTAAGTATCTTTCTAGCAGCTTGTGTTTGTTTACTGGAAAATTTACCTTCAATTTATGTAATAAGCCTTCATGCCAGACTTTATCAAAAGCTTGAAAAACATCGATGAAGAGGGCGGAACAATATTTTGTTCTTCAAAGGTTTTTCTTATGGCGTTTACTATACGATGGGTTTGTTCAATTGTGCTATGTTCTCTTCTAAAGCCGAATTTATGGTTTGGAATACATCTATTTACATTTAAAATTGGGGTTAATTTTGACACTAACAGCTTCTCAAACAGCTTTGATATATTAGACAATAAGCTTATAGGTCTATATGACTCAACTTTTGTAGGATCCTTTCCTGATTTAGGTAGCATAAGGAAAATTTAGAGAAAAAGGTGGTTCAATGTGATTGAGTTATCATGTATGTCAATCATATTCATATCATGCGTGCAATTGAAGTTTATCAGGCCTGTTGTTGCAATCACTTTACTTCAAATCACGTTAGGTTAGGTAAGGTTCCATTGGCAGCCATCGAGAGACAGCTTACTTGGGTCCTTCAGCGGTCCCTTTATGATACCCAGCGCCAATGCCAACCCAAAGAGCAGTTACTCAGATGGCGTCACAGCAGAGTTTAGCCAATTCGTCTTCCTAATGAAGAGAAGAAGCAATCTTAGTACTATTTTAGATAGATCCTCCAAACAGGAAAACACCGGTTATCCCAGGTATTTTTCCCTGATGCCCCGTAGCCCAGAGCATTGACAGAGAAAGTGAAGCACACCCTCCTAAAAGGCGAGTGTCCAGTCATGACCGACACCACAGTCCTGATTTGGTCCCCATTGAACCCAAGTAGAGATTTGGTTCTCCGTTCATCGTAGCCAGGCCAAAGTCCTCTGGATATGGAGCAGGTGGACTTGCGCAATTATATGATTCTCGCGCAGAATGAGTAACTTACAGTGAGTCATTGGAAGGCCAATGAATTGATCAATGAATGTGTCATCCATGCGACCACCTTCCTTGGCCAGCTCATCTGCTATCAAATCACGTTGTTTCAAATCATTTTTTTGCCGAAGGCACACTGATAAACAAAAAATAATATGATTTTTAGACCACAACAAAATCACACGCGCGATTTTAAAAGCACGTGATTTGAAATCACGATATTTTCAGAACAGCTAAAGCTTCGCTGTATAGCCGGCCATTGGCCAGATGCAAGGACTTCCTCCTCTATGGTTTGACAACACCGGCTTCGCTTACTAAAACTTATCTGCATAGCAATAAACATGCTTACCAAAAACTCTTGCATTTTCGCTAAATGCTTCATATCAGGTTAAGAATGAAACGGCTGGGATTTATTTATGAAACTATTATAAATTGCTGTTATTAATTGCACATCCTATTCAAACAGAATATATGCAGTGGTACAAATAAGTCACCAAAATTATCGACAAAACTGGTGAATTGGGGACACTTGGTCATACGTTTCCTGCAGGGTTATTCATCAAATGTTTTTGCCCTTAATTCTTTTTATTTTTTATTTGATAAAATTCGATGACCCTTTATTTTGTGTTGTCTCTTGTTAACTACAAAAACAGAGGCAATAAAAATTTATTTCGAAATACCCCGAAATAAATGTATGAAATGGCCTTTAAGTAAATTACTAAAAACATGAAACATACTTTTTCGTTTAAGAATCTACAAACAAACGAACAAAAATATAAAAACTTAGTAAAAAAAAAAAATAAAAAAATCACACAAATTGCTAAATACAAATCACAACATACCAATTGCGGTTGTACAAAAAAAAAAGGGGGAAACCAAAAATTTTAAAATGAGTGGGAGAGTTTTATACCCCAATTAAAAAAAAACAAACAAAATATTAAAAATAAGCATTTTTTACAAATATGATTACAAAAATGTTAAACTCATCATAAGTAAAAAGAATATAGAAAATTGCTTTTTAACAGCTGGTGACAAAAAAGGGGTTCAAAGTTTTATTGTTTTGAACAGCTTTTCTACACCATTTTTATTAGTAACTGATAAAAACCTCAATTCTAAACAATTTAAGAAACTAACAAATTGAAATGAGGTTTTTCATTTTCACGTCAAATATATGCAAGTGCTGAAATTGGGAATTTTCCATTTTATTTCAGGTAAAACAAGTAAGAGAGTATAGTCGGCCAAGGAAGACCATTTAATTCCCCTAACCACGGTATCTACATACAGAAAAGATTATGTTATTGGGTCAAAACTCAGAAAAGAGTTCTTTGTGTAAACTATAATCTAGATATCTAAGTCCTTGGGAGATTTTCTCGTCATAAAGCGATTTTAAAGAGGGGGTTTATATGTGGCCCATGGACAGCTCTAGACCTACCAGTACAAAATGATGCCATGGTATAACACACTCTAAACCAGTTTTGCTGAAAATAAGGTCAATATTAGTAGGCAACACTTTACCGAATATTATCGACCTAATATTACACAACTCCTTTTTATAAACATTTTGTTAAATTTTACACAAAAAAGTTTAACATTGAACAAAAAATGTCCACTTCTTTTAAACACATTTAGTCAATTCACAAGGTATCCTAACATGTCATATTGTCAAAATGTCCTAATATTTCACAATGGTTTAAAAATATTGTTGTACGGCTCAGCCGCTCAGCGCTGGACTTTTCTGATTAATTACGACAGCAGAATAAACACAGCAAGCAACGTTCTATTTATTTAAGACACTTTTTGTTAACAAACCAACAACAATATTTTTAAACCATTGTGAAATATTAGGACATTTTGACAATATGACATGTTAGGATACCTTGTGAATTGACTAATTGTGTCTAGTTTTCCCCCTTTTTACGTATATATATGTTGGATTAATCATGTTTCCTTCAATAAAAATACATAATTTTGTATTCAAAACTGTATTTGTTTTGATTTCAAACAGTTAAAATGCGTTTCAAATCCTTTTTTATGTTGGAAATATGAATAAGCTTTACAACTTCATCTTTTCTAAGACTTCTGCGCTAGAAAATATTTGCTTCACTCTAAAAATATTAAAATTTGCATTATCCGAACAAATTTTGAGAAATTCCTTTAGCAAAAAATTTACACAAATTTTTAATACATAAAATTCACATCTCAAGTTTGGTAAAATATTTTCGAAGCAGTTAACGCTCACATTATTTTTATTGCCCAAGGGTCCGTTGCTGATTTCTGGTGAGTTCTCTTGTTCTACTCGTGCAAGGGACACAATATTTCTAGTAAATTTTTTTTCTGAAGTACCGCTTTTTCCCGAGCTTTGCTTGCGAAAGAAATGCGACCGAAGACTGATTACCGAACAATTGAAAGCATTTCAACACCGGACAAAAAACTTTCCTACTAGCAGGAAAATGTTTTAATTCGTGGGAGTAAATATCATTTACACCCTTTCCAGTAAAATAACAAGAATTTACTAAACACCTTAACTGAGTATGGGACTCCAAGTTTTATCTGCGCACTTTAGAAGTATGATACCGTGTGAAATGCACTGCGTAAGAACTATAATTATAAAAATATTTTCCGCATTTCGAATACAAACACTTAAATGCGTTGCTTTTTTCATCTTTATGTGTGTACAAATGCAAATGATGTGTTTTTGAACTATGAAACTTTTTTTTCACAAATTAGGCACACTAACATTTTTTTAATAAAAAAATAGTTTCTATTTAATTTTTATTATCTATCTTAAGTATATCGCTTTAGCTCAATGGAAATCCAATTATTTATATTTTTTAATACTTAAACCACAACGAAATTTTATTTTTTCCTCAGACAAAATATGACGCCATTGTGTTATTAATATTAAACATTTTCATGTTATTTAGGCATATTTGACATATTTTTAAACACAGTTTGTTTAAAAATGAACAATTTTAATAAAAAATTAGTATTGTTGCTTAAAATTAGACATATTATATATCTTTCTCGCGCGTTTATCTGTTTTAACATTAAAATCGATGTAAATTTTAACAACAAGAATTTTTCAACAGGAATTTAGACAAACTATGATCGTAAATTCGCGACAAAGTTTTAGAGTGTAGCTATTATAAAAGTTATTTCCGCTTAATATATCAATACCGACATTAATTAGGAAGTTAAGGCATTTAAAGCTATTTTTGGAAGTGATATTTGTATAGGACCTTTGGTAAAATATGGGCCGATTTTAATAAAATTTGGTAAGATGACTAGGATTGCAATAAGATATTTTTGGACCAATTTTGGTTTTAATAGCAATAATAAGATGCATTATGAGCACACAGATTCTATGCAGTAAAAAAGTTATGAAATTATGGGCCTATTCTCGCCATTTTCAATAGGCTTCGTTTTTATGATAATTAAATTGCATATCAAATGCAAATATCAAATTTAATCAAATTATCTTCAAAATGGCGACCTATACTTTGTGCATATTGTTCCTATGTACAGCCAAAGAGCAAGCAAGCCGGATAGACGGATCCACTTGAAAGGTCATACTTGGTCAATCGGCTTACTAAAAGCTGGCTTTAGTTCTAAAATATTATGTATTAGACACTTCAGCACAAACTCATTATACGCGCTCCACTATGGCGGTGTGTTGATTAAAATACATTTTGTGAATTATTTAAGCTTAATAAATGATTTTTAAGTTAACATTTCCAATTAAATCAGGTATGTAATGCAGGTGTGATGAATTTCGACCGGTTTTAAAATCAATTTCTGAAGAAAAGTATTAACCCTTAAATGCATGATATTTTATTTTTGGTAAAAAACAATTTTAATCAATATGAAAATGAATGTAGTTAAGAAAAAAATAAAATTTTAACCAACATATGCGTATTTTCTTTTAATTTTGAGAAAAACATACTGATGTATATCTACGCCATCATGCATAATCATTCCTTGAATTCTTATAATTAACTACATATTTCAAAAAAAATTTTAAATTATTAATAAATTATATTATATTGTATGGGAATTAAAAAAAACGGTTATTTTTTCATTTAAACATAAAGACACCTTGCATTCTGGTATTTTGCATCGCAATCTGTTTGCAAATATACACCAGTGATCAACACCTTCTTTTCACACATCTGTGGATGGGATTATTTCAAGGGAGCTATTGCAAGGCCGACCCCTTTTATTTTCACCTGACTCATATCTTATTTTGCAAGAGCTATCAGCCAAGTCATTACGAAACAAGCCAAGATTATCGCAAGGTCCAAAATGGGGTAATATAAGCAAAATAAATATTTTCGGCTTTTTAGCCTTATAGAATAATGACCTTATTAGCTATCCATCAGGTCAAGTCCACCCATATGCATGTTATATTCACATTTTGTTTTACTCGTTTATCATACCGACTCATACTGCTTACAGGTTGGGAGCCACTGCTTACAGATGGTAAACACCTTGTTGTCTTTCCATACCGCCGCTGTAGAATCTAAGTTTTCAGAAGATCCCTCTTATCAAGAAGCCGACAATTCGGCAATCTGTTTCGTTAAATGGTCCCAACGCAGCGGACACCTTGTTTTGCCAAATAATATGCCAGGGGCAACGATCCATAAAAGTTATCGAAAAACACTAAATTATTATTTTTTCGCACTCTTACTTAACGTAAAACGACATTTTTCGTGGCTCCTAAGTCTGGCCTGACCGCTGTATACCTCGAAACGGTATGAATATCTGGCGAGAAATTGCCTATTTTTGTAAAACATATAGGCGTTGATAGAAAGACGTTGATCAATGGGTGTAGATTAATATGTTTCATTAAGATGGTCTATGAGAGGTCGTATCCTGTGTAAGCGATCGATATTTTGCATTCCGATTTCGCATACTGATGTATTTCTACATCATATTCAAAACAAAGTTTTTCTTGCACAAATTCACATCATGTAAACATATACAAATAAAATTTTTTCTGATTGATTTTATGTTATTTTTATATAAAAAAAATCACACTTTTTAACAAACACCAAAATAAAATTGTACACAAAAGGAGTTGTTCATATTAATATCGTTACAGATAATAAAATACACTTTTTGAGCTTCTTCACGTTATCGGTAAATAAGTTCTTGGGAATTTAAAATGTAAAAAGAACTTTGCAAATGTTGCCACATCAGGAGATATTAAGGTTTTAAAATGTGATTTAGATCTTCATCACAATACATTTAAGGGTTAATATTTTGTTTAAAATACCGATCAATTAACAGTCATATATAATAAGAAATTTATAAGCATATATACAGGAAAAAAGAAAAAAATTTATTATAAATCAATTTTTAACGATACTGAAAACAATATTATCGTTTTCGTATCGCAATGTTTTCAAAATCTTGCATTGCAACTTCATTTTAATCCGTATAGAGCTTAACAAGTCACAACAAATTTTTTCCACAATATTTCCATTTTGCCCCACTGTGAGCAGTGATATGTTTTGGCTTTAGGCCGTTGTGGTTAGTGGTTGATTTCGTCCAATTAAAATTTAAGCTTACGAGGGTTCCTTTCATAAAAAATATAAATCATCCTTGAACTTTTTCCTCTTTCTATTGTATTGAGTAGAAACAAATTAAAGGAATTTTTGCAAAAGCGAACACTTCCATTTACAAATTCTGTTCCTTTTTTTTTTTGGTAGTTGTATTTTATTTTTAAATGTTAAAAAATTCCGTGACCCTCAAATGTTATGATTTTAAGGGTATATGAGTTTCTGAAAAGATTCTTTTGCTGCCAAAACATTTTGCAAAATGGTATAATTTTTGCCTTATTTTTTATTCAAATTTTATATGATGATAATGCTGCTGCTGCTGGTGATGAGTATGAAGTAGTTAAATAAAATCACATCTTTTTTCCTCCCATTCCTTGATTTCATTCATTCATTTGTCATTTGTTATTTATTATTTATTTATAATGTTTAATATGCTGTTATGGTTCGTCCTTTTCTAGATTTATATATTATTCACTTTTATATTTTTTCATGTTTTTTTTCCCATCCTGCTGAGATCAAAAAAAATATCCTTACATTTCACACCCTATAAGAGATTCCTTTGGAGTTTGTTCATAATGCTGTTTTTTCGTTTTTCTTTTTTTTAAAGTAGATACATGTTTCATTTAAGGATGAGTTTTCTTTTGCTGTGTGTTTGTTGCTTCCGTTTCCTTTTTCCTTCTTTAGATTTTTTTTTTTTTTTAATTCTTTCCCTTTGAATTCTCATACTAGTATTTATGCATTTATGCTTGATAATGCTACTACTGTTTTTGTGTTTTGCTCATAATATGTTTCTCGACTTCTTAATATCTCATTACAATTTAAGTTTAATTTACATTTATTTATTTTCTTATTTTTTATTTTCAATGAATTTTTATTTTATTCACTTCTGAGTCTATTTCTTGCTTTGTCACACTTTAAAACATTTTATTTAAAGAAAGTTAATTTTTAACATACAAATTTCCAGTGACATTAAGTAGAAAAGATCAAGAATTAAGTACAAAGTTATACTTAAACTTCAAAATTTCCCGAGCTGTTCCTATTTTTGGAAGCATATTACATTTTTTTTCATCCTGAGAATATTTTGGCAACGTGCATTAATAACGTTTGAAGGACAAACTTTATTAATGCACGTTGCCATTGAGTTTGGTTGTCGGGTTGTGCCATAAAATGTGCATTATAATTAGAAATTGAGTAGTATGTGATGTTTGGGATATATTCAGATATCAGAGTTTGACAGAAATCGTCGAACTTTCTTTTTGTTCTGAAGCTTTTGTTATTTCAATGACGATTAGAAGAAATGTTCCTTATGATACGAGTACACTTAGGCCCCAATCATGTAAAACGCAGCGCAACGCCAAAGAATAACATTGAAAGCACAAACAATGTCATAAATATTTTGTAATTTTGTTGTTGCTTTAAACAGAAATGCAAATACCGGTTTAACATTTTCAACGCCACAAGCAATGGAGCGTATTTTAAAACGCAATGTGAATTTCTGTATAAAGCAACAACAAAATTACAAAATATTTATGACATTGTTTGTGCTTTCAATGTTATTCTTTGGCGTTGCGTGGCGTCTTATATGATTAGAACCTTACTAAATATTTGACCAAAAAAGCGTAAGCACTAATTTTGTTAAAAATTAGTGATATTTAAAATGGTCTTAATATCACAAAATACTAATACTTCCAGACACAGCAATAACTGTTTTTTGTATGACTTAGTATAAAATTCAAAATATATATTGCATTTAAAGAAAATTATATTTAAGGTTGCCTGTTGGTTACATCTTTTTCGTCAAATATTTGTCAAGTGTGACCATAACTTTACATATATTAAAGATCTCTGTGGATCTTTTAGTTCATATATATATATACTAGCTAAAAACCAATGCGCTTCGTTACTCCCGATATCCCAAAATTTAAAACTTCTACTGTTATCGTTCTCCAGATATGTTGGCAACTATCGTCCATGTATGGGAGGTTCCACGCCTACTTTTCCAGTTTAGCTTTTTGATATATGATTTGTATTGATAACCCAACTATTTGTTCCATATTTAGAAAATATTAACAAACTTTATATAATAAAACTTTATATGATAATCAGAAAATTTCTGAGAAAAATTTCAGGAAAATTAGTTCGTTACTGCTCAAACAAAACATGCTACTTCCATGGGGAAGTATGATATTTTTAAATTATTCGTAAACACGAGATAGACTTATTTGGGGGCTACTGGACTGGCGTTCTTTATTTATATAAATTCCTAATTTTAAAATTTAACTCGACTTTATATTTGTAAGGGGTGTGTAAGATTTAAAGAAATTTTGACTCTTCGTTTAGAAACTGTAGATGTATGTAGTTTCCCGTTTTGAAATATCAACCACTGTACAACATCATGCAGTGAATTAATTGTTAAATACATTCAAGATCATATTCTTCCATAATTGTGTAAACATTTTTTTTTTTTTCATTATTTATTTATTGAATCTTCATATATTAAATATGAACTAACAATAAGTAATCAAATCTTATACTAATACTTTATTTTTGTCCTGCCAATGCTAGAAGAAAATTTTTCTCCTTACGGTTTCTGTTCACATATGTAGATGTTTAGCGGTCTTCTCGTCGGATGAGTCCTGCAGTATCTCTTCTCCTTAATCTTTTTTTTTTTTTTTTTTTTTTTTTTTTTATTATTCCTACACTAAATCCCGCGAAGCTTTTTGCTTGTCTGCAGGAGACCAGAGTCTCTGGCGGAAATCGAACCCGCAACCCCGGTACTGATAGACTAGCTCACTACCAGCTAGCCTACCGGGGCACCCAGAGTGGCCACTGTCAATTAAAATATTTCGAGCTAGTGGATTTGGGTGCGAATCAAGCCTTTTTAAATATTTTTCTGCGTACTTCGTAATAATAGTTTTTACTAATGGCACATTGAGATCCTTGTGAATATAAGAGTTCTAAACATACCACGGAGCGACTGTGATTATTCGAAAAAGTTTATTTTGACGCCTTTGAATTTTTTCGATATATTAGGTTGAGGTAGTGCCCCATAACTGAATACCGTAGCACCAGATTGGCTTTAATATAGAGTTGTAAAGTAGAAGTTTGCAGTCGAGGCTAAGAACAGAATTTCTTCCAATAAGAAAATAAATTTGAATTGCTTTTAGTTTCATTTGTGTTAGTTTTGCTTCTATATGGCATTTCCATGTTAAACGCCGATCTAGATGAATACCGAGATATTTTACATGCGATTGCTGGGGCACTAATTGATTATTGATTTTAATAGGGGGACATGACACCCGACGCAAGGTGAATGTTATATGTACGCATTTTTGCTCATTGACCTCATTGACAAATCGATGGCCAACTGTGGTATTTTCCAATATGATTGACATATCCGTATTAAACGCCTTTATATTGTTTTTTGAAACTGAAGTTTCGTGGGCCCAAATAAACAAAAATCGTAAGAAAGCAGAATTTTTCGGCAGTTGGTTTTATCTTTAGCTCAAGACTATATGACCCAAATATCTAACCTGCCTACAATTAAATGTTCAGCTGAGCTTCTTACCGAATTAAGAACATCATCTTCTGTTTGAACAGCATCTGCAAATATAAGTGTGATAGCAAATGCATTACACGCAACAAAATTGTATGCAAGTTGCAACGGGAGATAATTTGCACATCATGTACTGAGAAAATTAGATATTTCACTTATTTCGTAAATCGTTTTCATATCAATAAATTGATGATCGGACCAAAATGGTCCTAAGCCTAGGGTTAGGTTAGGTTACAAAGGCTGGTGTAAAGCAAACTTCAGACCCTCCCCCAGAGACCAATATGGTCCATTATGACGCCTTAATTAGTGAAAGAAAGAAGGAAAGAAGAGAAAGAAATATAGTGTGACAGAGTAGGAGAAGTAAATGGTGAAAGCACAGGAAAGGAAGATAGTGGTAGATAAGAAATCGAACAGAACAAGCAAAAACAACCCTACCAAACAGGAGAACTGCCCGTCATGTTTCCAGTCCCCAACCTCCTGCCGCGCAGCCAGGTCATTCCCATAACGAATCCCGTCAGATTCTCGAGCCCGCAGCCCGAGACATCTCCCAATTCGTGGAATCTGCTACCTAGCCAGCTCAGCCTGCTGTTCTGTAGCCTGGGATAGTAGCACAGAAAGTGCTCACCTGTCTCCAACTCCTCTGGGTCCTCACACAGCCTACATATATCCGATAATCCAGACCCCATTCTCACCGCCATTCTGCCTATCATACAGTGGCCCGTGATAATACCTATCATGATCCTGACGCAGGCCCTACTCTTACCCAGCAGCGCGTCAGAAATTGACCTACTAAGCATGGGTCACAGCGTGCGCGATACTCGGCAGTCTGTCGGCCCCAAGTGGGACCAAGCCCGATTGGTCCCACTCAGAATCCATTCCCTAATTCTCCCAAAGTAGAAGCTTATGGGAGGCCTGACCACCAGCAAACTGTCATGATCCTCCATTTCCGGGCCCAGTCTTGCCAACTCCTCAGCTATCTCGTTGCCGGTGATGTTGCAGTGACCCGGTACCCAGCCGAGCCTCACAACATAATTCGCTAAGATTCCTCCTAGAGCCCTCCTGTAATCGTCCACTAGCCTGGAGTTCACATAACAGCCCATCAAGCCCTAAGAGCCGCCTGGCTGTCCACATATATAGTGACGTTCGAGCCCTTGGCAATGTTAGCCCCTACCAATTCCACGGCCTGAAAACCCCCAGAACCTCCACCTGAAATACACTGCAGTCGTCGGGAAGTCTATTTAACCTTCTGATGTCCAGATCTTCAACGTAGAACCCCGCACCCGTATACGAATATGCCTATGATTCGTAATTCTTTTTTTTTCTAATTTCCTTTACATCATTCATGCAGAAGTAATGAAATATCAACTGAAGCTCACGTTTTTAGTTGACATGTTGAACCGTTCCGCAGTCAAAGTAAAAAGAAGACAAAAATTTACCAAAACGGTCCAAACCTACCAGCAGGGTTAAATATATTCTGGTTACTTTAGCCATATTATTTTCACCGGCAACCACATTATGATTAAATTTGTCTTCCATCAAGAAGCCGCCGCCATTTTATGGTTGCCTCCGAACATATTAATAATAACTTGGTTTCCACTTTTAATTGTATACAATAAAATTTTTCTCTTTTCCAAGAGCAACATGCTATCATTAAAAAATAACCATACTATTATTAATGGTAAAATAATATTGTTGTTGCTAAGTTCGGAGGCAACCATTATATGTTTGTGGCTATATGATAGAGTGTTGTGACATAAAATAGTTCAATGTGCCAGTGTATCGCTACGACATAAAATAATTTTAAAAAAGATTTTTTAACGAGAGCAAATCAGTCATGTGCCATGCCATTGTATAATTTTATTAACTTTTCGTGATATTGTCTTAATTTTCAGTTTCATTTTAAAAATCATAAGACTTATACAAATCACCTTATAAACATGAGGGAACGTTGCTGAATCTAGAATACATTTGACAACAATATCTACGATTTTTCGTCGAAAACGTAGTATTAAGCTGAGTTTTTAAAATAAGATTTCAACAGAAAAATAATAATATGTTTAATTTAATAAAGCAGTAGTAGCTATTATTATTTTAAAATGTTCTTAGAAATCTATTTAATTAAGATTATCTACTTGCAAAAGTAAAAAAAAAATATTTTCGTTATTTTACACAAGTTGAGTCATATAGACCTATAAGCTTATTGTCTAATATATCAAAGCTGTTTGAGAAGCTGTTAGTGTCAAAATTAGCCCCAATATAGTCTATCTCGTAGATAGACTATAGACTAGTAGCCCCCAAATAAGTCTATCTCGTGTCTCCATTGTTTTAACCACTTTTCCAGTTCAAATATATGATCCTGCAAGTAGCGAGAAGCTTCATGGCAGTTTTCGTGTACGCTTAAGAAAACTGTATCATCAGCAAATGTTGAAGTTAGGGTGTGGTTGTTTGTTGGCATGTCTGAGGTATATATTAAGTATAACAGTGGGCCCATGATGCTTCCCTGAGGGACTCCAGCGTCAATTATCTGAGGAGATCTTATAAAATCACCTTCTTTAATAATAAGTTTTCGACCGACTAAGTAGTTTTCTTACAGCTTGTGTGTGTTTACTGGTAAGTTTAATTTCAATTTATATAATAAGCCTTCATGCCGGACTTTATCAAAAGCTTGAGAAACATCGATGAAGAGGGCGGAACAATATTTTTTTTCTTCAAAGGCTTTTCTTATGGCGTTTACTATACGATGGGTTTGTTCAATTGTGCTATGTTCTCCTCTAAAGCCGAATTGATGGTTAGGAATACATCTATTTACATTTAAAATTGGGGCTAATTTTGACACTAACAGCTTCTCAAACAGCTTTGATATATTAGACAATAAGCTTATAGGTCTATATGACTCAACTTGTGTAAAATAACGAAAATATTTTTTTTTTACTTTTGCAAGTAGATAATCTTAATTAAATAGATTTCTAAGAACATTTTAAAATAATAATAGCTACTACTGCTTTATTAAATTAATAATATTATTATTTTTCTGTTGAAATCTTATTTTAAAAACTCAGCTTAATACTACGTTTTTGACGAAAAATCGTAGATATGGTTGTCAAATGTATTCTAGATTCAGCAACGTTTCCTCATGTTTATAAGGTGATTTGTATAAGTCTTATGATTTTTAAAATGAAACTGAAAATTAAGACAATATCACGAAAAGTTAATAAAATTATACAATGGCATGGCACATGACTGATTTGCTCTCGTTTAAAAATCTTTTTTCAATTTTTTTATGTCGTAGCGATACACTGGCACATAGAACTATTTTATGACGCAACACTCTATCATATAGCCATAAACATATAATGGTTGCCTCCGAACATAGCAACAACAATATTATTTTACCATTAATAATTGTATGGTTATTTTTTAATGATATACAATTAAAAGTGGAAACCAAGTTATTGTTAATATGTTCGGAGGCAACCATAAAATGGCGGCGGCTTCTTGATGGAAGACCAATTTAATCATAATATGGTTGCCGGTGAAAATAATATGGCTAAAGTTTGGACCATTTTGGTAAATTTTTGTCTTCTTTTCACTTTGACTGCGGAACGGCTCAACATGTCAACTTAAAGCGTGAGCTTATGAGGTGTTTTGATATTTCATTACTTCTGCATGAATGATGTAAAGGACTTTAGAAAAATCAAGAATTACGAATCTTAGGCTTATTCGTATACGGGTGCGGGGTTCTACGTTGAAGATCTGGACATCAGAAGGTTAAATCGACTTCCCGACGACTGCAGTGTATTTCAGGTGGAGGTTCTGGGGGTTCTCAGGGCCATGGAATTGGTAGGGGCTAACATTGCCAAGGGTTCGGACGCCACTATATAAGTGGACAGCCAGGCGGCTCTTAGGGCCTTGATGGGCTGTTATGTGAACTCCAGGCTAGTGGACGATTACAGGAGGGCTTTAGGAGGAATCTTAGGGAATTATGTTGTGAGGCTCCGCTGGGTACTGGGTCACTGCAATATCACCGGCAACGATATAGCTGAGGAGTTGGCAAGAGTGGGCTCGGAAATGGAGGATCCTGACAGTTTGCAGGTGGTCAGGCCTCCAATGGGCTTATACTTTTGGAGAATTCGGGAATGGATTCTGAGCGGGACCAATCGGGCTTGGCGGGGCCGAACGGACTGCCGAGTATCGCGCACGCTGTGGTTGATGCTTAGTAGGTCAAATTCGGACGCGCTGCAGGGTAAGATTAGGGCCTGCGTCAGGATCATGATAGGTATTATCACGGGCCTCTGTATGATAGGCAGAATTGCGGTGAGAATGGGGTCTGGCTTATCGGATATATGTAGGCTGTGTGGGCACCCAGAGGAGTTGGAGACACTTGAGCACTTTCTGTGCTACTATCCCAGAACAGCAGGCTGAGTCGGCTAGGTAGCAGATTCCTGCACGAATTGGGAGATGTCTCGGGCTGCGGGCCTTTCTAACCTAACCTAACCCTAGGCTTAGGACCATTTTGGTCCGATCATCAATTTATTGATATGAAAACGATTTACGAAATAAGTGAAATATCTAATTTTTCTCAGTACATGATGTGCAAATTATCTCCCGTTGCAACTTGCATAGAATTTTGTTGCGTGTAATGCATTTGCTATCACACTTATATTTGCAGATGCTGTTCAAACAGAAGATGATGTTCTTAATTCGGTAAGAAGCTCAGCTGAAAATTTAATTGTAGGCGGGTTAGATCTTTGGGTCATATAGTCTTGAACTAAATATAAAACCAACTGCCGAAAAATTCTGCTTTCTTACGATTTTTGTTTATTTGGGCCCACGAAACTTCAGTTTCAGAAAACAATATAAAGGCGTTTAATACGGATATGTCAATCATATTGGAAAATACCACAGTTGGCCATCGATTTGTTTTTCGTTTTGTAAAGAAAAAAAATTATCAGAATAATAAATTCCTAAAAGCTATACAAACCCTTTGTAGGGTACAAGTAGGAAACTATTTATGGCTTTTTCTTTTAATCGCTGCAATAGACCTCTGCAGTATTATGATCTTGCCATTTCTTGTCGTATTTCACCTTGCCGTACTTGTTTGTGTTTTCAATTTGTGTGTCCCCGGTTGTGTGGATATGGTATTTTCATCTGAAGTTTTTATATCACTGTGTACTGGAGATGAGGTCCATTACATTCCATTTTTTGCAACACACAATACTTATACGTCACCGATAGCTGCTAAATTATCTTCATTTTCTAAATCAGAAGAATTTTTTCCTGTGATTTCATATTCAATATCCTCGTTCATGCAATTACAAGATGAAATACCAGAAAAGCTTTCATTAAGAATGTGAGCAATATATGGCAGCTTAATCGTCGATTCTTCACACAATAAATATAAACTGAAGTTATACAGGAGCGAGTGATTTGACACATTAAATTTGGGGAATCACAGATATAAAGCAAACTCAACTTAATGCTGCAATGACAAACTGGGTGCATCACAACTAGATTTAGACTAGATTATAACAGTCTTACATATAAAATTTGTAATACTATATGTAGTAGTCCTTTTGTCAAAACGTGACTATTACACAAAATTGAGAATTGACTAAAAAAAGATAGGAAAATTAACTTTATTTGCCTGAATACTATTAAAAAAAGTAAAAAAAAATTTTTGCACTTAATAAAAAAACAATATGGACCAAAATGGTGCTATACCTAAGATTCGTAAGGCTTTATTAACCTAACAGCTGGGTTTAAATTTTTGCGTTCAAATCAATGACTTTCCGAAGAGGGTCCAGGATATTTATATCTTATAATCTGGCGAATTTTAAATAGTATTTTCTAGAAAATTCCTGGAATAATTTAGCAGAATTAAATTTTTAAATGGAAATTATTTGAAGCGAGCTTTTTTTAAACTTATATATAATGACGAGTTATGCCAACCCTTCACTACTAAAAATGGAAAAATTTTTAGTAAAAAATGGCCAAAAAAAAAAGGTTTAATAGTGGCTAAAAATTGGCTAAGCAAGATTTTACTACAAAAAAAGCATCATAAGATTTTACGTTGTTTTTATAAATAAATTTTTAGTAACAATGAACTAAACATAAGCAAAATCTTTAAATAACAAAAAGATAAAATAATCGATAAAAATCGAAAAATTGTATGTTACAACACAACCAATACTGTATTTAGAACATCTATTGGTTAAAGCATTTTAAATTATAAATTCATGGTTAAACGAGATGTTAAATGGCTAAATCTAGACACTAAATGGCATTATTGGCTAATGATTTATATCGGTGCACTAAGATCAGTATGAGTAATAGAGTTTGTCTGATTGTTGAAATATGTTTTTCGAATACTGAAGACTGATTCTAAACAAGGAGGTAAAACATTGTAAGATAAACGGGTCTTCATGGGAGCTATGTCGAAAAAGCTTTAACCATTTGATGTTTTTGGTGCATAACTGCTGAGGTTAGGTAACGGTTATTCCATTTGAATTTTATCTAACCTGATTTAAGACAAGATATAAGAATTATTTTATAGATCCCAATTTCTTAGGCAAAATTCTCCACTCATAAGTGAGAAAAATAGATGACTAAGGATGGAATGAAATTTTGACAAACTGGTATACATATTTACCGACGAATGTTTATTTAAATTGTTAGGAAGCGATGGGCTATAAAAATTCGGGCGAAAACTTATTTCTGCCCTCCAAACAAAAAAGTTAATACTAACTGAAAGACATGGAGGTATAAACGAAATGGCTTGGGGGGCTATGGGGTAGGTGGTGTTGGTAATTAACCTCTCGTTGAAAGCCTAATGGATAAAAAGCAATATAAAAGCATATTAGAAAATAATTTGCAAGTTTCGGTTGAAAAACTAGAACTTGGATCTGATTGATAAAGGCTGCTTTATTATGCTCCACAGCAGCTCCATAGGAGCGCTCCCATAGAACATGTTTGGGAATTAATTAAGAGCGAAAATTACGAAATGAACCCAGCAGGAAAATGTTATCAATAGGAATGGAGAACGTAATACATATTTTGCTTTACACCTCATTCCAGAACTCATTACTATTAAGACATAATATGTCCTAGGATTATAATAAATTATTTTAATGTCTACTGCGAATGAATTAAAAACTTCATAACGGATTTTTATAAGGAAAACATGAAAAAAAAATACGAATAATTGTCACGAACAGCAGAAAAAACACGAATTAATGTTACGAGCAAAAACAATAAATTCCTTGTTCAGTAAATGTGGGAATATACGTGGTAATCAATGCAAAATTATAATGTCAATAAAATTACCTTCTCGATTCCAATGAATGCATTATTATTCTCAAATATAATACGATATTTTTTTTAGCTATTTACGTAATCAATTCCACATTTTCCCGCTGGGAAGTAATAACTAGCATGGAATCGTTATAACGTGCTCTTCAAAATGTCTGGTCTGAAATAACGACTTCCAAAGCGAAGAATGGCGTAATCATTTGTAGCCTATGTTGTTTGCAACTTCGTTCTTTTTATTTCTGGAAATTAGAAGCAAAACTGCATTTTCCAATTTTTTTTTTTTGAATTTTTAATAATACAAAAAAATCGAAATTTTGCAAAAAAAAAACAACTACGCATATTAGAAAAAAGTTTAGCGTTGCTTTAAGAACATTTTATTGCGGAATTTCTGTTTTTTAGTTTATTCAATAAACTGACCCGTTTTTGAGGTACGCGAATATATGTTGTGCAACCTTCTCCATTTTCAATATAACGGTATACATATCTCGAAAACAAGAGCTAGACTAAAAAACGGTTAGCACTACTGGATTCAGCGTACCCAAATTAGGTTCACACGCCAGGTGCCTAGCTAGTCTGTTTTTTCAACTAGCACAGTTTCACCATTGCATTTTGCTACACAGAAAAAAATTTTTTTTCCAATTCAAACAAAAAAATTTTAAAATCAAAACCTTTTTTTATTAATTAATTAATTTATTAATGATGTGCTAATAATCCCAATCTTTATTTATGATTAAAAACACTGAAATTTATTGTTGTGGGAAAGCTAGTTTCTATGCGCATTTCGCTGGTTGCTTAGGCCAGCTCGTCAGGAAACTTTTTCCAAATACTTTAGAAAAGCTAAAAATATTATACAAGTTAGACCATAAACTGAATAAGAATTTTAAACACTCAGGTCTTACTTGTAACAATATCAAAACTTCAACAAAGCCACAACAATAAACAGTGACTTTTTTTTCTTCCATTCCCTTTTTTGTTTGAAACAGGACCTACAAATGAATTTGCATATTCAAATAATTTATCTTGCATTTCGTTTATTGAAAAAAACTAGTATTTTTTCAAACAAATAGTTGTTATTATTGGTTAAATTTGTGTTTGATATTAAAAAAAATTTCAAACAAATAATTTAGCTAAATCAAACAAAAAAGTTTACTGAAATTAATATAAATTTACAATCAAATAATTTTGCTGAACCAGTGAAGAGCGTCTGGCCTTGGGACAAATTTTTTTTTTATAAATAATTTCCGAACACCATTCGTCTTGTTCTACACAATGGTTCTTTCCCCCTCACTGTCGCTGTATCCTTTCTTTGGCTACAGAAGAAATCTCAATTAAAAACAGCAGCATTACGGCCTGATATGGTTTTCATCATCATTTTGCTTTCAAATATGATGTATTTAACTAAAAAATTAAATAAAATAGAATACGGGATTTTTTTCATTCTATTTTTTAGTTTTGTTTTTGTGGCAACACAAGCATTGAATCGTGTTTACCTACATTTGTTATTGCTTTAATAACAAACTTCGCCACGTTATTTTATTATGTTTTTTATTGTTGTAATTTTTTAATTCGTCCAAAAATATACTGTATGTCTTTTTTTTGTTGTTAAGTTTTTTCACTTAAAGTAGTGTTGCTAACAATAAAGAAAAAAAATTAAAAAAAAACGACCACTCTAAATATTTCATACAAAATTATGAAAACTTGGAACCAATAGCGCATATATCATATTTTTTATAGTTGTCAACATTTTTGTTGCTAAAATAAAAATCAAACAAATAAACAAAATTTATTGAAATTAAAAAAAATTTTTAAACAAATTTTTGATTGAAAATAAAGGGTGTTTTTTTAAGCTAGATAGAACTTTAAATTGTAAAAAGTAACACAAAAAATTAAAATTTGATGAAATATTTTTTTTTATCGTTTCAGTATACTCTGTCAAATCATCATGAATAGACTCACGCTTGAACAACGCTACGAAATTATCCAAATTTACTTTGAAAATCAGTCGTCGATTCGCGCAACTTATGTTCGCAAAATTGTGTTCAGCGATGAGGCGCATTTTTGGCTTAACGGGTTTGTTAATAAGCAAAATTGCCGCATATGGAGCGAGACCAATCCACAAGAGACCCTACAGACTCCATTACATCCAGAAAAATGCACCGTTTGGTGCGGTTTTCACGCTGGTGGCATCATCGGACCTTATTTCTTCAAAAATGAGGCCGGAGCTCGCGTTACGGTCAATGGAGATCGTTACCGCACCATGATCAATGATTTTTTGTTTGAAAATATGGATGACATTGATCCGGAGGAGATGTGGTTTCAACAGGATGGCGCTACGTGCCATACGGCGAACGCAACCATCGACTTATTGAAATCAAAATTTGGCGATAAGTTGATTTCGAGAAATGGACCTGTCAATTGGCCTCCAAGGTCGTGCGATTTGACACCTCTCGATTATTTCCTGTGGGGCTACGTGAAGTCACTGGTTTATGCTGATAAACCAGCAACAATTGACGCCTTGGAGGCCAGCATTGTTCGTGTTATTCGTGACATACGGCCAGCAGTGCTCGAAAAAGTGGCCCAAAATTGGACGTCCAGAATGCGCTTCGTCAAGAACAGCCGCGGTGCCCATATGCCCGAAATCATTTTCAAATGTTAATGTCAGGTATTGATCTTTCGAATAAAAAAAAAATTTTGATTATAATTTAACTTTTTGTGTTATTTTTTACAATTTCAAGTTCTATCGGGCTTAAAAAAACACCCTTTATTTTACTCGTTGCAATAATTTTTTCTGTGTATCATACCCACTGTGTACTGTTTCTTTGCAACACAAGCAATACAAAAATTTATGTTAAATCTCTAGATTATAGCTTAGAGAAAGTGATTATTATACTTATTTTCGTTTTTGTTAACGAATTAGTTGTTAAAAGACCAAAATATATACATGTATGTGTGTATAAATTTTTCTTGAACTTGTTTTATTTTTTACTATTCTATTCATTCCTCTCATTTATCCAGTTATTTCAACACTCATATAAACAAATTTTATTTTTAAATTATTTAAAGCATACTTTTTGGTGCTCATTACAGTCGTCATATTCATGGTTAAGTATATTGTTGTCGATTTCTTTACCATTATAAAATGTTGCCAGGGGGATTTATCTCTTTTCAATGCTTATTTTTCTATTTTTTAAAAATATTTTTTCTAAGAGACATCTTCTTCTTATTTGCATTATTTGCGTCTTTGATTAGCTAACATGATTTATTACATAATGTGTCCCATACACAAAAAAAAATGTATTTAAAATTAAAAAAAGAAAAGGAAATATATATGTATATTAAAGAAAAAAGAAAACTTGGTTTTGTTTGGGTTTATCGTCTTGCCATCTCTGCGCTTTTATAGAATTGTTAATGTCCTACGGATTTATTTTATCTAGTGCTGCATAGAATTTTACATATAACCTAATTTGATTAGTATTTGAAGTAATTTTGCTTAGGTCTTTTTTTCATTTCACTTGTACAGCGCGTTCTGTTTGCGGTAGCATTAGGAAGGAATGAATATAATTTGATTTTTTCAATTTTTCACAATGACTAATAATGTTGGATTAGCGCTGTGGTTTTCATTTGTAACTACTCTTGTATCTGTGATAAACACCCTTCGACAAGATTTTAATCTATCAAAAGGAATAAGTGTTGTGATGGTTTAACATTGTGGGTTTCCTTTTTTGTTGTCAATTTATTATTCATTCGAGGAAATTGCTGGAGACAAGTAATATTTAATAATTGAATTAAAATTGTTGTTTTTCTTTGTGTATCCGTTTTCTTTTTGGTTTTAAGTTACTTGTCTATTTGGATTGATAAACAATTTTTAGAATTTATATGTTTTTAGAAAAAAAATGTTAAATCTTGTAAATTATCGTAAATTGTAGTATCTTACTTCGTATCTTTCATAGCCCGTTGGAGGGTAGACATTAGGGTATTCACTAAATCGGGCGTTTGCTTTAATCGATTAATTAACCGAGGTTTTGGTTAAATCGGTTAATTTTTTAATTGATCGGTTAAACGATTAATAAAGTTTTGTTTATACATTAAGTAATTTCCATCAATAAAAATTAATAAATTAATTATTATTTGGAGCTTATTAGTAAAAAAAAACAATATCATAACAAACAAAACAATTCTTGAACTAAAACGAGGAAAAAAAGGGTAAATCATATATATGTAATACATAATTTTTTATTAATACACACATAAAATATTTTCAGTAGTTTTTGATCAATTAAAAAAATTGTTTGAAAGTATTTCTAATTAATGTGATACAATTATTTTTTTAGATGAAAAAAAAATTAATAATATAGTTTTGATTTAATTAACATTTTAGTTATCAAAAATTATTTTCGGGAATGAAATATTTTATTAATTAATTCATTTATTAATGATGTGCTAATAATCCCAATTTTTGAATGAAAACACTGAAATTCATTGTTGTGGGAAAGCTAGTTTCTATGCGCATTTCGCTGGTTGCTTAGGCCAGCTCGTCAGGAAACTTTTTCCAAATACTTTAGATAAGCTAAAAATATTATACAAGTAAGACCATAAAGTGAATATGAATTTTAAAACACTCCGGTCTTACATGTTACAATATCAAAGCTTCAACAAAGACACAACAATAAACCGTAAATTTTTCTTTCTTACATTCCCCTACAATTGGCTGGTTTTTCCAACACGAATTGTAGTTGAAAGAGGATAGAAAGAAAAAAACAAAATTAAAAGAAAAACAAGTTGCTTAAATAAAGCAGCTTGCCATTTCAGTTTTTTATTTGCCGGGCACATGCAAATTTATTATCAAAAATTATTTTCGGGAATTCATTTATTTATGAAGTGCTAATAATCCCAATTTTTGAATGAAAACACTGAAATTTATTGTTAGTTGTTTTTAAATAAATTTTTAATTGAAATATTGTTTAAATAACAACAAATCTTAATTGATTTTTTCGTTAAAAATAAAATAATTAAAGCTTGTAGAATTGTTGTGGGGAATTGTGAAATATTTAATATTTAATTATACTATATTATGCTATATTTAATTATACAAATTAACACATTCCTTCAAATGACAAAGTTTTTTGATAGTTTTTGTAATTAAACTAAAAATTTCATTTATTGAAAACAAAAATTCTTAATTTTAATTATTTTGGTAATAGGTGCAAAATCAATAAATTGTTTGCTTGATTCAATGAATTTAGTGATTAGAGACAATTTTTAATTTTCCCTGTACATAAATATATGTGGGATAATTTTATTAGTTATTTCCATAGTTTTAGGAGATCTTGTAAAATAATCTTTTAGAAAATTAATTTGGTATATATGTTAAGGATTTAAGCGATTCTTTTCTTTAGTTTTGATAAGACTTGACTTGGAATAAACTCTTTCACTTATCGCAGAGGTTGGAGAAATCGAAAACAACCCATAATACAGTATATCTAATTTCTCAGTCACTTTCCTGGATTTTTCTAAACGTATAAAAATTCCATTATGACATTTGAGTCCTGTTTTAATTTTAATAAATTTTTTACTCTTTGTATGTAAGAAAAAAATATTTTCTAAATTCGTACGTGTTGTATGTGAGACGGAACAAAAAATTAAAACCATAAAAAACATCTTATAATACTACAACAAATTAAAAATTTTGTTACATCTGTTAATCGACATAAATTAAACGGTTAAATCGCAAATAGGCAAATGTCGAAATCGATGCCAACAAATCATCATTTGCAGGAAGTTTTGCTTTACATTTTCAAACCTAAAAAAAAACTGCATCTTAAGGAACAAATTTAATCTTAATGTGTTTTTTATCGATTTCAACGTTCGAGAGATGATCTAAGCGACTTAGAAGTGGTGACTTTAACAGAAGAACAAACTAAAAGAAGAATTAAAATTCGTAATTTTTGCTTCGAGTCACTGCAACTGGAAGTACATGAAAATACATGTGAAGGCCGCCAAAACCAACAATTAAAACCAAAGATAAAAGTCCATGGACCCAAGGTCTGTATTCGGTGGCACCAAAAGTCACCCATCTATAATGAGCTCCTGAAATCGGTTCTGCCGGTTAGCAAATTTTTCAATAATATCTTATAAATAAAGCGTGATCCATTTCGAGGTTCCCTACTTTTTTAAAGAAAATTGTTTATTATCATTTGAAAGAACATTCTTTGGCATTTATTTTTTGATGATTATGTCTTTAAAATCTTGGCCGTTGCTATGTCGCAGATGGTCCATCTGTTGAGTCCAATTTTTTATGACTCGTTCGAGTATTTCGACTGGGAACTGGCGAGTGACACGCGTGATGTTTTCCTCCACTTAATCAGTAGGCCGATTAAGTTGACCATAAGTTGAGCGAAGTGCACGAAACACATTCCTCACAGAATGTGAATTTTCGTAATAAAGTTGAATGATTGGTAAAGTTGTTTAGGCGTAAGTCTTTCCATTACAAAATGCCAAACAATACTAAACAAAAATAACATGACAGCATGACACGATCTGTCAAAAAAAAAAAGGCTATTGAAAAAAGTATCTCTACTTGAATCACCCATTATACATTTTTGAAAAATATCATATAAATAGCAAATTTTTGATGAATTTCCCTTAAATAGCAATTTTTTTAAATAATTTCCCATAAGTAGCAAATTTTAAAAAAGTTTCCTATTAGTAGCAAATTAAAGGAAAATTTCCTGCAAATAGCAATTTAAGAAAAAGTTTCCTATTAATAGCATATTTTAGAAAAATGTCCTATATATTGCAATTTTTTTAAAAATTTTCTACAAATAACAAATTTTTTATAAAATATTCTATAAAAAACAAATTTGTAAACATTTCCAATAAATAGTGAATTTTTAAATAATATAAATAATATAAATAATATATCTTATAAGTATAAATTTTTGAAAAATATCATATAAATAGCTTATTTTTGATTAATTTCTCTTAAATAGAATTTTTTTTTTAAATTTCCCATAAGTAGCAAATTTTAGAAACGTTTCCTAAAAATAGCAAATTTAAGGAAAATTTCCTGCAAATAACAAATTGTTGAACAAATTTTCTATAAATAACAAATTTTTGAAAAATTTCCTATAAATAAAAAATTTTTGATAAATAACATTAAAATAGCAACTTTTTTTTAAATATCCTATAAATAGCAAATTTCAGAAAAATATTTAAACTACGTTTAAAACAAAAACAAAGTTCTTAGAATTTGTTTATGTTTTACATGTGGTTGTTCGAAAGAAAGAATTCTGTCGCACATCGGGAATAGGCTATTAGTTACAAGATTTATAAGCGAATCTTCATAATAAAAAATGAACTAACAATAACACTGTTCTAGAATTTTACACTTTTTTTGAGACAAGCGCGGGACCTGGCGCTTTAACATAATAGGGGTACGTTGAATCCGGAGCTGGTAATCGTTTTTAGGTAAGCTCTTGTTTTAGAGATATACCGTTATTTCGAAAATGGGGGAGGTGGCACAACATATATTTGTCGTTTAAGAAACATAAAAAAAAAAAAATTTTTTTAGCAAAATTTCGAAATTTTTGTTAAAAATTCATAAAAAATCGGAAAATTTCGAAAATTTGCTAAAAAATTCTTTTTTTTTTGGCAAAAAAAAATATGTTTCTAAAACGACTGCGCATATTAGAAAAGAGTCTGACCTTGCTTAAAGAAAATTGTATTGCGGAATTTCGTTTTTATTTCGTTCAATATACTAAACCGTTTTTGTGTTACGCGAATATATGTTGTGCAACCTCCACCATTTTCGAAATAACGATATATCTCGAAAACAAGAGCTAACCTAAAAAAAATGGATTAAGCATGTCTGGTTTTAAACTAGCACAGTGTAATTTATCAAATCTTATTCTAGTACATACGTTATGTTATGTCCTGCCAGTGCCGGATGAAAATGTTTTCTTTCACGGTTTCTGTTCGCACTTGCAGTTGCTTAGCGCTCTTCTAGTCGGATGAGTCCTCCAGTAGCAGCGTTTTTGAAAAGTTCAAAGTATGGGAAAATTACCTTTCAGTAGCAGTTTTTGGAAAATTTCTCATAAATGGCCATATTTTCTATAATGGCAAAATTTTTTTCGCGGTCAAAATTTTCGTTTGTTTGACTATTCACAAGTCCAGGAAATTGGTTTTCTGTTCTATTGTAGGTAAATAAAGGGAGTATAATACGAATCTTAAATGTATATTTGCTAATACACATTTTTTATATCCAAAATATTGTATTTTGTTTTTCAAATAAGGGGCAGAATCAAATTATTTTTTTTCGTATAACAAACCAAGTAAATTTTAACCCCATATGCGTTAGTATTATACATTTTTTTCCAGTTACAAGAGAAATCATGACTAAAATAACATGAAGTAAGTACACATTAACAACACAGACCTAAAAAAATTTGGGTTTGTTACTACGAAAAAAGGTTCTTTATTTTCAATAAAAGTTGTGGTCATTTATAAAAACAAAAACAAAAAAAAATCTGAAATTAACAGTATTTTTGTAACTTTTGTATAAAAGAAAATAAAGCAAAAAATTATTAAAACTGTTTCACTGTTTGTCTGTGTATCTAAATAACGAAGGGGAAAACACATGCTTAAATATTGAAAAGGTTATCATGATTTATGACTTTTAAAAGGGCCCTACAAACTGAAACATGGCAAATAAACAAAAAAAAGATCCAGCTAATAAACAACTAAAACATTAATTTTGTTCGTCAAATTAGAAAAAAGGGTTCTTTTTTATAAGAAAAAAAAAAAAATAATAATGTGTATGATATAGAAAAAAACAACATTTAAAATTTTTTTTAATTCATAAAATATGAGTTTGTTAGGGTTAGTGTTGTTTATTTTTCGTAAACTTTTTTATACTGCTGATGCTTTATAACATGACTTAAAATTAAATAAAAGGACTACAACTCAAATATACAAAAAACTGATGCCTTTTTTTCTAAATTATAATAAAAATACCAACAAGTGACATATTTTTGGTTAATCATCATAAAATATTGACATTGAGGAAGATACATGACATTACAGAATTTTTATTTTTTAATTTTAAATACAACAAAATGGAACACAGATGTTCCATACGATACTTATATATTTTTATTCTTGGAAGCGAACAAAGGCTGCAAAACCAAATAGATATCGAATTTTTGCGAACATACGGAATTTTTACAAACAGAGCGTGTAAAATAGGGTGGAAGAGCAGAATTTTTTGCAAATTTCAATTTTAAATAGCACTAAGACGTTGCATTGGGACCTACCTTTAGCCCTCTACCGTGACATCAAAATTTTGAAAATGAGGTCAAATCGATCAGTTTGTGAAATATCATATAATTTTCAAATTTTTTATAGTTGTTGTAACTCATTGCATACAAAATCTTCACTAATTTGAGGTCCGTAACACAATATATAATATAATATATCCCACCAAAAAAAATCATGAAATAACTACCCAAGGAGTGGAAGCTTATATGCAACAAAGCCCTAATATTAAAAATGAAATACACCCCCAACGAAATGATAATACGACTCAAACAGAAATTATATAAGACCCTTATTTTAAAGGGCTTATTTCATATAAAATTAGATCACAATTTTCGAAATGAAATAAGACCCCAAAATGTACACTAGTGTGTCCCAAAAAAAATTTTTTTTTTTTGATTTTTATAGGTACACCAGCATTTTTTGAGAGCTTACAAGGTATATACTTTTGTGATTTTTTTCAGATTTTTCGGAAGAGGTTTAGAGGTCGCTAAATTTGAATTTAACCCAAAAATCGGATTTTCTCGACTTTTTTGAATATTGCTGATTACTCGGCCCATTAGCACGATTTTCTTTGTTACTAAGTCAATTTTTTTAAAGAAAACTTATCAAATTTTACTTCTCTGTGCAGATATTAAAAGTTTCGGTTATTTTTTTGCTCATTTGGGTCCCCTTAATGACATATTTTTGTAAATTTAGCATACATTTGAAAAATAATGCTTTGTAACTTTTAAAATTTTTATTGAAGTTAAAAAAACTAATGATTCAATTTAAAAGGTGGATAAATTCGGAGTCATTGCAAAAAAAATAATTGAATTTGCTCTTAGTGTTCCAAAGTTATACCATTTTTAAGTTTTGTACCCATTTTGTGAAATTAAAAATATTGTAATGTGTTGGCCAGTTATGCATCGGATTGGTTTTAATGTGTAAACTAGCTCTTTCAATCAGCTGGTATAAAGAAAACATAGTGTAAACTTTCCCTTGTTATCAGCTTACCGAGAAAACAAAAATCGAAAATTTTATTTATAAATATCTTATAAATCTGAACCACTATTGAACTGGTAAGTATAAATAACTATATAGTAGTCAAACAATTATGAGGAATTGCGATTAAAAATAGATATGGCTTTGTTGAAGACAAGAAGTGTGTGGCTTGTGGGCAAAATGATTGATGCCTTTGATCCTGCTAAGCCGCCAACGAAAATTCAAATACTGCAGCGATTTTTCAAACTACTTTTGGTTTACAAAAGTGCCCGAAAAATTGCATATAATTTATTGGATTTATGGGAAACGAATCGAAAGGTTCAACACATTGCACGCGATGTTATAAAATTGCACTCAAAGTAAAAGCTCTAATAAATAATTGAATGCTAACAAAATATTTTTTTGATTTTTTTTTGGGTATGAAAAGTAAGCTGCCTAGAATTTTTTGGACTCGCATTGCTGAAGTCTGTGCAACAGAACAAAAAACCACCCATATTTAATATTTTGTAAGAATACCTAATATCTAAATATCTAACATTAAAAAAAATCCGATGCATAACTGGCAAACACATTGCAATATTTTTAAATTCACAAAATGGGTACAAAAGGGTATAACTTTGGAACAGTAAGAACAAATTCAATTATTTTTTTTTTTTGCAATGACTCAGAATTTACCCGCCTTTAAAACTGAATCATTAGTTTTTTTTAACTTTAACAAAAATTTTTAAAGTTACAAAACATTATTTTTCAAATTTATGCTAAATTTACAATAAAATGTCATTAAGGGGACCCAAATGATCAAAAAATAACATTAACTTATAATAACTTATATTATAGAACTTGTTTATCAATTAACCCTAGATGGTAACTGTTCGTCGAATCGACGAAGCTCGTTTACACAGAAAATATTGCTCAGTAGATTTTTATCAATTGAAAAAATTATTTAAAAAGTATTTGAATTTATTTAATGTGATAACTAAATAAATTATTTTTTTAGTTGAAAGAAAATTAATAATTAACACTTTAGTGGTTTTAAAATAAATTGTTAATGAAATTATTAATTAAACAACAAAAAATCTTAATTGACGTTTTTCGTTTAAAATAAAAATATTTAAGCTTGTAGAATTGTTGTTGGGACTTCTCAAAACCTGAGCTATATTTAATGAAATCAATTAACACATTGCTTGAAACGGCTTAGTTTTTTTAAATTAAAATTAAAGATAACAATTATTGAAAAAAAAAAAAATATTCACAATTATCAAAATCAACAAATTCTTTTCTTGATTCTATAAATTTGGTATGATAATGGTGATTAGAGACAATTTTTAATTTTTTCAGTGTTAAACTTTATCACATAACTTTTTTATATGTATCAAATTACGCTCTTATTTTGAACAACTTTAGCTGATGAAAAAATAATAAATTTTTAAACACAAAAATTAATAATAATTCTTATCAAATTTTGAAAGAGAACAAAAATTTTATATTTTATGCCTTATTTAATTTTATTTTTTAATAAAATGCTTAACTAAAATTTTAGTTATTGATTTTTGACTTTAAAAATCGTTCCGCAAATTTTTTTTTTAAAGACGAAGAGTAACTTTAATGTACTAAAATTAAGAATTACCTTTAAGGGTTAAAAAAAATTGTTTAAAAGGTATTTCAATTTAATTCATGTGATAATTGATTCAATTATTTTTTGTATTTGAAAAAAATAAAAACTTAATTTTGATTTAGTTATCATTTTCGTTGTGTTAAAATAAATTTTTAATTAAAATAATAAGTAAATAGCAAAAATCTTACCCCCATATTCATAAAAACTAGGTTTATGAAACGAATTTTCTACGAAAATTTGTTAAATAAACCTTTTATTAATCAATAATATTTTTTATGAATATTTTTTATTTTCGTTTAAAATAAATTAATTTTGTCTTGTAGAATTGTTGTTGGGAATTGTCAAAACCTTGGCTATATTTAATAAAATCAATTAACACAGCGTTTGCAACGGCAAAGATTTTTGATCATTTTTTTAATTAAATTTAAAAATATTTTTTATTGAAAAAAAAAATATTCATAATTTTAAAATTTTTAGTAATTAAACATGCGTACTACAAGTAGAGTCGACAGCGACTTCGTTGTGACACCACATAACTCGTCAAGAAGAGGAATCGCGGATCAAGAGTCGCAGGACATTACTGAGTTGGCTAAAGCCAGCCCGTTGCATTGAGGCATTTCACCAAATTGCCGCGTCTCATTCGCGATATCTCAGAAAGTCTTCGTTCCCAAATAATCCACGTCGTATTGAATTAAACGCAATCGTATAGGAGATGAAATACTGTCTCTTTAATGCCAGGTTCCCTGCAACTGCGGCAGCATTCATTAAAAGAGAGACCGAGTCTTATAACGTGCTAACCGATCGTCCAGTGACCAGTAAGTACGTATACCAGTCTCGACATATTCTTGAGACTGAAGTTGAGAAGTCGCTCAAGCGACCTATGTCGCATGTGGGCCGCGTTACTTTGGTAGCCCTGTAGATATCCAGTTTCTTCAATTTATCGTTAGCCCTATTTAGATAGTCTCTGAAGATTTCGCTTCTGATAGTTTCAAGGGGTGTTGCGAGTGGCACACTCTGTGAAATAGCAAGAGCAGCTAATCAGCCTGTTCGTTGCCATAATGGTCCCTATTCGCAGGGATTCATATTAAGGCAATGTCAGATAGGCTGCCTACTCTGGATAGTTCTTCCTTACACTGGTTAAAGAGTGACTGTCAGTAGTAATCGATTACTGTCAATAAGGGCTAAAAAAATACAATTACTAGTCCAGTGCAGTCGACTTTCATAATAAGTTTAAGTTAAATTTATTAATTGATCATTGCATTAAGAAATAAGTACACGTAAAGAAAGCATATTTGCCTATATGACAACCTCCAACAAATTTTAATTTAATCATAGCATTGTCACCGACGATCATATTATGGTGAAATTAGTTATCCATCAAGAAGCCCCTACCTTATTATGGTTGCCTTCGACCATGTTATGGTTAATAATTAAAATAATATGTTTACCCAAACTAATAGTATGGTTTGTTTCCAACTATAACATGTTGCTCCTGTCAAAGAGGAAAATATTATTATTGATTTAAAACTAAACAATTATACGTGCTAAACAAATTATTGTTATTATAAGCGAGAATTCATGGAAATATACGAGAATGACAATGTTCTGCAGGGAATGGAAAAGATGCGCAAGTGTTATTGTCTTGTTGAAACAGTTTATTAGCTGCATTAAGGGCGGCTTTTTGAGATGTAGATGAAGTTAAAACTTAGCTTAACGTACTCTGAAACTCGAATTTTTTCCGGCGAACTGGGAGTTTTCTTTTATTATTTCATTAAAGACCAACATTTTAAGCAAAGCTAAGCTGTTCCGTCAAAATTTTGTATACAAACTTGGTAATGGCGGCACAAATCTGTTTTCAGATTAACTAAAACTGAGCTCTCGAAAACCCAGCCTAATATTATTAAATTTCTACAAAAAGATGCACTCGTAAAAGTAATAATTGCTTTTACTTGTTTCCAAAGTAAACTCAAAAATGTGCAGGAAGCTTTTAAAAATAGAGTATTCGTATCGTATTATTATTTGGAATTGAGATTTTTTTAGGCAAAATATAATTTGCTCTTTGAGAAATTTTGAGAATGACAATTTTAAAATTGTGAATACGACACGAAAAACATCTGGCAACTTTCGTATCGTCAGAAGTATATTTTGGGTAAATTTTTGCATACGGATAATTCTTAAGTTTAATTCAAAGCGAATTAATTTTTCAGATAGCTTTTGTTTCTTACTGGGCATTTACACATGAAAGTAGTTTCTTGAAAGTCGCAATACACTCACACTTTTTCACTAACACATTTACATTTTTCAGTCCGACTTTCAGCTAGCTTTCAATGAAAATTTTAAGAAAGCGATTTAAATAAAGTGAATGACAATAACTAAGCAGTGTTGCCAATTGAATTTTTTTTTTGTATATATAAAGAATATTAATATATTTTTTCAACTAAATATTAAGAACACAATGACTCTAATTAAAATTTATAAATATCATGAAAACTAATAAAAATAAATATTATTGAAATTTGGCGTAAAAATTATCTCGGACACTCTGAAGCTTGAAATAAGAAAACAATAAAAGAAGAAGAAGTAAAATTTTTGATAGAAGTTTGCCCTTTGACTACATTTTGAAAATGAAATTTTATTTTCCTGTACATTTTCATGAAATTTTACAATTTTTTTGTGAAATTTGTGGTTATAATACGTATACAGAATTTTCATGAAAGTATGAGTACTTTCATGTGAAAATTCAGCCTTACTTAGAGAGAGATATATCAAAAGTTGCTTGGGTTTTTAACATATCGACGAGCGAATACAATGTTGCGTTTTTGGTGTTGTGCTTGTTGTAGTATTGCCGCCAACGTTTGCTTCAATTCGGCGTTTTTTTAAATTTAAAAATTATATTTGATTTTGAGATCAGCTTTCTGAAAAAAGATACATGTTAATAAGCTCTCGATCCCTAATCGCTTTGGGTACCATCCTCTGTTTTTAACCCTTTCAGGGTCAAAAATAATTTGTGGCGATATAAAAAAACTGAAATTGTATTTAAGGTAATGTGATGGCGCTGAAGCCAGGAAAAATAATAGTTTTCGCTTTATGCAGCTCCCCTGGTTTTTAGGGAATGCCGAATATATTCAAAATTCACCTTCAAAGGTCCACAAAAGTACCTACAATTTATTTTTGCAACATTTTTTTTTCAAGATAATACTTATATACGCATGTATCAATACTTAGAATTTTTTTTTAATGTCGCCTGACCCCCGAAATTATTATTTTTTCTTCCTACATATAACCTTTTTACAAATTTCCTGACTTGGGTACGACAATGCACCCAATAATAAGAAAAGAAAGTCAATGTCTACTATAATAAACATTTTAAATATCAAAAGTGTCCCTCTTTCAGATAAAAAAAAAAAATATAATTAACTGTACATTTTTATACAGTAAAAGTGCGTAGAAAGAGAGTGCAATGCAATGTCGAATATATTCGACAAAAGCACTGAAAGGGTTAATTAGAGTTAAATTTTGGCTTCCAAAATTATTCATTGCCATTATGCAATAATATTTCTTAGTTTAAGTATTTTACTTTTAAAATCCTCATTTTAACAATTGTAAATAACAGCTACTTTAATAAATTGCCATTTCCTTTTCCTCGAGAAACCAAAAATAAAAACTGAAGTTCCACATCTTAAAACTTTTTAAATTTACTTGTCTGTTATATGAACAAACACTATTGCCAGTTTTTTCTCCCTTAACATCTGTCTGAAAAATGAATTCTTTTAGTTATTATTTGTAAATCATTTCTCAACATTTTTAACGTTTTCATGAAGTTGCTACGGGTATCACCACTATATTTTACCACAACTACTACTTATACTACATTTGCAGTAAAGGACACTGCCACTAAAAATATAAACACAAACACGCTTATGATTTTTAACTTAGACAACATTTATTTGAACAATCTCTGTCCGTAATTTGGCTTTCATTATATTTAACATTATTGGTTGTTGGATGGCTGTTCATTTTATTTCTTATTGTTGCAACCCTGCTCTCTATTCTGTCTATGATTCTACAACTCTAATGTAAAATTCAGTTTTTATTTATTTAGTTATTTATTTATTTGAGAGGGAAAAAAAAAGATTTTTACAAATTTTTCTTAACTTTTCTTTATAGAGCATCAATTTATTTTTGACGTACAGCAATAGCAACAATTGCAAACAATAACTAAAATTGCTGCATCAATTTAAGTGGAATAAGAAAACAATTTTTGGATATCTCGCTAATTTGCTGCAACGTCGTCATAACTCAAAAATTTTAATTTTGTAGTAAGTGATGCAGAACTGTTCGCTATGTTTTTATTGATATTGTGTATAAAATTCATCTTTATATCTTTTATACTTTCCTCGTTTGAAGTGAAAGTCTCGTTACTTTTTCTAAGTAATGCGAGCAATATTAAACTTTAAAAAAGTTTGAAATGTATTTTTTGAGTTATAACGACGTTGCAGAAAATGAGCGATATGTATAAAAATACTTATGGCAGCAAGAGAAAAAATAAGGAAGTGCAAAAAATTAAGAGGAAAAACTTAAATCTTAGAAAACATATAACAATTGGGAAAACTTATTTTTTTAAGTTACATGGAGAAATTTTTGCTGATAATGTTTGATATTCAGTAAAACTTTTTGGATAATATTTAAGAACATCCATATAAAAACGATATAATTTCAATTAAACAATATCTGGTTTATTAAATGGACATCAAAATTTCCATAAAATACCTAAACCAGTTAAACACATTAAGTTTCAAAAAAATATTTGGCACATATATAAAAACTATTTTTCAAATAGTCAGCACTTTCGCTCTAGGAGATATACTGCATATTCCTCCGATACATATACATAAAAGAGGATGCCTTCAAAAGCACTATCAGAATACTGAACATTGTCAAGATTAATGGCTTGTTTATCGGTTAGGAGAATCACTCTCACCAATTTCATAGTCACCTGCCTTATTGCCTGTTCATCTATTTTCAAACGAATTCTTTGTTCGTTAAACTTAAATGTTAAACGAAAACAATATTTGACTCCCAGATAGGGTAGTTTAACGAGGATCCAATGGACTGTTTGAGGGGTGGGCAAAATTTACTCCACTGGTGCCGGTGTTCGTGCGTGTTCCGACGGTGTTGGAATGCTCAAAGGTATTCAGAGTTACCGAACACTGCAGGGTGGATTGTAATGAGGTGGCGGAAGAACTCGCGAGAGACGGTTCAAATTTAAACTTAGAGGAAAGCGACGGAGGTATAACCTCCCTGATGTCACTACTATGAGGTGATACGGGAAAGATACCGTGATACCGTTAATCGGTCCAGGAGCGATAGAACGGATTGCAAGGTGTCTATGGCATTATGCCCCTAATTGGATGCATATGCATCCAGGGTTCTATTAGTATTGGATAGAAGTTGTCTCAGGACCCTTATTGGGTACTTGAAGCGTCATTGTTTTGTTAGGGCTTTTACGAGTAAATAGAACAATACCATACCGGACTTCTTCAAATTATGCGAGAATGCTTGGGAGCTAGAGACGATTTTAGCATGTACTGTGTTACTGTCCTAGGATGCAGGGTCTCAGGCAGAAATGGGTAGGAGGTAGATTTCACTACGAACTGGGGTGTATCGTTGGATGTAATCTAGTCGATATATTGGGGTTTGTCAGGGATATGGGACGGTTGTTTCTGATGAGGGGACTGTAGGGGAGTCTTTTCTATGAAGCAGGTTTGTAAGGGACAAACGTAAAACTTTCGCTTACCATATCGCTTGCGATAGACATGAGGAGACAAGAGGAGAAACTCGAGAGGTTTAAATTTATATGTAAATTCTGATAGCCAAGCTGCTCTTAGAGCGCTTTCCTCTTTAGAAGTGAAGTATAAGGTGGTCGTGGACAATGTTTCATATCTGAGTGATCTAGAGCAACTTAACCCTTTGTCTTAATGTTGGTTGAAAGGCCATGACGGCAATGCATATTTATTGGTTCTGAGTTTTTATTTCGCTTTACCTACTGGCTACGTTAGGGAGATGACTACATCGTAATCCAAACGAAAATTTATTCATCTATAGGCGAATACACGAGAAGATTTCTGCCAGCTACGATGTCCGTATTGATATTCAATAACACCTGCATTGCATAAAGTTAGAGCACAATATAAGCTTTAGTTGTATTGCGAAATACTAATGGTACGTTTTAAAAAGTAAGCGCAAATTAGGACTGACAGAGATGCAGTAAGGTAATCGAACGAATTTTTAACAAATTGTGTAAAAAAAAGTATTTGGCTATGCCGAATCTTGTAAATACCACACAATAGTGCGGTAAGAACAGAAAGTTATGCATTGTCATGGAAGCAGTTTGTACCAAAAATGGAAACTTTTGCTGCTACAGTTCTCCAGATTTACAGAAATCTATTTTTTTTTGTATGGGGGGTAACAAGAACACTTCTCCAATCCCGCCCGTTTTAGAGAGGTTGTCTATTGATAGCCAAGATGTTTATACCTTATTTAAAAACACTGGCTCTTGCCGTTCTCAAGATATACAGAAAAAATACAACAAGGGATGTATGGGTAAAATTAGAGGCAGCCGCAGTTTTTGCTCATATTTCAAAATTTGATGTTCCTATCTGGCTGAATTATAATAGCAACTTTACGCGGAGAATTCTTGACATATATATGTATATAGCACACTAGTTCATAATTTTTTAACATACACACACATATTTATATAAAATTCGCTACTCATAAGGACCCTGAATATACACACTTGACTGGGTCCAAACTCGGTATTGTAGAAATTACAGTCGGAAGGACAAACGTACATACCGATATATACAGTCGAATTCAGTTAAGCGAAAATGAAAAAATTCAGGAATTTCATTAGAAATAAAACAAATATGTAGATAAATAGTTCTATTTCAAATATAAGAAATAAGCCATTATAATTTATTAAAATGAAAAATAAGTTTATACACGCAGAAAAAAAATATGTTTAAATATGGTCACCTCCAACAAAACTATTTTTTGAAAGAAAATTTGAAACATATTATGTTAAATTAAACCATGTTATTGTCACCGACAACCATATTATTGCTAAATTAGTCCTCCATCAAGAAGCCACAACCATATTACGGTTGCCTCGAAACATGTTATGGTTAAATATGACAATAATTTGTTTTTCAGTTAACAATAGTATTTTTCCCTTTTCCAAGAGAAACATTCTATGGTTGAAGATCAGCCATGCTATTATAAATGTTAAACATATTTTAGTTATTATTAGCATAAACATGTTCGGAGGCAACCATAATATGGATGTGCCTTCTTGATGGAGGACTAATTTAACCATAATATGGTTGTCGATGACAATAATATGGTTAAAATAACCATAGTATGTTTACAATTTTATTTAAAAATAGTATATTTGAACACATTTTTTCTCTGGGTGTATAATGTCTTCGTTCTTAAAAAAATAATTGTTTTCCCACATGCGTTATTAGTTTCGTATAAATTTTCGTATTTCCAAGAAAAATATATTGCAGTTAAACGATTTTATTCTATTCAATATTTCACGTAAAATGCTGTCAATACTAATGTGAAAAAACTTGTTCGGATATTTTATAAAATTGTGTTGATAGAGTTTTACCCTGTTCAATTTGTGCAAAAGTTACGAAATGTTTATTGCAACATTTTTTTTACAACTGTGAAATAATATAAGCTGCTTAAACTAAATGAGAACGGAAACACATAAATAACACAACTGGTAACATTTTTCAATCTATATTAACTTTCACTTTTATTTAAAGAAAATACATATTAGTAAAATACATGTGGGTTTTGTTTACATGCACAAAACAATGTCGCATACTTTGAAGTATGAAAATCTACAATTTGTGCAAAATCGGGAGATAGATAACATTGATACATGTCAAATTTTTCGAATGAAATAAAAGATTTTGCTGAACATTTTTCACAAATTGGAAAAGAGTACTAGGCTTAATGCATAAAAATATTTTATTGCAATTAAGCGATTTTTTCAAATAAATAGCATGCTTTTATCCGAATTCGACGGTATACCCCTTCCCATTTCCATACAACGAAGTCTGGTTTGTTAGGAAGAACATTAAAAAAAACCTGTAATAACAAAAACTAATTCAAGCTGATCGTTACACTCATCAGTTGTTGATTGCGTTGAACAAAGCATTATTTGTTGCTTGAAGGTGAGAACTCGACATATAAAATTCATGACTTCCGTAAGCAAGATGGTAAGCAAAACTTTTACATTTCACCCTTAAAAACTACTGCTACGTTTGAAGCTTAAATTTTTTGTGGGAGGCATGGGAGGCTTGTCACCAATATTTATGTACTTAACTGACCTTTGCAAAAGAGTTTATTTATCTGTGTTTTAGCTGATGCCTTCATCGTTTAGTTAAAAATTCATTAATCTTTTCATCGTTTTTAGTTGGAACAACATGCTGCTTTGCCTGGCCACTACAAACGTTATTTTGTTACATTTTAGCTTGTAGAAGAAATTTAATCTTTTGAAACTACCAAAGTCACTTGTATGTTAATCATTACATAGAAATACGCACATTCGAACCATTTTCATACAATAAAAGCAACAGACTTTCGAATTAGTAGCCATATCAACCATAATAGCTTTTTGAATGCGTTTGTGATTGTGTTGTTGCTATTGTTGAAGAGTTTTGAATGTGTGTATTGGTAGATATTCCCAGTGGGAAAACTCAGAGGACCTACTTTCTTCAGGCCTTATTGAAGGCCTGCTTAGACATTTTTTTAATTCATTCACCATTCTGATCTAACTGCTGAATAATGCCTCATAGAAAGCATCGTCTCTTCCGTATAAACGATTAGATACACATTCCCTTCTCTGAGAAGGGAGAAGAGAAGGAGTACGATTTTTTTTATTTTTTTTTTTTTTATTTATTGCCAAAGAATTCAGATCCTTTTATAAAATCACTACTCTCTGTAAAGCCTTCTAAGTTTCATTAATTTGAAAGCCTTCCAGATTATCTGGCGAAAGAAACGAGAGCGGAAGGCCTACCCCACAATGACAACTTGTTTAAAAAATAATTGGGTATGGAGTGGAGCGAGCAGGCCTTGTGCTTCCAAAAGAAGGAGTACATAGGCCTACTAGAAGGCTTCCGCAGTCCTTCTTCTTCCCGCTGGGTTATATTCCAAGTACGAGAGCTGTTCAAAGATGCGTTCGAAAATAAACAGACCATTATTTAGCATACGGCTAACACACCCAGAAACGATATCTATTTTTTAGTGTATACACAACCCTTAATACCGTTCATAACTATTTTCAAGAAAGTAACGAACATTATATCGTGCTCTGTTCTTCGTTATAAAACAGGACAATTGAAGTGGTTATGGAGACATACATATGTACATTATACGAGAATATGAATGTTCTATAGTGTTTGTTTGTTACTCGTACATTGATAAAGGAATGAGTAAATAAAACATTTTTAAGCAACGACCGCCGCACGAATAGCTTGTGTGTATATTGTGTACATGTTTTGTTTGTGTAAAATTTTTTTGCTGGCTTTTTGTTTTTTTTTTTCGTATATTTTGTTTTTGTAAAAAATGGCGCTACACAGAAAAAAATGTTTTATCAATTAAAAAAATGGTTTAAGGTGTATTTTAATTTAATCAATATGATAATTGAATCAATTTTTGTTTTAGTTGAAAGAAAATTAAAAATTTAATTTGATTTAAATAGCATTATAGTTGTTTTGAAATAAATTTTCAATTAAAATTTTAATTAAACAACAAAAAATCTTAATTGACTTTTTTCGTTTAAAATAAAATAATTTAAACATGTAGAATTGTTGTTGGAAATTGTCAATATTTATTTAAATAAATTAACACATTGTTTGAAATTGAAAAGTTTTTTGATGACTTTTTTAATTAAAAATATCATTTATTAATTTTGTAGGTTTTATTTGGTTCGGCTTGAGGTCATTTATTATAAACTAAAAAACAATTTTTGTAAGCTTACAGCGCACAGTGACAACAAGAATTTTTTAATTTTTTAATTTGTTTTTTACTTAAATCAATCCCCTGAAGATGAGCAACGGAGCAACGGAGTTGCCTCGAAATATTGGGTACAAAAATAAAAATATTAAAAATTAAATTCAAAATTGTTTTTTAATTTATAATAAATGACCTCAAGCCGAACCAAATATAACCTATAACAACCAAAAAGGTCAACAATACATACTGTTAACATTTATTAATTTTTTAAAAATTTTTAGTAACCAATATAATCATTTTGGTAATAAGTGCAAAATCAACAACTTGTTTGCTTGATATTATGAATTTGGAATAAATTTGGTGATTGGAGATATTGGATAATTTTTTCTGTATAAGCAGAACTGAAACAAACGAACATTAATGTGCTGATGCGAACACAATGAAGTTTGTGATTTAAAAAAAAGCAGAACGTAATAAAATGTTCTCATCTTTTTGTTGAGTTGAAAAAGCACAATATTTTATTTGTGTTTGAAGATCACAAACGGAGAAACGTTTTTTTTTTAATGATTTACTACACAAACAATATTAGCGCTTGTGATTTGCACATATCTACCGAACCGAACCCTAACGAACAATATTTAATCTTTATTTTCAAATACTGCACAGTGGGTACAATGGTATCCAAAGTCGCGATTAATTTTATTATAAGCACATAAGAACACAGCATTTTAGAAAAAAAAAGTTACAAACATTTTTTTTTCAACCGTTAAACTTTTACCCTATATTTATTTCTAAATTTCAATTAATCGCCACTTTTATACCATTTGAACCCAATGTGCACTTGTTATAAGTAAGTGATTCCTGTTATAATGCTCTGAAATGATGAATGGAAAAAGATCCATTTACAAGCAGAAAATTAAAATTGCTTGAAGTATACCATGTTATGGCCCCCGCAATGGCCACAAAGAATAAATTGCTGTTTTAACATTATATTGTCAAGAATAATGAATTTTTTCCAGGGACCCGAAATAACTGTTATTATTTTTTAAATATCCAATAGGTTATGGAAAAAATAACTGAAAAAAAATTGGTCCTGGAATAATAATTATAAATTACCCAGAAAATTGTAGTTCTGCCATAAACATTATGAAAGATTATTATTTTTTTGGTCTTTGATAACCGTTATGAAAGATTATTATTTTTTTGGTCTTTGATAACCGTTATTGAAGATTATTAATTTTTTTGGTCTTTGGTAACCATTATGAAAGATTTTTATTCTTATTGGTCTTCTATAACCATTATAAAAGATTTTTATTTTTTCTGTCTTCTATAACCACGCTACAGTTCGCAAATCTTAAGGTATTTTTATAAAATTTCGCACACTGACTTATATTTGCACAAGGACGAACTTTTTTTTAACTGATTTTGGTTAGGGTCCGCAAATTTTTTTATATCTTTCTCATATTTGGTAAATAGAAACAAATTATGCCACACAATCATGGTGCTGAGTATACATAAAATCGCCCCAGTTTTAGGCATATTTTCCCTATTTTTTTTTATATACACGAAACTTTGCACTAAAATTGTATTTATATACCATTGAGTAGTGAGTGCTGTTGGTGTAGTAGCTAAGATGTGGACTCTGATATGGAAGACCGAAAAAAATATAAATCTTTTGTAATGGTTGCGGAAGACCAAAAAAAATTAAAATCTTTTATAATGGTTATAGAAGACCAAAAAAAATAAAAGTCTTTTGTAATGGTTACGGAAGACCAAAAAAAATTTAAATCTTTTGTAATGGTTATGGAAGCCCAAAAAAACAAAAACAAACTATTACGGTTATCAAAGACCAAAAAAATATTGGTTATTTGTAACTATTATTCTGAGAGCAGGTTTTAAAAATTCGTGATAAATTATTATTTCAGGATTTTTTCAAATATTGGTTATAACCGTTATGTCCCTGATTTTTTTCATTTCATCATAAATTATTAACCTCCACTAAAACTTCAAATATGGTTGGATTTGTCAATACAATGGTAAAATTAAATTTAGCTGCGACCACTTGTATTATAAAATACAACAACAATGTAATGTTTTTAACATTGTGTGTTTAATATGTTTTAAAGCAACAAAAAATATGGTTGGTTTGTTCTCTGCTTTGCAATTACTTGCTTGGTTTGGTTAACATTTTCGAATTCTTTTTCTTTGAATCGCTTATTTGAATATATAAAATATATGAATAGGACCTAATTGCAATAAAATATTTTGATTTATTGTTTCGTGCTAAAGTGGTTGTCAGGATCATCACAACATTCGGTAGAGTGATATCTAATATTTGTAAAACTAATTAGACCAAATTCAATACAATTATAAAATGTTTAGCCCATAATGCGTTTTAAAATACCTTTCAGAAGGCCGGTTTTTGTGGGACCAATTGTAAACTATGGAGTGATTACTCGCAAATTTCATGGTGTTATTTCTAGCGATACAACGCTAAATTTGACCAACTTTACCTACAATATCATTGTCTTATACGACTTAACCCTAATCATACCGACATTAAATATTAATAATCTTACCCACATGTGTCTCCTAGACATATACGTGAAAATTTGAAGAAAAATACTTTAATTAACCCTGGATAGTTACTGTTCCACGAATCGATGAAGCTCATTAATTCTTTATCATACAACTTTTTTTCAAATAAGAAATGTATATATTGTAACCTTTTTAAAAATTACATATTTACATATGTAAATAGTGCCAGAGCTAGGGTTAAAACACTCGCCTTGAAATTTTGGATAAGGGTAATATAGTTTTTGTAAACCCCGATAATAACTGAAAGTTTATTTCTAAAAATATTGTGCATCCTTGTGTCGCCATTTCAGTTAGCTAAACTATTTGTTTACCTGTTATGCTTGAACTTTTAAGGCAAAAGGATTAAATTACACTTTGTATAATATAATCGAAAATAATTTTTAGTATCCAATATCCAATGGACCAAGTAATGAGGAAAAAATTATATCAATAAATAACAAAATTCAAACAAATATATACGTATCTATGTATGTCAAAGAAATTTTTGTGTTTTATTTCTCGGCCAGGATCCTGCAAAGAACAATAATTTTTCGCTTTCTCGGTAAAAAAAAATGACTAGAATCTTGCGTTCGATTTTTTTTTTTTGGGATTTATTTCTTTTTTTCCAGCTTGCGACTTATTTAATTTATTTTGGGATTTATTTCATTGGAAGCTATTGCACCGGGACTTAATGCACCTGGGGACTCATTTCACGCAGCTAGAACAACATATTATGGTACTTAGAAGAGATAGAGAACTGATTTAACCATAATATAGCGGTCACAATATGAGGAGCCGCAGATCTAAACGTCCCTTTTCGCATTATTTGACAAATTGGTTTTTTTTTGGAAGTTTTATAAGAATTACGGTGAAATTTTTTATAAGTAAAAAACTTGTTGCCATATCCAGCCTCATGTAGTTTTTTAAGGAAGCGAAATAAAAAAACTCAATTTTTCGAACACTTAAATGTGCAAAAAAGTACATATGAAAAATATAATATAAATAATAACGAAAATTCGGCACAGCCTAGTAAAGCAGTTTTCTCGTACAAAAAATATTTAATTTTATTAACAGATTTTATCTGGTGCGCTTAATTCCCTATTTTTATTCTCGATAAAACAACCGAAATTTTATTGTTGGAAGATAAGCTGTTTCTATGCGCATTTTACTGGTTGCTTAGGCCAGATCATTAGGAAAAGTTTTTCCCAAAAACTTTTTTAGAAAAGCCAAAAATATCAGCAAATAAGAGCTTAAACAAAATTCCAACAATAACACATTGTGTTTATCTTTTCTTACATTCCCCACTACAATTAGTTGGGATTCTCCCAACATCAATTGTAGTTGTAAGTGGGTAAAGAAAAAACATATTAAAAACAAAACCAAATTGTTTTAATTGTTTTTGCAAGAAATCAAAATAAAAACAATTTGCCAGTTCAGGTTTTTATGAACGTGCGCTTGCAAAAGTTTTTGGGAATACAATTATTGTATTCCCAAAAACAACTTTGATAATAAAATTAAATTTATGTTTTAGTTTAAAATTTATTTCAAAACATTTAAATGTTAGATATATTTAATTAGGCTTAAGTTCATTGAATTTAATTTTTCATTAAATTATTTTTATGAAGACAGAAATTTTACAACATGAAATTAATTAAAATTTTTTTTTTATTGATAATTTTTCATTCTTGACTACGGTGAGATTTGAGCCCAGGCGTTCACGGACAGGTTGCCCAGACTAGTTTCGATTGTAACCACACAATCTCGTCGGTGGGGTTTGCCGTTTTACTCACTCGGCTATTGAGGCCGGGCGACGTCAATAGTCAAACATCAATCCTTAAACCAAATGGTATTTCACTTTGGTAGATCGAAATTTGCTTTTTGAATGAATAATTATCTATTTTAATTGATTAACTTGTTCTTCCTAACTTCTGTTTTTTCGTACTTTTTGTCAAGAATTCTTCTTGAAGTCCAAAGTACATTTTTTTATTTTTGATGTTTTTGTCTTTCTTTTTTCTTGTTGACCTTTTTCCGCACAACTTGAAGGACAAATGTAAACATAGCTCGTGCCTTAGCTGTTAACAAGAAAATGAAAAGTTATCAATAAAAAAAAGAATATTAATTAATTTGATGTTGTAAAATTCCTGTCTTCATAAAAATAATTTAATGAAAAATTAAATTCAATGAACTTAAGCCTAATTAAAAATATCTAAATTTGGATTAAAAACCATTAACAGTTCAATAAAATAACCACAATACTAATTATCATTTAAATGTTAATTAAATCAAAATTATATTTTTACTTTTCTTTCAACTAAAAAAATAACTGATTCAATTATCACACTAACTAAAGTCAAATACTTTTTAAACAATTTTTTTATAGGATACAATGAATGCTGACGAAGGCCGTAGCGGGCCAGAAAATTCATTACATTCTGCTGGTATCTAATAGTTGTATAAATTTTCTGTACAATTTACTTCGTTGCTAGCCAACTGATGGCTAAAGTAAGCCTCGTAACAGAAATATACAAATAAATAAATTCTGATAGTGCATTAAAAATATTCCTGGAACATATTGAAGGAATAAGACTATTATAGAATGAAAGCTTCATAAATTGTAAATTGATTTAGAATACACATTCGAATTAATATAAAAATTTATAATATTATTAATTGATAAAAAAAAAACTACTGATAATTTTGTCTGCATACAAACGAAATAGTTTTGCAATGAGGAATACGTTTTAAAAGCCGTTTGCGTAGTGGAAAGACGTTTTAACTGACATCGCGATTTTGGATATGAAACGTTATGCCACTAAAAAATTATAAATTGTAAATTTTTATATTTTAATCAGGCTTAAGTTCATCAAATTTAAATTTCATTAAATTATTTTTAATGAAGAAGGAATTTACAACATGAAATGAATTTAAAAGCATTGATCATTTCTCATTCTTGACTGAAGCTGGGATTGAACCCACGGACAGGTTCATTTCACATGTTTCGGTAGTAACCACACTATATCTTCAGAAATCTTTGCCGTTTAACACTCACCGCTATTGAGGACGGCTGACAGTCAACAGTCAAACATCAATATATAAACCAAATTGTATTTTTCTTGGTGGATCGAAATTTGTTGTTGGGAATGATTATCTATTTTCAATTGATTTACATGTTTTTCCCCTTACTTCTGTTTTTTAATACTTTTTGTCAAGAATTCTTCTTGAAGTCCAAAGTACATTTTTTTGTTTTTTATGTTTTTCTTTTTTAAAATTTGTAATTTATAATTCAAATTTTTTTATATCTTGCATAAGAGGTTTAATTTTCATTATTTTTAATAATCAATCCTGCCTTTTAAAAATGTTTTTTTTTTCTCTACTGAAAAATAATTATTTTATATATTAACCCTTTAGGGTGAAAAATAATTTATGGCGAGATAAAAATCTGAAAATTTGTATATAAGGTAATGTGATGGCGTTGAAGCCGGGAAACATAACAGTTTTCGCCTCATGCAGCTCCCCTGGTTTTTAGGGAATGCCAAATATATTCAAAATTGACCTTCAAGGTTCCAAAAAAAACCTTACAATTTATTTTTGCAATATTTTTTTTTTCAAGAAAATATTTATTTACGCATGTATCAATGCTTAAAATTGTTTTTAATATCGCTTGATCCACGAAATTATTATTTTTTTTCTTCCTAAATCTAACCATTTTACAAATTTCCTGACTTGGGAACGACAATACACTCAATAATAAGAAAAGAAAGTCAATGTCTACTATAATAAAAATTTAAAATATCAAAAGTGTCCCTCTTTCAGATAAAACAAAAAAAAAATATAATTAACTGTACAATTTTATACATTAAAAGTGCGTAGAAAGAGAGTAGAATGTCGAATATATTCGACAAAAACACTGAAAGGGTTAAAACGTTATTCGGGGCTGTGCTTCATTTAGAGATTAGTTGCAATGGCCATGATCTCCCTAAAGAGATGCTGGGGTCTTCGTATCTATTACTTTTTAAACCATTAGAAAATCTAAGAAAATTCAAAAAAAATTCCGCAAACCTTTAAATGAAAGTCACATATTTTTGGTATTCCCCTCGTACTTAAATTTGTATGTATTTTCGATAAACTTTGATTCAATGGCATTGGCCTTCATATATTAAAACATTGCATATAATGAAGTTGTATGTTCTTATCATTATATATGGACATACATGTGTACATGATTATAGTCGCAAAAAACAACACACATAAGGACTAATTCACACACACACTACTCTGGTATATGTAGCACATATAACTATAGACTTTAGTAAATCAACACGTTTAGGTTTATATAGTATTTTCGAACGAAAAACTGCAAAAACAAAAAGTATAAAGAAGTCTAATATTTCAAAAATTTATAACGAACAAATTGTTTCGCAACATATCGTAAAGCAATGAAAGCGTCTATCTCTTCCATGCCATCAAATCATGTTATTGTTGATATTATTATTGCACTTGTTGTATGAGCATAAATGTTGTATACTATTTTATTGTATATATTGCAAGTGTGTACGTGTGTGTATGTGTTTATGTGTTTAGCGAAAGCTAATAATAAATTTATATTATGACCCATGTTTGTTACAGAGGATTTTCTCTAAGTTAATGTGTTTCAGTTTGAACAAACGAGAAATAAAAGTCAAGCTGGATTAATTTATACGTGTGGTATTTTAGGGCCAACAAGAGAAATATGGATTACAAAATATATGTATGTATGACCTAAATATATACACAGCAGCATCACATAATTTTCTCTTTTCATTTTTGTTTTGAAAAGGGTAACAGTTGCAAACATAATAAACAAGTACGGCTGAGCAAAACTATTTTAGTAATAGATTTAAAAAAGGCCGTTTTATTACCAGCATAACCCAACACGGCTGTTATAGTGGTTGGACCGTATCAGATTTAATTATTTACTATTATAATTTTTTATTAGCAGCAGTAGGTCATTTGGTGTGGAAAACAAAATTTCAGTTTCATACCTTAATATTAGTGATGGATAAAAATGAATAAAAAGTATTTTATATGTATAAACTAGGGTATTCAGTTAAACGGGCTTTTGCTGTAATCGGTTAATCGCTCGATTAAATAACCGAGGATTTGGTTTATTCGGTTAGTAATCAGTTAATTTTGTAATTGATCGGTTAACCGATTAATAAAGTTTTTCTCATAAATTAACGGCCTAAGTTATAAAAAATAAAACCCTGCTTAAGTAATTTCAATAAATAAAAATGCATAGTTTATTTATTATTTGGAGTTTATTAGTAAAAAAAACAAGAACATAAAAAACATAACAATTCTAACACGAGCAAACAAACAAATAATTCATAAATATGTGGGTGATTCCATGTCAAATCGACCACAAGTGGGACCCGACCCATTTCGATTTGAATGAAATTTGGTGTGAAGGTTCCTTTCATCCTATAACGAAAAAAATTTTTAAATTTTTTCTCAAAAAATACGTCATATTCAAAATGTCATAATTTCGCCGAATTAGCCAAATGTGGTGAGTTTATTTTTTCAATATCTCAAAAACTACTGTACACACGAAGTTGATTTGTATGTCATTTTAAAGAGAATACTTGGGGCTACAAACGACATATTAATATTTAAATGTTATATCTATAAAATATTGAAGTTTAAAAATGGACTTAATCAAAAACTTAATTTCTTTTTAGCTGATTTTTTTATGTAATTCCTCAAAATGTTCTTTAAAAACCAGATACTTTCAAGGAGATGTTTTTTTTAAGACATGGTTTTCTTTCCTTTTGCAACCTGTAAAAATAAAATTTTGATATTGTAATTTTAAGCAATAAGTATTTATTAAATCTAATTTGCGTAATTTTAGGTGTTAAAAAAAGTAACGACATTGATAAACTTTTTTATGTTTATTTGTTGCATTTTTTGTTGGAGCTCAATGTGGGCACTTTCAAAGAAAAGTACACTTTTTGTCACGTAACATTTTCAAGAAATTAAATGAGTTTTATACACCTTCACACCAATTTTCATTCAAATCGAAAGGGGTCGGGTCCCACTCTTCGTCGATTAGACATGGAATTACCCATGTAAAACATATTTTTTAATTAATACATAAATATTATGTAAATATTATGTATTATCTTTAGTTTTGATAAATTTTGACTTGGAAAAAATTCATTCACTTGTCGCAGATGTTGGAGAAATTGAAAGCAACCCTAATACATAACATCTAATTTCTCAGTCCTTTTCCAGGATTTCTCTCAGCGTATTAAGTCTTCCATTATGTCATTAGAGTCCTATTTTAATTTTTTTAAATTTTCAACTCTTCATATTGTTTCGGTTAATTCTGTTAAAGTAAGATATGAGAAAATATGAGAAGAAACAAATATCGTAACACATACATACATATTGATATTTCCAGCAAAAAGCCTCCTTTTTGCAACTTAACGCCAGAAGTAATTTAAAACGTTTATAAAAAAATTTTATATGTATAATTTTCTTTTCTATATGTTGTGTAAAGCGCAACTAGCTCTACATAAAGTTACAAAAGGGATAACTTCTGAACAACATTGTCCTAAAATACATTACAAAAATCACTTGAAATTCCCATATGTATCTAAAGCCAGCAAAGACTTTTAAATTTGATAACTTGGAAAATAAATCCTTATAAGTCCAGTTTATTAAAAAAGGTTTTATAAATTGTTCAATTCACAGACTTTTGTAATAATGAAAGTCAAAATCCTCTTCTATTTTTTGTAACGTCAAGCCGGCGCATATTTTTTTCTGAAAATAGTGCTGCTTTAATTTGTAATATAAAAGAAACTTTTTACCAATTTGACTTCTTTATTTAATTTTTTACATTTTGTCGTACAAATTTCACGTCACGTCACAATGGAAATGCGCATATAAAAAGAACTTTAAACAAAAAGCTGTTGACAGCAAAGGCCTTTTAAAATGAAGATCCCTTTGCAAACAATTTTCTAAACGCATACCTTTTGCATATGAGACGAAACAAATAATTAAAAACACAAAAAAATATGTTATAATACTACAAAAAATTATAAATTTTGTTACGTCGGTTAATCGGTTAATCGAATGAAATTAACCGGTTTAATCGTTAATCGAAAATAGACAACTTTAAATTAACCGACCAGTTAATCGGGTAGTAATTAAACGGTTAATCGATTAACGGTTAACCGAATGAATACCCTAGTATAAACTGTATGAGCAGTTTCATAACGAGGCGAAATAATTTTAGTTTTTACATAAGTTTTTGTTTGAATATAATTCTTATTCTAAAATGTATGTAACCTTTGTTATAAAACTACTAAAGCTCGATAAGATTACTTAAATCTTACGAGGCATATGTGTCCTAATTTATCCTAACATTAACGTGATTTACTAGTTTAGGAATTACATGGAAACTATGGTCCATTATTATGAGCCGACCGTAATGAAACGCTGTTGTATTCTTTAGGGTAACATAAAATTAATGTTTATGGTACCAATAACTATTTGATATTTATATCAGTAAGGGTGAAAGTATTAAATTAGCCTTATAAGAACGTTAGAGTTAATTAAAACCTAGCGCCATTTAGTTCTGGTTTTATAAGATAATGTGAAATATTGGTGTCTATTATGAACTTAATTCGGTTTTCGATAGCAGTCTAATTAGTTGATCGAACGAATTTTCATTTGGTATTATGGCACACATTCGATAAAAAAAAGTACTATTGTGATTTAGTTTATTCACAGTAGTACATTTTCTATCAGCTCTCACTTTAAATAAAAAATTTCTCACTCGTAAAACTGCTCTGAGTGGGGAAGCAGCTCGCGCTCGTTGTCATTATTTTTTAAGGACAATCAGGTCGTTCTTGTTTGTCTACTTTTCGTGCGTTTTGCGGTGTCACCTCGCATTGGTTAATGGCTTGGCGTCGTATAACTGTACCGAGTTATAGTTTTTGCGGTTGTCAGCATTGACAATCGTTTTTAACCTTAAATTTTTTAACGTGTTTGTCTGGTGGAGAACCATTTATAACTCAATGTGACTGGTGGAGAACCATATAAAACTCAGACGTTTACTGGTGGAGACCAAAAAATAACCTGGAGTGGATTCTGGAAGCTCTCGCCTTCCTATACGAAGGTTTAGGTCGAACGAGGAGCGGTTCAGGCTCTAAAATTTCGTGGGATACCCTGGCAATATGACTACAATAGTCAGCCAAAAACTTTATTTTTTGGAAAATTAAAAAAAAAACAAAAATTTTTGTTAACAAATTTAAAATATTAAAAAATAAAACTTATATAAATTATGACTACGACGGACTTATGGTACGATGATTCATCTGATGAAGATGAACGCTTACTGGCACTGGCCTGTACCTGAAGCCTGAACTTTTGTAAAAATTCCTTTTGCCTACAAAGGATTTTGTTCCATAAGGGAAACACGATTTTCAACTGCTGCTTACCACTGTCGACTTTAGACTTGCATAAAATAACCAAAAATAATTAAGAATATGGAATTTGGAAACCAAAACTAATAAATTAACAAAAACTTACATTTAAAATGATTTTTTTTAATTATTTTAATTTGTTTTCGTTGAAAAACTCGAGGCACAACGAAATTTTCAACAGTGCTGCCAACTCATAATACCAAATTAACATTCGATAGTCAATGTTCGATAGCCAGCGAAAATCGTTTATCGAATGTAGCTCATAATAGGTCCATTTTCTTTTGCATTAGCTGATCTAAAACAATATATATAGTTGTTCTAAAAGGATAGCAAATCAGTTGCAATGTGTTTTTTTGGCATTGCAAGTGCCGATATGCAAACTATGGATAAACATACGAAATTAACTTGGTCAGTTACATAGCTAAAACACCCGTTATACCCATGTAAGGAAACCAATTTTTCTAAACAAAACCAGCAAAAAAAAATGCAATTGCTTTCAATGAATTGCTTTTATTTAATCCATACTTAAGAAATAAATACCAATGAAAATAGGTGGTATGTTCTTGATCAGTAGATATACATGGCAAGGCGAGTATATTGTCGACAATAGATTTCATTGATAGCGTTGATAAGATGCAATCGTTTTTCACTATCCTTTTAAAGTTATCCAGTAGCTCGTTTCCTCGCATCGTACATAGAAAAAATTATCAGTAGTTTTTTATCAATTAAAAAAAAATTTAAAAAGTATTTCAATTTAATTATTATGATAATTCAATCAATTTTTTTTCTAGTTGAAAGAAAATTAAAAATATAATTTTGATTTAAATAGAAACTTATTTTTTTTTAAAGAAATTTTCAATTAAAATATTTATTAAATAACAAAAAATCTTAATTGAAATTTTCGTTTAAAATAAAATAATTTAAACTTGTAAAATTGTTGCTGGGAATTGTCAATATTTAATTAAATAAATTAACACATTGTTTGAAACGGCAAAGTTTTTCGATCATTTTTTTAATTAAAATTGGAAATATAATTTATTGAAAAAAAAAAAAAAAATTATACACAATTTTAAATTTTAAGTAATCAATATAATCATTTCGGTAACAGGATCAAAATCAAACAAATTGTTTACTCGATTCTATGAATTTGGTATGAATTTGGTAGTTAGAGAAAATTTTAATTTTTTCTGTGTAAAGTTTCTCACATGAATTGCTTTATTAAGCAATTTTTTTTTAATGTTGTTTTTCTTTTTACCCTATTACAATTACAAATCGAGTTGGAAAATAAACCAGCCAATTGTAGGGGAATGTAAGAAAAGATAAACTCACTGTTTATTGTTGTTGCTTTGTTGAAGCTTTGATATTGTTACAAGTAAGTCCTGAGTGCTTAAAATTCTTATTCACTTTATAGTCTTATTTGTATAATATTTTTAGCTTTTCTAAAGTCTTTGGAAAAAGTTTCCTGACAAGCTGGCCTAAGCAACCAGCGAAATGCGCATAGAAACTGGCGTTCGCTCAACAATAAATTTCAGTGTTTTTATCGAAAATAAAAATTGGGAATGTAGCAAGTGATAGAGAAATCTTATTAAAAAAAATTCCATAGTTTCCCGATTTGTGAGAAAAAAGGATTTCTGTATTTGAATGGAAAAAAATGACAACATTGATTCTGTTTTTACTGGAATATTTCCAGTAATTAAGTGTCAAATGTAAGCGAAACGTCAACGAAAGAAATTAATTATAAAACCAAAATAAGTTGAAGGAAAAAAAAATAAAGTATCAAAATATAACAATTGTTTTTTATTTATTTTTATCATTTTTATTTTTTATTTATTATATAAATTCTTTACATTTTTTTATTTAAATTAAAAAATAGACAAACACATTTTTAATTTTAAATATCTATGTACATTGGACCGACTTACACCTTACAGCGGCAAAAAAAAAAAAATTAATGTTGTACCCCTGAAAATTAACTTTGATATGTTTTATGAAGATTCCCAAAATATTTTGGCTCTAGCTATTATCTCCCGCGAGCTAAGCCCCGTCAACAACTTTTATTTTTAAGTCGGTCTAATGTACATATATTTTTTAAAATTTGTTTTTTCTCGCACCAATTTTTAATTAGATTTTTTTGACAGTTCTTTTGAGAAAATGTTCGCAAAATATTGTTACAGAAACACCTTTTCTCACATCCTTCCAATAATAAGCTTATAGGCATACACCTTACCCTTTAGGTAACGCCAAAGCAAAAATTGGTAGCCATTAAGTCGGGCGAAGACAGTAGCCAAATTAAAATAGTAGCCTGAAAAAAAACGCCAAAGGTCGCCAAAAATTTCTCGCAAGATAATTGTGTGAGTCGTGGCTTTATCTGATTGGAACCACAATTCTGGATTGATCTAAGCCTTAGGTCTTTTTAAATTAATTCCATTCACATTTACCCCAATTTGACCGTCGTTTTCGAGAAAATGTGGTAAAAAAAACAAGTAGGTCAGTATATTCGGTCGAGCCCGGCCATATGATACCCTACACCACAGCAAATACAAAACAAATTTTTGCAAGTGTACCCTATTTGGTCCGATGGGCAATCATGGACCCGCCAGAACAAAATTATGAAATTGAGTTTAATATTCATATAAAAGTTCTTTGTGCCAGTATTATTTAGACATATTCATCTTTATGAGATTTGTTTGTTTTAAGTGATTTTAGGAAGGAGGTTTATATGGGATCTATGGTTACTTTTAGACCCACCAGCACAACATTTCGTCATGGCGTAGTAGCTAGCGAAAAAGTCTTTGTCGCCAATGTTTATGTAAATACTTACATTCATAAGGAAGCTATGGCATTAAAAGTTATTTTAGGGAGTAGTATTTATATGGGAGCTATGGTCAAATATGGACCGACTACAATTAAATTTGGTAATATGACTTTGATTGTAATAAAATAAGTTTGGGCCAAATTCAATTTAAATGAGATGATTTATGGGTACAAAGATCCTATTCCGGAAAAAGCTTGAATGGGGGATATATGAAATTATGTAATGATTCGCCTCATTTTCATCAAATTATCTTCATCAAATTATCTCCAAAATTGAAAGTGATTCTGAGTGCATTTACTTAGGCCCTAATCATGTAAAACGCAACGCCAAATAAATATATTGAAAGCACAAAGGCCCTAATGGCCTTAAAGTACCAATATTTTAAGGTGTTACAAACATCAGGATAAATGCTCACACTATTGTAGTGTGAGTATAAAAGCAGTGTGTTCATCTTAGTAGGTGCAATTCAGGTTCAACTATTATGTCTGGATTTTGGTGCCCCACACAGAGAAAATAAAAATTGATTTCAATTAAAAAATGTGTTATATTAATTAAATTTGCACTAGTAAACAAAATAATAGAACAAATTAAACGTTTACTTCGCTTGATTAAACATTTAATTCACTTGACTAAACGTTTAATTCTTTTGAATATTTTTTTTATTAAAACTAGTTTTGATGAATACTTTAAGTGATGAAAAATTTGGACATTTTTTCTGTGCAATTTTGTTTGTACGTGTGACCATTGAGGTAAGGGTGGGCCTCATTGCTCATTATTCGTTCTTCGTTATTATTCGTTATTTAAAAAAATCTATAGTATAAGATCGTCTGAAAAACGATTATGCCTTCTACAATAATTACAATTATTAATAGAACTTAGTTGTAAATCACTTTTTAATAATTTTATTAAATTATTTTGAAGATAAATACATAACAAGCTTCGTTATTTCAACATTGTTGTCCTTATATTTGTAGCTTGGTGCAAAAAAGAACAATATCAAATAATTCATTTTTAAGAAAATTTAAATTTTAGTTTTTTATAGAAGAATTCTAAGTGAAATTGGCTAGCAAAACCCTCTTAAAGCTGTTCTCGCTTAAATTAGACATTGGCTGTTTTTATTGCAAAATGAAACTAATTATGCTGGTAGATATAGGAAAATATACTTTTATTAGATTTTATGTTGACCCATATTTAAAAAATATAACAGAATAACGGAAATACAATTTTATTTCAAATGTTGGTGACGTTTTTTTCGTGAAATATGCAACATGTAACTCAAAATAGGAAAATATTGACATTAGCTCTTAGCACCAAGCTTCAGACATAATGATCTAAAATTTTGCTTTTAATAAAATTAATGTTTCTTTGAAAAATATTAAACCAAGTAGCTAACAAGAAATTAAGAATCGAATTTTTAACAACTTGTTGTGTTTTAGATTTTTTTTGTTATTCGCTTTGTATTCCCTCTGAAAATATATACGGAATTGAATTATTGTTTTGAAAAAATTCATTTTTATTAATTAAATTTTGTCACTGTTTCAAATTGTAAAATGAAGTATTTTTTAAAAAAATATTAAAGCTTTTTATGTTATTAATAGGCAATTTTATATTAAAAAAAGTATATGTACTGATTTTTATATAATTGTACTGTTTTTTTTCTCTTATGTACTGATTTCTCTGATTTCAAAACTGGCAACCCTAAATTCACACAACAAGACAACGAGACAAATTTTGTGATATTGTTATTAACATAAATTGGAAATGATATATAATAACAAATTTATTTTAATATATGCATGTGATCACTTCTATCCAGCAGTGGATTTGTAATAAAAGAAGAAGAACACTTTCACAGAAAATAGTTTTTTTATCAATTAAAAAAATGGTTTAAAAAGTATTTAAATTTAATTAATGTGATAATTGAATCAATTATTTTTTTAGGTAAAAGAAAATTAAAAATATAATTTTGAAAAAAAAATAATATTTAAGTTGTTTTGAAATAAATTTTTCATTAAAATATTAATTAAATATCAAAAAATATTAATTGAGTTTTTCGTTTAAAATAAAATAATTTAAACTTGTAGAATTGTTATTGGGAATTGTCAATATTTAATTATATAAATTAACACATTGATGGAAATGGCAAAGTTTTTTGATCATTTTTTTAATTAAAATTAAAACTATCATATATTAATAATTAGTATTGTGGTTATTTTATTGAACTGTTAATGGTTTTTAATCCAAATTTAGATATTTTTAATTAGGCTTAAGTTCATTATATTTAATTTTCATTAAATTATTTTTATGAAGACAGGAATTTTACAACATGAAATTAATTAAAATTTATTGATAATTTTTCATTCTTGACTGCGCTGAGATTTGAACCCAGGCTATCACGGATAGGTTGCCCAGACTAGTTTCGATTGTAACCACACAATCTCTTCAATTAGGTTTGCCGTCTTTACTCACTCGGCTATTGAAGCCAGATGACGTCATTAGTCAAACATCAATCTTTAAACCAAATGGTATTTCAACTTGGTAGATCGAAATTTGATTTTGAATGAATGATTATATATTTTAATTGATTAACATGTTCTTCCTAACTTCAATTTTCTCGTACTTTTGGTCAAGAATTCATCTTGAAATCCAAAGTACATTTTTTGTTTTTCATGTTTTTGTCTTTCTTTTTTCTGTAAGTAAACATAGCTCGTGCCTTAGCTGTTAACAATAATTAGTATTTTGGTTATTTTATTGAACTGTTAATGGTTTTTAATCCAAATTTAGATATTTTTAATTAGGCTTAAGTTCATTGAATTTAATTTTCATTGAATTATTTTTATGAAGACAGGAATTTTACAACATGAAATTAATTAAAATTTTGTTGATAATTTTTCATTCTTGACTGCGCTGAGATTTGAACCCAGGCTTTCACGGAGAGGTTGACAGGTTCGATTGTAACAACACAATCTCTTCAATGGGGTTTGCCGTCTTTATTTACTCAGCTATTGAAGCCGGATGACGTCAATAGTGAAACATCAATCTTTAAACCAAATGGTATTTCACCTTGGTAGATCGAAATTGGCTTTTGAATGAATGAATATCTATTTTAATTGATTTACATGTTCTTATATCATTTGTTGAAAAAAAAAAAATTTCACAATTTGAAAATTTTTTAGTAATCAATATAATCATTTTGGTAATAGGTGCTAAATCAACCACTTATTTGCTTAATATTACGAATTTGGTATAAATTTGGTGATTAGAGACCATTTTTAATTTCTTCTGTTACTGTTAAATACAATTGAGATATTATTAATCGTGGAAAAACTTATGTAAAAAACAAAAACAGTTTGTTTGTTGCCATTACGGGGACCATAATATGTATTTTTTTTTGCCATAAATTAACCAGTTTTTCTCTTCATGTACAACCCAGTTTAAGATGATTGTACTTAAGAATTCGCTCGACTTAAATATTTCTAAGTTTGGATTGCTAAAAGATGGCTGTATAAATTCATCCCAATAGAGAGGTAATACATAACATTTTCTATACATGAGATGTGTGGATGATGCTGAATAACAACCAATAAGATTTATTATACAATTTTGCCGATATTTATATATCTATGCCACAAATAGCAATTATAAGATTATCAGCTACACCCATATGCTAAATTGTTAAAGTTAGGTTCAATGTACAGCCAACACATGGACGGCTCACTTGGGTCCTTATTGTGGTCCCTTTGTGGTACCCTGAGACAGCGACCAGAGTTATTCCCCAGAAACCACTGCAGCCAGGAACAATTTCGATTCCCTATATTAAAGAGATATCGACCTTAGTCCGACATTAGAGATATCATCCAAACACAGCAGTTCTGGTCTCCCAAAATGCCTTATCCTTATGCCTCCAAGATCAGAGCATCTGTAGTAGTCATTATAACCTAGACCCATCCTTATCACATGGGTCCCTATCAGTCAGTGATTCGTAATGACCGATATCATAACTATTGTACCCTGGTATGACCATTCGAGTTTAAAGATCCAAAAAATACTTTAAGGGATTTACAATGATCATTTTAAGTGTAACAAACAGAATACAAAAATCAATTTAGTATTTAATCTTTTTTGTGGTGGTTATCAAAATTTGCGCAGTACAGTAACTGCCTACTTAACTGAAAGGTTTCTTAAATAACATCATAAATATTGAAAAATTTTACTCCAAAATGCAAACTTATCTATGCTGGATTTAAATGGGAGTTTAGTTGTTAAGCCCCATTGTTACAAATATATTTATACATATGTATTTACATACATCCGTACAGATGTACCAGAAACTACTTCAGATTGAATTAGTAACATACGACATCAATTTTGAAGTTCTTTAAACTATTGTTAACACAATAATATCAAAGGACGAATGAAGAAAAATTAAGTTTTTAGAACTCCGACTCTTTTCAAAATGTCAATATCGCACAGGGGAATGTCTTTATACGTTTTTGTGCAAAAACTACAAGGTGTTGTTCCATATCAATGAGACTAGACACCGAGTATTAAATTAAAAATAAAAATTGGCCACGCTTACCGGCCACCAGCGATGCAAAGCAAATCGATTTTTTTCCCATAATATTTTTCATATATAAGCAGAAGTCTTCAAATTTGGTACATACGCTTTCTAGAAAAACAAGAAGACGTTTGCCGAATATCATCAAAATTGGCCACGACCTCGCCCTTCTTTCTTCTGTTAACTACAAAATCATTAACTTATTATTTTCTAATCCAAAAAATCAGATCGTTTTGTTTTAACCCATTTTTGCCGACCGGTGATCACCAGCACTCATACTATTTTTTTTACATAATTTTTTTTCATTAACTGCCTGTTCAACTATTTCAAACGTTAACGTTCGCTTAGAAAATTACATTTAAAACAAAAACAAATTTTGAAATTTTGTTAACTGCCTTTTTATTGATTCCGCAATTTAAAGCAAAAACAAAATTTCAAACAAAATTTCATAGAAAATACATTTAAAACAAAAACAAATTTTGAAATTTTGTTTTTGTTTTAAATGTATTTTCTATGAAATTTTGTTTGAAATTTTGTTTTTGCTTTAAATTGCGGAATCAATAAAAAGGCAGTTAATATCAATTATAAGAGGCTTATAGATTTTGGCATATATATTCTTAACGTTTCATGATATTCCTATAATTTTTTTTATATATACGGAAAAATACTATGTGTTTAAAATAAATTAAATTCAAATTGTATAATCAAGAAAACTATAATTTATGGACCACAGAACTGCGAAAATCTATAAGTCATTGTTTGGTTTGCATCCTTGCGTGGAATTTACTTAAAATTTTAAAAAATTAAATTACATTTTTGTAGAGAACCATAATAAAAATTTTTAAATATTAATAATCCCCTATAAAATTAAATCATTAAATCATTAAATTTTTAAAATTTGAAAATTGAATTTGAAAAATAGGGGTTTTGACACCAAGATACCACTGTGTATAGCATCAGAGAAAAAATATGTTTAAATATGGTCACCTCCAACCAAATTATTTTTAAATAAAATTGTAAACATACTATGGTTATTTTAACCATATTATTATCATCGACAACCATATTATTGTTAAATTAGACCTCCATCACGAAGGCACAACCATATTATGGTTGCCTGCGAACATGTTTTGGTTAATAATAACTAAAATATGTTTAACGTTTATAATAGCTTGGTTGATTTTCAGCCATAGAATGTTGCTCTTGGAAAATACTACCATTACTACTATTGTACATTTAGAAACAAATTATTGTCATATTCAACCATAATATGTTCAGAGGCAACCATAATATGGTTGTGGCTTCTTGATGGAGGACTAATTTCACAACAATATGGTTGTCGATGACAATACTATGGTTAAATGAAACATTATATGTTTAAAATTTTCTTTAAAAACACTTTTGTTGGAGGTGACCATATATAAACATATTTTTTCTCTGCGTGTAGCGACTTATATCTAGCAAATAACACGAGTAATGTAGGCTTTTAAAGCGTCAATCATACTCGCAAAGAAAACACATGGTTGTGGTGAACATATTCTAGGAGCAGCATATTATGATAATATTCATGATTGTAGTCAACATAGTACGATTATTATTGAATCATATTTTGGCCAAATATATTCGAAATATTACATCACAATATTTTTACCTTTATCCTAATTTGTTTTTATTACATCATATTATAATTTAATGTAATCATATTATTATCATATTAATCATAATAAGTTAAGAAGTATTCATATTATTATCATGTTAATCATAGTAAGTAAAGAAGTTATCATATTATTATCATGTTAATCACAATAATATGTAGATTAAATCTAAAACCGAAAAATATTTTTAATATACATATATTTATTTATGCTTATTTACTTTTTGGCAACCTTTACGTAAAACTGTTACAGATATTTCATATCATAATACGATGCAACTTTAAACATACTATTTTTGACCTATTTTTGTCGTAGGTCGCAAATATTTAAAAATTATTTTACAGAATTTTCATTCTTTTTCTCTAAGATGACACAAAACAATTGTCAATATTTTTGCACCATTTTCAAACAATATAAAATTTTATTAACATTGATATTTTATTTCGTGTTACTTTTCAATTTTTTTTAAAGCAAAAACAATTTCTTTATTTTATTAATTTCTTTAAAGTTGAGATTTTAATGGGTGCTTTTTTTAGTTGTTTAATCACTGTATAAAAAATAATTCGACAGGCATACAAACGACACAACTGATGCAAAATTATTTTACAAATGAGGATTACAAAATATTATTAGAGTAAATTTATTTTGTTTGCATCCTAAACATATTATGAGTATAAGTATAGAAAGTAATCATGTTATGGCTATTAAATATCATTAAAGGGTTGTGAGGAATATAATATATTTTCAAAGTAATCATTATTTAGTTGTTATAAAAATGATTATTTTTCATTGAACCATACTTAAATTTATAATTGCGATATACATTGAGATGTTTACAGTAACTATAATATTGTTGATTTTAAATAAAAATAACAATATTTTGTGTACGACAACAATATATTGTTACAATAAACATAGTTTAACGTAGCGAAACGTGAAATTAAGTGCGCACCAAAATGATTTCTCAACATGGTCACGAAAATTAAGTTACCGGGCTTCAATTCTTACACAAGTTTAATAATGTACGCTTTAAGGCCGAAATTCTTACCTTAAATAAGCCAAGTTGTCGAATGCAACAAGCCAAGCTGCTGAGAACGACGACGAATCGATTCGTCAAGGTCTTTGCATACATTCTCATCTACAGCTTCTATATTCATTGCACTACGTGCTGGATGTAATCTAACCGGTCGGGTATCATCCACTTATTTAAACTGGCACTCAAATTTGCGAATGGTGCTGGCAATAGGAGTTTCAGTTGGTCGATTATGCACACCATAAGCTCCACGAATCGCACGAAAAACATTTCTCACAGAACACTGATTTTTATAATACAGCTTACACAGAAAAAATTTTCATTGGTTTTTTATCAATTAAATAAAATTGTTAAAATATATAAAAATTCAATAAATATGGCAATTAAATGAATTAATTTTTTTGTTGAAAAAAAATTAATAATTTGATTTTCATTCAATTAATATTCTGATTGTTTTTAAATTAATATATAATTAAAACAATAATTAGATTAATCAAAAACTTTATTGTTTATTTCGTTTAAACTAAAATAATGCCAACGTGTAAAACTGAAAAAAACGCTTAGTAAAGAGGAAAATGATTGTGTTTAATTTTGCGTATTGTCTTGGATAATTGGATAAACATGAGTTATGTATATTTACAAAAATATTTCAATTTATTTTGTATTTTGTTGGTTTTAATTTTGAAAATTGGTAAAAAAAAAGTTCCGAATTTTGTTTTCATCTTTTCAATTTAAAAAAATAAAACGATTTTTTTGTTAATAGTATACGATTAAATTTTAAACGTTATAGAATTTATGTGTCAATTTAGATTTGCTTTGTGTATTTATAAATTCATTCTTGGTTTTTTCTATTGCAATTTTTCATGTTAATTCTTGAATGTAATTGAACTTCAATAATATATTAAGCCAACAAAATAGAAACAAAATTTGCTTGTATTTTAGGGCTGCAAGCAAAATTGCCCAAAAAAAAATTGACCAACGAAAAAATGATTCAACGTAAACGAAATATGGTCCAAAAAAATATAAATGGAAATTATATCCAAAAATGGTGAAAAGAGGCCCAATAATTAATGAAAAATAACCCAATTTTTATTTTCGAATTTTTATTTAATAATTTTTACAAAGTTGTCTTAAACTTTCATACTTATTTGGGCTTGGGTCATATGTCCGAAAAATCCCGCATACCTAACTTAAGCTTTTCTTCATAGACGGCATTAGACCGGGCACAAGGATTTTCTCCTCTATGGTATAAAAAACACCGCTTTCGCTAACTTAAGCTTCTCTACATAGCCTACTTTCGGCCGGGTGCAAGGCTGAATTCACAAGCTTTAGTTACGAGGCCGATGATTGTCATTCCATAGCGATTCCGGATTTTGAATTTGGTCAAAATAAGAAAGACAAAAATAGCGCAAAAATGTTTCTCAGTTATGTTAAAAATTAATTATTATCCAATATTAACGAAAAATCGGAAAACACAAATCGTATGGAAAATTGTTGGGCGATTTTTCATATATAACATTGGGCTATTTAGCTGACAGCCGTATTTTAAGGGTGGAAAACTTTACATTCATTATAAAAACATATTTCTTGTTTTAGTGATTTTGAAAGTAAGCAAGTGACAACACTTTTTTCATGTACATATTCTTTGTGGTGTCAAAAAAAAATTTCTAATAAATAAATAAATGAACAAAATTTAAACAAATAATTGTACAAAAATAATATATACAAACAAAATAATCGTGAGACAAACACTAATTTCATTGCTCCTAAAACGGAATTCAAGCGTCTTATGTATGAAAAGGTGAGTATGAGATCGTATTACATAAAAGAAGTAAATTAGTTATGTATGTATGTATATATCAGAGCTGTTAACAATTGCAATCGATTTCATTGCAATTACATACATAATTGTTCGGTAATTTGTAAGTGTTTGATTGCATTCCAAATCGGAAAATTGATTGTAAGGTTTCAATTTTAAATGATACAATCAATTTTCTGATCTTGAATGAAATCCATATTTTAAAATCAATAGTTGCAATCAAATCCAGTGATTTCAAGTAAATTAAATAAGAATCATTCTCTGCAAATAAAGTTCCTTCTTCTAGAAAAAAGCTGACTTTCATAACTGTGATTTGCCAACAAAGTTATATTTATATTTTTATTATTTAATACTTTCTTCATATAATTTTGTTGGCCTTAAACTATAGTTGCAATTGTAAAGGGAATTGATTGAAAATACATGATTTTAATTAAAGTTTGATTGCAATCGAAATGATTGCAAATAAATTGATTGTATTCAATAACTTAAAAAAAGAATGATTTCAAAATGATTACAATCACAAAGTATTGCATTCTTTCGATTATAATTTTTGTAAATCTGAAATCATTTTAAAATCAAAGAAAGAAATCAGATTCATTGAATTTATTTTAATTGCAATCACTATTGATTGAAGTTTTTACAGCTCTGGTACATATGGGCATTTCCAGCGAAAAATCTACTGCTTGTAACGTAACGCCAGCAAGAAAATAAGCTTGTATTTTAGGCCCATGTTGCGCTAAACACCAATATATAAAAAAGTATATTATACATATTACTTTTTGAGAAACAATTTTAATTACTTGCTGGCGTTATGTTAAAAAAGTAGACTTTTCGCTGGGAATGCCCATATGTCCATAAATACTGACATATCGCTGTGGCTCTTCAAAAGGAGGCTAACTCAAAAGTTTTAAATTTTCAGAAAAGACAAAAAAAACTGTGTTTTTTATATACCTATATCAAACAAAGTGACCAATCATTTTTCTGCCGTCTTTGGATCAAAACTGAAAGTTGTAAGTTTTCCAATACAACCATAAAACATTTCTAACTGAAAATAAAGTTACATACAAGCTTCTAATATTTTATTTGTTTTCAAGGTAAAAATTGCTGCGCGTCTTCGGTAAACAACATATTAAGGAATCATAAGGGACTCTCAATATCTTTCACCTTTGGCCTGATTTCAAATCACCCTCTTCATGGCAGCTAGTAAGTTTTTTTATTGTTTAAAAAAAATATATCGCATCTAATCAACAAGAGGGTATTAACTTTAATTGAAAAATTTTTAGTAGAAACAAAACAATTTTACTTTAACATTGAAGGCATATGAAAAACACCCGTTTCATTAACCAAAAGTAGACAAAATAGCACAGTATATTTACAGCGGGAAGATATGAATATAACATGTCGCTTTTTTCGTAAAAGCAACAAAATAAAAATTTTGAGTAAGCTCTTGATTAACTGCGATATGTATGTATTTTTTAGTCATCGACTTATCAAAATTATGGTTACTGATTAAATCATAAATTTCATTTAAATTCTTATATATTCGATTAATTTTATTTAATTATTAAACCGTTAAATCAAGATGCTAATTAAATAACAATCCGAATAATCAAAATTTAGTTAAACTTATTAATCGCACATCCGCAACATAATTAAATAACAATCTATTGGCTATGTAATGTATTTTTAAATTTCAATATCTTACAGATTGATATTGTCTGCAAGTTAAAGTTTTCAACCACAACAAACTTATTTGAGGGTCAACCAAGAGATAAACTGCTGTTATTACTTGAACAAACAGTCCAAAGCTTATAAGAACTCGAAAAACATAATAAATGTAAGTTAATATAAAAAACCTAAGAACCATACTTTTAACTATTTGTTTACCTTTTATTGTTGTTTGTATTTATAGAATCTAAAACCCCTACGGTCTTGTGGTATTTGCATCACTTATTTCCTCCAAGCCTTAAAACCAATATAAATGCAAGTGACAGCTAAATCTGTTGTTTTTTTCTATATCAGTTTATTTTGTAATTTCATTAGCATAATTTTTCATTCAATAAAAATTTTGATTGAATCCAACAAAAAATGTAATTAATTAATTGCTTAATTCAATTACTATATTATTTATTTATTTATTTATTATGAATTAACTGAAATAATTGAATAAAATACTGATTTTTTGAAAATTATTTTTTTAATTAAAACAATCAACACATTGTTTGAAATCGTACAGTTTTTTGATTATATTTTTTATTAAAATCAAAAATATCATTTATTGAAAGAAAAATCAGAATTTTCAATTTTTACAGTTTTTGGTAATCAATATAATTATTTTAGTAATAGGTGCAAAATCAACAAATTGTTTACTTGATTCTACGAATTTGGTGATTAAAATCAATTTTTAATTTTTTCTGTGTAGCAACTTGGTGGCGTTGTTGTGGTGTAAGTCTTTCCATGATGACTTGCAAACGATACTGAACAAAAATTACACAGCAGTTTTATATGAGTCAAGCAAAATCTGTAAAAAACATATTGCAAAACAAACCTTATAATGAATCACCCTTTATATAACGCAAATTTTAAGAAAGAAAAAATTACCCCAAAAAATTTTATAAAAATTTCTAGGAAAAGTATCAAAATCCCAAATTCTTATATCAAGGAGGAGAAGATCCTGTCCGGCTATGCAGAGATGCCTTAGTTACTATTATACCATAGAGAAGAAAATCCTTTTGCACGGCGAAGGCCGGATATGTAAAGCAGCTTGAGTTAGCGAAGCCAGTGTTCTTTATACCATAAAGGAAAAAATCATTGCGCCTGGCCGAATATCGGCTATAAAGTGAAGCTTTAGTAAGGGAAGCCAGTGCTTTGCAGCCTGCGCCCACGCAACTGAAATTAGAATTATTCGGGATATTAAAATTCATGATTTTGCAATTCAGGATTTTAAATTGTGTTTAAGTTTCGGGCATATTAACCCATTTCGAAGTTAAAAAAAAATTTCTCCGTGATTTTTCTAATTTTAACTTTTTTGGGGGTTAAAATTCATTAAGAATTTTTTAATTTTTACATAATGAAGAATTACTATAAATTTAGGGTCATATTTTATTTTATTTTTAGGGCTATTTTTAATTGTTTTAGGGGTAATTTTTCATTAAAAAAAATGGGGGCATATTGCATTATAAAAAATATCCCCACCCAAATTTGGGGTAAATTCTAATCTTTTTTTTGAGACCTTATTTCGCAGTGCCAAGCCAATTTTACAAATATCTTGTTTTTTTTTATATAAACATATTTAATGTAGATTTTATTCAAATCAACCAGAAACAATAAAGCCTAAAAAGACAATATTGGATATAAAGCTATTCTCTTTGGCGGGCTTTTTTGCCCGCCTTCCAATATTCCTAACTAGTAAAATAAATTGAAAGTCGTTATAGGAATTGTATATATTTTTCGTTTCATTTCATTTCTTGTAAAAGTTCTTAGATACTAAAAAGAAAAAATATAAGTGCATATAAAAAAACAGCATCCCTTTCTTTATTACTCATATGTAAGCTAAACATACGCACACAACTACAAAAACATACATACACATACTTAATGCCAAAATGCATTCAATTCATATGCCATACTTTTTTTCATACATACAAACATTCATTCACTGCACTCATACATTCGTTTGTGCCTTCATTCAAATGCATGGTTAGTTAGTACTTCCATTTGCTTCACTGGTTGCTGTTGCTGTTACCGCTGCTGTTGCTGCTGCAGTTTCTGGCAATCCATTGAAATACACTGAAAATGTGTAGAAAAGAGCTCTAGATGAATGGTTGGTTGTTTGCCCGTTTTTTTTTCGTTAAGTAGATGGCGGGCTGACTCATGGTTGAAATGGTTGGCAGTTACTATATGGCATGACTAAAACCAAGATGATGGCATGTTGTTACTGAGTATTTGTATGTTTGAGTGTAAGTAACATGAAATACACTTTAGTATTACAAACAAATTGCAATTCCTTACAAATGTTAAGTGTTTAGCAGCTAAAAAGAGAAAAAAATAATATATGTATATTACATAAATATATTTAGTATATACATATATGTAAAAGTCTATGGAATACATGAAATATACCAAGAAATAATGTCAGCTTCTACAGAAAACTACTACAGACACTGGGAAATAAAATGTAAATTTACAACCACCTTTAACACTAACAGGCTAAAACTTACATACATATCTCAAATTGTGTATTGTTAAAAAATAAGGGAGTGATCATTTCTGAGGTACGTTGTTTCCTAGTTTTAATTGTATGATTTCGCTTATTTTAGATATTCAATAAATTTCATATATCGAGAATATTTGAGCTACCTGACCCTTTGCATTGGGGTCAGGTGAATAGTGGAGCGATTTGAATTATTTAGAAATATCTGAGCAAATTAAGTGCTGCCTTTTTATATGGTATTTATTTGTCTATAACTGGGACTTTCAACTGAATTAGGTTTTAGGTAAAAATCTATGAGTTATGGTTTGGAATTATAGGCAGTCGTTGATTTTTTACATAAATTGAAGCAAAACTTATCAGTTAGAGCATACAAGCTGTTAGAAAGCTACTTAATCGATATGGAGTTGAATGGCTGTAGGAAGAACATTTTGTTGTCAACTAGAATTATTCTTCAAAATTAGAGCAAAGAAAGAATTTTTATGTGTTGAGCATGCTTTTTGATATGTTACGCTTTGATTTTATTTACTACAGTACATATTTAATAGGGCAGGGCTCGATCAGACCCAGGTGATTTCAATATGCACAAAATTTCTATTAGGCAAATTGCCACGCCCACGGTGTTTAAATTTACACTTTCTTCTTGTTTTCTATTAAAAAACACTTTGATCGAGGAAGACATAAAGTTTCGTTTTATTATATTTAATAATTATATGGAAAAAACTGGGAATAAGTAAAAAAATGCCTGGCCAGGCCCCGGTATACACTTCAGGTTAAAATTGTCCTCAGACAATTGTCGCTAAAGTTTCACAAGAAGCCACCTTGGACTCTATATTATACTTAATATATACAACAAACAACTACACACAAATTTCAACATCTGTTGATGATACTGCTTTTCTAGGTATACGCAAAACCCGCCATGAAGCCTCTCGTTACTTACATGATCATATATCTCAACTTGAAATGCGGTTAAAACAATTGAGGATATTGGTCAATGAGCAAAAATGCGTGCATATAACATTCCTATTAAGATCAAAAATTAAATAAAACCTTAAAACTCGCATGTAAAAGAGACACAAAATTAGCTCAAATGAAACCCAACGCAATTCAACTTGATTGTCTCATTGGAAAAAATTCTGACCTCAGAATCAATTGCAAACTGACCATATTGAATGTTTAAATGATATGCCATTCACATTGTAGATAAAAATTCTATTTCGTGTTAATCTAACGAAATATCGGAAAAAATGTGCTCTAAACTGCTAAAATTATAATTTTAAAACCTCAACTTTGCTTCAATAATACGAAATAAAATAGTGTAAAGAAAATTAAAATAAAATCGTTTTATTTTTTGTTTTTATTTTTTTTTTGGTTAGGACCAGCACTCAGGGGATAACCCATAATAATGCGTTGCATTGTGTTGGAACTAGGAAAATGGGTTATGGGAAGGAGGAAAGAGGGAGTTGTGCTTGTGAACATTCGACTTGAATTTATTCATGTTGAAAGTGAGAGGGAAGACTTCAGCAGGAAGGTTATTCCACATACGAACAGTCCGGCCAAAAAACGAATTTTCCCTGTAATGCGTTGTACGATTCACCGGCCAATCGACCACAAAAGGATGGGCTCTTCAGGAAAAACGTGTATTACGAACAGAATCAGAGGTATGCGGCCCGCCAAATTTTAGATCAACTGCCTATGCTACATATATCTGATGTTTTGTCAAAGTGGGTAGATACTTGTTTAACTACTATCTTTTATTTCCATATTGTTTAAAATAAAACTATGTTCACATCTATAAAATATTTGACGTAACCTCTAGTTTTATTTAAAAATTATTTGCTTATGCAAAACGTTTGGCGAGATCATACAAGATCATACATATACAATTATCTTCTTACAAATAAGTCAATAGAAATTATAAAAAATAAAGTTTAAGTCTGATCAATTTACTGGTCATGCTTTTTCTGAATTTTTTTTCAAATATTTGTTAGGTCTGAAATTACTTTTATAGTCATTTAAATTAAAATTTAGCTTCAAATAGCAAAATCTTAAAAAATGCAAGCATTATTTAAAGCATTTTTCAAAATAATATTAAGCATTTTTTGGCCTTGACTAATGCCAGATTTAGCACACTGATAACGTATGAATATTTTTGCACTCAGATTTTGACGTTCTCCGGCAGCAACCACGAGTTTGTATTTCATTAACCCCGTTTAAAAGTTTCGAAAATTACAATGGAATTTCTTGTTTTATTTTAAGGTTTTAATTTTAAGTTAACAAATACCGATATGAACGGAATGTTAGAAGAGTTTTAAGGCGAAGTTTGACATTAAAGAATATTAACGATATTTATCCATTAACGCCTGACCAACGAATTCGTTGTCCGATTTTGATGAAACTTTACATAGGCGGTATATAGGCTATTTGCATTGACTTAGACTTATAATTATTTTTTTTTCCTGTGGTAAAGGCACCTGTGGGATCTGGGTTTTTTCTACCCACTTCGGCGTTAATGAGTTCAAAACATACCTTTATTTTTCAGTAACACAACCTGGAATAATTATCAGCAAACGCTTTTTTATGTGCAGTGAATACTATTCGCGTGGAAAGTACAACTATCTCGATGCCATTGACAAGTTTGCAAAAGTTGAAAATTTTGATAATTTGAATAATGTTTTGAACAAAAGATGTACGTAAATTGGAGTATTTGATCACCACATTTTGAAGGTGAACAGATGTCTAAAAATTTTGTTAAAGGCAAACCGTTTCGATTTTGCTACAAATATCGGCTTTTAGCTTCATTGACAGGATACTGTTCCTTTTTAATTCCATATGCTGTTGCTTCTGCTAACAATTATGGTTATTATGCTATTGCAAAAAACGTTGTTCTACGATTATTGAAAAATATATCGGATCCAACCCAAAATATTGGTGTATCTGATAACTTTTTACTAGCCATAAGCTGCTGTGCACATTGTCTCAAAAAAGTATTTTAGCAACATGTGCTGTTTGTCTGACATTTGTTTCGATAAAAGCAATAATATTTAAATAATCATATAAATACTATGTAGATTACATATTTTAATATTTATTGCTATTGTTATAGGTAATGCCCAATTTTCGGGGCGTGACCGCAAAAACCCAAAACATGGCCAATATTGACCAATCATATGTATATTGTAGACGTATACAATCAGTGAATGGATGGGTTGAATTGTTTGACAATACCATGAAAAGTAACTACATCCGAGTTCAAAGGAAAACATGTAATTGGACGCTGCTCACTAATGCCATGGATGCAGTCATGGTAAACGCCTGAAAGATGCACTGCATGTGTAAAAGATGTGAAGGTGCGACAATCATGAGCCAATTAGACTTGCGCGTGAATGGTGTTGAGTCATTTGTAACAATTCCAGAAAACTGACGTGGTGCTTCTAGTTGTCATAAGTTGTCACAAATGCACAACAAATTGCAAAGCGTACAGATAAATTTAAGATCACAATGAATAAGATTAAAAAACGTAGCCGATTTTGGACAATGTGGAGGCAAGACAGAAGTTGGCTGCATAAAATGTCATGTAAATTTGCATCAAAAAAACTTTTTTGCACAATTTCATGATGATATTCCAAAAAACCCTTAAAAAAAATAATAAAATCTTTACAATTCAACAATGATTATAAGCATAAACTAGCAGAAATTTAATATAAAGCGATATTGGATCGCTTAAAAAATGTTTTTTTTGAAAAGTATTATTTGTGAACCATTTAGTGTCGAAGTGGGTATTTAAATACCCATGCCGTTATTTTTTTGAATATATTCCAAATAAGTGGAGCAATTGAAGTAAATATTTTTTTCATGACAGAGCATATAAAGGTCTATGCAACCCCAAAATTGGTCTTGGGATTTTGCTTTTCTCCCCTTTACAGAGCCGTGCCTATTGAAAAATTTTGGCATTCAAAATTTTCTAAGTTTTGACCCATTAATTTCACCCATAAATTAAAATGCTAAAAAATCCTATGAAATAGTTTTGCATAGTTCGATTGCTTGTCAATGCGTCGGTAAAAGCAAATTTTCGAAAAGCAGATTTTTATCTATAATTTTTCTAAAATTACTTTTTTTTTAACATGATATATTTGAAAATGATTAACAAGCAGTAAATATATTTACAAAATGTTAAATGTGTAGTAAATATATCGAAATTCTGTTTAAAACTGTTTTAGAAATCGCATATTTGGGTATTTTTGCAATATTGAAAATAAATAATTTTTCGTTAGTGTCAAGTATAAAGTACTTGAACTAGTGCTCCTTAGAACAAATTTGGCATACTTATTTTATACTTTTTCAACTTAATATTTTTTAGAAGTTTTCGAAAAAAAAACAAAAAAATTTCTTGTTTCCAGTAATGAGAAAGGTCAGATAAATTGAGAATGTATTTACTAAGATATTCAATTAAATACAGTACAAGTAAAGAGCATTTAATTGAATACAGAAAAATTTTAATTTTTATTAAAAAATTATTCATACAGAGCTGTAAAATACAGTACTGCTGTGTATAATTATGATCACCGTTATTATGCTAAATGGGGATCAAACATCTGATTTCCTCTTTAATATAAAAAAAACCTTTTTTGATGTTTGTTAGGTGTGAATACCTGATTTCGTTCCGCTGTGCAGCTAACCGAAAATTATTTCCTCTATTATCTTAAATATATGTTTAACGAGATGTATTTCTTAAGATCATAAATTAACCCTTAAATGCCAAAGAGTGCCTTAAGGCACACAAAAATTGTACTGACGTCCAATATATAATTTATTTATATGAAATTGTATTTTTTTAAGTTGCTAACATATGTAGCAAGATAATTAAGAAGCTTCGAAAGCTGTTCAAAGCTCTGAAAGCATTGTAAACAATCTCGAGCACAATGCTTTTGTTCCAAATGAAAGATTGGTTAATAGATTATTATAAACAATAGTAAATATTTTTATTATCAATAAAAACTAATGAAAGGAGTTCTCCAAAAATGTCATGTGTTTTTATTACTAAATACTAGGGTATTCATTTAATCGGGCTTTTGCTTTAATCTGTTAATCGCTCGATTAAATAATCGATGTTTTGGTTTAATCGGTTAATAGTCGGTTAATTTTTTTATTGATCGGTTAACCAATTAATAAAGTTTTTTTTATAAATTATGTAATTTCAATATTTAAAAATGCATAAATTATTTGTTATTTGGAGTTAATTAGTAAAAAAAAACAAAAAACATAACAATTCTTGAAATAAAACGAGCAAACAAAAGAATAATTAATAAATATCTAATACATATTTTTTCATTAATACATATTATGTATTTATTAATTAATTTATGTAAGACCATTTAATTAGTTATTTCAATAGTTTAAGAAAATCTTATAAAATAATCTTTTATACAAATAATTTGGTTATTTAAGCGTTTATTTATTTTAGTTTTGATAAAATTTGACTTTGAAAAATTCTTTCATTGATCGTAGATGTTGAAGAAATCGAAAGCAACACATTATACAGAATATCTAATTTCTCAGTCCACTTCCTGGATTTTTCTAAACATATAAAATCTTCCATTATGTCACGAGAGTCCTGTTTTAATTTTTTTAAATTTTTAGCACTTCTAGTTGTTTCGGTTAATTCTGTTAAAAGATGGATATGAGAAGAAACAAATAACTAAACGCATACATATAAAAAGTACGTGAAACAACCCAACAGCCCAAATTAGATCAAAATTTAAATAAATTGTAGAATAAGCCTATTATAAGAGAATTCCTACAACATGACAACCAAAAATATGATTACAAATGATTTATTCTCGCTATAGTTTTGTAAGCGTTTCTGAGAATGGTGTCCCGTTATTTGACGCGTGCCTAAATTTTGTATTATTTTTTTAGGTTTTCAGTCTTTGTGTTTTGTTCGACTATTTAAAAAAGTAATTAAATATTATATCAGTACAAAATTTTTTGAAAATATGTCATATAAATTTAAACAGAGTGTTCGTAAAGAATGTAATCTTATTATAGATTAGAAAAATATTATATTATAGACAAGTAATATAATCGCAAAGGATCAGTTTTCATTATTAAGAAATAAGCCCTTTATAAAAGTAATCACAGCAGTTTTCTAAGCCTAAGGCTTATGTTAGTAAGCTTGCTACAAGTTCTTTCTAAATCATTTCGGTTTGTTGGTAAAAAGCTGTTGACAACAAACACTTATGTTTTTCAAATGAAGAAAACTGAACTTCTTTGTTTGTATGAAACACAAACCGTTTGTATTTGAGACGAAACAATTAATTAAAAACACAAAAAATATGTAATAATACTACAAAAAGTTAAAAATTTCGTTACACCGGTCAATCGGTTAATCGACAGAAATTAATCGGTTTAATCGTTAATCGAAAATAGCCAACTTTAAATTAACCGATAAGTTAATCGGGTTGTTATTAATCGGTTAACCAAATGAATACCCTACTAAATACCCAAGGGTGCCTCAGTGCGCTCCTTAACGACTCATTATACGGGCTTACAAATATTTTTTTGAACTCAGAGTCATAAAAATACCCTAAAAAAAACTTATTCGGATAATATTTCCATTGTTTTTAAGTTTGGCATTAGAGGGTTAAGATCTACTGCGCTGCAGTAGTAAATAGCTAAGCAGGCGAATGGATCGTAAAATTTCATGAGATCTAATAATATATATAAGCTTTATAGGGTCTTCGATTGAAACAAATAAATTCTCTTTTCTAGAGCAAAAAAAGAGAGCCCTCTTATAAATCACCCGATATATTGGAATAAGTTTTAATGTAAATCTGTGTGTGTTTTTAAAAGTTACCTTAAGGACATATACTTGCTTGTTCTTAGGGAAATCTAAAGAGTTTTCTAATATGAAGGGCACCCTACATCAAGTAACAATACAATAAATTGCAAGTTTTTTAAGGATTTTTAACTTTTAATAACTTTAAAATTTTTGAATATTGTACAAACATTTGTCTCCTTCGTACTAGTTCTATAGAAAATTTTATTGTTTTATAGATATCGTTTAGCTTTGAACATTTCCTTAACCATTGGCCCATTGCTATTGCTCGCATCTAAAGTTTTTTTTTTTTGTTTTTGTAAAACTGACAGTATCTTTTTTTAAGTTCTCAATTTTTCCATTATTCTTTTGTGTCAATTGTTGTATGTCCGACGCCACGATTACATTGTATGATCCTGCAAGTGAGTGCTATATTCTACATTACAACTATATTTTCCATTATATTCTATTCATAGTCAAAATCTTAGAAAATCTTTTAAAATAAATAAGTATATAGTATATAAAGGAAGCAACATGATTTTCATTTCCTTTTTCTATTGTACTCAGTTTTTCTTCGTCTTATTTTTTTCTACTCAAGATTTTCGAAAAAAAAAAAAAAAACACTTTTACTGCTATTCAATAACAAATAAGTGCATATGTAGTGATTTTTATTGGATTCTCTTCAAGGGTTTTGGGAATGTAGAGAAAACGATAAGTAGTGCAAAAGAAAATGCTGCTGAAAACGAAATTTAAACAAATTTGTGAAAAACTTTAAATGCACTTAATCGTAGGATCATGTTATGGTTAACAATAACTATGATATGTTTAACTCTTATAATAGCATATGGTTGGTTTTCAAAAATCGCATGTTGCTTAGACCGTCTCACTTTTAATTTTGTTCGAAATTTCTTCATGAATATCGATTTTCTTTATCTACTATAAAAACCCAGAATTTTGGTGTATAACACTTAAATATTGATGAATGGGAAGTGGTCTCTCCAATCGTGTTTTCATTTTTTTAGGCAAAATGTCTTTTTTTCAAAAAAAGAAAAAATTTTGATTTAGTAATTTGCCTCAAACTCAAGCAGTTCTGGATGGATTTGAACATAATTTCATGCATTAGAAAGCTTATTAAATTTCCTAAATGCTTCTTAAAGCAACAATGCCATTTTGTTCGATGGTTTTTTATTCATATACCTACAAATTCAGATTTTCAAATACAAACTTAACATTTTTTTTAATTTTTGCTTACCTTTTCATATATAAAAATTGAACGAGGCAAAACTTTTATATTCTGTCAATGCAGTATGGTAGAATATTTTAAATTAAACTCCAACAAAAGCACAATTTTAGCAAATTTGAAAAAATAAAAAAACCAATATGTTCTTACTTTATAATGTATTTATGAAATAGAAGCAAATTGAGAAATAAACATGTTTACTCATTTAAACTAAAACTGCAGTTTTTCTTAACAGAATGTGATTGTTATTTACACCAAAGTCTTTATTTTAAAATTTCCTACCATACTGTATTTACAGAATATAAAAGTTTTCCCTCGTTCAATTTTTATATATGAAAAGGTAAGCAAAAATTAAAAAACATGTTAAGTTTGTATTTGAAAATTTGAATTTGTAGTGCTATGAATAAAAAACAATCGAACAAAATGGCAATGCTGGTTTAAGAAACATTTAGGAAATTTAAAAAGCTTTCTAATGCATGAAATGATGTTGAAATCCATTCAGAACTGCTTAAGTTTGAGGCAAATTACTAAATCAAGATTTTTTTATTTTTTGAAAAAAGGCATTTTGCCTAAAAAAATAAAAAAACGATTTGAGAGACCACTTCCCATTCATCAATATTTAAGTGTTATACACCAAAATTCTTGGTTTTTATAGAAGATAAAGAAAATCGATATTCATGAAGAAATTTCGAAAAAAAATTAAAAGTGAGACGGTCTTAGCAACATGCGATTTTTGAAAACCAACCATATGCTATTATAAGAGTTAAACATATCATAGTTATTGTTAACCATAACATGATCGGATACAACCATAATATGGCTGTGACTTCTTGATGGAGGACTAATTAAACCATAATATGGTTGTGGATGACAATAATCTGGTTTAATTATATGTTTAAAATTTTCTTTAAAAATAGTTGGAGGTGATTATATTTAAACATGTTTTTTCTCTGGGTGTACTTGTTACTTGTGTACCTTTCAGTACTGAATATTTACTTACTGGTAATGAGCTCAATAACTACTTATTAGGTCTCTTAACAAGCGTATATTTTTTAATTTTACAGTTGGTTTTAATAAAAAATATTCCAAGAATTTATTTTAGGTAAATAAGGTATTATAAAAATATCAGAATTTAATCTGTTACTGTGTCAGTGTATCTCTCTGACTCTTCGACTTACTTCTGACTTACTGGCAGCTTTATTATAATAACTTGTTATTTTCTGGCTTCTTGTTAGTATATTATAAGTACTTGCAATTCATCTTACTGGTAGTTAAAAAATGACTAGATATTTTTTGACTTCCAGTAAATGTATTGTAAGTACTGAATTCTGTGGACAACTCGAACAAAAATAAGTAGTTTTTCAGCCGAAAAATAAGTAGTTCTTATAGTCTCCAACATTACTTGCTAACTTACTAGGTAAGAAAAATTTTTGCTGGGTAATAATGTTTAAAGGTTTCTACAAAGACACACAATTGGTGGAACAAACGTAAAACCTTGAGCTACTTCGGTTTTATGCGGCACACGGTGGGGTCGAAAGAGCTTTTTTGGCGGATAAATTTATATATCCAAACTATAATAGCGAAGCACACTAAATTTGCTGTGGGTAACTTTTATAATTGCACGTTCCAACAAAGTCATAGTGAGGGTGGCGAGGGATGCCCCATTTGCAAATTAGTTATTATTTTTCCTAAATCTGCAGGACTACAATAATGAGGCACACTCTTAGAACAAACTGCAATTTCCAAAAAAATATTGGGGGTAAAGAAGCGCAAAGACGGGAACCCGCAATCAAAGTAATAATTAATTTATTAGTAAAGATGATTTTTTTATTTACGTACGCTCCAGCTAAATTGCCTGCCATTGAATAATTTTGGATACGGTTTTTCCAAAAATAGATTTTTTTTTAACAAGCCTATAAAATTATAAATCTGAGAATTATGCTATCTGGCAAATTTCGATGATAATATTCTAATAGAAAGGCTGTAATCAAAAACATGTACCATTTATAATAAAATTAAAAAACGGAAGTTTTTAAGGCTGTTTAAAATTAAGGACAGCTGACTAAGAAGTAGTTAATTAGTTTATTAAGTAGTATTAAACGGATACATAATACAAAATCTATAAGAAAATAATAAGAAAGCTATATAAGCATGATTTTATCCCTGAATGTAGACGACTTCACACGAATTGTTTCGTCTTTGCGTTCCGAATCCACTTTCTGTTAGCCTCCAACACTTGCAGGACCAACTATTTTTCTTCTTTATCGTTTGTGAAAAGCTTATAAAAACTCTTCAAGTGATACAACGCTCACCTACATGTATCATTGACAACTTTCAAGTTTTTAATTATATATTTTCAAAGCTGTAATGTTTATTGCTATTCCATTCATTTGAACGTTTGATCAAAAAAGCTTAATTTGTTTTAAATTTATGAAAAACTGCAATGATTTCTTATTGGACAAATCACGAGAAACGGTCTAGTTAGTTAAAAATCTCTCATTTTCCACTACCTCTTGGTAAGTTGGTTCATCTTCATGTTTTGGGCAATTGACACTTTTGTTCGGGACCGAAAATAACAGTTATTTTGAAATTTTAAAACAAAAAAAGCAAATAGAAGTAAATGCTGGCAAACTGATTCAAGTATACCATATTGATCCTAATGAAATTTTCTATGATAAAAAATTATGATTTTTAAAGTTTTGATTTTTATTTTTTCGATCAAAAGTTACAGTTATTTTATGATTTTTATTTTTTTGAACAAAAATAATAATTATTTTTTGATTTTTATTTTTTCGAGCAAAAGTAACAGTGATTTTATGATTTTTAATTTTTCGATCAAAAATAACAGTTATTTGATGATTTTTATTTTTTTGAACAAAAATAATAATTATTTTTTGATTTTTATTTTTTCGAGCAAAAATAAAAGTCATTCTTTAAAGAAACGTACATACGTGTTATAATTATTGAGTTGTCTTTAAATATTTATTTAAATGTGTGATCATCATTGGAATATCTTATGCGCATTAATATAAATATTAACAGTCAACTAAATAATTATAACATGTACATTTCTTTAAAGAATAACTTTTATTTTTGCTCGAAAAAATAAAAATCATAAAATAACTCCTATTTTTGATGGAAAAAATTAATATCAAAAAATAACTATTATTATTGTTCAAAAAAAAAAAAAAATCATTAAATAACTGTTATCTTTGATCGAAAAAATAAAAATCAGAAAATAACTGTTATTTTTGTTCAAAAAAAAAAAAAAATCAAAAAATAACTGTTATCATCTGACTTTTATGAAAAATGGAATAACTGTTACGGTCCCTGCTTTTGTCCCATTTGATAATTTTGCTGAGAATAAGCTTAAGCCAACTAACTCGTCTAAAGTTATGTTCAGGCTCAACAAATATTTGACGAAATAATGCGAAAACGCGTTAACTTTGTGTTTAACAATTTCTATTGATTTTCTAAACTTTATTTCTAAGAAGATAATTTTATAATTTAACTTAGAAACTGTTCAGTGATGTTTGATCAATCAAACGTTTTGCAAAAGCAAAAAAGTTTTCAATAAAACTAGTGGTTACATGTATGACGTCAAATGTTTAATTGGTGTGAACACAGCTTAATATCTCATGGCAAAAAATATTAAACCTTTAAGGACGTCCAGCACGGCCTTAAACTTCATTGAGAACATGAAAATGTTGACATTTTACTCCATTGAACTAAAATGAAGATACTAAGGGGGAAGCGTTGCGCAGGCTAGAAATTCTTGTGTGATCCTAATGTGCAGTATTTCGTTTAACTTGATATTGACTTTTAGGGAAGCATAAGCTGGGCGACATATCAGAAGTAACGGCGATCAGCTTAGGGGACCTTAGCAGATTCTTAAATATGACAGCTGGGTCACGTAAGCGAAATAACCAAATGTATAATGCATAATGTACCCTAACTAAACGCTCACCACTCTTGGCTGATAATTTTAACCCTTTGATGTTCTATAACCTTAGTGCTACTAAGTGCACCACATGGTCTGGCCAGACCACTATTGAAAACCCCAGGCAAATAAGTATACGAAACAAAATTATGTACTGATTTTGTAATTATTAAAAATAGATCAGCCTTTTTATGTAACTATTTTAATATAATTATAAAATTCTGAAATTATTCTATTATCAGGCATGTCACAGAAATCAATTCCGATCGAAGGTGGAAGTGATTTCGTATTTTGCTTCCCCAAAATTTCGATCACTTCCGATCGAAATGGATTTCTGTGACAGGCCTGTATATTTTTCAAACATACATTTTTGTCTCTCTGCCATGTCGAAGGCACATTGCTTTGTTGCAGTTATCGCAGCAAAAACGAGTTTTTCTCTGAGGTTTTGTGAAGGTTTTACAAATAATGCACAACGGACGGTATTGAGCTTAACGTAACGGGCCCGATACCGCTTGCACATGCTCGGATTGCGAGCTTAGATTTGATGAGGTAGCCTAAACGTGAAACCCGGAATTATAACATGCACAATATTTGTTTGGTTTTGTAAATGAAGTAAGTTCTATTAAAATAACGTAACAGCAGACTCCATAAATGGTGACCCAATGTCATTCTGAAAAGAAACGGTCTTAAAACGCAAAACAATATTAAATAGACGATCACAACTTAATTATAATTACTAATTTATAAAAATAAAATAAAAATTTTTCTGGTGACGACGAAATTGTGGGTGCTGCCGCAGAGACTACCGCCGACACCAGTTGACAACATGTTGTCAATAATGAAGCTGCGCTAATCACATGAGAGTCAGTACGGTTTCGTCCATTCTGGCACTCCAAACCCGCTTTATGGATCGCACAAACACAATCTCAGTTTAATGCCGCTGGTATATCTAACGACAAAACGAAATACTGTACAGATATTGCATTCATCGAAAGCAGAGTCTTGTGACAAATCAGTAACAGCCGTATTCATAACGAAAATTTGTCATGAAGTTAGCACAAAGTTTATTCATAATACACTTACCAACCTCTGGCTAACGATTTGCTAAACTCTTGTCAACAAGCTGCCAAACGTTTGCCAACAGCTATTTTATGTTGAATAATTTTGTTTGTTTTTTGTATTATAATGTGGCATCATTAATATTCAGAGTAAATTTATTAAAATTAGCAGACGGATAAAATTTGTTAGTAATAAACTCTGTGCTAACAAGCTGCTAAGCTTAATCGGCATTCTAGTTAGCAGCTCGTTGTACGTAGTGTACAAACTGTGGCTAACTTTTTGTTATGAATACGGCTGTTATATTGTGCTAAGTCCACCTGTGGATAACAAATACGACACAGTTAAGGCACGGCTTTTGGGACATTATGCTGTCTCAGAGCAGAAACGCTTAGGAAAGCTTTTACAGCATTTCGAGCTTGGTGACATGCGTCCAACACAATTTCTCCGAAATGAACGACAATATACTCAAATCTGCCTGGATAAGTCGACTACAACCAAATGTTCTTACCTTTATTACAATAAGTAGTGATCCGCTTGACAAATTAGCTATAATCACAAATAAAATATTTGAGGGAAACGATTCACCACACGTCAATGAAGCTTCTGTACCACAAAACGAATCTTCAGCACAATCAACACTAGAACAACAGATCAGCTTACTTATCAAAGAGGTGGCTGAGCTAAAAACAAAGTTTTCCCAACGTCCACGAAGCTGATTCCGCTCCCCTGACGCCGAATCAAATGAAGTGCGCCGGTAACACCGCAAATACGGCGACAAAGCAAAAAAATGTTTGAAAACAACAACAATCCATCGGCTAAAAAACCTCTCTTGACCAACAGACAATTTAACAGAATTAGCCAAGTAAACTTTGTCAATTTAAAAGCAATGATTCAAAAAAGTATCCTGTGGTCCAGCCAGACCAAGGGGAGCACTTAGCGAGCTTTTTTATTGTGGGAGGGTTTTGTGCCCTAAATGTGATCCCTGTGATTTCAAATTTATTTTATTCGATTCAGGACAACTTACTTGTAGAACTAATAGCCTTCGTTTTTTAAAACTTGTGCTACAAAAAAATTTAATGCATATGAAAGTCAAAGATTGTCTGGCCAGACCATGTAGGATATATAAGGGTTAATTCTGGAGATACTTTTTATAAATTACTTAATCTTGCGTAAAGAAATGTTTAATACAAATATTTTTTAAATATTACAAAATTTTATAAACAATATTATTAAAAAGAGTTCTATCTGTTTTCCACAATAAGATTGTTAATAAATTAAAAAAAAAACAAAGTTGAAAAATTTGTATATGTGTTTCTTCTAATAATTTTCAATTACCCCTCTTCAAGGTGCTTTTCTAAAACTGAAGTAATTTTATTTCTTTTTTTCCGTAATCGAACTAACATAATCATAATTTTTTTTTAACCATAAGCTGTAATATCCATTACACTAAATTCAAATTCCATTTCAAATCTCAAATTGAAATCATTGTTAGAGGATAGTAAGTAGATATAAAATCGATTCTTAGCAATCAATATGCTATAAAAGAAAATATAAATATTAAAAGGTGAATTAAATAGTTAAGTGGTATTGATGTCATGCAATCATTCCTTGCTGGACGGAACGTTGGTGATACCTGCTAAGACACTGCTTCGCGCTTGAAGACCATCGAAATTATTGCTATTGCATTATTGATTATTGAACTGCTTGCAGGGGAGGAAGAAGGGCGTTTAATAAACATTTATGGCTATTTGATTAAGTCTTCGCGCAAAAATTCTTTAGGGAATATTTGCAACAGAGGCATTTTAAATAAACTTCTTTTAACTTCAGAGCCTTCTGTAAGAGGCATGAGGAATATAAAAAGAAGAAAAGCACGTTTCAGTTTACTAACGCCACCGAAGCACAAGAAGATAAAACTTAAATTTATATCTTCCACAACGGGTAGTGAATTAGGTTATACCAAGTTTGTCATTTCATGAGATACTTTTTTAATATTCATCTGAGACCCCATAGAGAATATTTATTCCGTTTTTTTTTATTAATTCTAAGTTGATTTAGCTACGTTCGTCTGTCTGCCTGTTCAATTGTCCGTCTGTTGAAAACACACTCATTTCTGAAAGACTCAACAGAAAAGAGTAGTATTGGTGTCAAATTGTTTCCAGTTCTTCTAAGCAGTTTAGGATTGAAATCCAGCACGAGCGGTTATCAAGAGATGGCTGTAACAATGCAGGATGGCAGAGGTATGAGGTGGGGTCTGAATGGAAACTTAAGTGATCTAGATTATGCAGATGATATCTTTATTTTGACGCTCAACTTTGACGAAATGGCAGATAAGCAGCAACAACTTGCTAATACTACAGCAGTAGCTGGTAATACTTTCCCGTTTTTCATTTGGGGGATTTCATGTCAAGTGACCTAACCTTTGAAATCGATTTCTTCCGTTTTGGATGAAATTTGCACCAAGGTAGTCCTATTGGAAAGTAGCTTAGACACAAATGTTCAACAAGATCGGTCAAAAATTTGATATTTTGATCAAACAGGTGTTCTTTCTCATCCATGTAACATATTATCTATTGGTGTTAGCAAAATTTGTCCCAAACAAATTAGATAGCTGTTTCTTCAATTTTTCGAAAAATTTTATTTTTGTTTTGTTTTAAAATTTTTAAAAAATTTTTTTTTAAATTTAAAACTTTTTTTTTATTTAATTTGATTAAGATTAAATATTTTAGATTATTTATCTTTTTGTTTTTATTATTATTATTTTATATTAACAAATAGATATTGGGAATTATTTCTTTTTTCATAAGCAACTTTATTATATTCAACATTTTTTATTTTTTCGAATTTAATATTGTATTTTAGTCTGGTAGTGTATAAAGTCATTTCTAAAAATTTAAGGAATAGAGCTATTACAAAAAAGCTTTATAAAAGACATAACTGAAATTAAACTCATAGTATAAATTCGAAAAAATAAAAAATGTTGAATATTTTATATTAATTTAATTATTATTACAAAAAAAATAAAAAAATTTAATTTGTCAACATCTCTATAGAAAAAAGGGATTTTATTGCTGGGATTAACATATTGTGGGCATTACAGTATCGAGGGTATGAAATGCTAGTTAGGTATGTTATATACCGTCGGAAAGGTTAATTTGTCTAGATTTTCAACATAAGTTTTATTTTCAAGATTTTAGAAACACTTACACACAAATAGGAAAAAATTCAAAATAGTGCATATGGTAAAAATTTAAAAATCCTGGTATTTGGCTAGGAAAAAATTTTTTATATATAACCCACTTGCGGCCCAAAAAGCGACCACAACTACCTTAAAGAAAAAGAACTAAGCTTCTTTTGAGCAAAAAAAAAAAAAAAAAATAAGCGCTTAAAAAATAATAAAAAAAAAAGTTTTAAATAAAAAAAAAAAAAATTAAAAAAAAAACTATCCTTGGTGCCAATTTCATCCAAATCGGAAGTTATCGATTTTAAAAGTTGGGTCACTTGACATGAAATCCCCCATTTATATAAAAAAACACAAGCGCAGTATTGTATCAGGCACACAGAAATAAAGGAGTTACTTTATCAATTCCAGTATTAATCATTTTTGTTTAGAGTGGTGCACAGTGTAGTAAAAACTTGTTAGATCAGCATAATTGTAAATATGAACATTGAACTATTGTTGTCGATTTTGTTATCAACATGAGTAAGGGAACGTTGACCGTGGTTTATTTGAAATATCAAATTGCCTAAAAAAAATTAATAGATGTAAAATATAAAAATGTTAAAAGTAAAGTAATTCATTTTTGTTACTGACCTGTCTTAAAAATACAATTTGTTTGTTTTCTGCAGGAATGTATTAACCAGATATTTTGTTTACTATGGAAAGAATGTATTATAATTAAAATGTATGGATACACTACACTGAAGATAAATATCGAATAGTCAAAAACACTGCGGATCAATCAAGCAAGGAAAAATTTCACATCAACTCCCACGAGTTGGAAAGCGTGTGCTGCCTCTGGTACTAAGTAGCATTATTAAAAAGTCGGGCTGTTCTTCAGACGATATTGATAACGACATTATAAAAGATGGACAAACCTTTTTTTGGCCGCCTGAAATCAATCTGGGGCTCTCGAATCCTTTGCCTTCGAGTAAGACTTAAAATATTTGACACTTACGTAAAATCCATCCTGCTATATAGCTGCGAAACATGGAACGCTGCATCCCGATATACCCAGAAACTGCAGGTGTTTGTACAGTAGAGACTCCGTGTAATAATACGCATCTTCTGGGCGAATGTTGTTTCTAATTGCAGATTATGGCCTTTTTTTATTCCTACGCTAATCCAGCGAAGCCCTTCGCTTGTCTGCAGTAGAGTGTCTCTGGCGGGAATCGAACCCGCAACCCCGGTACTGATAGACTAGCTCACTACCAGCTAGCCTACCGGGTCGGAAGCAAAACAACTACACGCGGAGAAAAAATATGGTTGGCCATGGTTACGTCAACTACGCTATGTTTATTGTAACAATATATTGTTGTCGTACACAAAGTATTGTTATTTTTTTTTTCAAATCAACATTATTATAGTTACTGTAAACATTATAAATTTAAGTATGGTTCACTGAAAAATAATCATTTTTATGACAACTAAATAATGATAACTTTGAAAACATATTATATTCCTCACAACCATTTAACGATATTTAATAGCCATAACATGATAACTTTCTATACGTGTTCTCATAATATGTTTAAGATGCAAACAAAATATCTTTAGTCTAATAATATTTTGTTATCGCCATTTGTAAAATAATTTTGCATCAGTTGTGTCGTTTGTTTTACATGTGCCTATCGAATTATTTGTTATTCATAAAAAAACCAAGTTTAAAGAAATTAAAAATTAAAGAAATTGTAGGTACATTAAAATAAAAATTGTAAAGTGTCACAAAATTAAATATCAATGGTTAAAAAAATTGTAATGTTGTTTGAAAATAGTGCAAAAATATTGAGCTTTGTTTTGTTATATTTTAGAGACAGAGAATGAAAATTCTATGAATTTATTTTTAAATAATTGCGACCTACGACAGAAACAGGTTAAAAATATTATGTTTAAAATTACATCATATTATGATGTGAAATATCTGTAACAGTTTTACGTTAAGGTTGCCAGTAAGTAAATAAGCATAAATATATATTAAAACAATTTTTCGGTTTTAGACTTAATCTACATATTATTATGACTAGTGTTTGCCCACTGGTCGAAATTCGACCATAATTATTTATGCGAATATGAAGAAATCATACATATAAGTAAAAATGAATTTACATATTTCGAGCATTTGTTTTTTATTCGTCTTAGTGGGTCGGTTTGGCGAGTGACCAGCCTCCAGTCTATATGTACTCTTCCACTTACATTACAATTATATAAAAAAAAAAATCAGAAATTACCATTTAAAAAACCAAAAGGGACAAAAAAGTCTTCTCTAAGATAAAGTTTCTCAATCACTCTGCATATTTAATTTTATGTCCAATTTTAATGAAAATTCCAAAAGTATCTGTTGAAGAGCAAAAAAGTGCCAACATTTTTCTTCTTTCATGTTCTCATTCACTCCTATAATTTTCTGTTTCTACGTTCTATATTATAGAAAATTCAAAAATTACCACATGCAGCACGGAAAAGAAAAAGAAATTTATATCCCGTATTTTCCCGTTTTGACTCCATAATTTAATTCGAATGTGTCAATAGATAAAGAAAAATATGTTGTAAAAAAGTGGCAAAAATAGGTAGGATTTTTACAGCTAAAACGTTCTAATTTCGGAAAAGTACCATATTTAAACATATTTTTAGATAAGTTACGAATTTGGTATAATCTTAATTTCTATGTTTGTTGGTTTAAAAGTTAAATGGGGTGACAAAAAAGTTGTAAAATACAGGTTATACCCGTTTAGTACCCAAAAGGGCCGAATTTTAAAAAAGTCCTCTTATTTTTCTAAAGCACAACGATAAGTATTACAGCCTGTTCCTCGATTTCGAACGTTAACGTTCGCTTAGAAAATTAAATTTAAAATAAAAACAAATTTTAGAATTTTGTTTTTGTTTTAAATATAATTTTATATGCGAACGTTGAGGTTCGAAATCGTTAAACAGGCCGTTAAATTTTTTTTGGATCCCTTATTTTTACCCTTTTTACCCCCGCAGATTATAATGAAATATATACTGTGCACTACTGTAAGTAAATACCTCTCATATGGTGTACTTTTTGTTCAAATCGGTTGGCAAACAGAGTACCAATGTGTTCTTAACAGTATATATAGATTACCGTGATAATAATATGATTACTTCTTAACTTATTATGATTACCATGACAATAAAATGATCTCTTCTGATCTTATTGCGATTTCCATGATAATAATATGATTACATTAAACTATAATATGATGTAATTAAAACAAATTAGGATTAAGGAAAAAATATTATGATGTAAAATTACGAATATATTTGATCATAATATGATTCAATAATAATCGTAATATGTTGACTACAATCATGAATCTTATCATAATATGCTGCTCCTAGAATATCTTCACCACAACCATGTGTTTTCTTTGCGTGTACTAATCTCACCGAAATAAAAAAAAAATAAGTGGAAATAGATTGGGTACATTCTCAGAAGACGCCCGAGCGACATCACCAGAAATGCCAGCGGCTGTAACCCCCAGGGCAACCGTAAAATTGGGAGATCTGCTCATACGTGGAGGCGACACATTGATATCGAAGCTACTACCAGGAACAGAAGTTGAGGAGAAATAAAATTCATTGCCCTAGTTAACCCTAGGATTCTTGGTAACTTTTTACCACTAAGTTCTTCTCTTGGTCTGGCCAGACCACAATTTGTACAGCTAAACACCCCAATTAAATAAACAGTAAATAAATATATTTTTTATTGAACGTATGCTTATTACTTTAGATTATACAAATTAATTGTATAATTTTATTATTTTATTCCACAAGCAAGTCATCGAAATTGATGTCTTTAATTTCGCACATTGCTATTTCGCATCTACCACAGCTGAAACGAGTTTTGCGTTAGGTTTTTGTAGTTAGATTAACCTAAGCGCATAATGGGCCGTAGTTTTCTGATTTGATTCAAACTTGATTCATTCGATTTAGTACATATCATTTCTAGAATTCACGTATGTGTTTTTTTTTAATATTTTATCCTATTTGAAATATCTTTCAAGGAAAAAAAAAATTTGGTCTGGCTAGACCAAGAGGGTAATTTCATAGACTTTTACATAAAAATGGAATTTAACCCCACTTATTTGCTCCAATCGAATCCAAATTAGTTTCATTCGATTCAGAACATATCACTTATAGAATTCACGTCCCTATTTTTTTTTGATTTTTTGTTATATGCGAAAAAGACCAAGACGGTAATCCTGGGGGGTTGGGGGGGGGGGTTAAATTACGTTGGAAGGTATTTGTTGAGGCCCTATGTTCCTCATATAACGACAAGGACACATGAATATCTATATACAAGCGGTTTAGTGGTAAAAGTCTTATAGACCCAAATGTTGAACAAGAACCCTAGAAAATTGATATTTCTGTTAAAAAAAATTTTACATATATTTGGGGCGGAATGTGCCGAATATCATAAATGTTGCACAAATTCATTTACTGCGCCTAAAACAGTAACAAATAATGCTATTGCGGTAAAATTTGGTATGTCATTGTTTTATAAGAGACTGGAAAAAACATGGCCAAATTTTATGAATAGTGATCAATAATTTACCAAAGGCTACATGTAAAGTCTTTTTAAGCTATAGCCTTTATTTCAGGAAAAAATTTATTTGTAGGCTAATTGATTTACTAAGCCTAGTAAACTTTTTTTAGTGCAAAGCAGTCCCCATTTAAAATTAATAATTTGATGAAATGCCTTCGATCTGTGGAAAGCATTTTGGCTATTACAACTAATAAACAAGTATTTCTCTTTTCTCAACAAAAAATACACAAACTGTATTTTCAGCCATTAAGTCATAAACGTTTTAATCGTTATTTAACCAAATTCGTTTAAAATTTATTGAAATCTGATTTCTTTTGTTCTTTAAAATGAAGAATGCATACAAGAAATGCATTCCAACAATAATTTATCCATAGACTCATAGAGACATGGACTGCAATTGCACTAAGGTGTGTGAGTTAAGTTGGTATCACCAGACTTTTCCTGGTTGCTAGTTGGCGCTTCTTTGTTAGACGCTCACTTAAAGGGAATAATGCATTAGACAAGTGTTGTTGGTATTAAGTGATGGCTACAATAACTTATGAGGGTTAAATTGTTTGATGTTGCAAAGGTATTATTGTGTATTTTATGCGTAACACCCTCATGCATGCATTTAAGGTGAATCAGCTATTAACCCTTATGTGATTGACAAAAAAACTACTTGTTTTGAACGACAAGGTACCCGGGTACCTTCATACAATTCTTATGAAATATAAACCATTTTGCAATTTTGGATCATGATTATTGATAATTTACGACAAAGTTACAAGCCCGGTTAGTGTATAACTGTAGATAAGCAGTTATACGGATATCGTGGAAGTACTTGTTTTACACAATATATGCCGGCAAAGCCTCAAAGGTATGTGATACAAATGATGCTTCCAACTCCTTCCCCGTACATGGCCAATTGTATTCTGGTAAACCAACAGAAAGTGAGCGCCAGACAAATGTGAGAGAGAGGACTATCTTATATCTTGTTAGTCCATATAAGAACTCAGGAAGGAATGTCACAACCGATAATTTTTTACATCTCTTGACCTGACAAAAGCATTTAGTTCGTAGAATCTCAAACTCGCAAAGAGGCGTCGTTGTGCTCTTACGTGCCAAAAAATCTTACTTTGACTGCTAAGCCCGAAATTATAAAATATTACAATAAAATCATAGGGGTGTCAATTACATGGATAATTTGTTGGGCGAGTAGAACAAGTCGGTGGCCTCTATCCTTATTTTTTAATGCTATAGCTGTAGCAGCATTGGCTTCATATATTACACAATACACACTTCACTTTTACTGACCGCCGTAGAAAATTTTTAAAAGATCTCAGTGTACAATTGTCTATTGAAAACATAAAGTGTCGTGCTAAAAATCCTAAGGTGATGGCAAAAGCACACACACGAACATCAATAGATATTATACTTGGAAAAGATTTTGATACTTCTGAACATCCAGATACCTCAAATGTGCAAAGAGATAAAAGTGGCCGTATCGCAGTAGCAGGAAGTTTTCAAATCTGTTCGAAACCTTGTCTGAAGCAAAGGAAAACACGCAAAACTTGAAGCAATTGCTCTATATCAATTTGCAGCTCGCATTCGGTAAATCGTTCAGTATGCACAAACTGTTTACAGGACGATCAACCGAAATAAATTAATAATCATACATTAATGTGTACATGATCCATATATTCACATGAATATAAATATGAACATATGTATGTATACATTTTTTTTCTTTTTGTTTTTGTAAACATGTAAATATGTAGCTGAATTTGAATTACTTTATGTCAATATAATTTACAATAAAGAGAAAAAAAATTTACAGAGCATTTTTTCATAGAATCGCATAAAGGTACCTGGGTAAGGGTTAAACTCAAACGATAACAGCAAGAGCTTTAAGAGAATAAAATTTGGAATTAGTGACATTTGATTTGTGTCCAATTTAAAATATTAAAGAAAGACGTATTAGAAATTTATCTATTTCACTTTTTAATAACTGATATTAGTAGTGTCCAAATATGCAACATTTTTAGTGTTAATGGTGAAACATTGTTACAATATAAATTTATTTAAATTTTTATTTATTTATTAGCAAATCGTCATATTTGACCATTTCCAATCTTTAGGTTAAGTTGTGGACTCCGCGCCTAAAAGAAAAGCTCTATTCTTGTGGCTAAGCAGAAATGCAGCGCATTCGGTTAACCTGCTCTGAATTGTTGCGTATTCTATTAAGCGCATTTGACGTCGATCAAAACAAGTGTTTATAGGTCGGGGAAGGGTCTGTACTAAAAATGTGGCTAAGGCAAAACTACTCAGCCACTATTTTTTAAATAGTTTGTACAGATTTTGCACAGGCTCGTATCTGGTCGCAGATTCTTGATCTGTTTTCAACTTAAAGGTTGTTTGTGTTCAACTGTCCTGATTTCAGCAGCTCAATATATATTTATTTCTGCGTCTGACGTGACTTTTAAATAACAACTCCAAGAACGTGGTAGTACGCTAGACACAATTTTGATGGCTTATATTTTCCAAGTTCTGTTTTGCAAACCTTCTATAAACCAAATATTCTAGCATGGATATGCCAAATCATTTGATCCAAACCTCAGAATCTACTCTTTGAGGTTTTAAAAAGTTCTAGATGATGTTCTCTTAGAACAGTAAATAATTTGTTTTGTATTAGAGCGGCCCATCAAAACAAAAATAATAAGAGATATAAAATATCGAAAAAATTTTATTGACGATGTTTAAAAAAGAGCGGAGAAAGTTTCGTTTTTCTGTCACTGGTGTCAGATTTTAGGTTTTTGCTTTAATTTAATTGGTTGGCAGCGCTGCTCATGCGATTTCTTGCACTTTGGGTCGTTGTTGTGAACCATTTTCCATTGCCATAGTGACTAAGTGACATATATTGATTCCTATGCACAGTAGGTAATTTGGTCAATATTTTTGGCCAAAATTCAAAATCCGCACTTTAGAAAAAGTAGTTTTATTTTTTTTTTGTAATGTGATAAAGAATACCTTAAAGCAAATAGAAGTGAATTTTCATTTTATAACAAACAAAAACTGTTCATCGCCTGACTCTTAAAGTCAAAGTATACAATCAACAGTTTAAGTGGGGCGCGTTTCGTGTTATTTTTTGATTAAAATACCCAACAATAGTTTTTATTTAAAAAACAAATGAAAAATAAAATAAAATATGGAAACAATATTAATAGTAAGTGCTAAATAAATACATAAACATTGATTAAATTAAAATAGTTTATTGGTGAAAAAAATCAATCTTTTGATCTAACCTCAATTAAAAAAAAAAAATAAAAGTTTTATACAACTTCGGAGAAACTTTTAAAAAAAGTTTAAAATTTTTTAAAGCTAAAATTAATAAAGTGTTGAATAGTATTTAATTTTGAGATTGTATATTAAATTTCATGCTGCTTTTTTTGCGTTTTTTGAGATATCCCATTTTTTAGCAGGCAACCTCTATTTTGTTTATAGTGAATTTGCAAAAGTTTGGTTCGAAGAAAAAAACAAAGGAGAGAAAGAAACAGCTGTTTTAAATTATGTGTTTAGAAAAATTGGAGATAACGAAACATTAAGCGAAGAGGTGTTTGTTCTCAAAAGTAATAAATTCATTCATTCAAAAGAAATAGTTGAAAGTATAATTCTTCCAATTGGCCGTTTTGGAGAAGATGTTGCTGAGTCGCGCCATAGACTTTTTAAATCTGATAGACTGGTTCATGCCAGAAAATGTAGCCGCAAAAATAATATGTCAGATATTTTTAACAGAGCAATGGATATGTCATCCCACCCACTTGTTTCTTCTCTATGTCTAAAAAGGCGAATGGATACTAAAAACCGCATTTAGCTTCCTAAAGAAGTGATTGATATGTTTTCAAATCCAAAAGTTACTCCAATTAGCTTTGACGACACTGAGGATCTTAGCGCCAGTGAAGACGATGAGTGCGCAGATGATGTCAATACGTTAACAGACACAATTTACACAAATGCTTTGGATAATATTAATTTAAAAAAGAGTAGAAAAAAAGAAATTTTAAAAATTTTGATCCAACTTTAAGATAATAAAAACTGAATTGAAATTATGTCAAGAAATCTTTTATTTTGCGTATACAACCACTTTTTAAAAATTCTAAATTTAAAAGTTAATAAAAAAGTTCATATCCAATTTTGGTTAAATTCTGTCCGGCTGTTATTAATTTTGGCCAAAAAAATTGGTTAAATTACCCATAGTGCTATGGTTCCAGGCTGGAACAAAGGGCCACTTTGCATTTATGTTTCGGTAATTATGTCTAGTGAGTCTAGTGCTGGGGATAGGATATTGGTTTGTGGTTTTCGCCAATTACTCGTCAAGACGCCACAAGGATCATAGGCAAACTGGAAATTTGGTAGGCGCTCCAGAGACCATCCGACACTCTCCCTTGTGACCACAGACTGTCCGCAACTGCACATAGCAGCTGCACTACATATCTGCGGAACGTACCACTATTCGCAACCTGTGACGCGTCCAGTAGCACTCACATGTGCTTCCTATAAGCAGATAATATACCATCAATTGCCACAGAAGTGATAATGCATGTGATTTTATCCGCAAGGGCAGACATTGCCATTAATACGAGGGTGGATCAATAAGTCCGTGACTCGAACTTCCCTCGTAGTTGTATGAAATGCAACACTGCTCCCATCAAGTACCACCTGTGAAAAGACTACTGTCAAGTTTTGAGCAAGTTCCGTCATTTACTTTGCGTTTAACAGCTGTTCAATACATACAACCACGTGGATTTTTTTTTAAAAAATGGAAAAAAGTGAATTTCGAGTGCTCATTAAAAATTATGTTTTGCGAAAAAAAAACTGTCAATCAAACCAAGGAAAAGCTTTATAAGTACTATGGGGACTCTGCACCATCGATTTCAATGGTAAAAGTGTGGTTTACTGACTTTTAAACGGCGAATATTATGGGAACTTATTGGACCGATTTAAAGAAACGACCCCATTTGGTCAAGAAAAAAAATTTCTTTTTCATCAAGATAATGCGCACGTGTGCAGTCTCAATGGCAAAATTACATAAATTTGTACCTCATCCGCCATATTCTCCGGATTTAGCCCCCAGTAACTATGTTGTTGTTTAGGTTATTTAGGACGCTTAATTTAAATCTGCACTCAGTTTTTTTTCTATCAGCTCGACTTTTTGAGATATACCTAAAGAAATGGCACGGTGGAAAGAGATTTAGCTCCAACGATGAAATTATTGGTCAAACAAATGCCTATTTTATGGACCTCGAAAAATCTTATTTTTTGGAAGGGATACACAAATTGGAGAAATGTTGGACTAAGTGTATTGAGCTAAAAGGAGATTAAGTTGTTTTTGATTCAAAAAGTCTCGGACTTATTGATCCGCCATTGTAATTTAGAGTAAAAATATCTTTGGAATGCATTTTCTTTGCTTTTGTATGAATCCTGCTTCTTGCTTTTTATGTGGCCTCCGATTTTTCTCCAAGATCTTCTTGAATTTGACAGCAATATTTTTGGAATCGTTTTCCATACCTTTATTTACCATTTTTTTTTATCTGACCTGGGCGGTCCTTTGGGATAAAAAAGGAAAGCTTTGTGTACGTGTTTATATTATATTTATATTATAAAAAAGATAACAAATAATTTGGTATGCTGGATTTTATTTAATCAAAAACTGAATGAAAAATTAAGAAGTATAGTTTAATCGTTTTGTTATGGAAATTATAAGATCAATTAGCAAATTTGTTATTTCAGAAGTAGCAAAATCCTAAAATTACTCTCTATCTTTTGTTTTGTTCTGTAGTTGCTGAAACTTCAACAAAGCTTCAGCAGTAAACTTCTAATCACAATTTTAATTTTAATTTTTCTTTTATAATGTATTTACTGCATAATACATTTCAAGGACAGATGGTGTTTGAAACACATTCTCATAAACGTAAAAAGTACTTTTGAGAACAGTGTCCTTTTAAGCCCTAAAACTTGAAGTTGCAAAAGATGAATAAAATATTCATGTATTTTACAGAAACAAAATTCACATAAAAGTAAAAATTAAAACCTTGTCCACAGAAAAAATTAAAAATTTTCTATAATCACCAAATATATTCCAAATTCATAATATCAAGCAAAAAAGTTGTTGATTTTGCTCCTTTTACCAAAATTATTATATTTATTACTAAAAATTGTAAATTTATGAATATTTTTTTTTCAATAAATGATATTTTTAATTTTATTTAAAAAAATTATCAAAAAATCTTTGCCATTTCAAACAATGTGTTAATTTATTAAATTAAATGTTGACAATTCCCAACAACAATTCAACAAGTTTAAATTATTTTATTTTAAACTAAATAAGTCAATTAAGATTTTTTGTTATTTAATTATTATTTTAATTAAAAATTTATTTCAAAACAACTAAAATATTAATTAAATCAAAATTAAATTTTTAATTTCCTTTCAATTAAAAAAATAATTGATTCAATTATTACATCAATTAAATTTAAATACATTTTAAACCATTTTTTAATTTATAAAAAACTTTTCCTGTGTATGTACAAAGAAGTGGTTTATTAATGATATTTTATTTGATACAAAAAACAATGCTTTAATTTTTTTTTGGGATTTATGAAAACGTACGAAAGCAGAAAAATCAAGCCAAAAGCGGTACGAATTGAAAAATGTGAAAATGTTCACTTGCGTACAAATTCTGTGTAATACCTGATTGATTAAAAATAATTTTTTATTCGAGGTGCTAATATACAATATATGTAATACTATAGCATTAACATTTTGAAATGATTTCATACGGGCACCGCAGCTGTTCTTGACAAAACGCATTCTCGACCTTGAATTTTAGAAAATTTAGGTGCTTTGCCAGCATACAAAATAGTGAATTTTTTTTTCTTTTTTTTTTTGGTATAATGGTATCTGTAGGGCCTGCTGTAGAATGGTCTCAATGCATATAGCCATATTGTCCATCAAAATCACGAAATCGTTTATACATTTCGCGAATCCTTGATTAATTTATAAAGTTAGTTTGGATATTTTTATAGCATTTTTCAAGCTTTAATCTATTCATGCTAGAATGATAACTCTTTCGTTAGTTCTATTGGGTTTAGAAAAACATCATTCTCAATCGCAAACATAGATATTTGGCATAATGTCAGTTTTTTTTTTACCAACTTTTTCACTCTCTATATCAATACAAAGAGTTTTGATATTTGTTTGTTTGTCCTTTATGCCCTGATGCATGTGGCCGACATTTGCGTTGGGCACTACTATCACATAAAGGGATTTGTTTAATTGATATGAAATGCAGAGACAAAAAGGACCAAACACAATCATTCTTGCACAAATATATACACATTCAGGCACATAGTTTCATTCATAAAGTACATAAAGGAATTAATATAGGGAGCCATTTTCAATAGTACAGAACGAACAAAGCAATTAAGGAATTGCTAAAGGATTAAATTAAATGAATGAGAGTTGAATGTTGAGACAAAATATGGAATAAAAAAAACAACTAAGAAAGTATTATATTATTTCAAACATTTTGTTAGGAAAAAAAGTAAAGTCGGGCCATCTACAGAATATTGTACATAATATTTTTCATAAACGCGTCTTATTTCGGAACTATTGTAAATAATTAAAAGTAAAACATCTTTCTTGTACGAATAATTACGGTATTGGGCCCTATATAGGAAATTTGGCAACTCCTGAACGGTTATGCGATTGAAGTTTATGCAAAAATTGCGTAAGGGCACAAGGTTTTTGTTGATTAAGAACTGAATATTGTTGCTTAGGTTATTAAGGACGCTTAATTTAAATCTGCACTCAGTTGTTTTTCTATCAGCTCGACTTTTTGAGATATACCGTTATTTCCAAAATTAAGACACTTCCACTACATATATTGCAATAATTTGAAAACGGTGCAGCATATACTTAAAAAAAATACAAAATTCGATAACAATATTAACTTTAAGCCGTGCTTACATTGTTTTTGAATTTGCCCAGTAGTTTCAGAGATATCGTTTAAAAAACAGAGCAATTTAAAAAAAAATACTCTATTAAGTTTTTCGTTATTCGACCTGTTTTATTATAATTTATAAATTAGATAATTTTTTTCTTGCTCGAGGTCTGTTTTATTCTTTAAATTCTTTATTTTTCAAGATTTCGACATCCTTTGGATGTCATCTTCAGGAATAATGAGTCACAAAAATACACAACAATTATCTTGTAGGTTTATTATTGCACTGACATTCAAAGTCTAAATATTGAAAAATAAAGAATTTAAAAAATGAAACAGACCTCGAGCTTGAAAAAAATTATTTAATTTATAAATTAAAAATAAAAAAATATTTATTTAAAAATTCATAAGAACTTAAAAATCACAGTTTTTTTTTTGGTATAAAAACAATTATCTTTGCTTATTTCGAATGAAATGAGATTAATTTCATTCGGCGCATAACTTTGGATTTTATTCACAATTTACTTATACAATTAATTTTAATTTGTGTGTGTGTTTGCTGCTGTTCTATTTATGGACGTTTTTCCTTCACCTAAAAATTAGGTAGCTTCACTTAATCGTGAATAAAAGCGAAACGCGTCCATCGATTTTTGTAATATATGTCTCATTTGGTTAATAGATTATGTGACTTTACGTGAAAGTAAAACTTTGACTTTTTTTATGTTTTGTATTTTTTTGATTTTTTACGTAAACAATCATTATTCAGCCATTTTTTGTGATTTGGTTTTTTTTTAAAAAAAAGAAGAATTCTTAAAATCGCTTCAGGAAGAGTTATGAAGCTAATATAGAAAACAGAGATTAAATTTGAAATCAGCGACCTAAAATTAAAAAAAAAAAAAAAATTTCAATTTTGTTCCGCTGTATTAATAGCCAATTTTTTTACAGATATCAACGTTTTTTTTTGATGAAATAATTTCCGGAAGGGGGTTCTTTTGAGACATATGATCAATTTGGACATGATATCCCAAAATTGTGAAATAATATAAAGGCTATGGAAGAGGTAATTTGTACTAGCTAGAAACTTATCTCTATGTGAGTAACCATTATAAAAAAGAATTATTTCAATGAATGTGGTTTTAGAAAATACCTTTGTATAGTTTGTATGGTTGTATAAAAAGGTAAGTCGAAAAAAATTGATGATTTTTTTGATAAGTCGTAGCGAAAGTTTTTTTTTCGCTCATGGTCAAATCTGTCGAAAAATCGATGGCACAATACCGAAAAACTTATGTCCTCACAAATCGGCCCAACCTACTACACATATTAATAATTGAAATATTATCTTTAATAAAAAAATTAATAATTTGTATTGTGGTTATTTTATTGAACTATTAATGGTTCAGTTATTAATCCAAGTTTTGATATTTTAATAAGGCTTAAGTTCATTGAATTTAATTTTTATTAAATTATTTTTATGAAGACAGGAATTTTACAACATGAAATTAATTAATTCAATGAATTGAACAGCCATTAATGACCATTTCAATTCAACGGAAAACAAAATGGAAAAACATGTAAAACAAGATTCTTTTAGACACACACAAATACACACTTACGAGTAGCAAATATAAGCGAGTGTTCGTCTTTAATAATGTCGTAATGATTTTCATCGAAAAGTGATTTTAATTTAAACAATCAGCTTCGAAAATGTTTTGATATATCAAGACATACTCCTTTAGTAAGAAATTTTACATATCGCTCATTTCGTGCAAGACCGTCACAACTCCAAATTTGGCATTTTCGAGTTAGTAATGCAGAAATGTTCTTCTCTTAAATCTTTTCAAATTGATCTAAGAACGGAGAGAATTATCGAAAAAATAACGGTAATACAGATGCTTGTGACGCTATGACCTCTCGTAACAAACTTGAGCAATTAACATCAACAAGGTCACATTTCAGTTTGTGTTTGGCATTCCTCTTGTACATGTGGTTTTCTTTGTAGCAAAAAAAGAAACATTTGATTTTATTACTGTATTATAGTGAAAGAGAAGGTAAAAAATAATAGGTTGGAATCTTAAAAAGGCTCTCCTGTAAAGTTTCAAATTTTGAGTTGTGACGGTCTTGCACGAAATGAGCGATATAGTAAGATATACTATCTTAAAAATTAATATATTAAAATAATTCCAAAAACTTTTCACATATGGGGGAACGTATAAAACTTTTGCTTCATTGCATAGAATTCTCGACTAAAAATAATAAGAACAAATCTATGAGGTTTATAATGTTATATAAACTAATAAGCTTTTTAAGGGAAAAACTGTTCTTAACCCTCCGATGAGTGAATCATCCGGTGCTCTTATACGAATAACTAAGTCCACAGGGACCTATTTCTTTTTGTAGGGAATTTGATATGACACTATCATGTTAATGATGTTATTGTTTTTTTTTTAAATTTTCAAACAATAATTAAATTAGGGAAGCAGTTTTCCATTTTACTTAACACTTGTGTAATAGTGTAAAACGACCTTTAATAACATTATTAAGAAAAATTCAAAGAACTCTTTTGAAATGTGTCCAGACATAAAGCAGGTAACAAAAATTCAAAAAGGGACGGAAAGTTTATTCTGTTTTTAAGGAAAGAGCACAATAAAATAATGCAAAAAGTAGCTAAAATTCAAAGGACACGTTTGTGATGCGTTTGACACAGAAAGCGCTTTATTCAGCGCATACACAAATTCAACTTTTCTTAATTTTTTAACTTTTTTTTTGATTTATTAAGAATTTGTTCACTTACCTTACTGCATCTGTGTATGTCTTATTGCGTAACGTAGTGCTTCGCAAAATATAAAAATTTTTTATTGGGTATCTGTTTTGCGTTTTTTGTTTAAAAATTGTCGTAGATTCACGATCAGCCCACCCTTGTTTTTTGCAACATCGAAAATTAAGGCCAAAAATACTGATAGAAGCCTTGATTTTGATAGCCATATGTGCCCACGTCTTCAAGTATTGACATAAAATCGTAGGATCTCAGGTCCTACAAAATGTTTTAAAGCCCATCGTTAAAAAATGTTTATTATAGTTTTTAGAATTTCTTACAAATAATTGCCATAATAATTGTATGGAAATTGATGGGGAACCATGGAATAGTTTTTAATATCACAAAACTCAAAGTTTAAAATTAAGACTACAAGGCCTTTTATAAAAATCACGTCCTTTTAAAATCACACGTTGGATTTTGTGGTGTACTATAAATCACAACGTTTATGTTTTACTTGGTGTGCTTTCGGCAACTGAAAATCACACCGAAAGGCACAAAAAAGGAGCACCACTATATCACACGTGAAATTTTTAAAGGTACTATTGATTTAAAATCACGTGATTTAAAGTGATTTTCATTAAATGCATTTCCCGCTCTAAGATGCTGGGCACACATATAAAAATATTTCTCATGGAATTACGGATATAGGAAAAATAACTGAAATTTTAAAATGCTACACATTATGTGTAGTATATAAAGTTTGAAAGATTTAACCCACTAATGCCTGCTAGGAGATCAGCTCGTATAATTTCAACTAAATTTTACAGTATGTACCTGAGGATCCGTAGAAATTTTAACAGTGAAAAAATTTTATTGTCTCCCACTCCTGGGATAGGACATGATTATTTTAATACAAAGTAGGCTTTGGTGAGATATTTTTTTTGATATATTAATTTTTATTGATAATTTTTCATTCTTGACTGAGCTGAAAATTAAACTCAGGCTTTCACGTACAGGTTGCCCTGACTAGTTTCGATTGTAACCACAGGCTTTCACAGACAGGCTGCCCTGACTAGTTTCGATTGTAACCACACAATCTCTTCGGAGGGGTTTGCCGTTTTACTCACACCTTCTTTAATGGCTGTTCAATTCTCAGCTCAGTCAAGAATGAAAAATGATCAATAAATTTTAATTAATTTCATGTTGCACAATTCCTGTCTTCATAAAAATAATTTTATGAAAATTAAATTTAATGAACTAAAGCCTAATTTAAATATCGAAATTTGGATTAAAACCATTAAGAGTTCAATAAAATAACCACAATACTAAGTATTTCTAACAGCTAAGGCACGAGCTATGCTTACATTTGTCCTTCAAGTTGCGCTAAAACAGTTCAACAAAAAAAGAAAGACAAAAGCATGAAAAACAAAAAAATGTACTTTGGATTTCAAGAAGAATTCTTGACAAAAAGTACGAAAAACAGAAGTTAGAAAGAACATGTAAATCAATTAAATAGATAATCATTCAGTCAAAGCAAATTTCGATCTACCAAGGTAAAATACCATTTGGTTTAAAGATTGATGTTTGACTATTGACTTCATCCGTCTTCAATGGCGGTGTGAGCAAAACGGCAAACCCCTGTGGTTACAACCGGAACTAGTCAGGGCAACCTGTCTGTGAAAGCCTGTGGTTACAATCGAAACTAGTCAGGGCAACCTGTCCGTGAAAGCCTGGGTTTAATTCTCAGCTCAGTCAAGAATGAAAAATTATCAATAAAAATTAATATATCAAGAAAAATATCTCACCAAAGCCTACTTTGTATTAAAATAATCATGTCCTATTCCAGGAGAGGGAGACAATAAAATTTTTTCACTGTTAAAATTTCTACGGACCCTCAGGTATATACTGTAAAATTTAGTTGAAATCACACGAGCTGATCTCTTAGCAGGCATTAGTGGGTTACATCTTTCAAACTTTATATACTACACATAATGTGTAGCATTTTAAAATTTGGGTTATTTTTCCTATATCCGTAATTCCATGAAAAATATATTTAAATGTGTGCCTAGCATATTAGAGCGGGAAATGCATTTAATAAAAATCACTTTAAATCACGTGATTTCAAATCACAAGTACCTTTAAAAATTTTACGTGTGATATAGTGGTGCTCCTTTTTTTGACTTTCGGTGTGATTTTCAGTTGCCGAGAGCACACCAAGTAATACATAAACGTTGTGATTTATAGTACACCACAAAATCCAACGTGTGATTTTAAAAGGACGTGATTTTTATAACAGGCCTTGTAGTCTTAATTTTAAACTTTGAGTTTTGTGATATTAAAAACTATTCCATGGTTCCCCATCAATTTCCATACAAAAGTTATTGAAAACAAAGTTTTAGATCGGAGCGCTTTGGCAATTATTTGTAAGAAATTCTAAAAACTATAATAAACATTTTTTAACGATGGGCTTTAAAACATTTTGTAGGACCTGAGATCCTACGATTTTATGACAATACTTGAAGACGTGGGCACATATGGCTATCAAAATCAAGACTGATCATGAATTTACGACAATTTTTAAACTAAAAACCCAAAACAGATAACAGTAAGTACACATTTAAGTGAACAAATTCTTAATAAATTAAAAAAAAGTTGAAGAAGTAAGAAAAGTTGAATTTGTGTATGCTTTGAATAAAGCGCTTTGTGTGTCAAAAATGTATTGCTTCAAAGTGGGAACTCGCTATATAAAATGCATGTCTTCCGTAAGCGATATGGTAAGCGAAACTTTTACGTTTCTCCGTTACAAACCTGCTTCGTTGAAAGCTTAATTTTTTTATTGGGTGCTTAGTAACAAAAACTACTAGGACTTTTCTGATTAACCCTCCGATGGGTGAGAAGGTCCCTGGGAATCTTTTTAATATTTAAACTAAAATAACTCCTTGATGGTCCATGGGAAGTACTCCCGGCCCCCACACGTATTCCAAGAAAATTTTATCTAGAATCTTTTTAAAAAAAGTATAAGCCGATCCGACCAGTAGCTTAGCTTAGATTTAAAATGGTTTTATTGTTTGAACGCATCACAAACGTGTCCTTTGAATTTTAGCTACTTTTTTGCATTATTTTATTGTGCTCTTTCCTTGAAAACAGAATAAACTTTCCGTCCCTTTTTGAATTTTTGTTACCTGCTTTATGTCTGAACACATTTCAAAAGAGTTCTTTGAATTTTTCTTTGAACTTCAAACTCATAAGAAAATAATAATGTTATTATAGGTTGTTTTACACTATTACACAAGTGTTAAGTGAAATGGGAAAATGCTTCCCTAATTTAATTATTTTTTGAAAATTTAAAAAAAAAACAATAACAACTTTAACATGATAGTGTCATATCAAATTCCATACAAATAGAAATAGGTCCCTGTGGATCTAGTTATTCGTATAAGAGCACCGGATGATTCACTCATCGGAGGGTTAAGAACAGTTTTTCCCTTAACAAGGCTCATTAGTTTATATAACATTATAAACCTCATAGATTTGTTCTTATTATTGTTAGCCGAGAATTCTATGCAATGAAGCAAAAGTTTTATACGTTCCCGCATATGTGAAAAGTTTTTGGAATTATTCTAATATATTAATTTTTAAGATAGTATATCTTACTATATGTAAAATTCCTTACTAAAGGAGTATGTCTTGATATATCAAAACATTTTCGAAGGTGATTGTTTAAATTAAAATCACTTTTCGATGAAAATCACTACGACATTATTAAAGACGAACACTCGCTTATATTTGCTACTCGTAAGTGTGTGTTTGTGTGTGTCTAAAAGAATCTTGTTTTCCATTTTTTTCCATTTTGTTTTCCATTGAAGGACATGAAAACATGTTGTTGATCGTGGGTAAAATATACGAATACTACATGTTGTTTGTATGTTGAAGTAGTAACTTGTAGATGTTGTTTTTGTTGTAGACGTCATTGTTTTTATTGTTGGTATTGAAATTGTTAAAGAGTAGTGTTCATACCATGAATGTTCTTGTACACTTTTAACATAAAATTGTTGTTGGTGTTTCCTCTTTTGCATCCACTAGTGCTGTTTGCTAGTGCTGTGTTAAAATTGTTGTTATAATTTCATTGTTGCCAGTTGTGGATGTAAATAGAACTGAATTGTATTACTGAGCTCAGTACAGCTAAAGAATTGTTACAATGTTGATATTGCCACTGCTGTTGCTGCTGTGATATGTCAACATTTTATATTTACAAATATTTCTTCTCATGCCAAAAGTTCACATGTTTTTGCATGTAACCACTTCAATATTTATACGACATACAAATACAAATAACTAAAATGAAATGATTGAATAAAAATAAAATAAAAATTATAAGCAAGAAAAAAAGAACGAAGCAAAAATAAACGCACACAAGCACAACAACTTGCAAAAATGTACGAGGACATGCGATGTGTAGTGGCAAATACTTCTTTAAACAAGTGAATGTGTAGTAAATGTATTTACACATACTTTTATAAATTCTGTATAGGTATAAAGTTAACTACGTATACATATGTATATATGCATCTACTTTTATGTATACATATGTGTAAATATTCATGCAGATTGTAAAGAGCTCTCTTATTTAATGAAGATAAATAAATTCATAAATAAAACAAGTCGAAGAAAATCTAACGCATTAAAGTTTAAGTAAAATACAATTAATATTGATTTAATCATTTTCAATTTTAAATAATTATGTTTACACGTAAAGAAAACACATTTTTTGATATGGTCACCTCCAACAAAACTATTTTTAACGAAAATTCTTAAAAAAATACTATGGAAACTTTAACCTCATTTTTGCCATCGGCAACAAAATTATAGTTAAATTACTCTTCCTTCAAAAAGTCACTAACATATCAAGTCCTAACCACAAAAATAACGTAAGCGACTTTTTTTCGAAATTGGCTTTTGAGCCCGGCGCCGGGCGGATGGCTCAAAATTACCCGTCACTTTTCGAATTGATTGTGCTTTTAAAAATGTACTTCTCTTCTCTACGGTCTCCTCAGTAGCTGGAGATATGAATCTCTCTGAATGTTATAAATTTCAAATCAGTCGCATGGCGATTGTACTTCAAGTAACACGTGTTTAAAGTTAAAAAGCGTAAATATAACCCATCCCCGAAGTCATCGTAGCTATTTTTCGCCATTTGTATTTTATGTATTTTGCATATCAAATACTATTTTAAGTTGGAAAACTTTACATTATTGTTCAATATAACGGTATATTAATTTTTTTGTGCAATAAAAAAATTTTGTTTTTTCTATATAGTTGCTAGTTTGAATAAAGATGGACAAAGAAGAAAAACAACTGCAGCGTATTTTGCCAATTCTCGAAGAATCTGACTCGGATGTCGGATTGCCTGATCCGCAGTGAATGGAAGAGGGCGATAGCATCAGTGAGCGTAGTATGACGACTGACGCGGAGCAGGAAGTAGCTGATAGTGAAGACAATATGCCGCTGTCTGATATAAGATTCCATCACAAATAGAAAATTCTTCGATTCCTGAGGTACAATTTTCGCAATATGTTGGTAAAGACGGTACAGTTTGGGTTAAAAACACAAACGTTCGTACTGGAGTTGAAAATATAAATAGACAGTTGACAGGTGTTGTACTAGAAGCTGGCTCTGCTAAATCTGAAATCGAATGTTGGAGCTACTTTTTTACTAATGAAATGTTGCAAAACATTCTCGTATACACAAACGCAAGGATAAGATGAAAAATTGTTCCATGTACTGATTTATCTAAGTACACTCATATAAAAGAATGCGAAATGAATGAACTAAAAGCTTATATAGGGCTTCTGTATATTGCTGGTCCCTACCGCTCTGAAAGGCTGAAAATAGACGATTTCGATATCACTTTATTCAAAGCAACTTGGCTGTTGATGCTAACAGAGAATCTTGCACCAATAAGGAACTATTTGAAGCTTTCGTAGCACACTGCAAAACTTGCTACATCCCAAGTGACTGTTTAGCTATTGATGAAATGTTAATAAGTTTCCGAGGCCGATGTAAGTTTCGGAAGTATATACCGTCGAAGCCAGCGAAATACGGCCTCAAGATATTCGCTCTAGTAAATGCACGAAATTGTTACTTAAAGAATCATGAAATATATCCCGGAAAACAGCCAAATGAACCATATTGTGTAACCAACAAGCCCTACCATATTGTAAATCGCATTGTGTAACCTATATCAAAAACAAAGCGCAACGTCACATTTGATAACTGGTTTACGAGCTATGAGCTCGTTCAACATTTGCTCAGTAAACACAAGTTGACATCAGTTGGTACAGTGCGTAAGAATAAAAGACAGGTCCCTCCCGAATTCACTAAAACTCGTGCAGTTAAAGTTTTTCCAGCTCGTTTTGGATTTCAGAAGGATATTACTCTGGTTTTTCATGTACCAAAAAAAAATTAAATTGTGTTCCTGATGTCAAGCCTCTATCACGATGACAATATTGATGAATCAACGGGAGAAAAGAAAAAACCAGAAATTAACACAAGGGAACTTCCACTAAACTTGTTACGTGACAAGTCACTTTAACATGGCGACGTCCTACGAGGGCGTTAATTGGCACCTTTTTGACACTTTGTAACAGGTCACTGAAATAACCTTATTGGACACATCCAATTTCTGTTAAAATAATGTCTGTCGGAGATATTGTCCCAAATGAGCCATGCCAATATAATAGATCCCCTTCATAGAAATTAATAGAACCAGAGAGAATCAGCCACTACCCGCACATAATGAAATTTAAAATTTAGCAAGATTCCTATTTATATGAATACATAAGCTTTAAATTTTTTTAAAAAAAGAACTAGGAGGAGAGATAGGGGGCTAGATCTGCCTCTCCGAAACTATCTAACAGATGTTAATGAAATTTAAAACATACATAGCTCCGTACTCATATAGCCACATTAGCTATGCATTTTTCAAAACTAGGTCCCAAATAGGTACACTTGCAAAAATTTGTTCTTATATACTGTAGTGTAAGGTATCATATGGCCGGGCTTGACCGACTATACTTCCTTACATATACTTATACTTCCTTACATGGGCAACTAATAGCCTACTAGGATAATTAAAGGTGATGATGAAATAAGCAAGTTCATAAGTTAAATATAAAGAAACTTAAAAAGAACGAAAAATATCTAGGCACAAATGAGATACAGTTGTAGTATTTTGCTCATATTGGAGACAGTTTTTGTTGTTGTAGCAGCGATATTAAAGATTAATGTGATTTTGAAGTGTTTGTTAAGGAAAACAATTTGTATAAAAGCCCGGCTTTAACGAATACTTCAAGTTCACAATATTTTTTTTTTTTTGCTTAAGGCCGTTAATGTTGCTGTATTGGAAGTTGTTGGATGTTATTCGCTAAACTCAGAGTTGCTCTCGTGCAAAGAACCGATTTTCATAGGTATTTGGCTCATTTGTTGAACAATCTTCATAAATTCTAATAACAAACGAAGAATAAATATATGGCCATTTCCATGTCATCGTACGTGACATTTGTACGCTTTCAGAGCGATAGAGATTTAACTGAAAACAATTCTTATCACCATGTTTCAGTTAGAGGGTACAATATATGAAAAAAATAATTATTACTTGCGGAACCTTGTTGTCTAAAATATCTAACAAAATAGGTGCATATCGTACGTGACATAAAACGGAAGTGATTTTTAGTTGAATATAAAAAAAAAATGCGAAAATCTGCGAATTGTGGGAGGTATCTTTCCTTTTTTTATTTTTTTCATTAAACCATATATTTTTCCTTTATAATCCGTAATTAGAAAGAAAAGAATTTTCTGGATAGTCTTATAATGAAGAAAATGTAATATCGTTCGTGACATACCGTACGTGACAGATGTTTCTCTTATAGTATTTACAAGGTATGAAATATATTTATGGTAAATATATGTATACAAGAACTTAAAACAAACAAGTAAGAAAGTATAGTCGGTCAAGCCCGACCATATGATACCCTATATCAAAATATTTTAAAAACAAATTTTTGAGGGTTTTCCCTATTTTCCACCCATGTCCAATCATGGGCGCTAGAACAGACTTATGCTATGATGTTAAGAATTATATAAGAGTTATTTGTGCCGAATTTTATTCAGATATCTTCATCTATATGAGATTTGTTTGCCTTTCACTGATTTTACGAAGGGGGTTTATATGGGACCTATAGCTCATTTTGGACCTACCAGCGCAATATTTTGACATATCATAGTACCTATTGTAAACGTTATTGTCACCAATTTGTATGTCAATACCCACATCTATTAGGAAGTTGTGACATTAAAAGCTATTTCCGGGAGTAGTATTTGTATGGGTGCTTTGGTCAAATATGGACCGATTCCAATAATAATGGTTAAGATATTTTAGATTGAAATAAAATAAGCTTGGACCCAATTTAAACTTAATACCAACATAATAAGATAATACATTTACAGTACTTACAACATCGTACGTGACGACCTTTAAAAACTTATAAAATTTTTATTATAACACCGTCCGACACTCAATATTAGACACGAACCGGATGACATAAGTCTGAAACTAGAGATTAAATGGAGCAAAACTGCGCTCAAAGTTTTTTATTTCATGATCCTGTTTCCTTTTTAAAGGACTTCAAAATTTCAAAGGACTACATTTTTAAAAAAATATTTTAAAATACTTCTGCTCATCCTACTATGCCAAATTTGGTGTCAAATAATCAAGAAGAGTTATAAAATATTTTGCATTATTTGGTTATTATTCTTTTAGGATTAGAAGATGTCAAAAATGTCCTTTCAAATTTTTATCCTTTAATGTCCTTTTAGATTTCCAATAATTTTTTTTTAAACAAATAGTGCGTTGAAGGGCCAAATATTGAATACCACATGCCAAAATTTCAACCTTCTATCTTTACTACTTAAGTGTAAAATAATACTTTAAATTTGCATTATTTTATTTTTTATATTTGATTTTAAAATTTCATTCGAAAAAAAATAGCTAGTACTTAGATTATTTGGTACCTAACATATTTTTTCGTGGGTTCTGAAATAGTTGCCACTTTATAAAAAAATTCAACTAGAATGGTTTAAATAAATTATAATTTTTCGTCAACGTAATAGTTTTTGCAAACGCGTTTAAATATGAAGTGCCCAAACCGTAATAAGTTTTGTGTTGTGTGTGGATTATTTGTACCATTTAATAAATCGCGAAATATAACAAAAATCTTTGTAAAAAGGTACGAAGAATACTTTTTAATAAACTTAGCTCCAAGATTGTGGTATGTGCCTGAAATTGTATGTAATAAATAAATTTTTGGGCAATAATAAATCTGTAGATTATGAAGCTATTTCAATATGTCAATTAAAATTAATTTTTTGGATAGCCACCTGGATTTTTCCCCAGTAATTAAGGAGACTTTAGTGATGAACACGGGGAGAGATTCTATCAAGACCTCGCCGTAATTGAGAATCGATACCGTGGAAAAAATACCGCCCATATGCTGGCCGAATACTGTTGGTCAATTTGTCGTGATACTACTGGTCTACATAAACGACAAACCAAAAACATGCACTTTTCTAAATAAACCTTTTATGTATATAAATAAACATTTTTTTAATATTTTAATTTGAACCTTATATATATGAAGCTTAGTACTCTGTTCGTATTTGCCAAGTATGTTGAGCTACATTTATTTTTCGGGTGAAAAATTTGACATGAGAAAACTGTTGTTTTGATTTTCGTGCGAAAGAAGTGATGATCATATTATTTCGTACTAAAAAGAAATGTTCCAAGAAACTTGTTGCCGTTGAAAAATAATGTTTACATGTTTTTCGAAAAAAGAACAAAGTACTAGTTTGATTTTGCTTTTATTCCACAAGAAAATCACCTGCTTAAAATTTTAAAATATTTATTAACACTTAAGTAAAAAAGGTAGGAGGATGAAATTTTGGTATGTAGTATAAAATATTTTGGTCTTTAACACACTATTTTTTTAAAAGGAATTTATTGGCAATCTTAAAGGATATTAAAGGATAAATATTTTAAAGGACATTTTTGACATCTTTTGATCCTGACAGGATAAAATAAAAATAATACAAAATATTTTACTACTCTTCTTGTTCTTTTGACATCAAATTTGGCATTGTTGGATCAGCGGAAGTATCTTAAAATATTTTTTGAAAAGTGTACTTCTTTGAAAATTTGAAGTCCTTAAAAAAGGACACAGGATCACGAAATGAAAAAATGAAAACGTTGTTGTTCTCCATTTAATTTATAGTTTCAGAATTTTATCATCCGGTTCGTGTCTAACAATTTTTTTCTTTTATTGTCGGACGGTGTAACAATTAAGAAAAAAAAATTCCGATCAATATTTTTTTACAACAAATATCTTGTTTTGAACTTTTATTTTGAAACACCTAAGGCTTATCAAATACAAATGACGAAAACAAATGATGCTTTTGCACCACGTACGTGACATTAGAATAGCATCCAAAACAAACCAAAAAATATACCGTTAATTGAACTATATATTTGGTCTTTCCTCGTGGATCTTAATCTTAATCGGTAGAGAAGTGAAAATGGTTGATTGCAGTTACTAAAAATGAATCAAAGAGATAGTCAATTTTAACTTTTATTTTTTGCTTTTTAAAAATTTTAATAAGCTATAAAAACCTTTGCATAGTAAAGTTTGAGTGTTTTTCTACTTTCTACAATATTTGGAAAAAAGTTTTAAGAATTTTTATTTTTTGAGTTGTAGTTGACATTCTCATGGAAATGTCTATTTGATATTAATATGTATAACATATATTTACCGGTTTTATTTGGAATTTGCGGAAAACCAATTTCCACATACATACATCAACATTCTGTCATCGTTTAATCAACTTCGCTGGTCATAAGGATCTACAATATATTTATATATACTTAATAGCGAATGATGAACTTACAAATGGATTTGCAAACTAATATTAACTCTTTCTAACTGTGGTGAAGGGTATTAAAAATATTGATAAACATACATAGATATTTGCTGCAACAACATCATAAGTTAAAAATCGCAAATTTTGACTTAATGTCACTAATGCATAGGAAATCATTCCTATAAAGATATTGCAAACATATTCTATGCAGATATTATAAATTTTACCCATGAGAGAAGAATAAAATTGTTTTTCCATTATTGTGTATATGGACTTCAAATTTTAAAGTCGTTTTATATAAAACTAAAATTTTTGCCTTCTGACGATGATGCAGCAAATGAGCGTTATATAAAAAAATATCTGAAACAAATTCTAATGATAAATCATTTGTAATTTTTAATTTTTAATGACAGAAACTAAAAAAGAAAAAATTCATATTCTAGTTAGCTGCTGTTACAAGTTCGTTTTTGTATTTCTTTTTTTGCATGCTTTAACATTTTTACTTAGTTGGCTGCTTCGACAGCAACAATATTACAACTTTAACAACAAATACTAATGCTAATACTGCTTTTAAAACTTTTTTTACTTAGGGTTTTTTTCTGTCGTGATTCCCATTTCTTGATTTTTTTGAAAACCAAATTGTCTTAAATTCCCGCTTTCGTGTAATTTTAATGCGGTATTTCCGGGTAGATTTTATTAAGTGTATATTACAAAAATATGTATGTATGTACGTTCATATATGTTAGATAAAATATTATATTTTCTCACATATTGGAACTTAAATAAGAATTTCTGTAAACATGAAGACGTTTATTATTTAACCATTAATGTAAATTAAATTAAGTTGTGCCAAATGCTTGAGATCTTTTTGTTATGCAAAGTTTACAAGTTTAAGAAATATTTGCCATTGTTAAATTAATTTAAACATTACTCGCATGTAAGTATTAATTTAAATGTACATTAAAAACCGGAATTGTGGAGTCGTCAGAAAAAAAGTACTTACTCCGACTCCAAACGCTGAAATTTTGTAAGTGCGACTCCGACTCCGACTGCGAATCCTACTCATTCCGTTTGATAGGGATTGGCTAATTGAAAAAATAAATGGATATATATCGTATCGATATTTTTTAAGAGTATTATTGATTAAAAATATCGATGTATCAAACGTATTAAGCTGAAATTATTACCAAATTTCATATTACATGTAATTCCATCTAAATTTTTATTGTTTCTTTTAATTTCAAATTTACTGCCTGTCCTTCGATTTTAAACGAAACTCTCATTCGCTTAACTTTTATTTAAAACAAAAACCAATTTTAAAATTTAGTTTTTAAGGTAAGTTATGCGAACGAAGTTTCCGTTTGAAATCGAGGGACCGGCAGATAATTCTACAATAAAAAAAAATTCAAAAAAAAAGTAAAGAATTGAAAAAAAATTTTATTTATTCGCCATATGAAATTTAAAAAAAAAAAATTAATTGGGATTATATAATGCCGGATTATATACTGCCGGTAAACGAACATTGTGACACATACTATACAAGTAAACTGTGCAATTTAATTTTTAATATATAAGAACATTCTCAAATAAAAAAAAAAACAAAATATTTTTTTTTTTATTATTAACATTCCAACTTTCATGAGTCTATTGCTACTATTACGCTATAGTTAAGGCAATTCTTTGCATAATTCTAGGAACCCTTTCCAGAATATTTTTTCCGCGCTTTTTCCTCTCATCTCTTAAAAAACCGAGTCAAAACTGAACCACAATGTTTTTGTACATGATAAAAATACCTTGTTAAGAGAACTTTATTAGAAAAAATACATGTGTAAGTGCATATCTTATTGTTTTTTTAGGTTCTGAATCTATTTACTTGATTCGTGCTATAACAAATTTAACATATACTAGAAAATATAGTATACTTGTTTTATTTAATGATAACTATTAAAGAACAGAAAACTAACAAACCGTGATCACAATCACAGTTTTAAAGAACAGTGATTTTTAAATCACATTCACTAATCACGATGTTCCTTAAAAATCACGGGATCGCTTATCTCTATTGTAAGCAGTTGAGCAATGGTTAAAATGTTGAATTTTATTATAAATAGATCTTAAAAATATCGAATTCGATAGTCGTAGATAAATAGCGATGTATCGATATATAGGTATTTTTAATATCGGCGATATATATCGATTAAAATATTTTTAATTATCGATATTTTGATATTTAGTGCTCATCGTTTCCATGTGAAACTTTTTTATATATACTTAATGGAGTCAAGATTTTTTAACTCTATTTAGCCATGTCCGCCTGTTGAAAACACGCTAACTTTCGAAAAACCCGAAAGACCAACCAACTACCCTCAAAAATTTACAATTCTGCTACAAAAACTAACAAAAAGTTGGTATAATGCACGACATGATATAAGATTTTGCACAAATTAGTTCTATATGACAGAGATCACGTCTAAAGCCGTAATCAATATGGCTATCATATTAAAATGTGCTACGTCATAGTTTTATAGGACTAGAAATCAAACCGCAAAATTTGGTGAAGATCGGTCCATAATTTACCGACGTCCCATACAAACCCAACACTCGGAAAACAATGTAGTACGTCTAAAGCACACAATCTTAAACGCCATATGGCAAATATTCTTAAATATTTCATAAATCTTTTTAGATATAAAATTTTCTTTTTCAGTTTATATATACTTGTTAAAAATACCAATATTAATAAAAATGCTTGCATTGCTTGTAGGAACTTTGTTTGTTATAATGGTTTTACAATGTGATGGTAGGATAAGTGGCTCCAAAGAAAATTTATACACTATGACTAGAATTCTTTCCAGAAGAACTTCTGGTCTCAATATTTGCCATATTAATGCTCAAAGCTTAAACAACAAAATGGATGAATTTCGATATATTTTTGAAGAATCTGGTATTGACATTTTGTGTATTTCAGAATCTTGGTTTTATTCTGAAATTCAAGATAGTATTTATGGGTTAAATGGTTATCGTCTTTTCCGAGCCGATAGGTGCTCAAATGGTGGAGGTGTGGCTATCTATGCAAAAACAACAATAAACTGTAAACTTAAATGTAAGTCTCTTTCAGATGAGAAAATCGAGTATATGTTTCTCGAAATATTTAATAACAATAACCAGAATCTTTTAATTGGTTCCATTTATAAACCAAATAAAGATACCGATTTTAACCCACTTCTGAGCAAGCTGACATCGCTTACTCTTGGTTATACTGACGTTATTATTACTGGAGACTTCAATGAAAATATATTAGCTGACCGAAATTTGATGATGGATATGAATGCCATTGGCTTGAAGCTGGTTAATTGTTCTTTAGCAACCCACTTTACACGGACTTCAAGTACTTTACTCGACCTTTATTTTATTAATAATCTTTCAAAACTGCTACTCTTTGATCAGCTCTCCGCGTCCCTGTTCTCGAAACATGACATGATTTTTCTGTCTTATGACTATAACATAAAATCTCAAGAACAGACACGGGAAATAACGTTTAGAGACTTTAGGAACATTGATTTTCAATCATTAGAAACTGAATTGTCGACCATTTCTTGGAACCAAATCTTCCTTATGCCAACCGTAGATGAGCAATTAACTTTCTTGCAGAATAATATTCTTTATTTATATGAAAAATACGTTCCAATAAAGACAAGTAAAATACGTAATGGTAAACCATGGTTTTCAAATGAGATTAAAACCTTGATCACAGAAAGAAACATAGCCTATGAGAGATGGAAGCGATTTAGAACTCTTGACCTCCATAATGCTTTTAAGGACGCTAGAAGAAAAGTAAATTCAAAAATTAGATCTTCAAAATCAATATTTTATAAGGAAAAATTCGAATCGGCTGTTTGCTCGAAGAAGAAGTGGAGGGAAATTCGGAATATGGGAATTGTTAATGGTAATGCTAAAGATGATAATACGATTGATATTAACAAACTGAATTATGAATTTACCAATATTCCAATGCCAGAAGTAGATCCTAACTTTTATGACAATTCTTCTAATACCATGGATGGCAGTAATCATAATCCCAATGGTGCACTGTGCTTTAATTTCATACATTTCACACAAGAAGAAGTTCTAGGTTCTATTTTGAGTATTAAATCCCATTCTGTGGGATACGATGGAATCCACCCGAAGTTCATAAAGTTAATAATTACTTATACTCTTTTACATATAACACATTTTTTCAACTTCATTGTTACAACGTCTACTTTTCCATCAGCGTGGAAGCACGCAAAGATTATTCCTATACCAAAAGCTGATAGCACATATCGACCGATAGCTATACTACCCTTTTTATCTAAAGTCTTTGAACGTTTAATCCATACTCAAATGAACCACTTTTTACATGATAACTCTCTGCTTACCGACAAGCAATCTGGTTTCAGACCTAAACACAGTTGCATTTCTGCCTTAATCGAAGTCTCAGAGGAGCTTAGAGCAAACGTGGATAACAGTATGGTATCGTTTTTAATTTTGCTTGACCATTCTAAAGCATTTGACACAGTAGACCATTTAATTCTTTGTCAAAAACTTAGGCACATGTTCTATTTTTCGCCAACCGCCGTAAAGATGATTTATTCTTATTTGTGTAACAGAAGCCAATCTGTGTATCATGGGACTGATGAGTCTTATAGTTGCTCCACTCCGAGAGGTGTACCACAGGGTTCCATACTTGGTCCACTATTATATGTATTATATTCTAATGACTTACCTTCTCGACTCAGTTTTTGTGGAATACATATGTATGCAGATGATGTACAACTTTTTATTAGTTGTGAACCGTCTGATATTAATAATTGCATTAACCGGATCAATAATGACCTAGATAGTGTTAAAGAATGGGCTTCAGCCAATGGACTCTCCATAAATGCTAAAAAATCAAAAGCTATGATAATTGGAAAAACCGAATCGTTACCAACTATTTTACCACCAATTCTGGTCGGAGAATCTATAATCACAATAGATGAAACTGCCAAAAATTAAGGTGTAATATTCAACAGGAAACTAGACTGGTCTAATCACATAAATGTTATATGTGGTAAAACATATGCGATGTTAAGAAACCTTTGGATGTCGCAACATTATACACCTTTTGATATTTGAATGTTACTAGCTAAAACATATTTATTGCCAACGCTCTTGTACGGTTGTGAACTATTCGCTAACTGTGATACATTAAGTATGAAAAGGCTTGATGTAACGTACAATAATATTGCCAGATATGTTTTTGGCCGCAGTAGGCGAAGCAGAATCTCACAGTACTCTAGACAAATATGTAATATACCATTTGATAGCCTGTTAAAGCTTCGAACATTATTATTTTTCCATAAGGTGATTTACACCAAACAGCCTGAATACCTATACAATAGAATAATCTTCTCAAGGTCTGACCGAGGAAACAAAGTAAATACCTTTCGCATTAGAAAAGATATATCGAAAAGACATTTTTTCTACACTGCTATCAATCTTTGGTGCCAACTTCCCCCTAATATTCAAATCATTAGCAATGCAAAGCATTTCAAAATTGCAATATTTAATCGTTTAGGATAACAAAATTTATATAGCTTTTACATACATAATGTTTTAACTTTTATTTATTTGATGTGAGTAATATTATATGCTTTCTTCTTATTTAATTTAAAAATCATAATTTTTTAATGTCATTTAATATTTTTCAATTCTATCTAATTTAAATTTCTTTTATTTCTTATAATTAGTATTAAGTGATTTTATTTTTTACCAACAAAAATCATATTGTGCCATTATCTCCCCAGTACTATTAGATAAGACTAGTTCTTGTTGTACTGTATTGATTTAATAAATAAATAAATAAATAAATAAAATAAGCCGTAACAAATATTGCCATTATAATAAAATTTGGTACGTCACAGTTGTATAAGGCTAGAAATCATACCTCAACATTTGGTGCAGATCGGTCCATAATTTACACAAGGTCCCATATAAAAATCCTCGCGGATAATAAACGTAATAAATAATGCTTGTAAAACAATTTGGTACGTCAAAGATTTAATTGACTAAATATAACACAATAAAATTTCCTAAAGCTCAGTCCATAATTAACCGTATAATATCCAATATTATGCTTACTCTGGGAAATTATTTAAGTACTCCTTAAGCCGTAGCAGATATAGATATTGTGGTAAAATGTGGTCCAATTTTGATTCATATGGCCACAAATAATATCATGCAATTTTCTGATTATCGGTCCATATTTACCTTAGATCCCATGTTAAGCAGACTTCTGAAAAGCAGTTTAAACGCTAAAACAAATTTCACTACTATATTGAAATTTGTTCCATTTAGATTTTTAACAACACTGTACAGGAATTCGTGATGATTAGTCCATAATCTACCATGGGTCTGGCTTAAATTTGCCTCCTGAAAATCATTTTAGTTCGGCATAAATGGTAACGAATAATGATATTTTATTCAAGTTAGTTCAGATTGCATGAAATTAAAGCATAACACTGTCTGATTGTAGCCCAAGTGGTTTAAACCGGAACCAGTTTTTAAGCTGACGTCCGTTTTTATAAAGATTATTTAATAATTTATAGGTCTCATTTATTCTAACTATCGGTGTAGGGTATCAAAGATTCGGAACTGAAGAATATAGCAATCTTACTTGTTTTGAATGCAGTACATTTTAAATGGTTAAATATAGCAATAAAATGATTCTGAACGAATTTCAAATCGATATTTGAAATATTACATCGCCAATTTCGAGGAATTTTTATTTTAGAAAATGTTAGAACATTTTTCAAAATTTCTTATGTACAAAAACCACAACTCCGACTCCGAATCCACAGGCCTGGTATATTCATTACTAAAACTAAAAATTTGAGAGTCACTGATGACTTTGGATCTGAATAAATTTCTGATTTTTTTGAAAATTTTAAGAGATTATTATGAAACAAGGATATACTTTTTTATTATCAAAGTTGTTTTTGGGAATACTATTATTTATTTAAAGATTTTTTTTGTTGTGCTTAATTCCCTTGTTTTTAATAATTGATAAAAAAAATATTGAAATTTATTGTTGCGCATTTCCTATGCGCATTTCACTGGTTGCTTAGGCCAGATCATCAGGAAACGTTCTCCTAAATAATTTTAGAAAAGCCAAAGCTATCAGCAAACAATACTACAGAGGGAATGAGAATTACCTACAAACACTCAAAAAGTCTTCTTTGCAACGATATCAAAACTTAAACAAAATATCAAACAATAAATCAGTGATGAGTTTATCTTTTCTTAGATTTCCCCCTACAATTATTTGGAATTCTCCCAACATTATTTGTAGTTGTAAGTGGGTAAAGAAAGAACATATTAAAAACAAAAACAAAGTACTTTTATTGTTTTCAATACTTTATAAATTAATTCAAAGTATTGGCCATAGTTAGCTATAACCCGTTTCTACTTGTTGTGGTAAAGTATAAATTCAGCCCTCATTTTCTATGTCAAAAACGAAATATAAATTTAGTAAAAAATGTTCAGAAATGACTGGTATGAAACTTAAAGCATTTGACAACGGTTGAAATTAATAGTAGTCGGCTAGGCCGTCTGGACTACTGTACGGTGTGCCAGGCAAAAATTTCCAACCACGTTTTTCTAAATAGTTTTTTATTCGTCACAAAATATGTGACCAATTGTTTTCGGGATGGAATAGTACGGGCTTATCTCTGATTTTATAGGGTGTGTTTTAAACCGCATGAGAACTTAAAATTATAATAAAAAACAGAAATATTGTTGGAATGAAATTTTTTCATTATAATCTGGTAGATAATTTTATGGCATTTTTTTTTTTAATATGATCTCTGGGATATATATAATGATCTTTTTGATTTTTGACTAACTTTTCCAATAAATTTGGCCATGTGGCGTCAACGATGACTTGAATATTGCCTTCCAATTCTTCAAGAGTTGCTGGTTTCATCGACGTGTACAATTGACTTAACATAGCCCCATAAAAAGAAATCGCACAAAAGAGGGGGTCGGTGACTAGAACTATTTCTGAAAATAAAGTTGTCACCAAATTCGTTTTGCAATAAATTTATGGCAAATTGCGCCATCATGGGGCAGCCGAATGTTGCTGTTTGTTAGCTGATTAATTTTTTGGAAAAAACACAGAAAAATTGTTTTATCAATTAAAAAAATGGTTTAAAAAGTCTTTAAATTCAATTAATGAAAGAAAATTTAAATTTTATTTTGATTTAATTAATATTTTAGTTGTTTTGAAATAAATTTTTAATTACAATTTCAATTAAATAACAAAAAATCTTAATTGACTTTTTTCGTTTAAAATAAAAAAATTAAAACATGTAAAATTGTTGTTGGAAATTGTCAATATTTTATTAAAAAAATTAACACATTGCTTGAAAAGGCAAAGTTTTTTGATCATTATTTTAATTAAAATTAAAAATATCATTTATTGAAAAAAAAAAAAATATTCACAATTTTACAATTATAAGACATCAATATAATAATTTTGGTAATAGGTGCAAAATCAACAAATTTAATAATTTTTTCTGTGAAAAATTCGGTCAAAATAACTTAATAACGTTCGCCATTCACCTTAACGGAAGATCTTTACTCATTTCAAAAGAGGGTGTAATTTTAATGGATTTAATGATGATTGGTTAGCCGTTTGTAGATTGTCTTCACTCTAACTACAGCAATTTTGCTTATTGCTGTAGGCATTTAACTAGAAATAAACTTCGTAATATAGACGAAGTACTTAACTTCGCAAACATATTTTTTTCAAACTAAATTTCCTGAATGTGGAAGCGTTGTTCTAGCGTAAAACGAATCATGATAGCTTGCAAAGCCTTACTGAACAGAAATGTCAGCACAGTTTTACATTTGCCGCTATCCAATATGGATAACGAAAGTTCTCATGCAGCTAAAAAAAATACCCGTTTTATTTTAAAGACTTGCTTTAAACGAGCCAATCGCCTTCGCTGCAGATCCCATGTGTTTGTCTCATCTTATTATAGCAGGGTATAATAAAGATAACATTAACCTTTATCCTGTATTCATGGGTCAAAATTATTATTAGTTGTTTTTTGTTGGGCTGCAGGCACTCACTACCCAGCACAGTACAAACTATAGGCAACTTTATGCAATTTAAAAAGAAATTGTTCTCCAGTTTTTAATTATTACATTTTTTTTTTCTTATATACTTCTGTAGCTTATAAATAATTATGCAAGTACTAAGAATGTGATGGTGTTAGTAAAAAAGTGTGACTGTATTGAGTATTTTTCACTTGCACATGCATGTGGCAACGGGGGGTTAAGCTGTTTCCCATCAGTCGGTCAACTTAACTTCCTTTCTTTCTGATTTTGCATTTTTCTTTTGAGTTTAAACATAAGTCTTATGTGCTGTTTCCAAATGACAGGCAAGTGATTGTGTAGTCAAATTTATATGAAAAGCACTCAGTTTTTTAAGTGATTTTCATATAAATTGTACTACACACACTTGCCTGTTATTTAGAAACAGCACATTAATTTGGGTAGCGACCCCTATTTAATAATCTTTGAATTTTTCCAAAAGCACCGAAATTTTTTGATATTATAACTAGTATTATCGTCTAGTTCCTCTTTAGAGCAAGAATTTTTGGAATTCTGAAAAATTCAAACTGCTGTCCCGATATCCCGGAAAGAAAAAAGTGCCAACAAAACCCTTTCTATGCAACTTTAAATAGTGCTGCAACTGTAGCAGCAACGTAACCAACAACAAAACGCAATGGGTTTGACCATATTTTCTTACTTTTTTTTGTTGTTGCAACATGCATATTTTTTTTAAATTTATTGTGGGCAGGATATGAGGGGGATTTTATATTGATAATTGCAATATTTGTTTCTTGTTCTTTTTCATAATAATGTATGCGGAATAAAATATGGACTGACACATTACCAGTGATAAAAAATTTTAATCATGTTTTAAAATAATCAAAGTTAATATTTAATTTATAATGAGCACAACTGAAACGAATGACCGTTTTCATTCATATTTTGAGGCACCCTACGCATAGCCTCTTAAATCCTCTTTGTGTGTATGTTCTTTAGCATTCATTAAATTTGAATGATTAAACAGTCTAAGTTCCTTGGCTCCTAAACCTTTTTGTAGAAACAAATATGGGTAAGCAGTCGAAACAATCGACTGAAATCTAGAAATAAAGACTTTGGTGTATGCCAGCCAGCCAAAAGGACTTTGTCGATTGGTACACTAGACATGCAGAAGATCCAAGTTGTTAATCAGTGTCTTCGCAGGATATTGCCACTGGCCTAGAGTGGTATCCAACAACAGGCTTTGGGAGCAATCCAACCAACGACACATGACCAAAGAAATAAAAAGACGTAAATGGCGGTGGATTGGCCACACGTTAAAAAATCACGGTACCATATTACATGAAATGCCATAGACTGTAACCCGCAAGGAAGTCGAAGAAGAGGACGCCCAGCTCATACGTGGAGAAGGCAAATTCATACAGAAATGGCCGGAATGGGTTAAACCGATGGGTTAAGCGAAGTGAGAGCGTTGGTACAAGACAGGAATATGATCAATTAATTTATTTAGGCCCTATGCTCCTTATAGGATCGATAGGAACATATATATATATATATATAATCATCTTATTTTATTGGTACATAAATTAATTTGACTCAAAAATATTAATCACCTTGTCAAATCTTATTAGAATCGGTCCATATTTAACCATAGCTTCCATATAAATACCTTAAAAAGCTCTTAATTTCATAACTTCCTTAGAAATATTGGTATTAATATAATATTTGGCATAACATCTACTTTTGTATGGCACGTCCAGATTAAACCATGGGCCACCTTTAAAAAACCTCCCTAAAATCACTTAAAAATTAAAAAAAATCTCATAAAGAGTTAGATATCTAGATAATAGACGGCACAAAGAACTTTGAACATGAATCTTAACCTCATTACAAAAATTTGTGTTTGACCATGATCAATATTTTTATTTATTACACCCATCAGTGCAATCGATTATATCGTATTTATCATCAAATTTATATTTTTTTTCACTTTTTCGAAAAACTCGACACGTTATATTCATATCTGCCCGATGTAACAATATTGTGCTATTTTGTCTATGTTTTGGTAATGAAACGGTTGGTTTTAAAATTATTTTTCAAATGCTTTTAATAAGGATAATCACGATGGTAATTGTGCAAATTTGCACTTTGTGAATTTTCTGTACATATTTTGATTGATCGGGAGCATACCACATTTATTTTTGGTGAAAATGTGCTAGTTTTCTAAAAAAAATTTCTGGCAACACAAAAAACTTCTGGCAGCACTATGTTAAGTTGTCAAATATTTTCATTTGTTTACATTTACGCACAAGCATATATGTATATTAAAATTAATTTTTTAACAAATACGAATGCCTAAAAATAGTGAAAATTATTTTCTTTCTTAAGCCTGGTATTCTGTTCACCGTTTCACGTGAAATGCTGTGAAAGCTCATATGAAAAAAACTGGTGCGGAATTTCTATGAAATAATGTTGATAGAGTTGTACTTTGTTTAACTTGTGAAAAAGACACGAAATGTTTTTAACAACTGCGAAATAATATAAGCTGCACTTATTTCATGTGAAATTTTAAGAACATAAAAAAAACTTTAAAATTAATATTAAATGCATTTAATTTCTTTTTTATTGAATTTTTTATTAAAAAAAAATATTTTTAGTAAAATACATATGGGTTTTGTTTACATACGCAAAACAATGACGCATACTTTGGAAGATTAAAAACGTTGAATTGTGCAAACCCGCGAGATAGGTAACATTGATACATGTCAACTTTTTCGTTTGAAGCAATCGATGTTGCTCAGCATTTTTAACAAATTTGGACAGAGTACTAGGCTTTACATATAAAAAAATATGGCGTCCGTATGTCAAAAGTTGTTGTTTACTTTTATTTGTAACTGAGCATATTATGCACTAATATTTTTTCCCAATGTTTTTTTTAGTGCAAACGAAGTAAAATGAAGCAAATTGCAAATACCTTAATTTTGTGCAAATGTGTGTATTTTTGCACACACTTTCATCGTTGGCGCACTTTGCACTACCCATCGTGATTACTCTAAAAGTTAAATTAAAAATTGTTTTTCTGCTACTGAATATTTTTAAATTTTAGGTTAATACCCTCTAGTTGATTAAGTTCAATATGTAAATATGCATTAAGGTTTATTTTTGGCAAAGTTGTTCTATTTGAATAAAAAATGGTGCCTATAATAGTGAGAATCGGAACATAATTCCACATAGCCCTCATACAAAAATCTCTCCGGAATAAAATTTTATACCGTCTTATTATGTCGTTATTTTGATTAAATTCGGCCCACATTTATAGTATTGCAGCTCAATTCATCTTACCAGATTTTCTTGAAATCGGTCCATATTTGACTATAACTTCCATAGAAAGGCAACTCCCGAAAATAGTTTTTAGCGCAATAAAGAGGTCTAAAGTTAAATGGGATTGAATTTAAGCCACACTTAAAAGCAACACCTAAGATGTCAGTATCATCATTTGATTTGTTGGGGACTGCATTATTTGATAATATTGTGGAATTATCAAAGTTGTTTTTGGGAATACATATATATATATATTTTTTTTTTTCATTAAAATGTTTTGTTCGTTGTAATTTTTATTTTTGCATTGAGGTTTGAAAATTAGTCCATATTTCATTCCGCTTAGGTTATAGTGCCAGTATCTAAAAAAGACTTTATATTTTTTCCAAGTCGTTTCACAGTAGGACGATTATGACGACCATAACCACCCCGCAATGAGACACATTTTAGTTCGCACTTGTGAAGTAACTTTGTACTATTTTAATGTGTTATTCGGCTGTTAAACGATCCATGGTCGTAAATGGCATACCTTTCACTGAATGAATAACACTTCAGATGTCAAATACTTAACAGCCTTGCCAGCCCATCGGTTTTGAAACAACTAAATACTCAATCCAGTATTTTATCTTTTTCATTTTATTGATTAAATTTCTTCTTTGAATATAAATTTTATTTCCTTAAGCGATTTTTTTTTCAGGATTAAGGAAATTTTAAATATGAAATAACCCTTACGCCATGAAAATTTTTCCGAACTATATAGTCTTATACTTCATTTAAATAGCAACTCTCGTAGTTTGGATTTTGCATAGTAAGTAGTTGTCTAAGACTACTTAATGTACAGTTTCATTCTTATGTTGCTGCTCCTCCAGCCTTCTTCACTGAAATAAATGTATGTTATAAGTTGTCGTTATAGTTGTAGGAGCACTAGTACTACATAAAATATACATACGAACTTTAGAAAAAATATTATGCAAAAAAAAAACAAAAAAAAAAAAATTATATAAACTATGTTAAGTCAAAAGTACAAAAACAAAGTGCAGTAAAATTAAATAAAAATATGAAGCACCAACCAGCAATGCATTGCAATATCCCTGACAAACTCCGCTCTGCTTAGTGTGAGTAAAAGATTTGAAAGATGTGACGTTAAGAAAATATGATGAATTCATCATCATGGCATGTAAAGTGCTATTTTATACTTGAAGTTTAGAAAAAAAATGCAAAGAAAAGTGTAATGTGCAGTTCAACACTAAAATGAAAGATGTTGACTAACAACGTCTGTTCATACTATAACGACGACGATTATGAATTTAATAAGGACCAAAAAAAAAAAAAAAAGAACTTACAAAAACGAACTAATATTTAATGCGTAGTAATGGGTATTTTTCTTTGCAAGAATGTGAAATGGTTTTAAAACTTTTCAGTCTAAATTTAGTTATAAAAATTCATATTATTTAGAGTCTCTAGCCGATATTGGGTCGACATTTTTCAGTAATATCTCAAGAAATCTTAACTCAAACTTAAAAAAAAAATTGTTGAACGTACTCCAACTTTGCAATCGATTGAATTAAAATCACATGATCTAATGTAAATATTGCTAATTTTTGGTTGCATATAACACCGTTAATTGATTTCATGACTTCAATTTGAAATCATCATCAATACAATAAAAATGATTGAATCAATTTTTCTGAAATTAATTTATACCTTAATTGATTTCAATCAAAACAATCGATTTAATTGCAATTAAATGCAGTTAATACCATTACAATTAAAACAGAAGCAAAATATTCATTCTCCACAAATGAAACTCCTTCTTCTAGAAATAATGCTGACTCTATTAGCTTTGAATTGCCCACAATGTAAATTTTTTTTACAAAGTTCTGTTAAATTAAAAGATTTTATTTGTTGTGCTTAATTCCCTATTTTTAAACAACTGCAAATTTATTGTTGGAGGATAAGCTGTTTATATGCGCATTTCACTGGTTACTTAGGCCAGATCGTCAGGAAACGTTTTTCTCAAAAAAATTTTGAAAAGCCAAAAAATATCAGCAAATAAGAATACAGAGACGATGAGAATTACAAACACTCAAAAAGTCTTATTTGCAACGATAATCAAAGCTTAAACAAAATTCCAACAATAAAACAGTGTGTTTATCTTTTCTTACATTCCCTATTACAATTAGTTGAAATTCTCCCAACATTAATTGTAGTGGGTAAAAAAAAACAAATTGTTTTATTGTTTTCGCAAGATAACAAAAAAAAATTTGCCAGTTCAGTTTTTTATGCACGTGCAATTGCAAAAAAAAAAAAAATTTTTTTTATTATCAAAGTTGTTTTTGGGAATACAATTATTTATTAAAAGATTTTATTTGTTGTGCTTAATTCTCTATTTTTATTCTTGATAAAACAACTGAAAATTTATTGTTGGAGGATAAGTTGTTTATATGCGCATTTCACTGGTTGCTTAGGCCAGATTATGAGGAAACGTTTTTCTCAAAAAAATTTAGAAAAACCAAAACTATCAGCGAATAAGAATAAGAATTACAAACACTCAAAAAGTCTTAATTGCAACGATATCAAAGCTTCGATCACAATAATTTAACTGCAGGTGTGCCGGAAAATTAACATATTTCTATATCTTTTAAGTCAACCGCATTATTTATGAAAAGTTTGAGCGCATATTGCATATAAAATTTTTGGGTATAACATTTTCTAAGAAGAAAATTTAACAAAAATAAAAAGTTCAAAGTTTGGTTAGCTGCGGATTTTTGAAGGCAGCTTTAAGATGTTAAAAGGCCCTACCGCAGAGTAGAAGTATTACCTTTTAACTGATCCCTAGCATCACAAATTTAAAAGTTTTCAATTTGTAGAAAGCACACAACAATAAAAAAGTTTTATGGAATACTAAAATATAGATATATCTTAGAGAGCAAAACTCAAGTGATTTAATAAAGAATTTGATCTCTGTAATAGGTGAAAATTCTTTTTATGTAGCTGCAATAAAACGTGGTAGTATAAATGAAACTAAAATACAAGTTAATCGTGAAGATGATTTTCGTAAAGTAATAACAAAATTTGAAGCACTTAATAAGAATTTTTATACATATCAACTGAAGAGCAGTAAAGGTCTTCAGGTAGTGATAAAGGGCATTGATTCATGCGTAGACCCAGGTGAAATAAAAACGTTTTTAGAAGAGAAGGGCTTTAAAATTAAAAATGTAGTTAATATTAAAAATAGAGAAAAAAATCCCCAGCCCCTATTTCGAGTGGAGTTAGAACCCGGCGACGTTAAGCTTAAAAAAAACGAAACTCATCCCATTTACAGTCTGAAATATATCCTGTATAGGAAAATAACGATAGAGGAGCCGCATAAAAGAAACGGTCCCGTGCAATGTTTAAACTGCCAAGAATTTGGTCACACTAAGGCATACTGCCATTTAACACCTGTTTGCGTTGTATGTGGAGAATTGCATGGTACAGCTCTCTGCGATAAGTCTAAAAACGACCCCAATGTAAAAAAATGCAGCAACTGTGGTGGTAATCACACTGCCAACTATAGAGGATGCCCTGTATACTCTATCGTCAAGCGCTCGGTTGGACCGAAACCTAATCCACCTCAAATTCAGGAAACACATCAAAATAATACTAATGACATTCAGGTACCGCAGCCTAGTAATAACAGAACATCCTACGCTAACGTCCTAAAATCAAACCATATGCCAATGCAAGGTGATTTGCCAAATAATGATGAGACCCCAGTTTCTAATTTAAGTCGTCTAGAAAAAACCATGGAAACACTAGTGCAAACAGTAACTAACTTTACGAATACAATGGGTAATATGATGCAGGAAATGTTAAGAATGCAATCGATGTTATTGCAAGCTGTACTTAACAAGCCATGAATTGTTTAAAAATTTGTTTTTGGAACGCAAACGGCATTCGCCAACATAAAAATGAACTAGAATATTTTCTTAAAAGTAAACAAATTGATGTAATGATGGTTTCTGAAACTCATTTGACCTCTAGAAATACGTTTAAAATTAATGGTTATATATTATATGATACCAAGGACCCTCGAGATAGAGCTTGTGGAGGTTCTGCTATTTTGATAAAAACCCGAATCAAACACTACTTAATGTGTGATCATCGTGAAGATTATCTGCAAGCAACGAATATTTGCGTTGAAGAGCTAAATCGAAACTTTGTACTTTCATCTTTATACTCTCCACCTAGATTTTCAATATCAGAAAGCCAATATTATAAATATTTTAAATCATTAGGACCCTGTTTCCTAGCCGCTGGCGATTACAACGCTAAACATACCTTCTGGGGTTCACGGCTCATTACACCAAAGGGTCGTGTTTTGTATAATACAATGTCTAAAATGGATTTAAATGTGGTCGCGAGTGGACAACCAACTTATTGGCCTACTGATCAGCAAAAAATTCCAGATGTCATCGATTTTGGCGTGGTTAAAAACATCCCCGCAGAAACGATTCACGTTGAAGCTTCTTTAGAATTATCTTCTGATCACACACCTACAATTCTTACCATAGCAAACCCTTATAGAATTGTATCTCCGTCTGGTTACTTAGTGACGTCAGCCACACAAATAAATTGGTTAAAATATAAAAAATATCTCAGTACCCACTGCACTGAAAATATTCCGCTTAGAACACCGGAGAATGTGAATCTTTCTATTGTAAATTTTGACAATTATCTCAAACTAGCTGTTCAACATTCTAGCATAGCCCGCAAAAATATCAAAAATAGTAAAATATATTCTACTGATGTCGAGCGTCTCTTGACTGAAAAAAGGAGAGTTCGAAGAGAGTGGCAATTGCACAGATCCCCTCAACTTAAAAATTTACTAAAAGAGTGCACAAAAAGGCTAAGAAACTTACTGCAGTCTCAAAAAACGGCTTCTCTGGAAAAATATCTTAAGGAACTTGATGCAACTCCTCAATCTGATTACTCATTATGGCGTGCAGCTAGAAATCTTAAAAGACCAGTTATCACTAAACCACCATTAAGAAACTTAAATGGACGTTGGGCACGAAATGACATAGAAAAAGGAAATATTTTCGTTAATCATTTGAAAACCGTATTTACCCCTCATACATCTTTCGATACTGCGGTCGAGTTACCACCTGTTGCTGTTAGGTCAGCTGTTCCATTAAGGTTTGAAGTAAGAGAAATCGAGAAGGCTATTCATGATTTAAACCCCAAGAAAGCCCCTGGTTTTGATAAGATCAGTAACAAAATGCTTTTGGAGCTACCCAGCATAGCAAAGAAAATTATTCTACTAATTTTTAATGCTATATTACGCCTTGAATACTACCCACAAGAGTGGAAGGTATCCTTAGTTACCATGATACCTAAACCAGGAAAGGATCCCACAAAAGTTGAGTCATATAGACCTATAAGCTTATTGTCTAATATATCAAAGCTTTTTGAGAAACTTCTAGTGTCTAAATTAACGCCGATTTTAAATGGTAACAGATGTATTCCCAATCATCAATTCGGTTTTAGAAGAAAACACAGCACAATTGAACAAACACATCGAATAGTAAATGTCATAAGAAAAGCCTTTGAAGAAAAAAAATATTGCTCAGCACTCTTCATCGATGTGTCTCAAGCTTTTGATAAAGTCTGGCATGAAGGTTTACTACTGAAATTGCAGCAAAACTTACCAGCAAATATACACAAGCTGTTAGAAAGCTACTTAGTCGGTCGTCAATTTATTATTAAAGAAGGCGAATTTTTAAGTTCTCCACAGCCAATTAACGCTGGAGTCCCACAAGGCAGCATCCTGGGCCCCCTATTATACTTAATTTATACTTCGGACTTGCCAACAAACAGCTACACCCATACCTCAACATTTGCGGACGACACAGCTTTTCTAAGCGTACACGCAAACTGTCAAGAAGCATCTCGTTATCTACAGGATCATATATTTGAACTAGAAAGGTGGTTAAAAAAATGGAGGATAAAGATCAATGAGCAAAAATGCGCACATATAACATTCACATTGCGTCGAGAAACATGCCCCCCTATTAAAATAAATAATCAAATAATATCCCAACTCTCGCATGTAAAATACCTCGGTATACATCTGGATCGGCGTTTAACGTGGAAATGGCATATAGAAGCGAAATTAACTCAAATGAAACTAAAAGCAATCCAAATTAATTGGCTTATTGGAAGAAATTCTGTTCTTAGTCTCGATTGCAAACTTCTACTCTACAACTCTATCTTAAAGCCAATTTGGTGCTACGGTATTCAGTTATGGGGCACTGCCTCGGCTTCTAACATCGAAAAAATTCAAAGGCGCCAAAATAAACTTCTTCGAATAATCACAGCCGCCCCCTGGTACGTCAAAAACTCAAATATCCACAAGGATCTCAATGTGCCATTAGTAAAAACTATGATAACGAAATATGCAGTAAAATATTTAAAAAGGCTGGAACTGCACCCAAATCCATTAGCTAGAAATATTTTAAATTATGGCGGCCACACTCGCTTAAGAAGAAGAGACACTGCAGCTCAGTCAAGAATGAAAAATTATCAATAAATGTTATTTCATTTCATGTTGTAAAATTTATTTCTTCATAAAAATTATTTAATGAAAATTTAATTCAATAACCTTAAGCCTGAATAAAAATATCAAAATTTGGATTAAAAATCATTAACAGTTCAATAAAATAACCACAATACTAATTAAAAATTAAAAATTTTAAATAAACAGAAGATTATAACTGTGTTACCTTTTAAAAAATTGGTTTATTATATGAAAATCAAATGCAATATTGCGACAGAGGTTAGAATCACTAATCTCAAAAATATACGAGTAGCTGCCTTACGGCCATTTCCAAAGAATTAGCCAATGAAAAGAGTTAAAATAAAATCGACTTCGCTAAAATAATGTCTAAAACTCATTTAGTTTCTTAGAGACGTAACGTGACAATAAGTGTACTTTTTTTTGAAAGTGCCTACATTGAGCTCCAACAAAAAATGCAAAAAATAAACAAAAGAAACTTTATCAATTTCCTTACTTTTTTTAAACCACCTTCAATCAAACAAATCAGACTTATTGCTCAAAATTACAATATGAAAATTTTATTTAAATATGATTTTTTAAAGGTTGCAAGATAAAAAAATTATATATTAAAAAAACATCTCCTTCAAAATTTCAGGATTTTTAAAGAACAGTCGAGGATTTACATAAAAAATCAGCAAAAAAAAAATTAAGTTTTTGACTTAGTAAATTTTTAAAATTCAATATTTTGTAGATATTACATTTAAATATTAATATATTGTTTGTAGCCCCAAGTATTCTCTTTAAAATTACTTTAAAATCATCTTCATATGTGCAGTTGTTTTTGAGATATTGAAAAAAAGAAACTCAACACATTCGGCGAAATTATGACATCTTGAATATGACGTAACTTGAAAAAAAATTTCAATTTACTTTCGTTAATATATGTTCTTTATAGGATGAAAGGAATCTTCACACCAAATTTCATTTAAATCGAAAGGGGTCGGGTCCCAATCTTGGTCGATTTGACATGGAATTACCCATATGGCAATTTTTTCTTTTGCATAATTTTTTTTTAATTATATTATTTTTAATAATATTGAGGAAATAATACTATTGTAAAAAGCTTTATAAATTAATTGAAATACAACTCAAAAAAAAAAAAATGATTTGTATAATTGTAAATTTTAATGTTTCGTAGTATCAATAAAAAAGTTTATTATGATAACGAAATAGTGCTTTTAAGTAAATGTTAGTAAAAAGTTAAAAAAAAAAAAAAAAAAACAATAAGAAAAAAAACAGGAGCAAACAATTCTCATATTTTTTTTAATTGCTTTTTTAAATACACAAAATTTACGTAGTAGTGCAAACCAGTAAAATGGAAATAATCCTGATAAAGGACATCGCGGTCTTGAAAATTAAATTTACTTAACCTGGCAATTCCCAAACCTTCAGTACTGAAAACAAAACTGATTTCCAAATAATATAAGTAAAAAATCAAATTAAAAAAAAATATTGCTTATTCCGATTTTATAGGGGTACGTATTGGGCACATTGAAAAATGCCCGATATAAATAAATATATTATCCTTTAAACTAGTAAAAACTAGTGATGGCAAATAGCCACAATTTTAATAAAATTATTTGCATTTAGTTGATGCAAAAGTTTCAGCGACTTTATAAATCATTTTTTTAGCTGGGGGGCTAATGCAGCATTCTTCAAGAATCAAAGGAAGAGTGACACTTAAATGAAATTTTTCATGGGATTAACGTCAAAATAAATTGAATCTGTGAAGATAATTCTTTCAGTGTACCTTTAGCTATCGACGAGTTTTAAAAACGAAGTAAGAGTAATAATAGGGTGGAACTAGGGACTCTGCAAAAAATGTGACTTTTTTTTATAAAACTAAATTTGGTATTACTTTTTTAAAAATGTTTTACTCTTTAGGAGGGTATCATAATTTTTTCTGAAAAATTCACCCGTACTAATGGCATAACGCATTGCACTTTTCACCCTGAATAGATCGAGAGTGTTAATAGTAACTTGTAAAATGAGAGGCTTCGGTACGCGAAAATTGCAAAAATTCGGAATAGTTTGTAAAAATAGCGCTAGGCCATACAATTGAAAAAAAGTCCCTTAAACTACAGGGAATAGCAAAAGTGCGGTAAAAATTGCTAAATTAGCGGGAATTCGCCAACATCTGCATGATAGCATAGCTTTATATTTCCTACAAATCGTTTAAGCTCTAAAGAATCAGAAAACTTACAGGAAAAACTCTCTTCGATCGCGAACATGGTTTAATTTATCAAAAAATTGCAAAATTGGAAACAAACCTTAAAATTTATATAAAATCTCTTAATCGGTTAAAAGACACAAAATGTCGGAAAATTACATTAAACAGTTTGCAAAAAATATTTAATATTTCAAGCAGGATATATAATTTATTAAAAGTCCCTAAAACTATGAGGAATGACAAAAATTCAGAAAAATTGCGAAATTAAAAATTTACTAACTGAAAAGTTTAAGCTCTAAAGAACCCAAAAACTTATTGGAAAAAATCGTGCCTATCGCGAACATGGCTTGAATTCGCGAAAATGGCAAAATGTGGGAAAACCCTAAAAAGGTAGGTAGTTAGGTAGAAAGGCTAATGTGAAGTCTCTTTCACACCTTCAACCAGAGACCAATGTGGTCCATTGTGATGCCTTGTTTAGATATAGATAGCTGGAAAGAAGTTGAAATAAACAGCGAAAGCATAAGAAAAAATAGATAAGAAACGATTATCGGACCGAACCAGAGAGAAAACCCCACTCAACACAAATCCGCCCTATGTGCGGCTAGCTTCCAGTCCCCTGCCGCCTAGCCAAGCCATCCACATTACGTATCCTATCAGACTCTCGAGCCTACAGCCTGAGACATCCCCTAATTCGCCTAGGAATCTGCTCAACTGTCTCTAACTCCTCCGGGTCCTCACACAACCCGAACATACCGACACGTCGGATCCTATCCTCATCGCCATATTGCCTGTCATGCAGTGGCCCGTGATTATTCCTATTATGGTCCTAACGCAGACCCTACTTCTGCCCAGCAGCGACTCCGAATCGGACTTCCTAAGCACAGGCCACAGTGTCCGTGATACCCAGCAGTCCGCTCCGTTTCCCCAGGCTCGATTGGTCGCGCCCAGAATCCATTCCCTGATTCTTCCAAAGTAGAAGCCTATTAGAGGCCTAACCGCCTCCATACAGTTAGAATCCTCCATCTCTGAGCCCTGTCTCACCAACTCATCAGAAACCTCATTGCCGTTTATGTTGCAGTGACCCTGCACCCAGCACAATCTCAACACATACCGTTCTAAGGCTCCCTCCAGAGCCCTCCTACAACCATTAACTAGCTTGGAGTTCACCAAACAGCCCTTTACGACCATAAGGGCCGCCTGGCTGTCCACGTATAAAGTGACCTCCGAGCCCCTATTAATGTTGTCCCTCATCAGTTCCACGGCCCTCAAGACCCCCAGAACCTCCGCCTGAAAAACACTGCAGTCGTCAGGGAGCCTATATGACATTCTGATGTTCAGATCCTCAATGTAGACCCCCGCACCCATGCCTCTCATCTTCGAGCCATTAGTGAAAATAGTAAATCGACTAGCCACTCTCAATGACTCCCACCAAAGACAGGATCCATACGTAAGAATGGGTCTAGCCACCGAAGTGTACAGCCATCCCACAACTAACGGCCGGAGTCCCCAGCTTCTGCAAGCATATTATCGGTTGAATAAGGTCGAAAAATTAAATAGAAAGCGTTAAAATGAGCTATAATGATAACGAAAAAACATTTTTTTCAGGTGTTAAAACAGGAAATTCCACTTTTTCATAACTTGTGTTTTAGTCTCGCCAAATAACAAACATCATTATTACAGGGTTGGCAAGACATTTTCTACATGCACCGTTTTATATGGTGATGTTTCCTGTGTAGAAAAGAAAACATCATTAGTAGTGTAAAAGTAAAGCTTCAGTATTGTTTGCCAAAGTTCTCGAGATACAAATTTAAAAAGCTTTTCGATTTATGTTTACCTACTATTTTTTTTTTGTTCCTCTTTATTGTCGATAATTGCTAGAATTATGCTACAATGTCCATTTCATTCTCCGACCTAACATTTGTTAGTAATATTTAATTTTAAATTAAGCTAAAATCTAGAGAGTCGCTCTTCCCTCTATTAAAATTTAATTTTAATTTGTTACAAATAGTATTTGCCATCATGTTTCTAGTATTTGTACATTTTACTTCAGAGTCCTTTGAATCCAATTCCTTAAGGTTCTCATTTAAGATTTATTCTTTTTTTCTCTCATAATGCTTATAATATTCATAATGAAAATTTCATGTAAATGAGCATGAAAAATCTATTTCATTACACAGTTGTCCTTTGAGAGACTTGAAAAGAAGTAGAAAACATAAAACGAGTTGTACAAAATAAAATAAAAATTTTATTTATGATGGAAACACAAACTAAGAAAGACAAATGTCAGCTTATGAATTAAATTGTAAGACGTCATCGTCGTCTACTTAATAGTTTGTATTGTATGTATGTAATGCTAACATTTTTTTTTTTAAATTAAAAAAAAACGTTATTTAACTTTCTTGTAGCAAATTATTAAGACTGGGTTTTTGAGATCTAAGTTAAACTAGATTTAGTTAATCTGCAAACAGATTTGTGCCGCCATTACAAAGTGTGTTTACGAAATTTTGACCGAAAAGCTTAGCAATGCTTAAGAAATTTCTCTTTATCGAAATAATTAGTATCCTTTTCAACGATTTCGAAAGAACGACTTCGATCACATTCTAAGTGATCGAAAACTGATTTGGGTTCAACCAACTCTATTCTATACGAACATTCGTACGAACGACAACTCGAAAGAAAACGTAAGCACTTCCATACAAAAGGCGGTTTATCAATATCGAAGATATTATCAAGATTACGAACACAAATGTCAACACCACTCACTTGTTGTTTCGTCGTCGAATCGTTGAATTTTAAAAAAGCAAGAAATATTTAAGAGTAATTCTAATATATAATATATAAAAATGTAGAACAAATGGTAAGGACATTTGTAAAATACAAATATTTTATTGATTGTTTAAACGTAATATTATAAAGGGTCAGCCATCTAACGTTTTTTTTTCAACTAGTGCTTATTTACTGAATGGTAACACTTAGCTCATGTCTGATTTGACAGATAATTAGTTTTATCCTTCCGCTGAACGACTATGGTTGTGTATACGCTTGAACAACGCTGGGAAATATTGCGACATTACTTTGAAAATCATGGTAATATTGCAGAATGTGTGCGAAAATTGCGTACGGATTTTGGAAGAAGAGAAGCACCGTCAGGTCCGTATGTTCGTTATCTTGTGAAAAAAGTGAAAGAAACTGGCATCCTCATCGATAAACCAAAGCGTGAAAAGCCAAAAACAGTGCGTACACCCGAGAATATTGCTGCTGTGGCAGAAAGTGTGCGTGAAGCGCCATCAACATCAATTCACCGTAGTTCTCAACAATTGAACATTTCGGAGATATCATTGAGACGAATTTTGCATAAAGACCTTCGTATGACGCCAGACAAAGTTCAATTGGTTCAGGAGTTGAAGCCAACTGACCATCCAATGCGTTTTCGCTTCGCTAATTGGGCCTGCGATCGACTTACAGAAGATGCCGATTTTGCCAAAAAAAATGATCTTTTCAGATAAGGCTCATTTTGATCTTGGCGGGTATGTAAACAAGCAAAATTGTCGCATTTGGGGAACAGAAAAACCACACGCATATATTGAAAAGCCGATACACCCAAAACGAGTCACTGTTTGGTGCGGATTTTGGTCGAGAGGCATAATTGGGGCATTTTTCTTCGAAAATGAGCAAGGAGTGGCCGTTACAGTCAATGGCGATCGTTATCGGGCCATGTTGAACGAATTTTTGTTCACAAAAATTGAAGAGGAGGATATTGGCAACAGTTGGTTTCAACAGGACGGCGCTGCGTGCCACACAGCCGAAGCTGCACTCGATGTGTTGCGCCCTGTTCTTGATCAGCCGCAGAGCTGATGTCGTTTGGCCACCTCGGAGCTGCGATTTGACACCGTTGGACTATTATTTGTGGGGTGCCGTCAAAGATAGACCGATTCCAATAAAAATTGGTTAGATGATTTTGAATGCAATTAATTAGTTTAGACAAAATTTTATCTTAATACCAACATAATAAGATCATTTCGGAACAAAAACCCCATCCGAAAAGAATTTTGTATGGGGGCTTAGTAAAATTATGGACCGATTCGACCCATTTCGTATAAGCTCGGTCCTTGTGCCAATTTGAACCTATGTGCCAAATTTCATCAAATTATCTCTAAAATTGGGACCTGTAATTTGCACACAAGGTTACATGGACTGTCAGCTTGGAGCAAATAAATTTTCTATGGACGAGCGTTAAAAAAGTAAAAGCCAAAAACTAAACGCCATTGGGCCACCTACGCGTTCTATTGCAGAGTAGAAGATGGTAAGCCGAATTATATTTTCAGGCAGAAAAACCCATAGGCTTGAATTGATTTTGAAATAATATTTATATAGGACAAAAACAATAATTGCGGATAACAACAAAAGCCTGCAAAAAACTGGTCGCGGTATTTACAAACGAAACTATTTAGCTATCCTAGTACAAAAATTAATCGGACGCTGCTTTTGTAATTGTTTAATTGGTTTATTTATTTGTTTGCATGATTTATTTATTTTGTGTTTACATGTTTTGTTTTTAATTGAATTTATCCTTTGTTTAAACTTTTTTTTAAGTTTTTGTAACCATAAAATTTTTTTCTTATTTTTTGACATTTCTATACAGCTGATAAAAGTTTAAACACAGTTGTATTTGGTGTCAAGCAAATTAGTATTAGTTTTGATACTTTTGAACAAAAGCGCAAAAAATTATGGAAATATCTTATATGGCCATACTATATTTTTTTAATACGTAAGTAGCAAATATTGACATTCGTAAGAGCAAGTCGAAATGGTTGAACACAATATGATTCGAAATCGAGCGAATAGAAGCCGATTGCTTCGATTTGGTATCGAGATCGTCAAACATGCCATAGAAAATAATCACATTTCGCCGGAAAAATCCGAGTTTCAGAGTACGTTAAACTAAGTTTAAACTTAATCTACATCTCAAAAAGCCGGCCTAATAAGAAAAGTAATGCATTAATAATACTGACAAAAGTACTTTATGCAAACGTCTATTATTTAATAATTTTGTGTTAATAAATTATAAGTTGAGATAATTTCGACACTAAACTGAGATTCTAAGTGCTGGAAATTACTTTCTGAAAAACAAAAAGAGGGTTTGAAAAAATTTTCGAATTTAATTCGCAGTAGAGGTTGTAAAGCTTTTGAGAATATTTAGAGAATAGTTCGACATAAATGTTGCCTTAAATAGAGATCAAGTAATAGATATTGTAAGATTCGATGCTGTTAAAAATCAGTTAACAAAAAATCTAGTAGAGTTTGTAGAATTGAATCCCGGTAGATTTTTAGAAGAGTATGAATATAGCTTTAGCACAGTTCGATTAAAATCAATAAGTTGTTGATTAGAAATCGGTTGGGAGGAAAATTTTAAATTTCGAGTAAAGTTCATGTAACACAATATCCGCTGGACTAGTGCTTAAGTAAAATTTTATTATGTTTATAATATAGTTGGGAAATAACGGAGTAAAGAGTGAAGCGAACATACAGAATATCCTCTAAAAATGGTAACATCACCCACTGCTCGTACTACCGAGAAGGGGACACATAACCCACGAGAAGAGGGCACATTGCCACTTGTCTGTCTATAATCGGCACTCCTGCTAGCATACTCGAATGTGGCAGCTAAATCAGCCACCCATCTTATAAAAACTAATGATTACTGAATCCAGTGATTTGGTAGGGATTAGCTTCTAAAAAAATGGCAGTATGGAAAAAAAGACAGATTTTTGTAAATCATTAGAATGTAGGGACTTTTAAGTAATGTTGGAAAGCTGTATACATTTGGCCACCTTTTTCGAGGGTGCACTATGGAGTGCCGAAATAATGGATTTAATAAATTTAATATTTTTTATAAAAAAAAAAGAAAAGAGACCTCAAGCTTAAATAAAAGGATTAATAAAAAGTTTTTAAAGGTCAAATAAGAGTCAATTTATATACTAATAAAATTGTTAATATTACAAATTGTTAAATTTCATTGAGTTTGCCGTCATTTCAGCTTTGATTTTAATGTAAATTTGCGAAAATCTCTTTTACAAGAATGGAGATTTTTTGAACTTATCTTTCCACAGCAAGAAATAGATAATTTGTAACAAATTAGCATTGAAAAGATTCAGATTAAAGTCACCAAAATGAAAAATTTTAATAAAAATTTCACTTTTCCTGCCATTTATCACTTGCATTTTTCACTGCCACATGGCACTACAGATAGCGATGGGGTTTTTTTTTCATCACTTTTTTGTTCGCCGTAAGGACAGAAATGAGCTAAGTACTTATTTTTATATCATAACTGAATATTTTAGGAATCAGCTTTACGAGCAACATAACCGAACATGACCTCATTTTTCAATTACAAATGCTGTTCTTGTTGTGAGAAAATGGTACCCTACCAACGAATCAACTCAAAGAATCATTTACGATACAATTTTCTGATCAACTATCAACTTGGAAAAAAAATTAATTTTAGCCTTGGCATCAGTGATGAAATATTTTATTATTATTTACGTTTCTATTAGATACGCTGCCAAATAAAACGTTGTCAAATTTAATAGTATAATATTTTATAAAAAGCCGCAAAAAAGCGTATCTAAGTCGTACGTCTACATAAACCTGTCCACATGTTCTGTAACTCCCGCGTCGAGAAACTTTTCGATTGAAATGTGTGAAATGAAACAAAAATGTCATAGATTGAAACAAACAACTGGTTTTCTCAGTTAACTGCGTCTGTAACATTTTTGGCGAGTAATTACTGTCATGTTAGAAAATTTCTCGCCAATTCGCAGAAAAATGTGTGTCTATAAAATCTTTGTGAGAAAGTTCCCGCTTTGAACTGTCAAATAATGTCACACATAAAAACGGTGTGAGAAAAAATTTTAACACTAAAAAATATATTAGAAATGCAAAATGCATTGAATAATAACACAAAAGAGGTAAGTATTTTGTTCTTGTCAGATTCTTTTCGTTGCTTAATTATTTTACTTTTAAAATTTTTGAAAAATACACGAATGTTTCCAGAACCATTTCTTAAACAACAAACATTAAAGTCGCACTTTACATTATTTGGTATAGCCGACGGCTGCAATTTCGCTGCCGTCGTTGAAAATTTTTCAATTTAAGTAAATTTTGGTCGCCGTCAACGATATGTTTGACTGGCGTTCTCAACATCTGCAATTTCATATCGGCTTCGAGTGGAATATTTTGACATTTATAACGTAACGACGTAATCTCGTTTGAAAGTTTTCGTCATGAGTTAAAGACACACTTTTTTCTCCCTTTTCGACAACAGCTAAAAATATTATACAAGTAAGACCATAAAGTGAACCATAAAGTGGTCTTACTTGTATAATATTTTTAGCTTTTCTAAAGTATTTGGAAAAAGTTTCCTGACGAGCTGGCCTAAGCAACCAGCGAAATTCGCATGGAAACTAGCTTTCCCACAACAATAAATTTCAGTGTTTTTAATCATAAACAAATATTGGGATTATTAGCACATCATTAATAAATGAATTAATTAATAATAATCATTCCCGAAAATAATTTTTAAAAATAAAAAATAGTTTAGTAAGAGTTTGTCTCTAGTTCAACTCAAGCTATTGTATAATTCGAGATAAAGTAAAGTTCACAATTAGTTCATTCGAGATATCGTTGAGTTTACTTTTGGTTCATTGTTATTAATGTAATTTGACCAAAACTTTAGAATTTTAGGTAAAACCGAATTTAATTCAAGAACAATTTTGCTACGCTTTAAGTAGATTACCAACAGAGCTTGGGTTAAGTTTTTGAGGACTTTTCATGTTTAAAAGAATATTGAATTGGATAAATATGTTGCTTATAATTCTAGCGGTCCTTAAGTTAAGCTTAAACTTGCTTGGATTTTTGATGGAAGGCGATTCGAGTTTTCGAATTGTGAGTTTAAGACAAACTTTAAAAGAATTTCCAAAGGGTATAACTCGAAATTTTTTTCTATTTGTCATATGGAATTCGTTCACAGTTAAGGTAAAGTGCGATTAAAATAATAATGTCGGGAATCCGAGCAATTTTAATATGATTTGAATTTAATTCATAATTAAGTAACATTTAAATATTATTCTTTTTTTATATGCGCTTTTGAAAAAATGTTCCATTAAATAATGACAACAAGGAAACTCCTTCCATAAAATGTATGAAAAATTCTTTAATTAATTTAAATTACAATTAAAAGCACTTCCTTAAGCTACTTGTTTAATAAATCGGTCTTAAAATGACAATTTATGAGTGATACTGAGAAAATTCAAAATAAACCCGTCATTTCATTTTAAATATCTACAAATTATGATTTACCATCATTTTGTTGCACAAAAACAGTAAACTACTTTTAATTAATATGCCATTAATAATTATAACGTATTTAACCTTAATCTTATGTCAATCATCGTAAGTAACTTATTCACCCATACACCGGCGAACGAGCTGCATGTGTCATAAATATTTCAGCACTCTGGCAGATCTTTGTACTAAAATAAAAAGAATATTAAACAAAAAAAAACAAAAAAAAAAAAAAAAAGTAAATAAAAAAAAAATGCTGATAAAAAACACATTTAAAAAGCTTAAACCCTTTTTTCGTTGTAAATCTGCAATGATATGCAAGCTATGACACCAGGGGTTACCACATTAAGTTCAAAATGTATGTACATAGTTCTATATAAATTAATATAAACACACACACTCGCTCGCATACCTATACACAATTTTGCCCCTGTTTGTGCAAATGTAGTTGTTGTATTGATAAACCTTGTTTTAATCGTTTTATAAACGCTTGATTGCTATTGATTTTGTATTTCAACGCAACCGCAAATACAAACAAACATGTTAACAAATGAATGAAAACATGCACACACACAAACACTCACACACATACCCTTTCCCTCTCTCTCTCTCTCTATCTCTTACATACAAATAACCAAATGTAAACATTTATTCTTTCAACATTTTAAATATTTAATATGAAAATGTCCATGACCGCAGCTAAAGTCTCGTCTATGTTGTAGCAATTATATCAGGCAGCTTCATTGAATTTTCCAGCAATAAATTTGTGTGCTCGTAGCGAGGGAATGTGTAAAAACCACTCTATTTACATGAGCATTAAATATATCGACACCTTAACATGAAAACCTGACAAGTCCATTTTTTCAATTTTAAATAAAGCACAAAAACTATTTAGTTTTCCTTGTGCTTTTTTTTCATCTGCAAACGCAATTTTATACTCCGACTTATCGGTCTTCAATGGCTACAATGGCCCTTTTTAAGATTATGGTCGTTTGATAGAAATGTCTTATTACGGACTTAGCACATTTGTTATTTATAATTTTGTATTTTTAACTAGTACTTAACACAATTTCTTGGTTTTGTGTTAAATACGTAACACCACTTAAAACGCAAAAGACGCTTACTAATATAGTAGAATACAAGGCGAATTCATGTATACGGTGGTGTAGATACTACAACAAATAACAACACCAAAAACACAACAATGTATTTTTTTGTTGCTTTCGTTGATCGATATGTCAAAAACACAAGCAACTTTTGACATTTCTCTCTCTAAGTAAGAAAAAAAGTAGCACAGCTGTGGTTTCAACGCCACCTTATAAATGAATTCGCCTTGGTAGCGGCCCTCTAACTATCGACTTGTCGGTTAACAGGTTTTACGTTATCCATTTATTTATTTCCAAATGAATGTATTGTCACATAAACAATTCCACAAATAAAACGCTAGTTTTAAAATAAAAATCGCCAAAACATATAAATAAGGTCATAAAAATACAACTTTGTGATACCAACAAATCAGAAAACAAAACAAAGAAGTAAAAGAAAAATATACACCATATTCATAAAAAATATTTTTGATTAATAAAACGTTTATTAAACAAATTTTCATAGAAAATTCGTTTCATAAGCCTGCTATAAGCCTAAAATATTTTTTTTTGAATATGGGGGATAGAATATAATTTTGTAAAATATATTGTATAAAACTATATAATTTTATTAGTGTTGTTGTTTAAAAAAAACTAGTATTTGCCAAGTGGTCGAAATACGATCATAATTATGTATGCAAATATGAAGAAAACATACATATACATATTTACATGTTTCGGTAATTTTTTTCGTCTTATTGTATCGATTTGCCTAACCTCCGATCCAGTTGTTCTCTTTCACTCAAGTCCGTAAATAATTGATTAAGTTTTGTAAGTTCAATAATATAAAAAAAAAATCAGAAGTTACCAATTCAAAAACAAAGAGGAACGAAAGGTCAACTCTTAAAGCCAGGCTTCGCTATCCTACTCAATCGTACGCTTTATTCATACGAAAATCTGAAGGAATTCTATCCGATATTAAAAAAAATGTCTGCAAAATCTGCTGTCAATGCCACTCTATCGCACAAAAAAGATGCAAACTCAAATGACTCAGCTACTTTACAAAAAAATGCAACTCTGATCGCATGGAGTCTATAATTTATGAACATTTTCATAAATATCTTCAAGTCGGAAAGATAATAAAATCTGTCACTCAGTTCATTTTGAAGCCACACTGTCATACATTAAAAGCACACACGACTGTTTTGACAATTCATATGACTGAATGGGATAGTGTATCCCACGTTTTAAGATCACAAACACTCTTACCATTCTTGTTTACTCAGAACCATGAATGTTTAATTTTATGTTTCTAAGTCCAATATTATGGGGTAAGCCAGACGAGGGGATGTCAAGAGGCCTTCTAACCGGGAGTAAGACCGAAGTTAGTATGATGGTGAGTATCCTGACTGGCCATTCGGGACTATGGGCAGAACTACACCAAACTGGACGGGCAGAATTTGGCGAGTGTAGAGCGTGTGGCGATGAGACCGAGACGCTGGAACACTTTATTTGCTTCTGTCAGGCCTTCATCGAATTACGATCCAAGCACCTCGGGAGCGACGTCATGTTGGGCTTGGGATATCTGAGGAACGTTGCCCGGAAAACTTTAAGGAATTACGTAAGGGAAACTGGGTTTCTTAACGCCGGACGTTAACCCCCTCCCTAAAGGTAGTGGTAGCACTATTCACCAACATCCCCCATGTTTCTTCTTAAGGAGCGCACAACAGGCCCGATAGTGGCCTAGGTGTATATCGTACAGATATGATGTTGCATCTTTGATGCTTCGTCCTACTTTCCGCCTTTCCTAACCTAACCAAACCTAAGTCCAATTTTAACGAAAATGGAAAATGTAGCAGTTGAAGAACAAAAAAGTAACAACACTTTTCATCTTATAGATTCTCACTCACTCAGGACTAGAGTATCCAATTATTTTACTTTTGGCTTTGTTCGAGTAAGGAATTAATTGATTTTTATATATTAATATTGCTCGATTAATCAAATAAGAGTTTTGATATGTTCAAAAAATCGAATAACTCGATTAATTCAAATAATTGTATCCAATGGGGAAAACATACATGTCTATTTGATTTTATCCTTTTTTTTATATTAATGTCAACAAAAAAAAAAATTAAAAAATAAAAATACAGTGAAACAATTAAATAATAATTAATTTATACTACTCATACAGCTCTTAAACTTTAAAATGAAATAAATAATTTAAAAATCAGAAACCCTGCGGCAAAACATACCGTTTTTAAGGCGCTTAAGAGACAGAAACAGGATTATGGTAAAAATAAAACTATAAACAAATTAAACTCTACTTTGGTTGAACAGACTATAAAATGATCTGAAAGTCAAAATTAAATACATGCATTAGGTTCAGCAGCAATCGAGGTCCATTCATTTTATTTCAGTGTATAATTTTCAATTATGTCCGGCCTGCTATAGTCAATACGGGAATTCAACATAATCTTTCATCTCATATTTTAATAAATAATTTTAAAATTCTTTAGTTTATTTTAGATTTTTTTATCGCGGCATTTTTATGAGAGGTCTAGCCTATTTAAACAAATTTATTATTCGTAATTCAACACTTCGGTTTTAAAGACAAATTTAATAATATCTTAAATGTCGAAATTCGTCCCGCTGTTTGGATGGTAAAAGGTAATAAAGAAATTGAAGGTCGCGTAAAAAGAGGTAACCCATTATCTGACAGTGCATGGTTTACAATGAACGTCAAACTCAAAAAGCGATATTTTAGTACGAAAATTCTTACGCAAGGAATTAGTAGTTAGTCGTTTATTACATAAATTGTCTCACACACAGCCACATCCAAAAAGGGACTAAAATATGATCAGAAGTGGGAGTAACACAATAGATACAGAATATAAGAACATGTTATATAGTTGTTATGTTTTTATTAGTTAGATATCTAAAAAAAAAAATATTTTTATATTAAAAAAGTAGAATTTTTTAATAAATTAATTTTAATCGATTAATTGACATAAATTGTTCGAGTTATTCATTACTTGAAATTGGCTATATTAATAATTGGATCAAATAATGGCAAAAAATTTCTTCGATAAATCGAACAACGACTAATTGAGTGGATACTCTACTCAGGACCCTGCACCTATAATTTTACATTTCTAAGTTCAATATTATAAAAAATTCAAAAATTACCACATGCAGCACGGAAACCTAAAAGAGAGAAATTTAATTTCCCATATATCTCCATTTTGCTAATTTTTTTCTCTTCTTCAAAAAAAAAAATTTCAATATTGTAGTGGGAGCCCATAAGTATGCCAATAAATAGGGACAAATGTTTTGTAAAAAAGTACCAAAAATAGGTATTATTTTCACTCCTTAAACGTTCGAATTTCTTTAAACTAGCAGACACCTGTCCGCTTATTTTTTTTAATGAACAGTGATAATTCTTGAATTTTTTTTGGAACTCTTTTAGTTTTGAAGATTACTGAATTTACTTACCCTTTTTTTACATTTACCGCCAAAATTTTAATAAAATATATGTCGTGTACTCCTGTACGTATATTCTGCACCACTACACAGAAAAAATTATTAAATTTCTCCAATCACCAAATTTGTTCTAAATTCATAATATCAAGCAAACAAGTTGTTGACTTTGCACCTATTACCAAAATGATTATATTGATTACCAAAAATTTAAAAATTTTAAAAAAATTTTTTTCAACAAATAATATTTTTAATTTTAATTAAAAAAGTGATCAAAAAACTTTGCCATTTCAAACAATGTGTTAATTTATTTAAATAAATATTGACAATTTCCAACAACAATTCTACATGTTTAAATTATTTTATTTTAAACGAAAAAAGTCAATTAAGATTTTTTGCTATATAATTAAAATTTTAATTGAAAATTTATTTCAAAACAACTAAAATATTAATAAAATCAAAATTAAATTTTTAATTTTCTTTCAACTAAAAAAAAAAATATTCAGTTATCACATTACTTAAATTTAAAAACTTTTTAAACCATTTTTTAATTGTTAAAACACTTTTTTCTGTGTATTCTCGACTATTTTGCCTTTGCCTTTTTATATAAAGATATAATTATAAAAAAATATTAAGTGTTGTCCTGTAAAGAAAAATTTCCTTTAATATTTTAACAAAATGCCTCTGTCGGCAACGGCAACACAAGTGACTAATTTTGACATTTATGGTCACATAATATTTCTTAGTGAGCCGCAAATATGTATGAAAACTATTACATTATCGGTCGTTTGACTTATCGTGCTGAAAATTGTTAGTGGGCCGCAAATCAGCTGTTTGCCGTTGAAAATGCAAGCGAACGATAGGCATCGGGGCCGTGCTATTAATACATTTCATTTTCGATTTAGGTAACGATATATTTTATAATAAATTTTTTGTACTTAAGGGCTGTTAAAATGATAGTCTAATTTCATTCCTTTTAAAAAGAACATGTTTTTGCTAGTTATGCGAGTTTGTATGTGTGTTTGTACAATTAAGAAGTTTAAAACTTACAATTAATAGAACAACTTATCCATGTGGTAAGTCATTATAGAATTTGTGATGATCTCTTGGTAAATTTGATTTTACCGACCTACTGTCGGTTAATTTTCTTCTTTTTTTAGAAAAAGGCTGTAAACTAAGACGCCATTGCAATTAATGCTTTGCGACAAATTTCTCCATTCTTCAGAAAATTTTGGCTTTATGGAAATCTTACTATTTGGATAATATTTACTACCACGAATATCAGTTACTTCGGCATCAACCTTTGCACGACCAGGTCGAATAGTTGTGCAATATTGAATCTCTTTAATATTAAAAAAAAAACGTATGATCCAAATAAGTGACGTCATATGGTTCAGCCTTTTGTTCGGCTGATTTGCACAAGTCAATTTATTCGGGAGGAGCATTAAATATTTTATTTTGCATAGCTCGATTTCGGCCAGTTTTTAGTATTTTTCTATTTAACTGTAATTTCATGTTTGATTGCTGAATTAAGTGATGCTTGACTCATTAAATTTTTTGCCATCCTTCTCTCCTACTGGAGCGTAGGGCCTCTACAATTCTACTGTATCTGACTCTATTAGTGGTTTCGCTAGAGATGTCATTCCAGATATAACTTTTGGGATGCAATTTGTCATCAATACTTCTCCGTCAAGTCTTTAAGGGTGCACCGACCGGGTCATCAAGTACCTTGCGGATTCCATCTTAGTGCTTGTCGGGAGATATTGCTACTGATCTACTAAAAGTGTGACCAATCCAACGTGACTTTAGCTCTTTTATCTCTATGGGAACTGGCTTTTGATTGGTCCGCACCCAAAGGTCATAGGTCAACTCATTACATAGATTTTGATATGTACAACCATCGCAATAAAATATTATGTTCTTCGGGATTTCGTTTCTATTTAGTAAAATTTTTTTAGAAATTTTAAATTGGATTTATTACGATTTTTTTTTTTTATACATTTTTATTTTGTGGACTTAACATATTTGCATGTCACTGTATAACACTAGGTTTGGATGACGTTATGATATTTTTTTTTTGCAAGTGATGTATTTTGTGAAAACAGTCTTAAAACACAAGAACACCAATTTTGACAAAAAGCTAAAAGTTGACATAGCAGGTTTGTACGTTAAGGTGACGAGATAGAAGAAGATGTATCAATTATTTTTCTTGAGCTCGTACATTTTTCCCATTACTTTCTTCTTGTTGCTGATAAAAAGGAACGTGATTTCTACGAATTGGGGATGTAGGTATATCAGGTTATTGCAGGTTCTCATATGTATAGATATTTCATAAATAATTTAGGTCAAGGCTCGTATCCATGTATGTATTTACGAATTCATGTAAGCGCAATATTTTACAAATAAATAACATAAACAGGGTAAATGTTATGTATTGGTATTGGTGTTTGTAAAGCACAGGACTCAACCGAATTGTGCCAATTGACTTGGATCAGAGATAAGATTGAGTGCATTCACTTTTAGTGCCTATACATAAATTCATTGCTTTTGTATTGTCTTTATTCTACAATAATAAAAATATGCCTTGCAATATGTTCATATCTAACATTTTGACTGCCTCCTTTACACTCTCTTTTTGTGATGCCGTTCTACATGAAGCAATGAAATAATCTGATGCCACGTGAAAGCACATTAAAAGGTCATTCACAATTTTTTCAGTATTTGTTACCACCTATGTGCATAGCTTGCAAACAACCGGTTCTGCTAAAGGATTTATAAACTCTTTCTTAGCAACACTGGTCGTATGTAATGTACTAACATTAGGAAATAAGATACATATGTGTGTATTTTATGTCTCCACTCTCATTGTCGCGTGTTTTTTTTTCATTCCCTTAATGAGTTTTGAGAGTAATTTGTATACCCTCACTTTCACTATAGTAAAGCAATTAGTTTTTTCTTTAACACGTTCAAACACTTACGTTTATTCTACACTCTTCTTCAGCATTTGTTTGTGATATTGTTCAAATGGAAGATAACAGGCCTCTACTTAACAATAAAATTTTGGTTTGACGGGTCTAGGATTTTCAATTTCTCTGCAAGTTCTGTATGTAGGTTAAAGGGCTGCAACAAAATAACCATACAAAAATATGCCCATGTTCTTAAAAGGCAAGACAAGAACTTGCTTACTCAAAACCCAAATAATTAGCCATGTCACAGATTACAATTCATTCCGTAATTTGGTGCTTCAGAAAATAACGAAAAAAGCTTGCGGAATGAAACCATTTTTGTTTTCATGAACGGAATGGGAGTTTTCTGTATCTTAAAGGCCAAAAAACTATTGAAATATACATTCTATCAATAAACAAATATGTTTTCTTCGGTTCCGAACGGAATCATTACGAACGAAGTTGTATTCTGTGACATGGCTGATAATCATATTTTCTTTTCTAACTAAAACATAATATTAATTATCTTTATTTTTTAAGAAATAATAATCTCGGGAACTCATCGATATACTAATTTTACCATTAATCTCATTTTATCTTGTAAGATTTTGAGCATTCTGATCATCTCAAAACCGAATAATTTACTCACTGGCTCAAGATAAACGAAAATAAACTGGTTTTTATATATTAAATATTTGCATGTAACCAAATGATGGTGCATTGCTTGCGGAGGTTTGTTGGTGGAGTTCTAAAATTATGCAGTTTGAAATTTGTGGACACACTCAACAAAACATGCCCTTGAAAATTACGTCTATCTGGGATGATGATGCAGACTCAGAACATGAATATGAACAACCTACGAAGAAAATAAGGTCATCAGAACCACAAGCGTCAACTTCAACGAGGATGAATAGTGACAATAATTGAAAAATGTTCTAAATTTTGTTTCCATGCATAGGCAACATATAAAGATCGCATATTTTCTGTGTAAGAATAGCTGTAATATGAATCGGAATGTTTATTTTCATGCAAAATAAAGAATCAATAAAAAAGTCATCAATTTTTTTTCCAAAGTTTTTTTATGAATTAAAAATAAAAAATTTCAATTTTTTGGGCTAAAAATATTTTTTTTCTTCATACATTTATTTATAACTGCGAAACTGTTTCACGGACTAGTGGTTCTTGAGTTATGACAAAGAAAAGAGCCTTAAACGTGACAAATTCCCCTATACGATACTTACTAACTTCAAATTAATTTTTAAATTATTATTTGATGTACCTTGACCAAACTAATGATGCAGGAGTTCTTCTTTTTGGGTCTATTATCAGTATTGAGTCCCGAAATCATGTTTTGTTCTGTGAAATGCGTCTTCACAAAATTAGTTCTGCAGTACCTAGTGTGTTGCTTGAGTATTATATTTGTGTTCCTTGGTATTTATCCATCCTTACATAAATGCTGTTTTCATTTTGTAATAGCTACGTTTATTTTCTACATTTGAATTTGAAGTGTTCAAATAGGTATTGAACAGATGAGCTATTAAATAAAAAAAAAAATAAATAAAAAAATCGTTTAGATTTTAGCTGCTCTTGGGGCAATTACAACTTAAGGCATACAATTTTGTAATTAGCTTTTAAAGAAATTTTATATATACACAGGTAATTACGTTTTTAAATTTAGGTACAATTGTACCCATACCGCCAGTTAACGTTGTTATATTATACCGCCTGACGAGTGTTAAGTAATTATTCGACAGACCTTTAAATTGGTCTAAAATAATAATACGTTTTAATTTTTTTTACTTCTTCTTTTAGTATTGAAGTATGTGTGAAAATGTTTTAATAACTGTGTCTAAATTTACATTTTAAATTGAGTATGTGAAATATTTAATTTTTCTATTGATTAGATTTTTATTAAGCATTTAAAAAAAATATAATGTCGTGTTGATAACACAAGGGAACAAAGTTTTTGTTGATTAAGAACTGAATGTTAAATTTAAGGTTATTTGTGAGGCTGAATTGAAATATGCACTAAGTTTTTTCTATCAGCTCCACTTTTTGAGATTAACCGTTATTTGTAAAATTAAGACACTTGAACTACATACAAATATTGCAATAACTTGAAAACGGTGCACAATATTCTCTTTAAAAAAAATCGCTAACAGTATTGTCTTTAAGCCGTGCTTACATTGTTCTTAAATTTGCCCAGTATTTTCAGATATATCGTTGAAATTTTTTAAAAAAACGAACAATTTTTCTAAAAAAAAAATTTTTTTATATCATAATTTTAATAATATAATTAATAAAAACTTTATTAAAAGTTTTTGTTTATTGTGCTTAATTCCCTTTTTTAATAATTGATAAAAAAAATACTGAAATTTATTGTTGGAGGATAAGCAATTTGTTTTTGTTTTTAATTTGTTTTTTTCTCTACCCACTTACAACTACAATTAATGTTGAGAGAATTTCACACCCAGAGAAAAAATATGTTTAAATTTGGTCACCTCCAACAAAAAATTATTTAGGAAAACGTTTCCTGATGATCTGGCCTAAGCAACCAGTGAAATGCGCATAGGAACGAACAGCTTATCCTCCAACAATAAATTTCAGTATTTTTTTTTTATCAATTATTTAAAAAAAGGGAATAAAGCTTAACAAACAAAATCTTTTAATAAATAATTGTATTCCCGAAAACAACTATGATAATAAAATTCATAAAAACTTAAAAAAAACAGTTAGCTTAACATATTTTGAATAAAATAAGCTTTATTTCATTGTAATCGGTGCACAAGTTTTGATTTCATTCACAATTTACTGAGACAATTAAACTGATAAAAATCGCGATTTCCATACAAAAATAACAAATTTTAATGTGTATGTGTTTGCTGCTGTTCTATTTATGGACGTTTTTCCTTTACTTCACTTCACTTAATTGTGAATAAAAGTGCAACGCGTCCGTCTAATTTTATGATCTCTATCTCATTTTATTCACAGGTTATGTGAATATACGCGAAAGTAATAAGACTTTGACACTTTTATGTTTTGAATTTTGTATGATTTTTAAAATGAAAAAATTTTAATTTTTTTGATTTTTTTTACGTAAACAACCAATACTTGGCCTTTTTTATTTCCAAAAATTTGATTGTTTTCCAAAGCACACAATTACATCTTTCAAAAAAAGAAAAATTCTTAAAATCGTATCATGAAGAGTGAATTTATGATTTTTTGAACTTTTAGTTTTTGGAAAAAAGTGAAAAATTCGATTAGTACCTGTTATTTAAATATGCGAGCTGGTAGGGAAAAACCGATATTAAATTCGAAATCAGCGACCTCAAATTAGTAAAAAATTGCATCAAACTTCCAATCAACGCACAAAAAGTTCAATTTTGTTCCTTTCTGTTACAAAATTAATATTCATCATACTTCTAATATTTCTTTTACTCGTGCCCTCTAAAATAGGCTACATTTCGATATAATTAATATAGTTAATAATGTCATCAATAATATAAATTCGAATGCAGATTGTCTGAATTAAATATTAATCATACGCTAATGGAGCGTATTTTACCATTAGCGCTAAAAAGTAGGCTACAAATAAAAGATTTTAAAATTATGCTTTTTTTGTGTTGATGGCGTATACTTAACATGCGTAAGAGCATTAGCGAAAATATTGATAGATACTAAACATCTACATGAAACTTAATAATGATGTTCATGTAACTTTCATTATAATTTTGTATTTCCTTCGTTTGTATTCAATGAAATCAATAACTACGAAATGAAAGCAACAACAATAATATGCAGTGTTTTTGTTTACTTAAGCAAGAGAATAAGAATACTAACAACTCTGAAACAAAACGACCACTGAATAAATGTCGAATAAGTTCATGGAATAACACATTTATTTTAAAGTCAGCCTTGCCAGTTGAAAGAAATGATAAACATTAGGAAAGATAAAAAAAAAATAACAATGAAGAGTAAAAGCAACAATATAAGGAAGTACATCTATATCTAAATAATACAAATGTTACTTTGTTTTCAATGTAAATTAATTGTTTTTAATGTAAATTTTTAAACTTAAAAAAAATTTCATATTATTTTCAAAAACATTTTTCAGCAATGTTTTTTGCTTGGAAGTACATAAAAAAGTTGTTATGAAAAAAATTTTAATTTAAAATAAAAAATGCTTTACAAATTACATATATTATTGTCACAAAAAAGAAAGAATAACATAAATTTACTAAGTGGCAACATTGCTATTTTTATCATTTATATAAAGAAATGAGAGAGAGTGAAAACAGTAAAGTATTTGGAAAAAGTTTCCTGACGAGCTGGCCTAAGCAACCAGCGAAATGCGCATAGAAACTGGTTTTCCCTCAACAATAAATTTCAGTATTTTCATTAAAAAATTGGGATTATTAGCACATCATTAATAAATGTATTAATTAATAATAAATATTTCATTCCCGAAAATAATTTTTGATAATAAATTTGCATGTGCCCAGCAAATAAATAAAACTGAAATGGCAAACTGCTTTATTTAAGCAACTTGTTTTTTTAATTTTAATTTTTTCTTTCTATCCTCTTACAACTACAATTCGTGTTGGAAAAAAACCAGCCAATTGTAGGGGAACGTAAGAAAGAAAAATTTACTGTTTATTGTTGTGCCTTTGTTGAAGCTTTGATATTGTTACATGTAAGCCATGAGTGTTTAAAATTCATATTCACTTTATGGTCTTACTTGTATAATATTTTTAGCTTTTCTAAAGTATTTGGAAAAAGTTTCCTGACGAGCTGGCCTAAGCAACCAGCGAAATGCTCATAGAAACTGGTTTTCCCTCAACAGTATTTTCATTCAAAAATTCGGATTATTAGCACATCATTAATAAATGAATTAATTAATAACAAAAGTCGTTTTATTGAATAAAGTCTTTGTGTTTGCCATATAAAACGAAATGTGTTTGCTAGTAGCATGAATAAAACAACAGTTTGATCAGTGGTCTGAATTTTATTTGTATACGAACTTAATTTAATAAACATTTCAGTATGTTCATGAATAAAGTTATTCATGCAGCCCTTTATTATATATGTAAGTCAGTGTGTGCAAACAAAAAATTTCTGACACGCGCACACACATTCACTTTGTTGTGTCTCTGCATTCATAAAGAAATGGCCAATACTTACTCAAGCAGAACGAGATTTCCATCGATCTCAGTTTTATCATTTTTTGAGTAAATTTTATCAATTATTTAGTTATTCACACTTACTCACATTTTGAAAACAAGAAAAACAAGCATAACAAATTGAGTGAGATTACCAAGACAGATTTTTCTACGCCCATGCAGATGTTTAGTGTAGGCGTAGGACTATGGACTAAGACTATGGTCGGGCCTACCCGACTATACTTTCTTAATTGTTTATATACTTGTGGCAAGGCAAGACATTTGTTGAAAAAATAGTAAAGCCTTTTTAAACTTTTTATACCATTGAATCATTAGTTATTTTCGTAGTTTTCTTTTTAACCCTAGGCTAACCGTCTTGGTCTGGCCAGACCAAATTTGTGTGTTGCTTGCAATATTTTTTTTATATAACAAAAAATTAAAAAAACAGCGACATGAATTCAATTAATGATATGTGCGGAATCGAATGCAACTTGTGAGCAAATAAGAGGGGTGAAATTCCATTTTTATGTAGAACTCTATGAAATAACCCTCTTGGCCTGGCCAGACCAAATTTTTTTTTTTTTCTTGCAATTTCTTTCAAAAAGGACAGAATATCAAAAAAACCGAAACGTGAATCGAATGAATCAAGTTTGAATCAAATCAAAACACTACGGCCATTTATGTGCTTAGTTCAATTTAACTAACAAACCTAAATCTAAACTCGTTTCAGTCGTGGTAGATACGAAAAAGAAATGTCTGAAATTAAGGACCTCGTTTTGGATGACTTGAATATGGAATAAAATAATGAATTAATGAAACTGTTGAACAAATTCGTATAATATACATTGATAAGCATACGTTCAATAAAAAATATATATCACACTTAATCAACAAGAGGGTATTAACTCAAAATTTAAACATTTTCAGTAGAAGCAAAACAATTTTTAATTTAACATTGAAGGCATATGGAAATGAATTTTTAAACCAACCGTTTCATTACCAAAAAGTATACAAAATAGCAAGATATTTTTACAGCGGGCAGATATGAATATAGCGTGTAGATTTTTTCGAAAAAGTGGAAAAATAAAAATTTTGAGATAATACCCTCTTGTTGATTAAGTGCGATATATTTACTTTTTATTTAATTGGGCTTTTAAGCTGTTATAATTGTGGTCTGGCCAGACCAAGAGGATAACTTGCCTGCTCCTCGATTTCGACAAAAAAAAAACAACATTTTATTATATGTTTTTGTGGCACAGAAACTGCATTATCATGTGGTGAACCGCTAATTTATTAGGTTATTTTATTGGGTAATTTGTCTAGTGGATCACTACTTACTGAAATTACAGTACGCACGTTTGGTGGTAGTCGGATTATCCAGATAGATTTGAGCATGTTGTCGTTCATTTCGAAGCAATTATGTTGGGCGCATGTCGCCAAGCACGAAATCCTGTAAAAGCTTTTCTATGCGTTTCTGCTTTGAGACAGCATAATGTCACAAGAGCCGTGCCTTTGCGGTGTCGTATTTATTATCCACAGGTGGACTTATCACAATAGCACTGATTTTTCACAAGACGCTGCTTTCGATGGCTGCAATATCTGTATGATATTTCGTTTTGTCGTTAGATATACCAGCGGCAGTAAACTAAGTTTCTATTTGAGCGATCCATAAAGCGGGCATGCAATGCCAGAATGGAGGAATCTGTACTGACACTCTTGCGATTTGCGCAGCATCGAAATTGACAACATGTTGTCAATTGGTGTCGGCGGTAGCCTCTGCCGCAGCACCCAAAATTTCAGCGTCACCGACCATAACAATTTTTTTTTTTTAGAAATTAGTATAATTAAAATAGTTTTGATCGCCTATTTAATTGTTTTGCGTTCTAAAAACCTTTTCTTTTCAGAATCACGTCGGGGTCACCATTTATGGAGTCTGCTGTTACGTGAATTTAATATCTTAACTCGCAATCCGAGCTCAGTCAAGAATGAAAAATTATCAATAAAATTTTAATTCATTTTATGTTATAAAATTCCTTTCTTCATAAAAATAATTTAATAAAAATAAAATTCAGTGAACTTAAGCCTGATTAAAATAACGAAATTTGGATTAAAAACCATTACCTGTGGGCCTGGCAGTAAATGTCATATGTCTTTAATATAAAATTACAAATTGTTCTGCTCCACTGAGAATTTTTAAATCTTGAGTTAATACCCTCTGAATGATCAAGTACAATATGTTGTTTAACATTAAATAAATACATATCTACATATATATTTAATAAAGTTTTAACCCAGACGTTTGAATGGTTAATACTAGAAATAACGGTACAAACAAGTTATTTCTAGATTGCAGTCGATTGTGTCGATTGCTGGCCCATACTAGTTAAAATAATTATATAACAAGACCGATTTTAATTTATATATATACAAAATAAGTACAAAATTTTTTTATGTTTACTTATTTGCCTGGGGTTTTCAATAGTGAACTGGCCAGACCTGTGGTTATAGAACATCGAAGGGTTAATTAACCCCGATTTCTTAATTTACAAATAATTTTAAAGAATTTTTTTTTAATTCTTTTTTACTATGTATTAAACTGTTATAATCTTAAGTGCGTCACAGGTTTATCAAAATTTTTATTTGCAAAAATTAGCCCTTGAATTTTAAAAGAAAAAAAAAACAATAAAAAAACAAATCCTTTATTTATAATTAAACAACCATCAGGTTACACTCACGCTTTGTTTAAAGATTTTTGTTTATTTTGTCCACTACAAATCCAAAATAGTGCAATCCAATTCATTGCAATGTATTTTTAATGTTCGTCCCAGAGAAGAAAAACAAAAAAACAAAAAAATATATATATTTAAAATATACTCAAGTAGACGAATACTTGAACTCTATCTTGTTATTGATACAACCATTTTTCGGTTGCAATCAAAAGCAACCAATTGCTGGTTGTGTCGTTGTTGTTTGTTACTGCTGCGTTTGTTCTTTGTGGAATTGTGTATTTGTGTGTGTGTATATATACATTGTGTATCTGTGTTTTGTTGAGTTTTGTAGCCATGTTTGCTTTTGCTAAAATTCTAAACTCATTTTTTCTCATCTAATGCACTCGGGGGAGCAATTTTCTTTGTACAACAATTTATTTAGTGTGAGTTTAGTGCACTTCTGGGATGTTTGTCGCGCACAAATTTAAAAATATACAAAAACAAACACTTTTTGTTACCAACACAAAACCCCCATACTAAAATTTCTCTATGTCTCTATTTTGAATTAAAATTGGGGAAAAAAAACCAAAACATTTAAAAGAAAATCTTAAAAAAGGTTTAATAATGAAAAAAATTTGGTTCGAAATTAATTAAAATCAAACTTAATTAAAAGAAATCTTTGCATCATTTTTTAACAAAATGTCAATTAATTTGAATTAACGTTTCATTATTACTTATACAGATTTTATATTCTTTTAGAATTAATTTTAATTTTTTCGTGTTATTTTTTTCAATTTAATTTTTTTTTGTACAGATTTTCTTCATTTCGAAAAATTCTTTATATTTTTTTTTAATTTATTTTCTTTATTTTGTATCTTAATCTACTTTGACCTGTAATCGGGCTAAGAAGACGTTTATTTTACAAATGATTACCTTGTGTTAAGCACCAACCAACGAACCAAACAGCCAGCTAACCACTAGTCTAAGATGTTACAAGTAATTAGTGGTTTAATGAAGGCCTTAGGCCTGGCCAACAGCTGCATTTTCTTATTAGCATAAGTGTGAAAAATTCTACACAGATCCACAGAAGCGAAAGTGGATAGGATTATACAGAAAAAAAAGAACGCGACTGAACTGAAATTAGGTGACAAGGAATTATTTTTTCTACTAACGAGACAGCGTGAAAAAAATATATTATAAAAAAGTAGTCAGTGATAAAACAGAAATACTTTAGCTTAATACAGAAAAAATTACATTAATTTATATGTATTTTATTTTGGAGATGAAATTAAAAGTTCATTTACATTTTATTTTTCAAAATAAGTAACACTTGTCAGCACAAATGATATTTTAATGAATGAAATGGCTTAAATATCGCCCTTATAAAAACGCTAAAGCTGCGGTCCAAATAAGCATAACCATTTATTTTGTTAATACCTATTAAAATTCGACATGGTTTTTATATCAAAAATTAAAACTGATTATACTACTAGACATAGCAAAAAACTGTTTTTTTATTATCAATATATATATATGGGGGATTTCATGTCAAGTGACCCAACTTTTGAAATCGATGTCTTCCGATTTGGATAAAAATGCACCAAGGTTAGTCCTATTGGATAGAAGTTTAGACACAAATTTTCAACAAGATCGGTCAAAAAGTTTCTGAATTAGAGGGGGCCAAAATTTGACATTTTGGCCAAACAGGTGTTCTTTCTCATCCATGTAACATATTATCTATTGGTGTAAGCAAAATTTGTCCCAAACAAATTAGATAGCTATTTCTTCAATCTTTCGAAAAATTTTTTTTGTTTTTTTTTTTAATTTGTTTTATTTTATTTAAAATTTTTTTTATTTTTTTTAAGCGGGTACTTTTTTTTTGCTCAAAAGAAAGCTTAGGTATTTTCCTTTAAGGTAGTTCTGGTCGCTTTTTGGGCCGCGAGGATTTTTTATTTTTTATCGGTGGCATGTCATAACGTCCAGTGTCATAACGTCCATCGAAGAAATGCCATAGCGTCCGCGGACGTTATGACACTTTGCAAGGTGTCATAATGTCCACAACAAGCAAGAATGTAAACAAATTTGGGATCATAGCCGGCCTTCGGCCGGGCGCAAGGATTTTCTTCTCTATGGTATAACAAATACCGGCTTCGCTAACTAAAGCTTCTCTGCACAGCCGGCCTTCGGCCGGGCGCAAGGATTTTCTCCTCTATGCACGTAGAGAAAAAAATATGTTTAAATATGGTCACCTCCAACAAAACTATTTTTTAAGAAAATGTTAAACATATTATGTTTAAATTTAACCATATTATTGTCGCCGACAACCATATCATTGTTAAATTCGTCATCCATCAAGAAGCCACAACCATATTATGGTTGCCTCTAAACACGTTATGGTTAAATATGACAATAATTTGTTTTTAAATTAACAATAGTATTTTCCTCTTTTCCAAGAGCAACATTCTTTGGTTGAAAATCAACCATGCTATTATAAGTGTTAAACATATTTTAGTTATTATTAACCAAAACATGTTCGGAGGCAACCATAATATGGTTGTGCCTTCTTGATGGAGGACTAATTTAACCATAATATGGTTGTCGATGACAATAATATGGTTACAATTAACCATAGTATGTTAACAATTTTATTTAAAAATAGTTTTGTTGGAGGTGACCATATTTAAACATAGTTATTCTCTGGGTGTGGTATAACAAACACCGGCTTCGCTAAGTAAAGCTTCTAAAATCTGCCTTGTTTCCTAACGAAAGCCGACTATGCAGAGAAGCTTTAGTTAGCGAAGCCGGTATTTGTTATACCATAGAGAAAAAAATCCTTGCGCCCGGCCGAAGGCCGGCTGTGCAGAGAATCTTTAGTTAGCGAAGCCGGTATTTGTTATACTATAGAGGAGGAAATCCTTGCGCCCAAAAGTGTTTTCGTTATATATTTAATATTTACTCCCAGAGAAAAAGCAGGAAAACCATTTTTAAAAATTTTTTTACCATATTATGTTTCATCTAAAAAAATCATTGTCACCGACAACCATATTATGGTTAAACTAGTTTCTTTAAAAATAGTTTTGTTGGTTGGGACCATAATGAAACATGTTTCTCTCTGCGTGTATGCAGATAATTTTTTTGTATTTAACTTATTTAGTAATAATGGACCTAATGACACTTTTGAAAGTGTCATAATGTCCATTTCCAAAGTGTCATAGTGTCCGCGGACGTTATAACACTTTTGAAAGTGTCATAATGTCCATGGACACTATGACACTTTTTGGGGTGTCATAACGTCCATGGACACTATGACACTGGACGTTATGACATGCCACCTTTTTATCATATGCACTATTTTAAATTTTTTCCTATTTGTGTGTAAGTTTTTTAAAATCTTAAAAATAAAACTTATGCTGAAAAACTAGACAAATTAACCTTCCTGACGGTATATAACATACCTAACCAGAAATTTATACCCTCGATACTGTAGTACCCACAATATGTTAAACCCAGGAATTAAATCACTTTTTTCTATAGAGATGTTGACAAATTAAATTGTTTTATTTATTTGTAATAATAATTAAATTAATATAAAATAATAATATTGAACCAAAGAGATAATTAATCTAAAAAAATATAATCTTAATCACATAAGATCGTTTTATATCATAACTATTTTTAAACTTAATTTACAGTCCTTGAAGAATGACCAATGCTCTTTGCCTAAAAAGTCGTGGGTTCTTAAATTTAGCAATCCTCTACACATTTTTTCCACAAAATCATGCACATTTGAAATGATTGTTTTCAATGTGCATCTTTCAGTATGAAAATTAAAATATATCGTCTTGACTTAGAAATTATTTTTTTTTATATGCCCAAAAAGCGACCGGAACTACCTTAAAAAAAAGACCTAAGCTTTCTTTTTAGCAAAAAGAAAAAAAAGTATCCGCTTAGAAAATATAAAAAAAAAGTTTTAAATTTAAAAAAAAAAATGTTTATATAAACAAAAAAAATTTTATGAAAGGATCTTATGTGATTAAGATTAAATTTTTTTAGATTATTTATCTTTTTGTTTTTATTATTATTATTTTATATTAATTTAATTATTATTACAAATAAATAAAAAAATTTAATTTGTCAACATCTCTATTCCTGGGATTAACATATTGTGGGTAGTACAGTATCGAGGTTATGAAATGCTAGTTAGGTATGTTATATACCGTTGGAAAGGTTAGTTTCTCTTGTTTCTCAGCACAAGTCTTATTTTTAAGATTTTAGAAACACAAACACACAAATAGGAAAAACTCCAAAATAGTGCATATGCTAAAAATTTGAAAATCCTCGTCTTGACTTAGAAATTATTTTTTTTATACATCACCCACTCGCGGCCCAAGTGCACCAACATTTGAAATCCGTGTCTTTCGATATGGATGAAATTTGCTCCAAGGTTAGTCCTATTGGATAGTAGTTTAGACCAGGGACCGTAACAGTTTTTGCTTTTTTCATAAAAGTCAGATGATAACAGTTATTTTTTGATTTTTATTTTTTCGATAAAAAATAACAGTTATTTTATGATTTTTATTTTGTTGAACAATAATAACTGTTTATATTTTTTTATTTTTATTTTTTTCGATCAAAAATAACTGTTATTTTTTGATATTTATTTTTTCGAGCAAAAATAAAAGTTATTCTTTAATTGAAATGTTAATTATTTAGCTGACTTTAAATATTTATTTTAATGCGCATAAGAAATCCCAATGATGATCACATATTTAAAGACAACCCAATAATTATAACACGTACATTTCTTTAAATAATAACTTTTATTTTTGCTCGAAAAAATAATATCTAATCAAAAAATAATTGTTATTTTTGTTCAAAAAAATAAAAATCATAAAATAACTGTTATTTTCGATCGAAAAAATAAAAATCAAAAAATAATTGTTATTTTTGTTCAAAAAAATAAAAATCAAAAAATAACTTTTACTTTTGTTCAAAACAATATATATCAAAAAATAACTGTAATTTTTGATCGAAAAATTAAAAATCAAAACTTTAAAAATCATAATATTTTATCATAGAAAAGTTCATAAAAATCAATATGGTATACCTGAATCAGTTTGCCGGCATTTACTTCTATATAATTTTTTTGTTTTGAAATTTCAAAATAACTGTTATTTTCGGTCCCTGGTTTAAACACAAATTTTCAACAAGATCGGCCAAAAAGTTTGAGAGTTAGAGGGGGTCAAAATTTGACATTTTGGCCAAACAGGTGTTCTTTCTTATCCATGTAACTTATTATCTATTGGTGTTAGCAAAATTTGTAGCAAACAAATTAGATAGCCATTTCTTCAATCTTTCGAAAAAAATTTACTTTGTTTTTTTTTTAATTTAAAAAAAAAAAAATTTTTTTTAAATTTAAAACTTTTTTTTATTTTTTTTAAGCCGGTACTTTTTTTTTTTTTTTTTGCTTAAAAGAAAGCTTATGTCTTTTGCTTTAAGTTAGTTCTGGTCGTTTTTTTGGCCGCGAGTGGGTTATGTATAAAAAAAAATACAATTTCTAAGTCAAGACGAGGATATTTCAAATTTTAGCATATGCACTATTCTGAATTTTTTCCTATTTGTGTGTAAGTATTTCTGAAATCTTAAAAACAAAGCTTATGCTGAGAAACTAGACAAATTAACCTATCCGGCGGTATATAACGTACCTAACCAGAAATTTATACCCTCGATACTGTAATACCCACAATATGTTAGTACCAGGAATAAAATCACTTTTTCCTATAGAGATGTTGACAAATTAAATTTTTTATTTGTTTGTAATAATAATTAAATTAATATAAAATAATAATAATAAAAACAAAAAGATAAATAATCTAAAAAATATAATCTTAATTACATAAGGTCGTTTTATAAAATTTTTTCTGTTATTTTTAATTTTTTTTTTAAATTTAAAATTTTTTAAATTTTTTTTAAAGCGGGTACTTTTTTTTTTTTTTCTCTTGCTCAAAAGAAAGCTTAGATCTTTTCCTTTAAGGTAGTTCTTGTCGCTTTTTTTTTTACCTATACCAAATATATTAAGAACAAATAAAACAAATTTTCTATTTGAATATTAATAAAGTTTTTGCTGTAGAACTTAATAATTTGCATTCTTCAAAAAAAATCTTACATAAAATAAACTTTACTAAAAAATTTGCTGCTGCATAAACTCAAAATTGTAGCAGAAACTAAATATATACATATATTGTATATAATATTTAAGTTAAGTTTCTTTCAAAAATATTCATAAGAAAAAGTTTTTGTCGTTTTGTGTGATAAGAATTTATACATGCATTAAAACATTTAAGATTTTCTATCAGATCATACACTTTATTAACGCATGCAAATCTTTTGTGGCAAAACAAAAGCAACAAGAAAACAACAACTAGAACTAAAAAAGAAAACAAAACAAAAGTGTTAATAAAAACTTAAAATATTGCCATAAAGAGTTAAAACGAATTAAGGAAACAGTACACATGAGAGCAATAACTAAACTTAACAAAATCCCAGTAGTAAAATACAATTTTAGAGAAAGCAAAAAGAAGGTAAATTAAATATTTTTTAAAAAAAATTTTGAACTTTGGATCCATTTTATTAAATAACCACAAGGTCTTTCGATATAAGGTTTTGCTAAACGGTATACAGCAATTTTCTAACAAATATGGATACCGCCATGAACATGGCTGTCACTGCACTATGGTTTCACAGAACACTTTTCTTGGCCAAAATTACCAATATGAAAATATTTTATTTTTGGCTCTAAAATAGGATTTCTATCGAGATGGTTATCAATTATTTAGTCCCTTAAAAGGGACGCTCTACTGTAGCACTTACAAAAATTTTAATTTTTAATTCACAAGTTGGCAAAACCGCCACTGACAACGCAACAAAGAACGTTTCATTTCATTTGTTTCAATTATTGTGGAAAACCAATTTGTAAAAAAGAAAACAAAAATCTCGAGCCACAGAAAAAAGTGTTTTATCAATTAAAAAAATAGTTTAAAAAGTATTTTAATTTAATTAATGGGATAATTGAATCAAATATTTTTTGTTGAAAGAAAATTAAAAATTTAATTTTGATTTAATTAATATTTTAATGTTTTGAAATAAATTTTCAATTAAAATATTAATTAAATAACAAAAAATCTTAACTGATTTTTTTTGTTTAAAATAAAATAATTTAAACATGTAGAATTGTTGTTGGGAATTGTCAATATTTATTTAAATAAAATAACACATTGTTTGAAATTAAAAAGTTTTTTGATCACTTTTTTAATTAAAACTAAAAATATCATTTATGAAAATATTTTTTCAAAATTCTTAGTAATCAATATAATCAGTTTGGTAATAGGCGCAAAGTCAACAACTAGTTTGCTTGATATCATGAATTTAAAATAAATTTGGTGATTGGAGAAATTTAATAATTTTTTCTGTGTAAGAAAAATTGAAACATATTAGATATCATGTGAATAATTGTAATTTTTTATGTGTTGTTTTTGTAAATAAGTATAATGATTCAATTGATATAAAAAACATTATGACAAAGCATAACATATGCCCTGTGCTTATAGTGACCTTGAGTGCAACGTCTCCTTAAAGCGACACTGCATCCGTAGTACAATTGTGATACGATGATTGAGTAAATATTTCGTCATAATAGACTTGCAGTTGCTGAAACATTTGGTGAACTGGATGCCCTTGAGGACGAAAATTTTAATGACGTTGACGTTAACGCGATTTCACTATTAGATGGAATCGATGCTGTTCAAGATAACGCTGAAAGCTATGATGATCCTGAGGCAAATTTTAATAATCTCGGTCCAAAATTATTATCTACTGCACGTGAAGTAGTGAAGGAAGATAGTGAATGGGATGACAGTGAATATGAATCACTAGAGACATTTGTGCGCATCTCCTGCGGATCAAACAGACAGGCAAATACGAGTTCAATTTGTTGGGGAAAAGCTGAACCATCTTACTTTATATATAAATCGGCAAAAGGAAAAGAGTGAAGAGCACTTTTCTCCTCTGTTTGCACAACAACTAGAACGAAAGATACACCATTTTAAAGGAATTTACTTACATAAGTGCACAATATATATATTATTAAAATCCGTTCAGTATTTTCGAGTCATAAGCGTTGAAATTTTCTACTAACACATGTGCAAAACACATAAATAAAAAATAATATTTTTAATTATTTTTTTTCTATCAAATATAAAAAAATAGGGTGATCGACAATTTGACATTTTTAGCAAAGACAAACCAGTTAAGAACACTTTCCTCCTTTGTTTGTCAACCGAACATTTATAATAATTGCTTTCTTTCACTTGTTTTTTAAATTAATACTAGCTGAAACATTAGTGTTGTATTACCAGACGATTTAAATTAATCTTTAAACGAAATTTACGGCCTTTAAATAAAAATCCATGAAATACCTATCATAAAGTTTTTTTTACAGAATAACTTACATATGGTGTAGATATGGGTTCAATGAAAAAAGAAACACATGTATTTAAGGCAAATTGGAAATTATATTTATTGATTACTTCATCTTAAGGCTAGCGGAAAGACAATGTTTTTTGTTTTTTTATTTGGTGTAAAAACGTATAAATTTTTTGCGGTGCCAACTTGGGAGCCGTGTGAAAAACATGAATTTTCTAAAATTAAGCCAGCAATAGTCAATGATTGGCCTTGTGCTTTGTTGATGGTAATAGCAAAGGCAAGACGCAAAGAGAATTCGAGCCGCTTGAATTCAAATGGTAAATCGTTGGAAATTATCGGAATTCGTGGAATAAGTACGTCTTCGCCTTTGAATCTGTCACCGATTATAGATAAATTAAAATGTTGTTCATATACATATGTTTGATTTACATTTGATTTGAAAATACATATGGTTGTATGTATGTATATATATGCTGTGAATCTTACGAAAAAAGTGAGCGTAAAAGTCGATTCGATCTATTTTCATCACATACTTGGGGGCTAATTCTGACAATCGTGATTGAATACTTTTCCGTTTCGAAAGCCATTTTATTTCCAATTTTTTCAGTCGAAACCGAACGAATCGAAATTATTTTTCAGTGTAGTAAAGCATTACTTTGAGCTTTCACAATGCTTAAAAAACAATTTCGACGATTTACTTAGGACTCTGCGTATTCACGGTATAAAAATTTGTGGGGTGTGTTGATTAGTGTCTTCAATAGTTATGGTTCACACTGGTACTCAAAACAAATATTTAATTTAAAGAAGGGATTTTAAAATTTTAAATATCAGTCCAGCCCTAAAAACACTAAGAAAATTAACTACAAAAACTGAACTCTTTTTCTTCTTCTAAAAATAAGTGTTTTCCTAGCCATAGATATAGAAATATATATACATGATAGACAAATTCTAAAAACATTTCGTATTTCGGCAAATGATAATCCAAGAGTGATTATCGAAAAACCAATGTACCCACAAAGAGTGACTGTTGGGTTATTTGAAAGAAAAGGTGTACGTCGATAAGCCAGCAACAATTCTGAAGGATGAGATAATTCGAAACATTAACGGCATAGAACCTCAATTATGCCTAAGCGTCATCGAAAATTTGGACCATCGGATGGAGGTGTGCCGCCGAGGACGCGGCGGCCATTTGGCCGATATTTTGTTCCAATAATAATTTAACCATACCAATATTACCATAAGAAAAATAAATGACAATAATTTCCTAAATAATTTGTGCTTTATTCAAAATCAACATCGGCCTTAAAATTTAACCATCCTTTATTTAATTATTATTTTTTATAAAATTATTTATTTTATTTGATCCTATATTTCGTCACGTCTTTGTGTGACTTCCTCATGGAAAATTAAAAATTTTAAATTTTCAGTAATTATTGATGGATTACAATTTATTTTTATTTTTTTGGTAGTCATTTTGATAGTTATGATTATATTCACCATGAAGATGTTAAAAATTAAAATATATGAGAAAAATTTAAATTTGGCCAAGAAATGTTGTCGTTGGAACCATAGTGTACTAGCTGCAACTAAACGATGCTGTAGCAAAACACGAGGCAAATATCTTAATAACACTAATTCGAGTAATATGCTGCAACTGTATGAGATTTTGTTTAACAATTCCTTTGTTATTGTTTTGGATGGCGAATAAGTGAAATAAAAATATGAACAACACAAGAAATAAAAAGACAAAAACTCTATGAAAAACAAAACTTTTGCGTTAAACATTTACACATTGCTGCAAACAACGAATAAATTGCTTTGAGTACTGAAAAAAGTATACACCGTAAACCTAATTTTGAACCCTAGGATTGTCGAAAACTTTTTAGCACTAAGTTCTCATCTTGGTCTGGCCAGACGACAACTAGAATACTTTAAAAAAACATATCGCAGGCACATGGCTTTTTCGTCTTTACCACAAATGAAATGAATTTTGCATTCAATCGATTCAGAGGATATCATTTATAAAATTCACGTTTTTTGTTTGTTTGATTTTTTTTCTTTATCTATTTAGAAAATATGGCAAGCTGAGAAAGAGGTTAATCCTCGGGTTAAACAACTTAAGGTCTTAATCTTATATACCTTGAACTATAGTTCGACAGGAAAGTTTAATATGCATCTCTGTTTTTTTAAATAGGCTTTTTCAAAAATGTTTTACGTTTTTGTCAAAACTTATTAATTTATGGATCCTGCTAAACATTTTTATATAAGTTTTAATTTTTTTATTATTTAAAACGTATCTCCAGCTCATAGTGTAGGTCGAAAAATTAAGTTTTTATAAAAATGTTAATGGTCTTGCACCCTCTCCTATAGTTGTGAATGAGGGAGTACTTAGTTTGTCATTCCATGTGTAACTTTTCATAAATTCATCACAGATGCCAATAACTATATTAATTCAGGGCACTTGAGTAATTCTAAGTCGATTCAGCAATGTCCGTCTGTCCTTCCGTCTGTTTGCTTGTTGGAATTACGCTCACTTTCGAAAGACTAAGCAGAAAAAAAATTGTTTTCAGTTAGTTTTAAATTGGAACTAGAGTTTTTTTATTCCCGCACTTTTTGGATTCCCGGGAAAGAGGGAAATAAAAATCAAATTCCCGGGATCCCGGGATTCCCGCCTAAAATTTTGTATTTATTTATTTACTTATTTCTCCAAAGAAACTAATATTTCTTATTGGCTATTACGCTTAAAAGAATTAAATCTAGTATCTATTATATAACAAAAACGTACAAAATGTAATATTCAAATGATTTTAACACTCTTAAGAGATTATATTGATGCCAATAGGATAATAGAAATCAATATACGTATATACACTGTCAAATTCATAATTAGAATGCAAATAAGCATTCTAATTATGCTTATTTGCATAATTAGAATGAAAGTATTAGTCTTACGCGAATAACAATTCTGGAATGATGATTAGGAACTAAAACTCAACATTACGAAGTAGAAATTCTGAAACAATTTTACCGTTTAACAAATTCAGCAGAATGGAGAAATTTTATTTACTACATATATTTAATAACATATTTTTTTACAACTTTAAAACCCTTAATTAGCAGTGATGTATGAAGTTATACTAAGTTTCATTCCATGTGATATTTTTTTAATATTCGTCTAAGGTCCAATAATATATTTTTATTATTAGTCCTTTATTAATTCGAAGCCGATTTTGCCATTTGAGTGTCAAATTGTTTCTAGATCTTCTAGACTGTTTGGGATTAAATAACAGGAGAATCGCTTCAGTAGGATGCGGAACCACCTCCCTAAAACCACAACTAAAACAAACATAAATTTGTGGCGAAATTCACACAAATTTCTACTTCCTACTTTTATGACACAAAATCACTTGAAATGCCGCATATGAAACACAATCTAGGAAAATAATTTACTACGCCCTTAACCGCAAAGCTTTATAATAATGTTGTAAAATTTACACTTCAATTTGCTCGGACAAGATATGAAATTTCGTGATGAAAGGTCTTTAATTTAAATAGGCCCAATATAAAGCCCATTCTCAAAAATTAGTTTAAAAGCCTTAAACTGTAGAAAAATTAAATATTGTGGTGAAATATTGTTGGATAAAATAACTAAAGACACAAGTCTATCATAAATTTACTAAAGTCTTAAAAAAAGATTTTCTTTAAAATTTTCCGGAAATCCCACAATAAACAATGGAAATTCCCGGGAAGAGAAATCCCGGGAACAAACTCTAATTAAAACATAAAACAATCAGTTCAGTAGTAAAAGATTTACGAACCCAAAGGTGAAACAATAATTTTTATTTTGCAAAAACTAAGATAAATTGGTGATGGAACGTACCAAATCTCAACAAATTTTGCATCAAATCCGTTTTGAATTACATGAAATCGCACAGAAAAATTTCGTTAAGTTTTGTCTTTAATATACTATAGACCCCACATTAAGCACACTATCGGATGTCTAAAGCCGTAACGAAAAAGCTCTTGTATTAAAATTTAGTGTTTCATAGTACCCAAATTTCATAAGAATTGATTCATAATTTACCATAGGCCCAATACAGAGCGTACTTTCGATTCAGAAATAGACGTCCAAAACCGAACAATATTACTGTGACGTCAGTTTTTATCCATGTTGGCTTAAAATTGCTAGATTTTACACCTTACCCGAAATATTCTTACTCTTGGTGAAGGGCGTTACAAGTTCGGCACAACTGCTTATAAAACGTTTAGTTTGTTTTTTACTAATTTCCGCTGGATTTTGGACCTTGGCCAGTTTTTCCACCCATTCGTCGGGTTTTTTAGGCCGGGGTGTTGTAGAGGAAATCTTTTATTAAATTATGTCATGAAATCTTGACTTTGGATCTGCGTTTACTTAAATTTTTTCTTATCTTTTGAGCATAACTCTTCTGTTTATAAGCCGATTTTTCCGACTGCTTCGGAAAATATGTATTTATTTTGCCCAAAAATTTCCTGATTGCACAAGGAAGGGCACAAGTTGTTACACATTGTATAAATGCATTGCCCGGATTATGTGGGCACTAGGGTTAGTTTTGGACATTTGCCAGAAGTAATAATACCGTCTAGTAAGGGTTGGTCAGTTCAGGGCAGATTGTATTGGGGATTTGATATTTTCGCTGATGGCTCGAATATGAGCGGCACGTATTTTGGGGGTCTACTTGAGGGTATGAATATTAGAAGATCATTTAGGCTTCCTGACGACTTCAGTGTATTTCAGGCGAAGGGTTTAGGGATAGTGAGGGCCGTGGAATTGGCAAGGGCAACAGGGCTAGAGGATTGGAAGTTACTATATATGTGGGCAGCCAGGCGGCTCCTAAGGCCTTAATAGCATGTAATGTGAACTCCAAGCAATTGGATGATTGGAGAAGGGCTTTAGGGGGAAGACTTAGGGAAGTATATGGCGATGGTGTTCTGCGTACCAGGCCACTGGTTAGGACATGGTTGATAAGTTGGCGAGACCTGGCTCGGAAATGGTGAGAATTGGCTCCAATGGGTTTCTATTTTTGAAGAATTAGGGAATGGGTTCTGAGCGGGACTAATTGAGTCTGGGAGAACCGAACGTACCGCAGGGTATCGTGTGCACTGTTTCCGGTGCTTAGGAGATTCGGATTCGCTGCTGGGCAGGAGTAGGGTCTGCGTAAGGACCATGACAGGTATTATCACGGGTCAATTTATGAAAGGAAGAATGGCGGTTAAAATGGGATCTGACTTGTCGGACATATGCAGGTTGTGTTAAGACCCAGAGGAGTTGGGTCACTGTCCCAGGCTGCATAACAGCAGGCTGGGATGGCTAGGTTGTATATGCTTTTGAATTGGGAGACGTCTACACGTAAACACTACAATATACTGTTACTCTGAGCGGTGAAATGGCGTATGTTACACACGGGTTTTTAGTGCCCCGAAAGCGACAATTATGTTAATTTAGGTATCCGCAACAAAACGAAATAGGCATAGTCGCCCATGATGATCTTTAATGAAATGATTTTTTCCTCACCGACGAGACAATTATTTCGTGTCCTTGAAAAGAATAGCGCTACATTTCTTTTTGATGTATGTTTTTATCTCTTTACTTCACAGAACTGATATTTAGCTCCCTTTGCAAAAATTAAAGCATCTTCCGATTGGGTGATGACTTTTGCGTCGATTATATAATTCCCTTTGTCTCTTTTGAGCCATGCCTTACTTTTTTTTATCTGTTGTTGTTGTTATTTTTGCCTACGGAAAGAATCACTGTTTGTAGGGTACATACAGGTTTTTCTTTTTTCGTTCCAAACATGTGTTCCACACTTCATTTTATTGTACTTTAGTGTTTCCTAGAGCTTTGACAGTATAAGTTCATATGTATGTGTAAAACTTTAAGTGCTTGTAAAAGTATACTCCTGCAATATTTGCAACAATAACAAAACTAGCAAAAGCAGCCATGGCAGCAGCAGTAAATTTACTAGTGAACAGCAATAATGCTGCTAAAAGAAAACGCAAAAACAAATACAACAACAATATAAACATCCGAAGTATGAATAAAACACCGTATGCAGTGTGGCATAGAAACCAGCAGATGTGGCAGATGCATATATTTTAAAACACTAACGATATACACCCACACACATATAGTTGTTTATATATATTTGTATGTATATATATATATATTAACATTTTAGTATTTATAATATAACAAAAATTTTTAAACAAATGCAACAACATCAACTATTTGAGATACAACATAACAACAGCATCAGTATGAAATAGAATGAAAACTGTAAAAGAGAAAATTCCCAAAGCAAAAGTAAAATATGATATAATTTTTTTGTTTTGTTTGCTTTTTGCATTTTTCCTCTTTTTAAGGGAATAAACTAAAAAATTTTCAAACGGCAACAACTTCCAGAAAGGAAGAGTTTTTCTTTTTTGGTTGCAGAAAACCCTTTCAAACTAAAAATGTTACATTTTGGGTTGCATACCACTCAAACTTAATGGCAAATTGTAGCAAGTTGTCTAAAAGCCTTTTGGATAAACTATTACTTATTATATATAAGTTTATTTTTTTTACAATTTTACACAAAAAAAGCAGATTAAACTTAAAGTTAATGCTTACAATTTTTTACAAAAAGTTTTTTTTTTGAAGGAACAGGGGAATGTGCTGTAGAGAGTTTTGATGACTAGAAAATAAAAATGCATGTGTTTATGTTCATAAGGAATTTTTGTTGAATGAAAATTTGAATGTGCTCTCATGTTGCAAGGTTATTGAATGCAGGATTTTTATATCTGCACCTTGACATTAAAACTGTGTGTGTGTGTCTGTTTTTTAAAAGCTTTTGTTTGAATATTCTTAAAATGGAATTTGATTTAAAATAAACTTTAAGAACTTAACTTTTAATGAGCATTAAAAAAGGGATATGTCAAATAGATGTTTAAATTTTATTTTCAAAAAAGGAATGATAGTTTTAACATAAATTGTTATTAAAAACGATTACTTTTTTATGGTAGATAGAAGGAAAACTATATTTATTAGGAGTAAAAGAAAATTTTTGATTAAATACATTATAATAACATTTTTGTTTTTCTACTTAAATTATGTTTGCCAATTTTTAAAGTGTGAGATCTTTTACCTTTTTAAATTCATATGTAATCCTTTTTTGCATATAAGAGAAGAACAACAAGTTTAATGGAATGGGTGGCCAATAAGTTTTGATTTGTAATAATCTATTAAATGAGTAATATTTTTTCTTCTGACTTACTGCAAGATAGTTAATAAATATTAATTTTAAAGTGTACTTTCTCCTAACGGACGCCCCTGTTAAGCGGACCCCTCCCACAAGCCGACACTTTTTTGTCCCAAAAAATCCTTGGAGTCTTTTTTTTATTTTTCCCTCTTAATTAAAAAACCTTTCCATAATCAGACGCATACACTTTCTTGCATATCGAGGGTTTATATTCAAAAAGTGCTTTCTGCAAAATCACAAACTTTGTTTCACAATGTTATTTAAAACAACTATTTTATCCTAAAGATGCAAATTTTTTAATTATCTCCAGATATTGGCGCTTATATGTTTGATACCATTTTTTTCAAGTGAAACTTTAAACGATTCGAAAATTTAACTAACACTAGTTGAAAAAATTATTAAAAATGTAATGAAAGCTGATTGAGGCTTTAACTGAAGAAACACGAATTTTTATTAAAATAATTGAAAAATTGGATATTTTATTGAACGGTTCATGGGTTTTAATCTAAATCCAATCGTGGGTTCGATCCCCCGGCCAGTCAAAAATAAAAAATTATCAACAAATTTTAATTAATTTCATGTTGTAAAATTTAATTTTTTATATAAAAATAATTTAATGAAAATTAAATTTAATGCACAGAAAAAATTATTAAATTTTTCCAATCAGCAAATTTATACCAAATTCATAATATCAACCAAACAATTTTTTGATTTTGCACCTATGACCAAAATCATTATATTGATTATTAAAAATTTTAAAATTATGAATAGTTTTTTTCAATAAATAATATTTTTAATTTTAATTAAAAAAAAATATCAAAAAACTTTGCCATTTCAAACAATGTGTTCATTTATTTAATTAAATATTGACAATTCCCAACAACAATTTAACATGTTTAAATTATTTTATTTTAAACGAAAAAATTCAATTAAGATTATTTGTTATTTGATTAAAATTTTAATTGAAAATTTATTACAAAACAACTGATATGTTAATTAAATCAATTAAACATTTTTAAATAATTGACATTAATTAAATTTAAATACTTTTTAAACCATTTTTTGAATTGATAAAACACTTTTTTCTGTGTGAACATGATTAAAAAAATAAAATGTGGATCAAAATTTAAAATATTATGGAAAAGTATAGTAATAAGAAACACGTAATAGAATTCGAAATTATAAGTGGTGGTTCAACCATAATGCACGCTGTTAATTATGAGTCACAACTTAACGTCTAGTTTTTTTCCCAACTTAATTTAACATTTCTTTGTTTTAGTGCTTGACAAATACAACCATGGAAAGGTACACAATTGAACAGCGCTTTAAGGTTTTTGAAGCCTTTTATGAAAATAGGCGTTCAAATCAAAATGAATTTCGTGCACTTCGTGGTTTTTTTGGTTAGCATTATCGACCTCAGTGGATTCGTTTATTCCCGCATTTGGGAAAATGAAAATCTAGAGTGATTGTTGCAAAGCCGATTTATCCACAAAGAGTGACTCTTCGGTGCAGTTAATAAGCAGGCGGCCTCATCGGCCCGTAATTCTTCGAAAACGAGGTCAGCCAAGCAGTTACCGTGAATGATCATAATGGCCTTCTGGTGGCCGAAAATAAAGTTTGGACCTGGACAATATGTGGCTCCAACAGGATGGTGCCACTTTTCACTTGCCACACAGCCAGCAAAGCAATCGCTCTTTTGCGCGCGAAATTCAATAACGGAGTTATCTCAGGTAGTGGCGATGTTAATTGGCCGCCACGATCATGTGACTTGGACGCTGTTTGACTTCTTTCTCTGGGGATATTTAAAAGAAAAAGTGTACGTCAATAGGGCAAGAACAATTTAAGAGCTAGAGGATGCGATAATTTGGGGCCCAATTATGTCTCCGTTGTTGAAAATATAGACCATTGGGCAGAGATTTGCCACCGAAGCCGTGCCGTTAATTTGGCCGATATTTTGCTTCACACGTAATTGCCATAGGTCCTTCTACCATAATAAAAAACTTTAAGATAATTCTCTGAAAACTTTTTGTTTTGTTGACAATTAACATTGTGCGTTTTAGTTGGACCACCCTTTAGTTATTTAATTTTACATGAAACAATTCTGTCGAAAATCCTAAATATTGCAGACCTTTTACAAGTAAAAAAAAGGGACTTGTTTCCTTTTAGGACAAGAGGCTAAATTATGGTTAATATTTAATTCTTAGAATCTAGAATACATTTTTGATTACAGTTATAACTGTGAAGAATTTTGAACGATAACAGGTTATAAAGTCGTCCTCATCTTCTAGTTGATCACAAATTGCAACGCACATATGTAAATAAAGGGTGCCAAAAATTGAGGTATCATTTTAGTTTTAAAAAAAAAAAAGTTTTTTTTTTTTTGCGATATTAAAAATATTTTAATTTTAGCTTAACACAAATATGTTCCGGTTAAAAATGAAAAATTATGTCAGCCAAGTGGCCCCCCTACTTGCTCGAAAGGCTCCCAATCTTTAACTTAAATTCAATCAATCAATAAACTGTTGTCAATGGTTGATATCTTCTCGATTATGTTGTTTTTAAGCTCTTGAACTGTTGTGGGATTATTGCTGTACACCAGGGTATTCATTTAATCGAGTTTTTGCTTTAATCGGTTAATCGCTCGATTAATTAACCGCGGCTTTGGTTTAATCGGTTAGTAATAGGTTAGTTTTGTTAATGATCGGTTAACCGATTAATAACCTTTTTTATAAATTAAGTAATTTTAATAAAAAAAAAGGCATAAATTATTTACAAACATAACAATTCTTGAAATAAAAGGAGCAAACAAAAAAATAATTAATAAATATGTAATTCATATTTATTAATTAATCCATATTATGAATTAATTAAACAATAAACTGTAAGATCTTTTTATTAGTTATTTCAGAAGTTAAAGAAACTCTTATAAAATAATCTTTTATATAAATAATTTGACTCAAATGTTTAGGATTTCAGCGTTTGTTTTTTTTAGTTTTTATAAAATTTGACTTTGAAAAAATTCTTCATTTGTCGTAGATGTTCGAGAAATCAAAAGCAACCTATAATACAGAATATCTAATTTCTCAGTCCTCTTCCTGGATTTTCCTGTTTTTATTTTTTAAAATTTGCCATTATTGCGGTTAATGCTGTTAAAATATTGATATGAGAAGAAACAAATAACTAAACGCATATAAATAAAAAGTACGTGAAACAAAAAGCTGTTAACAGCAAACACTTATCTAAAATGAAAATCACTAAACACTTTCTTTGTTTGTATGAAAAAATACTTTCTAAACACATATCTTTTGTATATGAGGCAAAACAATTAATTGAAAACACAAAAAGTATGTAATAATACTACAAAAAGTTATAAATTTTGTTACCTCGGTTAATCCACCAAAATTAATCGGCTTAATCGTTAATCGAAAATATGCAAGTTAAAATTAACCGATCAGTTAATCGGGTAGTAATTAATCGGTTAACCGATTAACGGTTAACCGAATGAATACCCTACTGTATACTTTCGATTAAAAAAAAACCCAACAAAAAAATATTTTAAAGGCGTCAAATCGCACGATGGCTAATTCACTCTTCCTCAACGAGAAATAATGCGATTTCCGATCTTTTCTTTCAAACGATTAATTATTTCTCTTGCTGCGTGTCAAGTGGCATCATTCGGTTGAAACCATATATTCTCTACGTCTAAATCATAAACTTCCCGCCATAGAAAACTTCGGATCATCTCCATATAGCGATTTCCATTGATCATTGATACCTCAAATGTTGACACCCTGTACATGTGTATGTAAGTACATATTTTTGAAAAAAATGTTTATTATTTTATTATACATTAAAATATTTTTTATTGCAGAAAGTACTTATTTAGTAACAAAACAACGGGTGTGTTAGATAGCACAACTAAAAATGTATTAAAAAACCTTTTTGAAATAATTTTTTTTCTTGAAATTAAAATGACGGATGCCAATTCAGTGAGTGAACACGTTGCTATGAAAAATCCTTTTTCGAAAAAATTTCACTATTTAAATATAAGCCATCGATATGTAATAGATACGTATGTGTATAAACACGAATGCATGTTGTATACACACACATTTATAGATTCTTATTGCATATTTGAATGGCTATTCCTTTTACGATGTTGACTATTAAATACAAAGAGAATGCAATTGAAATTCATAAAAATAAAACATTTGTTATACACAAATTAGTAAGGAAATGTAAGATCAGTAAAACTTAAGCTGCATATATTGTCAAAACAAAAACTAAAGGTGTCAAACTGCTTTTTGATCTTTAACTGCACTTCCAAAATATTTAAATTAAAGGAAAGACTTGCCAAAATTAAATTTTTTTAATCCATTTGAATACTTTGCATCATGGATTACGTTTTGTTCACTTCTCGCAAAAATGATAATACAAATTTTGTTTACTTTTTATAAAATGTTTTACTCTTTTTGCATATTTCTAATAAGCGGAAAGATTTTGTCAGTCTCTTAGTTATCCGCTTAAAAAAGAGAATACAGTATCATCTTCGAAATATTATATCTCAAACGCTATCAACTTCTTGTTTCAACCTGAAGTGCTCTCTCCAGAACAAGTGGTCTTTACTTAGTCCAAGCACGCTCTTCTCATATAATCTGGTCTTACATTTTTATATCTGGTCTTACAAAAGTTTCAATCATTGCCCCGAAATCAATGTAAAAAACTTGATTGGAGGTATTGGTGTTATCCACAACATGTTCAACTACGACTAATTTACTAGAACTGACAACAATAATTAACAATGGCTTTAAAACCGGATGTTATACCGATGTTATATACACTCATTTTGGTATGGCTTTAGAGAGAGTTAACCATGATCTTTTATTGCATATACTGTATTTATTGCATAAGCTGTTTGAATTGCATAAAATCTTATCTCTTACGTCGAGAATAGCGTGTGTATTTTTAAAATTACTTATCTAAACATATCATCGTCAACTCTGGTGTTCCACAAGCTAGCCATATCGGACGAATATTTTTCCTATTGTATATCAACGACCTGCCTACAACAATAAAATTTTCCAATATACTTATGTATGCCGACGATGTAAACATATTTTTAAGTTGTGCCGACTCCATTTTTCAACCCCACTTACAACAGGACTTAAATTTATTCTTTGATTGGTGCCAAACAAACTTATTGGATATAAATATTAAAAAATGTAAACATTTCGTTGTTCCAGAAAAACTAGACCTATTGGCTTCTATTTTATTGGTGACTACAAATTGTAAGTTGTTAGTGTTTTCTTGGACCTTGGTGTATTATTTGATAATAAGTTATCTTTTACTGAACATATAAATATGTGTACTAATAAAACTCGTGGTGTACTTGGATTTATTAAGCGATGGTCAAATGAATTCTCTGACTCATCTATAACAAAACAGTTGTACATAGCACTTGTCCGACCTTTTATCGAATTTGGCTCAATAATTTGAGACTCGTATTACAACGTCCATAGTGATGGTATTAGGTCTATCCAAAAACAATTTTTGCTATTCATATTACGGAGCACTTACCCAAATCCATCTATAAATCTTCCTTCATATAGAACCAGGTTATTGGAGATTCATTTACCAACTTTAAAAAGCCGCCGAACAATGCTGAATGTGATATTTGTTATCAATCTGATTAAAGGCAATATTTGCTCGGAGTTCCTATTAAAAAGTTTATTTTTTTAATGTTCCCTAATGCCCTACACGTTATTACCAGCCGTTATCAATTAAATACTTTCAACAAAATTATGCAAATGCCGACCCTGTTCGACGAATATGTGTAAATTTTAATGATCTGTACAGTATTATTGATATAACTTTGGATATTAACACTATCAAACACAATTTAATTTTGTATTTAAATAGATGATGTTAAATTAATTTGTTAAATTTTGTAATTTTTGTCTGAAAGGAGTTAATCCATAGACTAATAAATAAATAAATAAAAAACACTTACTTATACTCGAACAACTTGAAGTCTTCCAGCACACAATATATCAAAGACAGCTCATTGTTGATGAAAACTCTGCACAAGTCGATAAACTGTTAAAGCAATGGGGTGCACATTGGGATGGCCTCATACATCTTTGTGCAAAAATGACACAGTCGTAGATCATTGAAATTTGGTCGTTTTGGTATCATCTTTAAACATTTAAAAACTGCATAATTTGATTTTTGAAATTAAGTGGTCGGAAAAAAGGGTTTTTGACATCAAATGAAAGAAATTTCGATATAATTTTTGTAGCTAAAATTCTACTAGTATGTGTCATGGACTTAGTCTAGTTAACGTAATTTTTTTAAATTTATACAAGAAAAATCTCTTCTTTAATTTTCTCTTATTCGTTAGATATAAATATACAGGCTGGTCACAAAATCATTTTCGTTCAAAAGTCGTCGTTATTTCGAGTTTTGTTTATCCAAAAAACGAAAATTTAATTTAACCCATTAATTACCGGAAATTTAAACGTTGCAATTTTTTAATGATAATTTCAGGTACGTCTTATGATACCATTTTTAATATTTTCTAAAAAAAAATTTTTCGACAAGTAGTTCTTCAAAAGAACGTGCAGTTCGTCTACCCTCGGAAGGCCCCCCCAGGATATATTGGAAACGGATTGTTTTCTACTTACCGGAATCACCGACAGTATTACCGGACGTCATCGCTCCAGTTATCGATGATGTCCGGCAATTCTGCGTCTGTATTTCTTATAAATATTATACAATTAATTTAAAGTGAATTTTTTTTGGGAACTTTTTAAATCCCCTCTTGTAAAGAGCGGGGGGTGGGAGGTATTATTATTGTTGAAAAATTTCAAGAATATTTTTTTGTTGGTAGTATTAATAATACTTCATTTAATTTTTATATTTATCTCTGATTTATATATACTTAAAGTTGAGTAATGATAATGTGATAAATGATGTGCTCAAACAAACGGCGGTAAGAAATGGGCTCAAGGAGCTAAGACGAATTCAATCGGAATGATAATTGACTTAAATTGTTAACTGGTATTAATTCCCATCTCTATTATATGCTCTTCTATTTTAAGAAGACGTTTTCTTGCAAAAATTGAAATGCTTAAAAAGAGGTTTCCTGCAAATTTTACTAAAACTTAAGAACATATTGTTTCATTTGGTTAAAAAAGGCCTAGTAACTCGTACAGTGGCCGTGCAGTAGTACGTACTTTAGATTTTAGGAATTTTTAATAGTACAAGATGTATTTTTTTGGACTAACTTTTCTGGTACGATAAAAAAACTATTTATGCGATTATACCAGGAAATGTTTTGTTTTCTTAAATTTTTTGTTTCTTTGACTTTTGATTTGTGGTATGAAGTTAAATAGTGATAGCAAGTGCCTTGTGTTGCAGATTCTTCATCGATGCATACAAGAATCCTGACCACAAAAATGATTTTCTCCTATAGAAGAACTGGTACAGATAACTTTAGGCGAAAAATATAAGGACATGTATATGCTACCCCACGTTTTCAATCTAAATACGATATCCCAATAAGCACTGAATTTTTTATAATTCGATTGCCTTAAATATTGCTGGAATTCGGCTATAATTAATGCCTTTTTTTTCAAATAAAATTCCAGTTCATACAAAAATGTTTGAAACTATTTGTTTGTTTTACTTTTGCATTGCTTAACACGTTGGCTGCCAAAGCCTTTTTAGAATTTTGACTGTTCAGTAGCAATGTCATTTAAAAATTTTGGTCACCTAAGGCCAACAACTTATTTTTGTTCCTTTTTGTTTCTTATTAAAAAGTCCATAAGTAAAGAAAAAACTATAGCATATGCAAAAAATGATTTTGCTATTGACTAAGTGCTGCGAAAAAAAAATTGGATCAGAACGAATGCCAATCAACTTGTTCAGCTATACTACGAACTAATCAACGTCCTTATGGGAACTATGAAAATAATGGTAAAGAACCTGACGAATCAAGAATTAAATTGAAGGAAAAGTTAGCTGAATGGTCAATTTCGTTCAACATATCCAGTGCTGATGTAAACAATCTTCTATCAATTTTGAAAGATCATGTGGATGGGTTGCCCATTGATGCTCGAACTCTTTAGGCAATGGGAACTCTCAAGCTATAAAATAGTTAAACTTATTTAATTAGAATATACTAGGGATATCGAACGGTTATTATTCGACAGGTTTTAACCGGTTATTTCAGCTTTGCCAAAGTCGGTTATTTTAAAATGTAAATTTTTCGAATATCGAATAAACCGATTATTTTGGTATAATAAACCGGTTATTTTTATAATGTGTATTTTACTCTTGTTGTAGATGTACCCGTAATTTAAATATTTGTCTAATTGAATATTTTGGGCAAACTTAAACTTTTGATGAAGAATTGTCAAAGCAAAATGTAACACAAGCTAAAAAGATTATAAACAATGTAAAAACAAATCGCTTATAAAACCGAGTGTGTAAAAAAACTAAAAGCAATTCAAAATACAGCAAAAACGTGTTCAGTTAAAAAGCAAATAATAATTTGTGCGACTGTGTTCTAAATATTAAATACATTTATTATCAAAAATGTGTTTGGGAATACAATTATTTATTAAAAGATTTTGTTTGTTGTGCCTACACGCAAAGAAAAAACATGGTCGATACAATCACAATCGCAAACTATCATTAATGTTTGTGGTTATGATTGTACCAAACACGTCTTCAGTAACAATAAATGTTCAGACATGTTTATAGCTTATTATTATCTCAAACATATTATTATTATTATGTTTCTAATTTTCCTAACACCATGCAATATGGTTCTCACAATAAAACCAATTAAATAAATTTATTTCAAAAATTTCATGTTTTATTAAAAATACATGCATTTACAGCTTAGCATATTTTAATAAATAAAATTAAATACATATATTTATATATATATATAATTAACCTGTTTCAATAAACGTATAATAGTTTATTTCCTTAATATTGCATTCATGCATGGCCTTTTTCTCCAGAAAAACTTAAGTCATTCATGTTTCTCGGTTTACTGACTCTCGCAGACGGAAAATGACATGGAAGAAGATTTTATTTGCTTTATAAAAACACACTGTTTGTTTTGACAATAAATGTTTGCTCATTTAGAGAATGTATTTTAAAGCGAACAAAAATGATAATATCAATCATACCTTTTGTGTAAAGCTAATTATTATGATTTTAATTGTATAGTTAAAAATATATACACTATAGTAGCAAATATTTCACATAATTTAATATGTTTAGCTAGTCATAGTAACTTTTAAATGTTAAGGAGAAAAAATATTTTTTCAAGTTAAATAAGGATTATAATAAGTTTATTAGGGTAAAGACATTAGGCAAATATGAATAAAAATGGTCGTAGTGACCATTCATTAATCATATTTTTTCTCTGCGTGTAATTCCCTATTTTTATAATTGATAAAAATATATTTTTATATAGATGTTATCTCTAGAGATATTTCGAACGGGATTAAAGAGACAAAGTTAGATGCCTGATGTGCCCTAAAATGCTAAGTTGCAAAGGTTCTTCCCCGTCACGACTTATTAATCACCTTTAACATTAATGTGCTCCAAATAAAACTGAACTCTGTTTGAAGTAGTTCTAAAGAGTCCACAAATAATACTTAACTGAAATACGCAGCCAAAATTGAATCATTCGGGTGAAATATTAGCCCGTTGTGTTACTGAGGACGGAATGCCCGCTTGGGCACTAAAAACTCTTAAAACTGCAAAATTCCGGCGGAATCCACGATATGGAAAAATTCATCAGTTCTATTTATTAAAACACCAAGAATTAAAAATAAAATTAAAGAAATCGAACAATGTCATGGAAGGTTTCAAATTGTGGTCGACGAATTGACAAATATTTCATACAAAAATCATGTCCATATTACTATTCGTTTCTATAATGCTGAAACAAAATAATTTGAAATATATAATCCTGACTAAGAGGTTTTGTTTGCAACATTTAAAAATGGTTGAAGTCTACTGATTCATATAGACATGCTTAACCACTAACAATTTAAAACTCATTTCAAATAAATTTGGGAGAATATCTCAAATAATAAATTTATAAAATATAAGTTGTTAAAAAAAGGTTAAAACTTGATCAATTTACTAGTATCGTTTTTTTTTTTTTTTTTTTTTTGGATTTTATCGTCACATATTTGTTAGGTCTGAACAAACCTTAAGTCATATCTATGTATTATGTTGGTTCCTTACCATTGTGAATTGTTTTGTTTTTTTCAAATTGACGTTTTATTTCAAAAACTTATATGATTTTTGTGTTTTTATGTATTTGAATTAAAACCAGTTAACCGGTTATTTTAAAAATGTTTAACCGAAAACCGGGTTTTTTAAAATAACAACTATTCGTAATATTCGAAAACCGGTTATTGCAAAAAGTCAAATAATCGATCTTTCTAGAATATACCTACCAACATTCCTTTAAACAAATTTTATTCTGTAATTTTTACTTATCTTAATAGATTTTTCCTTTAGTAAATGGAAAAAATACGAAAACAACAAATTTTGTATTTTTAATTTGTTTTCCATTGGAATTATAGGCTTGATTTATATTGTGCCATAGGTTGGTTTTATACTTGCCTTTAAGGCTTAAATTCAAGTGTAATTATTACGTGTTTGAGACTGGAATTTCATTGTAATTCAACGATTGAATTACACAGTATTTACCTTGGTAGGTTCGAAAGGATTTCCAGTATCCGTTTTGCTGGAGTATGCTATTGAATTCCAGTGTAATTAAAGTATAATTCAAGGCTTTAAAATGGAAAAAAGGACTGGAATTAAACTTGATCTATACTTTAATTCCATTAAAATTGCTGATTGCGAAGACATTTAAAGCACAATTATTGTTATCGAAACTAAAGATTAAGATATCTCTCAAAAAAAAAAAAAATTTAATTTTATTTAAAGTAGAGTCTTAAGCTGCACTATCTTCTGTGGTTTTTATGGGTAACCGTGCATGTATGTCCATTTTTTTCGATTTTGAGATGTTGATGCCATAGTGCTTAATTTTAAGCGCTCGTTACATGGTTCTTAAATTTTCTGATAAAATATGAAACAATTCCGTTTTTTACATAATGACCAATTCCTAAAAGTCCAATACCTCGCCCATTGTTTGATCTAGAATGTTATTTACGCTCTCCTGAAAAATTCGATTTTAAGAAATACGCGGTTACCCATGAAAGTCACAGTATTTAACTGCACATGCTAAGAGAACTCTGGCAGTTTTCTAAAAACTGCCTCACTATTTTGTAGGTTACAAATCACGTCAAATAATTGTGCGAATTGAAGCACGTGACTTGTAGTTTTTCTTATTTTTATTGCTTTCTATAGAAACTTATTTAAATAATGCCATGTATCTGGAGGCATTTTATTTATATAAGGAAGAAAATATTGGAGTCCAGTGAAACGAATTTTCTAAAGTTAATAACGACCTGACATTATATAAATGATATTGGACGACTACTGTATATGCATTTTAATAGCCAATTTCCAGATCGGACTTTATAATTTTTTTCTTGTAATGTGAACAATTATAAATGATTTAATTTTTTGTAATTTATAAAGATATGTTTTTGTATGAAAATCCGTTTCATAAACCCTTTATTGACATGCTTTTTTTTATAACTTAGGCCGTTAAAGGTTTTCCATAGTGTATAAAACTAGACCCTGTCATAATAAATGAAAACAAAGTACAGCTTTTTTGCAGTAAGATCCTACATCAATTTCTTTGGTTGCGAAAGTTCGCCTTTTTTATCTTTGTACAAATTATGAATCCGCGCAGAATAAAAACAATACGTTCTTTTGTCGAGTCTGCAACCGAACTAACTTTATTTATTTATTTTTCTTACTTGCTTCCATGCTTAATTTAAATATTTGTACAATTCTCTTAAGTCTAGTATTTTTCGGGTTTCTTATGACTATCTTATTCTTTATTCTTATTACAATTTTTGCACGTGTTACATTGTCATGGGAAGCAAAAAGGTGAATTCTTAGAATGCTGTTTCTACTTCAATGCAAATGCAACAGGTTTTTTCGTGGGAGCAAAAATTGTTGGCTGTGATGCTGTGGTAAATATCTGAGAAAAATTCTTGAGAAATTATGATCATCTTTGCAAGTGTTCTCATGGGAACTTGCTGAATCGTTAGCTGTGTTAACTTACATATGTTGCCAGAAGATTTTTTGGAAATTTCCTACGCATACTAAAAATACGCTTTTTCCCTAAACAAAAAAAAATTTTCCCTAAAAAATTCCTACCCGTTTTAGTCATTAAAAGCTAAGAAAAAAAGTAGTTATTAAAAACTAATTTGATTCGTATGTATAGTAAAGCTTTAATAACAAAAAAAAAAAAGCTAAAAAAAATTGTATGTTCCCATATACTCTTGAATAAATTCAGTGAAAAACAAGAGGTGTTTTCTTAAATAAATATGAATAGTTCTTTTGAACTAACCCCTGTATTTATAAACGATTATTTAATTTAACAAACATTTTTTAAGTAAAATATTCATAGAAAATTTGTGCTTATTAAATTAAATTTTTTTTTATGAAAACGGCAGTTAATCTTTAAATGATAATTTAAGTTAAGTTCAGGTATAAAAGCAACAGGTTATTCTAAAATGAATGTAGTTATTTCTTTTGAACTGAGTCTTACACAGTGACTTTTACTGCATTCGAAATTATCTTGCGGATGTGATCTTTTATATAAATAAAACTTAAAGTTGTGTAGCTTAATTTATTTCCTTTTTAGTGTCCTCGTACCTGTTTCCATAAATATGGAAAAATAACCTCGTCAATATCCAAAACTGTTCCAAATCCATGTTTCAAAAGATATCAATTTCACAATTTTAGAATATTTTTTGTATACGATTGTTCTCCACTCATAGATGAGATCATTGAGGATTAAGTTAAATTATTAAGACAATAGTTCAAATGTGTATTCATCTTCTTTTTTTGTCCAAAAACATTTTCTGGACTTGAGAATTCCTTTTCTTTAAATATTGATTCATTATTAAAAACATATTATTTAGCATTTATTCCGTATATAATCCAATATGAGAAAAAAAAAATACCTAAATTTTAGCGAATATAAAAAATCCGTTTGATATTCCCTACGCTCCTACTTTAGTATTAAAAAAAACACTATATGTAGGGATTTTCCCATCTTGTGACTGCTTGTAAAGTTATAAACTAGGATTTAAAAAAAGACTAAAATTTAAGCTGAACACTTTTGATGGAAATTTCAAAAATTTCTTATCTGAAAAATTTAAGAATAATGAATGCAACCTTTAAAATGATTTTTTTTAACAAAAGCAAAAATTATCAAAAATTATTTTCGGGAATGAAATATTTATTATTAATTAGTTCATTTATTAATGATGTGCTAATAATCCCAATTTTTGAATGAAAACACTGAAATTTATTGTTGTGGGAAAGCTAGTTTCTATGCGCATTTCGCTGGTTGCTTAGGCCAGCTCGTCAGGAAACTTTTTCCAAATACTTTAGAAAAGCTAAAAATATTATACAAGTAAGACCATAAAGTGAATAAGAATTTTAAAACACTTAGGTCCTACATGTAACAATATCAAAGCTATAACAAAGACACAACAATAAACCGTCAATTTTTCATTCTTACATTAACCTACAATTGGCTGGTTTTTTTCCAACACGAATTGTAGTTGTAAAAGGATAGAAAGAAAAAAACAAAATTGAAAAAAAAACAAGTTGCTTAAATAAAGCAACTTGCCATTTCAGTTTTTTATTTGCCGGGCACATGCAAATTTATTATCAAAAATTATTTTTGGGAATGAAATATTTTATTAATTAATTCATTTATTAATGATGTGCTAATAATCCCAATTTTTTTAAATGAAAACACTGAAATTTATTGTTGTGGGAAAGCTAGTTCCTATGCGCATTTCGCTGGTTGCTTAGGCCAGCTCGTCAGGAAACTTTTTCCAAATACTTTAGAAAAGCTAAAAATATTATACAAGTAAGACCATAAAGTGAATAAGAATTTTAAAACACTCTGGTCTTAAATGTAACAATATCAAAGCTTCAACAAAGTCACAACAATAAACCGTCAATTTTTTCTTTCTTACATTCCCCTACAATTGGCTGGGTTTTTTCCAACACAAATTGTAGTTTGTTTTACAGTTTTCACTCTCTCTCATTTTTTGATATAAATGCTCAATAGCAATGTTGCCACTTAGTAAATTTATGTAATTCTTTGTTTTTTGTTACAATAATATATGTAATTTGTAAAGCATTTTTTTAATGAAATTTAAATTGTTGTTCCTAACAACTTTTTTATGTACTTCCAAGCAAAACACATTTCTGAAAAATGTTTTTGAAAATAAAATAAAATTTTTTGAAGTTTAAAAATTTACATTAAAAACAATTAATTTACATTGAAAACAAAGTAACATTTGTATTATTTAAATATAGATGTACTTCCTTATTTTGTTGCTTTTACTCTTCATGGTTATTTTTGTTTTTTTTTTATCTTTCCTAATGTTTTTCATTTCTTTCAACTGGCAATACTGACTTTAAAATAAATGTGTTATTCCATGAACTTATTCGACATTTATTCAGTGGTCGTTTTGTTTCAGAGTTGTTAGTATTCTTATTCTCTTGCTTAAGTAAACAAAAGCACTGCATATTATTGTTGTTGCTTTCATTTCGTAGTTATTGATTTCATTGAATACAAACGAAGGAAATACAAAATTATAATGAAAGTTACATGAACATCATTATTAAGTTTCATGTAGATGTTTAGTATCTATCAATATTTTCGCTAATGCTCTTACGCATGTTAAGTATACGCCATCAACACAAAAAAAGCATAATTTTAAAATCTTTTATTTGTAGCCTACTTTTTAGCGCTAATGGTAAAATACGCTCCATTAGCGTATGATTAATATTTAATTCAGACATTCTGCATTCGAATTTATATTATTGATGACATTATTAACTATATTAATTATATCGAAATGTAGCCTATTTTAGAGGGCACGAGTAAAAGAAATATTAGAAGTATGATGTATATTAATTTTGTTACAGAAAGTATACGCATTTTGATTGATTAAATAACACAGCGGAACAAAATTGAACTTTTTGTGCGTTAATTGGAAGTTTGATGAAAATGTTTACTAATTTGGGGTCGCTGATTTCGAATTTAATATCGGTTTTTCCCTATCAGCTCGAATATTTAAATTACAGGTACTAATCGAATTTTTCACTTTTTTCCAAAAACTAAAAGTTTAAAAAATCATAAATTCACTCTTCATGATGCGATTTTAAGAATTCTTCTTTTTTTAAAGATATAAATGTTAGCTTTGAAAAACAATCAAATTTTTGGAAATAAAAAAGGCTAAGTATTGGCTATTTACGTAAAAAAAAATCGAAAAAATTAAAATTTTTCATTTTAAAAATCATACAAAATTCAAAACATAAAAATGTCTAAGTTTTATTACTTTCGCGTATAGTCACATAACCTGTGAATAAGATGAGATATAGATCATAAAATTAGATGAACGCGTTGCACCTTTATTCACAATCAAGTGAAGTGAAGTAAATAGAACAGCAGCAAACTCATATACATTTAAAATTTGTTATTTTTGTATGGAAATCGCGATTTTTATCAGTTTAATTGTCTCAGTAAATTGTGAATGAAATCAAAACTTATGCACCGATTACAATGAAATAAAGCTCATTTTATTCAAAATATGTTAAGCTAACTTTTTTTTTAAGTTTTTATGAATTTTATTATCATAGTTGTTTTTGGGAATACAATTATTTATTAAAAGAATTGTTTGTTGAGCTTAATTCCCTTTTTTTTTAATACTTTATAAAAAGTACTCAAATTTATTGTTGGAGGATAAGCTGTTCCTATGCGCATTTCACTGGTTGCTTAGACCAGATCATCAGGAAACGTTCTTCTAAATAATTTTAGAAAAGCCAAAGCTATCAGCAAACAAGACTACAGAGGGAATGAGAATTACCGTATGTAAAAAGTCTTGTATGCAACGATATCAAATCTTAAACAAAATACCAAACAATAAAACAGTGATTAGTTTATCTTCTCTCATATTCCCCACTACAATTAGCTGGAATTCTCCCAACATTAATTGTAGTTGTAATTGGGTAAAGAAAAAACAAATTAAAAAGAAAAACAAATTGCTTATCCTCCAACAATTTTTTAATAAAGTCGATATAGCTAAAACGACTGGGCAAATTTAAGAACAATGTAAGCACGGCTTAAAGATAATATTGTTAGCGATTTTTTAAAGTGAATATTGTGCACGGTTTTCAAGTTATTGCAATATATGAATGTAGTTGAAGTGTCATAATTTTACAAATAACGGTTCATCTCAAAAAGTGGAGCTGATAGAAAAAACGTAGTGCATATTTGAATTCAGCGTCCCAAATAACCTGAAAAATAACATTCAGTTCTTAATCAACAAAAACTTTGTTTCCTTGTGTAATCAACACGACATTATATTTTTTTTTAAATGCGTAATAAAAATTTAACCGATAGAAAATTAAATATTTCACATACTCAATTTAAAATGTAAATTTAGACACAGTTATTAAAACATTTCCACACATACTTTAATACTAAAAGAAGAAGTAAAAAAAAATTAAAACGTATTATTATTTTAGACCAATTTAAAGGTCTGACGAATAATTACTTAACACTCGTCAGGCGGTATAATATAACAACGTTAACTGGCGGTATGGGTACAACTGTACCTAAATTTAAAAACGTAATTACCTGTGTATATATAAAATTTCTTTAAAAGCTAATTACAAAATTGTATGCCTTAATTTGTAATTGCCCCAACAGCAGGTAAAATATAAACGATTTTTTAAATTTTTTTTTTTTTGTATTTTATAGCTCATCTGTTCAATACCTATTTGAACACTTCAAATTCAAATGTAGAAAATAAACGTAGCTATTACTTAATGAAAACAGCATTTATGTTTTGATAGATTTTTACCGAGAAATACAAATATAATACTCAAGCAACACACTAATTTTTTATTGATCTAGACTTACATATGCAACACGGGGAATTCCCAAAATGACACAGTTTAAGAAAGTTATGAGAAAACATTTTCTTCGAGGTGCTGCAGAAATAATTTTCTGAAGACGCATTATTATAGCACAGAACCGAAAATGAACCATAAGCACAATATGGCAGTTGTGTAGCCGCAACTGTTGTTGGAAGGTGCCAAAATAATCACGAATATGACGCCAAACCAGAAAGTCATGTGTGGTCTGAACTTATCTTGTCTGTGATGAATACTGACCAAAAGATACAACAAGCATTTCATGCAAAGAATCTCAGCTAAACATATTTTTAATTATTTTTGTTCATATTTACACATTGCTTGCTAATACTTAAATTAAAACATCTTCATTGTCAAATCGTTTCATTTCGTTTTCTTGCTTCTTTTTACATAAAATATGCGAAGGTACAATTGTACCCATACAGCCCATAAGGGGTTTTAAATTAGCCAGGCCCTATTACTAGGGGAAAGAACTACGATATTTTTTAAAAAATTAAAGAAATGCGCTGTGTATTATAAGTGTGGATACACCCAGAGAAAAACTATGCTTAAATATGGTCACCTCCAACAAACCTATTTTTAAAGAAAATTGTAAACATATTATGGTTAATTTAACTACTATCACCGACAACCATATTATTGTTGCCTCCGAACATGTTTTGTTTAAAAATAACTAAAATATGTTTAACACTTATAATAGAGGTTTTCAATCATAGCATGTTGATCTTGAAATAGAGGAAAATTCTATTGTTAGTTTAAAAATAAAATATTGCCATATTTAATCATAAAATGTTTAGAGGCAAACATAATATGCTTGTGGCTTCTTGAGGGAGGACTAATTAAACAATAATATGGTTGTGGGTGACAATAATATGGTTAAATTTGAACAAAATATGTTTAAAATGTTGTCTAAAAATAGTTTTGTGGGAGGTGACCATATTTAAATAGGTTTTTTCCCTGCGTGTATGACACAGATTTTCAGGCATCTGATGATAAGGGGAAAAAAGTTATAGCATATCAAATATGTAAAAGTTTATATTGTACCCTTTCCGCTTGACAAGGGCTAAAAAATTATTTTTTAAATATTTAGGTATTCAACGAAATTTGTAAACCTTTTCTTAACCGTGGAACATATAAACAATATAATTCCACGCAAACACAAAACCCGGTTACATTTGTACTCCATAATAATGTTTAATAACACTAGCCAACCAGGTTTTGGACGGGAGCAACCAAATATCTTTCCTAGGGTAATTTGGTGGGCTGAATTCGAATTTGTAATTACTTTTTCTCTATCACATCAGGATTTCGTCATACAAAAAAAATGTTTTTATCGTTTTTTACATAAAAAATCAAAAATAAATAGGTTTAAAGGCAAAATGGAATCTATTCCTATCAGTGTGTCGTGCAATTCAGTCGTATGGTGCTCAAGTATTATTTGAAGAAGTGGACAAACTTCCACGATTTTTTTTACAAAAGATACTTAAACTTCCCTCATTAACTCCAACATACGCATTAATGTTGGAAACTGGTATAGAAAATAATTATATATAGGCACTATATTTGCATCTGAGATACATTATAAAAACTTTATTTGATTATAATGATAACCGAACTCACTATAGAAAGAAAATTGTATTGGTATAAACACATTGAAAAATTAGCTAATGATGTAGGCTCGACACAAACTTCAGAATGCGTTTCAAGAGAGGACTGGGAACGCATTAGACTTAATATTCTAACTGGGCTTAAAAGAAAGGAAAGAGAAACCCACTTACAACAGGCTACTGGAACAAACCGTTTTTTTCAAAACTCAACTACAGGGAGCAACAAACATATTTTGAAATCGATAATAATACGACGGCAATAAGCTACATCTTTAAAGCCAGGTGCGACCTGATTGAGCTAAATGGCTTTATAGGTCAGACGCAGAGGTCCCGCTTATGTTCTTTATGTAATACAAACACAACAGAAAATATACTGCATTTTTTTGCCAGCTGTCCAATTTTATGTGCAATTCGCTACCAACATTTTAAAAAAACCATCATAACGGAAAATGATTTAATAAATATCTTAAATAATGCAAAAGACAACTTTAAAAATATATATCTGTTTGTTATAGATGCAATAGGTTATAGAAAATAGTTCATTGATGAATATAATTATTAATCTGAATTAAACATTAAACACAATTGTTATAATTTAAATTATTATCTATATCCGACTGACGACATTGGTCATAGTCGTATGTTCTATATATAGTATAAACATCTAAACACTGTTAAAAAAGAAATGAGTTTTAAATAAAGAACAATTAACTAACTACTCAGTTTTTTCCCCCCCTCTGTTCTGAGGAAATGATGACATGTAGTGCGACTATCCCATAGCCACAGAAAACAACAATATTTTGTGAAACCTCCTTGCATACCAGTCAACAAACCAATGACCTGAAACAGATTAATCTACAGTTATTTACGATGGTCTGAACTATATATATAAAGAAATTTAAATCAAACACCTCATATCACCACATATCATACATTTATTATCGTTGTATTTGAGTAATGTCAAAATTTCAGTCATTGATTCGTAATTTTGCTTTGTATTGGTTTGTTAATGGTTTATTTTTTGAAATAAACCATCAACATCAGTACAGTATAGAATAGAGTGTTTCTTTTCAAAATATGCAGCCAATTCCAAGCTTATATCTCTATAGATTGTTATTTTTGTCCCAACTGAAAGATGTTTCCACTGCTGCATACATAAATATAGTAATTCTTCGTCTTGCTTCGTTAAATGTAAATCCCGAATTAGATCATTCAGCTCAGCTTGAGTCCCTAAATGACGGTTATCATCAGCCTTATACAAACTACCACTGCTAGTGAAAGATGTTTCGGACTCACTGCTCGTAGCACTGGGAATGACTGGTAATCGAGCATTTGGCGGACGTTGAACTGGTTTGGAAGCCGATGGGACATTAGCGTATATAATTTTTTTTCGACTTTTCATATTGAATCCAGCAACTTTTGTTAAACAGAAATAACAATCGGTGTGGTGGTTACTTGACTCTCTCAAAAGTACTGAAAAAGAAAAATCGAAATAGATTTTATTGCCATTTGACCAATTGTATAAAACATTTCTACAACTATTGCAAAACATTGTCTGTGTCCACGGTTTGTCCAAGTTTCTGACAGCAAAACCAAAATAATGTAAACATGCATATTTTAATGATTCTAATATTGCATATATTTTTTTCCAACCAAATATTCACCACACACAAAAATAGCTTGAATCAGTAACACACGATCTTCCTGTCATACTTAATCGCTACTGTTAAATAGACAGGACAAATTATTAAAACAAAACAAAAACACGATCTTTTCCTTTTAAGGTCTTAAAAAGAAATCATCTTTATTAACAAACTTATATATAAAGGAACCTTAATTAAAATAACCTTTTTACTAAACTCTATCTACCTGCATTCGATGTGGTATGCATGTGTAGTATATCCTTAAACTATTAATGATTTCTTAATCTTAAGTGTAGGAAAATTCCCCTTAAATAAGATTCTCTGTAATTTGTGGGAAAAACCCATATGTGCTCTGTACCTCACAACACACCACAAAAAATCTTCATGTACACGATGCATAATATGATGCATGTACAGGATATAATACCAACTAACCTTAAATTATATGTACAATCCTAAATATACAACAAAAGTATCTTTCTACTTAATTTTAAATATTTTTAGACTTAAGATTAAACAGCTACTATTGTGAAGATTTAAAATTAATGTGGGTTTCTTTCAAATTAATAATTGTGAAATTTTTACAGTATTGCCAGAATGTGATAAAAAAAATGAGCAAGACGTGATTGCCCAATTTTTATGCCAGATTCGAATTCAGCGCACCCAGATTAGTTAACAAACATATTTCGTTTCTGCAGTCAAATTTTTTTTCGAAATTTTAAGACCAGTATAATTATCAACTTCACAACAAAAATATTTTTTTTTTTAAATCCGCCAAATGAAAACATAAACAAGTTAACCAAATAGTTTATTACATTTGATACAACTTTTAATTGTTTATTGATTAGTAACTAAAATATGTTTAGCACTTAAATAGCATGGTTGATGTTCAACCATAGAATGTTGCTCTTGGAAAAGAGGAAAATACTATTGTTAATTTAAAATCAAATTATTGTCATATTTAGCCAGAACATGTTTAGAGGCAACCATAATATGGTTGAGGCTTCTTGGCGGAGGACTAATTTAACAATAAAAAGGTTGTCGGTGAAAATAATATGGTTAAATTAAACATAATATATTTAAAATTTTCTTTGAAAATAGTTTTGTTAGAGGTGACCATATTTAAACATATTTTTTCTCTGTGTGTAGATTCGAAGTTTTAATTCTTCATGTTTAAGGTCGCAAGTGGACACATTTGTATCCAGCTATGCATTTTACGGTTGATTTGCTTATTAAGCTTTTTTTAGTAATTTTTTTAAAGACTTAAAAAAAGGTTTCTCTTTGTATAATGAACTAATTAAATTAAATACTTTTTCCAACTACGGTATATCAAAAGATGCACTTCAAAGCCCAACAATTTGATCAATACTTTGCTTAAGGGTTTTTCATTTCTTTTCTTTGCCTTTTTACTTTTGTATTTAAACAACCTGTTTGTAATATTATTTGGTCAAAAGAAAAATTAATTTAATGTGACATTTGCAAAGAAATTTGTTTTTGGGCAAAACAACAAATTGTAAATTCTCTTTTGTACATGGAATACAAAAAAAGATCAAAGATGTAAACAAGCAAAAAGAAATACATATTAAAGAAATTTAATTACTATAATGGACTTATTAATGATATTATTTTCGATGAAATACATATAAAGTTTGTTTTGTCTCAAATTAGGGTAAGTGATAAAAGACTTAAAAATTGGAAGAAAATAGTGCCTTTTTGAAGTAAATTATGTATTAATCAAATAATTAACCAATTCCATTAAAACTCTTAAACTGAATAAAACCGAAGAAAATTTATTAACAAAAATTAGTTTGGTTGAATTAAAATTTAAAGTAGTAATAAAATATTTTTTTTATCATATTAAAGAAATAAATCGTGATCCATCTCGAGGTTCCATACTTTTTTAAAGAAAAAAACACAGAAAATTCAAATATAGTAGGGAATGTTTATTATCATTTGAAAGAACATTCTCTGGCATTTTTTTTTTTTTGAAGATTATGTCTATCAAATGTTGGCCGTTGCTACGTCGCAGATGGTCCATCCGTTGAAACCAATTTTCGATGACTCGTCCGAGCATTTCGACTGGTAACTGGCGAATGACACGCCTGATGTTTTCCTCCAAGGCCTGAATCGAAGCGGGTTTCTCCGCATAAACTTTAGACTTTACATATCCCCAGAGGAAAAAGTCTAACGGTGTGATATCACACGATCTTGGTGGCCAATCGACCGGCTAAAAACGTGAAATTATGTGCTCACCGAAGTGTTCTCTCAATAAATCCATTGATTGATGCGATGTGGGAAGTGACGCCGTCTTGCTGAAACCAAATGTCGCCGAGATCACGAGCTTCAATTTCAGACATCAAATAGTCGGTTATCATGGCACGATAACGGTCGCCATTGACGGTTACGTTCGCACCGGCATAATTTTTAAAGAAATATGGACCGATAATTCCACCGGCCCACAAACCATACCAAACCGCTGTTTTTTCTGGATGAAGTGGCAGTTCTTGAATCTTTCCAGGCTGCTCTTCGTACCAAATTCGGCAATTTTGTTTGTTTACATACCCATTGAGCCAGAAATGGGCCACATCGCTGAACAAAATTTGCCTCGAAAACGTCGAATTTTCTTGGAACTTTTCAAGAGCCCATAGAGCGAAGCGATGTCGCCTGGGAAGGTCATGCGGCTTCAGTTGTTGCACAAACTGTATTTTGTACGCTATCAATTTAAGATCTCGACGTAAAATGCGCCAAGTCGTTCCATACGTTAGTCCGAGTTTCTGCAAACGCCACCGAATCGAATCCCCACGGTCTTTATGTACACTCTCAGCTTCGGTCGCTATATTTTCTTCACAGCGTGCGAAGCGTGGTCTATTCGGTCGAATATTAACCAATAATGAATGCTGGGTCTCAAAATGGATGAAGGTGTTGCGAATAGTATGATTAGTAGGCCGATCATATGACCATAAGTTGAGCGAAGTTCACGAAACACATTCCTCACAGAATATGAATTTTCGTAATAAAGTTGAACGATTTGTAAACGTCTTTCTATTATGAAATGCCAAACAATACTAAATAAAAATAACAAGACAGCATGACACGACTCGCACGTGGTCTGTCAAAAGAAGGCTATTGAAAAAAGTATCTCTACTTGAATAACCTTTTATAATTTATATGACATTATTATTTTTTAAACTTTTAAATTTTTTAGTTAAATCAGTGTGTGTTTACTTATGATTTTTACAATACGATTTTACAAGTTGTTAAAAATAATTTAAGAAAAAACATCTGGCACAAAAATATTTCATGAAACAGAAGACGGATGGATGAAAGCTGTATGGACAAAAAGCAAAATCAAACAACAATTTGATGTTCTTCTTAAATATATTTCGTATAAATTTTTAAAATTTAATATTAAAATATGAATTTATTATTATAAATTGTTCCACCACCCATTATCAAAACTGGAGATGTAACGATACGCCTTTTTGCCGATACGTACCGATACTCAAAAGAAATAGCGGCGAAACCGATAAAAGCGGCGACAGGATAAAATTAACAAAACTCAAGTAAAGTCATTTTTTTACAAAATAATAGTCTAAGCGATTAAAAATATTTAAAATTGATATTAAATAGATTTTAAAAACAAGAAAATTGTATTTGAATTGATGGTAAAAGTAACAAAAATTTACTTATTTTTAAACAAAAAACAGTGCAAGAAGACATTACTAATATTTAACCCTTATGTGAATGGCAAGGTAGCCGGGTGCCATTGACGTTTCGAGCTTAATTTTTTTTATAGAAGCATATAATTCACATAGCTGAAACTTCCTGAGAACTCCTACCTATAAATAAGTTTTAAGTTATAGTTATTTTTTAGCTTAAAAATAGTTTCGAAAGGGCGTGGTGTACCAATTTTCATTGTACACCCTTAACGGTATGACAAGGTACCGGGTACCTTCATACATTAAATATCAAAAAAAAACGCTTATTGCAAGTATATTTTTAGTGAAATGTTGCTAAAATGAAATTTCAAAAAAGTCGTTATGAATATTTTAGATCCAAACTTTTATTTGGTGAAAAAAAACACCAAAAAATATATATATCTTTTTTCATATATAGGATACATAAATAAAAAAAACCAACCAGAAATCAAGAGTAAGCGGCAAATAATTTTTCATTGATACCTTCGCAAACAATTTGTGCACCATGGACAACTCCCTACTACGGGAGTACGGCCGCTTTTATTATTTTCTTGCAATCCGGAAATGTTTAATTTTAAAATCTGTCCAAAGCACACTCTGTATTGCAGATTTGACTTATGATTGGGAGATAAGGATAAAAAGTGTCAGTAGTTCCACTTCTTCCTGACTTTCAAAAAGATCCAAAAGCGTCCTTTTGCCTTTATTTGATTGACGCTCGCCTTCCGATGATGTACCATTGTACAACTTCTCATGTAGAGTTTAATGCATCACAAGCCAAAAAGGTGTATAACTCATTCACCATGTCCAAATATCTTGAAAAGCATCAGCTTTACCAGTTTCTGCTCGCTATATCCGGGTTTCAGCATTATCAAAACGTATGCACTGTATCATCATTTTGAGTCTGCAGATAGACATTGATATCCGTAAAAATGGCAAGTGTGTATGTTTCCACAAGTCTGTTATGTGTTCTCTATTTGACTTGTGAATGACAGCGTGAATAAGAATTCCTATATAAGCATTTAATTCTTAAGCACGAAATGGCTCGGATGTTTTAACTTTTTTTGCTGTTCTGCATATATTTGTGCTGTAGTTGTTTATTATAAACATCTTTTGTAAGTCTCAGAGTTATTCTCCTCGATAACGCACATATTTTCGACAATAAATTTTACTTTTCAATACTATTTCACCAGAGATAACCGGGTACCTTGCCATGCTGTTAAAGGTGTTTTATTTGCCATTCACATAAGGGTTAAACATAATATTAATAAGATTTTTGTTTAAAAACAAATTTTTCTCAACTCTAGCGGAGATAGACGATAACGCTATTCCACTTAAAGCAGACCTGCAGTGGCAAATGTTTTCTAAGATGTGACTGAACTCATTTGGAAATTTAAGCATTTCCGCGCCATATTCTTAAATTTTAGATACAAAATTTAATAACCCCAGTAAACAAGCGCATCTGAGTCTTTAGACAAATAAGAGGATCCAATATATATCTAGACTTCTAATTTAGAGGATCATCCTTTTCAAAATGTTCTTTTAATAAAAGGTTAGTTCTCTTAGACTTATCAGAACTTTTACTAGGTGTAGACGTGACCGTGTCTTCAAAACTTTCGGAATTCAGCGTCATGTTAAGTTATGCTAAGAAAAAAAAGCAGAAACCCTTAATAGTGTACAAATACATGCAAGATTTATCCATCAGAAACCGTTTTACTATTATGATGCAAAGCAAAATGGCTAAAGCTGCAGGTTCACACCAAGCGTTCAATGCGTCTATGAATCAGTCCAAAACGCAGTAGTGTTAATTGTACAATGAATATAAGTATCGATAGCATGAAGTAGGATTACTTTCTATTTAAGCATGCATCTTAATAGAAAGTCAAGAAGGCTTCGGCATTTTTGTTACTACCGAAATAATTTCAGAAATTGTTCAATGCACCAAAAAAGGCTAAACATTCCTACTTTATCGAAAACTTTGCCAGTTAACATTAAAAAAGATTTAACAGATGATGTAAACAATAATTGCAGTAGCAGTGGAGAACAGCCTAAATAACAAAAAGAGAAAATACTGTGGTTTCTGTTCATCAAAAATTCGACGACGTCCAAAATGGTATGTTTAAAATGCAATGCACCTGTGTGTGGCGACCACAAATATTTAGTTTGTAAGTCTTGCATATAATGCTATTTGAATTTATTATTATTTTTTTTTTTTGGTACAGATATTATTATATTAGATAATTATCTAAGCAAAGAACAACAAAAGGATATATATTAGTTTTTAGGGCCGAACTGATGTCCTTTATAAATAACTCTTTAAGTTGTGATATTTTTTTAAGACTTATTGCATTTTATTTTTAATTTCATTTTTATTATTGTTTTCTGTGTAAAAATTACTTTATTTTAAAAGAAATTGAATAAATAAATGATTTAAAAAAAAAAAATATCAATATTATTTTCGGTGATGCCCTTTTAAGGATATAAACTAGCACACGTCTTTCAGGCGTAACGTTATCTTTTCAGTACAAAAAGATAACGTTATCTTGCTAGGGTTAATGGTGGCTTAGAGATATATTGTCTATTGAGACTTCTAGCTGCATGTCATAATGAGTAGTCTGATTGTGGAGTTGCATCAAGTTCCTTAAGATACGAGTATTTTTCCAGGGAAACCGTTTTCTGAGACTGCGGTAACTTTCTTAGCCTTTTTGTGCACTCTTTTAATAAAGCCTTAAGTTGGGGGATCTGTGCATAATGTACTAAAATGAAGAGTAACCTGTCAGGGTTAAGAGCTCAGTCAGTTGTTATGCAAAAAATATGCATTGAAAATTAAATTGTTTGTTGAAAAAACTTTTAAAGAAAATGTGAAAAGTATTGCCATTCTAACAGAAAAATTTCGATATATTGGCAACCTAACGTATCGCCGATATTTCGGTATCGGAATTAGTGCCACCCCAAATTAAAATTGACAAATATGTACAAAAAACTAGAATCATTTTTAAGAAAACTATTTGAAAATTGTAATGCCTTGTTACGTTGAATACTAAAATAATACTGAATAATTCTCTTATAAGGGAGGATAAGTTTTAAAATGTTAGTTGCAAAGCAACTGTACAACAGTCTTCATTTGAAACCGTGTAGAACCCTATAATGTTATCGATAACTTTGTTTAAGCATTCAATGCATCATAAAATTTTTGATGCGAACACAATAAGAAAACTGTGCATCGTTAAACTTGTTGAGCCGGAATTTCTAATGTTCCTACAAAGAAATGAAATATTATTAACTTGTAAAAGTTAAAACATAACTTAACAAAGCACTTTAAATTGATCTCGTAAATCAAGAAACTTCACATATCTCATTGAAAAACAAAGTTTTCTTATCATTTTCTTACCTCACTCGAGAAAACAATTTTTTATTCCTTTTACTTTTCAATTAAAAATGACGGAAATGTTTACACACAAACACTTGCAAATGAAAGTATGTATGTATTCATATCTGCATACATACTTGCATTTTTGTATCTTTGTATGTATGGATATATTCATAACTTTTATTCATAATAATTTATAAAGATATTTTCTTGGCTTTTTGACTTAATTAATATGCCTTCTCGTAAACAATACAAGTTGCCTGTCTTTACGCTTCTTTTTGTTGTCCTTTAGTGTTGTTGACAATTAATTATTTTCCACTCCTTTCCATCTCATCCTTTTTGTATTTTTTGTTTTCTTCTTTTGCTGTTTGTACTTCCTGTCGTTGATTTTTGTGTCGCTTCAGTTGCTGCTGTTGTCAGAGCTATTGCTTCTTTTGTTTCTGTTCGGGGCTTTGTTATATATTTCATCTTTTTTAACAGCAATTTAACAATACATCAACACATTCATTAAGTAGATGCATGTTTAAATTTTATGCACACATACATATGTATGTACTTACATACGTTTGTTCGTTTCCCAGTTGCCCACGTCTTTAAGACATACTTGAAGACGGGTGCACGACAATGTTAATTCCTGCACGACATGTTAGGGACAGCCAGAACAAATCGTCAACAACATTTTCGAACAAGTGTCGCGAGAATCTTGCACTACACAAAGAAAGACATTATCGCTCTTCATGTCGTTCATTCGATAGAACAAATTATTTTTGTTTGCTTAGAAGACAGCTTACAAGACACTGTCACTCATACTGTCGTATATAGGTGTTGATATAAGACACTCTGCAAGACAATGTCGGTCATGTTTTCATGGATAGGCTTGTATAAAGACAACTTGGAAGACAATGTCGGTCATATCGTCGTTTATAAACTTCTTTAGAATACAGTGCACTTGACAATGTCCAGTATTTTATCGTCCACGACATTTTACTCAAAATTGTCTTCCAGATTTCCTAAGTGATATAGGACATGTCGTGCAAAAATAGTTGACGACAATGTCGCTGATGGCAGTTGTGCCAACTGGGATGTATGTATTAATTTGTATATGTGTGAAACAGTTTTAACTTTGTTTCTTTCTGCTTTTTGTCAAATGTTTGAGGAGAGAAAAACATATAATCTTTAAATGCTGTTTTAAAACAATGCACTGATGGAATAATGGCCCCGGGTCGAAGTAAATTTCCTTGATTTGTGGTTAAATTCAAAAACTTCATATTCAGAATAAAAACAATAATGGGTTTACGAATCAATTATGGTCCAAAGAGTGTTTTTTTGAGAATTGGCAAAAATTAATATAAAAAAGTCGGGTTTAAGATATTGGACTTTTTTTAGGTATAACAAGTAAAAGAGCTAAATCACCAAAGTATTGAAAATCATCGGGAAGCCCTAGTCAGGAAGCATATTTGCAAATATGAAGCCTATCTTACCAAAATCCTTAATTCGTAAGAATACTTGTATGGGGATCAGACGAAATAACAAGAAAATTTGGGGTTTTTTGATACTTAGGAAATATGTCAACAGTTAAACCTGTGTTATCTGGAGTTCCACAGGGATCAATACTAGGGCCTTTACTTTTTAGCATGTTTATTGATGATATTGTTCACTGTTGAAAAAACTTAAGCGTTCATTTATAGGCAGATGATGCTCAAATTTATCTTTCACGGCACGTTGAACTTTCTGAAGACTTACAGCCGTATTCATAACGAAAATTGAGCATGAAGTTAGTACAAAGTTCATTCATAATACACTTACCAAACTCTGGCTAACGATTTGCTTAAGTCTTGTTAACAAGCTGCCAAACGTATGCCAACTTGTAATAAACAGCCGTTTAATGTTGAATAACTTTATTTGTTTTTTTTAATACACTGTAGTTTTTTAATTTAGAGTCCTTTTTTAAATTTATTTTAATTTAAGAACATTTCAAATTTTTTTTTTAAAGGGAAAATAAAAAAAAAATATAAAAAAAATTAAATGAAATGACAAAACCAGTGACGATTAATGCAAAACGTGTTGCATTTTTGAATAATATAATGTGGCATCATAAATATTCAGAGTTGATATATTTTAAAGTTAGCAGACGTATAAAATTTGTTATGAATAAAATCTGTGCTAACAAGCTGCTAAGCTTAATCGGCATTCTAGTTAATATACCAAACTTAACAAATAAAAAGTTTATTCAATGTAAGAATTATATAAGAAGCATATCAATATTTTGCAACAAATAATCCTTTAACTTTTTTTTGAAGGAGGATATTGTACAACAGTCTTTAATTTGTAATGGCAAACTATTATATTTTAAACAACCTGCATATTCAATCTTTTGTTTCGTAATCTCCAAACGACATCTTAAGGTTCGTAAATGATGGCTACTTCTAGTATTAAAGACAGTTTGATTTCTTGTAAAATTTATTGTGTGATGACCGATTCCATGTATTACTTTGAAATCATAAATCAGCAATTGCATTTTAAATAATCCATATATAGGTAATATATTTTTTGCAACATAATTGTAAAGAAATAATTTGGAATACATAATAGGGAGATTGTAAACAACTTTCAATGATTTGGTTTGAATTACTTGTAACGTACTTAAAGTATTTTTTCGAAACCCATAAACGAGAGTTAAGTAATTCAGATGACTTTGTTCTAATGACTAATAAATTAATAACTCTGTTTCAATATTAAGACAGTGTTTTAACTTGTAAAACATTCCAAGAGCTGCGGCAATTTTAGATCTCAAATATTGTATATGATTATTCCACGAAATATTATTTTGAAGACAAATTCCCAAATATTTAATAGAATTCACTTCGAAAGCAGGTTGACCGTCAAGAAATATGGCTAAATAACTTCTTTGATTTGGTGTGGGCATAAAGCGTATAAATTTTATTTAGTTTGCATTGAGTACAAGCCTATTCAAACGTGCATATTCAAAAATTAAAGCAGCATCCCATTCTATGTTTGTTTTTACGACAAGATTTTCTTTGTTTGGATAAAGAATACACATATCATCAGCATATAAAAAAATTGTTCCATGAAGTCCCAGGCTATTTATATTATTTAGATATACCGTAAATAATAAGGGCCCTAAGACATATACCTGTGGAACACCATATTTGACAGACTAATTTTATCGTTGTTGATCTGTACATATTGTTAACGATTTATCAAATAACTTTCCGTCTTAACTTTTCGTCTTAGTGAGGATCTTAATGAGATATCCCTTTCAGACCGTGATGCATCGATTGTGCGGAAGGATTTTGTTCTAAATATTTTCGCTTCTTTTTGAGCAATGTCAAATAGACTTTCATCCATCGTCTGCGCTGATTGTTCTTTATGTTTGTATCTCACATTATTTCGCTATTCGCCTTTCTGTTACTTGAATAATTGCAAAATTCTCGTGTCACATTTCAGTTTTGTCAAAATGAGCCGCAGAGCCGTTGTTTTCAATTAAAAAAAAAAATAATTGTTAGAAGTTGGCATTTTTTAGCAAGATGATAAATTTGAATGTTTCAAGCCAATTGATGCAATAAAAATGCGTTTTGGCTAAACATTTTACCGAGATGCGTGTTCAATTGTGCGTGTTCTAAAAATCCTTGAAGGATATAAAAATGATAAAACCTAAACATTGATTATATTTTCATATGATATATAGACCTTATATTCCAAAAATTATGAACAAATTCCCAGTAGCTTAGCGTCAGGTCTGAAAGGGATATGTGAATGGTCTTTCCGGAATATAATCTAACTGCCAGGCCCACAATGTCGACAAGAACATTTCGCATTTTTATATTGAAAACAATAATAAAAACTAAAATTAGTTTTTGTTTCAAATATAAATATACGATAGAAATGTTCTTGTCGATATTGTAGGCCTGGCAGTTAAAATAAACACATCAACAAACTCAACCTCTTTAGATGCATTTAAAAGGATACCCCTAGCGAAATATTGCCTGAAAAGCAAAATGACGTTGTGAATTATATAAATGTTGTCTAAAATCCTGGTTTTGTTTTTAACTCCGAACATAATTTCAAGGACCTTGTTAGCTTCTCTATTACAATAATATATAATGTCCTTCGAAAGCAATGCTATTCATCAGCATTTATTTCGAGCGATATAAAACTAAAACTGGTAAAAACTCTTATAGTCCCCATTACCACATACGGTGCTATTGTGATTTGCGAACTTGATGCAGCTTGAAAATATACATATCTGAAAGTGATCAATAACTGTGCCAGATATCGCACTTGTTCAACAATACTGTATTAACTTCAAATTTAAACATGTTCAGCATAAACAAAAGTATTTTTAACCCTCTGCGACTGACGTGACTTTGTAATAACAATTCCAATGATGTGGTAGTACGCTAGACATAATGTTGATGGCTTATATTTTTCAAGTTCTGTTTTGTAAACCTCCTGAAATAATTTTTTATTATAGATTAATTTTTTTCCTTAAGTTATATTTTTATTCGACCTTTAAAATTCAGTATTAAATGAAAATACTCAAGCTCGAGGTCTGTTGTATGTAAAATTTTATTTATTTGTTTCCAATATTTCGATATTCTTTGCATATCATCATCAGAGAGTGTTTAATTAAAATTTACATAAACCACAATAAAGGAGTAAAAGCTCTTCGCGTGTCAGCATCAAGTGTAGTTTTTGTTGATTTTATAAATAAATAGACCTCAAGTTTAAACAATAAAAAATAATATTATCAAAGTTGTTTTTGGGAATACTATTATTTATTAAGAGATTTTGTTTGTTGTGCTTAATTCCCTTTTTAAATAATTGATAAAAAAAAATACTGAAATTTATTGTTGGAGGTAAGCCGTTCCTATGCGCATTTCAATAGTTGCTTAAGCCAGATCATCATAAGAAAAGATAAAAACTCATCACTGATTTATTGTTTGGTTTTTTGTTTAAGCTTTGATATCGTTGCAAAAAAGACTTTTTGAGTGTTTGTAGGTAATTCTCATTCCCTCTGTAGTTTTGTTTGCTGATAGCTTTGGCTTTTCTAAAATTATTTAGGAGAACGTTTCCTGATGATCTGGCCTAAGCAATTAGTGAAATGCGCATAGGAAGAGCTTATCCTCCAACAATAAATTTCAGTATTTTTTTTTATCAATTATTTAAAAAGGGAATTAAGCACAACAAACAAAATCTTTTAATAAAAAATAATTATAAAAAAAGAAAGGTCAAACAAGACTAAATAACATTTAAAAATTGGGAGTTTAGCACGTCATTAATAAATGAAATAATTATATATAGCTTGTTATTTGCTGTAATTTTTTTTTTTTTTTTTTTTTGAGAACAAACTGACAATTAATTTTAAACAATATTGAATGACATGGCACAAAATGGCCCTAAAGAACTTACATCTATACAAAATCCAAAAAAGAAAGAAAAAAAAAATTTAAATTTCCTATTTGTTTTATTACTAGTTTTACACTAGGTTTAGTTCATTACTGAGATAACCAGTATAGAAAAAATTATAAAATTTTAATGGTTAAATAAAAAAAAAACCAATCTTATCTAGTGCATTGAACCAGACATTATAACATGGATATGTCAAATTGTTTGATCCAAAGCTCAGAATCTGCTCTTCTCGGCTTTTAAAAGTTCCAGATGATGATCTCTTACAACAATGAAGAATATGTTTTGTATTAGATCGACATATCAAAATAGAAATAATAAGCAATTTTACTGACATGTCGTTTAGTACACAGAAAAAATTATAAATTTTCTCCAATCACCAATTTTATACTAAATTCATAATATCAAGCAAACAATTTGTTGATTTTGCACCTATTATCAAAATGATTATATTGGTTACTAAAAATTGAAAATTGTTTTTTTTTTTCAATAAATGATATTTTTAATTTTAATTAAGAAAATGATCAAAAAATTTTGCCATTACAAATTATGTGATAATTTATTTAATTAAATATTAAATTATTTTATTTTAAACGAAAAAATCAATTAAGATTTTATGTTATTTCATTAATAATTTAACTTAAAATTTATTTCAAAACAACTTAAATGTTAATTAAATGATAATTACACTGTGCACGAAATTGACACTTTTTTTTCGTGACAAGCTGGGCACCTGGCGTTTTAACATAATTCGGGTACACTGAATCCAGTGGTGCCCGCGGTTTTTTAAGATTGGCTCTGGTTTTCGAGATATAGTGTTATATTTTAAATTTATTTTTCAAATAAAATTATCAATTATCAAATTTATTAAATTGAATAACTCTTTAAACATTTACTTTAATTGATAAAAACCTACTGAAAATGTTTTGCAACAGTTTGATCTTAATGGATGTACGACAAGATATTTCCTCAAAATTTGTCAAGTCAAGACCGAGTTACTGAAAACGGCATCGAATCGATATATTCGAGTCCTCTAAAATACTCACGTCAACAGCATCGATGGCTTTTTCTTTACACAAGAAACGGGCTCGATTTGCATGAACATTATCCAGAAGAGTAGATGTGGTCATTGGCGAAGTGATTTATAAATGTGGCTGACAGAGCGCGAATTTTGGAAATAAATTTTCACGATATGTAAACGTTGTTCTGTGTCCTTGTTCTGTAACTCCCGCGTCGAGAAACTTTTCGATTGAAATGTAAGAAATTAAACAAAAATACCATGAAACTTAAATGCATCTGTAACATTTTTGGCGAGTAATAGCTCTCACGTAAGGAAATTACTCGCCAATATACTGAAAAAGTGTGTCTGTAAAATTGTTGTAAGAAAGTTCCCGCTTTGAACTGTCAAATAAACTCACGCACACAAACGGGGTGAGAAAAAATTGTAACATTAAAAATTAAATTAAATATGCAAAATGCAATGAATATTAACCGGAAGAGATAAGTATTTTGTTCTTGGCAGATTTTTTCATTGTTTAATTATTTTTCTTTTAACATTTTTGAAAAATATACGAATGTTTTCAAAGCAATTTTATAATCATCAAAAATTAAAGTCGCATTTCACATTTTATGTTATAGCCGACGGCTGTTTTTTCACCGCCGTCGCACAGTGGCGCCATTTGAGTTTTTTCGTTGCAAAAATCATATCTTTTGAACCGAATAAGATAATTGAACAGTTTAAACAGCATATGATAGATAACTGTTCAGCCTATGAAATGAGCGTTTGGAAAGGGTGCTACGCTTTGTAGGGGCCTACTTATGGGTTATCAAAGTTAAAATTAGTAGAAAAATCAATTTTATGGTAACTAAAAAAAATTTTTTTTACATTTTTGGATTGTTTTTATTTTTTTTCTTAAGGGTTTTATGTTTTAAATTATTACCCAACAAATTAAAAAAAAAAATTATTTTTTTTTTTTAATTTATATTTTCAATTTTCTGTAAAATATTCATCACAATTCGTAAGAGAAGGTATATCTAAAAGACTAACCATTTCTAAACTATAATTATTTTGTAACTCTATTCGTGACTTCACATGCCGCAGGGAAGAAATAAGTGGATCGGAAGATGCTGCCAACATGTTGAAGAGGTCCTCATTTTGCCTCACCCTTGATGCTTTGAATGTGTTCTGCAATCTATATTTTTTATAAAATTTGTTAAGAGACTCCTGTGCTTCTTCAGAAAGCTCTCCAATTGGCAAAGACTGGTACTCAATTATATCTTTACCATGCGCCAATATTTTATGGACGGTCGGGGTCAACTTCTTCTGTGGATACATTTCTGCTAAAAGAGATGCAGTTTTCGACGCATATTCTCCATATTTTGTAGAATTGACATTTTCTTTGCAGTTTAAAACATCCAAGATCGTTCCCAATCTTTTCACGATTTGATTGTCAATTCCAATGATTCTAGTTACTGCCTCATCATTTTCAAAAAATCTCCTAGAAGTGTTTCCATCGTTTGAGTTACCGTATCCGTGCTTGGGACAGTCTACTTTTAGTCCAACTTGTTTAAAAAAAGCATCCTGTATTTGCTTCTTTCTGATCTTTTCCTTATCCTTTATTGATGTATTTTCATCGAAGTTTTCTTCCTCTTGTGGTAGGGTATATGCCAGTTTTAGCAAGAATTCCATACACCTTATCCTTGCGTGCAATGGTGACATTCCATATTCGTAATTCTCCTCATTTGTAGAATCGTTTAAATTACCAAAGTTGTTCTGACAAATAATAACATAAAATCGATAAAAAAAATATAAAAATAAAACGAAAAAAGGGGTTTAAATAGGTTTTTGCTAAATTTTTACCTCCAATATAATTCTGTCTATATATATGTATATGATAACTAATTGAAATATGTTATAATTAAGCAGAAAAAGATACTAATCTTAAACTCTTTACAACTAATTATATAAAATTGAGATGTAACATATTATATATTAAATAAATTGAATTGAATTGAAAAAAGTTCTTCTGACTCTTTTTGCAAATCGGGCATGACATTGTTGAGGTTGTTCCTGTCAGTTCGTTTACGACTTTTCCGTCAACCATGGTCAGGTGGAACTCGTAATTGCATTCAATATATTTTCCTTCTCCAATTTGCAGCTTTGTAGGCTTAATCTTGCTTATTTGTTCTTCAATGTCCTTCACCGTAGTCCTTATGAGTTCTGCCGATTCCCTTGCAAACTGAAACATTATTGGTCGGCAATAATGCACTGATGACGGACGTGGATTTTTCCAGTGTAGGGAATCATCCGATTTTAGCCGCAAAGGAACAACAGATGCCATAACCATATTTCCGTCCGATATTGTAGCGTCATCGGAAGATATGCTTTGCTTATAAACGCTTTGTCCGGATGATCCATCGCAGCCTCATTTGCTGATCAATGTCAACTTCTCAGGAAGAATTTTCACTTCCGTGAAAAACTTTGGTGTGGTTGACTTTCTAAACAGTTCAAATAATTTTAAATTGTACAACGCCATGTTTTCAGTACTTAAATTGTTAAATGGTTTCAGTAATTGTTGCGCCAACTTTCAGGCGTAGACTAATCCAGGCATTATGCTTATTTTGCAATATATAGGCTTATGCTACCATGCCTAAAAATTTACCTGTTCCCTGCATACATATGGATTTATGCTGAATAATGCAATTTTGATATTATGCACGTGTCCAAATAAGATTTGTGCCTACCTGTAGGGACCATAAGTCAATATTGTTCCTGACCATTTGTACGCCAAAGTATTGTTTATGTGAGGTACGTACCTGCTAATATAATAACTATTAGATCAAACTACTGTCAGTCAAAACATATAAGGGATGGACGCCATACAATTTCTGCAACCATGTCTTTTTAAACTTTTTTACCTCTAGAAGCCAAACGGGCACGTACGGGCAGATAAAACCTTTTGAATTATGTAAAGAAATAATCAAAGAACAGGTTTTGCAAATAAGGCAAATATAGAAAAATATAGTTTTTTTTTATTTTCCGTCAAAGTTGAAAAATAGTGAAAAAACGGATAGTTTTTAAATAGTGATTTACCAGGAGAAACACAAAGCGAACAGTTAATTTTTTTTATCATTATACATTTAATAAATACATCAATCAATACAAACAAAAAATAAGGCGATTCGTTACCTATTTTTCGTGATATTACACCTGAAATCGCAACAAATTGACTAAAAATTGTGTGTTTTTTTGAAAACCGAAAGTCGGTCAACTTTGAACGGTTATATCTTCTAAACTAAAAATGTGATATTATAAAGAGTGGCATATTTGAAATCGTTGAAAAGTTTCCTATAACATGGGTTTATTCAAAACTTCGTCGGCATTCATGAAAATTTTGATTTTTGCAACCTCGCTTGCTCTACGGGCGCCACTGTGCGTCGTTGTAATTTTTTAAGTCAATTTTTTCGCCGTCAACGATATGTTCGACTGGCGTTCTCAAGATCTGCAATTTCATATCGGCTTCGAGTGAAAAATTATGACATATATAACGTGGTGGAGTGCAATAATGCCTTACGAAATAAGGCCTTTAAGGCTTTATTTCACTTTCAAAGTGTAATAAAGCCTTTTTGCAAATAAAGGCCTTATTTCTCAATTGAAAGTGAAATAAAGCCTTAAAGGCCTTATTGCACTTAAATTTTTTTTTTAATAAAGCAATAAAATTTTTTATTTTTCTTATATTTTATTGAAAAATTATAAAAAAATTTCATTTTAACAAAAATTAATAGAACATTAATAATTAATCCAACTTCTGGAAACGAAATGAATCCCACCAAAATGAGAAAAAAAAACACTTTTATCCTTACACATTTTTTGCAAATATGATGATTAACAAAAATTAAAAGAACATTAATAACTCAGCAAAAAATTTTCATATTAACGAAAATTAATAGAACATTAATAATTCAAAAAAAAACGCAAAATAAACGGAAGAAAATTAAGCAAAAATTTGTTTGGCTTCTTGAACAATGGTTCGACACACTGGGCATAAAGTTGAGACTGAATTTTTTTTTTTCGCGTCCAATTTTTCATAGCAATCACTGCAAAGCTTAAAATGACTGCATGGCAATAACAATATATTTCTTTGTTTTTCGTAACAAATAATGCATGTCAAATTATTTTCAATAGTGCAAGGCACAACAGATGGTAAAGTATCTATTATTAGATCAACCTCATCATTCTGATCACCTGTCGCCGTCGTAATACTATTTTGCTCCAGAATCTCGTTCAAAGACAACTCATTATAACTTAACTGGCTAAGACAGTCGTTCACACTGATTATCCCATTTTCCAATTTTTTTAAGATAGTTGTAATTATGCTTTCTCTCGTCTTTAGCCTTTTTAATTTTGCTGCACATATTGAAATACTGCCGTCCACTGATTTTTTAAAATCAATTGCTTTTGTCACATCTACATCTAATAAATGGTCTACGAATTTAAAAAAACTTCCGTTTTTTGCAAGGCATTTACTCAATTGCCCATGGAACGATTCTATTAAGCTTGTTGTTTTAATGGGTTCGTTATGAACGGAGAATGTTGATGCACCTTCCTAAAAAAAAAGTCATATATTTATTTTATTTCTTAAAAGGAGAATATTAAATATTTTATCTAATTTACCTTTTTAATCCACTGTCTCTCGAAATATGCTATGAATGGTTCAAAAATACTATTAAAATTCTTACTCATAGCCTGATTTTTGAGATTTTGATATCCAATAGCTATGTCGTTTGGTTTTAATAGCGGTAATATTAGAAATTTGCGAAACAATTTTTTCGCAACTTTATCTTTATTTAATTTCGACATGAAGTTAGGAAATGAAGAAGCATTTCTTCTTACAGCTTGTGTAAAATGGAACCAACGTGTCTTTAATTTTGTTTGCGGGTAAACCTGTGCTAATGCTTTTCTTAAGCCATACTCAAAATCCGTGGTGAATGTTGTGGGTTTTATGTCAAAAATATTACTTTGAATATATTGTAGTACGTGGATATATGCTTTGAAAGATTTGCTTGACATTAAAATGTACATAAAAGGAAATGTCTGGAAAAAAGCATACACAAATATTAATTTAACCGCGGCCTGCGGCCGATCTTAGGGATTTTCTCCTCCATAGGACGCGGCAGGTGGCTTCTCTGAATAAAGTTTCCTTGCGCGCGTCACACTAGGGAAGATAATGAGACGCGCGCAGGAGAACTGTGTTCAGCGAAGCCACCTGCCGCGTCCTATGGAGGAGAAAACCCCTAAGATCGGCCGCAGGCCGCCACGCAGAAAAACTTTAATAAGTGAAGATTTAGGTGGCTTTTTCCTACGTAGTGCATAAAGTCCATGGACATTATGTCACTATTTGTGTGTCACAATGTTCATGGACATTATGACATGCCACCGAAAATATATACTTACATGTTCATTATGAGCAATATGCATTATTAGCAGTTGTTTAAAGATATTGCAACTACTAATCGGTACTACATTAAAAGTCCCATCTATCAAATAATGACGAGGTTCGCTACTAGGCATTTCCATTATTGAGTTACATATTGTAGGGGACACAAAAATTGAGTAAGCGAAATCCTCTTTAATCACCGTACCCCGGTAGAATGGCAAATCATTGTCATATCTTGAATTCATATAACTCTCGCGAATTTCCTGGGTTTTAAAAATTGATATTATATCATGAAAATTTTGAGGTGCTTTTGGTAAGGCTTCCGATTTTATGTTTATTAATTGCCTTCGCATTTTTCCAAATTCAACCAAATGAGCAGACTCTTTAGCCTTTTTGCAATTCTAATCATATACCTCACGAACACTTGATCTTTTCAACGACATTTTATTAGCGCATTCCATTTTAATAGAATTAATTAGACTTAATTTCTTTAAAAATTCATTTTGGGCCTCATGGTTGTGCACTAAGTTTTTGTTTGTTTTACGGCAATGTATTGCATTGCTCAAATCCACTGCAATTTTAACGGGACACCCATTGTGATAACAATAATAATATTTTGTATTATTTTGACAATATTTAAATCTATAAATTTGTGCCTCTGATGGAATATGTAATAATTTGCTGGATTTCCTCAAACCCGGAATTATATTATAAACAAGTATCTCATCACTTTCCATTTTCACGATTTTTCCTATTTAATTGGACAACACACGTGGGCTTAGCAAATGACTGATGATGACATACTAACACGGTTTTGTAAGTTATGCTGTTATCAACAACAACTAAATACAATAAAGGAGAAAAAGCATCAAACAAAAAAAAAATTTAACTTCTTACAGAATTAAGATGCCATTAGTGGCACAGTTTAGTATGCGAAATGCTGTTATCAACAACAACAAAAAACAATAAATTGAACAGTGTAACAAGAGAATCAAAAAATATAAAATAAAGGCTTTATTGCACAATTGGCTTAATTTAAATAAAGGCCTTATTTCACTTTCAAAGTGCAATAAAGCCTTTTTGCAAATAAAGGCCTTATTTCTCAATTGAAAGTGAAATAAAGCCTTAAAGGCCTTATTTCGTAAGGCATTATTGTACTCCACCATATAACGTAACGACGTAATATCTAGTTGCACGCACACACACTTTTTTCTCACTTTTCGAGAAACGATGGAATATTTTGATTCACATGTTTTCGATGCGAAAATTTTTCACCAAAGTTACACAGAAAAAAGTGTTTTATCAATTAAAAAAATGGTTTAAAAAGTATTTAAGATTAATTAATGTGATAATTGAATCAATTATTTTTTTCGTTGCAAGAATATTAAAAATTTAATTTTGATTTAATAAACATTTTAGTTGTTTTGAAATTAATTTTAAAATTTTTTCGTTTAAAATAAAATAACTTAAACATGTAGAATTGTTGAGGGAATTGTCAATATTTATTTAAATAAATTAACACATTGTTTGAAATGGCAAAGTTTTTTGATAATTTTTTTAATCAAAATTAAAAATATCATTTATTGAAACAAAATATTCACAATTTTCAATTTTTAGTAATCAATATAACCATTTTGGTAATATGTGCAAAATCAACAAATTGTTTGCTTGATATTATGAATTTGGTATAAATTTGGTGATTGGAGAAATTTAATAATTATTTCCGTGTACAGAACATGGGTACTGGTGTAAGTCCTTGCATAGTGATTTGCCAAAGAAAAACGCCCTTTATATCAAAGATAATATGCCGATATGTTTATAATAAATTTAAAGAAATTTTTGATAGTTTCCAAATTTTGTGCCGCTGTGGAATATTTCTTGCAATTTTTTAAGTCAAAGATATTCTATTAACGAATAACATTTTTTCTCTTACCAAATTGTTTGTCATGTATTTTTCAAAAAAACAAGCTCATCAAACCGAAGTATGAATACTGCTTAATGTACAGAAATATAAATTAAAAGCCAGCAAATAAAAGTAATACAATAATTGTTAAGAGAAACCGAAAAACTTTTCTTTATACATTTTACGCGGAGAAAAAGACACAAAAATTATAAAAGTAAATGCAAAACAAAATGTAAAAAAAAACTTTTCAAATAAATTTGTTATTATTTGTTTTGTTTTTAAAAGCCTTATCATTTAGCAGCCACATACAAAAATTATAAACAATTTTATTCAAAATTTTTATTTGTTCATCTAAAAGAAAATTACACATTTTCCATGTTGACTACCACAGCTGCTAACAACCAGTGAGAGAGAGAGGAGTTCTAAACCAAAATTTTTTTTTCTATCTTTTTTATGTTTTGTTTTTCTCAGTTATCACCTTTTTTGTATTATATTTTAATTGAAATCTCTGAATTTAATGTGTTTAATATCATTTCTGTGCGTGCTTATTTTTTAATTATTTTAAGAAAATATTCGTATATTAACTTAGACGCAAAGTTGCACATGCTTCAACGCCTTTTTAATATACATTTAAAACATTTAAGAGTTTCCCCGTTATCATTCTACAGATTTTCAGAAGATGGAAGTTATCGAATGTCTCTTATTTTCCACTTTTAGATGATTGAAAGGACTAAAACATTGCAATTTATTTTTCATTAACTGGTTGTACTATTTTTTCGTCATATCTGGATGATAATAAGAGCATAATGGATATCTTTCAAAAGCAAAAAAAAAAAACAAACGATGGCCGAACAAATAAAAATGGCTGCCAGCGAAAGACCCTTACCAAAATCACCCAAGACAATGTATGAAAAATCGCCCAAAATTGTTCCATACAAATTCGGGTGATTTTTCATAATATGTATATATAACTCTTTTTCTAGACGATTTTTTTTAATTTTTGGATAACTGTTCAATTTTATCATAGTTGTGAAAAATTTTTGAGCATTTATTTATTTTCCTAATTTGACAAATTCTTTTATGAGATATTAAAAAAAAATAAGGCCTGGAACAGAAAATAGAGGTTTTAGTAGTAGCTGAAGCTGACGAATGTTCTGTAGCGCAACAAAGTTCAACATTTCGAACTTTGGCTTTAACTTCAACTGCAACGACTAATACAACTACATATTCAGTTGACACTACTTTCAAACTGCCGTTTTTAATTTCCTACAGACGCAGCGTTATTCGTAACGTTGTACTACAGCGATTATTTTGTTCCCCACTTAAGCGTTGGCGGAGCTATTCACACTCAATGCCCATACTGCCGGACAGTAGTATATTTATAAGGGATTAAAGCTCTGCTTGGCATAACTCACTTGTTTGCCTTTACTCAAAGTGCACAACATTTAGAGCCTTATTGTGTAAAACGCAACGCCAAAATAACGAAAACCCGTGATCACTTCTATATTCCAATTGATATTGATTTCCTTATGATTTTTCTATGAAAAATTTTAAATTCGTTTTTCTTGAAAACTATAAGAGTTAGAGCCAAAATACTGAAAATCTGTGATCACTTTTATTTTCCAATAACTATTGAGTTCGCGTCGATACAAGAGTATTCATTTAATCGGGCTTTTGATTTAATCGGTTAATTGCTGGATTAATAAACCGAGGTTTTGGTTTAATCGGTTAATAAAAGGTTAATACTGTTTTTGAGCGGTTAACCGATTAATATATTTTTTTTTATAAAACAAGTAATTGCAATAAAAAAAAATGCATAAATTATTTATTATTTGGAGTTTATTAATAAAAAAAAAACAAATAACATAACAATTTTTGAACTAAAACGAACAAACAAAAGAACAATTCATAAATATGTAATACACAATTTTTAATTAATACATATTATGTATTAATTACAAAATTAAATATTAGATAATTTTATTAGTTATTTTAATAGTTTAAGAAGATCTTATAAAATAATCTTTTATACAAATAATTTTGTTTAAATATTTAGGAGTTAAGCGTTTATTTTCTCTAGTATGCATAACACTTGACTTTAAAAAAACTTTCATTTATTGTAGATGTTAAATAAATTAAAAGCAACCAATAATACAGAATATCTAATTTCTTAGTCCTTTTCCTGCATTTTTCAAAAATAGAAAATCTTCCATTATTTCATTAGACTCCTGTTTTAACTTTTTTAAATTTTTAACACTTCTAATTGTCTTGGTTTATTATATTAAAATATTAACATGAAAAGATTTGAGAAGAAAAAATAACTGAAAGCGTACATATAAAAAGTACGTGAAATAAAAAGCTGTTGACAGCAAACCCTTAATTAAAATATAGATCACTGAAAAAATGTTTTCTAAACACAACCTTTAGTGTATGAGACGAAACAAATAATAAAAAACACAAAATATATGTTATAATACTACAAAACATTAAACTTTTGTTACATCGGTTAATCGACTGATATTAACCGGTTTAATCGTTAATCGACAGCAGGCAATTTTAAATTAACCGGTCAGTTAATCGTGTAAAAATTAGTCGGGTAACCGATTAACGGTGAAGCGAATGATTACCCTAGACGATACCAAGAGGCTCAATGTAAAAAACTCGAAGCCCGATTTTTTTTTGCGACTCAAACCTGCAAAATAATAAAGCAGTGGGAAGCAACTTTTAGGTGGTTTTATAAATTCATAATAAAAAATCGCACCAAAGTATTTAAATATCCAAATTGTATCGCAGGTGTGTGTAGAGGTAATTTGGTTCACTCAAAATAACTTCAGTGAACCTTCAGAGGCATATTTCAGCATTTCGTGAAAAACATTTTTTTTCTATGCTAAATCCCGCGAAGTTCTACGCCTGTCCGCAGTAGACCAGATTCTCTGACGGGAATCGAACCCGCAAGCCCCGCGCTGATAGACTGGCTCACTACAAACCAACTTACCAGGGCGCCCATAAGCTGTAGCAGGCAGAAATACATACATTAGTTATATTTTCTAAATTATTTTATTCAATAGCGAGCAAAATTCCTATTTGAATTTTGTTTTAATTTCAATCGTTTTTAAATGCCGTAATTTAATACATAAAATTTAAGTATCTTCAGAAATTATTTTTAATACATTTTCCTCTTATTTTCTGTCTATATTTTTCTTAATTTTGTATTAAATATGTTCGTGAATAGACTTTGACTATATTTTAACAAGTTCGAGTGCTATATTCGGCTGTGCCGAATCTTTGATACCCTCCACCGACAGGAGTGGGCTCTATATGATAAATACATATATATTATTAACTAAGCTTCACAAAAACGAACGTCAGCATTAAAATTGGTTGCGGTTTAGACCTGAATTAAATTACTGACCGACAATAAGAAAATGTTATTCGTTTCTTGTAAGAACTTTGAACTGGCTTGAGTAAAATATGATTATTCGTAACAGTTTTAGCCGGACTAAAATGATTTTTAGGAGCGTTATTTGTATTGGACCTATGGTAAATTATGGACCAATCATCCCAAAATTCTAAAGACTGATTTCTGGTATTACAAAAAATAAATTAGAATAAATTTCAGTACAGCAGCGTAATTACTTTTAGCGTTAACAGTAAATTTCACAAATTTGCATGATAGTTTTTCTTGCCATATGAATTTAAGTAAAAAATTTTACCGCAATATCTATAAATCCCAAAGTGGGATTTATTGGATTTTAGGCGCAATAAACTGTTTTCCGAGAGTAGGGTTGATATGGGGCCTATGGTAAATTATGGATCACTCTTCACGAAATTTGGCAGTGTGATTTCTCGTCCTATAAAACTGTGACGTACCGAATTTCAATTTGATAGCATTATTTATTACGGTTTTAGGCGTACTAAACGGTTTTCCGGGAGTAGGGTTTATATCGGGCCTAGTGTAAATTATGGACCGATCTTTAAAAAATTCTGCAGTGTGATTTCTGGTTCTATAAAACTGTGACGTACCAAATTTTAGTATAATAGCGTTATTTATTACGGTTTTAGGCGCAATAAACTGTTTTCCGGGAGTAGGGTTTATATGGGGCCTATTGTAAATTGTGGACCGATCTTCAAAAAATCTTACAGTGTGATTTCTGGTCCTATAAAACTGTGACGTACAGAAGTTCAATTCGATAGCATTATTTATTACGGTTTTAGGCGTACTAAACTGTTTTCCGGGAGTAGGGTTTATATGGGGCCTACGGTAAATTATGGACCGATCTTCACGAAATTTAACAGTACGATTTGCAGTCGTATAAAGCGAATTCGTGCAAAATTGTATGTCATTCCGTGCATTATTCCACCATTTATGTTAGTTTTTGTATCAAAATTATCAATTTTTTTTTGGGTAGTGGTTCCACATTTTGATTCATAGTTCTGATCCTACTAAACCGATGTTGCTGGATTTCAATCCCAAACTGCTTAGGATAACTACAAGCAATTTGAGACCAAGTTTGTTCTTTTCTTTTGCGTTTTCCAAAAGTGTGTGTGTTTTCAACAGACGGACAGACGGACAGACGGACAGACGGACAGATGGACAGACGGACACACAGACGGACATGGCTAAAGCGACTTAGAATTACTCAAGGAGCCAGAATATATATACTTTATGGGGTCTTAGATGTATAATAAAAAAGTTTCACACGGAATGACAAACTTAGTATACCCTCATTCACCACAGTGGTGGTGGAGGGTATAAAAAGGATAATTCAGAAATTGATTTCAGATCGTTCGAAATTTTTTACACCAATCGTTTTGAAATCGGTCGATTTTTATCACATACTAATAAAATTCATCGGAGACATATCTTTGATGCTTATTACCTAGTGCTCCTTGTCACTTCTGAGTGACACTTTAACAAATATTTATAAGGTGTCCTTGTTGCCTACAGGTAAAGTATTCTTTGAATCCCAGAGATGGCGATACTACAGTAAAAAAAATTCCCTACAAAGGATTTGAGTTATATTAGTAAGATAATATACATATTTTTAACTTCCGCCATAGAAAATGCTTGCAGGGTTGCATGTAATAAAATATTCATTTGTGTATGTGTTTTACATTTACGATAAAAAAGAAACATTAACAATCACTCATACACCAAAATTCAACTCAAACACATACACATTTATAACTCTCGCTGATGCAAGATAAATTGAATTTTTTTGGGGCATCCAACATTTTCATTGGGTTATTGAAAATGTTAAAACGAAAGTAACATGAAAAGTTACTTAAGTTGTAATGGAGAGAAAATTTTCCTCAATAATTAAGACAAGTTTTTTTTTTTCAATTTAACCCTTTTTTAAAGCACTTTTTCTCCTGCCTTTCTATATATAACCATTATTTTGTGTATTTAATACCAGTGACAATAACGTTCAAGTTTTTTCTAATGACTTTTCTTATGAAATTGTAAAAAGCAAAAAAAAAAAAAATAAAAATAAAAAAATACTGTCACTATATCTTTAATTAAAATAAAACTCGCACACATGCTCTTTGCCACATAAAAGTATAGTCGGAGATAGCCCAACGACATGATATCCTACACCACTGACTTGTCCCTATTTGGAACTTTACGGTAACTATTAGGGTATTGATTTAATCGGGCTTCTGCATTAATCGGTTAATCGGTCGATTAATTAACCGAGGTTTTTTTTAATCGATTAATAATCGGTTAATTTTTTAATTGATCGGTTAACCGATTAATGAAGTTTTTATTTATAAATTATGCAATTTCAATACATAAAAATGCATAAATTATATATTATTTGGAGTTTATTTAAAAAAAAAAAGAATAACATAACAATTCTTGAGCTAACACGAGCAAACAAAAAATAATTAAAAAATATGTTATACATATTGTTTAGTTAATACATAAATATTATGTAGTTTAACTGTTTGATAATATTATTAGTTATTTCAATAGTTTAAGGAGACCTTAAAAATAATCTTTTAGAAAAGTTTTTTGGATTAAAGCGATTCTTTTCTTTAGTTTTGATAAATCTTGACTTGGAAAAAATTCTTTCACTTATCGTTGATGTTGGAGAAATCGAACGCAATCCATAATATAGAATATCTAATTTCTCAGTCCTTTTCCTGGATTTCTTTAAACGTATAAAATCGTCCAGTATGTCATTAGAGTCCTGCTTAAATTTTTTTAAATTTGCAACTCTTCTAATTGTTTCGGTTAATTCTGTTAAAGGATTTATACGAGAAAATATGAGAAGAAACAAATAACTAAACTCATACATAAACATGGGAAGTTCCAGCGAAAAGTCTCCTTTTTGCAACGTAACGCCAGAAGTAGTTTAAATCGTTTATCAAAAATTGTAAATGTATAATTTACTTTTTTATATGTTGTGTTAAGCTCAACTAGCTCTACATTAAGTTACAAAAGGGATAGCTTTTGAACAACATGGTCCTAAAATACAAGCTTATTTGCTTTCTGGCGTTACATTGCAAAATGTAGACTTTTCGCTGGAACTTCCCATATGTACCTAAAACGAGCAAAGATTTTTAAATTTGATAGCTTAGAAAATAGATGTTTATAAGTCCAAAGCTTATTAAAAAGGTTTTATAGAAAAAGTCTTGCTCAATTCGCAGACTTATGCGGTTTTGTAATGCAAGTCAAAATCCACTTCTGTTTTTTGTAACGTCACGCCAGTGCAGATTTTTGCTTATATCTTCAAATCCTTAGCGTTGATTGTTGTATATTTTTTTTTTGGAATAAAGTACTGCTTTATAACTTTGTTATATAAAAAAAAATTTTTTACAAATTTGGCTTGTTCATTTAAATTTTTAAATTCTGTCGTACAAATATCATTCACGTCACAATGGAAATGTTCATATATAAAGTACGTGAAACAAAAAGCTGTTGACAGCAAAGACCTATTTTAAAATGAAGATCACTGAACACCTTCTTTGTTTGTATGAAAAAATATTTTCTAACCGCATACCTTTTGCATATGAGAAGAAACAATTAAGTAAAAACACAAAAAAATATGTTATAATCGGTTAGTCGGTTAATCGACTGAAATTAACCGGTTTAATCGTTAATCGAAAATAGCCAATTTTAAATTAACCGATCAGTTAATCGGGTAGTAATTAATCTGTTAATCGATTAACGGTTAACCTAATGAATACCCTGGTAACCATGGACCTAAATATTTTAGATTTAGATGCATATATGAGAGCTTTTTGTATCAATAGTAAATATAAGAACATTTTGTACACGAAAATTTATATTAAAAAAAAAAGAAATTTTTGAAAAAGTGTTCTTTCAATACCAAAATTTATAAGACACTTATGACAGTCGTTCTTGAATAGCAGATTTGGTCATATATGAACCCATTTCAATAAAAGTTGGTAACGTCATTACAATTGCAATTTAAGATTTTTGAGCTAAAGAATTAGAAGATTTTTGGCTAGAAACTTGTATGAAGAAATTTAATAGGATTCTTAAAGTGAATTTTAACTACCTGTGGTGGTGTAGGGTATTCAGATTTCAAACATAACCTTGCTTGCACACGCACACACACTCATAGCCATTATATAAATGATTGCAAGTGGATATGTGTAATAACACGTTTCTGTATTTATATCTTTATGACTTGTTTTATATTTTATTACTATACGTTTCCATATACATATAACAAATAATAAAAATCATTTATTATATTTTTGTTAAAAGACGAAAATTGTCCTTAAAATGTTTGTGTGTATATGGGATTTTTGTTGTTTTAATCTTCTTTTTCTCATTTCCTAATAAATTATGGCAATTAACTAAATGCGTGGGAGTGATAACATATTATGATGTATTTATGATATTTTCCAAAAAAAAAAAAAAAACATTAGTCAAATATAAATTTTCAACCGAATTTTCGTTTATCGTTCGAGAGTTGTTAATATTTAATTAAAGCAGCAAAGTATCACAATGACATTTTAAAGGTAAAAAGAAAATTGAAGGTTTGGCAACTTTTATTTTCTGGTGTAGCAACTTTTATTTTCTAAAAAAAATTAAAATGGCTACATAAATAATAAATACACCGGATTTAAATTTAATGCGATTGTTATAAATGCACCTACAGGAAAGGTCAATACAAACATCTTTAAATGGGTCTAAATACTTTGGATTAAAAACCAGCACATTATTTAAAGTTTAACCACTATACGAAAATATTAGTTCGTTAAGAGTTTTATATGTCTTAAGGCCCAACCATAATGTGCTTAAGTTGGCTTCAGCAAAAGTGCGAATATATGTAAATCATATGAGCAAACCATATTGAACTTAAGGAAATGTGTTGTTAAGTTTTATGAAATTGTCATTTGCTTAAGCAAAGTGCGAAACTGATCGCACATTCCGTACGGAATCAAATGTTTTTTTATTTTGTTTTTGCTTTTTTAAATACATATGAGAGACTTTTTGTAAATTTTTGACAGTAGGTTAAGGAAGACTATGCATATTATGGTTGGGCCTTTATGCTTGCAGGCATATAAAAGTTAAATAAATCAGTTTTTTTTACTAATATTATGTTTATGTCTAAACTGAAAGCAGCCGTGTTCCCAACCCTGGGGCTTATTTTGTTTGAAAGGGATTGGCAACAAGCAGAGCCGCCGTCATAATATATTATACTTTATGTTTGATTTTCACTTTTGTATGTATTATTTATTGAGTTTTTAAATAGCGAAACGTTTGTTTACCGCCATTGTACACTGTCATTACCTTTTTATTCGCTCAGTGTATTAAAATTTATTATTACGCAAATTTAATATATCATTATTAAATAAAATAATCAAGTTTTTAACATCCAAGAAACAGGAAAGTATGTTCATTTGCGGTTAAGAGTGCTTCTTTTTTTTAAATTCTAGTGCCTTTTTATCATTTCATTTCTGAAAAGGAGCGCAAACGCCTTAAGATTGTTTATTATGTCGGATAGCCAAGCCGCTCTTAGAGCACTATCTTCTTTGGAGGTGGAGTCCAAGCTAGTCATGGCCTGTTGAACAACTTAGGGAAATACAATAACTTGAAGTTTTGGCGGGCAACGAAAGTGCTGACTTCTTGGCAAATAGGGGCGCTCGCCGTTCATTGTTCGGTGTCCCTGTCGGACATATTAGAGGGACGCTGCAAAATTAGCCCGAACGTGAATTCCTGCACACATGGTCCGGAGCTTAGACTGCTGATGGCAAATTTAAGGGGCAATGTGGTTTTAGAAACTACCAGCTTACACCAGTGCCTTTACCAACATATACAAATTTTGTGAGGCGGATGATGAAACTTTAGAATATTTGCTCTGCTGCTGTCCCGCCTTGAGAACTTACAGGCAGAAATTTGGCGGGTATGGGGGGGGGGTGGAGACAAATTATGAGCCCAACTGCTGTTTACAATCTTTCACCGGGCAGGGCAATAATCTTTATACGTAGGCTGAACTTGACATGGTGAGATGCATGGGCTGCACAAAAGAGCCTCCTTTCATACATACATACACACACACATATCATTTCATACCATGGAATACTTCCAAGTTATTTCAATACTAGGTAGGTAGTTGGCGCATACCTGGGAGAACGTAATAGATATGTTCTCTGGAGATATCACCATACATACAGTATATACCCCGCGGAACGTTATCGGCGTTTTAAATTACCTTTATCAAATCAAATGTAATTAAAGTAATTTAAAAGCTAATTTGATTAAAGTTATTTGATACGCCGATTAAGTTTTGTGGGGTATAAACTGTATGTAGGGTGGATGTGTGGGGCACAGCTTCAATATCTACGACTGCCAGGATTAGCCCCCTGGTATTTATTTATTTACTTAATTCGCCAATGAAACTAATATATCTTATGCTTTAACTAAATAAATCTAGATACTTCGGTACATAACATAAAAGGAAACAATTTTGCATTAAATTTATCTTAAGACATTTGAGAGGTTATTTTAAACGCCAATAGGATCAGTGAAATCAATATACGTATAAAAATTGTTAAATTTGCATAATTAGACCGAAAGGGGTATATAATTTATGAAAGGACGAATCTGAATTGAAAACTCAACCCTACGAAGCAGGAATTCAGAGAAAATTTCACCGTTTAACAAATTCAGCGTGAATGTGATGCTGATATATGTATGTCCTCCGGCTTTTTTAAGGTTTTAAGATTAATTAGTTTTAAACGGTTTCTATATGGAGGAAAATTGATGTTTGTATTCCAATGTAGTTTTCGAAGATGGAATAAGAGAAATTGCTTCTATACGCATTCTATTTTTTGTATGTACCTCAAACTGGGGATCCCAGATGACCGAGGAGTATTTCAAATAAGTCTCACTAATTAAATATATAACTGTAATATAAGGATCGTCAAAATCTTTCCCCCAACGTTTAATAAGTCCAAGGACAATTTTGGCCTTGTTGATAGTGTGCGATATGTGCGCATTAAAAACACAATTTATGATCAAGTCAAACACCCAGATCAAGGAATGTCTCCCCTCTTTCAAGTTAATCATAATTTTGTGTATAGCTACAGAGTACTTCTTCTTCTGTAGAATAACATATCGCGACTTAAGGACAACAAGCTTCTACTTGCACAAAAACTGCATGTAAGAGAGAAACTTGTTGTCCTGAGATCGCGATATGCTTTTATTTTTTCGAGTTCAGATCAATCAAATTTATATCACACCATAAGCTCAAACTGTTTAGATAATATTGTAAAACTCAAAAAAAGACTTGCAAACCTGATTTTTGGCAAAAATACGACTTGAACGACCTCTTAATCCCTTCCGAAAAATCTGTAAAAAATCTCGAAAATACTTAACCCGATAAGCTTTTAAATTATGCGTGAGCATCCATGAAAATTAAAGCAAAAAGTTTTTTGGGGCACACTAGTAAGCATCACCATTATTCGCTCTGAATAATTTGAGAGATAACGGTATGAAACTTAACGATGATCGTTAAGGAATACAAAATTAATTAAAAATCAAGCGCAGATATAACCATTAATAATGTTCAAAATACGCCACATTCAGCATTGTTCTGCGACTTTTTAAAGTCGGGAGTTTTATCAGAGCTAGTCGAGCTGTGTATGAAGGCATGGTTGGTGGGTTGAAATGTAATGCACGAAGACAGAAGAGCAGAAATTGTTTCTGTGCCGATTCGGTTAAATTGGAATACGTTTGGTACCCGTATTTTTGTAATATACGGGTTATCGAACTCTTTTGCCTTTAGATTTATTTATCATAAACGTAATATGCGAATTGAAGTTCACTTAAGGGTCAAGTACTTTTCCAAGATCAAGGAAATTATTAACTGTATCAATTTGAATACTTCCTAGGAAGTAATTTACTGTTGGTGGATTATTTCTTGAAAAACGAATAAGTTTACACTTCTTTAAATTTTGCTCCATTAAGTTTGCTAAAAACCATCCATAAAAACAATCTAAATTATTTGGAAGACATTGATGATGTAACACATAGTTGTAAGTTAAAAAAATGTTAACATCATCAGCATTCAAAAGAACATTTGAAAACTTTATAAGTCTATGCAAATCATTTATAAAACGCAGGCAAAATAGAGGTCCAAGTTAAATGCCTTGGGGTACTCCTGATGGCACATTTATTTTTCTAGAAAACGTTTTATTTAAAGGGACGCTTTGGACCCTATTCGATAAATAAGAGTAAATCCAATTTAAGGTCAGACCCTATTGAGTAATTGAAGTTTCTTCACATAATCTCAACAAAATTATTCCATAAGCAATTATATCACACCCTCATAAATAAGAAATTGATATAAAATAATTTCTATATATATTTATCAAAATTATAATAAATCTTACAATATATAAAACATAATTATATTATAATAATTATTTTTTATTAAAGAGTAACTCCACTTTAAGGTCAGACCCTATTGAGTAATTGAAGTTTCTTCACCAAAATCAAATGATTAATTTGCTGAAATAAGTACAGATAACGTCTCTTTTATTCCTTATGAAAAAACCACGATTGATTGCAGTTGTTAAATAAAGAAGGTTTGTTGTGGTAAAGCAGCCTTTTTTAAATCCGTATTGACATGGAGATATAATGTTTGAGACTTGATAATATAAATTTTCTATTATTCTCACTTTTGCTATCGTCAAGTTGCAAAAATGGCCCTAAACGAAGTTAAACAATTTAATAATATTGTGGTATGCGCAAGATAATAAAAACTTTGTTTTCACGACAAAATACCAAAAATTGCCAATAAATCATCGCCACTTGATTCCTTTTTATATATCTTTTTACTGGCACTTTCCGTTAGTAAAGTGAAAATGTTTGCTTGATAATATCGCTCTACTTTTTGTGTTATACCTTGAATTGGCAATGTTTTATTAGTTTTTATTAGCAGATCTCTTTTTTATTTTATTTAAAGTAAAATCCAAAACAAAATGCTATCTGTTGACAACAGGCAAGAACAAATTGTGAAAGTAGCTTGAACTTATTTTAAATCTTAACAATAACATACATACATACATACGAGTACCTGATTAAGAGGGAATGTCGTTTCTTAACGCCAAAGATACGAGTATCATAATATTGTCTAGACTTTGACAAATTTATTTCCACTAAACTTTTTTTCGTTTGGCTTTTTAGTCACTTAGTTAATTAATTACACAGTGCGAAAAAAAATATGTTTAAACTCTTTTAAATACAGATCTTGTTAAGAAGATTATTTTCTTATTCTTTCATATGTCTGTGGTGCATAGGCTTGCCAGATGCAAGTTTGCAAATTCTTTAGAATTATAAACATACATACCTAAATAATAATATTTTAATATAATAATTTATTTAAATATATATTAAGTCAGGGTTTACACTATGAAATGTTTCTTCTAGAAAGTCCGTTATTAATATTCTTTCTTTTCTCCCCTCTGACAAAAAAAGCTCTGACTTTGTGAAAGCAAACTTTCAGATCGTGAACTCAGACAAATATATAGTTTTATTTTTATAAAAACATTTTAAACTTACACAAAAACAATTCAGTACAATCAGATAAAAAACATAACAAACATATTGTAAAAATTCAGCGCTTTCGGTCTTTTTACGTGCATATCAACATAAAACATAATACCTTAAACAGGTATCCCTTGATTTACACGGTATTTCATTTACGCAGTTAAGATATAACACGGATCAATAATAGTAACCTTTTTTTAATTACGCGCTTTTTTATGCGATTTTAATAAAACACGCTCAAAAAATAATGGTAATACATATTTTACGCGAAATGCATCACTGGATTTTAGTCAATTCACCTTGTTTTAGTTTGTTTTATGTATTCGAATATGTACCAATTATTCTTTTGTTCTCTTTTAATTCAATTGTTTAATAAAAATATAATAACACAGCTTTATACGTAAATATCATTAAAACGAAATATCCTTTAATTTTATATATATTATATATAAGGAAATATCCTTTCATTTTTAACAAGTAAAAGTAAAATTATTTAAACAAATATAACTCTATGGGTTCTTGATTTAATACGGTTTTCAGGTCCCAAAAGTGAAATTTTATATTTATATCATGTTTTGATTTATGCGATATGTTCAATTTTTGGTCCCATAAACGGAATTTGTACCAGTCCTAAGACTTGTTTTACGCGAATTTGATTTACACGTGCTTTCTTCGATCCCAACAGACCGCGTAAGTCGAGAGTTACCTGTAACTACATTTTTTTTTAAATTTTACAGGAGAGGAAAAAGAGTTTATAAAATATGTAGTAGCATTGTTGTTTTTGATTATTAAGCCTACAAATTTGTCGGTATAATTTACAATAATTAATTAAAACAAAAATTTTGACTCAAATCAAAATGTAGTTTTAGTAGATTTTTAGCAGATGAACAATTACACTAGAAAAAAATAAAAAAATTATTTTTTGCATTTAAGTTTTCCAATGTATTAGCTATAAAATACCAGGACTTTTTGCCTCAAAAACCAGTCGGGGAGCCCACAGTGCGTAGTAGCGTACGACGCACAGTGCTCTGTCTAAGCTAAGAAAAATTTGAAGTTTGAGAAAAAACGTTGCAAAGATATGCAGCCATCCATGGGCAGCCATCGAGAGACAGCTCACTTGGGTCCTTCAGCGGTCCCTTTGTGATACCCAGGGCCAATGCCCCTCCCAAAGAGCAGTTACTCAGATATCCAGTGCCCTGGATATGGAACAGGTGGACTCACAGGTCTATCCCTCTTGCGCAATTCTATAATACTCGCGCCGAATGAGTGACTTACAGTGAGCCATTGGAAGGCCAATGAATTGATCAATGAATGTGTCATCCATGCGACCACCTTCCTTGGCCAGCTCATCTGCTATCTGGTTTCCCGGGCAGTTTGAGTGCCCTGGTATCCATATAAGCGTTAACCCCGAATGCTCAGCAATCTCATTCAAAGACATCCGGCATTCCACCATTCCACAGTTACCCTAGATGTCGTGTAGACACCCGCAAGAGAAGCAATGGCAGCCTTGGTATCAGTAAATATACTCTATGTAGAAACCTCCGCCAACTCTTTCATCCTTCCCTGAACCATCAGTGTATACCCCCAGGGCTGGTCCATGGAAGGTGCCCACGACCGACAGCGCACTTTCGTGCGCTATATGTGTCGCGTACCTCGCACTACAGAAAGGCTCCGGGGTGCAGTAGTCCACTTCCTCAGGGACAATAGAGCATCCAATTATCTTCGAGTGGCCATAGTCACGGTTCGACCAGCCATGTGCCGCGTTCAACCGTGTCGCCGAGCAAAGAGCCATCTGTCGGACCATGATGTCCACCGGGAGCCAGTTTAGCATTGTAAACAGCGCCCTGGTGGAAGTGGAGCGCATTGATCCTGTGATGATCAATGTGACCATTCTGTGTACCTTCTCAAGCATCGCACGGTACCTACCTTTGTCTAGCGCAGTCCACCATACAACAACACCTAAATACAGAGTCGGCTTCACTACAACCCCAAAGATCCAATTGACACACCTCGGGCCGATGCCCCAGTTCCTGCCGATTGCACCTCTTCAAGCATATATAGCAACAATTGCCTTTTCCATCCTCGTCCCATACATCCTGAGTTAAAACAAAAAAAATATAGTTTTTAGCCACAATTTATATACGAATGTCTGTAAAAGTTCACATTTAAGCGTTGCTGCAAATTTTGATGCATGCGGTGCAGGGACATCCCAATCTCCCATATATCCTTTTTTTGGAATGGATTGGAATGCACTAAAAATGAATAAGTTATTCTAATATAATGCGCTATAGATCTGTTGTAAATTTAATTGAATTCGGTGCAAACATTTATATAAAAACTTTAAGGTCAATGCTATTGCTTTTATTTTCTTATTATAGAATATTTAATTTTTATCTGATTTCACTCCAATATGGCTTAAAATGTGGTAAATTAATGGACTATATGATAAAATATAAAACTATGGATCTTGTTTTTTACTGTGGTACAAAACATCTTCCAAAATGACAATAATTTGTGATCCACTATAACTCAGGTATTTTTTTATCCAATTAGCAGCTATTCGACGCGCAATTTACCATCCTTTAAAACAAGATATAATTAATTTTAAGCAATTGTGTTTGCAAGGCGCCTGAAAGACAAGTATAAATCGAAAAACACAACTGTAATGTTATGTGATATATATGACGTGCTGTTTTTAAACGAAGTTTTTTACTTGCAACATATTGACCAATATCTACATATTTTATAAGAAATTAATTATAAAAAACTTTTTCGTCGGAGTCCTGTGTAATTATTCTGTTTTTTGAGAGTGTAAAAAATACAAAATTTGCATTTTCCGGCAGAAAATCTATAATTTTTTTTCTTAACGGTCGATAGGCCTCCTAACGTTGTATCTAAATAAAAAAAATCACTCATTTTTTATTTATATATATATATATATTCATTACCGTCCAACTTTGTAAAATATTAGGGTGGACCCAAAAAACAAATTTATTACTTTAAATTTTCCTTCATTATTTTCCTTAATTTTCTTTATAAAAATATACTTATTACATAAAAATTGAGTTAATTTTTTATTGTAACGAAGAAAGAAAAGATTAATAGCTTATTATAATCCAATATTGGCTGTACTATAAATTTACCTCTTTATAATTGTCTTTGTAACTTGGGAAATATGACTCAAGAAATGAACGTAATTTTTATATTTTCGGCAGAAAATTCTAGTGCTTTTTTGCAGATTCTGTTAAAGCACTCCAAAAAGAACTAAAATCTTAAATACAAATTTAGGTACTCTGAAAACTTAGTTAATTATACTCTGCCAAACTTAAGCAATTTCGGGGAGTTTCTATAAAAAAAATCTCAAAGTTTACGATAATACAAAAATTGTTCTCAGCAATATTGTTAACCAACAATAATTTCCCTTTCTTGTGCGTTAAGTGGTAAACAAAACTACTAAATTTGAAAAGACTATATTAGGAAATGAATTTTTGGCCTTTTTTTTAGTAAAACAGGTAAATGTCGTTTTTTTATTTATTGTTTGAATTTGGTGCCTTCCACTGTAAATCTATTTAAGGTACTTTGTTAGCTTTACAAAAATATATATTACATATATATTCAATGCCAGGGCTGTGGAGTCAGAGTCGGAGTCGGAGTTGAAGAGTCGGAGTTGGGGTTTTTATACTGGAGTCGGAGTCGGAGTCGGAGTCGCAGTACCCAAAAAAACGCGCGACTCCGACTCCAAAACTTTTCGGCATAAAAAATTAAAAAAAAATTCTAATATTTTCCAATATAAAAATTCTTCGAAATTGGCGATGCAATATTTTGCAGATCAATATGAATAAGTAGATTTTAATTTATTTTATGAGAAATAGTTGATTCAAGTACTTTACTATTTAAGTATATTTAGGTATATTTTTTATACGTGCGGAAAAAAGTCTAAATTACATTAGCAAAATTTATACTCAGTTATTGATCTAGTTGAAAAAGATGTGTGATTTTTTAAATAATTTACTCATGCTAAAAAATGTTAATGACAGGAATTGCCAATAATTTTAATATCAGAATTTTTTAACCATCAACGCTGAAATATTTTCAACATTGTACAGAATAAGTGCTATAGCGCATAAATACTAGTATGTATTAGAAAAATTGTGACGTAAAATTATTTCTCTTTTGTGTAGAAACATCTTTATCGGCCTGCCTTTAATTCCTACCATAACACTCATGTTTTTCTTATGCACATTACGCGGGGATTCCCATAATTCGTTTAATAAAGATGTTTCTACACAAAAGAGAAATAATTTTACGTCTCATTCATTTCGTATCACGGTTAGAGTAGGAGTCGGAGTCGTGAGTCGGAGTCGCACTTAAAAAATTTCAGCGTTTGGAGTCGGAGTCGGAGTTAGTACTTTTTTCGGACGACTCCACAGCCCTGTTCAATGCACTCTATAATTCTTTAGGTTTTTCTATGGGACAGAGTACTGTACCACATAGATACGTTGTCAAACGAAAACGTATAATATTTTTACGAGCGTACACAATAGATGGCGCAAAAAAGATTAAAGTGCAGTTGCCTATTGGACATTTGCCCGAAAAAAGTACTTTTAGTAAAAACATAAGTAGTGTTTTCGTCCAGTTCTTATTATTTTTCTGCTTATTTTTTAAGCAAAGCTTTTGTTGGGATATGCACTAAAAAATCGATGCCGAAATTCATAAAAAGGTTTAAAACGGATTAATAAAATGTTTTCGCCTTTATTGGTCACATAAGAAAAAAACATGCAATTGCATATTGATAGTTTCCTTGGTTATGACACAGCGAAAATATTGCCAATATTTGAATTCACAGCCTTCATGATTGGGAATTTAGTTTGCCCTTTCGAGGATTGGGGTTCAGTCTTCGTCCGAACTGGAAGAGGTGCCCATCGAAATATACGCACTTAAGGCAACTTGGAAGCTGTGCTGCAGAGTATTGAAAATAACCCATCTGTCTCAACTCGTCGTCGTTCCGGTCAATTGCAAATAATTTTAACGTTGGATCTTAAGTTGCATTAATACAAAATTCAATTTATGCAAGCACTGCTACAGCAACACCACTAACAATGACAGGGTAAGTCTTACTTGTGCCAACCTTTATTAACATACAAATATCATTCACCTTTTGAGATTCGGAATTTTGATATACACACAGTAAAAAATGATCTCCGTAATAATGGGTAGGACCTAGATACTTTTGGTTAATTTTTTATGACTATTTTTACTGTTGCACAGTGTTATCTCTGAAAATGTTTTTAAATGTAATTTTTTAAATGTCTCTAATTCTCTTTTCGTTAAATTTTTATTTTATTACAAACAAAGTCATTGATGAAAAGAGTGTAAATAAAATAAATGGTTTAATTTTCCAATTTTATTTTATTTATAGAATTTTTGTTTGTAGATTTCTTTTTATTTGTTGGTTTTAAAAAATACATGAAAAGAGATTATTTGATTCTAATGGAAAAAGTTAAATTAAGCAGCACAAAATACCATCCTTAAATGCGTGGTTTTTTTCAAACGTTTTTCTTTTTCTCTAATGGTTTTTATCTAACACAAACAATTGACAAAATGTAAAAAGTTAAAGATAGAAATTGAAATTTTAACATGAACATTTTGGTGGGTGTTTTTTTTTTTTTTTTTTTTTTTTTTTCTTATGTGTTTTGGCCAATTAAGCAAAAGACCACATTTACAAAAGGCATAACATATAAAATAATAAGATTACACAAGTTAAATTGTAAAAAATTATACTTGTACATACACAGGGAGTTATTCAAATAGAAAAAAAATAATAACAAACGTTAACATAAATGGAAGAAGGAATTCTATGCAGGAGTAAGAATAACAAAAGCTTCTGAGCAGACGAATGATAAATTGTTGCAAATAAATTATAGTTATATATGTAATAAATATTCAAATATACTTTTTGTTCTTCTAACGAGAAATTTCTTCATCATCGTCATCGAAATCATCATTGTCTTAGAACTTTTTTTTTTATTTTTGTTCTTTGCAACAAGCTTTGCATATGTTAAAATAAGAACAACAACAACTCGCAGCATAAAACAGCATCCACACATATAGACCGTAGTCCTTCTGCTATAGAACATCAATATGCGAATGTAAAACATTACAAGGGGATAAGGTTTAAGCCAAAGAAATATGAGAGGGTGTATGTTTAACAAACTAGAAATAGAAACAACTAGAAAAAATAACAAGTTAAAATAATATTATTTTATATTTCACTAATAGGGGCTATTCCATACAGTAAACTGACTTTCGTGTATTCGTTGTGAGATATTGTTAGAATATAAATGTATTTTATATATATATAGGCCATCGTAAGTTCAGACTTTATTTCATCTTTCTGGGAACACATGGATTAAGCACCAAAAAGATGCTTACATTATATGGTCTAGGAATGAGTTAAGCTAATTTTGGCCACTCTTTTATTTATTAAGAGAAATGTGTTTTGGTGAGATTAATCTGCATCGATCGAAATAAAGAGCTCTTGGATAGGATAAAGCCTGGTCGTTGGTACAAAGGAAGCTTTGTATTTTTCATGAGTATTTAAATAGTCATGCAACATATGGCCAGGCGCTGTTGGCCAATGGTCGCTTTAAATGAATCAATAGTGTTTGGTTTAGGTGATAGTTTGACCCGATTGTAGCAGCACAAAATAGATGGGACCTTTCTGTTCAAACAAAGTGCAGAGCAATTAAATGCCCTGTAAATAAAAAAATTGTGTTTTTTGAAGCAATTAAGAGAAAAAGCGCATAATTAAGCGATTCAATAGGAGATCTCATATACAGCAATTTTAGTGCTGACAAGGTTTTAAAATAAAAATATATTATGCTTTACGAAAATGCTTGAAAAAAGGCATTTTAACAAGTAAAAGCAAAACAATAATGAATATATTAATATAGTTAGTCCTTAAAAAAACACTTTAGGTGTGCTTTGTTTGCATGTTTTATTGTGTTAAAAGAAGCGCTTATTGTCAGCAGAAAATAGTCCTCCAAACCGTGAACACTCCATACAAAAATCAGGCATCCAACCAGCAGATTTGAAGCGATTTGAGGTATGAATTCATATATAAAACCTGCCTTTCTTGGAGCACATTTTTTACTGGGTGGTTTCAATTATATATGAGCATTTCGTTTTAGTAGGCCTGATTAAACACGATCCACATACGAGTTATTGTGCTTCGTTCTATCGAAACAGATCTATTCTTCAACGTCAACTCGTGTGGTTTTGCAAGTACTTTGTGAGTTTTACAGCAATCTCTCTGGAGTTCTGACCTCGGCGGCCCTTATCTCCCGCTCAAGGGGAAATCAGGTGCAGTCAATATCTGGAATTCGAAATTGACACATCCCTTGAGATCCCGACTGACTATATAGCTTGTCTGGTACCACAGAAGTCAGTTGCCTTGGAAATAGCGGCTCCAGTTAGACTATTGGCTGAGTACCCTTCGGAAATCACGTGGTGCTTGTGGTTTAATATAAAAGTCATGGGAAGAGAAATCTGTAAAAGTTGGATTAAAAAACTGATTTTCTACCTTAGAAGAAAGCTCGGCTGCTGGGGACATTGCCCATTGTGCCATTTCAAACAATGTGTTAATTTATTTAAATAAATATTAACAATTCCCAACAACAATTATACATGTTTAAATTGTTTTATTTTAAACGAAAAAAAGTCAATTAAGATTTTTTGTTATTTAATTAAAATTTTAATTGAAAATTTATTTCAAAATTAAATTTTTAATTTTCTTTCAACTAAAAAAATTATTGATTCAATTATGACATTAATTAAATTTAAATACTTTTTAAACCATTTTTTTTTTTGATAAAACAGTTTTTTCTGTGTATATTTAAAATAGAATTTTACTCTGTTTAAGGTTTGGAATTTCATATATTTTACTTAAAAAATGTGAAATAAAACTATGAATAAAAAATTTGTTTGTATATGTTATTTTTTTTTTTAATGAACAAACTAAGGCGAATTCATACAGGTGACATTTTCGAGTCATCTGCTTATTGTTTATTTATTTGTGTGTATACTGAATGTCAAGCTTTGTTTACATTTTGTGAAAAAATTAGTTAAAATTTTAAATTTAATAAAAATCTAAATACTTGAATAAAAAATTTATTTAAATTTTATAAAACAAAAAAAAGTAAATATAAAATATAAGATCAAGGAATAAAAAGTGCGAATAAGTGGAGCTAAAATAAATTTGCAATACAGGAAAAATATTTACCTTTTAAAGCAATTGTGTATATTTTATAAATATCAAAATCCCTTGTTTATGTTTTTAACAAATAATTTTGACATTCACTCAAACTCTTTACAAAAACAAAATACAAAGTATGTACTGGCGTGTGGGTTGACACCAGCGCTAAATAATCTTCTTCCAGATAGAGCAAAAGGGGGGCCGCTGAGACTTAAACGGTGGGCTTAAGCGCTGGAGCAATTATAGTAGATTGATTTAAGGGTAGAAAGTGAAAAAAGAAGTTTTTTAGTAATTTTTTTCAAATATGGGGTTTATTACAATTAAATTTTCACTTAACTTATGTATATACGGTTGGATACAAAAAACAATTTAATTTCCAGAGAATCGCAAGGTTGACGTAAGTTATAAGGTTGATGTTATTTGCTCTGATGCAAAAAAAGGAATAGCAAAATTACTGGTTACAAACCCGAAGGCAAGTTGCGCCAGCGTAAAGTTAACGAAAGTTCGCTTCAATTGACAATTGGAAAAATTGCGACGAGTATTAAAATTGCAGTGCGGCCAACTTACGTCAAATTTACGATATTATTCAAGGTGAGTATTTTTCATGAAAAACTTAAATTTTAACGGAAACTAGATAATTAAAGTACTTCAAGCTCTCATTCATAATAATAAAATAGAAAATTTAACGTTGATTTTAAATGTACAAAGGTAGTTTGTACAAAGTATTTAAAAAAAAGGGATAGCTAGCATAACTCTATCTCATGATGCGGTCACCTGTATGAATTCGCCTTGGAACAAGCCAACTATAACTTCCAAACAAATAAAAAAAGCTACCACAACAGCTGTTTTCGCAGTTGACTCAAGTAAGAACAATCGTGTGACTGTGCTGCGGCAATTATTGTACCCATTTCGCTTTGTACCAATTAGTGGCAATTAAATTTATATAAAACTGGGCAATTGTGTGATTTCAACAAAAACAACGGATGTGTATAAGATATAACATCCATTGTCAATCGAGCATTGGTATAGACCTAAAGCATTGTGAAGTCTAGAGCACGTATCTTGAATTTAACACTTGGTTCAACTTGATCTGAAAACCCCTTCGAAACATTTTGCAATACACACACACACACACCCACATACATATACACACAGGCATATACAACTTTTCTCTACTTAAGTATGTGTGTACATGTAAGATTTTCATTTTATTTCAACTAAACATTTATCTTACTTTCATGTTGTTCAAAGCTTTTTTCTCTGTTCTCTGTTTTCTTTTTCTATTATATTTATATTTTAGCAATTTTATTTTTAATGCACTCTTTTTGCATGCCAATGAACATGATGATAAGGATAATGATAATAAGCTCTTTTGCTGTTTTGCTTTTTTTTTGTGTGATTACAATCAATTTGTCTTTTTTTACTAATGAATTCCATTTGCTATAGAATTATTTATTTTGAGATAAGAACAGAGACAGCCTATCTATAAAAAGCATAGAAGCAGATTTGACTTACTGACCGCAATAAATGTACTAAAATTGATAAGAGAATATGTTTTATAAGACCATTTATTTGCATGATTTATGCCTAACAGAAGTTTCCATTAAATTAAATTCAATTGGTATCTATTACAATTTCAAATACTTTTTTTTTTAGTCAAGCTTTTTTTTTTGATAGCAATTGACAGGTTAGGACAACGAGATGTTATTTAGGTTAATAAAGCACAAGGCGTTTATTAGAAGTGGGTCGAACTTTACAAATGTTTAAATCACCATTTAATTTTATTTTTATTATCTAAAATAAAAAATAACATTGTGTAAGAAAGACGCTTTTTGTAAACAATTACCCAAGGTGAATTCACGTAAACGGTGGTGGCGATACTACAAGAAGTACAACAACTAAAACACAACATAGTTGTTTATTTGTTGCTTTCATTCCTCTCTCTAAGTACGAAAAAAATTAGCACAGCTGTGCTCTCAACGCCACCTGAAAAATGAATTCGCCTTGCAAGAAACTTTTTGGAAAAATTTAATTTAAAAAAAAAACGAAGACTTTATTAAATAGAAAAGAATAGTTTTTTTTTGTATAAAAGGAACTTTTTGTAAAAAGGGACCCTTTTTGTTAAAGCGAACTTTTTGTAATAAAGGTTTCTTTATATAAACTACCTTGCGGTTTCCATTGTATTTGGAAAGTGTTGGGGTTAGGCTTGCCAGATCGAGATTATCAAAAAGCTGGACATGTGAATTAAAAAAGCTGGATATTAAAAAAAAGCTGGACATTTTGAAATAAAATTTTCACGAAAAGTTACTTATTTATTGTACAAACAATGTTATTAAAAAATACCCATATGTACGAGTATGACATTAATATTATAAAATTGTTTTTTTTTTATAAAACTTTACTACAATACTAACATAACAAAATATAACTAAACTTAAATTTTTTCAGTTCATTCATATGTACTATATATCTACATACCTCTCATTTACAGGCCATTAAAAAGCTGGACAATCCAGCCAAAACAAGCCCGATTGGCAACCCTAGTTGGGGTGCCTTTGATCTACTGCAGAGTCGATATATTGCTAATAGTCGATGGGACGCAAACACTGGATGAAGGATTGCCAGGCAATTGTGTCACCGCACGAATGATAGGCGAACCAAGTCCCTACTATCGATGGCCAAAAAGGTCTTATTTCTTTTGGTATCTATTGTCACGCAACACCGTGTTTTAGGCAGGCATGTACGCGTTTGAGAGCTGGCCACTATGACTACTGACATTGCTGCGATGACGAAAATTTGGGGAAGGACGCAGAACATCTTCTCCGTCACTGTCCTGCACTGGCGAGAAGGCGACTAGATGAAATGGGATCCGACCTCTTTAACGGATTGTATGATTTCTCTAACATTGAACCGGAGCGCTTTTTTAACATCATTATAAGCTCGGGTTGGTTTTTTGGTGAGGCATCTGTTGTAGTGGTATTGGTTTCACAGTAGATCATTGGTTATAAGTGTGTCCGGTGAGTCTTAGCTGCATTTCTACCCAGCCTAAAATAACCCACAAAAAAGGAATTTTTAAATGAAACAAGTGACCTTTTAATTAAAAATGTGAATGTTTAATGAAAAAGTAATTTTCAGCCAATTTCTGGCAATCGAATGCAAGTGAAATTTAAATCGAACAATTTTTCAAAACTATCCTTTGTACAAAGTATATAAAAATATTTTCTTATTATATACAGGACCACTTATCTTTACCAGAACAATTTTGGATCAGGAAAACTATGTTTATTTTTAAAGCAATTGAATTTTAAATCTCCAGCGATTTAAATTTCACGTGATTTCGATTTCCAAAACATGGCTGCTTGCAATGAAAAAGGTGAGTTTTTAATGAAAGTGGTGAGGTCTTAATAAAAAAGGTGAGTTTTTTTTTAATCGAAAAAGGTGACTTTTTAATAAAAAAAGGTGAGCTTTTAATGAAAGAGGAACAGTGTTACCAGAGCTTTTAGAGGCAAAATTGGAAGATTTCACTTTTTAATTCCTTTCTTGTAGTTCATAAAAAATTTTAAGATATAACAATAACTTCCAACAGAAAATCACATTTTTACGTAGAAGATATTTATCATAGAGATAAAATGAAGAGACATTTTCATCACAAATGAATTCTGTTATATTATTTTTATTGGATTATTCAAAGAGTAGAGCAGAAGAGAGCAGAATATAAAACAAGTAATATTATAAGTTTTTACATAAGTATATATATTAAAAATTTCAAATATAAATATGTACATATCTCACACTTAATTATAAACAGGCACAACTCTAAATTCAAAAAATGTACAGGAGAGGCAGAAATCTGCCTTCAAAAACATAGTTGCAATTTTTAATCAAATTGAGTTTCACAAATGTTGAAGAAGAAAAGTTAAAGAAGACAGTGATGCAACCGAAATTTTCGTGGTTGTTATAGATTTGCTTTGTGAACTGTAGCCTGTTTCTGTATTTCTCGCATCGTAAGATTTCCCGCATTAAACAAGTGAATTATGTCAAAAACAGTGCAATATGAAACAAAAAATGGTTTTTCTCACATAAGGGTTTCTGCATCTTTACTTTGCGAGAATAATCTGTCATTTAAATAATTTTTCAGCAATTATTGGAAGGATGTGAGAATAAGTGTTTCTGTAACAATAAAATGCGAAAAGTTTCTCATAAGTCACTAATCATAACGCCGAACTAATCATAAACGCGTCGTGCGATTTCAACCAAACTTATACACTACGTAGGCAGTGGCCCATATATGATTTGTATGAAGTGTGGTTGAAATTTTCGGTCTGGGGGCGGAGGGGCGTGGCAAAATCCATAACTTGAGAACGGCTTGACCGATTTGAGCGATTTTTTCTTTAAAATGATCGCCATTTTTTTACGCCCACTTTTTTCGATTTACCTAAAATCAGAAAACGGCTCCATCGAGTTGACTAATTTTTTTTTCAAATGTTCGTATTAATCAACTTTAAGTTTTCATCGAAAGAAAAATTTACCACGCCTACTTTTACGCCCACTTTTTCTATTAAGCGCATAACTGGAGAACGGCATGACCGATTCCTACGATTTACCATTTGAATTCAAGCGGCTCCAATTCCCTTTGCGTCTTGCCTTCGCTATTACCATCAACAAAGCACAAGGCCAATCATTGACTATTGATGGCTTAAAAGGTCATGAACAAGTTGATCGAAGCAACAATTTTAAAGGCGAAGTTTAAAGGTGAAGATGTATTGATTCCACGTATTCCAATGATTCCACCAGATTTACCTTTTGAATTCAAAAGACTACAGTTTCCAATAAGTCTTGCATTTGCTATTACAATAAATAAAGCGCAAGGGCAATCGTTGGAATTGTGCGGAATTGATTTAGAATATCCTTGCTTTTCACACGGCCAGTTATATGTTTCGTGCTCACGTGTTGGCAAGCCTTCAGTTCTCTTTATCTACACAACAACTCATGGCAAAACCAAAAATGTTGTCTACGAAAGAGCTCTAAGATAGTTTAAGTGATACAAATTCTAAGATTGTAAGAAACTAGAATTAAAAGTTGAATAATAGGGAACAAAACCAACTTTATTAAAAACAAGTTAGTTTCTTTTCTTATTTTGTTTTGCCGTGCGAAGCAGGCAACGGTCCCGCTAGTAATTATATATATATGTGACCTTCTCCGAGAAAAGGGACCTAGTGTCTCAAAAAACGGGTTTGGACTTAAGTTTGGATTCTGTTACCTAAAAGGGTGTAGAATAAGATGAAATGAGTTAGATTTCTGATGAAAATTTATTTACCCCACAAAAACGTACAAAATGAACTTGGGAAAATCTATAAAAATGAGAAAAACATTCAAATTTTAAAATTTTAAATGCGTTTTTCTCAAAACTAAATTTTCAACACTAGGTCGCTTTTCTCGGAAAAGATAACATATATATACACATGCATGTACCCAAGAATGTGTAAATTTTTTTTTTTAATTTAAAAAAAAAAAGAATTTAAATGATGAAAAGAAATAAAACACAATTGTTATATTGTGTAATTTTCATTATTTTAGCCTTTCATTGTTTTCGTTTTATGCAGGACTGCCAGATAAATTTGTGAAAAAAATCGTTAATATTATAAGAAAAAAACGTCTTTTTTTTGTTTTAAAAAAATCGGACGTTTTAAAATAAATTTTGACAAATTTTGTTCGATTTTTATTAAAACATAAAAAAATAAAAAAAAAAGTCTAAAGTCTTTGGAAAAAGGTTTTGACGAGGTGGCCTAAGCAACCAGCGAAATGGTCCTAGAAACAAGCTTTCCCTCAACAATAAATTTCAATGTTTTTATCAAAAATAAAAACTGTGAATTAGGCACGTCATGGAGAAATCTTATTAATAATAAATTTTATATTATCGAAAATAATTTTTGAAAAAAAAACATAGTTTAAGTGGGAATTTTATACATACATTCTAAAGCTTGAGGTCTGGTTTTATAAAATTATTTATTTTATTAACTCTTTAATCCGATAACAATCTAAAATTTCAGATTGCTATTTTCCCTGAAGAAGTCACACAAAGGCGTGACAAAATATCATATTGAACTAAGAATAACACTTTTGGCCAAAAAAAGCAAACATTTCCTATAGTGCATTGACCCAAAAATGGAGTAATAGTTTCATGTTTTGATCACTTAAGCAAATGTATTAAATAATCCAAGGAAATACAATTTAAACACTTTTCCCTCGAAATTTTGCTTTTGCCGATACATTTTTTAGGGAACAGACAAACAATTTCGCAGATAATGTTCACAATAGGAATAAATAAAAAATTTAAGCTGCCTTGTTTCTAAAGATATCTTTTTTTTTGTGGTGCCTAATACACAAGCATATAAAAAAATTGTTTTATTTCGAAGACTGAATAATATCGTCACTAGAAAAAAATCAGCAAATCGGCACTTTGTAAATTTCGGAACAAAAAATCGTCAAAATGACGACAAATCGACATATCTGGCAGCCCTATTTTCATTATATATATTTCTTTCCTTGACTTTTCGCGTGCATTTGACACTAAATTACTGGAAGTATTCCAGTTAAAACAGAATCTTTGTTGTCTGTTCTCGCATTCAAATGCAGAAACACTTTTTTCTCTCAAATCGAGAAACGATGGAATTTTTTGTTCACACTTCATGTAAGAAATTTTACGATACGAGAAATACAGAAACGACCTACAGGTTTATGAAAAAAAAAAATGATTTTAATAAATTTTGAGCTGTGCATGTTTATGAGATACATGTGAGATACGTAATAATGTAGATAGAAGATGGATACAATCAACTATGATTTTTTTAGAAATAAAATTTAAAATTAAAAAAAATCAAGTTTAAATTTGTATATCTTGTTCTTCGCATAGCACGACGAATTCGACGGCAAGAATTCGTTGCGTTAATTAGTCAAATGAGACACAATAAGTGCGTGAATACCAGATATTAATGTTATTTAAAATTTTTTTTAATTAATAATAATAAATACCTTGGACGCCAGATTATATAAGCATTTAATTTTCTTTCTTTTTTAATTATTTTATTGCTATCTCTAGATTTTCTTATTTTTTTAAATACAATATGTAGCACCAAATTTTATTAAGAGTTTTTTGTAAATTGATTTTTCTTATTTGCTTGTTTTATCAAATCATAGGGTGATCATATTTCAAAAAAATCGACAAAAAACTACTAATTAAAAAAAAAGAAATATTGACAAAAATTAGTTTAAAACAATATTATATATAAGTATAGTTAAAAAAGTGGTAATTAAATTTATTATAAAATAAAACAGTTTTTAAAGATATATTAACTTTATTAATCAAAACATTTAAGAAATTATAATTAAAAGGTACCACCCTGTCCCAATTTATTCGTCGTTCGTCTGCGTAAGAGATAGAAATATACCTATCACAGCATTATACGCAATGATTGTGTGCAGCGTTGCCATTTGTCAAGATTTCCCTTTTTTGCCAGAAGATTTTAATTTATGCCAAAAAGATTTTAATTTATTTAAAGTTTTTTCAAATTTTTTATATATATATAAAGTTTTTCAAGTTTTTTTTATAAATACATAAAGTTTTCCCAGGTTTTTATAAAACATAGCTTAAAATTTTAAGTTTATTGAATACAAATATTAAATGATGTTTTTAGATAATTAAGCGATTTTATATTTTCTCACTCCTTTATTAGTGCAACAGTGTTTAATTGTGTATACTCCCTGTAAGTACAACAAGGTCGTTTTTATACATTGACAGTTTGTAGTTAACTTTGTATTGAGGAAGATATTAAAAAAACATGGACAACTATTTAACGAAAAATGGTAAGAATATAAATAAAATATTTATGCCTATTTTTTAATAAAATTTTTTATATTGCTTTAGTCCCGAGAAAAGAAACCCCTACAGAGGAAGAAATAAATCAACCGGAGACTCCAAGCTGTTCAACGAAACCTAAGAAAAGGAAACTTGGGAACTACGTAAAAGCATGTGATGGCCATATTTTACTGAAAGGATGGATAACGATAAATGGATGGATAAAGATAACCTAATACATTTTGGCATTTTCTTTTAAAATTTGGCATTTTGAAAAAAAAAGTTTGTTCTTGCGAAAACAAGTTTTTTTTCTGAGATAACAAGATTTTTTTTTTTAAAATATATGGTAACGCTGATTGTGTTTATTTGCATATACACCAATGTATTCTATTTCTGAAGGAGAATATTCGTTGCGTATAGCTTGTCGTTCGTCCCAGTTGTGTTTCTAGCAAAATAGACATTATACATATATATTGTTAAATAAATATTTATTTTTAAGCATATGTTTATATATATTATTCAGTTGATATCGATTAAAGCAAATCTGGAGATTTTGAGGTGTCAAGACAGTGTAAATTTTTAAGTTTTAGATAATCTGCTGTGAGCAATGTTCCGACTAGGGTTTGATTTTCCAAACCATTTTGGAATTTTGTTTTATGTATATTCACCTGACTAAAAATTCTTTCGACGTTTGCCGATGAATAAGACAAAATCAGTATATTCTGAACAAATTTAAGATATGGGTTAAAATGGACCGTTTTCGTTCTCGAAGCTCAGAAGGCATTTCTTGTTTTTAATTTTCTTTTAACAAATTTGAAAAATATTTCACAATATTGAAAATTTAAGTAGAGAGAAGAAGGTGGATACGGCACAGACATATTATAGACAAAGTCGAAATGAGACTTATTAACAAAACTATTCAGGAAGAAATCTTTCAACATAGGAATTCATCTTGAAATAATTATTTGTCAACTCTACAAAAAGGCTCTTCCCCCTTTTGGAATATTACAAAAGTATTAAGGAAGAAGTCAAAACAAATACCAACACTTATCAACAATGGAACACAATATGCATCGTGTGTTGAAAAATGCAATATTCTAGCAGAAACATTCAAGAATAATAACTCTCTCTCAGTAAATTTAAGCGATACTGAAGTAAACAATTACATACAACATCTTCAAAACAACGGTAATGATGACTATCCTGATCCCTTAATTACAGAGTCACAAGTAAACAGTGTAATTAAAAGTTTAAAAAATAAGAAAGCACCAGGTGCTGATGAAATCAATAATGTATGTATTAAAAAACTTCCACAAAATGGTATTAGACTGCTTAAGTCAATAATCAATTCTTGTCTAAAAATTTCTTATTTTCCAAACTGTTGGAAGGAAGCAAAAATTATACCAATTGCCAAACCTAATAAGCCTAACAATAACCCTCTTTCTTACCGCCCTATAAGCCTTTTACCAGCAATCAGTAAAGTATTGGAAAAAATTATAAAAGAAAAATTAACCACCTTTATTAACGATAATGACATAGTCCCCTAAATACGTCCCATGCAATATTAAGAATCAAGGACTTAGTCAAGTCGAATTTTAATAATGGCATTTCCACGGGTATGATCTTATTAGATGTAAAAGCTGCATTCGACTCAGTTTGGCACGATGCTCTGCTTTTTAAAATGGGTAATGCCAACTTTTCTACGCACTTAATTAAAATAATTAAAAGTTTTCTTAAAAATCGGGAATTTAAGGTGCATTTAGGAAAATTTTCTTCAAATAAAGTCACTGGCTGTGCTGATTGTCCACAGGGTTCCTGTCTCTCTCCCATTTTATATAACATATACACTTCTGATTTCCCAGTCCTTCTGCTAACTCTCCTGAGCATAATAAAGCATTATCTTCAATCATCGTTAGAAATTGTGTGTAATTATTTCACTAAATGGAAAATTACCCTTAATTGCTTGAAAACTCAGGCCATATATTTTACTAGGAAAAAAAAAGAATGCTATACCCCACAAAGATGTCTACGGGTACAATCAACTGATATTTCTTGGGAATCAAAAGTTAAATATCTTGGAGTAATATTAGACCCAAAATTGAACTTCAAAGAACATACCGTCAACAAAATTAACAGAGTAACAAGAATATTATATCCATTCATTAATAGAAAATCGAAACTTAGTTTTGAAAATAAAATTATAATGCTGAAAGTTATATTTCACTCAATAATGTTGTATGATGCTCCAGTCTGGGCAAATATAGCAAATACACACATAAAAAATCTACAAATAACACAAAATAAGTTACTCAAAATGATGTACAACCTCCCGAGGCACTTTTCAACTTGGAGACTGCATAACATAAGCAATATCGAAATGGTAGATGAAAAATTACGACGACTTAAATGCAATTTTGACCAAAGATGTCAGTTATCGCAATATCAGCAAATCAACAATATGGTATCATATGTAGATTAGTTTTTTTTTAGGATTTAAGTGTTTTTTTTTATCTAGATTTTTTTTTTTTTTTTTATTATTAAATGAGGTTTTTTTTAATTTTCCTCTTGATCTCAACTGTTATTTGTTTCTTTTTTATATTAGGTTAACAAAATACTATTTTTGAGTAGAAAAGAAATACATGTCTAAACTCTCTACATTTAAAACATAAATATTGTGTTAACTCATTGAACTTTGTACAAATATTATTATAAATAAAGAATTGAATTGAATTGAATTGAAGTAGAGTGACTATTAAATTTGGATATATGGATTGTGGATCTCAGTCGCTTCACTTTGAAACATTCTATTTATATTATTAATTATACCCTGAATATTTTTTTAAAAAAGATAAATACATTTTATTTGTAGTGTTTATATTATTTTATTATTATTTTAAAAAATTTGCATTTTCGATCAAAATCTACAAATCTGCAATTTTATATTTTAGGGGCATAATATCGGCAAAATGCAGATAAATCTGCACTTCTGGCAACAATGGAGAGAAGAGTTTTTAATAAAAAAAAGGTGAATTTTTAATTAAAGAGGAGAACATTTGACCATGAAAAAGGGACTTAATAATGAAAAAGCAGACATTTGAATGAAAAAGGTGACTTTTACGGAAAAATTTGACTTTTAAATAAAAAGCGTCTTTTAATTTAAAATTAATTTTAAAATTAAAAGTTTTAATGAAAAAAGTGACTTTCTGTTATACAGTCACAACACTTTATTTTAAATCTTTACTCAACTTTTAATATATATAAATACATAAATACTTTTAATTTAATACTATCACAAAACATAAGAGTCATTGACTTTACATCAACCTTTCTGATTTCAGTAAATACGTTGTCTATTAAAAGCGCCATTTAAATTAAAATATCATTTTGTAAAATCGAAGTGAGAACTATTATTTTATATAAAATATTTCCGTCATTATAGAAATGCACGAATTTTAATAAATATGAAAAAGCCACACGAAAAAAACCAAGTCACAATAAAACACAAAAAAAAAATCGCTTTTGCCAACAGCACAGCAGACACAAAAAAATTCGTGTATTTTATGAGTCTCATAACTGAACTGAAACGTTTAAAATATAAAACAGAAGAAACTGTTTTACTGCAGTAACAAAAATTCATTTGTCTATATATTCTGTGAATATTTGTATAGTTGTGATGTGCTGTAGATATCAAATAAATGTATTGCAAAAACGCTTTTAAAAAATGAAATTTTAACGGAAGGATTGTAGTTAAATAAAGTTAAAAGGGGTCACCAGGAGTTAAAATGAATTATAAGGCGTAGGCACATTTTCAAACGTTTAAGGACGAGGCGTATATAATCCTTCGTAATTCTCAACGTCGCTATTTTTAGCTGACATAAACGTAACGAAATAAATATAAGGAAAATGTTATCTCAAAAACCGGACAAAATTGTTTTAACATATTTTCTTATTGGAAATTAATAAAAATGCATAAGTGAATACGGTTATCATTTAATTTGGTTAGAATAAAGAAAAGCGCATTCAAAACATAAAATATCAATACAATTTTAGAATTTCAGAGTCTGGCATGTTGCATTCTCGTCCGAACCTGTTGCATTTAGTGTCGGCGATAATGTCTCTCGATTTATATCGAGCTTTCTAAGATATCGCACTTTAGGAGTTGTTATTCTATAGATGGGGTTTCTTCAAACGAATTTATGATTCATTCGGGGTTTCTTATTTTTCTCAATGACCTCCTATGTCAAACTTCGAACTCTATCTACTCTTTTACAGATGATAGCAACCTTTGCCACTCATATTCATTTGACCATGGACCAAGCGTATCCAAAGTTGGTGCTATGAGACAAAACATGAATGATACGCTTGGTAAGGACCTTGATATAATCTCAAAATGGGGTCGTGCTAATAGGGTCAATTTTAAATCCTGAAAGACCCAATGTGGCGTGCTGATGTATAAACGCTCGGTGGAGCAAGGTGCCTCAGCTGTATATATGGGTGGTATAATTTTTCAAGGCTAGATTACACTTTTATACTTTGTATTAATACATTTCAAAAACTCAAGTAATATGACAAAGTGTGATAGTGTGAATGCAAGGTGTCACAAGTATTACGAAAAAAGTTTGACATCCCATACGACTTCATTGTTTTTTGAAATTTTTCTAAACGCTAATACTTTTCATTGGATCAGGGTTGCATTTTAAAAAAAGCATGTTCATGTGTGATAGTGTGACTACAAACTGTAATGTTACATTAGATTTTTTGACAGTCAGTATGAAATGTGTGATAGTGTAAAATAGCCTTAAGGAATCAGAGAACCTTGATGTTCTGGGCATCAAAATACAATGTGATGTCTGATGGAAAAAACATGTATTCATGGCGTAGAAAGAAGCATTCAAGTGCTTCGGTTTTAAAAACGGTGTAAGAGATACTTCACTCCATCTGATCTCCTTGCTATTTACACCACTTATATCCGACCGTAAATGGAATATAACTCTCATATGTGAGCCAGTACTTCAAAGTCTATTTTGGAGCTTCTCGATCGCGTGCAGGAGAGGACGAAGTTTCTCATTGGTGACGGTAAGGTATCAAATTCTATTGATTCCCTTGCCTGTTTTATCGTTACTACAATGGGATGTGCTAGAATGTAATTAGGTTTCTAGTTCCCGAAACCTATATGTTTGTTCTTAACACATGTTTTTCCTCAAGAGTTCATCCTTTTGTAGTAGATTGGCCGGCGCATCGTACAACATATTACAGTGAAAATTCATGTTTTGGCCAGAAAACTCGTACGTGGAATAATCTTCCTTCTTAAATCTTAACCGGAAGGCTAGCTGATAGTGAGCTAGTCTATCTGTACCGGGGTTGCGGGTTTGATTCCCGCCAGAGACTCTGGTCTCCTGCAGACAAGCGAAGAGCTTCGCGGTATTAGCGTAGGAATAAAAAACTCACTTTTAACATTTAAAAGTTCAAGTTAAATGTTCACAAGCACTATACTCTCTATCCTCCTTCACAGTTCCCATTTTCCTATATCCAACACAATGGTATGCATTAGTAGGTGTCGTCCCATGAGTGCTGGTCCTTACAAAAAAAAAAAAAAATTTGCACAATTCGATTCATCAAACTTTCACAATACCCTTTTGTGTGGGATTTTCGTATTCATTAAACAGTAATGCATTTCTTCTTTTTGTAGCTGTTTTTTTTTAACAACAAGAATCATTAAAAATTCAAGCCTGTTGCCGATAAATTCATACCACAAATTTTGTCAAGAGGGATTCTGGTTTTTATTTGTTAATAAAATTTACATTTGTCTGCCTACAATTATTATATTTAATTAAGTACTTAAAATATTGTAAGTACTAGTAAAATTTGATTGACAATTCTTATGGCCTTTGTAGGGGTACCACAATTCGTGAATACTTGATTTAACGTGTAAGAAGTTTTTTATTAATCGTTTTTTAAATGCCTGGCCCACAATGTCGACAAAAACATTTCTTTCGTATCTTTATATTGAAAACAAAAACAAATTTAAGTGTTTTATTATTGTTTTCAATATAAATATGCGAAAGAAATGTTCTTGTCGACATTGTGGGCCTGGCAGTAAATCTTGGCCAAAACTACATTCATATAAAAGTTATAGCTCTTTAACCAAAGACAGTCATATATACCCACTATGCTATATAACAAATTCTAATGAAAACAAAAATTGATTATACTTAGCATAATCAACCGGACATGCTAGATAAATTCTGGTTACATATTTGGATTTTTCGTGCCAACATGTAAAAATTGATGCCGACCAGTATAATATTTGTTTACACACATACAATTTCGGGGAGGAGGCCCTAAGAGGCACTTCTCACACCTTCTATTCAGAAGAAAAAGAAATAAAAGAAGTTTACAAATAACCCAAATTACTCAAAAATACCTATGGGACTTAAAGTGTCTTATTTTGAAAAACTGGAAAGATCAGGAAAAGTTTTGACTACAGGAGCTGGGCGCAAGGAACAGAGTGACACTCTATTGGGTGCCGGGGCATTCAGGGGTTCCGGTAAAAGAAAGGGCTGATGAACTGGCTAGGGCTGGCGCAAACGCCCAAATGGTGGGCCCGAGCACTTTGTGGGCGAAGTTGGGCCACTACATACTCTCTTCTAGAGGACTGGGCTCTCAGGGAGTATTTCCGGGAATGCGTCAGGCAAAGGAACTCATATTTCCCGGGAGTGCATTAGAGACGAGAGGTCTTAATTGACGGGAACTACGACTGCTGGCTGCTAATCTGACAGGTCACCACACGGTCAAGTACCAACTGTTTCGGATGGGACTGGCAGACGAGCAGGACTATAGACTGTGTCGTGAGGGGGACGAACCACAGGGCATTTGCTGTGTGACACTTTTTATCATTGTGATGTCAGCCTTAACATCACTTGGCCAAATTGTCATTAGGTGAAATAATGTCATCAATGGGATGATGTATCGGCCTTTAAAAAGTTTGCATTTCTCACTTTTGTATGCGCGAAAGCAAAGTTGACACAGTCAGTACTTTGTTGAAACACAGTTTGATTAAAAAACAGATTTTTAATGGAATTTTGGGATATTCATAAGTTTTTTTTTTATTTATTATTTTTCTTAATAAAGTTCGGGCGTATATTGCTGTAATGGATAGATATGGAAGAATATGTGACACCCCACTATGTTAAGACTAGAGTATCCAATTATTTGACTTTGGGTTTTGTTCGAGTAAGGAATTAATCGATTTTTAAAGTTTAATTTTGCTCTATTAATCGAATAAGAGTTTAAGTGTGCTCGAATAATTCGAATAATTCAAAGAATTTTATCCAATGGAAATAACATACATGTCTATTTGATTTGATACTTTTATTATAATAATAAACAGAAAAAAAAACAATAAAATAAAAATATACAGCCATGTCACAGAGTACAATTCCGTTCGGAAACGGAATTCATTCCGTATTTTGGGGCTTCAGAAAATTACGAAAAAAAAACTTTGCGGAATGAAACCATTTTTGTTTTCATGAACGGAATGGGAGTTTTATGTATATTTAAGGCCAAAAAACTATCAAAATATTTATCTATCAATAAACAAATATGTTTTTTTCGGTACTCTGTAACATGGCTGACAGTAAAACATTAAACACTAAAATAACAAATCATTTATACCACGTATACAGTTTTAAATGAAATAAATAATTACAAAATCAAAAACCCTGCTTCAAAACATACATTTTTTAAGGCGCTAAAGAGGCCGAAACAAGATTAAGGAAATAAAATAATAATAAATTATAAACAAAGTAAACACTATTTCAGTTGAACAGACTATAAAATGATCTGAAAGCCAAAGTTGAATACAGGCATTAGGTTCCGTAGCAACTGGGGCTATTAAGTTTAATTCAGTGTATAATTATGCAGAAATGTCCGGCCTGCTTAACTTTATACGGGAATTCAATATAGGCTTTCAACTCATATTTTTATAAATTATTTTTTAATTACTTATTTTATTTTAGACGTTTTTCTCGCGGTATGTTTGATGAGAGTTCTAGCATATTTAAACAAATTTATTATTCGTAATTTAATTTAACTAATATATTATACCTGAAAATCAATTAAAATGGAAATCGGCTGAAATTCTCAATAAATTTTTTTTTAATCGCCGTATTTTCCCGATTTTAAGTACGAAGAACTTCTAAACTGGATCGTTTTCAAAGTTGGTTCAATTTCAATTTCCCTCATATGTGTTCCGAACATGGCTGATAACTTTATTTTTCTTCATTTTTAAGCTCTACTCTATAGGTTTGGGTAATTTGTTTCTTCAACGTATTACCATTTTGCACCAACAATCCGTGGTTTTTTTCCACTACCTATTCCATTACACTTCGGACTTGAGACGAATCTAACAATACCTAAAATGTAAATTCATCCAGCCGTTTGGATTGTAAGAGGTAATTAAGAAATTGAAGGTCAGGTAAAAAAGGTTACCCATAATCTGACGGTGCATGGCTTACAAATTTATAAATGCTGATAAATTTTTTACAACGGTCGTCAAACTCAATATGAAAAAGCACTATTTTAGTACGAAAATGCTCACGTATGGAATTAGTAGTTAGTCGTTTATAACATAATTTGTATTCTTAAAGGGACTAAAATATGTTCAGAATAGATACAGAATATTACATGTATTTAGCGGTTATGTATTTTATTAGCTAGAAATCTGAAAAAAAAAATTTTATATTAAAAAATAGAATTTTTAAGAAATTAATATTAATCGGTTAATTGACATAAATTGTTCAAGTTATTCGTTATTTGAAATTGGCTTTTTTAATTGTTCGATCAAATAATGGCGAAAAATTTCATCGATTAATCGAACAACGATTAATTGAGTGGATAATCTAGTTAAGACCGAGACATTATGTTGCTCAAATTTAGTTCATTGCATTGACGTAGCCGCACTATTGGACAAATCCCTTAAGAAAACTTATATCTCAACTTAGTTGTTAGTTCCCTAATTAAGTATATATATAAAATTTGTTTTTTTTTTTGTAAATGTTAACAAAATATATTAAAAAAATCTTTCTTAAATATTTCCCAAAACTTTTTGGCGAGAATAGTGACTTTTTGATATTTTTTATATTATGGATCGCATTTTTGTGAAGAAAGTCGATATTTATTGCAAATAAAACTATTCACAAATTTTCCCCCGGTTTGAACTATGACCTTTGGATTACGAAATAATTGCGATTTAATGATGGTTTTATATAAAAATCGATTTTTGTAGAGGAATGGGAAATTTTTATGTGAAATATAAGCGATCACAGATTTTCACCCTTTTTGCAGAAACAAAAAAAAATAAATTGTATTTACTTCGTAAACTAAGGCTTCTCCTTGCGAAATAAAGTTTTTATCGATTTAAAGTTTTTATTAAAAAAATTGATTGTTGAGAAGGAAGTCAATTTTTAGTGGGGAAATAAAAGTGATCACAGGTTCTCTTATTGCACTGGCAGCTTTAATTTACGAAATAAATGCGATTTTATTCGCTTTTTTCATAAAAGTCGTTTATTTGTGAAGAAGGTCAATTTTTAATGTGTAATAAATCAGAGATTTTCAACCTTTTTGCTGTAGGCAATTTAGTTTACGAAATAAATGTGATTTTATGTTTCTTTATAGAAAAATGCATTTTTTCTGAAAAAACTTGATTTTCAATAGGAAAAAAAGACCACAAGTTTTTATCCTGTTCTAGTTTTCGAAATGTATGCGATTTTATTACATAAAAAATCGATTTCTTTTTTGTTTTGTAAAAAAAGTCGATTGTTTGTAAAAAGTGGCTCTTGGTGAGTTTTTGTAATTTTATAACGAAGATTATTGCCCTAAAAAATATAACGTCGTATCAGATTAAATTCAAATGACTTTTTTCAGGATTTCCGTTGTCAAGTAAAACAAAAGGATTTAAGTTACTTTTTCACTGACTTATTCCAATTAACAACTGTATAACTATCCCTTTTAAATTTTTTTAAAACAAATGCAAACATTTAAAGAAAAAATGTGTATGTTAAAATACTTTATGATAAAATGCATATTTTGTTATAAATATACACATTTTTAACTGCTGCGTTAAAATAAATTCTAGGAATTGTGTCATTGTAGCATTTTGTTTGGTGTCCCGTTGTCCTATATTCTTCATCTCAGTCTACTCACATTTTAATTTTACATAATTTTTTGTAAGATTTTTTTTTTTTAAATAAATAAAAAAATATATGAAAGTATGAACGTGTAACCATAGTCATCCGCGTCGTTATCATCAGCAGCAGCAGCATCAGTTTGAAAACTGTCGCAAAAGAACTTTATTTTAATAATAATAATAAAAACATCAACGACAAAAAATTGCTGGAAAAGTGTAATGAAAATGCTTAAAAAACTTTTTAACTATAGCATCAAAAACATTTCTGTAAACGATGACAATGTCCTCCTCTTCACATTGGCCAAAGCTGATGTGGCTCATCGTTCAACTTCCGTTTTTGAATGGCATTTGTTATTGGCACATATCCAGGTCAAAAAGTGTTGCTGATTTTTTTTTACAACAACTTATTTTTAAAGCATTTTTAGATGTTTTTTTTTTTTTGTATCTTTTGCTTTACGTACAGAGATCAATCAAAATCAATACGATTATTACATACATTCAGTAAAATCGACAGACAAGCAGACAGGCCTACCTTCATGGATACACAGAGATTACATGTACACATTTGTATTCATAAAAGTACATACATACCTCAAGACAAAGTTTAGTTAACATTTTTTTTTAATATGAAAAAATAAAAGTTTTTTTGGGAAACGGACATTTTTTTAAAAGAGGTTATGAAAAATACTACACAACTGTGTTGAGAGGTGCTTTTTGTAATAGAAGGAAAAAAATTATATGTTTAAATTTTTGGAATAAAAGGTATATTAGGTATATTTTTTTACAAAAATAATAGTGGCCTTTTCCTAGACATAAAATTTTAAACTTGTTGTTGTCAGGGAAAAAGAGTATTCAAGAACAACCTAAAGAAGATCTCAATAGGTCCTATTCCTGCAGAACATCAGTAGATAGGTTAGGTAGAAATTGCATCTAAAACACAAAGACCCAGTGATTCATTGTGATAATATGAAGTTCCACTAAATAGAATTGCCACCGAACTTTTTACAAAGGTCAAAATGCGATTCAGTTCAACGCCACAGATATCATACGATACGTCAAAGTTGACAGATCCCATTTCGGCCAATCTCCTTCCTGCCAGTGCAGGGCAGTAACAGAGAAGGTGTTTTACATCCTCCGCCTCATTTTCGTCATCGAAGCTGCGCCAGTAATCATAGTGTCCAGTTCTCCGATGCTGTGCATGCCTACCAATACGACAGTGTGCCGTCACAATAAATACCAAAAGTAATAACTCCATTTTAGTCATCGATAGTAAAGATATGGTTTTTCCATTATCTATGAGGGACCACAATTGCCTGGCAATCATGCACTAAGTGTTTGCCGATATCTGTCGTTAGAGAATTCGTTAGTCAATCGTCGAATATTGAGTTTGTAGGAGAGTAATCAATAGGTAAGAGTTAAGGACTCAAACTGTGCAGAATTCCTACATGTATCGGTAGTAAGATCCATTTTTACAAATGGTTGCTACTATCAAAGGTTCAGACCTGGGCGGCATGAAATAATTCAAAAAATAATGAAATAACGCCCCAAAAGTTTGTACAGAGAACTGAAACATCGATTTTTGCGTGGGTATTTCATTTCGTTTGGGGTGTTCTTTCCTTTCATATGAAATAATCTCCCAAACAATCATTATGAAATAAAGGGGGATTTTTTCATTTTTATATTTGTTAGGTTTTTGGGCGCACGGATTTGCTCCGCTATGGTTTAACTAACATCGGCTTTGCTAAGTAAATCTGCACCGCATTGTCGAGCTTCGGCCGGGTGCAAGAATTTTCTCCTCTATGCTATAACTAACACTGCCCAGGCAGAAATTAAGACTCTTCTACATATAACATACCGCCATGACTGTGTCAATACAAAATGTTGACTCTTCCAAAAATATTGTATCATCACAACACTGTAGATATAAAATGACAACCTTAGCTTTATAATACTGTTTTTACAAATATTCTACACCAGTACAATACACTTAATACAAATATACGACTTTAGTTTCGTAATATCGTATTTACAATAAGACTATATCGCTACAATACTGTATTTACAAAAACTAAACCCTAATTTCTTTATATCGAGTTAACAATAATTCTATATCGCTACAACGCTTTAAAAACAAAAATATACGGTCATGTTCTGGAAATCGAAAATTGAAATCAATGAAGACTTTCAATTGAAACTTTGTAAAAATGGACGTAGCGATTCCTTATTTCAAAAGTTGTTTGGGTAGAGTAAAGTGGACTTCAAAGTATGAGATATAGAAAAAGAAATATTTTTATGAATTTTGAATACGGGAGTGCTTTCAGTTTCACCTGATTTCGATTTGCAGAACATGCCCTATAGCCTTAATTTTTTAAAATTTAAACAAAAAACTATTTTAGGTAAGAAAAAATATACAAATTTACTGCAAAATTTTATTTGTTGATTTACCGAATTAATGTAGTTACAACATAACATTTAATTATTTATGTAAAAGAGTAAAGCTATTATTTCATCATTAAATTGATATTAATATATACCTTTTATGTTTATTGATCCAATACGGTAAATTTTAATTTAAGGTTTTGTGACAATATTGAAAGCAATAGTCGGAAGACGGTTATTAGGCGTTATCTTTTAAATGTTGTGACTACGTTGTAAATTCGTGAATCCAATATTGTAAATTTAAATTAAGAGTATTGTGGCAACACTTAAAATAAGAGTCGGAAGACGCACATTTGGCGTTATCATTTTCATATTGTGAGTACATTGTAAATTTGGTAAACAGTACGTTGTATTGATGTTGATAGTACCCCCATCAACGTCGGCACAGTGTCGTGCTGATTGTCTTTTTCTTCCTGGGTGGTAGAGAAGTCTTAGTTAGCAAAGCCGTTGTTCGTTATACCATAGAGGAGAAAATTCTTGCGCCCGTCTGAAGGCCGGCTATGCAGAGAAGCTTCTGTTACCAAAGCCGGTGTTTGTTATAGTATAGAGGAGAAAATTCTTGCACCCGCCTTAATTGCCAACCATGCATCTATCGCGCGATTCTTAAATTTAAGAGTGTACAATTAATCGCATTAGCCATATTGGGGTCTTATTTCATTTAAATAAATTGAGGTATTATTTCATATGAAATAAGCCCCCCAAAATTAGGGTATTATTTAATATCTGTTTGGGGAGTTATTTAATTTCGTTGGGGGCTTATTTCATTTAAAATTTGGGGTTTTATTGCATACGCAATGAGGCCCCACACTTTGAAGTTTATTTCATTATTTTTGTGTGGAGTTATTTCAGTTGTTTCATGCCGCCTCAGATCTGTGCTTTAATTGGCATAACCGGCAAGCAAATCTCATGCGGCTCAAAATGTCATTCTGCATCTCTCAGCACTTAAAGAGTATGTATGAGGAATTGGGATTATATGGCTTGGAGCAGGTCATTGTAGCGTTTTCAAAGAAGTCAACTTTTTTTGCTCAAACCTTGGGCACAGCACGGCCTACGGATTTTGTGGTCACTAAAATTTATTTCGGTCCCTTAAGTTGACCTATACTGGAGAGAGCATATATACGAAGTTGTCAAGCCTAGAAAAGCTATGTAATAGGTTTGCGAAATTTAGTGGCAGCTCCAAAATAATTACAGTTAAAGGTACATTCGTTAATATTGAATAACGTTATAGTAGAACATTAAACATACTTTCTGATGAATGGGTATATTTCAAGCCGAAATTCTAGAGATATGAAAAGCCACAGAACTAATAAAGGCAAATGTGAAAAGAGTATCGGAGGTTACTAAATAGCGATAAAAAGCGACAACAAATTTAAAATCGATTTGTGAATTGATTATCATGTATTTCAGTTAGTGCAATATTAAATGTTAAACGTTAAAGTGATAAATTATTGTTATTATAAATTTTTGTTACTCATTGTTTTATTTCCTGATGATGCTTACCGATGGTAGGCGAAATATTGCATAAAGTAAATAAATAAAATATTTTATACACAGGCCTCGATCCTGATTACTTACATAATTTATTTTGAAGTTAAAAGGCCGAAATAAAAACATATTTAGTTAATTGAACCATAATCAGTTGAATTTGAACCCTTTACGGCCCTTTGGATTTTAGGTACGATATGCAGATAGCCAGGCAGTGCTTTATACTCTGAAAGGTTATTTTGTAAGGTATAGGCTAGAAAGCTACTGTGTTAGAGCACTAAGAGCAGTCATTAGAGTAAGTTTGTGTTGGACACCGTTCCCCTGCAGCACCAGTGGTGTACGAATCGGAACTAGCACGCTAATGCTTAGCGTTAAATAACCCGTCAGGAGAAACATATGTTCAAATTCCGATTGCATCCTTTTAAGAGAAGCAGAACGAATTGTAAAGTAACAAAGTTTTTGTGGCCGAAACTTAACAAATCTGTAACTATTTTTGCATAAATATAGGATGTTTAAGGACTACGGTAGGCTTCATAGCAGGTTATTATGATTGGTAAAATTTTAGTAATAAAGGAATGCGACACATCAGATATCCGAAGGTTTCTTAAGGATACTAAGGCGATAGAGACAGTGGAGAACATTTTGCTTCCCTGTCGTAGATTGCAGACAAGCAGACAAAAATGGCTTGATAGACATTTTTCAAAAGACGACAAGAAAAATTATGTGACTGTTTTATAAAAAAAAACTGTATCTTGGATGGTAAAAGTAATTAATTTTAGAAGCATGACCTTTTCATGAGAAAAGTGACGGTTTAAAGGAAAACTGTCGTCTTAATAAAAAATAAATATAATTACTTTTTGTGGGAAAAGCAAATTGTTACAAACAATAACTTTTCATAACCAAAATACCTTTTTAACCCTAGGATTATCGTCTTGGTCTGGTCTGACCACATTTGTGTTTTGCTAGCAATAGTTTTCGAATATAACATAAAATCACAAAAACAGGGACGTAAATTTGGATTCGTTTGGAGCAAATAAGTAGGGTGAAATTCCAATTTTATTTTAAAGTCTATAAAATAACCCTCTTGTTTCGGACAGAATTTTGTTTTGTTTTTTGCTTGCAATATCTTTCAAATAGGACAAAATATATAAAAAAAAAGAAACGCGAATTCTATAACTGACATCTTCTTTACCGAATACATCAAGTTTAAATCAAATCATAAAACTACGGCCCAATATGCGCTTAGTTCAATTTAACTACAAAATCCAACGCGAAACTCGCTACAACTGTGATAGATGCGAAAAACCAATGTGTGAAATTCTCGACGACTCTCATGTGGAATAAAAAAATTAAATAATAAAATTATATAATAAATTCGTATAATGTAAAATAAAAAGCCTACGTTCAATAAAAGATGGATTTATTTACTTCTTATTTTATTGGGGGTTTTAGCTGTTCTAATTGTGGTCTGGTCAAACCACATCATCGAAAACAAAACCTTAATTTAATACACTATTTTAACTGATCTCATTCCTGTTAAATATATTCCAACACATGCATTATGTACATTTGTTAAAATATGTCGACGTTCTTGCAAAATTTACCTACATTCCATAAATAGACAAAAAGGTCCATTATTGTATACAGCTGCCATATCACAAATGCCAATACCGTCATGGTAAGTAACGTTCGCCATCACTACTACAAACGTCATTATCACCATCAAACAAAATAACCACTCAATAGAGTATTAACACTTAAAGTAAGTGTTGGAGTTTGTTTGGCGCTAAGCCTTTTTTGCTTGCCATAAAATATTTATATCGACCCTTTGCTGCAATAGAGCTATAACTCAAAAAATATGATTTTTTAACTAATGTACTTCTTATTGTATTCTTAAATTCCTAGTGGAACATAGGGCCGGCTACTAGTATGGAGTTAATCGCCATATCATTTCTTCATATTGTGTAAACGTTTCATACTAATATTTTATCTGCCGTATTCATAAAAAACTAGAATGGATATGAAATCTGTTTTAAGAAAAATTTTTATGGAAATTTAGTTTTAAAATGCGTTTGAAATCTATTTTATTTTTTATGAATACGGCAGTATATATTTAACACTATAGAGAAGAAGTAACTTTTAAGGTGCTAGAAAATTGAGTTATGACTCTTTTGTAGAAAACGATTGATATGTAAGTTCGTTTCGTAAGTGTTTTTTGATTTCTGTGTGCATGAATTTGTGCACGTACTATTTGTTGTTATTTCTACTACAACTTGAACTCTGAATAGTACTTCTTGTTGCCTTTGTTTATTAGCTGAACTGCACACACATCCATATATATATATATAATGTGAATGTATTTGTATAGGATCTTGCATATTTATTGTCATAAACATACGAAACATCATTAAAAAAAATTATTATTGACTTCATCCTCATCATCTGCTATAATCCTTAAGTTATTTAAATATACATATACAATTACTTCTACTATAAATACGTTGATTCTCTGTTAAGCTGGTAGATTTTTTTATGTTTTTTAAACCAACGCTACTTTTTACTTCTGGAACAATCTACGTACTTAATGCTGCACTCATAGCTCTCATTGCAGGCATTTCTTATTATTGCGGTAAATTAAAAATGGAATTATGGTTTTATAATGCAGAATACAATCGCATTAAATGGAATTTTCAATAATCAGTTTGAGATTAATTTTAATATAATCGGTAAACAAATCTTTTAGGTTAAATTTATGATAAAATATATTTAAGAATTACCCATGTAATCTACAATATCCATAGAGAAATGCTTTTTAATGCAAATAATTTAAATTTTGATTAATATAAACCCTTCGTCTTACTCATGTGTATGACCTGACCTTTTTCAATGCATTTTGAATGAAAAATTTAAAGCATGTCGGAGTAAGTCGGGGTGTAAATCTAAAGTAAAATAAGAGAACATTTATTATTTATGGTAAAAAAAGACTTATTAATATTCCCTTTCATTTAAACTTTTTGATCAAGACGTCGACGAATGCTTTATCTCGAATCCTTCATTGCTAAATCTGGAGGAAGTATGGCTGGTGTTCAGTATCGAATAAGCACACCAAGTCAAGCTTTCGGTATGCTGAACAAAGTATGGAAATCATTAAGCACATCACGCCCTACAAAAATTAAAATTTTCAACTTCAACGTGAAATCAGCACTACTTAATGGCTGTGAAACTAAGAACATTTCAATTAACATTATTAGAAAACTACAAGCGTTTTGAAACAGATGGCTCCGACGCGTTATGAAAGTGTTCTGGCCGGACATCATCAGTAACGAAGAGCTTTTGTGCTCTTAATATACACAGATGGATTGTCACATTCTTCGCAAACGTCATGACAACATTATGCTAGGAACACAACTGGGACGAACGACGAATTTCGCCCAACACGACGAACTTTTCCGTAAAAATTCGCTGAGTAAATTCGTCGTATGAAGCACAATACCGACGAACAAAAAGCAGCTTTTATAATTGAGAGAGTTGAATGCTGTTTGTGTAAAGAGAGAGAAATAGTGTGACCATATTCAAAAAATAATGCTTAAAAATAAAAACATAATCAAAAACACAAATAAAAACTATTTTTATAGCAAAATACTTTGTATATATATTTATGTGTTATACAATAAAAAAAAAAACAATTATTAAAGTAACAAGTTACTTTATTTACTAAACTACTTCTTAACTAAAACCAAACATGGTCACCTAGTACTGATTTGTTCGTCGTTCGCTGGCGTATGAAATAGAATTAAATCTATTTAAAGTTCGCCGCGTCTGGCGAATTTTCGCCGGCGCCCTGATTGTGTGCATTTTCATATACTCAAACGTCTTTTATTTTTGGCGACGAATATTCGCGTCCAAAAATTCGTCGTTCGCCCCAGTTGTGTTCCTAGCATTACAAGGGTCGTCCACATAGCACCTGGAGACAAAACATTACCAACGAAATTCAAGCCGCATCTTGGATTCGATATAGCTAGAGTGAAATCAAACGCATAGCCGAAAGTGGAGATGACTGGAAGGATATTGTTGTGGCGCTATGTTCCTCCTAGGAATAGGTTGTTGTTCTTGCTAAGTAGGTAATTAATCAGCTGTAACAGGATATATTATAATATTGAACTTTTTATTGTTTTGCTAACTGTTGGTATTTTAAATACATGAAATCTTGGTCTAGGATGTTGCGCTCATCAAAGGGGTCATGTCAAATCTGCATATGTGATCTTCTCCGAGAAAAGGGACTTAGTGTGTGAAAATCAAGTTTTGAGAAAAACACATTTAAAGTTTCATAACGCATTTGATTATATTTTTTATCGATTTTCCCAAGTTCGTTTTGTACGTTTTTATGGGGTAAATAAATTTTTATCAGAAATCTAACTCATTTCATCTTATTCTACACCAGTGATGGAAAACTTAAAAATTGAGATGGTACTGACCACCAAGCAAAAGAGTACTTTTTGAATATGTTGGTACTTTTTTCAACATTTTTTTTTTTTTAAACAAACTTAAAACGAAAAAACAATAATACATAAAATTACAAAACTAATTCATTTTAATAAAAAAATATATAATATTCTGGTTATGAAACTAAAAAGTTATTTCATATTTGATGTAAACATTTATGTAAATGCATATGTATTGAATATTATAAGGTACAGACGTTTAGATGCCTAAGACTGTTAGACAATTTGTTTAATTTACTTAATGAGATCATTAGTAATATTATAATTGTAACAACAAGAATCATTTGATTTTAATAGATCTTTAATTTTAATTAAATTTGAAAGAGTTTCTACTTGCAAACGATTTCATTTTTTTTCGTTTTTATAGCATCTTGCACTGAAAACGTGCGCTCAACTGCTGATGAATGGGGTATTGACAAAATTGCAATAGCAATACGTGAAATAACAGGAAACATAAGTTCGTCCATTTTGTTCTTAAGTTGGCTTAACATGAACAACAAAAAGAACATTAAATTTTGTGTAGGCAATGTTGTCAATGTAAAGAAATAGAAACGCTAAATTTCTCAACAAAGAAGCATAACAAGAAAAGAGTACTAAAACTGACGTGGGGGTACCGTGGTATTTTTGAAATGAAAAAGTACCGAAAAAAGTACCATAGTACTGAATTTTCCATCACTGTTCTACACCCTTTCAGGTACCAGAATCTACCCTTAAGTCCCAGCCCGTTTTTTGACACAATATTTCCCTTTTCTCGGAGAAGGTCACATATATTAAATATCAACTAACAATATTACAGGTTAACATTGAAAAAGTTTTTTAACCAATCCAGCTAACGCCAATGTGCTTTGGGTTGCTAAACCAAAATTTGATTTCAGTGTTCTCCGGTCACGTCACATTTATTAGGTAATAGCACATTTATGTTTTTCGCTGTATATTTCTCTTTCAGTCGCCAACTAGAATGAAAGGCAAAATTAGTTATATTTTATTTGAAAGGGTACTAGATTTCGCGTGGAATAGTAGCTAATTGGATCTTGGAAAAGAGTAATTGAGTTATAGTGGTGCAAAGCTAATATTTTATGAGAATTCTAAAGTTTTTCCCCAACTTTCTATTGTCATTTCGGCAGATGTTTTGTACCACAATTAATAATAAAATCCATAGTTTTAAATAATTTTATATCGACCTTGATGCAATAGAGTAATAAGGCAAAAAACTGATTTTCGAGCTAATGTATTAAATTATTTAAATTTCAGTGGAAGACAGGGCCGCATACCAGCTTATAATGTGAAGTTAATTGCAATATCGTTTCTTCATATTGTGTAAAAATTTCATACAAATATATTATATACTCAACTCTAGAGAGAAGAATTAAATTTAAAGGTGCTAGAAAATTTAAAGTTGAGTTATGACTCTATTGCAGCAAAGGCTCGATAAAACTTATATGAAATCTTAAACCATAATGGACAGTAATCGCATAAAACCTCAAAGTTCTATAATAAAAAATGAAAATTTCACATTTTCAAATTCTGAATTATATTCTAAAATATATGCACGGCTTGAATGCTAGTAAATTTAAATGCAAATTTATTTTTAATTTTTATATCTTCCGAAGTGAGTATAATTGTTGAAAACCCCTCCAGAGCCTGGCGAAAATTTTCACCATCACGGTTCTTGTTCACATATGTAACATGATGACAGTAAAATGGCAGTAACGTTATTTTTTCCGTTCAATTTTCCGAAGTGAGCGTGTTTTTAAAAGACGCACATGGCTAAATCGACTTTGATTTAGCCAAGGACCCAGAATAAATATATTTAATGGGGTCTTTGATGAATATTAAAGAAGTTTTACATGAAATGACAAGCGAAATTCATCACTTGTAATAAACGGTATAAAAAGCGGACAAATATGTATAAAGAGCATACAAATTATAAAAAATCTAACCTGTGTTTAATCTTCTTGGAGGTTATGGGGACAAATAGTTATATTGACCATTATGTTCGTGGCAAAAAATTAACTCATATTGCGCGGCAAAATACCACGTGCAACTATATGAAAGAAACGTTGAAAACAAGTATTTTCGCGCTTAATAGCTAAAGAGCGATATTTAATTAATTACGTAGATGGTACTTCAACCTGCTATTGGTCGCGATCTGCTTAAAAATTATCTCCATGCACTTCGATCTCTTGTGCGTTGTCTCCAGTTTGATTAAGCTGACCGTTTTCGGTCTTCACAGTTTACGCTTTCCTTCATATATATTCTGGAATGTCTTTCTTTCTGGATTATTCGCGTTCATTTTCCAATGTATCCCAGCCAGCCTAATTTTTGTTGTATCCTTATTCTTCTCACGTTATTCACTGAGGTGCATATAGATAATTATTCATTAGTCGCCTATACTCTTCGTCAACGCGTCAACGCACAACTTTTTAAATTATTTTACTCTCAAAAATGCCAAACACATATTTATTGATTTTTGCAAGTACCCATGTTTTGACACGGGTACCACAAGTGGCTTTCGTTTTCCTGGAGATAGCTTTGCTTTTAAAAATGCTTGCTTAGTCTATATAACTATAGGAAATTTTTGCCTTTTTTGGCCAAAAGTAACTTTTTTTGATATTGATGTTTTTTTTTAATTGAGTACACTTAAAACGTACCAAAATAAGAGTCTGTGTAAATTTTATTCTTTAATATGGATTTACCGTTACTTAATATATACAAACATACATATGTGATTTATTACCGAGGTTAAGTCAATGATTGAGTTCAGAAATGGCTGCAATTGAATGTTATAAAACTTGATTTTTTTTCTCTAGGGCAAGAAAATATCTTCCATAAATATCTAACTTTAGTTGCAAATACTTGCAAATCTCTATAAAACGCGTATTTTTCTAGTTAACATAAGTGTGCCAAATTCAGAGTTATTTAATTTTTGCCGAGTAAATCGTAGCGAAGCTGACAAACGGACAGCTGTTTATGAACATTTTATATCATATAGGTGGCTATTATGAACTTAATTCGATTTTCGACAGAAGTAGAATTAGTTGATCGAACGAATTTTCATTTGGTATTATGGCACACATTCGATAAAAGAGTACTATTGTTTTTTTTTCTATCAGCTGTCACTTTAAATAAAAAAATTTTGTTAACAAATTTAAAAAATAAATCTAATATAATACATGACAACGACGGAATTATGGTACGTAATTCATCTGATGAAGATGAACGCTTACTGGAACTGGCCTGTACCTGTAGCCTGAACTTTTGTAAAAATTCCTTTTGCCAACAAAGGATTTTGTTCCATAAGGGAAACAAGCTTTTCCAACTGCTGCTTACTACTGTTGACTTTAGACTTGCATAAAATAACCAAAAATAATTAAGAATGTTGAATTTGCACACCAAAACTAATAAATTAACAAAAACTTACATTTTCAACAATTTTTTTTTAAATTATTTACACCGTCGAAAGCAAATTTGTTTTCGTTAAAAAATTCGATGAACAACGAAATTTTCGACAGTGCTGCCAGTTCATAATACCAAATTAACATTCGATAGTCGATGTTCGATAGCCAGCGAAAATCGTTTATCGAATGTAACTCATAATATGGGCCATATTGTTAAAAGCAGGTATTCCGAAAATTTTAAACAACATTTAAATTTAAAAGTATTTTATTTAAATGGCAGTTATAGATGGCGTAAGAGTCGTCGAAAATTCCGAACAGGTAGAAGAACAATAATCTGAAAGCGAAGATGATGAAATTGAGAATCATGTTTTTTTTAATTTATGTTTTTTTTATTAATTTAATTAATAATTTAGAACTAGGAAACCAAATTTTGGTATAAGACTTTGCGTAAAACAAAAGTACATTTATGTGAGAACAAAAAAAATAAACAAAATAAATACTCGTGAATAAAAACCAACTTGAAATCGACTTTAATGAAACAATTTATTCAGACAATTACATTTTTTTTTTTACTAATTATGCCCCTACAAAAAATTGTTCATATCAACTAACGGATTCGTATTTTCGAGTCATGCCACCAACATTTAATCAATTAAAACATTAATTGCATATACTAAAAAATACACAACATATACACAAACGTAAAATTTCTTGTGTTTTGATTAAAAACATTAATTGCAGCAAACAAAAAATTAATTGAAAAAATGAATGTACACCAATTAATTATTTAATTGAAAAATTTTTGGAAAACATCTTTTCTGTGTACCGCATGAGTCTATCAGTAAGGTCAATACCATATGCATAAGCAAGAAGCATATGAGCTTAGCTGCTGCATTGCCTTTTTATTCCAAATTTGTGCATTAAAAGGTTGAAAAATTACACGATGAATTTTTCAGTTGAATGAAGCCTCTTGTGGCAGTAAATTGTTCGGAGATGACAGTTTCAATTCTTATTTCTTACAACGGCGCACTAATTTTGCAGAAATCCCATGATCAGACAGCAGATACATTTATTATATTATAAAGTATTCCATTAATCGTCCAATGTTTACAGCCTGCTCGAAAGGTCCTAAAAGGCCCTAAAATTGCATGGTTTTATTTTATTATATGAGAAGTCCAGTTCAAAACAGCTCTAACTTAAAAAAACAAAATTCTGACAAAATCGATTAAAACACTTTTTTAAAATTTAAATGCCAAGCTATATAGAGAGTTTAGCAGGAGTATTGAATATTTAGCCAGAAATTGCTCTAACTTCCCGAATTTTCAACGAGATTTAAAAAAAAAAAAATGAGGGCTATTACAGAATTAAAATTTTTTTTTTTTTACTTAGAGGTGTTTGCAAGTGCACTTACCTATATAAAATTTTTGTTTATCTTATGTTTATTTTTCTTTCTTGCACGAAATAATTGGTTTATGTTTATGTTTGATATATATAGACTATCATTAGTTTATGTAGAGCTGCTAACAACTTCAAAAATATACTAACAATGGCCACAGTCGCTTATAAAACACGTATAGGTACCCGGGTTTATCGGTGCGCAATTAAGGGTGTGTTTAGAATAAATTAGTCTCGCCCGAAAATTAAAAAAAAAAATACATAGTTTTTTAAAAGTTATTAGTACTCAAGCAGTTTTAGCCATTAGGATTATCAACTTCAATGAAACAATTTTGGTTAAAGGTGCGCAAATAGGGGTTAACAGTTACAGCCACACCAATGTTCACAATATAAAAACATACAAACATTGACATACATATGTATGTTTGTATGTACTTTTATTATAAAATTACTTTCAAGACGGTTGTCATATCGGCGCGTGTAACACTTCCGCCACAATCCAAATAATTCTTTGGAATTATTTGCAAACACTAAACAAAAACATACAAACATTAACATACATATGTATGTTTGTATTACTTCCAACATTTACAAGATCGTTGTCATATCGGCGCGTGTAACACTTCCGCCACAATCCAAATAATTCTTTGGAATTATTTGCAAACACTAAACAAAAACATACCTACAAACATTAACATACAAGATCGTTGTCATATCGGCGCGTGTAACACTTCCGCCACAATCCAAATAATTCTTTGGAATTATTTGCAAACACTAAACAAAAACATACCTACAAACATTAACATACAAGATCGTTGTCATATCGGCGCGTGTAACACTTCCGCCACAATCCAAATAATTCTTTGGAATTATTTGCAAACACTAAACAAAAACATACCTACAAACATTAACATACAAGATCGTTGTCATATCGGCGCGTGTAACACTTCCGCCACAATCCATATAATTCTTTGGAATTATTTGCAAACACTAAACAAAAACATACCTACAAACATTAACATACAAGATCGTTGTCATATCGGCGCGTGTAACACTTCCGCCACAATCCAAATAATTCTTTGGAATTATTTGCAAACACTAAACAAAAACATACCTACAAACATAAACATACAAGATCGTTGTCATATCGGCGCGTGTAACACTTCCGCCACAATCCAAATAATTCTTTGGAATTATTTGCAAACACTAAACAAAAACATACCTACAAACATTAACATACAAGATCGTTGTCATATCGGCGCGTGTAACACTTCCGCCACAATCCAAATAATTCTTTGGAATTATTTGCAAACACTAAACAAAAACATACCTACAAACATTAACATACAAGATCGTTGTCATATCGGCGCGTGTAACACTTCCGCCACAATCCAAATAATTCTTTGGAATTATTTGCAAACACTAAACAAAAACATACCTACAAACATTAACATACAAGATCGTTGTCATATCGGCGCGTGTAACACTTCCGCCACAATCCAAATAATTCTTTGGAATTATTTGCAAACACTAAACAAAAACATACCTACAAACATTAACATACAAGATCGTTGTCATATCGGCGCGTGTAACACTTCCGCCACAATCCAAATAATTCTTTGGAATTATTTGCAAACACTAAACAAAAACATACCTACAAACATTAACATACAAGATCGTTGTCATATCGGCGCGTGTAACACTTCCGCCACAATCCAAATAATTCTTTGGAATTATTTGCAAACACTAAACAAAAACATACCTACAAACATTAACATACAAGATCGTTGTCATATCGGCGCGTGTAACACTTCCGCCACAATCCAAATAATTCTTTGGAATTATTTGCAAACACTAAACAAAAACATACCTACAAACATTAACATACAAGATCGTTGTCATATCGGCGCGTGTAACACTTCCGCCACAATCCAAATAATTCTTTGGAATTATTTGCAAACACTAAACAAAAACATACCTACAAACATTAACATACAAGATCGTTGTCATATCGGCGCGTGTAACACTTCCGCCACAATCCAAATAATTCTTTGGAATTATTTGCAAACACTAAACAAAAACATACCTACAAACATTAACATACAAGATCGTTGTCATATCGGCGCGTGTAACACTTCCGCCACAATCCATATAATTCTTTGGAATTATTTGCAAACACTAAACAAAAACATACCTACAAACATTAACATACAAGATCGTTGTCATATCGGCGCGTGTAACACTTCCGCCACAATCCAAATAATTCTTTGGAATTATTTGCAAACACTAAACAAAAACATACCTACAAACATAAACATACAAGATCGTTGTCATATCGGCGCGTGTAACACTTCCGCCACAATCCAAATAATTCTTTGGAATTATTTGCAAACACTAAACAAAAACATACCTACAAACATTAACATACAAGATCGTTGTCATATCGGCGCGTGTAACACTTCCGCCACAATCCAAATAATTCTTTGGAATTATTTGCAAACACTAAACAAAAACATACCTACAAACATTAACATACAAGATCGTTGTCATATCGGCGCGTGTAACACTTCCGCCACAATCCAAATAATTCTTTGGAATTATTTGCAAACACTAAACAAAAACATACCTACAAACATTAACATACAAGATCGTTGTCATATCGGCGCGTGTAACACTTCCGCCACAATCCAAATAATTCTTTGGAATTATTTGCAAACACTAAACAAAAACATACCTACAAACATTAACATACAAGATCGTTGTCATATCGGCGCGTGTAACACTTCCGCCACAATCCAAATAATTCTTTGGAATTATTTGCAAACACTAAACAAAAACATACCTACAAACATTAACATACAAGATCGTTGTCATATCGGCGCGTGTAACACTTCCGCCACAATCTAAATAATTCTTTGGAATTATTTGCAAACACTAAACAAAAACATACAAACATTAACATACATATGTATGTTTGTATTACTTCCAACATTTACAAGATCGTTGTCATATCGGCGCGTGTAACACTTCCGCCACAATCCAAATAATTCTTTGGAATTATTTGCAAACACTAAACAAAAACATACCTACAAACATTAACATACAAGATCGTTGTCATATCGGCGCGTGTAACACTTCCGCCACAATCCAAATAATTCTTTGGAATTATTTGCAAACACTAAACAAAAACATACCTACAAACATTAACATACAAGATCGTTGTCATATCGGCGCGTGTAACACTTCCGCCACAATCCAAATAATTCTTTGGAATTATTTGCAAACACTAAACAAAGAAATAACAAATCAGGTCAATCGACCGACCAGTTCACAGAACTGGTTTTGTCTAAATAAATTGCTGAGATCTCTCTTTTTCATTCTTCAATTAATACTTTATAATTACTATAAATAATAAGTATCAAAAAAGATAGTTGTCAGTTGTATCTTATACTTAGTTGTCTTGCTGTGCATTACCACAGCAGACAAAACAATAAAACCAATTTAAAAAAAGATAAACAGTGTGTTTTTTTTATTAAATAAAATTAACATACATCTAATTGGCGCAGTCGGTAGGATTCGCGGAAGGATAATACTCTTTCTTTCATATTAATGAAAATTACGCGAATCTGCAATAAGCGAACCTTGCATTACCAAGGACTAAACCGTGAACCTGAAAATAGTCGGGAACAATAGTGCCGCAATCCTTACAATACTAAGGAAAAACAACCTTTAAATAAAAAAAAAAACTAAAATTAAAGACGTGATATCCTTAAGAACCACAGTCATAAAATTTTTTTTAAAAAGACTAAAATTAAAAAGTGAAACACAGTCATAAAATTTTTAAAAAAGACAAAAATTAAAAAAAAAGTGATATCCTTAAGAATCACAGTCATAAAATTTTTTCTTAAAGGACTAAAATTAAAAAGTGAAACACAGTCATAAAATTTTTTAAAAAAAGACAAAAATTAAAAAAGTGATATCCTAAACAATCACAAAAATTTTTTCTTAAAGGACTAAAATTAAAAAGTGAAACACAGTCATAACATTTTTAAAAAAGACAAAAATTAAAAAAGTGATATCCTTAAGAATCACAGTCATAAAAATTTTTTTCTTAAAGGACTAAAATTAAAAAGCGAAACACAGTCATAAAATTTTTAAAAGACAAAAATTAAAAAGTGATATCCTTAAGAAACACAGTCATACATTTTTAAAGGACAAAAATTAAAGAAGTGATATCCTTAAAAATCACAGTCATAAAATTTTTTACTTAAAACCAAACCAACAAACCGAAAAGAGAAGACCAGCAGCGAAAACCAGGTCAAGCTAAAGAGTAAGAGACCACAGAAATCAAATCAACAAACCGAAGAAGGAAGACCAAGAAATTCGTGAGCAGTGGGAAACAGGTAGAGCTAAGAAGTGAGAAGCCAGAACAACAACAACACGAGTTCCAGCTACCAAGGAAGGAGGACCAAGAAGTTCGTGAACAATAGTATAGTAAGTTTCATTTAAGTATTAATAGTATAATATACATATACGTCTTATGAGTGACACGGAATCAGTAGAGTCAACATCGGATTACGTTTCCGATCCCGAGTTTGAACAAACAAACCAATTTTTAGGAATACATACAATAGAACTGGACCCAGGATTTGACTCAAACGACGGCTACCTGACCGAGGTGTACGAACATATTGGACAAAGAAACAATAGCGACACTCAAGAAAGACGTACCGTTAGAAGACGACGAAGACAACGACCTATTAGACCAATACAACATTTTTGAAAGACTTTTCCGTTTTCAATAGACACACTAGCAAAATGACACAGCCCAACCCTCCATCCATTGTTCTGGACCCCATCAAATACCTTGAAAGGCTTCCCGAATTTAATGGGGACAAACGTGATCTTTATAATTTTATAACCCTAGTGGATAGAGTATACCCACTTCTCAGACAATATGACGAAATGTCACAATTAGTATTCTCTGACTTGATTAAAAGTCGTCTTAGGGGCAAAGCTAGGGAGACAATTGAAATTAATTTTCACGCACAATCCTGGACGGATGTAAAAAAAATATTAATGAATAATTTTGGCGAAAAGTATAGTATTGAAGATTTATTCGATCAAATGAGAGCCGTCTCATTCAAAACAAACACAATCGAATTTTACAACGAAATAAAAGATAAATTAAGAAATTTGAATAACAAAACCAGCATGATAATGGGCGGAAACACAGGAGCAGGTCAAATCGCTACAAACAATATGCAAAGCGCCTTGAATATCTTTAAAGAAAAAATACCAGAACCCATGAGGACTATTCTAGCCTGCCGTAACCCGAGCACCCTAGAAGATGCCATGGAAATCCTATTCAAGTCGGGTTATGCATACTACGGTAATAAAACAGTCAAGCCAGGTAACAATTCATACGGTACCAACAATAGACTGAAAATAGAAAACAACTTAAATAGACAATCTAGCGGACATAGTAATTCGAGTAACAGACAAACATACCAGAATTCCCATACAAGGACAAATAACCACCAAGCACCAAACCAGCACTATAACCCACATTATCAGCAGAATCCAAATAACCATAGACACTTTAGTAATCCGAACTGGCGACAGCATAATTCTCTTTACCAACAGAACCCTAATAACCAGAATTACCAAAGAAATTTTAATAGCCCGAACATACCAAACTTCCATCAAAATGGACAACCAAATCAAAGAAATAATTTTTTGCCCGTCCCTGAACCAATGGACGTAAACCTCGTTCACGATTCCGAAGAGCCATATATACCTCAAGAGGCATCATTCGAACAATACTTCGACCAACAAGAAATACAAGATACTGATTCTTTCGAAACCCCCCAAAATTTTTCCTTTAGTAGCCACCCCGGCGAATTACCACATATAGTATTAAAGGGCGACCTAAAATTTATAATTGACACTGGTGCCACGCACTCAATCATCAATCCGGGGCTATGCAACCCCAAATGGAAGGTTGATGTACCACCAGTAAACCTCAAAACGTTGCAAAACAATGTGAAAACAAACACGGTATATAAAGTGCCATTGTTTTCTGAACTAGGGAATCCGCAAGACTGGATTTACTTAATCGAATGTAAATTCCATGACACATATGATGGTATAATTGGGAATGACATCTTACGTAAATACAAAGCAGTAACAGACTATAACCAAAATATTTTAAAGATAAATAACCAGATAATTCCCTTGAAATTTCCGAGTAATCATACAGTTAAATTTGTCACTAATGTAGAATGCGGATTGGTACACATTACAGATTTCCGTTCTTCCAGCGGCGAAATAATTCTTAGAGAGGGAATATATAATTCAGAAAATTTTAAAGTCGAAATAGAAACCAATCTTGAATGTCCCGAAATAATTTACATTAAACCTGAAAACGCGTGGCCAGTAACAATGGAAAACTACTTTCTTTCAAATGAGCCAATAACAAGTGATAATCACAGTGATTTACCATTACGGGACCAAATTAGAATAGATCATTTGAACTCTGAAGAAAAAACGAAATTTTTGCGATTAATAAACAAATACTCCCAATTGTTCTATCAGACAAATTCTAACCTAACTTTCACTAACGCTATTAAGCACCATATTAATACTGTTGACGACATTCCAATACATTCCAAAACTTACCGCTACCCGTACATACACAAGGAAGAAGTGAGCCGACAAATCCGTGAAATGCTAGAAAACGGGATAATTAGACCGTCAAATTCACCATATTCAGCTCCAATTTGGATAGTCCCTAAAAAGGACGATGCAAGTGGACAAAAAAAATGGAGGCTTGTGGTAGACTATCGTAAGCTTAATGAAAAGACTGTGGACGATAGATACCCCATCCCAAACATAGATGAGATCTTGGATCAACTTGGTAGAAGTCTATATTTTACTACACTTGATCTCGCTAAGGGATTTCACCAGGTCGAAATTGCAGATAGCGACATCCATAAAACTGCGTTTTCAGTTGAAGGAGGGCACTACGAATTCCTTCGTATGCCATTTGGCTTGAAAACCGCACCCGCCACTTTCCAACGCCTAATGAATAACATTCTGAGCGATTTGCTAAATAAAGTGTGCTTAGTATACTTAGACGACATTATCGTCTTCTCAACCTCTCTTGACGAACATTTAAATTCACTACGTTTAGTAATGGATCGACTAAAAGTTGCAAACTTGAAGATACAAATCGACAAGTGCGAATTTCTAAAACGCGAGACAGAATTTCTTGGCCACATTGTGACCCAAAATGGTATTAGACCAAATCCAAAAAAGGTGGAATGCATATTAAAATACCCGATCCCCCAAAGCCCAAAACAAATTAAACAATTTTTAGGACTTAGTGGGTACTACAGAAAATTTATTAAAGATTACTCCAGAATAGCAAAACCTATGACGAACTATTTAAAGAAGGACGCTAAAATTGACTTACATAACACTGAATATCAGAAAAGTTTCGAAACCTTAAAAACCCTACTTGTGAATGACCCCATACTAGCATACCCAAATTTCTCTAAGCCCTTTGTTTTGAATACCGATGCAAGCAATTTCGCATTAGGGGCGGTATTATCACAAGAAGGCCATGCAATATGCTACGCAAGCAGGACTCTAAACGCTATAGTATGGGCGGTAAAATACTTTCGACCATACTTATTCGGTAGAAAATTCTCTATCCACACTGACCACCAACCACTACAATGGCTATTCTCGATCAAAGAACCAAATTCACGACTCGTTAGATGGAGACTTAAATTAGAAGAATTTGACTTTACTATAAAATATAAAAAGGGTGCGAATAATGGAAACGCTGACGCGCTCTCCCGCATCAAACCACAAGTTAACTTTTTCGAGCAATTCATGACTAGCGTTATTACAGAGAAAAATGGCCCTATAAATATGTACAGAAACCAAATAATAATTCGAAAGGTGGGGTCAGGATCTCTAAAGATAAGGAACCAAAAAATTTTCAATAACATCAGGAAACTTATTACCGCAAAAAACTTCGACGAAGCCACAATGTTGTTGATAATTAAGAATCACTTTGATCCCAAAAAGCTGAACGCTGTCTTTATCGAAGACCCTGGAACTTATGAAATATTCGAAAAAACAATTTCAATATACTTCGGACAAAGTAATGAATTTAAGATTATTAAATGTAACAACATCCTTACGGATATCCTTGACGAAAATGAACTGGTAGAACATATCAGGAAAGAACACATGAGAAATAATCATAGAGGTATAAATGAAAACTTCCAGCAATTAAAATATAGCATTTATCACCCCAAACTTAGAAAACGTATAACACAATTTATTAATAATTGTGACGTCTGTAATAGGGAAAAATATGAAAGGAATCCCATACGACCAAAACTCCAAATCACCGAGACACCAAGTGGACCTGGACAAATTGTACATATTGATGTTTTTTATAGCTTGAGAAATACCTTATTCCTGACTTTTATAGATAAATTTAGCAAATTTGCACAAGCAATAAAGATAGAAAACCGAACATGGATAGAATTTAAGAGAGCGGTTACTCAGTATCTGAGCATAGTGGGTAGTATAAAAAAAATTGTTACAGACAACGAGTTAGGTTTTAAAGCCCTACCTCTAAAGGATTTCCTCAAAGAAAGAAATATAGAGATCCACTTTACATCGAATAACAATCATTCATCTAATTCAGACGTTGAACGCCTGCATAACACAATTAACGAACATATTAGAATCCTCAGACATGATCCTGACAAAGACATCGATACCGTTGAAGAGAAATTAAACAAGATAATAATGTTTTACAATAACACCATTCATTCCACGACCGGGTGCAGACCCTCAGATTTCATAAACGGAAAGATAACGCAAGATAACTATCCATTGATAAAAGATAGAATCCAAAACACAAAACGTAGGACGATAGAAAAAATTAATCAAAACCGCGAAGACTGTGAACTTCGTACCGGGGACGTTTACATAAAACAAGATAGGGGCGGGAAAAATCACTCAAAATTCCGTAAAGTTAATGTCACAGAGTTCGACGACAATCATGTTATCACAAAAAATGGGCATATATATTATAAATCTCATTTAAAAAGGAAAAGGGCACTGCAGTAACCTCCCTGTTATTTACAGATTCAAGATGATGAAACCACTAATTATTCTACTTCTAATAAGGACCGTTAAGCCACAAGTTCTGGACGTACAAGACTTGAGCAATAATCACGGATACCTACCCATAAAAATCAGAGACGTGAACATAGTAGACTACTATATAAAGGTTATCCATGTAATCAACACTACCAAATACATAGACACGGCAAACACGATAAACGACAATATACAAAAATTAGGTAATACATATTCTAACGTTACCCCTTTACTAGAAAGTATTGGGAAAAGTATGGACCTTTGTAGGACAAAGATTTCTAACCTCATACCTAAATTCAGACAGAAACGTGGTCTTATTAACATAATAGGAAAAGGACTTAAATACGTTACAGGGACAATGGACAGCGATGACGAACAAAACATATTAAACCACTTTTCCAGAATAGACAAATTTAATAACGAGACATCAACAGAAATAGACCAATTGACTTACTTAAGTACGACATTATCGAACAAAGTCTCTAATATAACTTCACACATTAATAACCAACAACATATTATACAGACATATATTCACCACTTTAAAAAATACATAGGAAATAAAATCCTCAACCTAGAAGACGAAACCACATTCCTAGAAAACATATTCAGAATTAATAACGATTTGAACTTACTGACAAACCATGTAGACGAAATAGGACACGTTATATTTAACTCTAGACTAGGAGTAATACCATCCGACATATTGACAAAAGAGGAATACGAGCTCATGGATAATATAGAGTCCTACATCCACACCAATATTTCCGTAAAATACAGACATAATTTAGTTATACTTACTCTACAAATTCCTAGATTCTTAAACGAGACATTTGCTGAAGTTTTAATTGAACCAATTCCAAATAAACTTAACAGATCACTAGCCTTAAAAGATAATACTTTTCTAATACATAATAATGAAACCTATAATAGCGACACTTTTGATTATAAGAAACTACGTAAAATAAAGGATAACTGCATCCAAAATATTGTAAACAACAAAGAACCAAATTGTAACATGAATATGTCAATTATGGAAGAGGAAAAAGAAATATATCCTGGATTGCTAATATTTAAGAATTTTAAAAGCAAAATCGAAACTAATTGTAACACCACTGTAAACTTTGGCAAAATTAAAACTTTCTTAATTAAATTCGAAAACTGCAATGTAAAAACTGAACACAGATCCTATGAAAATTATAAAATTAATGTTAAAGAAATGTTTGTTATAGAAAGGTTCATGTTAAAAATTAAAGAAAATAATGAATCCCTTCCAAACTTACACTTAGATCCACTAAAATTTAACGACACAATAACACGGATAAACAGAAAACTATTAAGTAATCATATACTAAATATCAGTAGTAATATAAGAGCCTTGGTTGTCATTGTATCTATTATTATCCTAATCTACATAAGAATGAACAAGAGAATTTACATATTATCTTCGTCGGAGCCTCGAACTAACGGTGGGGGAGTTACAGCCACACCAATGTTCACAATATAAAAACATACAAACATTGACATACATATGTATGTTTGTATGTACTTTTATTATAAAATTACTTTCAAGACGGTTGTCATATCGGCGCGTGTAACACTTCCGCCACAATCCAAATAATTCTTTGGAATTATTTGCAAACACTAAACAAAAACATACAAACATTAACATACATATGTATGTTTGTATTACTTCCAACATTTACAAGATCGTTGTCATATCGGCGCGTGTAACACTTCCGCCACAATCCAAATAATTCTTTGGAATTATTTGCAAACACTAAACAAAAACATACCTACAAACATTAACATACAAGATCGTTGTCATATCGGCGCGTGTAACACTTCCGCCACAATCCAAATAATTCTTTGGAATTATTTGCAAACACTAAACAAAAACATACCTACAAACATTAACATACAAGATCGTTGTCATATCGGCGCGTGTAACACTTCCGCCGCAATCCAAATAATTCTTTGGAATTATTTGCGAACACTAAACAAAGAAATAACAAATCAGGTCAATCGACCGACCAGTTCACAGAACTGGTTTTGTCTAAATAAATTGCTGAGATCTCTCTTTTTCATTCTTCAATTAATACTTTATAATTACTATAAATAATAAGTATCAAAAAAGATAGTTGTCAGTTGTATCTTATACTTAGTTGTCTTGCTGTGCATTACCACAGCAGACAAAACAATAAAATCAATTTAAAAAAAGATAAACAGTGTGTTTTTTTTATTAAATAAAATTAACATACATCTAATTGTTAACACTGAGGGAAATTTGTGTCAATTGTTCTTAAAGCACTTATACCGTGACCAGTGAATACAATTTTTTATTAAAAAGAAACGAATGCTGATTGTTGAAAACAAGACACAACACTTAACTGGTGATAATGCGTTTAAAATGTAGTCCAGCGGAAAGTTAACTGACACAAAACCAGTAATATGACTGGCTTTGTACGAATAATGGCTGTTTCTTTCTGATTCTATAACTTTATATAAAGAGAATCTATCATATTTTCATTGTTCATTCAGGACAATGTCTGCTAAGTTGTTTCAGTGACCTGTTTCAAAGTGTCAAAAAGGTGCCAATTAACTCTCCCTCCTGGGACATCACCATGTTAAAGTGGCAAGTCCAGTTCATATCAAGTGTTAGAAGTAGAACCTGTATCTACCACTTTAGAGCTGTCACCTTACAAGTTTGGTGTTAGTTCTCTTTCTCCTAGGGAAAATTGCTTTCTCATTTTATAATATGGATACAAAATATTTGACATCGCTTAAATTAATCATTTCTTCCGTTAAATGACTTCTGAAATTTTAAGTGTTTTTAATTGAAGATTTTTATATTTAGCAAGATACGATTTATTTTCCCCATGTTTTAATCAATTTGAGGGAAATAGTTTACCATATGCTTTTACCATTAATTTGACATTATAACTTACATTTACGGAGATATAAAAACAATGCTCCTTATATTAAATGTTCCCATGGCTATAAATGATGTAAAAAACAACACAACAGTATTAACAATAACAAGACTTTCTGTATTTGTTTATTGATATTTAACTCCTGTTTTCTTTGTTCTTTTTCCCCGCCTACTCATAACTCTTATCGCCGTTTTTATTAATTTCATAAATTTTTTAGATTCACATCTTTTAGTTTTAAAGGAGCAACGAAGTTCTCTCTACCATCAGCAGAAACTTCCTCGCTTTAGTTTTATAGGTCTCCGTTAAAGTTATTACAAACTACAAGCACTTGCCATCCTTTTTGTTTTTTTTGTGCAGGTATTTTTTTTCCTTTTTCTTTTTAATTTGTGAATTTGTCAGAAAATATGATTGCCCAAGTACGAGTGTATGTGTTTGAAAAAGTACAAATGAATGACTGACTGACTGCCTATTTCTGGTTGTGTGTGTGTGTGTGTATGTGTGTGCATTTGTTGTTCTATGTATTTGAAAATAATTTAACATGTCACTTTTCGTGTTGGATGTAGTATAAGCACATGTACATATTTGTTCAACATGAATGTATGTTAGATGTTGCTGTATTTACAAAATATTACCAAGAAGTACTGCATTATAAAGAAGACCAACAAGAAAAAATAGTAAAAAAAATTTACAAGTAAAAAACTATACACAAAATGAAGAGAATGAACAAAATTACGAGACATCTTTAGATCTATGGTTGGTTGGACATGTTAACGTTAGCGAAGCATGAAGTCACACAGAAAATAGAAAGTCCCTCTGCAGAACTTGACATACTCATCATCGTCATTATTTTCAAATGTCTCTATATGTTTACAGCAATATACATTTTATGGAATAGCATAGAACTATACAAAATGCCGGGAAGAAAATATTTATGTACCAGTGAGTATATGTGTTAGATTTTTTACGGCAGCTAGTTATAACTTTAGTGTTGTATAAAAGGCGAATATTTCTTTGGAAAATTTAGGATTCGATTTCGATTGTTCTCTAACAATTCGAGAAAATACTTTTGGATATCGTCTCTGACTTCTGGATTGTTTTCAATGGAATAAGTGGTCTGTATGCCTTCACAAATAATAACGTTCAGAAGTTTACGCTCAACGATGAGCGAAATAAGGATATACTGACCTACTTCTTCGTTCGTCAATGAGAAGCATTTGCATGGCTCATTTGCTGCAAAACGTCATAAGTCAAAAATCAGGAATTTTTGCTTAATACCACCAATGCACAATATATCAGCTGCCTACGGGAAAGGGAACTAACACTAAACTTGTCACGTGACAAGTCACTTTAACGTGGCGATGTCCTACGAGCGGGTTAATTGGCACCTTTTGGACACTTTGTAACAGGTCACTGAACTAACCTTTCAATTTCGGTTAAAATATAGCCTGTCGCAGATATTGTCCCACATGAGCCATGTCAATATGATAGATCCTATTCATATAAAGTAATAGAACTAGAGAGAATCAGCCACTACCCGCACAAAATCCAGTCACATGAATAGTTTTCTGATAATTACCTTTCCTCTGGACTATACTCATTATCACCAGTTAAGTGATATGTCTTGTTTTCACCTATCACAATTCGTTACTTTTAATTATACAATTTTGTTCACTGGTCAGGGGATAAGTGCTTTAAGAGCAATTGACACAAATTTCCCGCAGGGTTATTTAATGAATTGGTATTTATTTCGTATGAAAATATTGCAAGCCCAACTTTGGAGAGAAGAATACAATTTTAGTTTTCTATAATGTTTTGAGTAAATTTAAGGATTCAAAGTGGTTTTCTGTAAAACAAATATTTTTGTGTTATGACGCTGTTGCACGAAAAAAGCGATATGTGGTTTCAGCACACCTTGTGCCACATATCACCCAGTGCCTTGTACATTTAATATACTAGGGAGACTATTGCCGAACGAATAAATTCACGAAGTAACCCTGTTAACTGGCCACTTCGTCCGTGTCATTAAACGCCATTCGATTAACTTATCTCGTGCGAATTTAAGGCTCGAGTCTATGCAAATAGACCTGAAACGATCAAACTCTTATAGACGAGTATTTATCGCGTTGTTAGCAAAGGGTGTGTAAAATCTGGACCTAAAGGTTAGGCAATGTACGCGCTATACTCGGCGGCCAAAAAAATGCTGTTTAAACATAAAAGCCATGAAAGTATCTAATAAATAACGCTTATTGGACAAATAAAAAAAATGTTTTTTCCTTTTTAATGCAAATTTAAATTTTTCTCTCTCTAAAATACGCCCGATATTAACTATTATGCGCGTAGCGCATACCGTTAATCATTAGTGTCGCCTCCAATTTAAATGCGCATTTAAGGTGGCACAAAAGTCATCACCCTATTCGAAGATACTATAACCTTTGAAAATGCGGTAAATACCAGTTCCGTTTTAACATTTGTGAAGGTAGTAGAAACGAAATTCACGTCAATAAGAAATGATGCGGTATACTCCTTAAGAACGCAGAATAATTACTTCGATTTTCAAAGGGCTTTGGTTTCTGGTTGCCCCATTTTTGTATTGCAGTGGCCGGCCAGATTGTCTAATTTAGCCAATCAGGACTTCTATTTGCGGGGTTCTTAAAGCCACGAGTCTATAATGTTAACAACCCTAAGACTTTCAAGACCACCGAAAGGATATTCGTTAAGAATGCCAGAACATATGACCGGAAGTTCAGGCTGGCGTGTTATCAAACGCCATAAATCGGGTCCGTATGGCTATCAATTGTATCGGCGGCCGCCTTAAACAAAATCCGAGAGTAAAACTGAAGTTTTCGTTTATTAAAAAATGTTATGTAATCACCTGTTCTCTAACGTTTGTGATTTTCAGAACAAAAAATAAATACATTTTTGGGAAAAACGTTTCCTGATTATCTATCCTAAGCAACCAGTGAAATGCGCATAGATACAGCTTGTCCTCGAACAACAAATTTTCAGTTGTTTTATCAAAAATAAAAATAGAACATTAAGCACAACAAATAAAATCTTTTAATAAATGATTGTATTCCCAAAAACAACTTTGATAATACAATTTTTTGCAAGTGCACGTGCATAAAAAACTAAACTGGCAAATTGTTTTTATTTTGATTTTTTGCGAAAGCATTAAAAGCAATTTGTTTTTGATTTAAATTGGTTTTTTTTTTACCCACTTTCAACTACAATTAATGTTGGGTGAATTTCAACTAATTGTAGTGGGGAATGTTAGAAAGGAGAAACACACTGGTTTATTGTTGGAATTTTGTTTAAGCTTTGATATCGTTGCAAATAAGACTTTTTAAGCGTTTATAATTCTCATTCCCTCTGTAGTCTTATTTGCTGATATTTTTGGCTTTTCCAAAATTTTTTGGGAAAACTTTTCCTGATGATCTGGCCTAAGCAACCAGTGAAATGCGCACATTTCAGTGGTTTTATCAAGAATAAAAATAGTGAATTAAGCACAACAAATAAAATCTTTTAATAAATAATTGTATTCCCAAAAACAACTTTGATAATACATTTTAGATGAATTTTAATGAGCACACAGCGTCGAAAATGAGCCAATGTCTGTGAGAATTTTATACATAATTTTGCTATTGCAAAGGCTTTTATCACAAGTATAATTTTAACTTTTGGTGTCAATGATAACAGTTTATTGCCAATAAGCTAAATTCTTGACTTAACCCATTTCTCGTCGCACCAAGTAAACTGACAATATAATAACGAAATAAGATTTTAAGTAACTGACAGAAAAAAATTTTGACAAATAAAATATGAGTGCTGGTAATTATAATCATCGGTCGGCGAAAAGTAGGTTAAACTTTGAGACATTTTTATGGGTAATAAATTTATTTAGGTATGTGATGGAAATCGATATGGAAAACGAAACGATTTAAGTCCAATACTATCGTTTTTTAGAATCTTTTAGCATTGATTTATTGTACATGTTACTCTTATTTACTGCCGATATTCTTTTAAATTGTGTATAACATGACCTAATTGTACTGTATTTTGAACAAGCAATTAAGATTATAATTCAGAAATTTATTTCAAAGTCGCTCGAAATTCATCACACCTTTTAAAAACGTTTGTTTTGAAACCAATCGATTTTCATTACATTCCCAAGTGTAATAAAATATATTACACTTACCGATTTTGATTCATTTTTGACTCGTGTGTGTATCCAAATTTTGCTAAGAAAAAATACCCCGATATAATAATGTATATAAAAACTGTGGGGGCTAAGTGAAATTATAGACCGATTCTGCCCAATATGCCTCGATCTTGTGGCAATTAAAACCTATTTACCAAATTTGATTAAATTGTCTCTAAGACTACGACCTGTATTGTACGCACAAGTTTTACATGGAGAAACAACCAGCCAGACGGCCAACTTTAGATCGATTTAGATAGCGATCCTGAGTCGATCTGTGGCATGTCATAATGTCCAGATTTTTTTCAATTCTTATTTATTGAATCTTCATGTATTAACTATGATCTTACAATAATCAATCCATTCTTATTCTTATTCTAATACTTTATTTTATGTCCTGCCCATGCCGGCCAAAAACTTTCCTGATCACGGTTTTTGTTTACACATGTAGATGTTTAGCGCTCTTCTAATCGGATAAGTCCCTTAGTATCTCGTATCCTTAAGCGAGTGTGGCCGGCATCATTTCAAATATTTTTAGCCAAAGAATTTGATTGCAAGTCAAGCCTTTTTAAATATTTTTCTGCATATTTCTTAATTTAAGTCTTTACTAATTGCACATTGAGATACTTGTGGACATTTGTATATATGTATGTTTGTACATGTGTTGGAGGCTATAAGAACCATTACCCTGCCTGGTGCAAGATTATACATTTCAGTTGGGCTCATCAGCACAGCAGCAGAGCAGATGTTCTGACGTTTCTTCATCAACCTCTTAAAATTGGCATGCCCTGGTTCTTGAATTGCCCGTTAAAAACTGGTGGTAGCTAAAACCATAGTGTCCTGTGAATAGTCCAACAAGCAGTCTAAGTTCCGCCTTCCCAAGCAGAAGTAGCCTACCTGCCCTGCCAAGGGACATTGTCACGAATCTCTTGGTCTGTCTTAGGCTAGAAGTGGACATCCATGTGTGAAGGAATTCACGTTCGGACCATTTCTGTAACGTCCCCCTAATGTGACCGACAGTGACGCCAAAGAAGGACTCAGGGTCTATGAATGGGCGGCGAGGGCACCTGTTTGCTAAGCAGTCTGCCCTTTACTTGCCCACATGGCCCTCATGGACAGGCACCCTACACAAATTCCAGTCATTGTGTTTCCCCAAGTTGTTCAGAGACGTGAAGCAGTCCACGACTAATATGGACTTCATATCCAAAGAAGATAGTGCTCTAAGAGCGGCTTGGCTATCTGACATTATAAATAATCTCAAGCCCTTTGTCCTTCTCCTCAGACATTCCTTGTGGATATTTAAGTTTTTAACATACAAACCAGGGGCGGCTGTTATTATTCGAGGAAGTATATTTTTGAGTCTTTGAATTTTTTCGATATAAGAGACCGAGGCAGTGTCCCATAACTGAATACCGTAGCACCAGATAAGCTTTAGGATAGAGTTGCAAAGTAGAAGTTTGCAATCAAGGCTAAAAACTAATGCCGAATGACATAAGTCCATGTACATTATGACAAACTAAGAAGTGGCACAATGTCCGTGCACTAACGATAGACTCTACTATATATTTTCTAGAACCAATTTTTGCAGTATATACTGGATAAAAACGGAGCAAACAATTTATTGATTATAATAAACCAATAATTGTCGTTATGTCCATGGAGCAATTCACATTGCTTTCATGGACTTTATGACACGTTTAAAAGTATCTTTATTTATATTGACATTGTGACACTTTTTGGTGTTTTACAATGTCCATGGACCTTATATTACTAGAACTTATAGCATGCCTCCGCATAATACCCTCTCCACTATGATGTTGAGTGTATAATTAAATTTTTACAGATACAAAAAGAAAGAATGGGGTGGCTATTTGCATCATTATATAATACTTTGTCAGGATGCCTTTAATATGCTTGATCGAATATCGTTATTGAAATCATAGCGAATATGTTCTTGCTTTTTTATCTTCTAAATCATTCATGCTCTAGAACCCTAATCAATTCTACTGCATAATCAATCGGTTGAGCCTGAGTGTAAATCCAAATAAATAGACAAAATTTACCTTGATAAAATCAAAAATAAGAATATCGATTGCTAAGAAACTTTTTACATAAATGCTTTAAGTAAATGTCGATGAGTTAGGTCAAGAAAGTGATTTGCAAGTATCACTGTTGCTACGAGTTGGGTCCAGGAATTTTTTTCGGGGTACTGAGAGGTCAGTTTGAGGGGAAAACTGCAAGCATATCTGGTTTGCAGGTCATATTATGCAGAGAGGTCTACGCCTGAAAACTTACAGATGCAATAGGTAAGAATAAGAGATATTAAATAGCCAACGTCTTAATTTTTTGGTAATTAATAAGAACCAAGTTAATAAATCTTTAAAAGGCCGGAAGGACATACTACTAAAACTGTCACTCCAGTTACTTTCATAATAAACAACACTAGAAAATCCCAAAAATTATACACATAAAAATATTCTAAACAAATTATTCACACAAAGTGTTTTCTATGTCTTCTCTTTCATCAAGCACCATTTTATCATTTAGCAACCGAAAAATATTATTGCTATTAAAAAGTAAATATTTATTAAGTTGTAGGTGTTTAATGCTTGAAACCAGCAAAGAGGGAGACAAATCAAATAAAACTGCAAATGACATTGTATTGTCAGTAATTGTAAGTGATTATGTTGTCAAAGACGTGAAAACATTTTGTTTCTTTAGTGATTGTGTCCAAAAATGTAGAAATGAAACCCAACATTAATAGCAGGGCATACCAGAATAAATTCCAAAAATAACATCATTTAAACCACACAAAATTACCAATATATACAATTTTGCCGTGCTTTGAAGGAAATTGAAAAAAGTTGTGAGAAAAAAAATAGAGTTATTAAAAAATTATTAAAAGAAGTCATATCGGACAAATAAATTGCTTCTATATCAATAAAATAAGTAGTTATAGAAGAAAGCTACTAAATAATGAGTGAAAGAAGCTATCCTGATAATATATTATGGGACGTTGGTCGTGATGACCAAAACGGAATACTTGGGTTTCATGACAAGTATCCCCATTAAACATTTCGCTGACTTTTTCAAAACAAAAAGCTTATTTCACTGATTATTTAGTAGATTTATTTTATTCCTACTTCTATAAATACTTTTTTGCGGCTATTTTGCGCATGTAGAACAAAAAATAATAACTTACTTTTAAATGCGTTCATTTTGAGAAATCCATTGTTAAATTCATTGGTTCTTTCAGAAAAATTTTGCGTAGTATTTTTATTTTTTTCGCAAGGCTGTAGTTTCAAAGAATTAGCATGAAAAATGCGCCTATTATTAAAATAAATTAAGTAATTCAGTTGCTACTAGTATGACATGGAAACAAAACCGAGATATTGGCATTTTTAATCAAAAAAAGTCTTGCTAATGATGTTGATGCGAGTGGAATAAATTCAATTTTTGTTAATATGCCCACAGCGAACCCTAACTTTTATGCTCAAATCCCATCATTTTATCGCTCTCTTACAAAATTCAGTTTCAGATGTCTTACTGCAACAGATTTCGTGGAAATATTTCATAAAGTTACATCTAAATCTGTGGGTTTGGATGATAGTAATCCTATATTTAAAAATTACAGCCTAGCCCACGATATAGCCTGCTATCGTTCACCTGCATTTTCGACGACAAACAACTGATTTGCGTCCCACTAACAATTTACATTACGACAAGCCGAACTATAACGTAACAGTTTTCATACAAATTTGGGGCCCACTAAGAAATATGATGCAACCACAAATGTGAAAATCAGTCACTTGTGTTGTTGTTTTCGACAGATGCATTTTGTTAATATATTAAACGACATTTTTCTTAATACACCAACAATTAATATTTATTTATAATTCTTTTTTTTAAAACACTACCACTTATAAATTTATTTAGTTTTTTAAAATATTTTTTACAAAATACTATTCGATATTTTTTGTTAACTGTTTTGCTTTTTTTGGCGGCATGAAATAACCCCCTAAAAAAATAATGAAATAATCTCCCACATACTTTTTGCACATACTTTTGTACATAGGTCGGGAAGATTTGTAGGGACGCAAAAAATAGACCAAGTGACAAGGAAAATCGTACTCTAGGGATCAAAGTTAGTAACTTTGCCCAAGGAACCATACCTCTAAAATGAATTCTGATCTTCCTTATTTTGACCCTAAAGTCAAATTTTGAAAAATCCCACTTTGACCCATTTAAAGTGCCCCAATCGAGTCTAAATGTATGACCGACCCCCACTAACTTTGGAGGGCCGACCCACCCTTGTCACTTGGGCGATTTTTAAATCGACCCGCCCTAGTAGTCATATTTGTTATCTATATTTTGTTTAAAAAAAAAACTGCAAGGAAAACATCTGTCAAGTTAATTGGTTACGTATGAGTATTATTTAACTCGAATCTTTTGACAAGCATACGCCAAGTGGAACAACTAATAAATCAAACTTTTAAAACAGCAATAAGTGAAAAAATAATAAGTGAATAAAATTAGGCTTTTTCATAAAATTCTTGGCCTGTTTTAGAATAGAGTGATTTTTGTAAAAAAGAAATTGATTTTTATAACAACTTTCTTGAAAAAATTTGGTGAAAGTTTACGGACTTTTGAAAAAATTTACTTTTTTTTAGGAAATAGTCACTCTTAGTAAAAAAAATTTCACTTATTAAAATAAAAGACTATAAGTGAACAAAATGTGACTAATTGTGAAAAAAGTCACGCCTCGAAAAGTTTATGCACGATCAACATAATCAGAGAAGACTAACAGTCGATGCATTTGTGGTGGAAAATGAAGAGCTTTCAATAAAATTTTTGGGATTGCGTTGCATTTTACACAATGAAGGCCTAAATCTCGCTTTACAAATATTTTTATTGTAGTAAGTACATACTAAATGAATTTTCTTGGTGAATTATATATATCTATTGTTGTGCTATTTATATGCCCTTTACTGTTATCACTTGTATTTTAATGGAACTGTTGATGTTATTGGTGTTTTCGTCCTTGTTCACAAATATTTTGTTAGCTAACAACCAAAATGATTGGTTTTAGCATTTCAATTTGTGTCTTTCTTTTTCACATCTTTTCTTTCCTTCTACTTCGTTTCCTTTTTTGACGAGCAAAATTAAAGTGTAAAAATTGTTTGGATGTAGGGGAGTTAAACAAATGAAAAGAACCCTACACAAATATAAATTTGTTTAAGAAAGTTTATGAAATAATAAATTTATATAACAGAATTTAAATTTGTGATTAATGTTATTGTCCATTGAAAATAGATTTTCCTTGAATTTTTTTTTTCGAAAAGTGCTACAATACAGCCAAAAGAGCCAAAATCTGTTATCACTTGTTTTTCCAATCAACAATTAATTTTTAGGTGATTCGTCAAAAATGTTCCCATATAGCAAATTTTTTAAAATACAACAAAACATTTTTAAGAAAACTTCAATTTGTCCCAAAATCTATTTCCAAATAGATACAAAGCACTTTTAATATTCCCTTCTACCCTTTTCATTAATTTTCTCCAAAATTTCATATTGAAATCCATTCAATCATAAAAATTCGATTAGATTTACAAACAACACTTGTGCATTATCATCTTCAGCGTCCGGTATAGGGCATTGAACAATTTTAAGTTTAGTATGTCCACTTCTTATTAAATTCTGCTTCTTCTCCAGTTCCCAAGAAATCTTTTGCTGGTCGGGTTTTTTTTCTCTTCTAATTTTGTTCATTTATTCCTTCAATATTTTGTGAAATTTTTTCTTTTTCTTGTCAACATACACATACCTTTGGGTATGTTTGTTGGTGACATTCCATACGTTACGGTTTACTTAACACATTATTTCATCATCTTTCCTTAAGAATCGACATTGTTGGTAGTTGGCGTCATCTTAGTGGGTGCTTTTTTCAACTTATTGAAGTTTTTACGTTTGTTTTTTTTTGTTATGTATACCCCGCAAACATTTTTTTTGACGATAATTGTTAGAATTTGTTCTGACAATCTGAACAAATTGCCAATATTGCATATAATGTGTTACCAAAAACATACCTTGAATTGTGTAGGGACTTGAGAAGGAATCGGACAGAATTCTAAAGAATGTTCCTAGGGAAATTTGAAACAAAATGCTGACGCGTCAAGTCGTTGTCAGTTAAAATAATGGTAAAATATCAGATAATATTTTTACTTTCTCATACTTTTATTTTTCGAGCAAAAATAAAAATTATTCTTTAAAGAAATGTACGTGTTATAATTATTGAGTTGTCTTTTAATATTTATTTAAATGTGTGATCATCATTGGGACATCTTATGCGCATTAAAATAAATATTTAAAGTCAACTAAATTATTATAGCACGTACATTTCTTTAAAGAATAATTTTTATTTTTGCTCGAAAAAATAAAAATCATAAAATAACTGTTATTTTTGATCGAAAAAATAACTGTTAATATTGTTCAAAAAAATAAAAATCATGAAATAACTGTTATTTTTGATCGAAAAAATAAAAATCAAAATATTACTGTTATTTTTGTTCAAAAAAATAAAAATCCAAAAATAACTGTTATATTTGTTCAAAAAAATAAAAATCAAAAAATACCTGTTATCATCAGACTTTTATGAAAAAAAGGAATAACTGTTACGGTCCCTGCTATTAACAAGTCGTTGTTTTTTTAAAGTTTTAAGAACTACATTTTTATATATCCAAATATTTTTATAATTTTTATATAATATATAATTTTAATCTTAGCTTAAAGGTCCTTACCTATCGTCTTATACTTCCGGTAAATATTTTCAAAAATATTTATTGTCATTTTATATTTAAAATTCTTTTAGAGGACATTATATAGTTTTGTAATGATCGTCATTTATACAATTTTACTGGAATGCACAATAATCAACTTGTTTAATTTTAAATTATTTAATTAAGTTTTTATGTTTTCTTTAAATCAAATTTGAATTTACTTTTATGAATTTTTATTCATTCATTGAAAATTATTTAACAAATAAATTCATTTAATTTTTGTAAAATATTAGATCGTGTTGATTATTAAACGATATAGTTTTATGGGTGTCTATATATGTAATTGCAAATGTAAAAATTTATATACCTGAATTTTACATGCCGATAATTATAAACAGCCTGTTTTTTGCAAAATAATAATAATTGTCCAATTCACAAGTTCCGTCGCGACGACGGCCAGTGCTGTGTCCGATAGACAAAAATAATAATAATAATAAAAAAAAAAAGTTCTACAGTGTACATAAAAATATAATTCAAATGAATTTTGGCGGTATAGGACGCTAAAGACGCAGAATTTTATGAAAAAATGGCTAAACAACTAATTACTTTAGTTGTACATGCTTCAGGAAAACTTTTGTAAATAATATACTTTTTGGGCTACGATTTTGCAATTTATTTCTGTAGTAGTCTTTAATAGCGGTGTGAGTAAGACGGCAAATCCCTCCGAAGAGATTGTGTGGTTACAATCGAAACTAGTCAGGGCAACCTGTCCGTGAAAGCCTGGGTTCAATTCTCAGCGCAGTTAAGAATGAAAAACTATCAATACAATTTTAATTAATTTCATATTGTAAAATTCCAGTCTTCATAAAAATAATTTAATGAAAATTAAATTCAATGAACTTAAGCCTAATTAAAAATATCTAAATTTGTATAAAAAACCATGAAGACATTTATTATGTGAACTCATGATATCTACCTGGGTAGATAATGACTTTATACATTCTATTGGTGTAAAGCATTTTATGTATGTACAATTTTTTTATATCAAAAATCTAATATTATAAGAATACGTAGTGCAGGAGTTCACACAATGGACAAAAGTTGTCTTAACACTCAACCAAAAGAGCAGCAAGATGTTGGCCTGTGGCGAAGTTTTTTTCATTTGTTGGATATTTCAGCCTTAGTTGCTTACACTATATACGCCAAAAAAAACAACACACAAAGTACAGTCAAAAAATATAAACGTCGATTATTCTTGATCTCCTTGGGTACAAATCATTGCGCATCACAAATAAAATCTCGAGTCGAAAACCAGATGGTAGTTAGTAAGATTTTTTACCAAGACTATCTACCACTGTATATATGTATAAGCCCGCATATACAAAAACACTAAACATGAAAAACTCTCGCAATCTTGCTTTAAATATTTTTTGTTGTTTATTTCCTTAAAAGTCCGCAAATTTTGATAACTGAGCTGAAAGTTGATGAAAACTGTGCAAATTATTAACAACTAAAAATCGAAATATCTAACTCGGTAGATACTATGGGAGCGAAAGTAAAAGAAAACAAAAAAAATACTGAGAAATAAAAATTTAAATTAATACATTTAGTCAGTCAGGGCAACCTGTCCGTGAAAACCTAGGTTCAATTCCTAGTTCAGTCAAGAATGAAAAATTATCAATAAATTTTAATTAATTTCATGTTCTTAAATTCCTTTCTTCATAAAAATAATTTAATGAAAATTAAATTCAATGAACTTAAGCCTGATTAAAATATCGAGATTTTGATTAAAAACCACTAACAATGCTCATGCTCTGTAACTCCCGCGGCGAGAAAGTTTTCGATTGAAATGTGAGAAATGAAACAAAAATGCCATAAATTGAAACAAACAGCTGTTTTTCTCACTTAACTGCGTCTGTAACATTTTTGGCGAGTAATAACTGTCACGTAAGGAAATTAATCGCCAATATACTGAAAAAGTGTGTCTATAAAATTTTTGTGAGAAAGTTCCCGCTTTGATTTGTCAAATAAGCTCACGCATAACAACGGGGTGAGAAAAATATTACCCCCAAAAATATATTAAATATGCAATGAATGATAACACGAAAGAGGTAAGTATTTTTTCTTGTTAGATTTTTTCATTGTTTGATTATTTTGCTTTAAGCAAATTTGAAAAATATACGAATGATTTCAAAGCTTTTTTGTTAACAGAAAAAATTAAAGCCGCACTTTACATTATTTGGTATATTCGACGGTTGTATTTTCACGACCGTCGTTGAAAATTTTTCAATTTCAAAGAAGTTTGGCCACCGTCAATGGTATGTATGACTGGCGTTCTCAACGTCCACAGTTTCACATCGGCTTCGACTGGAATATTATGACATTTATAACGTAACTACGTAATCTCTTTTGATAGTTTTCGACATGAGTGATAGTTAATAGTTACTGAACTTGGTGAAATTGGCCGTAAATAAAAATTAGGTGTTTTTTCCTTATTTTTTGGCCTGCTTCCACCATTTTGGGAAATAATATCGAGTTTTCGTTTTTCACATGTTTTCGATGCGAGAAGTTCTCCTCGAAGTTACAAAACATGGGTACTGGTTGTGAATATTAACAAAAATCGGTTCATATTTGAACTAGTTGTACTTGGCATAAATAGCGCTAATAGCACATGAGCTCAGAGGTCTAAACTCGGCTTAGATATTTTTTATAAACAAGGAGTAGTAAATGTTAAAAATTAGCTTAACAGGTCTTTTATTTTACCTGGCTCCCATACAACTGTAGTGCCGAACTTACGGCTTTGGTAAGTTTATTAATAAGCGAGATCCATTTCGAGGTTCCCTACTTTTTTAAAGAAAAAAACACAGAAAATTCAAATTTAATGAGGAATGTTTATTATCATTTGAAAGAACATTCTTTGGCATTTATTTTTTGAAGATTATGTCTATCAAAGGTTGGCCGTTGCTACGTCGAAGATGGTCCATCCGTTGAGTCCAATTTTCGATGACTCGTTCGAGCATTTCGACTGGTAACTGGCGAATGACACGCGTCACTACTTTTCAAAGTATATAAAATGCGACAAGTTTCTAACTAAAGTTAAATGTCTGTGAACAGTTTAAGTGATAAGACTAGTATTTGTTCGTATAATTATTCACATAAACTTTAGACTTTACATATCCCCACAGGAAAAAGTCTAACGGTGTGATATCACACGATCTTGGTGGCCAATCGACCAACCCAAAACGTGAAATTATGTGCTCACCGAAGTAATCTCTCAATATATCCGTTGGTTGATGCGATGTGTGGGAAGTGGCGCCGTCTTGCTGAAACCAAATGTCGCAGAGATCACGAGCTTCAACTTCAGACATCAACAAGTCGGTTATCATGGCAGGAAAACGGTCGCCATTGACGGTTACGTTCGCACCGGCATAATTTTTAAAGAAATATGGACCGATGATTCTACCGGCCCACAAACCACACCAAACCACTATTTTTTCTGGATGAAGTGGCAGTTCTTGAATCTCTTTAGGTTGCTCTTCGTCCCAAATACGACAATTTAGTTTGTATACATACCCATTGAGCCAGAAATGGGCCTCATCGCTGAACAAAATTTGCCTCGAAAACGTCGGATCTTCTTGGAACTTTTCAAGAGCCCATAGAGCGAAGCGATGTCGCTTGGGAAGGTCGCTCGACTTCAGTTGTTGCACAAGCTGTACTTTGCACGCTTTCAATTTAAGATCTCGACGAAAAATGCACCACGTCGTTCCATACATCAGTACGAGTATGGAATCGACTCTCCACGGTCGTCATGTACACTCTCAGCTACGGCCGCTATATTTTCTTCACAGCGTGCTGGACGTGGCCAATTCGGTCGAATATTATACAATAATGAATGATGGGTCTCAAAATGGGTGATGATGTTGCAAATAGTACGCTCAGTAGGCCGATTATGTTGACCATAAGTTGAGCGAAGTGCACGAAACACATTCCTCACAGAACATGAATTTTCGTAATAAAGTTGAACGATTTGTAAACGTTGTTCAGGCGTAAGTCTTTCCATTATGAAATGCCAAACAATACTAAACAAAAATAACATGAAAGCATCTGTCAAAAAAGGCTATTGAAAAAAGCATTTCTACTTGAATCACCCATTACTTTATAAGATTCTGCACAGCCTTTGACTTAAAAAATCGAAAAAAAAACTTTCCTGCTATTTGTGTGCAGATTTATCGAAAAAAAGTGCAAAAATATGGCATAAAAAACGTATTGACTAGGGAGATCGATTATTCGACATTTTTCAATAACCGGTTTTCGAATATTACGAATAGTTGCTATTTTGAAAAACCCGGTTTTCGGTTAAGCATTTTTTAAATAACCGGTTAACCGGTTTTAATTCGAATACTTAAAGACACAAAATCAAATAAGGTTTTGTAATAAAACGTTAATTTGAATAAAAACAACACAAATTGCAAAGGTAAGGCACCAGCAAAATACATAGATATGACTTAGATCAGACCTAACAAATATTTGACGATAAAATCCAAGAAAAGTGGGACCAGTAAATTGATCAAACTTTAGCTTAATTTTCAACAATTTTTTATTGATTTACTAAAGTTTATTTGTAAGAAGATATTTGTATAATGTAATTTAGAAACTGTTGAACGATATTTGATCTAGACAAACGTTTTGCAAAAGCAAATAAATTATAGGAATTTAATAAAGTTTTTATTTGAAATATTCTCCCAAATTTATTTTGTATGAGTTTTAATTGGTTGGTGGTTGAGCATGCCTATATAAATCAACCATATTTATGAAAAGTTGCAAACAGAACCTCTTAGCAATGATGATCTATTTCAAATTATTTTGTTTCAGCATTATAGAAACGAAAAGTAAAATGAACATGCTTTAACGAATGGTAAAATGAGCATGCTTTTTGTGTGAAATATTTGTTAATTCATCGACTACAATTTAAAACCTTCCATGACATTGTTTGATTTCTTCAATTTTGTTTTTGAGTTCTTAGTGTTTAATAATTAAAACTAGTAGAAATTTTTCCCATATCGTTAATTCCGCCGGAATGTTGTAGTTTTCAACATGAAGAGTTGCTAGAACTACTTAAGTTTTTAGCGCCATAAAGGCCATTTCATCCTCGGCAACACAATGGGCTAATATTTCACCAATGATACTAATTAAAGGTGATTAATAAGTCGTGACATGGAAGAGCCTTTGTAACTTATCATTTAAGGACACTTCAAGCAGCTAACTTTGTCTTTTAAATCGCGTTCGAAAAATCTCTAGAAATAACCTCTATATAAAATTATATTTATGCTCTGTTTCCTACACAAAAAAAGTGTAGTAAAATTTATATGAAAATCGCTCAGTTTTTTGAGTGCTTTTCATATAAATTTTACTAAACAATCAATTGCCTGTCACCTGGAAACAGTACATTAATATTAAGAATACTCTCGCACAAATTACTATTTACTTTTTAACTGCACACGTGTTTGTGGTATTTTGAATAGTTTTTGGTTTAGTTTTACAAGAACACATGCTTTCATAAGCGATCTGTATTTACAGTGTTCATAATGTTTTTTGATCTTTTTTACATTTTGTTCATTAAAAGTTTAAGTTTGACCAATATTCAATTAGAAAATACTTAAATTACGGGTACATCTGCAAGCGAGTAAGGAAAATGTATATAAATTACACATTATTAAAATAACCGGTTTATTATACCAAAATAACCGGTAAATTCGGTATTCGAAAAATGAGCATTTTAAAATAACCGACTTGGGCAAAGCTAAAATAACCGGTTAAAACCGGTCGAATAATAACCGTTCGATCTCTCTAGTATAGACTCTTCTTATACAAATGCAAAATATTTTATGTTAAACCTTCTTCTAAAGAATTTTCAGATAAGACATTTATTAATCGTTATATAAAAGAAAAACTGTGCAAAAATGTTAATTAGGAACCGGTAACATTTTCTAATAAATGTACAAACTTATCTTTAGTTAGTATTTTCAAACGCCAGAATATGTGCAGAAATGTCTAATAGTGAAATTTAACAAAATTTAAAATTTTATTTAGATTTCAATTGTATTTGTAATGAAGTTAAAGATTTTGTCGGTGCCCCCTCAGGAATTTTCATAGTGAGGTAGTCTATCAGTGTGAGAGTTTCCGGTTCGCTGCTCGGCGAAGACTTTGGTATGTTTCAATAAAACTGGCCTTCCATTACTATTGCTCGGTAAATTATGTTAAAATATAATTTGTAATCGTATTTGTAACATTTTAGAAATGAAAAGACAAAAAAAAACTTTAACGTGAGTCATGTGGGCAAAAATTGTTTGCTGGGTATTTACTTAATTCACAAACACTCCAAATACACAAAAAAAAAAGAAGAAGAAATAACACAAGGAATCCATTTAAATCTCACTGTAGCACTTAAGTGGTATAATACCATCACGTTAAGAATTCTTATACTTTTTTTGCATTGGTATTTAAGTGGTACTGTAATAGACTTTTGCTGCTTTCTTTTAGGCAGGCTTTTCTAAAATATGTTTTATAATTCTTTTAAGACTATCAAATGTGGCTTTTTTTATATAATTATACAAAGGTTAAAAATTAGCTTAGAGATCAGATATAAATAAATGTGAGTATTTAGCGATTCGTTTTCATATAGAGATTTATACACAGAAAATAGAAAGTTGTACATTATTTTTAAATGTTACACAAAACTATACGGGACTGACATGTAGCCAACTGTAATGGCCCATTAAACGACACCGAAAGTTTTTTTCCAGAGTTTCTTAATTGAATCTTCACATATTAAATATGAACTAACATAACAATAAGTAATCAAATCTTATCCTAATACTTCAATTCATGTCCTGCCAGTGCCCGACAAAAATTTTTCTTATCACGGTTTCTGTTGACATATTTAGGTGTGGATCGCTCTTCTGATTGGGTGAGTGTTGCAGTGTCTCTTCTCCTTAAGCGAGTGTGGCCGCCATCATTTAAAATATTTCGAGCTTGTGGATGTAGGTGTAGTTCAAGCCTTTTTAAATATATTACTGCGTATTTTATAATCATAGTTTTTACCAATGGCACGTTGAGATCCTTGTGGATATTCGATTTTTTAACATACCAGGGAGCGGCTGTAATTATACTAAGAAGATTATTTTGGCGCCTTTGAATTTTTTCAATATAAGACGGTGAGGCAGTGCACCATAATTAAATACTGTAGCACCAGATTGGTTTTAAGATAGAGTTGTAAAGTAGAAGTTTGCAATCGAGACAAAGGACAGAATTTCTTCCAATAAGCCAATGAATTTGAATGGCTTTTAGTTTCATTTGAGTTAATTTTGCTTCTATATGGTATTTCCATGTTAAACGCCGATCTAGATGAACACCGAGATATTTTACATGCGAAGGCTGAGGTATTATTTGATTATTGATTTTAATAGGGGGCATGACTCCCGACGCAAGGTGAATGTTATATGTACGCATTTTTGCTCATTGATCTTTAGCCTCCATTTTTTTAACCACCTTTCTAGTTCAAATATATGATCCTGTAAGTAACGAGATGCTTCATGACAGTTTTCGTGTACGCTTAAAAAGCTGTATCATCAGAAAATGTTGAAGTAAGTGTGTGGTTGTTTGTTGGCATGTCTGAGGTATATATAAGGTATAACAATGGGCCCATGATGCTTCCCTGAGGAACTCCAGCATCAATTGGCTGAGGAGAACTAATAAAATCACCGTCTTTAATAATAAACCTTCGACTGACTAAGTAGCTTTCTAACAGCTTGTGTGGGTTTACTAGTAAGTTTAGCTTCAATTTATGTAATAAGCCTTCGTGCCAGACTTTATCAAATGCTTGAGACACATCGATGAAGAGATCGGAACAATATTATTTTCTTCAAAGGCTTTTCTTATGGCGTTTACTATCCGATGGGTTTGTTCAATTGTGCTGTGTTCTTTTCTAGAACCGAACTGATGGTTAGGAATTCATCTATTTTCATTTAAAATTGGTGTTAATTTTGACACTAAGAATTTTTAAAACACAAGTAGCCTTTTCGATTTCACTTATCTTAGGGGAACAACTGCTCTACCATCAACAGGTGATAACTCCACAACAATATTGTGTGATGTATGAGGGGTAAATACGTTTTTCAAATGATTAATAAATAGATTTCCCTTTTCTGTATCATTTCTTGCCCAACTTCCATTAAAGTTTCTTAAAGGTGGCTTAGATATAACTGGCCTTTTGAGGTTTCTAGCTGCACGACATAATGAGTAGTCTGATTGTGGAGTTGCATTCAGTTCCCTTAGATATTTTTTCAAGGATACCGTTTTCTGAGACTGCAGTAACTTTCTCAGCCTTTTTGTGCACTCTTTTAATAAAGTCTTAAGTTGAGGAGACCTTTGCAATTGCCACTCTCTTCGAACTCTCCTTTTTTTGGTCAAGAGCCGCTCGACATCTGTAGAATATATTTTATAATTTTTTATTATTTTGATTGTTTTGCTGGCAAGTAAATCAATAAATAAATAATTAAAAATACAAAACAAAAACATAGAAACTTAATGCAAAATATCATAGAGCTATGATGTAAGCAGTGAGTTTGACTTATAATTCTTATGATTAAGATTCTTGTGATTCTTATGTTTTCTAATGATTCTGTGTTTTTGTGTTGTATTGAATTTTTTTAATTTTTAATTTTCAGTACCGTGGTATCCAATTATTAATATAACATAGCTAAGCATGTAGAATTTTGACATGTGAAAATCTTAATTCATTCTTAAGAAAAAGTAACTCTGAAGAATTTAAAAAAAAAGCAAACATACGTTGCGTAAAACAAATGAAAAACCATAAAATGTTTTCTGTTAACATTTGTTTAATAATAATTATTGTATATAATAATAATATAAATGTCTTATAATATTATAACATTTTATAATACTTATTATTATAATTGATTAAAAGTAGCCCGTTTGAAACACAACTCGATAAGAATATAAATTTCACTAATACAAAATACATCACAAACTCTATTCTCTTACCGTGCTGGTATGCTTTACTGCCCCATTAAAATAAAATACGTAATTGTTTTTTAAAAAAGATCTTTTACCAAATTAAGATAATTCTGCTGTTATCTTTTTTAGGCCTTAGCATTGAGCTTGCTTTTCGACAGGTGTTTTGTATTGATAACCAAACTATTTCTATTAATTAGACAATGGGTTATTAGGAAATTACTATGAGATTTTCAGAAAAATCGGTTCAGTAGCTTAGCAGTATAACGAACATACAAACAAACAAATTTGTATTTATATATCGATATATATATCTATTAGGGTATTCATTCTGTTAACCGTTGATCGGTTAACCGATTAATTACTACCCGATTAACTGATCGGTTAATTTCAAATTAGCTATTTTCGATTAGTGATTAAGCCGGTTAATTTCAGTCGATTAACCGATAAACCGTTGTAGCGAAATTTTTAAGTTTTTGTAGTATTATCAGGCCTGTTCTGATAATACTACCGTCTTGGTCTGGCCAGACCAAATTTGTGTTTTGCTTGCAATATTTATAACTGATATTTGCCGAAACGAATGAAACTCGATTTTTATGTAAAAGTCTTTAAAATTACCCTCTTGGTCTCGATAGACCAACATTTTTTTTGTTTGCAATATCTTTCAAATAGGACAACATATAAACAAAAATGTGAATTATATAAGTGATATGTTCTGAGTCTAATGAGTCAAGTTTGAATCAAATCAGAAAACTATGGCCCATTATGCACTTAGTACAATCTAACTACAAAAACCTAACGCAAAACTCGTTTCAGCTATGATAGATGCGAAATAGCAATCTGCGAAATTAAGACTACAAATTCGACGACTTGCATGTGGAATAAAATAAGGAAATAATAAAATTATATAATCTAAAGTATTTGGCATACGTTCAATAAAAAATATATTTATTTAGTTTTTATTTAATTGGGTTTTTTAGCTGTTGTAATTGTGGTCTGGCCTGACCAAGAGGAGAACTTAGTGGTAAAGAGTTACCGATAATCCTAGGGTTAAGTCAAATCACGTGATTTTAAATCACATGTTCCCTTTAAATCACATATGCCTTTTTGCTTTGAAAACACGTGATATTCAGAACGGGCCTGTATAATACATTTTTTATATATTTTTTTAATTATTTTTTTCGTCTCGTCTACAAAAGGTATGTGTTTAGAAAATATTTTCATACAAACAAAGAAGGTGTTCAATTATCTTAATTTTAAATAAGTTTTTGCTATTCCCAGCTTTTTGTTTCACATACTTTTTATATTTATGTGTTAAGTTGTTTGTTTCTTCTCGTGTCAATCTGAATTAACGGAAACAATTACATGTGTTAAAAATTTAAAAAAAAAAATTAAAACAGGACTCTAATGGCATAATGGAAAATTTTATATATTTAGAGAAATCCAGGAAAAGAATTTCTCGATTTCTGCAACATCTACGATAAGTGGAAGAATTGGTTCAAAGTCAAGTTTAATCAAAACTAAAGAAAATAAAAAAAATGATATCAGTTTATTTTTTTAATTAATCCATAATATGTATATATTAATTAAAAAGTATATATTACATATTTATGAACTATTTTTTTGTTTGCTCGTTTTAGTTAAATAATTTTTATATATGAATAACAAACATGTTATTCGTTTTTTTTTTACTAAACAACTCCAAATAATAAATAATTATGCATTTTTATTCATTGAAATTACTTATTTTATAAAAAAAACTTATTAATCAGTTAACTGATCAATAACATATTTAACCGATTATTAACCCATTAAGCCAAAACCTCGGTTAATTAATAGAGCGATTAACCGATTAAAGCAAAAGCCCGATTAAATGAATACCCTTATATCTATGTATATCGAGGGCCTATATTCACAATCCCTTATCTGCAATTTGCACCAAAATGAATTTTTGATGGGAAAGTCATCAATGACGTCATACCCATGTACGATATCAGTTTGGAAACGAAATATATATTCTCGGCTAGAGTTTTTTTTCATTTAATCTTTTTCTATCTAGAAAATAATTTATTTTAAAATTCACAATCTCCTATCTACATACAAAGTTAAGTAGTTAAATGTAGATTGTATGAGTAAAAGCTTTTGAGCATAAATATTTTTTGAACGTGTTGGAACTTTTACAAAGTGTTGGCCATTTGGAAAACAACATTCTTTATGAAAGTCACGATACTAAATTATGAACCTCAAATATAAGTAACCTCCCAGCAAAAACTTTACCATCAATCCTACTTTTAATGACTTAATGATATCATTACTTTGTAGCTGTATTCGCCACTTTTTGCATTATTAGTTATATATTAAATAATAACTTTATAATTATATCTTAAATAATTCATATTTATACCTTACAAAAAAAAAATACTTTAATAGAATTGGGTTGTTCACGGAGAGTTGGTTATTATATTATATGGTAATTTAGTTATATTTACAAGAACAACATACATTTCTTTATTTTTTTAAAATATATTTTGTTGCTGTTACTATAACTAGATAACCTGATAATCCGTATTCCTTGAAGAGCCCTAATGATTTAAATAAGTTATTATTTAATGATTTTAAAGAATTATTTAAATCAATTTGCCATATATTCCATTAATATTTACTAGATATCCGGTAACAATCAATAAAATGTATATAAAAATATGCATTAATGTGTTCCAAAATTGCATAACACCACCTACAAAGAAATTCCTGTAAACTCCGGTGTGCCCCAAGGAAGTCACCTAGGCCCTTTGCTATTTTCGCTTTTCATAAACGATTTGCCGCTTGTAATGAAACATTGTAATGTTTTAATGTACGCTGATGATGTTAAGATGTTTCTCAGCTACAAATTGTCTCTAGATGGGTCGTATTTGCAACAGGATTTAAATAGTTTTTACGCATGGTGTAAATATAATCAAATGGAGCGAAACTTAAAAAAATTCAAGCACACGCGATTTTCTAGAATTAGCACATCAATGCAACACTATTTCCTGGACGGGTATCAACTAGAGTTAGTTGGAGAATTTCTGGATCTTGGTATTCTACTTGATCCTAAGTAAGATTTCTGCAAGCATATTACAATGACTATAAATAAGGCTAGTAGTGTGCTTGCTTATATAAAACGATGGACTAAAGAGTTTGCAGATCCCAATGTAATGAAACAGCTATACACATCCCTTGTAAGACCTATTTTAGAGTATGGCTCTATTGTCTGGGATCCCGAAATTAATATGTTCATTGACAGAATAGAATCTGTTCAAAAGCATTCTCTCTTATTCTGCCTGAGAAGCTCGTTTTGTTGTAGTGCTGGGAATCTTCCTTCGTATACTGCGAGGTTATCATTAATTAAACTACCTACCTTAAAAAGCCGAAGGACTATGCTACATGTGACATTTCTAATTAATTTGATTAATGGCGATGTCCTCTCCGACTTCCTTCTTCGAAACATACATTTTAATATTCCACGACGTTTTACCCGACGCCTTATACCTCTGCACCTTCCTGTTGTTCAAACCAATTATGCTGATGCTGATCCTTTGAGTTTCAATGAATTGTATTTCTTAATTGATTTTTCTATTAATGTAAATGTAATTAAACGCAATATTATTGTGTTTTTAAATAATTAATATGTCTTAAAATTTTTTTTCATTCAAAGTCTTTATATAAAATCTTGTAATATATAATAGTCTGTAAGGATTCATATCCATAGATTTAAATCAAATAAATATAAAATAGTTTTCCCTTTTAATCCTAACTTTTTTATTCAATAAAATAACCACAATACTAATATTGTTAACAGCTAAGGCTCGAGCTATCTTTACATTTATCCTTCAAGTTGTGCTGAAAAAGGTCAACAAGAAAAAGAAAGACAGAAACATGAAAAACAAAAATGTACTTTGGATTTCAAGAAGAATTCTTGACAAAAAGTACGAAAAAACAGAAGTTAGGAAGAACATGTAAATCAATTAAAATAGATAATCTTTCATTCAAAAGCAAATTTCGATCTACCAAGTTGAAATACCATTTGGTTTAAAGATTGATGTTTGACTAATGACGTCATCTGGCTTCAATAGCCGAGTGAGTAAAGACGGCAAACCTAATTGAAGAGATTGTGTGGTTACAATCGAAACTAGTCTGGGCAACCTGTCCGTGATAGCCTGGGTTCAAATATCAGCGCAGTCAAAAATGAAAAATTATCAATAAATTTTAATTAATTTCATGTTGTAAAACTTCCTGTCTTCATAAAAATCATTTAATGAAAATTAAATTCAATGAACTTAAGCCTAATTAAAAATATCTAAATTTGGATAAAAAACCATTAACAGTTCAATAAAATAACCACAATACTAATATCATATTATAATTTAATGTAATCATATTATTATCATGTTTATCGTAATCAGTTAAGAAGTAATCACATTATTATCATCTTAATCATAATAATATGAAGATGAAATCTAAAACCGAAAAATATTTAAAATATATATTTATGCTTATTTACTTACTGGCAACCTTAACGTAACTCTGTTATAGATATTTCACATCATAATCATAATATTTTTAACCTGTTTTTGTCGTAGGTCGCAATTATTTATAAACTTTTCTCTAAAATAACACAAAACAATTGTAAATATTTTTGCACCATTTTCAAAAAATATTAAAATTTTTTGATATTTTTGATTGATATTTTATTTTGTGACACTTAACAATTTTTTTTAATGTACCTACAATTTCTTTATTTTTTAATTTCTGTAAACTTCGATTTTTAATGAGTATTTTTTTAAATTTTTAAACCACTGAATAACAAATAATTCGAGAGGCATATGTAAAAGAAACGACACAACTGCTGCAAAATTATTTTCAAATGACGATAACAAAATATTATTATAGAAAATATATTTTGTTTGCATCTTAAACATATTATGAGTACACGTATAGAAAGTTATCATGTTATGGCTATTAAATATCATTAAATGGTTATGAGGAATATAATATGTTTTCAAAGTTATCATTATTTAGTTGTTATAAAAATGAATATTTTTCAATGAACCATACTTAAATTTATAATTACGATAAACATTAACATGCTTAGAGTAACTATAATGTTGTTGATATTAAATAAAAATAACAATATTTTGTGTACGACAACAATATATTGTTACAATAAACATAGTGTAGTTGCCGCAACCATGCCCAACCATATTTTTTCTCTGCGTGTAAGCAACAACTTTAACACTAAAGCAAATATTTACAGAGATTATCTATCAACTATAAGACCTGTGGTGCGATTCACTAACTGCTAACGATCTGGCAATCGTAATTTTTGTCGACATATATATTCGCTTGCAGTAACGATAGTGTGGTTCTGTAATTTATTTTTAACGATTGCAAACAGCTGTAGTCTCTGTCTAGAAAATGTTAAAATAAACGAAAAGCACAAAAGAGAATAAAGAAAAAACAAATGATATTATGCTTAATTTATTGTTTTAATATTTTATTTTGTGAATTTTACATTTACTGCCCGTTCGCCGATATCGAACGTTAACGTTCGCATAGTAAATAACATTTAAAACAAAAACAAAATTTAAAAAATTGTTTATTTGTTAGAGTTTTGTATTTGTTCATAATTTGCTTTATTTTTTTTGTACATTTTGAGTTTAGAATTTTATTTTTTTGTACATTTTGAGTTTAGAATTTTGTTTTTTTTTCATACATATACATAAGTATGTATGTATTATGTATGTAAGAAGTCTGACCTCAGCCACTTGAAACATAAAATTCACTTTATCGATTAAATAAACACAACGTAAATTATTGTCGTTAAAATAACGAAAAAACTGCTTAAAGTGACAGCTGACTTTAATCGACAGCGAATATCGTTAAAAATGTTACTGAATAGCAAATTCGATAAACTTTCGTTATATTTATTTTAACGATACGATTATCGTAAAAAAATTTAGTGAATCGCACTACTGGTCGTATAAAAGATGGTCAGATGGTTTCACAATTAAGATCACTAAAATATCTAACAGATTGTAGTGTTGAATTCAAAGTTAAGTTTGATGATGAATATAATCATTTAACTACCCGCATTAAAAACTATGCTGGCTATGCAAAGCCAACGACAAAGCCAAGGCCGTTATACCACCAGAGTATCAATTTTTTTTTTTAAATATAAATCAAATGAATTGATATTAACAGTTTAATTTTATATCCATTACTTTTCTTCATACCGCTGTAATTCATATTTTTATTTGATTCTTTTAATCTTTAACTGCCACTTGTTTAATGAACTTGAATAAACTATGCTAAAAATGCATTAAGTTTCGAATAGGTTTATAATAATACAAAAAATATTTTGTTATCAAAACTCATATCTACTAGCATTAAAATAAATTTTATCAAAATGTTAATGCCCAATCTCCTATCTGCGAAGTAACCCAGTAAAAATGTGCTCCAAAAGGAGCAGGGTTTAGGTATGAATGCATAACTCAAATCACTTCAAAGCTGCTGATGGGATGCCTGATTTTTGAATAGGGTGTTCCCGGTTTGGAGGACTATTTTCTGCTGACAATAAGCGCTTTTTTAACACAATAAAACATGCAAATTAAGTGCTTTTTAAGACCTAACTATATTAACATATTTATTAGCGTTTTGCTTTTACTGGTTTAAAAGCCTTTTTTCAAACATTTTCTTAAACAATAATATATTTTTATTTTTTTTCTTTCGCTTTCTTCGTTGTCTGCACTAAAATAGCAGCTGTTTTTGTATATTTTATTCCTTATCATTTACTGCTGCATAAGAGCTCTCTTATTGAAGCGCTCGATTATGCGCTTTTTCTTTAAAGTGCTTAAAAAAATACAATTTTTTTTACTGCGAAATATCGGAAAGGAAAATTAAAAGAGAATACGTAGACATCATTTGTTATAATTAGATTTGGAATAATTATTGTAGAAGAAAGTTAAATTAGGAAAACTCTAATTCACGAGCGCATCAGATTTTTGTTCTCCTAAACAATTGTATTTTTGTAGATAGGAGATTGTGAATATAGGCCCTGAATATAGGCGATATGCTTAAAAATATTAGAAAAAACAATAAAACGATATATTCTTATATATGCTCTACACTTAACTAAACGCTGCCACTAAATTTTGAGTAGGTAAGTCCTTTACTGTAAGTCCGAAGGAACCAATGCTGACATCCGAAATAGAATAAATTCTAGCCAACAACATTTTGGCCTTCTAAGTCCCACTTGATGATATCCGCACAAATCCAATACAAAACTAAAAAAAATCATCCCGATTGTAAAATCTACGCGAGTCGTGGAATGCAGCAATTAAAGATGCCATCACAATCCAGACATTCATTAAGCGCTGTCTAGGACACATCCTGAATATTTTCTGGCTAGCAACAATCTCCAACTAATTCATTTGGCAGAGAACAAAGCAGTCCACAGTCAAAACGGATATTCTACGAAGCAAATGGAGATGTATTGGGCATACCGTACGCACTCTGGAGGGCGACACCACAAAAGCTGACATTGAATTCAGGCCATAGCGAAGCCGAAGAAGTATTAGATTAGCTCAAAACTGGAGAACCAAGTAGAGAAGAATGATGCAGCATAAAGAATACATTGGATTTAACTAAAGTTAATAGCAACTTATAGATGTCAATGGCAAGAATTTGTTATGGCACATTCATCTCGATGGATTAAACAGGAACTGATAACATAAATAAGTCTATAACCACCACATCTGTCCCCCCCTCACTAGCAAAAAGTGTTGCAAACTTCTGGAAAAATTACTTTTGGTAAACTTTCATAATTTATGTCTAATAATTTTGGACACAGCACTTACAAAAACGTTAAAATCGGGATCAAGTTCGAGAATATAACTGTTGCCTAAACTGACCCCTCATGGAAAACTGTAAAATTCATAATTTAAAATTAAATGCTCTTCAAAAATTCATTAACGTTCATATAAACATTAATAGACGGGCTTGCCCAACCATTCTAACTCAATTCTTAAATACTACAAAAACTTTCTCATGAGTTGCGAACAATTTCTCCAACAAAATAACAAAAAAAAAAAAAAATTAATTTTAAATACAATAAAATTTACCTGAGTATTAAAAAAATTGTTGCTCCTTCAAATTTAAAATAATATCCGGTGTAAATACCTTTTACCTTAACAAAAAAGATTCTGAAAAAGTTTGTTTTTCTATTAAGAATTTCATACTCCAATAGAGAGCTCATCAAAGGAAAGAAAATGCAACTTCCTTTAGTAAATTGTCTACACATTTTATTGCTGTGCAGCAATAATCAAGATGCTGACAATGATGATGATGATGACATAAAAAAACTGCTGATGTCTCGTCTTGATGCATCAGAAGTAAACAACCAGAAATTTCAAAAATACTAAAAAAAAAGAAACAAAATACTTGAAGAAATAACAAACAAAAGTTTTTGTTTTTTTTTATTTTTATTTAGGGATCACAACGAATATCTGCAAACGCTACTTGTATTTTCTCATTTAAAAGGTACCAATAAAACTTAGGCATGATTGATAATTTTGTTAATTAAAATCTTAATGTGTTTCACTTTTAAGACAAAAAAATAAACAAAAAAAAAAGATGTTCAAATTCATACACAGAAAAAAGTGTTTTATCAATTAAAAAAATGGTTTAAAAAGAATTTAAATTTAATTAATGTGATCATTGAATTAATAATTTTTTTTAGCTGAAAAAAATAAAAAATTTTATTTTGATTTAATTAACATTTTAGTTGTTTTGATATAAATTTTCAATTAAAATTTTAATTAAATAACAAAGAATCTTAATTGACTTTTTTCGTTTAAAATAAAATAATTTAAACATGTAGAATTGTTGTTGGGAATTGTCAATATTTATTTAAATAAATTTACACATTGTTTGAAATTTCAAAGTTTTTTGATCACTTTTTTAATTAAAATTAAAAATATCATTTATTGAAAATATTTTTTCAAAATTTTAAAATTTTTAGTAATCAATATAATCATTTTGGTAATAGGTGCAAAATCAACAACTTGTTTGCTTGATATTATGAATTTAGAAAAAATTTGGTGATTAGAGAAATTTAATAATTTTTTCTGTGTACGTATCTCTTATATTAAAATCACTATAGATGCCACAAACTCTGTATCGTTTTACACTAAACCCCCTTATTTGAAGTAGGGTATTAGGAAAAAAAATAACAACAAGCTAAAGTCAATATGACGAGACATTGTAAAAAACATAAAAATTATAAACAATAGTCAGCAACAACAAAAGCTGTTGCAGCAGCAAAAATAACAGCAGCAAAATACACAAACAAACAACATCTTAATATGCATTAATGTTGCACAAATGACAAAAAAAAATATTCAAGATGAAAAAACATCACGACGAAAACAATACTTTCCAAACGATGGGGGATACCTTTATTCAAATATTTATGCAAATCAGCAGACAGACGACTTAAAGGGACAAACACACAACCTTTAAACAAACAATCATCAACCCTTTTCGTTCTTTAAAAAACAATAAACAGGGACCATCAAATAAAAAACCATTGGTGCCCCTACTCGCTTTGCAAAGGTTTTTTTTTACACAATCTACTTAAAGTGCGTTGTTCTCTTGCTTGCTGATATTGAACGTTTGTGAAAAGCACCCCCTTAAAGTGGCAGAAAAATATTTTTTTTTTGTGAAAAAATTTATGCATCATAAAAATCACTAATATTTACTCAAATTGCTTGTTTATAATATACTTTATATTAAATATAATATTATGAATTTATAAGCAAAAAATAGAAAAAGCTATTACTATAAAATAAAATTGTTATATTAAAAGATCAAATGTTAACAAGATTCACGGTTGCCAGATTGTTCGATTTAAAGTCTTTTTTGACGATTTGTGAGTCCAAAAAATGGCCTATGGATGATTTATTGCCTAAATTTGACGATTTTTCAAGAGACAAATTTAGTACTAATTTAAAAACTTTTTGAGTAATATTTCATATTTTTGTTTAACATCGTGGATACTTTCGTTTTTATCTGATTGGCAGTAATTTTCATGTTTAAGCGCAAAACTATTAACCCATGTTATTCTTTGGTTTTAATTTTTCTGCTTGATCCCGTTTTAAATATTTTAAATATTTATCCTGTATTAAAAAAAGTGCATGTGGTATTTGTGCGTACATTTTGCCCAAGATAAAAAGTTCATCCATCACACATTTGCTAGTTTTGTTTTTTTTTTTACATTCAATGCAAGTTTCGGAATGATTTTTACAATAAAATTTTTAACATACTGTACAATTATTTGAAAATTTAGTATTGACTAATCTGTACTTAAAAGGAGGCTGAACATGAACCCAAACAAGGCGGTCGTGATACCGTTCACGAGGAGATATAACTACAGGCTTGATAAGCTGGTTGTGTGTGGAACTGAAATTAAGAATTCCAATGAGGTCAAGTACCTGGGAGTTGTTCCGGACAAACGGCTTAATTGGAACTCGCAGTTGAACCAGACCTTTAAGAAGGCGGTTGGGGCCTTTTGAGCCTGTAGCAGCTTCTTTGGAAAGACTTGGGGTCTTAGTCCCGGTATGGTAAAATGGCTATACTTAATGATGATCAGACCGATAATCACCTATGGATCCTTGGTATGGTGGCGAAATTTTCAACAGGTGTTATCGGAAAGTGCAGCAGGCTGCAGCAGATGATGTGTCTGACCCTGACGGGTTTAATGCACGCATGTCCTACGACGGCACTTGAAGTTATAGTCGGTAGACTTCCACTACACATTTATATAAGGAGAACTGCATTCTCGTTTTTACTTAGGATCCAGCTGACATCGGGACATGCGGAGGATGTCCATGGAGATGCTGGCTTTATGAAATTGGCTCCTGGCCTGGCGGTCTGTGAACATAAGGACATAAGGACCATGGAGCTAGACCTTAACAAAGGGTTCAGGACAATCATTTCTGACAGGGGGGCCATGGGGCACTGAAAATCCCTGGCATGAAAAACAGGAATTACTTTGGTATACTGATGGATCCAAATCGGAGCATGGAGTGGGTGCGGGGGTATTTGGCTCAAACGCGCGAATCTCAGTGGGAATGGGCAAATCACGCCGTGTGTAACAGGCCGAAATCTACGCTGTAGATATGTGTTACAATATCTTTCTTGGCAAGGCAATTGTTGGCGGCAGTATTGTTATTTTTGCTGGTAGCCAAGCGGCAGTTAAATCACTCTCTTTCTGGAAGATGTCTCAAATTTAGTCTCGGAATGCCGGAAAGGCTACGGGAGCTGGGCGCACGGAATAGGGTGACGTTTTGCTGGGTGTAGGGGCAATCAGGGGTTCCGGGCAACGTTGGGGCTGATAACCTGTCCAGGGCCGGTTCGAACGCCCCGATGGTGGGGCTCGAGCCCTTTTGTGGGCTAAGTTGGGCCAAAATCTAGTCCCTTATAGGAGACTGTGCGCGAAGGGAGCATAGTGGATACTGGGTATCGCTTCCGGAAATACGTCAGTCGAGGGAGTTGATCTTTCCCGGGAATATAATGATTACGAAGGGTCTCAGCAGACGGGATCTGCGACTGTTGGCGGCTTACCTGACTGGTCACCACACGGTCAAGTACCACCTTTATCGGATGGGCCTGGCAGAAGATCAGGAACGCAGACTGTGTCTTGATGAGGACGAGTCCACGAAGTTTATACTGCCGGCGCTGGCATGGGCCAGAAGGAGATACTAGGGGCACGGCACAAGAGGTGTGTCCCGAGTCGGTGCAATATCGGCAAAGGACCTGGTTAGGTTCATGTGAGAAATCTATTGAGGGGAAATCTTCCGCTCTCGGAAAAAGAACTGCTCTAAAAAATAAGACGCACCTGGTAGATTTGCGGCAAACTTGTCCAATGTATAAAGATCAACATACATTTGTTAATTCCGTTTATTTTTGTGTATATTCAATGTTGAACCATGTTTACAAAATGCGTAATTTTTTTGTTACAAACATTACCAAAAAGCTTTGAATTTAAATATTTTATATATATAAACTTTTCAATAAAAAAATAATTACACATAAATTTAAAAAACAATTCATTAATTAGTTTTGAAAATAATAAGCAATGAATCGTGTTTGAGCAATTTTGACCCATGAATACAGGAAAAGTGTTAAGCTTTGGATTCTGATAACAGATGTTCTGAAACCGGATTGCTGATGTGTAAATTCGGTGTTGGATATCTCTCCGTTTCAGTGCATGTAGCTCACAATTTCCCAAATTATTTATAATTTCAAACACTTTTAAACAATTATGGATTATGTTAATCCAATGATTATTTATCTTAATCTAGTCATGTTAATGAAGCTAAAACATGTATATATCGTTATTGGGAGCGAGATTTTGTATATATAGTTTTATATTGTGTTTTTAATCCAATTAACCAGGGACCATAAATAACATTTATCCAGATAATTTAAATTAAAAAGTCTTCATGTTGGAGTCAACGGAGACCTATACTGTCATATACCAAAAGATTTGTATTGACAAGCTCTTTCAAAATCTATGGTAACGATCTCAACTCCACAGTTAAGAATTTTTTTTTCACCGTAAAAATAGAAGGTCAAATAAATTTCTTAAAAAGAGAGTTTTATTTTTTTTTCAGTCTTAAATAAACGTTATTTGAGAAGTTTTTTTTTTCGTCTTAAATAAAACTTATTAAAGGAGTTTTATTTTTTCCGTCTAAAAAAAACTCATTTTAATAAATAAATCATATATATTTTTTACAAATTATTGGCTTCGAGCTCGAACAAACTTTTTATTTTCTCATTTAAGTAGTGTTATTTTTTCTGTCTTAAATAAAATTCATTACCGGAGTTTTATTTCTTCCGGCTAAAATAAAACTCAATTTGTCGTCATATGAATTAACTCTTTTGAAGAGGTTATGTAGATTAAAATATAGCTTAATTCACAAAAAGAAACAAAAATTCCCAATTTCTATTTTTTAAAATTGTTTAGTTATATTTTCAAAGTCAAAGATGACGAAAAACATATCGGACCATTCTGTTGGTGGCTGATACTTGAAAATTTATTTCTTTGAAAATATTTTTAAATATTAAAAAAATATATATAACTTATTTTCACAATTATTTGTTGAAAGAAAATAGGATTTTTTTCAATAAACTAATTGCATAATATATTGTTTGAATATGCAAAGTTGATTTATGAAGGCAGCATAAAAATCCTCAAAAGAGTTTGTTTTAACCTTTTATTTTTACGTTGAAAAATAACTGTGCAAGATAGAATTTGGTTTTTTTTTTAATTCACAAAATAACTGTTAAAAAATAAATTTTTTTAATATCACTTATAACCGTTACGGTCCCTGCAATTAACAAAAGTCAGTGTTATTTTACACTTACAATTTTTGTGCCAATTAAAGTAAGTGAAATAGACAATCTTGATGATTTTTTTCCGCAAAATTTGACGATTTTCAACAAATTTTATCTGGCAACTATAGCAAGAATATGATGATTATAGCGCCTTAGTAAATACACCAGATTTTGTTAAAATGATTTGTACATTGAATGTCGTTATAAGTAGGAAAGTTGTAAAAATACAATGTGCGACAAGTCGAGGTAGAAACAAAATTTTAGAGCCTTTAATGAACTTTAACGACGATTTTGTACTGCAACGTTTTGCATATTTTACCCTTTGCAGCATATGTTTGCATATTTAAATAAAACGTTGTTTAGGTCTTTAGAGGATTTCCCAACCCTTTAGATGTCTATTCTGATACTTGATGAATCTTGTTTTAATGTATTCCGGTATTTTCACACAAAAAATTGTCTTAAATTTTTGCTTTTCTTTTGTAAAAATTTCAAAATTTTGCACGGTACATTTTATTATATCGACAACACTATGGATGCTGATTTGTGTACCATATAAAAATATCGGTTCCTAACCCACCTATACCGGTCAACTTAGATTGACGTTTCCAATCGATTTAACGATATCCGTCCGTCCGGCTGCCTGGCTATACATTTATAAATTGCGTGTTAGTACAGGGGTCAATTTTGAAGATAAGTTAATGAAATTGTATACATATGTTCAACTTGTCATAAGGACGAAAGCTATTGAAAATGATGAGAATCGGCCGAAAATCTCACTTAGCCCCCAAAACAAACTTTTTGCCGTAATAGACTCCTTATGTCCATAAACCATCTGTTGATGTTCGTATTTAAATTTAATTCGGCTTAACAGCATTTTACCACAATCATTTTACCAAATTGATATTCATATTTATTTGACTATTACTTCCTACTTATTAGTAGGGAAATATGTTTTAATGTTCTTACTTTCTCATTAATTAATACCATTTACCGAATGTAAAAGGATATATATATTTATAAGTAAAAGGATATAAAGGGTCCGCCGTTTTTTTTTTCAACTAGTGCTTGTTTCGTGAATGGTAACACTTAGCTCATGTCTGATTTGACAGATAATTAGTTTTATCCTTCCGCTGAACGAATATGGTTGTATATACGTTTGAACAACGCTGGGAAATATTGCGACATTACTTTGAAAATCATGGTAATGTTGCAGAATGTGTGCGAAAATTACGTACGGATTTTTGGAAGAAGAGAAGCACCGTCAGCTCCGTATGTTCGTTATCTTGTGAAAAAAGTGAAAGAAACTGGCATCCTCATCGAAAAACCAAAGCGTGAAAAGCCAAAAACAGTGCGTACACCCGAGAATATTGCTACTGTGGCAGAAAGTGTGCGTAAAGCGCTATTAACATCAATTCACCGTCGTTCTCAACAATTGAACATTTCGGAGACATCATTGAGACAAATTTTGCATTAAGACCTTGGTATGACGCCATACAAGGTCCAATTGGTTCAGGAGTTGAAGCCAACTGACCATGCACTGCGATTTCGCTTCGCTAAGTGGGCCTGCGATCGACTTAGAGAAGATGCCGATTTTGCCAAAAAAAAAATCATATTTTCAGATGAAGCTCATTTTGATCTCGGCGGGTATGTAAACAAGCAAAATTTTCGCATTTGGGGCACAGAAAACCCGCACGCATTCATTGAAAAGCCGATACACCCAAAACGAGTCACTGTTTGGTGCGGATTTTGGTCCAGAGGCATAATTGGGCCATTTTTCTTCGAAAATGAGCAAGTAGTGGCCGTGTTGAACGAATTGTTGTTCACAAAAATTGAAGAGGAGGATATTGGCAACATTTGGTTTCAACAGGACGGCGCTACGTGCCACACAGCCGAAGCTACACTCGATGTTTTGCGCCCTGTTTTTGAAGATCGCATTATCAGCCGCAGAGCTGATGTCGTTTGGCCACCTCGTAGCTGCGATCTGACACCGTTGGACTTTTATGTGTGGGGTGCCGTCAAAGACAAGCCAGAGACAATTGACGCTTTAAAGAACAATATTCGTGAAGCCATTGGTGAAATACAGCTGCACACAATCGATAACGTGCTTAAGAATTGGACCGATCGTGTAGGCTAATGCATGGCCAGCCGAGGCAGCCATTTGAATGAAATTATTTTCCATTATTAACCGGAAGGATTGTACTTTCAAATAAAAAAAGAAATTTGATAAATTATTCTGTAGTTTTTTTATAGCATTTTCAAAAAAAAAAAAAGTCATTTGGTGGACCCTTTATATTTGTAAAAAATTTTAAACTAAAATGTGAACCAGCCGCTTCAAATGAACGAGTGCTATATTCGGATTCTCAGAATCGCAATACCTTTTCCCATAGTGTGATAAAAGCAATTCTTAAATTGTTATGCTATTTTTTATTGATATGAGTGTACCACTTCTTAAGTATATAATTGGATCGATATGCCTATTGTAGTCGTAATAAGAGCTTTATATCGCCACTTCAATTCATTAGGGCGAAAGGAAATCGACGTATTGATTGCTTTAAATGAAATGAAATAAAATACATGGTAATCAATTAAAAAGCTCTTCTCTTGAGAACCAATTCGTCAAAAAACACCGTATTCTGGGTAAACACTTGCATGGGGGCCTAGTTAAATAATGCACCGATTTGGGTCATTGTTATTTATATGCCTTTTATAAATCTGAGCTAAAATTTCTACCGTTTTATTTGAAATATTTTAAAATAAAATTCATTTATATTGTGGTCCTCGGATGCAGAACGAGTACTTCGGGTTTTGTGCAACAAAAAAATTAACAGTGCCCTAAGAATAAAATAAAACAATATGTTTTTTTTAGTTAAATTTTTTATTTTCTTCTTTCCACTTGTTCTCTCTTCTGAATTTTTTTTTATAATCTCAAATTATTCCTTGTTCTTTATTTTAAATTTTTATAATTTTTATTCTTTATTTTTATTATCTTAACTAATTTTATTATTAATATTAATTAATAAAGATGTGTGAGTGTTTGGGGGTTTTTTTAATAACATTAATTTTAGTTTTTTGTCAATTATTTTGTATTAATTTTAAACATGATTTTTTGCAATTTTTTTTATTTGTTACAATTTTTTCTTAAAGTGTTTTTTATTTTTAATATTTTTTTGTTGTTTTATTTTAATTTTAAAATATAATACAATTTTTTGTTTGTTCTTTCTTTAGTAGTCTTAAATTTATTTTATTAATAATGAAATTTGATTTAATATTAAAATCTAGCTTATTAATTTAAACTAAACCTAAAGACTAGAAGTTTTAGCTTAAAAAAATTATTTAAATTTTTTATACATTGAAAAAGTTTTAGATTGTTTATTTTCGATTTATACAATTTTGTGTTAGTTTACATTAAATTTAGGTTTTGTAAATTGTTTTATTTAAAATTACATTTAGGAAAATAAGAAATCTACAACACAAAAATGTAAGTGTTTTCTTAAAATTTTATTTGCTAAGAATTAGTTAAATATTATGTTTTTGTTGTTTTTGCGTTTTGGTGATTAAACTATTTATAATACAATTAATTTAAACTCAAGACATAAAGAAAAAATTTTAACAAATACATTTTTTTTAGCCTAAATATGATTCTTTTTCAATAACAAATAAATTTTGGTTTTAATAACAATTTTTATATATAATTTTTTTTTTTTTTTTTGGTAGAGTTCTGTTTTTACAAAGTCTTAGATTTTTTGAGGAGAGTTAGAGAGAGTTAAAGAGTTTATATTTTCTTGTTGTTTATTCTATAGAGGTCCCATTAAAAATTTGAGGATAAGAAATTAAAATAAATGTTTTGAATCAAATACAAAATTCAAAAAATAAATTTGTTTGTCATTTAGAATAAATGCCAAAAGACAACAGTCAGCGTCACAAGCATACCATATAAATATGACATAGTATGTCAAGGCGTATTTATATATACAGTGGAAGCAATACCACTACAACACAAAAATAACAAAGTTTCCTGTTATACTAGATTCAGACGGTGAGATTTGTCATGTTTTTAAGACATGCTTTTTAGTGTTTGCTGGCGAACGGTGTAGAGAACCAAGCGGGGTAGAGAAGAAATCAAATGTTCTCTTTTCTGAGTTTTTTTTTATATTTTTCTTTGCACACATTCGCATTTTTGTTATGTTGCTTAATTTTTTTTGAATGTTTGTCTTTATATTACAAAACTCGGAGCGCTTTTAAATTGTTTGCTTTTACAAATAAGCAGAATTACTGATAACGGGAAAAAATCAACCCTAAAATCATGGGGAAAAAATCATCGTTTAAATCAGTTGTGTTTTTGGAAGCAACTTTTAAAAGAAATTAAAAATAGGATATGATTCTGAAATCACGGTCTTAATCTAATGTTACTTTTAAAAATTTAATTACGCAGTTCTGCAGAGAAATTTTTTTTCACTTAATAGAACTTATTAGTGGTTTTCGTAATAAGACACATTTTGTACTAGCAAAAATCTAGTAGTAGCTTACATATTTTACCAAGAAAACTGTTTAAAATGTTCATGCATTTCTGTAGTTTATTCGTGCAGTTATTTTCATTTTAATGCTGCTTTTATTAAATACAGAACCTTCTTCTTTTTAATTAAACAAAATTATTTAGATTGCATATGTTGTTTGGTAGAAATGAGCGAATTTAAATGAACTTTTAAAATTTAGGATTATAGATTTCCTTGGAAAAATAAAAGTTAGCTCCGGCTACCTCCATCTATTAAATGAAGGATACTCAAAAAAGTCCACCGACTTTCACCGATCGTTGAACAAACTTATAAATTTTCTAAAATAAAGTCAGCATTTTTATTATTTTTTATTTTTTGCCTTTAATAGAAAGAATTATCAACGAAAATACTAATAAGAACGTCAGGGCCAAGTTTGTAGAAACTGCTGGTCAAATGATTATTTTGCACAGCACAAAGCGCAAAACAACATTTGCGTGGATTGCATAAACATAACATAGAAATGTAGCCGGAAAACGTTTTTTTTTTTTATGTTTTTTAAAAAATATTTATCATTGGTGTTCGAAAAATATTTTAAATTGTACAATAACCAAAAATAGATAAAAATATTTTGTTTAGTATTGTTCCTTTAAGTTCAAAATAATAAAGTTCTCAAAAAAAAGGTTTTTAAAAAAATATTTTTTTTTCTTCTTTTGTACAAAAAATTACGAACCGAAAATTTAATTTTTTCTTATTAAAAATCATGCGTACAAAATATGTTTTTTTTCATCAGCTTAAAAAAATAAAAGCAAACACAAAAAAAAGATATTTTTTTTTTTTCAGTACAATATTATTTTGTACATGAAAAAAAAGAACCGAAAACTTAAAATTTAATTTTTTTAATTGACAACATTTATACGTACAATTTAACAGTTTACCCCAAAGTTTAAGAAGTATATCTAGAATTTCTATTTTTAGAAACACAGTAAAAATATATCTATTTGGGAAATTAGATGAACTTCTGAGTTAATTTTGTGAATTCATTGTAAATACTTTCTTTTATATTTATTAAATAATAATATAATTATTTTATTTTTTTTTTTTTATATATAATTGTTATTTAGTTTTAAATATGTAAATATTAACTATATTAACTTTGCCAACTCGCCTCAACAATGCCTTTAAGGCGCTGAGGCTTTAAAATTGTAATGATTTATCTTTTTCTGTGAAATAAATTTTAAATAAATAAAAAAAAAAAAAAAAAAATAGTAAACCATATAATAAGTAGTTATAACATGATAAAGATTATCCTAGAACTAAATAGTAATCTTATCAATTAGCTTGATGTTGAGTTTGAGCAACAATAAATTTTCTACAAGCTCAGAGCTTAAATTCCTTCTATTTTTGGTCATAATAATTGGCAAAGTACTGAAGGCTGTCTCCACAGATACCTGTGTTGCGGGTACAGCTAGTGCAACAGCAGCTAGTTTTGACAATTAACAATCTCTAAAGATTTTTTGCAATTGCAATTTTAAACACAATTTATATTATAAATTTAATTAAAATTCACAATTTTAACTTCAAATTGAGTTTTTAACAAAAATATTTTTCTCAAAAACGTTTTTTTTAAGAACTTTATTATTTTGAACTTTGAATAACAAATAAAACAAAATAATTTTTAATTATTTCTTTTTTTTGTACAGTTGAAAACATGTTTTGAACACCAATGATAAATATTATTCAAAAAAAAAATAAAAAAAAATAATAAAAAAAAAGTTTTTGTGTATTTTTCAAATTTTTGTTTTTTTTTTGTTTGTTTTCATGTACAAAACACATATTGTACTTTAAAAATAAATATCTTTTTTGTGGTTCCTATTTTTTTTTAACTGATAGAAAAAAAAATTTATTTAGTTTTCAAATGAAAAACTTAAATTTTAAGTTTTCGGTTCTTAATTTCTGATGCCTGATCAATATCAATAAATGTATTTGAACTTCTGAACTGTAGCATGTATCAAAAACGATACATAGCTAGAATTATAAATTATTTTTAAAGCTCGATCTACGGTAAATTAATAAATTTTTAACGGCAACGCTGACTTACACCCAATTTACATGATGAATTTTATCACGTCCAATTTTGGGCGTCATTTTTTGTTTGGTAGCAAGCGGTGTAGCGAAGAAAGAGGGGTAGAAAAATAGACTTGATTTCTGTTTTCATGTTTTTTTTTTTGACACTTCGCTTTACACTTTTTTCTGTTCTTTCTGTTACGTTTTATTTTTATATTCTCATCAACTGGATTGAATGAAAATGAAAAAAAATTAGGCGTCCAAAAAAAACCATCGTATGAATTTAAGTAGTTTTTGGTAGCAACTTCAAATGGGAATTAAGAAAATTGGACGTCATAAAATTCATCATGTAAATTGGGTGTTAACCTACGTCGACACATTTATATTTTAAAATTATTTCTCTCTCCTCTTCGCTGCCCATACCGTTTCTAAATTTAATTACAAAAACTTCGAATGAAATCTTCCTTTGCCCACCACTATTTAAGAGTTTAGGCACATAAAAATGAAATTGCTAAATACATACCCTGTATAAGAGTGGAGTACTTGAGTTTCTTAATATGAATTTGTCATTTTTTCTCGCGACTTTAATAAAACTTAAATAATTTTTCAGTTTGCTAAGAAATAAATAATATCGCTATTATTTTAATTCTTAACACAATTTCTGTTCTATAGGCATTTTATTTTATTATTATAATTGATATTTATTAATTGCTCTCATGATAATACTATAAAAAAAATTTAAATTTGTTTCTATTTGTTGCACCGTTCGTAGTTATTTTTTTTTTTAATTTTTATTAATTTTCAATAATATAAAATGTATTTCATTTTTATTTTGTTAAAATTGCTTTTCATTTTCCATACTCTTTTTGTTTAATTGGATTTTATTTGTTTTCTCTTTTTTTTTGTAGTTGATGGTGGGAATCAGGAGCAGCCGTAGCAAGCAAATATTGAAGTTAAAAAATAAATAAAAATAAAATCATATAAATTAAATGTTTTCTTCTATATGACATGTGTTGACATTTTATACATTTGCGTTTCATACAAGCGTTAGCATTTTTCATTTTGTTTCTTAAGCACAGAGAGAAATTTTTAGGTGAAATTGAACTTAGAGTCTTTGAAAAAATTGAAATTTTAAAATGAATAATATTTATAAAAATTCTGAAATCTCAAACAGGTTTTGAGTTTTTATATTATTTTTTTTAACTTTAAAATTTTTTGTTAGTGTATTTGCTTTTTTTAACCATGGTTTTATTTTTATTTATTTTTCTTGCCTTAAAATTAATCATTATTGATTTATTGAATTGTATTGAGCGGTGTAAAAATAAAAGCCACAAAAAACAAATGATTTCGATGGCTGGGATTTATGGTTGAAAAAAGCAGCAAACATTTTCAAAAGGAAAATTAAAATTTGTCATGGGTACTACATAAAGTATTTCAGTTTTATCACAAATTTTTCATAGAATATACTGTTTATATACATTCCTTAAATTTTTTTTTGTGAATAAGGCCTTTAATATAAACATGGTATGAATACTTTTTAATTAATTTATTTTATTAAATATTTAAGATTTGACAAAAAAACAACCGTTAAATTGGGGCAACCAATACGTAAAAAGAATCATACTGAAAGTTAAAATCCAAATAATGAGACAAACATTTGATTGTAATCGAAAAAGTTAAATTAAAGTGAAATATGTCTATATCTGCCTGTTAAAGGAACAATAGGGCTTGGATAAAAAAATGTATGATGGAACAGTTGGTATTGAAAATTAGCCCATTATTGTTATCGTCTCTAAATAATTGTCCTTATGGAATAAAGTCTTCGATGAGACAGCAATTAAACGGTAAATAACCTTAATAATTATATTTGTGGTCAGGGGGTATTATGATAAGGTAAATCTTCTGATGGGTTCTACTCGATGATCCTTAGCCATTTCACTCCAAGTCGTCTCACAAACCTCCACGTGGGCATCACTGAGCGATGTTTTTGGCATCAGCTAGTTTTGAAAGGCGATTGCAGCGTCCATTATCCTAGTTGGTAAGGCTGCAGGTGGACATCTGTTCCTTTATTAAGCCATTCGCTTTATAAATATAATGCATACGCAGCCTCTTCGTTGGCCTAGATGGCAGCACCATCATCAGAATATGATACAGTAGGCCAATCATCTGCTTATCTGAAACTCGCCGATAGCCGAAACCCTATGATCCTAGTAGATATATATATATATAATTTTTAAATATACTACTAAATATTTTCGATAAAGAAAGATTGGTCGGTATGGCGAAGTGGGCACGGCACGTCCCGTTTATGCTAGCCAGAATCAAAAATTTGGTAAAATAAAATTTATGTTTATAGTTATTTTTCTGAGTATTTATAAAATATTTAAAACATGTTTATGAAGAATATTTAGAAATAGCCAAGAGGATAATTTTGAAGGGAAGTTTTAAAATTACTGCCAGGCCCACAATGTCGACAAGAACATTTCATTCGCATTTTTATATTGAAAACAATAATAACAATTTTAAATTTGTTTTTGTTTTCAATATAAATTAGCAGTTACTATCACCTTTTCATAAACAAATATATATTACCAAATACTGAGTCTACTGGTTACGTTAAATATTGACTACTTGGCAACACTTCGTTAACAATTGAGAACAGTGTGACCAGATCTTAAAAATTTTTACAGCTAAATCTGGCATTAGAAAAGGCCAACAAATGCTAAAAAATTATTTTAAAAAATGCTAAAAATAATGCCAGAATTTTTTTAAGCATATTGATAAAAATTGATTACCAGTATGAGATTTTATTACAAACTAAATACATTTAGTGACTTATTTTTTAACGAAATTTAAATAAATGGTTAAATCGTAACAAGTGGGTAGATTTTGGTAACGCATCTGATAGATATCAATATGTAACACAGGTAGCTGAGATTAAATTTTAAATTTAAGGGGCCTGCAAACCCCTGATACATGCAAAATTTAAACGATTTTATTTCTATGCTACACAAAATGTTTTAGATCAATTTATTTCTTATAGTTTAAGAAAAGTTAAAGTTTTAAAACTACTATTTTTCAGCAGTTTAAAAAAAAAATTTTTTTTTAACATTAACACTTTAGATTTTTTATCTAAATACAAAGTGAAATAAATCTCTTTGTACTTTAATATCGTAATATCAAGGGGTAAAAATAATTTTTATAATCAACAGAATGAGGAAATTTCTAACATTCCCTTAACAACATAAGATTTAACCATTTTCGTACCAAATTTTAAATAAAAATTTTTCATAATTTATAAAGAAATTTATGTACAATTAATAAAACAATTCTTCAAAATTTTTAGAATAATGCTAAAAAATGATAAAAATATTTTATAAAAATGCTAAATAAAATGCCAAGTGCTAAATGAAAATTTTGCAGCTAAATAAAAATTATTAATGCTAAATTTAGCTGCAAATATGCCGCACTGATTGAGAAATTAAAGTTTTGCTACAAGTTTAGTTGTTGACGAAATTTTAAAAATAAACTTGCACTGTGCTTTGGAAACACTCAAAAAAATTTTGTGTTATTTTTTTAAATTTCTGCTGATTAACGTTAGTATTATGTATACGCCACTTGCAAGTAATTACTTGCTTGTGGCAACGTAGGGTTAATTCCTGTTCTTTTGCCGATAATTGGCCTATTAGATCTTTACAATAATCTGTAATGTTTGTTGTATTGTATTGGACTTTGCGTACCGTAGGGTTATGACTTTTAAAAATTTTCAGCCAAAATTGCCATAAAAAATATTAAGAAACACCATCTTTTTTCGCTACTTTAAAAAAAAAGATTCCACACCATACGGGTTGAAATTTTAAACAGCTAAAGAAAGGCGTTGTTCTTTTATTAAATCCAACTAAAAACTGTATATTTTGTTCTAAGATTTAATAAAAGAGCTATAACTTTATGCAATTGCCTTTTCTGAACTCCGCTGATGTAATAAAAAAAAATTATCTGTGAATTATCAGAAATTGCATTTGGTGAGGGAGCAAACACAATTTTTGTTACTAGTTTAGTATTGACTATCACCTGGTAATAGTTAGTCACAGCCCTTATGTACCGTTACTGGCATGAAATACCATGAATATTTCTCAATATATTGCAATTACTGCGAAATTTTCAAAAGGTGTGGTAGTTATTGTATATCCTGATACTTAACATTCTATGATAATGTGAAAACGTTTTAGCAGTTCCAAGTCAACACCAGTTGCTGAACACCAAACATCGACAATTTGTTGATGCGACATTTAGGAGTTCATGATGAACCATACACATGGGTGTATGCAAAAGGATACAAAAAATATTTTGGAATCCCAAAGGGTTATGCATCAATTTATGATATGGTGGCTACATAATACTGGAATCAAATGGTATTCTTTATTCTTGAGCCCATGAACAATTTCTTACATAAAAAAACTATTTCTTTAACCTTAAAAGGTTACTACACCAGTGGGCTAACGGTACCACTTTCAACAAGTGCTTTTAAAGTTATTGACCAAACGCAAAACCATAAACAAAGAATTTTTTGCCATTTCAGTGCTTTTAGAGCGCGAACATTAAAAGGCTATAAATAGCGTTAGTCTTCTAGGGTTAAAAGGGCATGGAAAATTGTTCTTCACTGGGTTATAGCAAAGACTTATTGCTTTTTTTAAACAGAATTTTTTTTTTTTAAAAAGCAAAAAAATTAAAAATTGACAAAAAAAAATATTCAATAACAAACCAGTAAAAATCAGTTAACAGGCACAACAGGTAGAAATTAGATTTTTATTTTCTGCAATAAACACGACATTCGGAATAACATCACCGTGTTTTGGTTCACATTTCTTATCTTTAATATGCTGAATTAAAACTTAAGCAAAAAAATAAACGAATTATTGAGTTTGTCCCCCTAAATTAACAAAATTTGACACTGTGCTCCGGGCAAAATAAATCAGCAACACTATTTTTTCGGTAGTTTTCACTTTTGTTAATTTCTAAAAAACCTTAAACAACAAGTTTTAAACAATTCCAGGCAGCTAAGAGATGCTAAATTTTTAAATCATTCAAAATTTTCTTAATTTGGGCACACAAATATTTTAAGTGTTGTATGGTATGAATATATAAAACGGAATGATTTTTATCAACTTTCATTACCGGGTCTTTAGATCCACTTCAACTTCTAGTATATGCCCAATAATCTTTAATTTGAACAAAACAAAGGAAAAGTTTGTTGAAAAGTTTTCCTTTGGAAAAAGTACTTTTTGTCTGGTTGGAGTACAGCAGTAATTTTTTTATCCTTCTATGTACTAAAAAAAAGCACAATGGTCCTTAATTTCCCACCTTTCCTACACACTTATATTTCTGCTGTTTATTACGTTTAAGTCCATAACAGACGACTTTTATGTAAACAACTCTGATTCCTTCTGCGATTTTCTGTATGCACGCAAATATTTTAGAGTTTTCATAACTCTCTAGAGTATCGTCACAAAAAATCCTGAGCCTGCTTAAGATTGAATTGACTTTTTACGTCGAAATAAAAATTTCCTCCACTTTTTTGTAAAACACTTCAACTTACCAAGAAATGTTTTCATAATATTTTATATAAATTTTTTTTTCCGGTGCAATGTAAAGGGACTTACGAGGTAACATTCTAACATTGTATTCCATCTTAAAAATATTATTATAATTTTTGTTATGTTTAAAATTACAATTAAAAAGCGAATAAAATTAAACATTGAATATATCTCAGATTTATCAGGTTTAAATTTAAACACGATACATACATAATTTTTATATACACCTAAACTAATAAAAAAAATTCAACTTTTTACAAAAAAAATAATAATTTTGAGAGTTCTAGGACTTTTGAAATACAAGATAACTAAAGTGAAGAGAAAAAGAATTAAATTTTCACTATTATAATGAAACAAAATATATAAAAACCAACAAAAAAATTAAAGGACCTCTTCTATTCTCTACAACAGATTTAGTTGTATAAAAAAGTCAAAAACTGTTTACTAGCCCTTAAATAAAAAATGTAATTCTATGAAATATCAAATATATTCTGTGACAATTTTTTATGTTTTGTTTTTTTTTTCCTTTTTAACAATTTACTTTCATTTCTTTTTTACAATATCACCACTATCAATCTTGTACTCTTATACTCTCTGCTCTCACTCCTTAATTACTGCCTTACTCTCTATCTATATTCCTTAATCACTAAATTTCTATTATTCTTCTGCTTTTTACACTTAAACACAACTCTCCTGCTGCGAGTACATCAGTGGAGTACGTACAGTAACAATCTCTCGCGAGTATGATTTTCCCACCGCCGACAGACCCGATATCGAGCTGGTTGGACTGGTGACTGCTGCAGTGGCTAAGCCACTGCTATTACTGGACACTAATATTTGACCCAATGGTGCTGACGTTGGATGTACTTGATGCAGTTGCTGCTGCTGTTGATGTTGTTGGTATGAAGGAGGCATGGGCAGAGTGCCATGATGATAAGCAGAGGCAGATGTTGTGCTACTGCTGCCGCTGCCACTGCAGCTGGGCTGAGCATTAGCCATCATTTGCATCAACGATGTTGAGCTGTGTGGAGGCACATTTTGTGTTTGATAATTATGGGGCAGGGTGTGATAACCGCCGGGATGAGAAGGTAACGTATACATTTGTACGGTGCCCGGCGACACGGTGGAAGGTGTGCCCTGAGAGGCTGGTGAGGATATACAAGGCGGGAATGGTGATACCGAACTGGAATTGCTAGCACTTGTATTTGTCGTCTTGTAGTGATCTATTTGAGCATATATCGTCGGCTCCTCAAAGTAATCGTATGAGGGCGGAGGAGCCTGGGGCTTATTGCGTTGCAGTGTACTCGTTGCTGGTATGGAGGGCAACAGCTTTCGTACACTGGAACCGTGAGGTAAGGTACCAGCTGTCATGCCACTTAGATTTGGATTAATACCGGCTCCTTGTAGTAACATGCTACTGCTACAATCTACTGATATGGCTTTTTTAGTGTTTGCTTGACTGGGGCCCACCACAACACCACCACCAGTGGGCAGGGTAAGTTCAGCATAATGTAATTCTTCATCCTGAAAGAAAGATGATAAGAAATTCATTAGTACCTTTTTTTTGGAAAGTTTTAATAATATTAAAATTTACACCTTGTAGTTAAACAAGAACGATGGCGGGGGAAAACTCAAAAACTTAACTAAGAAAATAAATATTAGATACTCTGATACAATGTTGGCAACGTGTTCGCACAGTGAAACAAAAATGTTAAATTTGGAAATCAACATTTTGATAGAAAATAATACAAAATCAAACATTTTATAATATTTTTTCTTTCTGAGAAAAAATCAAAGTGGCCACTAAATTTATAATGCATTGTTTTATTACAACTGAGGTCAGAGACCGTAAGAGTTATAAGTTTTATTAAAAAAAAAAAAATCTGAAAATAACTTTTATTCCTGAGGAATAAATAAAAATAATATTTATATACAAATGTGCGGTTGTCACAACACAAGTGATTGTGTGAAAATTAATTTGAAAAGCACTCAAAAAAATGTATTGTGAAAACCGAATATAAAGAAAAAAAAAAACGTTCTGCCTGTTTTGAAATTAAACACAGAAAAAATTATTAAAGTTCTCCAATCACCAAATTTATTCCAAATTCATAATACCAGGCAAACCAGTTCTTGATTTGGCACCTATTATCAAAATGATTATAGTGATTACTAAAAATTTTAAAATTAGAAAAAATATTTTCAATAAATGATATTTTTATTTTTAATTAAAAAAGTTATCAAAAAACTTTGCCATTTCAAACAATGTGTTAATTTATTTTAATAAATATTGACCATTCCCAACAACAATTCAACATGTTTAAATTATTTTATTTTAATCGAAAAAAGTCAATTAAGATTTTTTGTTATTTAATTAAAATTTTAATTGAAAATTTATTTTAAAACAACTAAAATGTTAATATAATCAAAATTTATTTTTTAATTTTCTTTCAACTAAAAAAATAATTGATTCAATTATCATATTTATTAAATTTAAATACCTTGTAAACCATTTTTTTAATTGATAAAACACTTTTTTCTGTGAAATAAAAATTTTGTTTTAAAACTTTATGTTGATATCAAAAATAAATAAGAGTTTTTCTATTGCTGTTCTAATGCAAATCCCCAAACGGAAATTATTAGTGTTCAACCAGAACTGCTTTACAATTGTTCAAGAGAGCAAAAGAACTAGGTTTTTTTAATTAAACTTTCTTCTACAATATTGACTGGGAATTATAAATTATGTATACGTATTATCTTTTCATTATCCTTCCCGTTATTTACTTTGATAACGCAGATAGGAGATTGTGCTTTAAGATTTTGCTAAAATTTCATTTAATACTAGAAGATGAAAGCATTTTGTATAGTTAACATTTTTATCTACATCTTAATCGGCGAAGGCAAAACCGTTAAGACCATTTTCCTCCTCTGTTTGTCAATCGATATGAACAAAAATATACACATTCCAGAGGTATTTATTTACAGGAGTGCATAATATATATTTTATTAAGATCTGAGGGAGGAAATAGCGTAAAATCGGGTAGATTTGGTAACGTCAGAGACAAAAAATGTAATACGTATCGCTGTTCTTTAAAAAAAATTAGCGGTGTCTGGTACTTTTTTGAAAGTCGGCCTTTTTGGGAGAAAACGGGTATAACGTGTATTTTGGAATTTCTTTGTTACACCCTCGATCTTTAAGGCCAAAATATAAAGCAATAAAGATTATATAAAATTTGTAACTTTTCTAAAAACATACATACATATATAATTTTGGTACTTTTCGAAATTTAGACGTTTAAGGGGTGAAATTTGTACCTATTCTTGGCACTTTTTTTACAAAACATTTTTCTCCATTCATTCACATACACCATAGTTGGGGTAGTGCACTAAATATTGATTTAAATCATCATTGTACTATAACTAAATAAAACTGCAAAAACAATTTATTTGCACTACTTTTTACCAGCTTTTATCACGATTGGTATTTTTTCACTAGCTGTAAAAAAATTGAGTGGTTGCAAATTTTTTCACTATCACTAACGGTGATTGAATGCATAAAATAGTGCAATAGTGTGTTTGTAAATTATGTGCAAAATTTTAAGTTGCACTCAAATACGTAAAGAACATAAAAGTTGCAATAAACTGATGATCGCTTTTTTTTAAATCAAACGAATTTTTTTGAGTGCAAAATTTTTTAACAAATTTTTAATTCATCACACAACATCAACCAAACGATTGCAACAATTATGCACTATCACTAGCTGTGAGTTGAAACTGCAAAATTAGTGCACTACTCCCATCCTTGACATTTACATACCTATTCAATTATGATAGAAAAATGAATCAAAAAGGGGGAAATTAAATTTCTTTATTTTGCATTTTCGTGCCGCATGTGGTAATTTTGGAATTTTCTATAATATTGAACTTAGAAACATAAAGATATAGGTGAAGGCTTCTAAGTGAATGAGAGCTTATAAGATGAAAAATGTTGGTACTTTTTGGTCTTTAACTGGTACTTTTTGAATTTCCGTTAGTATTGAACCTAGAAACATAAAATCAAAAATGCAAGGTCCTGAGTGAATGAGAATCTGTAAGAGTGATATTTTTGGTATTTCTTAGTTCTTTAACTGAAACTTTTTGAATTTTGGTTTTAGTACTGAACCTAAAAACAAAAAATCAACATGCAGAGTCCAGAGGGATTGAGATACTATAAGAGCAGACTTTTCGGAACTTTTTTGTTTTTCAACTGGTACTTTCTGATTTTCATTATATTATTGAACTTACAAAATTGTATTAAGCATTCACGGACTTGAGTAAAAGAGAAATCTACTATTGTAACTAGACAATTTTAAAACGTTCTTAAATTAAAAATATTTTAATTTGCATCAAGCAAATAGAATAACCCTATTTATTTAAATTTGTTCTATAATTTTAAAATACTTAAAGTAATAGAACCTTAAAAAACTCTTTTATGTACATATATATTGCAATCCAATGAAATTATTGTGTAAAATAATTATTAACCATTTGACAGCGATTTCACAGAAAATAGTTCATTAAAAATGAAAATGCTAAATTGTATTTCAGGTATTCAATCTTGTTATAAGTATTAACATTATATTAACGAATTTGTTACTAATGTTTGAGGCCCATAACTCACTCTCGTAAATTTCATAAAGCCTCTGTTTTCCAAATGACTTTTTAAACTATGCACAAGTTCCAACTCGTTCATAAGATGCTCAAAATTTTTTTTAATTATACCTTGTATATTTAAATACTTGATTTCGTATATAGATAGAAGATTATAAATTAAAAAAAAATAAATTGCTATGTAGAAAGTTATAGAAAAAACTTTAATGATAAAAACTGTCGCCTAAAATTTATATTTCGCTTCCAAAGTGATTGTCATTGAAAACTTTCACATCAAAAACTCATTTTGATGAAATTTGCAGCTAAATATAGTGAATATAGGCCCCCGATATATATAACTAATTATTTTCGATATATTGATATTCCACTAAAATAAAGGTTAACCCGACCAGTTGGGTGGTCGCTGCATAATGAAGACATTGATTTACATGACAAAATACTAAAAAATGGAATACAATTATAAGACGGAAGGTACAAGATTTTTTTAAATTATTTTAAGTTTATAGATTTTTAAGTATTAACCCTTTTGTGCTCGGAAGTCTTCATTTGTGGCATTTTTGCAGAAAATATTTAATGAAAAAAAATTTCCACAACAAAAGGGTTCGAAATTTACAGTAGCTTCCTAATAATCAATTCTTAGCTGTTTTGGCCACTTACATGGTAAAAAAATAATTTACAGAACCCCCCAGACTCTACTTTTCAAAATCAACATCTCCAAAATGTATGGAAATTCACATCACTCTTTTGCTCAATTCAAATTTTTTTGAATGCGTCATGCCGAACATGTCATTTATTTGTTTTAACTCTTCGCTTTCTTGTGCACGTTTGTGTATGCAAGCGAGTGCTTAAATATTTGACTTTATTGCATATTTCGCAATAATTTTTATTGTAATGATTCATATTCAATAATCATATTGTAGTGATCAGTTGACGAACAACTTTTTGCATATCGCTGAAGAACTAGCTTTACGAAGTACATCCCATCTAAGATAGCAAAGTATGGCATAAAAGTCTGGAACGCAAGAGATGCAAATTCATTCTATCCTATAAAGAGCGAGACTTATACAGGAAAGGGCTCAAATGCAATTCGTGCAACCAGTGCACGAAAGTACTGAAAAGACTGGTCGACCCTTGGGAAAACACCGGAAGAACCATAATCTATGAGAATTTTTTCACATCCGTGAATCTGGGTACGCATTTCATGTCCAAAAATTCCGGGCTTCTTGGTACTGTTCGTCAAAACAAAACATTTGTGCCAAATGAAATAAAAGCAGCCCGCCAACGAGCAGAAGAACCTACAGTTTTTGGTTTTCTCAAAGTCTGCGTTGATGTCAGCCGTGCCGAAAAAGGGAAAAGCAGTTGTACGACTTTCCGGTACGCCTTTACCAAGTGATATTTTACCTGAAAAAAACAAGCCACAATATATCCCTGACTACAACGCAACCAAAGGAGGCGTCGATGCGTTGGACAAAATACTTTCTTCATATTCAGCTAAACCCAAAACATTGCGCTGGCCTTTGTCAATGTTTTTTAACATGCTAGATTCAACAGGTGCTCTAGCCGCCTTGATTATATAGTCGGAAAGCAACGACCACATCCCCCAAAGTGATAAGTGAAGAAAGTTCCGGCGAAGCCTTCCAAAACAGCTATTCATGCCAGCAATTGAACAGTGCTCTGAAAATCCAAGGGTATTAGGCCATGCTCCAACGCGCCTGGATATTGAAACTGCACTCGGTAGTTCTCTTGTTTCTGGCACTATTATGAACCACTTTCCTGATATTTCTAACGACATACAGCCCATACACCCTGTTCGTTGTCTATATTGTGAAGTTGGAAAGCGTAAAACTACACGCAAGATTTGCAGTTGGTATAAAAACTATGTATATGATACATATGCCACCACATATACTTCGGGTGAAATTTTAAAATTTTCACCTTAACTTTGTGTCTAAAAATCATATATTTCTTAATAAATATGCGTTCAAGTATAACACTCTGCGTACTAGTGTATTTTGATATTGTTACGAAATTAGATTTGTCTAATAATTATTTATGGTTTTTTGAACGCCACTGTACTAAATTTTATTTATTTATTTTATTTTATTTATTTATTCAACTGAACGTAATCCAAAGCCTTTATAGGCCAAAAAACAGATTACAGGGTAAATTTTAATTTTAGCACATTTTTAACAGATATATAATACATTTACATTAAGTTAACATAATTTTTAATTTTTTCACGTATATAGGTATGCATTTTTAATTTATTTGGCTTAACAATGAAATTAAGTATTTATATCAGATCGAAAACACGACTAGTGAACTGCGCAACTGACTTTGAAAAATCCCTTTCACTGTATGGGATAATAGAATTCCATAATCGAGCAACCCTTAAGTGAAAAAATCTTTTCATGACTAACAAATTATAAGCAGGTATTCTAAGTGAGCATTCAAAAATTCAAATTTCGAAGAAAGATAATATGGCGAGCCATATTTTACTGTCATATAGAAAAAAGTTAGCAGCTTAACATTTACAAAATCTTCGAACGTGCAATTGTAATTGTAGACTTTAGATTTAGATGTATAAGTTATTTTAAAATAATTCGAACACAATTTTCTAGAAGCTACTAGACGGTTCTTGAATCAACTAGGAATAGTTTTGACCTATAAATACAGGCTAACTCATAAAAGTTTAGTTTAGTTTGATTGGAGACATTAAACGGTTCAAATCGATACTTACATTAGTGGTTAAAATTTGTGAACATTATAATTAATTTCAATAAAGTTTGTTAAGTTGGATTCGTATGTGTATTTATTTTTATTTGCAATTAAAAGAACTCAAAGGTTTATTATAAAGGGATTAAACCTTAACGCGTTTTATAAAGTAATAACGTAACAATATGTTAACATAGTTTTCCATATAAATACATATTTGCTACAAATGTAGACTTCCGACCGCCAATGTAAGGTAACATAAAGGTTAATTAAATGTCGAACTTGAGGTCTTTTTAAAAAAACTTAAACTTTTATTCAAACCAATATTTATAATAAGAAAAATTTAAAACCCCGAAGAGGGCACCCAAAGAAGTGCCGAAATATTGGTTTGAATAAAAGTTTAAAGTTTTTTTTAATAAGCTCGACAATTTATTAATACTTGAAAATAATAAAGATCAAATAAAGAACAGATTATATTTATAGAGTTTTTAGAAATATTTTCAAAAGAAAATATTTTGAAACCACCGTGCGTAGTGAAGAAGTTACTGAAGATACTGACAACTTCGTCACCATAGAACCTGATACAATACGACTTGTTGTTGTTGTTGTTGTTGTTTTTATTTGTTGTTCATTTAAGGTATACAAAATATAAACTACAAAAAAAGTTATGTCAGCACATTAAGCAAAACAAACTTTAAGCAATTAATGCAAAATAATTCCACAAAGTTATTAAACATTCAATTTCATTGTAAAACAAAGTAATCAAAACTTTCGTTCTTTCTCTCTTGCTACCTCTACTACAAAGAGCATCTTCCTTTCTCCTATTGTTGTGGCAATACTGTATTAACAACTAACAAGAATAACACCAACAACAAAGCCACCACCAATACTACCACCACAATAGAACAGACATTGTCATCTTTATCAAACTCATCATCATGTTACAAAAACAACATTATCGCCATTGTAGTCGTCATTATTATCACAATTAATGTCGTTGCTTTGGTGCCGCTTGCTGTTGCCATATTTTTTAAGCCTGCTCATCGTCTTCCTGTTTTACTTTGAAACTAAAAAAAAAAAAAAAAACGAAAATAACTTTGTCTTAATTCATTGTAATTTTATATATTTTAAGGGGCTTGTTGCAACCATTATGACACACAACTGGCTCCTGAAAAGTGGGTTTAAGAACGCAACAGATTGGTTTTGAAAGTTTTGTATTGTGGTTTTATATTTGGGATATTTATTTTTGTACAAAAAATATTGTTTGAAGTTTTTTTTTTTTTTAATAAGCGATATACATATATATTATTTACTTCAATAGTGACATAACTCAAAAAATCCATTTCGAGACAAACACGCTTACATTTTTTAATTTACTCTAACTACTGAGAAAAAATAACGACACATTCTCTTCAAACGGGGAAAGTATAAAAGATGAATTTTATACACAATATAGAGAAAAGTATAGCGAGTATTTCTGTATCACTAACTCCAAAATTTAATTTTTTGAGTTATGTCACTATTGAAGTAAATGAGCGATATGCACATACATATGTACATATATATTTCGATTAGAGGTAAAACATTTTAAAGGTCTTTCAAGGAAACACCAGTACAAATTATAATAGTTTGATAACTATTTAATGTTTTTTGCAAGTAAATAATATTTAAAAACTTTTAAGGGATTTAACAGGATTTTACTGTTTTTATAATTTTATTTAAGTTAAAATTATTAATGGGGTTTAACTTATATTTTCGTACAAAAAGTTAGTGTCGTCCCACCTTAAATATCCTCATGAATTTTAGTCTTACTGGGGAATAGATTTAACCCTAGAATCATAATCACTCGTAAATTTAATGGTTCAAAAGTTTTAATATAAAGCTGAGAGCGTAAAAATTATACATATTATTGAAAATTAGTCTAGATTCATATTCTAAAGTGCAGTGTATGAAAAAAGTATTTGGTTTGCCTAGAGTCGTAAAACTTGCGATTGCTTAGCCCTAACCCTTAAGTGTGTGCCTGGTCCTGACCAGGCATTTTTCGCCTTTTTCCAGTTTTTTTCATATAATTATTAAATACAGGGTGTCCGCCGGGAAGGTATACTACTTTGTTTTGCCGCCATTTTGGTAAACATTAGTCTTGACAGTTCCTATTTGGCAGTCGCGAAGTAGACACGTGGCAAATTTATTATGGAAAAATATTTGATAAACCAACGCATTTTAATCGTTTAAACATTTTATCAAAATCAATCATCGATTACTGTGACGATGAGAAAGTTATGTGAAGTTTTTGGGAGAAACAACGTGCCAACAAAACGCACTATTTATCGAGTAGTGAATGATTTCAAAGAAAGAGGGTCTGTGATAGGCTCAAGCATGGACCACAACGTTCTGCAAGATCGGCTGAAAACATTACTGCTGCTCAAGAAAGTGTTCACAACAATCCATCAACCTCAATTCGACGCCGTGCTCAGAAGCTTGGTCTTCAAAGAACAACTTTGGCCACAATTTTGCACAAGGCTTTGCATTTGTTTTATTAAGATTCAGTTGACACAAGAGCTTCTTCTACGAGACCATTTACGTCGCCGTACATATGCCAATAGGATGTTACAGCTCACCCATGAAACCCCGATTTTCATGAAAAAATCATAATGAGTGACACATTTTCATTTGAATTGATATGTGAATAAACAGAATAGTCGGTTCTGGGCAATGTTAACCCTCAAATTATTCATCAGTCACCTTTGCATCCATTAAAAGTGACAGTCTGGTATGCAATTTGGGCAAGGGGAATCATTGGACCTTACTTCTTTAAAAATGAAAACGGCGTAACGGTAACTGTAAATGGGGAGCGTTATCGTGATAGTATTGAAAACTTTTAAGCGCCACAGCTGCATGCTTTGGGCTTGATTAACATGTGGTATCAACAAGACGGTGCCACATCGCATACAGCCAGGACACAATGAAACTAGTAGAAGTAGTATACCTTCCCGGCGGTCACCCTGTGTATTAGAACGAAACTTTATGTTTTCCTCAATCAAAGTGTTTTTTTTTTACAAGAAACCAAGGAAAGTGTAGATTTTAACACCGTGAGCGATGCAGTTGACCTAATAAAAACGTTGTGCATATTCTATCCTTTCGGGGTTGACCAGGCCCTGCCCTTTTATGTATGTACTGTAGATAAAATCAAAACGAAACGTATCAAAAATCACACTCAGCACATAAGAATTCTTTCAGATTCCAGCTTGTGCTATACAATTTAGGTTTCTACTTAAGGGATAAAGTAATTTTTTTCTTTATCGAAGTTTATGTTTGATATATAATTTTTTTTTTTTTTACTTTAAAGAATTATGAATATGCAAATGAAAAATGCAGGGCGACCCCTGAATTAAAATTGGTAAGAATTGAACAAGGAAGAGAAATTTGACATAGAACATAAGTAAAACTATTCACGGCACAAACAGAAATGACTAGGCTATTCATTCGCTTAACCGTTAATCGGTTAACCGATTAATTACTACCCGATTAAATTAATGGTTAATTTGAAATTGGCTATTTTCGATTAACAATTATACCGGTTAATTTCAGTCGATTAACCGATTAATCGACATATTGAAATTTTTAACTTATAGTAGTCTTATAACATATTTTTTTGTGCTTTTCCTTATTTGTTACGTCTCATACACAAAAGGTATGTGTTTAGAAAATATTTTTCATACAAACAAAGAAGGTGTTCAGTGATCTTCTTTTAAAATAGGTCTTTGCTGTCAACAGCTTTTTGTTTCACGTACTTTTTAATATGGGCATTTCCATTGTGACGTGACGTGATATTTGTACGACAAAATGAATTTAATGAAGAAGTCAATTTTGTAAAAAGGTTTTTCTTTTAACAAACCCTAAGGATTTAAAGATATAAGCAAAAATATGCGCCGGAGTGACGTTACAAAAAACAGAAGTGGATTTTGACTTGCGTTACAAAACTGCTTTAGCCTGCGAATTGAGCAAGGCTTTTCGTATAAAACCTTTTTTAATAAGCTTTTGACTTATAAAGATTTATTTTCCAAGTTATCAAATTTAAAAATATTTGCTCATTTAAGGAACATATGGGAATTTCTAGTGAAAATTCTACGTTTTGTAATGTAAAGCCAGAAAGTAAATAATAAGCTTGTACTATGGGACCATGCTGTTCAAAAGTTATTACTTAATGTAAAGCTAGTTGCGCTTTACATAACATATAAAAAAGTAAATTATACATATAAGTTTTTTGAGAAACGTTTTAAATTACTTCTGGCGTTACATTACAAAAAGTCGACTTTTTGCTGGAACTTCCCATATTTATGTATGTTTGTGTTTCTTCTCGTATTTTCTCATATCAATCTTTTAACAGAATTAACCGAAACAATTAGAAGAGTAAAAATTTAAAACAGGACTCTTATAACATAATGGAAGATTTTATACGTTTAGAGAAATCCAGGAAAAGGACTAAGAAAATATTTATTCTGTATTATTAATTTCGTTTGATTTCTCCAACTTCAACGATAAGTGAAAGAATTTGAGATTTATCAAAACTAAAGAAAAGAATCTCTTAAATTCTAAAGATTTTTTTTAAGGTCTCTTTAAACCAGAGTACCGAAACGCTCGCTCATTCTTCATTCATGAGCGAGCGTGAAAATTTAAAAATTTTTCTGGAAATTCATCCTTATGAGGGTGAGGAAAAAAACTATTTTGATTTTCCTCGCTCATGAGGAGTGAGCAAAAACAAAAAATTCATATGTGATTTTTCAGATATGAAAAATTTGAAAAAATTCACGTTAAAATTCTTCACAAGGAAAAAAAATGCGATTTTCCCAACCATTTCCAGCGGGAAAATCAAGTAGTAAAGAGGCCTTATAGAAGGCCTTTTTGCAGACATAAGATCTCCCAGCCGCATTCCAACTTTATTACCAATTAGCAAGGTGTGTCATTGGAGACCAACACCTTGCACTTTTGCATATATGTTAAACTCTTCTGGAAGGGGTTCTAAAAAGATTTAAGAATAAAGCTTTATCCAAGTTTAATTGTTGTGGCTAATAATAAGAAGTGAGTAAATTAATAACTAAACTTGCAACACGTTCTAACATAACTACTAATAAAACAATTGCGACAGGCCTTATCATAGAATAGAAAATTTGAATTTGTAAAATATTAAATAAAAACCTTTCTAAAAGACCTTTTCAAAAAAGGCAGAGTGGAATAAGTAAAAGATTACTAAAAATTCAATTGTAAACATTCTTAAAGGCCTAAAAAGTAATTCGCTTGCAATTTTCCCCGCCGGGCAGCACGTTTAGTCTGTGTGTATTTTTTTTGTAAAATTATTTCTTGACTGGTGAACCAAAATGTGTGTGTTGTTTTTCTTTTGAAGGCAAATATTATTGAAATAAAAAAAACTAAGAGAACTGCACATATCGTCAACTTAAATGCAGAATATTGTAACATCAAATTTCATAAGTTTACAAGAGAAGCAAAAACCGTTGTAAAATGGAAATTATATGAGATATTAGAATAATATTAAATATTTAGAATTTATTTATTTAGTTATGTGTGTTACGTTATTTTAATTTGTAATTCTCTGAAGCAAAACGACGAATCATCAACGAAAGTATGATAGTATTAAGTTAAACAATCATTTAAAACATTAAATAATTAAATATTTCTGTTAAGTTACAGGTATAATAGAATATAAAGATAATGTACATGGCTATAAATATAATACTGCGTTTAAACAATAAATTTAAATATGGTTAAATGCACATATAAAAATGATAATCACACAATTAATATGCAGCATCATTAGGAATGCGTTGACATGGTGAAATAAGTTTGCTTTTCTGATGCAGTGCAGGCAGTACTGCATTTGAGAACGTAGTTGTTATATTATTAGAGATATTATTATGACATATTATTTATAGTTTTTTATTTCTAATTAGAAGTGGATTAAACTAAAAAAAAAGTATGTACTTCATTAAATTTAAATTAATTTTAAAAATCCAACTTTTCCATTATAACTAACGTGTATTTTGATGTCCTTATAATGAATTTTCTCAATTGAATTTTTTTTACAATAACCAAGTTTTGTAAAAAATTTGACTCATATACATATATGCATATTTGTCTCCATATAAGGAATTATTTTGAAAAAACTTCTACAAGAAGTAAATTTTAATTAGTTAATTTCTTAAAAATTTAAATAAGAAGAATGAAAGAGTTTTTCAATTAAAAGTAGTATTGATAGCAGCCCGCGTATTCAGTGAAAGAAAATGTTGTATAAAGAAGCACTTATCCTAAAAAAAATACTATTAGTATTTAATAAAGACGTAAAAGGAGCAACACAAAATTAAGCTAAACAATTTATATTCCAGCACTTGATAAGAAATGCTATAATTCTAAAGATGTAGAAGACAAGTAATTTATTATTTAAAACCAAAGGATTATAACAGTCTTTTTGAGGATATTGATGAAGGACGACTTGGAAGAATGCAATCCTAACAAAAATACCAGATTATATTAAATAAACTTGGTAAAAATATTTCTATTGTATTATAAACTTTCTATATTAATAATGAATATATATTCTGATCCAATAGCAACAGATTCATTATAGGGAAATTCGACTGTATTAACATTTATTAAAAACTATATATGTACATATATAAACTCATAAGGTTGGAAAACGAAATAAATGATGGAAAAATCATATAATAAAAATAATGGCGGTCTTCCAGAAGACAGCAAAAAACTAAGGACCTGCAGATGGTACTATTTATTCTTGGAAATTCAAAGCGTATGGGAGTGCAATGGGTTAAGCTGTGAAATTTCTAACAGTCCAATGTAGAAGAAGCTAATAGTCATACTTAATATAGGTTTTTCAATACATATATATATATTCATATGGATTCGGTTTATATTAATTTTACAGCACTGTTTTTCTTTTTGCTTATGGAATAATGTGCAGTTTGATCACTTACTCCACTAACACGTTCAAAATATGAAACAGAATACCCATTTTTGACTTAAAAAAAAGAATGAGTTCGTAAAAATATATCAAATACTCTGCTAATTTTTTTTTAATTAAGATTATTCATTATGTTTTTAAAGGTGGAAGTTTAAAATTTTTTTTAAATATTTAACGTGAATCGTAATCAATAAACAGTCTATTTCAAAATTTTCAATGATACATTGCTTTGCATTTTAGCAAGCGATATTTATACTGTTGTAAAAAATTCTTTGATGCTTTAAAAAGGGTCGGTCCTTTTCTTAAGCAGACATAAAGGCAAAACTTATTGAAAAAAAAACTCCATGAGCAAGTATAGAAACCTGGGCGCTGTTTCTCAAAACTACAAATTACAAATCTACAAGTAAAATACATTTGAACAAAAAACAAAGTTGTAAAATTGTTGCTATTTTAACGTAAATGAAGTGATTTTATGGTCCCATGCAGATATATTATAGGGAAGTTTGATTGTACCTGCTGTCACATTTGCTTTTACACATAATTTTTAGCAAAACAAGCCTTTTTTACTTTAATTTCAAATATTTGTTACGTACTTAAGAAAAATGTTATCAACGAACAACCGTTTTGGTTGGTAAAACCAAAACTGTATTACAACAACAACACGTATTGAGTACTTGGAATTTTTTTTTTCAATGAGTTTTGCCTTTATGTCTGCTTAAGAAAAAAACGTTCCCTTTTAAAAGCATCAAAGAATTTTTTACAACAGTATAAATATCGTTTGCTAAAATGCAAAGCAATGTATCATTGAAAATTTTGAAATAGCCTGTTTATTGATTACGATTCACGTTAAATATTTAAAAAAAAATTTTAAATTTCCACCTTAAAAAATATCCAAGCTATTAACAAAATCAAAAATGGCTTATCATTAAGAAAATAATATCCTTAAAAAATATAATGAATAATCTTAATTAAAAAAATATTAGCAGAGTATTTGATATAATGATAAAATGGGTTTTCTGTTTCATACTCTGAACGTGTTAGTGGAATAAGTGATAAAACTGCACAATATTTTTCTATAATGCATCTGTTGCTATTGGATCAGAATATATCTTCATTATTAATATAGAAAGTTTATAATACAATAGAAATATTTTTTCCAAGTTTATTTAAAATAATCTGGTATTTTTGTTAGGATTGCATTCTTCCAAGTCGTCCTTCATCAATATCCTCAAAAAGACTGTTATAAAGCCTTTTGTGTTAAATAATAAATTACTTGTCTTCTACATCTTTAGAATAATAGCATTTCTTATCAAGTCCTGAGAAAATTCATTATAAGGACATCAAAATACACGTTAGTTATAATGGAAAAGTTGGATTTTTAAAATTAATTTAAATTTAATGAAGTACTTTTTTTTAGTTTAATCCACTTCTAATTAGAAATAAAAAACTATAAATAATATGTCATAATAATATCTCTAATAATATAACATCTCTACGTTCTCAAATGCAGTACTTCCTGCACTGCATCAGAAAAGCAAACTTATTTCACCATGTCAACGCAATCCTAATGATCCTGCATATTAATTGTGTGATTATCATTTTTATATGTGCATTTAACGATATTTAAATTTATTCTTTAAACGCAGTTTTGTATTTATAGTTTTGTATTTATATTCTATTATACCTGTAACTTAACAGAAATATTTAATTATTTAATGTTTTAAATGATTGTTTAACTTAATACTATCATACTTTCGTTGATGATTCGTCGTTTTGCTTCAAAAAATTACAAATTAAAATAACGTAACACACATAACTAAATAAATAACAGTAAAAATAATATTTTATTATCAAAAAAAAAACTGGTTATCGCATTTTTATTCTAAATATTTAATATTACTCTAATATCTCATATAATTTCCATTTTACAACGTTTTTTGCTTCTCCTGAAAACTGTGATGTTATATTATTCTACATTTAAGATGACGATATGTGCAGTTCTTTTAGTTTTTTTTTTTTTAATAATATTTGCCTACAAAAAATTCAACACACACTTTGGCTCGTTGCCTTTAACAAAAACAAAATACACACAAAGACATTTCGTGCTGTGGTCATGCAAACTGTCGAGCAACAACAACATTACTGGTGAGGAGCGTTAAGAACATTTTTTGTTTCCTCATTTTTTATGACTGAGGAAAGGCAAAAATTTATTTTTCCTCACGCTCATGAATGAATTGGCAAAAAAATTCACAATTCATTCATGGTTGTGAAAAAAATTACACGTTTTAATTTCCTCATTCATGAAAAAATTCATGAATGGTTAAATATGAGCGATCAAATATGATTTTTTCGGAACTCTGCTTTAAACTATTGAAATAACTAATAAAAATATCAGTTTATTTTTTAATCACTACATAATATTTATGAATTATTTTGTTTTTTGCTCGTGTTAGTTAAAGAATTGTTCTGTTTTTTTTTTTGTTATTGCTTTTTTTTTTTAATAATTAACTTCAAATAATAAATAATTTATGCATCTTTATGTATTGAAATTACTTAATTTATAAAACAAACTTTATTAATCGGTTAACCGATCAATATCAATATTAACCGATTATTAACCGATTAAACCAAAACCCCGTTTAGTTAATCGACCTATTTACCGATTAAAGTAAAAGCCCGATTAAATTAATACCCTAGAAATAACACAATAGATAATTTGTCCACAACTATAAAATGGGGTTATTTAATATTAAATTGCCCTTTTAAATTGCTGCATTCGAAAAGTCAGGAAATTGGAAGTTTCTTTTTTTATTTTATGCATCAGAAAAGACACAAGTATCATATAAAGCAAAAACGAAGTGTAGTATAGCATTGCTTTACACGTTGCATAATGTGAAATCGTAATGTCCAGATAGTCATAAGCCAGAAATTATTGAGTTTTATAATGAAACAAAGTGTGGTGTTGTCACATTTGATCATATGTGCAGGACTATGAACTGCATCCGAAAAACTGGTAGATAATCGATAGCGATAGTTTACGATGTACCAAACATCGCATATTATAATTCATACAATACTTATAACCATAATTTACGAAGAAATAATGTAAATCTGATCACACGCAAGGAGCTTATGAGAAAATTGAACCAGGAAATAATAACACCTTTGCTTGGGTAACGAGTAAAAACTACCATATTTTCAATGTTCACTTAAGCAAGCTATAAATGAAATATTAAATATTAAGCTTTGCTGAAGAAGCAGTGGGGTTTCTGATTTAAAAAATACAATTTGCCAAAATACATAAGCCCATCAAAAAAAAAAAAAAAAAAAAAAAAAAAAAAAAGAAGAATGACCATGCAAGCACCTCTATTTTTAGACGGGAAACTGATCGAAGTTGTCAACTTTTTCTGGTAAGTTTTATTTACACTAATGGTGGAGCAAGTGAAGATATAATCCCGCATCACAAATGCTGAAGAAATTTAGGCGATCGACATTCATCTCTAAGCGCACCAAACTTAATATCTTGACGCTAGTGTTAAACCCATTGTATTTTACGGAGTTGGATTTGGCTTTCATTGAGGAAGCCACCAGACAACATCACTCGAAATGGACCTGGCTTGAATCCACAGGAAAGCCCAAGAAAAGGAAGGCTTGCGAGTACATGGAGGTGGCTGGTTGAATCGAAGGGACTTGCAGCAGGGCGTGAAATAGAAGCTTTTGAATCCTTAAGTTTGCCGTAGAAAGCCACAGTAAAAGAGAATACGTTTTATTTTGAGAACATTGTTTGTTATTCGATAATATTAAGACGCTCATTTTCTCAAAAATTCTACTACACTTTCATTAAATTTCACACATTTTGTAAATAGAAAATAAATCACCAGAATATCATTGCGGTTTATTCGAAAAGTTTGTCTGGAGATGTTTTATTAAAATATTAAATTTGCTCAAGAATAATTGCCTATCAATGCATTGCAACGTCCACAATATGTCAGTTAGTCAGTCGAAGTTGGCACAACCTGTAATTAATAGAACGATATGATAAATAGATTAATGGATTAATCAACAACTTGACTAATTAAAATTTTGATATAAATAATTTTGATATTTGAAATAATACTCATTTTCAGTTTACTTAAAATGTAATGATGAAAAAACAATAAATTTGTAATAGTTTGAATTTGCAGAGGTAAAACATTCCAAAAAAATGTTATATTTTAAACGGATTGAAAGAAAAAGAATTAAAGAAAAACTGCCGTATTCATAAAAAACTAAATTGGATATGAAATCTATTCTGGAAAATTGTATGGAAATAAAGTTTTAAAATACGTTTGAAATCTATTTTATTTTTTATGAATACGGCAGTAAATGTTTAAACTTTTATAATATTCTTATCCCCCTATTTATAAAAAATGTTTTAGGTTTATAGCAGATTTATGAAAGGAATTTCCTATGAAAATTTGTTTATTAAACCTTTTATTAATAAAAAATTATTTTTTTTTTGAATATGGGGGTTAATATTTTGTAAATTAAATTGTTTGTAAATTTTCATATCAACAATTTGTTTTATTAGTTGAAAAAATAATATAATTTTGTATCAAGAACTTTCATTACAAAATTTGATTTGAATCTCCTAAAAAAAAACAATAGGACTCTGATTGAAAACTAAGTCACTTTTATTAAAAAATCTACCGACATTTGGACGGGGTTTTTTTTATTCTAGTTCTAAAATAATAGTTGATGATTTTATCAAGATTCCTTCTTGTGCACATGTTAAAAATTTCCTGTGCATCCACCTCTAAATCTTTCTTTGTTAAAGTTATTTGTGATGCGATTTTTATTATATTTAAATAAAATAGTCCATATAATCAACCCTTTAAATGTATTTCCTTCTTTAAAAAGTTCAATACACTTTTCAAAATTCATTAGCAACAACATATTTTGACATATTTGTAATAAAAATTCTCATTTGATTGCTAACAAATATTTTATTTATGCTGGTTTTCCAGATCTCAGTTAAACTAGGTTTAGTTAATCTGAAAACAGATTTGTGCCACCATTACAAAGTTTGTATATAAAATTTTGATGGAACAGTTTAGTTTCGCTTAATGAAATAATAAAAAAAATCACATTACGCCGGAAAAATCTGAGTTTCAGGTTACGTTAAACTGAGTTTAAACTTAATCCACATCTCAAAAACCCGACCTTAATGTAACAAGCTCATTGTTAAAAATATTTGTTGAATATAATAAAGTGATTCATTAGAAATTTTTCTATTTCCAAAATCGGTTGTTGGTGCATTTTCAATTAAAAAATTAATTGTATTGACGAATATGGTATTCAATATGGCATTTGAATTGTCGTAATTTTTTTCTGTGTAATTTCAATTTGTTAAACATCGAATAAAAAAAACAATAATAATTCCAAAAAATCTTACTTTCGATAGAAAAGAATTCCTTTGGGGATTTATTTCTTCTTAAAAAAAGCCTTAAAGAATTAAACAAATATTTATTTAGGAATTGAATCGCGGAATTAATAATTCTGCAATATTAAATTAAATTAGAGTCTTTTTTAAGCTTTTTATTAAGAGTAAGTTAGGGTACTATTCTAAAATATTGAAAAGGTCATACCAGAGTCCACCCGTGCTTTGCAATTGCGAATATCACATATAAGGTTAACAATTTCAACGGATATAGCAAGTTTAGACGAAATAACTAGCGCCACAGAGCACTAGGGATCGACAATATTTCACCTGAGCTCCTCAAGGCTGGTCCATAATCCGGTGCGTTTCTTTTCTATGACATTATGAAAAGACTATGGCTTACGCAAACACTATGTGATGAACCGAAAGAAGGGCTAATTCAAAAATACCATAAAAGGTGACTTTACTAGCTGTTAATTCTGGAGAGGAATCATTTTTATTAGCATGGTCAACAAAAGTGATTGCTAGTATACAGAAAAACGACTCTCTGACGCTTTGAAATTTGTGATCCGAAATAGACAGGCATGATTTTGTCCTATCAAGTCATGTACTTACCACATCAACAGGTTGCGCAATATTGTCGCATAGTCCGTAGAATGCAGATCCGCATTATATCTAGGTTTCATAGATTTTGCAAAATCCTTGGACGTTAAAAATCCTTTGAACAAAATAATTAATCTCCTCAGGGCAATGTAGAGCAATGCCAGATATCGAACTCTACATGAGGACTAGGACAGCAATCCCATATATGTCGAAGTTAGAGTTCGAAAAGGCTGCATACAATCAGCTCTTCTGCTTAGTATGGTGAGTTCAAACTATGAAAGGGTTCTTTTAGAAAGTCTAAGTTTATTGGTTAAAGAGGAAGAGAACATGCGTTTCCTCTCTCCGCTCTCACCCATAAACTCAGACTTTCTAAAAGAAAACTTTCAAATTGTGAACCCAGAATATAGTGATAGGCAACGTAATGAAAAACACAACCAATGTATCTAGGGACAGCACATGGTTCCCCAATAGGAGTTTAGAGGATCTTGACTAAGTAGTCGAAATTTGCTTGCTGGCATAAACAGTTTCCGATTTTGACTCCAAATGAAAAGCGAGTCAAGCAAGGCAATCAAATGCGGTCTCAAAATTAATCTCCTATAGGACCAACACTTATCAAATTGAAAACTTTTCTTTTAACAAAAACTGTTTTAAATTTTATCGTTAAGTTTAATTTTGTGATGAACTTTTTTCTTAAATATTTTCACAATTTCTTAAAAAATAACAGACTTACCTTATTGCTTTGATATAAAACACGTTCATCGTTTGTCGGTTTACAACTGATTTCCGCTTCACTGGTGGTCGATAAATGACCGGATGGTGTTTGTGTTGCTGATTTTTGTTTGTATTCACCATCGACTGGTCACAGATGGAAACACAGACACACATACACATGCAGATACAAATACAAGTCAATTTTATTTGTTTTAGTAGATCATTAAAAATGTTGGCAATTAGAGTTGGTAAATGTAGAAAAAATAAAATACATAAAAAGAGAATAAAGAAAATTAAATTAAAATTTAGCACAATTTTTGATGAGTTTTATGGGAGAATAAACTTTACTTTTCTTTTATCTTTACAAACATTTAAGATAAATTGCTTATTATTTTAAAGGTAATTAAGGAAAAAATATATTCTCTTTTTTTTTAAGGAGAAATACAATTTTCAATTTTCTGGAAAATTTTATTTCTTTAAAAACAAACTTTTTTTATTGATGATTTTAAATTAATTGCAAATGAATTTTTCTACTAATTAGCTTGTTTTCATAAAATAAAGTTTGCCATTTCTTAAAATTTAAACTTTGATCAAAGAATTTCCCCTATAAATCATTTGTGCAAAAAGAAATTCTTAACAATTGCTCTTGGAAAAGTTTTATCTTGAGAAATATTTGATAATTTTGAAACTATAAAGTTGAGCTTAGTTACACTATAAAAGGTTACTTTTTTTGCATGTATTTAATTCATTGCTGAATTAAAACTAATTAATCTGTTAGTCTTTGACTATGTTGCCTTTGCATTCGGTGTTTGTCGATGGTGTTATTTCTGCTACTGCTGCTGCTGTTGTTGTTTACTACTGCATTGCAATTGCTTGTTATCTTTAATTTCCCCAAATACCACATTAATTCCCACATGTTTATGCAAGATTTGTGCAAATATACCCTAAATTTATTCCCATTTAAATTTTCTCATTGGAACTTTTTTTTTCTTTGTGTCTTCTCTTTTCTTTCTCTTTGTAAATAACACTGTATTTAGGACGAACTGTTTTTGGTATATACATGTGTATTTCACACATACAATCGTTGTTTTACATAAAAACCCCATATACACTCATTTTGTAAGTATGTAAGTGAATAAAGCTAAATGTCTCTTTTATGAAAACGAACAGTGAAAGTGGGTAGATAGAGAAGCGATTTAAAAATATCAGTTAAAGGAAAAAGTATAACACTGATAGCTTTGCTACAAAAAAAAACTAAAAATATTATTGTGGATGACCATAATCTATGAACAAACATATTATTGCTAGACTTAATGATTGTGGTCAATTGTTATATGGTCATTGGTATTGTATTAAGTATTACAATATATCCTAAAATAGGCATGGGTGCCGTGGTAGGTTGGCAGTGGACTACTCTATAAGTGTGAGGGCTGAAGCTTCGATTCCTGACAGAGACTCTGATCTGATTCCCTACAATGGGCTAAGGTCCTTAGGTACTATTTTATAAAGTTAAAATAGAATTTTAATTTTATTTTTTTCTCCTTATAGATCTTTATATCGTTACCTGAAACGAAAAATGCCCTTTCAAATATTTTGAAAATTTTACAGGAGAAGAAAAAACTGCTTAAAATGATAAAATGTTAAACTGCCTTAAAGTGTTTATTTTTCCTGCAAAACGTTACAGTTGTTTTGAAAGTTGACAAAACTATTAGTTAGGTATTTTAGCAGTTTATCATATAATCTTTTGTAGTTGGAGCCGTTTATTTTTTCTAAATAAAATCACTAAATTTGTTCGAAAGATTCCAGATATGAACATTTGTATTAATGTAATACATCAGAATCAATAAAAAAGTCGATTTTTGATGTTTGGTTAGCTAGGGCCTTTTGCGTTTTAGGTACCGATATATATATCTATGTAAATAAGAAAACAGTGATGAAGTCTGCTTTTTAGGTTTGCAGAATAGCCATTTTTAACTTTAAAAGCTATTTTTGAATATAAATTTTTTAATAAAAAAATCATCCCTTCTCTTCGGTTATAGTTTTTTTAAGTTTTTGTATTCCTAAATGCTCCAAACGCCACACATCGGAGGTAGGCAAAGGTTTTGCTTTCCAGATCACATTGAAAAAAATAAGTTTGGCTATATCTTCTTAAAAAATCGTACAAAATAATTCAAGGTTTGTTTATGGTACTTTTAAACATGGAAATGACAAAGGTGGCATAAACTCAAATTTTACTTAAGTCGTCTTAAGCACTTTTTCCTTTTTGCAACAGATATAAAAATCTCTTTTCACGATTTTTGTATCTACACTTCTCCGGAACGGTCCATGAGTACTTTTAAAATGGAGATGACAAAGGTGCCCTAAACTCACATTTTACTTAAGTCGACCAAAGGATTTTTTTCGTTTTTGCAACAGATATTTAAATATATTTTCACGATTTTTGTATCTATTCTCCTTTGAAACGGCTCAACCGATTTTTAAGAAACTTTGTATTTATATTTGGTAAGTATCATTAGGGTTTCCCTATCCAAAACTTTTTTTCTATTTCTTAAGCAAGATTTTTTCGCATCTTATTTACACAGATATATATGGAATAGTTGCTGCCTATGAAAGTACTGGATGCATAAAATTGTCAGAAGTTTCTGCATAGTATTTGATTTTCAAATTGATCCCGTCTGTTGAATATTTTCAGATACAACCACACATTACAAAAATCCTGCGTGGCTGGAAGAAAGAGCCATATTTGCAGCAAGAAATGTGGACGTCAACGATTTAAACTTCAAGATACAGCAGTCGTTTTAAGGCAAATTCGATACAGTTTGTGATGCCAAAGAAGCTATAAATTAACCAACAGGCTTTTAGAACTGACTGGATTTGTCAGGCATGTCACCACACCAGTGATATTACACACTTTTTTCAAAAGTTCTTACATAGCCCGAAAAAAGTCCCTATGTTTTCCCTACGCGTTAAAAAAATTGTCTCTACAAAAATCCCTGCAAAGTTTGGCGGACAATGCAAATTGAAGATACAATTTTATGACTTAGTGCGAACAGCAGTGATTATACAATAAGTCCTTTCGCTATTTATATTGGCATGTGACAGTGATAAATTAAACATAACTAATTTCGACTAAAAGGGGAAAATGAAATTTTTATTAAAAGTTTTCAATTTGGAGACTTTAGTCCATCTTTTACAAATTATCTATTTACTGCTTTTAAAAATTAAGTTCAAGAGATCTCTATTCTTCTAAAAGAGCTAAAATGACGTCAAGCGATGACTCAAGGAAATTGATCAATTTTTAATGTTGCCGTATTAACATTTTTATTAGTATGATATAATAAATCGAAAAATGTTGCCAAATGTATAAAGTTTTACCATCTTACTCGAAAGCCACTACATTTTAATGATTTAAAAAAAACTGTCCTTTTTTCCCTACGGCATTTTTTAGAAGAAAATCCTTTCGAATAGGGATTTTTCCCTTCATATAACATCACTGCTCCACACCTTCTACGATTGAAAGTTGGGTCTCCGGTTATTTTACTTTAAAATCTATACCCCCCGCGGCTGTGCAATGATACACGATTGGTCATTAAAAAATTGATGATACATTTTACCGAAGCCACAATTTTGAATGGTAAATTTTCGAAAATGTTTTGCGGCTACGAATTCCAATGATTCTCATAGACGTACCAATTGAATTCATTATTATTATTATTATTATTATTAATATTTATTTAAAGTAAATTTAATTTACAGAAAATGTATAAAGAGAAAAGGACTGGCTGCCAAGGCCTTCGCCTACAGTTTGTACCTAGATTTGTATTTGCAATTTCAATCAATAAGTTGCAAGGTCAAACGATGTCTGTTTGCGGCTTAGTTTTGGCCTCACCAAGTTTTTCACGCGGACAATTATTCGTGGTATATTCTCGCGTTGCTAAACCATTTTGTTGGCTGAAGACGGACTTACAAAAATAACGTGCACTCAATTACTTTTCGAAATTATTATTGATTTTATTTATTTAATTTTTCTACTTTAGGATAAAAAAATTAATAAATTTTTTACTTTGCATTTAACTTTTAAGAGATCAAACAATGCATAACGATGTCTGTCACGTTAATGAAATAAATTGTATTAAAAAAAAATGTTGGTGTTTTTTTTTTGTTTTTATTTTTTTATTTTATCGGTGGTCGTTGTCCTCAGCGGTCATTCCTCTTGATGTCATAGATCCAATTAAATATGTTCGATATTTTTTATTGAACAACCGAAATATTTTCTAGAAATTTTGTATGGCAGAACAACGTTTGCCGGATCAGCATGAAAATAAATAAAAAATTCTTTCTGTGATCAACTGAGATCATATTTGAATTATACATTACGATTTTATTGGTCAGTATTTATTTTATTTTGGTTTAAAAAAGACTTGTAAAAGTAAAAAAATGTATATTAGTGTAACTTGTATTTATACTAAAGGGTGTTTTTTAGACGTATAGGACATCCGATAGGGATAGCTGTCTTAATAATAAAGTATGTTTGCCTTTTTTTCAGTTCACCTTGGCAAATCACCACTCGTAGATTGAGACCATAACATCGTTAACAAATCGTAGACATTTATTCGCGCTCTGTTTGCGAAACGTATAGCGCACTTCACTAAAATATGCACAAATTCATCACCACAATTACTCGTTTGGGCGTACAAAAGCAGCCTTCGCCGCTGTAGACGTGAATGTGACAGTGGACTTGAACTTATCTCAGCAATTCCGTCTCTGGCCGTCCACTACTTGGAAATTTTTGAGCAAATATCTTCGCCTACATCCAAATAAGATCCAATTGGTGCGAGAATTATAGCCAACAGACCATCAATTGCGTCGTATGTTCGATGAATGGTCTGAAAATCAACTATAAGTTGAATTTAATTTTTATATAAAAATCATCTTCAGCAATTATGCTCATGTTAGCTAAACGCTTATATGGATACCAGGACACTCAAACTGCCCGGGAAACCAGATAGCAGATGAGCTGGCCAAGGAAGGTGGTCGTATGGATGAAGCATTCATTGATCAATTCATTGGCCTTCCAATGGCTCACTGTAAGTCACTCATTCTGCGCGAGAATTATAGAATTGCGCAAGAGGGATGGACCCGTGAGTCCACCTGCTCCATATCCAGGGCCCTTTGGCCTGGATATGATGAACGGAGAACCAAATCTCTACTTGGGTTCAATAGGAACCAAATCAGGACCGTGGTGTCGGTCATAACTGGACACTGGCCTGTTGGGACTCATGCTAGAAGAATGGGTCTGGTATTCAATGACTACTGTAGAAGTTGTCATGATGAGGAGGAAGAGGAAACTGTGCTTCACTTTCTCTGTCAATGCCCTGGGCTACGGGGCATCAGGGGAAAATACCTGGGAGAACCGGTGTTTTCCTGTTTGGAGGATCTATCAGAAATAGAACTAAAATTGCTTCTTCTCTTCATTAGGAAGACGAATTGGCTCAACACTGCAGTGACGCCATCTGAGTAACTGCTCTCTGGGATGGGCATTGGCGCTGGGTATCACAAAGGGACCGCTATAGGACCCAAGTGAGCTGTCTCTTGATGGCTGCCCATGGAACCTAACCTAACCTAGCTAAACGGGTATGCAAACTAGCTGAATTAACGTTTTTGAGAGGCCACAACTCACATGAGTCTCTTGAGACTCAATTACATCCGGAAAAAGTATCACTCTGTTTGTTACGGTTTACATCCGGAGGGCATCAGCGGTTCATTTGTCTTTAGATTCGAAACCGTTGTCAACATTACCACAAATGGCGAACGCTAAAGCTAAATGATTCCTGTTTGGTGGAGAAATGTCTTCAACATAGCGGCGCAACGTGCCATACAGCGCATGCAACCATCAATTTTCTGAGCCAAACGTTTGTTGACCGGATTATCTTAAGAAATGGATCATTGGCCACTTCCTTCGAGGGGTCTTATGCCGTTGGGCTACTTTTTGTGGGCGTACGTCAAATCTCTGGTCTATGCTGATAAGCCAATAGCGATTGATGATTCAGGAGCTACCATTCGAAATACTATTGACGAAATAAAACCGGGTATACTAGAAAAAGTGGTGCAAAATTAGGCCGACAGGATGGCGTTCATAATGTGCAACCGCGGAGGCCATATGTCAGAAATTATTTTTATGCATTAAATGTCATGAAATTTGTGAGCTAATAAAGTCAAAACCTATGAAATTCTATTGAATTTTTTGTTTTCTTTTGAAAAGAAAATTTCTATGCTTATAAAAAAGCTCCCTTTGTAATATTACAGAATCCTTTTATGGTTGTATAGGTATTTGTTACAGTTAACAATAAATCATAATGTGGTTGCTTGTGATCATAACCCAATTTCAAAAGAAAAATATTTGTGTTAATTTTTTTTTTAGATATTTTAAAATGTGTAACTTTTACAGCAGTATTTGCTTGCCAGTTGTTTATGCGTATATTTTGACTTACAAGCAGATTAATTTTGGTTGATTTGATAGATGTTTTATGTTTATTTGACATCCGTATCATGGGCTGCAAAGACCTTCGACAGTTTTCTTTGTATTTTACTCACAATTACTTCTGCGTAAATTTCATGTTTTTACGCCGACAATTAAAAACAAGTTAGAAAGTATAGCTGACCAAGATCTTCAACATGATACCCTTCTTAGTTGGTCGATCGCATTGGTGTAATAAGACCGCACCACATTTGCAGAGCAAGTGAAACAGTTGACTTATCGAATTAAAATTTCGGTGTTAATATTATATTAAGAACTGTCGATTGACCACTTTATTCGTATAACTTAGGTTAGGTTCAATTGGCCGCCCGCATGATGATGGCTCGTTTAAATCCTGAAACGGTTGCTTTGTGAGCGAATATCCAGTATTTCCACCTATTTCGATTCCTTGCTCTGGTGAAAGAAACATCTAGATAGAAAGAACAGGGTGTTCTAAGCTCTCTTATCCTTATGTCACTTATACCATGACATATTTCTACTCTTTGTTCTGACTCCTCCTAGAGAAGACTTTCTGTTCGTGTGTTCAACACTTGAAGACTCTAATGAGGCTACACTGAATCATTAGTCTATGTTAGCGAAGGGAAATTATCGAGGGCACTAGCGACACTTAAGAAATATAGAATATCGAATGCCATTTAACCCAAGAAAGAACAAATTACGACACTCAAAGAATAAAAAGTTTTCAAGTCTATCGAACTTTTTAGGACTCAAACGATAAGCAATTTTTGTTTGAGCCGGAATCCTTTAACTTTAAAAATGTTTGGAAATAGTTAAAACTGACCAAGTTCAATGCCTTGAATTTTATTTTAAAAACTAAAAACTAAAAACTATTGAGATAAGCTTTAACTTTTCATAACTTTTGATATAGTTTTCGTAAAGTAATTTCAGCAAATTTACAAGTTCCCCTCCGTTTTACAATATATCACAAAATTGTTTGTCGACTAAATGTTAAAATATGTCACCTGTAAGTTGGTTACCTGCATATTTGCATAACCTGAGGTATAACGAAATGCAAAATAGAGAAATTTAGAGACACCCGAGAAAACGAAAAATTAAAAAACAAACAATTTTCCTGTAAATCTTTCGACTACAGGTAAAACATTTTTACAAACAACACCAGAAATTTAGCAGCAGTAGATCTACAACCAACTGAAAAGAAAAAATGTCTTTTACCAAAACATTCAACTTATTCGGCATACAACATTAGAAGCACAAAGGAATAAAAGGTGATGGAAATAAAATTACAACCTAAAGGAGAACAAGAGGTAATCAGGGGGCATAGAAGTAGAACAGGATTTGCCAAGGGTTAAAGTAATATTTGTCAAATAAATTCTACTGCATTTTTACTCATAGCTGTACCTACATATACACATATATATTTATATATTTTAAAAGGAATCTAAAAGGCATGAGTTTTAGTTTCTTTTTCTTCTTTGTATACATTACCATCTTTATAGGGAACAACATCTGGATTCTTTTCATCATTTTTCTTTTCATCGTATCTTGCATCCGTGTCTGTGTGACTTAATGGCAATGAGCTTTTATCTTTAATTTGCAAATTGTCAGGACGTGAGAATCTTTGATTTTGATGTTGATATTTTTGTTGCTGTTTGTGTGAGCGCAATTTCAATGCCGCAATTGTACCAATACCAATGCAAACTATTGCCACTAATATGCCCACAAATATGCCAACCGAGAGTATTGGTGTCAGTTCGATATTTGTCTGAGATCCTTTGTATGAAGTTAAAGCCACTAAGGAATTAAAAAGAAAGAAAAAAAATAGAAATAAATAAATTGGCGAATAAATAAAATATTTTTAAATCGAGATGGATTTTTTTCTTTACAAAATAGAAATAAAAAGAAAATAATTGAATTTAATATTGTTTTAAGGCTAAAAAATTTTTTTTTCTTAATTTAAGCTAAATATGAATGTGATTTTTCTATTTTGCCTTAAACTATACAAAAACAGAATTTTAGTCGTATCCTTCTTAGTTTTGTCAGCTTCCATTCAAGTGTTTTAGTGGTTGTACTCCTATAAGCTGGTATGAGTGTGTGAGTAAATGGTGTTATTATTCCTTACAATTGCCTTTTTATGTTAATTATTTGCTTTTTAAATGCTTGGCCTGTTTTTCTTTCATTGCTGCTGTTTCATTTTTCTGTTTAATTTTTTTTATTTTTTTTTTTTTTTTTTTTTTGTTTAATTTCTATGTGTTTTTTAGGTTGTGTTGATTGCTTTGCCTTAACAGCTTTTAAGTTTTTTCGTTTTTTGCTCGTTTCCATATAACTTGCACAATTAACTAAAGTGTGTCTAGTCTTTAGTATTACCCTGCTATCCTTTGGTTTTCCTTAAAGCTACTAGCTAAAGCTAGATGCCCAAATGTCTTGGTGAAAATTCTACACCATATCAAATTGAAATAAAAAAAAATCGAAAATTTTTCATGATTAAATTAGAAAGTTTTCAATTTTTGATATGAAACGTACTGTAGATGACAGAGTAAGATTCAAGTGTATTGTTGATGCCCCAATGTTCCCACAAAAATAAATACTGGAAAAGCTTTTAATAGAACATTGGACATTTAAAAGCACTTATTTATATTTTCAACGGCTGATAATTTTATTAACTCGCATACATGTAATTTTTTTTTTTTGTATTTATGAATTTAAGCCTGAAAAGCTTCCAAATCTGATCATAATAAAAATGTATTTGTAAAAGTAATAAAGGATTATGGCTCTTTATAAATATTTTGACTTAATATCATTCTTTAAAAGAAAATTTTTATGAAAATTTAGTTTTGAAATACGTCCGAGATCGGATTATTTTTTATGAATACGAGAGCAAAAGTTTTATGTTTAAAATACCAATAAAATATAATGAATTTTTTAGCTGTTTTGAAAGTTTGTTAAAAAAAGTTGCTTTAAAATTTTTAACTTTAAAACTATAAATAAATGGAAAAATTCGTATATAAATTTCTATAATTTATTGAAATTTATGTTTTTCTTATATCATGATCTTTTCACATAATGAATTCGTTTTTTTTTCTTTTTGCAATGGTGTAGTGAGCGTATCAGTAAATGTTTATTCGAGTCTTTTGCAACAATTTTGTTTTAGCTTTAAAACAAAGCAAAAGAAAAAACATGCTAATTTATCTTCTTGCTGCTAATTTTAATAAATCTTTTTTATTTAAATTTGTCTTTAACCCTAGGATTCCCGGTAACTTTTTACCACTAAGTTACCCTATTTGTCTGACCAGACCACAATTATATCTAACAGCTAAAAACCCCAATTAAATAAAAAGTATATAAATATATTTTTTATTGAACGTATGCTTATAAATGTATATTATACGTGTATATTCAACAATTTTATTAATTCATTTTTTTATTCCACATTCAAGTCATCCAAAATGAGGTCCGTAATATCAGACATTTCTTGTTCACATCCACCACAGCTGAAACGAGTTTTGATTTAGGTTTGTTAGTTAAATTGAACTAAGCACATAAATGGCCGTAGTGTTCTGATTTGATTCAAACTTGATTCATTCGATTCAGAACATACATATCATGTTTCTGTTTTCTTGATATTCTGTCCTATTTGAATGAAATTGCAAGCAAAAAAAAAATATTTGGTCTGGCCAGGCCAAGAGGGTAATTTTATAGACTTTTACATAAAAATGGAATTTCACCCATGTTATTTGCTCCAATAGAATCCAAACAAATTTCATTTGATTCAGCACATATCATTTATAGAATTCATGTCCCTGTTTTTTTGATTTTTTGTTATATTCGAAAAATATTGTAAGCAAAACACAAATTTGGTCTGGCCAGAACAAGACCGTAATCCTTGGGTTAAACTGTCTATTTAGTTTTTTGTTAATATAATTTATAAAACTTGCTATTTCTTTAATATTTTTTTTAAACTTTTTTCAGTCATTAGCAAAAATAAAAAAAATAACTTTCAGAATAGCAGAACTCGTTTGAAACTTAGGGCCTAATTGTATTAAACGCAACGCCAAATATTTCGTTGAAATAAAAAACAAAATCAAAAATTTTTATAATTTTGTTGTTGCCTTCTACAGAAATAACCTTTCACACAAATAAGAGTTCAAATTCGTAGCGAATTTTGAGAGATAAAAACAACTTTTAGTTTGTATGCTTTATTTTATTTTCTTTAATAAAACGTTAAACTAAAAAATTTTTTTTGGATATTTTTTACTTCAAATTTCGATCCACTATAATTTGTTTTTAAATACTTCATCGATCGACGGAGAGTAACCTTATTGTACTAAATTAAAAAGTAGCCTTTTAGGGTTAGGAAACTAAATTTCTACTAATGTGCTCTTAAACAAGGTTTAAGAAACACCAAAAGCTGCTGAATTTCAGAAGGGTAAAAAGCAACGTTGTGAGTTTTTTTCTAATAAACTTTTAAAGATATAAAAAAAAAAATTTTAGTCAAAATTTTGTATACATTTGTTAACTGCTTTATTTGTTATTCCTTTCCAAAGGGTTAATCGGTCTAGTGGCCTAAAGTTTTATTATTCTTTTTAACATTTTCACCCTTCTTCTGAATATATTATTGAATTGTCCTACAATAAAATTTAACTATTTAAATTTTATGGTATTGTTATTGTAATTTCTAAGTGGATCTCTTTAGAATGGTAAGTAGTTAGCACAAGGCCTTTTCAGCTTTTTTAGCTTCTGTTGAACTTTATTATCAAAATTATTTCAACACTCTTAAAGAAACAGAGCAACGTTTAATTCGAGAAATTTCGATTTGTTTTTATATGACCATTTAGATAAAATAAAAGGAATTAAGGAGAGCATTTTAGTTTCTGACCAGATTTTCATTACGATGGTTTTTCGTAAGAGAATCGCCATTATTTTTAATGTTTGTAGCGAAGTGTTTTAAAACTAATACTAGTTTAGGCTAAAGCTGTCTGTTTATGATATCCTGAGCCTGTGACCATAGTCAAGACAGTGTTCACAAGATTATACTCCAGACAGTAATGCAGCCTCAAGCTATTTCGATTCCCTGCAGAAAAGAGGCATGACCCTTAGTCCTACATAAGCTAGAGCATCCAAGCACAGCATTTCTAGTCTCCCAACATGCCTCACCTTAATATTGGCATTGGCAGAGAAAGTGAAACACGATTTCCTCCTCAACATGAATACTCTGCATCGTATTAGTCCCTATCAACCAATGATCGATAACATGACCAATATTACCGTTCTAATCTATTTCCTACCTAAGAAGCACGCGGGTTTTCTACAATTCATAAAGTTCTAGTCGTCGAGTAGCTATTCCCACACTTCTATATCTTCTGAGCAGGTCTGCCATATTAGCCGAATTATCGGCATTTTGCCGATTTTTTGCTTTAAAATCAGCAGAGTGCGATTTGCCGATTTTTGCTCCAAAAATTACGATTTTTTCATAGACACTTAAACCACTATAACTTAAACGTGTAATTTATTCATTTTGGGTAAGTTTGGAGGACTTGTAAATAACCTATACAACCAAATGGATTTTTGTTTTTAAAACTGTATTAACTCAGTTTATAAAAAACGATTAAAAAACTAAGCTTACTTAACGGAATTTATGAACACAAAGAATTTTTTGAAGTTTGATGGGGAGTATTTGGACTTATTGGCTATTGAGTTATTATCCAAATCAAAACCCAACAAAAAGGAAATTAATTTTTATATAAATAACTTTCAAATCAAATATTAAAACATTTTGATTTTTAATAAATACCTTATAAATCTTAAAATATGATAAACCCTAACAAAATTATGAAAAAGGAAAATATTTCTTTTATGGAAATTCTGAAAGAGTTCCCCGGCATTATTTCTGAAAACTGAAATCAAATTTTAGTCCCTTAATTTAGAGAGTTAACAGTTTTAAACTTTTAAGAAGATTTAGAAGGAATTAAAGTTAAACTTTTTGGTAAAAAATTTCAGACTTAAAACGTGAGAATTTTATGGATGCATTTCCAGTGCTGTCAAAGTTTGTACAACAAATTTTTTTTTGCCAATTCAACCTTAATATAACCAAATTTCGGAAATTAATCCTTACAAGAAATTCTTTTTTCTAAAGATTACTAAAAATTAAATAATGCAAACTGTTTTGATGTCGATATTAAAATGGATTAAATTAAACTATTAAACTCATATATGTATCTATAAAATATTTGTTAAAATAAAATATTGAAGAAACATTTTCAACTATAAAAACCATTTTACTCTAATGTACAATATTTTTTTTAAACTAACTGCAATTTATTTATAAAAATATTCTTTTTATTAATTTTTATGTTTTTATATGGGTTATATGTAAGTTAATGCTGAATTATTCTGTTTTGTGTTAGTAAAAATATGTTTTATTATTCTTAGAAGGGATATTTGTAGTTTGCCGATTTTCTTTAATTGAATTGTCGATAATGCCGATTTTTTATGAATATTATCTGGCACCCAATTATCTGGCCTTCCCGTATAACTCTCGTTTGATTAGACCATCAACGAATATGTCGTCTAAGAGACAGCCTTGTTTCGTTGGGCTGTCTACAGTTTGGGTTTTCAGGCGCCCACTGTGCACTGGTACCCATGGTAGCAGAACCAAATAATGCTTCGCAATTTTATTTAAAGATATTCGGTATTCTACAATTAACTTTGATGTCGTAAAGACACCAGCCAGAGCTGCAATCTTTCAAAATATGCATATTTACGATTAATTCCGCTTGCAAGACACTGCTGTCATCCGGCAGCCTTAAAGGGACCTTTCTTTACTGCCTCTCTTAGAATCATCAGTGCACTGGACCCTTTGGGATAGTTTCAGAGAATGTGTAACATTGAACAGCTTATCACAATTTCCATGATGTGCCGTGCACAAAGCACCGAAAAATAATTCTGGAGTGCAATAGCCCTGCTCAAGTAATACAAGCATTTTAACACTTTCATCTAAAACAGTAAAGGCATGCCAGTTTTTTAAAGCAATATAATGTCTTAACGAACGTCCAATCTTGGCCAAATTTTATTAAATACTTTTTGTCAGGAATTCTCTTGTAAACTTTGAAGGATTAGAAAACCAAACACTGTAAATGTTCACACACAAAGTTTAGCCACTTCGAATTATTCTATTATTACAGCAAAAACATTGCATTTAAAAATACCTATTTGATCTCTTCTTATGTTTCCTATGATCATTTTTTGATTGTCGCAATCATTTTAGTAATTTATGTAGACGTTAAATCTCTATCGAATAAGTGAAATGTTGGTCTTTAGTATTCATATAAGACGATGTTCATTAGTTTTTGTCTAAAAAATAACATTGTATTGATTTGCTATAGGTATTTTAAAAATTGATTTCAATTACCACAGTGTTGTAAAATTTTCTCTACATAAGACATATGTATGTACAAAATATTTGTTTTCATATGGTGACATGAAACTGAAATATTTTTACAGAAAAATTTGTTATTGCGACTATATTATTTTCAACATATAAGGTAAGCAGCCATTAATATACGCAATATAATAGATAGATTTTTTTTGGTTGTGTCAATCGCGATATGGCTTTTCAAAGTTGGTTGTGTCAATCACGATATGGCTCTTCAAAGTTGCTGTTTGAAATAACTGCAATTTTATATAAACAACCATAATATCGAGCACTTACCGCAGAAAAGCTTAAGCGATAAAAACGCAGAAAAAAGGAAAAGTTTTTTTTTTATTATATTTCATAAAAATGTTGCATGAAGGTTGGCGCTTAAGCTAAAATTGTTTTTGCTATAAAATCGTAATGATACCTTGTGAGACCATGACATTTGAGGAGATGATGTAAGTGTTGCCAATAAATTCAGTTATCCACCCTGAAAGGTTACTCTTCATTTTAGTGTATTTAGGTAACTCTTTGTCGAATCCACGAACTATTTAAAAAAAAAAATTTTTGCGGAAATATTTGTAAAGTAAAAAATCAACAAAACTTTTTTTAGTTAAGCATTTTATTAAAAAATACGGTTTGAGAAAGCAAAAAAATATAATTTCTTTCATAATTGGATACTTTTGTGTGTTTTCAAATTAAAGCCATAGTATACAACTAGTATACCGACTCTTTCACAGGTACATAACTCAAATGTCAGTGGTACCTAACTCATGTTTGTATTAGTAAGATTTTTTAAAATGTATTGGTGTATAAAACTATTTCCACCACTAAACATAGTTGAATAAAATTGTATAGAATTTGGCAACAATTTTTTTTCTTTCTAAAATAAAATTTTCTTAGTTTAATAAATTTTCAATTTATTTAATGCTGGCTGCATTGAAACGGATTTTGTAACCCTTTATTGACATGCTTTTTTTTATAACTTAGGCCGTTAAACTTTTAAAAACAATGTTTGTAAAATTTTTATTCTGCAATATCGAAAAATATTTAAATAAATTATGATTTCTAATTTCATACCACAAAATGCAACTCTGTCCGCTTTAATAATATTAACAACAGAAAAAATTAGTGTCAAATAAATTTATTTAAAAATTTTTAGCTTGTGAAAAATAAAAACATTTTGCAAAAGCAAATGAGCAAAATGTATTGGAAAAATTATTAATTTTGTGTTTGTGTCATAAAATTAAACAAAAAGTCTTATATTGTGAAGAATTTTAAATAGAAAAATTTTAAATTTTGTTTTGTTTTTGTTGTCCTTTTGTGTGTTGAATTCACAGAGAACGTATATGTGTGAGGTGTGAACTAAAAAATTGAGAACGCTCTCTCCCGTTGGCATACTATGTTAAAAGCCTTTTTAATAGCCGTACCTAAACAAGAGCGGAAGGCGGAACGATTTCTTCAGCTTTTATGCTGATATGCCATACTTAAATAAGAGCTTCAGCGTTGTGCCATAAACAGTAGTGTTGACTTTCGTGCCGACTAAAACCCTCATAAAAGACATAAGAAATTGAATTAAAACCGCAAGTTTGACCTAAGAATAGCTAATTTGCCATTATTTATTATGAAACAATAAAAACAGGGTTGTCAAAACAACAAATATAGCAGCCCTGTTTATTTTAACGCGCTGTCAAAATCGGATTTTCCAATTGCAAAACGTTGACGCCGCGCTATTTAGGGATGCTTCATACAAATTGTATGGGCATGAGGATTTTTGACAGCTAGAAAACGCGTTCCGCTCTTGTTTAGGTATGGCTGTAAAGCTGAGGTTGTGAAAAAAGGGAGTAATTTGAATACATATAACAAAAGTTACTAGATAAAGATTTACCTCCATATTCATAAAAAATATATTTGATTAATAAAAGAATTATTAAACCAATTGCCATAGAAAATTCGTGTCATAAACCTGCTATAAACCTAAAATAGGTTTTATGAATATGGGGGTAACTCTTCGTCAATACGATGAATAATAAATATCCAGGGTTAAAAAAAAACGAAAATTTAAAATGATGTTGATTTAGCTATTTTTGTGGTAAGTGCTCCATATGTTGCTCTTTTAATTAGGGAAAAAAAGAGCGAAGATTATATTTTATCGAAGATTGCAAGTAATCATTGTATGATTGTAATAGGAAAGTAAGTAAATAATTAAATGAAAATACGGTTGCCGTAAAAACAGATATGATTAACGGAATAACAAAATTTTTTAATATTTTTCAAGTTTACAGTGTTGTGAGCGTGGCCATAAATAGATAAATCGAATTTTGGAAATTAAAAAATTGATAATAGTATTTAATAAAAGACAAAGACACAAAAATAATATTTTCCAACGATATGGCTCTTCAAAGCTGCTGTGTGAAATAACTGCAATTTTATATAAAAACGGATTAAAAATTACCATTTACTTCACAGGGTTAAATCATTAAATTTAGTTGATAAATAAACAAAACTTGTTCTATATTAGTTATTGCACTTTGTTTTAAATTATTAAACGCTATTTTTTAATTTTATATGTATTATCAAAAAAGTTGTTTTTGGGAATACATAATTTTCTTCATTTAAAGATTTTATTTATTGTGCTTAATTCCCTTTTTTTATAATTGATCAAAATACTGACGTTTAATGTGTACGTAAATCTCATTCCCTCTGTAGTCTTATTTGCTGATAGCTTTGGCTTTTCTAAAATTATTTAGAAGAACGTTTCCTGATGATATGGCCTAAGCAACCAGTGAAATGCGCATAGGAACAACTTATCCTCTAACAATAAATTTCAGTATTTTTATTAATTATAAAAAAAGGGAATTAAGCACAATAAATGAAATCTTTTAATGAAAAAAAATTTTATGTGTATGTTAATAACGCTGTATGTATCATTATAAGAATGAGTTGAACAAAACAAAACAAGATTTGCTGTAATAAGTAGGAATTAAATATTGAAAAAAATTTCAATTATTACCGGCATATTTTTTCTCTTTTATTTTAAAGCAAAAAGTATGTAAATTTATGAAAAGATAAAAATTTAGCTGCGCTAACTTGCGCTATTTTTTTTAAAATTTTTGATTTTCTTAATGTCCGCCCAAATGAAAATGTAATATTTTTTTTTGTAATTCTTGGATTGAGTAAAAGGAAGTCAAAGATGTAGTTAAAAATTATTAGGAATTGTGGGAGCTTGAAGAAATTAAGAAAATATTTAATTTAAATTCAAAATAAAAGTAGATGTGGTCCGATTACAACCGAAACGTCCGGTTCGAATATAAGTTCTGTACATGGCTTAATATCGATTTGCCAGTATTTGGAACAAATTTGAGTGATATATATTTATTTTTCTAAATTATTACTGTAGTGTGTTTGCTGTTAATAGTTTTTATTATTTTCTCCGATTGTGCTTTGTAGAACCTAACATACTATCCATGCTCGTGGTAAACCTTCTGTAGAATTTGAAGAAAGTTCGAATAGGATAAAAATGCAAGCCTGGTATCTGCGTATAATATGTTCTCACAAATACGGAGCTAAAGGTTGACGCGCGTTTTATTGTCAAATATATAAAATAATCACCAATTATCTACTAATTCTTAGAATTTTTGTAGCTTTTATAAGATATTTAAGTTATAGGATACATAGGAGGTGGGCGTGTCCTTGCACAGAGGTAGAAAATTTTGACCGGCACATTGAGCTTACTGTAAGTGGTTTGTGTACGGAATTATTTTACGAAATTTTATTTGCTGCACTTTCTTAGATTTTGGATAAAGAACAGTTTTGCGCTAGGCGTGGCCTTCATCTGATTTGGCTAAAATTTGGCGAAATCACTAATAATATCATATTAAATTACTACACAAAATTTCATGAAATTTTAGGTTTTTTTCTAAGTTTTATGACATTTTTTAATTTTAGGATGTATTGCGGAAGGAAACGAATCCAAGCCCAGAATTTGTTTCGATTTTAAATTTGATGCTTTATCACCCTAAATATGTGTGCCAAATTTCAACTTCTTACATAGACTCCTTCTATTTGTGCAACTACTTATATAAAACCACGGAACTGTGCTTTGTAAGACCATATCCAAAGAAATATATTTTATCTGCATTAAACTGCAAATGCATAAAAAATTTATTAAACAAATAAATTACAATTTTTCTCATAAACTCGTGAACAAATATTATTGCCTTCAACCTTAGAAAACGGCAAGAATAGAAAAAGGATATAAATCTTGTTTCAAAAAATGTGTACATATAATTTTCACGTTACGTGGGAAATCATGCCCCTCTATTAAAATTAAAAACCAAATAATGCCTCAACATTTGCATGTTAAATGTTTAGCTAAAATTCTATTTTGTCGTTTAACGTGGAAATGCCATATGGAGTTAAAATCAACTCAAATGAAACTAAAAGCAATTCAAATTAAGTAATTGGCTGATTGAAAAAAACTGTGTCCTTAGTAGGGTATTCATTCGTTAACCTTCAATCGCTTAATCGATTAATTACTACCCGATTAACTGATCGGTTAATTTAAAATTGGCTTTTTTCGATTAACGATTAAACCGGTTAATTTCAATCGACTAACCGATAAACCGATGTAATAAAATTTTCAATATTTTGTAGTATTGTAACATATTTTTTTGTGTTTTTAATTATTTGTTTCGTCTAATATTTAAAAGGAATATATTAAGAGAATATTTTTTCATACAAACAAAGAAGGTGTTCGTTCAGTGATCTGCATTTAAAATTACAACAACAGCTTTTTGTTTCACATACCTTTTATATGTATGTGTTAATTTATTTGTTTTTTCTCATATCTTCTCTTATCAAACTTTTAACAGAAACAATTAGAAGTGTTAAAACTTTTAAAAAATTAAAACTGGACTCTAATGGCATAATGGAAGATTAAAGAAATCCAGGAAAACGGCCGAGAAATAAGATATTCTGTATTATGGTTTGCTTTCGGTTTCTCCAACATCTACGATAAGTGACAGAATTTTTTCCACGTCAAGTTTTATCAAAACTAAAGAAAAGAATCACTTAAATCCTAAATATTTAAAACAAATTATTTGCCTAAAAGATTATTTTATATGATCTCCTTAAACTATTGATATAACTAATAAAATGATTGTACAGTTAATTTTTTTAATTAATTCATAATATTTATTTATTAATTAAAAAATATATATATTAAATATTTATGAATTATTTCTTTGTTTATTATGTTTTACTAATAAACTCCAAATAAGTAATAATTTATGTAATTTTGTTCATTGAAATTACTTAATTTCCAAAAAAAACTTTATTAATCGGTTAACCGATTAAACCACAACTTCGGTTAATTAATCGAGCGAATAACCGCTTAAAGAAAAAGTCCGAATTAATGAATACCCTAGTCCTTAGTCTCAATTGCATACTTCTAGCTAACAACTCCATCTTAAATCTATTATAGTTGTAGAGCATGGCCTAGGACTCTAATAGTAAACAAAGTCAAAGGAGCCAAAACAAACATCATTGATTAATCACAGACATCAATGTGCCATAATTGAAACCTACGATCACAAAATATTTAGTAAAATATTTTAAAAGGATTGAATTGAAGGAGAATACAGGACATAAAATAAAAGATTATAATAAGATTTGATTAATTAATTTAAGTTCATATTTTTTATATGAAGATCCAAAAATTTCTTTCTCACAGGAATATTTTTTCGCTTGCTTTCTATTCTTGTCCTCTTCTCTGTTCTCATCAACATATCACTTATAGCCTTAAGCTTATTTTCACAGCTTTACTTTCCCATTTCAATCATCAGAGACAAAGATGAATGCCTTTAATAGCAAATACATTTTAAGATATAAACTTAGAAATAAAAAAAGTTAAAATAATGAAGAAAAACCTAAAAGAAACTCCCTAAAAATATGTTGACTTGAGAACAATTCAAACGTAAATAAAATATTATTTAGCATATTTTACGTTTTTTCTTTTTTTTTCTATTCAGTTAGATTCTTAGTATTACTTAAGAAGCTCATGAAATATTCATAATTTTAAATTATATGCAAAAGTTTAAGAGAATTTCGTTTTTTCTAAAAACAATTTTTCACAAAAAATGTATAAAAAAAAAAGAAATACATTCATATAAAATTATCTTTTACTACTTATACTTTCAACTTATTTGGCTTTACGCCTAAAGTTATGCTACAAAGTATACAGCACTTACAAGTAAGTGTCCCACCATATAATATGCTAAATTTTTAGACGTTTTAGAATTTTTTATGCTTGGTTTTTAGCTCCCTCTCCCTGTTAACCCGAAGGCCATAAAAAATTTGTTTAAAACAAAATTATTATTTTTTTAAAGTATCATAAAAATTATTCTTTTACAAAACATTCTTCTGTTTGTTATTTGCATTTTAGTTTCTTAAAAAAAAGAAAATAAATAAAACAAAATAAAATAAACACACTAAGAAAAAGAATTTAAATTTAAATAGGAATTTCCCTTCAAGCTATAAAAAATTATGTCCAAAAAAAAAACCGACCTGTTTGCTTTTCCGCTGCCTTAAGGGTGTAGCCTTCCAAAAGCACTGGCTCGCTGCGGCCTCCCAAATTGACAGCGTAAACAAAAATTTTGAAAAAACGTCCAGAGTCTAAACCATTCACACTTAAAACAGGGTATTTAGATGAAATATTGGCCTGTAAAATGCCTGTTTGCTGGTCAAATATTTCCAATAGAAACCATTGACGTAAGCCGCCATCGAAACCTGCAAAAAAATCAATTAAATTTACATTATTCATTTAACTAACACAATTTTGTTTTAAAATTAATTAAATAAACAAATGAGCTATAAAATTGCTAATCTGTTTTATTTATATATTTAATAAATATTTTAATTTGTGGAGTTTTTATTGTTATTGACTTTAATATATTTAAATAAATATTTTTTTTACAAATAAAAGTTTTTTTTTAATTTATGATATATTTATTCACATTTTCGAACTTTAAATTATTTTTATTGTTTGTTGCAGGAAATGTCGTGGGCTTATCTTTACATGCGTCATGTTGTCACTCGACAACAACAACAATGATGTCCAACAGCTTTTTTTATTTAACGAATATTTTCTACAAGTTTTATATTCAAAGATAATTTTGTGAAGAACAATTGTTGGAAAAACCGGTTTTTAAGGCTATAAATAGAATTTTATAAAGAAACCAATGCAGAAAGAAATTAAAGGCTGAAGTTCTTCCACAATTTTTAACATTTTAACAATGCCAATATGAAATTGCATACATAGTCTTAGAAATGGGTTCACGAATTGTCATAGGAATCTTTGACGTCATGAAATTATAAATACCCAGTATCAAAAATATATTATATTGCATTTTATAGATATCCAAGTATTATTAATAAAAATGCTTTTATTACGAGCTCGAAGTCAGTAGTGAAAATAAATTTTATTTTTATTTGTTGCCGATATTTCGATACTCTTTGAGTAGCATCATCTGGGCTTCAATTACATATATTCCTGAAATTTCCGCTAGATTTTAAAAATCCAAATTGTTTAATGCAGAAAACATAAAAATGGCGCACAAAACTGAGCAAAATCTGGAAAAAATCCTCAATAAAACAAAAGACAAAATATGGAAAAAGTAAATGTGGTTAATCAGATCCCCTGTTTTGGTAATGAAACTGAAACATGATAGAAAATGTATGTTGGAACAACTAAAAATAAAATAAAAACTAGAATTGCGGGTCACAAATCCGACCAGAAACATCGTTTAAACAATTCTACTACAAAAACAGCATTAACAACCCACTGTGTTGAGAATAAACATTCTGCTGATTTTGATTATGTACGAATTTTAGAGAGCGAATAAAATTATAAACGACGTAACATGCTAGAGATGCTACACATCATTAACATACCAACAACAAGAATGCATTTTAAAGTCGATGTGGAGAAATGTTCTCAAAGCTTCAAACACTTGCTAAATAAATGGAAGAGTGTATATAATAATTAGTTTTTAAGTTCAGTTTAATAACAGACAACGCTAAGGCAGAAACTGTAATTTTTAAGTCGGTTGTTCAATATAATTTTTTTTAAGTTTACGTATTAATAATGATTTTTGTGTGTTTTCTACATTGTATCTAGTAGATACTATCTACACAGTTAATATTGTTGTTGAATATGTTTAGAAAAGTATTGTTCAAAATGTGCTTATATTTATTTATATTTATAGAAAAGCCTAAAAATGTTTACTTTTGTTGGTATATTAATTTAATATTTTTTTCTGACATATCTGCCAGGTATCATAGGAGCACAATGTTTCCTTTACCTATGGCTCCTGGTAACAACAAAAAGTATTAACCGCCAGTGTTCTATAAAACAAAATAAAGCAAAGAAAAGAAAAAAGGAACAAAAACAATAAGTTGATTTTATGATAGAACAAAAACAAGAAAGTTAAAATTATTTAATCGTATATAATTTAAAATGGCGTTGTAAATGAATCATATACAACAGCATCTTTATTTATTTTTTCAGTTGCTTTTCCCTTTTTTTAACCACCCACTTTATTTTGTGAAACGCGCTGGTAGCTTGTTTTGCTTTCTGGATAAAAAAAACAATAGAAGCAGGACTTATATATATAAATTCACTAAAAAGATCACTTATTAATTGAGGTACGTAGATTTTTCTTTACTGCCGGACATTTATTGTGGTCTTTTTTATCACACTCCGTCCACAAATTTTATGAACTTGATTTGTGTATGTCTTTTTTGTGTTGCTTGTTCTGGATTATTATGTTCATTTTGAGATATTGTTGTTTCAATTCTTTATTGCGTATTTTATTTACAAAAAAAAAAAACAAATTACCTTCAATGCAATAGACCTCTAGAGAATCTGATGTTTGATTTACTACCGTGCAATTGGATGGAATTTCAGGTTTGCCAGCTTCTATTAAATGAAATACACAGGGTTCCTTTTGTTGTCCAACATTATTATCAGCCCAACACATAATAGTACCAAAGTCCATTTCCTGCAAACAAGAAAAAAATAATGAAAATATCACGAATATGTAAAAACATTATTTATGTAAAAACACAACAAAAAATAAATTTTAAATTTGTTTGTGTGTTTTAGTCTGTGTGTGTGTTTGTTTTTAATAATAAAAGATTTTGGGGTTTAACAAAAGTCATTCGAGTGGAAATTGTTTGTATTGTATTGTTTCGTATAATTATAACGGGTGGTTACATTTTAAGGGCCGATGTTGAATGCGAACCACACCTAAGCGTCAAGTTTTTTTCTGCATTTCCTTTGGCATTTCTCAATTTCAGACTAACTCAATTTGAACCATGGAAAGATACACAATCGAGCACCGCGTTAAAGTTATTCAGGCCTATTATGAAAATGGGCATTTAAATCAAAATGCATATCGTGAAAATCATTTTTAGTGATGAGGCACATTTTCACATCAGTGGATTCGTCAATAAGCAGAATTGCCGCATTTGGGCGAATGATAATCCAAGAGTGATTGTCGGAAAACCAATGCCCCCACAAAGAGTGACTGTTTGGTGCAGTTTACCATATGAATGGTATTCCCTATCGTGAAATGATAACGAACTTTTTATGGCCCGAATTGGAAGATTTGGATGTGGACGATATGTGGTTAAAATAGACGGTGCCGCTTGCCACACAACTAACGAAACAACGGCGCTTTTGCGCGACAAATTCAATGGCCGTGTTATCCCACGTGGTGGCGATGTCAATTGGCCGCCAAGATAATGTGATTGGACACCGTTGGACTTCTTTCTTTGGGGTTATTTGAAAGAAAAGGTGTACGTCGATAGGCCAGCAACAATTCAAGAGCTAAAGAATGAGATAATTCGGCACATTAACGGCATAGAACCTCAATTATGCCTAAGCGTCATCGAAAATTTGGACCATCGGATGGATGTGTACCGCCGAAGTCGCGGCGGCCATTTGGCCGATATTTTCTTCTTCCATACACAATTGGATCATACCAATATTATCATAATAAAAAGAAATGACATTATTTTCCTAAATAATTTGTGTTTTATTTAAAATCAACATCGGCCATTTAAATTTAACAACCCTTTATTATTGAAGGGTTTATTTTAAAATATAGAAAAGAATTGGTTCCTATAACGTCATTAGGTTTGATGACATATTTGCGTAGAGAATTCTATTACAATAAAAAAAAATATATATGTATTTATTTTACTTTTAATAGATGAATGTAATGTTTCCAAATGAAAGGATTGTGTAGTTAAATTTATATAAAAAGCCCTCAGTAATGATGTTCATATAAATATGACTACATACACAATCACTTGCCCTATTATTTATAAACAGGACATAAACAACTATAAAAAAAACTTGAATTTGTTTTCAATAAAAATTTATAATCGGAAATTTTTATTTTAATTTCAAAAACGCAGTTAAATTGTTCATTAATTGATAATTCCAAGTCCTTTGGATACATTAATATTTTCTAGATAGTCAAACAACTTAAAAAATTAAAAATGAGATAAGACCGTATCCTGTGGTAACGTATATATTGAAGCTTACATATTAAACAAACCAAGGAATGCGTTAAATATTTTTCAAAATTGTTATACAAAAAATAAGAAAAAAAACGAATCCATAATGTCTCAAAAACATAAGAGATACAGACCAGAAGATTTCGCAGATGTATATATCTAGAAAATTTACCCCAGGAAGCGGTCTTAACTCATTTTTCTTATATTGCGATATACGAGAAGATAATTCCGGCATGACGATATTTTAATGGTTTTAATTTCTGATGAAAATTGAAAAACCTTTATCGCACAATTCGGCTGAAATGCTAAAAATTGACACCAGGAGTTTTTCTAGCATTATCGGCATGTTTATATACACAGAAAAAATTTAAATTTGTCTCCAAACACCAAAGTCATAGATAGAATCAAGAAAAAAATTTGTTGATTTTACACCTTTTACCAAAATGATTATATTGAATCATAAAAATTGAAAATTTTGAATATATTTTGTTTTCCAATAAATTATATTTTTTTATTTTAATTTTAAAAATGATCAAAAAACTTTGCCGCTTCAAACAATGTGTCAATTGGTTTAATTAAATATACATCAGCTTTTGAAAATTCCCAACAACAATTCTTCAAGTTTAAATTATTTTGTTTTAAACGAAAAAATCAATTAAGATTTTTTGATAATTAATCAATATTTTAATTAAAAATTTATTTCAAAACAACTAAAATGTTAGTTTTATCAAAATGAAATTTTTAATTTTCTTTCAACTAAAAAAAATAATTAAATTAATTGTCACATTCGTTAAATTGAAATACTTTAATTGATAAAAAAAACTACTGGAAACTTTTTCTGTGTAGACTACAGATTAAATATATACCATAAGAAAATAGTCAACATTTTTTATTTTTCGAATTTATTCTATGAGTAAAATTTCCGTTATGTATTTTATAAAGCTTTTTTGTAATAGTTCTATTCCTTAAATTTTTATGAAAAGAAATAATTCCCAATATCTATTCATAAGAAAATAGTCTAAAAGGGCAAAATCACATAAGTAAGGTAGAAATCGCACGAAAAGTTACGTAAGAAAGCTCACTCTCTGAATGTTGTCATTAAAAATTCGATTGTGTCGACTTGTCATTTAAATACCTCAAAACATGGCCCTGTGCGGTGGAATTTTAGTGCCAAACCCCTATTTTTTAATCGCTTAATTTTAAAAAACTAATGATATCTAAAGTTTGTAGAGAAATGTTAAGTTATGAAATGTTTTATTTTTGAAAAATTTAAGTTCATTTCATGCAAGGATACTAAAAAAAATTATGTGTCTCCCCTTTCCCCCCAAGCTGTTCTTTCAATTAAATATTAGAAGGGAATGTGTTCTTTCTCGGAAATTCCTTCAATAGAAAAAAATATTTTTTTTTTCATATCTTTATTTATTGAATCTTCACTTGATAAAATTGCCGTATCATATGCATATTTCACTATAACTGTGTTTTAATTTAAACTCATATCAGATGTATAGTGAATGTACAAAAGGGGACCCAATATACTACCCTGCGGCACACCAGCTTGTAAATGTATCCTGTGGAGAGCTCACAAAATTATTTTCTTTAACACAAAATTAATTAAGTATGGAACAGAGAGAAAACTATTAAAACCAATTGCATACTTTTAGTTCAGGTTTTAAATGAACAAGACAAAACGATATGAGAAAAAATTATTTTATCATCTTGTAGTTAACAAAAAGAAGGGTTACAATATTTGGGGCTCATTAAGGGTGTGCGTGTCCGATTTTGACGAAACTGTATGTATTTATGGCCATGTTCTAAATGTATCGACAAGCTGCCTGTTACTTAATGTCGACATAAATTTATTAGACCGATAAACTGATCGTTAACGATTTTGGTTTTCTCAATATACCCACAGAAGACTTTGTTTTCAGTTGGTAACACCTCTTAAAATACATGTAAACAGTTGGGAGTCAGCTGATTGAATTTATCTGTACGGCAAATAAACGGTAAAGAAATAATTGGCAGATGAGTGCCGTTAAGCTATGCGACAGAATAGAAGCAAATGAGACATTAAAAAAACAAATCTCCTTAATGTGCAGGTTTTCGTTGGGCAAAAAATAATCGGCTAATGAGAAAACGGTTTAATGAGAAAATTGTTAGTGCGCTGGTTACATCAAATAAAAAAGAAAAAGATTAACTCATCAAGACGTCGACGGCGTTACCCCGTAAAAAATGTGCTCCAAAAGGAGCAGATTTTATACATGATTTCATACGTCAAATCGCTTCAAACCTGCTGATGAGATGCACATAAAAAATTTCAAATTTTCTCTAATTAACAAATTTATACCAAATTCATAATATCAAGCAAACAAGTTGTTAATTTTGCACCTATTACCAAAATGATTATATTGATTACTAAAAATTTTAAAATATTGAAATTTTTTTTTTTTTCGATAAATTATATTTTTAATTAAAAAAAAAATTCAAAAACGTTGCCATATCATACAATATGTTAATTTATTTAATTAAATTTTCCTTATTATTATTAATCAACCTTTATATCATTATATTTTCAAAATTTTTTAAATTAATTTAATTTAATTAAATATTAACAATTCCCAACAACAATTCTACAAGCTTAACTTACTTTATTTTAAACGAAAAAAATCAATTAATATTTTTTAAGATTTAATTAATATTTTAATTAAAAATTTATTTCAAAACAACTAAAATGTTAATTAAATCAAAATTTTATTTTTAATTTTCTTTCAACTAAAAAAATAATTGATTCAATTATCACATTAATTAAATTTAAATACTTTTTTAACCATTTTTTTAATTGATAAAAAAAAACACTTCTGTGTGCCTAATTTTTGTATGGGGTGTTCCCGGTTTGGAGGACTATTTACTGCTGACAATAAGTGCTTCTTTTAACATAACAAAACATGCACACAAAGCACTCCTAAAGTGCTTTTTTAAGGGCTTGCTCTATTAACATATTCATTATTGTTTTACTTTTACTTGTTCAAATGCCTTTTTTCAAACATTTTCGTAAACAATAATATATTTTTATTTTGTTATCGCTTTAAAACCTTCTTCGTTGTCAGCACTAAAATAGCAGCTTTTTTTGTATATTTTATTCATTATCATTTACTGATCTATAAGAGCTCTCTTATTAAAGCGCTCAATTATGCACTTTTTCTCTTAAGTGCTTCAAAAAACAAATGTGAAAGAATTTCGAAGCCAGTTTAATTTCCTTTCGAAAATTTCAAAACAAAATGTATCGAACTTACTAAATAATCAGATGCTACGTTGTACTCAAGCTATTCAATTTTTTTTCCACTATCTAAGAAACAATTTTCCAAACATACCTTTAACTTAAAGCTGAAACTATCTTAAAATCCCTTAGATATTTCTTTCATTTCACTGACAACTGAGTATTTCAAAAGATTGTTTAACACAATTAATTACATTTCAGTATCTTTTTTATTTTACTATTTTTAAATTTATTTCTTTTAAGTATCCTATAGATGGTTTAGTTCTTTTTTTTAATTACTTCAATTTGTATTAGGTGTTGAGTTTCTCTAAATCGGAATCTGGTTTTGAAAATAGGTTTTAGTTTTTTTCGATACTTTTTGTGTTTCTCAGTGCGCTTTCGGCAATTGAAAATCACACCGAAACACTCAAAACTGGAACACAAAAATATCACACGTGTGATTTTAAAAGACGCATGTGATTTACAATCACGTGATTTGAATAAAAGTGATTTTCAGAACAGGCCTGTTTATTGGTTTACTTTTGATATTTGATTTGCGCTTTATTTTATCCTTGTTTGGAGATATTTGTAGCACCTTTTGGATTATAAGCAGTTAAAAAGAAATCTTTTATTATCCTTCAGCAACTTTCGTATCTTTTATATTACTTAATCTATGTATTTATGTATCTTTAAACAGATTAGAATGTGTATGTCTAAGTACTAAGAAGATGTTTGCTACCATTTCCTTATTTTACTGCCAAAAAGAAATTTTCTGCAATATTCATTCTACTCTCCAAATGCCTAATTTTACATTTTTTATGATTATTTTATAAGACACCTTAAATATCATTAATTTTACTAATAATTTCGTCAAATGACTTCAAACTCAAATCATCTTCTTCATCATTTAATTTTAAATTATATTATTTAGCGCACACAATTTCATCTAAAGATTTCAAAATAAAGAATTTTTCTTAAAAAAAAAAAATAAAGCAATTCAAGGCGAGTTTTTTTCATTAAATATTTTACGAGTGTTAGAAAAACTTATTGACAGTTGACAATCAATCACTGAGGCAAAATATGTCAAACAATGCTTTTAATAAGCAATAAGCAGAAGAAGAAACTTTTATAGCCAAACTCTCACTCAAACAGAAACATGACACCAATACATAATCCATTTAAAGCCACTAAAGTTTTTTGTATTTAAGTATGTATGTGTATTTGCAACAATCTATACATCAACAATCATACATACAAAAATATATACATTATATGTTTAGCGTGCTTGAAACGTCCTGTGTAAAATTTTGATATCTGTTCTAAATTTTTTTTCTACAAAATTGGCTATAAATGACATCAGTGCAAATAGATATTGATTGTTTTATTTCATTGCATGTTTGTGAGGGTTGAAAAAGAGGTTGGTATTGGTGTTGATGTTTGGTCTTATGAATTTTATGTAGTCATTATAAAAGGTTAATTTTTTTTTTTGCTGGGAATATACAGTTTTATGTTTCTTTTTTATTATGGTGATGATGATGAGTTTTAACGTTAATTAAATAGGGATTTCCAATTAAAGAAGATTGTTACATTATTTCTGTCATATGTTTTATGCTTATGTAACGGATTGTATTTGGCGAAAACTTTGTGAAGATATAAATTTTGTAATGGTGTTTTCCTTTATTACATTCTTTATTGTTATTTGTACTAAATTGCAATTTTTAAAGCTTTATATAGTACTAGCCTTGGCCGCGGCGTTGTCTGCCCAGAGTTCATTTTTGACTTACTACAGAAGTAAAATCATCTCCTTTTGGTCCAACGTTTGAAATTGAAAATATTTTTTTTTTTTTTAATAATTTATTTTATAGACTGCAAATAAAATAAATTATAAAAAACAAAGAAAATAATAAGCAAATCTACTAACTACATTAACAATAAAATAAGAGCGGCGTTAAATTCCATTAATTTAACAAGTTAAATTTATATAATTTCAGGAATTTTACTATTTATACAAAAAAGCAAAACAAAGAGAATAAAAGTAAAAAAAGAAAACAAGATAAACCCTTAAGAAATAAAGGGAAGATCTAATATGTGCAGCCTTTTTAACCGTCTAAATTCATCATCGTCATCTAAAAGTGCTATCGCAAGAATATTTTGGTGTTCGCTAAGTCTTTTAAGGTAATTTGTGCTATACTTTTTGATTTCATCCTTTACATATGGAACTTCAAGATCAGTGTTAATTGCATGTGTTTCTAATGAACCAAAGAGCGCCTGTTATAAGCCGTAGTATTTTGGACTGATATTTTTGAATGATAACAACGTTGGAGTAAGAAGCGGTTCCCCATAATTTTATACAATAATAATTTCTTATTAACACTTAATTCAGATCTTGGCCCAAGAAGCCAATACATCCCACTGGTTTTGGTTTACATTTGTTTTATCTTTATTTTTAAATGTGTTGTCCAAGTTAAACGTCGATCAATTATAAGACCTAGATATTTTGACAAAAGGGCAATAAAAATTTTTGAGTGATGTAACATGGATTGATGGATTGAAAATATAAAGCCTGAGTGTCTTATTGTATTCAGATTGTAGTGAACGTATTTACATTTTTGTTCTATTTTTTCCTTGTGGCTTAGTTAAGCGTTTTGCTTTAGCAAGTTTTGTTTTTCACTGTAGTCTCGATTAAAGTAGTGCCTTTATAGGTTTTTTTGTTCTATTTAAGATACACCCTATGGTAATTTTTATTTTGACGTTCAATCACTCAAAATTCATCAAGCAAAGAACTTTTATATCCATATCTTTTTAAAAGAAATTAATTTCCAAATTTAACCTAACATATTTACCTTCAAAATTTTTTAATATGAAAGTCGAAATTGATTCCATTTATAAAACTTCAATACTGTGATATTTTAAAGTCTAAGAAGCGCCAGTAAATTATATGGGTTGAGCAGCTCATTTTTCCCTTTTACAGGATCATTTTTCCCGCACCCTTTACCATTAAAGTAATTCGCATTGGTACTTAAATTTAAAAATGGTTTTTTTATTTAGAACTAGTTCTAAACTTTAAGTAAAATTTTATCCCCATAATATTTTTTTTAACTTAAATTCTAATCTAGAAACGCGCACTCATTTAAAGTAAGAGCTTCAGATCAATGTGTTTGTTTTTTTTTAAACAAAATAATTCGTATATCAAATACTTTTGGGTTCGAAGCTTAAAAAATAATATATATGGAAGTATGCATTAATAGTACTTAAGAATTTCAGCATACTCACATCCAACCCTAGATCTCTTGGAGGCCTTCAGGTCATCGGAAAACGGTGAGTGCAACACATACAACATTTATTATTTATTGCATACATGTCTGAAGGCAGTGACATCATATTACTTAAATATTACAAACAAACAAATTTGTACTTAAATTTTAAATTTCAAGTTCTCACAATTTACGAAGAAGAATCCAACATAAAAAGGAATGAAAAAAAAAACGCAAAAGCTATAGTCTTTAAAACAACGATTTCTGACATGTTTTGCTAAAGTGTGATTTTATGATGTTTTTTTTTTGTCTTCAATAAATTTTATTTACGCCTTTAATTATTCTCGCTCTTTAAAAAAAAGAAACAAAACCAACAAAAAAAAAAAAAAAACAGAAACCTGTTTTGATTAAACACCAGTAGTGCGATTCACTAACTTTTTTTACGATAATCGCATCGTTAAAATTGATATAACGAAAATTTATCGAATTTGCTATTCATTAACACTTTTAACGATATTCGCTATCGATTAAAGTCACCCGTTACTTTAAGCAGTTTTTTTTATTATTTTAACGACAATAATTTACGTTATGTTTATTTAATCGATAAAGCGTATTTTATGTTTAAAGTGGCTGCGGCCCGACTTCTTATATACATACTACATACATACATACATATGTATATGTATGAACAATAACCAAATTCTAAAATCAAAATGTACAAAATAAAGCAAATTATAAACAAAAATAACATTCTAAATGTAAAATTCACAAAATAAAATATAAAAACAGTAAATTAAGCACAATTTCATTTGTTTTTTCTTTATTCTTTTTTGTGCTTTTGTTTATTTTAACATTTTGTAGACAGAGATGTAAAAAACTACAGCTGTTTACAAAAGTTAAAAATAAATTACAGAATCACACTATCGTTACTGCAAGCGAATATATATGTCGACAAAAATTACGATTGTCGGATCGATAAAAGTTAGTAAATCGCACCACAGAGTACAACTCCGTTTGTATATAATCTATTGATCGTTTTTTTTACATGCTCGTATTTTAAATATTACTCTTAAAGTGTTAAAGCTTTACACAAAAAATTTTGTTGTTGTTATACTGTTGAAATTTATCAACTGAATATATATAAGCTAATAATGTATTTTGAAAATTTTTTTTTGGTTTGCATGGATTATTTAAAATTAAAACCATGAGTGGATAAATACTTGTTGTTTTGTGTTTTCTTTGACAATATATTTATGCGGTGATTGTGCTACGGCTCCAGCAGGCGCGGATTCAGGGGGGGGAAAGGAAATTCCCCCCCCCCCCCTAAATTATAACAATATGTTTTGCTTATTTCGATAATACACGAATTTCCGAATGTACAACATTTTTGGAAATCCCATCAAGTTTTTTTTTTGTTTTTTATAGAATCTCTAATCAAATTTTCAATAAGTATTTTTCCTAATAGTTATTTATTATATATTTCCAATGAAACATCTGGTTTACTGTATTTAAATACTTATTATTATACATGCAATTCCAGCAAGTGCCATCTATATCCGAAAAATAAACGTTTGGGTTGAAAATGCGAGCGGTTGAATTATTAATAAGCCTTAGTATATGCATTCTACCTTTCCATATATACATATGAAAATATGTATTGGTCTAGTAAAAGTTCACCAAAGAAGAATTATATAACTGTCAAATTTCAAGTGCATTAATAAGAAAAGTTCTTTGATATACAAAAATACATAAAAATGAGTGAAACAATGCTGAGTCCGTAATTTTTTTTTAATATAATGTACCTATATAAGTATATATCATTACCTTCAGTCGAAAAGGATGAAGTCCAATGTATAAATTTTATAGGAGAGAGAAAAAACTTTCTAAGGTCTTTAGTTCTGAATATATTTTAAGTCTGTAAATCCAGTTTTGCTTCATTGTCGACTCTTTATTGGCTTATAAACCAACTAAAAATAATACATTTATGTGTTACGTAGCTTTTTATAATTTATCACCTTTTCTATTGTTTATTTTATACTTTTAATGTACATTTTAGTATGTCAATTTGCAAAAAATAAAATATTCTATAAAATTATTTTATTTATTTCAATGTTGACTATTAACAAATATTAACAAATTTTTTTTTGAAATTTTAAAATTTTAATGGGCCCTAGCGCTTTTTCTTTAGCATTTTTGGACTTAGAACTTTGACATATCGTTGCACAACAAGAACTAGGAAAAAATATTTGTATTTTTTCCGCAAACGATGTATTTTTGTTTACTCTATTGAACTGAATCAGAAACTTAATTTTCAAAAATTGTGGCATTAGCGCATTTACGAATAAAGGTGTATATGTATGTATGTATGTGCAGCCAAAATTATTTTTATCTTTCTATTGTTATAAGCTTTAAAATTCCTTTCTAAATAAAAATAATTTAAATAAAAAAATTAGCTGTAATCAACTTAAACCAGAATAATTATATATGTATCTTTAGATTAAAACCCAAACAGTTCGACTTAAATTCATAACTTAATTTTAAAATTAGTGAAGCATATTCCTTCTACCAAAATTTTGTTAACAATTGCATATGTTCTTTTTTTGGTCAAAAATTGGTCAAACAATTTAGTATGATGTAGTCAAATAAATTGTTTCAAATAAAAAAAAAACATTAAAAATAAATAAAATAATTTTTATAGCCTTTTGGCTATAAAATTTATTTTAATTTATATTGAACTGGTCTTATATTTTATTTGACCTTATTGTTGATTTTTTTTTATAATAAAAACATATCCTTTAAAAATAAACTTTTAAAAACAAATTTTTTACTTGTTTTGTATCATAAAAAATTTCCCCCTCCCTATGGCTCAAGCTGGATCCGCGCCTGGGGTCCAGTAAAAGTAAAACAGTGTGGAGCAAAGGAATTGGGAGGGTAGGTAAACTGGTTCTTCGTAACACCTTGAAAAACCTCATATTGGGTACATGGGGCTATATGGGGTTGTAATAGCTTAAGTTAATTTTCTATTTCTCATCCGACCATATGCGGGAAACATTTTTTGATATAGTCTTCCAATAGCTTAATCTGATTTTACACATTAAGCCTAAATAAAAGAGGACTTTAGATCAAGAAAGGACAGAACCCCCCCTATGCCCGACTGTTTCTAGTCTAATGATGGGTCCCGCAGTCCTCTTCTTGTTAAAGCTAAAGTTGTGTGTTTTGGATTTTATTTTGCAACGTGTTCATTACAAGATTAATCTACATATCGCACTTAATCAACGAGATGGTAATAACTTAAAATTTTTATTTTTAACTTTAGCGAAATGACACGTTATAAGCATATCTACGCGCTGTAAAAATGTCGTGCTATTTTCTCTACTTTTTGATAATGAAACGTGTATTTTTTATACGCTGATCTTTCTATGATTCAAATTTCATTTAAATTTGTTAGATATTTTCGGAGAGGCAGTAATTTTCACTATATCCCCCTCTCGGTTCTAGTTTTAAAAAATAAAAAGCCTATATCTCCAATTTCATCAAAATCGGTTCAGCTATTTAGTGGATAAAGCGTAGCAAACGCTAAAGTCACTTTCACATTCGGTCAGGAGAACGTCTAGCGGACAGATGGACTAGAGACGGAATGGAATGGACGAACAGCGTACTCACGTTAAAAGTGCTTTGCGTTTCTTTTCAGTTCGGAAGCTATTTCTTTAATGTATCTTTAGCAAAAATTATTATTTTCTGGGGTTAGGAGGCCTAGCACCCCTGGACCCTATCCTAAGAACTTTAGCGGAACCTTCAATAGCATATGTACGTTAGGAAGTTCCATTCTTCATTTCGTTAAAAAAAACTTTATCATAGAAACATACACACTTTTCAGCTTTATTATTATATTCATAGAAAAAATTTTCTGTAGTTTTTATTAATTAAGAAATTAGTTTGAAAAGTACTTTAATTTAATAAATGTGATATTGAATCAATTACACAAGTCAACAAATTAAATAAAGTTAAATGGTGCCGAGAAACCGTTAGTTGTTCTGTAACTAACGGTGAAAACCTGGGTTCAATTCCCAGCTCAGTCAAGAATGAAAAATTATCAATAAATTTTAATTTCACTTCATGTTGTAAAATTCCTTTCTTCACAAAAATTATTTAATGAGTATTAAATTCAATGAAATTTATTCTGATTACGTTAATTTTTTCTGAGTAAGTATAAATCTTAGGCGTAAAACTTAGTTTTTGAAGATATTTGAACTTATTTTATAAAATTTTTGTATATTAAAAAGGATTCATTGTCACAGAAAACATTTTTATTATTAAGATATTCAATTAAAAGATGCATTATTTAAGGACATTTTATTGTCGCTTAGCTATTTAAATAGATTAAGCATAACTAAATATCTTTGTAATAATTAGGTACTTAAGGTTTTTTTTTTAGAATCCTTTGGAAATTTTAAATGATTCTTATATCTGTGGGATAGCCTTGTTTACTCCAAATACTTACTTAAAAAACTGTATATCTATTCGTAAAATTTAGTTATCTTAAAATCGCTACAGATATGAACGTATATTTAGCCATCTACGATATACAAAGAAACAAAAGTATCTCAAAGATTACGATTTTATTAACAAGATAATTTTGTAACTTTGATATTTATAAAAAAAGCTTAAGATATACTTTAATGCTTAAGAACCTTCAAGAGAATTTAAAATTTTAAATTTGTATTATCTAAAATGAAAAAACGCATAAAAAATTTTTTACATGCATATCCTTCATGGATTATGGAAAAGCATTTGTTACACCTCAACATGATAAACTTATAAAAATTCTTACTTTCATTGGCATTGAGAAGGAATTATGCTGCATAAAAAGTTTGTACTGGCATCAAACAGCACAGGTTGATGTCAACGAAAAGCTGATGGAGGATAATGTTATATGCAGAAGAGTTAGACAAAGGTGAATATTAAAGTGGTTCTCATATATAAAAAATAAATAAAAGTTGAGCCGGGGTGACTGGCATTAAAGATTAGTTTGAAAAAAAATCTAGACATTTTGCTTTTATTATTTGACACGCCTCTTGAAACTGCCCTTTTAGTTATTTATACACTGCGTTGCCATTAGTTGTCCGATAATAATATATTGCATATCGGTTGGACACGTCTTTTCTTAATAAAAGTAACGATATATACCTTGTTACTTTCGGTGATGGGTATAAAAAAACAACAACAATATGCATTATTATGAACAATTTTTTTGCTTATATCTCATTCATTTATCGACCGATCTGTTAAAACTTTAATAGCTAAATTTAACGGAGCAGGTGTGAGAAATATATAAGAACCAATTCCCATCATATATGGAGTTTTAGGAAAACGCATTTCAACACACGTAGAAAAAGATATGGGATAGTAACCATATGGGAAGTAACCATATTCTAAGAGCAACATACTATGGTTGGATCTTTACGGTGTTTATGTTTGCAGGTTACCTTATTATGGTTAAAAATCACCATAATATGGTTAAAATTAACAAACAATTTCCCAAATCAACCTATATATGGTCAAAATGAACCATAATTTATTTAAATTGACCATATGTTAGTCAATAATAACCATAATAATGGTTAAATTTAACCATATTATTTGCAAAATTAACCATATGGTCACAACATTTTCAGAATTTGGACTAAAGTAACTATATTATGGTCAGAATTAACAATAATATTGTCAATGTTAACCATATTATGGTTATTTATTTCAAGCATATTTTGCATTTCCATTTAAGTGTCAATTAATAATTTATTTTCGTTTTTTATTCCTGTTACTTGTTATGTTCCACTTTTAAAGCCATACCATTTTATCCAGCCTTTGACGGCCCTCAGCATTCCTTCTGTTTTACAAGTTCTTACTTCTGCGTAAATTTATGCATTTTATGCAATAATTAAAATAAAATAAATGAGAATTATAAGCAAACCAAGCATGTATGTAGTTGAAAAAGCATTCAACTATTGTAGGAAGCAAAAAAACATGATTTTGTTGCTTTTAAACATATTATTTTAAATTTAAAATAAAACAAACTATGTTTTAAAATATTATAATTTGCCGGTGACAATAACATGGTAAAAGTGACCATAATATGTTTCCGTGTATGGGTGGAGCTTGATTTTATTTAAACATAATATTGTTAAATTTAACCTTATTTGAAGTTTCAAGGGAGGTAAGCACTTTATTGTTAAATACAAACAAAATATTATCAATGAAAAAGTACTGTTTAAAACAACAATAACTTGTTTATTGCCACTGCGGGGACCATAATATGTTTTTTGTAACCATACATCAGCCGTGTTTTTTCTCTGCGTGCAGGCGGACAGAATAGACGGACATCATTAAATCCCCTTTGCTACTCATAAGGACCCAGAATATATACACTCGGCCATGATTGGAAACCGAAATCGAGTAAAAAAGGAAATTTTCAGATCAATTCTTTTTTTAAATGACCGTAGTTTTTCATGATTTTTGAAGTAATTCAAATAAACATAAGTAGTACCCAACGTCTGATATACATATATAAAACCGAATATTTTTATGTGCCTTTAAAATAGGATCCTTTTGAAAATTGGTTCGATCTCAATAAAACTCGAATTCGATTTCCAGAACATGGCTGACTGTATATAGGGTCTCAGATCAATCTTGTAGAAATTACAAAAGTAATCACAAACTAATGTATTTCACCTTCGATGAAGGGTATACAAATAAATTCCATTTGTTTGTAATTCAACATTTGTTATGTTTTCTACACACGTAATTTTTGCTATAAAACATATTAAGATCTTGAAGTTTTTGATATTTAAACTTCTTTAGTCTTTAGTTCATAAAACTTAATTTAGATTAAATTATTTTTAGTGAAGTAAGAAATTTACAACATGAAATGAATAAATTTTCTTATTAAGATCTCTTAGTTTTATCAAGAAACTAAATTCATAAAAATTTTAAAAGCTTTTATGTTTCCTGAGAGGGCTTTGTTTTTCTAAAGAATTCTAACTTAAAAACTTCTTGTACGATAATAAGAAAAAAAAATATTTTCTTTTAAATACTTATTTGATATTAAATACTAAATATCTAGTGACTCTTTGTTACAAAGGAGAAGACATCATATAAACAAATTTAATAATTCACGACATTTAAAAAAACTTTACTTAACCTATCAATTTTTAACGAAATCATAATAAAAATATCTGCTATGTAACTGTTGAGAAAATTCTCTGGAAAATACACTTAATGCATGCTAATTTGTACAGGATGTGCTTCCTTATTTTTGACGAAGAAGGCAACATGGATACTAAAAACATGAATTTCGCAAGAATCTATAACAAAGCACGCACACACAACTCGACGTTCTTATGTTCTTTAGCAATATTTACTATGACTACCCGTTTTAGTACCTCACCAACATCGTTGGCGTTCAACTCCTTCGTTGATTTTGTGTTAAATCAAGAGGAGACTTTAAATGAGTTGCATTTAATAGTTCTTAGTTAAACTCAAGGAAATGTATAAAAAAGAGGGGAAGGTCATGGAAAATGTCATGCAGAGCAGTTGGCTGAGTATAAGACGAAACAGATAATGTTTTATTTTTTTCTTTAAATAAATAAACACATACAGCAGGCATTTATCAAGTTTAATAATAGATGCAAAAATACAAAATTTAGTTAAAAGCGAATTGCGGGCAAACAGTGAGAAACCAAAGTGACAGAAATATATGAAGCTTCTTTAAGGTTAATTATTTCATAAGCCCTTTTTTCTAAATAAGGTTTTTATAAACTTAACTCTAGTTTAGCTTAATTTTTAAAAAAGTTCCTTGTGAGACATCAAATATTCAGTTCCTTCCAAAAGCTTTCATATATAAAAAGTTTTCTTTTAAAAAAAAACCACATACATACTTTCAAAGTTTTGCTTAGATTTCTTGCTAAAACCTCGAAAAGAGGAAAAAGCTTTCTGCATCTTAACCTTAAAAAAATGTTTCAAGAGCTTTTTTTATTTAAAAACATGCAAAAATTCAATTTTAGGTACACTTTTTTTGTTAGAGAAACAAACATGCATGACTTTAAATTTGAATTGAAAATAACGAAAAAGTCTTGTCTATCTTTGAAAAGTTAATTTATTTTTCAATATATCACTTTTTATGAAAGAGTTAACTCTTTGTGAAAAAAAACACTTTTTGTAGAGATGTGAATTGTGAATGTGAAAAGTGAACTTTTTGTAGAAAAAAAAAAAATATTTTTGTTAAAAAGAAAACTTTTAATAGCAAAATGACTTTTATTCGAAAAACTTCTTGAAGAAATTTAAATCTGTTTTTGTAAAGAAGTAAACTTGTTGTCAAAAAGGTATCTTTTTGCGAAAATGTGTATTTTTTTCTAAAAATGTGAACTTTTTCTGATAATGTAAACTTTTTGTGAATATCTTATTTTTTCGTGAAACGAGTAGTTCTTTTAGTGAAAAAGTAGTTTTTTGTAAAAAATAATAAAATTTTTGCAAAAGAAGCTTTTTTGAAAAAAGCTCGTTTGCGTACCTTTAAGTGAAAAAATAGCTTTTTGTGAAAGTACATTTTTGTAACAAGGTAGTTTCTTGTGAGAAAGCAGATTTTTTGATAAAAAAAAAATTGCTTTAGTAAAAAGTATCCTTTTCGGAAAAAGTAGCTTATTGTGAGAAAGTAGCTTTTTGTCTAAAAGTAGCCTTTTTGGAAAAAGTACTTTTTGTGAAAAAGTAGCTATTTGTGAAAAAGTAGCTTTTTGTGAAAAAGTTGACCTTTGGGAAAAAGTAGCTTTTTGTAAAAAAGTAACAATTTGTGAAAAAGTAGCAATTTGTGAAAAAGTAGATTTTTGTGAAAAAGTAGTTTTAGTGAAAAACTAGCCTTTTGGGAAAAGTAGCTTATTGTGAAAAAGTAGCTTCTGGTGAAAAAGTAGCCTATTCGGAAAAAGAAGCTTTTTGTGAAAAAGTAGCTCTTTGTGAAAAAGTAGCTTTTTGTGAAAAATCAGCCTTTTTGGAAAAAGTAGCTTTTTGTGAAAAAGTAGCTCTTTGAGAAAAAGAAGCTTTTTGTGAAAAAATAGGTTCTTGTGAAAAAGTAGCTTTTTGAGAAAAGTAGGATTTTCATTAAAAGTAGCTTTTTGTGAAAAAGTTGCTTTTTTGAAGAAGTGACTTTTTGAAGACAACTTTTTGTGATAAGTGAAAAAGTATTTTAAAGTAAAAAAAGCAGCTTTTTGTGAAAAAATGGGTGTGTGAAAAAGTAGTTTTGTGTAATAAAGTATCTTTTATGGAAGAAACAGCTGTTTGTTAGAAAGTTCTTATCGCAAAAAATAGTGTTAATTGTAAAAAATCAGCTATTTGTGAAAATGCGAATTTAATTTTATTCCTAACTATAAAATTGACTTAGAGCCAGCAACAGCCAACTCTGTCAATGTAATAAGAAAACAGTGTAGATAGAGCAGGCAAAAATAGACACAGCAGCCCTCCTGCAGAAATACCTAAAACTACAATGAAAAAAAAACTAAAAAAAGTCTTTAGAGAATTCTTGTGTTTAACTTTCAAGTCGATGCTCATTAAAAATTGAAATCACTTTTTCGTTAAAATGTCAACACAAATTGCTTCTTATTTATCACTTTACAACACAAAATAAGTAACAAACAGCAGCAGAAACATCTTTGGCAACAGAAAAACATTAAAGTTACGACAAAAAATAAAGAAAAAAAAAATATTCAAACAACTTTTTTTTTTGGCAGAGAAAATATTTATATATATATGTATATTAACATACATATGTATGTTTGTATATCTTTATTGATTAAATGTTAAAAGGACATTTACAAATATGAAAGGAGCAGGCGATGGTCTCAGTGCTATTTTAGAATAAACTGGATACAACAACAAAAGCTATAAAGTTAAAGAAAAACAATTATTTGGAGATAAATAGATAAATAGATGTTTCTAAATACAAAATTCTGCAGCCTACAGTCGTTTGATTTTTATTTTTATTTTTTTTTTTTTTTTTTTTTTGAATCATCTCATTTAATTAATGCTTAAAACATGAACGGAAAGGGGTATCGAAACAACAATTGTTAGGAAAAAATTTTTTATATTTTGAATTAAAAGTCTTCGTATGCAAGTATTTTACAAGTCCTAGTATACATAAATAAACAAAAATTATCAAATAACATACTAAGACAGCTTTTCTAAAAGTATAACTATATTAACTAATAATTATAATTGTTTTTAAATACCTGTTTGTGAAAGCCAAAATCCCTTTAAAATGTCAATCTTTCTATTTCACAATTTAATAAAAATACATAAATGTATGCTAGAAATGCTTTCCCATCAATCTTTATAAAACAAGTGAAAGATTACATAATAAAACTTAAACAGAATTGTGAAACCTTTAGGGCGTTATAGAAAAATAAACTGTCAGAAGCAACACCTTATCAAAAGACTTAGCAAAATGAAACAATTCTCATAGAAAATACTCAACCTGAAAATCTGTACAGGAACTTACACATACAAAAAGTACGTTTACACACATATAAAAATATACCATATCTTTATCGTAAAAGGATTGTTTTATGTTTTGCATGAACATAAGAAAACATTTGAATGACAGGCATTAGAAAATACAACTAATATTAAACAATAATGGAAAGAAATGGAAAGAAAACATCAACCGGAGTTTTATAATCATAAAAACTTCCGCCTTAAAACATGTCTCAATTACAGCAATGTAAGAGAGCAAGAGTAAGGGAGAGGAGATTGACAGTTAAAGGACACTGCAAATATAAAATCAAGTATGCATATTTTTAGAGTAAATTTAGGAATTTTGTAACTGAGACAAATAAACAATATATAAAATATGTCTAAAAGAAAGATGTTGCATATTAAAATAATATTACGAATACAAAAATTCGTCAGATATTTTAATGAAAAAGCCATGGTAGAATAATACAAGGTATATCCATTAAAATGTATGTTCTCAATTTTAAAATCCATGTAATGTCAAACAAAAGAAAATAACGAAAAAAATTAAAACAAGCGTCAAAAATCAAATAAATTAATTTAATTTTTTTTTTATTTTAAATTTCTTAATATACATAAAACTTTGCTAATACCAAATTTTAATCAAAAATCAACTTCAAATTGCCAATGTATTGAATAGACTATTATTTTATATAAAAAAGTGAGCTAAAATTTAAATATTTGCAATTGAGTAATGTTTCGTTGTATGACATTACATGGGTAAATAATGACAACTCTCCCTAATAAACCTACCTGTTACTCAAGGCGAATTCATTTTTCAGGTTGCGTTGAAAGCCCAGCTGTGCTACTTTTTTTTTCTTACTTAGAGAGAGTAATGTCAAAAGTTGCTTGTGTTTTTGACATACCGATCAACGAAAGCAACAACAAAATTAGACTTTTGTGTCTCTGGTGTTGTTACTTGTTGTAGTATCAACACCACCGTATACATGATTTCGCCTTGCTGGTACTTATTATACTATGAAAAAAGCTATTAATTGTATAATAGGGGTTGTTTTTGTAAAAAAAGTGCCATTTCGTAAAAAAAAAAATTTTATTTTTATTCTTTTGAAAAATATTTAATTATTTAAACCAAACCCAGCCTGGTGTGCTAATATACCTGTGCCCTTATCAACAAATGCATGGGTAAGTCAACTTACTCCAAAGCGATGGAAAGAAGTAATCTTATTACAGCTTTGCCAAAAGAAGGTAACGTTCGAGAATGTTAAGACTTGCATGGGATATCACTAATAAGCACCATTCAGAAGTTCCTGGCAATGAAGGTCTTACAATGACTCTCCCTACTTGATCGAACGGTAAGACAAGAAAACTGGCTGTTTTTCGCGAAGGTAGATCATGTGTTGACCATGTATCTACGTTCAGAACTATTATCAAGCAGGCAACCGGGAACCAATCATTCACATACTTACCTACTACTTTAACCCTTAAATGCCTGCAGTTGCAAATTTGATACCGGACTTTAAATCGAATTTTGCACTTGCAATTATAAGATCTTTATATATTATCAAAATAAAAATAAATATTAGTTGTATCAAAATTGATACTTGCTTTATTTTTGAAAATTAGATGAATTTTATTTTTTCATTATTTTTTCCTTTATCTCATGAATTGATATTTTAAATTTGGAAAATAAGAGTTAGATTAGCATTCGCCACTATTACTAGACAGTTCATATAGAAAAATCTAGAATGCAGGACGGTTACAAACACCATTACGAGCCTGATTAAAAACACGTATACCAATGCAGAGAAGAACATCCTGCTTAAAAGAGATACCTGGGATGCCTTTTCGATCAACGAGGCCATGATTTTTCCACACTCCTGTTTCTACTCGTACTACACAGAAAAAAGTGTTTTATCAATTAAAATAATGGTTTAAAAAGTATTTAAATTTAATTAATGTGATAATTGAATCAATTATTATTTTTTTTTGTTGGAAAAAAATTAAAAAGTTAATTTTGATTTAATTAACATTTTAGTTATTTTGATATAAATTTTCAATTAAAATTTTAATTAAATAACAAAAAATCCTAATTGACTTTTTTCGTTTAAAATAAAATAATTTAAGCATGTAGAATTGTTGTTGGGAATTGTCAATATTTATTTAAATGAATTAACACATTGTTTGCAATGGCAAAGTTTTTTGATCACTTTTTTAATTAAAATTAAAAATATCATTTATTGAAAATATTTTTTCAAAATTTAAAAATTTTTAGTAATCAATATAATCATTTTGGTAATAGGTGCAAAGTCAACAACTTGTTTGCTTGATATTATGAATTTAGAACAAATTTGGTGATTGGAGAAATTTAATAATTTTTTCTGTGTAAATAAAGTAATGGCGGCGATAAACGTAGCGGCTCTCAATGACCTGCAGTGGTCTCTATTCACGAAGTTAAATGAATTGGACTATGCAGACGATATGTGCCCACTAGCGCACATTTTTGAATATATAATTGCTAAACTCTAAGCTCTTCATCAAAATGCTCTTAGGGTTGGATTTCGCATCAGAGCATGGAAAACAAAAGTCATGAGAATAAATACAAACAACACCAGCGCGCTCCTTCTTAGTGATGCTGTTATAGAAAATATTCAATCCTTCAGCTACCTTGAACATACAAACTCATTAGACGGTATTGCTGATGAAAACGTCGCAAATTGAATAGACAGGCTTCGTCCATGACCTCAAGCTCAGAATTTGCAACGCCTATCCTCGTCTATGGATGTGAAACCTAGGGTCTGATTAAACACACCACAAAGAGGCTCCTAATTCGCCAACCGTTGCCTACGCCGTTTTATACGGTGCTTTTGGCCAAACATGACCAGGAACTCTGAGCTTTATAACACGACAAGGCACACACAAATTCAACAGTATATCTTAAGACGAAAATTTGGATGGTTTGGCCACACGCTAAGCTTAGCTTACATAATCGCAAAGACTGCTCTGACGTGTAACCTTCAAGTCTCCCGCCAACGAGAATGCTCAAAAGATAGTCTAGAGTAAACTAGCGTCATAGCAATTAGTTGGAACGAGGCTATATAATAGCCCCAGATCAAACCCGATGGAAATCTCTAATTGTGACCGTTTGCCCCCAAGCTGGAGAATAGCGCAACGTCATTATATTGTTAAAAAAGTGCATTTTTGTGGAAAAAAAAGTCTTGTTGTAACAAAGTGTATGTGTGCGAAAAAAAGGTTATTTTGTAAATAAAATGCGTTTTTTTTTTTTTTTTTTTTTTTATTAAAAAAAAGTGTAATTTTATGTGATATAAATATCCTTCTTTGTTAAAAAAAATTTGTAATTTTTTGCAAAAAGCTGTGTGTATTCCAAGGGTATTCCAACCAAAATCGCACGATGTTAATTATAAATAAAACATTAAATTTTCGGAGAATTATCTAAATATTTTTTATTGTAATAGAAACCAAATCGGCCAAATGATCGGTGGCATACCTCTATCCGATGGTCCATATTTTCCATGACTCTGAGACATAATTGATGTTAAATGTATTTAATGTACCGAATTATCCCATCATTTAGCTCTTGAATCGTTCATGGCTTATTGACGTACATTTTTCTTTTAAATATTATCGAAGAAAAAAGTCGAACGGGGTCAAATTACATCATCGTGGCGGCCAATTATCACGACCATGACTTGAGATAACACGGAAATTGAATTTTTCGCGCAAAAGAGCCATTGTTTCGTTAGCTGTGTTAATTGGCACCCTACCGTTGGAACCACATACGGTCCAGGTCCATGTTCTCAATTTCTGCCCACAATATGTCCTTTATCATCTCGCGATAGCGAACACCGTTTACGGTAACTGCTTGGCCGACCTCATTTTCGAACAACAGCAATGTTTTGCGCGGAACGAACTGGGCGGGCATGTACAGGTATTTTCCTACAGACCCGGGTTGATGAAATTTGCGCGCAGTTCTCCCGATTGTGGCCGCATATCGACCAAATGCCGAGCAAAAAAAATCATGAAGTGCACGAAATGCATTTTGTTTTGAATGCCCATTTTGGAACAAGGATTCAACAATCTAAGCGCGCTACTCAATTGTGTACCTTTCCATGGTTAAATTTGCCAAGTACTGAAACAAAAAAATGTCAAATTATGTTTGGCAAAGAGCTTGATGTTAAAGAGTGACTCAGAACTAACATCGTGTATTATGGTTGGGCCACCTTTGAAAAAAGTGTCTTTTTTTTTAAAAGAAATAGCTGTTTGTTAAAAGAGGCTTTCACAGAAAGTATGTTTTTGTAAAAAAGTATGGTTTTGGTAAAATTTTGGTTTTTGGTAAAAAAATATGCTTCTTATTAAGAGAGTTTTTTTGTAAAAAAAAGTCAGCTCTTTTTTATGAGATATGATTTAGATTTAAGCTAAAGCTTTTTATAAAAAAGTAAGCTTGCTATTGAAAACTAAGCTTTTTATGAAACTAAGCTTTAATAAAAAATTTAAAAAGTGCCTTTGCTTTCTCTTTTGTTTTTAATTTATTTGAATAAGAAGAGTTTTTGTCAAAAGATATCGGTGCTTTTTGTAAAAAATACATTTTCAGCAAAGAAAGGTCGCATAAGGAAGCTTTTGTTATGAAAAAAAATTCCCTTTAAAAACAACTTTATCCTGCTACTATTTTTTATAATCCATAAATCTCGTTTTATTATGTTGGAAGATTAATAAGTTTATTCTTGAAAATATATCCTTTAAAATAGTCTAAGTCCAGTTTAAAGATATATTTTTATTATAATAGTCTTCTTTTATTCACATACTTATATTTTATCTAAATTATATTTTGTCCTATTGTTATTAAACAAACAAATATTTTATTCTAAATTTAATTTTATAAACGCTGTTTTTGCAAATGCATATGGCAACTCATAAAACATCTTTGCAAATGCATTTTAAATAGACATTCATCATAAATCAGGAAATGTTACTATAATTTATTTAAACATTAAATAGCACCTTGTTTTCTTATTTTCCTTTCAAATGTTGAGAGTTGATTTACAGCAAAAATGAGAATGAAACATGCATTTCTGTATTTGCGTGTATGTGTGTATAAATGCAAATGATGTAGCATATTTTTAGGATATAAACAAATTTTAACGATGATGTTTTAGAAATACATAAAAAAAGTATGTTCATATATTAATATTATATGCAAATGCTTATTCAATTTCTGTAAAAGTTTTGAGTAAAGCATTTGCTGATGTGTAATCTAATTTAAATCAAAACTATTTCTATTTCTGCAAATATGTATTTCTGTAATAAAAAATATAAAATAATAAATTTAGTTTTAAGAAACTTAACATTATAGAAACTTAAAAAAATAGTTTGTTTTAATATAAATGTCATTAATTTTATTAAACATTTTTGTATAATTTTCTACAAATTGAAGTTTTGTAAACATATTTTTCGATAATTTTTTGAACATATTATGGGATAATTTTTTTGTATTGGTTGTTCCTTAGCAAGCGAAATTGTGCCACTGTTCAAACTCATGTTAATTTTCTAAAAAAAGTCGCAATGCTTGTTTGTTTTTAATATTTATTTTGCACCCTTGGCATCATTTCAAATCAGAGTTCGAAAATAAGCATTAGTACTTTAGAGCACAGTACGGAAGAAATATGGAAAACACAAGCGCTAACAGTGTTTGTGTTGTAAACAGCTTAAAAATCGTTTCTTTGATTGTGATCTTCGTACACAATAAAAAAAATCTGTACTAAACCAAATCAACATAAAGATGACAACATTTCATTGTGTTCTATTTTTTGTAAAAAAATACAAACTTCGTTGTGTTCGGCTCAGCACATTAATGTTCGTTCGTTTCAGTTCCGCTCAGTGCTCTTTTGGCTGGTAAAGACAACAAAAAAAATTTTACAAAAACAAAATATGTACACAATACACACACAGGCCATTCTTGCTGTGGTCGTGCAAATTGCTAAGCAACTTCAGCAATACTTGTGAGAAGCTTTGCTACAATTTTTTGATGGCTCATTCCTTCATCAATGTTAAAACTTAATACTAAAGAAATTCAAAAAATAATGTATGTCTACAGAATTAATACAATTGTACTGTTCTATAAGAAAAACATAACTCTACATAATGTTTGTTATATTCGTGAAAGTAGCTATGAACGGTATTAAACGTTGTGTATTAATACACAAATACTAAGCGAAAAGATATTGGCCCATACTCCTAGTCAAAATAGTGTGTACTTAAGAAAAAGTCGCATTATTGATTCTGGGTGTGTGTTATTCGTTATATTTTTGAAGTGTTTTAAAATACGTTTCTGAAAATTTTCAATTTTTTTTTTTTTTAATTTTTTCATTCTATTTTGATTTTTTTTTTTTAAATTTAATTAAAACTATTTTAATCTTTAATAAAATAATTTCAATTGTTTTTTTACTTATGTTTTTAACCTTTCTTGTTATTCTAATAAATATTCCTTATACGCCCCTATTTAGTTAATTATTTAAGACCTAAAGTAGGCTTTATTTTAAATAATTAAATATTGCTCGTTACTGGTAGTAAAGTATACTTTATTTATGAAATAAATATTAATCATACGTCAAGTTAAACAAAACAATGTTCTAAAAAGTATGCAACAACATCTTTCATCAATAACAATAAATGTTTGTGGGGGCGTATGCTTAATTTTATTTTTTATAATAAATACCAGTGATGGAAAATTTAAAAAATGAGATGGTACTGACCACCAAGCAAAAGAGTACTTTATACAACGTTTTGGTAATTTTTAAACAACATATTTCTTATTAAAAAATATACACAACAATTAAAAAAAAAAATAAAAAAAAAAATAATTCAGTTTAATATAAAAAATATAAAATGTTGATAAATACTCTAAAAAGTAATTCATTTTAATATTAATATATGTGACGCGCAAAATAAAAAGGGACCTAAGGGTAAAAACCATTTAAAACCATTTTAAATATTTAAATACGTGTATCTTTGGTGTACCATCACTGAGCGTGTTGGTATTGGTCTCATGACGTCAGGAACATGTTGGTTAACCCTGAAAACGATGTTGTCCACATAAAAAAAAAAAACAAAAAACAAAAGTGAAAATTGATTTTTTTTTTACCCTTAGGTCCCTTTCTCTATGCGCTATCACATATATGTAAATGAATGTATATACACACAGAAGAAAATCAATGTAAAATAAACGAAAACGAGGATGATTTTACATTTTTCGTTAACAATAACATGCGAACAACATTTTTCTTTTAAAATAACATTCCAGTAAATTGGATCAAAATGCCATTGATATTGAAATAGCACTACGAATCACGTTGAAACAACTTTAATTTAATGCAGAAGCAGTTTAACTTGAGTGTAAAATAACAGTGAGAAGAAGCTTCTGAAACAAAATATGGTTTTATTTTAGAATAATTGAAAACATTTGAACTTGAGAGAGGTAATGAATGTTATCATTTATATTCCTGTTGCACTTTGTTTTAACCCCGATGTTTACAGAAGCACTCACAATTTAAAGACACCAGCAGAAAGGGCCAGATGTTTTCTTCATCATTTTACTTCGAGAATTTGATATATTTAACAAACTAATTACAACGACAAGAGTACGGGAATTTTTCTTCTTTTTTTTATATGTTTTACATATGAAAAAAATTTATGTTTTTCCGTACTTTATCAGAAATTGATTATGATTTTCAATCACCATTGCGCCTTATTAATTTAAAATTGGTATTTTTTCTGTGTGTATGTATGCACATCTACTTTCTAGAAATGTATAAATTTTACCCCATTGGAAGCAGCCTTCATTTTTTGCAAAGTATCAAAGCATCTTTTTATTTTCGTTCCCGAACAAAGAGTTTATTACATATTTTCTAGTGGAGTTCAAAATATGTTTGTTAACTATTGGTGGGTAAAAATAGTAAAAACATACTATGTTATACTGTTATCACAACCAATTAGTTGAAACGCATTAAAAATTATATTGGTGCTGAAAGAATATAAAAAAACATGAACGGAAAAGAATAATAGATTGCATGTGTATCCTGTATGTTATTGGCACGTAGAATATTTTGTCAATGTTTAAAAAAAACTTACCATCGATTTCTGTACACGGAAGCAGAAAAAGAAAAGAGTACTAAAACTGACGTGGCGGTACTGTGGTATTTATGAAAACAAAGAGTACTGAAAATAGTACCATAGAACTGAATTTGCCATTACTGATAAACATAGCTTGGGAATAATGATTAGAAATCCTAATGATTAGCAATTGGATTAGAAATTTTAATTGTGCTGAAAAATTGATTAATTATGATTAGTTAGCCATTTTATACGATTACTAATTGATTAGATTAGAAATAATCAAAAATCTAATCACAATTAGTGACGATTAGCATTTCTAATCAAATCTAATCAAAACTAATCCAAAAAATAATTGATTAGATTTCTTGATTATTTTTGATTAGATTTGATTAGATCAACTATTTTTAACTATTTTTGTGAAAAGATAATATTTATTTATCACATTTGTTGCTATATTTACATAATGTGACAGATTTTGAATATTGCATAAAATTGGATACGGTGCACCCTGTTCTTAAACTAAACACTTGACTCAGCTGGTTCACTTTGTTGTTGTGTTATTATTAATGTTAATTTTCAATATTCAATATTCCAAAACTGTTACATTATGTAAACATAGCAACAAATGTGATAAATAAATATTTTCTTTTCACAAAAATAGTTAAAAATAGTTGATCTAATCAAATCTAATCAAAAATAATCAAGAAATCTAATCAATTATTTTTTGGATTAGTTTTGATTAGATTTGATTAAAAATGGTAATCGTCACTAATTGTGATTAGATTTTTGATTATTTCTAATCAAATCAATTAGTAATCTGAAATTTTTATCAAAATTCAATTCTAATGATTAGATTATTTTATTTCTCTAATCGTAATGATTTCTAATTCTAATCGAAATTCCCTAGCTATGCTGATAAATACATATACCAGGGCTATCAGATATGGCGATTTCTCACCAAACGTGTCGATTTATAAAACTTTTTGTTTGGCGATATGATTTTTTGACGATGTCTAAAACGCATTTTATTTTCCTCTTTCTTATTTATATGAAAAATTTTGGTTCGAGTTTTTCTTTAAATTTTTAAAAAAAATTTTAAATCACAATACGCGTGCAATGTTTTAGAAGATAAATGAATAGTTTTGCCAGATAGCTACCATGAAAACACTTAACAAATTGTTGCTACACAGAAAAAATTAAAAAACTAGTATGTACTGGGAAGTATGAAAAATAGTTGAATTGATACCAAAAGTAAATCACTTTTTAAAAAATGTCCATTTTTATATTATTATAAAATGGTATTAAACGTATTTTCAATGTGGTGTGCAGAGCGGGTATAAGCGTCAGTTTTATGTACTTTTTGCATGGATTGTTAACGAAATAATATAAATTTTTTTAATTATTACTTAGAATACTTAAAAAAAGTTATTCAATTAAAACCTTTTAAAACCTAGATTTTACCCAATATGCACTAAAAATTTAAAAATTCAAGTGCGTTAAATATTTCTGGAATCCAGCTTTACTTTATGCCCTATTTTAAGGTAAAATTCCAGTTCATACAAAAATTTAAACAATTGAATAAATTTTTTTCACTTTTGTATTGCTTTAGCTATCAAAAAATATTTGTGACAAATATTTGTAATTATTTCCGTGTGCTGGAAGGGAGAAGGATTTAAATAAAAAAAGGATTTAGTTTAAATGCATCTTAAATTGCCCCAATATCAAACGAAACAAAGTTTATAAAAACAAATTCTTATACACATAAATAGATATGTATTTACATATACATGTATATATGTTTGTTTGCATGTGGTATCACGGAAAAAGAATGTTAAGGTAAATCTAAAGGTACCATTTTCATTATTGTCTTTGATTCCGTATGACATCACTCCAGCACAAAAAATGTTACCATCTTAAAGTCCTTTAAACTTCCCTTACAGTGATATCAAATTTTTTTTTATAAGTAACTAGTAAACTGTTAATAAGCCAACAAACACTTTAAGATTATGATAAAGAATTTCACACACCATTTTTTTTGCTATTGATCCATTGGAATTGTGGGCTTGATTTATACTTGCCTTCAATACTTGAATTCAAACTTAATAATTACGTGTTTGAGACTAGAATTTCACTTTAATTCAACGCTTGAATTTCACTGTATTATCTTTGTTATGTTCGACTTGAATTACAGTATACGTTTTGCTGGAGTATTTTATTGAATACCAGTGTAATTCAAGGCTTGAAAATGGAAACCACAACTGGAATGGCACGTCATTTATACTTTAATTTCAGCAAAATTGCTTATTAAATATGTATATTTTGTGAAGACTAATTAATGTCCAATTTCAATAATACTATTGTATTGAAAATTGTGCTTTATTTCACATCTGGTCGAACGTTACATAATGTTTTGTTCAAAATCGAAAAAAAGAATTTTTGATTATATTCTGACTTAATTTCACATAAAAAATAACGCTTAAACTTAATTTTTTGGAATAAAATTCTACTTATGTTTGCCATATTTAATTTACTGGTTTCAAAAATCCTAAATTTTAGGATATTTATTTGAAAGCGTTTAAAATACTACAATACCAATACACTATTAATTCACAATGGACTGCATTGGTCTCAGAGTGGAGGTGTGCCCTTGGCCGCAAAACCCTTCCTTACCTAACACACTATTAGAATTGTGCTAAATGTAGAATATTCAAATAAAGGTAAAATTACTCTTCTTTGGTTTTTTATATAAAATATCCACTTGGCGAATTTCTTTCACCAAAAATATATAAAAATTATATTTTGTAATTTTTTGGACATTTTCGATACACCATTTGGTGATGAAGGTGAAACAAAATATGAAAGCCCTGACATACATATGCACTTGTGCTGTTACGACTGTTAGTTTTATTTTTATTATGAGTGCTCTGATTACGAATATTAATTTATTTATTTAAGCTTTGCAACAAAAAGTCTTTCATGCCAAAAATAAACTGTTTTACATAGTAAGAAATTTGAAGACAATTCTGTAGGCTTATTTTAGGGCGCAACGGTATTTTGAATAAATATAGGAACCCAATTGCATCGTATTAACGTAATTACGCAAGACGTAGATACGTTGCCAAATTTAAACGCATAATAACTTATAAAAAGGCACACAATAGCTTACGTAAACGTGACAGCGTATCTTTATCGTACGTTGACTTCGTTATTGTGCTGTTTCTAAATGGCAGGCAAGTGTTTGTGTGGTTTAATTTATATGAAAAGAACTCCGTTTTTTGAGTGATTATCATATAAATTTTACTACACAATCACTTGTCTGTTATTTATAAACAGCACTACATTTCATTGGTAGAGTTAATTATATTTCATACGCCAGTTGAAAACGTTTTGTCATATAAAAAGAAAATTAATTAATGTGCTGTTTTTACAATACAAGTGATTGAACGTGACTCGTTTTTTTTGAGTGTTATTCAAATAAATTTTACTTCACATTCAATAACTGAAGCACAGCCGCGAATAACGTTGTAAGTTGCAAAATAAATATTTTTCAGGAGAGCAAAAAAACGTTTTTAGAAGGCAGGATTATTAATTTTTTAATTTTTTTTTAGATCAAAAATAATGACAATAAAAACATTTATGCAAAATATCAAAAAAAATCGAATTAGAAATAACATGCTTCAGGACAGTTTATATTCTTTTTTTTAATAGAAAAACGTTTCATATCCACAATCGCAATGTCATTTAAAACGTTTTTCCACTACGCAAGCGGCTTTTAGAACGTTATTCCACCTTGAAAAACCAGTTCGTTTATATAATTTTGTTAGTAACTTACAACGTTCTTCCACTGGCTGACTCTTTGTATCGCATTTTGATGGCGTTAAGGTGCATAATGTTGGGTGAATTAACATTTAAACAGTGTAAGAGAGTAATGTTAACGCTAATCTGCAAAAAAACTGTTTTTGCAAAAAGTGGCTTTTACAATGTTATTCGCGGCTTTGCTTCAACTTGTGTTGTGAAAACAGCACATAATACAATATAAAATTAATTTATTTTTTTGTTTTCAAATTGAATATTTAAAAGAAAATAAAAGAAAAATAAAGGGACCACAATTTGAATATTTAGAACTGAAATAAATTTGAAATTTTCTAAGATTATTTTCAATAGAAAACAAAATGCATAAGTTAACGACGGAGTTGTGGGTTATTGAAGCGTATCTGTAGATATTTAGGGCGATATGTTCTACGTTCCTAGGAATTAAAAATGTGAAACCCTGGTTTTGGTTTTAAAATGATTAAAGCCAATCGGTTTTGGTTCGGTTTTCGGGTTTTCTTACAAATCTTTCATATTGCTGTGCTTGAATGGTGTTCTAATAATTTGAGATGTTTCCAAGCTCTTGATATTAGTTCAGACATTTCTAAATTAAAATTAGTAAAATAAAATTAGTAAAAAAAAGGTTAAATAAGATGCCAAGTTGTATGGGTAATTAATATTGCTGCAATTTCCATGCAAAAAAATTCATGTGTTTTGTCAATGGTGTAAGAACGATGTCGACCAATTATCTTTCCGAGTCATGAAATGTGCGTTAAAATGACAGCGATTTGTCTTTACATATTTTGGTTTTCAATCCATGTTTTTGACATTTTTGAGTGATTTTTTTTTAATTTCCATACTATAAAAAGAAGTTTTTCAAGAAATTTATGTTACACAAAAAAAAAACTTCCAAAAAAAAAAAATTTAAATCTATAAATAAATTCTTTTAAAATACATGATTTTTCAAGATTTCAAGAAAAAATCCTTCAATTTTTAACCGATGCAGCACCTTCTCAGTACACTTTTTAATTTTAAGAATTTTTGAAATAATTTGCATTGTTGTATATATAATTTAGAAGTTGTTTAAGCATTAATATATTTTCAAAGTAAAAGCTGAAAACTGGTTGTCGGTTTTTCGGTTTCGGTTTTAAGGCATTAAAAACTGCAGTTTCGATTTCGGTTAAAACCGAACAGCAATCCCTACTGGCGACACAACTGTTTTCCAAGCATAAGCAAGAAAGCTTTGAAAGTCATATGATACAAAGTTGTAAAGGATACAGACAGGAAAATATAGGAATCTGTGTTAGAAATCAGTCTTTAAAGATATTAAAAATGATATTTTCGTTACCAGATCGTTTTTGATAAATTAAAATTTTTTTTAAAACAAATGCACTCTATTTCTTTCACGATTTACTTTAAGAAATTGTTTACACTGATAAGATTTGGCATCGTAGACAAACATTTTAATCTCTTATATCTGAAGCATTTTCAAAAAAATATGAAGATACAAGCGATTCCATTTATTTTCGACGTACACCTTCCATTGCATTAAATTTCTATTGATTTTCAGAAGCTGATTACAATTTATTTTTTTATATTGTTATATATTGTTATATATATATATAAATTTCTGGGAAATTCGTGATAAAATTTAAGAATTTCATGCGCTGCCAAGAATACAAAAAGGTCCATGAAATTACTGATATTATATGGAAGCTGTTGACTTAAAATGTCTTTTGTATTACTTTAAAATAGATACATATTTCATAAAGCACTTCTTTCACAAAATACTTTATATATTAAAATTTTCTTTTAAATTTAAAAAATCATTAATCTTGTTACTCTAGTTTATTCTAATATATGATTTTCTATAAATTTTCTTACTGACATTTTTCTCTGATTTGTCTCGAACCTGTCAATCTGTCAAAATAAACTTAACCGCACATTTAAATGAATATTTAAATAAAAATACATCAACTTAATGATATATAAAAAAAAAAAAAATTTATGAATCTTAGAAAATCCCTTCTTTAGTGCTTTAGAAAGAAAAAAAATCAATGTCAGGTTTAAAAATCAGACAAAACACTCGTTCACTGAAAACCTTGAATAATATTCTTTACAAGACAGCCCATATAACTTAAAGCACAAAATGCCCTCGTAATAACCTTCGAGCTAAGTTAAACAAATTCATACAAATCAAATAAACTCATACCGAAAAAAAAATAATATATTAACATTTTGCATACACAGTCTAATAAGTACGAATAAGCATTTGTGTATATGTGTGTGAAAGCAATTTATTTTGAATATGAAACAGTTTTTCCCTTCAATTGAATGCACAAAAATCCCTTCCGTTTGGTTGTCATATTTGCTGTTTCCGTCATCCGGTTAAAGGGGGGTGGTTAAACTTGTTGAAAAAAATTTTGAGATAGAGTGTATATCCTCCTACGCTTTCGCTTTTTATAAAAAGGAAAAAAAGTTCGTTTTTTATAAGTATGTTTTTAAAGCTTGTGCATAATCTAAAGATTTTCATTTTTTTTTTTTTTATATAAAAATATATTTATTTTTTTATTTCACTTACAAAAACAAGCTCATTAGCAAACATATACGAACATAAAATATAAAAGTGGGAATAGAACAAGTAAGAAAGAATAGTCGCCCATATGGTAACCTACACCACAGTATTTAAAGACCAAAATTATTGAGAGTGTACCCTATTTGGGACCCATTGGCGGTCTTGGACCAAAGAGAACAAAATTATATTTATGAGGGCAAGATTTACATAAGAGTTCGTTGTTCCATATATTTTGTTGGTATGAACATCTACTTTCATTAAACTTTTCCGTCTTAAAAGTGATTTTAGGTACGGGGTGTATATGGGCTAAATGGTCCATGCTGACCATACGAACGTAAAAATTTGCCATAATATATCCCTAGAGGGAAGCAAACTGACACTTAAGTAGTCCCGTTATATGTTCTTTGGTGGGGGAGACCGGTTCTAGCTTTAAGACTTTATATGTATGGGACCTACCACTTTCCCATGGGGTTGTCATTAGACAGGGTAAATTGACACCTAACAGCTACCATTTGACCAGCTACAAATCTAGTCCCAATAAACGTGTTTGACGTTAGCTACTACAATGCTAGTCCTTGGTATTCCTCCAATGAAAGAGGCCCTAGAAATAATTTTAAGAACCAGTTTCTAAATAGTTAATTTAAAATATATCACACCACCGATTAATTATGATCCTGTTATAAAAACAGTCCAAATAAATATATAGAAAATCACTTTTATAATTTTTATATTAACAAATTAATACAAAATATTGTTTATTTAAACATCTAATTGAAAAATGTTTAAAAACAAGATCATATTAAAATACATGTTCTACCTTTTTGTTTTACGTAATATACCAGTTAAGTGATTTGTTCTCCTTTCACTGGTCATGGGTTCTTTTTTTTATTATTGTTTTTTTCTATTTTCAGAAATCATTGGACCAGACCTGTTGGAAAAATATACACAAATTTCCCATAGGGATTATACTTAGAAGTTATTTTCACCAAATATTATATCAATACAGTATTTCAAGGTAATTTATTTTCGGCAGTCGTAGTTATATTTCATTATAATATTTTTGGCTGATTTAAGTCCAAAAATCGACATATGTAGAAAGTTTATGGGATAGAAAGGACTTTATTTAGCAAGAACAGCCAATATAGACCGATTCTTACTATTTTGAATAAGCTTTACACTTATTACATTTTAACTTAATTGAATTAAAGTAAATTCATCAAGTTATCATCAAAATTACGTGCTGTACTTTTCACAAAAGGTTTACAGGAACAGAGCGACAAGCATCCAGTTAGACGGATATCGTAAGACCGATTAGGAAAGTGATCCTTAGCCGATCGGTATACTTAATTATTCTATGCATTAAGCACATTACCAGAAACGCATAAAATTCTTCCTACCTATGGTGATGTAGGGCTTAACCAGAACTACTCTTCCCTACTTACTTAACATAACAAAACTTTAGTAAGAGGTTTTTTAAAAAAAATTTTTTTTTCATAAAAATTTATAATATACAAATATACAGTATTTTATAGAAAGAAACGTTTTATTCTTTGTATTTTATTTGTAAGCAATTTCCGTTGCTGCAAGTGACATTTCGACTTTTATATGTTGAACATAAAGGAACAAAAAAAAAAAAAAAAGAATGGGAAAATATTTATAAAAAAATAAATAGTTTTCGTTTTTAGCAAACATATGAGTTGAATAACTTCGTTACAAACAAAACAATTTAAATAAATAAATAAAACTATAAACACACACACAGAAATACATAACCCTTACATACATGCACACCTTTACATTCAAGCATTAAAATTTAAAGGATGAATTTATAAATTTTCTATTTACAAAAATGTGTGAGTCTGGCTTAAATATGTGTGGGTTTAAATGTGTTTTACTTAGAAAGTAGTATTGGTGTTAGTGCATGTTGTCAGTTTAGCATGTTAAGCGGATGTTAAATAAACGGAAAACGGAAGTGACAAAATATTTACTGGGTACATGGGTGTAAAATATTTGTAGATAATATTTTTCCATATTTGATTATATATAAAATAAATTTTTAGTTTTTTTAATAATAAATTTATTTTGCAATAAGTAAATAATATTTTATTCAAATTGGTCTTTTCAAACTAACTTTCCATAGTAAAGAATATTTGAAAAAACATATCGCACTTGATCGTAAAAAACTCAAAATTTTTTATTTTTTCTTAATTCTCTATTATGACCTTTAGTTTAATAAATATTTTTTTGAATTAAAAATATTTAGTAGAGGTTCGGCATTAAAGAGAATTATATGGTTTTATTTAGTAAAAATTATATAAAAATTGGACAATTAGTCAAATTAAAATGAAAAGAAAATATTTTTTAAACTGGTCAAAGTTAATTGAATTTAAAATAAAAAGTTAGATAATAAATTCGGTCTAGATGGGCCATACCCTACACTTTTTGGCATACTATTTTCCTAGGGTACCGTATGTAGGGCATATGGGCTTCATAAAATTTGGTTTTGCAGTTAAGCCTTATTATAGCTATTTGTGCCTAATTTCAGTTAGATTTCAACATCCACATACCGCACTTGATCATAAAAAGGGTATTAATTCAAAATTTTTATATATCAAAAGTTTTATATATTCATATCTACCCGCTGTAAAAATATTGTTTATTTTTTCTCCTTTTTGGTAATGACGGTTGGTTTTAAAATTATTTTTCATATGCCTTGAATATTAAAATAGAAATGGTGTTTGCTCCTATTGAAACTTTTCAAAATTTGAATAGTACCCGTTTTGTGATCACGTGCGATATGTATGTATGTATAAAGGAGCGAAATTTCGAAAGCATCTTTAATTTTATATCGTCATATTATATGCAAATGAACGTAAGTACACTATTATTTAATTTACATAAAAAGTAAAGAATGTTATAAAATCAGCAGACAAAGTGTTTTCCTTGCATATTTTTATAAATTTACGCACAGTATAGTGACTTATTTATGGTTCCACAGTTCTAAGACCGATTTCCCCTTGTCGCATATCATTGTTTATGGCTTCACTTTTGTCTCAATTAACTTTTTAATCCTACATCGAATTTTGGACGCCACTTATGACATCTCGAATGCTTTCCACTTATGTCGAATTTTTTGCCTTGGCAAGAAAGTCCTTCTGAAACTTGGCATGGTTAGGGTTTAATTTTACACATACTTTTTACATTAAACCAGGTCTACCATTATACAAAACTAAGAATATTGCATCAGTCACGCTCTAACGCAGTGATGTCAAATTAATTCAATTTGATAGCACAATTGTGCTAGATAAAATATCACACACATTCTTACTCTCTTTCATTCAGTAGTCGATTTGTCAGCGATGATTATACATGTTTAGTGGGAAGTGTTGCAAATTCATGTGTATTTACACATATCGTGTGTAATATGTGCGTAATTTTTTTTTGAGTTCTGTATTTCTTGAATTTTTGCAATTTGACAATATTAGTATTGTGGTTATTTTATTGAACTGTTAATGGTTTTTAATCCAAATTTAAATATTTTTAATTAGGCTGAAGTTCATTAAATTTAATTTTCATTAAATTATTTTTATGAAGACAGGAATTTTACAACATGAAATTAATTAAAATTTTTTTTATTGATAATTTTTCATTCTTGACTGCGCTGAGATTTGAACCCAGGCGTTCACGGACAGGTTGCCCAGACTAGTTTCGATTGTAACCACACAATCTCATCAGTGGGGTTTGCCGTTTTACTCACTCGGCTATTGAGGCCGGGCGACGTCAATAGTCAAACATCAATCCTTAAACCAAATGGTATTTCACTTTGGTAGATCGAAATTTGCCTTTTGAATGAATGATTATATATTTTAATTGATTTACATGTTCTTCCTAACTTCTGTTTTTTCGTACTTTTTGTCAAGAATTCTTCTTGGTTTTTTGATGTTTTTGTCTTTCTTTTTTTCTTGTTGACCTTTTTCAGCACAACTTGAAGGACAAATGTAAACATAGCTCGTGCCTTAGCTGTTAACAATAATTAGTATTGTGGTTATTTTATTGAACTGTTAATGGTTTTTAATCCAAATTTAGATATTTTTAATTAGGTTTAAGTTCATTGAATTTAATTTTCATTAAATTATTTTTATGAAGACAGGAATTTTACAACATGAAATTAATTAAAATTTTTTTTATTGATAAAAACAATATTTTAAAATGATGCAGTATATGTAAATAATGTATGATGTACTTCACTTGAAATGTTACAGACGCAGTTAAGTGGGGAAGACAGTTGTTTTTTTAAATTTCTTACATTTCAATCGAAAAGTTTCTCGACGCAAGAGTTGCAGAACTTGGGCACTGGTTAAATTGTTATTTTCGGAAATTAAAATACGATTTTATAAACACCACTCACTTTTTTTTAATGCTTTTTAGATTGTGCGAGAAAAGGAACGATTACCAATTAAGAACACGTTTTAAAATTTTTGAGTAGTTACATTTATTTGCCTTAGCCCTTCTGTTAGATGAAAAAAATATACCCATCTTATGTTATGTTTGTCCATACTTCATGTTTTACGAATAGTACTTATTTAGAAAACAATTGCCTTCTATAAGTCTTCTAAACGATGACACCCCAATAAACTTTTAAGTGAAAGTTTTTTTCTTCGATCAGGATTTTTTTACGTTCACGAAAATTTTGTATTCCTTAAATATCTTTATGAGATCTCGAAAATTGAATAGCGGCAAAAAGTATTTACCAACAATTAGGTTATAGCAAGCTTATCCTGCACACTTTCATAGCTTAAATATATGGAGATGTAAATGCCCCTTTTCCCAGAGAGCAGTCCGTAAAATACATTTTTGTAAAAAAAAACAACTCAAATATGTGCCACAAGATCATAAGAGGGTATTAACTGAAAATTTAATAATTTTATGTAGAAGCAAATCAAATTTTAATTAAACATAAAGGCATATGAAAAATAATTCTTAAACCAACCGCTTCATTGCAAAAAGCACTCGTTCAACAGTTTAGTATTAACTCAAAATGTTAATTTTTCTAAATTTTTTTCAAAAAATTGCTACACGCAATATTCATATCTAACCGCTGCACAGTGATTGGGCTGGAACATGCTAGCGGGACAAAAGTCATGACGTAATTTCCAGGAGCCACTGATAACGACTTGTAAGCAACCCCCACGTAACGAATTCCAAGAATTAATTTGTTTATTACCTCACTAAGGCTTCTTATCAGGGGTCAAAGTAACCCTTATAACGGAGATAATTTTAATTTGCAAATCAGTTGCATTTTATGTATATTTGTCATATTTTTAAATTGGTAGCAAAGTGAAACGAGTTTTTTGTTATGGAATATTCTGATGAAATTATTTACAAAGAAAAAATTAAAAATGTTCTCTAATCACCAAACTAATACCAAATTCATAATATCAAGCAAACAAGTTGTTGATAATGCACCTATTACCAAAATAATTATATTGATTACAAAAAATTGTAAAATTGTGATTTTTTTGGCATTTATAATTTTAATTAAAGAAATTATCAAAAAACGTTGCCGTTTCAAAGAGTGTGTCAATTGATTTTATTAAATAAAGCTCAGATTTCACATTTCCAAACAACAATTTAACAAGTTTAAATTATTTTATTTTAAACGAAAAAGTCAATTGAAATTTTTTGTTATTTAATAAATATTTTAATTAAAAATTTATTTTTCAAACAAATATAATGTTAATTAAATCAAAAATAATTAGATATAAAATATAAATTTAAGCACTTTTTCAACCATTTTTTAATTGATTAAAAACTTTTAACATCAATTTGTAAATATATAGTTTAGTCCAGCAAATTTTACATCAATTGTAAACTTTTAAGAGTAGCGACTTTTCTTTATCTATATGTAAAACCTACAACATTTCAGCACAAACTCACATATACTATAGACCCCGAAAAGGCCCGAGAGTAAAATTATTTTATTTTTTCCAGAACGAGTCGCACACTGCTTTGGTCCCATATAACGAAGGAACAAAAATAGAAGAAGTGGTCAGATATTTTTGAAATTTGGTACACTAGCATAAATATTTTGAAGAAATCGGTCCAAGGACTCACCTACCTCCTATGTGTCCTGAAAATGAAATGTGTAATTTTAGCTTCAAAAATGGCCATTAAGTTATTATATGGTCATGCTGATATACATACAACTAGCAACATGTATGTAAATTTTCGTTAAAATATGACTAAGGACTCAAGGTCCTGCCATATATCCCTTTTCTTATAAACGCTACAAAACCTACAAAAATTGTCCGATCGTAATAAAATTTGGTATGTAAAGTTAGAATCGGATTATTAATGTGAAAAATACAAAAACATAATTTATTGAAAAATGGGTTAAAAAAATATTAATAATTACAGTTCACATTTTTCATCTTAAAATAGCTTAAGATGCCTGGAATATACATAAACTAAATGAAGAAATAATTTTACCCGCTAGCTTGTACTAGTCGAGACACTGTGCGCTGTTAAAATATGGTGCTATTTTGTCTACATTTTAGTAATGAAACGGTTGGTTAAAAAATTCTTTTTCGTATGAATTTAATGTAAATTATAAGCCCTTTAAGCCCAAATTAAATAAAAATAACTTTAAATGTGACAATTTTATTATTTTGATTCAATTATATTTAATCTGTTTCATTGTAACTGTTTAATTTCCGTAAATTTATAATTTTGCAGAAAAAATTATTCTCTTTTTAAAAATATAAAACAATTTTATTACTTAAAAAATTCGTGGAAGCTTTTAAGTTTAAAAATTCTCAGTGAGGATTTTGCCCAATCAATTTGCTTTTAATTGATACAAAAAATTTTATAATATAAAATTTATTATGGACTTTTTTAATTAAATAGGACTTAACTTTCAAAGAAACATAATAATATAAAAAAATAGAGTAACAGGATGTCAAACATAGTTTTGTATAATTTGTTTTTTTTTTAATTTTTGATATATATGATCGGACATTTATGATATTAGGTGCGAGTTAGGCACAGTGACACTATCCGACTGAAAGATGCGAGATACGAGTTCTTGAAAGCTGAACCCATACCAACTATTTTTTGACTAAAACGGCAGCAGAACATTCCATGCATTTGTTAAAATTGATAAAACATTGTATGACAAATGTTTATATTAAAATCATTATCAGTTTGAATTTAAATGTTAAAATCAAACAATTGAACAACTTTTGAGAATTGTGTTTAATGTCAACTGATAAAGTCATATCTTATAAAGAGTTTGCTTTTGTGTTGTCTCTAATCACCAAATTCATACCAAATTCATAGAATCAAGTAAACAAGTTGTTGATTTGCACCCATTACCAAAATGATTGATTACTAAATATTTTAAAAATTTTTAAAAATTTGAATATTTTTTTCAATAAATGATATTTTTTATTTTAATTTGAAAAATTATCAAACAGCTTTGCCGTTTCAAACAATATGTTTATTGGTTAAATGAAATATAGCTCATGTTTTCACAATTCCCAACAACAATTCTACAAGTTTAAATTATTTTATTTTAAACGAAAATATCAATTAGGATTTTTTGTTATTTAATTAATATTTTTATTAAACAATTTATTTCAAACTTATTTTAATGTTAATTCAATCAAAATTATATTTTTTATTTTCTTTCAACTAAAAAAATAATTATTTCAATTATCACATTTATTAAATTGAAATCCCTTTTAAATAATTTTGTAATTGATAAAAAACTACTGATAAATTTTGCAACCGCAAAACTGTCTTTTTCACATACTGCCATAAAATATTGGTTGCAGAAAATACATGTGGTTTGATACAACACACCCACATAGAGAAAGACAAAACAAACTAAAACGAACGTCATTGCGCATACATAATTGCGTGCATTCTAATGATGTAACCCATATCAATTAAGACAAGTCCAAAAAATAACGAAAAAATACAAATATCGCATTGTTGTCTGATTACCGGTTATTTTTCAACACAAAAACTTGATAAGACGTTTATTTTTTGGTGCGGGCTAGCATCAAAGAAGTGTCTTTGACTTTAAAGTCAATAACGTTTTGGGTTTTGTTGATGTGGGTTTAGCCTAATTCAGATGTTTTAAGCTATTTACAAATGATTATTGTTACTTAATTTAAGAAAAATTTACCGCACTTAATCAACAAGAGGGTATTAACTCAAAATTTGTATTTATTGTCTTTTTCGAAAAAATCTACACGTTATATTGATATCTACCCGCTGTAAAAATATCGTGCTACTTTTCTACTTTTTGGTAGTGAAACGGTTGGTTTTAAAACTATTTATCATATGTCTTCAATGTTAAATTAAAAATTGATTTTTTTCAACTGAAAATTCTTTAAACTTTGAGTTAATAGATAGATTAAGTGCGATATATTTTATGTTGTTGAACAACATATTATTTGTAAAGTGTGAAAATAAGACAGGTTATCATGTCTGAAACTCATGGCCCAGAGTATACTTTTCAAAATGTTTATGTTATTAAAAAAGCCATTTTTTTTTGCCATATTCTAGACATTATAACTGCGTGAACTAATTTTTATTTATAAAGCCTGATCTAAAAGTCCTACCAATTGTGATATCTTACTACTTTGTGATACAATCCTGTTCAATTGATTAGACCCACATAATTTTAATTACGTAGCGCGCCATATCTTTTGATATTTTATGGGTAGAACAAAAATGTTCCTACTAGGGAGTAGAGTATTTAATTCAGCTCAAAAGCATATGAAAATATTTTAAACGTATAGTGCGATGGTATTTTTAGGACAATTTTTTCGAAAAATTAAGAAAATAGAGTGTTATTTTTTCATTCACTTGATTATTCCCACTTTGAATTTTAAAGTCATTTTGCAAATAATAGGCCATGATTTCCACAATAAATTATACGCTGATGAAATCTATTAGTTTTTAATTGACAATTGGTAAAGATGGATAAAAATAAAATTCTAAGTGAAGCGGAAAGATTTAAAATCGATGTGTACTTATAGTTAAGCTATTCTTACCGTGCCATCGGCCGTGAAATCGGACGAAGCCATAAAACCGTGCTCAGATACATGAAGGACAAAGAAATATACGGACAAAATTACAAAGAAAGAGCTAAACCAGCTATAACTCCTACACAAACGAGAAAAATTCGCAGAATTGCGTCGAACTCAACACTTTCCGCATCAAAAATTAGGTTGGAGGCTGGCTCACAAGCCAGTATTTCAACAGTACGTAGAGCCATCATAGGCAGTGAACACTTGCAGCTAAACAAGTTGAAGAAAAAGCCCCCGTTGAATGCGGAACGCAAACAAAATCGGTTGCAATTTGCAAGGGAGTGTATATTGCTCCTCATCTGAGATATCTTAACCCGTAATGTTAAAAATCAGATTTTTCGGTCTATTAATGTGTATTCGCCAATTGGTTTATTTTAATTCTTTTATGATTTTTTTTATAAATTTGACTTTTATATTTTTTTAAACTTTGAGTGATTAAGCGCAAGTTAAACCTTTAGAAAAGTAAACGCTAGACCCAGGGTTTCGAATTATTCCAAATTTTGCAGTCCTGTGCTATTTTTGATTTATAAACAAAAACATGAAATAGTTGGCTGAATAATTCTTGCTGGTAAAAATTTTACTATCAAAAGTTTTCAACAATTTTTTTGTCTTTAAAATTTTTATGTGGTTTTTTCACTCACTCGTTGCAAATTTTTCGTAAACGCTTACTGGTAACAATTACTGAATATAAGCAATAATTTTCTGTCGTTGAAGAGACCTATTGTATATGATTATTTGAAAATGTTAGTAATTTAAATTTTGTTCAGAAAATATATATAGAAATGTTTTGTCTTAAAGTGATTTTAGGGAAGGCGTAATATAAAACTTACGCCCAATTCTAGACCTGCCATCACAAAGTTCTTCCTTGTAATATTTTAAAAACTATCTTCGCTAAATTCTACTAATTCTACTAACATTAATAACGAAGTTTTGACATTAAAAGCTATTTTCTGATTTAATATTTATATGGAAACTACCGTCGAATATAAAGCGATCTTACTAAAATTTGTTAAGGGGCTCATGTTGCAATTAAATATTTCTAAGGTAAATTTAATAGAAATACCAACATGATAAGATGGTTTATGGGCATAAAGATGCTGTTTCGGAAAGATGTGTGTATTGGGGTTATCTGAAATAAGGCACTGATTCAATTGGCTTCATTTGACAATTTAATTGCCCGTACCAAAGTTACATGTACAGACAACCAGCCAGTCAGCTGGACGGTTAGACGAAAGCCGTTAGGTGAAGTACAAACAGTAGAACATGAGTAACAGTTTTGCTTATATTTTCGCTTGTTTGATAGTGTGGCAGTCAACCAAAAATTATTTTATGGTAGATTGTTGTGTGATGAAAATGTTGACTGTCCCTTAAGTTCTATAGGTTGTAATTTAGATCGATTCAAAAATATCTTTGTTCCTTAATTTTGATTTACTAGAATTTTTTCTTAAAGTAATCATAAGAAATAACTATTCCACTTTGACATTGTAAGGCTGGGTTTTTAAGATCTCAGTTAAGCTAGGTTTAGTTAATCTGAAAACAGATTTTTGCCGCCATTACCAAGTTTGTATACAACATTTTGACGGAACAGCTCAGTTTGGCTTAAAATATTGGTCTTTTATAAAAAAATAAACAAAAAATCACATTACGTTAAAAAAATCCGAGTTTCAGAGTACTCAAAACCCCGGCCTAAGTATTTTTTCATTCATCAGATTTTGTTTGTTGTGCTAAATTCCCAATTCTCATTCTTGATAAATACACTCAAATGTATTGTTGGAGGATAAGCTGATTGCTAAGGCCAGATCATCAGAAAACTATTTTCTAAAGGCTCGACTTTCGAAATTAAAACGTCTTTTGATCGAAATTGCCATATAATATGACATGTGGATAGACATATTATCACTGACGTTTTTTTTTTCAATTTGACCCCAACTAACTAGTGGTTATGGCTGTGTACCGCTCAGCTTTACTTTTAAAAGCGTAACGATCTATAATTCTCAACGGAAAATAAATTGTCTCGAACAGTGCGAGAATCAAAATGTCTGTTTTTGTACCTTTGAAAATTTGACGCCTTGGCATATGCTACTTTATTTAACCTTCGACGACTAATGGCAAAGGACTAACTAAATAATAACGAAGAATTTATTTTCTCTTTAGTTTTTAATATAGGACTTAAATTAGGTTGAAACAATATTTTGTGATTTGTAATTCTATGTATGTATATGTATGCATACAAACCAGAGCTTTAAACGATTGTAATGGCCTTAATTGCAATCACATGATTGCTAATATTTTGATCGCATTTAAAAGCGGAAAATTGGTTGCACAGAAAAAATTTTCATTTTTTTATGTTTTTTTTATGAATTCAAAAAATGTTTGAAAAGTATTTCAATTTAATTAATGTGATAAATGAATCAATTATTTTTTTAGTTGAAAAAAAAATTTAAAATATAATTTTGATTTAATTGACATTTTATTTGTTTCGAAATAAATTTTTAATCAAAATATTAATTAAATAACAAAAAATCTTAATTGATTTTTTTGCATAAAATAAAATAATTTAAACTTGTAGAATTGTTGCTGGGAATTTTTAAAACGTGGGCTATATTTAATTAAATCAATTAACATATTGTTTGAAATGGCAAAGTTTTTTGATCATTTTTTGAATAAAAATTAAAAAAAAAATCACAATTTTAAATTTTTTAATTTTTAATAATCAATATATTCATTTGGGTAATGGGTACAAAATCAATAAAATTTTTGCTTGATTCTACGAATTTGGTAATTAGAAACAATTTTAAATCTTGTCTATGTGTATGATTTCAATTTTATATCTTACAATGAATTTTCTGATATTAAGTGCAATCAATTTTTTTGGAAGGATTTGATTGCATAACTTTAATTGCAATAAATCAAATCCAGTGATTACGAGCAAAATCAATTTAGAATCAAAGTTTTTGTTCTCCTCAAATGACACTCTTTCTTCTAGAAGTAAAGCTGGCTCTGATAATTTACACATTTTTTATGCAAGGAAATCATTATGAAAACTTTTTGTTTTATAATAAGCAATTGTACTTTATTTGTAACATATATAGGAATGTAATTTAAAAAAAAAATATTTAAAATGGCCAGCAGTTGCCTGCCAGCAAGACCAAAGTCTAACAGGATATTGGTCTTTCGCAGTACGCCCTACACTCTTAGGAAAATCATCCACTGCTTGAAGAAGAGCACGCCTTATAGATCATAAAATTTAAATGACGTATATTGCACAGTTTTCGATAATTTTCTTGCGATAATTAAGAAATTGATACAAATGATAGGATATCTAGTAGGGTATTATTTCGGTTACTACCAGATTAACTGATCGGTTAATTTAAAATTGCCTATTTTCGATTTACGATTTAAGCCGTTTAATTTCAGTCGATTAACCGATTAACCGATGTTACAAAATTTTTATCCTTTTTGTAGTAATATTACATTTTTTTTGTGTTTTTTATTAATTGTTTTGTCTCATATGCATAAGGTACGTGTTCAGAAAATATTTTTTCATGCAAACAAAGAAGGTGTTCAGTGATCTTCATTTTAAATACAAAAGTGTTTGCTGTCAGCAGCCTAGCTTAGTTATTTGTTCTCATATCAATCTTTCAACAGCATTAACCGAAATAATGCGAAGTGTGAAACATTTAAAAAAATTTAATTAGGAAAAATTTAAACAGGACAATCCAGGAAGAGGGCTGAGAAATAATATATTCTGTATTTTAGGTTGCTTTTGATTTCTCGAACATCTACGATCAATGAAAGAATGTTTTCAAAGTCAAGTTTAATCAAAACTAAAGAAAATAAACGCTAATATCCTAAATATTTAAGCCAAATTATTTGTATTATTTTATAAGATTTTCTTAAACTATTAACATAACTAGTAAAATGATCTTACAGTTTATTGTTTAATTAATACATAATATGTATTACATATTTATTAATTATTTTTTTGTTTGCTCGTTTCAGTTCAAGAATTGTTATGTTTGTTATCTTTTTCGTTTTTTTACTAATAATCTCCAAATAAAAAATTATAAATGCATTTTTATATATTGAAATTACTTAATTTATAAAAAAAACTTTATTAATCGGATAACCGATCAATAACAAAATTAACCGATTATTAACCGATTAAACCAAAACCTCGGTAAAATAATCGAGCGATTAACCAATTAAAGCAAAAACACGATTAAATGAATACCCTATTGCACACCATCCTCTCTATCACTTACAACACTTTTGTCCAAGGGATTCAGTTCAGGGCTTCCAGTAGGCCAATCGTTAGTTGAATTAATATGAAAACTTTTTTTTTTACCACAATTGTTTGATTTTTTCCTTTATGGCAATTAAAGTGACTGCATTTAATGATTTCTAAAAGACTGATTGCAATCACAAAGTATTGTGTTATTGGGATTTCAATCATTCCAAGTCTGAAATAATTTTGTAGTCAAAGGGCGTAATCCATTTGCTTTAAATCATTTTGATTGCAATTCCAATTGATTGCAGTTGCTTACAGTTCTGATACATACATACATACGTATGTATGTACATGTATATTTTTTTAAATTTCGTTCAAAAACAAACACACATTTTTCTACTAATTCCATTACCTTTTATTACAAACAAACCAAATCAAATATTATTTTCCATTAAGATTTATCTTTGCTAAAATATTTTTGGAATTTTTCATTAAATATTTCACAAAATTTCATAATTTTAATATTTTAGTTTTTATTGTGTCAACAAAAACTAACATCACACATACTGCAGTAATAAAAAAAACAAAACGAACATAAAATTTAATTAAAATTTTTAAATACAACAAACACACATTTATACATAAATATTTGTGGAAAAAGTAATGTAATCTAGCAGTTGTTTTCTAACAGTATGTAGATGTGTGTGTATGTTTACTTCGAAACATGTATTTATTTACTTATGTGTGATACTATGACATGTTAATAAAAACATAAAATAGTTAGTTTTTGTAAATAAAAAAAAAAAAAATAATCTAGAAAAAATAATAGCAATTTATAAAATAACCAAAAAAAAAAACTTTAGAAATGTCAACATCAACACTTTTTTATTTAATTCAACATTTTAATAAGAGAGCAATACTAATAACCAACAGGCCATTAGAAAGAGCAAGTAGAAAGCATGAACGAAAGATTTATTTATGTTTTTCATATACCCTCACCTGATTCTAGCTGTAAATCTTATAAAGGGTGTTTTTTATAGAGGTATACAACTTTAAGTAGGCAATAATTTTTAACTGGCAGCCGTTTTGTCAGCTGTCGAGTGATTAATGTTTAGTTTGGTTTGGCATTTCATCTTGAATAGATTGCCGCCTAAACAACGCTTCGAAATTGTGCAAATTTATTTTGAAAATCATGGTTCTATTCGAAATACGAAATAAGCGAATTTTGTTTAACGAACAAGCTCATTATGGTTTAAGCGGATCCATGATTGAAGATAATCCTCAAGTGTATGTTAAGACACTGTTACATTCAGTAACCTGCTAGGAATGCTCATTACGTTCCAGGCAATGGTGAACGCTATAGGACCGCTAGGATTATTGACTTTTTCGTTCATCAATTGAACAGCCATGATGTGCAGGAGCTGTTGTTTCAACAATATAACGCACATTTCACACTGCTCGTGCCAAAATTGATTTAAAGATAGGAACGTTTGCTAACCGTTTCACATTTCGGACCCGTGAATTGGCCTCCAAGATCGTGCGATTTAACGCCGCTAGACTATTTTCTGTGGGGATGTGTGAAGTCGCTCGTCTGAAACGTTTGACCACTTGGAAGACAGCATATGCCGCGTTTTTGCCGATATGCGTCCACAAATGTTGGAAAAGTCATCGAAAGTTGGACATACTACGTCTGAGCCAGCCGAGGCCGTCATATGCCAGAAGCCATATTTAATTTAAAATGCCAGAAGATTATCTTTCGAATAAAGTAAATTTTTTTTAAATTAAAAAAATTCATCTTTCTTTTATTCCATTTCAAAATTCTACACCTCTATAAAAAACACCCTTTATATACCCTACACATGTTATTCCGTTTGTAATTCCTAAAATTGAAATCAGACTCTATAACGGTTATGTAATCTGGGTCCTTATGACAAGCTTAGTTAATATAACGATGTCCGTGTGTATGTTGGTGTTAGCTACTTTGAGGACTTAGTTGCTATAAATTTATATCACATATTTTCAGGAATATATTTTCGGTCTATAAGTGGCTGAGTATGTGCAAAAAATCACAACTACCTCTAACTTTCACCCATAAATCTCCAATTGTCACGCATAAACCTTTATTGCGTAAAGTTTCCATTAGATCTTTGAAATTTATTTTTTTCCTCGCCCTTTAAATAAACTGGTAACAAAATTGGTTTATAAGTGACCAAGTTATAGACAAATAATTATTTACTTAATGACTAATTACTTTTTCTTTTTTCCAAAATAACGGAACAATGGCGCCCATATCAGGTATGATGGCCAAATTTGGCGTAGACCTTTTGTTAATATTAAGAATAGGTCCATTATTTTACTTGTTGCCCATGCAATTATCCTCCCGAATTTAGAGTCTTGGTATGGGTCCTATATATACAAGACAAGCAAGGTTAATAAAATTGAGCTTAAATATTTCCTATATGTGAGATAAGCTGGAATCTAAAAATAAATGAAACCGACATATTATACCACATAGCGGCCATCAATATATGATTCCGGAATGAGTATTTCAACAGGATATCACCCATACCATATAGGCTAATAAATAATTGTCTTTTTAATAATATGGTAAAGGGTGCACAAGATGCGGCACAGACAAATACAGCTCTTTTACTTGTTTTCACTAAATATTTGTAAAAAAAAAAAGAAAGCCGAGAAATTTTTATAAGGATTTATCATGTTTTTGCACATTATATCATAAACACTCGAATAACTGAAATACTAAACACACACACGTACATACAGACAAGCTCTCATGCACACAAACATGCTAAGTATAACAACCAACAAACAATGGCGTACATTTCAAAAACTGCTAAAGCCACTGTCAAACTGTTTTACAAGTATTAAGATTTTTTTCATCAAACAATCGTAAGATTTTTGGTCTGGTTGTCAAAAAATTTAATCGAATTTTTTTCAATTACTTTTTGCATCTTCCCTAACACAGTTCAAGCAAAAACCTTCGTAGAACATACACAGATTTTTTCAATTATTCAAGCGAAACAAACTTTTACTTATATCACCAACATAACTGCAAAAAATGTTGTTAATATTAAAAAATATTAAATTGATACCATTAACATATTAACTGGTTCAAATTTAATTGATTTTTTTAATTAATACTACAAATTTTTTAATTGATATCAGTTTTTAATTTTTCCGTGCAAATAGCTGTTCAGCATGAAAAGAAAAATGTATATTTTTATTTTAAGTGCGTTTTTAATTTTAGCGGGATTGCACACGTTTTATTACCAAAATATATTTAATAATTTTGGATTTGATCAGTGTTGCCAATTAAGCCATTTAGTGGCTAGATATAGCCATCTCGTTTAGCCGTGAAAAAGACTCAATTTTAGCCATTGGTAATTTTTTAGCCATTTTTATTTAACCAACTTTTCTTCAGGTTTTTGAAATTTTTAGACCAAAAATTTGTAAGATGCTGCATTAGTTGTACTGCAACGTTGGAATTTTCTTAATTGTTAACGCAAATGATTTTTACAATAAAAAAAAAAATAAATTTTATTGATAATCTGAACTTTACGTTTATCAAAGATTTTTCTTATGTTGAATATATTTTTACTAAAAATGTATTAAAAACAATCTCTTAAATGCAAATACAGTGTAGAAAATAATACATTTTGTAATTTTTTTTTTAAATACTTATGGAGTTTTTTATTAATATTGATGGGTTTTATTGTAATAAAATCTTGTTAAGCCATTTCTTAGCCACTATTTAGACATTTTTTTACTAAAAATTTAGCCATTTTTAGTAGTGAAAAGTTGGCATTACTGGTTCTGATAGTGGCGGCAAATTATTCAACAGCTGTTTTTCTTATTTTCTTTATATTTTTCTTATTTTCTTTTATTTTTACGGTATAAATTTAAGTATAGTTTACAACAAATATGTGCGATTAGGAGAGTTTACGTAGTGTCTTTTCAGACGTGTCTAACAAACACGTTTGTTTGTAGGCGATCGGGTTAGAGTAGAAAGATGGGTTGTCAAACAGGCACGATACGAGTTTTCATGTTTGGTTTTATGAATTTTTATGTATTTTAATTTGTTTGGAGGCATTTACACGCTGTCTTTTCAGACATGTCTGTTTTATTCATTCTCTTTTGAACATGCTGCCAAAAACCTATTGTCTTTTCACGATGCCTTTCCAAACATGTCGGTTTTCATGTCTAATTGCTCTTAGACGAGTTAAAGAGCTTCTCCGAAACCGATTGTAAATGATTTTTACATGCCTATTTAGGTATATCTGTTTTTTCTTATTTTGCATTCATCCTCGAGCCAAAAAGGCTCTGTAGTGAATTTAGACCAATTATCTGCGAATTTTTTTTATTATATTCCTACGCTAATCCCACGAAGCCATTCTCTTGTCTGCAGGACACCAGGGTCTATGGCGGGAATCGAACCCGCAACCCCAATACTGATAGAATTGCTCACTACCAGCTTGCCTACCGGGGCAAGCTTTAAATAAATTGGTATACTGAAAGGTGGCTTAACGACTATTATTTGTTTGTATTACAGACACAAACGCACAATACCCTTCCTTTTATATTGGTATATAAATACAATTTATATAAGATCTCCCTTGTGAAAATAAATAGTTATATAGCTCAAAATTGCCTCTTTTTATTTCGGTTTTCCCACCAGACTTCGATATTGCATATACAAAATAATGTTGCATACACATAGACGCAAACTGTGTGCAGTCGAACTACCATAACTCACATCACCATTATCCCAAATAAAACTTTTACTTATGAAGACTTCGAGTTAAAAAATTTTCTTATAGAAAAAAAGAATCATTTACAAACTTGTGAACACTTTGAATTTTTGTTTAAAACAGCCATTACTTGAAAGTTTCATACCTAAGTATGTATGTATTTGTAATAAACAAGTTACTTGAGGTAAAATATCAGCATGTTTTAACTTCCAGCTTCTGTAAACCAATTTAGGACAGCTATGGCGATATTTTGATAATTACATTTTTATCTTCAACAATCGATAAGACCGTTCTAGCTGGGACACCATATTTATCTACTGCTTCCTTTTTCTTGAATCCACCTTCGACCTCTTTTATAAGAATATATATTTCCTCAATCGAAAACCATTTTAAAACACGTTTAACTTTTTGCCATGATAATAAGCAAATACAAATGACACTTCTGCATAGAACTGATACTTACGCAAACAAAAAGACACACAGTATATACAAAACGGGATTTCCCCGAAAAAAGAGGACAGTAAAATGTACAAACGAGCTAAACAAGCAAAAGACAGCAAAATTAACAATCAAAATCAACAAAATAAGGAAAACACTTCAAGTTATAGAACTGCTTCCTCTAAAGAGCGTCAACTCAAAATTTACAAATTTTCAGAAGAGACAAAAAACAGTTTACAATTGAATTTTTTTTTTTTTTTTGACAAAATACCAGAGAAAATGATGTAAGATTTTTAAAGTGGGCATATATGGCCACTGTACATCGATTTCTTTCAAAAAGTGAATATTGAAAAATTTTGAGTTTACCCTCTTTAGAGAAAGCAGTATGATATGTTAGTATTTACTTCGAGTAAAAGAAAATGGAGTTACTAAAGGAGAACTGTTTGTTGTTTGTTCGTTTAAAACAACTGCACATCTAATTAGTTCGAATTAGAGAAGTTCGAGTTATGGAAGTCCGACTGTATTTAAAATTTGTTATTATGAAATTCTTAAACAATTGTTATTGGTTGGACAGGATTCCTTATAATGACATCTCCATGGGTCCAGACAGAAAAGCAATTCATTACATAGAACGTTTATTGTACAGAAATTAAAAAAAAAATTTATTTTAAATCACGTATTTTAGTTTGCACTACCTCTTCTACGTGCAGCGGTTTTTTGAGCATCACTAAATTAATATCCACAAAGTGAAAGGTTTAAGGACTTTTGCATTAGGTGCTTAACGTTTTGTCTACTACATTTATTTACTGTCATGGTTTTGAAAGCATTTGATGAAGAGCTTGGGAGAAAATGCTTTGCTATAATTTTTTTTTTTTTTTTTTTTTGTTTTTGTCTTCTCTAAATTTCACTAATAAAATTGTTTTTCAAAAGAAATGCTACTTCAACATTTTAATTCACAGAATATGGACGACTGTTCTCAATTTGGCTAATGATTCTCCAATTATATTTATGATATTATCTGTGAATAGTGTTGTTAGTAAAAGTAAGAGAAATTTGTTAAATAATTTATTGTATAAAAGCAAAACAGCATTTGCGTCAAAATTTTTATTTGCTAAACTGGTTTATTGTAAAGAAGAATTCACTTCAAACAAATTCATTGTAAAGAGATCAAAAACACTAAACTTGGAGGAAAAAAATTTGTGTGCTTAAAATCAATTCATAATAGAAAAATCCTTATTTTAAATAAGTCCACTATAAAGATAAGTTCGACTGTGTACATAAGTTCTCACTATTGGGCAACAGATAGCTCCATTTGTCACATTTTTAATGGCTTGGATGTCATGAAGAAAGTATTGGTTTTCATTATCTTGTAAATAAAGAAATATTCTGTTTAAAGTAAATATGTATCTTTTTGGTACAGCATAGGATAAACATGCTGTCTTTTTATTTATATATCTCTCTCTTTCTCTCTGAAAATATCTTCAAAAATATTTGTTAGAGGCAGGTTTGGCAGATGTGACGATTTTTCGCCAAACGTGGGGATTTTAAAATGTGTTTGGCGTCCTAATTTTCGATTAAGCGACATGGCGATTTTTTTGGGTGAATCGCCAAATAGTTGGCGATTTCGTTGGCCATTTTTGATAAGCTATGATTTTGTTTTAAAAATCTTTATGAAAACATAATATATATTTTATTGAGTGAAAACATGTCAAACCATCATGCCGTTCGGATACAACACCTCTGATTTCAACTGTTGTACGTTATTGGGTGAAAGTGCGCCCTTTAATATTATATGCATATCGTTATATTATATGCATATTTTTTTCAAGAAGAAGTTAAAGGTTATTTTTTGAGGTCTTGAGTTCCAAGGTCCATATCTGAAAAAGTATATTTTTTAAAATTTTTAAAAAAAATTATGTCAAGTATTAGACCCTCTTTTTTCTTTTTTAAAGGTGGAGACTCGAGTGGTGTCAGAGTTATAGACCAGAAGGTGGTCCTAAGTATGTTTTGTGTTCTTACAAGACAAACCTTTTTTGTTGGATTTTAAATATGACATTAAGGCTTATTATTCTAAATGTATTTTCCATGCGAAGTGAAAAAACTTGTCGATGAAAAAGGTATATTAAGTACCCTGAATGAAAAGCTGGGCAAATCTTTACGAGTGGAATTACTGATACAGTTAAAGAGTTTTATGAATGCGATGACATATGCCCGGAATTAAAGATTTTGTGTTCATCACGGAAAATGGAATAAAAGTTCGTAAAGGCTTTTCTTAAAAAAAACACTATATGCATATAATTTCAAAGGGTGCACTTTCACCTTTAAAACGATACCAAAACTAAATTATCTTGCATAGTTCAAAAGTTCTATCCCCTTTTGTAAGAAGACTTTTGTGATTTTTTAACTTTTCATGACGTCATATTTCGGAATCTGGGGTCAATTTTTTTTTTGTTTAATTATACTCTTATAGTGTATACAATTTCTGTTGAATTTCATTGAAAAAGGAGGCGATGATGCCGAAAATACCATTTTTCGTGATGGTTTGACATGTTTTAGTAACAATCCCCAAAAAAGTAGACCTAACGCAGTGTAAAAGCTGGTGTGGTATTACCGAGCTTAACTTTATAGGGAAAATAATGGCGACATCGATACTGCAACGAATCCTGTGGTGGAACAAATTGTGCGAAACGAACAAGCTATATTTAGGCCTGGACGATCATGTGTTGATCACGTTTATACTCCACGTATAATTATTCATCAATCGGCATTATACAACACACCCCTTTACCTGCTTTTCGTTTATTTGTAGATTTTGAGAGAGCTTTCGACACAATATTCCGAAACTCTATGTGGTATGCACTAGTTGGTAAAGACATTCCTGAAAAAATCGTCACCCTTAAGCGCGAGTTTTACAAAGATGTAGAGTGTAAGGTCCGTTTCAACGGAAATGAAAGCCACCCTTTCACAGCTACTGCTGGCGTAAGACAGGGTCGTATAATGTCCCCCCACATTATTCATTCTGCTCTTGAATTATGTAATGGAAGCAACCAACAGGGAGGCCCCTACCGGTATTCGATAGAATATGATGGAATACCTGAATGATATAGACTATGCAGATGACATATGTTTAATGGCCTACCGCTTTGCGGATATTCAGGCAAAGTTAAAAAGTCTCTCCGAAAACGCCAAAAAAGTAGGATGGAGAATAAACATCAAGAACTAATATAACAACACCACTCATTGTCGGTAATTCGGTATTTGAAGATGTAAAATCTTTCAATTAACTCGGATGCAAAATTACAAAAAAAGGTGACTCTGTTGCCGATGTTAATGACCGCAGTAACAAGGCACGTATTGCGTTCCTTAAGCTCCACAATGCTTTGCGCGCTAAGAAGAACAAACTACGTATATTCAACTGTAGCGTACAATCTGTACTGCTACATGGAGCCTCACAAAATTAAATACGAAAAAAATACGAACGTTCGTTAACCGGTGTCTAAGACAAATATTACGGATTTACTGGCCGAATTGGGTATCCAATGAAAGCCTGTGGAATCTGGCACATTGCAGCCCTATTGAAAGTGATATACGAAGCAGTAAATGGACATGGATCTGCCATATTCTCAGATGACCATCAACCAATATGGCCAGAGCTGCCCTAGACTGGAATCCTCAAGTTCAACGTCAGCCTGGTCTACTATTACAAAAAGCTTATAGTTCTATTCCCTAAGGAAAAGAACTATTACAAAAAGCTTTATAAAATACATAACTGAAATTTAGCTCATAGAATAAATTCGAAAAATAAAAAATGTTGCATATAATAAAGTAACTTATGAAAAAGAAATAATTCTCAGACGTATATATATATATATATTAAAAGAATTAATAAATAGAGTTCCTGAAAAGATGAATATATTAGTTTTCGAGTATATTATTCCATTATAATTTGTGGCAATTTATTGTCAAAAACAAAACGTGTTGTTTTTAAGAACATTTTAAAGATTTTTATGAATCCTAACATACCAATGGATAACATTACGGTTTTTTAATGGGAAAGATAATCTTGCTGATAATATTCCAATTACCTTAAATAAGATTGTATCTGTAGGCATATGGCAGGTATGTACCATTTTGAAGAACTTCCTTTGGATGCAGTTTATGTGCTGGTCATAGCAGTGAAGTGCATAGAATTTAATATTTATATAAGAACTGCAACTTCATACAAATCAATCTGTGGTTTTCATGGGCAGCCGCGTATATCCTAAAATCAAAATTTTATGGGGAAGCCAAAAGCCATTCTAGATCAAACTATGGGCTAGGAATTGCATTTTTTGAACTTGGTTATTACTTTAAAAATCTAAATTATTCAATATTTTTTTGAAAATTTTATAACCATGTAAAAAACGTTTGAAATTAATCAATAGACATCAAAATCTCAAAAAAAAAATGGACATACGCGGTTACTCATGAAAACCACAGATATATCCAATATCTATTTCATACAACCCACAAAAATTATTTTTTGGCTGCCTTAAGTAGACTTCTTTAAACTATTTTATAGTTAACATTGTACCTTTTTGCACTCACAAAAATATTTATTTGTTTGAAAGCAAAATTTAGCAAAATAATTATTAAGGCGACTTTTTCCATTTGAACTTGAGCGATTCCGAACCAATTAGTTTTTAGGACTTTTAAAAATATCTTTAATTATTAAATTATATTTTATTCAAAAACACTTAATGAATAGTTCTTTGAAGATTTTTGACAATGAATTTGGAGAAAACGGTCATCATATGTGGGACAACTCTGGTCAGAGGTAACAATGATGGATAACGTAACGTCGAGGTCACAGAACAACCGCTTACAAAAATCTAAGGATAAAGAATTTGATTTTGAACTCCATAAAGATCATTGCCAGACTTAAAGGGATATTTAATAATTGAAGCAAAGCCGCGAATAACGTTGTAAAATCCACTTTTTGCAAGAAGAGTTTTTTTGCAGATTACCGTTAACACAACTATCTTACACTGTTTAAACATCATACCACCCAAAATGATGCACCTTAACGACGTCTTAATGCGATACAAAGAGTCAACCAGTGGAAGAACGTTGTAAGTAACTAACGAAATAAAACAAGCGAACCGATTTTGCAACGTGGAATAACGATTTAAATGACATTGCGATTTGGGTATGAAACGTTTTTCCAATAAAAAAAATTTTTAACTGTAAATTTGCATGTAATTTAGAATTAAAATTTCTTGATATTTTGCATAAAATTTTTCTTATCATTATTTTTGATAATCTAAAAAAAAAAATAAAAACATAAATAATCCTGCCTGTTAAAATCGTTTTTTTTTTTTGTTCTCCAGAAAAATAATAATTTTGTAACTTAAAACGTTATTCGCGGATGTGCTTCAATTATAGAATATAATTATAATTATAGGTCAGTCAAGAATCAATAATTGCCAATTAATTTTAAATCATTTTATGTTGTAGAATTCCTTTCTTCATAAAAATAATTTAATGAAAATTAAATTTAATGAACTTTAGGCTGATTAAAAAAATAAAAATTTGGATTAGAAAGTAATATTTTCATTTATAATGAGCACAATGTAAACAGAAGCGAAGGAGACATCGAGTGACGAATTTCCATATTTAAAATGTGGCGCCAACGACTACGTAACAGAAGATATTTTTGTATTTGTTTGCTGCTTAGGATGATGAAGGGAACTATAACCACCATTTGCAGGATGTATATTAATTTAATGAAACAAGCAAGTCTAAATTTTCATTGGCTTATAAAACTCTTTTATTTGATGTAATTAAAAGGGTATTATTTTTTCTTAAAAGTTGATAAAATTAAACATAAATAACAAAGTTTTAATAGGTATTCCAACTAATTCTTTTGTTTTTTTGGCATGATAGAGTTTAGTTTTCTCCCAGCACGTCACATATATCAGGTAACGGTACACGTAGAGAAAAAATATGTTTAGATATGGTCACCTCCAACAAAACTATTTTTAGACAAAATTTTACACATATTATGTTTAAATTTAACCATATTATTGTCACCGACAAATTAAATTAGTCCTCCATCAAGAAGCCACAGCCATATTATGGTTGCCTCTAAACATGTTATGGTTAAATATGACAATAATTTGTTTTTAAATTAACAATAGTATTTTCCTCTTTTCTAAGAGCAACATGCTATGGTTGAAAATCAACCATGCTATTATAAATGTTAAACATATTTTAGTTTTTACTAACCAAACGATGTTCGGAGGCAACCATAATATGGTTGTGCCTTCTTGATGGAGGACTAATTTAACAATTATATGTTTGCCGGTGACAATAGTATGGTTAAATTTAAACATAATATGTTTGCAATTCTCTTTAAAAATAGTTTTGTTGGAGGTGACCAAATTTAAACATATTTTTTCTCTGGGTGTACGTTTATGTTTTTTGCTTTATATTTTTCTTTCAGCCGCCATTCAAGAGTAAAAGTCTGGTTCCATTAAATGAGCTATATATATTGTTTGAATGGCTACTTAAATACGCGTTGACCAGTAGCTATCGTATTAGATCTAAGATTTTGTGCTTACTTTAATATTTTTCACCATTTTTGGTTTTTTCGGAGATGTTTAATACAGTTCTATAATTTAATTGAACATTCTTTTTGATAACAAAAATCTTAATCCATAAAGTATCAATATCGGATAAAAACTAAAAATCGCAATCCAAGTGAAATAAATTTAAAAAAATTATAACCTTGATTTTCTCCATATTTTTTGCTATTTCACATACAATCTTGTAATATTGAAGCAGTTATATGATAAACCTTTTCTTTTTAATTTTACTCCATTGTGCAGTTAAATAAATGTTAACTTTCTCTCTCTGTGTGAGTGTGTATATAAATGTATAAGTATGTGTTATTTTAGTCAGAGTATTATTACTGTTCTCGTAACAACAATAACAATAATACAAGTCAACATGAACATCATAATTGTTTGACCGGAAATATTCATAAAATTTAATATTCCTGTTACTGTTGCCCTTGTTTTTTTTTTTTTAGCCCAGAATCACATTTATTGTCTGATTTCTTTTTCTTATTTGTTTGAGTTGCTTTCTGTTGTAGTTGTTTTAGGATAATGTTTATTTTGGTTTTTAAGTTTTATTTTTATTTTATTTTTTTCTTTTTTTTTTTTTTAACATGTGTGTACTTTATGCAAATACAAACTAACTTGATACAGATTTTTCTTTTTGATTGCATTTTATTTTATTAATATCAGATGTTTTGCTGAAATCCTTCGCAAACAGAATTCTAAGAAATAAATGACCACACAGAAAATGTACCCAAACATACATATATTTGCCATTCGCATGAGATATACAATTTAAGTTATTATTATTACATATATTAATAATATTAAACGATAATGAAAATTAAAAAAGCTCTGCAAATTAAAGCGAAAATATGTTATAGACCATTTTCAATACAACGAAATCTAGTCGTTACGAGATTTCGAGCAAAATCTAGTTGTTTTTGACTAGATTTTCTATACAAAAAAAATACACTTCGTGACAAGATTTTGACGAAGTCTACTTAAAATCTAGTAGAACTTAATAATACAACTATGGTTTTTTCCATATAACACAAAAAAGTACTAATAAAAAACAATACAAAAAAAAAAAATATATGTTGAAAAAATATTAAAAAAATTTAAAATAAACCATGTAAGAAAATATAGTTGGTCAAGCCCGACCATATGATGCCCTACAGCAAAGTATAAATTTTTTCAAGTGTACCTTTTTGGGGAACATAGCTTATGTGGTAATATGGATAGGTTTCTATCTATATTTTAAACCTCCCCTCGTGGTTCTATTTTCTGAAAAATGCATAGCTTGTGTGTCCATATAAATCTGTATCTATCTCTTATTTAAATTTCATTAAAATTGGTGTGATAGTGGACACAAAGAACGGATAGCAGCATGTATGGGGGCTATATGAAATTATGGACCGATTCGGTCCTACCTATGTTTCAAATTGCATCAAACTACCTTTAAAATTGCGATCTGTACTTTGCGCACAAGTTTAAATTGGGTGCCCCGATAGGCTAGTTGGTACACGCAGAGATAAAAATATGGATTGGCATGGTTACGGCAACTATACTACGTTTATTGTAACAATATATTGTAGTCGTACACAAAAAAATTGTTATTTTTATTTAATATCAACAAAATTATAGTTTCTATAAACATGTCAATGTTTATCGCAATTATAAATTTAATTATGGTTCACTGAAAAATAATCATTTTTAAAACAACTAAACAATGATAACTATGAAAATATATTATATTCCTCACAACCATTTAATGATATTTAAAAGCCATAACATGATAACTATCTATACGTGTACTCATAATATATTTAAGATGCAAACAAAATATCTTTACTCTAATAATATTTTCAGTTGTGTCGTTTGTTTTACATATGCCTATCGAATTAGTTCTTAATCAGTGGTTAAACGAGTTAAAAAAAAACTTATTAAAACAACCAAGTTAACAGAAATTAAAATATTAAGAAATTTTAAGTACATTAAAAAAAAATGTAAACTGTCACAAAATAAAATATTAATGCTAAAAAAAATGTTAATATTGTTTGAAAATGGTGCAAAAATATTGACCATTGCTTTGTGTTATTTTAGAGAAAAAGAATGAAAATTCTATAAAATAATTTATAAATAATTCGAACCTACGACAAAAATAGGTTAAAAATTTTATGTTTAAAGTTGCATCATATAATGATGAGAAATATCTGTAACAGTTTTACGTTAAGGTTGACTTACTGGCAATTTAATCATAAATACATATTTATTAAAAATATTTTTCGGCTTTAGATTTAATCTACATATTATTATGATTAACATGATAATAATATGATTACTTCTTAACTTATTATGAATAACATGATAATAATATTATAACTTCTTTACTTATTATGATTACCATGATAATAATATGATAACATTAAATTATAATATGATGTATTAAAAACAAATTAGGATTAAGGGAAACATTTTATGAAGTAATATTAAGAATATATTTGTTCATAATATGATTCAATAATAATCATAATATGTTGACTACAATCATGAATCTTATCATAATATGTTGCTCTTAGAATATTTTTACCACAACCTTTGCGTGTGGTGGGCTAGTCTATCAGGGCCGGGGTTGCGGGTTCGATTCGCGCCAGAGACTCTGGTTTCTTTCCTGCAGACAATCGTAGAGCTTCGCGTTATTCGGCTATGCCGAATCTTATAAAAAAAGAAAAAAAAAAGACCGACGGCCAGCCGGACGGACATCGTAAGATCGACTCAGAAAGTGATTCTCAGTCGATCGGTATGCTTTAAGAGGGGTCGAGGACTACTTTTTTAACGTATTATACGCATCAGTACAATTGTGGTGTGAGTATAAATAAGATTTATAAACTAAATAAAGTTGATTAAAAAAAAAAATTAGGAAAATTTTAAAATGCTTATTTCTTTATATGTAAGTATGTGTTACACAAAAAAATTCAGTCCGCAGTTTTTGTTATGCAAACAAAATCCCGCTAATATCAAAAAATAATATGTAAATTTTGAGGAGGATTTTAAATGAAATCTACTTGATTTCATTGTAATGTAAGCGGCCTATTAGGGAGTAATTAACATATTAAAATGAGCAACAAGAACAATAGAATAGTTGGTTGTTCTCCTACTTAGACATACTAAATAACATTTTTGCCTAGCCATCAAAAGGTCGAGCTGGATTTTCGCAGCCCGAAAAGATCACACCTGTTGCATAACTTGATGACACTTCATATGTTAACAAAAAGTTTTATATTTTTTATGCATATTTTCCGCTTTTTTCTGAATCGTTGGAAATTTATCGCTTATGATATATAGATTTGCCGTTATTCTAGTTGCTATTATTTGTTTATTTACATCACTGTTCTTCAAGGGTCCATCGTAAGGCTAATATTGCAAGATTTTTCAGAACAATGCTGGAAACACAATTGTGTTATCATTGGAACGTAGGGCGTATATCCGTAAATGTCAAAAGATACGCTACAATTACCCACAATTCCATCGCAAACGTGTTTTGTCTTTTATTGAAATTAATCTAAAAAAATTTATTTTTTTAGTCCAATTGTTGTTTATTTTTTTCCTCTTATTTTCTTTTCAAATGTTCAATTTGATTACTCAAAAATTAATTTATGTATTTAATTTTTTCGTAACTGGCGCATAAAACGCACGAAGTAGGTATGCTTTTACGTTTACGTCAGTTACTGTGTGCCTTTGAGTAACGAATTATACGCTGTAATGTGGCAACCGTACCCACGTTGCAATGCTTTGGCCCCATATAACGAAGGGACAAAAATAGAAGGAGTTGTCGTAGACTTTTGAAATTTGATATGTCGATATAAAATATCTTAGTTAAGAAAAATTAAATTTTTTGAAAAAATCCCATATATGCCAAAAATATAATTTGTAATATTGGCTACATAATTGATCTAAAAACTATGAAAATCCGTATTTGTTATACGTACTTAGCTTATAATCTTTCTGTTAATTTTAGTAGTGACTACAGCAAGGACTCTAGGTCCTGCCATATATTCTTAATTGTAAAAATTCTATAACTTTTGCAAAAATGATCCGATTGTAATGAAACTTGGTATATTTATTTGTATTTACTAAGTATTTTTTTGAGTGGAATAAGCTTTGTCTGTCCGTCAGTCTTTCCGTCTCCATCTATTTGTCCGTCCGTCTGTCCATGAACATTTTTTAATCAAAGTACAGGACGCAACTTTTAACATGCTATTTGGTGCACAGTACTCTTTGGTCCCAAAGACAAACCCTTCTAACTTTGGTTATAATCGGTTCATGATTTCACCTAGCCTCCGTACAAATATCCTCCCGGAGTTGGACTTTAGCGAATATAACTAACTAATAATTAATCGCATTTTAATAAATTTGAACAGATACAAGTTTTATATAAAAGCAAATGTACTTCTCAATTTTTATGGTGGTCCATTAATGATTCTAGCTCCCATAAAGGAATGCGAAAAAAAATCTAAAAATTAAAAATTGTATGCGTTTTCCCATGAAGCACTTAATTGTAAAATATGAAAACATATACATATTAATGTCATTATTTGGCTATATTTATAAACATGTTATTGTCAATAAGTGGTGGATTTTTCTTTTAATAAAAATAAATAAAACCAAATAATACTCAAATAATATACATATGTAGGTTAAATAAATGTGAAAAATGCGTTATTTATATTTTTTCCAATTTTAGTTACACAATAAATGAGGTTATAAATATTTAATTTAGTTCATTCACATGTTATATATCATCATAACTACTAGAGTCTTCCGAAAACGAAATTTCGCACAACGAGGAACTTAACTCATCCATTTCAATTACTTCATCTTCCTAATGAACATTTTTCTTCTGTATATATTTCTCAATATCGGCTAAAATAATTTATGTAAAGTGCTCTTTCATATTTGATAAAAATATTTACTCAAATTAAAACCCAAAAAAAAAACACAGTTATCCAGCTAGAATAGCAAAATCTTACACTGTGCTACGTTCATACAAAGCAATTGTGTTCCTTAGTTTTATGACGAAACCACTTTAAACGGTTTTAATGGCCAATTTCACGAATTCTATTGATACTATTGAAGTTATCATAAGTCAAAGGTATTTGCGACAGCAGTAGCGTAAGAAATGTTGCTAAAATGAGATACGATCACCTTGATAAAACCACCTTTCTGAATAAGAAACACAAAAATAAAAAAACATTTTAAATGAATAAAAAAAATATGTTGCGCTCATTGAGATTTTTATTTTTTTAATAATTATAGATATAAATACCGCACGGTATTTACCCCATTTTTGCAAAAAAAAAAAAAAAAAACTATCGCTTTTACTATTAAATCGATGAAGTAAGTATTGCGAAATATGCCGAAATGTTAAACAGTCGGCGCACAGTGGCTGAAAATTTTAATTCATTGGCCAAAAGTCCAATATTTGTTTGTCACCGATTTCCAAAATTTTACTTTTATTTAATAGTAAATGGGGGTGTGATGGTTGTTCCGGAAAAAACAATTCAAACAAGTAGTATTCAAAAAAGATTTTGGAAGATGCAGAGCCTTCGACTAGTACAACGCAAGCAAAGGATATTTGAAAAAATGAGACACCATATTCGACGAAATACTGCAGGCCTATCAAATTTGAATTCAAAAAAAAAACTCATGATGCCATTTACAAAGAAGTTAGTGATATCAAGGCCCAAATTGCAACACTACAGCCATTACAATTAGATTTAGATGGGCAGAAAATTGAAGTTAGCTACTAATTAGTGCTAACAATGATAGATGGAAAAGTAGGCCAGGCTTTGAATTACACGGCTGCATCCAGCTGCATCATATGCCATGCAACATCAAGTAAATTAAACCAAATCCCGACAAAATCATTAGATAATACTGATGCATATGAATTTGGATTATCATCACTACATGCAAAAATACGACTTATGGAACACATACTAAAAATCAGCTATGATTTGGATTTCGGATCTTCAGGATCAATTAGAAACAACGAAACCAAAAAGGAGTTAAGAAGTTCAAAAAGGAAACATGTTCAAGATGAATATCGCAAATTTGGGTTGATTATAGATCAGCCAAAACAAGTGTCAGGCAACAAAAATGATGGCAAAACCGCAAGAAGTTTCTTTTCAGATCCAGAAACAGCATCTCAAATAACAGGTGTTGATTTTAACCTCATTTTTAGATTTAAAATAATCCTAGAAGTACTTGCGTGCAATGAAGAAATTGACTCTAGAAAATTTGGAGACTTTGCTAAGAAAACTGCAAAAATATATACACCCAAGTATCCATGGAGAAATATGTCTGCTACAGTTCACAAAATCCTTTATCACGAAGAAGATGTCATTAAACATCAGTTGGTGCCACTTAGAAACTTATCATAGGAAGCTCAGGAAAAAAGGAATAAGGATTACAGATTTTATAGAGAGCACAATACTAGAAAAATTTCACAAAATTCCACAAATGAAGATCTATTTAATATATTATTGGCAACGTCAGATCCGTTCATCTCCAGTATTCGAAATCAACGGAAAGTGGAACATCGAGATTTAGATGAAGAAGTCAAAAAAAAAAAAAAAATACGTAAGAACAGAAATAACACAGAACAGAATATGGAATATTTGCAATCAATCATTCAATTAAATGAACAATAATTATAATTCATAAGATCTAAGACAGACATTGTATTAGTAAAATATAATAATAAACAGAACCCCAAATTGTTACAAAAGCTATTAAAATCTATTGCTGCTTTTATTTTTAAAAGGTTTTTTTATCCACATATGTATGAAATGTTTGAAAAAAAAAGAAATATTAAAAAAATAAATATCTATATTTTCGTATCAAAATTAAAAAAAAAAATCAGAATTAAGCGGATTTATTTTATAGATTCTTCTGTAGTAATAGCAAGATTTTAGATAATATTTCTTAAGTTTTTTTAAGTGTAAACAAATTTGCCAGCAAAAAATTGTTAATTTTTCAGTAATAACAGCAAAATTTCCAGTTGAGTTTACTATTTTTTTTTTTAGTGTACGCATTAAATTTTTTGGAGTGTCGCATTATTACAATAAATGCCAATGATTATTATTTTAATCCAAATATGACATTTTTAAATAATTAAAATAAAATAAGAAAAAAAAACATATTTCACGCTAAAGTTAAAAAAAATCTAAAGTTCCATTTTGCCCTTAAATTCCCCAATAACTACTCAACCGATTTTTATGAGATTGAAAGTGGAGTAAAGTTTAAGCATCTATCTTTCGGTTAAAACTATTACTAAAATATCTCCTTCGGTTCAAAAGTTAGAGAATTTTGGCCAATGAAAAACGATTTTCAGCCACTGTGCGGCGTTCTAAGCAGTTACTAATGCCTTGGTGGTTTTTGCAAAGAAATTCGTTTAATTTGCACTTTTTTCCATTAAAGATTCAATCGGTTTATGAGCTTAAACCAAAAAGGTGCAAACAAACGCATGTAATACAGTGGCTGCTTTTTTTTTTGACCCTACAAAACAAAGAGTTTATTCACAAACTAATAACGAGCGATAAGGGCCATTAGCCACCTTCATAGTCCTGTCAATATACAAATATATAAGATATTAAAGCCTTTTTCAGGCTTACAAAACGAAATTTCTTCAAAAACTGTTAAGCCTTTAATGAATCAAAAACATTTTTTATGCAACAGGGGGCAAATATACCCAATAAGATGTACAGTACAGTGTGGAGTAACTTTAAAAAGCCTAATTCGTCTATTTTGAAAACGATGATTAAGTTGCCGATAGCGTGAGTTTTATTTAATCAGATTGAGCTACAGGTTACACGGCGCGGCCAGATATGGCTGTGATGGTCTGAAATTTTGGCAATCGAATTATATCGCTTTTTTTTAATTTTAACTGATCACCGCCCTTACCCGCTCTAACTGCTTTGAATTTTTTTAAGACTACCTTAACGGTACGGCATGTGCCAATAAAGCCAATAAGCATCCGACAGCTTCAAGGTAAATGAAATAAGTGCATTGTGACTTTAAATCTTTAGAAAAGTTATGTGATATGCCTTGGAAAGGGTACGTCTGGTGGGCACCATTTGAAACTTATTATATTTAAAACATAGCACACCGTCATCACGAGACATCGCTATGTCCAAACAATACAACATTTCTTCTGCACACTTTAAACTGACTCATAAAAACTGCTATTATTGATGTTTTGTTCAAATAGCGTTATTCAAACATTTGTTCGCACAACGATGTCTTACATCAGTGCAGTATTGCCATAAAAATAAACGTCATACTTATTGTTATTGTTGATTTCAATATGGGTTGTCGTGACATACGTGCTTCCCACATCAAAGAACATGAACAATTATTTGCATACCGGTAATTCTGCCAATATTTAGTTTTGCTACCTTCAAATCAAAAAGGAAAAAGTATATTTTAGCACTCAACAACGTCATTTATGTTTCACCCTGTATATAGATTTATCCAAGAACATTTTCATCTGGAAATAAGTTATTTGTTGAAAAAAATAATACATTAGTTTTTTCTTTTTAACTTTCAAGTAATTTAAATTTATTTCTATATGTAAGTTACCATTTTTCTTCTTCTTTCGGCCAAATTATACATTTATTTTAAAATCTAATTGTAACTGACAACGTGCAGGTAATACAAACCTTAAAAGCAAATGTAAAATCTCTTTTACATTCTACGCTAGAAACTAATTGATATTTTGTGTACGATTTTCTAAAATAAAACCGTGGCAACAGAATTAGCAATTTATTCTTGTAGCAACAAGAGCAAAGCCTCAACAACAAAAACAATAGCAACAACAACAGCAATAAAGAGGGAATCTGGAACTATAAAAGAAAATGGCACAGCAGCTAAAATCGTTGTAGCACAAGAAATTCATACAACTTTAGCGCATACGATTATGTCATTATCGTTTATGTTCGAGGGCATTAAATTTCATCTAATACAAGAGTATCTATGCATGTATTAGGTAGGGTTCCTATGCAAGGAAATTACCCATTATTTCCCTTTAAAAAATATTTTTGAGTACCCAGGAATTATAAGACATATATTTTCGGGAATTTCTCTGCAAAGTGTTTCACAGATATTAAGGGTCTTGAAAAATATTGAAAGCTTCGTTTAAGGAATATTTAGCATCAAGCGAGAAGAGCTGCTAAATTTTGAAAAACAAAAATTCAACAATATTAAGAATTATTGGGCCAGGACATAATACTTTACTTTATGAGTAAAATTTTGGCCAAATTACAAAATATTGACCATAGTAATTGAGGTTTCTTAGAAAGACTTAAAAAGTATTTGAAATATTTTGCTTATTTATTTATTCAAGGTCTACTTGTTACATTTTACAATATAATAGTCTGATAGTGTATAAAGTCATTCCTAAAAGAATTTAAGGAATAGAACTATTACAAAAAGCTTTATAAAATACATAACTGAAATTTAACTCATATAATAAATTCGAAAAATAAATGAAATCATAGAATAAATTCGAAAAATAAAAAATGTTGAATATGACAAAAATAAGAACGATTGTTCATAATTACAAAGGAAACTAACAGCCTATTCAAAAAGACATATGCAAAAAGCTGCGTACAAAAATTTTTTTTGTGAGGATTTTTGTTTAAAATTTTTAATAAAAAAAATAAAATTAATATCAAGTGGAAATTCCTTTTCATTAGAGAACCTCCCCTTAACGTTTTGGCATAGAATTGACTACCTTCGACGTCTCTTAAACGGAAATTTTGTTCCATTCTTCAATTATCGGATTTTTAATGCTTATTTGGAATAAATTTTGTGCTGTCGAAAACGAGGATCCAAAAAATCCTATAAATTTTCTATTGGACTTATGTCTGGAGACTGCGATGGGGTTTTAAGCTGTTGTGGAACATTGTAGAGTAGCTAAAGTTTCGTATTATGTGCCATATGCTTTGGGTCGTTATACTGGTAAAACATATTATCGTTACCCAGGTTCAATTTTTCTACGATGGGCTGCAAATTTTCTATTAATATATCAAGATATACTTTAGTATCCATTTTAGACGTAAACATATTCCAATTTCCGACTCGTTGGCACGTAGAAAACCTCTGGTGTCACTTGTAAATCGTCAGAAGCGAATTGCGTTTGCCAAGTACTTTATAAATAAGCCAGACGAATTCAGGCAAAAGGTTTTTTACAGCCGAGAGCAAGTGTTGCATATTTCGTATAAGGGATAACCAGATTGTGTGGAGAGACGAGGAAAACTGCTTGATCCTAAGGTTTTACTTGATTACTAAGGACTTTTTAAATAGGCTGATAGTTTCCTTTGTAGAAATGAACTATCATCATGAGTACAATTATGTTTAAAACTAAGCCCAATAAACAAACAAAATTCATTTTTTTTTATAGATTTACACAAAATGTTTTTAGTTTTTTAGTTCTGAAAAACATATCAATGTCTTGTACGCAGACTTTTGCTGCTGAGTGTACACACAGAGAAAACACATGATTAAGGAATGGTCACTACGACCATTTTTATTCATATTTGCCTAATATATTAAATTATAGTCCTAAAATAACTATATATAATATAACTATATAACTATATAAAATTGTTTTTTGTCCTTAACATTTTTAAATTCGCTAAAAAATTATAAAATATTATAAACAAGTATATTTATGCGATTAATCGGTTAATCAGAATTTTGATTAATCAGGATGTTTATTAATAAGATAATCGATTAATCAACAGTTCTGATTGATCAAAGACATGATTAATTGATTTATCGCACATCTATAACAGCCGTATTCATAACAAAAACTCAGCCACAGTTTGTACACTACGTACAACGAGCTGCTAACTAGAATGCCGATTAAGCTTAGCAGCTTGTTAGCACAGAGTTTATTAATAACAAATTTTATCCGTCTGCTAACTTTTAATAAATCAACTCTGAATATTAATGATGCCACATTATAATACTCAAAAATGCAACACGTCTTGCATTAATCATCGCTGGTTTTGTCATTTCATTTCATTTTTTTTTTCCTCTTTATATAAAAATTTGAAATGTTTTTAAATTAAAATATATTTAAAAAAGGACTCTAAACTAAAAAAAACAGTGTTTAAATAAAAACAAACAAAATTATTCAACACAAAACGGCTGTTTATCACAAATTGGCAAACGTTTGGCAGCTTGTTGACAAAAGTTTAGCAAATCGTTAGCCAGAGTTTGGTAAGTGTAAAATGAATAAACTTTGTGCTAACTTCATGCCAAATTTTCGTTATGAATACGGCAGTAAGTGTTTGTATTGTAATACGAGTATATTAAATTTTTTTATGTATTTACGAAAAACTAGACTGGAAATGAATTCGTAAGTTTCAAAGCACGAAAAAGTTTTGTAAAATGTACGAAAAAAACTATACGAAAGTTTTTTGTACCCTTTGCAACTAGTTGTGAATTAGACCGACTCAAAAAATTTTGATGTACCCCTTTCAAAACTAACTTTGACATGTTTTATGAAGATTCCCAAAATATTTTGGCACTTGCGATTATCTCCCGTGAGCTAAACCCCGTAAAAATTTGGGCCAAAAATGGTATTTTTCCTGAATAAAAAATTCGGTAAATTTTTTTTTTTGTCCAATGAATGAACAAAAATAATAGATATTTCGGGATTCATTGACTCTGCATTAAAGCATTTTAAAAATTTTACCACAGACTCCAGAAAGCGAGATTTTTGTGTCAGTTTTGTGATTCTTTGAAATTCGTTTTTTATGAAAGTTTAAAGATATTTTTTGTCCGATTTTCATTTTCAATATGTCATTAAAAAGGATTCAGATTTTCATTCAGACAAGAATCCTTGATATTAAACTGAATTGTATTATTTGTTAAATTTTAATACTTTGATAAATGAATCTGAATAGCCTTCAAGCATTTTTGCTTTGATTTTAGGGAAGAAAATAAAAATGTTGTCGCTTCTTGAAAATAGTAGTTCAGCTAGTGTCACAGAAAAGTAATTATTCAATGCTTGCCAAAAAACATTGCTAAAAATATCCTCAAAAAAAATGTTGGTCATAAAAGTGTTAAATTGTTTCACTATTTGTTATGAAATGAAAGGTGTTCCTAAACGAGATACACTTTTTGCAGATAAACAAATGGTTTTTAATGATGTCTTCTTAAATGTGCCTTGAAAGCAATTATATATTATTTTTTTAAGTATACAACTGAACGTAATTTTTTTCCACATTTTTTCTTAATGTCCTCTTAAAAATGTTGGTCGTGAACGGGTTAATTTAATAGAAGCGAAATTTATTTATACTATGTGTTTTCTGCACAAATATATGCCTTTTGTGATTATAAATTGGATTTTTAATGATGTATAAATGAATTTTATCCTTAAGAGTAATGTACTCCAATAAAGAATTAATTTTTGACTAAAATCTAAAGTTGTGGTCAACATCTTTCTAACGACGTAATGGAAATGAAATTCGGCAAAAACGGTTAAGTTATTTAAATCGAATTGAAAAGCACTAAAAAACTGACATAAACATCTCACTATCTCGAGTCTGTGGCTAAATTTTTAAAATGTTTTACTGCAGAATCAAAGAATCCCTAAATATCAATTATATTCGGTCATTCATTGGACAAAAACCAAATTTTTTATTCCTGAAAAAACCATTTTGGACCCACTTTTGACGGGGTTTAGCTCACGGGAGATAATCGCTAGGGCCAAAATATTTTGGGAATCTTCATAGAACATGTCAAAGTTAATTTTTAGGGGGTATAACTTAAATTTTTTTTGTCCATGTAAGATAAATCGGTCTAATGTACATACTTCGTTGTAATTCCGTGTTAAGAATTTTATTAATATTTATTTAAGATCCCATTACGTATAACCATATATTCTGGGTCCTTAAGTTATCTTAAGTAGATTTAGCTATTTGTCTGTTGAAATCAGACTCACTTTCAAGCGATTCAAGAGAAAAAATTTTTTGGTACCGAACTGTTTCTAAGCACTTTGCGGTTTAGATCCAGTTCAATCGGTTTGGTAGGCAACGAAAAAACGACGCTTTTGTTGCAAAATTTGATCTGTCATAATTTAATAAGACTAGAAATTTAATCCAATTTCGTTTTTTAAAAGTAGAAATCACTCTAACGCAGTTTGTAACGATCGGCTCATAATTAACCATAAGTCTCATATAAAATCCTTTCCTGAAAATGTCTTTAATATACCTAAAACTGAAACAAATAGCGGCTTTTCATATAAATAAGGTCAAACTAAGTTTTCTATGACTTGAAAATAATTCCTAAAACTTTGTGATAATCGGCCTATAGTTTGCCATGAGTACTAAATAAATCCTGCTTTTGAAACAGACGCCTAAAATTACAACTTTTACAAATAGAGTAAGATCAGTTTTTATAAAGATTAGTGCATAATTTATAAATACAACCTAAAGCCCAATCCTAAAATATTCTTCTTACCAGAAGTACGGCCCAGCCGATTTTTTTTTTTTAATTTAGAAACCCTTCTATGTACGTTTGTATGCGTTCTTATAGCACACATAATTACTATGTACTGTTTGTTAGTTGTTGTAATTATAGCAGGTATGAATGTGTTTAACCCATTTCGAATGGAATATGTATAATTGAAGCTTTTGCGTTTTAAATTTGAAAATATTTTTTTTGCACAAGAAATAGGATACTAATATTTTGTGACGTCACCAAATTGTTAATAAAAAAAGAGACATTTTAACAAATTATAAAATTTTCGTTCCCCGTGATTAAGGTTTTGTGTGATTTGACGCGTTAAAAAGTATTTTTAGATAAAATTTAAGCTTGTTTATATATTTTTTTTTTAGTAATTTAGGCTTCTTTGTACGATTTTTATTTAAACTATATTTATTTGCAATATGAATTTAAAATTCACAGATAAATGTTGTTACAATGCAAACACCAACATATTTCTGTTTTTTTTTTTAAGGACATACGCCCATTTTTTCGGCTTTGAGATTGCTCAATTTTAAACCCTCTTAACATGGTTCTCAAAATTTCGGAAAAAATTTTTTTTTCGTAATAGCCAAGTTCAAAAAGTATAATTCCTAGCCCATAGTTTGATCTTGAATGGTTTTTTTTGGCTCTCCTGAAAAATTTGGTTTTAAAGCATACACGGTTGCACATGAAATCCACAGATATGATTTTCGAAGTGAATGATTTTTTAACTTTATGTGGGAATTTCCTCATAATCGGACACCGAAGAGTCTATTAAAATTTGTCCATACGAGAAGGACGACCTTACAAAAGAACTTAGCCAGCCCAATTATGAATAAAAATGCGACGGGAGTTTTTCCCATTTTTACAATAGAATTTAAATAGGGAAAATGGAGGATGGGAAAAAACTCCCGGGGAATTTTTATTTATAATTGGGCTAAATGTTTCCTAAGAAAGAACGCTGGTTTGACCAAATAATATTGTTCGGTTAAAGGTACGGCCGTTAAGGCAGATTAAAGTGTATCCGAGTTTAGCAGTCACAAATAAACACGATTTGCGATATAGTCACCTCTTACTAAAAACTATTTTCAACGAAAATCTTGTAGTTATGGGCAAATGTATTGTGATTGAATTATTCCTTAAGGAAGCTTCAACCATAAGCATCTTATGTATGGTTAATATCAACATTATCATATTTACCCAAATTGAGTAGTCCACTTGCTAATGCCGCTTAGTTAAAAAATGAAATTTAAATAAAAATGCCAAGTCATATTGTATATTTAATGAGAAGTGCGCGTAACCTATCGAAAGAGATTGATAACACAAGGGAACAAGGTTTTTGTTGATTAAGAACTGATGGATGTTATTTAAAAGGTTATTAGGGACGCTCAATCCAAATCTGCACTTAGTTTTTTTTATATCAGCTTGACTTTTTGTGCTTTACCGTTATGCCCAAAATTAAGGCACTTCTGCTGCATATAATGGAACAAATTGAAAACGGCTCACCATATTCAGTTTAAAAAATAATTCAAAATTCGTCAACAATATTATCTTTAAGCACATCGGCTTAAAATTTGCCCAGTAAATTCAGAGACATCGTTGAAGTTAAAAAAAGAACATTTAAAAAAAGTTTTTGGTTCTCTAAAAATTCATAAAAAAAAAATGAGACATAAATCACTGTTTTGGTCTAAAAACAATTAGCTAAATATATTTCGAATTATATCTTATTTCTTTGTAATCGTTGCTTAACTTTTGATTTTATTCACAATTGACTGAGAAAACTGAATTGATAAAAATTAGGTACGTAACGATATGCTTTTTTGGCGATACGATACCGATACTAAAAAAAAATATGGCCACTGCCGATACCGATACGTTTACTAAATTTAAATTGAAGGTAAAATTAACAAAACTCAAGTAGAGTAATTTCTTTATTCTACAAAATTACAGTGCAACTGATAATTAATATGTAAAATTGATTTTAAAAGCAATGAAATGAATTTAAATTCATGGTTAAATTTATTTATTTTTCAAGCAAAAAAGAAAACCGCGTTAGAAATCATTAATATTCAACATTACTATTAATAAGATTATTGTTAAAAAAAAAAACAAAGTATTTCAACTTTTGTGGAGATAATTTCGAAACTCCGTTTGAAGCAGACCTGTAGTAAAAAATCGTCTTGTAGATGTGACTGAACTTATTTGACAACTTAAGTATTTCTTTGCCATGGTCTGAAATTTTTAGTATAATATTAAATAGCGCCAGTATACAAACGGCTCTTCGTCTCTAGAAAAATAAGAAGATCTAATATATATCTAGACTTCTTGTTTAGCTAAACCATAGCGTATGATGGATAGAGAATCATTATTCTCAAAATTTTCTTTTAAGATTTTGACAAATGCTCCAAATGTCAGTTGTTAGACTTGTCAGAACTTTTACTTTCGGAATGTAGAGTAATGTTAAATAGCTCAATAAGACATTTTTGCAATCTATTGCCTTTGAAATATTCTGGCTTTAAATCAAAGGTAGAGAATTGTAGATAAACAATAGACTTCATTTTTCTTTTAGCACTCAATACGTTTTAGATAAATCTTATTAATAGTAAATTTTTATTCCCAAAAATAACATTTGATACTCAAATCTTTCATTCAGAGCTAATGCTACGTAAATCGCTCATTTTTGGAAATCTGTACTAATTTGCATCTCAGTTTTTTTATTTATCGTATTTTCTAATAATGTTCGAAGACTGCTCACCAGCGAAACAGCTTTGCTTATGGATTTATTTGATCTCTTTGAAGTAACCCTAAATTTGTGGAAAAATTAATTTTATTTTCACAAATTCTTGAAACTCTTAAAACTTTCCCTAGGGGAATAGGAACTAACACTAAACTTGTCACGTGACAAGTCACTTTAAAATGGCGATGTCATACGAAAGGTATGGCATCTTTTGGACACTTTGTAACAGGTCACTGAAATAACCTTCCAATTTCGGTTAAAATAATGCCTGGTCACAAATGAACCATGTCAATATGACAGATCCCCTTCATGTAAAGTAATATTACTAGAGAGAATCAGTCACTACCCGCACAAAATCCAGCCATATGAATAGTTTTGTGCCAATAACCTTTCCGCTGGACCAACTACACTCTAAACACCAGTTAAGTGATAGGTCTGGTTTTCATCTATCACAATTCATTCCTTTTAATTATAAAATTTGGCTCACTGGTCACGTGTTAAGTGCTTTTAGAGCAATTGACACAAATTTCCCACAGGGTACCTAAATGACTTATCAATGGGAGAACGTTTTACTATTATGGTGCAAGGCAAAACGGTTATTGCTGCAGGTCCCCACCAATCGTTCAATGCGTTTATGCATCAGTCCAAAAATCGTAGTGTAAAATTGTATTGACAAGTGTCAGAGAAAACGCGTAATATGCATATACATACATAGTGAAAGCATGCAGTAGGATTAGTTACTACTTAAACATGCGTCTCGAAAAAAAGGACCGACCTCCACCTTAATCCTAGGATTCTCGGTAACTTTTTACCACTAAGCTCTCCTCTTGGTCTGGCCAGACCACAATTAAAACAGCTAAAAACCCTAATTAAATAAAAAAGGATATAAGTATATTTTTAATTAAATGTATGCTTATTTTTTTAAATTATGCTAATTTATTATATAATTTTATAAGTTCATAATTGTATTCAACATGCGAGACATCGAAAATGTAGTCTTTAATTATACCCATTGCTTTTTCGCATCTACAACAGTTGAAACGAGTTTTGTGTTTGGTTTTTGTAGTTAAATTGAAGTTAGCGCAGAAGGGGCTGTAGTTGTCTGATTTGATTCAAACTTCATTCATTTGATTCAGAACATATCATTTATAGAATTCAAGTTTCGGTTTTTTTAATATTTTGTCCTATTTGAACGATATTGCAAGCAACAACAAAAATTTGGTTTGGCCAGACAAAGATGGTTATTAAATAGACTTTTACATAAAACTAGAATTTCTCCCCACTAATTTGCTGCAATCGAATCCAAAATTTTTTTATTCGATTGTTTTATATCGCCGTATCGACCGTAAAATATCCCCGATATCGACATATCGGCAAACGTGAAGTATCGCCGATATATCGGTAGCGGTATTCGTTACCTCCCTAATAATCATCGCGATTTCCATACAAAAATTAAATCTTTTAATGTGTGCGTGTTTATGGACGTTTTTTTCCTTTACATAAATATGAGGTACCTTCAACTAATACTGAATAAAAGCGAAAAGCGTTCATCGATTTTTATGATCTTTATCTCATATTGCTTATAGGTTATGTGACTTTACGTGAAAGTAATAAGACCTTAACTTTTTGGCGTACAGAAAATAATGTTGTGTGCACGTAAAGCAGTGAATAATTTAATGTAAAACTTTTATATGTCGTTAGTTTTACTATAAAATGTCTTATTTATAACTGTATTAACGTATAATTGTACCTTTACCGTCTTTTAAGAACTAAATACTCTTTCGTCCATCCAGGGGTTAAATAGTTTTTAGAGTAAATAAAATTCTATACATTTTAATTTTTTTCATTTTTTGCTAACAGCAGAAACAAGAAATAATTTCATTTTTAGCTTTTATTTTGGTTGTTTGCGTTTGTTTCATGAATGAGAAAAGCAAAAAAAATTTAATAACTGTTAAATGACAATGACGACTGACGGCACTTGTATGTTTACCGCGACTTGCACACAGTAATGTACTTATGTCGGGCCACCATCATGCATTCAAAACTAACTTGACTAAATAAAACCACACATACATGAACATTTCACCAATCAACCAGAAAACTAACATACCAATGCAATTTTTAGAGAACATCATAGATATGTGTTGTAAGTATGTGCTGGTGTTTTTATTGTTTTAATTTACTACATATTACACTCTTGTTATTAGTATTTTTCGTAGTTGTTGTTATTTTCGTTGTCAAGCTTTTTCTTTTTGTGTTCAACGTTTTTGTTTGATATTCGCGAAACCCCTACAAAAACAAGTCACTTTTGCAATGACATGTACCAAATAAGTAGTTTTACACCGTTTTCAATTAAGTAAAAAATACAAGATAATTAAATCTTAAGAAATTGTGTTATTCGTCATATTCAATACCATAACCAAAAATGGCAAATTTATATAATTAATTAAAAATTAAATCAAATTTAGACGAAAGTTAAGCACAGTCTAGAGCTGATCAATATTCAGAGAATGACAACAAGTACTTTAAGTGCTTATTACTTGTGTCGTTATCTCTACACACACTTGTGACGCCTTAACTTATTTGCTATGAAGCAACAAACTTCAATTACAAAAAAAATTATGTGTGTAATGTAGACAACTACATGTCTAAATGAATAACATGTTCTTATTAGGAGTAATGGGCTATAATATATATGTTCTATTCAATTCGTTAGTGGTCACGTTCCAGATCTTGCTTTGCCTAGCAGCTTTATGCGATGATCTTCCCCTTCTTCTGCTACCTTTAGTATTCCATTTAATAGCATTTCTTGTTGTATCGTTCATGGGCCACTTTCTTCAAAAGATTTATTTTTATAGTGAAGTTTGCCTTGTTTCTATTCATTGGATATTGTTTGAGACCAGAATATTCACAAACAATGATTTATAAAAACTTGCAGAGAATTTCTAGCCGAAGTGGTTGCGTTTCCAAATTCATATCCAGAAGGAAGTATAGATTTAATGCTAAAGTTGAAAACGTTATGTTTTTTTCCTCTTGGCATGTGACCGCTTGCTAGAATTAATATGAATTTAGAACCATAAGCAGCTGTTAATATACCACCCAGGTAGCTGAGCTTGGAAATAAAAACAAGTTATTCTCCATTTATGGAGAACGTCCTGTTATTTGAAGAGTTTATGCGAATTTTTCTAGTCTTTGCTATGTTAATCTTTATAATATAATTTTCAGCTTCATTTTGTTCGGCTGCGACCTTTGCTGCCATTTCGTTGTATTTAGGATATATCGCTGCATAATCGAGATTTTCCAGCCTTCTCTGAATACTCCACGAAATTCAAGTTCTCACGGGTTTCTCGCTTTGTAACGTTTTCTAATACTATGTTAAATAGAAGACAGCCTTGCCTAATGCCAGAAGTTACAGTAAACTTATAACCTACGCAGCCTTCATGCAACACCATGCAATTAAGAGTGCCTTTACATGCGAGGGCATTTCAGATATCCGAATATGAGAGGGTATCGCATGCCTTCTCAACGTCTATGAAGACTAGTTAAAGAGGGAATGTCCACACAACTGACTGTCCTTTTATTATCCTTAGACTGTTCACATTATATATACAGAATTTTTGGGGTCGGAAACCTGGTTGCTCACTGCTTATGTCGTGATCGACTGCAGTTAAGAGTCTCATATGAGAATAACCGAATTATAAACAAGAATGTTTTAAAGTTTTAAATCTAAATAGGCCTGGCTGGGATTATTTGTATGTTGTATGGAGTTTTGTGGTTATCGTAAGAAACAAAAAACGTTGATCAAATCTTATTTACAATTTAAAATAAATATGTTGACAGAAACAAACGAAAGTTTTATTAAATTTGGGCTGCAATTTCTTGCAAATTTCTTTACCAAAGTGTCTTTTTCGTAAAAAATGAAATTTTTTCACTAAAAGTGACTATTTCATAAAAAAGTAACTTTTTCAAAAGTCCGTAAATTTTCACCACATTTTTTTTAAGAAAGATAGAGTAATTATAAAAATAAATGTTTTTTTACAAAAAGCCACTCTATTCTACAACAAGCCAAGAATTTTAGAAAAAAAGCCTAATTTTAAATGATTTTCTTCAGAAAAAGCCATACTTTTACAAAAAGTCTTATTTTTTCGCTTATTGCTTTTTTTAGAAGTTTGATTTATTAGTTGTACCACATGGCGTATGCATGTTAATGAATTGGAATTAAATAATACTCATACGTAACCAAGTAACTAGACCGAAGATTTCCTTGCAGATTTTTCTTAAAAAAAAATAGATAATAAATATGTATACTAGGACGGGTAGATTTAAAAATCGCCCAAGTGACAAGGGTGTGTCCGCTCTCCAAAGTTAGTGGGGTCGGTCATAGGGCTAGGCCCGATTGTGTCACTTTAAGTGGGTCAAAGTGGTATTTTTCAAAATTTGACCTTTGGGTTAAGATAAGGAACATCAGAATTAATTTTAGGGGTATGGTTCCTTGGACAAAGATTCCTAATTTGACCCCTAGAATACGATTTCCTTGTCACTTGGCGATTTTTATATCATTTATGTCATATATTTATCCAATAATAATATGTATACAAAAAAGTGTAAAATGAAATATTTAAATAAAATGGTTACGGAGAACATAAGCCGTCAAATATATAGAAGTAAGATTTTTTTCGAATTTAGAAAAATTACCAAATTTATATTTGAATTTTTTAGATAAGTTACGAATTTTTTATAATGTTTATTTTTATGTTTATTGGCTGAAAAGATAAATGGGGTGGCAAAGAAGTTCTAAAATACAGGATATAGCCGTTTACAAACCCAGAAAGTCGCAGACACGTGTCCGTTTAAATGAAAAACGATGCGTATAAAATTTTTGCATCTCTTTTAGTTTTGGAGATATGAGGTTACCGAATTTAAGCTTTTTTATCCTTATTACTCCCTAAGATTTAAATGATGTATATATGTTGTGCACTTCTGTAAGTAAATACGGTAGACAAACAGCGGAGGAAAGAGTTCTTAAGCATTTTGCCTTTGCCGATTTATATATAGATAAGGAATTAACATGCGAATAAATTGACAAATATTCGTCGTCAGAAAATTAGGACACATTGCAGATATAAAAATACATACAATCATTGCGTTGGCGTGCTTAGCGAACTCTGCTATTTCTATTTTCTATGAATCAATTGGGACAGGGTGGCCATTATTTATTTTAATTTCTTAAGTTTATTAAGTTAATTTAGGAAATATTGCTAAAATTGTTCCTAGGTTTATTAAGAGAAAATTTAAAAATGCCTGTACAGTACCTGGTATCCGCTTAAGGGGTAAATCAGTGTCGTTTAAGTCTCCTATGTTTTTCAGTTTTGATATACTTTAACTTTTTCCCTTAGTCATCAGATGCCTAAAACTCCTCTATCAATAGGGGCTGGTTAATTTATAAACCTTAAGAGGCTTTATGGGTTCAATTGTATCTTCATATTTTTTATGTAAAAAGACGCAAGAAAACAAAATCTGTAAAACAATTTCATGATGAAGATTTTTTATTTGAAAAGAAGTGAACTATGCGCAAATATTATCATAAATAATTAAAATATGTTTACTGAGATTCTTTGCATGATACAAAGTTGTTTTTTTAGTGGGTATTCATCACAGACAGGATGACGAATAACCGACTATACATGAATTTCTGGTTTTGCGATACACTCGTTGTTTACATTGGCAAATATAATACCTTTCAAGGACGGATGAGGCACCGCGACTGCCATATGGTAATTTCGGTCCATTTTCTGGTTGTGTTGCTACAAGAATGCACCTTCCCAAAACCATTTCTACTGCACTTCTAAGGAAATATTTTCTCATAACAAATTTATTTATTTATGCTTTATTCTTAAATTGTCTCATTTTGGGTATTCCATGTTTTAAATATTTACAAAACAAAATAAAAATTTTTTCTAATCACCAAATTCATAGAATCAGCAAACAATTTTTTGATTTTGCACCTATTACCAAAATAATTATATTGATTACTAAAAATTGTGAATATTTTGTTTTTTCAGTTAATGATATTTTTAATTTTATCTTAAAAATTATAATAAAATTTGCCGTTTTAAACAATGTGTTTGTTGATTAATTAAATTCAGCTCATGTTTTGACAAAACCCAACAACAATTCTACAATTTTAAATTATTTTTTTTTTATAAACGAAAAAATAAATTACGATTTTTTGTTATTGAATTAATATTTTAATTAAAAATTTATTTCAAAACAACTTAAATGTTACTTAAATCAAAATAAAATGTTTCTTTCAACAATAAAAATAATTGATTCAGTTATCATATTAATTAAATTGAAATACTTTTTAAGCAATTTTTTTAATTGATAAAAAAACTGCTAATATAAAAATCCTTATCTTCTTTATTCTTCGTTAAGTGTCAATCAAAGCATAAATGCTAGTGTTCAAATAGGTTTTAAATAGACGAAGAAAAAAATATAAAATTGATTTTAAATTCGTTTAGCTTTTTTGCCGCAGTTGTAGCAATTATAAATTTAAGCATAAAACTTTTCAAGAAATTTTATATACACACATGCAAATGTATTTTAACATGCATGTACAACGCCTGTTAATGTTGTTAAAATATACCCAACGAGGGCTAACAAATTTAAAAAGTTCTAGGCAAAAACATATTGAGCATAGAACGCCATTTGAAAGTTTAAAAATCAAAGGTTCTTGGTCCCTAAATAATTTTAAATATCTTTTTAAAAACCAGAGCCCCAAAACGGAAGATATATTCGAGTCGTCTTCGTAGGGTGATTTGTCAACACTTGTGGTCTGTTGGCGGGTATACCAAAGTGATATTGCGGAGGTTAGATAGCTCCGGATAATAAACAAAGGGGAGTGTGTATTATTTGCCGAATTATACATTTAAATTGCTGTATGTATGTGATTGTTGCTCTCACACTAGGAGCGTTAGGTAAACTTATTTTTTGTCACTCGCTGCCAATACCACCGTTGGGTGGGCCACCATGGCAGGTATTCACGTAAATCTTTCGTATCTTCATTACCCCGCTAACCTTACATAACCTCACAGAAATATCTATATCGTTTTATCTAATTAAACTTGATTTGGAATCGCACTAAGATGTTTAACAAACGGAACGGCATATAATGTAGCAAAATTTCGGGTAGAAAATAGAAAAAGCTTATAAGAATGTTTAAAGTAGTTTTTTTATTTTGAATTTTATTATATCGCTCATTTACTGCAACAACGTCATAACTCAATAAATAAAATTTTGGAATTAGTGATTTAGAATAGTTCGCTACACAGAAAAAATTATTGCTTTTTATTTTAGCAACAAAAATATGACAACTATACAAAAATATGCTATACGCGCTATTGGTTTCAAGTTTTCATAATTTTGTATGACATATTTAACGCTCTTTAAAGTGGTCCTTTTTTTAATTTATTTTTGATCATAAGCAACACTACTTTAAGTGAAAAAATTAACAACAACAAAAAACACATACAGTCTATTTTTGGACGGAAAAAAGTACGACAATAAAAAACATGCTAAAATAGCGTGGCGAAGTTTGTTATTAAATCAATAACAAAAGTTGGTAAAAACGATTCAATGCTTGTGTTGCCACAAAAACAAAACTAAAAAAAACAGAATGTTTTGGTTGGTTTCAAAATTGATAAAAAAGAATGAAAAAAATTCCGTATTCTATTTTATATAATTTTTTAGTTTAATACATCATATTTTGAAAGCAAAATGATGATGAAAACTATTTCAAGCCGTAATGCTGCAGTTCTTAATTGAGATTTCTTCTGTAGCCAAGGAAAGGATACAGCGCGCTGCAGCGTCATTGAAAGGGAAAGAAACATTGTGTACAACAAGGCGAATGCTATTCGGAAATTATAAAAAAAATAAAAGTAAGTGTCCCAAGGCCAGCCGCTCTTCACTGATTCAGCAAAATTATTTGTTTTTAAATTTGTATTAATTTCAGTAAACTTTTTCGATTGATTCAGCTTTGTAGGTCCTATTTTAAACAAAAAAGGTTTTGATTTTAATTTTTTTTCTTTGAATTGGAAAAATTATTTTTTCTGTGTATGTTTTTGTTTATTTTGTGTATAAAATTCATCTATATAAATTTTATACTTTTCCCGTTTGAAGAGAATGTATCTTTATTTTTCTATGTGGTTAAAGCAAATTAAAAACTCTAAACGCGTTTGTCTCGAAATGGATTTTTTTGAGTTATGACGTTGTTGAAGTAAATGAGCGATATGTTCTTTGCAATAATTTTCTTTTATCTCTTCAAATATAAATGGATATTTGTTCCCTCGCATAAACTGTATAATTAAATTGCCATAAGATCATATTGGTTGTAAAAAAGAAAGCATAACAACATATTGGAAATAGTGTAGCATAAAGTAACACTAGCTTGGGCAGTAGTAATAACAAACAACAACAGCAATATTAGCAACAACATAAAAAAGCTACAACAATAACATGATTTAACAAAAACTTTTTTATATTAGCTGCCACCAAATAGAAAGGAAACAGTTGCAATAGTGCTTTCGCTAAAATACACATGGGTAGTTGTAGTAGCATTTATACGGTAGTAGTGGTGAGGTGGTTTTAGTGTTTGTTCTAAACACACAAATACAAACAATTTATACGTATATATGTTCGTTGATATGAATGTGTGGGTAAAGTAATTTTAGCATTTGTTGCGGTCGTAAAAGTGTTAGTAGTCAGTTTTTTTTATTTTTAGTTCTTGTATGTTTCATGTTAATGCTTTTTTCGGGCTTTGTTTTTTGTTTTATTGCTAATGTGTTGTAAATAGTATGTGTATGTGTTTTTCGTAAAATTTTTGTATGTTTGATAAAATTTCTAAATATGCATGTATATGTTGCTTGCTTTGTTGTTCTTGTTCTTGTGTATGTGTGTTTAAATTTTGCAATACGTATGGCCAGTAAGTAGTTCTTTTTTCAGTCAACACTAGAACTACTTTCTAACAGTAGCAGTACTTTTTTATTATATTTTTTGTTGTTATTATTGTAAGCGTACATTTGTTTGTTGCACCCAAATATCCACCTAAAATCGCGGTAATCGCATACAACAACTGTCAAGTCAAAATTGTTTTTGCTATTATTTTTTTCTCTCTCATTCTTCCCTTGTAGCTTATTCCTGGCTTTATGGTTGATTTTATTGTTTTCTGACCCAGTTTGTTATAGTTCTTGTACAGTGTCCTTTTGTTGTTTTGGGTTCATAATATTAGAAAGAATTCCAGTTTAACGAAGCCATAATAAAAGGCCTTCAAATAACTGCATGATCTTTATCTGGAATACTTGTAGAATCATCACCAATATGATATGATATCAAACTTTGTCCAGTCAGCGACAATTTTAAAGCATTATGTATGTTTATATTGATTTTCTTTAGCTCTTATACCTAGTTTTAATATAGATACTTTTAATTTAAGATTAAACTTTAATTGGGATTGAGTAAGGAAACTGTGGATATTAATGTTAAAGAAACACAATAAAATAGTTTTATTTTACATTAGCATATTTTTTTGCCCTATAATATTTTCAAGGGATTTCTGTTGTAAAACTTATGATTCAACAAGTTATCAAATAATCTTTTAAATTCCGACCAATACAGAAGTAGAAACACAAACTCTGCACCCCAATTAATGGTGATTATTTCTATGACGGCTAGGTAGAATAAGGGACCAACTGTATTCTACTTTAATAATGTTCACACTTGGGTTCAAGAAAATTAAACGAGACTAAAGTGCTCATTTTTGTGAATCCTTTCACTTTGAGTAGAAAAATTTGAGTTTTTAAACAAATTTTTTTTAGTGAAGTGAAGTGCTTAACAAAATAATATAAGCCAATTATCGACATCCAGATACATACATTAAATGAGTTGAAGCACCATTCATATTTTCAAAGTTTGGGGTCATTTTGTCGCCTACCTCTGCTCTTCATACAGGGCTATTTATTAAGTGGTTTAAAAACCGCCAGTCTGGCCAGGCTGACAGCTGATAAATATCTGAAGTGTCATGTATTTGGTGAAATGTCTGCCATTTACGAACAAGGATCGTTCAAAATCCAAAGAACATGCAAAAATAGTTACACGAAGTTAAACGCGGCACACTATTCGTGCATAACGAGGTGATTATTTTCTTTATAATTGACCTACTGGGCAAAAAATTGGCGAGGGAATACAAAAGTTTGAAAACACTGGAAGCGTTACAGATAGGATAGGTTAGGTTCCATGGGCAGCCATCGATAGACAGCTCACATGGGTCCTTCAGCGGTCCATTTGTGATACCCAGCGCCAATGCCCATCTCATAGAGCGGCTACTCATGTGCGAACTGCCGAAAATCTCGCTTCTGTGAGTAAAAGTGTGTTAAAGCATGAGAATTTGGCGATTCCACAGCTCAGAGCGCTATGACTGTATGATAACAGACCTTTTTCGCCTGCAATTAAAAATTATGAAGTAAATGATATGTGAAACGCGACCGATTTTGGCTTAATTGCATCGGAAGTTTCCAGAAAGAGAAATTATATATTTTTTCGACGTCTTTTTTTTTTGGTCGGACTACATCAGATATCGTACCTACGAGTCTTTTCTCCTTAAGGTCCAAACATTATATGCATGAGGTCGCTTAAGTCAACTTAAGCAACTGTGCGAATACATATAAAACATTTGTGGCCAACTATAATGTACTTAATGAAACTTTTCGTTAAGTTTGGTCAAATGTCATTTGCTTAAGCAAAGTGCCAAACTGAAAGCACATTCCGTACGGAAGCAGCTGTTTGTACATTGTCAAAAAATAAAATAAAATAAAATAAAATGAAATGAATAAATAAAAATAAGAAAAAATAAAAAGAGCAATTTTACATACTTTAATTTTGTATCCCTTTTTTTAATAATTTTGTACAACAACCACCAACTGTTTCTCTTTAAAACGTTGCTTGCAAATTAAATAAAACATAACATAAACAAATACAGGGCTGTAATTTTTGGTACTTTGTAATTTGAAGTATTCGCAAGAAAACAAAATATAATATGTAAGGTAAGTTCATTATGGCCACCTGAAAGACTTCTTTAGTTTGCTTATGCACTTGACGGACTTTTCGTTAAATTTTGACAGTACCTTAAGCTAAATTTTGCATAATGTTGGAGCATTTGAAAACTAACATTCCTCAAGTTATCGCCGCGATACCATCCGAAAGGTGCGAACGAGTATTCGAAAACTACCTCTAAAAAATCGACTGCTGCAACCAATCTAGAAGCGGTCATTTAAATCACATTATAATGAAATAAAAGTTTCATTGACATTATAGTTTAAATGTGTGTTTTATTTTACTTAAGGAACCAAAAAATGGAGTACCCCATACAAATAAAACCTTTTGTTTTTTTCCAACAACAGAAATTTGTGTTATCCAAAAGTTTAACATTGATAATTCGTTATTTCAAGTTTATTTTAAAGTAATTTTCTTACTACCTTTCTTTTTAGAAACAACACAGCGCAAGCACTGCATCTACTACAACCAAAAGTGTGTAACATTTTAACATATATATGTCGGACTTTCTGGCGCTCCAGTTATGCTGGAGTCTTTAATGCTATACAACGCTTTTTGTAGTAAAACCCAAATGTGGTTACCGTTACATTTTACAAAAAATTAATTATTACTCATCGTAAGCTCCGAAAGCTAAAAAAAAAGAGATTTTATAAGTGGGCTTATAAAAGAAAAAAATTCGCTTGTTGCTATTTTGTGTTTCTTAGTACTTAGTTAGTTACAGATACATATATTTAATTTTTTGGGTCAGAATGTCAGTTTAATATTAAAATATCACTTTTTGTCTATTTGACAACACCCCCATGGGGAATTATTTACATATTTATACCACACAGTCAAGGTGTTTTTAACAAAAAAAAAAAAAAAAAATAATACAAGTAATAAAATAATACAAACAAGTGTTTTTGTGTCAATCAAATAGACACTTAATAATTAACTACCCCAACTGATTGACACTCACTTGGGACGCCTGGCAAATATGTTTTCTAATGTCAAGATTTTATCAAAATTTGTTTGAAGAATGTTTTGAGCTCAATGCCAGCATGTTGTTATTTAACATAAAGGAACAAATAAAAGACCCTCAAATTATTGTAAACTAAATAAGGAAACAACGTTTCTTAGGGTTTATATATTATGAGCTGTTCAAACCGAGACGATAAGAGCGAACCCCTATCAGAAACGCGCGGAATATGCGACCAGACATGAAGATATAATATTCTACCATGGTAATGTTCAACCTATTACAATCTTTATAGAAACTGGTGTTTGGATATTTATTTCTTATACACAAAAAAAGTTCTCGCCGATTTTTTTTTCAATTAGACCATTAATCAAGAATAAAATCAATTTAAATTAAAAATGTAATCAAGTTAATTAAGCATTTACTTATATTTACAACATTACTGCAGAATATGTTTTTAATATCTCAAAATATATCAATTAAATAACTCTTAATTTAATTATTAAATTAATTTGTTAACTGGTGCAAATTTAATTATTTTTTTAAATAATAACACAAATCTTATAATTGAAATATTTTTTTTTGTGTCTAGACTTAACCCCGTCCGACTACCATTTGTTTCGATCAATGCAGAATGCTCTTATTGTGTTTTCTTTTCTACATAAAACATGACATTTTATTTAAAAAATGCAATTTGGTGTTTGTTTCTTAAGAATTTTTTGCTCTCTTAAAGCGTGGCATGTAATATTCTAAAAAAAATCGTACTCAATGGCATACCCCCCGTATAAATCGACAGTGTAGATAATGCCCTATAAAACAGGTCACTTCTGTTTATATATAGGGCTACCAAACTAAACTTGGCTTTCATAGTTATTTTGTTTCTAGAATTTTATAGAAAGACATAAGAATACAGAAAAAAGTGTTTTATCAATTAAATAAAATGGGTTTAAATGCATTTAAATTTAATTAATGTGATAATTTAATCAATTATTTTTTTAGCTGAAAGAAAATTTTAAATTTAATTTTGATTTAATTAACATTTTAGTTGTTTTCAAATAAATTTTCAATTAAAATTTTAATTAAATAACAAAAAATTTTAATTGACCTTTTTCGTTTAAAATAAAATAATTTAAACATGTGGAATTGTTGTTGGGAATTGTCAATATTTAATTTAATAAATGAACACATTGTTTGAAATGGCAAAGTTTTTTGATCACATTTTTAATTCAAATTAAAAATATCATTTATTGAAATTTTTTTTTCCAAATTTGAGAATTTTTAGTTATCAATATAATCATTTTGGTAATAGGTGCAAAGTCAACAAATTGTTTGCTTGATATTATGAATTTGGAATAAATTTTGTGATTGGAGAAAATTAATATTTTTTTCTGTGAAGGCATTACATTGTTAATTGTAGGTTGTCAGTTAAATAAAATCTAACTGGATTCGGTGTTTTAAAATTGTTCTCATAGAAAGTCTTCAAATCAAAAATCTTTAATCTGGCAACGATATTTTCATGTTTACATATTTTATAAAAAAAACTAAAGGAAATTTTTCTGTATTTTTAAACATTTTTAAAGTAAAAAAGTTAAAATATGGATATTACCGCATCAATTATATGTGCAGAAATTACAATCAATCAATTATTTGATTCATCCTCGTCATCTAATGAAATGTTAATTATATATAAATTTTCACCGAAGGGTCCACTTGTTCCGCCAACGTTATTTTAAATATAATTTTTACTTACATTGAACTGTTTTTGAGTAAACTGAAATTCCCTAATTCATTTTGTTGTTGATACAATAAATAAATTTTAAATTATTTTCTTTAAATTTTGAAGAACAAACTTTTTGTCAGCTGTTAAAAACAGTTCATTCTAATTTTTGATAACTTGTGTTTAGTTCTCGTAAAATAGCAAATACACTTTTAGCAAACCATTAATGTAATACGAGTATACGAAATTCACTTGATACATTTATAGTCTTAAAAAGTGATCTTGGAGAGACCTGGAATCCATTCGTATCCAGAAATATAGAAAACGTTCAAACACCTTAAAATAGTTAGTCCTTTGACTGAATAAACAAAGAGGGCTTTCAGTAATCTGGTACATATGTAATTAAAATAGATTTTGAAAAGGGAACGATCTAAAATTGCATTTTTAAGTTTATAGAAAATTGATTTCTTATATCCTTTACAACGATACAAAAAAAAAAAAAAAACAAAACATGCATTGAGATCATATAATTTTATATGTACAAACAACTAAACAGATCTTTTAGAAATAAAATGCTTAAATGTTTTGCTTTACTTGGAAGTCACACGATCAAGTTTTGTATTTCCTTTTAATTTGCCATACTCTCTCACTTTTTTTACTAACGCACTCACTAAATTTAACGTTCACTTTAAAATTTGACCACAAATTCACTTTGGCACTTTCTTTATAAAAAATATATTTCTTAAAAAATAAATGTGCATTATTAAAAAAAAAAATTGTGTTCTAAAAAATTCTTGTGCTTTTTTACAAAATACTTTGAGTCATGCTACTATATTGTGTTGTTACTTCGTCGGGGCATTTTTAAAATGAACTTGATTATCAAATTAAGTGCAGCCTGTGACACAGCTGTCAATTCAAACAAGTTTAGACAAGCAGTTTTTGTGAACAACTTGAAAGTGATATATTGAACGTGTGTCTCCAGGTTAAAATTTTATTTTTGCATTTATTTCAATAATAAGTAATAATTAACGGATTAATGCGTTATTTCAGTAATCAGAAATTTTTTTCAGTAAGCAGTAGGCCCATGTATGTGAATTACTCACTTAACATAACTACTTTTTTTTTAACGGACTTTTGGTTTGTTTATTTGACTTAAAACCTTAAAAAATTATACATTTGACAGAAAAACCATATATGTATTGTTATTCGATTAATCGGCATAAATTCTTCGATTAATCCTTCAGCCGAAATAAGCAATTTTAAATTAATCAATCAAACAATTAATCGTCTAAAATTGTTTGATTAATCGAACAAGAATTAATCGACTGAATACCCTTCTATTTATTAATAAGACGATTAAGTTTCTTTAGAAACAATTATTAATTGATTAATTAATTGATTGATTTATAATTTAACTAATATTTTTTCCAATTGCAATTTTCCGCAAAAAATTTAAGTAGAAAAAAACGGGGTTGGCCTCCTCCAAATACTATTCTTTAAAAAAAAAATCCTAATAATTGCAAAAAAAAAAAAAAAAAAAAAATAAATAAACAAATAATAATTTATAGCAATTTGCCACTAACAAATGAAAATCAGATGTCCTCTTTTATGTATCAATTAGCCCAACCCTGCCAAATGAGCATGTAAATGCCAAAAAAATAAGGCGATAAAAGAATTCTAGAGAAGGCCATATAAGAGATAATTGCTGCAACTTTCATTTATATCTAAAAGTAGACATTGATTAACCTGGAAAAATTAGAACACTAAATATTTTCTGTTTTTTTTTTGCATTCATTGTTAATACAAGTAAAATAGAGGTTTATTCTATGTCAAAAAAAAAAAAAAAAAAATAGTCGAAAAAAGCGTGACCAAATAAAGGACAATGCAAAAAACCAACAAAATGTCTATAAAAAATATAAAAAAAAACTAAAAGCTGTCGGCATCTGGCCGACAAACGTTGCATAAAGAAAATGGATATTTAAGTACCCAACAGTTCATAATGAGTCAAAATATGACACAAATTTTCATATCGCACAATATTTAATTTGGCGTCAATTTAAAGCGAATTTATATTTTAAAAATGCATTAAAGAAAAATAATATATTGTTAGCATTTAAAATTTTAGAATCATGGGAGCCAACAACATTGTGGTAGTCTTGGATGCATATTTGAGAAGTTTTCAGATGTCTCATTATCCATCAGAATTTGCATTTTTTGGGGATGGCCTCTGAGACCACAGTGCCCAGTGAAAAGGCTATTAGTGACCTAAGTTAACTTTTTTTAATCAAAAGTGTAAGGACATGTTCACCATGGGATAAAGTGACAAATCTTTTTGTCTTTCCAAGTCCAGAAACATTCGTTCATAGTTGAGTAAATTCTCGATCGGACTGTGATTCAATCTTCTCCCTCATTTAACAATAAGAGATACCGAAAAAGGAATCAGGACCAATAACTAAACAATTAAAATTGCAAAAATTAAAAAATTATCAATAGTTTTTTATCAATTCAAAAATATTGTTTAAAAGGTATTTTAATTTAATAAATGTGCCCAATAAAAAATTTTCTTATTTTGTGAAGCACTAATGGTACATTTTAAAAAGTAAGCACACATTTATGCGCTACGCAATAAGACATACAGAGATGCATTTAGGTAAGTGAATGAATTCGTAATAAATTAAAAAAAAATATATATAACATTTGAAGAACCTCGACATTCCCTTACTACGAAGAAGGTTTGTAAGGGAGAGTATTAAATAATAACGGTAACAAAAAATTCACCAATACATTCACCAATTTTTATATGCGCTGAATAAAGCGCTTTCTATGTCAAAAATGTATTGCTTTAAAATGGGAACTCGCCATATAAAATTCATGTCTTCCGTAAGCGATATGGTAAGCGAAACTTTTACGTTTATCCCTTACAAACCTGCTTCGTGGGAAGTTCCATTTTTTATTGGGTGATAACTGAATCAAATATTTTTTTAGTTAAAAGAAAATTAAAAATATTATTTTGATCTAATTAACATTTTAGTTGTTTTAAAATAAATTTTTAATTAAAGTATTAATTAACCCTACGGTCAATAACCAAAAATATATACGTTAGTCAATAACCGGGTACCCCGGTACCCCTTTGTGGATTTTTCACTTTTATGTTAGAATTTATGGTTTTAAGTTCAATTATATAAAAGCAACGTATATAAAAGCAGTTAAATTGAATAGGTCTGCGTGAGTATATTTTTTGGGCCAACGCATATTATCCTCTATAGTGAGCAATAATGGGCATTAACAAATTCCCGTCCCTACTACATTTTACATCCTTTGACGATGTAAAAACCAGGGGCCTAATTCTGGCAGTCGTGATCGAGTAATTTTATTTCTAATTCTTTCAGTCGATACTGAACGAATTGGAATTATTTTTTCAGTATTCTAAAACTCAAATTAATGCTTAACAACACTGAAAAATAGTTCCGATTCTTTCAGTATTGACTGAAATAATTAGATATTAAATTGTTTCGAATCGAGAAAGTACTCGATCACAACTGCCAGAATCAGTCCCGAAAACTGAAAGCAAAATTATGGATTAAGCTGCTCCATATACATAGATAACGCTCAACACAAATCTTTCAGATATTACAAACCCAGCGATAACCTTAAATTCGACGAACATATCTTTCCATACCGCGGCAGAAGAACTCCTAACACCTCAAACAGCTATGGACCGTTGATTCGACAATGGTAATAATGGTTTAGGATCTAACAGGTCCTTTGCATAGTAATGGAAAACCAGGGGACTAATTTTGGTAGTCGTGATCGAATACTTTTTCGATTCGAAAGAAAGTTTAGTTCTAATTCTTTCAGTCGACACTGTACGAATCGAAATTATTTTTTCAGTATTGTAAAGCATTCGTTTGAGTTTTCATTTGAGAAATACATAAAATTGCTTTCGAATTGAGAAAGTATTCGATCCCGACTGCCAGAATTAGTACCCCAGATATGATCACATTTTATAACAAAACAAAGGTGGCTTGTGGATGTCATGGAAGTAGTGCTGGGCAAACAAAAAGGTGGCATTTATCACTCTTTTGTAGCATAATAGAGTCTGATATCAGTAAGTTTACTGAAAACAATAGCTTTTTCAGTGGCTTGGCGAGGAATTTGTGTGCCTCTTTATTGAAAAAAAAATTTATTTAAAATTTTCAATTTTTAGTAATCAATATAATCATTTTGGTAACAGAAGCATAATCAACAAATTGTTTGCTTGAATTTATGAATTTGGTTGAACTTGGTGATTAGAGACAATTTTTAATTTTTTCTATATTGAGAAGAAGAAACAAGTTCTAAGTCCACTTTTTACAAAAAAAAAACTACTAAGTGGTAAAATTCACAGCTTTTTTTCTGTTTTAACGGCGCAAAGCTGCAGAAAAATAATATTTGCGTTGTTTTTAATGGAACAATGAGAACCAATAACATTTGACGCGCTTAAATATTATATAAATACACATACATATTTACAATTTATATATACCCGATTCGCAATAAGTTAAATACTGACGATATCTGCTTCTAACTGAGCTACCTAAAGATCACCAAACATGACATTTCTAAAACAAACCGACCTTGCGATCTAAAATGTTCTATCCGCTTGGTGTTGAATTTGCGGTCTGAAGGGTTGTTTCGCATAAATTATGTAAAAATTAGAAGTTTTGACAAGAAAAAAAGCTTGGCGCTCCTATTTGGGTAGATCTCCCCAAGCACTCGTGCCGCTTTATTTGTTGGTCTTAAGATAATTATTGGCAACACAACGACAAGGAGTATTAATGTGAAGAACGACACACAGAAATAAAACAAAAAATTTATTTCATTAAAAAAATTTGGGGTATTAATCAAATTTGCTACAGTAAACAAATCAAAAGTAATAATTAAACATTAAGTTCACTTGATTAAAAATTTAATTAACTTGATTTAACATTTAATAAACGTTTAATACAATTGATTATATTTGTATTTAAAACTGATTTTATTTTTGATTAATGCTTTAATTGGTGGAAAAATTTTTATGTGCAGAAAACTTTAGAAAACTTGAGATTGAAGAATCTTTGTACTACTTGGGAAGCATTTACGAATAAAGTGGTAGATCCTTGGTAGATATATCGAGCTGCATAAGCAAGGTTCGGCAATCATTCGGTAAGCTAAGCCACGTTTGAAGTTTGGAACTCGTCTTACATATAACGATGGCCAAAGCTAAGCCGACTTAATTCTAGCTTAAGATCCACTTTGTATGGCTTTAAGACATGGACTGCTGCAAGAAAATATATGCATTCTATTAAAGTATTTCTTAACAAATACTTAAGATAGACGCTACGAGTGTATTCGCCCTCAACAAATCAGCAACCTGTCGAACTTTTAATGCGCCTACTGAAATGACTCTGGATCGGGCACACTCTGCGTAAATCATCCAATATTGCAAAAGAAGCAGTAAACTGGAACCTTTAAGGAAGTCGGCTTATAGGATAACATCGCACAGCTGGAAACGCCGAATATTAATTAATATGGTCAAACTTCTCCTAAATTGAAATGAAAGAAAACACCGAGCAAGTGCTCGAGAATATTGAAAACAAATTATTAAGTCTGGTTATATGGTCCATGAAGGATTAAAATGAACCGATATAAGCTAAAGCAAGAAAACCGAATTTTATAAATCATGAAATATATCACACCAAAGCCTGTTGGGTATTTAAACAGCTATGTCCTATCCCAGATGTGGAAAGAGGTAAGTATTTCTTTTCACTCCAAGAAACTTTTGGGGACCCCCAGGTCCATACTTAAAAATTTAGCTAAACTCGTACGAGCGAATCTTTGTACAGGCATTTATTGGTTCAAATAAAACTAGTTAATACATTATCACTATTTTAATGCCTTAATTTGCTGCAATTTACCAAAAAAAAAAAAAAATAATAATTTTTGTAAACCTTGACTTTTTTTGACCTTGTAAATTGTTAACAAAAATTCTCATTTTTCTTGTCTTTAATAATAATAGCAGTGATTTATAATAGAAAAAGAATCACATTTATTTCACATTTCATATTTATCTTTTTATATAAATCTAGTGTATTTGTGTCTTTTGTGTTTCTATTTTTGAGCTTTTTGGGTCTAATTACTATAATCAGACTCGTTTGAAATTCATAAATTGTTTGTTTGATTTTTTTTTCTTTGTATTCTTATTTGATTTTGAAACTTATTAAGTGCATGTATCTGTCTGTGTGTGTTTAATATATTATTGTGTAAGTGAGATATATTTTTTATATACATACCTTGACCGGAGTGTATGTCAACGTTGAGCCTTGAGCTGAATGTGCTCGAAAACCACTTTGTGGCACGTCAAATGTTTCAGCTGTATTATTAAATGACCATTTAAAGTTTTCCGGTGGTGGAAAAGCATCAACTTCACATAAAATTTCTGCGGCTTCATTACGAGCGACACCATAGATTTTCTTTTGATCCGGGCGACAAATGGGTTTATCTAAAAAAAAAAAAAGTTTGTTGTCTAAAAATGATTTTGCTATTTTATTTGTTTAACTCAATACTGATTATATTCTATTCGTTTTGATTATCTTTTTTTAAAAAAAAATCCCTTTATTTTTTAATTTAAATTCTATAAATATTGAAATACTCATTATCTTTTATACGTATTTCATTTTATCATGTTGACCCCTTCTGCTCGTCTTGAAAATACAAGAAAAATTTCTTAAGAAAAAAAAACGACAAAAGATATTTTAGTTATTTGGCTTGCCATTTTTATATTCTTCGTATTTTTTATCTTTTAGACCAAGATTTTTTCTTCAATCTGGTACAAGAACCAAGTTATTCACACCACGTCATCACACACACAGGAAAAAAATGAAAAACTAAATGAAAAACTTTACGGCTATTGCACAGTTATTGACAAGAAAAGTTTAAAAAATGTCAAAATAAAATAAAGGATTTTTTCTTGTTCTTGTGCTGATGCTGCTGTTGGGTTTTCTTTCAACTGGCCTAAATAGTTCAAGGAGCAGTAGCAGCTCGAGAAAGACAACAAAATTGTTTTGGTAAAAAAAAGTTTTTATATAAGAAAAAAAAACTAAACTAAACCCAAATGATAAAACTTAAAGATGTTAAAAAAATTTAGTTTAAATATTTTTGTTTAACAAAAGGGCTTTAAGTAAAGGGTAAGCTATTTAAAGGTACTTTTTTGAAGGGAATTTTATGTCGGACGAAAAAAACGTTTTCAACAACAAAAGTCACTTTTTTCACCAAAAGTAAAATTTTTGAACATAAAGAATATTTAGCACAATATGTAACATAGTGTAAAACACAAAAGGATATGGTTTAAACAAAAATCATAAGTGCTATTTTTTGATAAAAAAAAATCCACCCTTTTACAGCAAGAAGCTCCTTTTTATACAAAAAGGGTACTTTTTACATAAAAAGACACTTTTCACACACAAAACACGCCTTATTCACCATAAAGCCTCTTTTTACACAACAAAGACACTCTTTACACAAAAAAATAACTCTTAACACAGCAAAAAAATTAATTTTACATTTTAATATAAAAAGCAACTTTAACCGAAGATCCGACTATTAGAGACAACATTATATTTTGAAAAAATCTTTAAGTTTATTTTGCTACATTAAGGGCCATTTTTACAACTTGCCGTTAGTTAAAGGTAGGATTTTGTCACACGTATAAAAAGAGTTTCACTACATTCATAGAAAAATGCATCTTCATATTGATGAATCCCTAACATCAGAATTGTGACATTAATGTAATTACAAATGGCATCAATGAGGCAAAAAGTGACATCAATTTAATGACGAACGTCATCATAAAATTTTGTCATATTTTATGCGTCATCTATGCTATGACTACAGTGATATCAATTCGATGCCACATTTTGTGTGTTACTAACATTATTTTAATTTTTAAAAATTAAAATTAGAATCAAAAATTCCCATTTTCTATTCTTTTTTTTTTAATTACTTAGTTAAATAGATTAAGTTTCCAATGTAGAATTATTACGAAAACCATATCGGGCATGCTGCTAGTGTTTTTTAAGAGTTCTTCTGTCAACAAAGGGCGGACTATAACAAAAGGGAAACAAACATGTGTAACGGGTAAGTAAATAAAAATATTCAGTCAATTTGACTTAAGTCAATTACAATGACTCAATTTAATGATAGTTTGTCATTAAATTGAACATAATGTGTCCTTTCTCCGATGTTACTGAGTCATCACACTGATGACATGTTTCATTAAACCGACTCCGATTCGTCAATTATGTGATGCCAATGTATCATCCCATTGATGACTAAATTTAAATTTTGACCCTGATGATAATTTGGCCAAGTGATGTTAATATTAATGCTAACATCACCATGATGAAAAGTGTCATGGGGTCAAAAACGAAGACACTTTGTATAGTACTGATGTCAAAATACGTCAGGGTTATGACGCCTATTCTATCAATGTATAAAAACTTTGCATTAAACTAAAGTGAGAAATATATTAAGGGCAAGCTCATCCTACAGGAAAGAAAAGTTGAAATAATAAATAATTTGTTATAACTCTGACTAAATCCTATAGTTGACTAACGCCAACTAGTAATTATGGCCCTAAATATAAATAAAGTTGCTTAAAAACTGAAGAGATTGTGGGGTTACAATCGAAACTAGTCTGGGCAACCGTCCGTAAACGCCTGGGTTCAAATCTCAGCAAGTACGAAAAATTAGCAATAAAAATTTTAATTAATTTCATGTTGTAAAATTCCTGTCTTCATAAAAGAAATTTAATGAAAATTAAATTCAATGAACTTAAGCCTAATTAAAAATATATAAATTTGGATTAAAAACCATTAACAGTTCAATAAAATAACCACAATACTAATTGTTGCTTAAAAACTTTTAAGTGTTTTAGTAGGGCAGATCGATGCTTTCGAAAGTTTGAAGGATCAAACGTAATTTCAAAGGTATAGTTTGTTCAAAATTTAATCTCGGAAAGTAATGAAATCTAAAAATGTCATACGCATTGGTCAAAATTTTTACTCCAAGCAAACCACTGCTAAAAATGACTAACTAGTTGCTCGAAAATAGCTAAAGAAGATTTTATTATGAAAAACAATATTAAAATATAACTTACAAACTTTATTTACTACACTGAAATTGCAAACAAGACATTTTTTTATTAATAAAGTTCTAGTTATTTCGTTATTCAAGCATAAAATGTTTGAATGACGAAAAGCTACAATTTTCGAATAAATTTATTTTTTAATTGTAAAAGGCATTTGCTTTAACTAATTAAGAAAAGTTCAATGTTGAAACACAACTAATGCAGCAATAATAAAATTTTTCGGTCTTAAAAATTTAAAAATTCGAAGGAAATTCGGCCGAATCAAAATGGTTTAAAAACGGCTAATGGCTTAACTGATTTTATTATGGCAAAGCGAGATGAAAAACAGTTAAATCGAGCCACTAAATTATTAAATTGGAAACACTGATCCATTTTAATAAAGGCTGAGTTCCAAAAAATCCGAAAACTTACCATCAATGTGGAAGTGCTACTGTATTAAAAGTAAAAGTCCACAATGTACCATCAAGTTAAAAGCAGAACAATTTGTTTATTGTGCACGCATCGATAACCTTTTAAGTGCATTTTGCAACAGATCACATTGTAAAATTCTACACAGTTGCATTCAAGAGTTTGCACCGTTGCTTAAATGTTACCTTTCTCTACATATTTCGAAATCTAAATTGTCTTTTCTCACCCATCTCTTTATTTTTATAGATGTTATATATTAAAAGCAGTCAATAAGTTTAAAATTTGCAACTTTTAGTGTAACCGATTACCAGATATACAGAAGTTTATATTTTCTTCGTAAAGGAGGTGCCACGTCAACATAGAATTTGAAAAAATATTTATAGCCTATGTCAAGGGCCGGGTAGGTAAAAAAAAAATAGCTGTAGACATAAAAATTCCCATTTTTTCCCAATTAGAACATATAAATGTCTTTTTATGATAACAACCGGAAATTTAATTTTTAATTAACATTTAAATCGTGTCACTTTAATTATTTTTTTTCTTTACAAATCAATGAAAAATACTCGACACAATACAATGTTTTAGTTTACTTGTGAAAGGTACCTCCAAATGCATCAGCCTTTTAGAAAAAATCTTTCTCTTTTCGCTTCCTTTTTTTCTTAATAAATTCCATAAACGCCAAGAAAACTTTATGTGACTAAAAACAGAAATTAATTTAATTTACGTTTCATTAAAGTAAAATTTTTTTTTTAGAAAAAATTTAAAAAATTTTTTTAAATAAAATAAATTGATGGATGCAAAGCAAAATTTTAAGGAAAAATTTAATAGCTTACTCGAAATTATGGACAGTATTTGAGATTAATTCAAGCTAAATTCTTTATAAAGAAATTTTGTGTCGATAACTTTTTAAAGAAGATCAAGAGGTTTTAAAGCAGTGGCCAGCAATTATACCTACCAGCTAACGTAATAGAACAGTGATTTTGTTCTGAAGGAAAAGTTTCAACTAAAAGCCAAAGTTTTCAAGGAGTTTCCTTAGTTCTCTATATTACATTATTGCTCGGAAGAAAGAGCTCAGAATGAAAATGAGAATAACTTAGTTTGTCGGAAGTAAAAGAGTCACCGAAATTCTTGCAATTCATGTACTGTTTTCGAAACAACGCCCAGTGGGGTGAACGGTATGCAAAGTGGCGATTAATTCAGGGAAGTCGTATTTTTAAAATATTGTTATTGAGGATTTAAGAATATTCATAAGAACATTAAAAAACTAGAATTTAAAGCAAAGGTGAAAAAAATTATTTAAGCCTTTTATGGGCTTTTTTGTATTTTAGAAAAAATTTTCTTATTTCACAATTTTCGCTGTAACTATAAAATGAAAAAACGATATATTAGTAAATTTTATTGCAGAGCATATCAAATGTGCTTTTAGAAAAAAAATTCATTTTGAAAAATAAAAAGAAATATAACTGCCTGTTTGATGATTTCGAACGTTAATGTTCGCATAGAAAATAACATTTAAAGCAAATTTTAATATTTTGTTGCTGTTTTAAATGTAATTTTCTATGCGAACGTTAACGTTCGAAATCAATGATATTAATTCGAATGTGTATTCTAAGTCAAATAACAATTTAAAAAGGTCAATATGAGAACTAAAATTCCCAGATTCTATTTGTTAAAATAATAAAGTTAAATACATAAAATTTACAATAAGCACTATCCAGTTATAAGATACAAAGAATGCTGACGAAGGCCGTAGCGTGCCAGAAAATGCATTACATTCTGCTGGTGTCTAATAATTGTAAATTTTTCTTTACTTGCAATATACTTCATTGCTATACAAAGGATAGCTAAGGTAAAATGTAACATTAAGATACAATATAATAGTCTAGTAGTGTTAAAAGTCATTCCTAAATATTTAAGGAATGGAACTTTTAAAAAAAGCTTTATAAAATACATAACTGAAATTAAGCTCATAGAATGTATTCAAAAAATATAAAATTTTGAATATAATAAAGTAACTTATGAAAAAGAAATAATTCCCAGATTCTTATTCCTAGCAATAATATCAAAATCTCGATTTCTTATACCAAAGTGTAGACAATTTATGCCGGCTATGGATAGATGGCTTAGTTATCGAAGCCAGTGTTAGTTATACCATAGGCAAGAAAATCCTGGGCCAAAGGCCCAACCATGCTATCTATCGTGTGCGACTTAGAACCAAAACTGTATAATTATTCAGGTTATTAAAAATCAATTGAAATTCGAGATTTTAATTTTGGATTTTAAGTTTCGGGCATATGAACCCAACCTAAATTTTACTTTTTTGGGATTAAAATTCACAAACAATTTTGAAGTGATTTTTTATAATAGAGAATTACCCCAAATTTGGGGTCATATTTCATTTTCTTTTTAGGGCTATTTTTAATTTTTTTGGGGTAATTTTTCATTAAAAAAATTGGGGTCATATTGCATTACGAAAAATAGCTCCAAATTTGGGATCAGTTTTAATTTTTGTGTTGGGGCCTTATATTCTGGGGCCATATTTCGCAGCGCCATGAATAGGCGCATATTGATATACGAGTAGGATTTTTCATTTTAGATGATTAGAAATCATACCGCAAAATTTTGTGAAAATCGGTCCATAATTACCAAAGGTCGCATATAAAGCGCACATTGCCAAATTAAGCGAATATCGGTCCATAATTAACCAAAGACCCATTAAAAGCCCACTGTCGAAATGCACTTTAGTGTGCCTAAACCGTTACGAATAATGGTGTTGTAATAAATGTTGTTCTGTCACAGTTTTATATAACCCAAGAGCATACTGTAAGATTTCGTGAAGATCGGTCCGTAGTATACTAAAGGCCCCAAATAAACTTTGTTCTCTTAAAACCGTTTATTACTCGTAAACCCGTAACAAATAATGCTATTGCAACAATATTCGGTCTGCCAAAATTAACCGTAGACTTAAAACCGTAACGAATAATGCTTTTGAAATAAATTTGGTCTGTCACAGTTTTATATTACTAGAAATACTGTTAAATTTCGTGAAGATCGGTCTTTGCTTGACCATAGGTCACATACAAGGCCAATTACTGAAATATTCTAACTGTCGGTGGAGGATATGAAATATTCGGCACAGTCGAATATAACACTCAACTTCTTGTTACATAGACTTGTAGCAACTGGAATTCCTTTACAAAATCTTCAAAAACCGCAAAAATACATTCTGCGATTTTTTTGATGAAATCAAATATTTTAAGAGCATAAAACCGGGTTTTCCCTGTTTCACCCACAAAATTGTTCAAACTCAATATATATATAAAAAAAATACCCCATTTTTCAATATTTCCAAAAATATTATCTGAGCAAAAAATAACTTATTATATGCATAAAAACTTGAAGTAGATGGTTCCATTATAAAACTTTTATTTTTCGATGTCTTAATAATAAAATCACTTGAAAATATCAAAATATTCAATTTTATCCATTGCGAGCAAAAAATTATAATAATTATTGAACTTAACAATGTTAGCTGATTAAGTTTTAAAAAAATAATAAATTTAAAAACATAAAAATTAGTGAAAATTCGTATCAAATTTTGAGAGAGAAAAACTTTAACTTTTTATGCATTATTTTATTTTTTTATTAAATGCTTAACTAAAGAAATTTTTTTTGATTTTTCACTTTAAAACTCGTTCCGCCAGAATTTTGTTTTAAAAAGTTAGTCGATTCGTACTAACCCAGCAAAAACTTTACTTAACTGGTAAGTTAGCAAATAATATTGGAGAAATATAAACACTACTTATTTTTCGGCTGAATAACTACTTATTTTTGTTCGAGTTGTCCACAGAATTCAGTAGTTACAATACACTTACTAGAAGTCACAAAAATATCTAGTTATTATTTAACTACCAGTAAGTTGAATTATAAGTACTTACATAATACTTACTAGAGGTCAAAAAATAACTAGTTTTTATTTAATTGGCGCTAGTAAATAGACCTAATAAGTAGTTATGGAGCTAGTTACTATTACGTAAATATTCAGTACTGAAAACAAGACAACTAATAAGTAGTTATTTAGCTGATTATTAGTAAGCAAATATTCATTACTGAAAATAATAGTAGTGAGATGTACTTACTGAGGTCATTACTAGCAAGTACTTATTGACGTTTTCAGAATAATGACAATTGTAATGACAACTACTTACCAGGTAACGTATGAAATAACTACGACCTATTACCAAAATTCAAAAAGTTTTTCCTGGGAAATAATAATGTACTAAAATGAAGAGTAAAATTTCAGAGTTAAATGCACAATGAAAATAAATGTAATAAAGTAAATAAAGTATAACTTTTTCTTGCAATTAGATATGTAGAATTTTATCTACTTTCACCCGGTACTAAATACGAATATGAAAGTTACAGCCATCTTTTGAATTAATCGCCACTTTTAGTGGATTTCACTCCTCGTGCATCGGAAACTGTCTCAATATTTAACCAGCTCACGGTTTGAAACTGAAAATTTTAAACAAAAATTTATATTTCGCCTTAAAATATATTACGTTGATCTTGGCCTACTAAACAGAATTTTTAATTTGAATATTATTCGTATGTATGTTAAGAGTTTGACTATGTTTTTTTATTAAGTGCTCATAAAATTAAATGTTTGTTTTAGTGTTTTTTTTTCGTTTTGTCGTATTTCTTTTGTGCATAAAAAGTAGTTAAGATTTTGTTTTTTTTTTATATTTTCAAGCCAACATTTGTTTTTATTTTTCAAATTCAGAACAGCTAACTGTAACTATAAAACAAAAGCATTGTAAATATACAAGTAGCATGTTGTAGTTGTTATTTTAGCATACTTGTCACAATTGTAATAAATGCAGCTTTGCAGTATTGTTCAAAATTCTTTAGCATATTTTAATTTTTGCTTAATTTTAAGAGAAAAAAGGGCTGAAAAAATTAGAATTGGGAGGGGGAAAAGAGGGCAACAAAATATTCCGTAGATATTTTAAATTTAAATGGAGACTACTGTTTTGAATAATAATTAAAAAAATTTCACAGAAACTCGCTTTTTAAAAAACGACTATCTTTTACACGAAAAGTCTAATTTTTAAACAAAAAGGCACATTTTACTCAACAAGTCACTTTTTGCACAAAGAGTAAACTTTTTAGAGAAAAACTCACTTCTTACACAAAAGGTAGGTAAATAAGTTTTTACACAAAAGTTTACTTTTTGCACAAAAAGTTAGCTTTTTCTTTGAAGAGTGGTTAAATTTTAAGGGCCAATGTTAATTTTGAATAAAACACAAATTATTTTGGAAATTATTATCATTTCTTTTTGTTATGATAATATTGGTATGGTTAAATTATGTATGGAACAAAATATCGGCCGAATGGCCGCCTTGACCTCGGCGGCACACCTCCATCCGATGGTCCAAATTTTCGATGACGCTGAGGCATAATTAAGGCTCTATGCCGCTAGTGTGTCGAATTAACACATCCCTTAGCTCTTGAATTGTTGCAGGCTTATCGACGTACACCTTTTCTTTCAAACAACCCCAAAGAAAGAACTCCAACGGTGTCTAATCACATGATCTTGGCGGCCAATTAACATCGCCAGGACGTGAGACAACACGACCATTGAATTTGTCGCACAAAAGAGCAATTGTTTCTTTAGCTGTGTGGTAAGTGGTCCTATTGAAACCACATATCGAGGGCCTATATTCAAAACCCTCTATCTTTGATTTTCACGAAAATGACTTTTTAATGGTAAAATGTTCAGTAACTATCATCTATGGTGTGATTTTCATAACAAACATTTTTTTTTGCTGTTTTATTTGCATTTTGTATTTTCTCTATCTTACACAATTAATTTTTCTGAATGCAAAACCCTCTATCTTTTCTAATAATTAATTTCCAAATATTTTTGAAATAACTTGTTCTTTCTATACAGGTTTTTTTTTACTATTTTTTGCAAGCTGAACATGAATTTGACATTTTTAATGGTTTATCAAAATAGCGAAAGGCGATTCTGAACTGAATTACCATGAAAATATTTTACATGCTTGTTTTTGGAAAATATAATGTCCATGGCATAAAAATAAATGGTTAAGTTGGAATTTGCTTAAAAAAGTGTCTTCTTTTAAAGTGTCATCTATGATATTATTGTCAAAAAAAATTATAGTATATTTATAGTATATTTAAAATCGTATGTAATTAAAATATTATTATCGTGTGATAAACTTATATAATAGTAAGTTTAAAATTTAGTTTAATAATAAGATTTTATTAATAAGCTTTTGTAACAGTTAATGGTTCATTGTTAATTTTTTTTATCTTATGTTGTATTATTAGCCTTTATCTTAAGTAACCCACGTTAAACACCGAAAGATGGCACAAATAAAATCAAAATAATTTAGTTTTAATAAAATGCAAAACCCTCTATCTTTTCATTTTCATACATACATATTGAATATTTTTGAAAAGCAAAACCCTCTATCTCGCATAAAGTCCCCAATAAAGCAAAATTGTATGAACCAATTATCTGTGGGATTCAGTAGTTGATTTAAAAAATATTGTAGAATACCGAATTTTAATAACTCAAGTAATACGCGAAAAAACAATTTTTTGGCTCTCCTGAATATAGGCCCTCGATTTCGTTCACATCCATATCTTTCAATTCGGGACATAAAAAGTTCGTTATCATCTCACGATACCGAATACCATTCATAGTAACTGCCTGACCGGCCTCATTTTGGAAAATAATACGGCCCGATGATGCCGCCAGCCCATAAACCGCACCAAACAGGCACTCTTTGAGGGTGCATTGGTTTTTCGACAATCACTCTTGGATTATCATTCGCCCAAATTCGAATTCGAAATTGAATCAATTATTTTTTTAGTTGAAAGAAAATTAAAAATTTAATTTTGATTTAATTAATATTTTAGTTGTTTTGAAATAAATTTTCAATTAAAATTTTAATTAAATAACAAAAAATCTTAATTGAATTTTTTCGCATAAAATAAAATAAATTAAACGTGTAGAATTGTTGTTGGGAATTGTCAATATTTATTTAATTAAATTAACACATTGTTTGAAATTGCAAAGTTTTTTGATCACTATTTTAATTAAAATTAAAACATCATTTATTGAAAATATTTTTTCAAAATTTTTAAATTTTTTGTAATCAATATAATCATTTTGGTAATAGGTGCAAAATCAACAACTTGTTTGCTTGATATTATGAATTTGGAATAAATTTGGTAATTGGAGATATTTAGTAATTTTTTCTGTGTAATGTTCATTAACGACGAGCGTGAGAGTTGCAATTGTTGGGCACGACCATGAGTTTAGGTGAACGGACCTTCAGCCACACTATTGCGAAGATCATCAATATTTTCAGTATGAGCTGTACGAGCATGTACTGGTGTTTTCATGGTGGAATAAGTAGGTGGCAGCGCTACGGCAACAAATACAACATTACAACAAAAAAGGGAAATAAGTCTCCGTATACGTCAAAAATTATATTACACTAAAATCAAATTTTGCTGCCTTACGCAATGAAATAAAAAAAAATTTAGCCAATTTTTATTTCACTATGGTTACTATCTTATTTAATTTTAATTTAAATAATAAAAACCTTTAATACAATACAATAATCACAGCACAAAACGTGGAGTTGTTGCAAACATATACAAAACTTTGACATAAGACTAGACAAACAATACAAGAGCAAAAAATCGTCATCTGGCGTAGTAATGCCACCTGTTTATTTCATCATGGGTGTTTTCACATCTCCTACAGACCCGGTTTTTTCAAATTTTTGAACGCACATTTGGATTAAATTGACCGAAAAAATCACGAGGTGCACGAATTGCATTTTGATTTGAACGGGCATTTTCATAATAAGCCTGAATATCTTTAACGCGTTGCTCGATTGTGTATCTTCCCATGTTTCAAATTGAGTCTGAAATTGAGAAATGTCAAATGAAATGCAGAAAAAAACTTGACGTTTATGATGGTTCTCATTCAACATCGAACCTTAATTAAAACTCACGTTTTTACGCAAAATGTCACTTTTGTATACAAAATTCACTATTTTACACAAAAGTCCCTGTTTTTTTTTACAAAAAGTCAGTTCTCTTTTCCAAAAAGTCACTTTTTAATTACAACTTGCTGTTAACAAAAAGTCGCTTTTTTCAGCGTTTAAGAAACTTCTGTCAAACTGGCATTTCTTCCACTTCTTAACTTATCATTGGCCAAAAAAAAAACTGTTGCATTTACTTTTGATTCATTAAATGTACACAGTCGCTGTCAAACCAACTCAAAAAGAGAAAAGGTTTACACAAATTTTCGTTTTTTGTTTCGACTGCAGTTTTCTAAACCCAGACTTTTTCAGAAAAACTCACCTTTTTACAAGAAGTCACTTTTTCTTTTTACAAAATGTCACATTTTTTTGCAAACAATCACTTTTTTACACAAAAATATTAATTTTTACACAAAAAAAGCACTTTTTTACACAAAAGGAGACTTTTTGTGAAACCAATTTTTCACAAAAAGTAACTTTTTAATAAAAATTTACTCTTCTACACAAAAACTCACTATGATTTCTTAAGACAGAAAGCACTGGAGAGCATTTACATTAGTCTAGAATTGACGAATTTTATTTTCGCCATGCCGTTGTGTAATAATTTTATTATTGGCAAAAATGTCACTTAGATCACTTTATTTCAACATCGCTAAATAAAGTTTTTTGTCCCAAAAATTAATTACAAAGAATTTTTTAATGAATCTATAAAATAGTTTTCCCCCCAAACTGAAACTATTTAAATAAATAATTAAAGCTCCAGCAACCAACAATTGTTTTATTCTTAAACCCACCAGCAGTAGCAAACAAAACTATTGCTCTCACCGTAGGCTATAGTTAAGAACTATCGCGGATTTTAATGTATACCAAAACAAGCAAAAATAAAATAAAACAACAACATCACATCAACGTAAACAACAATTGGTATTAGCAAACAAACACTAACAATGACGTCTTTAGCTTAAAGCATTCACATCCTTTCTTATCAACTGCAACAGAAAAGACAGCAATAACAACGACAACATCAACGTCATCATCAACATCATCCACCGTGTTGTGCTGCTTTATCTTTCCAGCTTAAAGCAGAAACAAAACAACTTAAAACATGGACACACAAACACACACAAATATTCGTATACACACTCAGAAAATCTCAACATTGTCAACTTATTCTTGATGGAGTTGAATTGTAGTTTTGTTGGCAAATGAGTTGTTGTTATCGTGCTGTGTCAGTTTTATATGGCTGCTCCGTAGTGATGCATTTGTTGTGCCTAATATCCCAGCAAAAACTTGGTAATGACTTGCAATTACTGAACAACTTACTTTTCAATGACTACTTCATACCATCTGCATTACATAGAAGTAGTTGAGTAATGGCTGACATATAATCTGTTACATAAGTACTTGTTTATAAGTTGATTATGGAAATTTATAATTCATTCATAATAAATTGCATCTACGGTTTAATTTTTTTCAAATCTAATACAAATTGATTTTAAATATTTATTCTTACAATTTGTTTTTTTTTTTTATTACACTGAAAGAAAAATGCTTCATATATTTAATGAATAATTTTCATAAAAAAATTTTCCTTGGGTAAATGAAAATTTTCATAGTCTAAATGGAATTTCATAGTTAGAATGAAGTATTTTCGTTAAAATCGCTTCATTGGATTTCGTAATTACGTTAAAAATTTTCATCGGATATATGAAAACTTAAGTTTGTCCAAGTTAAACAAAAAATTTTAATTGGGAACATAAAAAAACAATATACAAACATAACTATATTCATAAATTAATACAAAATTATAGTTTCCTTAAAAAAATGTTTAATTGTTAATTAAAAAAATGTAAGATTTAATTATTTCATACATCTAATGTTACATGTTTGCCATTAATTTTATGAAATCAAAAAATTTTTTTATAAAAGCAACATATTTCAATAATTGCCTTCATAAATTTAAATTTTCATTATGACAATAAAAATGTCATTTTAGTAATGAAACAAAAACTTTCAATCCACTTTCAATCAGCGTTTTTATTGTTATTATGGATAATTTAATCTCATATTTACGCTCTTAATAATTGAGTAAAAAACATAGTTTTTTTATACAAAAACTACAATGCCCCAGTAGACAAGCTGGTAGTGAGCTAGTCTATCAGCACCGAGGTTGCGCGATCGAATCCCGCCAGAGGCAGAAAAAAAAAACAAAGTAAAAAAAAACAAAGTAAAATAAAATAAGAAAAAATAGAAAAACAAATAAAATAAGGTAAAATAAATAAAATAAGAAAAAATAGAAAAAAAATAATTAAAAAAAAATAATAAAAAAAATTTTTTTTTAAAGTCATTATTTAAGTCCCTATTTGTAAGCGAATGTGGTAATGACTTATTTAACTCCCTATTTGTAAGCGAATGTGGTAATGACTTATTTAACTCCCTATTTGTAAGCGAAGGTGGTAAGTACTTGCCTCCAATGACATCACCGTGTTAAAATAATGAGTTAAAATGCCAATGTAGAAGTAGTGATGAGTCGTTATATTAGCTTTTTAACTCATTACTTTTCAATGTAAGTTTTTGCTGGGATAACAAGCAAATTATAGAAGGTGGCAAATTGCAATTGCTCAAAAAGCTGCAATAATTCTGTTGCTTGTGTTTTGTTTTAAAAATTTACATTATTTTTACTCTGTAATAAGATTTTATATTTTCTTTCGTCCCTTTTCTCGTATTTATTTGCAATTATGTGGTCATGCAAACTTACTTTAAGTGGTAATTATTTTTCTTTTATGATTTTCTTGATGCCCTTTGGTGGTTAATTTTGTTAAGAGTTTTTTTGTTGGAGCGGTTGAATTGAAAAATTAAATTTTAAGAATTCTATAGAAATTTTATTTTTTTTAATGTTATTGATAAGATTGGGAGTTTATTGCTTAGTCGCACTGTGGGGTAAATTACTGAGCTATTTCGATGATTGGCAAGAAGCAACTGTCTCGGCTTGGAAACATACTTTTCTTCTTTGTCTTTGAAAAATTATCAGTAGTTTTTTATCAATTAAAAAAATTATTTTTAATTATTTAAGCTTGAGGTCTTTTTATTTACAAAAAAAATTAATATTAGAAATATATCAAGGGAAAACAATTTTGCAAATATTTTGATTTATAGATTAATTAATCAATATAAAGATAGGAGTAATGGGAATGCAGGAGTTACGAGTACAAAAGAACCAATGATATACAAATCGTTATCATACATATTCAATGTTTCGGAGAGAATAAAAAAATCGAGAATCTTTGACACTGACAAATATAAGGTAGCATACAAGGCTTATAACACATTGAACAGTTTATTTAGCAAGACAAAGTATAGAACTAGAAAATGGGATATGTCGAACATTGTCTATAAAATTCCTTGTAAGGGAAATGATAATGAAAGATGTAACCAGGTTAACATAGGTACAACCAAGACAAATTAACGACTAGAGTTGCAGGACATAAATCGGATCAGAAATATAGGGACATTAATTCTAAAAAAAACAGCATTAAGTCATCATTGTCATCAATCTAATCACTATCCAAATTTTGAAGAAGCACCGGTTTTAAACACTGAAACTAACTACAAACGCAAATATATTTTAGAAATGTTACACATAATTAATACACCAATGACACAAAGAATAAATTTTAAAGCAGACACAGAACATATAGCGAATAATTATAGGAATTTAGTTATTAAGAGATAAAAGATAAGATATAATATAAATATACCAATCGCAGCCTTGGAACAAGAGAGGTCAATTTTTGCACCTAAATTATATAAAAATATATGGATCTTCTTGACCTTAGGCCACGATATACATAAAGGTATGTTAGATTAAAAATAAGTTTAATTAAATGTTTTAATAAGTATGTAAGATAAAAATAAGTTTTGTAAAAAAATTTGTTTATTTTATATTTAGTGAAACAATTTTTTTATTATTGTAAATATAGTTTTTTGAATTAGGTTTGTAGATAAGAAATTTTTTCAGTTTATATGAATTGTTATTCTGTAGTTATATTTTATTTTTTTATTTATTTTTTTTTTTTTTTTTTTTTTTTTTTGTTATTATGTTTTTGAAATTTTTTATGACAAATAGGTTTTTGAATTTAATTTATGACAAATAATTTTTTCATAATTTTGTAATTGTTTGTTTTTTCGTTATATAAAATTTTGTTAATTTCCTGAAGATGCTTACCAAAGGTTAGCGAAATATTGACAAAATAAATAAATATAATATTTTTTATAAATAAAAAGACCTCAAGCTTGAATAATTAAAAATAATTATAAAAAAATAAAGGTCAAATAAGACTTAATAACAATTAAAAAAATTGTGTAAAAATTATTTAAATTTAATTAATGTGTTCATTGAATCAATTTTTTTTTTAAAATGAAAGAAAATTAAAAATTTAATTTTAATTTAATTATAATTTTCGTTGTTTTGAAATAAATTTTTAATTAAATAACAAAAAATCATAATTAATTATTTTCGTTTAAAATAAAATAATTTAGACTTGTAGAATTGTTGCTGGGAATTGTCAAAACCTGAGCTATATTTAATGAAATCAATTAACACATTGTTTGAAATGGCAAAGTTTTTTGATAATTTTTTTTATTAAAATTAAAAATATCATTTGTTGAAAAAAATATTAAAAATTTAAGATTTTTAAAATTTTTAGTAATCAATATATTCATTTTTGTAATAGGTGCAAAATCAGCAAATTGTTTGCTTGATTCTATGAATTTGGTATAAATTTGGTGATTACACAGAAAAAATTATTTAATTTCTCCAATCACCAAAAAGCTTTAAAAGGATTTTTAAGAAGAATAATTGACATCCATCTAAATATTGATAGTATAAAATAGGTTTTTTTCTGAATAAATGTTATAATGCAGAAAGAATAGATTGAATATAAAATCTAGCTTAATTTAACATTTCTTTTTTAACTCGCAGAAGTTTCCTTTTTCCTATTAAAGATTAAAAATTAAACTGAATTTATTTTCAACATTCAATGCAGTATGCTTATATTTAAAGTTCAACACTATAGCAACTTGTACATCACTCACTTAAATATGCAACATATAATATGTTGCAACTTAGTGTATGTTTAAAACACAGTTACTCACATACTCATCTCCCATATACATAAAGCAACAGTAGTATCAACAATTGAAATAAGAAACAAGTTCTCATACTTCAACTTGTTAAATTGCAGCTGAGTACATGTAAACATGTGCCATTAGCAGTACGTGTTGTAACGTATCTATCTACAAATGCTCTTATACATATATACATATGTATGTGTATTATAGTATGCAAATTTATTTATAGCAATAAACATACCTCAGCAGCAATACCAAACCCTGCAAGCAATTAGTTGATTTTTACTTCTTGCGGAAACTGAGACAGAGGAAAGACACATTTTAGCCTTATTGTTCATTTGCTTTTGCTATTCTCATACCAAATCTATTAGTCCTGAACATGTATTTGGGACCTATAAGCATTAAAAGTTGATTCTTATTTTACAACTTTATTTCATGAGGACATTTTTATGGAGTTTACATTAAATAATGATCTGGTTCAGCCTGTTTTGATTTCTGTGCTAACTTTCTTCATAAGTTCTGCGTGGGCCGGGTGATCGTTAACCTACTGGTGGCATTATTGAGGTATTTTTCGCCTTTGCCTTATGAAAGTTTTTTTCTTTTATCTGACAAATCGATAAACAAATCTCTGACTTAGCTGAGTCAAATCAAGTGGAATGAGAACCAGTATTTATCAGCCTCTATAAGTTCTAGACATGATGTTGATGAGCTTTTAAGGGAAATTAAGGCTGTGACTAAAATTCAAATTTTGGGAAGGAGATATTGAAAACTCGCCTAAAAGGCTAAATTTTGTCCTGGAATTTAAGACAAGTCTCCTGCCTGCCTGAATATTACAAAAGCTATAGTTGCAGGGAAGAATAGACTGTTTTGCCTTCTATGCAAGTGATTGGTTATACAGCCATGTCACAGAGAACAATTCCGTTCGGAAACGGAATTCATTCCGTATTTTGGTGCTTCAGAAAATTACGAAAAAACTTTGCGGAATGAAACCATTTTAGTTTTCATGAACGGAAAGGTAGTTTTCTGTATCTTAAAGGCCAAAAAACTATCAACATATACTTTTTTTCAATTAGAAAATATGTTTTCTTCGGTTCGGAACGGAATTCTACTCTGTGACATGGCTGATAGTTTGTGAAATGTTATGCTAAAATTTCTGCTTACATATAAGATAGTGTTGGGTTATACATACGCTTTTATATTTACTCTTGTTTGTTTAAAATAGCAAACTCTTTGCTTGATTTACTATGTCAAAATAACGGGGAAGTAAGACCTTCATAAAAAATTTATTTTCGAAAAAAGCAGAGAACAGTCAGAGTCTTAATAGGCTTTTATTTTACGCCCCTGAATGAAGTAAGGCATGGTACAATTAATAAGCTAACCCCAGCTTGTTTACGAACCTGACATTATGCCACAATTTGTTAACAATTTTCTTTTTTTACAAATAAAAATATTTATTGTTGCTAGAAAGACACACACAAAAAATTAAAAATTGCTTCGCATCACGAAATGCAGAGAATCAAGCAAACAATTTGTTGATTTAGGCGAAAATTACCAAAATGATTTTTTGATTGCCAAAAATTTTAAGTTGTTAATTTTTTTCCAATAAATGATATTTGTGACTTTAATTAAAAAAATGATCAAAACACTTGGCCATTTCCATAGTTAGGGGTACTGCACTTAATATTGATTTAAGTCAACATTTCACTATCACTAAATAAAACTGCAAAAAAAATTAGTTTGCACTAATTTTTACCAGCTGTAGTGATGGTTGGTAGTTTTCTCACTAGCACTAAAAAAAAATTGAGTGGTATTGAAAATGTTTTCACTATCACTTACGGTGATTGAATGCATAACATCTGCATTCAATTCAAATAGTGCAAAACTCGTACTTGCAATCAAAAAAGCTGCATATAAACAGATTCTCACTAAAATTTAAAAAATGTAATTTTGTATGTGCATAGTTTTTGATTATTGTGACGATATGCATAAGCAAAGGAAATTAAAAAACATAAAATTTTGTCAATAACAGAATATGTCCTGGCTTTAATCAAGATATAATAAGATTTTTGCTTGTAAATTTAGAGCAAAATTTTAAATGAGTGAATTACAAAAAAGTTGCAATAAGCTGATGATTGCTTTATCTTTAATCAAACTATTTTTTTTTTATGCAAAATTTTTTAAAATTTAAAATATTGAGAGAGGCTGCTAATTTTCAATTCATCACTCAACATCAATAAAATGATTGCAATAATTTTACACTACCACTAACTGTGAGTGGAAACTGCAAAATTAGTGAACTACCCCAAAATTAGTGAACTAATTGATACAAAAACTACTGAAAATTTTTTCTGTGCACATATTTTTTGACAATCTATTAAGTTTTCCTCCAACAAAATACTTGTTATTTGTACCTTGCTGTGTAGTACTAGGAAGTTCCTTCCTTTATCAGATTTAATGAAAATTAAATTTGATGAACTTAAGCCTGATTGAAAAAAGGAAAATTAAATTTGGAAATAAAGCAAAATGTTTAAAATTTGTTTCACTAGTCCAAAAAAAAAACAAGGCTTTAATCGGGAATCGGCATATCCGTGATCGAATTGACAATCGTACGAATGATAATTATATGAAGCATGTACAATAGTTCTTAACTTAGACAATAGGTGTGTTCATTTACTTTACTAGGACTTGAAACGAAATTTACAAAATTTTTCTCCCAATTACTCAAAAAAAAAAAAAAAAAAAAAAAAAAAAAGGAAATTAACACTTTACCAGCAAAAATTACCAATTTAGGCATATTCACACTATTAAGCTGTAAGATACCCGATTATTTCTTAATAAATTCAATTATTTTGAAAAATTTGCTCAAGAATATTGTTCTAAAATTTTGGAAAAATAAATATTTTATGTTATTGAAAAACTTTTAATATAAAAATTATGAAAATTATTTCTTGATAGTAAAATTTACTATCAGAAATTTTCAAAAAACTTTATGCCTCTCAAATTTGTATGTTCTTTTTTCTTGTTGGAAGTTTTTCGGCTACGTGATCATTTACTAGTAACAATTATTAAAAATAAGCCATAATTTTCTTTTAATGAACACACCTACTGCTTTGAATAGTACACTAACTTCAAAATGGATGTACAACTGTCAAAATAATTAAAATTTATAATAGGAATTTACAAACGTATAAGTATATGTATATGGAAGCGGGATAATTATTTGATATAATTCCGAGTGATAGCGAAGAAGAATGAATAATACGGAGGCAGTTAAGCGACCGGAGCAATCCGTTGGTACTGCCAAACACAGCGTTTCACAAAATGTATCCATTCACTCTTCATTGCAGCTTTGTAAGCCTGCTTCAGCTAATAAAAATATATATTTGCTTGATGAGCTACATTTAAAGCAATCGGATACCAAAGGCTTTTATCCGGAACTGCAATTGTTGTTCACTTTTTCTATTTTGAAAACTTATGGTTACCAACACTAGATAGGAAGTGACTTATTTTTTGGTGAAATATGGTAGATTATCGTTTGCGCAATTGGGGAGCACATTTTTGACCAAGTTTTTGTGTTTCTTTATGAACTCTGCCAGTATGTTCAGGGATGTAAAGACTTAAGGCCTGCTAATGTATCATAGTCCGTGTTTATATATTTAAAAAGTTCAAAATAAGTGGATCGTTTTTCTTCAAAATTTCGCTATCAACCATCTCTTAATTTTTCATTTTCTTGATTAACCCTCTGCGACTGCCGCGGTTGTTTAACAGACACCAATCAAAGAAAAAAGGGCCTTTCTATGCTCTTTTTCAGACATCGGCTCTCACGCATTGATTACGTGCTTAATACGTTCTCATATGTACGTTGGCGTGACGAATGCGACCGCACGCGTCGTGCTGAAGTGAAAAGTGTCTTCAAGACAAACACGTCAATATTAAGGTGAGAAACAAACAAATAAATATTTTTGTTATATTTTTGTACTGTTTCCTAGACAACACGCCAATAAAATTGTTTCAATATTTTACATCTCTTATTAATTTTATTCTAATGGGTCGCTCTTTTACAAAAAAAAACTCTTCATTGATCTAAGAAAACATAATCTGGAACTTCAAAATCGTAAAGAACAGATTCTGAGCTTTGGAGCAAACAATTTGACATATCCACGTTGGAATGTCTGGTTCAATGCACTAGATGAAATCAGTTGTATCTTTTTATTTAACCATCAAAATTGTCTCATTTTTTGTATACTGGTAAGCTCAGATGTAAACTCAACCTAGTGTAAAACTTGTAAAAAACAAATACACAGAAAAAAGTTTTTTATCAATTAAAAAAATGGTTTAAAAAGTATTTATATTTAATTAATGTGATAATTGAATCAATTTTTTTTTTTTTTGTTGAAAGAAAATAAAAAATTTAATATTGATTTAATTAACATTTTAGTTGTTTTGAAATAAATTTTCAATTAAAAGTTTAATTAAATAACAAAAAATCTTAATTGACTTTTTTCGTTTAAAATAAAATAATTGTTGTTGGGAATTATCAATATTTATTTAAATAAATTAAGATATTGTTTGAAATGGCAAAGTTTTTTGATCACTTTTTTAATTAAAACTAAACATATCATTTAAGTAATCAATATAATAATTTTGGTAATAGGTGCAAAGTCAACATCTTGTTTGCTTGATTGGAGAAATTGAATAATTTTTTCTGTGTAGAAAATTTTTTTTTTTTTTTTTTTTTGGTTTTTGTATAGATGTAAGTTTTTTAGAGCCATTTTGAGCAATGCCATGAAATATGGTTTAAAGTTAATTGTCGTTTTGTTCTCAAAAATATATTACAGCAAATAACAAATGTTATACATTAATCTAAAATAAAAAATAATTTCAGAAGGTTTACAAAACTGAACTTGGAAAATATAAGCCATCAAAATGGTGTCTATCGTACTACCAAGTCATTGTTAGAAGGTCACGTTAGTTGTAGAAGGTTAATCCTGTGAAAAGATCTTAATAAAATAATCAAGCGGCTTGGACCATTTTTAAGTGCTTCTTCAGTGCTTGCTTATTAAACCTAGAATATATCTACTCTCTTCAAACTCTCTTATTTTAGTCCTATCCAACCTAGGAGGAAGATATTTGGGTCGTCCTAAAATTTTAAATAAAATTTTAAAATATTTTCTAACGATTAAGGCAAATTTATAATTTTTAAGTTTTATTTTGTAAGTCCAATCGAAACAGTGGTCGGGCTTATTTTAATTATCGTACAATTGGAAATGAGCCCAGAAAAGGTCTTTGATTTTTATGGTTCATTAAAATTATTGTTAAAATTTTTGGGAAATAATTAGTATTGTGGTTATTTTATTAAACAGTTCTATAGTTTTTTTTTTTTTTTTTTTTTTTTTTTTGTTAGGACCAGCACTCAGGGGATGACCCCTACTAATGCATTGCATTGTGTTGGAACTAGGAAAATAGGTTATAGGAAGGAGGAAAGAGGGAGTAGTGCTTGTGAACATTCGACTTGAACTTATTCATGTTGTAAGTGAGAGGGAAGACTTCAGCAGGAAGGGTATTCCACATACGAACAGTCCGGCCAAAAAACGAATTTTCCCTGTAATGCGTTGTACGATTCACCGGCCAATCGACCACAAAAGGATGGGCTCTTGAGGAAAAACGTGTATTACGAACAAAGCTATGGGTTTCGGGAACCAAATCCCTAATTTCATCAGAACACATCCCGTTGTAGTAACGATAAAATAGGCAAGTACAACCCACATTGCGACGGTGCTCAAGGGAGTCAATAGAATTGGATACCCTACTGTCGCCGATGAGAACCTTCGCCCTCCCCTGCACGCGGTCGAGAAGCTCCAAAATAGACTTTGAAGCACCGGCCCACACATGAGAGTTGTATTCCATTCGCGGTCGGATATAGGTGATATAAATAGTAAGGAGATCAGATGGAGTAAAGTATATCTTACACCGTTTCAAAAAACCGAGGCACTTGAATGCTTCTTTCGACACCTTAAATATATGTTCAGTCCATCGGACATCACATTGTATCCTCATGCCCAGAACATCAAGAGATTCTGTTTCCTCAATATTTATACCACCCATACATACAGATGAGGCACCTTGATCCGTCGCGCGTTTATGCGTCAGTACGCAACATTGGGTCTTTCGGGCATTAAATTCGACCCTATTCGCACGACCCCATTCTGAGATTATGTCTAGGTCACGGCCAAGCGTATCATTCATGTTCTGTCTCATAGCACAAACATCGGACACGCCTGGTCTGTAACCAAATGAATACGAATGGCAAAGGTTGCTGTCATCTGCAAAAGAATAGATAGGGTTGGAAGTTTGACATAAGAGGTCATTTAGAAAAATAAGAAATAGAGTAGGAGAAAGAACGGAGCCTTGCGGTACCCCTGAATGAATCTTGAACTCGTTTGATGAAACCCCATCTATAACAACCCGTATAGTGCGATCTCTGAGAAAGCTCGATATAAATCGAGAGAAATTATCACCGACACCAAATGCAACAAGTTTAGACAAGAGTGCACCATGCCAGACTCTGTCAAACGCCTTGGAAATATCTAAAGCAATTACCTTACTTTCGCCAAAATGGTGAATGGAACGACACCATTTTTCTGATAACAGGGCCAGTAGGTCTCCAGTAGAACGACCTCTACGAAAGCCATACTGACGGTCGCTTAGTAGGTAATTTGACTCTAAAAATTTTACAAGATGGTGATTTACCATACTCTCCATAACTTTGGAAAGTGCCGAACAAATTGCAATTGGGCGGTAATTTTCAGGGTTATTAGCCACTCCTTTTTTAGGAATTGGCGTTACATTAGCAACTTTCCAGCAGACGGGAAATTCACCAGCATGGTATAAAGTGCTGAAAAGATTTGCTAAGGGACGAGCTAGCGTCGAAGAGCACTGCTTCAAGACCAGTGCATGTATACCATCCGGGCCAGGAGACTTGTTTATGTTGAGATCCGCAAGAACCTTTTTAACAGCTCGAGCCCGAAAAAATATTTTTGGCTTAGTTACGGATACTTTTTCGAGTTCGGGTAGTGGTTGATTGCTATCTGGTAAGTTAGAATTATTTGCAAATAATTCGGCAAAACAATTAGCCTTATCAACCAGGTTCGTGAATGTTTGGCCATCCTTTAAAAGAGTTGGTATTGAAGAACTAGCATTAACCCTTACTCTTTTAACGAATGACCAGAAGCTTTTATTGCCCCGGGGAGCAGTAAGAACTTCAGCACGAAGACGTTGCTCGTGAAGAGCTTTTTCCCGTCTTAGCACTTTGGCACACGACGACCTTGCCATTTTGCGTAGCAATTCAGTATCAGCGGTTTTATTGTCACGCCAATTTCTGAATGCTTCCTCTCTGGATCTGACTGCTGATTTGCACGTCTGATTAAACCAAGATTTAGATCTAGGTTTATTCGAAGCATTTTTAACTGGAATGAACATTTTCATTCCTAGCATAATAACATTTTCAACCATTTTCGCCATGGCATTGACGTCATTGTCAACGAAATAAAGTTTCCAATTAAAATGCCGAAAAAAGTCGTTGAGTTCAACCCAACGTGCTTTTCCGTAAACAAATTTTGATCGTTTCGTAGCCTGTCGTGAAACGTTCCGAAGTTCGGAGAACGGAAAAGAGGCAGAAATGGTGCAATGATCCGAGTTACCGAGAGGTGCTAGAACTTCTACTTCGTACTTTTGAGGGTGCGAAGAGAGGAAGAGGTCAAGGGTATTGTGTTGGTGCCCATCAACACATGGAATATGAGTTGGTTCATTCACCAGTTGCACGAGGTGATTATGTGCAGCAAATAGCTCAACATATTGGCCTTCATAGGTTGTGCGGCCCGAGTGGTGAAGCCAAGAAGAATTGTGGACATTGAAATCACCAGCAACAACGATTTCACTGTCCGGACAATTCTCAAGAATCTTCGATATTGAGTCGGAAAGGGAGTCGAAGCGCGATAAAGTGATATCAGTTCCCGCGTTTGGACTTCTGTAAAGAAACCCGAAATGCAAAAAGTGCGTATTGATTTTGAATTTAACCCAAAGGCAGTTAAATTCCGCATCAAACATGCCCACTGGTTGCTGGCATTGATACACAACTTCATTGCGTATATATATAGCAAGACCCCGATGAAGATAAAATAGGGATAGAAGGTGATACCCAGGAATCTGAAAATCCAGTGGATCGGAATTTTCAGACACCTGTGTTTCACATAAGGCGAAAACATCCGGCCGATGGAGACAAACGTGAGAGTATACAGAAAAAAAATTCGTTCTCAGCCCACGTATGTTACAGAAGTCGATTCGAAACCGACCTCTCATCACAACACAAAAAAATTCAAATAAAACGCAAAGTACGGATATCTCTATGCTAATTGCCGTTTAGAAACTGTTTGGTGATCAGTGTTATACCTTCATCACCAAAACAGTTCAACAACGATTAACACAAATACATCCGTACTAACACGAATATGATGGACGGTTATAGGGGGTACACAATGGACAATGCCATAAAAGGACCATAAAAGCCCTGATCTGGTCAACGCCGAAAAAGACCATCACTGGCAGATTGTTTTTATTGTTGTTTGTTTATTTTGTTATTTCGTTCGTTTTTTTATATTGTTATTGTTTTTCTTTTCTGTATGTTACAACGGTTGTTTGTTTTTTTTTATATTTAATTTGTGTTGTATGTTTGTTATTTTGGTTGATTTATTTAATGTTGTTATTTATTTGTATTTGGTTGCGGTTTTTTTTTTTTTTTTTTTTTTTTATTTTCAATCCATTTTTAATCCATTCATTTAATTTTATTTTCATGAAATTATTTTTATGAAGAAAAGAATTTTACAACATAAAATTAATTAAAATTTATTGACAATTTTTCATTCTTGACTGCAGTTGGACTTCAAAACCACGTTCACGCACAGGTTAATTTGGCGCGTTTCGATAGTAACCACAATATCTCTTCAGAGGTCTTTGGCGCTTTACCCGCATCGCCATTGAAAGCGGCTGGCAGTCAATGGCCAAACATCAATGTTTAAACCAAATTGGTGGGTCGTAATTTATTTTTGAATAATTCTCTATTTTAATCGATTTACATGTTCCTCCTTACTTCTGTTTTTAATAATCTTTGTCAAAATTCTTCGCGGAAATGTTTGCGATTTATAATGTAGGAGAATTTTATTTTTTCTCCAGAATTGTCAAAATATGCAATCATTTATTAACGCAATAACGTTCTTTACATACAAGCAATAGTAACTAACTATTTTGTTTACTGGGTTAGTTGTATATAAATATGTATGGTACTAATACAGACGAATTGTTTGGTGTGTCATCTTTATTTGCAACAATGATTTTTATCTACAAAATTGTGTTGCTTAAAGGAAATTTAAAAGGAAGCAACATTTACTTACTAAGTATATTCTATAAAGGAATATTCATACATGTGCCACAAATCACATACGTCTGTACAATTGCTAGTAACTACACATACACATACAGTACAACAGCTATAATAATGGATAAAATATTTTGCTATGCTGGCAAAAAAAAAACAGTTTTATATGGGAGCGTGTTTTATTTGAAATTTTTTTTCTTTTTTTTTTTTTGTTCATTAGAGGAAATAGAAAAACCTGGTATTATAATTTAAAATTTTCTTTAAGTTATGGAATTTTCTTCTTTACAATATTTCTTAAAGACTTTGTTATATATTTTTTTAAATTTGACTTAGGCCCGTTATTACAGTTTGCCTTAAAATTTCATTTTAGTAAAAGTTATGCAATACTTTAGCAAACCGAATACTATTTATATGTGCATATTTGTTAACATTCAACACATTTTGGTAGAAATATGGCAACTCTAAACGCAAAGACATTACGTAAAAAGTAAGATGATCTGCCATTTAGCTTATCGTTCGCTTTTTGCTTAAAGTAAAGAAATAATGAAACGCGAATTATCTTCCCGATAACATTTATTCGTTAACCATCGACAAGTTGTTGTGATGCCACTTAATCATTTTACGCAAATTTTTGCTAAATCATAGAAAATTAAAGTTTTTTTACTTACACATCACTTTCAATTCGACCACATTACTATCACCATCACCTTCCACATTTGAGGCTGTACATGTATAATTGCCCGCCTGATGGCGTGTTACACCCTGCAGTGCTAAGTCACCACTGCTAACAATAACACCTGCCCGCTGATTATGTTGAATGATTTGATTCTGTAATAAAATCAAGATAAAGATGGGCGTTAGCAAAATTGATTATCTATAATGAATGCAAGTTAATGCTTAATAAGTATTTTTCAGATAAATAAATAAATAAACTTAAAATAAAAATTTTAGTACTGAAAAATTTGTTTAATTGCCTTCTTAAAATTGTCCAACTCACTACCTCAGTCGTATGGATTACCGTTTAAAAAAATACGATTTTTGCTTCCTTCTTCTTTAATAAAAGTTGACATTCATATTATTCGATATTTTGAAATTAAACCCATTATAGGAGTTAATTTAATATTAAATGGTTATAAATATGATTTGATAAGCAGTTATAGTTTAAATCGTTTAAAAATAATTTGAAATGATAGAGTAGACTTTATATGGGTCGTATGGTATATTACAGAGCGATCTCCACGGAGTTTAGTTGTATGATTTCTAGTCATATAAAACGAATTTGTGCCAAATTTAATGATAATCGGTGCATTCCACCCTCAAATTTTTATAGATCCTGGAATATATCGCTCATTTTCTGCAAAAACGTCATAAGTTAAAAATGGAAAATTTTAACTTTATATTATTTATGCAGCGATAAAGAACGGAGTGATAAAGTGTTGGGTATGAGCTTTAAAGATTTCAGACAGAATCGCTAAAAAGGCATATATGCATAATTACATGCCCAAAAACGTGTCATTTCAGTTGTGCATTGGCGCTCTGGAAAAATTATATATTTTGTTAGGTGCTATTAGATGTTTTTAAAAATTTAAAAAAGAAATACAGTAGAATCGCGAAAAAGTTAACGCTCGTAATAGTTAATCTTGCGGTAAAGTTAACCAAATTTTAGCGCTCATTTACCACTCAAAAAAGTTAACTCTTAAGTTAATTTTTCTGAGCGAATTAATGAAATGATTAGATTTTAAGCCGAAAGGGGAGAGATTAAACAAAATTGAGATATACATTAAAGAAAAACTCTTGGCGTTGTATTATTCTATATCTGAAGTAGCCATTTCCAAACTAAAAAATAAACGTCACAATATTTAGAGAACACATAGGAAAAATCATACAGGAAAACATTACATTCACTGAAATCTGCCGATCTTAAGGCGGGCTTGTACAAATGTTTTTCTTGAAGCAACGAAAACGTTATTGCGCAATGACTCTTCCAATTTTAATATCAATAGCTAAGCACGAATTCGCGTTACTGCATCTTAAAAAAGCAATAATGCCAGTAATTGCTGGCTGGGAAATTTTTAGAAAATTTAGAATTCGCTATCTGAAAATTTGTGAAGAATTTCTTTCATTACAAACGTCAGATGTCGCACCTTTAGTTTATAATACATGACTGATTGTATAGTTTTTAATTATAAATTTTAGTTTAAGAGCAGTTATGAACTTGAAACCAGCCGGTACAATTTAGATTTGTTTCATTTTTGAAATTATGAAAACTAAGTCATTGAAATAAGTATAGGTTTGTTCCTTATTGCGTTTGTTTACAATTTAAAACCGATTAGAAAGTTAATAAATCGAAAAAGTTAACAACCCTTAGGACATTTCAGTTAACTTTTTCGCGATTCTACTGTATCAATTTAAAAGCTAAAAATACGTTTCGTATACAATAACATTTTTGAGTTTTGGCGACGTTGCAGAAAATGAGCGATATACGTTTAAGTTATTGGGTCTTAACCCTGGATGGTTACTGTTCTTCGAAGCTCATTTATACACTATGATATAACTTTGTTATGTGTATTCAACACAAAAATGGGTAAAAATTCGTATCAAATTTTGAAAGAGAAGAAAAACTTTTATTTTATATGCTTTACTAAATTTTATTTTTTTAAAAAAAGCTTAGCTAAAAAACTTTTTATTAATAAGATTTATCTATAACGTAATAAACTCTGAAATTAATTTTTGTGGAAAGCTAATTTCTATGCGCATTTTGCTTGCTGGTTGCTTAGGCCAGCTCGTCAGTGAATAAATATTTTTAACACTCACGTCTTACTTGTAACAATACTAAAGCTTTAACAAAGCCATACAGAACAAATTAAAAATTTTCTCTCATCACCAAATTTATACCAAGCAAACAAGTTGTTGATATTGTACCTATTATCAAAGTGATTATATTAATTACTAAAAATTGTAATATTGTGAATATTTTTTTTTTCAATAAATGATATTTTTAGTTTTAATTAAACAAAAAATTATCAAAAAACTTTGCCATTTCAAACAATGTGTTAATTTATTTATTTAAATATTGACAATTCCCAACAACAAATTTACAAGTTTAAATTATTTAATTTTAAACGAAAAAAGTCAATTAAGATTTTTTGTTATTGAATTAATATTTTAATTAAAAATGGATTTCAAACCAAGTAAAATGTTAATTAAATTTTTAATTTTCTTTCAACTAAAAAAAAAATTTATTCAATTATCCATTAAGTAAATTTAAATACGTTTTAAGCCATTTTTATAATTGATAACGAATTTTTTTCTGTGCACAACAAGAAACAGTGTGTTTATTTTTCTTACATTTCCCTTCAATTGGCTGTTTTTTTTTCAACTCGAATTTTAGTTGTAATAGGGTAAAAAGAAAAAACAAAATTTAAAAAACAAATTGCTTAATAAAGTAACTTTCCATTTGAGTTTTTTTTGGCGGGCACATACAAATTTACCAACAAAAGTTTTTTGTTGATTTTTTACTTTAAAAATCGTTCCGCTATAATTTTTTTTTTAAAGTTCGACGATGAGTAACTTTAATGTACCAAAATAAGAGTAACCTTTCAGGGTTAAATGAATATAACAAAAAACTTTAAAAAATTCTTTACAACCAGCTGTGGAGTTGTCATTTGTAGTTTTAATGTATAGAAGGGAATATAGACATCAGACGGACATGTCAAAAAGAAATCAGCAACTGAGTAGATGCATAAATTTATGTTAGGAATCGTTATTTCAGTGCGATAGAAGACAAATCTTTGATCAGATATGGTATAACAATGTCGACAATGTTAAGTGTAATATTTCAAGTATGAAGCTTCTGAATTTTACCAGTAAAAATCTTAAAAAATCGACTTTTTACATGGTCGGCTTACTTATGACCCTCTTAGCAACCACAAAAATTACAAATCCAACTAGTCAAAAAGGAAATTAACCAAAAATTTTTCTTGATGACCATTCATTTGTTATGACATTGCATGTGATAAAATAAATATGTTTTAAACACTCACCAAACATCAAATACACAAACAACCAAAAAAGACATTTAACACACAAGTGCTTAATAAATGATAATGTAATTAAACGAAAATAAAAAAATATAATTAATTAGTATCATAATAAACAATAAAAGGAGCCCCAACCAAAAAAGCAAATCTAAGTAAAAATAATTAAAAGAAGAAAAAAACTAAAATTAAACGCATGTTCGTTATAACAAAAAACAAAAAAAAAAAACAAAAACACACATACAGTTATAAATATTTATTAATAAAATGATGATGATGATGACAATAACAACTAAATGTTAAGAAATCTCAGTAATTAAACTATCTATAGAGAACATCGCAAAGAATGAAACGAATTTCTGGTTAAACAAATAACACAAAGTTAAGCAAATCAAATAAAAACTCAATGAGCAACAATAAATAAAAACGAGCAAAAATCTTAACAAATGAGAAAGCGAAGAAAAAAAAAGGGGAAAAGTAAAACAACTGAAATCTGAAAATAAAAAGTTTTAACGAGAAAATACACAAATGACAATAATAATGATGATGACGAGAACTGCGTTAATGATGATGAGTTGAATGCTGATAAAACAATGAAAAGTTAAAAAAACATGACAAGAATAAAAATTAATACATGGAAGTTGCAAAGAAAAAAAAAAATTCGGTTGCAACGAATCTTAAAAGCCCACCGCCATGACTAAGGCAAAAACGAGTGCACTTAGAGAAAAATGTACTTAAACCAATATCGGTTAAACATAAAGGAATGCCCAATATGGACTTCTGAACTTCGAAAATTACCAGCAGCCCTGGCCATTTGGCTACTATTTAATCAGTTAAATCACCATTAAAGGGTACCTAACACTATCAAACAAGTCTTACGTATTTTGAGAAAAATTTGGCTTTTTGAAAATTTTTAAACAATAATTAGCTCAGAGATGCATTTTCGGCAAAATGCGTAAGACTTGTGTGATGGTGCAAAAAAGTTTAACGAATATATAGCGGTCAACAAAAATTTTTTTAAACTAACTCCAATTGTCATTAAAAAAAATCATAATTAAAGCCGTAATACTCTATCCCGCAAAGTCTTAAGTATTTTCGAAAATGCTGCCCTGATCTCATTATTGTTTAAACATTTTTAAAAAACAATAACAACTTATCATGACAGGGTTGTATTTTTAAAATACGTAAGAGCTGTGGGATAGTGTAAAGCAGCTATTAGCGTATAAGATCCAAGAGTATCCAATGCATCAAAAGTCACTCTTTGTTGTGGACTTAAGCTGGCACCATCATCGGTTCATATTTCTGTTAGAACAACGTTGGCCAGCTCAACGTCAATGGTAAGTGCTTTAAGTCAATGATTAGGAACTTCTTTTGGTCTAAGTTGGATGATATGAAAACTAAGGTATCTATGTACCACAGAGCTTGTATTCTGCACGACCGATTGGCGACAAGTTTATGTCACATGGTAGGAATGTGAACAGGACAACGATATAGTTGAATTTAACCATGTCAAATATTTTGTATGGGGGTTTGCTAAGGTCGCAGGTCAGTTATGCAAATAAGCCACAAACTGCCGAGGCCTTCAGACATAACCCATACCATCGTTTAAATTTAGCTTGATTTAAAATAGTGTTAAAAATGCTACAACTACTACCAACTGAATTGGATTTATTAACACTACTGCTTTCAGAAATATTCTATAACAGTAGTAATAGCATTTAAACATTTTCTAGTTTTTTAAATATTATAACTATTGCTGAATGTTGAAAAATTAAACTTTAAACTGAGAAATAATAACACTGTACAACAAAATGAAATTTTTTTCAAAATAACAATGTTCTGGCAACTGATTCTTGTAGAGTGGTCTAAGAAAGAATATACGTGTATAGGCGCTTTACAATTTTACATCTGAAACTCATTTTAGGGCCTTTTTAAAATTGCACCCTTGTTAAGTAAAAAAAAAACGTAGAAAATCGTAAGATACTTAGGCCATTGGTATAAAGTTTCTTCAGAAGATTTTTTCAGAACATTACATGCAACATTTAGTTGGAACATATTAGCCCTCTAACTCTAACTTGGTCTTTTTGAAATTTTTTTTGAAAAAAGCAAAAATCACCTTTTAAACAGGGATGTATGTAGTTGAACTATTCTGCAAAAAAAATTTTTGTCATGAAATTCTCGTCTCCGAACACACCTAAGTCATATATGCAACTTTAATACCAGAAATAAACCAAAACTTAAAAGGTTGCTTAAGGGTTAATAATCTATATCTATTTGATTTAAATACGGCACTATTTTGAAAAAAGAAGCAGGTGGAGTCATGCTCACCTGGGTCTAGCCACTGCATGGGAATACCAAATTGCATTGAGTTTCGTTGCCCTAAAGCAGAAATTCAAAAGTACATCTACCATGTTTTAAAGTACATTAGAACAAAATATGAACGTCCTTTAGACCAAAGCATTAAGCCATTGAAACAGTTCCGACAGCAAGGCATCCACAGTTCATCGGAAAAAGCTTCAAATTCAAAATACATATTATTGATGTTTTTCTCTTTGATACTGAACAAATTTACTCTATGTTCAGGTATAATATGTTTGCCGCAGGCGTTACAAAACTGGTCGTTTTTTTGAAACAATTTTCTAAATCATTACAAATTTTTTTTGATTTTTTTTACAACATTTTTATTTATTATTGAAAGCGTAAAAACTTGTGTGCAGTATAACGGCAGGGCTTAGAGCAGAATTTTTTGACTTTTGTTTTTAATTTGCTTTTCTAAGCTTTGGTTTTGTTGTAACATAACATTTCTGCGATATTTTAGCGCCATATTGGCATAAGTATATAATTAACCCTTAAACACCGTTTAAACTTTTGCTTATTTCTGGTATTTAAGTTGAATTTTCGACTTAAATGTGTTTGGAGACCTATAGTAGAATTTTATGGCAAATATTTTCGCAGAATATTTTAACTACATACATCCCTGTTTCAATGGTGATTTAAGCTTTTCAACAAAAAATTGTAAAAAAAACCCATTTTCAGAAGAGTTAAAGGGCTAATGTATGACAAAAAATTTTTCTTGTAATATTCTGAATAAATCTTCTGAAGACACTATATACCAAAAACCTAAGTATAACACGATTTTCTACGTTTTTTTACTACACAAGGGTGCAACTTTAGATGAGCCGTTAAATTAGTTTCAGATGTAAAGTTTTAAAACGCCGTTAAAGGTCCACTCAACATGAATCAATTGGCTGAACATTGTTATTTACTTTTGTGTTGGACAGTGTAATTAAACATAAATTATTTGCTTCTTTTTGATTTATAGTCAATTTAATTCCTTCAACACCAAAAATTTAATAAATAGAATCTGGAAATTTTAGTTCTCATGTTGTGTTATATATTTTTTTAATTATAAATTCTTTTTATATTAATTCGAATATGTATTATAAGTCAAATTACAATTTCGAATTAATACCAAAAACTTAATCCTGCTTCATCTAGCGATAAAGTAGCCAAAACCAAAATCGGTATCAGTGCTGATTCAGCATAAAAAATTTTTGTTTTTCGATTCTGCTTCTTAAGTTCAAGAAAGTTTTTTCCATTTCAGACGTTCGTAAATTAATGGTGTTTATATTCCCAATTGCAATTGAAATAATTTTTTTTTTGTTTTGTTTTTTGATTTGTTCATACCCTACTTTATTTCTATAATTTTCTATTTTACTGCTGGATCTTTTGCTATCTTAGCTGCTTTATCTGTTCGTTTTATGCTTTTTTAAACGAATTTCCTATGACTGCAACTATTACTCAGAGACTAGAAAGCTATAACTACAACCATGAATATAAGAACTGCTTCCTAGTTGTATACACACGTAGAGAAAAATATGGTAAGGCATGGTTACGGCGACTACACTATGTTTATTGTAACAATATATTGTTAACGTACACAAAATATTGTTATTTTTATATAATATCAACAATATTATAGTTACTGTAAATATTTCAATGTTTATCGCAATAATAAATTTGAGCATGTTTTACTGAAAAATAATCATTTTTATAACAATTAAATATGATAACTTTGAAAACATATTATATTCCTCACAACCATTTAATGATATATAATAGCCATAATATGATATCTTTCTATACGTGTACACATAATATGTTTAAGATGCAAACAAAATATCTTTACTCTAATAATATTTTGTTATCGCCATTTGAAAATAATTTTGCATCAGTTGTGTCGTTTATTTTACATATGCCTATCGAATTATTTGTTATTCAGTGGTTAAACAATTTAAAAAAAAAAAAAAAATTAAAAAAGAATATAAAAAAATTATAGGTACATTAAAAAATAATTGTAAAGTGTCACAAAATAAAATATCAATGCTAAAAAAATTTTGATATTATTTGAAAATTGTGCAAAAATATTGACCATTGTTTAGTGTTATTTTAGAGAAAAAATATGAAAATTTTATAAAATAATTTATAAATAATTGGGACCTTCGAAAAAAATAGGTTAAAAATATTATGTTTACAGTTGCATCATGTTATGGTGTGAAATAGCTGTAACAGTTTTACGTTAAGGTTGCCAATAAGTAAAAAAGCATAAATATATATTTAAAATATTTTTCGTCTTTAGATTTAATCTACATATTATTATGATGAATACTTCCTAACTTATTATGATTAACATGATAATAATATGATTACATTAAATTATAATATGATGTAATAAAACCAAATTAGGATTAAGGGAAAACTAGTATGATGTAATATTACGAATATATTTGGTCATAATTTGATTCAATAATAATCGTAATATGTTGACTACAATCGAATCTAATCATGTTAAATTGCTCTTAGAATATGTTTACCACAACCATGTTTTTTCTTTGCGTGCATAAATAACAGTACCAAAAGAAAATCAGAAACTCTGCTACTCTTTTTGCTACGACTGCAACTATTACTAAGAGAATATGAATCTATTGGTTGATGTAAAAATATGGTTCAAAATTTATCTCATTTGTTTTTTCTAATCAATTAGTAAATGTTCATTGCTACGTTTAGTCTAGTTTTTTAAACACTGATCTATCCTTTATTTTATTTGTAGTTCAGCGCTATTAAAAGACACTTCAGTTATAAAAATATTTAAATTAAAAGTTATATAGGCATTTTGATCATAGTTTTCTCAACAACTTTACATTTATTTGCAGGAGACATATATGTAAGTATAATTGAAACTATAATATGATCGTTGCAAGCATAATGTAGCTATTTTGGCTATTTGACTGAAAATACCATCCATTTTGTATTTGGTATTTTACACCGCTCCTTAAATCGCAATACTTCGTATACTATTGTTATTGGTTTGAAAGCACCTGTTTTTTTTTTTTTTTTTTTTTTTTTTTTTTTTTTTGATGATTTAAGGCAACAGGGGTTTTTTGTCTCACATATTTATATGAGACAATCTTTTAACAAAAATGTAATGACAGTAAATTGTCAACATTCAGACAATGTTTTTTATCCCTTTTGCTTTAGTTTAACTTTGTGGCAGTAAGGCGTAGAAAAAAAATGAAGAAAATCGCATAATTGCCAAAAAGAGGAAAAAACACAGGGGATCATAAATTAGTCAAACGTAAAACAAATGTTTCTCATCCCAATGACAACTCTAGAAACAAACAAATCAAGACAAAGCCTCAACTCGCACTAACAAACAAAGTCAGATTGTAAAATTTCTATTATAGTGTGTATAAGTCACTAATTAACTGACATTTCTTTTATTCCTTTGACTGCTTAACTTCATGCTGTTTGCCAATTTGTATTTTTTCCCTTTAGTTGTTTCTTTTTTTTTACTTATTTCGGCTTGTGCCAGAAGTTCCGCAACAATCAACGATTTCTAGACAAATTTTGTTGTGCTATTTTTTGTTGGAGCATGTACACATTTCTTTGAAAATTTAGCAAAAACTAAGAAAACAAAATAGCGAAATGGCAGCATGTGTTACAGACATGAATATTATTGTTAATAAGTCTTTCATTATACAAACACAATCACAAACACACAGACATTTCAAGTAACAAATTCGACAAAAAAAAAAAAAAAAAAAAAAAAAAAACTGTAATACCAATGAAAAGAAAAACAAAACATGTCAAACATGCTCGATAACTAAACAATAGCTTGGGAGTTTGAGTAGCCTCCCAATAGCAGTCAATAATGTCATGTCTTGCATGGCAGTGAAAAATAACTAGGAAGTAGAAAATAAAAAGGGAAAGGAGGGCCAAGAAAAAAACCACACTCACTGTGTAGTGAAATACTCATTAGCAACGTTAATGTTTAAAATAATACACACTTTTTTTTTCTTTAGGTTTTCTGTAAGAAAGGTCTTCTTTTGCTTCTATTTACAAAAAGATATTGGCAAAAGTTGTCAAGATTTTTTACACATTTACTACATGCAAACAACTCATTTTTTCTTAGTACAAAATATTAATTTGGTAAAAAAAAACTTGCAGGTGACAGCCAGTAAATATTAAAAAACTCAAAAATGGTGTACATTAGGACACAAATTTCGCAGCACCAGGTTAAAGTTATTATAACTAAACTGTCAGATTAATAAAAATGTCCAACATAATAAATAAAAATAAGTCTAAACGAGAGTTAAAACGGTAGTCCAAAGCAAATGCTAAAATACTAACTAAACATATATGCGAACTAAATGCCAAATAATGATGAAAACTATAGCCTTAAGTCAAAGTTGTATTTCAAACTAAAGCCCTAAGTTTATAATCTAGTTATATAATTGGAACTTTAGAGCTAAATTTAGCCTAAACAAATATCAAAACCAAAACCAAATTTGATAATAAAATTTTTGCAAGTGCACGTGCATAAAAAACAGAACTGGCAAATTGTTTTTATTTTGATTTGTTGCGAAAACAATAAAAGCAATTTGTATTTGTTTTTAATATGTTTTTTCTTAACCCACTTACAACTACAATTAATGTTGGGAGAATTTCAACTAACTGGGCATTTACACATGAAAGTAGTTTCTTGAAAGTCGCAATACACTCACACTTTTTCACTAACACATTAACATTTTTTCTAATTTCAGTCCAACTTTCAGCTAGCTTTCAATGAACATTTCAAGAAAGCGATTTCATAAAAGTAAATGACAATAACTAAGCAGTGTTGCCAATTGAATTTTTTTTTTCGTATGTATAAAGAATTTTAATATAAGTATTTTTTAACTAAATACTAAGAACACAATGATTCTAATTAAAATTTATAAATATAGTGAAAACTATTAAAAATTCATAATATTTTGAATGAATGCCTGAAGTTCGGCGTGAATAATTGGCTCGGCAACTCTGAAACTTGAAATAAGCAAAACAATAAAAGAAGAAGAAGAGAAATTTTTGATAGAAGTTTGCCCTTTGACGACATTTTGGAAATGAAATTTCACTTTCATGTAAATTTTCATGAAATTTTATTATTTTTTTTTTTTTGAAATTTGTGGTGATAATACCTTTACAGAAACTTCATGAAAGTACTTTCATGTGTAAATGCAGCGTAATTGTAGTGGGGAATGTAAGAAAAGATAAAGTCACTGTTTTATTGTTGATATTTTGCTTAAGCTTTGATATCGTTGCAAATAAGACTTTTTGAGTGTATGTAGGTTATTCTAATTCCCTCTGTAGTTTTGTTTGCTGATCTTTTCTAAAATTATTAAGGAAAAATTAAATGCGCATAGGAACAGCTTATCCTCCAACAATAAATTTCAGTATTTTCGAATTAAGCACAACAAACTTAATCTTTTTACTAAACAAATATCTTTAATATAGTCTTCACTGTATTCCATATTTTATTCTTAACCATAGTATAACAAGTACCAGGTATGTTTATTGGGCAGAGTTGTCATTATTTACCCATGTACATATGTAATTTATTTGATTTTTGACGCGTGTTTTAATTTTTTTGTTATATGGGTTTTAAATTTAAAAACAAAATTTCTAATGACTATACCTTGTACTTGTTCTACCATGTTCTAGACTGTAGCCTTAACAATATTCTAAACTGTACTCTTTAGTTTAATTCTCATGCTAGGAACGTTCTATGTCATAGGAATTTTTTCAATTACCCACAATTCCATCGTGAACGTGTTTTGTTTGCTATTGAAAATAATCTTAGAAAATTGGAAACTTATTCTAATTGTTGCTTATTTTTTTATTTTATTTTCTTTTTCGATATTCAATTTGGAAACTTCAAAATAAGTTCAATTTATATATTTATTCATTTTCTATGACAATACGGTCGCATCTGGCGTATGAAATATAATTTTACTTAACATTACCTGTACTCAAACAAAAAAATGCATATGCGGTTTGTGGGTCAATTTTGCCCAATACAGAAATCTTTTCTGTTTATTTTTTTTTTAATTCAAAGCATATAATGCAAATTTCGGAATGATTTTTATATTCAACATTTTTAATTTTTCGAATTTATTCTTAGCTATCCAAAGGTACGAGTAAAATGTGACAGGAAGATTAAAGATAATAGTCTGGTAGTGTATTAAGTCATTCCTAAAAAAATTCAAGGAATAGAACTATTACAAAAAAGCTTTATAAAACACATAACTGAAATTAAGCTGATAGAATAAATTCAAAAAAATAAAAATGTTGAATATAATAAAGTAACCTATGAAAAGAAATAATTCCCAGATTCTATTTGTTGGAATGATTTTTAGAAATAAGTTTATTACATGCTGAACAGGGGCCATCCTCATTCTCACATACCATTGTAATGACCTTATTTCGGGGTATACTCAACCTTTGTCCAGAAAATGCTGGCACGTGTATAATAAAGGTTTGCATGAATAACTTCATTCATGAACATACCGAAGTGTTTATTCGTATTTAAATAAAATTTAGACCACTGAACAAACTGTTGTTTTTTTCATGCTACTAGCAAACACATTTCGTTTCATATGACAAACACAAAGACTTTGTTCAATGAAACGACTTTTGTTTTACAGTTTTCACTCTCTCTCATTTTTTATATAATTACTCAATAGCAATGTTGCCACTTAGTAATTATGTAATTTTTTCATTTTTGTTACCTTTACAATAATATATGTAATTTGTAAAGCATTTTTTAAACTAAATTTAATTTTTTTTCCTAACAATTTTATGTACATCCAAGCAAAATACATTGCTGAAAAATGTTTTTGAAAATAAAATGAAATTTACGGAAAAAACAACTAATTTACATTGAAAACAAAGTCAAATTTGTATTATTTTTATTATTTTAATATTATGGTACTTCCTTATCTTGTTGCTTTTGCTCTTCATGGCTATTTTTGTTTTTTTATCTTTCCTAATGTTTTTCATTTCTTTCAACTGGTAATACTGACTTTAAAATAAATGTGTTTTCCATGAACTTATTCGACATTTATTCAGTGGTTGTTTTGTTTCAGAGTTGTTAGTATTCATATTCTCTTGCTTAAGTAAACAAAAACACTGCATCTTATTCGTCTCTTAAATTTCGTGGTTTGTTGCTTTCATTTCGTTGTTATTCATTATACTGAATACAAACGAAGCAAATACAAAATTATAATGAAAGTTTCATGAACATCATTATTAAGTTTCATGCAGATGTTTAGTGTTTATTTTGTCGTTGAAAATAAAATAGACCAGTTTAATATAACATTTTTTTCTTATAATTCACAATTCAAGGATAATTGGTTTTTGCTTCCTGCTTCAGCAACTCTTTCGCGTGCTGTGTCCTTCTTCGCCTTGTTCTTATATGGCCTGGCTGTATATGCTAGTGCAAGATTCTGGCGGTATGGAACTGCGGGTTGTACGGGGAAACACTTATGGGACTTGTTACTACGGGATAAACTCCAGGTTGTGCTAAAATTTCACTCCGTGAAGTTGTCTACTGGTTATATATTTTGGTTACAAGAATTTGACTCTATGTTAGAAGACACGCAGTGAAATTGTCTACTGGTTATTTGTTTTGGTTACAAGAATTTCACTCTGTGTTAGAAACCACGAGGTGGAATTGTCTACTGGGTATTTGTTTGGTTTAATAGAATTTCACTATGTGCTAGAAACCACGCGATGAAATTGTCTACTGGGTATTTATTGTGTTTACTAGAATTTCACTCTGTGTTAGAAACCATGCGGTGAAATTCTCTACTCGTTACTTATTACTATTTTTCTTCGCTAGATACCAGTTCTTACCTCATGTGTTCTCGAGCTCGGCCAGAATAAAAGTCGGTTGTTCAATGTTTATGTTGCCCTTTTTATACTTAATTGCGATTGCACTTTACACTACTAACAACCATTCGTCCACGGTTGCCTTCATTTTGTTGGTTGTTGCTTACTTGTTAGCCGCGCCTGTGTATTGTTATTGTAACTGCTTAACTTGCTCGTCACGACTGTGTATATTGTTATTGATTACTTGTAACCTTCCTGTCCGTTAGGTACAGTGCGACACAAAAGTATTCACCACTGGTAGAAATTAAAGCGTAAGAATAAGATAACGTAGTTGTTTGCACTTTACGATGTATAATAAAACACGCATACAATGAATAAAAAACTTAAGTAGAACCTAACAAGGTGGGACCAAGTTTGCCCTACAAGACTGTACGTACTCCAGTAAAGCCTGTAGATGTGCCTTAGCAAAATTGATATAAAAAATCAATAGAAAATTTGCTAGACGAGACGTTTCAAGTTGGAAATTATTGATCCAAAATTAAGCTCTCAATCTATCTGCAAACCCGTTCCAGGCAGAACTTATACTATGATATTCCCGGGAGAATGTGGTTTCCAAGTGGTGAAGCTATTTACTTTAAGACTATAATTTATAATAAACAAATTTCACACTGTATATATCTTCTAAACTGTAGCCTGAACTTGAATCTAACACTACTATTGCCTACTTTTGGGCTGCTATTAGTTTTAATTTGTTCAATTGCATTCGCTAATAATCAACGTTAATTAAATAAGCAATAATTGTCTATTAGCAAATGTAATTATTGTTCTCTACAAAATGTTAATACTTAATGCAATTAAAGCAATTAATTGTGCTATAATTAAACTTTGCAACAAATTAATTGCATACACTTGAACAAGTAAACAACAGCAAAAAAAAAACCTAAAACGCCAACGAAGTGAAGGAAATAAAAAAGCATTCAACAATTAAAGTACCAGCAACAAAAACAAAGCCAGCAACAATAGAAAAAAATAATGTTCTAACAAATTGCACAAAAACAAAAGAAAAACTAATAAAACGCATACAATTTATGACCCTCTCACACTCTCTACTAAAAATGTTCGAACCATATGCCCAACCATTACATTTAATGCATTTAAAAAACTCGAGCGTTTTTTTTTTGTATTAGAAAACAAAAATTAACACAAAAACAAGAAACATACAGAAAAAAAAGCAAAGGAAACCAATAAAATTTCAAATAAACACAAATAACAATAAACATTTGAAAGAAACTTTATTTTCTTGTTTGTTAGATTGTTTAAGCAAAATTCATTTTTCCTATTGTTTGTTTGACGCAAAGACCAAAAATACACTCCAGCAACGACAAAAACATTTCTACTAAAGACTTGTATGTATAAAATATTTAGCTTAAGCTAAACCCCACATAACAGTTAAACCGCAATTAAACTAGGAAATCCCCTTTCAATATCAATGTTTATTTGTTTAAATATAAAATTGAGTTTAGTTGTTTCGGCTTTGTAGGTTTGCGTCTTTGTTTGCATGTGGGCTTTGTGTATGTGGGAAAGGAAAGAATAAGTGTGTTTATTGATTTGTGTGAATTTTAAAGCACTTGTTATTTTATAATGCCATTGTCAGGTTATAAAGAAATAGAGCTTTAAGCCTTGAACTCATTTCCCCATTTGCTATTTTTTATATTTTTTTTGTATTTATTTTTTGCTATTTATTTTTTGTACATAAAATGAAGCTGCTTGAGTTTGAGTTTAGGTTTTTCATATTATTTATATTGAAAAATGATAAATTATGATTATAATGAAAGCATATTTCTGTAAGACTAAGGGAATTTTCGGCCTAACTTAAGTCTTAACTAGTAGAAACGTAATACAGTCATTCAAGCCAGACCTATACCACAGTATTTACAGAAACATTTTCGAGATGGTACCCTTTTTGGGACACATGGGCAGTCGTAAATATGGCAAAAAGATTTTGTAATTAGATAAATTCACGTAAGAATACTTTGTTCCGAATATTATCTAGATATTATATGAACTTATATGAAACATATGTCATATTTATTAAAAAATAATTCAGTTTGCACAAGTAAACAAATTAATAGAATCAATTACATATTTGTTCATATTAACAACATTATATGCAGTAATGTTGTTAATATTAACAAAAGTTTATTTCACTTGATAAAATTTTTAATTAAAACTGAAAGTTATTTTTGGGAATACAATATTTATTATTAAAGCGATTTATCTATAACGTGCTAAGCTCCCAGTTTTTATTTTTTATAAAAATACTGAAATTAATTGTTGAGGGAAAGCTAATTTCTATGCGAATTTTGTTGGTTGCTTAGATCAGAGCATCAGGAATCCTTTTTCCATAGACTGGGAAAGCTAAGCATGGTTTACAAATAAAACTGTATAGCGAATGTATGCATTTTATATTTTTGGATTTTGCTTGGGTACTATATAAATTAATTGTTCGCCCATATTAGTCTTGACTTATGCTTTCATACAGGGGTAAGGATACCATTTTCATTTAAAAATTTCAGTGCACTGGAAGATAATCCGTCTTGTAAAAAGGACAAGATACAATTACAAGAACCAATTGAAGATTCAATTTTATAACTAAGGTTATGTTCACACCTAACTAATTTGACGAAAAAATCCCAAAAAGCGTGACCAGTGAATTGATCAAGCTTTAGCTTTATTTTTAACAATTTCTATTTATTTCCTAAACTTTATTTGTTACAAGATAATTTTATAATGTAATTTAGAAACTGTTAAATGATGTCAAACTTTTTGCTAAAGCAAATAATTTTTTAATAAAACTAGTGGATAAGTTAACAACGTCAAATATTTAACAGGTGTGAAAGCAGCTTAAGCTTATTTTTTCTTAGGGCGAACATCAATTATAAAAAAAACCTTTTGCTATCTGTTTTTGCATGTAACAGTGATAAATCAAAGATAGCAAATTCGGACTAAAAGTAGAAGATAAAATTTTCATTAAAATTTTTAATTTTGGTGACTTTGCCCCAAAAGTTTTTAATGCCCATCTTTAACTAATTATCTATTTATTTCTCTGAAAAATTATATTCTTTTAAAAGAGAGTTTCACGAATTGACCTTAAAATCAAAAATGAAATGGTGGCAAGCATTCACTCAAAGAAATTTTACATTTGCAATGTTGCTGTATTCAAAATTGTATTAGAATGTTGCCATAAATCTTAAAAGATTGCCAAATATATACAGTTTTTCCACATTTTTGAAAAGACCCTACATTTTAATGATTTCAAAATTCCTTTTAACTACGTCCATTTTGCTAGAAGAAAATTCCTACGAAGAGGAATTGTTTCCTACGTATAACATCACTGCGGTCACCCCTACAAGTAGTAAAAGTATTGAAAGGTCTACATGAACTGGCCTATCCTAAGCTGTGTTTCTGCTTAAGAAGAAGTCTAGAGATACCATAGATCTACTAATATTTCTAACGACGCAGATCCGCTTGCTTACTGATACAATGACAGTTATGCCCAAATTTTAAGCAAATGGTGCAAAAATTATTAAGTTTTCAAATGAGTTCTCTCTTATCTGAGAAACTATTTTCCACTACAGGATTTGCGAAATCGTTAATTTCCGCAAAAGTTGATAATACTTAATTTTTTTTTAACAAAAGCCTTATTTATATCATATTTATAATTGCTTACACTGGTTTTTTGTATTACAAAAATAATTTATTTTGTTTTAATTCTACCATAAAACCAAATTCAATTCGTTGTTTTTTAAATCTTATTAATATGAATTTTTTATATATATATATCAAACGCTGAAATTTTGTATAATACAAAATTACTCTACTTGACTTTTGTTAATTTTAACTTAAGTTCAGGTTCAAAATCCACATCGTTATGGCAGATATTTCTTTTTGAGTATCAGTATCTTTGTCGTATCAGCAAAAAGGCGTATCGGTAGGTCCATTGTAAAAACCCATCTCAACATACAGTCGGATAGATAGACATCGTTTAATTAGCTTCGCGTCTTATAAGGAGCCAGATTATAAACTTTATAGCATCTATGATCAATATTCTACACAGAAAAAATTCTCGCCTATTCTTTTTTTTGTTTTTTTTTCAATTAAACCATTAATCAAAAATTAAATAAATTTTGTATTCCCGAAAATAACTTTTAATAAAATTTGCATGTGCCCGTCAAAAAACTAAAATGGACAGGTGCGTTATTAAGCAATTTGTTTTTTTTTAATTTTGTTTTTTCTTTTTACCCTATTTCAACTACAATTCGAGTTGGAAAAAAACAAGCCAAATGTAAAAACCAAAATGTAAGAAGAGATAAACGTTGTGGCTTTGTTGAAACTTTGATATTCTTACAAGTAAGACCTGAGTGTTTAAAATTCGTATTCACTTTATAGTCTTATTTGTATAATATTTTTAGCTTTTCTAAAGTCTTTAGAAAAAGTTTCCTGACGAGCTGGCCTAAGCAACCAGCGAAATGCGCATATAAACTGGCTTTCCCTTAACAATAAATTTCAGTGTTCTTTATCAAAAATAAAAATTGGGAGTTTAGCACGTTATAAATTAATCTTATTAATAATAATCTTTGTATTCCCGAAATAACTTTTGATAATAAAATCAGTTTTAATTAAAAATTTAATCAAGTGAAATAAACGTTTACTTATGCCAACAACATTACTGCAGAAGATGTTGTTAATTAAAAAAACTATTTAATTGATACTATTAATTTGTTTACTGGTTCAAATTTGATTTATTTTTTAATAAATATGACAAATGTTTTAATTTAAATCGTTTTTTATTTTTGCTGTGCCGAAATCACAAGCAGAATGAAAAATTTATATCGTACCCTAAAACGCAAAAGCCCCTTACTAACCATCAAATTAAAAATAGACTTTTTCATTGATTCTGAAGTATTTCATCAACACAAATATCCACAACAAATTCTGCAATCTTTCGACCAAACTTAGCGATTTTATAAACAAAAAATAAATGATCTTATCTACAATAGATTGTATGATAACAATTTGCATAATTGTCAACTGTCATAACAACCGGTAATATTTACAAGAAAATATGAATAACAATTAATTATAAATAGTTGAACTGCCTGTTTTTCAATCTAAAACTAAAATTTTCGTTTAGAAATTTATATTACGCAGAAAAAATTAAAAATTGTCTCCAATCACTAAATTCATTCCAAATTTATAGAATCAAGCAAACAATTTGTTGGATTTGCACCTATTACTAAAATGATTATATTGATTACTAAACATTGAAAAAATTGAAAATTGTGAATATTTTTTTTTTTCAATAAATGATACTTTTGATTTTAATTAAAAAATGATCAAAAAAGTTTTCCGTTTCAAACGATATGTAAATTGATTTAATTAAATATAGCTCAAGTTTTGACAATTCCCAACAACAATTCTACAAGTTTAAATTATTTTATTTTAAACGAAAGAATCAATCAAAATTTTTACTTATTTAATTAATATTTTTATTAAAATTTTTTTTCAAAACAAATAATATGTTAATTAATCCAAAATTTATTTTTTAAAAAAATTTCTAAAAAAATAATTGATTCAATTATCACAATTATTTAATTGAAATACTTTTTAAACATTTTTTTTTATTGATAAAAAACTACTGATAATTTTTTCAGTGTAAAAACAAAAACAAATTTGAGTTTATTGTTGTTTCAATATAAATTGCCAGGCGAAAATTTGTATTTTATTTCGAAAAACAGGCAGTAAGGCAATTTAGCAGTTCATAATTTTAAATAGTTTTTTGTTTCTCCTGTAAAATTTTCAAAGTGTAAAATATGGCCTTTTGTGTTTTAGGTAACAATATGTATAAGGCATTTTTACCTAGGGTATAAAAAATCAGATTTATTTTAATGTGACAAGTATGGAAGCTATTTATTTTAAAATAATACTTTCAAAATGTTAAACTTAAAATGTACTATAAATTTGTAATTTAAAAATATATTTTTTTTTTTAGATTTATCGATATAAGATTTCAAATGTCTAATTAACATCTTCTGTAAGGTTTAATTTAAACAAAAGAGACAAGTCCAATCGCATAAAGTGACCACCTTTTTCCATAATAAAAACATGCACATTTTTAAAAGTAAAAATACCACAATAGCCATTATATTGAAACGCTAAAATGCACCATTAATTGCGCTCTATTCAAGGCTATCAAGTACCCTTTTACATAAATGTTTTATATAGTTTTGTTTGTGTAAAAATTATTTAAACTCCCCCACCAAATCCAAAATTACCAGTCAACATTTAGGGGAACAATTAAGCCAGCCTTGGCCTACTATAGAAGATTTAATATTATGTTTTATTTTTATTTTATAACTTTTTCTAGTTTAAAATAAAATCCTATTGTAAGCGTAATGTGTTCTAAGTAAATACACATAACCACATAAACGTTATGGTTTTTTTTATGTATATATTATATATATGTAGATATACATACATGTATACATTTATACAAATATATGCACATATAAACGTATATATTTAAAAAAAAATGCTATTCCTTTTGTTGCCACTACAATGCTCTAGTAATGATCATTTTTATAGTAATTTTCTCATTTATGTTATTTTACGCTAAACTTAAATACTGTTTACTTAACACAATGTTTTTAGTTCATTTGCATATAACATTGGCAAAGTTTTTCGTTTTTGCTGAGTACTATTTTCAGAGAAAACTATAGAGAAAAATACAAAAGAATGGCAAAGAAACAGCCTTGTTGATAGTACAAAAAAAGCTAACGCTAGTAATTAAACTTACATAAACTCACATCAACATATTCATGTTTAAATTTACAAAAAGGTCGTCAGTCCTAAAACTTTATTAAGAATAAAAAAACTTATAAAAAATGCTTTGTATTGGTATTTCGATTTATTCTTTTTCTTCTTTTTTATTTCCTGCTTAATATTATACAATGCAATACTATAGCTATTGGTTTCAAGCTTTAGTAACAATAGCCGAATTAAAATTGTTGTAATATGTATGTATATCCGTTCAAAGCTTAAACTTGGTTGGCTATGCTGTGAATATTACTGTGGCTTTTCATATAATTATTACTGCCGCAGTAACAAATGCCAACCAGTTACTGATGTCATATATTAGTTTTAAGAGCTATGTTAATATTAATAATTTATGTCCTGTTTCCACAATACAAGTGATTGAACATGTAGTAAAATTAATAATTAGTACTCTGGTTATTTTATTGAACTGTTAATGGTTTTTAATCCAAATTTCGATATTTTAATCAGGCTTAAGTTCATTGAAAACCCATTAACAGTTCAATAAAATAACCACAATAATAATTATTGTTAGCAGCTAAGGCACGAGCTATTTGTTTACCTTTGTCACTTAAGTTGTGCTGCAAAATATCAACAAGGAAAAAAATAAAGACAAAAACATGAAAAACAAAAAAAATGTACTTTGGATTTCAAGAAGATTTCTTAACAAAAAGTACGAAAAACAGAAGTAAGGAAGAACATGTAAATCAATTAAAATAGGTAATAATTCATTCAAAGCAAATTTCGATATATAAGGTTAAATATTTGGTTTAAAAATAAATGTTTGAATATTGACGTCATCCGTCGTCAATGGCGGTTAGCGTTAAACGGCAAACCCCTCTGAAGAGATTGTGTGGGTACAATCGAAACTATTCAGGGCAACCTGTCCGTAAACAACTGGATTCAATTCCTAGTTCAGTCAAGAATAAAAAATTATCAATAAATTTTAATTAATTTCATGTTGTAAAATTCCTTTCTTTATAATAATAATTTAATGAAACCTAAATTCAATAAACTTAAGCCTGATTAAAATAGTGTAGTAAAATTTTAATGAAAATTAATAAAAGTAATTAATTTTTTAATTTGGTTAATTTTTCCTTACAAAAATCATTAAAATATAAATGAGAAGTGTGCAATTGTTCGGGAATTGCGGAAAAAATTTATAGTCGTATTTCAGTATTTGACCATTACAAAAGCAGTTATCTCCAATAGAGATTGCTGCCTTTGTTTCTATCAGTATTTTTTACTAAAGGTTTACCCCCTTATTCATATTTATAAAAGGTTTAATAAACGAATTTTCATAGAAAATTTATTTTATCCCTTAAGTGTATACCTGGGCCGCCCAGGCATTTATTTTACTTTTTCCAGGGTTTTTGCATATAAGAACGAAACTTTATATAGTCCTCAATCAAAGGGTTTTTTTTACAAGACAACGAGAACAAAGTGTATTTTCAAACACTAGGGCATGGCATTTGCCTAATGAAAACTTTGTGCATATTGTATCCACCTGGGCCTGGCCAGGATCTACCCTATTAAATATGCACTATAGTAGAAAATTCAAAACGAAACGTATCAAAAAGCATAGGGGTTCGTTGTGTGAGTTTTTTCGATAGCCACAAAAAACTCCATACAAAATACAAAGCCAGGCAGTTTGTGCCACACAAATTAGGGGTCTACTTAAGAGTTAAAAATCTTTTATAAACCAGAAATATTTGTTATGAACAAGGGGTTTACATGGGGTCTTCACCTGAGATAATATCTATATATATCAAAATGGTGTAAAAAATTTATAGTTATTCAAAAAATGAGAACGGCTGGGCCGATTTCTGTAAAATTTTTTGTCAGTTGTTCGTTTTTTCGAGGAGAAGGTTTTTACGGAAGAAAATCCCTCCGGAAAAGTCGGAAAATTGGAAAAATTTAAAATCGAATTTTTGTATGAAATTTTGTGTGAAATTATTCCTTAATGGCTTTCCAAAACAATTCTCTAAAATTGCGCAACTGTACGCGGTTGTCCGTCAAAAGGCTAATGAACAATATCATTCAGGCGACAATCATCAAGGGCAAATTCAAAGGAGAGGAAGTCCTTATCCCACGAATTCCCTTTATTCCAACTGACCTTCCATTCTAATTCAAGCGGATTCAGCTCTCCGTTTGATTAGGAAACCGTTTTCGTTATTTGTTTTTGCGCCTGAAAACAAATCGAAAAACATTGTTCATCAAATCGCTCTCTACTGATGCCATTCAAATAAATAACATTGAAAATTTAAATATTTGTGTTGTATTATTTCTCTAAAGTTTGTCTGTATGCTTAAAATTGGGGCAAGCCGAAGTTCGCCTGGTCCGCTAGTCTGATATAATATGTGAGAGAACGTTGGCAGAATGAGAGAGCACATTTCTTCATGTTAATCTTAATCTTAAACAAGGAGAACATGTATCTTATAAGATTTCATAATTTAGTGATTTTCGTTCTGTAAACTTGTGTCGTTTGTTATTCTTTCTTAGTTTTGTCTTTGTTTTTAGTTTTTAATATTGTTTTTAAGCACTTTTCACAAGTTTCCCACTATTTGCATTTAAAAAAAAATTTAACATTTTAAAGATAGCGTCATATTATTAATTTATATGTGTGTTTGTATGTGTATTTTTGACATCTTATCATATCAGATAGTCGTTATAACGTTTTTTTGGTACTGCCAAATTCACTCAACACAAGAGGTCGCCAAATACCATTATATGGCATTATTAGATTAGTCAACGAAAACAAATGGAGATAGCCACCTTTGATATAAAAAGCGTTACAAATATGATCAGTTTTGCTTTGATTCTTGCCAAAATGAAAAAAACTATAGTAACAACGAATTTTTTTTCGTCTCTCTTAAAATTTTGTTATAGCAAGGTTGTACTGCCACATAACGTTTTTCTTATGTAGAAATGCCCTAACTCACATATTTGCAACTTTACAAGGGGAGGTTAAAACAAAGCAGAAACTGTATGTATCAAAATATAAAATTGCTTTTAAACCCGGAATTTATGATACTATTGCATTGAATTTCTGATATGAGGTGTATCTGTGTGAAATGTGTTGGAATTATATAAAAACACAATTTCGAAAAAAATCCAGTTGGGGCATTTCTACATGAGACCAACGATATGCACAACGAATTAATCGCTATAACGAGGTCTCTTTTGACCACCTTTAGATTCATTGTATTGTAATTTCGCTGCAGAACAAGACGGCACAGAATGAGTGGTTTGGATTCTTTATATATATTTTTTAATTATTATTTTTTCTTTGTTTTTCAGACCAAAATAAAGACAACCGAAATTTTGCGAAAAGTTATGGAAATTTTTTTTTTTTTATTATTCCTACACAAAATTTCGCTTGTCTGCAGGAGACCAGAGTCTCTGGCGGGAATCGAACACGCAACCCCGGTATTGATAGACTAGCTCACTACCAGCTAGCCTACCGGGGCACCCGGTATGTGCGAAGTAGAAAATGGATTTCATGGATATAATTTTTAAAGCTCATTGAAAAAAAAAATTCCCAGAAATATAGATACTGTATTAAAAAAAAATAAAGTAATAATAATAAAATATAAGCCAGTTTTATTGTTCTTCTTCAGACTGTAACGGAAATGTTCCAACACTGCAAAAGATGGTGAAATCACAATTAAATATGTCTCAATATCCGCAGGCAGATAATTTAAAAGAGGAAAAAGTGTTTTATTGTACTTTCTAATGCTAGAGGCTCTCCTTTCAGGCTCAACTTTTGTTACCTGCAGAATATTTCAAAATATATTTGTTCAATAAAAATTTTTACAATAAAATTGTAAATTGAAATCAATTTGTGGCATAGAATAAATGTAATTTTAATATTTTAGAATTTAAAAATTAAAATCATCGATAAATTCCATGGCGTTATTGTTTATCTCAAAGGAATCACTTGGGCCTATTAGTTTAAAATATTTTGAAGGTAAATCATAATCATAACAACATTTATTCCACCATTTGAGTCCAAATCTACAATAAAAAAGAAGACAAACAAATATTTAATTGTTATGGTTAAAATATTTTCCTAATTGATAAAATCGAATTTACGTAACCTATTTCTCAAATTACATTTAACGATGTTTAATTGGCCAAATACCCTTTTTACTTGAGCATTAGACCATGGAAGGGAGAGCAACTTTATCGGTAATTCTGAATTTTCTAAAAGTTTCTTGTTGCCGCCTGCATCTTTATATTGAAAGAAACAGTGTTGTTTGTGTTGATCCATTCTTTAAATTTAATATTTGAATGAATAGTGTTCCTTTATTTTGAAAGATGTTTCATCATCATCGATTATAGCGATTTTCAACATTTATAAAAGTTGTGATTGAAATTAAATGCGTTGTAATTGTAAAAAAAGGTTTATTTTATTTTTATCAATTTTATAAATTTTTAAAAGAAAATTATGATTTTAAAGGAAAACGGTTAAAAAAAATTATTTCAATTAAATTAGTGTGATAATTTAATCAATTATTTTTTTAGTTGAAAGAAAATTAAAAATTAAATTTTGACTTAATTAATATTTTAGTTGTTTTGAAATAAATTTTTAATAAAAATATTAATTAAATAACAAAAACTCTTAATTGACTTTTTTCTTTTAAAATACAATAATTTTAGCTTGTAGAATTGTTGTTGGGAAATGTCAAAGCCTGATATATATTTAATGAAATCAGTTAACACACTGTTGAATACGGCAAAGTTTTTTTTTATAATTTTTTTTTGTTTAAATTAAAAATATTATTTGCTGAAAAAAAAAATATTAAATATTTTAAATTTTTAGTAATCAATATAATTATTTTGGTCATAGGTGCAAAATTAACAAATTGTATGCTTGTTTCTATGAATTTAGTGATTAGAAATTGTTAATTTTTTTCTGTGTAAGAAATCGGGATTTTGATAGGAATTTTTATATACAATTTTACATAATTTAGAGAAAACTTTTTGGGGTAATTTTTTAATTCTTAACATTTACAATTTATAATATATAGTTAATAAAAAATAGCCCCAAAGTAAAAATTGTGATTTTAATTGGGGTCATTTTTCATTTCACTTAAAATGCAAAAACACCCCAAGGAGAATATGAAAAGAGCCCCAAAGAACAAAAAAATTGCCCCGAAATTGCGTAATATGTGACTTATATTAAATGTTGGAATCATTCTTCATTTTCTTTTTGGCGCTATATTTCCTGGGCTAATTTTGCTCACCGCCGTCAAAAAAAAATATATGTTAAGTGTGAACATACCTATAGAATATGACCTCTTATTTGACCATTCAATTTAACTTGAATTTTTTCCATTGACTTTGACAAATACTTCGACTAGCACTTTGGCGAAGATTTCGATTATCACTTTTACCTTGACTATGACTTTGACCATGATTTTGATTATGACTTTGACTCTGTCTATGAATATGACCTTGCCTGTGACTATGACTATGACTATGGCTATGATTTGACTTAGACCCTACCTCTTAATCTTACTATTGCCTTTGACTATGATTGGGCCTTTGACTATTAATATAGCTATTACTTTCTTTGACTAGGACTTTGATTTTATCTATGACTATAAGAACAACTCTGACGATGGCTATGAATATCCCTATGCTTATAGTTTTTTTTTTGGGCTTGAACTTTGACTATTCAACTTTTCTGTTGACTTTAGCTTTGGATATGACTTTCACTTTTAGTTTGACAATGCCTTTCACTTAAACCTTGGCAATGCCTATGATTATGACAATGAACTCGATCATGACTCGATATGAACTCGAGTAAGGTCTTACTTTGGCTACGTCTATAACTTTGAATATGATTTTATTTATACCATTAACTATTATTAACTGCCAATTCCTCGATATCGAAAAAAATTTCGTTCGCTAAACCTACAGTTAAAAGAACAGCTGTATTTTAAAATTAGTTTTTGTTTTATATGTAAGTTAAGCGAACGAAATTTTTGTTCGAAATCGTGGGACAGGCAGTTAATTTTATGACTTCGGCTATGACTTTCAGTGTGACTACGGCTACAAAACTAAAAGCCACAAATGATGTGTTCGAATAATAAAATATTTTTTTTTTTACATATTTATTTATTGAATCTTCATATATTATATAAACTACCAATAATTAATCAATTCTTAATTTTAAGCCTGACAATGATGGACGACCGTTCTCCTTATCAAGGTTCCCGTTGACATAAGCGTTTAGCGCTCTTCTAATCTATGCTGCTTAAGGGAGTGCTGTCGACTACATTTAAAATATTTCGAGCTAAAGGATTTGGGTGCGAATCAAGACCATTTAAGAATTTTCTCGAATACTTTGTGATCACAGTTTTTACTGATGGTATATTGAGGTCTTTGTGAATGTTTGAGATTTTTACATCAGATGGAGCGGTCATAATGATTCGAAGAATTAATAAAATAACAAAACAAAATTAGCTTATTATATGTATATAACGTACAGAATATTTATTAAGCATTGAAAAAACTTTTAGAAGAATTACTATACTGCTCTCGTATAAAAACATACATACTATTAGTTTTTTAACCCCTTGTATGTTAATTATTGTTTAACTTTTATATGAGTATACAACAAAAGCAACAAAAAAGCATAACTCTTCGTTTCTTTTATGCTTCAGCTTCATTTCTAGTATAATAAAAAAAAAACTAAAAAACAATAAGTAATTATTGTTATAGTTTTTCACAGTAAATGAATGAAACAGCAAGAGTATGTAGGAGGGCACAGTATATGTTTGTGTGAGTGTTAAGTAACGAGTATGTAACATACAATTACTCGCAGACAATATTTTTGCCTTTTGTTTTCATTTTAACTCTTTCTTATTGTTATGTTTAGCTTTCTCATTCCATTGTTATCCTAGAGAGCTTGTATGTATTTGTGTGTATCATTCACTCCCTTCAATTCTTATTGACTTTACAAATGAAAACAAAAATTCAATTATGCACGTCTGTTTTCACATTTGCGTTTTGACTTAAATTTTTCTCACCAAAAACAGTAGAAAATGTTTACTTTAATTGAGTGTGAGTGTAAAAGTGTGTGTTTCTCTCTCTCTCTGTGTGTGTGTGTGTGTGTGTGTAGCAGGCCTTAAGGGGCTTTATGTGGTTGTGTTTAAGTGGGTGGGTTTTACTTGTAGTATATTTTTATTATTCTAAACAAAACAAGAGAAGTTTTTGCTACAGCAACAAAAGTAGAAAAAACTTTATACTTTTATGCTGAAGTATGTGCTTAATTGCCATTCAATAGGAATGTACTAGTTTAGTTACTAAAATACACACACACACACACATACATGCTCGTCTATACATATGTATGTATCTTCATTTAATTCAAATACATTTTTACATATTTAATTAATTAAGCGAATTCTTTGGTATGGGGGCTTGATATATAAATTGAGTAGGCGAGTGTATGTTAAATGGGGATGATGACATCGAACATTTAACAGTCTTGATAAATGGTAATGATTCAAATTATTATTGTTAATTTTAATATTCATTAGTTGGAAAAACTTTAATAATTGCCAAGATAGGGGCTGTTTACATTCATATTTAATTATTCTTGTATATTCTGTGCGTTGGGTGGAGCTTTTATTAATACGAAATTCAAAACTTTTTAATAACAGGCTTAAAAATACGTTTTAAATGGCAGTGAAGAGAAACGAAGTCAAAGTGTTTTATTACATGAAGTTAATTTTTTGTTGTTTTTAGATGTATTTTTAAATAAGAGTAAAGGTAGTTATAATATAGCATACTGTGTCTTGTCTTTAAAAATTTCGCATTATCTTTTAAACTTTCCGAGTAGAAATCTAATTATACGCTCTAAAGAAAAATCAATCCTTCCGTACTCAAATCAATCCGAAGGGGTATCAATAGTACGGTGAGTATGGATTTTCTTAAATCAAGTACAGAAAGATTGATTAAAGTACGGATTATTCAATCGCGAAATACTCAACTTATCCATATTCCATCACAAATTTGTACTTGAAATAATCCGAAAATGAGATTGATTTAAGTAAAACTGAGATTGAATCAATCTCAAAATGCACTTGATTCAATTACAAAGTTAATTTAAACCCGAATTCGTACTTGAAATAAACCAGAAGTGATATTAGAAGGAGAATATTACTATCACAGATTACACACATATATGTAACGAGACGGAAGATTTTTTTGGTACATTATGACCTTCTAAAGTACCGTGGTACTACCGTGAGTCATTTTGTACAATTTAAAAGTTTGTCATAGTTCCCCCTTTTTGAATTTTTAGTATAGCAAACAAATTATTCAGCAATCTCACAGAGTACAATCCCGTTCGGAATGATTCCGTTCGGAACCGAAGAAAACATATTTGTTTATTGATAGAAAGTATATTTTGATAGTTTTTTTGGCCTATTAGATACAGGCCATTCCCATTCCGTTCATGAAAACAAAAATGGTTTAATTTCGCAAAGTTTTTTTTCGTAATTTTCTGAAGCACCAAAATACGGAACGAATTCCGTTTCCGAACGGAATTGTATTCTGTGACATGACTGATTGAGTCCTTTTCATTGCATTTATGTTGTACTACAAATCGTTAATGTAATGGGCGCTTAAATATGCGACTTGTATTGTGGCGTATAGAGCGCTTAGTCCCCTTTTACAATGTGGCCAGTGAAAGACTGACAAATGAATGTATGACACACTTTACTTTTTTCCTCTCTTGCCAACAAACTTCGTCTGTCTGCCTTTCAATTGCCACATTGTAAAAGCGGACTTATGGTACCCACAGACGAGGCAACATTAGTGAAAGCCTGAATTTTATTGCGGAACAGAAGTGGCTTTATATATTTCTGCAAATAATATAAATACTATAAAAATTTTGCGAAGTTTTGAGAACCAAAGTCAACTTTAATAATGAAGTTTTAATGTGGTTCCATAAATTTACTCCTGAAAATGTTATTTTAGGTAGAATAAGTTGTATTGTACCTCTTCTACTAAAAATGTTTCCGAACGAAATTGCAAATTTTGATTCAAGCAACTGCAGTCCTTAAAAACTGAAAAAAATTTTTAGTTTTTGGTCGGTAGTAGCTTATTTATGGAAAAAAAAAACTGAATGTCCATATGTTTCCTTACATTTCTAGAGTCGTTGCTGGAATTTAATCTATTCCACATTCGTCTGAAAATGTAAAAAGAGTTTTATCATTTAAAAATATAATAAAAACTAGGAAAAAAACAGACTACATGTGCCAACATTATCAAGTCTTAAGATTGACAGTGGTTAAGATCGACAAATTCATGCTGCTATGATGTAAAAATTCCAAATAGTTTATTAACTAAAGAAATAAGTGCCTTTTTTGAATTCTATATTTGTAAGACTTTTATGTACCTTATTTTATACATACATAAATGTATGTTAATGTTAAGATTTGTTTTTTTTCTATACAATTGAACTCTTATGTACTTTTTTGTTGTTTTAATAAATTTAAAAAAAAATGGTACCGTGAAGGTCCAAAAAGTACATTTCTTCTTGGAAGTTGGTACAAAATTTAAGATCCCATTTAACATCCCTGCTTTGAACCATATTTTATGCCGCAATACAATAACCAGAAATTTATTTAGTTGAAATTTAGTTGCAAAACAGTTGTAAAAATTACCTTTAAAGTTTACCGCAATACTAGTTAATAATATTTATGTAAGTAAATAACATTATAAAATAAAAAAATATTACTAAATAAATTTTTTTGCACAAAATAAAACGTTTGTTAAACTAATTCTTTTATTAAACGTGGCTCGTGTTTTGTTATTTTTGTTTTGATCACGCAATTTGTGTTGGTTGTAGCGGCCTGTTTTACACATTGCCACTGCACTACCAAGAAAAAACGGTTTTTGTCTCTTTCTTCGAAAGCTGCCCTCGCAACTGATTTGGGCCTTTTTCACACATCACTTTTAACATATCTGTGTGTAATCTATGATGACTATTATTGATTTACTTACCCCTTTCACATCTTACAGAGTTCCAATTATAAGGCACTATACTTTAAAAACTTAACCTACATATTTAATTAAAATATAAACTAAATAAGAACTCTGGCTTTCAATTTTCCTTTTTAAACATGAAAATAGTATGTTTTCGTCTTGTTCTGTTGTTTTTGTTGTTTCTACACACAACAAGCAAATCTTTTTTTAATTACTTGTGTAGTGTTGTTGTAGTGGCTACAACAAATTTTGAAAAATTATATGCGATTAAAACGCTCACTTTGTAATTTTACTCTAAGAGTGAAACAACCAACAAAAACTGCAATCGTTTTTGTACTTGGATTAATAATTTTGTACTTATTTTAAGAAATTAAGGGATTGTTTAGTTATCCCATTTAGGATTGTTTTGAGTACGTTTTATGGCTAATAAATCAGTGAGTGTTTAAACGCTGGTTTAGTTGAACCAAACTTAAATGTATATGTAGTTTAAACTCAACAGTTGTAAATCAGTGTCCCATGTATTATATGAAATTTAAAGAAGTAACATGTGGCAGCACTACGATAAATACTGTCAAATTCATATGGTCTGCATTGGTAGTTTAAACGCCTAATTTTATGCGTTTTAAGGTGGTTTATATGTTTACTGATTTATAGATGTGTTAATTAAAACACATTTTAAACTAAAAACTGAGTTCAACTTGTTCTGATTTATTAGGCATTAGTGTTATTCGTACTTTAATTTTTGAGTACGATTCTTGCAAATCAGTAACAAAAGCATTGGTTTTTTCTTTATTTTAATCTCAATTTATGTTTAAAATTTGTTTTTCATGCCAAATGAGAATAAAATTATATGAAAAACTATATTTAAATATGAATTGATATTTAAATAGAATTGGTAAAATTGGCCATACGTGATCAACGATTTCAGTAGATTTTTTTTTAATATAAATATAAAATTTTTCTAAAGTTGAACCGGTTTTGATTGCTTAAATAAAGAGAATGGTTACTAAAGATATATATTGCAAAAGCTGCCTTTCAAGTAAATAAGAGAAAGCGTAAACCGCGATTTACATTTTCAATCATAAAAATGCTGTTTGACCTTTCTCAAAAAAAAATTTGTTTGGGGATTTCTAAACTTGTTTTTTTTTTTAAGTTTTAAAGATTCCTATCCACTTTAACTGACAAAAAGTTTCAAAGATTCTAATCAACTGTTACTGGCAAACAGCAAAAGTTGCAAATATTTCGATCGACTTTAATCTATCAATTCTAATGATTCCCTTGAATTTTCCTGGACATAATGTTGCATAAATTCCTATAAATTTATCATGTAATTTTTTTTTCGTTAAAACTTTTCTTGATCAACTTTTCTAACATAAAATTACACAGACAATGTTAAGTATTCTTGAAAACAATCGCTCGGAAACCCTCTAAGATTTCCTAATAAGAAGTTGCTTACAGCCAGATTCCTCAAATGCCGATAGGCTCTTCTGATGGAAAATTTTCCAAATTCTGATCATTATTTTTAGTAGAATTTAGAGCAAAATTACGGCATCCCATTTCGATCGAAATTTCCAATTAAATTTTATTGTAATTTCGATAAGTATTAAACGCCGTAATTTAATGCCAGATCAAATCTTTTTGCCGAAAATATTTGCCTTTTTATCTTTTCTGTTTAACTCTAAATTTGTTAAATGTGTTAGAAAAGCAATTTCTATTTTGCTGCGCTGTTTAACTGCTGAAGGATCTTTGAACATATGAATTTATAGCCACAAGTAAAACAAACGCTTCATAATTTTCTCACAATTTTTAAACTTTCATGAACACCTTTCGCACATACAGGCAACAATTTGTTATTTTAATAACCATTTAATATACAGACATACAAACATACTTTATTATTAAATTGTACGAGAATTGTCTGTATAAAATTATTGAATTATTCAGTTGAATTTTCATAAAGAGTCCTTGTTTTTTTTTGTAATTTCTTACCTTTAACATTTTCAAGAACACATGCATAGAAATCATGGAACACACATTTTTCTGAGTTCTTTCACATACAAGTATCAATTATGTTGGTTATGTATATGAAGCAGCAGTAGCAAACCTTCACACCAATCAGCCAGCCAGGCAGGCACCATCTTGATGATGTTTGTGAAGACAACTTTAATCAAACTAATTATTAATTTAAGTTGCGTGCTCCGTTTGTTAATTGTCAGTGTTAATGAATAATTCAATAAAAGAAACATAGTAACTTAAACAAGTACATACGCTAACACGTACAAGGGTGACAGTTTACGTGTTAGGGATGTTTATGTGTCAGTGTGCACAAGCAAGGAAAAATGGCAGATGGAGGAAAACAACCCAGCGGGATAAGGACAGAGTACGGATGCCTTCTACAAGGCCTCTGTTCTCCTTCATTTGAATATACAAGGTATGCTCGCTCTATTCCATATCCATATCTTTTTTACACACGTTGTAACTGGATAAAAAGATAATTATTTTGCTTTGGCAAAAAAAAAAAAAAAATAATAAAAAAATATTACTCATTCTCTTCCACCTTCTTATATAAGGGAATATGAAATAAGTATCTTATTTATTATATGTAAGAATAAATAGTATGAATCAATAATATTTTTAAGCAGGCCTTTATTAAGGCCTGAAGTAACAAGGTCTTCTTAGTTTTCCCGCTGTGAAGTTGCTGTTAAGTGTGTGTTGGTTAAAGTGTTTCCGTATTTAAATGGTTAAATTTAACCACTTTAATTTTGGTTTTGTTTCCAAGTGTGAATTTATTTTATGTTAAACGGTTATAAAAAGGAAAATATTAATGTCAGTCATAATAACTAAAACAAAAACAAGGACTACGAGTACAACAAAAAAGGGTTGTTGGTTTGCACAGTTCTCTTGAAAAGGAAAATATATAGTGGTGTTGGGTTTTGTTATTATTACAATTAAGGAAATATTTAACAAGGTGAATGAATGGTAATAACTTGGATAAGACTGAAAGACAGTGTGACAGCAATGAAGAAGAAGCCTGTATATCAGCAAAATATTTAATTGTTTTGCTTGTCACTTGACTTTTGTTAATTGGTAGAATGTTTTTTTTCTAATAGAATAGCTATAGGAGAAAAATAAAAATATTAATTAATTTAAGGTGCTTGCTAGTCATTTATCAGATTTAATTAATTCTTGTTAAGGATCTTTTTACATTTTTCGGAAAAAATAAATATAAATGTAAATATAATAAATGCAGTTATTAAACAAAAATTCCAATAATTGTACAATTTTCATATTAAAAAATTTCTTAAGGATCTGCTCAAATTTTCAAGAAATAATTCTCTTGAATTTTGCTTTAGTTTCTCAAGGGGTATCTAGTAAAATAAATTAAAAACAATTTAGACACTGTGCAGTTCCTACAAATTTTTATTGAAATGTTTTTTTGAGTTTAATTAACTATTTTAACATAAAAAGTTGTTCAGGGTCTGATTAAGTTTTCTTGAGATAAGGCTTTACTAAACAAATTTTTGAAAGGTCTAATGCTTTGTTTCCGAAAAAATTTTATATATAAAAGTTGGTTCAGTTCTTGTCCGCTTTTCAGTTTCGTTTAAATTTATCATGAATCGTTTAACGCTAGAACAACGCTTTTAAATTGTGGAAATTTAATTTGAAAGAAAAAATAAGACTGTTCGCGAAGTTTCTCATTCCTCAAGCCGTCACCATTACATCGATTAAAATTTTTTGTTGGCGAGAGCTTTCGAGCTATGCTGACTTACTTAAAATTAACCAACTAAAGATTAACGCCATTTGGTTCCAACACGATGGCGGTAGTCGCCATACAATGCGCTTAACAATCGAATTTGGTGACAACTTTATTTCCAGAATGGTCCTGTTCACTGGCCCCTTTGATCGTGCGATTTAGCGCCTCTGGCTTAATTTTTATGGGGCCATGTTTAGTAATTGGTTTATGCCGAAAAAAATTTAAAATTGTCTCTAATCACCGAATTCATACCAAATTCATAGAATCAAGCAAACAAGTTGTTGATTTTGCACGTATTACCAAAATGCGTACATTGATTACTAAAAATTTTAAAAATTTAAAATTGTGAATATGTAGTTTTCCAATTTTAATTTTATTTAAAAAGGTGGTCAACAAACTTCGCCGTTTCAATCAATTGTTAATTGATTTTATTTAATAAAGCTCAGGTTTTGACAAATCCCAAGAACAACTCTATAAGTTTAAATTAGTTTAATATAAACGAAAAAAATCAATTAAGATTTTTTGTTATTTAATTAATATTTTAATTAAAAATTTATTTAAAATCAACTAAAATATTGATTAAATCAAAATTATATATTTAATTTCCTTTCAATTAAAAAAATAATTGATTAAATTATCACATTAATTAAATTGAAATACTTTTTAAACAAATTTTTTAATTGTTAAACAACTTCTGATAATTTTTTCTGTGTTGGAAGCTAATATTAAAGCCGCCATGGGGCAAAATTTATAGGAAAATTAGAAATTGAACTGATCGAATGGAACATGTAACTCCGAGCCGCGGCTGACATATGCTGGAAATGCCGGATTGTTATAACAAATTTCATTCCAACAATATTTCTGTCTTTTAGTATCTTTAAGTTCTCATGCAAATAAAAAAAAAAGAATCTGGTTGAATTTCAAAGACAAAAGATGCACAATTTTTCGTCAAGTTTTGGAAAAAAATTAGCTTATTTTTCCGTTTCGAGAGAAAAACTAGCCAGAACTTGCCACTGAATTTGATAAGCATATTTTATTTCTTTCTAAATAATATATAAAAACATGTAAAAGGTCTATATTCAAGAGTCGGCTTTATATGGAATCTATCAATTCTAAGCCAATCTTATATGTATATAAATACGGCAACCATTTTTGTAGTTGATGTTTAATTATATTTTCTTCACAGCGTGCTGGACGTGGTCTATTCGGTCGAATATTATCCAATAATGAATGCTGGGTCTAAAAATGAGTGGTGGTATTGCGAATAGTATGTTCAGTAGGTGGATTATGTTGACCATAAGTTGAACGATTTGTAAACGTTGTTCAGGCGTAAGTCTTTCCATTATGAAATGCCAAACAACACTAAACAAAAATAACATGACAGCATGACACGACTCACACGTTATTTGTCACAAACAAGGCAATTGAAAAAAGTACCTTTACTTGAATCACCCATTATATGTAATATATGTATTTATATGTAATATATGTATTTTCCGAGATTGATCTTAATATGGGACCTATGGTACTCTATAAACTTATATTAACGAAATTTGGCAATGTTATTTTTAGTCATATAAAACAGGTTTATGCAAAATTAAATAACAATAAATTTTTTCAGGTAGTTGTTCCACATTTGGGTTCATAATTCGTTTCCTACCAAGCCGATTTAGCTGGACTTCAATCCCAAACTGCATAGGATAACTAGCAACAATTTGAAACCTGAATAATTTTTTTCTGTTTAGCCATTCAGAGTGAACGTAATTTCGATAGACGGATAGAAGGCTTTACAATTTTAAGTTTAAAATTTAGCTTAAAATTTTTATTGAGGCCAATACACCATTTTTTTTTTGGTTACATTTTTGCTTTACTTTTGTTTTTAGTGTTAATAAAATTTTTTAGCAAGGCTATTTTAACCTAAATTTATAATCAACATTAACACTATCTTTTACGTATCTAATCCCTTGTCAGTGGTTGGCTAATATTTTATGATAGTGCTTGTGTTTGTATGTATTTTTAACATTTTGTTTCTGTGTGTGTGTATGTTTGTGTTTTTATCCTTCATAGTAAAAAGGAAATGAAATCTACGGTACAAGAGAAATTAAGCCAGCCAGTATTAAAAATTGCAAAAGCCAGAAGACGTGGTTGCTAGTAAAATAATAGCAGTTAGAGTAAAATTAGAAAAGGACAAAAAAGTCTATAAAAAAATTCCCAAATGGACCACAAAAACCAACCTTAAATGTGACCCTTCTGACTAAAATAAACTAACCTTCGCATGACAATTTTTTGTTAGTTTTTTTTCCTACTTTTTGGCAAATAATGTAATAGAAAACGAGAAAACTATTTAAACAACGTATTATTACAATTAGCTAAGCATAGATATGTTTCTGTGGGTTTGCATGTACTTTGTAAACACAGATACATTTAAAACGAAAGAGAAATAGAGTTTCACAAAATTTGTTATACAAAAGTTCAAGGTTGATATTTGTTTAGAAATTTTTTTAAAATTTCTTCAGTACGAACGTGTTTGGGTTTGTTAAAATAGTTAATGACTAAATGGTTAGCAACTCATTTTTTTTTGCTATTTAATTTTAAACAAAACTTTCAATGTTGATGTTAAATTGAACAATATAGAATATCTGTTATTTTAAGAATATTCTTTGTTATTGTTTAAATAAATCTTTAATAGTCTTTTTAATTCAAATGGTTCCAATATTCTGCTAATCAAAATTTAAGAAGGTTAGGTTAGGTTGAATGGACAGCTGACGCGAGAATGGCTAATTTCGGTCTATATAGCGGTTCCCTTGTGATATGCTGACCCAATGGCCAGTTTACTCCACGGCCATCTATGTAGCCTACTTTAAGAATATTTAATAAAAATCTTTTCTAGAAAACTTATAAAGATTCCAGCAAAACATTTTCCTAGAAACTGCTTAGCGGTTTTAGTAAAATATATTAACGAACAGACAGCCGGGCAGGCACCATCTGGTTTATGTTTTCGAAGGCAGCTTTAATCAAACTAACCGTTAATTTAAGTAACGTGCTCAGTTTGTAAGTTGTTTATACCTAAAACCATAGCAACTCAAACAAATGTATATCCTCACACATCCCAATTTAATGTATGCTTAGAGACCAATGGATTTTGTTCTTACGACATGCTGATATATTCATAAACGTATCTAATAAAAAGCTGTTCAAAGGTTAATCAAAAGTTCTGGGAAAGAGTTGCTAAAAGTCTGACCATACATTCTCGCAAAACGTTTCAATTGTTCCAACAGAACTGGTCCTGGGATTTGTGAAAATAGAATAAGAACAAAAATAAATAACTATTGAAACTTGAAAGGTTAGCTAATTACTATCTGGTATATAAGGTAAGAACAAAATGGTAGATTTTGTAATTTTTATTAATTTTGTTGAGTGAGAAGGGACCTTTTTGCTTTTTCAAACTGAAATTACACCTACTTCGGCCACTACAACCACCCCCAAGGTTGCTCTGTATTCCAAGAGTATTTTGTTATGCATCTTCTGGAAAACAAATCAAGGCGATCGGATCATTACTTTAGGAGTTATTGAGGTTTTAGTGAGAATAGTACGCGGACGTGTGAATAGGTCCGTATGGACCTTGTACTGAATTTCACTAATAAATGCATGTTTTTGGGCATCATTATAATTTTTTTATTGTTTCAACACATAATTTACTTGTTCTGAATACAAAGACCTAAACTCAAAGACATTAGGGATGATGATAAAAACGAAAAATTCTAAGAAAAAATTCCAAGAACAAAAATACTAAGAACAAAAAATACTAAGAACAAAATACAAAAAAACAAAAAAAAAAAAAATCAAAAAAAAAATTTTTATATGAAAAAAACATGATTTACAAAAAAGGTCCGTAGGGACCTTTTCACATGGCCGTGAAGTTCAGAACTGTCACTCATCGGAGGGTTAATAACACTTCAAAAAGAAGTTCCTCAGAGTTGGAAACATTTTCTTGAAAGAAAATTTCTTGCTTTAAAATAGCAACAGCAGTACAATTTTTGCTTTGATAACCTTTTCAAGAGCATATTAAAAAACTGTGTTGTTAAGTACTTATTTAACACTTTAATGAAGAAGCAGAACCAGAAGAGGGGAGAGTAAATAATTTGTTTAACTCTTAGATGTCCTACATGGTCTTACCAGACCGTTTTTGACTTTCATATGCAATATATTTTTTTTTTTTTTTTTTGTAGCAAAAGTATTAAGAAACGAAGGCTATGAATTCTACAAGTAAGTTGTCCTGAATCGAATATTTGGAATCATATGGATCATATTTAGGTCACGAAAACACTCATAAAAGAAAAAGTTCACTAAGTGCACCTTATGTTGTGGCTGGACCACAGGTGAATTCTTTGAGTAATTGCTTTTGCACTGACAAAGTTTACTTTGTAAATTCCGCTAAAGTGTCTTTTCCTCGGAGTTGCTGTTATTTTCAAACACTTTTTTGTTTTATTGCCGTATTTGCGGTGGTACCAGCATACTTAACTTGATTCGGCATTAACGGGAGCGGGATCTGCTGCGTGGATGCTGGAAAAACTTTGTTTTCAACTCTGCTTTAGGAAATAGTCAATAAAAGTGATCATTTTTAGTGAATATTTCCTAAAAAGAAATTTATTTTTATAATTACTCTAACGTTCTCAAAAAAATATGGTGAAAGTTTACGGACTTTTGAAAATAAGTTCTTTTTTTTATGAAATAGTCACTTTAAGTGAAAAAATTACACTTTTGTGAAAAAGACACTTTTAGTAAACAAAATGTGACTTATTGTGAAAAACTCACGCCTCAAAGAGCTTATCCACTATCAACATAATCAGAGAAGACCAACAGTCGATGTCTTTGTGATGGAAAATAAAGAGAAAGGAGCAACGGTTATGTCATCAATGCAACCCGCTGATTCAACATACGTATCGCCATCACATTTTGTTCACTAAGAGTATCTTTTTTTAAATTTTTTTTTTTACTAACAGTGACAATTTCCTAAAAAAAAGTAACTCCTTTCAAAAAACCGTAAACTTTCACCACATTTTTTTAAGAAAGTTAGAGTAATTAAAAAAATCATTTTTTTTTTTTTTTTTTTACAAAAAGTCACTCTGTTCTACTACAAGCCAAGAATATTAGAAAAAAGCCTAATTTTACATAACTTTCTTTAGAAAAAGCCATACTTTTACAAAAAGTCTTATTTTTTCGCTTATTGCTTTTTTAAAAGTTTGATTTATTAGTTGTACCACATGGCGTATGCATGTTAATAAATTGGAATTAAATAATACTCATACGTAACCAAGTAACTTAACAGATGGTTTCCTTGCAGATGTTTCTTAAAAAAAAATAGATAACAAATATGTACACTAGGCCGGGTAGATTTTAAAATCGCCCAAGTGACAATTGTGGGTCGGCCCTCCAAAGTAAGTGGGGATCGGTCATACAGTTAGACTCGATTGGGGCACTTAAAATGGGTCAAAGTGGAATTTTCCAATATAAGGAACATTAGAATTCATTTCAGAGGTATAGTTCCCTGGGCAAAGTTTCTTACTTTGATCCCTAGAATACGATTTTCCTTGTCACTTGGGAAATTTTTTTGCGTTCCTGCAAATCGACCCGCCCATATATGTATACATATTTAACAAAATACCAAAAGTTTTAACTCTTTTTAAAATAAAAACAATCGAAATTAATATTGATGAATCATATTCTAGTATTATGAAAAAATATAACTAATGTGCTGTTTCCAGGTGACAGGTAAAAAAAATTGTGTAGTAAAATTTATATAAAAACCGCTAAAAAAACTTGGTGATTTTAATATAACTACAACACAATCAATTGTGTAGTAAAATGTATATTAAATCCGCTAAAAAAAACTGGGTGATTTTAATATAACTACAACACAATCAATTGCTTGTCACCTGGAAACAGCACATAAGTTGTTATAATTATATATTTCTTGCAATTCAAACGTGTAAATTTTCTTCAATCGATATCTTCAAACAATTGTAACGCTTCGATTGCCCAATCTAAATATGTGGCTTTCAATTTAATCAGTAAAATGTTTTTTTTAAGGTATCCTGATTAATTCTATTGCGGTTATCTTTTAAAAAAAGTTTTAGTTTCGTTCCAAATATATATATAGAAACAGCATAGAAGTTAATACTTGCTGAATTTGAACGCAGCAAAAGCAAAAAAAGATTAACAGAAAATTATTACTCACAGCAACAGCGATTTTTTTTAAAGTGGCTGCTTTGCTGACTGTTTATGCAGAGAACTTGCATATAATGATACTTAGCAAATTATGTACTCACGCTTTTTCTACTTTTGCTTTTAGCTTTTACTGTGTTCGTTTTCTAAAGTTTAATTAAGCCATAACAAAATCATTAAAAATGGTCAAGCAAAACTTGTTGAGTTTTATCTTGAATGTGTAACATAAGCGACAATATTATCACTTTATGGTTTGGTGAGGATGAAAGCGACTTCTACGCATAAAAACTTATTGTTTTTGAAATCCAAAATTATGCAAGTGTATTTTTTTCCAGTAATGACCTTAGTGGCCTTTTTAAATCTTTTGGTTTTTTAAGACCCATGAAGGACGATTTTAAAGAAAAAGAGTATTTTGCCGGAAAAATATTAAGGTAGAAAATCAGCCAAATCCGCTTGCAAGACAACTTCCTCAAGTCAAGGCCTCAAAGTGGCGATCTGCCAACCCTCTAGGATAAGACCCATCTAAGCATGCAAGCTCTCCTAGAGTAACCAGGTGTAGTTAAGAAATATTACGGTGTAAATATTCAGAAAAAAGGGTCTAGGCATTTGTACCCTATTCGGGGCCCATGGACCATAACAAAATTTTATTAAAAGGGTTTTATTCATGCGAAAGTTCTTTGTGCCGAATATTATTTAGATATCTTTATAGGTGAATTTTTGTTGTCTTTAAGTGATTTGAGGGAGGGGTTTATAGAGGACCTATGTTCAACTTACTTTGACATGATATATTAGGTATCGTAAAAGTTACTGTCACTAATTTGTATGCCAATTACAATATTTATGAGACAGTTTTGGCATAAACAGCTATTTCCGCGATTGCTTTATGTATGGGAGCTATGGTCCAGGATGGACTGATTCCAATTCGGAAAGATGGTTTAAAATATCGGCAGTTACTTCAAACTTCAAATTCTCTTTCATTTAAATGTTTCAATATCATTTTCGCCTGAAGTTGAAGACCCAATTCTGTTTGAACACTGGGTTCTGCTTGAACACATATGTATATCAGCGCTATTCAGTGTTGCCAATTTAGCCATAAAGTGCCTTAATTTAATCTCGTTTTTATCTCGTTTAGCCATTTTTAAATCTACTTAGCCATTAGCCATTTTTTTTAGCCATTTTCATTAAGCCATATTTTGTTCAAGTTGTCAACATTTTTAGGCCAACAAATTTTATAAATGCAGCATTTGTTATGTTGTAACGTACAATTTTTTTCCAATTAGTTTTTGCAAATTACTTTTACAACAAAAAAACCAATTTTATCGATAATTTGAGAATATCGTTAATTGAAGATTTTCCTTATGTTAAGTTTATTGTTATTTATAATGTATAAATACAAAGAAACTAATCTCTTATGTACACTTTCAGTGCACTTTATTGGTTTTGTAAGTTTTTATGAGTATGGATGCGCTTTTATAATAAAAACTTGTTAAGTCATTTTTTAGCCATTATTTAACAATTTTTTACTAGAACGTTAGCCATTTTTAGTAGCAAAGAGTTGGCATCACTGGCTCCATTTTATATGTGTTGCTTTTCCTTACTATAATAGCAGTTTAATTCATTTTAAGATTGGCCACTTATCTAAACACTAAATCTAGCAACTCTCAATTACAGTCAATATACCCTTCGATTGTCTTACTTTGTGCCATATATCCTTTTATATACGCTTGTATTGAACTTTAACCCTGCTTTTGTTGAAGCCTTAATTTTAATGTATTCTTCTAAAATTTAATTTAGAAAATTTTAAGAAAACAGTAAATGTTTTTGTTTAAATTTAATTTAAAATACATCTTACAAGCATAAATATATAAACTTAACTATCTTTACTGATACTATACTAAAGTATACCTCATCATATGTATACATACATATATAAAAAACAAATTTCAAGAATATAGCATATACTTACATTATGTTTCCAAACAACTTTATAAGCTGCTGGATTGGCATGAACTTTACACTCGAAATACACATCATCGCCTTCCTCAATATCTTCGGGATTTAGATTTGATCCCAAATCCAATTGTAGGGTTGGTATAACTACAATACAGATACAAAGAAAAAGAATTACAAACATGAATGTTATTTTTTGCTTAAGGTTGCTTAAGTTATAAGTATAAACAAGAAAATTAATTAAAACAAAATACATATATATATATATATTTATATATGTATATATAAGTTTTTTCTTTAGGGCTAAACGCCATATTTTTGTACATACACCCTTACGTACAATTTAAGTATATGTATAAAGTGTATGTTCTTTGAATGTGTGTTAGTTTTATTAAGTACTTGAGTTAACCGGTTACTTGAGTTTCAGTCAAGGTATTGTTTTCTTATAATTATTAATGTAAATTTTTACATTTTATCATAAGTCATTTTATCACAAAAAAAAATTACGACAAATCAATTTTCATATTGAATACCATATTCGGCAATACAATTAACTTTTTAATTGAGAATGCACCAAGAACCGAATTTCAAAATACAAAAAATAATTTTGCTGATTGAAACTCAATAGTTTTTATAACGATGAGTTTGTTATATTAAATAAAATACCTTTTTTGTTGACAATAAAAAATAAATTTTTATTATGAGTTTGTCATATAAATAAAATATTTTGTTGCTAATCCATTTAAATACAAAATTGCATTTGAGAGTTGTTCTTATTAATTTTTTAGAGTAAACTATTGAAAATAACAATAACACAAAACTTTATAAATTATTTAAGCGAGTCGGTTGCGATATGTCCTGATATTTATGTCCTGATATTAATGATTAGAATCTTTTACATGAAGTGTTTTTAAGATTGCAAAAGTTAATTTTTTTGAGGAAAACAATTTTAAAGTTTTAAACAAAAAAAAAAAAAAAAAAGGCAACAAAAAATTGTTACAAAATTAAAACATGTACACAATACACATACAGGCTATTCATGCTATGGGCATGCAAACTGCCAAGCAACAACAACAACAGGGAGAAGTGTTGTTAAAATTTCTTTCACAAAACCGCTCTCAGTTACACAATTTTCGAGTACGAGAAAGTTTTTGGGTACGGTAACAAAGCTAAAATGTTTTTTCTCTTTTTCAAATTTAAAAATTCCTTTCTGCCTGCCAAAACCAAAACATTTCATATGAAATACTTTTAAAAATGTTTGAATTTAAATAAATTAGTTCTTACAACCACCAGGAAGCCAACAATTATTATTACTTACAAACGACGCAACAATTGTATGTTCACCTTTGTCGTATTTTAAATTCGCCAACTACGATAAGGGTGATTATTTTGTTTTTTGAAGCAGGGCCGGCTTAACTCGACACGACGCCATTTGCAAGTTTTTTGCAACCCATGCAAAATATTAATATATTATATATTTACTTTTGATATTCTACTTAATTGTCCAACATGAGAATGAATTAGAAAATTTAAAAGAAGATAAGGAATGAGTTTTTTTAAGAAAGTGTTTAATAATTTTTCGTCTATATTCCTTAATCTGTTCTTTCTTTTTTACGTCTTTTTTTTATTTTGGATGTAGCAAACAACAAATGTGCACTAATCAATCGATGCCACCATCTTAAGCAAAAGAAATAAAAGTAATATTCATAAAACAATAAATAATGGCCAAACGACCCAGTTTCATTTGATTTTCGTACTAAATATCTCGTTAAAACGGTGTGACATATAAATGTTATTGGCAACAGATACTTTCTTACTTAAGGCCGTTATACACTATCCCACAAAGTCTTAAGTACTGTTCGAAAATGCATCCATGATCTAATTACTGTTTGAAAATTTTCAAAAAACAATAACAACTTATCATGACAGGTTTGTATTTTTTTTCCAAATACGTAAGACTTGTGTTATAGTGTTAAGAAGCTATTATTAAGATGCCACTACAGCGTGTTATTGGTAACAGGGGCCTGCCTTAAAAAATGTTCTTCATGCATTTCAATATGTTGTGTCTTGTCTCCAGTTCGATTAACCAAGGAATTTTAGGTCTTCATTAACGTTTTTCAACGAATTCAGGGTCTTCCCCGTTTACTCTTCACTTCATATGAAGATTCTAGGAAGTCTTTCGTGCTGGAGTATCCACGATTATTTTTTTTTATGTGCTCTCACCAGTTCAATTGTTGTACCTTGATGCGTCCCACTATGTTCACAGCAGAGTGAATCTCATAGAACTCATGGTTTTGTTATCGCCTTTCCGTCAATCGATATAGGCCCATAAATTTTACTAAGTATTTTTCTCTCTAATACACTTCTTAATCGTGGTTTTCAAGTACCCATGCTTTGGCACCGTATAATATCACAAGTATCACAGGTGTTTTATAGTGTTATTTTCGTTTTCCTGGATATAAATTTACTTTTAAAATGCTTAAGTTGTCGATAATAACAACCCAGCAAAACCTGATGCTTCCTCCGAAGCAGTAATGTATGGGAGAGTTTGGAGTGAAGCGCTTGCACTTCAATGAAATATTACATGATTTTAGTTTGGGATTCCTCGCGTAGAAGCTCTGCTTTAGAGTTCTGAAATATGCATGCCCACTTTGAAAACTGACATGCAATGGAAAAATTTTATTTCAGCTTTTTATATATCCAAAATATTTTTTTTTTTTTTGTAAATGTTGTAAAATTTGGTTAATTTTTCTTTTTAACAAAAAAAAAAGTTTTTTAATGTTTCAATGAAGCAAACAAAATTTAATCATAAAAAACGAATAAAGAGCGATTTTGTTCTAGTAATTGTCACCGAACTTTAATATTGTAGAGTTGTGTGCCTTATCTTACAGTAGTAATGTCATTTTTAGAAGTAGAAAAGAAAGCAGTTGCGATATAGAATACGTAATTATTGATTTCAAATTTTAAAATATTTTTTTTACTTCAAGGCTGATGTTATTTTCTTTACTTGAAGCGCATCCAAAGTCGGCAAGTTCTTTTACGACCTCAAATTACAATTGCCTGCTTATACTTTGTCGCCATATTTTATAAGCGTTGTTTGTTTGCAGTTGCCAGACGATTTTTAGCTGAATCCATCTCAAAATAGGCGTAGGCAGCAATTGCATCTCGCATGTTTCTTTCAATGACGATATCGACAACTGCATAAGCGGGGAGCATATGAGGTTTATTCTAAGCTATGCCGTTTTATTATTCGCTTTTTGCTTTTTTAAAAGTTTGATTTATTAGTTGTACCACATGCCGTATGCATGTTAATAAATTGGAATTAAATAATACTAATACGTATCCAAGTAACTTGACAGATGTTTTTCTTGCAGATTTTTTTTGAAACTTTTTTCACGCCTCAATGAGGCTATCCACTATCAACATAATCATAGAAGACTAACAGTCGATGTCTTTGTGATGGAAAATGAAGAGAAAGGAGCAACGGTTATGTCATCAATGCCAACAATGCATACCGATGATTCAACAAACGTACCGCCATCACATTTTGTTCACTAAAAGAGTCTTTTTTTCACAAAAAGTGAAATTTTTTTTCACTAAAAGTGACTATTTCCTAAAAAAATTTAACTTTTTTCAAATGTCCGTAAACTTTCACCACATTTTTTTAAGAAAGTTAGAGAAATTATAAAAATCATTTTTTAACAAAAAGTAACTCTGTTCTACAAGAAGCCAAGAATATTAGAAAAAAGCCTTATTTTACATGACTTTCTTCTGAAACAGCCCTACTTTTACAAAAAGTCTTAAGCCTATAGTACACGGCATGTAAAAAGACACATGCGCATGTGGTTCTGACGTAATTTTAACGGCAATGCAAAGCCACAATAAACATTGCGGGTTGTGTGATGACGTCAAAATTACGTCAGAACCACATGCGCCTTTTTACATGCCGTGTACTATAGGCTTTATTTTTTCGCTTATTGCTTTTTTAAAAGTTTGATTTATTAGTTGTACCACATGGCGTATGCATGTTAATAAATTGGAATTAAATAATACTCATACGTAACCAAGTAACTTGACAGATGGTTTCCTTGCAGATTTTTCTTAAAAAAAAATTTATATAAAATATGTACACTAGGGCGGGTCGATTTTAAAATCGCCCTCGTAACAAGGGTGGGTCGCCCTCCAAAGTTAGTGGCAGTCGGTCATACATTTAGACTCGACTGGGGCACTTTAAATGGGTCAAAGTGCGATTTGTCAAAAAAAGGAGCATCAGAATTTATTTTAGATGTATGGTTGCTTGGGCAAAGTTTCCTTGTCATATTTGGGGTATTAAGAAGTTGTTCCATCAAGTCATATCGTCATAATGTCCTTAATAATATTTAACAATTGTTTAACAAAAATATTGTTGTGTTTCCCACAAAATAAAAATTTTAATGCTGTGTTCATTGATTCGTCATAACAGTACAGTAAATCTCAATTATAAGCGGTTGCTGCCCACAGCAGTCATATATATTTCTTGTAATTATTAAAAGAAATATGACTATGCAACGTTATGACTCCCTTGTGATTCCCCCAATTATATTATTAAACATTCGATTGGATTTGATGCGGTCGAAAGATTTGCACTAAAATCTTTTTTTGTTTGTTTTATTTTTTATTAATTAAATTTTTTAATGTTTCTGTTTATCTATTGAATCAAATAATTTGCTTGTTTGCATTATTAATAAATGCCTACATACGTTGATATTTATAAATTTATGCACATCTATTAAAACCTTCAAAAATTCTACTCACACTTGCTGCATTCCCATATAAAAGACAGGTACACGGGTACCTTGGTGCGCAGTTAAGGGTATGAAGAATAATAGGAATCTCAAGCGAATTAAAAAATAATTTTGCTGTATGGCTGCAAAAATACTAAATATTTTAAAAGTAATTAGTTCTTAAGAAGTTTTAAATATGTAAAAATGTTGAAAACGGAAAAGTTATCCGGGTACCTATTTACAAAATGAAATTAGTGTTTTTGGATTTAGATTTTTCTTTGTGTAAAACCCACAACATTTAAGCACAGATTCACATCTATTACTGACCCCGGAAAGGCCCGAAAGTAAAATTATTTAATTTTTCCAGAACGAGTCGCAGACTGCTTTGTCCCTATATAACGAAGGGACAAAAATAGAGGAAGTTGTCAGCTATTTTTGAAATTTGGTACATTAGCATAAAAGATCTTAGTTAATAAAAATATTAATTTTTGAGCGATTTGGTTTAAGGATACGCCTACCTCCCATGTGTCCTGAAATGAAAATAATAATTTTGATACATATAACTAGCAACGTGTGCGTTAATTTTCATTTAAATCGGACTAAGAACTCAAGGTGCTGTCATATATCCTTTTACTTAAAAACGCTATAAAACCTAAAAAAATTGCCAGATCATAATAGAATTGGTATACATACAACTAGCAACATGTGCTCGAATTTTTATAAAGATTGGACTAAGGACTCAAGGTCCTACCATATATCCTTGGTCTTAAAAACGCTATAACACCTACAAAACACCGATCGTAATAAAATTTGGTATGTAAGATACTTGTAAGATTTATATTTATGCGAAATGTGAAAAATACAAAAACATAATTTTTTTGAAAAATGGGTTAAAACGATTAACGATTACAGTACACATTTTCAACTTCCTTTTTTCTTAAAATAGCCTAAGATGCCTGGAATATACATTAACAATTGAAATAAGTGAAGAAATAATTTTGTCCCGCTAGCTTGTACTAGTCGAGACACTGTGCGACAGTTAGAATATTTAAGGCGTGAGCACTATATGGGTTCTATAAATTATTAATAACTCTTTAAAAAAAATGAACGTCAGTATTAAAATTGGCTGCTGTTTAAACCTATATATGTTACATTATTGACCGACAATCAGAGAGCTTTATGCTCTTATTTATACACAGAAAAAATTATCGATAGTTTTTTATCAATTAAAAAGAATTGTTTAAAAAGTATTTTAACTAAAATGATGTGATAATTGAATCAAAAATTTTTTTTTAGTTGAAAGAAAATTAAATATATAATTTTCATTTAATTAATATTTTAATTGTTTTGAAATAAATTTTTAATTAATATATTGTTACGTTACTGCCTTTTAAATAACGTTTTTGGTTTATTTCCTTTATAATAAACCTCTTGAGTTCTTTTATTGCAACTTTAATAAAATAAATAAAACACTTTAGACAATTTACTTTATAGCTGTACTATAAACTATTCACGCCACTTTATTTAGAACTTAGTCAATTTTACCACTTATAATTGCGATGTACACACTTAAATAATCGTACTAATAGTCATTATCGATGCCCACCTTCGCTAGTATTTATACTCTGTTCGCTGACATCTAAGTGTCTCTATAGCATTCGACTCGTCGAAATGTCTGTAACATTTGCGACATTTCTGGGCCAATCGAGCTTTTATTATCTTACAGCTAATATCATTATGCATTAACACTGTGGCTGAATTTAAATTGATTTATATATCAATAAACTAAAGCATACTTTATGGGTTAAATAATAAACTTAACACTATTATGTTATACAGTTACCTATAACAATCATAACATTACATTTCTACTAGAAAACTCTGTACAGTGAGTTTACAATAGAAATATGCGAAACTAATACAATAACATTTTAAGCTTATAAAATTACTAATAAATTAAACTTATTCTTAACTAAAGTTACTTTCGTAACAATATTAATTAAATAACAACAAATCTAAATTGATTTTTTCGTAAAAAAAAAATAATTAAACTTGTAGAATTATTGTTGGGAATTGTCAAAGCCTGAGCTTTATTTAATTAAATCAATTAAGACTAATTTTTTTAATGAAAGATAATTTTTTTAATTCAAATAAGAAATATCATTAATTAAAAAAAATTTCTTAATATTAAATTTTTACAAATTTTAGTAATCAATATAATTATTTTGGTTATTAGTGCAAAATCAACAAATTGTTTGCTTGATTCTATGAATTTGGTGATAAGAGACAATTTTTAATTTTTTCTGTGTAGTCACATACAACTTAATTAGAACAAATTTAAGTAAAATATCGGGATTCGAAATGTTTAAGCGGAAAAAAAAATTTTTTCCCATTGTAAATTATGGAGCAATCATCACAAAATTCTCTATAGTGATTTCTGGTATTAAGGAACTTAAATTTCATGAGTCTGCTTGGAAGTGGCCATAAAGTAAATTATGGACTGATTATTACAAAATTTAATGGTATTATTTCTGGTCAACTGAAGATAAATTAGTTCAAATTTTATCACAATATCTAAATCTACTACGGTCTGAGAAGTATTTAAATAATTTCCCGGAATTGGCATTATATGGCGAATATGGCAAATTATGCAGGAATCTTCACAAAGTTTTCTACTGCACTCAAAACATTATGTAGATAGAATCAACGTGAAATTAAATATAAAACAAAAAATTCATAAAAAACCTGGTCAACTCATTTTTCCTCTAACTCATACTTAAGTTTATTTTTAAATTAAAAAAAAATCCCAAATTACAGTAAAAACTACTGATTTTAACTGTTGTTTCGAAATTTTACACAGAAAAAATGATTAAATATCTCCAATCACCAAATCAATTCAAAATTTATAATATCAAGCAAACAATTTGTCGATTCTGCACCTATTACCAAAACGATTATATTGATTACTAAAAATTTAAAAATTTTGAAAAAATATTTTCAATAAATGATATTTTAATTAAAAAAGTGAACAAAAAACTTTGCCATATCAAACAATGTGTTAATTTATTTAAATAAATTTTGACAATTCCCAACAACAATTCTACATGTTTAAGTTATTTTATTTTAAACGATAAAAGTCAATTAAGATTTTTTGCTACTTAATTAAAATTTTAATTGAAAATTTCTTTCAAAACAACTTAAATTTTAAATTAACCAAAAATTAATTTTTTATAAGCAACTTAATTATATTCAACATTTTTTATTTTTTCGAATTTTTTCTATGAGTCAAATTTCAGTTATGTATTTTATAAAGCTTTTTGTAATAGTCCTATTCCCTTAAATTTTTAACTATTACAAAAAGCTTTATAAAATACATAACTGAAATTTAACTCATAGAATAAATTTTTTATTTTATTTCAACTAAAAAATAATTGATTCAATTATCACATTAATTAAATCTAAATACTTTTTAAACCATTTTTTTAATTGATAAAACACTTTTTTCTGTGTAACTTTCAAGGAATAAAGTACAATAATATATATAAAATTTTTAATATATATTTATTATATGTAATTTTTTTTATTTAAGGAGAAACGAAAACAATTTTAAATGACCGGAATTGTATATATCTTAATTTGTTTTTAATCAACGTGCCTAAAAATTTAAAAAGTAATTTTCGTACTAAAATGACTATATTTTGGCTAAGTTTTAAATGACTATATTTTGGTTAAGTACGAAAGGCCAAATTCTGCTACAACAACATTATTCGTTACGGTTTTAAGCGTACTTATCTATTTTCCGAGCTTTAATGGGGCCTACGGTAGATTATAGACCAATCTTCACGAAATGTGACAGAGTGAGTTATAGTCCGATAAAACTGCAATGTACCAAATTTTATTAAAGAAGCATTATTTTTTACGGTTTTAGACTCACTTATCTGTTTTCCGAGAATATGCTTTATATGGGGCATATGGTAAATTATAGACCAATCTTCACGAATTTTTGTGGTGTGATTTATAATCCCATGAAAGTGTGATGTACCAAATATTATTATAGTAACATCATTGACTACGGTTTTAGGCGTACTAATCTGTTTTCCGAGAATAGGCTTTAAATGGAGCCTACGGTTATGGACCGTAGTTTGTCTATTATGTAATGCGTTTGGAAAAAAAAATTATTTTTTAGGGTGATATTTCCACATTTGGATTCGCTACTCTTGAACTGATTTTTCTGGATTTCCCAATCTCAAACTGCTTAGGATAGCTAGAAGCAATTTGACACCAACATTGTTCTTTTTTGTTGAGTTTTTCGAAAGTAAGCGTACTTTCAACAGACGTACAGGTGGACAGACATACAGACGGACTTGACTAAATCGGCTTAGAATTACTTAAGGAGCCAGAATATATATTCTTTATGGAGTCTGAGATGCATATTTAATAAGTTTCACCCAGACAGACAAACTTAGTACACCCTCATTCATCACTTGTGGTTGTGGAGGGTATAATAATTTGCTATATTTTCTCCTCTCCTTTAGCTTCATTATCTATTAAATGCAAATGGTGTATTAAATTTTTGTTTATATTTTTTCCGTAATTTCCTTTAATTTAGCTTTATATTTATTAACAATCATAATTATTATTAATGCTGTTATTATTATAATTCTTATCTTTACGACCATAATCTCCACAATTATTTTTATTTATTAATATTTTTTTTTTTTTTCTATTTAAGTATTTTTACTCATTAATACAATATTTACCACTACCCAGTAAACACGCAGTCAAACTTTTGATATAAAACTACGATCGGCGAATTCAGAGCGCCGCGTTTTATTTTTGCTCTTTTAAACAACATTAACAACGAAATATGTAAAATACATACAGCGCATACAATAGCAAAATGTAATGGCATTGGTTTCCTATCGCAGATAAAAAACTGTGATTGGGCACGTTCATAAGGCGTAACTGTTGTGTAACCGTTTAGTGTTTGTCTTAGAAACGCATAGTTGAGCACTTCCGCTCAACACAACAGTTGGGTATTTCAGGCCATTTATTCCATCATAAATTTTTTTAGCTACCTAAAGTCAACATGTTGTGCTCAACCTCAACCTTTATTTTTTTTCAATTGTTTATGTTCATCAGCTGTTAATTTTGCATTATACTCATAATGCCGTTTCTAAGACAAAAATGTTCGGCTCAACAGTTGTCAACAGTTTTCTAGCAGTTGAGCTCAACAGCTACGTCTTATGAATGTACCCATTGTCTTGGTTCATATTAGTTAATTTAATTTAACCCTAAGGTGTACAACAAGGCCTGGCCAGGCATTTTTTCCATTGAACCGGAGAATAATAAATAATTTACAAATCTTTTTATAATTTGGCTGAGGGGCAAGGGTTGAATTAAATTATGGAGCCAATCTATAAATACGATGTTGATTATAATTACTTACAGCAAGTAATTATAATCATACTTACAGCAAGTAATTATAATCATGGGTAAATCAAATATATTACCTTCTGTAGAGTGCATTATCAGGAACCCGGTTTTATTTATTTTCACACGTTGGTTTTTAGGCAGGTAGGTATAAACGAGGTAAGTATATCATACAAATTTTAACTCAAAGTAGGTATAATTCAAATTTTGTTCACAAAGAAAATTATGATGGATTTGGTTTGAAAATTATTTAACTGGCAAACGTATGATCGAAGGTATGAATTGCAAGTGGCCATTTTATTAGAATTTAAGTTAGAAAAAACTTCGGTTTGAAATCTAAACGAAGTTTGGATAAATTTGACACTTGCTATCTCTAGCGTGTACTAAATTGTCGGAGTTGGAAAAGCAAGCTTATATGAGGTTTCAAGTATAAAAATTATGATTAAAAAAAATTAATTTTCTTTTACGAACAATTTAAGTGTTCAATTTAGATTGATCAATATTAGAACGAAACTGTATGTATTCCTCAGTCAACGTGTTTTTTACAAGAAAACGAGAAAAAAGTGTTAATTTATATATCGTGGGCATGGCAATTTCCCTAATGAAAATTTTGTGCCTTTTGCATCCACCAGGGAATGGCCAGACCTTTCCTTATTAAATATGTACTGTAGTAAAAAAAATCAAAACAAAACGTATCAAAAAGCATACGCAACACATAAAAATTCTTTCTTTACTTCAATTTCGAATAATAATTCTAGTTGACAACAAAATGTTCTTGCTATAGCCATAAAACTCCATACAAATAAAAGTAGTCCCAGCCAGGCGCAGGGGTTCGTAAGTGTGGGTTTGTTCGATAGCCACAAGAAACTCTATACAAAATACAAGAGATCCCAGTCAGGCCCAGGTGGCCGTTTGTGCCACACAAATTAGGGGTCTACTTAAGAGTTAAATGGTTTAATTTTGACATTTGATTTCAAATTGATAATGATTTCAATAGAAAAATTTCACAAGCAATATTTTATCAATTTTTTACCAAGTATTATTCCTGCAAAACCATCAAAATAATAAAATATATTCTACAGATGTCGAGCGGCTCTTGACCGAAAAAGAGAGTGGCATTTGCACAGATCTCCTCAACTTAAGAAATTGTTAAAAAAGTTCACAAAAAGTTTAAGAAAGTTACTGCAGTCTCAGATAACGGCATCATTGAAAAAATATCTTAAGGAACTTGATGCAACTCCACAATCAGACTACTCATTATGGCGTGCACCTAGAAACCTCAAAAGGCCAGTTATATCTAAGCCACCTTTAAGAAACTTTAATGGAAGTTGGCCAAGAAATAATACAGAAAAAGTAAATATATTTGTTAATCATTTGAAAAACGTATTTACCCCTCATACATCACACAATATTGCTGTGGAGTTACCACCTGCTGATGTTAGAGCAGCTGTTCCCTTAAGATTCGAGATAACAGAAATCGAAAAGGCTATTTGCGATTTAAACCCAATAAAGCTCCTGGTTTTGACAAGATCAGTAACAAAATTCTTTTGGAACTACCTCGCATAGCAAAGAAAATTATTCTTTTTATTTTTAATGCTTTTTTACGCCTTGAATACTACTCTCAAGAATGGAAAGTTTCCTTAGTTACCATGAAACTTAAGCCAGGAAAAGATCAAACAAAAGTTGAGTCATATAGGCCTTTACATTTTTATCTAATATATCAAAGCTGTTTGAGAAACTCTTGGTGTCAAAATGAAACCCAATTTGAAATTAAAATAGATGTATTCCTAACCATCAGTTCGGTTTTAGAAAAGAATACAGCATAATTGAACAAATCCATCGGATAGTAAACGCAATAAGAAAAGCCTTCGAAGAAAAAAAATATTGTTCCGCTCTCTTCATCGATATGTTTCAAGCATTTGATAAAGTCTGGCACGAAGGCTAATTACATAAATTGAAGCTAAACTTACCAGTAAACCCACACAAGCTGTTATAAAGCTACTTAGTCGGTCGTAAATTCATTATTAAAGAAGGCGACTTTTTAAGTGCTCCTCAGCCAATTGACGCTAGTCCCACAAGGCAGCATACTGGATCCACTATTATATGTTTCGGACATTCCAACTAACAACTACACCCAAACTTCAACTTTTGCGGACGATACAGCTTACAAGAGCATATATTTCAACCAGAAATATGGTTAAAACAATGGAGGATAATAGTCAACGAGCAAAAATGCTTTCATATAACATTCACCTTGCGTCGGGATTCATACCCCCTATTAAAATCAATAATCAAATAAGACCCCAACACTCGCATGTAAAATATCTCGGTATACCTCTAGATCGCCGTTTAACGTGGAAATACCATATAGATGCAAAAGTAACTCAAATTAAACTAAAAGCCATTCAAACTCATTGGCTTATTGGAAGAAATTCTATCCTTAGTCTCGATTGCAAACTTCTACTTTACAACTCTGTCTTAAAACCAATCTGGTGCTACGGTATTCAATTATGGGGCACTGCCTCAGCGTCTAATATCGAAAAAATTCAAAGGCGCCAAAATAATCTTCTACGTATAATTACAGCCGCTCCCTGACATGTTAAAAACTCAAATATCCGCAAGGATCTCAACGTGCCATTGGTAAAAACTATGATTACAAAATACGCAGTAAAATATTTAAAAAAGCTTGAACTACACCCAAATCTACCAGCTCGAAATATTTTAAATATTGGCGGCCACACTCGCTTTAGGAGAAGAGACACTGCAGCCCTCACCCAATCACAAGGGCGATAAACACCTAAATATGTGAACAGAAACCGCGATAAGAAAAATTTTTGTCCGGCACTTGCACGACATGATTTAAAGTATGTATTAGGATAAGATTTGAATACTTATTGTTAGTTCATATTTAATATATGAAGATTCAATAAAGAAACTCTGGGGAAAAAAAGTATTATTCTCAAAATGAAAATAAGCTTGGCAAAACAAAGCGAAAAAAATTTTAACATTTTAACATGGCGATTAAAGTCAAATGTCTTTTACACATAAAGAAATATTACTTGTAAAAAAATATCAAATCTCTTGTGAGTAAAAATGAATTACGGGAACGTGAGGAAGTTATTAACTTGTTGCATGATTGAGGTGATACGCAGATCTAAAATATTCTTGGAGATAAAAAGGAGGATTTTATCTTTCCAAGAATTTAAAAAAGGAAAGAACGTCGTTTCATAGTTAAGCACCATCTATACACAGTTTTTAAATCAAAACTTAATTTTAATTGAAGAAAAAGATATTAGGTGTGTAAATTTACAGAAAATTATTGCTAATTTTTAATAATTGTTACTAGTAACTGTTCACGTACTCGCAAAACTTTTGAGGAGAGAGTGGAAAAAGAGCATAAAAATTTAAGAGACAAAAAAAATCTGTTAAAAATTTCTGATGGTAAAATGATTACTAGAAAGAATAATTCAAACACCTGTTTCATGTTTTTGTTTACAAAACAAAAATAATTTTCATAATTTTTCAATTAAAAGTTTTTCAATAAAATAAAATATTTATTAAACTAATATTTAGGAACAATATAAATTAATTTATTAAGAAATAATCTTGTATCTTACAGCTGAATAGTGTCGAGTTTTCTAGTTTTGCTTGTAAAGCGTTCATTTAATTTTTTTTATTTTTTGAGTCATGTTGAGAAAAATGTTTACTCTCTCGTTGCAAGTATTAAAATTAACAAAACAAAAACTATTTTTCATTTTTTATTACACATTGTCATACAATTTACATTTGAAAAACCTTTGATAATAACGATTCAAAGCAAGTTCAAAATAAATGCATTTATCAATTTCTTTTTGTTGGGAGTGCCGAAGTTTTTAAATTATTTTTAGATCTTAAAATCAGTTCAATAAAATAACCACAATACTAATATTATTTTTCAATCATTATCGAGTGTTTGTCCTATGAGAATGGTTTGATTTCAAATCATTTTCAATTCAAACTTCTAACTTTCGTGCTTGTTGGGTTACTAGTTATACTTATACAAGAACATAGATATTCTAATACACATATAAAAACTTAAGTACACATTATTACCACAAATAGTTATTGTTTTTGTTATTTTCCGGGGTAGAAAAATATGGTAGAAAAAATAAAGACGTATACTAAATCAGCTTAGGGAATAATAAAAGCAAAACAAAAAAAAATAAGAAAAAAATTTTCTTTTGCTATTGAAATCACTCAAAGGCATTGAATATTAAGCAACACATAAAATACAGTCGGAGAGAGAAAAAGAACTTGAATGAAAAATAATAAAAAAAAACAATTAAAGATTCTTAAAGAGCTTTTAAACAAATGGACACAATAGAATAGCAAAATCAAGACATAAACACTAAAAGACAGCACAGAATAAATGAATGAGAGGAAGTGCCAGTAGTATTCAGATAATCACAGATTAACCCTTTGTTTATAATGAATATTACTTTTTTTAGTGTGTGAGTGTATTGCTCGAGTCTGTACGTATTTGTGTACGTAACAAAGAACGCTAGTGTAGTTTTGCGCCATAAAAAAATACTTAAAAATAGATAATTGGAGAAACAAAATTAAAAACATAAGCTGATAGAATTAAACGCTTAAATACAAAGTGGGAACTACTCCCCCATTATTAAAAGAATTAAAAGCAATAACATAATGGTTTATCTAGAATGGCGCCCACACTCGCTTTAATAGAAGAGATACAGCAGGACATATCGGATTCGAAGAGCACTAAGCACCTTCATATGTCAACAGAAGCCGGGATGGGAAAATTTTTTATCGGAACTGGCAGGTCATAAAAAAAGTATAAACAAGATTTAATTAATTACCGTTAATTAATATATTAACCGTGTAACGCCCATTTGTCCACTTGCAAATTAAAATGTTTCTAGCAGCAAAACTAATACTAATAATAAATTGAAATGGATCTAGGAGATTCTAGTCTTTTTGAGTCGTTTTATTGACCATTTATGAAATTCTGTTCAGAGGTTCCATAACTATAAGCTTCCAAAAATGACACCTACTCAAACACATAGCCAGCGTACCCGTGTACTCAATAGTTTTTATTTGTACAATGGGTTACAAATGTACCTCGGTTATATGTTTACGTGGTATTTTTTGATTGTTTGCCTACTGTATGTATATTGATTTACGTGGTTCTTTTGGTTATGTATTCTACGGTTAAATATGAAGATTGAATACATAAATATTGAGAAACAACGAAGAATTCTATTTAGAACCATAGTAAAGTGACCGTTTTTAACAAAATGTCTTATATAACTGAATATTTAGGCTTCTCAGGAAACCAAATAAATTTATTATTTTCTAATGCGGCGTATATAACATAGTACACAGAAAAAATTATTAAATTTCTCCAATCACCAAATTTATTCCAAATTCAAAATACCAAACAAACAAGTTGTTGATTTTGCACTTATTACCAAAATGATTATCTTGATTACTAAAAATTTTAAAATTTTTAAAATATATTATCAATTTTTAATTTTAAATAAAAAAGTGATTAAAAAACTTTGCCATTTCAAACAATGTTTTAATTTATTTAATTAAATATTGACAATTTCCAACAACAATTCTACATGTTTAAATTATTTTATTTTAAACAAAAAAGTCAATTAAGATTTTTTGTTATTTAAATAAAATTTTAATTGAAAATTTATTCAAAATTAAATTGTTAATTTTCTTTTAACTAAAAAAATAATTGATTCAATTATCACATTAATTAAATTTAAATACTTTTTTAACCATTTTTTCAATTGATAAAACACTTTTTGCTGTGTATTCACATAAATATTTTTATATTAACGTTTTCATATATCTTTAGTTATGTATTTATATTTCGTATTGCTCCTATTGCACTCCCAGAAGATTGCAGCAATCCTACAACTGAAAGCAGGTGCAACATTTTTAGCACTCGTCGTGATAAAAATTTCCGAAGGAATGAAAAAGTGGTTACTTTTAAAAGTTTAAATTACATCGACCTTAATAACCTTTAATGTAATACAAGTTGTATTCTATTGTTATCCACACACATTGGCGTACCAGAAATAATTGATAAAGTGATTAATAATGATAATTAGTGTTGTGGCTATTTTATTGAACTGTTAATGGTTTTCAAGCCAAATTTTGATATTTCAATCAGGCTAAAGTTAAGTGAATTTAATTTTCATTAAATTATTTTATGTAGAAATGGTTCAATTCCCAGCTCAGTCTAGAATGAAAAATTATCAATAAATTTTAATTCATTTCATGTTGTAGAAATTTATTCCTTCATAAAAATGTTTAATGAAAATTAAATTCAATGAACTTTCGCCAGATTAAAATATCAAAATTTGGATTAAAACCCATTAGCAGTTCAATAAAATAACCACAATACAAATTATTGTTAACAGCTAAGGCACAAGCTCTATATTGACATTTGTCCTTCAAGTTGTGCTGTCAACAAGAAAAAGAAAGGCAAACAAAATTAAATACAGAAAAATGTACCTTGGACTTCAAGAAGAATTCTTGACAAAAAGTACGAAAAACAGAAGCAAGGATGAACATATAAATCAATTAATCATTCATTGAAAACAAATTTCGATCTACCAAAGTGAAAATACCATTTGGTTTAAAGACTGATGTTTGAGTATTGACTGCCATCCGCCGTACTGGCCGGACTGTTCGTATGTGGAATAACCTTCCTGCTGAAGTCTTCCCTCTCACTTACAACATGAATAAGTTCAAGTCGAATGTTCACAAGCACTACTCCCTCTTTCCTCCTTCCCATAACCTATTTTCCTAGTTCCAACACAATGCATTGCATTAGTAGGGGTCATTCCCTGAGTGCTGGTCCTAACAAAAAAAAATAATATCAAGAAAACAAGTAGTTGATTTTGCACCTATTACCAAAATGATTGCACTGATTACTAAAAATTTTAAAATTTTGAAAAAATATTTTCCATAAATGATATTTTAAATTTTAATTAAAAAAGTGATCAAAAAACATTGCCATTTCAAACAATGTGTTAATTTATTTAAATAAATATTGACAATTCCCAACAACAATTCTACATGTTTAAATTATTTTATTTTAAACGAAAAAAGTCAGTCTTTTGTTAATTAATTGAAAATTTATTTCAAAACAACTAAAATATTAATTAAATCATCTTTCAACTTAAAAAATAATTGATTCAATTATCACATTAATAAAATTTAAATATTTTCTAAACCATTTTCAAGATTTTTTGTTATTTAATTGAAAATTTATTTCAAAACAACTAAAATATTAATTAAATCATCTTTCAACTTAAAAAATAATTGATTCAATTATCACATTAATAAAATTTAAATATTTTCTAAACCATTTTTTTAATTGATAAAACACCTTTTTTTGTGTACTTCATTAAAATAATTTAATTAAAAATTAAATTTAATGAACTTTAGCCTGATTAAAATATCAAAAATTGTGATTAATAGTGTTTACGATATAATACAACAGTATACATATGAATGTACATATACCAGCGTTTTCACTGTTCATAAAATCCCCCCGGAGGTTGTAGGGATTATCTAAACGATATTTCATCTTAAAGTCCTATGTCTTCCGGGGTATATCAGGTAAAGGTCATTCGCGGATCCGGAAGGTGACAATTAACCATTATGCCTTGGTTTTTTACTTATGCTCGGCACTTGAGGGTAAATACTGACATTCTTCTAAGTCTCATACATTTTAAAATCAGGAGAATGTTACCTGGATTGCACCAAACTTTCAAAACACAGCTCCACGTTGTCATAGGGACTTCATTAACCCTTTCCAGGTAAAAAAATAATTTAAGTCGAGCTAAAAATCTAAAAACTTATATTTAAGGTAATATGATGATTCTGAAGCCAGGAAACATTTTCGTTTTTATTGTGGCCATCTCCGTTCTAAAATAAAGAAACAACTGCAATCTCTATATTATAATAAACTTTAAATTTGTATATCGTTCAAGCGCATAGAAACGGAGTACAATGTAATGTCGAATATATTCGACAAAAACACGGAAAGGTTTAAGGTCGTTATTGAGGTGCTACGGGAGTCAATTATAATATTCATCAATTTTTGCCAGAACTTAGTTAATTAAGTGACAATATCATTTATTTTTTTCCATTAAAGATTTTATTTATTGTGTATTTTAATTCTCCTAAATTAATTTAGAAAAGCCAAAGCTATCAGCAAACAAGACTACAGAAGTAAACACGCTGTTTTATTGTTGGTATTTTGTTTAAGCTTTGATATCGATGCAAAAAAGACGTTTTGAGTGTAGGTAATTCTCATTCCCTCTGTAGTCTTGTAAAATTATTAAGGAGAACGGTTTCTGATGATCTGGCCTAAGCAACCAGTGAAATGCGCATAGGAACAGCTTATCCTCCAAAAATAAATTTTAGTATATTTATCAATTAAAAAAAAAGGGAATTAAGCACAATAAATAATATCTTTAATTGAAAAAAATTATGTATTCCCAAAAACAATTTTTTTTGATAATAAATAACATATATTGAAAAAAAATATTCACAATTTTTAAATTTTTAGTAATCAATATAATCATTTTGTTAATAGGTGCAAGATCAACAACTTGTTTGCCTGATATTTTGAATCTGGTATAAATTTGGTGATAAGAGTAAATTTTAATTTTTTCTGTGTATATGTAAACAATCAAAGAAGCACCCTCAAACTATAATTAATAATATTTGCACAACAAAAAGATATAAACAAGTTAATCCAAGGCACAGTAATAAGATGAGCTCGCCGCTCCATTAATTTTTTGCGTTGCCAGAAAACTCTAAATATGCCAACATTTTCTCTATATAAGATAAAGAAAATTGAAAGCACTTTTACATTTTTTCGCTTATCTATAAGATATAAGAACAACTTTTTACAATTTAGAATAAGGAATGAGCCTTGTCCTCTCTAATGTAACCTAATGAGTGTGCCTTCCTTGATTTAACTCATATTGGTCATTCTGCTTCACCCTGGACTTAAAGAAATAAATTAAACTTGCTTAATTATATTAAAATTTTATAAGCCACTTTACACTACAACAAACTGTGAGGATTTTTATAACAAAAGATTCTAAAATAAATAACAACAGTTTTTGTATCATCTTGTAGATTGTTTTTTAGTTGTAGTTTTAATCATAGAAAAATAACAATAAATGTATGTATGTGAAATAAATGCTACATATAAAATTTAATAGATATTTTCTACTATTTTCTTAAAAAAAAAAACACAAATAAACAGTTACTGAAAACTAAGTACATACCACATACATGAAAAGGAACATGTTTACACACACATAGGTATGTACATGTGTGTGTGTGTGTGTTTGTTTCAAAAACAACAATGTCTTTATTGAATATTGTATGCTGAGATAAATTTCTATATATAAAAATGTGTATATTCCTCTAAAAAATCCTATTCCTTTGCTGCTGATGTTGTTTGTTTGTTGGTTTGTAAAATATGTTAGAAGTGTTGGTGGAAAAGGTGGCAATACTACTACTCTAATAATACGCCTTTGAAAACTTTTTAAAGGGAAAAAGGCTGCAGAGAAAACGAGAAAAAGACAATCTTTGTATTTTTCAATTTGGTTATGATAACAATTTCTATGTTATTTGGTTTTTCTGAAGATTTTTTTTTTTTTGTAGGGTAATAACATAAACTTATTGTAAATTTTCTTAAATTTTTTTTGTTCGAAAACTGTTTCTTACAATCACGCCATTTTTATGTAAATAAGCGTGGAAATTGAAAATGTTATCTTTTCTCTAATACTTGAAAGCAAAACAGAAAAAAAGGAAAGCAAAATTTGTGTAGAAAATGTCAGAATGGGTATTTATGAAAAGAAACTGTTAAGAAAATGTAGTCATTTCGATAAAAAAAAAGGGATTTAGATACATAGAATAGGCATATACACATAGAAACATATGCATTCGGCTATAGAGTTATAACAATTTAAGCATTTGTCGATGGGTTAATATTTTTATACAGACGAAGATGTCATATCACCAGCAACAGTGTATATTGTGTTGTAACAAAAGTTTCCAAATGTCTTAAAATTTCTTTTTATTATCGCTATTTTTTAGAAAAAAGGTTTGACAGTCATATACATAAATCTTTTTGTTTGAGCATTGAACATTTTAAGGAAACATTTAATATTTTTTTTTTGCTGTAATAAATTCGGCTTTATAAATTCGTTCTAAGCGGGAATATAAATCTACAAAAAAAAACAAGAAATAGTTTATTTCACAATAAAATTACACGAAAAGTCTTCCTTTTCACAAATTGATCATTTTGTTGCAAATGGTCAGTCAGTTTTGTCACAAGCTTTTATTTTGCCCCAAATTTTTATTTTGGATTATATTTATTACAAAATGTAATTTATGTTAAAAAAAAGGAATTTTTGTGACAAAAAGTATTTTGTGTCACAAAATGTAATTTCTGTAACAAAAAGTATTTTATTCACGAAATATAATTTTTGTCACAAAATGTAATTACTGTCACAAAAAGTAATTTTTTCACGAAGTGTAATTTTTTTCACAAAATGTAATTATTGTCACAAAAAGTAATTTTTGTCAGAAAAAGTAAGTTTTAACCCAAAAAAAAAACAATAAAAAATATCCAAAATATATATGTTTCAAAAAAATCAGCACAAAATTTTCTCCTTGGTCTTTTGCCACAAAAATATAATTTAATAGAATAAATGACATGAGCATTTTTGTAGTACTAACATAAAGTTAAATTATACACAGAAAAGATAAAGTTCGTCACTAATTCTATTTTAATATCAATTCATATTTAAATATAGTTTTTGATATAATTTTATTTTCATTTGACATGAAAAACGAATTTTAAACATAAATTGTTATATAAAGAAATTGGTGAAATTGACCACAAGAGCAACTTTTATCACATAAAGTAAATTTTCGCCAAAAAGTAAGTTTTTTCACAAAATGTAAGTTTTATGTTAAAAAGTAAATATTACCAAAACCAAGTTTTTTCACTCAAGGACTTTTTTTTGGATACAAAAAAAAAAAAAAAAATTGCTAGCCAGCAGAAAACGTTGCAAAGCTACATACGTACTTTTTTCTTATTTTCAGGGACCGAAAACAACAGTTATTTTGAAATTTTGAAACAAAAAAAGCATATAGAAGTAAATGAGCGCAAAGTGATTCAAGTATACCATATTGATCCTTAAGAACTTTTCTTTGATAAAATATAATGACTTTTAAAGTTTTGATATTTATTTTTTTCGATCAAAAATTCAGTAATTTTTATTTTTTTTAAACAAAAATTACGGTTATTTTTTGATTTTGATTTTTTAGATAGTGTATTTAGTAGGGTATTTATATAATCGGACTTTTGTTTTAATCAGTTAATTGTCCGATTAATTAACCGAGGTTTTGGTTTACTCGGTTACTTTTGCTATTGATTGGTTAACCGACTAATAAAGATTTTTTTATAACTTGAGTAATTTCAATGAATAAAAATGCAAAAATTATTTATGTTTTGAAGTTTATTTGTAAAAAAAACACAATTAAATAAGAAACATAACAATTCTTAAACTAAAGCGAGCAAACAAAAAAAATTCATAAACATGTAATACATATTTTTTAATTAATACATATTATGCATTAATTAAAAATTAAAATGTGAGATCATTTTATTAGTTATTTCAATAGTTTAAGGAAATCCTATAAAATTATCTTTTAGACAAATAATTTGGTTTAAATGTTTAGGATTTATGCCATTCTTTTCTGTAGTTTTGATAAAACTCGACTTGGAAAAAATTCTTTCACTTATCTTAGAGGTTGGAAAAATCGAAAGCAACCCATAATACAGAATATCCAATTTCTTAGAACTTTTTGTACTGCAAAAAATCAATCATACAAATAATGGCGCAAAATTATATAAAAAAGAAACCCGTTGAACAGTTGTAAGTTGAAATAAAGTGTGTAAAATAACCTCATAACACTTATCTCTTGGAAATGAGAAGAAAAAAATAACTATTATACATACATATAATACATACATACATATAAAAAAAGTAAGTGAAACAAAAAGCTGTTGACAGCATCCACTTATTTAACATAAAGATCACTGAGCACCTTCTTTGTTTGTACGAAAAAATATTTTCTAAACACATACCTTTTGCACGCTGATAAAACCCCTGTTTAAAAATGGTCACCTCCAACAAAACCATTTTTAAAGAAAATTTTTAAACATATTATGTTTAATTTAACCTTATTATTGTTACCGACACCCATATTATTGTTAAATTGTTTCTCCATTAAGAAGCCACAACCATATTATGGTTGTCTTTAAACATGTTTTGGTTAAATATGACAATAATTTGTTTTTAAATAAACAATAGTAAATTCCTCTTTTTCAAGAGCTACATGCTATGGTTGAAAGCCAATAATGCTATTATAAGTGTTAAGCATATTTTAGTTATTATTAACCAAAACATGTTTGGAGGCAACCATAATATGATTGTGGCTTCTTGATGGTGGACAAATTTAACCATAATATATTTGATGGTGACAAAAGTATGATGAAATTAAACATAATATGCTTAAAATTTTTCTTTGAAAATAGTTTCGTTGGAGGTGACCATATATAAGCATTTTTTTCTCTGGGTGTGTATATGAGACGAAACAAACAATTTAAAACATAAAAAAATAATTTATAATACTACAAAAAATAAACATTTCGCTGTATCGGTAAGTCGGTTAATCGACTTAAATTGACCGGTTTAATCGTTGATCGAAAATAGCCAATTTTAAATTAATCGATCAGTTAATCGGAAAGTAATTTAATAATTAACCGTTATGCTTGAACCATTCTTAATGAATACCCTAGTATCTAGATATCAGTTTTATTACAAGGGACGGCGTTAACATTTTAATTTCCCGACAATTACAACGTTCAACACATAAGCAGTTTGTCGTATAATAAAATCAATTTCTAAAAACGACTGGTTTTCGACTATGACAACGACACTAATACTCGGCGCAAAAAACTCTTACATGAATTTTACCATCATAGGATACATTTTTGACAACCATCAAAAAGGGTTCAATCTCCCAACTTCCGCTGTAAAAAAATACTATGGTGTATGTATGGGCTTTACCAATTATAATTTTTGCCTTTTCTTTATGCAAATATTTTTAAATTTTTGAATATTTAGTTTTTAAATTAGCCAATTTGTTTTTTGCGCATATTTTTAAAAAATTTTAAGGCATATTTTTACACAAGCACAAATCTAATATGTTTTAAATATACATATAACTGTTTTGGTTGATTGTTGTTTTAGTTTTGAGCTCTAGCCAAATGAGTAACTTGCAAATGCGATTTAAGAGAAATTAATTTATAAACTGGTATTATGTAATGGCTTTATTAAACTTTAGGCAAGTCGATATTTTACATTAAAACTTACTGGCGTGGGCAAAAACTACCACCTGTTACTATTCATAAGAAAAATTTTGCTTAGTTATGCCACTAAAACTAATTTATGACACGAAAACTCTTGACACCAAAACTTTTTTGATAAAAATAAGACTTAATTTTTTAAGTAAATTTTGATCCAAACCCTCATTTTGGGCATATAAAAAAATTGTTTGACAAAAAGGACATTTTTTTTTATCGTGACAAACAACTTTGGCAAAAATCTGTAATTTTATCATTGAAAAAAATGTATTCGCAAAAAATGGCCTAATTGTACTAAGAAGCTTCAAATTTCTGTTAGGTTTGCATGCAACAATATTGAAATTATTTAGATAAGTAAGGTCTATCTCAGAATAACCTTCATTTCCTTCCTTTCACAAAATTTTTACTCGTTCTTATACAGCAATGTCATCAGCATTTAAAATTAATTTATATTTACAAAAACGTGCGCAGCTCGTCTTTAACATCTTTTTCATTCACTTTAAATTAAATCTTTTCCTTTTCTCCACATTGCCACACTAAGCCGGTTAAAGCGGAAGTCTTAAGTTATTTTTATATTATTATCTTTCACTAGTCTTTAACTGTTTAGTTTCTTTATCAATATCATTTTTAAATTAAAAAAATGTATAACAAAATGTCTTCACGGAAAGCTGTTATTCGTCCCTTTTTCTTTACTTCACTTTTCTTTATTTTTGTTTGTTTCTAGTACCAGGCTTTAGTTAAATAAGCTTACAAACTAAGTAGAGATGAATAAACAAAAATTAAAGTGTCTAATAAAATTACTTCTGTTTCTGACCACAGGATTTGAGCAGACTTTACTCTTGAATTCGGCAAAACAGCCAAAGAGCTTAATGCTGCAGTTAAATGATATAAGGAAAAACAAGCTGAACAAGGAAGCTAAGAACAGTGTTGATAATGTTTGCTTCTTTTTTTATAGCATTTTAGTAACACCCTTCATTTTCAATTTATATGATTATAAAACCAAGAAAAGCCCATTAAAAATAGCAAACAGCTCACAATAAGAATTCACAAGGATAACTGATTTAAACACACACACACGCACACACTTTGGTTTGTGAGAACATTTATTTAAGAGAATTTTAGAGAACATTTGTTTAAACACACCATGCACACTATGTAAAAAATTTTAAGGAACAGAATATTTTATTTTATTTCGAAGGATTCCGGGTAAATAATTTGAAAGAGGTTTGCATAAAACCAATATGTAATAAAAGCAGTGGACCTGGGCCTTAAATTATATAATGTTTGTATACGCTGTTAAACTCCAAAGTAGTTCAACTGAGTGTCAAAAACGACAACTTTGTTTGAGAAAAAAATTTTATTACATGACTGTCAGTATTTCTTACAACTTAATTTTTGAGCTGCAGTTATCTTACTGAAAGCTGATTTTCTTAAAAAGCGGCTGCTTTGAAACTTTATCCCACCTACCGGGCAAGAAAGCTACCCTAGCTTGGCACCTGAAGACCTCCTTTTCAGCAGATTAAATTTGAGCCATCATGTGATGCTGAAAGGAGCCTCACAAATAACTATTGTTTTCCTTAGCACTTAATGGGACTCTTGTCCAGCGGTGGGTGCTGGTTTGCCTCGATTATGTAGTTCTTATGGTGTATTTTTTTACCAGAGCTACCGTAAATGCAAAAATTTCCCCACTAACATATTCTTTAAAATCCTTAAAACATTCCATGCACTTGTTTTATTATACTAATTCTTAACTTTAAAGAAGAAGGTTTAAAATTTAGAAAATAAATAAAAAACAATTTTCTACAAGCCTAAAAAAGAAAAACAGAAAAAAAACAGACACAAAAATTTTTCCATTAAAAACAAATTTTAAAAAAATTTACCGCGTACACGTGTTTGTGTGATCGTGTTTTCGCTCATTTAGTGTTGCCCTTAAACTGAAGATATTGTATTCATTGTTTTATAAATAAAAAGTAAAACAGGCAACCCTAAATACAAATTCCAAAGAGAACCAAATATAAAATTTTTTTCAGTTGCTTGAATTTTGATACGCTATTCGCATAACCAAATAAATTCTAATGAAATTAAAATAATACGATATAGTTTTAAGTTTTCTTATAATTTTAACTGCCTGGCCCACAATGTCGACAAGAACATTTCTTTCTTATATTTATATTGAAAACAAAAACAAATTTAAATTTTTTATTCTTGTTTGCAATATAAAAATGCGAAAGAAATGTTCTTGTCGACATTGTGGGCCTGGCAGTAAATGTTCCTTAATTTTGTAATATGAAAAACAGAAGTCTCAATAAAGTTAACTAAATAACTATTTTGTATTGCCTACATCTAGGATTATTTAATATACTTTTTGGTTGAAATCATATATTATCATTAATCATATGCTATATTCGGCTATGCCGAATCTTTTATACCCTTCACGATGATGTAATGAGAACAGAAAATAAATACTATTCTGTAGATATAAATAAATAAATTTTGCGCCACGCCCACTTATCCAATCCTGTCTACTGTCTGATGTTGTGTGTTAATAATGTAGATGCTTGTACCTTATTTGGAAACTGGGCTCTTATTGTTCTCCAGTTATACAAAAAACAAAGCTTAAAGAGGAATTTATTTGTACCTTAAAACTTGTTATTGTATTCCAGTGAACACTTTCTGACAAAAAAGAGTAACTAATACTTTTCCAAACCTATCAAATTATTTTAAAAGTATATAGCTACATAAAAAAAAATTGTGTACTTTTTTTATCCAAAATAAAACCATAAAAGTCCAAAAAAATGTTGCACCCGTTTTCCACAAACAGACCTTCAAATTTAATTCAAATATTTGCGATAATAAACTCTTTATTTAGCAATAATATGGTTAAAGTAATGTAAATTTGTTGTTTATTTGATCCAAAAAAAAAAAAAAAAAAAAAAAAAAAACAAATCAGCAACAATGTCTGCGCCTACCACTATACTAGGAAATGTACATTTAAAAGCTTTAAGCTGAAGAATTAAATAACAGCAAGAACAAAAGTTTAAAAACTAAGTTTTAAATTACCTTAAAAATTCAATACAAAAGATATTTAATCCAGATTTTTTTTAATTATCTCAAACTCAAATAGACAACAAATTGCATTGTTTTATTCAACAATTTTATTATTAATACCATTTTGGTATTAGAAGGTCTTTTAAAGCATTTTGTCAACCCTTGTGATTTTGCTATAGCTGCCCCTTATCCTTTAACTATTTTGTTGTTGAGTATTCTGTTTATTTAAATGAATTTTTGTCTGATATTGGATTTTAATTTAATTACAGACAAAAGTTCGAAATATTTATTTGAAAAGAAGGGATAACAAAAAACAGAAAAACCTTTTGGAAAGGCAACAAAAGTATAAGGATTTGGATTTTAAATCAGTAAAACTTTCAAAAAAAAAAAAAAAATAATACTTTGGGTATTTGTAAAGTATTTAAAAAAAAAACTTACAAATGAAAATTGATATATTTATAATAGACTTGATTACAAAAACAATTCATGTATTTCACGAAAGAATCTTCAAAGAAACCAATAATGTTTTAATTTTAAAATAGTTTTCTACTTTTTCCTTATTTGTTTAAGGATAACAAGAATAGCAGGTATTTCAGAACCCTAAAAGTATACCATAAAGCTTTTGCTAAAAAAAAGTAAATATGTTGCAATCAACTGTGGCGAATTTCAGATGTCTTTGTCATGAATAAAAAAAAAGGAAAAATTATATTAATTTCCAACAAATAAGCGTATATTTACAATGGAGTTATGGCTACTAATACTAGTCTGCAAAAAAAAGTATAGAGCCCTAACGTCATTCCAACTAGTTATTGTGTGAAATAAACTCTTGATTCCGAATATGGGTAGTGTATAACTTTTGCGCTATCATTTTTTTTTTTGTAGTAATTTTCGATAGTTTCGTAACTCTACATTTATTAAAAAGTACTTTTTTTAATATTTTTCTCAAATTATTTTTTAATTGGTGTATACTTTCTTCTTGTGCCCTGAATTGAAGTCTCTCATACTATAAACCAGCAATATCCTCCCAACATGCATTTGACTTTCAAGAAAGCCTTATCTCAAAGTGATTGATGTATTGATTAATAGTAAAGCAATGCCTGGACTTTACCATACTATTGCCAGACCAAATTTGTATTTTGATTGCAATATTTTTGGAATTAAACAAAAATAAAGAAAACAAGCACATGAATTCTATAAATGAGATGTGCTGATTCGAATGAAAACAATTTGGATTTGAAAACTTTTTGGGTGAAATTCAATTCATATAAAAAAGTCTATGAAATTATCCTCATGGTCTGGCTAATCAAATTTGTTTTGTACTTGCATTATCTTTCAAATAGGGCAAACTCCCAAAAAAGAGTACAGGAACGAGAATGCTATAAATGAAATGTTCTGACTCGAATGAATCAAATCAAAAAAGTTCGGCCCTTCTGCTCTAAGTTCAATATAACTACAAACACCAAACGCAAAGCTCGTTTCAGCTGTGGTAAATTAGAAAAGAAATTTAGAATACATTTTCGATGTGTTATAAAATTAAGAAATAACAAAAATATATAATTTATTCGTATTATTTAAAATGCTTTTATTTGATTGGTTTTTTAAGCTATTCTAATTGCGGTCTGGCCCGACCAAGAGGAAAACTTAGTAATAAAAAGTTACCGACAATCCTAGGGTTTATCATAATCCACAGCCCTTCACTGCGATTCACTTTGGAAAACCCGGAGAAAAAAGGGTCAACCCAACCGTCAACCATCATTTAGACAAAACAAGAACACAGAATTATCATACAAAACTCTGAGATGTTGACCTTATTATCGCGAGAGATTCACTGACGCGAGATAAGGAGCTTTAGAAAAATTTATCGGCTAAAACTATTTTTTATTTCCCTCTAAATGAAGTTTTTGATATTTTAATTAGTCTTGCTGTTCATCAAATCAAATTTTCATGAAATTATTTTTATTGAAGGAAGCAATTTACAACATGAAATGAATTAATTTTTTTTTGGTAATTCTTGACTTAACAAGGGATTGAACTCGGGTCGAATTTACATGTTTCGTGAATAACCACATTCCCATCATCAGAATTTTTTGCGTTCTACCGTTTGCGCCACTGCAGCGCCGGCCAGTCTATAGTCAAACAATAATCTTTAACCAATGGAATTGGTAGAACAAAATTTGCTGTAATTGAATAGCAATTTTTAAATTATTATTGGTGTGTATTTTCCTTTCTTCTTGTTTTTACGTCCTCTTTGTCAAGGCTTTGTCTTGAAAACTTAAGTAGATTTTTTAGGTACAACGCAAATAATTCTGATTATGAGAATGTGGTTGTTCCCGAAACGTGTAAATTCGACCCGAGTTCAATCCCTTGTTAAGTCAAGAATTATCAAAAAAAAAATTAATTCATTTCATGCTGTATATTGCTTCCTTCAATAAAAATAATTTAATAAAAATTAAATTTGATGAACTTAAGCCTAATTCAAATATCAAAAACTTCAATTTAAAAAAAAACACACAATTGAGTAGTATGGGCTGAATCAGCAAATTTGCAATCTGCGTAGAAGAGTTGGAATAAAATATTAAACCAAAATGGTATTGCCAAGGTTGAGTGTTTTTAAAATCCACACAGGGTCTAAGATAAATATTTTTTTTTTGTGTATTAGACGAGATATCCAAACCAGCCTCACCTAACTTACTACTTTTTGGAGCAAAAAATTGACATATAAAAATGTTGTCTGCTTTTAATGATCTTTAATAGCATCATGTTGATTTAAATCCATTTTATTTTTCTATAACTATTAATTTTTTAGCTTAAATATGAAAATAACTAAATTAAATAATAATTAGTTCTACTTACAAAACACATTCAGTTTCATCGCTGTCTCCCGTATGCCATTCCTTACTAGTTCATTTGTTGCTCGGCAAGATAATGCCTTACCATGATCCTCACGTGTTGGTGTAATTGTCAGCACTGAGGTACTAACATTACCGTCCTCGGATACCTTAAAGGAAAATACCAAAAATTAATATATGTTAGTGGCATAAAACAAAAATGCCCTTAATTAAATTAATTAAATAGAATTACAAAAAATATAATTAAAAGTACTGTTTGTGAGCAATAATTTCAATTCATTTCACGTAGTAAAATGTGGAGTAAAAAACTTGCACACATTTGCAAATCAATAGGAAATTTTGACAAAATTTGCTAATTATAGGAAATATTGATAAAATTTGCTTTTTAAATAAAATTTTAACAATATTTTAAATCATAGGCAATTTTTTATATAATTTGCTATGTAAAGGAAGTTTAACAAAACATCCTATTTATAAGATATTTTGCCATAATTTTTTATTTAAAGGAAATTTAAACAAAATCTACTATATATAGAAAATTTTAACGAAATTTGTTATTTATAGGAACTTTTAACAAAATTTGTTATTTATAGGAACTTTTAACAAAATTTGCTATCTATATGATATTTTGCCAAAATTTGTTATTTATAGGACTTTTTATATATAGGAAATTTTAACAATATTTGTTATTTAAGAGATTTTGTTTGTTGTGCTTAATTCCCTTGAGTGTATGTAGATAATTCTCTTTACCTCTGTAGTCTTGTTTGCTGATAGCTTGGGCTTTTCTAAATTTTTTAGGAGTACGTTTCCTGATGATCTGGCCTAAGCAACCAGTGAAATGCGCATAGGAACAGATTATCCTCCAACAATAAATTTCAGTATTTTAATCAATTATAAAACAAAGGAGATTAAGCACGACAAACTAAATCTTTTAATAAATAATTGTATTCCCACAAATAACTTTGATAATAACAAATATTTGTTATTTATAGGATATTGTGCCAAATTTTGCTATTTGTAAGAAACTTTGCCAAAATTTTAACAAAACTTGCTATATATAGGATATTTTGCTATAATTTGCTATTTATAGGATATTTTGCCAAAATTTGCTATTTACGAGAAACTTCCCAAAATTTGCTATTTAAAGTTAATTTTAACAAAATTTTTTATTTGAAGGATATTTTTAGTTATTTATAGGACTTTTTATCTTAATTTGTTGTGATAATATGCCAAAATTTGCTATTTAATAGATATTGAAACAAAATCTACTAAATTTAAGATATTTTAACAAATTTTGTTATTTATAGGAAATTTTAACAAAATTCGCTATTTATAGGAAATTTCAACCAAATTTGCTATTTATAGGATAATATGTCAAAATTTGCTATTTATAAGAAATATTGCCAAAATTTGCTCTTTAAAGGAAATTTTTTACAAAATTTTTTAAGCATTTGTTATTATTATTTCTTTATATTTTGCCATAATTTTGTTATTTATAGGAAATTTTAACAAAATTTGCTATTTGTAGGATATTTTGCCAAAATTTGTTTTTATAGGACATTTTAACATAATTTGTAATTTATAGGAAATTTTAACAAAATTCGCTATTTATGGGAAATTTCTACCAAATTTGCTATTTATAAGAAACATTGGCAAAATTTTAACAAAATTTGCTATTTCAAGGAAATTTTCACAAAATTTGCTAAGCATTTATTATTATTATTTCTTTATATTTTGCCATTATTTGTTGTTTATTAAATATTGTGCAAAAATCGTCTTTTTGTAAGAAATTTTGCCAAAATTTGCAATTTAAAGGATATGTAAACAAAATCTACTACATATAGAATATTTTAAAAAATTTTGTTTTTTATGGAATATTTTAACAAAGTTTGCTTTTTATAAGAAAATTTAACCGAATTACCTAAATTTACTAATTATTGAAAATTTTAAAAAAATTTGCTATTTATAGGACATTTAATCCTGCGGTTAGGCTAGAAAAAACTTGCGAATGTAAGGTTAATCGACAATTTGGTCCATAAAAACAGCTTATGCAAAAAACAAGTGTGGGATTCCCCTTTTTTCTTTTTTTTTTCAAGCAACACAGATTAAATATGTAAAAGACAATTGTGGTATCCCGCTTTTTTTAATTTTTTTTTTTTTTTTTTTTTTTGTAAATAAGCACACATTTTTGCACTGCTTGGCTCTATTTGTGCATTGCTTCTAATAGTTCAGTAGTGCGATTCACTTACTTTTTTTTAACGATAATCGTATCGTTAAAATAAATATAATTAAAATTTATCGAATTTGCTATTCAGTAATATTTTTAACGATATTCGCTGTCGATTAAAGTCAGCTGTTACTTTCAGCAGTCTTTTTTTCGCTATTTTAACGACAATAATTTGCGTTGTGCTTATTTAATCGATAAAGTGTATTTTATAAAGGGTCCGCCAAATAACTTTTTTTTTTTTTAAATGCTATAAAAAAAACTACTGAATATTTTCTTAGATTTCTTTTTTTATTTGAAAGTACAATCCTTCCGGTTAATAATGGAAAATAATTTCATTCAAATGGCGTCATACCAAGGTCTTTATGTAAAATTCGTCTCAATTGTGTCTCCGAAATGTTCAATTGTTGAGAATGACGGTGAATTGACTTTCTGCCACAGCAGCAATATTCTCGGGTGTACGCACTGTTTTTGGCTTTTCACGCTTTGGTTTATCGATAAGGATACCAGTTTCTTTCACTTTTTTCACAAGATAACGAACATACGGAGCTGACGGTGCTTCTCTTCTTCCAAAATCCATACACAGTTTTCGCACGCATTCTGCAACATTACCATGATTTTCAAACTAATGTCGCAATATTTCCCAGCGTTGTTCAAGCGTATACACAACCATATTCGTTCAGCGGAACGATAACACTAATTATCTGTCAAATCAGACATGAGCTAAGTGTTACCATTCACGAAATAAGCACTAGTTGAAAAAAAAACGTTAGATGGCGGACCCTTTATTTAAAGTGGCTGAGGCTTAGATACATACTTCATACATATGTAACAATTGTAACGATTTTCGGATCGTTAAAACTTAGTTAATCGCAACACAGACGTGTTTAACTTACGAGATGGCAAACTAGACTGAAGGTGAGATACGAGAACTGCTCAATGCAGAAAGTCACACCGATATTTCAGATTCGGAAATTATTATATATCATAAAATAACAAAACAAGTACTTCTGAAACAGATACTGAACGGGAACCCGTCCTAAGTGCAGCTAGCTCTGTTGGTCCGTTTTTTAAAACAAAATGGTTTGAGCGCCACTTCATTACTAGACTATTAATTTAATCGGCCTTTTGCTTTCATCGGTTAATCGCTCGATTTATTAGCTGAGGTTTTGGTTTAATCGGTTTATAATCGGTTAATTTTGTTATTGATCCGTTAACCGATTAATAAAGTTGTTTTTATAAATTAGTTAATTGCAATAAAAAAAATTCATAAATGATTTATTATTTGGAGTTTAGTAATAAAAATAGCAATAACATAACAAGCATAACAATTCTTGAACTAGAACGAGCAAACAAACAAATAATTCATAAATATCTAATACATATTCTTCAATTCATTCGTTTGATGTATTAATTAAAAATAAACCTAGATAATTTTATTAGTTATTGTAATAAATTGAGGAGATCCTATAAAATTATGTTGTAAACAAATAATTTGTTTTAATTGTTTAGGATTTCAGCGATTCTTTTCTTTAGTTTTGATAAGACTTGACTTGGAAAAAATTCTTTTATTTATCGTAGATGTTGGAGAAATCAAATGCAAGGCATAATACAGAATATCTTATTTCTCAGTAATTTTCTTAGATTTCTCTAAACATATAAAATGTTCCATTATCCCATTAAGAGTCCTGTTTTATTTTTGTAAAATTTTGAACACTTCTAATCAGGGATGTTAAAGTTGGTACAGTTGTACTTTTTTTAGTACATTTTGACCTTCTAAGTTACCGTGGTACTACCGTGACTCATTTGGTACAAATAAAAATCATAGTTCCCCCTTTTTTTTAATTTTTAGTATAGCAAATTTTTGAGTCCATTTCATTGCATTTATTTTCTTAATTATAATTTCATTCATCATGATTTAAAAATCCTTCTTTTAAATTGCATTTTTTATTTATGCAATATGCACTTAAAATTATTAACATGGTTAATTTAGAAATGCAATCAAAAGATGCTCGAATGCATGTATTTTTATAAAGGCTAATTTTTTTTTTAGCTGTTGACAGCAAAAACTTATTTAATATTAAGATCACTGAACACCTTCTTTATTTGTATGGAAAAATATTTTCTAAACACATACCTTTTGTATATGAGACGAAACAAATATTTAAAAACGCGAAAAATATGTTTTAATACTACAAAAAATTCATAATTTTGTTACATCGGTTAATCGACTGAAATTAACCGGTTAAATCGTTAATAGAAAAATGCCAATTTTAAATTAACCGACCAGTTAATTGGATAGTAATTAATCTAATTAATCTAAGTAATAAAAATCGATTAACGGTTAACCGAATTAATACCCAATTCATTACCTTAGCATATTGAAGCTATGGCTGAAAATATTTTCTCAACACAACCAGGACCAACTCGATTTTCAGTGTCCAGATGCACATACATGCTGTCAGAATTTTTTGTTACTTTTTACCGCCTCCAATAGAAAGAATTTCATCGTTTGTTGAAACTGCTGATCAAATGTTTGATTCCTACAGCACAAAACGCAAAACAAATAGATGGCCAAATATTGTATTTGCAAACATACTATACTATTTTCTGAAATTTAAGCTTCGGAGCTCTAGCTGGTCGTAATGGCAGGAGACCAGCGTTTTTGCGGCAACTAGATTATCTCAACAAGAGTTCTCTGAGCACAGTTATTGACTGAAATACGATCGCCATGCATAGTTTCAGTGGCCTCTACAATTAATAATATTTCTTATTCAGGGGCTCGAAAGCGTAAAATTTTTAGTTGCTGCAAGTCTAAGTGTGACATAAAATTCTCTATTTGGACCAAAAATATTTGCATAAATAACCGAAAAAAAATGTGCTCTTCATGCAATGGCAATTATTATAATGCAAGCTAATGAATACTAATTTTTTTTAAAAGAAATGTAAAAAATCAAACAAAAACAAAGAAAATATACTATGGACCAAATGGTCCCTTAACCTAATGGCGATTTATTTTCTGAGAAAAATGTTGCATAAATGTAACAAGTTCAACATTTTTGTGCTCGATTGTACAAAAAATACAACTGTCGGAAAAATTTTCAAGTTCTTTTGTCAATATGTTAATGAAAAACATGCAAAACATGTTGCATATTTTACCCTCACTTTTACTTAAGTTGTTCATACTGCCCTCTTTTACAGCTTTGGTACTTACTACTTTGTTTGTACAACCAATGTTTTATTTTGCTTGTCTTAATTAACACCGCTCATAATTTTATGATAAGATTGTTTAAAAACAAAATATAAAAATTCTTACATATTAAAATGTATAAAATCTATGTGTATTATTATCGTTTTAATTTTTTTTAAGCCAATAGCGATGTCAATAGTTGCTTCCAAGCCGTTAAAGCGTGCAGAAACCGCCCCAATTGCTTTAAAAAACGCTAATGAAGTACATTAATGATAAAAGTGTAATAGTTGAAAGTAAAAGCATCCAATTTTGTTCTTTTTAAGTTGCACAACTTGTAACACTTCGAGCGGTTATAGGTAACAGTAGAAAGTGTTACATGTATATACTGTAACATATTTTTCTCAGAAAAGAAATCGCAATAAGATTCGTAATTTTTTATTTTTCTCAGTCCGGTTTTAAGGTAAATCCTTGAATTTTTGTATATAACATTGTTTTATAAAAAGACCACGTGAGCAAAAAAACTACACGCAGAGAAAAAACATGTTTAAATATGGTCACCTCCAACAAAACTATTTTTAAAGAAAATTTTAAACATAAAATGTTTAAATTTAACCATATTATTATCACCGACAACCATATTATGGTTATATGTGTCCTCCATCAAGAAGCCACAACCATATTATGGTTGCCTCTAAACATGGTTATGGTTAAATATGACAATAATTTGTTTTTAAATTAACAATAGTATTTTCCTCTTCTCCAAGAGCAACAAGCTATGGTTTAGTTATTATTGACCAAAACATGTTCGGAGGCAACCTTAACATGGTTGTGCCTTCTTGATGGAGGACACATTTAACCATAATATGGTTGTCGGTGATAAAAATTTAACCATAATATGTTTACAATTTTCTTTAAAAATAGTTTTGTTGGAGGTGACCATATTTAAACATAGTTTTTCTCTGGGTGTAAGTCAGTGTATATCACCGTTCAACAATTACAAAGGAAACAATTGAAAAAATGGACCAAATAGGCTTAACATAACAGCAGGGTTAAACAAATTTGCTATTAATAGGATATTTTGCCAAAATTCGCTGATTATAGGAAATTTTAACAAAATTTGCTATTCATAGGAGTTAAAGGAAATTTTTCCAACATTTATTATTGAAAGGACATTTGGTTAAAATTAGCTGTTAATAGGAAAACTTTCCAAAATTAGCTGTTAATAAGAAAATTGTCTAAACTAATTTTTAAAGGATATTTTGACAAAATTTGTTAATTATAGGAAATTTTGTCAAAATGTTGTCATTATTGAAAGTTTGGCCAAATTTTGCTTAATTTAGGAAATTGTGACGAAATTTGCTTTTTATAGGAAGTTTTGCCGAAAAATGATTACTATAAGAAATTGGGACAAAATTTGCCAAAATTTTGCCAACATATGTCATTTATGGATTTTTGTCAAAATATGTTATTAAAAGTTTTTTTTTCAAAATGTGCTATTAATAAGAAAAATTTCAAAAATTTTGCTGCGCTACTAACATATTAACAAAAGTTTAGTTTTCATGTAATTCATTGAATATATTCTTTTAATTTTTAATGTATCACATTTACCTTTTGACTATGACCATTTAACTCCAAATTCCCCATCCACCAGGTTATTTTTGCTGGCGGCCTAGAACCAATGGCCTGGCATTCTATTTCATATTTGCGATCTGCTGACATCGGTTGATTATTAAATGAGATTTCCACTAATAAAGGACGCACTGAAAAATACAATCAAATAAAATATTTAACATTTTTAATTGTTATAGATGAAAATTGACAAGCTGTTAAAAAATATTACAATTTATAATTTAAAGTATTTGTTTGTTAGTATTAGTGTATGAATATGTTTGCAAATGTAAATGTATTTAAACATTTATGTGTTTTTTTTTATATATATATTTTTAAAATATTTCTATGTTTTAATAATAAATTCTGTTTCAAATTATTAAAAATTTTATAGAGGCAGATATAGTGCATACGATAATTATTGAAACAAATTGTTTTTAATTTTTAACCACAATAAATAAATTTGTGTTATTAAAAAGTGCTTTTAATAGGCTTAATAAAGCATTGTTTAAAATAAAAAAAAAAAACGTAAAAAAAATTAGCAAATCATGCTGCAAGTTAAAAAAATATCATTAAAAATTAAATTATTTTTATGTCAATGCACAGCTCTTTACTTTTTTTTGTTCCCTGTTTTTGCTCAGTTATAATTTTAATTAATTGTTAAGTGAGAATTTTTAAATAGTATTAACGTGTTATATTTGTTGTTTTAAAGCAAAAACACGAAAAAAGAAATATGTACGTTTTTTTTTTATCAAAATCAAAACATTTATTAATGATTTAATGAATAATTAGTTTTTTTTTTTTTGTTGAAAAAAAAATCTATTAAATATTAAATATGCCAAGGAAAAATTGCTGCTAAAAAAGTGAATACAAAGTGTTGGTATAAATCAAAAAATATGTGACAAAAATCATGTTAAATTTAATTAGTTGGATGAATTAATGACAATAGAAGAAAATTTTTAATTAAAAACAGGTGAGAATGTTTTATGTGGCTGAGTCGAATCTGAATCATCCCCTATAAAAATTGGAATAAAACTTATTTTAAATCGAGATATGTGGCTTTATATAAGAGCTATGGCATTACATTACATAACATTGCCCGAAACTTTAAATCTCGAATTCCAAAATTCCAAATTTCAAAATCCTGAATTTTAATGTACCGAATAATAGTACAGTTTTGATTTTATAAATTGCGCGATAGATAACACGGTTGGGCCTTTACCCGGGCCCAAGCTTTTACCTCTTTTCTATAACAACCACCGGCTTCACTAACTAACAGCCATAAATAAACAAAGCGGAACGCGTTTTCTATCGGGTGTTTTTTTCAGTGGTATAGAACTTCGAATTGAAATAAAACACAATAAAATCGTTTTAATGACCATCAATTTGGCTTTACTGGAAGGATAATTTTATGCCATTAATGTTTAAATATGATTTCAGGCATGTGGCCGCCGCGGCTGGCTCGAATAAAGCCAATTCTACAGGTCCAATTTTCAACCACTTTTTCGAGAATATGGGGCCGTATGTCGGCAATAACGCCACGAATGTTGGCTTCCAATTCCCCTAACGTTTCTGGTTTGTTGGCGTAGACGAGCGACTTCACATATCCCCAAAGAAACTAATCCAATGGTGTCAAATCACACGATCTTGGTGGCCAATTGACAGGTCCATTCCGCGAAATTATGCGCTCATCGAATGTTTCCTTCAATAAATCGATTGTGGCGTGCGCTGTGTGGCATGTAGCGCCGTCTTGTTGGAACCACAACTCATCCACATTCATGCCATCCAATTTGGGAACAAAATAGTCGGTAATCATGGCTCTATACCGGTCTCCATTAACGGTAACTGCCTCTCCAGCATTATTTCGGAAGAAGTATGGCCCAATGACTCCACCAGCCCATAGAGCACACCAAACAGTCAGTTTTTGTGGATGTAATGGCGTCTCAAGGGTCTCATGTGGATTCTCTTCACTCCAAATGCGGCAATTTTGCTTGTTGACGTAGCCATTCAACCAAAAATGAGCCTCATCACTGAAAAAAATTTTGCGATGAAAATCAGCATCGAGATCAATCTCATTTTCGGCCCATACACCAAAATCACGACGCAGTTAACCGAATTAATTGCTCTGATGGACGATTATGTCGACCATAAAATGGACGGAGCTTGCGGTAAACTTCGCGAACTGAACCGTTATTTTCGAAATAAATTTGCACGATTTGCAAGCGTTGTTCTTTTGTCAACCTGTTCATGATGAAATGGCAAACCAAACTGACCATAAATGACATTAGAGTTGCCAGATTTGACCACAAAATGCCAGTTTTATCTCTATTCGAAAAACAAACCTGTAAAAAAAACACCCTGTAGCTGTCAAAAATCCTCATGCCCATACAATTTGTATGAAGCATCCCTAAATAGCGCGGCGTCAACGCTTTGCTATTGGAAAATGCGATTTTGACAGCGCGTTAAAATAAACAGGGCTGCTGTATTTGTTGTTTTGACAACCCTGTTTTTATTGTTTGATTATAAATAATGGCAAATTAGCTATTTTTAGGTCAAACTAGCGGTTTTAATTCAATTTATTATGTCTTTTATGAGGGTTTTAGTCGGCACGAAAGTTAACACTACTGTTTATGGCACAACGCTGACGCTCTTATTTAGGTATGGCACTAAAGCTTCTAAATTCCGTATTTGATATGGGAATTTTTAAATTTAGAATTTTAAAGTTCGGGTTTATAAAGTTCATTATCTTGAGATTCGAAATTCTGATGTTTGGGATCTTAAACTAGGGATTTTGCTACTAATTCCATTGTATCAACATGAACAAAATTTAAAATATTCCAACGAGTGATTTTAGTAGAGGACACCAAAAACTATACGTGTATTGGCATTTTGAAAGTTTAAGTCGATAGATAATGTAGGAAACAGACTACATAATATTGTTATGGCGAAAAATCATGCGCCTTTGTATTTAAGAAAGTTTAAATGTTTCATTAAGAGCAAACATCTTTTTAATTTCGTATGTTGGCAGTACAGCTTTTTGTTTTATTACTTTAATTTGACAACCAAGACGTTAATGGCGGACGGTAAATTGAAAGGAAAAGAAATAATAAATTATGCATCCCCCGGTTTGTCACATATTATGGATGAATTGCCATCGAAAAAATTTTAGGTCTATGATCTCTTCAGAATATTTATGTAAAATCCTACGAAGCACATATCAATTAAATATCGTAACTAACTCTAGAACAAATGGATCTTTTTTTGTATCTCTTCTAAAAGATAACCAAATATAATTCTTAATTCTTTATATAGTATAGTACGCCAGAAATAATAAAAAAAAATGTTTTTAATCCTAGAAAGATAATCTGCGTAAGTTTTACGAATGCTCTTTCGAAATATTGCTTATTCTTTTTGATAAGCAGGCAAACTTTCCTATGCACTTCAGACATTTCATATATAAACATATTTAAAATTTCGGTCATTTTATTTTATATATATATTTTAAAATATAATCATTAATAGTTAGTTCTTAATTAATCAAATGTACAAAAATATAGCAAGTTAAAATAATGCGTCGGTTTTGCGTTTGATTATCTTTAACGTATGTCTTGATATGATTATCTTTTTAGGGTTAAATCAAATTTTTGGTACTTGGGTTGCATTAAAAAATATTTTTTTATCACCAATGTTGAATTATAATTGGGTAAAAAACAAGGAATGGTACCCCGAGAGGTCATACTTAGTGTCCAAATATTAATACACAAATGTAGACCGGTACAGAAGGACAAATTCATATGTTTTCTTTTATTATGAAAAAGTTTTCGACACTATTCAACAAGACAAGTTAATGGAAAGCCAAGTAGTAATTGGAATATAGCAGAAAAAAAAATATGAATTAAAATCTGTATTGCAGCCAAGTTGTGCGCATCGAAATTGATGGCGACTATACAGATTATGTATGCATCTTAAAAGGGCTCAGACAAGCGTATATATTTTCGTTACTACTATTTAACACATTATACTTAAAGATCTTTAAATAAACAGTCGAAAATGATATACAATAATATCACAGTAGCGGCAAGCAGTATATCTGGTCCACAAAGACTAGCGAAAAAATGAATATAAATATTAAAAAAAATACATGATCGTCACTAGAAGAAATACATACGACTGCATAATTCTGAGAATAAGAAGTATCGAAGTTAAATTGATAAGCAGTTTTAGGTTCCTTGAAGTGCTGTTAAATGACCAATGGGACAGCTAAAAGCAATATTTAATGCCGAATATAAATGGCTGGAGATGCCTTCTCAAAACAAATGAATGATATGAACCTTGCTTCAAAACCGCGAGTTTTTTTAATGTTTTGCATGGTAAAAGCGGCAGATGTCAAGAAACAATAGGCTTTTGAAATGCGGATGTACCGTCAAACAGTGCCTAGTTCATCGAAAATCAAACATCCCAGCAAAAACTTAACTTACAATGCAACTTTTAATGACTTCCTCAAGTCATTACTTTGTAGCTGTATTCGCCACTTTTTGCATTATTAGTTATATATTAAATAATAACTTTCTTAATATAACTTAAAGAAGTCATAATTATACATAAGAAAAGAATACTTTAATTTAATCATTTAAATAAGTTATTATTATGAAATCTAAGAATCAATCAATTGTATGTAAATATATACATAAATATGTGCCACAATTACCCACACAATATATTTTTGTTATCAGAATACCAGAAGTGATATCAATCTAACGTTAAGGACAAATTTTAATTTTTTTATTTTTAAGGTAATTGTGGCAATATTGTGCCAACCAAACAAAAACTTTTTCGATCGAAAAATTAAAAATGATTTCAGTCCGAGAAAATTTATCGGTTTTTGTTTTCTGAAGAAGCTTTCTCGGAATTAAAAAAAATTTCAATCGAAATTGATTTCTGTGACAGGCCCGTTTATTTGCATATATTAATACACACATTGTTATTACAGTGTTAGAGTTATAAATGATATTGTGCAGCAAAAGCACTCTTTATTAAACATTTTCTTACATTTCGAAAAATTTATTATTGCGTACACTTTTTCAACAAAAATTCCATAAGGTTTCAGAGCAATTTTAATTAGTGTGTTTTTACCTTTTTGAAAGTACTTATTTCTTGTCTCTTATTGTAACTTCTTATTTTTATACAACTTTTAAGTATAAAATAAAGGTATTATATTTTAGGTTGTAATTGGCCAAATTATAAAGGATTACTTTTGGGACATCGCGAACAATAATAAGTACTTTTTGCAGTAGAAAAATAAGTACTCTTTTCCTATAGTTCTCCTTATTTTTCGGCTTATTTTGTAAGCAAAGTTTTTGCTGGCAGGGATTGTTACCTCTGCAACTCCTGTTCTTCAGGTTTCGCGATTACAATAGCACCGCTTCTTCAACCTAGCCCTCAATCAAATTTGGATAATGTTTTTATTACGTTCTTCAGACTAATATTTTCTTTATATTGAAGTTGTCCCGCCCTCTTTTCCAATATACCCCATTTTTTTGAAAGATTTTGTTCACTGAAAATCGAGCTATTGGTACAAAAATTTACTTCTTACTGGATAATTAAATACTTTAGATAATTAAATCTAGTATCAAGTATATAACAAAAGCAGAAAACTTTATGAATCGAAGTGCATAATAATACGTAAGAGATCACTTAGTTCTAATATCGGTCATGATATTTTAATTAATGGGGAAAAAATCAATATTGTGAATACTGCCACAAACCTTGGGCTAATTTTTAATGATAGTCTTACTTGGACAAATCATGTCAATACTCTTGCTGGTCAAACTTATATAAAGTTAAGGTGCCTTTGGTCGACACAATACTATACTCCTTTAAATATTAGATTAATGATTGCAAAATCTTATCTTCTTGAACTTTTTGCAAATTGCGATTCCATTAGTAGAAGGAAGCTAAATGTTTTATATAATAATATTGTAAGATATGTGTTTGGCCTCGGTAGATATGATCATGTGTCACATGCCTATTTAAAACTATACGGCGTTTCATTTGACAATCTTTTAAATATTCGTGTACTCTTACTATTACATAAACTTATCTATTCGGAGACTCCACGATATCTTAGCGATAAAATTAGGTTTGCCAGATCACTTAGAGGTAAAAGAATTATAATTCCCTTGCATAGCCTTCTTGTATCTGAACAGAATTTTTTTATACATGCGTCACGTCTATGGAATTGTCTTCCTCAAGTTCAGCAACTTAATAGCAACGCAATTAGTTTTAAGAACTTCTTATTTAAATACTTTGCACCGCAGTAGATAACTGTTATCATATTATATAAATAATTTATAGTTTAATTTAATTTAATTTCATTTAATTCAATTGTATGTGATGATCTCTTAATGTAATTTATGAAACTGCTTTCCTGTACTTTAAATATAAGATTAAATCTTGTTGTACAGGAATTGAATATATAATAAAATAAATAAATAAATAATGATGTTATTATGTTATTATTTAAATATACCTAAGAGGCTATTTTTAATGTCAATAGGATCAGAGAAATCACGTATGAACATTGTTAAATGCAAATCCACATTCTGCGGATAGGAACAAAATTTGCATCATTAGCCTGAAAATATTGGAGTCTTAGGAGTTTTTAATTTTTGTAAGGGCGGGAATCTTGCAGCAATTTTACCGTTTAACAAATTCAGCATTAAGGATAAATTCTATTTACCGTATTGATCACAGTGGTGTATGAAGGAATACTAATTTTGTCATTCCATGTGAATCTTATTTAATATCCATCTAAGACCCTCTAATGTAATTATATTCTGTACCCTTCAGTAATTCTAGTCCCAATTTAGATATTTGAGTGTCAAATTGTTTCTAGTTCTCCTAGGCAGTTTGGGATGGAATTTCAGTAGAATAGGTTCAATAGGAAACGAGTAATGCACGCAAATATGGAACAACCTCCCAAGAAAATTGACAAAAAAAACTAATATAAATTGGTGGCGGAATGCACCGATAGTCATTAAATTTCAATAAATTTGTTTAATATGTCACCGAATTTTGTGAAGGTCGGTCCATTATTTACCCACGGGCGCATATTAACAGTTCTCTCGGCAATCATGTTAGTATGAATAAAAGCGTAACGAATAATGCTTTTGTGGTCAAATTTAGCAAAATCGACTTTCATAAGACTCGAAATCTCACCGATAGATATTGTGGAGACAGAGTCTTAAGTTATCATACGCCTTAAGCCGCAAAACTTAATAATATGGTTGCAAAATGTTGGAAAGCGGAAATTGATAACAATAAACTCTTATATACATAGATTTTACGACTTTCTGCTTTCACAATATTCGATATTCTGAAAAATTTTTCTACGAAAATTTTACGATATAAAAACTAACGATATGTTCACAAAGTATTCTTTAGAATGTTTAGAAAGTTTCGATTAGAAAATTATCGATATTATAAAATTTCGTATAAAAAGGTTTAACTTTCCGTAGGATATTTTCGAATAAGTAAAGGACAATATATAAATGGATTTTACCGCTGACAGTAGTTTTTTTTTATGAACTTATATTTATAAATTTTTAATTGTTAAATTTTTTACTTTACTGTCCATTTATAATTTAAACCTTTTTTTTCTTTTTTTTTTTTTTTTGTTAACAAAACCACATATATTTTTGCAACTTTTTTTTGTAACCACATTTTTCATTTTGGTTGTTGTTTTTTTGTATTCCTTTTTTATATATTTTTAATATTTAATTTGCTATTACAGTTACTTTAATTATTTATATGGGTTTAGGCGTTTGTAAGAGTAATTTCGTTTATTATAAATAAACAGATAATTTGTAATGTTTTCAGGATTATAAAGTGTCATTTAAATGTTCAATTAATTATGTATTTAAGTAAATTTTAAACTTTTCAAATACAAACACAGGTATTTAATTTTATATAGTTTAGTTATTACAAAAATAACAAAACATTTTATTAAATTTGAATTATAAATAAAATAAAATCACAAACAATTTTGTAAATTAAATAAAAAAAAAATTATGAAACAAAAGCTGACTTGATGTTGGTTTTGAGCGGTAAAGTGGTTTAAATGAATTGTTTGCATTTTAAATTAAATAGAATTTTAAGGTAACAATTAGTAGAAATTTAAGCAAATTTTTTAAAAAGGCTTATTTTAGGTCAAGCGCGTACTATTAAAATTATAGCCAAAAAAGCATGAATCCGAAAAAATTATAAAGCACTGTTCACTTTTCAATAGATGAAATTTTTATCCAACTATAATTATCTTTAGTTAAAATTATGAAATTTTATTTGGAGTTATAGTTTCAATACACTCGTAAAGAAAACACATATTGTGATATGGTCACCTCCAACAAAACTATTTTTAAACAAGATGTTATAAATATATTATGGTTACTTTAACCAAATTATTATCACCGAATAAGTTACAGCCGTATTATGGACCAATCCTAACAATTATTTTGTAGTGTTGCTTATGGTCATATATATTTTCAAACTAATTGTTTGCCAATATCACTTTTCTTTATGATTTTATCTGTATGATTTTACACGGTGTCTTTTAAAATTTGTCTCTTGTATTCATTCTCTTTCTTCCAAATGTCTTTCAAAAAAATTTTTTATAAAATACTTTAAGAATCATAAATTTTATTACTGAAAATTTTAAATATCGTAAATTTTTGTAAAGGAAATTTTATGTATCGTAAATTTTTCTATTACAAAATTTAAAATATCGTAAATTTTTCTATAGAAAATCGTAAATCTTTCTATAGCAAAATTTAAATTATCTTAAATTTTTCTTAGGAAAACTAAAAATATTTTAATTCTCTCTATAGAAAATTTTCAATATCGTGAATTTTTCTATGGTAAATCTTTCTATGTAAAAGTACATGTAACTTATGCATAGAAAACTTTAAATATTGTAAAAATGTTATGAAATATTTGAAAAATCGAAATATTTTTTAAAAAAAAACTTTAATTATTTGTCAACAAAAAAAAAAAAACTTAAAACTTAAAAACTTTAATGTGGGAAATTATTTTATAAAATACTTTAGGTAAGGTAAAGTTTGTTAGAGAGCTTCCAATAACGTATGTTTTTTTTATTTCATGCAAAAACCTAAGATATTGTATAAATTTCTATTAGCTTAAAATCTAAAATATTAAATTAAAATTCCCTAAAACATTGACAGAAAAAATTATTAAATTTCTCCAATCACCAAATTTATTCCAAATTCATAATATCAAGCAAACAAGTTGTTGATTTTGCACCTATTACCAAAATTATTACATTGAGTACTAAAAATCTTAAAATTTTGAAAAAATATTTTCAATAAAAGATATTTTTAAGTTTAATTAAAAAAGTGACCAAAAAACTTTGTCATTTCAAACAATGTGTTAATTTATTTAAATAAATATTGACAATTCCAAAAACAAACAATTCTACATTTTAAACGAAAAAAGTCAATTAAGATCTTTTGTTATTTAATTAAAACTTTTAATTGAAAATTTTTTTCAAAACAACTAAAATATTAATTAAATCAAAATTAAATTTTTAATTTTCTTTCAATTAAAAAAAAAACATGATTTAATTATCACATTAGTTAAATTTAAATACTTTTTAAGCCATTTTTTTAAGTGATAAAACACTTATTTCTGTGTTGTAATTTTTTCTTTAAATTTCGTTAATTTTTCTATTGGGGTATTTAAAAATCGCGTATCTGTATACATAAATATTAACATATCGTAATTTTTTATATAGATAACTTAAGCAATCGTATATTTTTTTAATAAAAAACAGCAAATATCGTAAATTGTTTGCAAATAACTTCTAATATCGTTTTCTATAAAAAACCTAAAATTTTTTTTTTTTAAACTGTTATTAACTTAAGATATTGCTAAATTTTCTATACAAAATAAACGACATTGGGAAATTTTCTATAGAAAATAAGCGGTTTTGCAATTTACTCAAGAAAAATCAAAATTTTTCCCTAAAATACATTTGTGTTATCGAAAAAAGATCACTAGCAAATTTACGATGTTAAAAAAATGTTTCATTTCAATAGAGTGATATTTGAATATTACCAAAATATTTAAGATTTTAAGGCTGTTGGAGAAATTTTACGTTATTAAAATTCCTTTATTAAAATTTCTATAAAATTATCGATATTCGTATCTAAACATTTGCATGATAAATTTTTAGATTTTTAAAAAAATTTTGTATGAAAATTTAATAATATTGAAATCAGAAATATCCGATTATAAAAACAGTTGGCTTAAAATTGTTGCCTTCACGGTTATAAAATAATTAAAAATATTTTTTGGCGATAATGAAAATAAAAAAGGACATATATGTATATAATTTCTAGTTAATTCAAACTTACATACATTGTATTTGGATTTTTGGATATAAATGGATATAAATGTTATTGAAAAAGGGTAAAATCATATAAATTTCACAATTTTCCTGCATATAACATTTTTTGCTGTATTTGATTTTTGTTTTAATTTATAAAATAGTAATTTGGAAGCTGGTTTTAAAATGACACTATCACTGATTAATCATTTGATAATTATATAAGTTAATTTTTTTTTTAATTTAAATTTAAATAACATTCCTTTTGTGCAAAAGAATTATTGATTTTGAGTTGAACTCATTAAAAGTTGTTTTAATTAATAGCCAGCTGCATATTAGAATTTTAGTTTCCAAGAGTATATTTAGTCTTACTTTAGATTTCAGTCAACGTTATTAACATACTGAACGTATGATTAAACAATATGTAACGTGGAAATATAATTCATACTCCCACGTACATAATTCATATTTCCACGCACATAATTATTTTATTTTATTATTAGTTTTAGTTAATTTTTTATACTTTTAGTTATTATTTTTAGTTTAGTTTATTATTTTATATTATTATTTTTTTGAGTCCCCTACTGTAACACCAACCTACACACAAACACCCATCGTATTACCAGTTCTTGTTATTACATACACACGAACACACATTGCTGCATTGACGGTGCATTGGTTTAGCCAGTGTTTGTTTGTTACACAGCTAGCGTAGTAATTCTCATGCGGTTTATCGGTGTATTGACATAAGAAGCAAAGGTTTTGTCACAGTAGGGGCGATTCTCACAAGACAAGAAACCGCCCTACAAGTCTCGGAAGTTGGAAGTACAATTGACGAGCCGACTGATTTTACGAAGGTGAACTCGGTTGTATATTTTACTAAAGGTACTTAACCTGTGGGTTAGGTATCAAATAAATTTCATCGCGGCTTCGGCTGGTGGTTCTCACAAGTGGCTTCGTGTCGCCTGTTCTCACAAGTGGCCTCGTGTCGCCTGTTCTCACAAGTGGCTTCGTGTCGCCTGTTCTCACAAGTGGCCTCGTGTCGCCTGTTCTCACAAGTGGCTTCGTGTCGCCTGTTCCCTAGTTGTATTGTTATCGTAGAACTTCGTAGAATAAGTTATAGCATAAAGTTTATGTAGTAGTTAGGCACTAGCTGTAAGAACCATTGTACGTATTATATATAGCATTAATACGACGAACGTGTGGCCCGAAGAAGCAGCCGAGGGAAATGCCGAGCCGAATACCAAGCACGCCGAAAAAAACAACCCTTTTGCAATTAAAGACACAAACCATGTATACAAGATACGATATCTCTTGTGGGCGTTTGAGTGATTTTCATCGAGAAAACAACTTAATATTAATTATACGTATTGTTAACAATATGTATACCAAAACTATTGCCTACTTTTTGGTGTTTACCTTTTGTAGAGGGAATATCTTAAAAAACTTTCAATACTTTAAAAATTGTATACAATAAAAAGAAAAATTATAGGATTGATCATGGAAGGCTGATTATGAGGCTATTTTGCCATGTAGTTTTATTAAGAACAAAAAATACATTTATATATACATATTTTAATGTATTTTGTTTCTTTTAATATAACTACATAAACATATAACCTAATAATCAGCCTTCCGTGAACAAACCATCCTTTTAAATTAAACTGTTAAATAAGTTTCTTCGAGAAAAAAACCTTAAAACCATCTTAAGAAAATGATTTTTATATGTTTTTTTTTTAACTTTTATACCTTCAAAAAAAATAAAAGAAAACCTCAACTGCTTCTTTTTCAATTTAAGCCACAATAGAATATCTTGTTGATTATTTTCAGTTGTGTATTTGCTGTTGGTTTTTTACCAACAAGTATTTACTTTTTTTTTATTTTTTTTTTTTTGTTATTGATATCTGAACAGCTATTTGTTAAAATGATTATCGTTTAAAAATTTTTGTACACCTTCAGCGGTAAGCGACTTTAGCAAATAAAATTGTGAAAACATTTCAAAATAAATGAATTTATACAAGCAAATACAGATTTATAAAACGAAAATGAATGATGTTAGTATAACTAACTTTTGTATATTTATAGCTGTTATTTTATTTTCGACTTTCCATAGGTGGGGCAAAAAAATACCTTGACTAACATATACATTTAAAACTTTTTAAATATACTATATTTGTACAAAACATACTCAATATTTATGAAATAAATGTTGAACATTTTGCTTTTTGTTTGGTTTTTGCAGCCAGCCAAAAAAAAGACACTTTTGTTATTTTGTTTCGAAAAATTTTATTTGTACCTTAAAGATTCCTCTAGCAGGAAACTATAAAGCTAAATATATGATTGTAACAACAATATTTTATAACATTGTAATTATATATATAAAATATATGTATAGTTTGAAAGGATCGTATGTATTTGTACTATACTATCATATATTGGTTATAAATTTAGTGAAAAAAGTTACTGTTGCTGCTATTTCATAAATTGTTGAACATTCCCTCCAGTAGCAGATAAAGTTTTTGGCATAAAACCATAAATAAAGTCAAACAAATTGTCAGAACAAAAAACTGAGAGAATATACGAAATACTCTTACACATATTTATTCAGCAGCTATAAATATAGATAAATATTATAAAAAAAGAGGTATAACAACCAGATTGCAGGAGTATCGTTTGTTGTGTAAAATAATAGTCTAGTTTTATTTATTTAGCAAAATCCATAGAAATATACTATGAGTTTTGTTGTCTTGTATTACTTTGGATTTTCTTTGCTCTACACATCGTTTTTTAATATACAATACAACATTTTACGCCTTAGCTATTTTCTGACATTACAAATCGAATATGAAAGTAAATTGGAAATTGGGAGAGGAACATTCAAGCAAAAATTAATTTCTGCTTATAACAATTGCAAAAATAAGCTTTTTTTTAAAACTACTAAAAATTAAAAAATTTTTTTTTTTGTAATTGAAAAATGTTTTTAAAAAGCAAAAAAGCCGCGAAAAGGCCTTAAAATATTTTTGCATTAATTTATTTAGCAACACTATCTAATAGACTTTTGTTAAGAACTTAAAATTCTTATAAAATTAATTTTAACGAAAAAGAAAGTATAGTCTTGGTCAGTTCCGACCAGATAATCATAGGTGCCAGATAAAATGAACTGAAAGTCTTCAAATTTGGCGAAAAAAAACGTCAAACTGACCTGCATTAATCGTTACAAAAAACGTCATTGCAAAAAAACGCTAACGTCAAACTTACTTACCTTTATCGTCACAAAAATCGTCATTGCAAAAAAAAACAATAACTACCTGCACGCAGAGAAAAAATATGGTTGGGCATGATTACTGCAACTACACTATGTTTATTGTGACAATATATTGTTGTCGTACACAAAATATTGTTATATTTTTTTAATATCAACAATATTATAGTTACTGTAATCATGCCAATGTTTATCGCAATTATAAATTTAATTATGGTTCACTGAAAAATAATCATTATAACAACAACTAAACAATGATTACTATGAAAATACATTATATTCCTCACAACCATTTAATGGTATTTAATAGCCATAACATGATAATTTTCTATACGTGTACTCATAATATGTTAAAGATGCAAACAAAATATCTTAACTCTAATAATATTTTGTTATCGTCATTTGCAAAATAATTTTGCATCAGTGTGTGGTTTGTATTATACATACATGTCTATCGAATTATTTGTTACTCTGTGTTTAAACAATTTAAAAAAAATTCTCATTCAAAAAACCAAGTTTAAAGAAATTAAAAAATAAAGAAATTGTAGGTACATTAAAAAAAATTGTAAAGTGTCAAAATATCAATTCTAATAAAATTTTAGTTTTGTTTGAAAATGGTGCAAAAATATTGACTATGAATATTGATTGTGTTATTTTAGAGAAAAAAAGAATGAAAATTCTATAAAATTATTTATAAATAATTGCAACCTACGACAAAAATAGTTTGAAAATATTTTGCCTGAAGTTGCATCATATTATGATGTGAAATATCTGGAACAGTTTTACGTTAAGGTTGTTGGAAAGTAAATAAGCATAAATATATATAAAAAATATTTTTCGGTTTTAGCTTTAAATATTTAATATTATTATGATTAGTATGAGAATAATATGATTATTTCTTAACTTATTATGATTAACATGATAATAATATGATTACTGCTTAACTTATTATGATTAACATGATAATAATATGATTACTGATTAACTTATTATGATTAACATGATTATAATATGATTATATTAAATTATAACAGGATGTTATATAAACAAATCAGGATTAAGGAAAAAATATTATGATGTAATATAACGAATATATTTGGTCATAATATGATTCAATAATAATCGAAAAATGTTTACTACAATCATGAATCTTATCATAATATTTTGCTCTTAGAATATGTTTACCACAGGTTTTTTTTTTGCGTGTGGACCACAATTCCAAAAAGAAAATTTCTTTTGTATATTTTTATTGAAAGCAATAATAAAATAAAAAATTTATATTGGTTTACAAGGTCAACATAAGGAAGAATTTTTTTCGTCATTGTAAACCTGCATTGTTTTTTTTTTTTTTTGTTGTTTTTGTATGAAATTTTTTTGGTATTTTGAGTTGCTGTTTCTAATTAAATTATAAACTTAAAAAAAGTTTCTATATATTTGGAATTAGTTCGCTGAAAAATTCAATTAAGCATAAAGTATTTTTTATAATGCTTTCAAGGCATTTATCATCAAAAGTTTTCTACACAGAAAAAAGTGTTTTATCAATTAAAAAAATGGTTTAAAAAGTATTTAAATTTAATTAATGAGATAATTGAATCAATTATTTTTTTAGTTTAAAGAAAATTAAAAATATAATTTTGATTTAATTAATATTTAAGTTGTTTTTAAATAAATTTTCAATTAAAATTTTAATTAAATAACAAAAAATCTTATTTGACTTTTTTCGTTAAAAATAAAATAATTTTAACATGTAGAATTGTTGTTGGGAATTCTTAATATTTATTTAAATAAATTAACACATTGAAATGAAATGAAATGGCAAAGTTTTTTGATCACTTTTTTTAATTAAAATTAAAAACATAATTTATTGAAAAAAAAAAATATTCAAAATCTTAAAATTTTTAGTAATCAATATAATCATTTTGGTAATAGCTGCAAAATCAACAAATTGTTTGCTTGATATTATGAATTTGGTGAATGGAATTTAATAATTTTTTCTGTGTAGCCTTCATTCTTTCAGCTTAAAATCGGGTGACTCATCGTGAGTTTTGATTTATTAGGTAAAATAAAACACATTCATTTGAAAGTGAACTTAATATTTACTGTCTGAAAATGATATCATGTACATGTTGGCCATGATTACGTCTGTGGTGGTCCATTTGGAGGGTCCCATTTGGGCGAGTAGTTCGAGCATAGCGACTGGTATTTTGCTAAAAATAAGAGTAATGTTGTCTTCCAAAGCGTCAATCGTAGCTGCCCTAATCATGAAGACCTCAGCTTTTCCATATATCCAGATAAAATAGTCTAATGGTGTGATATCGCACGACCTAGGTGGCCAATTTACGGAGTAGGGTTAAGAAATATGTAATTTTGGCAATTCAGTAGACTTCGTCCCTATGATTACTTAATCGTCTCTAACAAATTTCATTAAATTTACTTCAAAAAGGCGAGTAATTTGCACTCAAGATTTATAGGGACAGACAATCGCCATAGATTTTCTTTAACTTTATTTTTGTTGCATACATCAGCACAAACGCATTATACCCTCTCCACTATGGTGAGGTTGGTATAAAAAAACAATATTTGTTTAAGCTTTATCGAAGCTTTTTTAATGTTGTTGAAAGATATTCTTGGTAAAATTTTTATCAACATTTTTTTCTTTTGTTAATTTTTAAGAACATTGCTAAAAATATTTTTTTTTCTTTTAAAATCAGAATTATAAGTTTTCCTTGTCCAAATCTGTAATAATTTTTAAAAGCTATTTTCAAATAATCTAAAAACTTTTGCAAACATTTTAAAGCTGACTTGCAAAAAAGCTTTATATTTTCTATTTTCGAACAGTTTCTGATAAATTAAAAACTATTGAAAACTTTTTAAAGCTGACTTGCAAAAAAGCTTTATGTTTTCGCTTTAAATTTTTGGTCGAAAGAACTTGTAGAAACGGCTTTTTTAGTCTTGTTTTTAAAACTCTAAACAAAAACAATTTCAAAGAAATTTTTATAAGAAATTTGCCTTAAGTGAGTTATAAAACCTTAAAAAAGAAGCGTCTAAAAGCTTTCTTTGTTAACAATATTTATTTTGAAAGGTTAAATTTAAAAAAAATTAAAAAAGGTCATTACAATAACACTTTAATTTTTAAAGTTTTCGTCTTATTATTATTTATAAAAGCTATGTATATTATGTAAAGCTTTAAAACAGCTTAAAGTAAATTTTTCAAGAAACTTAAAATTGTATCAATCAAATTGTTAAAGCTTTTTTTATGGTCACTTTATTGGGAATTTACCTAGCAAAACTCTTTTGGTGAAAATGTTAAGTGCCTTTTATAACTTAATTAAAAAAGCTTTCGAATAAGTTATAATAAATATAATGCAATATAATTAAACAAGTAACATTTTCTAGAAACAAGTTAAATAATTAAAATACTACTACTCACCTCACCCATTACATATGTGTGTGTAAGTGTACTAGTGCATAATATAATATTTTTGTGTAAGTATTAAAGTGTTCGTGTTCTAGAAATAAGAAAATTTATGAAAACCACTTATACTTACAATACAATTCAATTGTAACATTTGTGGAGACATATTTCTTGTGAAAATTGCTGGCCTGGCACGTATACACCGCATGCTGGTGTATTCGTGACAAATTTCGTACCACTAATTTGCTATTTATCGTACTTATGCTGTCGATATACGTGTAATCGACAACACTATTCTGTATATGTCCATTCATAAGCCATGTTACAGTTGGCGGCGGTGAACCTAAAGGAAAGAGATTTAAAGAAAACAAGTGCGTTAGATTAAATTATGGTTGGTAGTTAAATAATAAATATAGAAATTTTTGATTTGTAACGTAACAAGAGTGTATGCTTTTGGGATTTATTTCCAAGAGCAATTGTTGCCTACTTTTTGGAGATTTTTAGTACACTTAGCATACAATAAATATTTCGAGTCGTCATGCTTATTTTAAGTCTTAGCAATAGGTTTAATTAAATGTTCTGTTTTTTTTTTAAATATCTTAGCATTTATTTAGGTCAGCAAATAATGTTACTTTTTTTCTCTCGTTATTTCGCCTCTTTTGTTTAAAAATATTTTAAATAACTTGTTCGGCTTGAAGCACTTATTAAATAATATATTTGAAAATTTTGTAATACCATTAAATGGCAATCAAAGTTTAAAGAAAGAAATTAAACAACTAACTAAATAATGCAATTATCCTTAAGCAATAAAACATATAAAAAGAAAACATTGTTCATAAAATAACAAAAGAATTTTTAAAGAGTATATTTTAAGAAAACAACAAATAAAAATATTAAAAAAAAAAAATCATAATATTTATTTAAGTTTAGGTAAGAGTATTAAAGTCCTGTATTTCATAAAAATATTTTATTTTATGGTCTTAAATCAACATAAATACACTCGAAGGCTTTATCAGTAGAAAAATAAATAAATAAAATTTTCCTCAATTCGCTTATAAAACAACAAATTATTTAATTCGTTTTGTACATTAGTTTTTTGTTTGTAAAGAATTTTTATTATTTATTTGTTGCACACTCTTAGGGGTTTATTATGTTTCTCTTTTTCTAATTCAACAATTTTTTTTCAGTTGTGCAAATATTATGATATAAGAAGTAAATAAAAAAAATTTATGATCATGGAAATTTAATCAAGTCATAATCAATTAACACTTCAGAAATTTTAAATAACTAAATCCTTAAAAAATATTCTATTTTGTTTTATCCAGGCCTACTGTTTTAGAATATTATCCAATAAATTGAGTGACCAAACTTTTATAGATGCTGACGCTATTTACCACCAACCTTTTACGTCATGTTCTAAATAAGCCATGGTCAATTAAATGGGCAATAAATTCTATTCTATGCTTACTTTTAATATTAATCACATAAAAAACCAATTGTAACGCAATGCCAATATTTATTGTTGGTTGGTATTATGTTTAATGTATAAAAAATTTTTTTGTTATAATTGCGTGTTAAGTGTAACGAATGTTATTATTTAATTGCAAATACTTCTTTTATTTAGCGTAATGATCTTTTAGAGCTCTATCAAATTGTAATTATTATGTGAAGTACGCCAATTAGCAAATATACTGTAACATTTGTAACTAAGCTTGTTATACAAGTAATTTATTTGTGAGTGACCTAAAAAGAGAAAAGATCATAAATTAGGGTATAAAGAAATTCAGCGGAAAAGTAAAAATGTTAAAGTCATCTATTAAAACTATCAAATTATACGGCTGTTAATTACAAAGCAACTTAAAAAAACAAATTTTATTTATGTTGCTAATGTACTCTTCTCTATACTATTCGACTTGAATATACTCTACTTAATTATTATTTATTATACCATACTCCAGCCTAGTCAACTCTACTCTATTCTTCTCTAGTCTTCTTTGCTTTAGTGGTCCACGTATTCGGGATGTTTGCCTGGTCCATAGTCGAGGGGCTTTATCAAGATTATTCTCCTTTCTTTATTCTCAAATATACAGACATGTTCTGGAAATCGAACTTATGTTCAAAACGATCTTGTTTGAAAGGTTCATTAAAATATCCCGTTTTATATACGCCATAGTTTGAGTACCACTTACAGTTATTAGAACGAAAAACTACGGTAATTAATAAAAATTAACTGAGCATTTCTTCGATTTCAAACTTTCACGATTTCGATTTCCAGAACATGGCCGATAGTCCTGGATGCTATCAAATAAACACATCAATCACATACATTAGTCGGCATAAGTATTTTGACGAAATAAAAATCGAACATTTTTATGTTTGATTTTTAAATGGCTTTTTTTTTAAAATAAATAAGAATAAAAATGCACGATTTTTATTCCATTAAAAATAAACAAGAATTTTTGACAAAGCCGCTTAAAAATCGAACGTAGTAATGCACGATTTTTATTTCGTCAAAATACTTATGCCGACTAGTGTAGTTGTGTACGTGCAGTCGTTCTTTTTCTGCCTTTTCGGCAATGTTTGATGAAAATCATAAAGTTTTTTATTTGATGGCTAGTTATTTGATACACGGTGTCTTTTCAGACATGTCTATTTTATTCATTCTGTTTTGAACATGCTTCCGAAAACCTATTGTCTTTCCAAACATGTCTGTTTTTATGTATAATTGTCTAACAGCCATATACATACAAACTAAAAAAACATGAAAACTCATAACAACAAACATGAAATTCGTTTCGTATCTATTTGACACGCCCTCTTTCTTTTCTTACCCGAACGCCTACAAACAAAACATAAATATTTGTTAGACATTTCTGAAAAACACCGTCCAAACTTCCCCATACTCTCCTGTTGTGATTGAAAAAAATTTTGTATTTGGTTTCTTCTTAAATACAAATGTGTTTATCTGTACTTCTCCGAAAGAAGCCTGAAATGAATGACACTAGCTCATACATATGCACTGATTGATGGGCTTATTTGATAGCCCCAGGGCCCTTTAAAGTCGCGGGTTTGTTCTGTTCGATACTTAAGCCTACAGTAAAATTTTGTTGATTATTTTGTTCTATAGTATGGAGTGTTTTCTGTGCTTTGGAATCGCAACACGCAATAGACTGCTACAAAATACACAAGACCGCCCTGTGAAGATAATTCAGAAAAAAAAACGATACAATTAAGTCTACACTAACAGAAATTATATAAACAACACAAAAAACCACACCAGTTACAACATCAACAACACTAGAATCTACGTTAGAAATAACGATGAAAAAGTCAACAAAAACACAAGCAATAATACCAATGACAACAACGGTAATAAAACTAAAAAAAGTGACAACACTAGTAAAATACCGTTAGCAGCACGAGAAACAACACCGAATATGCCCGCAACAATACCAATTAAAACATAAGAAACCAAACCACTAACAACACAAGCAACAATACCATTAACAACAACACCAAAAACATCAGTAATCGCACCATTTACAACATAAACAACAATATCAGTAACCACACTATGCACAACACAAATAACAATACTAGAAACAACACCATAAAAACACTAAAAACAACACCAGCACAAGTAACAATACCAGAAACACGAGCAGCAACTCCAGTGACAACACCAGTAACAACACCGTTACCAGCACGAGAAATAATGCCAAAACGTCAGCAACAGCAACAAGTACAACATAAACAACAATACCAGCAGCTACGCCAAAAACAACGCCAGTAACAATACAAGTAACAGCACCTAGGGCTGCCATTCGTACTGTTTTAATCAGTACATGTACTGTTTTTTATTAAAAGTACTGTTTATGCATTACAAGCAAATCAGTACGCAAATGTACTGATTTTTTCATTAATGTACTGTTTTTGTACTGTTATTTTATATTAATTTTGTTCAGTACATAGTTTTTAGTATTGTCAAATTGCTTGCGATATAAATATTAATAAAGATGTTCTTATCGATGAGTTATTAACATTAAAGATTTTTGGCGAGTCAGTACGAAAAAAGAAGACAGAAGAAGAAAAATGGAAAGAGTTTCTAAATGGTGGTGCGTTTACGAATTTGAGGAAATGTGTAATTCTATTTCTTCCATTCCACATTCAAACGCTTTTACAGAACGAGTCTTTAGTTTTCAAAGTGGAGAAAAGATAGAAACAGGCTAATATAGAACCTAGAAAGTGAGTTGCAGAAAAAGACAGGTTATAGTTGTAATGAGTTTTACAATTTCTTGAAGACTGACAATGTACAAAAATGTACAAAAAGACATAAATATTTTTAACTTGTAACATTTAAATTTTTATGTCCATTATTAAAAAAAATCTATACTATAAGATCGTCTGAAAAACGATTGTGCCTTCTACAATTATTAACAGAAATTAGTTGTAAATCACTTTTTAATAATTTTATTAAATTATTTTGAAGATAAATACATAACAAGCTTCGTTATTTCAAGTTTTAGCATTGTTGTCCTTATATCTGTAGCTTGGTGCAAAAAAGAACAATATCAAATAATTCATTTTTAAGAAAATTTAAATTTTAGTTTTTTATAAAAAATGAAATTAATTATGCTGGTAGATATAGGAAAAAAATACTTTTATTTAATTTGTTGTTGACCCATATTTAAAAAATATAACAGAATAAAGGAAATAAAATTTTATTTCAAATGTTGGTAACGTTTTTTTCGTGAAATATGCAACATGTAACTCAAAATAGCAAAATATTGACGTTGGCCCTTTTAGCACCAAGCTTCAGACATAATGATCTCAAATTTTGCTTATAATAAAATAATTGTTTCTTTGAAAAATATTTAACCAAGTAGCGAACAAGAAAGAATTTTTAACAACTTGTTGTGTTTTAGATTTTTTTGTTGTTCACTTTGTATTCCCTCTGAAAATATATACGGAATTGAATTATTGTTTTGAAAAAATTCAGTTTTATTAATTAAATTTTGTCACTGTTTCAAATTGTAAAATGAGTTCAAGTATTTTTTAAAAAAATATTAAAGGTTTTTATGTTATTAATAGGCAATTTTATATTAAAAAAAGTATATGTACTGATTTTTATACAATTGTACTGATTATTTTCTCTTATGTACTGATTTCTCTGATTTCAAAACTGGCAACCCTAACAGCACCAGTAACTACAACATCACCAGGCACATACGGAAGCAGTACAAAAGGCAATGGCTGGCTACAACTACAGTATAGTACTTGAAGGCAGACCGCCTCCCATAAGTAATGAAGAGAAAAGGCTGCCTTGGTAGACGAGGATAATCCTCTCCCAACTTCGCTCCGGAATCTCAAGAACAATAAATAGTTACCTATCGCTGGCAAATCCCGACACATGTTCACGCTGCAGCGAAACGCCACACATTACTAGTCATCTCTTCTCGTGCCCAGCAAACCCGACGGACTTGACACCGCTAGACCTGTGAATCCATTCAATTGAGGCAGCTCGCTTCCATGAACTGGATACAAGTTCTAAGAGATCCCTCAATTTTAACTTAACACAATTTTCTTTCTTTTCTTTTCATACGTACGACGATCCTGTAGGGGCTACAACAACAACAACAACCGGCAACGCCGGAAGTAATACCAAAAACTTCAGCCACCTCACCAGTTTCAAAATAAACAACAACACCAGTACCAGCACGAGAAACACCAGCAGTAACAACAACAACAAAAATACCAGCAATAACACAATTAACAACACCAGTAATAATATAAGGCGACAAGCAGAAGGTCTATTAAAAGTCGAAAGTTACTAAAACAACTAGATGAATTAATAAATAAACAAGTAAGAGTGGTTTATTCGGCTATACCGAATCTTATAAACCCTTCACCATGGTGCGATAAGAGCAGAAAGTATTATAAATATTGTTCTTTAGATAAAAATTAATCTATTTTGTAACACGCCCACATCTCCATCGGGCCCATATTTTGTCGGATGTTGTGCATTGATAACCAAGATGTTTGCACCTTATTTGGAAACTTTGACTCTTGCCTTTCTCCGGATAAACAATACAAAAACAACAACCTGATATTAATAGGTAAAATTAGAGGCCGTCGTGATTTGTTGCTTATATCTTAGTCATTTTTAACCGAGCAGACTGATTTTTAATTGCAAACAATTTCAGACAACCAGTCATGCCACAGAGTGCAATTCTGTTCGGAAACGGAATTCATTCCTTATTTTGGTGCTTCGGAGGATTACGAAAAAATGTTGCGGAATGAAACAATTTAATGAACGGAATGGGAGTTTCCTGTATCTTAAAGGCCAAATAACTTACAATATATACTTTCTATCAATAAACGAATATGTTTTCTTCGGTTGCGAACGGAATCTGTGACACGGCTCTATATGTGACATAAATACTCGTATATAATTACCAAGTCTCCGTTTTATCTGGGGTCTTCGTAAAACCCATTTCAACGGAGACACGTACAGTCGGCCATAGTTAAATCAATTTCGCTCCTCATAAGCAACCAGAATATATATGCCTCATAGTGTCAATATAGTAGAAAATACTAAAGGAATAGCAAACTTATATATACATACCTTTTACTCGGTGAAGGGTATAAAAATACATAGTGAATTTTAGCTCATAATGTGAACTAAAGAATTTAATATAATTTTAAAATAAAACATTTTTCCCTGTGTTCTCTTATGCACAACTTGTCTTCTATACCTGATACCAGAAGGTCATTAAACGAAATCGTTTTATTGACAGAAGTCAATATAATAAAATTACAATTTCTCCTTTTCTCAGTCCCCTTTTCTTTTGGAAATCAAAATAAATAACATTGTTGTTACATTTTTCTATTACCTTTGAAAATCGTTAAATTTTCTTCATTTGACATTATTATGATTTTTCTAATGATTGCTATTTTATTTTAATACTCGTTAAAATACACACATTACAACAAAATAGTAATAAACTGAGAGGATATAAAAATCGTATGCTATTGTGTGGAATTTCATTTTGACTAAATTTTATAGACGATTGTAGAATTTTGTTTGAGAAACATAAACTTTATTACCTGTTTTAGTCAAGTCCATAAATTAAAAATGACGACAACAAAAAAAAAAAAAAAAAAATCTATTACCTTTATAAAGAAGCTTATAATCTATATAAAATTGTAGTTAAACATACGTGAATGTATTTGATTTATAAACATAGATATTTTTTATGTACTTTTAAATAATGAAAGGTATTGTGTACCAGCGGCTCGAGGAGAGTTTATCAATTTTTTTCGCATATAAGACATGAAACTAGGAAGAAATCTTACAGCAAGGATCGGAAAAAATCAATCTTTCACATCAGGTGGCTTTTTAGACTTTAAAATATTTTTCTCTTCATTGCACGTTAATAATGCTCTCTATGTGCCTTTTTTGCTTTATAGCTTGTCATATAATTTTTTTAAACTTTATTGTTCTGCACACGTTCCAACTAAAACAAGTGCTAGATTTTCAGACAAGCCAGACAATAACAGGATAATCAGTTATTTGAAAAAATTGTATGGAAAGATTTTGGGATAATAAATAATTTAAATAATTTTTCTGTTACTGTCGTTAAATTTGAACAGGTTGAAAATTGTTAAAAATTTTTATTTTTAAGAAATTCAAATTGAAAGTAAAATAAAAAAAAAGTAAAGTGACTAAGTGACAATTAAAATTAATTAAAACTTTTTTTTCGTTTGGCATGTAATGTAACATTTAAAAGACATGTTATTTAATTGCTTCAATTAAAGTAATTAAAAAATGTTGTGAGTTTTCCTTAAATTTGTGTTAATTGAATGTTTGATTTTAAACAAAGCCTGCCTTAATGCACTCTTCAGACGTCTCTTTTTCCTAATACCGTTTTGAAGTTGCTACCAAAAATCTTTTGAATTAAAATAATGATTTTTAGTTACATGTTTTTTTAGCAACTAAAGTTAATTTTAATTCAACCCTTATGCGAGTTACAAAAAAAATCTACTTATCTTGTACAACAAAGTACCCGGGTACCTTCAAACAAATCTCATAGAAAATAAACATTTTTTCAAACAAATTTGATGCTTTTTGGGATATTTGAACTAGGGATTTAACGAATAGCGCTGCCGATTCCGATATATGAGCTATTAGGGATGGGCTAATTGAAAATATATATCGATATATTTAAAGAGTATCAATATTTATTAATTAAAAATATCGATATATCGAACGTATTAAGCTAAAATTATTACCAAATTTCAATACATATTTACATAGGCACAAACATGTTATATGTAATTCCATTGTAACTTTTTATTGTTTCTTTTAATTTCAAATTTACTGCCTGCCCCTCGATTTCGAACGAAACTTTCATTCGCTTAACTTTTATTTAAAACAAAAACCAATTTTAAAATTTAGTTTTTAAGGTAAGTTATGCGAACGAAGTTTTCGTTTGAAATCGAGGGAAATCTAAAAAAAATGAATTGGGATTATATTGTAGTGTATCCACACAATTCATTCTTTCTTACAAATAAACAAACAGATAATATTATTAAGTTAGGTCAGTAACATAACTGAATTGTTTTCGTTGTCACAATTATAAATTCTTTTTGTGTAATTCGATATTTTAAATAAACAACGGTCAACGTTCGCTTATTTATTTTGACAACAAAATCGACAACAGTAGTTCAATGTACGTTATTACATTTATGCTGATCTAACAAATTCTTTAGTTATGAATGAATTCCTTAATACACTGGACACCGATATGAGTAATAATTAATGAAAATACAATTTGATAAAGTAATTTAAAGATTTCTGTGTGCCTGATACAATACCGTATCATTTGTATGTAAGTTAATGCTAAGTACTAGAATAAGTGATTGAGTGAACTTATTGTAGTCACTCAATATTAGGTTAAGTTTTATTCTCATAAATAGTATTTAAGCAAACAAAAATTTGTAAATAAAAATCAATTATTATCCATCAACCTTCGCTGGTGTTTTACTTTTAGTAATAAAACATTACATGGCGATCCTGCCCTAATCCTTAATCTAATTTATATATAGCAAAAGGACCACAAAGCAAACTTGCTTATCCTTGCTTAAAATTAAATTAAGGAAATAGATCCTCGACACACAGAGCTTAAGCTTAGTCGAAGATCTATAGGACCTTGATTACAAAAAAAATTTTTTTTATATACTAAACTCCTAGAGAGAAGGATGTCCCGTCAAGGACTATGAACGAGCTGTGGAGAGATCCTTCAGAAATTGCAAATTGAGGAATACAGATATATTTAAAAAAAAAAAAAAAAAAATGGCTAGTGATGATGACAACAGAGATGAATTGTGCTCAGATGACCTACGAGTATTATTTTATAGATTACATACTTAAAAATTTAAATTTAGTTAAAAAAAAAAAAAAAAACGTTCAATTGCAAAGTATATTACAAAAAATACATGGTTACGCCAATGATTGTGATTAATGATTTACAAATATTAAAATTTTTAAAGTTAGCTGTCAAAGATAGATACTGATATTACAAAATGTATTAGAGTTAAAAAATGAACGGAGGAAAATAAATGTAAAAATTTTGTTCTAATGGAAAAAATATTTGAAAAAATTAATATACTAATAACCAATGCAAAGAAGTCATTAGGTAAACCGTACACAACAGAGACAATCGAAGCAAAAAGGAAGGAAATTGATGAACTGGAAATAGCTAGTACAAGTATTTTTGATAACAGTGATTGGAAAGTAGAAGAGAAACAATTAAATTTTAACAAATTTAGGGAGTTACGGAAAGACGCACTAAATATTTTGAGACTTCATGAGGATAAGTCTATGCAAACTAATAGTACTGCACCATTTCAAACAAGACAAGACGTAGTCATGGCATCCTTAGATTTAAATGAGCTTTCAACTATCACAAAGTTAATACCAAAATTTTCGGGTAAAACTAATGAATTGCAAACATTTTTATCAAATTTAGAAATGGTCTTTGCATCTATTTCGTCAGATAAGCATGTTTCCTTTTTCAATTTCGTTTTTAAATCAAGACTGGAATTATGTGTACAAAACAGAATTAAACAAGTACAAGTACCCACAACCATAGAAGAACTAATATCGATATTAAAAACGACTTACAAATCATTTAAGACATCCAATACTTTGCTGAATGAAATAACACGGATATCACAAAAGGATAACAACATATTGGGTTTTGCTGCAAAAATAGAGAAACTCATTACAGAATTAAACGAGGTGCAGGTATTAGAACAAGGTGAATCTAGTAGGAGCACTATAGTAAACACAAACAATAAAATAGCTTTCAATGCATTTTTGAATGGGTTAACCGACCCACAACTAATATCTACTATCTACGCAAGCCAAGTAACGACATTTTCTGAAGCTTTGAAAATTGCTGAAAGCGCTTCATCTCGTGTAGAACAACAACGGATACTACATTACAACACACAACAGAATCAAAATTCGTTAAACAGAAACTGTAGAAAATGTGGTAGAAACCATAATGGTAGATGCCCCGCAGATGGAAATAAATGCCATAACTGTGGAAAATTCAACCACTTTGCAAAAATGTGTTTGACTAAAACACCAGGCTACAACAACAGAAATTATAACAACAACGGTAACAATAATAACAGAAATCATAACAGCAACAATAACAATGGTAACATAAATTTTAACAACAGCAATAACAGAGGTAATAACAATAACAGAATTCATAATAACAGAGGCAATAACAACAACCAAAGAAGCCGAAACACAAACAACAGAAGTTATAATATAAATCACATGGAAGATCAGGGAAACTTCCAAATCCCGGAGTCAACCCGCACAGAGACTCCATTGGGAATGAACTAGACACGAAAAGAATCTATAGCATATCATCTAACCTCAGAAATTATGTAAATTTACATATCGCTGGCGTTAAGAACAGCCTTACGTTTTTGATTGATACAGGAGCAGATGTCTCGCTGTGCAAAGAACAATTTTTAGAAAGTTATGAGGAAAATCAAGATGATTATTGCAACTTAACAGGAATCACAGAAAATGTAATTAAATCACTGGGTTCTACAAAAATAAAAATTAAAATAAATAACGATGTAATTAGTCAAAAAATACAATTAGTAGAAAATAAATTTCCAATAAAAACGGATGGAATTCTTGGCAGAGATTTTTTAATGAGATATAAATGCAATATTGACTATGACAAATATGTGCTAACATTTAACATCAACAACGAAACAGTAATTATCCCGATACATGACAGTACTTACAAAATAAAGAAAACGCTGGTGATAACAACAAATATGAAAAGAAAAATTACACAAAATGAGGAAATAAAAAAATGAAGAGAATATAAAGAAAACGCTGGTGATCACAAGAAATATGAAAAAGAAAATGATACAAAATGAAGAAATACAAAATGAGGAAATGAAAAATGAGGAAAATAAAAAGAAAAACAAACAGAGAAGAGATCGATCCAAAGAAAATGGTAATATAAATCCTGAAGAGTCTGATCAACTCAAAATATGGGATTGTACTTCCATAAAAGATATAAAACTTGCAAGAAAGCTAAAATTTATATTAGAAAAGTCGACCAAAGAATTCGTAGTGGAAAACAATCATGCATTAAATCAAACGGCCGTCAGATGTAGCGATAATCCCTATTATTTAGATAATATGTTGGAGAAACTACCTTCTGTTTTAAGCAGATTGAATTGTGTAAAGTTCGCACTAGAAAAAAGTGACGAGATATTTAAGAAAATAAAAATAGAAAGATTGAAAGAAATCATAAATAAAGGTAAAGAAAAAGACGTCAGAATTCTACTGTATAAAAATCCTCAAAGAATTGAAAATGAAAATAAAAAACATGAATTAATTAAATTGTATCACAGCACACCATGCGGAGGACATTTCGGAGTTAGAAAAACTTTAATAAAATTAAAACAGAAATACATATGGAAGAATATGTTCAAAATGGTAAAAAATTATGTATTAAAATGTGACCTTTGTCAAAGAAATAAACAGGTAAGACACACCAAGGAACCATTATGTATCACAGACACACCAAAGGATAGTTTTTCTACTATAGTCATAGATACAGTTGGACCTCTACGACCATCAGGAAACTACCGGTATATACTAACTATGCAATGTGAACTAACCAAATACATAATAGCCGCACCAATGGAAACCAAGGAAGCAAAGTCAATAGCAAAATGCTTAACAGAAAACTTGATATTAAAATATGGTATATTTAAAACACTAAAATCAGATAGAGGAACAGAATTTGTGAACGAGTTGCTTAAGGAAATATGTAGTCTGTTGAAAATAGAACAAAAATTATCAACACCATACCATCATGAAACTCTTGGTACTGTGGAAAGAAACCACAGAGTTCTGAATGAATATTTCCTATCATTTGTAAAGGATGATAATTGGGAAGAGTGGATTCCTTACTATGCATTCGCATACAACGTAACACCTCATGTAGACACAGAGTACTCACCTTTTGAGCTAGTTTTCGGAAAATTACCAAGTTTGCCAGGGGATGAAGTCATGAATCATCCAAAGGTTTACAATTTAGAAAACTATGCTAATGAATTAAAGACAAGGTTAAAGCATTCTTTAGAAAATGCTAGAAAGTTAATAGAAATAACAAAAAGAAATAGAAGTATAGAATCGTACAATAAAATGAATAGGATAGATCTTAATATAGGAGATTTAGTGTTAGTAAAATTAGAAAATAGAAGAAAAAATGAAGCACATTGGCCCTTATGAGGTAGTGCATATCGATAATGTTAATGTAGAAATAAAAATAAATGGAAAAACAAAAATCGTACATAAGAATTTAGTAAAGAAATATAAACATTGTAAAATGAAACAAAACCAAAAATATTAGAACATAAGAAAAAAAAATTTTTTTAGTTATGCCTATTATAAAAAAAAAAAAAATATAAAACTACAAATACTGAAATATAAGAATTACATAAAAATAAATTTTTTTTTTAATACAAACAATATATTTTAAAAAAAAAAAATATTAAACAAAACTTTTGTATACATTTTTATTACAAACTGTAAAATCTATATAAAGCATATGAGTATTGTTCCACGCACACATCACATTACATAATAAATTAAAATTTTAAAATTCCAAACAAAATTATAAAATTTTAACTGAAAGATTGGGGGTGTAGTGTATCCACACAATTCATTCTTTCTTACAAATAAACAAACAGATAATATTATTAAGTTAGGTCAGTAACATAACTGAATTGTTTTCGTTGTCACAATTATAAATTCTTTTTGTGTAATTCGATATTTTAAATAAACAACGGTCAACGTTCGCTTATTTATTTTGACAACAAAATCGACAACAGTAGTTCAATGTACGTTATTACATTTATGCTGATCTAACAAATTCTTTAGTTATGAATGAATTCCTTAATACACTGGACACCGATATGAGTAATAATTAATGAAAATACAATTTGATAAAGTAATTTAAAGATTTCTGTGTGCCTGATACAATACCGTATCATTTGTATGTAAGTTAATGCTAAGTACTAGAATAAGTGATTGAGTGAACTTATTGTAGTCACTCAATATTAGGTTAAGTTTTATTCTCATAAATAGTATTTAAGCAAACAAAAATTTGTAAATAAAAATCAATTATTATCCATCAACCTTCGCTGGTGTTTTACTTTTAGTAATAAAACATTACAATATAATGCCGGATTATATACTGCCGGTAAACGAAACTTGTGACACGTACTATACAAGTAAACTGTGCAATGTTTTATTTTTAATATGTAAGAACATGCTCAAATAAAAAAAAAATATTGGTTTTTATTATTAAAATTCCAACTTTCATGAGTCTATTGCTGCTAATACGCCATAATTAAGGCGATTCTTTGCATATTTCTAGGAACACTTTCCAGAATATTTTTCCGCTCTTATTTTTTTTTTTTTTTGTCATCTCTGTAAAAACCGAGACAAAACTGAACTGTATAATCTATGAAAATGTACAATGGAAAAACGCCGTTATTTTCTTAATATTAGTAAAAAAACATATGATGCAATTCTTAAAAAACAACAGTATTGTAAGCAGTTGAGCAACGGTTAAAATGTAGAATTTTATTATAAAGAGTCTTAAAAATATCGAATTCGATAGTCGTAAATATATACAGATGTATCGATATATGGGTATTTTTAATATCGGCGATATATATATATCGATTATAATTTTTTTAAATATCGATATTTGGTTTTAGGCGCAATAAACTGTTTTTCGAGAGAAGGGTTTATATGGGGCCTAGGGTATATTATGGACCGATCTTCACGAAATTTGGCAGTGTGATTTCTCGTCCTATACTGTGACGTACCTCATTTTTTAGGCGTACTAAACGGTTTTCCGCCTATGGTCATTTAGGGTTTATATGAGGTCTAGGTTTATTTATGGACCGATCTGCAAAAAATATTACAGTGTAATTTCTGGTCCAATAAAACTTTGACGTACCAAATTTTAGTACGACAGCGTTATTTATTACGGTCTTAGGCGAACTAAAATATTTTCCGGGAGTAGGGTTTATATGGGGCATACGGTAAATTATGGACCGATCTACAAGAAATGTGGCAGTGTGATTTCTCGTACTATAAAACTGTGATGTACCGAATTCCATTATGATAGCATTATTTATTACGGTTTAAGGCGTACTAAACGGTTTTCCACGAGTAGGGTTTATATGGGGCCTATGGTCAATTATGGACCGAAAGAAATTTAAGATTATGATTTTCAGTCGTATTAGGCGAATTCGTGCAAAATTTTATATCATTCCGTGCATTATTCCATCATTTATGTTAGTTTTTGTATGAAAATTATAAATTTTTTTAGGGTGGTGGTTCCACATTTTGATTCATATTTCTAATCTAACTGAACCGATGTTGCTGGATTTCAATCCCAAACTGCTTAGGATAACTACAAGCAATTTGAGACCAAGTTTGTTCTTTTCTTTTGCGTTTTTCGAAAGTGAGCGTGTTTTCAACGGAGGGATAGATGGACAGACAGACGGACATGGCTAAATCGAATTAGAATCACTCAAGGAGCCATAATATATATACTTTATGCACAGTGGCTGAAAATCGTTTTTTATCGGCCAATTTTGAACCAATAGGGATAGTTTTGCAAATTTTGCTAGAGAGAAGACTCCTTTAACTTTCCTACAGTTTGAATTTTTTTAAATCGGTTTAGCAGTTGTTCAGCAATTTAAGGTCAAAGTCAAACTTTTGATGTTTTTTTAGCATTAAGTATGAAAATGCTGTTGATTGAGATTGAGAATACTTGTAGATTTTTATTAAAAAGAAAAATGTTTTTAAGTGCACTTGTTTGAAACATTTGATTATGATATCTTTTTTTATGCTAGATTTATAGAATGCAAAACCTTAAAATTACTTATATTGAAAGACCTTTCATTCATTTATACTAAAGAAATAATAATTTTAATGTTTGGCATTCCATACATATGACATGGATAGAGATATCACGATGAAATATTGAAGTAATGTAGACCGCAAAATACTTAAAATAGTAGACTAAAAAGCATCCCCATTTTGGATTAAAAAATACCCCAAATTACTGTCACTATTTACCACTCGATATTGATCGGAATTTCCAGAAAATTTTGAAAATATTAGAAGACATTACTGTTCTCACTTTATAAAAATCAATGTTTTGAATAATTACACAGAAAGAAAAAACTCGTATTAAATTTATGTTATTTTTACTTACTTTAGTACGAATCGTTCTTAAAAATTTAAGTACGAATGACACTAAAAAGTAATTAAAACAAACCAAAATGGGATAGCTTCCGAAAGCCAATACACTAGCAAATAAATTAAAAAACGATTTGCTTGTTTTGTGAAGAAACACCAACACAACAAGAAGAAAAACACAGATTATTTTCATGTTTAAAAAGTAAAATAAGAAGCAATAATTCCCATATTCTATTTTTTTAAATTATTTAGTTAAATACAACAAATTTCCAAAGTAGAATTATAACAAAAACCATATGGGCATTTCCTCCGAATAGTCAATCAGGATGGAAAAATAAAATGTTGATAATCATCGTGTTTTATTGTTAATAATTATAAAAAAGTGTTTTTATAATAGAACGCTATATATGATATTATATGATATCTTAGCTGTTTTACTTGAGGAAATTGTGCTGGAAACTGGAAAATTTAATATTTTCTTTTAAGCTACTTCTAAAGACATTTTTATATTTAATTATTTACATGCAAAAAAATTTTTTATTTTTGCGCTCTTCCTTTAAAATCTCTCTATTATAATCAATTAAAAAGAGAAAAGTGTAAGGAGAAGACAAAAAGTTCGATTAACGGTTAGTTAACGGTTAAAACACATGGAAAAATTGCACGTTCGCGACCGATAGTTAAGCCAATTGAACAAAAACCAATAGGGATATTTTATTGTGTAAATACTGGAAAGAGACCTCCATTAATAAACTTTTAAAATAAATTAACCACGTTTGAATATTCCGTTCCATTTCGCAGATTTTTACATTTTACAACTGTCAGCCAAAAATTACTTCTTATTTTGCGTACATTCGTGACCACATGTTTATAACTATCATTATGAAAACTTAAACTCTATGCATACATATGAACATAGAGCTACAAAAATGCTATCGAATTGCAAAAAAATGCTAGAAAAACGTTTTGTTTTCCGTATTATTTGTACATCAAAAGCGTACGAACGTTCGTTCGTGACCCCAGGAAATGCCCATATCTGGCATGCGGCAGGTGTCTTGTAAGTGAGAGTTCTGCTGTAAACAAAGGGCGGGCCAAAAGTGGTTAAAAAATGTGTAATGGGTAAGTAAATAATAATATTCTCTCTAGCTCTGGCTCTCTGCGGCGAGTGTTTAGGTAGGTAAGGAGAGGACTAATTTTCATCTTACTTTAAATTAAGTCAATCCCGTGTTCGGATTATTATAAGAAGGGATCGGGGATTAAATATGACCAAGTTAAGTATTTAACACTTGAATAGTCCGTACTTGAAATTAGCATTCTGTACTTGATTTAACGAAATCCGTACTTGAAATCAGCATTCTGTACTTGATTTAACGAAATCCGTTCTTACTCTACTATTGACACCGCTTCAGCTTCGGATGGATTGCTTTGTCTTTTCAGTGTAGAACAATTTACTTAAATAAATTTCTTTTTTTGCTTAAAAAATTGGATTATTTTGGGATACAAATGTCAAATTGACTAAAAATTTCTTCTACTCATAACGTTTTCTTTCGAAAAATATAAACTTTTTTTATATATTTCTGGAGAAAATATTTTTTTTTTCTTTTACTTTTCCATCTTTTGGTGAAATAGTAAATATGAATATTCATATGTATTACCTTTATACGCATATACATTCGTCTCGAATATACCATTATACAACATCCCATTGCTTAAATTCTGCTTTCCTACCAATATAAAAAAAATGTTTAATCCACTATTGATAACGTTTTGATACTAAACATAATCCACCCGATTAAAAAACTCGAAAAATATTTAAAAAAAAATAACCAAAAAAATCCGTTTTATCCCAATATCTCTAAAGTCAAAGGATATAACATAAACATTTTAGCATATTTTTTGTTGAGCAGCGTAAGTTTAGTATTTTTGGCGGTTACCAATTTGAGAGGTCCACAAACCACTCTACCGACCCTCTATGGACTCTTGTTCTTTCAAATGAACTCAAAAGCTGCCCGGCTATGACATTTTCAAGAATGGCATGAATTCCAGAATTATTTTTCAAAACAAAACGTTCGTAAAACATTGTGTTATATTTCAGTAAAATAAAATGAGCAAAAGGAACAATTTCTTAAAGACTTCTGTCCCACGAATGTAAAAAAAGAAATTTCAACCCATTATTGATAATAGTTTGCGATAAATCATAATTCATTTCTGATCAAATTTACAAAAACTAAATTTTTTCTATAATAACATGAAATATTTGTGTCTAGCTGATCCACTCTTTTGAATACTTTAGTTCTAATATGTTTGCTATCAAATGGCATTAACATTTTTGAAATCGGCGATAGCAAAAAATTGGACTTTTGGCCGTTGAAATTTAACTTTCAGCCATTGTGCAGTGGTGCGCTTATTAAAAACTCATATTTCATGTTTCACTCAAATGAAAAATAAACAAAAAAAAAACTTTTCTTTGCAAATATTAATAAAATTAAATAATAAAGGCGTTTTCTATTTTCCACTTTTCTATAAATATTTTTTTAATTGTTGCTCATATGGGTATTTAAATTTAAATTCGCCCCTTTTCTCAACGCTGTTTGCACACCAACAGCAATCTCAGTGTTTATTGTCATTTTGTGTGACGTTTCAAGTTAAACACTTCTTTTTTCCATTTCTTTTGGTTTGTTTTTAAACTTTTTGCCATTTTACAACAGTGCGTGCATTTAACACATAAATTAACATTATTTCCTTCAGTCACATTTTGCTAAAACACCTTGTCCCTTTTTACATCCTTCTGCCTCTTTCTTTATATCGGGCTGATGCTTGTCTCTTACTCATATTTTAATCCTTTATTTAACTTTGTGGCGTTTGTGTGTGTGTGTTTGTGTGAGCGTGCAAATATTGAAATTTTAATTTAACTTTGTTGCGTGTTTACAAATATTGACTTTAACCAGGCACCCGGCTTTTGTCATTCTCGAATTTTTTTTTTTTACTTTTTTTTAAATTGCTAAAGAAGGCACATGTTTTTTCTTTTAGTTTTTAATGTCACAAGTTATGCAAACAATTAGACGCAGAGTTTTTTTTTCAAACAATTGTGTTACGGTGTTTCCTAACCACTTTTTCTTACAGTTTTCATTATTGAAGTTTGCGTGCGTTTTATAAGTTTTTGTATAAATTTTTTAGTTAATAATATTAAAATTTTTCTAATATTCTTAAGTTATGCTATTGTTTTCTAGAAAGTTATTTGTATTGGTTGTTAATATAAAATTTTTTCCAATAGACTTAAAATGACAAATAGTTTCTATAGAATATTGATTTATGGTAGACAATTTTTTATTTCATTATTTTTCCATCATTTGTCATTTTCCTTTGTTCTCTTAGTTTAACGCTTAAATAGATTTACTAGTTCTGTCTGAGTATTTAGAGCAATAGTAACATTTTATTTTTATTAAGTACATAGAATTCCAATAGAGTGCTTTATAAGTCAATAAACTAGAAATTATTTAAGTGTGTAAATGCAAACTTTTATACTGTTTAAAGCCTACTTAACAAAAATGTCATTCAAACTTTTTATATTTCGAATAAGAAGTATCTTCAAATAGCGTTAATATAATAAGCCAAATCAAATAAGATAAAAACATAAATTTTTAACTAAATGATGTTAATAAAAAACTTAAATTGCAGATAACTTACAAATTAAACTGCTCTATGAATTGACTCCAAATCAATTTAATAGCAACTAACTGAAGCTTGGCTTATTTATTTTCGTGTTGTGGAACAAATATTCAAAATCTATATAATTAAAGACTTGATTTAAAGAACATCTTTAATCGATTAATTATATAATATGATTTTAAGCAGGCCTGATGTAGCGTATTCGAGGCATGAGGACTATGGAGTTTAAAAACCCAACTTAATTTTCAAGCAAAGACTTCACATTCTTATCTTACATGTCGAGTGAAGGTGCAGTTTTATCCAAAAATAAAACATAGCATTATGTAACCCAAAATTAAATAAACTGAAATCGCTAAAACTGAGTATCTTTGTGGTCAACTGACTGGACTATTTAAAATGCACTTCTTGAAGGACCTTTTGTCATAAGGCATTAATCCTTTCAAATATGGCGCCAAATAACAACGAAAAATATCTAAAAAATAAATTGTTACACGTATTTTTGCATTAAAGTCAATCTTATGGTTTTTTTCTTTTCTACAAAAAAAAATACCACCTTGTTAAAAGGTACATGTATAATATGTCTTGCCGACCCTGTAATAATGCAATTTTTTATTTGACGAGAACAAGACACAAAATTGGACCGCCCTGTTTTTAACAGATGTTCTTCAAAATATAAAAAAAATATACATAAACCAAAATTTGTTAATAGATAGATATTGAATAAATAAATAAATGAACAAAATGAATGACGAAATTTCAATTTCTTTAGTTTGATTTTTATAAAATATGAAAACAAGAAAATACTTTTGCCAGATTACTGATTTATTAACACCAAGTTTTTCAGATTTCTTGATTTGACATTTTTTTTCAAAAACAATTTTATAACACCGAATCCACTTAAATTTTATATCACTGACAACCTATATTTACAATGTAATGCTTTCTTATGTTTTTACTATTAAATAATAGAAAAAATAACTATTACAATTTTAAATTTTTACTGTCCTGATAAGAGGCGATTTTTTCCCAACTTCGTCTGGTAACCCTATATATAAACAGAAGCCATATTTTTACAGGGCATTATCAACACTGTCGATTTTTAAGGGGCGTAAAGTGCAATGCCTTATGCCATTAGTAAGGGTGCATTTTTTAGAATAAAACAAGCCACCCTTGCATTTTTTTTAAATAATATGTCAACAGTTTTATAGAGAACACTAACTACAGTTACATGTTTCACTTAACCTAAATGAAGTAAACTGTATGCACAGAAAACTCTACAATTATCAGACACCAGCAAAATGTAAAGCACGCTGATAGAAAGGTCATCATAGCGCTGATTTATTTTGACATAAGTACTATGACAAGTGTCTTCGTTTTTGACCCCTTGACTTTTTTCATAATTGTGATGTCAGCCTCAACACCACTTGGCCAAATTGTCCTCAAGGTCAAAAATATAAATTATGTCATCAATGGGATGACATATTGGCATCACAGAAAATAAGAATCTGAGTCGATTTTATAAAGCATGTCATCAGTGCGATGACAAACTGTCATCAAATTGATTTATTGTAATTGACCTTAAGTCAAATTGAGGGAATATCATTATTTACTTATCCGTTACACATGTTTGTTTCACTTTTGTTGTATTCCGGCCTTTGTTAACAGAAGAAATTTCAGTTAGAAGAGAATGGTTATTGTATGGTTTTCATAATAATATGGTTTTCGTAATAATTATACTTTTAAAATTTCATGTATATAAATAAATAATTAAAACAAATTGAATGTGGGAATTTTTGCCTTTAATTTTACTTTTAAACATGAAAAAAATGTTTTTAATATATGATGACATGATATATTATGTAATCGCACTGTTGAAGTGATGTATTATGTCATCGCACTGATAACACTTTCTTATCGCACTGATGAAAGTTTGTCATTGCACTGATGACAGTTTGTCTTCGCACTGGTGGCATGATATCTTATGTAATCGCACTAATGACTGTTTGTCATCGTACTGATGACATTATATGTCTTCACACTGATGCGATTATATATTATGTCATCGCACTGATGACATTATATTATGTCATCGCACTGATGATCGTTTTGCATCGTACTGACGACATTTTGTCTGTATTGATGTCAAAATACATCAGCCTTATGACGTCTTTTCAATCCGTGTGCCCAAAATGTGGCATCGAATTGATGTCACTGTAGTTATAGCGTAGATGACACATAAAATATGACAAAATTTTAGGATGACGTTTGTCATTGGATTGATGTCGCTTTTTTGCCTCATTGATGCCATTTGTAATAACATGGATTCACAATTCTGATTTAAGATTATCATCTATGAGTGCATTTTCTTGATATATTCAAGAAAAAAAAATACAATAATCTTTGCAAAAAGGTATAAAAACCAAAAATCGGTTAAGAACTAGCCTATTAATACATAATGCTCCAGACCACTAATGTGCCAATTATTGCTAGACCGAGAAATTCGAGCACACACCGTCAACCTTCGGTAAATAATTTATGAAATTTTTTTATTGAGATTGTTAGATATGAAAAAAGTTTTTTTTTATGTCGTTAACCTGGTCTAAGGTGATGTCAAAATTTTTGGGGTGTTTTACAAATCTCCAATTTAAGATTTAAAAAAAAATTCAACACAATCGAAAATAAAATGAGATATGCAGTTGTTTATAAAATCTAAGAGAATGAAAATAATTAATTTTAAAAATACCCTCCGGCAACGATTTAGTTTTTACGGATTTCCAGGAAAAGGGTTTTTGCACGAAAATAGATAGAACAAATTACAGATTTAAGTACTGCTTTATGATTAACAGAGTCTGTAAATATTTGAAAATTTTCAAGACTGCGTGACACCCAAGAAAATGGCAGCACCAACCTGAGGCAACAAACTACTCATATATAATGGAAAACCAAGAAAGCACACACAAAACAATTGGGAACAAATAGTTTGGTTAGCAATACCTAACCTAAAAGCTAGCTGAACTGGGAAAGTGGACGGGGGACTTCCCAACCGGGGCCAGTATAGTTGTCTAAATATCTAGAGAAATAGAAATTTAAAATTTGGTACAAACGGCTTCCTTATCAAAACACGGAATATGTTTTAAACAATTTTTACTACTTTTATTGAATTTTTAAAAACTACAAGCTCAAATGAGCAAAATTAAGAAAAGAGTTGCCAGATTTAAAACTTTCAAGCAGTAAGATCTCTGTTGGAAAATTAAACCTTTAAAGAAAAAATATTTTTATATGATTTACCTTATTTTTGCCTTCAAATACGATTTTATTTTTTTTAAATTTTCACTTAGAAAAGTTTTAATAGAAACATAATAATATTAGCCCTTTTTTCTTCTAAGCACTACTCACTATTTTTGCGATAAGAAGAACAAAAGAATAATTTGTTTTTGTAAGTCTTCCTTTAATTTGTAATCCATATTGAAATTTATGCCTTAATCTTTAATACGTTTCTTTTTTTTTTTTTTCTTTTTTTTTATTTTGAAATATTCAACAAATTATTTCCTTAAAATTGTTAAGTAAAAAGCCTTAAAAACAAAAGCAGCCTAAAAAGAAATTTTGTTACTTGATAGAAGGATTTTCAATCCTTTGCTTTAGAAAATTACTACAAAGTATAAAATGGCAAAGGAAGAGTCCTTCTTGAGTTTAAGATGTTATGAAATAAGAAACTTCTCGAATAACAATGTAGGACATTTTTTGGTTTTCCTTTACTTACTATTAAGCGAAGAAAAAGTTTTTCTATTTTTATGGTTTTTGTTTAAAATTTTAGTTTAAGTTAAATTTTAAATGTTGTTTTAGTTTTTGCCTTTTTTTTTTTTTTTTGCTCCCTACTTTGTTTTGCTGGTCGGTCTGCTGGCTACAAAAATTACACTTTGAGGTTAGTTTTTGAGGCAAAAACTATTTTAAAAGGCCAGGAAAAAAAGACGGTCTTCTGTTGTAAAAAAGCAGTTTTTATAAAAAATAAACAAATTTAGTATATAGAGAGCTCATAGTAGTTATAGTTTGCTAATAAAACTTAACGAACTGCAATCAAGTCATAAGACAACAATGTAACCAAATAACTGAAAATAAAATTAAAACTTAAGAAAAAAAAACATTTTGCTATAAAAACCAGGCCATAGTAACTACGGTATTAATAAAATAAAGTAATTTCGCAATAAGGTTTTCCTTTTTGTGTTAAGAGACAAATGAAAATTTTTATCACGGGTTACAGAGAACGGGCAATACCCTTCTTTGTCCTTGTGTTGGAAATGTAATTCTTAATTTTTTTTAAATTTGTTTCAGCTTATTCGGACTAGTGGTTCTTGAGTTATGACAAAGAAAAGAGAATTAAACGTGACAAATTCCCCTATACGATACTTACTAACTTCAAATTAATTTTTAAATTATTATTTGATGTACCTTGACCAAACTAATGATGCAGAAGTTCTTGTTTTTGGGTCTACTTTCATAAACAATTATCAGAATTGAGTCCCGAAATCATGTGTTGTACTGTGTAATATAAGCATAATACTATTCATATTAAATAAGCTAAATTGAAGTTACTAGTGTTTTCCTAGTGGTCGACATTCGACCATAATTATTCATGCAAATATGAAGAAAACATTAAAATAAGTATAAAAAATACATTTACATATTTCGAGCATTTGTTTTTTTTTTTTTTTTCTTATTAGTGGATTGACTTGTCGAGGGACCAAGCTCCCTTAATAAATTCTATTCAAAGCCTTGAATGGTTAGTTCAGTTTTGTAACTTCAATAATATAAAAAAATCAGAAAGTGCTAACTGAAAATCAAAAATGTACAAGAAATCTATTTGGATTTTGCATGTTTAATTTTATATTTCTACGTCAACTACTAACGGAAATATAAAAAGTACAATTTGAAGAACAAGAAAGTTTTGTTCTCATTAACTCAGGACCCTGCACCAATAATTTAATGTTTCTTAGTTCAATATTAGAGAAACTTCTAAAACTACCACATGCCGAACCACAGAAGTAAAAGAAAGAAATTTAATTTCCCTTATTCCTTTTTCCTTTTTTGTGTTTTTTTTCTTGCCATTAAAGTATTAAAAAAATTTCAATATTGTAGTTGCAGAAAATTGTTGTGAAAAAAGTACCAAATTATTATTTTATATAATCGTTATTTCTAGCATTATTGGTTAAAAAGATAGATGGGGTGACAAAAAGTCCCAAAAGGGCCAAATTTTAAAAAAGTACTAGACACTCGTCCACTTATTTTTCTATTGAAGAGCGATTAGTATTAAAATTTTTTGTATCTCTTTAAGTTTTAAATATGAGGTCACCGAAATTACCCTTTTTTTAACCAGATTTGAATAAAATATATATTGTGCACTTCCGTAAGTAAATACCTTTAAAATTTAGTATCTTTTGTTTAAATCGGTTGACAAATAGAGTGGAAAAGTGTTCTTAACTGTTTTGTATTTGCCGATTTATATATAGATTACACACTTTTGTGCGTGTTTGTGTTGTTTAAAAAGAGAAACGCGGCCATTTGAAAATCTTCAATAAAAAATAGTCTGTATTAAATTTTTTTTTTATAAAAAAGTCTTACACAGATTTTTTTTTACAAATTTATACAGTAACTTTTTTTAGAAAATGGGGCTAACCCATTACCCGCCAATGCCTTATTTTTGGATGGATTAAAAAATGTCTGTTTAACTGCCCTACGAGAAAGGGAACTAACACTAAACTTGTCACGTGACAAGTCACTTTAACATTGCGATGTCCTACGATGACCTGGGGTTAATTGTCACCTTTTTGAGACTTTATAACAGGTCACTGAAATAAGCTTCCATTTTCGGTTAAAATAATGCCTGTCGCAGATATTGTCCCAAATGAGCCATGTCAATATGATAGATCCCCTTCATATAAAGTAATAGAACTAGAGAGAATCAGCCACTAACCGCACAAAATTCAGTCACATGAATAGTTTTGTGCCAATTACCTTTCCTCTGGACCAACTACACTCTAAACACATTATCACCAGTTAAGTGATAGGTCTTGCTATCACCCATCACAATTCATTCCTATTAATTATAAAATGTTGTTCACTGGACACGAGATAACTGATTTAAGAGCATTTGACACAAATTTCCAAAGTCCCAAAAGAGGACATTGACGGGCAGTGGGTTAAGAAAAAATTTTAATTTTCGATAGAAAATGGTTTTACATACACATCCTACTTGTTCAACAATATTATAATAACTCGAAATTTAAAAATTTTCAGTATAAGCAAAACTATTTGTAATCTTACATTAAAGGCATATGAAAAATAATTTTTCAACCAACCGTTTCATTACCAAAAAGTAGACAAAATAGCACGATTTTTTAACAGCGGGCAGATATGAATATGACTTGTCGATTTTTTCCAAAAAGATAAAAAATAACCATTTTGAGTTAATATACTATTGTTGAACAAGTGCGATATAAAAGTTTTTTAATAAAATTTACACATACATTTTTTTTATAAAAAAGATTTATTAAGCTATTTTTTTGGAAAAAATAGGGTGAAACAAAAACGTTCTATAGAAAAAAAGTTTTTTACAAAAAAATTTTCTGTAGAAATAGTCTTATAGCGTAGACAGACGACAGCCTTAATTTGCATTATCAGTCTTAATTCAAATTAACTTGTGAATTATCCCCTTCCCTATGTGTATTAGATTTAACGTAAATGCACAAAATCAGAGCGAATTAATACTGAATTTAGGTATTTCAGTATGACAATATTGTAGACAATCAATTAACTGTTGTCAAATTGTTTATAATTGTAAAATTCAAATGGATTCAAAGACAGAAAATGTAACTTATTGTATCTGTTTTTAGCAAAAAAAAAAAAAAAAAACATTAAAATCGAAACGCGGTTTTTTTTCTTTAAAGATTTCCAAGGGCAAGAAGCGTAGTGGCTGGTGGGATCGAGATACATAGGTTCTGCTAGAACTGTGGGCGGAACGTGCCACCGATTTGCGGCGTACAAAAAGGAATGGGCATATTTACAAAGAAATATCAGTGCAAATGAACAACAAATTTAGTGTGGAAGAAGTGCACGTAAAAATAAGAAATTTCACGCAAAAATATAGGTATTTTTATTTCTCACAACAACTTCTTTGACACAAAATAACTATTAAATATGTAGAGAGGAGAAAAAAGAAATGGGACCTTCTGGTGGGATCCCATCCAATTGGAAATTTTACATTGCTGTACACTGGATAATTGGGAGCAATGCGTCCAATAGTACAGACATTTTTGAAAAGCCTTCCTGTTAAGGCGAAAGTTTTCCTTAAATCTGTTGTCGTCCATCGTAAGCTAGTCATACTCCCAAAAAGTACTGTTGCGGTCCTTTAAAAAATACCATTTATGAATTATATTCTCCATGAAAAGATAATTTTAAACCTACGAATTTCCAACATTGCCTTTGTCTTATTTCAGAGTGTCCTTCTGTGATCCCAACTTGTAGCAACATGTTCTGATTTATGGTTGCTAGGGCATGTACAATTTAAACGTTATGGAGCAGTTTCAGAAAAAGTAATTTCTTCTTTGTTTCTATTAAATAATGATTTTTTTACCAACAGCATAGCTGCTTATCGTACTTTCTGCCTGCTATCCATTTGATCTCTTTGTAAATGACAAAAAAATAACAGCTGTTTGTTTGAGCTGTTTACTAAATGCAAAAACTGTCGTTTGTCAGGGTAAAATTTTAATTAACATTAGTCAGCCTTTAATGCAAATTAACGCTGTTATTGAAAATGAGAAAATTCCAGATGAAATTGAATAAATTCCAAATGAAAATGAGAATTATAATGTGAAGTTGAGAAAATTCCAATTGAAATTGATAATATCAATTAGAAATTGAGAAAATTCCAAATAAAATTGAGAAATTTTAATATATAAAATTTAATTGTATAATTTTTTTAATATTCATACAACGAACGTTCATAACAAAGATAATGCTGGAAAAAATGAAAATAAATACAAATCGCAGTATTATTGACCAACAGGCATATCTTCCAGATCCAGAGCAGATTGATAAAACGTTGTAGTACGTTGTATGGCTCTACTGCAATCTCCAGTACATATACATGTCCTAGAAGCCTTAATCACCCCTTCTAAAAAGTCAAGTCTCTGCTCATCTACTAAATTGGGGGAATAACGTTCGGTACGTTCATCTTTGTTTTCACCATAATCTCCAGCTACACTCCTGCGATTGAGCCCCTATTCACTCATGCTTAACCCCATTGAAATTATTTGGTCAAAAATAAGAAGTATGGCGAAAACAAAGATGAATGTAGCGAAAGTAATTCCCCCCAATGTAGGAGAGCAGAGGCTTGCCTTTTTAGAAGAGGTGATTAAGGCTTCTAACACATGTATAACTACAGGAGGTTGCAATAGAGCCATACAACATCCTACAACGTTTTATCAATCTGCACTGGATCTGGAAGATATGCCTGTTGTTCAATAATACTGCGATTTTTATATATTTTCATTTCTTCGTCCTTATGTTTGTTGTATGAATATAATAAAAATCATATAATTCTGTTTTATCAATTTAAAATGAAAATTTCTCAATTTTATTTGGATTTTTCTCAATTTCAAATTAAAATTTCTCTATTTCGTTTGGAATTTTCTCAATTTCAAATTGGTATCCTCAATTTCAATTGGAATTTTCTTAATTTCAAATTGGAATTTTCTTAATTTTAAATTTATATTCTCAATTTCAATTGGAAATTCTCATTTTCATTTGGAATTTTCTCAATTTCAATGAAAAATGGTGTAGTTGGAATGTGTTTCTAAATCGATTACCCAACTAAATTCATCACAAAAATTATATTATCTTAATACTTTAAAAAGTTATAAATTTATAAAGTTAAAATTGATTTGAAAAATTAGAGGGTAATGTGGAACCACCACCACTTTGGGTTATATGGAATACTATTACATATTATCAGAAACGAAATAGTAATATAAAAAGAAATTTAATTTAGCATATAATCTTTTTATTTGAATTTATTAAAAACATAAGACTTCCTTCTTGGCAAGACTTATTGTTTAAAAATAAAAGTCCATTGAAAATTATTCCTCAGTCTTCATGTCTCTAGGTTTCGCAATACCCGCCTTCAGTTATTCCACATTAGACTAAATTCAAATTTCTTAAAACATATCTTATTAATACATATTAAAAAACTTATTTAGTTATTAAGTATTATTTAGTTAACAATTTGGAAACTTTGTAAGAAAACAGAAATAAAATATCAATATTTGGAGCAAAGTTGCGGTTTGAATATGCGTACAAAAAAAGTCGATAACACCAGTTTTCACTTACAGATTGACAGAAAACTAACAGTGCGACCATTTGCATAGCCACAGTGGTATTGTTATTATATTTCTGTAAGCTATATTAACCTATAAGGAGCGTTTCTAAATAACATTTAGTTTGGGAAATAAAGGAGGGATCCACATTACCCGCCTATTCCACAAACCCAAAAGTTACTCTCCTAAACACGAAAACCCTGCATATTCCCAGTCCTCAGACGCCCGTCCTGCCCATTAAGTATCTCATCAGATTATCGAGCCCACAGCCAGAAAAATCTCCCAATTCTCCTATGAGCCTACTATCTTTATACAGTTAACTTTCTATACAAAATAGTCTTATACAGAAACATTTTCTTATACAGAAACCTTTTATAAAAAATAGTTCTAAACAAAACTGTTCTATAGAAAATAGTCTTTTAAAGAAAGAAAGAAATTATATAGAGAATATACTGCTTATTTCCATAGAAAAAGTATATCCCAAAAAAATTTGCTACCCATAATAATTTCTACAGCAAATAGTATTAAACAGAAAATGGCCTAAAGAAAATAGTATAGAACATAGAGCTGCTATTTTAGTGCTGACAACGAAGAAGATTTTAAAGTGATAAAATAAAAATATATTATGGTTTACGAAAATGCTTGAAATAAGTCATTTAAACCAGTAAAAGCAAAACAATAATGAATATGTTAATATAGTTTAGGAGTGCTTTTTTTGCATGTGTCATTATGTTGAAAGAAGCACTTGTTGTCAGCAGAAAATAGGCCTCCAAACCCGGAACACCCCATACAGAAATCAGGCATCCCATCAGCAGGTTTGAAGTGATCTGAGGTATGAAGTCATACATAAAACCTGCTCCTTTTGGAGCACATTTTTTTAAGGGTAGCAAAATTAAATTGTTTTATATAACATATTTCTAAAGAAAAAGGTTCAGTACAAAAAATTCAAAGATTTAATTATATTAAAGAAAATTTTCTATAAAAAAACATACTCATACACCAAATTAGCTACAAAAAAATGTTTTAATAAGACAATTGTTATACACGAAATTCTCTACAGAAAATAATCTTATACATAAAACGTTCTACAAAAAAAGTCTTTTACAGGAAATTGTCTACAGAAATAGCATTATATCTATGTATATATAATTTACTACTGATTTCTATAGAAAAATTCTTATGCAATAATAGACCTACAAGATAATTGTTGTGTATTTTTGTGACTCGTTATTCCTGAAGATGACATCCAAAGCATGTCGAAATATTAAAAAATAAAGAATTTAAAGAATAAAACAGACCTCGAGCTTGAAAAAAAATTATTTAATTTATAAATGAAAAATTCTTATACAAGAAGTTTTCTATGAAAGACAAAAAAAAAAATGTACACAGAAAATAGTCTTATTAAGAATTTTTTATAGAAAACAGACTAATACGGAATTCTTTTAATAGAAAATAGTTTAATTCCAAAAACACGCAACACAAAATTGTTCTATATAAAGAAGTTCAAAAGAGAAAAATCTGATACAAACATTTTTTTAGAAAATAATGTTATATAAAAAATGTCTATAGAAAAAAGTCTTTATTGAAAATGGTTTTATACAAAAAACTTTTTCTATCAAATAAGAGTATTGTCAACTTAAATGCAAAAGGGCGAAACAACAAAAAAAAAATCGAAATTGAGTTTTTGATGTTCATGAAAAATGGCGACTTTATCAAAAAAAATGAAACGCCAGGTATACTTTGTTGTTATTGATTTTGTAAAGTTTTTTGTTTCTAATAATTAGTATTGTGGTTTTTTTTAGTGAACTGTTAATGGTTTAAATTCCAAATTCAGATATTTTTAATTAGGCTTAAGTTCATTGAATTTAATTTTCATTAAATTATTTTTATGAAGACAGGAATTTTGCAACATGAAATTAATTAAAATTTTATTGATAATTTTTCATTCTTGACTGCTCTGAGATTTGAACCCAGGCTTTCACGGACAGGTTGCCCAGACTAGTTTCGATTGTAACCACACAATCTCTTCAGTGGGGTTTGCCGTCTTTACTCACTCGGCTATTGAAGCCGGATGACGTATTGCCATCAATCTTTAAACCAAATGGTATTTCATCTTGGTAGATCGAAATTTGCTTTTGAATGAATGATTATTCTTCTTGAAATCCAAAGCACATTTTTGTTTTTCATGTTTTTGTCTTTCTTTTTTTCTGTTGACCTTTTTCAGCACAACTTGAAGTTCTTTGTTTCCCCTGTAAAAAAAAATAAAAAGTGTTGTTACGCCTTTTTGCATTTTAGGTGACGGTATACAGAAATTTTTTTTTTAGAAACTAGTCTTATATATCACCTGCTTTATATTTGTGGTATTGCAATTTTTACTTAGTTCACATAGGCATTATAAAAATCATTAAGATTTTTTCTGTTTTCCTCATTCCTCTATTATCATTATCTTTTTTACTCCATAATAAAATGCCAAATGATTTTAAGGCTTTAAAAGTAGTAATATTTGAAAAATTATAATTCAAAATAAAACTGAAGAGTAGGTTTAAAGTGAAACAGATTTGCCAACCATCAGTATATTATTATTTTTTATATTGCCAATAACACGCCATAGTTGAATCACTCTAAATGCTATAATTGAGTATGATGTCTATATATCAAGTAAAATTTTCAATCTTTTCACAAAAGGGAAACGAGTTTAATTGAGGGAAATAAATCAGTTCTTAAAAATGGAAAATAAAAGGAAAATTGTGGAAAAAATTAGAAAAAAAAAATACTTAAAGCAAAGTAAAAATTTTCGTTACTATTAAAATTTTATGGTTTTGTAGTTAGACATTAAATGACCCAATTTAGAATTTCCAATTAAAAAAAATTCTGATTTCTTTTATTTTCTGCAGCCATTAAAGAACTCCTTGTGTTGACGTTTGTTCGAAAATATATTAATTTTTAAGCAATTGTAAAATGTCTAGGCTTATTGAGTTTTCAAATGAAAATAACCGAAAATGTCTCCTACACACTTTTACAAATTAACATTTTTTCAACAGATTTCTGTCCTTTTTTAAAATTTTTTCTTTAAAGTCCTTTTTATTACCTTTAACAAATGACCCTGAACGGCTGCTTTGAAAAAATAAAATTGCTGTTTCTTTTATACTTACCACCAGAAACCACACATATCACTTCCAGACTGCCACCCTCTTCATAAGGACCAGCACGTGAATCAATAACATCACGTCGTTCGTTTAAAATTATGGGAAGTTGAGGTGGCACTAAAATATAAAAATAGTGGTTATTTTACAAATAAAGAAAAGTAAGAATAACTTTTAGTTATTTTAAAAAAATACAAAATCAATACTTAAACTAATATCACATGCTCTTCGAAACTAAAAATAAAGGGTAAGATTATAACTGATTTAGAAATGCACAAAACATCTATCAAAAATAGTCGTATACAAAATTTCTAGCTATTAAGAGCTATTTACAGAAGGCTTTCTATAGAAAAAATCTTACATAAAAATATCATTTAAAGAATAGCATTTATCAAACAAGTTTCTGTAAAGAATAGTAATTAAACCCTGGGTTACTCTTAATTTTAGTTCATTAAAGTTACTCTTCGTCGAATCGGCGAACTATTTAAAAAATATTCTAGCGGAACAATTACTAAAGTAAAAAACTTTTAGTTAAGCATTTAATTGAATAATTAAATAAAATTAAGCGTACAAAATTAAAATTCTTTTTCTCTCTCAAAATTTGATACGAATTTTGAATTATTTCTTGTGTGTTTCAAATTAATTTTTAAAGCATTTATCATTAGCTAACGTTGTTAAAAAAAAAGAAAGTAATTGGAATACATATAAAAAAGTTATATGATAAAGAATAAATAAACTTTGTCGATTCGACGAATAGTAACCATTCAGGGTTAAAGAAAAACTGATAAAGAAATTAGTGCCTTAAAGAAAAATTTACGAAGAAAAAGTCTTAATTAGAAAAATATCTAGAGAAAATAGTCCTATAAAAAAAAAATTGTCTTATGTAAAAAATGTTTCGTTGAAAAAATTTTAAGTAAGAAATTTTCTAGAGAAAATAGAATTTTTAAAAAAGTGGCTATCAACATTCGCTTTCGGCGAAATATTATCTACAAAAAAGTGATACACAGAAATTTTCTAAATAGAAAATAATTATGTTTTCTTTGAAAATATTTTTGTACAAATTTATGCACATAAACAATTTTTGGAATGTAAAAAATTATCTAAAGGAAATATTCGAATATAGAAACATTTTATAGATTATTTTTTCTGCAAAAGATTTTCAATATAAAACTGTATTTTGTAAAAGGGTTTCAGTATGTGAAAAATTTTCTTTTGAAATTATATTATGTTATTATTCTATGACAAGTATTCCTATACAGAAAGCTTTCTAAAGCAAATAGTTTTGTATAATAAATAGTTTTCTTTAAAGCTTATCTTAAACAGAATTTGCAGTAGAAATTGGTTTAATACAAACTTTTTTCTTTAGAAAATAGTCTAATACAGAATATTTTCTAAAGCTATACAGAATGATTTCTATAGAAAATAGCCGATAGTCTTATGCATAATATTTATAATAGAAAATGGTCTTATAGAGCACATATTCGTATACATAATATTTCTATAGAAACTTCTCTTATAAAGATAATTTTGTATAGAAAATAGCTTTACACAGAATATTTTCTATAGAAAGTAGTTTTATACCGAATATTAGATATAGGAAATATTGTCATACAGAATATTTTCTATAGGAATAAAATATATTATGAACATTTTTAAACAAAGTCTACACAGTACATTTCTAATAAAAAATAGCCAAAAAAAAAATAGAGAATATTTTCTGCAGGAAAAAGTCTTATATATAAAATAGTCTAATACACACTATTTTTTATAGAACAAATCTCATACAGATAATAATATGAAAAATGTCTCGCATGTAAATATTTTTCTAGTTTTAAAGCTTTTAACATATTTTAAAGTAATTACTAAAATATGCTTTATTTTTTAACCCATTACCCAACTCTCAAACTACAACGAAACAAACAACTTTTCCAAATAAGTAACAACAATTAAAATTTAATTAAAAAATATGATAGTGGTTGTAAGCTGATATAAACTAAGTTGTTAAAATGTTTCTTATACCATCACAAAAAAACTCTCTAATACACAACTATGGAAAACAAAAATACTTTTAAATAACATAAAATTTTGAAGCGAAAATAGTTGTGTTATATAAAAATAAATTTTATCACAAAAAAAAATATATAAAAAAAAACTATTTGCTTGCATATATACTTATATAAATTCAAAGATTAACAAAACCCAAATACTTATGTTTAACCAGTGATGCCAATAGAAATTTCAAAAAAATCCCTCCTTGTCTAAAAAAATTTCCTTTTTTCGCTACAACCAAAATTATCCCTACACTATTCCCTGCGTTAAAAATTTATTTTTTTTTAGCTTCAGACAAACAAATTCATTTTTTAAATATTATAATTAAAGGATTTATTGTTATTTATTATAAAAGCTTTTATTAATAACAAGAAAAAATCAAAATGAATGTGTACAATACTATACTCAAACATATAAAAATTCAATTTAAAAAAACACTGTGTGACAAATTAAAATTTGTTCTTTTTGGCTGGCAGAAATACCACTATATATCCTTTAATCAAAAGTCAAAACTAAGTCAAACTGCGTGTTTGATTTTCATTTCCTCATCTTTTGTCCTTTTTGAAGGACTTAACCTTTTTTAAGAATACTTAGTTTTAATAATTTTTTTAATAAAAGCATCTAATATATTATAGCAAAATCGGTACCAAATAAAACGTAATGCTCTGTAGAATTTTAAAAAAATATTTACTTCAGTTCCCCTAAACAAAAATATAAAAAAAAGCTTTTAAAAATATATCCTTTCACATCCTTAAAGGATTTGATTAATTTTTTTTGATTATGATTTTATTTCACTTAGTTAGAAGGTGTGATTTTTTTTTTCGACTATGTAGAAATTTCATTCATTAAATATTTTCTTTTAATATTCGCATACATTTTAGCGAATATGAGTGTGAATATAAATAGTAAAAATAAGCTAATAATTCGCAAATGCGAACCCGAATATTCGGGCCCCCCTAATATATACGTACATGGATTTGGGACTTGTTAAAGATTGCGAGGCTGTTAGGGCTCTTAGTAAAATACTACATTTGTACTTAAATGCTATTTTATATGAAAAGTATAAGTTTTTAAATGCAAATAATATGAATATTTACGTATTTTTACACAAAATATTTAAAATGATATAATAATTTGAAAATTCCCTACATTTACATTAAAATAAAATATCTGTCCCTTTTTCCCTACGCTTTTAATTTTCCGAAAAAATCCCTACAAAAATGAAAAGTTCCCAACTATTGGCATCACTGTGTATAACATATGTACTTATATTGTTATATACAAAATTATTACAAAATATTTTTTTTTATATTTTTACTTACCAACCACCTCCAAATTGACATTGCTGTTGCGAGTTTGAGAAAGTTTAAAATCTACTCTACACCGAAAATTTCCAGCATCTTTTATCTACAAAAAAATATACAATAATATTTATATAGAAATTGTTTCAATATTTTGGCAAAACTTTAATTTAATTTTTCATGTTTTAATTAAATTATTATTAGTTTTTTTTCAAAAAAAAAAAGAAAAATATTACCTGCACTGGATTTAAAATCAATTCAGCTGGCTCACGATGTGTATGAAATACAGCACGGTCTTCTAAAACTTCTTCGTCACGCCAATGTGAGGGTGTCCCCGCATGTGCACCACGAGTATCGTAACTAATTTTATATTTTTGGTACGTACGAGAGTGGTTTTTTGTTTTTTTTTTTTGTGGCAGGTATGAAAAAAGAAGAATACAGTGAAAAATAGTTGTGTTTTTATAAATTGTTGTTTATTACAAAAGCAAAAAATTTAAGAGCTAAAAGGTTAAACAAAAGTTTTTAAGTTGAACTGTAGGAAAACGGGTTTGAAAGGGAGAAACATTTGCGATAAAAAATTTAAATGCTACCGCGGGCAGTGTCGTATCTTTGAGCTTTGTTGTGGATAAATAAATTTTATCAAACTTCACACAGATAAAACAAATTTTTTTTTTAATTTGCTCACCATCAACAAAACAGTTTCAATAGACATCTTTTATATACATTTATCACGGTTACTTTAACCAAATTATTGTCACCGGCAACCATATCAGGGTTAAAATAGTGCTCCATAAAAAATACAACCATAAAATGTTGCCGCTATTAATTGTATGGTTACCAAAAAAATTTCCTCTCTTCTAAGAGCAAAACTTTTTGTTTAATAAACAACCATAATGTTATTAGTACTAAACATATTATTGTAATTATTAGCCATAACATGTTTGGAGGTAGCCATAATATGTTTCTGATGGAGGTCTAATTTAACCATAATATGACAACCTTTGAAAGCAATAGTGTTAAAGTAGCAGTAATATGTTTAAATGATTTCATTAAAAATAAAGGGTGGTTAAATTTTACGGGCCGATATTGAATGTGAACCACACATAAACGTCAAGTTTTTTCTGCATTTCATTTGACATTTCTCAATTTCAAACTAACTCAATTTGAACCTTGGAAAGATACACAAGCGAGCAACGCGGTAAAGTTAAACGCGCTTATTATGAAAATGGGGATTGAATCAAAATGCATATCGTGCTCTTTTTTCGGTCAATTTAATCGTCCAAATGTGCGTACAATCGGAAAAAACGTGTAAAACTTAAGCAAACCGGGTCTGTAGGAGATGTGAAAATACCAGTGCATGGTCGTACAGCTCGTACTGCAGAAAATATAGTGTGGCTTAAAAGCCATCCTCCTCAACTCGTCGTCGTGCCCAACAATTGCACCTCCCACGCTCGTCGGTGATGAACTTTATGTATAAAGACTTGCATTTACACGCTTACACGGTGCACTTTACTCAAGAACTAGTGCCTCTTGACCATTCCAAACGTCGTCAATGGTCAGAATGGTGGCATGAAATGGCAACAGTGGATGATCAATTTTCGAAGAAAATCAACTTCATTGAAAAAGCACATGTTCACCTCAGTGGATTCGTCAATAACCAGAATTGCCGCATTTGTGCGAATGATAACCCAAGAGTGATTGTCGAGACACCAATGCACCCACAAAGAGTGACTGTTTGGTGCGGCTTAAAGGCTGGCGGCATCATCGGGCCGTATTTTTTCCAAAATGAGGCCGGTCAAGCAGTGAGATGATAACGAACTTTTTATGGCCCGAATTGGAAGATATGGATGTGGACGATATGTGGTTTCAACATGTTAATTGGCCGCTAAGATCATATGATATGACACCGTTGGTTCGTTCTTTCTTTGGGGTTATTTGAAAGAAAAGGTGTACGTCGATAAGCCAGCAACAATTCAAGAGCTAAAAGATGAGATAATTCGGCACATTAACGGCATGGAACCTCAATTATGCCTCAGCGTCATCGAAAATGTGGACCCTCAGATGGAGATGTGTCGCCGAGGTCGCGGCGGCCATTTGACCGATATTTTGTTCCATACATAATTGAACCATACAAATATTACCATAATAAAAAGAAATGACAATAATTTCCTACATAATTTGTATTGTATTCAAAATCAACCTCGGCCATTTACCACCCATTGGTTATGCTGAAAGTGACCATATTGAAATATGTATTTGCTTTGCATGTTAACAATATTATTTTTTTTATCATACTCGTATTAAACTTATTTGTGATCATTAAACATTTTCTGAATATCAAAATCGAGTAAAATGGAAATCGATGGAATTTTTCTAATCATTTTTTTTTTAATAAACGTTCTTTTTCCATATTTAAGAAGTGGTTCTAAAAGTATACGGAATATAGTTAAAAGGGCATATTCTTATAAACTTTGAATACAGGATCGTTTTCAAAATTATTTCGATTTCAATTTCACAGAAATTCGATTTCCACTAAAAGGCGCTCATCAAACTATTCGCACTAAACGTATCGTGAGAGTAGTGCGATAGAGTGCTAAAAATTGTCGTCGTCGTTCCGGCTAGTTGCGAATTTTCCGAACAACATTGAAGAGAATCCTAGAGTTGGATACAAGGATGCATCTATATAAACTTCAAATTGTGCAAGTGCTGCTATCGCATTTCATCGATAGCGAGGCGGCTCTGTTGTCACTGAAGTCACATAAAACAACGTCAGTTCTCGTTAACCAGTGTAGGGAAGAACTATCCAGACTGGGCAGCGTATCTGACATTGCCTTAACTTGGATACGTTGCACATAGGGATAATTATGACCACGAACAAGACTGGAGCTGCTCTTGATATTTCATAAGCTGAATGTCCATGCCATGCATTCTATGCGTTGTTCCTTTTTATGCATATTTTAAAAAGTAGAATCAGTGTAATGGTATGTGACAAGTTAAGCTGAAGGTCCACACCATGCGTTTATGCGTCTCTCCTTTTGATGCATCTGACAAAAAAGTAGAATCAGCGTAATTGTATATGACAAGTTACACAGCAAAATGCATAGAATGCATACACGTATAAACGCATCAAAGTAGGTTTACTTTCAACTTTTGTATCCGTCGCATGAGTGGTGAAAAAATGTCAGCTGTTTTAAAAGCCATTGATGAGACATCATATTTTATTTTCAATGTTATCGATAAATATGTTTGTATGGTGGATTTCTTTTTACAATTTTTTTGTATAAAAAGAAGTTTTTAATAGAAGAAAAAGCTTTCGTTTAAAAGGTTGCAATAACTTTCAAGAAAAAAATACATAAAAATTAATTTTAAATACAATTTTTATGCTTTGTATTCTATTTATCGATTTGTATTATATTAATCGATTAGTTTTAAGTACTGAGTGCCATCTCTATTGTGTTTATTATTATTTTAAAAAACACCCAAAATCGTCTCGTGTTATTTAAAAGCTTTTCGTAGGCCCTTGTAGCACAAAATATTATATATATAAACTCAATGAATTCCATTAATTCTTTTAAAATCTCAATTACACTTTCCATTTTGCCAAAATTGTTTTAATTTGATAACAATATCAACACAACAGCTGATCCAAAAAAAAAATAGTATGGTGCATAAAACGCATTGCATGTAACTTGAATTTATGAACGCATGAAATGCACAAAAAGTATCACACGCATCAACGCATAGACGCATGGTGTGGACCTTCAGCTTTACACATCAAAACGCATAGAATGCATATACGTATCAACGCATGAAAGTTTACTTTCTACTTTTGTATGCGTCGTATGTGTGGTGAAAAAATGTCAGCTGTTTTAGATGGCCATGGATGACAAATCATATTTTATTTTCAATGTTATCGATAAATATGTTTGTGTGGTGGATTCCTTTTTTTTATTTTTTGTATTAAAAAAGGGTTTTTAAAAAAGAAAAAGCTTTCGTAATAAAGATTGAAATAACTTTCAAGAACAAAATACATTTAAATTAATTTTTAGCACACATTTTTCATAAACAGAATTACCCATTCTAGTTATCGATTTATTTTATATTCTGAGTGCCATATTTGTTGTGCTTATTATTTTTTTTTAACAAATGACTTTAAAGGGAAACTTATTGACACCATGAAAAATTACGAATTCTTTTGATAATAAAAGCTTACTCATTTATGACTTCTATAATAAATTCTATTAAAATATCAGTTACACCCTCCATTTTTCACAAATTGTTTTTTTAATAAACATATTAGCACAACAGATGATAAAAAAAATAATTTGGCGCATAAAACGAACGCTTTGCATGTAACTTGAATTTAGGAACGCATGAAATGCACAAAAAGTATCATACGCATCTACGCATAAACGCATGGTGTGGACCTTTAGCTATAGGTTGTGCCAGCCGCGATACCCCTGGGAACTATCAGAAGCGAAATCTTCCAGCACTCTCTGGATAAGGCTAAAGAAATGGAAGAAACTGGATAGCTTCAGGGCAACCAAAGTAACGTGGCCCACATACGACATAGGTCGCTATGAGCGGCTTCTCAACTTCAGTCGCAAGGACATGCCATGACTGGTATACGTACTTACTGGTCACTGGACGATCGGCAAGCACGCTATGAGACTCGGTCTCCCTGAATGAATGCTGCCGCAGCTGCACGACACAGTATTTCATCTCCATGTGATTGCCCATCATTTAATTCAACACGACAAGGATTATTTGGGTATAACCTTCACCAGGGACTTTCTGAGATATCGCGAGTGAGATTCGGCAATTTGGTGAAATATCTCAACGCTACGGGCTGGCTTTAGCCACCTCAGTATTGTCCTGGGTCACGCTTGATCCGGGATTCCTCTTCTTGATGAGTTGTGTGGTGTCAAAACGGAGTCACTGTACACTCTAGTTGTAGCACGCCTAATGTTGGGCGTGATACCACGTTAACCAACCATCCAACCAGCTGCAATCGCAAGACCACCAAATTGTAAGGTAATATTTTTGGCCACTTTGTATATTAGAAACGAAATAGAAAAGCTATATACCCTGTTTTTGGTGGAGTGTATAAAATAAACACCGCTAAGATCATGAGCATGCCAAGGAAAACTATTAACACCGACAGGCATAAAACAAGTAACATCGACCTGCTTAATTGATGTAACATTTTTCTGTTACTTTGGTAGCATCATTACGGATACTAGCGGCTCTAGAAATGATATGGCATAACGAATATCAAAAGCAAATCATGCATTCGGCATGTGAAGTTCTTTATGGAAATAAACGGTCATCTATTAAAACACCAAAATTTAAATCTTCAATACCTGTGTCAAAGGCATGGCCCTATATGCCAGCGATACGAGGAACGAATTGCCTCATTATGTAAATGTTATGCAGGTGTCTGTCAACCGATGCTTGCGAAGAATTCATGGAATATTCTGGCATCCAACGATGTCAAACCCACTTCTATGGATCAGAGAATATTAACGGGCAATCCGGATTGAAATAATTAATAGCAAGTGGCTATGGATTGGCCGCAAGTTGCGCAGGCCAACAGAAAATATAGCAAAATTTGTTTTCAAAAATTTCACTTTTCTATAGCTTATACAGGGTGATGCATAAGTTACGTTATGCTTTAGGTAGAAAAAAAAATCTCTTGTGCCGCATTTTTCCATATTTTTCTAGAACTTCTAAAGTGCACTAACTTGTTTTTCATAATACAGAATATCTCAAAAACACTGCCAAACATTTATCTAAATTGTTATAAATGTCAACTTTAAATTAAATCAAAATATAAGTTATTTATATAATAACTCATGACGTAACTTATACACCATAATCTATTTTAAAAGTTTTTTTTTTAAATTTTGTTTTTGTAGAAATATAACTATCACTATAAATGTTTAACTCGCATCAATAAAATATTATGACATTAAATGCCAGATAAATATTTTCCACTTTATTACTATATCCTTGCTTAATATATCCTTCCTCCTATTAAAAGTTCCAATTTAGCAAACAATTTTACAATCTTTTTTTTTTGTATAAATGTGGCTCAATGCCAAATCATTTACAGAAAACCATAAGCTGGCAAAAGCACTTTAATATCAAGGCATTAGAAAATGTTTTATTTCATTAATTTTGTTTCATAATAGTTCACAATAAGCCTTTTTATTCTTAACATCATACTTTTTCTTTAAACATCCCTTTAGTGCTTTTAACTATTAGCAACATTATGTTTTTTTTTTTTCATTTACAAAAAAAATTATTTTATAAAATATCTGTATTTTCATAAAAATTAACAAAAAAAAAAAATAGTTTCATTTGTTACTTACCTATATATGGGTAAATTATTTTTATACCATACAACTAAAAGTACTTTATCATCTGGTAAACTTGAGCCAACATCACATTTAATTTGAGCAGAACTATTAACCAACACACGTAGTATTTCACCATCTGCAATGAGAAAAAGATACATCATGAATGAGAAAAAGATTGTACAAAAAAAAAATTAGAGTAAAAATAAAATAAATTTTATACAGAATACAAAAATTCTAAAGTAAAATATTTCATGTTGTTGTCTGCACAAAATAACGCACCCGGTGCAGGGCGTAAGCCCAAACATGGATTGTTGTGCTGAAAAATATCTTCAGCAACACAATGGCTTGAAGAGGGAGCTAGATTTAACAAAAAAAAAAAAAAAAAAAAAGATTATATGTATATTAAAAAAAAAATGGCAAAAACTGCTAGATTTATTATTTAGCAACAATTTTATTTATGACTTTATTCCTTAAAGCAATACAACAGCAGCAGCAAAACATAAAAGCACAACACACTTGCCCTTCCTCTTTCTTTCTTTCTGAATATAAGAAACAAAATATGTAGAACACTTTCAAATGGGAGATGCCTTTAAGTCCATACATTATGAATTTTGCATCTATATAGAAATCGTTCTATAAAGAACAAGTTCTGTACAGAAAATTCCCTACAGAAGATAATCGTTTACAGTAAGTTTTGCAGAGAGAATAGTCTTTTATAGAAATTTATACAGAAAGTTTTTTGTAGAAAACGATGTCATAGAAAGAATTTTCTAGAAAGATGTTTTATACAGAGAAGCTTCTATATAAAAGAGAAAATTTTCTTTGGAAAATAGAAAAAAAATACAAAACAGAAACTTTTTTATAGAAAATAATACAATTTCCGTAGAAAATAGAAAACAGAAAATTTTTTTAAAAAGCCGAAAATTTTTTATAGAAAACAAAAAAAATTTCTATAGAAAACCAAAAAATTCTATAGAAAAAAAAAAAAAAAATTATATAGAAAACAAAAAAATTCTATTGAAAAAAAAAATCATATAGAAAACAAAAAAATTCATATAGAAAACAAAAAAATGTTTATATAAAACTAATAAAATTCTATAGAAAACAAAAAATTTTCTATAGAAAACAAGAAATTGTCTATGATTTTCTATAGAAAACAAAAGATTTTCTATAGAAAACAAAAGATTTTCTATAGAAAACAAAAGATTTTTTATAGAAAATTTTCTATAGAAAACAAAAAATTTTCTATGGAAAACAAAAAATTTTCTATAGAAAACCAAAAATGTTCTATAAAGTACAGAAAATGTTCTCGAGGAAAGAGTAAACAGATAATTTTCTAGATCAAATAGCCTTACTATAGAAATTATTTTAGACAGAAATCTCCTATATAAAATAATTCTTTACCGAACGAATTCTTCAAATAATAGTCTTTAACAGCTTTCAACTGGAATTTTTTTTTTTTGGAAAATAGTTGTGCACCGATAATTTCCTTCAGAAATTATATAGATTGTATAGAAATATACTGAATAAACATACTTTTTGATCGTCCAGGATATAAGGACTCAATAGATAGTTTTGGTGCCAACAGAAGAGTACACATCTACAAGGACATATAAGGTAATGAAGTGGCAGGCTAATTGGCGAAAGGGGGGTTTAATTACCGTACAACGGAGTTATTAATATTCAAATTCCAGTTCATAATATGAACAGAGATACAGACTCTACTCTACAGAAAAACTCTGAGGCGGTTTGGCGAAACAGTGAAACGTGCAATGTATCCAGAGCTATATGGTATCCTCGAAAATCGACTAAACTTCTTCTGTCGGGACAGAGGAGAGAATGTTGGTTTCTGTAAGGTGTTATAACGGGTCACCATTGCACGGCAGTATACGCAAAAAAGGCGGGGCAAGTGACTAGTGACATTTGTAAATGCTGTGGGGTACCAGGGAAGAAAGAGACGGTGGAGCACATACTCAGCTACTCTCCGCTCCACAGTGAACTGTCTGGGAGGTCATTACTTCCAAAATCTAGGGAAATTCTCTGGAATTGGACTATTGAGACTCCTAGCATTCGCCAAGACGGTGTGAAGTACTCTGGATATCATCACATCGAACTAACCTTTTGAATTATGGGTTATTGTACATTCTGGTATCGATGGGACCCAACAAGGTATATGCGGGGTCTTTATGACCGGACACCTAACCTTACCTAACCTTGTATAGAAAATTTTCGATTAAAAATAGTCTCAGAGAGGACATTTTTTTTTAAAAAAAAATGGTTTTATACAAAAATTTTTCATTAGAATTAAGAAAATTTTCACAGAAAATAGAGCACAGGGGCCAACTGTGTCATTCGATATCAAACGAAATTTCCATTTAAATTCAATTGTTATTTCAATCGATATCGAATACCGTTATTTTGCCCCAGATAATATTCTACAGAAAATAACCATACTTGGAAAATTTTCTAGAGAAATTGTTTAAAACAGAAATATCTTATAGAAGTCTTATACTGAACAAATTCGCCAAATATTAGTTTTCAACCGCACATTTTCAACAGCTAGTGGCCTTATACTGACAATTTTTTTATGGTAAAAAATCTTGTGCAGAACATTTTCTATTGAAACCGGTCTCGCAAAGGATATTTGCGGGAAAAAATAAACTTAAACAGACAATTTTCTATAGAAAATAGAAAATATTATATGCCACACAGATATTTTTCTGTAGAAAATGAGAAAACATAAAGTTTAATAGATAATAGAAAAAAGCCTTATTTAGAAAACTTTTTAAAGAAATTGCCAAAGAGCCTTAAAGCAAACAAGTTCTATAAATTAAAGTCTTAAGCCAAATATTTTTTTTATAGATAAAAACTTTATACCGAAATTTTTTATGGAAAATAAGCGCGCACTGAAAATTTTCTATAGAAACTTGTCTTGTACAGATAATTTTTTTTTTGCTGAAAGTCTTATTCCGAAATTCCTATTCAGAATTATATATTAATGCATATATATCTTAATGAAATATTATATTTTGAAAAATATAATATTTTTCTATAGAAAATAGTCCTTTACATATAATATGTTTTTACTGTTTTACCGCACAGTTTCTTTAGAAAATTGTTTTATAAAGAAAATTATTTGAAAAAATATCTTAATACAATCACTAAGAAAATATATATATATGGTCTTTCTTAGTTTCATAGCAAAGATCCTAAAAAATTACCCTTTAACAACAAACAATTTTTTCTACGTTAAAATACGAGTAAATTGAAAAAGTTGCAAAAGTGTAAAAGAAGAAACAAAAGTAGGAAAAAATGTGGAGATAAATAAAAATTGTAAAGTATTAATATTACATAAACAGTATTTGGTAAAAGTAATAATACACCTGGGGGTAATGACATAAATATTACAAGAAAAGCCCTGAAAGAGTTAAAGGTTGTGACAAGATATGAACTTTAAAAAATTGTTTATGTTACATAAAAAAAATTTATATATATAAATTTTGAAATATTATTAGACTAAGATCAAGTAGTAAGAAACTTCAACTTTCAAATAATGAAATTTTATGAAATTGTACAACGAGTTTAAGAAGTTTTTTTTACATCTTATGACTTGTTGCTGGTGCATGATCTAACAACAGTTTTATTGCTCACTGTACTATTATATAGAGTATTGGCCATAAGAAACAATTTGGCTCAATTGATTTCATATATATTTTTTTTTTTTCAAATAAGAAAAAGGAAGAAACCTTTCAATTTTTAGCAATTGTTGTGAAACTGGTAAACATTACCCTGTATGTGTATATATGTGTAAATATAAGCATGTCAGCACATATATACACACACACATTTACAAAAAAATACCGAGAGTAGTTTGTAATATTATTAAATATTAAGTTCAATTGAACAACAAGACAGAACTTTACTGCACAACAACAAAAAATAATAATATAATAAAAATTGTAAAAGACCTACTAGATATATATAACAAATAATTGCAATACAACTAGAAATAGCAGCAACACTACAACAACATGTTAGATTTTAACATGTAAGACAGATAGAAAAACAGCAATAACAAGAACAATATGTACAAGATAAAATAAAAATAATGGAACAATAGCAACTACAAATCAAGTTTAAATTTTTAATAAATAGAAATTGTAAAGAGGGATGGATGCATTTAGAATGGAACAAAATGCAAAATGACTAACTGAGTGACTGCAGAGGTTATTGCAGTTCAAAATGGCATTGAAACTGATTGTGTTCGTAATGCTAGAATACAAGTTTTTTGTTTTTCGATAATGCTAGGAAAATTGATTTTATGTATATTTAGAGAAGTAAAGCGTATACATATTTAAAAAACAAATAAACTGCAAAAAACAAATAAGAGTGCTATAATCGGCTGTTCCGAATCTTCGACACTTAGAATAATTCAGGCATGGGCCCTATATACCCTATAAATTAATAATGGATTTTTATAAAAACGGACCTTTGTATTAAAATTCTTCGAAGCTTAATGATAAAATTGTAAGTTATTGACCGACAATCAGAGAGCTTTATACTTTTATTTCTAGTTATACAAAACTTAATTTCAACAAAATTGAGTAAAATATCATAACTCGTAAATGTTTAACCCGAACTTAAATTATTTCTAAAGAAGGATGCTTAATATGGAACATGGACTGAATATTACAAAACTGCATGGTAATATTTCTGGCTATTGCTACAGTTATATATATCTTATACATATATATAAAAATACGTTGTCCTATGTTCGTCGTTTTATAACTCGACTAATGGTTTATAAAAAACCCATCGAAAAATTTCTACGAATATGCGTTATACGCGCACTTTTTCTCTACAAAGACGTAAACGTATGTTACCTTGTTCTGTTGACGATTTGACTGACACTTTTTATAAAACTATGTTTATTCATATGGAAGAATGCATCCCCAAGCACGTACCACGTAACAAACCTGGCCCACCCTGGAATACTAAACAACTTTCGCCGCTAAAGAATATAAAAAACAAACACTTTAAAAAATATAAAACAACTAGAGCTTAATTTTATTATGAAAAATATTCAGTCGCTCGTGCAGAATATAATTTGCTTAACACAGAACTGTACAAGAAATATCTCCGTAATGTTAAGCGAAACTTTGTTCAAGATCCCAAATCTTTCTTTAAGTTTGTTAACACCAAAATGAAAGCCACAGGATTTCCAAAGGTCATGAAATACTTATGTTCCGAGTCAACACCCAGAGAAAAAAACTTGTATATATATGGTCACTTCCAACAAAACCATTTTAAAAGAAAAATTTTAAACATATTATGTTTAATTTAACCATACTTTTGTCACCGACAAACATATTATTGTTAAATTGGTCCTCCATCAAGAAGCCACAACCATATTATGATTGCCTCCGAACATGTTTTGGTTAAAATTAACTAAAATATGCTTAACACTTATAATAGCATGGTTGGTTTTCAACCATAGCTTGTTGCTCTTGGAAAAGAGGAAAATACTATTGTTAAATTAAAAACAAATTATTGTCATATTTAACCATAACATGCTTAGAGGCAACCATAATATGGTTGTGGCTTCTTGATGGAGGACTAATTTAACAAAAAAATGGTTGTTGGTGACAATAATATGGTTAAATTTAAACATATTATGTTTAAAATTTTGCCTAAAAATAGTTTTTTTTGTAGGTGACCATTTTTAAACATATTTTTTCTCTGCGTGAAGTGATGAATTAAAAATCAGTAATATGTTTGCTGACTTCTTTGCTTCTACATATTCCGAAACTCTCTATGATGCTAGTAATTTATACCCTTACAAGATAACTTATAACCAAAATATATCATTTTTTACTATCACTACCTCTCATATTCTAAACTGTTTAAAAAGCGCTAAGTCATCATCTTTTTGTGGTCCAGAAGGTATTCCAAGTTGTGTTTTAAAAAATTGCGCACCGGCTTTGGCAACACCTTTGTCTATAATCTTTAATGCATCTTTAAACTGTGGTTACTTTCCGAAGGCTTGGAAAGATTCTTATATAATTCCATTGTTTATATCAGGAAATTAATCAGATATATGCAATTACAGAGGTATAGCTAAACTAAGTGATATACCAAAACTTTTTGAAAAATTTTTAATGGATTGCCTTACTCAAAAAGTTTCTGCCTTATTGTCACCACTGCAACATGGCTTTCGGAAAGGATTCTCTACTATGACTAACATTCTCCACTTTACAACGTTAGTTAATAGAGCTTTTGCCAACGGACACCACACTGACGTCATTTACACTGATTTCAGCAAGGCTTTGGACAAAGTCAACCATACGCTTTTGTTAAAAAAATTGGACGTCATGGGTTTCAATAGTAACGTCCTGAGCTGGATAAAATCATATACGTTGTGTCGAACTCAATCTGTAAAATTTAATTCTGCAGTTTCGAAAAAAATCAATGTAAAGTCTGGAGTACCTCAGGGTAGCCATATTGGTCCAATTCTGTTCCTTCTTTTTATTAATGATTTGCCTGAAGCAATTCAACATTGTAATGTGTTGATGTATGCAGACTACGTAAAATTATTTTTAAGTGTTAAACTTCCATGTGATCAACAACATCTACAAACTGACCTGGATAGTTTTAACAAATGGCGTAAACTTAACCTGATGGAACTAAATTTAAAAAAATGCAAGCATATGCAATTTTCTAGAGTAAAAAAGAGTGATTACTCCTACGTTCTTGATAGCTGTAATTTACAAACTGTTAGTGAAATAATGTAGTTGGGAATATTGTTAGACCAAAAACTTAATTTTATTCAACATATAACGATGACTGTAAATAAATCACGCAGAGTTCTGGCTTTTATTAAAAGATGGGCAAAGGAATTTAATGATCCCTTAACCACAAAAAGGCTTTTTACTTCGCTCGTTAGATTAATTTTAGAATATGGCAGCATTTTTTGGGACCCGATCTATAATATCCACAACGATTATATCGAATCAGTTCAAAAACAATTTCTTATTTTCTGCTTAAGAAATAATTATAGAGGACGCCTGGTACTACCTTCATACTCAACAAGACTAGCTGAAATTAATTTACCAACTTTAAAAAGCCGTAGAATGATGCTTAATATATCTTTTATGTTCAGTCTTATAAATGGTAGTACACATTCTGAATTTTTATTAAGTTACGTAACTTTTAATATCCCTCAGCGCTCACTTCGTTTTTTCAATCCTCTATATGTCAGGACATGCCGAACTAACTTTGCTATGTCAGATCCACTAAGAAAATTGTGCAGCTGTTTTAATGAAATTTATAACTTTATCGACTATTCTCTAAACATTAACTTCATAAAAAGCAATGTCATATTATTTTTAAATCAATAATGTTTATTATAATCTTTCTTTCTCTGCAAAAATTTAAAAAAAAAAAAAATATTTTCCTGTATGTAAGGAATTTGTCCATAGACTTAAATTAAATAAATAAATAAATTATATTGTCCAGCAACGCGGGCAGGGTTACTCTAGTATATGTATATTAGGGCGGGTTGATGAAGCGTATAATTTTGCTCAAGAGACCATATCTCTAAGTCGGATTTGGAGCCCCCTAAAATTTCAAAATATAAATTTTTCCATATATACATAGAACAATTTAATTAAATTCGTCATAAAATCGGATAGAATTATCGCAGATTTCTCAATCTGGGCTTGTTTGAATGGTATTTTTTATCACCTTTCAGAATATTTTTAGTTTATTTATTATGAATTTTTTAGTGCTGTTTTAAAAGTTTGAATTATTAATTGTACCACATGGCGTATGCATGTCAATAAATTGGAGTTAAACAATACTCATACGTAACCAAGTGAAAACAAAAAAATTTATCGTAATAAAAGTTGTTGGAAATTATCTGAACTTTCATAATCTGCAAAAGAAAAAAAAAGTCTCGAAAAATATCGAAGAAAATTCAGAATTTATTAGTTAAAAGTTTATTTTAGGCTATTTTTCGACAAAAAATTCCTAATATCTCTACTAAAAATTAAAAAATTTAATTAAATTGTTCTATGTATATATGGAAAAATTTCTATTTTGGGGAACTCCAAATCCGACTTAGAGCTATGGTCTCTTAAGCATACAATTTGACCCGCCCTAATGTATATATATATGGGTTGCTTTGGGTTCTATAAGGAGCATAGGACCTCAATTTATTTTTATTTGAGGCTTCGCTTATCTTTGCTTAATTTAAGACGAGTAGCTGATTGGGCTTCCGGATCCGATCTTGCAGCTGGGGCTACCAGCAAACCCCCAAAACGGGCTTCGTTCGCTAAACGGTAAAAACCAACGACTTTACATTCCGTAGTGCACCGGTGTTAGCATGCATTTAGGGTTATTAGCACGGCGTTTTTGTATAATTTATATAATTTTTTGGTGGCGCCAATGACACGCCACGTCGTGGGAATTCGAAAAAACTCTTTTTTTATAGCCGCTGACTGTCCGCTACCGCTCTAAAGCAGCTACACCTCATATCTACGGCACGTACTATTATCTGTTACATATGGCGCGTCCTGTAGCATTTAGCTCTGCTTCCCACAAGCAGATAATAAGCCATAAAATAATATCATTAAAATTTTGTGTTGGGCGGATTGCTACGGTTTTAGGCGTATTAAAATAATTTTGCAGAGTGTACATTATATGGGAAATATGGTTAATAAGGGACATCTTCGTTACATTTTCTACTATGATTTAAAGCCTGAAACAACTACGAAAGACCAAATTCTGCAACAAAAACATTATTCGTTAGGGTTTTAAGCTGGGATCACACGATTGCCGCAAATGCACCAATATGACACAATTTTGATTGCGCTTTATTGACGCACAATAATGAAATTGCCCCAATAGAATATTCTGAAATCACACAATTACCCTGTTTTATACAAATTTAATTGCCACTAGTTAGTACAAAGCGAAATGGGGACAATAATTACCACAGCACAGTCACACGATTGTTCTTACTTGTTTCATCTGCGAAAACAGCTGTTGTGGTAGCTTTTTTATTTGTTTGAAAGTTCTAGTTGGCTTGTTCATTAAAAAAAAGAAAATTGTATCATATATTCAAATAAAGTTTTGTTGAATAGTTTTACTTGAAATTTTTTAAGTAAAATATATGAAATTCCAAAAATTAAACAAAGTAAAATTCTATTTTAAATATACATATAAAGAAATAGAGTTTTACTCCAACTGTGATCCTAGCTATAAGAATAATTCAACTGTGATATTTTAATTTTTCGTGATTTATTTTTGCATTTATTTTTTATTAATTAAATCTGTTTTGTGTCGTTCATTAAATGTCGTATAAAACCTGTGATGTTGATTTTTTAAAAGTGATGTAAATTTGACGAGAAGACTAATTATTTAATAAAAACGAATCCCTGATGAGGTCGGAAAATACCGACGAAACGTAGGAATACGAAAAATGAAATAAAAAAGTCTTTTATTTACGTTTAGAAAATTAATGACCTTGAAAGCCTGATTAGAACAATTCTAAAAATAACACAAAAAGAGAATATTTATATTCAAAAATAAATTCACTTTAAAGAATTTCAATACATTTTGCTCCGTTTTCCTGTATAAATTGTTTTATATTGTCCTGAACAGTTATAGCACTAACTTAAAAAAAAAAAATTATATATCAAAAGTTATTTTCGGGAATACAAAATTTATTATAAATTTATTTATTAATGACTTGCTAAATTCCCAATTTTTATTTTTGATAAATTGAATTTTTATTTTTAATTGAATCCTACTAAAAGAAACACACAAAAGTAAATTTATTTAAAAGGCAAATATTGGCGCGTATTGTGTTGTTTGATTGCCGCACAAGAACCCAATAAATATTGGTACATTTTTGTCATTTTGATTGACGCGCGGTTGCATATCAAGTAGTCATACGATTGCCGCACCAGGCTTGCATTTTATTGGTAAAAGTTAGCACAATATTGCCCTCGATTGGTGCATGAGGCATTTGATTGTGTAGTTACACGATTGGGATATTTAAAAGTGTGAAAATTGGTGCATTGCGACAATCGTGTGATCCCAGCTTTAGGCGCACTAAACTGTTTTCTGAGAGTCGGCTTTATATGGGGCGTATGGTAAATTATGGACCGATCTTCAGAAAATTTAATATTGTAATTTTTTGTCCTTTCAAAACTGTGACATACCAAATTTTACTACAATAGAATCATTTGTTACGATTTGGGGCTAATGGTATATTATGGACCGATCTTCACGAAATATGTGCAAAATCTTATAACAGTCCATGCATTATGCCCCCATCAATGTTAGTTTTTGTAACAAAATTATCAATTGCTTAGGGTGGTGATTCCACATTTGGATGCATAACTCTCATTATACAGAACCGATTTTGCTGGATTTCAATCCCAAAATGCTTAGGATATCTAGAAGCGATTTGACACAAACATTGTTCGATTTTTGAGTTTTTCGAAAGTGAGCGAGTTTTCTACTACTTTATGCGGCCTTAGGTGTATAATAAAAAAGTTTCACACGGAATGACAAACTTAGTATACCCTCGTTCACCCCCAAGTGGTTGTGGAGACTATAAAATGTAAATTATCTTCTAAATCAAGAAATAATTTGAGGGGTTGTTGAGATGGTCATAATCAATAGGAAAAAGCATACGTTTTAAAATTTGGGTGCCTTATGATGTTATTACATACAATAATCCCTTCAATTTGTCTAATAAATACCCCTTCAATTGTTCTTATAAATTGTGTTCATCATTAAGCTGTTAAATTGGACCTAAATATTAATTACCGGTTCTACTTTTTTGAATTAAAGAGGCAAAACATCTAAGCAAGGTAGTTTTGGTTTTCCAAAGTCTCTCTCTCTAATATACAGAATACCCGGACATTTGCACAGAAAATTGAACACGATTTTTCTTTTAGCATGACTAATTCTACAGTCCTTATCAAATTTTGGCCTTTAAATTCAACAATTCAAATTCAGTCCGTAATGTGTTAGAAAATTTGTTCATATCTTACGGCAGAAAAAAAGAAGCTTTTACTCTTTAAATTGCCATAGAAAACTACTCCAAATCTACTGCATTTCATTAAACTTTCCCTGTAATCATTTAGGGCTAAACCAAAGGTAGACAACAAGTTTTTACGTTATCAGTATGTCTTACATAAAGAATTTAATAATCGTCAGAGAATTTTTATTCAGACAGTTTATTCGGCAATGTGAATAGCGCCTTCTTAGAAGTAAAAGAAAGTTTATAAATTTTGACGATTATGAATGGCTCTTCACCATACCTCTACTCCATAGTCTCCAATTATTATCGGCTTAACCACAGCTCCAATTGATGCAAATGGGGCCTGTTCCCTAGCTTTATTCAATAGATATTTTACATGCTTAGATGGCCACCGTTTGGAATCACTGAACGAAAATTTAGTTAAAAGCTCTTTTATATACTGCTTAAATTAGTCCTATTATCAAATTTTCCTAAATTCGGTTCATAATTCACCATTCAAATGCCATTCCTGAAAATTGCTTAAAGTGCGGAAACTTCCTTATTAATTTATAAAACCACTGTGTCATGGAATAATTGTATGCTAAAAGATTGTAAGGCAAACAACCCCATAAAGATATTGATATCTATATAATATTCGGCACAAATAACTCGTATATCGTTGGTCTCATATAAAAAGGCCCTAACTCACATAATTGCAACTTTAAAGGGAAGGTAAAAAATAATATAAACTGTATGTACCAGAAAGTAAAGCTGCTTTATAATTGGCTGTATAATTTGAAATTTACTGGCATTACTAAAAAATCCATTTCGAAATACTTGAGACCAATAATATGAATCTTATCTTTAAAAGATAATTTTGTTTAACCGGTTCAACGATTGTCCATGGGTCCAAAATATTGTATACTCTTGAAATTGGTCTCTAAGTACTGTGGCAAAGGCTATTACATATTCGGATTTCACAGACAACACTTTGTTGGTTGATTTTGTCGGTTTTCAATCTCAAATTGCCTGGAATAATAAGGAACAATTTTTCGACAAAATTTTGTTCTTATTTCGACAGTAAGCATATTTTCTTAAGACAGACGGAAATATGTGTCTTCACTTAAAGCTTAAAAAAAAGGTTGGGTTAGGTTTATAAGGGTTATGCGCCCGAGTGCACACCTCCAACCGGAGATCAAAACTGTCCATTGTAAATTCCTTTATAATTAAGTAAGAAGATAGAGAGAAGAAAAGAAAAGAATTTATATATGTAGTAAGGATAAATACCAGAGAAATTTGCTCTCCCTACAGTCTCGTCATCAAAAATAGCCGGCATATTATCCTAACAAAACCCAGTAGATCGACAGAATTACATCCAGCGATACTCCCCAGCTCGTCGTGAACCCTATCTCCCAGATATTTTCGTCTGAGACCCTCGCATAATTTGCAGAAGTCCGGTATGGTATTGTCCCATTTACTTTTAAAAGATCTAACAGGAAAATGCCCCGTCAAAAACCCTATAAGATACCACTCCTATCAAACGCCAATAGAAACTTGCTTGCCTTTGAATCTAGTTCGTCTGCGTCATTACGCCCTAGACACCCAAAAATCATTACTATCCATCTATGACCAGTTAACGGTATCTCAAAATCTATTCCGCTAACTCATTACGGTTTACCTTGCTGTGTCTAGGTACACAATACAGCGTTACTGTGAATAGACTCATGAACCCTCTCAGAGCATTCCTTCACCTTTCGACCAGGCAAGATCGCATCGTATAGCTTCTATATACTCTGAGCGAAGCAGGGCTATTGACGTAACTTGTCACCATAGACCCCATGAAGATAAGACCTAGTATCACCTCCGTCACTCTCAAAATCGCTAGGATCTCCACCAGGAAGACACGGCACTCGTCCAGGAGTCTGAATGACTCTTTCAAATCAGTGTCAGCAATGTAAACACGGGCACCAGTGCCAGTATCCATCTTGGACCCATCCGTTAATGCTACCCACCCCTTAAATAGATTGGATCCAATTGGCTCCATGCCAAACTTCCCTATTCGGAAACTAAACTGCTGATGTTATACCGAAGTCTATGGTCATAATGCTATGATCCGAAATTTCCTCGAGAGAAAAGTTTATAAACTTATCGAGAAGGCCTTATCATATATTTTTAAATCTATCACTTCAAATCATATTCCCAATATTTACAATTTTTTTGTTTTGACATTTACTTGAAATATATTTTAATTAAATTGCCCCATTGTTCAAATGTATAGAAACAATATTTTCATTAAAATCCACCACAATTAGTGTAATGACATTAACAAAAATAAAATTTACAAAAATAATCTATATATGACAAAATTTCTTGTGTTAAATTACAATAATTAATTAATAAAAAACCAAAAAAAGACATATAATAAAAAAGACCATAATTAATATTAGAAAATTTCCCAAACGAAATTGGAGAAAATATATTAAACAAAAAATGTACTGCTAATTTTATTTAGAACACTACAGCGCTTGATTTCATTATATTTGGCATGTTAAATATAATGATTGATTATAAAATTATCGCATATAATCTTAGAAACAATTAACTTAATTAACAAAAATAAAAAAAAAAAAATCGTGTTTTTTCTCACTTCGTTTTTGTATTTGTGAATAAATGCTAGCAAAAAGTTCGGATAAAGGAGAGATAAGTAAAACAAATCATAAAAACACGTAATTATGTCAAAAAGTTGTCGCATGTCAGTTACAATATACCAAGAAAATAGAAAACGACTGGGTAAAGTGAAGAGTAAGTTTGTAAGTAAGTAAATGTAAGTTAATGTGCAATGCCTGGTTTAACCCAAGAGAAGAAATTTTAAAAAGACAAAATATTAATTAAAGGATAAAATTATTATGAAATTTTTAACGATTTTCGAAAAATTTTTTAATTATTTCTACCGAAGTAGAGCTATTAATTAGTAAATTTTGAATATAAGCTAAATTTCTATTCAATTTAATTCCCCCGAATTTTGATTAAAATACAACTTCCATTTTCGGCATGAAGACATGTCAAGGATATTTTAGTACAAGTTAGTGTATACTAAGTTTGTCTTTACGTGTGAAACTTTTTAGTATACATTTAACATGCCATTTGGGACTCTGTACTGTAGCAGGGCAAGTAGGCTACTTCTTCTTGAGAATGGTGAGCTTAGGCTACCTGTGGGCCTATTTACGATGAATTGCTGTCTCAGACACCATCAACATTTAATGGGTAATGTTGGTGCCAAGATATACAGATTTTGTGAGGTTGATGACGAAATATCGGAATGCCTCCTCTGCTACTGTCCCGCTGTAGGGACTTCTAGGCGGATATTGTTCGGGGGAAAATTATGGGCCCAACTGAAATACGATCTTTCACTTGGCAGGGTGATAGGCTTTATCCACAGCCTGAACCTGACATGGTTATATACACAGGCTGCACAAAAGATCCTCTGGGTCGCGGTGCGTATGGCCTTCTTCATATCTATCTAACATGCAATAAACTATATATCGATTCTAGGTCCTTGAGCAATTCTAAGTAGACCTATTTAACTAAATGCAAAAGAATTCTCTCGCACTATAAACCCAAATTTGAAAAGACCTCCCAAAAAAATTTATCAGCCATGTCACAGAGTACAATTCCGTTCGGAAACGGAATTCATTCCGTATTTTGGTGCTTCAGAAAATTACGAAAAAACTTTGCGGAATGAAACCATTTTTGTTTTCATGAACGGTATGGGAGTTTTCTATATGTCAAAGACCAAAAAACCATCAAAATATACTTTCTATCAATAAACAAATATGTTTTCTTCAATTCCGAACGGAATCATTCCAAACGGAATTGTACTCTGTGACAAAATCTGGCATAAAATCGGTGGCGAAATGCACCAATTTTTAATTCATTTTGCAAATATATGTTTTATATGGCTAAAAATTAAACGACTGCATTTAAAAAAAAAGGTCCTAAATTTACCAAAGGGGTTATATAATGCCCGCACTCGGGCATTATATTAACTAAGCCTAAAGCCGTTACAAATACTGATATTGAATTAAAATTTGATTTGCCATCGGTCAACAAAAAATTATACGGCCAAATATCATGAAGATCACACGGCCAAATTTCATGAAGGACGGTCCATAATATCCCACTCTCGGAAAACATATTTGTTCTTCTTCTTTAATTTCAATTCGATTTCTGAATGTAAGCAACCATACAATTACGCTTCCTTAAATAATTCGGATTTCGTTCAATGTTCTTACAAATTGTTCACAAAATAACAAAATAATTCTCTATTTCTTGCAACACTTATAAGATTCGCAGCATTTTGGAATTCTGTGCATTATTGAATATATTAAAGCGCTTCCCTTCAATGTTGGCAATATTCTATATTTTGGGTTTTACATTACATGTTCTAGATATGATTCATTTGAAATTGTGGAAAAGATTGAAAGCCTGTTCAGCAGGGTTATCAGGATTATGACGTCAGTGCACAAAATTGACGCCGGTGCACAAAATGACCCCAGGAAATATGGCCCCAGAAAAAAAATGAAGAATGGCTCCAAAATTATACACGCAATTTTTTTTTTTTTGTTTTTTTTTTTATTTGGGGGGATTCTAAAGAAAAATGACCCCAATAAAAATTGTAAAATTTTATACAAAAAATCCTAGGAAAAGTATCAAAGTAGATTCTTGCCGGCTATGCAGAGAAGCGTTAGTTAGAAAAGCCAGTGTTAGTTAGTTAGCATGAAATAACCCCCAGAATAAAAAATAACCCCAAAAATTTGTACAGAAAGCAACAAAAGCGATTTTTTGGGGGTTATTTCATTTTGTTTGGGTTGTTTTTTAATTTTTTAATTGGGGAATTATTTCATATGAATTAACCCCCTAAAAATCATTATGAAATAAAGCCCCAATATATTTTTTTGGGGATTTTTTCATTTTGAAATTTATAACGAAAACGTTTTTGGAAGAAAGGATTTTCTCCTCTGGCTACGCTAACTAAAGCTGCTCTGCATAGGGTTATCTGATTATCTCCTCTATGGTATATCAAACATCGGCGTAATTTTTCATTAAAAAAATTGGGTCATATTGCATTAAAAAAATAGCAGCAAATTTGGGGTAAATTTTCATTTTTGTTTGGGTCTTATTTCGCAGCGCCATGAAATACTGTTGATAGAGAGAGACCAATCAACAAAAACAGTTCGAGAGGTAATAAGATACTTCAATGGGAGATATTTATAAAGGCTTAACGACCACATAAACCCCATTGTCATCTCATTATTAGACAGTACTCATGAAATCCAGCGACTTCATCTAAACCACTTATTGGACTTAACGTTTCGTAATTTATATTTTGTAAATATTTCTATAATATATACATATATGTAAATTGTTATAAAATCTAAATCTAATTTTTGAAAAAAAAAATCCAAATTATTTAATTTTAAATTATGCATTCATAAAATTACAACAGAACTAATTTAAGAACTAATTTAATGGTTGTTAAATTAGTTCTTCCTGCTGTTAAAATTGAATAAAATTATGTTCCGAAGAACTTTATTTTTTAACATTTAAGTTTGTTATTCAATAAATATATTGTTATGTAGTTTAATTTATTTTTTAAGTAAATATTTCTAATGTAACAACCATTAAATTTTTTGGAGTATGCTGTTTTATAAATAAAAAATTAATTAAAGGTCGAATAAGAGTCAATTTATAATAAAAAATTTATTTAAATTTCATTTATTTTAATATAAATGTAAATGACACCGTTTTTATTTTAATAAATTTTTTTTTTTGTTTCAAATGAATTTTCTTGTGAAATGTAAATGATCCTTTTTTTAAATAAATTTTTGGTTGTTTCAAATGAATTTTCCTTTGAATTTAGCTACATAATATTTTGAGTGTGTATTTCATTGGAGTTACATAATTTCAGTGATATTTAAAAATTAAAAAAATTCGCAATTTTGTACTATCGTCTAATTATACAATGTTGTATTTTTGCTGTTGGCAATTTTAAAACAAAAGTGTTGTCTATTATACGATTGTTTTTTATATGTGTTGAAAAATGTTGTATTTATACCAGGGCTGTGGAGTATAATTCATATTCGGAGTTGAAGGGTCGGTCGGTGTTAAGGTTTTTGTACCGGAGTCGGAGTCGTAGTCGAAGTAAGTACCCACAAAAACTCGCGACTACGGCACCAAAATTTTTTGGCATAACAAATATAAAAAAATGTTCGAAGATTTTCTAAAATAAAAATTCTTTGAAATTGGCGATGAAATATTTAAAATATCGATTCGGAATTTGTATAGAATAATTTTCTTACTATATTTAACCATTTAAAAGGAACTGTATTAAAAAAAAGAGTTTAAATTCAAATAAGGCCCAGTCTTATATGCCTTTAGCATCAATGTAAGCGTAGGAGTCGGAGTTGCAGTCGGACTTAAAAAATTTTAACGGTAGGAGTCGGAGTCGGAGTTAAGACTATTTTTAACGACTCCACAGCCCTGATTTATACCAGGCGAGGAAATATTTGATTTGTGAATTCGGTGAAGGCGAATTCATTTTTCTGGTGGTGTTGAGGGCACAGCTGAGCTACTGTTTTTTTTTTTTACTTCTAACTTAGAGAGAGGAATGTCAAAAGTATCTTGAGTTTTTGATATATCGACCAATTAAAGCAACAAATAAAATACAATATTTTATTTTTAGTATTGACACCACCGTTTACGTAAATAACTTAACACCACAAAATTTAGAACTTCTTAATGATTAATATATCGCACTGATTTATCTGAAAAGAGTCAACTCCAATTTTTTCAATATTCACTTTATGCCAGAAATCGATGTACAGTGGTCATATCTGCCCACTGTAAAAATCTTACAATATTTTATCTAGTATTTTGTCAAAAAAAAAATGCAATTGTATCCCCCTTTAATATATAAGAGTACATATATATAAAAATAAAACAGTTTTTGTCTCTACTGAAAATTTAAAAATTTTAAGTTAACTCCCTTTAGAGGAACCAGTTCGATATGTTTAATTAAATCAAATGCAACCTGTGAAGTGAGCATCGGAACAAGCTTATCCTCCAACAATAAATTTCAGTGTATTTATCAAGTATGAAAAGTGGGAATTTAGAAAACAAACAAAATCTTATTAATGAAAAATTATGTATTCCCGAAAATAACTTTTTTCATTTTAATTGATTTTGTTAGCTCTTTCAATTAAAACTTATTATCAATTAATATTTATTATCCCATATTATTTCATCTCATATTAAAACTTCCATTCCATGATTTAGTTTCATGGTAGCGAATAATGCAAATGGCATATATTAAAGAAAAAGAAATAAATGAAAACCAAGAGTGAAGCACAAAATCGTTACTAAATTTTACTTATTTCCTTGTTGAGTTTCACTTTTCACAAAAAAAATTGTGGATCTTCATAAATAATTTATTCAAAGAGAATTAACAATGTACCTACATTTAATTGACATTTTCCAATTTTGACAATTGGCAATACGATAAGATGGCAATATAGCACATTTGTCTATTCACAAGTGCATAAGCAAAAATCGTATTTTTTTAAACGATAAGCCATACGACAGAGTTTGTGAATGGATTAATAAAATAATTACATTTTTTAAACATATTTTTTTAAAATTAATACATAAATTTTTTTTTGAGTGACGGGTTAAAAATTAAAAAAAACCCTGCGATTCAATGGGTTAATCAGCAGCTAGAACTTTTTTGAGAAACACATCCGTACATACATATAAAGAATAGAAAAACATGACTGACTAAATTAAATATTAAAAGTAAAATAGAAAATGAAAGATACGGATAAAGAAAAAAAAAACAAATTAAATTAATTAGCCTGCATAGCTGTCAAAATAAGCAACTTAGTACTCAACAAAAATAATGAAGCAAAAATAAAAAAAAAGAAAAAGTCAAAAGTAAAATATAAAACTGATCTGAGTTATGGTGTAAATGGAAAAATATGAGAAGTACACAAAGAAGAAAATATAAAAATAAATTTCATACAAGTCATAAACAACAAAAGTTTAGAAAAACCAACTCTGAGAATATACAGTAAAAGCGTTTAGGGCATGACAAGCATTTGAATTAAACAAAAATGTACATTTATATTAATAATATTAAAAGATGTACAAAGAATATACATACAGCAACTCACAATATTAGTGGGGCACTTAGTGTGACACATATATCCTATGTAACTCTGTTTGAAACTCAATATAGAATCCTTAGTTAAACTTAAAAATGTTCATTAAATATAGATAATTTTATAAGAATTGTGTGAATTAAATTTTTTAAATTTTATTTAGCCTACAGTAAATAATTAATATAAATTATGTTAACCTTTCCACACTTGTCAACATTTAACATCTACCATCGAATTGCGACGATGTTGAAATTTTTCCTTAAGAACTTCATAGAGCAAAAATAAACATCTTTACAAGATGTTTCTTTCTCATTGTATTCCATTCTACATCTTCCAATTAACTTATTGTCATTACTAGGAAATAAATTGTATTCAGTGTGACCAGATCTAAAAAAATTTTACAGCTAAATCTCCCAGATTAGAGATGGCCAAAAAATGCTAAAACTTATCTTAAAAGTTGCTAAAAATAATGCTAAATTTTTTTAAAAGATTTTTTTAAAAATTTATTAACAGTATGAAGTTTTATTCGAAACTTAATAAATGTTAGTAATTTATTTTTTAACGAAATTAAAATAAATGGTTACATTCAAACATTTAAACAAGTAGTTGAGATTTAATTTTAAATTAAGGGGCCAGAAAACCCCTGAGACATGCAAAATTTAAACGTTTTATTTCTATGATATACAAATTTTTTTAAATCATTTTATTTTTTAAAGTTTAACAAAAGTTGAAGCTTTAGAATTATTATTTTTTCAGCAGTTTCGAGCAAACAATTTTTTCAAACATTTACACCATTAAATTTTTATAAGTACAAGGTGAAATTTCCTCGTACGTTAATATCATAATATCAAAGGGCAAATAATATTTACAATCAAAATAATATGAGCGTTTCTTATATTCCCTTAATATTATATTTTTTATCCAGACAGGAAAATAGTTTCTTAACATAAGAATTATCCCTTTTCAAACGAAATTTCATCTTGAAGACAACTAAACGTGATCTATTTCGAAGCTCCCTACTTTTTTAAAGAAAAAACACAGAAAATTCAAATTTAATGGGGAATGTTTATCATCATTTGAAAGAACATTCTTTGGCATTTATTTTTTGAAGATTATGTCTATCAAATGTTGGCCGTTGCTACGTCGCAGATGGTTCATCCGTTGAGTCCAATTTTCGATGACTCGTTCGAGTATTTCGACTAGTAACTGGCGAATGACAAGCGTGATGTTATCCTCCAAGGCCTGAATCGAAGCGGGTTTGTCCGCATAAACTTAAGACTTTACATTTCCCCACAGGAAAAAGTCTAATGTTGTAATATCACACGATCTTGGTGGGCAATCGGCCCAAAACGTGAAATTATGTGTTCACCGAATGTTCTCTCAACGAATCCATTGATTGATGCGATGTGTGGCAAGTGGCGCCGTCTTGCTGAAACCAAATGTCGCCGAGATCACGAGCTTCAATTTCAGGCATCAAATAGTCGGTAATCATGGCACGATAACGGTCGCCATTGACGGTTCCGTTCGCAGCGGCATCATTTTTAAAGAAATATGGACCGATGATTCCACCGGCCCACAAATGCGGCAATTTTGTTTGTTTACATACCCATTAAGCCAGAAATAGGCCTCATCGCTGAACAAAATTTGCCTCAAAATCGTCAGATCTTCTTGGAACTTTTCAAGAGCCCATAGAGCGAAGCGATGTCGCTTGGGAAGGTCGAACGACTTCAGTTGTTGCACAAGCTGTATTTTGTACGCTTTCAATTTAAGATCTCGACGCAAAATGCGCCAAGTCGTTCCATACGTCAGTCCGAGTTGCTGCGAACGGCGCCGAATCGACTCTCCACAGCCTTCGTGTACACTCTCAGCTACGGCAGCGTGCTGGACGTGGTCTATTCGGTCCAATATTATCCAATAATGAATGCTGGGTCTAAAATGGGTGATGATGTTATGAATAGTACGCTCAGTAGGCCGATTATGTTGACCATAAGTTGAGCGAAGTGCACGAAACACATTCCTCACAGAACGTGAATTTTCGTAATAAAGTTGAACGATTTGTAAACGTTGTTCAGACGTAAGTCTTTCCATTATAAAATGTCAAAAAGGCTATTGAAAAAAGTATATCTGCTTGAATCACCCATTACTTTTAGTCAAAATTTATTATAATTTTAAAAAAAAAATTATAAAAAACTATTCGCCCAAATTTAAAAAAAAAATAAAGCTAAAAACATTTTCTAAAAATGCTAAACAAAAATTTTGCAGCTAAATAAAATTGTTAACGCTAAATTTAGTTGCAAAAATGGCCACACTGATTGTATTACTATTATGACATCACTGACAAATCCATTTGTTTTGAAAGCAGCGTTACCATCTGTCAAGTTTTTCTCTTTTTTGCTTGTTTAAGTTTTTCTTTATATTACTCGTATTAAGCAAAAGGAATTGCAAATACATTTTTGTGTTTTCTTTAAAATTTGGGCACTTTTGCAAAAAAAAATATCTAACAGAAAAGAAAGGGTTTTTCAGAAATGGTGACATTTTTGATTTATAGTATTTGTAAGACCTTTCAAGTGTGAAAGCATGTTTCACATTTGCAACATCTTCCATGCCTTTTCCGTTGAAATGTTTACTAGTGAACAAAGGGTTTACGCATTTTATGAGGTGTCCCACTTATAGTGTGAGTAGCTGTACTTAAAAATTCTTTAAGAAGTAGTTAAAAGAAGTAGTTAAAAATCACTATACAAAAAATTATTTTAAGAAGATGTAAAAAAGCTTTGAAGCTCTGAATGCATTGTTGTCAAGTCTTGGGTTTTAAAAAGAGAAGGGAAAACAGAATGTCTTTTCTTTTTCAGTCTCTCTCTATAAATCAGCATAAGCACAAGGTAGCTGTAACTCAAAGAAAAACTTTTGACGTTTGTGAATAAAAGAGCTATTCAGCAGCTAAGATTTTGCGATTACTTAGTAAATGTGACTTGTGGTAATAAAACTAAAAACTGAGAGAAATGTAAGAACCATTTTCAACTATTTTAACCAAGATTACAAATTTCCCCCACTTACATAACAGAACAAATTTAAAAAAGGGTTTAAAAAACCAATTTTCTATGAAAATTTTCCTTAATAAGCATTTGTTAAATTTTATAATCGTTTATGAATACGGAGATAATTCTTTCTTACCTTTCTGATTGCATTACTAAAAAATATCTCAACTTTGTTGTTGTAGATTTACACGTATGGCATTGTAGCGTTTTATTCACCTTTCAAAAAAGTAGAATCTGTGTAATTGAACGTGACAAAGTTAGCAGTATCGAACGCATAAAGAAGGTTTATTTTTTACTTATAGATGCGTCATGGTTTCAATAAAGGTTGCACTAACTTTCGGGAATAAAATACATGAGCAATTGTGAATACTATTGCTCATTTGTGAATAACCTCTTTGGTTTAGTTTACAACGCTTCTTGAAAAGTACGAAATTCTTTTTCTTTGTTATTTGTTCATCGGCGGCAGAACGAGGGAATTTTAAGCCGCCTCACCTTTTGAGCAAAGTAAGACCAGCGGTGGCGGGTATGAGTAGGAGCTAAGCGAAGTCTTTTAGCCTCCGATTACATGTCGATCGGCTTGGTTCACTGAATGTTATCTGTCGGGTTGCAACCAAGTGTTGCATAAGTCGAGTAAATATAAGCTATTGGTTTTAAGTATTGCATTTTAGCAAAAGAGTAGCAAGTGAATCGATGTGTATTTTGCTGGTGTAGAGGCAAAATATACTATGCTATTTTGCAAATGCTACGATGCAAGACAATTTTCATTAGATTGTGAATTGAACAATGATGCCAAAACTATAAAACATATCGTTTTATGGTACATAAATGTTAACATTTTTAATAGCGAAAATCTCGAATTCAAACGCTAGTTTGAAAAAACGGCTATCGCCATTGAATTCAGCGTACTCGAAATAGCTAAACAAATAGGGCGCCGTTAATCGGTTTTTTATTTTTTTTATTTTTTATTAATTACTACCCGATTAATTGATCGGTGAATTTAATATTGGCTATTTTCGATTAACCATTAGACCGGTTAATTTCAGTCGATTAACCCATTTAAAATAAGTGTTTGCTGTCAACAGCTTTTTGTTTCATATACTTTTGATATGTGGGTTTTTACTTTTTTCAGCGGGGAAAAGGACTGCGAATGCCTTCTAAAAGGCCTCTATACTCCTTCTTTTGGATGTACAAGACCTGCTCGCTACATTTAATATTCATATCTTTTTTACACACGTTATCATTGCGGGGTAGGCCTTCTGCTCTCGCTTCTTTCGACAGAGCTTTTAGAAGGCACTTAAATTGATGGGTCTTTGAAGGCTTTTCCGAGAATGGTGATTTTATAACGGGATCTGAATCCTTGGGCTTTTTGGCAAAAAAAAAAAAAAATCGTATTCCTTTTCTTCTCCCTTCTCATAATAGGGAATGTGGAATGTGTATCTTATCTTTTATACAGAAGAGCCGATGCCTTCTATGAGGCATTCTTAAGCAGTTAGATTAGAATGGTAATTGCATCAAAAACATTCTAAGCAGGCCTTCAATAAGGCCTGAAGTACGAAGCTCCTTTGAGTTTTCCCGCTGGGTCGTTTCTTTTCATAACTTCCCATATCAATCTTTTAACAGAAGGGTAAAATTTTTAAAAAATTAAAACAGGACTCTAATGGCATAATCGATGATTTTATATGTTAAGAGAAATCCAGGAAAAGGACTGACAAATTAAATATTCTTTATTATGAATTTCTTTCGATTTCTCCAACATCTACGATAAATGAAAGAATTTTTTCCAAATCAATTTTTATTGAAACTGAAGAAAAGCATCGTTTAAATCTTAAACATTTAAATCAAGTCATTTGTCTAAAAGATTATTTTTTATTTTATTATTGAAATAACTTATAAAATCATTTCACAGTTAATTTTTTAATTAATACATAATTTAAAAAATATGTATTACATTTTTATGAATTATTTTTTTGTTTGTTCGCTTTGGTTCAATAATTATTATGTTTGATATGTTATTGTTTTTTTAACTAATAAACTCTTAATAATAAATAATTTATGCATTTTTATTTATTGAAATTACTTGATTTATAAAAAAAACTTTATTAATCGGTTAACCGATCACCAACCAAATTAACCGATTAAACCACAACCTCGGTTAATTAGTCGAGCGATTAACCGATTAAAGTAATAGCCCGATTCATTTAATCGGGCTTCCACTCAAGTGCCTAGCTTGTTAAAATTGGCGACTAACAAAGTGTAATCAATTAAAAATACGTTTTGAAATTTTTGTGTATTTATGTATTTTATTTATATTTTCTTTCCTCTTCTCCTAAGCAGTTTGGGATTAAAAACCATTAATATCGTTCGACTAGTAAAAGACCTATAAGCCAAAATAAGGATTAAACCCCAAAAGAGATTATATTATTACGTTTTTTTATTTAGTTTACTACTTACTATTATAGAAATAAATTGTTGTTCTAACAAATAAAATTTGATCCGCCTACTTGGTTTGGCGGCACATCACGATAAAATCTAACTTCATATATTTACGCAACAAGCTACCGAAAGAGAGTATAACAATTTTCTCAAATCAGTGTTCAGGGATGTTTTTTTAGAGATATAAAACTTCCGACGGGGAGTACTGTAACACTAGATGCCATGCTAATGAAGTGTATTTGAGTTTTTTTTCAGTCTACTTTGGCAATCACCATGCAAAGTTTACAAATTGTGGGAATCTATTTCCAAAATTTGCACTCTGTTTGCCAAACTTATAGAGCACTTCGCCAAGTTGACGGTAAGCACAAACGTCCATCTGAGCAGGTAATGCGCAATTCCTCATTTGCACTTTTATATAATGTTCATCCAAATCGAGACCGTACTGTACGTACAAAAAAAGGAAAAAAAAAACATCGCTGCTGTAGATGTGAGTGTGACGTAAGTTTCTATTTTGTCGATCTAACACCTCAGCAATTTGGTATCTGCCCGTCCACTACTTGGATAATTTTGCAAAAAGAACTTGGCTTACATCCATATAAGATCCAACTGATGCAAGAACCATAGCCATCGCACCATAAACTGCGTCGTGTGTTCGGTAAGTGGACTGAACTGGAACTTGGACCAGATTTTTATCGTCAAATAACCAGCAACGATTAATTGTAGTTTTTACTGGGTATTTTTACGAATAATGCTACAGAATTTTCATTTATTCCAACTTAGTTTTGTTTTTATGATTGAAATCTTGTGATACTCAGTAGATAATTCTTCCATAGATCTCATAGAAATCCCACTTCCAAGAAACACTTTAATATATGTAATATATTAAGATAAAACAATATTAACCCTACGGTCAATAACCAAAAAAATATACGTTAGTTAATAACCGGGTAGCCCGGTACCCCTTTGTGGATTTTTCACTGTTATATTAAAAATAATGGTTTTAAGTCAAATTATATAAAAGCAACGTATATAAAAGCAGTTTAATTAAATAAGTCTGCGTGAATATATTTTTTGGGCCAGCGCATATTATCCTCTATAGTGGGCAAAAATGGGCATTACAAATTCCCGTCACTACTACATTTTACATCCTTTGACGATGTAAACACCCAGGGCCTAATTCTGGCAGTCGTAATCGAAAAATTTTATTTCTAATTCTTTCAGTCGATACTGAACGAATCGAAATTATTTTTCAGTATTCTGAAACTCTAATTAATGCATTACAACACAAAAAAATAATTCCGATTCTTTCAGTATTGACTGAAATAATTAGATATTAAATTGCTTTCGAATCGAGAATGTACTCGATCACGACTGCCAGAATCTTACCCCAGAACTGAAAGCAAAATTACAGAAAACAAAAATTACGGTACTTTTTCACAAGACTGAAAAACTAATATCGATTTTTTCAGTATCGACTGTGATAAAAATACATAAAATTGCTTTCGAATTGAGAATGTATTCGATCCCGATTGCCATAATTAGCCCCCAGATATGACCACATTTTATAACAAAAAAAGGTGGCCTGTGGATGTCATGGAAGAAATGCTGGGCAAACAAAAAGGTGGCCTGATATCAGTGAGTTTACTGAAAACAATAGCTTTTTCAGCAGCTTGGCGAGCAATTTGTGTGCCTCTCATAGAAAGCTGCAAATAGCAAAACTACTTTATACTTTTCATCCAGACCTGCTATTGAAAGGCTATTTAGGCAAACCGATACGTAAATATATAGCATGTGAACAGACGTCGACCTCTAGCTGAACTCTGAGAAGAAAGCCCATTGTTGGTTCATGTTTCTTGTGCCTTACACTACCAGGAAAAAGAAAAATCAGAAAAGTGTGCAACATTTGTCATGAGCTGATATGGCACCATCATACCAATGCTATTTCCAAACGTTTTGAAAGTTTACAAATGATTTTTCATAAAAAACAAAGTAACAAGTGGTAAATTTGCAACAGAAAACCAATAAAACTTATAGGGGCACCACGGTACCCGGTCATTGACTTACGTAGATGTCGAATGTAATGCGATTTTAAACAAATATCTGGCTATATATATATAATATTATTTTCATTTTTTTATGTGTTTTAAGACCTAAATAGCGATGATTTGAAGTTTCATCGCTATATTTTAATTGTGAAAGGATTTAGAGCATTTTTAAGTTGAAAAAGTTACCCGGGTACCCGGTTAAGATAAAACGTTTAGTACAAATAGGTACCCTTTTTATGCCCTCCACCACTATTGAACCACATAAAGAAACACATTATGCGCCCTTGAGAAAGCCTAAGTCGATTTAGCAATAGACCCCATAGAAACACTTAAAATCGAACAAAACTTTAGCAAGTCTAAAACCGTTACAATAATGCTGTTGTAGTAAAATTCGGTCTTTCATAGATTCATAGCACTAAAGATCACACTGGCAAATTTCGTGAATAAATGCAACCCATATAAAGTTCACCCTCGTAAAACACTTTAGTGGGCCTAAAACCTTAACTAGTAATGCTATTGTCCTAAAATGTTGTCCGTCATAGTTTCGTAAGTGTTGAAATCGCACCAAACAATTTTAACTTAAACTGTAACGAATTATAATAATGTGAGAGTGTTATTTATATAGATTGGTAGATAATATATAGATCTCATATAAAGCCCACCGCTGAAATATTTTAACTGTCGGAGGAAGGTAACAAAAATTCAGCTCAGCACTTTAACTTGTTACTTCTTCATTGATATTTTCAACATTCTGGATCTTAACACTCTTATTCCTAATAGAGGCTCTGAAGGATTCGGCAGTGATGAATAAAGTATTCTTACTGCCAGTCGTCGTTACTTCAACTATCCACTGTTCCTGCTTTAACTCTTCTTTTGTACAGCTAAAATTCCTAGTGTTTAATTAAGAAACAAAGTAAAAGAAAAATTATAAGTTGAATTGCATGAATTGCAACTTAACAAGTGAGTGTAGGGAAACTTAAAATAAAACTATATTAGAGTACTTTGGTGAAGTTTTTCTTTTACCCTTTTAGTGTGTAAAAATGGAATTACAAAAATGCTTACAAAAGTTTTGCGTTTGAGCACTTAATATGAAATTATGAAACTCATAGTTAAACTATTTATAACTAGTAGTAGTATGTTCACATGAATAATGTGTGAAATGTAGAAACTTGTACATTTAGAAAAGTGTCAAAACAATAAATATGTTTCAGAAAAGAAGGAATTGTAAATCTTTTCGTAATTCGATTAATTTGCGAAACTTTTTCTTTATTTTTGAGATAAGACTAATAACATTTCTTAGATCGCAGAAAAAAGTGTTTTATCAATTAAAAAAATGGTTTAAAAATTATTTAAATTTAATTAATGTGATTATTGAATCAATTATTTTTTTAGTTGAAAGAAAATTAAAAATTTTTTTTTTTTTTATTTAATTAATATTTTAGTTGTTTTGAAATTAAATTTCAATTAAAATCTTAATTAAATAACAAAAAATCTTAATTGACTTTTCTCGTTTAAAATAAAATAATTTTAACATGTAGTGGGAATTTTCAATATTTATTTAAATAAATTAACACATTGTTTGAAATGGCAAAGTTTTTTGATCACGTTTTTAATTAAAATTAATAATATCATTTATTGAAAATATTTTTTCAAAATTTTAACATTTTTAGTAATCAATATAATAATTTTGGTAATAGGTGCAAAAATCAACAAATTGTTTACTTGATATTATGAATTTGGAATAAATTTGGTGATTGGAGAAATGTAATAATTTTTTCTCTGATTATATTGGGTATATAACTTTAAGGTAAGAGATGTACAACAGATGGTGTATCTATTGCTGATGGTTTATGTCTTTGATAACTAATATCGCATTTTGGAGAATAAAACTCTATCACGTAACTACCCTTTCTTAGTTCTTTAAAAGATATAGTTTAACCCAGAAGGCAGAATTTGCGGAAAGTTATACAATTACTTCGTTAGTTGAAAGCACATCGATGGTTGACCGATGCGTTTTCTGAATACGTTTTATCAATTTCAATGCTTAATGATGGTTTGTGTGATTCAGTAGTTATTTTATATCGGACAAAAAAAAACCAAAGAGAAAATGATTGAAGCCAATTCTTTATAACGATTGTGGTCAGTGAATATTTAAAAAGGCTCGAATTTCACCTGAATCCACTGGCTTAAGATTATTTAAATGATGGTGGCCAATTACGCTTAAGGAGAAAAGATACTGCAGGACTTATCAGATTAGAAGAGCGCTAAGCAAATACATATGCGAACAGAAACTGTGAAGGGAAATATTTTCGCCTGGCACTGGCTGGACTTTAAATGACGTATTAGAATAAGATTTAAGGGATTATTTCTAGTTCCTATCTAACATATGATAATTATTTAAATAAATAATCGAAAAAAGATTGTTGTCCAACTTAATAGAAACTTCCAAAATCAAGCAGCAACTTTTTAAACGTTTGCGAGCAACAGAATTCATTTATAAGCAAGAAAAAAAGGGAACCATAGGAGTTAAGACGAGAAAAGTTTAATGAGGATTTTTCGTTTCCGAAATGCTGCGTTAATGCAAAAAGGATGTAATGAATGATTGGCGATTATAAATTAATTTATAAAGGTAATATATCGTTTAAAAACTCAGACTCCTACAAGGGGAATGTAGGCAACCTTTAAATTATATTCCACCTTCTCGTGTTACATTCTCTATACAGAAAAAATTATTAAATTTCTCCAATCACCAAATTTATACCAATTTCATAATATCAAGCAAACAATTTGTTGATTTTGCACTTATTGCCAAAATGATAATATTGATTACTAAAAATTGTAAAATTTTGAATATTTTTTTTTTTTTCAATAAATTATATTTTTTATTTTAATTAGACAAAATGATCAAAAAACTTTGCCATTTCAAACAATGTGTTAATTTATTAAAATAAATATTGACAATTTCTAACAACAATTCTACATGTTGAAATTATTTTATTTTAAACGAAAAAAGTCAATTAAGATTTTTTGTTATTTAATTAAAATTTTAATTGAAAATTTATTTCAAAACAACTAAAATGTTAATTAAATTTTTAATTTTCTTTCAACTAAAAAAATAAATCATTTAATTATCACATTAATTAAATTTAAATACTTTTTAAACCATTTTTATAATTGATAAAACACTTTTTTCTGTGCAGGGAAGCATGTGCAGCCAATATCGGAATCCGGCAGAACTAGAAATTGGCAGATCTATTCAGATGGTGGCAGACTAGAGATCCTATCCGGTATCACGGGAGGCAGTAGCGCTCGGTAAAACGGCACTGGTCTTAATATTGTGATTTTGACTCAAAGTTGGGGGAAAGGAGATTCTGAAAAGTCTACTCGGGGTCATATTAAAAACCACGTGTTGGAAGTTTGCTTCGCGGCAAGCTGCTACTCAGCAAGAGGCGAGTGTATGATTGCACACTAAAAATGTTTACCGGTGTGTGTTGGGCTTTTAGTAAACATATTATTTGCATGCCAATGTATAAGAACACTATTTCCTTAGGCCAACACGGCAACTGTCTATGTTAATATCTTCTGCGATCACACCGAACCTGTACACCTGAACCGAAAAAAAGCCAGGCATATGAGACCATACGTGAAGCCATAATATTCCGTAATGACAACTCTTGGTCCTCTATAAATAGCAGAATCAATTAAAAACTATTCAGAAAATTGTGGTGGGCCTTATAGACCTGACTGTACTGACTAAAATTTTTCTCGATCCATGTAGAACGTTCTCACTGAAACAACTTTCAGTTCAGAGCAGGCTGTATGAAATTGGCTTGATTCTACTTTAAAAAATCTTTTAATTTGAGGTAGAGAATAATATGAATTTCCTTACTGCCTGTTTAACGATTTCGAACGTAAACGTTCTCAAAGAAAATTATATTGAAAACAAAAACCTAATTCTAAAATTTGTTTTAAATGTAATTTTCTATGAGAACGTTAACGTTCGAATTCGATGAACAGGCTGTTAAACAAAACTCAGTAACTGAGATATATATAAGCTTTGGAAATCGATTTTAATTGTTGATCCTTAGGTTAAGTTAGATTTATAAAAGGAAAATTTTCATGGAAAATCCGTCTCATAAACCTTTCATTAACTTATGTAATTTAAGCATTTATATCAGAGTTCAGAAATTTTCGTGTATGGACGCTAAAAAAGCACATTTTTAATATTTCTCAAGGATTTACTTGTTTGTGCTTTCAACGGTATATTTGCACATTTTGGCTGGTAAAGTCAAATAATAAATTTAACTAAAACATTTACGCAATGCACTCACAAGCTGTTCGTAGTATGTGCTGATTAAGTAGCATACTTCACATTCTGTCGTTTGTATATGAAAAACTATAAAAATGGGAGAAACTAAAATATCTCAGTCTTAAATTAACCAAAGCATTATGTTTTTAATTCTTTAGAATTATGATCAAAAATAAGCAGCGAAATTTAAAACCGTTTATAATCACTCATAAATTAAAATGAATGAAACAACAAATGTTTCGGTACTCTGATTAATATTAAAACATTATTTATTACTGATTTCACTTCAGTAATCGCAACTCATTTAATTTTTATTAATTTGTATGATTTTTTTTTTTTTCTTATATCTTTTCAGATTCACATCTATTGAACTGACAACGCATTTGACAAATTCATTATAATTTCAAAACTTAGAACATAAAAACAGCGAAATAGAAAAAATTATCGAATAAAGCGCTTTAATAGAAGTAAGCAGTACAAAAAGTATACATTTTGTAAGTTTTAAAGGGAAACGACAAAATTTGTCGATGATTTAAAAATTTTTGTCCAAAATGTTTATGACAACAACAAAACTCTTTTATTGAGTTTACAATTTATGTTGCTGCTTTTAAGCGGATTTAAACAGACATAAACTTAGAAAAAAAAAACTTTTAATAAACTAAAGTGATGCTACAAAAATATCTCATATTTTTATTCAGTAACATTTTGCTTAATAAAGTTCAATTTATTTGTGTGTAAATATATTGAATCTTTTCTGTAAGCGCGTGGGAGTGGCTCTGGGTGAATTTGAAGGGAAAGTGTTTTTGCCGTTATATGTGTGCGGCTCTTAAAAGGATACAGACTTGTGAGTATTTATAAAAATAATATTGATTACTGAAATTTGTTGATAGCTCTTTATTTAGCTTAGGGTCAGATTTATAGAAAGAAACTAAATATTTGCTTCTAGGAAACATTTAATAAAGTTTTAAATAAATAAAATTAAATAAACCGATTATTTTAAAACAAAATAAAAACGAAAAATTTGTATACCATAAGAAAGGTAATTTAAATTAACTGAAATATTTATAATAAAATATATATAAGTAAATTAAATTAAATTAAATTAATCTCAGTAAAAAAGAACATGAAAAGAGTTAGCATGAAACTGTGCAACCCTGTAAATATAAGACCCCTTATATTGAAATTGTTTTTAGATGGATACCTTATTTTTGGGACTCTTTTTTATCGCATTCTGTACAATACGCTTGAGCAAAGAATGCTCAATTCAACGTACTTTATGATGGATATTAACCCTGCATTAGTCCTTGGGGTGCTGATGTGCAGTTTGCTGTTACGAAAATCCCTGGGGAAAAAGTCCATAAGACAACGCCCAAGAGAAGTACAACGTTTCCTAAAAAACATCGCAAAGTTTGTTCATAGTATTATGTTCAGTGTAGAATCTGGCTCCGTCTTGCTGAAAGTATATCAGTAAACTTCAAAATCTGCTAAGACTATGAATCTTTTCTCTTATAATCATCACTGCGACACTACGACTGACAAATCCGCATGAATGATAAACCTAAAGCGTTCCTCCCCATGCACTCAATATAAACGGTGTTTATATATTTAAGCTTTGAATTTTAACTCTACTTTATATTATTTTTTTTAATGAAGTATTTTTTTTTGTTTTTTTTTATTATTTTTTTTTTTTGCTTTTTTGTGAAATAATTGTTTAAGATAAACTAACTAATAAAATGTGAAAAATTAGTGATTTAAACTTGAGATTATGAAGTTCAAAAAATAATATATTTGTTATTTGGTAACAGTTTATAAAAATTCCTTAAATATTAATTAACCCTTAAACTGTGTTATAACATTTGGACTCGGGAAAGTCCATATTTTCCGAATATGTGCACCTTTAAAATTTATTCATGGGCATAACTCTTCTGTTTCTGGACCGATTTCTCCGACTTTTTCAGGGAATACTATCTGCTAAAAATTTTCGATCATGTGATATACCAAACATATCCACAGGTCATACTGAAGCTCTAAAAATTAATTTTTTAAGTTTATTTGCTAATTTTTGGAGTGTTTTGTTCATTACTCGGCCAAGTTTTAACCGATTTGACAGATTTTTATAACAAAGTTAATTAAAAGCTATTTGCTATTTGGCTGGGCTATATAAATTTTTTTTTGAACAAAAATTTGTGCTTGAAATTGGCAATCTCTTGAAATTATACCATATCGATAGGTCGCTAGAAATTAAGTATAAGTTTTATATTTGGATTTTTTTTAGTTCAGCTACAAACATTTTTGATAATTTGTCAGCCATTTTTAAATCGATTTGGCTGATTTTCATGGCAAAATTCTCGAAAGCGTTACCGAACACTAGATATGCCATACATATATTGGTGTTGTGTAGGAGCTCTGAAAACTTGATTTCAATCGACATCCAGACGGACAGACTCACAAAAGGATAGACATCGTAAAATGAACTTCTCTCCATATATATATATGGGGGATTTTATGTCAAGTCGCCCAACTTTTGAATTCGATGTATTTCAATTTGGAAATATGCACCAAGGTGAGTCCGGTCAAAAATTGTTCGAGTTAGAGTGGGCCAAATTGGCCAAAAAGGTATTCTTTCTCATCAATATAAGTTGTAACCTGTTGGTTTTAGCAAAAGTTGTCCCAAACAAATTAGATAACTCAGACTTCTTTTGACCGATCTTGTTGAAAATTTAATCTAAACTACTATTCAATAGGACTAACCTTGGTGATAATTTCATTCAAATCGCAAGACATATATATACAAAGTAAGGTTGAAATATATATACATATGGGGGATTTCATGTCAAACGACACTACAAGGAGCATAGAGCGATATTTTCTTCTTTAAGGATCCAAAATATATAAATAAACTCTTTAACAGTTGCCAGCGAAATATGTGAAAAATCACCCAAAACTGTTCCGCATAAATTTGGGTGATTTTCCATAAGAAATATAAAAATGTTTGTAATTTTTTGGTTAATAATTCACTTTTGTCGTAGTTGAGTATTCTCTTATATTTATTTAAGCCAATTTTCGTTTTTTTATTGACGAATTTTTCAATGAGATACATATGTAGATACAAAAATAAGAAGTAGAGCAAACAACTTTTGTTTGCAGTAATTGGTGTATTGTTCGGTCTTATTACGGTTATCATTTTCATAAACGGCTCAGAAGTTTTTTTTGTAGAAGGTTAAAGAACACAGGTTGTGTGTTACTTTTATCTGTTACAAAAATTTACACAGTCGTTTTCGACAACCGTAATAACGCTGATTGTTTATTAAAATCTCAAATTCAAAATTAAGAATTAAAAAATGTCGAATTTCAGACTCCCAAATTGCTAACTTAAGCTTCACTGCATAGCTGACCTTTTGTGGGACGCAAGGAGTTTCTTCTCTTTAACTAAAGATTCTCTGCATAGCCGGCCTTTGACCGGGTCCAAGACTCTAAGCTCAATACTTTATATATTTCAAACGAAATGACAAACTTATATACACCCTTCCTAGATTTGGTGCAGGGTTCACAAAAGCAAAACTGAGCCTATGGCCAAGTGATGCCAAGAGTAGGGAATTTTTCCTTTTTATAGGGATTTTTTGGGAAAATTAAAAGCGAAAAAGGATAGATATTTAATTTTAAAGCAAATGTAGGGAATTTTCAAAATATTGTCCGATTTTCAATATATTGTGTAAAAATATGTAAATATTCGTATAATTTTCATATAAAAATTTTAATTTTTCATATACAATAGCATTTAAGTACAAACATGTTTAAATATGGTCACCTCCAACAAAACTATTTTTAAATAAAATTGTAAACATATTATGGTTATTTTAACCATATTATTGTTATCGACAATCATATTATGGTTAAATTAGTACTCTTTCAAGAAGGCACAACCATATTATGGTTGTCCCCGAACATGTTTTGGTTAATAATAACAAATATATGTTTAACACCTGTAATACCATGGTTAGTTTTCAACCATAGCATGTTGCTCTTGGAAAAGAGGAAAATACTATTGGTTATTTAAAGACAAAGTATTGTCATATATAACCATAAGATGTTTAGAGACAACCATAATATGGTTGTGGGTTCTTGATGGAGGACTAATTGAACAAAAATATGGTTGTCGCTGACAATAATATGGTTAAATTTAACAGAATGTGCTTAAAATTTTTTTAAAAATAGTTTTGTTGGAGGTGACCAAACATGTTTTTTCTCTGCGTGCTGTGATCTCTAACTGCCTGACAATGTTCAACAAGCGCAAAAGCCACTTGTTGTGGCGCCGAATATTCGGGTTCGCACTTGCGAACTATTCGCTTAATTTTGCTATTTGCATTCGCACGCACATTCGCTACAATGTATGCGAATATTAAAAGAGATGTTTAATGAATGAAATTTCTTCATAGCCGAGAAAAAACAATCACACCTTCTAAACTAAGTAAAATAAAATCATACAATTTGGAATATTTTAACAAATTTAAGCAAATCTTTTAAGGACATATTTTTAAAATGATTTTTTTATATTTTTGTTTAGGGGAACTGAAGTTAATATTTTTTTAAATTCTACGGATCATACCGTTTTATTTGGTACCGAATTTGCTATTAAATATTAGATACTAATATTAAAAAATTTTTTAAAGCTAAGTATTCTTGAAAAAGGTTAAGTCCTTCAAAAAGGACAAAAGATGAGGAAATGAAAATCAAACATGCAGTTTGATTAATGGTGTTTTCTTTTCTACAAAAAATGTGATATTTTATTTTAAAAAAAATGCAATTTGGTGTTCGCTTCTTAAAAATGCTTCGCTCTCTAAAAGGGTGGCTTGTTTATTTCTAAAAAATGCACCCTTACTAATGGCAAAAGGCATTGCACTTTACGCCGCGTATAAATCGACAGTGTTGATAATGCCATGTAAAAAGATGGCTTCTGTTTATATATAGGGTTACCAGACGAAGTTGGGAAAATAATCGCCTCTAATCAGGACAGTAAAAATTTTAAATTTAAATAGTTAGTTTTTCTACTATTTAATAGTAAAAACATAAGAAGCATTACATTGTTAATGATAGGGTGTCAGTGATATACAATTTAAGTGGATTCGGTGTTATAAAATTGTTTTTGAAAAAAAAACGTCAGATCAAGAAATCTGAAAAATTTGGTATTAATAAAGCAGTAATCTGGCAAAGGTATTTCCTTGTTTACATATTTTATAAAAAACAAACTGAAGAAATTGGAATTTCGTCATTTATTTGGTTCATTTATTTATTTACTTAATATCAATCTATTAACAAATTTTGGTTTATGTATTTTTTTTTATATTTTGAAGAACAAACTTTTTGCCAGCTGTTAAAAACAGTGTGGGCCAATTTTGTGTTTTGTTCTCGTCAAATAAAAAATTGCATTATTACAGGGTCAGCAAGATATTTTACACATGTACAAGGTGGTATTTTTTTTTTGTAGAAAAGAAAACACCATAAGCTTTGACTCTAGATTGAAGGATATAAATGGCGTTTCTGCCAAAACGAAATGTTTTAATTTGTCGTCAGTTTTTTTTTAAATTTAATTCTAATATGTGAGAGTATTGCATTGTACATATTTATTTTGGTTTTTTTCTTTTTAATAAATGATTTATAAAAAATGTTAATAGGTCCTTTAATCAAAACATTAACAAAAAATTTTTAACGTAGCGAATAGTGTAGGGATTGTTTTTTTTATTGTAGGGAAAAAGGGAATTTTGTTTAGACACGCAGAGATTTTTTTGAAATTTTTATTGGCATCACTGCTATGACCCTGCTGCAATGAAAAATGCACAAGACAGAGTATTTTTTCTAAAAATGTGCTATGAGTGCTCACTTCTCTATACGCAGAAATTTAGAAATTTTTGTTGACAAAAGCATTTAGGGTAAAGTGAGTTTATTTCCTTATATTTGTGCACGCAACGTAACCGCAATAGAACGTTAAATTAAATAATTAAATTTAACAAAATTCAAACGTTCTTCCAGCGTGCAGTACCAAGGTGTAATATGGTATAGCCTGACGTTTCAAACTGTGAAAAAATTGTGGAGCCACCTTGACGCTTCTTCAAAGTATGCTCAAAACGAAAAGCGTCACACCTAAGCCCTGATATTTCCTAATTATAAATTATGGCTATCGGTTAGGGTTATAAAAAGTAAACTATTTAGGTAAAAATTGTTGGTTTACATCTGAAACGAAATTTTTGTTGGCTTAGTTGTTACCCATTCTTCTGTATTTCTGACCCATTTAACAATACGTTTGGTTGACGGTATTAAATCTAAAGATATCCCCTCAAATCGCACATACCAATCAATTAAATTAATCTGGTTGTAATTTATACAAGTGTACGTACATATGTCATTCCCATTTCATTTTCAGACTTCTGTTTTCATTTCATATTTCGTTTTTTTGTTGTTGTTGTTGTTGTTTTGAATCTGCCCTAGTGAATAAATTGAAGGGAACTGATTCTATTTCATGGTAGATTAAACATGTGTCCACATAATTTATCGATTTATATGTTGCGGTGATAGAATTAGGAAATACTATTCTTTGTCCTCATCAAAGTCGTTCTTGTTGTTGTCATTCAATAAAACAATATTTCACATTTGCGTTAAATTTTTTTTATGTTCATTTGTCAAAAAGAAAATAAAAATAAATTACCGACCAAAACAAAACTGTAAGGGAACACATAAATAAATAAATTGTTAAAATGAGCTATTTTAGAATGTCGTTTTTGTATGTTTTATTTATTTCAAATGAACACAAAATAGGCGTTTTTTATTTACAATGTTAAAAAAAAAGATAATTTATAGGTTGTGAAAGTAGATACATACATAAAATTATCATAAAATTTGACATACTTTTTTTTAGTATATTTTAATACATACATATTAAAATCAAACAATCCTTGAAACTTAACGTTAACTTTAAAGTTTGAAAGCAGGTGTATACGTGGTTTTTACACCCACCAGTTAAGATATGAGGGGTATATTCATTTTGTAACAAATGATGATAATGACCAGAGGGAGTCCCGATTAAGTACATATATAGTATATTCTGTATCATTGAAAAATTCTAAGTAGATCTAGCCATGTTCATCTGTCTATCTTTTAATAGCACGAAAGAGCTTGCAATAACAGTCATGAAAAGATAAAAGTTGATAATAATAACGTCTAGGTGACGAATAGTATTGAACATGGGCCAAATAGAACTATTGTTTTAACCAGTCCACACACAAATGCTTCCTCATCATATGACTTTTGGAATAATAGCGGTCATACGGGATGAGCTAAAGCATGCAAATTTAGCACAAATATTTTTTTATACAAAAAGTGATGTCTGACCGAAATCACGCGAACCGAAACCAAACTTAACTTATCTAAATTCACTACAAGAAAAAGCTTTGAGATATTTAAGATCAATTGATTTATTGAACAGAAAAAAAAACAATTCATCTATAAAAATTTTTTTTTGTCAACAAGTAGTATGTGCTACATATTTGTTAGTATTCAATAGTAATATGTTTTATGTTGCGATGACAGAACAGCAATATTTTTGCAATGATACACCCAGAGAAAAAATATGTTTAAATTTGGTCACCTCCAACAAAACTATTTTTAAAGAGAATTGCAAACATATTATGTTTAAATTTAACCATATTATTGTCACCGACAAACATATTATTGTTAAATTAGTCCTACATCAAAAAGGCACAACCATATTATGGTTGCCTCCGAACATCTTTTGGTTAGTAATAACTAAAATATGTTTAACATTTATAATAGCATGGTTGGTTTTCAACCATAGCTTGTTGCTCTTGGAAAAGAGGAAAATACTATTGTTAATTTAAAAACAAATAATTGTCATATTTAACCATAACATGTTTAGAGGCAACATATGATTAAAATTTTGTCTAAAAATAGTTTTTTGTTGGAGGTGACCATATCTAAACATATTTTTTCTCTGCGTGTACCATTCAGGTTACTTCTGCGTTAAACTGCCCAGATGAACTAACCAGTTGCCCGCTTGCAACATCACAGAAAAAATTAAAAATTGTCTCTAATCACCAATTTTATACCAAATTCTTTGAATCAAGCAAACAAGTTGTTAATTTTGCATCTATAAGCAAAATGATTATATTGATTACTAAAAATTTTAAAATTGCGAATATTTTTTTTCAGTAAAATTCATAAAATTATCAAAAAACTATACCATTTCAAACAATGTGTTAATTGATTTAATTAAATATAGCTCAGTAGTGCGATTCACTAACTTTTTTTTACGATAATCGTATCGTTAAAATAAATATGTATAACGAAAATTTATCGAATTTGCTTTTCAGTAAAATTTTTAACGATATTTGCTGTCGATTAAAGTCAGCTGTTACTTAAAGCAGTTTTTTTTCGTTATGTTAGCGACAATAATTTACCTTGTGCTTATTTAACCCTTAACTGCCATCTATTTTGGCTGTTGGAATCTTATCTTGGTTTTTTCGGTCGAGCACCATCGAAATTCACGAAATTCATCGGTTGATCCGACGGTTACAGCGTTGTTATCAGTCCATTTCACAAAAATAAATAAGTGACCATTTGGGAGAAGTTTGACTTGGTGTTGAGTGCTGTATTTTCCTACGCAGGCCTTGAAGGGCGTCTTCGCTAGCGCTGTTGAAAAAAAACCTCTATATTATCCAGAATATCTGGCGGCATGATGTTAGCGATAAGATCCTCAGCATCAACGTTCTCCTCATCTGTATTGATATTTGCATCTGGTGGAATATACGCAACATCAAAAAAATTATGATTTGAAGCCCCTTCCACAAAATCCAAAGCGCTGTCTAGATTATTAAATCTTCTGCCATAAAATATTGACGGGTTGATGCTTTCAAACGCCATGTCAATTCGAAAAATATAATATAAAAAATCTAATCAAAATATATACGTTATCAGCCACTGTACCCAAGCGAGTACACTGTTTTTTTAACTTCCCTTTCGCTTTGAAAATCACTGATTTCTTACTGGATTTATGGCAATTCAAATATGACAGTTTTTCTGTACCTGTGCGAGTACAATGGCCAGTAATGGGTTAATCGATAAAGTGTATTTTATGTTTAAAGTGGCTGTGGTCCGACTTCTTACATACATACATACATACACTAAGAGAAAAATGAAGATCTACATTTAAGAACAAAATTCTTGAATTTAGATTGCAGAAATCTAAATTTAGCCAGTAAGATTAACGTTTTCAAATTTAAGCATAAATTTGTAATTTTTAGAATGAATTCTCTAATCTTAGTTTTAAGATCGTTTTCTTGAATAAAAAAATATACTTTTAAAGTTAAGATGTAATTCTTGATTTTTTTTTTCGAAATTTAACATCAATGAAAGCGTGTGGTGTAATAAATTGTGGGACGCTGAAAGAAAAAGACGTATTTAAAAAAAAAAAGTTAAAAAGATATATAAAATGTTGTTGTTAATTTGTTTGGCTTAAGGTCATAAAAAATTATAAAAAAAAATATAAAAATTGGAGAGAAAAAAAATTTGTTATTTGTAATTTTTTATGACCTTAAGCCAAACAAATAAACAGCAACATAGATAATCGACACAGGTCAACAATAAATATTGAACAGATATATCAAATTATTGTAAACGGCAATTAAAAATCGAAAATCAGACCACAGATAAAAAGGTGTTTTTAACCATAACAGTGAGTGACAATTTATTACCGCTGACACATGATGGACAATATGATGTGATTAGCACGCCGGAGGAAATTACATCGGAGTTGTCAGACGACGGATTGTTAAAAAACCTTCCAGAAGTATCTCAAGGGTAAGTACTCCTTCTTTTTTTATCTATAAACGTCAAGAAAACGTGAATATTAAAAGAAATATGTGCAAATAAAAAATTCTTTAAATTCATAGAATTATTGTAATAAGACATCACTTCTTTCAAACTCAAAAGTGACTTCAAAAAGTTTGAAGTACATGAAGAATGAAGACATAAAATAAGCGATTCCTGGGACTTAGAATGAAGTTTCACGAAAAGTTGCTTGCTGGAAAAAGAAAGAGGTAATAACAAAAAAAAAAAAAAAAAAAAAAAAAAAAAAAAAAAGCAAGTGACACCACTAATAAGTTTGCTTTTAGTTTGGAATAGACGGAGATACGCTTTTAATGCCATCAAAGGTAGGAAAATGGCTGACAAATTGTCAGAATACATTTTCCACATCAACTTCTTCAGTAAACTCAGCAGTCTATAAAAAAGTTTTTAATAAGGTAAGAATCGTTCGTAGCCTATAATTTTAAACGGATTACATATAAACTAAGTATATATTCGTTTCCTATTTTAATATATTTAGGGTTTGGTTTCGTTGTTGACTGAGTCATTTATTGGCAATTGCATCCTAGAATCTTATAACCTGCATAAAAATCTTTAAGTGATAAGCTAGACGAAATTACCCAAATAATAGTTGAGGAAGTTTTAAAAAAAGATCTCACACTTCCTACCCAAGATTTTTCAATTGTATTGACAGAAATTTGCAAAGTTTTTACTTCTGAGATTAAATTTAAGGCAATTCTAAAAATTTTTTTAATTCAAAAAGAACAAATTTATGTCTTTTGCAACCTCTCAGTCTTACGAAATTGGTTCTTTACTTACTAAAATATATATAATTAAAATCTCTGGTTTGACTAGCCCTCCTTTACATTTATATCCAATTAATAATGGAAAGACTTCTGTTAGACCTAAGTTAATAAAAGTATGAATGTACTTGTAAGTAGTATATTTTCATAACGTTCCCTTATTTTTAATACACATCCATGCAAATGTAAATAAATATATCAAAATTTTAATTAATAAAAACTTGTGTTTTATTTCGACATTTCGACATAAGAATAAAATTAAAGAATTTATTCTTGATTTAAGATTTCTAAGAAGAACACAATCTTTAATTCGAACTTAATAAAAGAATTTGTTCAAGATTATATTCTTGAATTTTTAAGAATACAATCTTAATTTAAGATTTTTGTTAAGAACAAAATCTTGAATTCGATCTTAAAATGAGAATTTTTTCAAGAATCTTAAATGCGATCTTAAAAAAATTAAGATTTTATTCTTGAATTAAGAATTTTCGCATCTAACAGACTATTAATACTGAAATGATTTGATTTTGAACGTTAAATCTTGATTTAAGCACGTTTTTCCCCTTAGTGTATGTATATGTATGAATTAAAATCAAAATGTACAAAAAAAAGCAAATTGTGAACAAAAACAAAATTATAAATGTAAAATTCACAAAATAAAATATAAAAACAGTTAATTAAGCACAATTTCATTCGTTTTTTCCTTATTCTCTTGTGTGCTTTTTGTTAATTTTAACATTTTAAAGACAGAGAGAGATGTTACAAAAATTACAGCTGTTTACAATCGTTAAAAATATATTATAGAATCACACTATCGTTACTGCAAGTGAATATATATGTCGAAAAAAATAACGATTGTCGGATCATCAAAAGGTTTTGACATTTCCAAATAATAATTCTGCAGGTTCAAACTACTTTATTTTAAACGAAAAATTCAACTAATATTTTTTGCTATTTAATTGAAATTTTAATTGAAAATTAGTTTCAGAAGAACTAAAATGTTAATTAAATCAAAATTATATTTTTAATTTTCTTTCAACTAAAAAAATAATTGATTCAATTATCACATTAATTAAACTGAAGTACTTTTTAAACAATTTTTTTAACTGATAACAAACTACTGATAATTTTTTCTGTGCTAGTTTATGTTGCTAACAGATATTTTATTGCTACTGCCATTAAATTGTTAAATGAACTTGCGTTCCAATACTCAAATATGTTAATGCTTCGTGGACTTAAAAGCTCATTAACGTAATTCCTTTTTGAGAATATTTTTATTATATTCTATCAAATCAGTATGAGTAATTTAATCGTGCTTTTCCCATGACTAATAGGTTATTATTTCATTCTTTTAAAATATGTTTATATTCTTAACAGATAAAAATGCATAAACAAATACACTTCTTCTCGCAGAAGAAGAAGTACAAGAACGGTAATTTCAGTTTTCTTTAAAATAAACAATCTGGACAAAAGTTGTATTTTTTTCGGAAATATCATTAAAAATTTTTGACTGTAAAAGACAACAAGGTACTTTTTGTAAAAATTTAATGTTTTTCAAATAGTTTTACCGAAAGTTAAAAAGCTCAAGTTCAAAAGAGCTAAAAAGGGTAAAATAGAAAATAGGGACCGTAACAGTTATTCCTTATTTCATAAAAAATCAGATGATAACAGTTATTTTTATTTTTATTTTTTTGAACAAGAATAATAGTTTTTTTTGAACAATAACAACAGCAGTTACTTTCTGATCTATATTTTTTGATCAATAACAACAGTTATTTTTTGACTTTTTTAATTTTGTTTTTTTTTTTTTTTTGTTTTTGGCGAAAACTTTTAAAAATAATGCAATACAATCACAACTCAAAACAGCATACAATAAAAATTCTTAAGAGCAAAAAATCCATTATAGAAAAAAAAGTACTTAAATGAGAAAGAAGGAAATTATTATTTTACCAAATTAATAAATAGGCATTGGGAATTATTTCTTTTCATAAGCAACTTTATTATAATCAACATTTTTATTTTTCGAATTTATTCTATGAGCTAAATTTTAGTTATGTATTTTAAAAAGCTTTTTGTAATAGTTATATTCCTTAATTTTTTCAGGAATGACTTTATACACTACCAGACTATTATCTTGTATTTTCTTGCTTATTGAGTGTCAAGTTATTATTTTTTTTTTTCGCTATAAGCAAGCCCCTTTAATTCATTTCGAAGCCTGTGACGAACTTCATTAGCATTTTGTTTTTTTTTTATTAATTAATATTACAACGTAAATTTATGTATTTTAATCAATAATTAAAATAAAATGATTGGGAATTTTAAGCAAACCAAGCAAGTACATAATTGAAAAGCATACAAACAACTATTGTGGAGAGCAAAACAACCATAATTTTGTTGCATTCAAACATATGTGTAATTTAGAATTAAACTTTCAGTGTTTTCAAATTATTTCAAATACATATTTGTTATTATTAATCATAACATATTTGGAGACAACAATAATATGGTTATGGCTTTTCGATGGATGAATTTAATCATAATGTGGGTGACAAAAATTTGGTTAACGTATTCATAATATTTTTAAGTCTATGGCTGTAGCTTTATTTTATTAAAACATTATAAAGTTAAATTCAACAATATTTGAAGTTTCAAGGGAGGTAAAGACTTTATTGTTAAACAGAAACAAAATGTTATTTTTAGCGAAAAAGTAATGTTAAAAACAAAAATAGTTGGGGTTTTGCCATTGCGGTGACCATAATATGTTTTTTTAATCATACTTCAATCATGTTTTTTTCTGATTGTGGGTACAAGCATAATATTAGTGCATGAGATTCATTCACAATCGCGAATTAGTAAAATCGCCGTTCCTAGTTTTTTCCATGTCCTACTTAATTTTAGAACTGAAGGATGCCGACAAAAAAGTCATTACCCCGTTTAAGAAACAACTAAATTTTCTCCAAACGAATTTGAGAAAAAAAATTTAGTTAATTATTTCTGCATGGTTTTGCATATTGTATTAAAAAAAAATCGGTAGTCGGCAAAATTCGGCCAGATATATGTCGAACATCGTTTTTCGGCCGATTTTTTTTTCGCCAGAACGATTAATCGTTCGGCCACTTACAAAATGTGATCGGTAGCAAAAAAAGAACTTTTTCGGTGCACTTTTTTATAGAGCCTTATTGCTCGACATGAACAAGTTTGGCTAAATACTTTGCATATTCGAGAAATGATTGACCAAGAAATCGGTCAATTCTTTCACATATCTCCCATATTGTAATTAGAAACTAAATAAGTTCTGGTTTTTTAACATTTTGTATTGATTCAACACTCCAGTATCTTTTGGAAAAAAAACGTTATTTTATGAAATCACAGTCTTTTCCTTAATAGGGCATTTACATTACATCGAAATCTAGTAGATTTCATTTGAAATCTTCCTCCAAGTCTAGTTCGTTTGAAAGTTTTTTGTGTAAAACTTACTTACATATAAAGAAATAGGCATTTTAAAATTTGCATTACATTTTCTTTATAATCAACTTCATTTATTTTATCAATATAATTTGTCATTTGCATTTTTTGTACTATTTTACAAAATTTTTGAATTTTTTTTAGCAATTTTAACAAGCAGCTATTATTGTTGTTTTGTTTTTTGTTAAAATGTCATTTTTTTCTTGTGCAGGGAAGTAGTTTTTAGTGCTATATGGGGAAAAACATAGTTGCATCACTAAGTACTACTAGATTTCGAATAGATTTAGTCAAAATCAAGTCACGCAGTAGATTTTGTTTTGTACGGGAAATCTAGCCAAAAACAACTAGATTTGGCTCGAAATCTCGAAAGTACTAGATTTCGTTGTAGTGTAAATTGGCTATAAGTTATAAGTTTTTGCCAGTTATATGTTTAAATACTGGGTAAAACGACTGGAGATAATTGTATTACATGATTAACTTAATCATGCACCCGTGGCATAGGGGTCAGAAATAGGTTGTTTAATAAAACAACCTGTCATCAAGGCAAAAATTGTCTAATGCGCAAAAATTACACATATTTGGCAGATCTCTTTCTATTCTATTTAAGAATTAACAGAACAGGACCTCTTTATCCCGGCAAAATACTGGTTGTTTCCTGGTGGTGGAAACAAATTGAACTCTAGTAAGCCGCGATCTATTGAATCTTTAGTAATTTTAAGTCCCATGAAAGCTTAAGGTAATGACTGTACCCATCTCCTACAAAGGTGTAGGGCTAAGGGATGAGTGATTCACAAGTCGTATTCATGTAGACACTCCCCTTGAGAAAATTGGCTAAAAAGTGGGTTTTTGAACTAGTATAATGTTTTTTGTCTGTAGGGAAAAAGCCGTAGCGATACTCATATTCAGAAGACATAATCCTAATCAAGATTTCCCTACTTAATTGCGTGAAATAATACCTTCGCAATATTGTTTAATATTTCTTATATTCACTGAAAAAATTATTAAATTTCTCCAATAACCAAATTTATTCTAAATTCATAATATCAAGCAAACAAGTTGTTGATTTTGCACCTATTGCCAAAATGATTATATTGATTACTAAGAATTATAATATTTTGAAAAAATATTTTCAATAAATGATATTTGGAATTTTAATTAAAAAAGTGATCAAAAAACTTTGCCATTTCAAACAATGTGTTAATTCATTTAATTAAATATTGACAATTCCCAACAACAATTCTGCATGTTTAAATTATTTTATTTTAAACGAAAAAAGTCAATTAAGATTTTTTGATATTTAATAAAAATTTTAATTGATAATTTATTCCTAAACAACTACAATGTTAATTAAATCATAATAATATTTTTAATTTTCTTTCAACTAAAAAAATAATTATTACATTTATTAAATTTAAATACTTTTGAAACCATTTTTTTAATTGATAAAACACTTTTTTTTCATTTTATTATTATATATTTTTTCTTGGGGGAGCTTCTATAAAAAAATTTTGTTTAGCGATTTTGAATCGATTATTTAGTAATTTAAGCTTAAAATTTTGCCATTTAAGTCGTAAAGCGGAGACAACCTTCAAACGGACAATATTCTTTCTAAATGAAAATCTTCATAAAATGTTAACAAAATTTGTGTTAAATGAATTATGGCTTAGATCCAAAATATCACAATATATTGCTGTCAAAGTCAACATTTTTTTTAATTATTGTGTATCTATCAATAACTTATTTTTGGTACACTTGGGGACAGGCAAAATAGTATAGTCCACATGTTTGCATTTGAAAATGCGGGGCTTTTCATGTTTGCTTTCCAACTGAAGTTTTGGAATCACTCCATTCCTATCCATTACCCCTTGTATGGGTCTTTTATCTATTTTGCACAGTTATCGATATTGAATTTTTAAACTGGTTTGATATAAAATATTTTTCGGAGTAGACCCTTTTAGGATGTTAGGTTATATTATTGTTTGTTTTATTTTTTTAAACTTAATTTTGATAAAAAATAGAAGTATTGGAGAACTTTTTTTAATTTAACCTTCGGCTTAGCAAAGGTTTTTGTGTACATAGTTTACCAATACGCATGATTACCAATTACCAATTCTGCCATGAACAAGTTTTCGTCGTACAAAAAAAAATTTATTTGTTTAAAAAAACTAAACAATTTGTTCAGTAAGTAAACATTTGCCTTTAACTGAAACAAATTTAAGGCAGTAATTAAAGAAATAAAACCGAAATGGTCGCCAGGGTGGGTATTGGGCGAAATTAAACTTGTTTTGAAGTCTTTTAAAAATTTGACAAACTAAAGCAGAACATTTAAATAAATATCTTGCCTGACAAGTCTGAAAATTGTCAAAAAAAAAAAAAAAAAAAAAAAAAAAAAACACAGCTTTTTAAAAAAAGTTCCTCTGAGACCTTACATAATACAAAGTAGTTATTTTCTTCTAAAGTAACTTTGACAAAATATTAAAAAAAAATCTCTGCTTAATGTTCTCTTACTTCCCACCAAAAACAAAAACACAAAATTGACATGTGTTGGCCAACATCCAAAAACTAATATAAGCTTCGCTGTTTACGTTCTTCTAAACCAGAAATAAACTTTTAAATTTCAATTATAGTGAATTTCCAAATGTTTGGAAAACTTTTAAAAGTTGTCTCACCTTAAAAAGTAGTTTTAAAATTTTTTTGAATATCCCACTCAACTTTGTAAACTTTTTTTGGGGGTTTTAAACTCAAACATTTTTTAACGTCATTGAAAAATTTGTGAGTATTTTTTTAAAGTTCCCTTGCATCAAATTATATCCTCGTTGATAACATTTGCGGGTCGGTGTATGTTTGAGCCAGTATATGGTTTAAATAAATGTTTTTTAGTATTTTTTTTTTTTTTTTTTAACTATATAACTTTTTTTCATTACCCCGTAATAAAATACCGCAAATTTATTTGTCGCCATAGACACAATGCCACATTGCTTTCCATGCTGTATTTCGGTTTGCTGTCTTCTTTTTTGTATTCTGTAAAATTTCGCTGTTATTTTTCATTTCTGTAAACTGGATGCTTTTTATAATAATTTCTCTTGGTTTTTTTTTATATTTATAAAGCGATAAGCTCATGATGTACTACTACAATGTATTTTATCCATTGCATTTATAGCACCAGCACTATTTATTCTTATATTTATTTTTCCGCTGCATTTCGTTTCTTTTTTCGCTTGAAATTATTGTAAACATTGTGTTATTTACAGCATAAGAAGGACCTTGCTTTGTCGTGGAGGACAAAAAACAAATAAATGTGTTTACATTTGATACAAAAAAAAAAAAAAATAAGTCCTGGGAAAACTATGAGTTGTTATATATATTTTTCATAACAATGTATTTTGAGTGGATTTATACTGCGGGATATTCTTATGCAAATATTACTAAAACAAATATTGAATGTCTTTAAGTTTGAAAGAAATAATATTCAAAATGGGCAAGTTTTTGCATAAATTTTACAGAGTTTGTTGATTATGTATGGAAACTGAACTAAATTTTTGTTTGCCAGTTGCCAAAAATATATGATAGTTTGGAACTGATGGCGATTTCAGTTGTCAGCTAATAAATATTTAGACAACCATACATTTTTGGTTGCTGTGTAGAGTTTTTACGAACATTTTTGGTTTATGTGAGTGTGGCAATTGCAAAGATACCCCCAACTTAAGACTTCATTAAAAGAGTGCACAAAAAGGCTAAGAAAGTTACTGCAGTCTCATAAAACGGCTTCCCTGGAAAAATATCTGAAATAACTTGATGCAAATCCACAATCAGACTACTCATTATGGCGTGCAGCTAGAAGTCGCCATAGACCAGTTATATCTTAGCTACCATTAAGAAACTTGAATGGAAGTTGGGCAAGAAATGATATTGAAAAAGGAAATCTGTTTATTAATCATCTGAAAAATGTATTTACCCTTAATATAGTGCACGATATAGCAGTCGAGTTACCGCCTGTAAATGTTAGAGCAGCTATTCCCCTAAGATTCGAGTTAAGAGAAATCGAAAAGGCTATTTGGGATTTAAACACCAAGAAGGCACCCGGTATTGATAAGATCATTAAAAAATGTATTTGGAGCTACCAAAAAAAATTATTCTTATTATTTTTAATGCTATTTTACGTATTCAATACTACCCTTAAAAATGGAAGGTTTCCTTAGTAATCATGATACCAAAGCCAGGAAAGGATCGCACAAAAGTTGAGTCATACAGGCCTATTAACTTATTATCTAATATTTCAAAGCTATTTGAGGAACTACTAGTGTCAAAATTAACGCCGATTTTAAATGAAAATAGATGTATTCCCAATCATCAATTCGGTTTTAGAAGAAAACACAGCACAATTGAACAAACTCATCGAATAGTAAATGTCATAAGAAAAGCCTTTGAAGAAAAAAAATATTGCTCAGCACTCTTTATCGATGTGTCTCAAGCTTTTGATAAAGACTGGCATGAAGGTTTACTACTGAAATTGCAGTAAAACTTACCAGCAAACATGCACAAGCTGGAAATGGCATATAGAAGCTAAATTAACTCAAATGAAACTAAAAGCAATCCAAATTAATTGGCTTATTGGAAGAAATTCTGTTCTTAGTCTCGATTGCAAACTTCTACTTTACAACTCTATATTAAAGCCAATTTGGTGCTACGGTATTCAGTTATGGGGCACTGCCTCGACTTCTAACATCGAAAAAGTTCAAACGCGCCAAAATAAACTTCTTCGAATAATCACAGCCGCTCCCTGGTACGTCAAAAACTCAAATATCCAGAAGGATCGCAATGTGGCATTAGTTTAAACTATGAAAACGAAATATGCAGTAAAATATTTAAAAAGGCTGGAACTGCACCCAAATCCATAAGCTCGAAATATTTTAAATTATGGCGGCCACACTCGCTTAAGAAAAAGAGACACTGCAGCACTCTCCCAATCAGATGAGTGATTAACACCTACATATGTGTCTGGCACTGGAATGACATAAAGCAAATATTAGGATAAGATTTGATTAATTATTGTTAGTTCATATTTAATATATGAATATTCAACAAATAAATACTGAAAAAAATAATTTTTTTTTTTAACATTTTCTAATATATTTTTTATTTTGGTTAACAAATTTGTAAAATAACCTAAATGAATAATTTGACCTACTAGTTCTTCAAATCTAATAGAATCCACGTACCTATAACAAATGTTAAATGTTAAAAATATCAACGTTATTTTCGGGAATATAAAATTTTTTTTTATTCACTAATTATGATGTGCTAAGTACCTAATTTGTATTCTTGATAAAAACACGGATATTGATTGTTGGGGGATAATCTAGTTCATATGCGCATTTCACTCGTTGCTTGGGCCAGATCATTAGGAAACATTATCCAAAGACTTTGAAAAAGCTAACGATATTATACAAATAATACTGTAAAGCGAATGAGAATTTCTATATATTGCTTTGGGCTGATTTACTCGTGTTCAGACTTTATTTTCTCTCCTCCATTAGTCACAGTATATTTGAAAAATCTACCCTTAAGCAGGTAAATTATTCTAAAAGTATAGATTCTAGCGGATTAGAGTTGCCTCTCAATTTGTGCCCAATGGATGCCACGTTCACTTTGTCTTCTTGCTCATCGGAAGAGTAAATTCACTGAACTTATCATACTTCTTTTATTTATTAAATAAATTTTTTTTTTTAATTGGTTCACATTTTCGTCGATTCTATATTAACCGGTTTATATTATAATTAATTTTATTGGAATTGGCTTAATCGATTTTACGGACACTGCTTTCAGTAGGTTATATATAAAGCGGCGTACAATTGTTATTATATAAGAACCCTTTCAAATCTCATTAGATTTCCTGTGATCTATTTACTTTTTGTGGTCCGTTATTAATGGTTCTATTTATATATATTTTCCATATTTTTAATTTCTATTTATTTAAGCTTATGGTCTATTTTTAATTTTATAAAAAAAAATATGACTTTTTTGTAAAATAAAAAATAGACCATAAGCTTAAATAAATAGAAATTAAAAATAATATAATGGATGGTCGAATAATTTACAATAATATATTTTCCATATTGTTTACTTAATATTTTTTTTTAATATAATAATTTTTCCTTTAGTTGAAATTTGACAATTTTTTTATCATGCTGGTCACCATACCAATAAAGCTAATTCGAGTACTCTGAATTCAATGGCTCTAGTTATATTTTGTTAGCGTTTGTGCTCGTATTCGAGATATTCGCGATTAAAAATTTTAATACAAATGTACCAAAAGACGATTTTTGTAACTTTTGGCATCGTTGTTAAATTAAAATCAATCCATATCTGTTAAATAAAATTGTTTGTTATTTTTTTATTTGCGGAAATTTTTTTTCACAAAAAAAAAAATGCATGAGCCCATTAACTAAATTTAAGTTTGCGTATCCGCCAAAAGGGCAACTCACAAATGATGCCTTACGTAATAAAAATTTTTCTTTCAGTTGGTATGCATAATCAACATATCTTCCGTTCGTTGCTGGTTTGGCGCATATGCCAAAAAGTTAGATTGGCGAAAAATGACAAAGAAGGTTAACAAGAACTTTTCAAATTATATCTGATCAAATTTGTTTTGTATTTTTCCCACTGCTTCCTGCATATATTTTAGGGGAAAATATTAATCTGAAACAAATAAATGTTCAAGCTCGAGCACATATAATATCATATCATATTAATATTTCTTTGAGAAAAGATCTTATTGAAAAATGTGAATTTATCTGAACTTTCATGCATTAAGTTATAAGTTAATATTTTTTTATTGAAAGTGAAAGATATTGTTTTGTACCGCATGCTCCACTTATATTAATTTGTTTTTAAAAATAAGGTTTTTGTGCTGCATACGTATACTTGGTGCTGTATAATGGGTAACTTGTTCTTGAGCTGAAAGTTTATTTTTTTAACCATCGCCGTTGAATTTTTGTAGAGGCACCTTCCCTTATTTTGGATTTTTTTTTATTTTACTTTCGCTTTAACCATTTTTTTTTTTTTGCTTACGAAAATCAAGCACAGCAAAAGTTAAATTTATTTGGTGTAATATCCAAGCAGTGGCGTGTATGGAGTACTTATTAAACTTAAAAATAGTTGATATGGAGCAAAATTAATTCTTAATATCTCAGAAACCATAAGAACTTTCGCGGAACAGATTTTGGCTTCAGGGGGTATTCAAAATACATTTAACTAATAGATAACTACTTTTTATTTTTTAAATGGTCGGTGGGTCAAACCAATGATAAGCAGACGGTAAGGATTACTACAATTGTTTACCACGGCGTATGAGTAATATTTAATTTTAAAATGTGAATTATACGCAAACTTAAATTTAGTTAATGGGCTCATGCATTTTTTTTTTTTGTGAAAAAAATTTTCCGCAAATAAAAAAATAACAAACAATTTTATTTAACAGATATGGATTGATTTTAATTTAACAACGATGCCAAAAGTTACAAAAATCGTCTTTTGGTACATTTGTATTAAAATTTTTAATCGCGAATATCTCGAATACGAGCACAAACGCTAACAAAATATAACTAGAGCCATTGAATTCAGAGTACTCGAATTAGCTTTATTGGTATGGTGACCAGCATGGTAAAAAAAATTGTCAAATTTCAACTAAAGGAAAAATTATTATATTAAAAAAAAATATTAAGTAAACAATATGGAAAATATATTATTGTAAATTATTCGACCATCCATTATATTATTTTTAATTTCTATTTATTTAAGCTTATGGTCTATTTTTTATTTTACAAAAAAGTCATATTTTTTTTTTTTATAAAATTAAAAATAGACCATAAGCTTAAATAAATAGAAATTAAAAATATGGAAAATATATATAAATAGAACCATTAATAACGGACCACAAAAAGTAAACAGATCACAGGAAATCTAATGAGATTTGAATGGGTTCTTATATAATAACAATTGTACGCCGCTTTATATATAACCTACTGAAAGCAGTGTCCGTAAAATCGATTAAACCAATTCCAATAAAATTAATTATAATATAAACCGGTTAATATAGAATCGACGAAAATGTGAACCAATTTAAATAAAAGCGATGTAAATTTCATCCGGTTTAAAAACTGCTAACTAAAATATAAACCAGTCAATAAAGAATCAACTGTGAATGTGAAACGAATTATATAGAATAGAGTAAACCGTTTCCCATAGAATGGAAGACAAAGCTTAAACAGATTAATGAAGAATCAAATTGTATATGAAACATTTCACTTACTTATAATGAAATAATAATGGAATAGGGTAAAATGCAAATAGGAAATAAAAATAAAATAAGACCCAGAGAACGAAAAAAAAGTTTAAACTCTTAATAATATTTACAATAAAATTTTACAATTTACACTTTTGTCAAAGATTTCTCCAAGTTATTTTTACTACAACATAAATATAAAATTTCTCATTAGTATTTTTCTTTGAAAATTTTTTGTAATGTAATTGTAATTAATAATTTATAAATAATTACATATTCAGCAAAAAAAAAACATCTATAATAAATTTAATATTTCATACAAAAATTAATTACATTTTAAACACTTTTATCTATACAAAGTACTAATTAACTCCTACGAACAACACAACTTCACAACACGTATCACACCCTCTTTCAAAAAAAAGTGCTAAAACTGTTTTTCCAAAAACAAAAAATAAACAAAAAAAAAAATAAATAAAATAAATTAATGATAAAAAAAAAAAATAATAAAAAAGCAATAAAAACAGAAAGTAAAAACAAGCTAATTAAAAATAAATCATTTAAGAAGATACAAGAGAAGTAAAAACTTATTTTATAAAACACAAAAATAATAAAAAATGTTCCTAAAATATAAATTATATCATTCATCATGGATGCTACACCCTTAACATTAACTTTGCTTACAACAGAAACCACAACAAAACTAACACGTATATTTTGTGTTGTTGTTGTAGTAATTTAAGTTTTTACTAATTGCCTGGGTTTTTTCCTTGTTCTCTTACTTATTTCTCTCTTTCTCTCTTTACCGCCTCCCGAACACTGTTACCATAAGTACAGATTTATCTGCATTTTGCAGATTTTATGCCACTGAAATTTAGAAATGCAGATTTTAAGATTTTTCACCAAAAACTGCAGATTTTTAAAATAATTTAAACGATACAAATAATCTTTTTTAAGTACATTCTGGGTATAGTTAATAATATAAATAGAATTTTTCAAATCGCAGCGACTGACATTTACAATCTATATATCCAAATTAAAAAATTAATGAAAAAAATAGTAATGAGCAACTTTTTAAAACAAAATATGATACAAAATTTTAAAATCTCTTCTATAGATTACAAAAATTCTATAGATTTTCTAAATTATAAAAGTATTTATATCGGAATTTATTAAGTTGATAGCCTTTTAAATACAAGTTTGCTTTTATTTGATGTACAAAAATAACTACTGATTGTATCCATTTTTACATTGAGTCAGTTGTTATACCAAGTTTTGGAAAAACTCGATTTTAAAAATCCATTGAAATGTCTTAAAATTATAAGTCCAAATTTAGTAATCTAATTTAATTAGATTGACTTAATTAAATTTTAATTCGCTTAAAGAAAATGAAAAACGAGATCTGGATTCTAAGTTTAGAGAACTAATACTTCTCAATGTTAATAATGTCTTAAATAAGGAAGAAATAACTTTTATATATGTATAAATCTGAAATCAAACATGATGGTTCTGACTTTTCCTGGCCTAACTAAATTTCTTCAGAATATACTGATTTTCCCACATTCATCGGCAATTGGCGAGAGAATATTTAGTCAGGTGAATCTAAATAAAGCAAAAGTCCGAAATCGTTTTGAAAATTTATCACTAGTCGTAATGTTGCTCACAAAAGATTATTTTAAACTTAAAAAATTACACTGCTTTTCACCTTAATATCTCCAGGTTTACTTAACACGACTTAAACTGATATATATATATATATATATATATATAAGTTAACACCTTAGTTAATGGGCTAAGAACACTTGTTGCGAAACCATACTGCAGCTCATCATATTTTATGTCTGCGCGTGTTGTAACATGATCCGCTTTTACTAACACCTAATTTAAGTTCAATAATAATTGTTGTGAAATCACATTGCAACTCAGCATAATTAAAGTCTGCGCGTGTTGCAATGCCACTTGCAAAAGTAAGCATTTTCCCACAGAAATAAAATTGTAATAATAAATTAAGTTAGGAATAAGTTTTAATTCAATTCTAGCTGTGGATTAATAAAGTACTTAATTTAACTTTAAAAGCTTCTTTTATTTTTTGACGTGATCTCTTCTTGTTTAACTTATAAATATAAATAAATATTAATTTAAAAATATATACATATCGCACACTAAATCAAGCCTGTTTTCTGCCTCTCCTTAACATTTTTGAATATTGAGTTGTGCCTGTTTATGATTAAAAATTTTTTGACCTCCAATCTCTTGAAGTTGCGAAAATTTTGTAATTAATTTTATATAAAAATATGTAATTTATGCTCACTTAAAAATTAATAATATTACTTCTTTTAAATTCAATCAAACTTTTCCAATAATCAAATATTAATAATATAACTGAATTCATTTGTCTTGAATATATCTACGTTTTGGTTCCATGAGAAATATCTGCTACGTTATAATATAAATTTCAGTTTGAAATATCTTAATATTTTTTAATGAAACACAAGAAAAAAAATTACAAAGTATTTTGACGATTTTTTGAAGATTTTTTAGAATGATATGCAGATTTTGAAGATTTTTCATAAAAAAAATCATCCAATTTGGCTGATTTTGCCACTAAAAGCTCTGGCAACACTGCTCCCAAATTTGTTTTTGTTAAGTTGTAAACTTTATTTTATGAATAGATGAGTGTGTGCATTTTGATATTATAAGTTTGTAAATGTGTTGGTATGTTCGGTTGTTTATAAACAATTCAGATTCTTTTGAGACATTTACTAACTTAATTTCAACGCATTTACACTAACATTTGTTTCAATTAAAAAAAAGTATGAAATAAACAACCACAACAAACACTTTTTCAAAGACAAGAGAAAAAAAACAACACACACATGTCAGTGTCTAGATAGTAATAAGTCAAGCCGGAACAGAAAGAACCCAAGCAAAATAAAGGAGTAGAAATATTTGAAGTAAATTAAATTTTTCAATTAGAATCTAAATGTCCTTAAAATACGAAATTTTAGTTAAAATGTCCTATAAATAGTAAATTTGGCAAATGTTCCATAAATAGCAAATTTGGTAAAATGTTCCATAAATCAAAAACCAAATTTTCGCAAACTATGGAAATATTTCCTATAAAAAGCAAATTTTGGCAAAGTTTTCTATAAATAGCAAATTTTGGGAAAAATTCTTTTAAATAGCAAATTTTGGCAAAATTTCCAGCAAATAGCAAATTTAAATAATGGCAAATTTTATAAAAAGCAAATTTGGCAAAATGTTCCAAGTGTAGAAAATATGGCAAAATGTCCCAAAAAATGCTGTTAATAGCAAATATTGTGAAATTTCCTCTAAATAGCAAATTTTTGCAAAGTTTCCTTTAAATAGCAAATTTTGGCAAAATGCTATAAATTGAAAATGTTTGCAAAATATCCTATAAATAGCAAATTTTCTAAATAGCACATTTTATAAATAGCAAATTTGGCAAAATGTTCCACAAACGGCAAATTGTGCAAAATGTCCCATAAATAGCATATATTGCAAGATTTCCTATAAAAAGCATATTTTGGCAAAATTTCTTATAAATGGCATATTTTTCTAAAATTTCTAATAAATATTTGATTTTATAAATAGCAAATTTGGAAAAATTTTCCAAGAACACCAAATTTGGCAAAATGTGCCACAAACGGCAAATTGTGCAAAATGTCCCATGAATAGCATATATTTCAAAAGCAAATTTTGCTTTTTATAGGACCTTTTGCCATAATTTGTGAAAATTTGGTTTTTAAGGATATTAATCAAATTTTGGGGAAAATCCCAATAAATAGCAAATTTTCCAATAAATAGAAAATTATAGCAATAGTTCCTAAATATAGCAAATTTTGGGAAAATTTCCAATAAAAAGCCAATTATGGCATATTTTCCAATAAATAGAAAATTATAGCAATATTTCCTATATATAGCAAATTTTAGGAAAATTTCCAATAAATAGCCAATTATGGCAAAATTTCCCATTAACATACACATATGTTATAATTTTTTTTTTTATTAGCAAATTTTGGCAATTATTTTATATATAGCAAACTTTGGCGAAATTTTCTATAAAAAGCACATTTTGGCGAAATGTTCTATTAAGGCAATGATCTTATGGGTAAATATATAATTTTAAAATAATTTACTTCCTTAGATAAAACACTGACAAAAGTAAAAAGTTAGCAACAAAAAAATACTATATATGGAAAATTTTTTGTTACTCTGATAAAAATTTATAATTAAACATGGCACTTCTGATGAAGTACTTTTAGTCGCATTTAAGAGACACTTAAATACTAACTGCCGTATTCATAAAAAATAAAATTAGTTAAAAATAGCTTCAAGACAAAATTTACATATACATTTTTGTTAAATTACAATTCAAATCCATTTTAATTTTTTATGAATACTACAGTAAAGGGTCCGCCATCTAACGTTTTTTTTTCAACTAGTGCTTGTTTCGTAAATGGTAACACTTAGCTCATGTCTGATTTGACAGATAATTAGTTTTATCCTTCCGTTAAACGAATATGGTTGTGTATACGAACAACGCTGGGAAATATTGCGACATTACTTTGAAAATCATGGTAATTTTGCAGAATGTGTGCGAAAATTACGTACGGATTTTGCCAAAAATCATCTTTTCAGATGAAGCTCATTTTGATCTTGGCGGGTATGCAAACAAGCAAAATTATCGCATTTGGGGCACAGAAAACCCGCACGCATACATTGAAAAGCCGATACACCCAAAACGAGTCACTGTTTGGTGCGGATTTTGGTCCAGAGGCATAATTGGGCCATTTTTCTTCGAAAATGAGCAAGGAGTGGCCGTTACATTCAATGGCGATCGTTATCGGGCCATGTTGATCGAATTTTTGTTCACAAAAATTTAAGAGGAGGATATTGGCAACATTTGGTTTCAACAGGACGGCCCTACGTGCCACACAGCCGAAGCTACACTCGATGGTTTGCGCCCTGTTTTTGAAGATCGCATTATCAGCCGCAGAGCTGATGTCGTTTGGCCACCTCGGAGCTGCGATTTGACATCGTTGGACTATTATTTGTGGGGTGCCGTCAGAGATAAGTGTTACGCCGACAAGCCAGAGACAATTGACGCTTTAAAGGACAATATTCGTGAAGCCATTGGTGAAATACAGCTGCACACAATCGATAATGTGCTTAAAAATTGGACCGATCATGTAGGCTACTGCTTGGCTAGCCGAGGCAGCCATTTGAATGAAATTATTTTCCATTATTAACCGAAAGGATTGTACTTTCAAATAAAAAAAGAAATTTGAGAAAATATTCAGTATTTTTTTTTATACCTAGCATTTTCAAAAAAAAAAGTTATTTGGCGGACCCTTTAAAAGTTTCTACTTAAGGCCCTTTTACATTATAAGACTTGATATTACGACATATGGAAAATTCAAATAAATGAAAAATGTATAATATTTGTTTTAAACGCAAAAAAAATTAATATAGACATTTTAGAGACCTACGATTCTCACCATTTTTTTTTTTTTTTTTTAATTTTATCAGAGTTGTATTTTTACATAGTCACAAGAAAAACCAGGAATGGAATATCTTAATTTATTTTAAAAAAAATTCACTGTAATTTGTTGCTTATAAAATCTACGAAAATAAAATTTCCAGGCTCATCTTAAAGTTCATATCAAAAAGAACACGCTTTCACCGGAAAAAAGACTCCCGTAGATAGCAAATGCTTGTAGGGACAAAACGAAAGCAGTTTTGAAAAAGTGTTGCAATTGTTGTAAATGAACAGCAAACTGTATGAAGTTAAAAGACCTGTGTTTAGAGTGAGTAAGTATGTGTGACTATATAAGAAACAACCAAATATTCAAATTATATACAGCAATAAAAACCATATTGCTTTATTTATTTATACTTGTCTGTTTGTCTATCACTGTTTTATTGTACATCGTGTAAATTGTGACACAAAAAAAACAAAAAAAGGAAAAACTCTAAAAAAAAGGTAAAAATTTAGTTTTTATTTTTTCCCCTAAATTTTTTTGTTTCTTGGCAGAACCAACAAACTTTAAGTCAGTCTAGTGTAAAATGTCTTCGTATCCCAGTGGGCGTGTGCAGGAGTTCAGTATGTTTACTTTGTTTACTCTGTAGGATTTTGGTTATGGTTGCTTTTACCCAACAAGAATTTATATTGAGGGAGTAAACCACGTGACAATGGACAAATCACTTGAGACCTTTTGCAAACTTTTACATGAAATTGTATTCGTTTTTGACATTTTCAAAAGGTATAAAAGAAAATTGTTATAAATGGAAGAACAAAAGGAAAAAGAGCTTAAATAAAGTAAAATAAATATATTTGTGTTTAAAAAAAACCAGATGTTCGAAAGAATTAATTTCTTGATTATTTTTGAAAACCAAAATTAACTATAACGTATTTCACATTTTAATGCCTCCAAAATACATTTTTTGCTAACCTCCTAAAGCTTTACAAATACTAGAATTATTTTGAAATAAATTCATTCTTATGAAATCTTAATTTCTTTTTAGTCATTTAAACTTATTAGAGTTCATTCTTTAAAAAAGTGAATTTAAATATGCTCCTATCTCATTATTTATTCAATCGATTACAAATTGATTTGAAATATTTGTTTTTTCATCCAATGCAATTTATAGTAGACTAAATGAAAACTGTATTTGTGAATTCATTCGATGAATTAGCATTTATAAGGAAATAAAAAATGTAATACAAATCAATTTTGGAAAATTTTATTTATGCAAAGTAGTAATGCAGTCTATGTGAATAAATTTAATTAAGAATTAATTCAACCAAATATTAACAGTTCTATGGTTTTATCATAAAATCAAAGATTAAGTTGTAGTATTATTTAAAAAATTATAGTTTTATTAAAAAAGTACAACAAAAGTATAATTTTATCATAAAATAACTACAAAGCTACGTAGCTACTGAAACAATTAGGTACCATCTTGGTGTTTATAGAAAAAGCAAAACTATAGATGGTACAGAACTAAACTGTAGTTTTTCTAAAGAGCCGTTAGTTTGCTACATAACCCTAATTTTGATTTAAAACTGTACTTTTGCTACAAATCTGTAGTTTTCTACAAAACTAAAGTTAAGCTAAAGAAAACTCTAGTTTTGCTACAAAACTCTAGTTTTGCTACAAAACTCTAGTCTTGATACAAAACTCTAGTTTTGATACAAAACTCTAGTTTTGCTTACACAACTCTAGTTTTGATATAAAACTCAGTTTTTATATAAAACTCTAGTTTTTATATACAACTCTAGTTTTTATATACAACTCTAGTTTTACTACAAAACTCTAGTTTTGCTACAAAACTCTAGTTTTGATATAAAACTCTAGTTTAGATACAAAACTCTAGTTTTGATACAAAACTCTAGTTTTGATATAAAACTCTAGATTTGATATAAAACTCTAGTTTTGCTACAAAACTCTAGTTTTGCTACAAAACTCTAGTCTTGATACAAAACTCTAGTTTTGATACAAAACTCTAGTTTTGCTTACAAAACTCAAGTTTTGCAGCAAAAATCTAGTTTTGCTTCAAGTCTGTTGTTTTACTAAACGATTGTTGTTTGGCTTTAAAACTGTAGTTTTACTAAAAAAAAACTCTAGTTTTGCTACTCAATTGAATTTTGCTACTAAACTGAGCTTTGCGACTTAACTGAGTTTGGCTACTAAGCTGTTCTTTTGCTTCAAAAATATGTAATTGTACTAAAAGATTACAGTTTTGCTTAAAAACTGTAGCTTTGTTCCAAAAGTGTAGTTCTGCATCAAAACAGTAGTTTTTCTACAAAAGTGTAGTTGTTATAAGAAAAATTTAATTTTGCCACATACCTGTTGTTTTCAACAAAATAAAGTAGCTTTGATTCAAACCTATAAATATGCAGCAAAATAATAGATGTATAGCAAAACTAAAGATCTTTAGCTTAACTATAGTTGGGCTATAAAATTATAGTTTTACTACATGACTCTTGATTTCTTTCTGGACTTTACGTTGCTTTAAAATCACAGTTTTTATACAAAACTCTAATATTTGTTTTTGTATTGAAACTTATATAAAATTTAAGTTTTATTTTAGAATCTAAATGTGGGTGTCTGATATACCTTTTGTCCAACGTTCTTAAATTTTGCGTAAAATTTCCATATTAGAATGAGAAAAGATTACTTTAAAGCAGCATTTTATTATTCAACTGAAAAACGTAAGCCAATTTCCCTCGAGTGGTAACATAAAAAACGCACAAACAAACAAAAAACTCATTCACCGAATGACTGGGTAGATATTTTCGTCATAATCTGCAATTGTCTACAAAATTCTCAGGTAAATAACACTCGTCAAATGTGTATTTTTTATGTTTTTTACCTTATTTTTTTATCTGTATACAACACAAAAGTACATTATAATGATTTTTAAATAAAAATGAACTTGTTTATTACTGGTATAAACTCAATGTTGGTCATTTATTATTTTGCCATTCAAGGGAATGTAAAAGGGGTGTATTTACAACAGCAGATAAACGAGGAGCGACAAACAAACATCCTTCAACTTTTAAACAATTTTTTTCCATCACTCGTTGTTTTCTGCTTAGATCTATCACTGTTATCGTTGTTGTTGGTTCTGCTGTTGTTGCTTTAAATATAATAGTCATGATTTTCATGTCAACTGTCAAGTTAAGTTAACTTGACAAACATTCAGTCTAACAGACATTCACACAGACAGTGCAATACTCATAATAATGAAACAACTACAAATACTTAGAAGTGGCAGTGAAACAAGCAATTTTACTTGCTTACCTAAACAGAGACATAGAAATGAATTCTGGAACACACACTCCTGCTTATATTTTTTTTTAGCAGTAAATTTTATGTTTGTATATACGTTTATACATTTTGCTATTTAAACAAACCTATAGACAAATATTCATACTGACAAAACAGTCAGTTGAAAAGACAGTTGAACATGGCGTTTTTTTTATTAACTTTTATTATTATATATACATATATAAAATAACAGCTTTATAGAAATACAAATACGACTGACAGTCGGGACATGTAGACCAACAACATTTACCCACAACAGCAAAATAATCATCTAACAAAAGTGTCAATTCCTATTTGAATCAAATAAATAAATATGAGTTGGTTTTGTGTTGTTGTCTTATGTGGTTTTATGATACAACATAAATGAATATTGAAATTCTAGTTGAAAAAAGAATAAATACCTCTAAAAGATTTTGGAGAATACATTTTTTTACTATTATTAAAAAACAAAAAATATTCTCTTGTTTACAAAAGGTTTTAGCAAAATATCTTATTCAATAGCAAACAATTTAATTTAGATAGTTAATTTCAGGGAAATTATTTATAAATAGTTCATTTAGGCAAAACTTTCTATAAAAGGCACATTAAGGCAAAACTTTCTACAAATAACAAATAATTGTGAAATATCCTATATATAACCAATTTTGGTAAAATTTCCTAAAAAATAACAAATTGTGTGCGAAATTCACTATAATTAACAAAAAGTGTCAAAATTTTCCTATAAATAACAAACTTTGGCAAACATTTTCTATAAATAACAAACTTTGGCAACTATTTCCTATAAATAAAAAATTTTGTCAACATTTCCTATAAATAACAAATTATTGTAGAATTTCCTATATATAACAAATCTTGTTAAAATTTCCAAAAAGATAATAAATTGTGTGCAAAGTTCACTATAAATAAAAAAAATTGGCAAAATTTTCTATAAATAACAAATATTTATGAATACCAAAAATTTCCTATAAATAACAAACTTTGGCCAAAATTTTCTATAAATAAAAAATCTTTTCAATATTTTCTATAAATAAAAAATTTTGGCAAAAATTTCCTATAAATAAAAAATGTTGTCAACATTTCCTATAAATAGCAAGTTTGGCAAAACTTTCCTATTAATAAAAATTTTTGGCAAAATATTTTTTAAATAATAAATTTCGGCAAAATTTCATATAAATAAAAAAAAACATTTGGCATTAAAAATTTCTTAAAAATTATAGCATAACAGAAAATTTTTGTATAAAATCCAATGAATGGTAAATTTTCTAAAAATAATAAATTTCGGCAAAATTTCATATATACGAGTATAAAAAAAATTTGAAAATTGTAGGAAGTTTTGCCAAGTAACAAATTTTGATAAATATTTCTTTAAATAACAAATACTGTAAAATTTCTTATAAATAGCAAGTTTCTTTCTTAAATATTATAGCATAATAGAAAATTTTTGTATAATATCCAATGAATGGTAAATTTTCTAAAAATAATAAATTTCGGCAAAATTTCATATATACGAGTATAAAAAAAATTTGAAAATTGTAGGAAGTTTTGCCAAGTAACAAATTTTGATAAAAATTTCTTTAAATAACAAATACTGTAAAATTTCTTATAAATAGCAAGTTTCTTTCTTAAATATTATAGCATAATAGAAAATTTTTGTATAATATTAAATGAATGGTAAATTTTCTTAAAATAAATAATGAAGGCAAAATTTCCCATACATACCAAATTTTTGCAAAAATTTTCTATAAGACCCAAGTTTTGGCAAAATTTTCCCGCAATGGCAATTTTTAAGAAAATGTTCTTTAAAGTATCAAATTGTTAACAGTATGTATTGTTGACCTTTTTTGTTGTTGTGGTTTATATTTGGTTCGGCTTGAGGTCATTTATTATAAATTAAAAAACTAATTTTATTTTAATTTTTAATATTTTTATTTTTGTACCCAATATTTCGAGGCAACTCCGTTGCTCATTTTCAGGGGATTTATTTAAATAAAAAACAAATTAAAAAATTAAAAATTCTTGTTGTAACTGTGCACTGTCAGCTGTGGATTGCTAGTGTTAATTATTTTTTTTTTAATTTTTGTTTATTTTTGAGTATATTTTTTAATAAGAAATATGTTTTATAAAAAGTACCAAAATGTTGAATAAAGTGATATATAACAAATTTTGGAAAAATTTTTTATTAAAAAAATTTCCTACAAATAAAAAACTAAGGCAAAATGTTACTTAAATACCAAATTTTGGCAAAAATTTTATATAAAAATTAATAAATATTTGAAATGGCTAAGGGAATGTAAGAAAAAGGGAAAAGGGAATGTAAGAAGAGATAAACTAACAGTTTTATTGTTAGTATTTTGTTTAAGCTTTAATATCGTTGCAAATAACACATTTTGAGTGTGTGTAATTCTCATTCCCTCTGTAGTCTTGTTTGCTGATAGCTTTGGCTTTTCTAAAATTATTTAGGGGATCGTTTCCTGATGATCTGGCCTAAGCAACCAGTGAAATGCGCATAGAAACAGCTTATCCTCCAACAATAAATTTCAGTATTTTTATCAGTTATTAAAAAAGGGAATTAAGCACATCCAACAAAATCTTTTAATGAAAAATTATGTATTCCCAAAAACAACTTTTTTGAAAAAAAAAATTTATACTGTAAATAAATTGTTAGCAAAAATCTTGAAAAAATCTTCAGCATTTACTACAATCATTTTTAACATTTTCTGGCCTTGTCTCGTACAAGATTTAGCTGTAAGCAGTTTTAAAATCTGGTTAGACTGATAAGTATGCAAACAGTTCCTTAGAGTTATTTTAATGATTTCAGGTGAAGTATACAACCTCTTACCGTGTAGAATAATTTGCTCTATTTGTAGCCTTCATATACACTTGGGCTCCACATTAGACCCTTTGGGCCTCGGTGATTATGGCTTTCATAAAATAATAATAATGTTAGTACATACACAAATTTAAAGATGTTCAGTAGTGGCATTCAGGTGCGAAGTTTGTAATTTCATTTAGTAGTGTGCCAGTTTTTTCTTGTTAATTGTTATGGACGAGAAGGGGGCCTTTTTTCAGTAAAATTTTAAATATCGTGGGGCACTAAATTTCAATTTGGATATTCGTATTCGTACTCGTATTTGACAAATATTACCATAGATATTTGTATTCGCGAATATTCAAAATTTTTGGCCAATTTATAGTTTTTTTTTAAATACAAGTACTGGTCGTTGTAAGGTATAACCTATTTTCCTCTTTCCGCAATCATCTGAATTCCGCGCTTATCAACTGATAATTTTTTAAGGCCAAGTACTCATTAAGTCTCGAACAAAGTTAAGCGTATTCCAGGGAGAGAGTTCTGTACCGCTCGAAACAGATAATAGTCTGATGGGGTTATGTCTTGACTCTGAGGCGGGTGAAGCAAAACTCTCCCAGTATTTCCTAAAAAGTTTTTTATTGATCGTGCAACATGTAGCCTATCACTCTCAAAATGAAATATAGTTACATATTCTTTAAAGCGGCTTAGACAAATTACGAGTGATTGCCTAGTCCGATGTCAGAAGAAACCTTCTGGTTCCCCAAATAAAGAACATGAGTGTTAATGCCAAAAGGGCTTAACTGGCCTTTTTCATTAACACTGTGATGGGTAAAGTTTTCCCTTTGCTATCACATAGTATATGAAAGCTGAATGTTATAAAAATTGCCTATCTATTTTCGCACAATGCCTAACTTTATCTGTCAAGTGGTAAAAATGTCATTTCCGTTCGGGGCCTTGTTATTTTTACAGTCAGCCAGGAAGGTAATATCTTTAAATAAAATGTCCAAACTTTGTTCTAAAAATCTTGTGTTTTTTTCTTTTGTCATTTCCTATTGGGTTATATGACTTTCTGAGGAAAAACAAAATAAATCTTAATTTATTTTGTTTTCTTGGCCCAGAGAACTTATTGATTCCATTTTCCATCCAGCCCTTGAGTTCACTAGATAGCTCAACATGACCTTGGCTCTTAGCATAGATTCGGATAATAAGCCGGGCTTTACAGACGACTTCCAACATTTTGGGTTATTAAAATTTTTATTTTTAATCTTTCGGTATTGGTACTCAAATTTCTTGCTTTAAGATGAATCCTGTTATAAGGAAACATTGAAAATTTATTAAACATTGGCTTCCAATGATTTTTCAAGTATTTTTTTAATTTAAGATTTTACAATCATAAGAGTATTGCTACCAATTTATTATCTTATGAATGTTTTACAGATCAGTTTGCTCTTTGTCTTTTGCGCCAAATCTCTTCTGGTAAGCCGCCGAAACTGTCTTATCAGAACTTAACTTTATTGTCTTTAAAAAAAACTTATTGTCCTTAACAAAAAAACTTGGTACTAACTGTATTCAATTAAATATTTTCAAAACTGTTCTTTCATAATTTTAATTTTATTCATATTAAATTAACATATTAAATCACGAAATCTATTTTACATTACAAATTTGCAAACTGCTATAATAAAATTCCTCCCTTTAGAAAAACTTTTGTTATATATATTTTTTTTTTGTTAGCAATAAATAACAATTGTTGTTAATTTATCATTTCGTACAAACCATAAAATACCAACCCAAACCAAATTTTCTCTCAACAATTTATTAACAAACAACTAATAATTTGTTTAAAGTGTCTTGTTAAACATGAAATTTTACTTAATGTACAATTAAGCATTGAGTGTATAATGTATTGGTAAAAGAGCGGTGAAATGGGGTATACAGAGGGAATAAGAGGAATACCCTCAGTGTATATAGATTTAATAAAAGCTAAGTGAACATTTTATATAATAATAGTTACATGTATGACAGATTTTACCAACGAACATATAGCACTTAATCAACAAGAGAGTAATAACTCAAAATTTAAAAATTCTCAGTAGAGACAAAATAATTTTTTATTTAACATTGAATGCCTATGAAAAAAAATTTGAAAACCAACCGTTTCATTACCAAAAAATAAGACAAAATAGCACGATATTTTTATAGCGGGTAGATATGAATATAACGTGTCGACTTTTTCGAAAAAGTGAAAAAATAAAAATTTTGATTTAATACCCTCTTGTTGATTAAGAGCGAAATATAAAATAATAGTTGAGTACGTTTGTATGTAAATACCCTGTAGTTCGCAAAAGCGGTGTGGATTTTTTTTAATCAAATGTAGTGGTGAACTCTTGCATGTGTGTATAAATAGCAGAAATAACTTTGCTTCATTTGCTTTGTATATGGAAAACAATTTGATGTCATTGTATCTTTACTAAGAAACAAAGGACAAGACTCTCATTTGATGATGCAGCTAATGTAAAATTACCCAAGGTCGCGTGCCTAGAAGTATTAGCAAAATGTCCAAGACTCACAGTGGGTTGAGATAAAGGTAAATTCAGGATTAATTAAGGGGAGCCTATTATTATCGATATTGATATTTTTTGGAATAACTAAACATTATTTAGAAACATTATGTGGTTCTAGAATTTAAGTTGACCCACTCATCCCCTAGGATTAATATTTAGTTTAAAACAATTCCAGAAAAAAAATTTGTTTTCCCGTTTTTTTTTGCCACGAGTCTCGATACCACTCTTTTAGTTTTTTGTACACTGCACCGCTATTTGTAGTGTGATAATAATATATTGCATATCGTTATTCATGGCTTTATTTTTGCCCTTGCAGAAATTTTAATCCGTCATCAAATTCTGGAATCCATTTTTTTTAAACAGGGCAAGAAAGCCCTTCTAAGACTACGTGCGTCTATCTTTAATAAACTCACTTTTATGGCACGCACAACGTTGCCAAATGTGCAGATTTATCTGCATTTTACAGTTTTTCTAAGCATTGGGAAGTTTTGAAGTTTTTTGTTAAAAAAATAAGTTTTTTTGTAAATTGTTCAGATTTTGCAGTTTTTGAATTAGAATTATTTATAATAAATTATTTTATAATATTTTTTATTTCTTAAGCCCTAATCTTACCTAATTTGCTTAACACATACTCCTGTAACAGAGGCAAGCTTTAAGAGTCAAAAAAAAAAACACAATCGGCTTGGGAAACACTAACTTTTCGTTAACAACTACACCACCTAAATCTAATTAATAATTTTTTAATAAATTCCAATAAAATACTTTTATTCTTTTTTATTTTTATGTTTCGTCGTTTCTTCTTGACTGTAAAATTTTCGCTTAAATGACTAAATTTAGCACTAAGTAGCGCAAACAGTTTGGAAAATATACAACATTCCGATTTTTCTACAAACATGATTGAATCGTTTGTCAAATACCCCAATTAAGAACGCATGAGTATTGTACAAACGTACAATTTTGTCATGTTTGCCAGGCCGTTTGAGTAGTTTATTTGGCTTTTCTTTTGGAAGTTTAATTACGTCCCTGTTTACATGTTGTGATTTTTGCTGTTTCATTTTATTGCAGCATCTTTTCATGTATGTTCACTTGACAAATTGCAAATATGAGCCCGAACTAAAATTAATTTTGTATTAACTGAGGAAGCAAAACAAATCGCAGGACTTTATTTTATTGTTACCCCTCTTAATTCCACTCTTTTTCATCTAGACTACAAAGTTTTTTCTAGGAATATTTTCTATGCACTATCATAATTTTTTTGTTTGTATATTTTTAGCTATCCTTTGGCTAGCAATGAAGTAAATTGTAAACTATGAGATACCAGCAGAATGTAAAGCATTTTTTTTGTAATAAAAATGAAACTCAACATGAAAACTAAAATTCCCAGATTCTATTTGTTAATAATTTATGTAATATTGGATTTGTTTCTGTATTAAACGTATGTTAAAAAACAATTAAGTAAATATATATATGTATATATATTTTTTGCTATTTTTATGTGCAGTTTTTTTAAGTTAAATTCAGTTTTTTTCCTTAAGATGCAGTTATTTTAAAAAAATTGTGGCATCGCTGGATACGCCTCAAATTGTGAAACTTTTTTCTTTTTTCACATACAATGTTACATTAACCCTAAAACACTAATCTTAGTCGAATCGACTAACAGTGCATACTTCAGAATACGCAGCATTTTCTTTTCTCTTTTTTTCTTTTTTTTTTTTTTTTTTTGATTGCACGAAATCTTTGAAATCTTGTGTATTCTCAGTCGTCATTGTTCAATTCTTCAGAAAGTTTTGCTTTTTTAAGATACAAAGATCGGGTAAGTCGAATCGACTAATGAGTGTTTATTTAACTTTTAGTGTTATATTTTGATAAGTTACTGTTTTTTATACAACGAAAAATAAGTTTTAAAAAAGGCTTAACTTATGATTTTATAACGAAGTTCTAAGATTTGTGCTATGAAAGGGACAATAAAAAGGTTAATGCTGAGCTTGAAGTACAGAAAGGCAAAGTCAACATGTGCGAAATGTGCTACGAACGTGTGTGAAGAACAGAAGATAGAATTGTGCAACAAATGCTGTTAAGATAAGAATTTATACATTTTTTGTTTTTTACATATTATTTAGTTTAGTTCTTTTAAATGAGTACTAAATTTAATGATCTCGGTATTAACTTTTCGGAATTTTTTTTTTTTTTTTTTGGTTATTAAGAGAGCGATCAAACAGTGCCCCTTAAAATATTCCTTAAGCCTTTATGACACTACATTTTAAATGCATTGTTCAAGTTTCGGTGAATAATGCAAATATAAAGTAAGTGAAAAATTTACCAAGTGCAAAGAATTCAGCTGTATTAAGCAATTTGTCAAAAATTTTGCTAAAAGTATTGATACAAAATAAAGTTATGTCAAAAAAAAAATTCAACTTAAAATTGACATTTCAAGCTATTATTTATTTACCGCTTTTTTATATATCTCATAATCTGGTTTTTTTATGACAACTTTAACCTGAAGTAAGCGATAAGTTGAAGAAAGGTTCATCCTATCTCGAAGGTTAAAGCAAAATTGTAATTAAGGAACACTTTTTATACGGCCGATAAAATCCTCTGTCGGGATTTAAAATAAAAAATTCTTGAAAACAAAAAGTAGCTTTTCTTGAAACAATATCGGTACAAATTATTCGAAAGCTCATCTATAATGCAGGATGAAGATTTGTTTTATACTATTATTTTAAAATTTTACTATTGTAGGACAGGTAAGCAAGTAAAGCCGTATATAATACCACTTTGGGAAGAGTGGATGAAACAATTTCCATGGTTAGAAAAGGAAAAGTGAGGGCAAAACAAAATTAGTGCTCTTTGCGAAATATTAATAATGGGTGAACTCGCTAGTAACAAAAAACATTATTTACGGTCTAAAGTACAACAGATTAAAAATTATATATTTGGAGATTTGTAACCGGAATTCTGTCTATTTTTTTTTTTTTTTTTTTTTTTATTATTCCTACACAAAATCCCGCGAAGCTTTTTGCTTGTCTGCAGGATACCAGAGTCTCTGGCGGGAATCGAACCCGCAACCTCAGTACTGATTGACTAGCTCACTACCAGCTAGCCTACCGGGGCACCCGGTCAATGTCAATGTCAAACGAAATGGACTACACGATCCTGCTGTTCTCAATTTGATGCTAACAAAAGATTTATTGAATTCAGCAACTTAGTATTGCTTTAATTTTAAAATAACAGAAAATGTATAATCTAAAATTATTTTATTAATTTTTTTTTTTTTAATATATGATCACTAGAACTGCAATGAATGATTAATGTATGTAAATTTATGTATGTATGTAATATTTATTGAACCCGTGAAGTTTTATGCACATTTTTGCTAAATTTTGTTTTTAATAAATAATAAAAAAAGGTACGGTCATAATCTAAAAAGTACATTTTGTTTTCATTATTGGTACAAAATGATAAAAGCCATTTTCCATCCCTAATTTCAACCCTCTGTAAGAGTGAGGGAGAGAGAGAGAGAAGGGGAGAGATAAAAAATAGAGAGACTTTATTTTTATTATTAATTTTATACTTTTTATTATATTTTCTTAAGATTCTGAAACACACAGGGCCATTAAAACTGCTTCCAATTGTATCTATTCTAAAAACTTTAATTCATTCAGAATTTATTATAAGCGGTTGGCTTCTTTCTGTATTTTCCGCCGTCATGTTTGTTCAGTGTTATGTTCGGTATCCTTGATAATTCTCCCCTGTTGCAGATTTGGTTACATCGCCCTTAGGTTTCTTCGGGGTGTTGCCAATCCACCTCTATTCGACAAAGGGTCTCGACTTAGCATAAGCAAAATTTTATATACAGAGGAGTCGAGAATATATCTACCACTACTCGAGAGTATGCAGAAGACACTAATTAACCCTCTCATATTCGTATAAAAAAAGCAAAAAAGTGTCGAAATTTTATAAAGAAATTTGAATAGTCCCTTTTAAAAACTGGTATCAAATAAACTAGAGGGTAATTATGAATGTGTGTGAAATGTTTATTTCCCTTTTGAGTGGATTTGTGTGTGTATATAACAACCTTGTATTATGGACGCATGTATGTTTTGCATAATTAATGGAACAATGCAAGCCGCATGTTATATTTTACATTGAATAATAATATATGCTGTTACAGTAAGGGGACATATTAGTAAGAACAGATAAACAAAATACAAAATTATGTTATGATAAGTACCCTCGTAAACGATACTTTTTTAACGCCTGACTTGTAAAATTTTATGACATTGCTTCTGTTAAAGTCAAACGCAAAGTCGTCCTTCAAAATTTCAATTAGATCATGCTCTATTTTAATTCGGCAAACCAACTGCCATCAGCGGTTCTTATTATGAAAAAAATGTGTTGCCAGATATATATGCCGGGAGGAAACAAGCAATTAGGTATATAGATATTAATGGCATATTGCTAAATCACCATATGCCATAAAAAATGTTTCAGAGAACAGACTTTAATATGTAAGCAAATACATGGAAATGTATTGAAAACGTCAATAATTGGTAAAATCAGAAACTAATTGGAAAAGATATTAAGGCCCTTATCATGTAAAACGCAACGCCAAAAAATCACATTGAAAGCAAAAACAATGTCATAAATATTTTGCTATTTTGTTGTTGCTATCTACAGAAATTCATGTACCGTTTTAAAATTTTCAACGCCACAAGCTATTCAGCGTTTGAAATTTTAAAACGCAATGTGAATTTCTGTAGAGAGCAATAACAAAATTACAATATATTTATGACTTTGTTTTTGCTTTGTCGTTGCGTTTTAAATGACTAGGGCCTAAGTCTTTTGAGGGGATGTTATAATATCTTTAATCAATAGGAAAAACATATAAAGCCCACTTTTTAATTTTAGGTGGCTAATGATGTTTTAGCAATAAGCCGTTCATATATAAATAACGTTTCATTATTATATCCGAAATTTGTATCTTTCAACCGAAGATAAACATTTTACGGCGCAAATAAACATTTTTGTGGCGGTAGCACGGCATTTTGAAACCGCAAACGACGTCTGCAAGAACTACGCCAATAAAGCGGAGGTTATGTCAGAAGCATTTAACATGTACGTTTGTGAACGAATTCTGATATTCCTTCTGCAAAACAAAAATTTTTGAAAGATAGGCTGAATTATATGTGAATTGGAAAGTTGAAAAGTCGGATGTAAAAAACATGTGTATTAGAACCTTAAATAAATACTTTGATATAAATATCATCATATATATACTAAGAATATTTCTTCCACAAAAAAATCAAACAAAACAAATACTTAAATTGTTCTGAGCAATTTTTGGAAAGTTTTAAATAAATTAAAACGTGTACTGCATACCTAATCAATTCGCCTAAAACTGTATTAATACGTTTACACTTTTGCTATTTAAAAGTATGAACTAGTTAAAGTATAAGGTTTTTTTTTAGCTACATGAGAACTTAAAATAATAATACCAGACAGAAATATTATCGGAATAAATTTTTTTAATATTATAATCTGGTAGATAAATTCATGGCATTTATTTTTTAAATATAATTTCCCGCATATAGCCGCCTACGCTACGAATTACATGGTTCATTCGATCAGTCTAGTTTTTGCAAAATTTGTGCAACAAATCTGGCCGTATGGCGTCAAACGTGGATGCATATGTGCTTTCAATGCTTTAGTAGTTACTGGTATGTCGTATGTTGGCATATTAGGCCCAACTCTCAAATAGTGTAGGTATTAATATTATAATAAATGTTATGAGACAGTTGTTATGAGAAATCTTATACATATAAATTAATATTTAGACGCTATCATTAAAATGTTTAATATTTTTTGTGCAAATAGTGTAAATCTTGTGAAAAGAAAAAAACTAAAAAATAATAAAAAACGACACAAGTTTACTGTTCGAAAATCAGTAAATTATGATATCTTATAAGATACATGTTCCCCTTGTTTAAGATTAAGATTGACATGAAGAAATGTGCTCTCTCATTCTGCCGACGTTCTCTCACATATTATATCTGATATTATCTCAGGTGGAGACCCTGTGTAAGTAAGAAGACAAGTAGCTCAGCTGTGCTTTGGTTGTTGCCTTAAAAAAATATAATTCAACTGACAAAAAATCAAACTACATAACAGTATTACTAAGGAAAAACAGTATTTTTTGGTAGTTTGTTTTTTGAATAACAACCATAAATGTTAAAAAAACAATTGATTCGTAAAATGACTATATATTCATTAAATTTTAACAGTACGGAAAACGAATTTAATAACCTACAATCAGTTACTGTAATAATTTTATGAGTGTACCATTAATTTGCGAAGATGTTGAAATTTTCCCATAAGAAATACATAGAGCTAAAAATCAACATATTTACAAGATGTTTCTCTATCATTGTATTCCATTCTACATCTTCCGATAATTTTTTTAGTGTCATCACTAGAAAAGTGGAAATTAATTCTATTTTAATTGTGGCGTTACTGAGAAAATGACACTTCTTTTGAAAGCAGCGTCTAGTCTAGTTTTTGCTTTTTGCAAGTCTTTTTTTGCTTAATTGTTTTTTTTTTTTTTTTTTTTTTTGATATTATTAAACCAAATTATTTCCAAATACATTTTGGTGTTTTATTCAAAAATAAAAAGTTTTTTCGAGCTCGAGGCCAATTGCTTGTAAAAAATATTTATTATTTATTCAGTAATCTTCTCCAATATTTCGATATCCATCGGATATCATTATCAAGGAACGAGTTACAAATATATTCGTAAGAGACGTATGACCTTCTCCACATTCAATATTGCAATATTTAATTGGAAGATATGGATGTGGACGATATGTGGTTTCAACAGCACGGTGCCACTTGCCACACAGCTAACGAAACAATGGCTCTGTTGCGAGACAAATTCAATGGCCGTCTTATCTCATGTGGTGGCGATGTCAATTGGCTGCCAAGATCATGTGATTTGATACCGGTGGACTTCTTTCTTTGGGGTTATTTGAAAGGTGTACGTCGATAAGCCAGCAACAATTGAAGAGCTAAAGGATGAAATAATTCGGCACCTTAACGGCATAGAACCTCAATTATGCCTCAGTGTCATTGAAAATTTGGACCATCGGATGGAGGTGTGCCGCCGAGGTCGTGGTGGCCAATTGGCCGATATTTTGTTCCATACATAATTGAACCATACCAATATTACCATAATAAAAAGAAATGACAATGATTTTCTACATAATTTGTATTATATTCAACATCGGCCCTTAAAATTTAACCACCCTTTATTATTCTTGGGAAATTATGTTGTAGTGTAATTGAACTATTTAAATTTTTTGAATCAGGAATCTCCAACGAAACGTCGGAAGAAAAAACTATGAACTAATCCTTTTATTTCCATAAAAGATAGGACCTTAATAAAGCCGATTAGAGGTTTCTAAAAAAGCAAAACAATAAAATTAAGAAAAGGTCAATAGTAATAATAATTAATATTCTTTAACTGAAACTGAACTAATTATATTTGTATTAATAAAAAGAGAAACTTTTAAAAAAAAAAAATACCCTTTAAATTTAAGCTTTTCTGTTAATACTTGTTAAAGCAATTATAAAAAAAATAATTTATTAAATTTTTGATTCTTTAGCTGGTGGTCCACACAACGCGTTCTATGAGTTTGATACTTTCTTGACATTTTTTAAGACGCATGCAAATGTTGAAAGTAATCTTACCTATTGCGTTCTATACGTTTGCTGTGGAGCTTGTCAATAAAAGTTTACTCCGATTCTACATTTTTGACAGATGCTTCAACGCATCAACGAATTGAACGCGTAGTGTAGACCTCCAGCTTTAGCTGTTTTGCCTTGTACCATGGAAGTGAAATGTTATCTCACAGCGAAATCTGTTATGTATTTGTAGCAGTGTTCGAAAATAAACACCAAATATCGTTCCTTAGTGTTCGGTTCGGCAGATTTATCAAAAACACAAACGCTTATAATGTTTGTGTAGTAAATCATTAAAAAAAACTACGTTTCCTGTTTGTGATCTGCGAAAACAAAAATAATAACGTTTCCTGTTTGTGATCTTCGAAAACAAAAATAATACTATACTCATCCAAATCAACAAAAAAAAAAAAAAAAATTAGAACATTTAATTGCGTTCTTTTTTTTAAACCACAAATTTCGTTGTGTTCGGTTCAGCATATTAATGTTCATTCGTTTCAGTTGTACTTAGCGCCCTTTTGGCTGGTAAAAAAACAAAAAAAAAAAAAAAAATTACTAAAACAAAATACATATACGAAATAAGTAAAAACCAGCGATAAAATTGTGCACGAAACACACATAAGCTATTCGTGATGTGGTCGTTGCAACAATTTTTTGTTTGCTCATTTCTTTATCTGTGTAAAAAAAGAAACACTATAGAACATTAAAATATAACGTATGTATACAGAACCGCTTCAATTGTTCTGTTTAATAACGATGAACAGTCCCGTATATAACGTTCGTTACTTTCTTGAAAATAGTTTCGAATGGTATTAAGGTTTGTGTTCGGCTACGTGTGCGTGCCGAACGCTTAATAATGTTCAGTTTACTTCCGAGCACTAATTTGTACTACAGGGTGGCCCTAAATTATCGAAGCGGTTTAAATTGCTTATAACTTTTTTATTATAATTTTTTTTTTTCTTATCTTTTCAGTATTTTGTAACGAAGACTAGGGGAATTTAAAATGGAGCAGTACTCAATTGACCAACGTGCCTAAATTGTTGAGCATTATTTTTCAAATCAATGATCCATTGTTTTGACTCAGCTTGCATATCGTCGTTATTTTAATGTGCGGGTTGGACCCTCAAAGTCAACAATTAACCGTCTGGTTACAAATTTTCGACAACAAGGCAGTAAGGAACCTTCCTGGTGCTGGCAGAAGACGAACGGTGCACACGGATGACAATATTAAACTGGTACAGAGGAGTATTCCGGAAGATTGAGAGACATCATCCAGGAGACGTTCGACACAACTTGGCCTCTCACGAGCGTCGCTGCAGAGAATTTTGCACACAATAGGAATGTTTCCATACAAGATTCAGCTTGTCCAAGAATTAAAACCGACAAATTACCAGCAACGACTTGAGTATGCAGTTTTTTTCCGGCAAAAAGCTGAAGAAAATCATAATTTTATTCATAATTTAAGTATGATTAACGAAGCCCATTTCCAATTAAGTGGGTTCGATATATACCTAAGATCTCCTAATATTTCTAGAGACGTAGATCCGCTCGGTGCAGAAATACTTAAATTTTGTCGCATCTGAGAGGCTATTTTCCACTTCAAACCGAATTGTTATCTCCGCAAAAGTTGAAGATACTTTGGATTTTTAACAAAAGTCTTATTAATTAAATTTTAAATATCTATAACCTCTTAATCTGTTCTTTTTTATAAAAACATTATTAATTTTTTTGTTAATATAACCATAAAATAAAATTTTTATTTTTAACTCATATTAATATCAATTTTAAACATTCGTATAAATGAATCTCTTATACTATAATTTTGTATAATAAACAATTTATTATACTTGAGTTTTGCCAATTTTACTTAAATTAAAATTTAATATTCGTATCGGTATCGGTATCGCCCATATTTCTTTTTGAGTATCGGTATCGTATCGGCAAAAAAGGCGTATCTTTACTTCCCTAATTTAAAGTTTTTCATTATATTTCTAATAAATTGCTAAAATATTAAAGCTTCATTGTATAAAAACTTCAGTTCAATAATGAATCGTTTGTCAAATAAAATTTTCATTTACCAATAAAATTAACAACCAACATAAATAAATATAAAGGACATGTAATAATTCTCTAATAAACTCTTAAATATCTAGCAAATAATATTAATGAATTAAAAATAAATTATGTACAAAACTTGATTAGTTATTAGGGTTTTTTATTATTTCCGCATTTTTTAAATTCCGAAAAAGCGGGGAAAATTGCAATTTACGGGAATTATGGTTAATCCCGCTCTAAAAAAAAGTAAGTATTATTTAAAACAAGTAAAAGAGAATGCAAAAAGGGCAGCTTTCGAAGAAAGAGACAAAAAACACAATATCTTCCGTCTCGTATTGCCTCTGTGTTACTCTGGGACACGAGGTAAAATAATAATTCGAATTCGCTGATTTCAGCCCTTAAGTCGATACCTGGGCCTGGACAGGCATTTTTGAACTTTCTCTTTACATTTTACCTAGACAACAACGACAGATCTTCCTAATTTTTTATGAGTTCCTCAATTAAGGTGTTCGAAGTGGATAACTTTAGAGAAATTATTTTTTTGTATTTGTAGGTGCCGCAAGAAATTTTTATTCATATTTGGACCACCAAGGCCTAGCCAGGCCCTGCGCTATTAAATATGGACTGTAGTAAATAAAATCAAAATGAAGAGTATAAAAAAGGACAAGTTACTCCTAAGAATTCTTTTTTAACTTTTATTTCGAGGAATTATGCTAGTTGACAATAGAATGTTCTTGATGTAGCCATAAAACTACATACAAATAAAAGAAGTCCCAGGCAGCCTCTGTAGTTTATTTTAGTGAGTTTTATCGAAAGCCACAAAAAACTCCATTCAAAATACAAGCGGTCCCAGCCAGGCCCAGGTGGAAGTTGGTACCACACAAATTGGGTGTCTGTTTAGGGGTTAAAGCCACACAAACCTCATATATAGAGAATATTTGAGATATATTGGATCAATACTATCGTACCGAAACCCTCAATTCGGTAGGATAATAGTTTCTAATACCGAACATATTTGACTTATTTTAAATATCTCAAATATATTCCAAAATAGTTTAGCCGGACTGGGTCTTCCTGGTTTGTGGGCGCTATTGTAAGCCTCTTAATTCGGGCAGACACTTGCATTGGGGGCCAGGTATTATTATAAATACATAAATTTGAATAAACAGTAAACATTTATTGGTTACTGGAAAAAAATTTTAATTATTATTGTGGAACCAATGACTAAACTATATTTGTTTTAAAGCAGCGTTAAAATTCGTCAAGTTTTCCCATTTTTGCAAGTTTTTTACATGCATTCCTCCGAAATGTATGCAAGGATATAGGAAACGCCCAGAGATGAAAATCAGCACATTTCTACAACCTTGTAAAATGTTTCTAAGTCATTTTGTTCCTTTTTACATCTTTCGATATTTTTAGTGTCATCACTAGATGAATGGCAATTAATCCTTTTTGTGGCATTACTGAAAAAATTAAATTTTTTTTTTGTATAATTTTATTTACTATGTACATATCAAGGCGAATTCCTAAAGGTGACATTTTCGAGTCATCTGCTTATTGTTTATTTATTTATGTGTATACTGAATGTCAAGCTTTGTTTACATTTTGTGAAAAAATTGGTTAAAATTTAAAATTTAATAAAAATCTAAGTACTTGAATAAAAAACTTATTTAAATTTTATAAAACATAAAAAAGTGAATATAAAATATAAAATAACGAATAAAAAGTGCGTGAGAAATAAGTGGAGCCACAATAAATTTGCAATACAGAAAAATATTTACATATTAAAGCAATTGTGTATATTTTATAAACAAAAAAAAAATCCCTTGTTTATGTTTTCAACAAATAGTTTTGACATTCACACTAACTTTTTACAAAAAAAAAAAATATACTTTGTAAAAAATACAAAGTATTTTTTTTTTAAAGAGATAGCTAGCATAACTCTTTCTCATGATGACTAATATCGTAACAGTGTTCATACAATTTGCCACCCCTCTAAGAAATATTGTACAAATGCCAAAATCAGTCACTAGTGTTGTGGTTGAAATATTAAATGAAATTAATTCTTTACACAATATCACCAAATGTTTATTATAATTATTTTTCTTTAACAACTCCACTAATAATATTACATACGTAGTTTTTTAATATTTTTCACAAAATTCTTTGCTTTATTTGGTTTTCCGATTTATGGAGATTTTTTTTTAATCTAGCGTTTTTTTTTTATTTGTGGAATTGTTAATATGGCAACATAGTTATTTTTTTTTTTTTTAATATTACCTATGCTATATATTTAACAATAAATAAATGGATAACGTTAGAAACGTAGGGCATGACGACCGAAAAGTCGATAGTTAGTAGGCCACTTAAGAGAACGATATTGAGGGACTTGCTGTCGCTCGCTTAAGTTGTCTGTAAATTTTTTTTCTGTGCTCCTCTTTTGTTATGTTACCAACTTCAATGATTCAAACTGTGATACCATGTTTCACATTTATGCAAGTGTGAAAATCCTATCAGGTTAAAATTTCAAAAATGTTGCTTAGTATTTATACTCGTATGTAAAAAAACGCAACTAAAGCCTATAGTACACGGCATGTAAAAAGACACATGCGCATGTGGTTCTGACGTAATTTTGACGTCATCACACAACACGCAATGTTTATTGTGGCTTTGCATTGACGTCAAAATTACGTCAGAACCACATGCGCATGTGTCTTTTTACATGCCGTGTACTATAGGCTTAAGTTGTCATCAAATATCTTCAAAATCTCGGAATTTTAATTCCATTCCTTGTAAAACTGTTGTCGTTTAAATTTTTGAAAAAATATCGACCAATAAATTCAACAGCTAAAAAAAAATATCCTACTGTGTTTTGTCAATTATTTAGGAATATGAAAACTGTTTCTTTTTTTTTATTTTCATAAAAAATTACTCAAATTATTTCAAACTTATTTCGAATGTTAGAAATATATCGTTTTTATAATTTTCGTTCTTACGACCTCATTTTTTTACAGGAATCCCTTATATAACTCCCAAAAAGCGGGAGTATAACACAATGGAATTTCCTGAAAAATCCCTCGAATCCTGGGAAAAAACCCCCATTGGTAACTAACTTTAACCCAAAAGCAAACGAAAAAAACTTAATATTATCAAACAACAAAATTTACTAATACAAACCAAATTTTCCGCCAAGGACTAGCACAAGGGCAAAACAGACAGCATGAACAACATTTATCAAGTCTTTTTTTATATTTATCACAAAAAGAAAAGAAAAAATTAAAAAAATACTTACTGCTACATAAAAAATATTCAACAGTAAGTAACAGAAACTTTTATGAATTGCTATGCCAGACAAGACATAAATTTAGTAAAGTAAAGTAAAATAAGCTAAACTAAACTAAAGAATATTGTTAGCGAAAAATTGGTTATTTAACGACAGCCAAAAGATGTTATCAAACTAATACATTATTGCTAAGTTATGACTTCAATAACCAGCATAAATCAGCAAAAATGTATGGCATAACGAAAAGAAAAACGTACTAAGCGAATCAAAAGTCTTTTGAATAGCTGGAATAAAAACGAAAATCTATATAAACATTTAATAAAAATAGCAATAGTAAAAAAATTTAACAAGTTATGGAAGAAGAGAACAAATTTTGGATAATGTAGTAATTTATTAGATAACCAAGATAAAGAATTCTACATAAACAGTTGTCATCTTATTTGGAAAATAAAAATTTAAATTTAATAAATAATTTTTCATGCCAAGAAATTTGGTTTCCCCTCGAAGAGAAAACGCTATCGTGAATATCCCGTGAAAACATTTTCCTGCTATCAATTGTGAGTGAAAATCAGTTAAAGATTCAAAAAAGTATAAAAATCAGAGAAATTTTTGTTTAAAAATAAACACTTACTTATATATTTTTTAATATTTTAATCCGGCTTAAGTTCATTAAATTTAATTTTCATTTAATTATTTTTATGGAGAAAGGAATTTTACAACTTGAAATGAATTAAAATTTATTGATAATTTTTCATTGTTGACTGAGCTGGGAATTGAGCCCAGGTTTTCAGGGACAGGTTGCGCTGACTAGATTCAATTGTAACCACACTATCTCTTCAGATGGGTTTATCGTTTAACACTCATCGCCATTGACGAAGGATGACGTCAATAGTCAAACATCAATCTTTAAGCCAAATGTTATTTACCTTGGTAGATCGAAATTTGCGTTGAATGAATGATAACATTTTTTAATTGATTTACATGTTCTTCCTTACTTCAGTTTTTCGTACTTTTTGTCAAGAATTCTTCTTGAAATCCAACGTTAATTTTTTGTTTTTCTTGTTGACCTTCTTCAGCACACATACGCGGATCCAGCTTGAGCCTTTGAGGGGGGGGGGGTAATTTTTTATGATACAAAACAAGTAAAAAAAATTTTTTTTTAAGTTTATTAAAAACGATATGTTTATATTATATTTAAAAAAAAAAACTCAATAATAAGGTCAAATAAAATATAAGATCAGTTCCATATAAATTAAAATAAATTTATCTTTTTAATAACGTTTTGGCTATAAAAATAATTTTATTTATTTTTAATGTTTTTTTTTTTATTTGAAACAATTTATATGTCTACATCATATTAAATTGTTTGACCAATTTTTCGACCAAAAAAAATACATATGCAATTGTTAACAAAATTTTGGAAGAAGGTATATGCTTTACTAATTTTAAAATAAACTTATAAATTTTAGTCGAACTGTTTGGGTTTAAATCTAAAGATACATATATAATTATTCTGGTTTGACTTGATTACAGCTAAATTTTTTATTTAAATTATTTTTATTTAGAAAGGAATTTTAAAGCTTATAACAATGGAAAGACAAAAATAACAAAAATACAAATATTTTTTTCTACTTCTTGTTTTGCAACGATATGTAAAAGTTCTAATTCCAAAAATGCTAAAGAAAAAGTGCCCATTAAAATGTGAAAATTTCAAAAAAAAGTTTTTAATATTTGTTAATAGTCAACATTGAAATAAATAAAATAATGTTACAGTATATTTTATTTTTTAAAATTGACATACTAAAATGTACATTAAAAGCATAAAATGTATAATAGAAAAGGTGATAAGTCACAAAAAGCTATGTAGGTATGTAAAACATAAATGTATTATTTTTAGTTGGTTGCAAGCCAATAAAGAGTCGGCAATGAAGCAAAACTGGATTTACAGACTTAAAATATATTCAGAACTAAAGACCTTAGAAAGTTTTTTCTCTCTCCTATAAAATTTATACATTGGACTACATCCTTTTCGACTGAAGGTAATGATATATACTTATATAGGTACATTATATTATAAAAAAAATTACGGACTCACCATTGTTTCACTCATTTTAATGTATTTTTGTATATCAAAGAACTTTTCTTATTAATGCACTTGAAATTTGACAGTTATATACTTCTTCTTTGGTGAACTTTTACTAGACCAATACATATATTTATATGTATATATGGGAAGGTAGAATGGCAATGCATATAAAATTCAAAATCAAAGCCTACTATGATGAAAATATGATACGAAAAACGGTTATATTCAAATGTATATAATAAATAATTATCATAACACAAATAAAAATATTGCATATACTAAGGGTTATTAATAGTTCAACCGCTCGCTTTTTCAACCCAAACGTTTATTTTTCGGATATAGATGGCACTTTTTGGGATTGAATGTAGAATAATATGTATTTAAATACAGTAAACTAGATGTTTCATTGGAAATATATAATAAATAACTATAAGGATAAATACTTGGATACATATTGAAAATTTGATAAGAGATTCTATAAAAAAACAAAAACGACTTGATGGGATTTCCAAAAATTTTGTACATTCGGAAATTCGTGTATTATCGAAATAAGCAAAACATATTTTTATAATTTAGGTGGGGGAAATTTCCTTTTTTAAACCCCCCTGAATCCGCGCCTGTCAGCACAACAGAAGTAAGTATTTTTGTGATAAAACTCTTAACATTTGCGATTTAGTAATGATATTGTTTAGTGTTATAAACTGGATTTTAGTGAAAAAGAATTGAAAAAAAAAAAATTATCAATAAAAAAATTTAATTAATTTCATGTTGTAAAATTCCTGTCTTCATAAAAATAATTTAATGAAAATTAAATTCAATGAACTTAAGCCTAATTAAAAATATCTACATTTGGATTAAAAACCATTAACAGTTCAATAAAATAACCACAATACTAATTATTGTTAACAGCTAAGGCACGAGCTATGTTTACATTTGTCCTTCAAGTTGTGCTGAAAAAGGTCAACAAGAAAAAAGAAAGACAAAAAAAAAAAAACATCAAAAAACAAAAATGTACTTTGGACTTCAAGAAGAATTCTTGACAAAAAGTACGAAAAAACAGAAGTTAGGAAGAACATGAAAATCAATTAAAATAGATAATCATTCATTCAAAAAGCAAATTTCGATCTACCAAAGTGAAATACCATTTGGTTTAAGGATTGATGTTTGACTATTGACGTCGCCCGGTCTCAATAGCCGAGTGAGTAAAACGGCAAACCCCACTGACGAGATTGTGTGGTTACAATCGAAACTAGTCTGGGCAACCTGTCCGTGAACGCCTGGGTTCAAATCTCAGCGCAGTCAAGAATGAAAAATTATCAATAAAAAAAAATTTAATTAATTTCATGTTGTAAAATTCCTGTCTTCATAAAAATAATATAATGAAAATTAAATTCAATGAACTTAAGCCTAATTAAAAATATCTAAATTTGGATTAAAAACCATTAACAGTTCAATAAAATAACCACAATACTAATTAACTGTTTAATAATTTAATAAAGTAAATAAACGTGTGAAAATAAACATTGGTGCATTAGGCTCATCCGCCAGACCCCTAGTGGGGTGAATTCGCCAGCGAATGCCGCCCTGGCCTAGTTTATCCAGTGGAAAATATACCCCCTAGGAGTAGATTAGCGTGTGGAATGAACCCCCAGGGATAGTGAATGCACCTGATAAGTATAAAAATGACATAACTTTTTCTAGATTGTTTTTATTATTTATTTGTTTGCTTAGTAATACTAGTAGGCACTTACAAACCAATGACTAATTGAAGAAATTTAGATGAAGGCAAAATAAAACTGGATATAAGAGATGTAGTCTCAGCAAAATTAAATATAACTAGAGCTGCTGTTGAACATGGTTTAAAGCGCACCACATTACGAGACCGCATGAAGAAGATACACAAGTCAAAGCCTGATGGAATGGGCGACTCAGGGCAATTCTCCGAAGATAAACAAAAGTATACGTCGAAATAGACATAAAATCAGGTTTTCACCAAAACTAAGAGAGAGAGACATATGTGAATACTTTAAAACATGGCCAAACGTAAAGCACGGGTTTTATTAAACTATGGCGCGAAGATTTGTATTTGGATATAATATAATAAATAATATTAAAATGCCTCCCACTAGGGTAGATTACCAAACAGCAGGAATTGACTGGGTTTAAGGATTTATAAAACGAAATCTGTCAACCTTGGATAACAGAAAGGGAAAATCAGAAATATTAACATCCATTCCATCTAAAGACGAAAGGAAGAAAAAGAAAAAACTCAGCAGCAAACAAAGCCGAAGAAAATTTACACAAACGAAAACAGCTGAAACATCTTCCTCGTCCAATCTATCGGAAATAAGTTACGCCGTTTCTGATAAATCTGTTGGTTCTTTTGCTGAAGATGATACTTTGTGGAAGGAAACTTCGTACAAGTTCGATTTTCTGCAGAAACAGATAAGTTTTATATCAGCAATATATTATCAGAATGTCCAACTACGGTAACATTAAATTTTCTAACAAAAAAAAGTAATTCGTGGACTTTAGTCGAACCCGATTTTCCTGATATTTGCTATGTTATTAAGACTGATATTGTATTACGATTACCGGACCCAACTCCTCCTCCAGGAGCTTCCCAATCTAAAACAAGATATTTATTTGATGTTGATATGTGGCAGTATAACGTAAAGTAACTTTGTACTGCTATTAAAGTAAAAAAAAAAATTGCTTTTGATTATTTTTTTTTTAAATTGAATGCCTTTTGATTTCAAGTATTTAAGCAAATTTTTATTTTCAATACGTACAATTAAATTTATTTGCTTTTTATTTTGTTTGTTTCCTGAATTACCGTATTGCAATAACAAAACAGTCATATAACTACAAATTATAATTTTATTTTACTTCTGTCGTTTCTGCCCCACCCTCATGGCGAATTTTCCCCATACGTGGGGTTTTGCATTGCCGTTTTTGATCACTTCAGAAAATGTTAAAAAAAATACATATAAGAAGGAGGAACAGCCAGGACAAAAATAACCTAAATTAAAGAGAACATATGTGAAGCTTTAAAAACAAAAAAGTTTCCAAATCTCGTTTGCAGTTTTGAGAAGAGAGCACTTTAAGAAAAGTGGCGAATGGTCCTCTTCTACCCTAGCCATCGTCCACACTTGAAATTGTTGTTGCAGCAATTCTTTATCTTATGGGTGAGAGAGGAAAAGAGATTAGATAGGTGAACTTAGTATCATGTATTACGTAATTCTGTTTTGTATTTTAATTCTCACACTTTTCAACTTGAAGCTGGCTGTATGTGTATTTGTATTTATATATAAAATATTAAAAGAACACGATAAAAATACAAAAATTGCATTCCTAGAATTTTATAACCTGGACACTAGTGCAATTTCAAACCAAAATTTAAAAATATGCAGCAACAAAAATTGTAAAACTGAACTATGACTTAGGAATAATTTTTACTTAAAAAAAAGTATACAAAGAAACCAAATGTGGCAGAAGAACTCATTATTTAAAGTTTTGTTTTTATTTTTTAAATGTTAATTTTAACTCAGGTGTAGCTTTATTTATATCGGGTAATTTTGCTTCATCTTAAGTATAATTTAAAATCTTGCTGGTAGCAAAACTGCTTAACCTACACTAATAGAAAAGGCGTCATAACGCTGATTTATTTTGACATCAGTACTATCTTCGTTTTTTACCCCACGACACTTTTCAACATTGTGATGTCAGCCTTAACATCACTTGGCCAAATTATCATCAGCGTCATAAATTTATATTATATCATCAACGAAATGACACATTCGCATCATAGAAATGGCGAATCGGAGTCGGTCTTATAAAGCATGTCATCAGTGCGATGACAAACTGTCATCAAGCTAAGTCATTGTAATTGACCTGAAGTCAAATTGAGGAATTTTTGCTTCTAATTTAAATTTTTAAACATGAAAATAATGTTAATAATATATTATGACATAATATATTATGTCATCGCACTGATGACAGTTTGTCATCATCCTGACGACATGACATATAATGTCATCGCACTGATGACAGCTTGCCATAGCACTGATAACAGTTTGTCTGGACTGATGCCTTTTCTATCGGTGTACACAAAATGTGGCATCGAATTGACTTCACTTAAGTCATAGCGTAGATAACGCAAAAAATATGACAACATTTTAGGATGACGGTCGTCATTGGGTTGATGTTACTTTTTACCTCACTGATGCCATTTGTAATAACATTGATGTCACAATCAATATGAGATGTTGGGATAATTCATAGATAATTTAACTTTCTTAACGATATTTTGTTTTGTAAATTCATATTTCTTTTAATTTTTTAATTTTTAATTCATACTGTTCTTGATACTCTTTTACTTCGCCAAGTTATTGTAAAATAATGTAAAAAACTATCAAAAGGATACGGGTCCTGCTTAACCCTAGGATTCTCGGTAACTTTTTACTACTAAGTTCTCCATTGGTTCTGGCCAGACCACAATTAGAACAGCTAAAAAACCCCAATTAAATAAAAACTAAATAAATATATTTTTTATTGAACGTATTTTAATTACTTTAGATTATACAAATTTATTATATAATTTTATTATTTAATTATTTTATTCCATAGGCAAGTCAACGAAAATGTTGTCTTTAATTTCCCACATTGCTATTTCGCTGAAACGAGGTTTGCGTTAGCTTTTTGCAGTTAGATTGGATTAAGCGCATAATGGGCCGTAGTTTTCTGATTTGATTCAAACTTGATTCATTCGATTTAGAAAATATCATTTCTAGAATTCACATATCTGTTTTTTTAATATTTTGTCCTATTTGAAATATCTTTCAAGGAAAAAAAAATTTTGGTCTGACCAAAAGGGTAATTTCATAGACTTTTACATAAAACTGGAATTTAACCCCACTTATTTGCTCCAATAGAAGCCAAATTAGTTTCATTCGATTCAGAACATATCATTTATAGAATTCACGTTCTTGTTTTTTTGATTTTTTGTCATAGGCGAAAAATATTACTAGCAAAACACAAAGGCGGTAATCCTGGCGTTAAGTTCAAGTTTCTGCTTCCAGACTTCTTTTATTTTTGTAATTTTTACTACGAACTACAATTATAGCATATAAATATTCTGGTATATTGGTATAAAGAAAAAATATCATATAAATTTTATTAAATGTGCGATTTATACAATGTCATTTAATTAGTTCGATTACGTGTAATAAGTGTGCGTGTTTGTGTGTGTGTGAAATAGAAAAGATTTTCCAACAAGAATACCATGAAGAAAAATAAACCTATAACAATTTAGTTTGCTATAAAAGTAAATTTGTGTTACTTAAAATACTTATTGCTATAGCAAGATATATGGAGGGTACATATATACCATTTTCAGTAAAAGGAATTTTTTTTTGTCATTTCTTGTTTTATCGGATTATTCTTTGTTGTACTCGAAAATTGATGTTGACAAAAGATTTTACCGAGCTATGCGCCAAATAATAAACTTAATGTGAAATACAAACAAATAAGAATTTTATGGTTGGTATTTTCGGCAAAACTACTACTTGTATATCTGGTAATTTTCCTGTGGCAGGTTAATAGCCTAAAAGTATGCTGGTATTTTGTTGGTTAGTTTTGAGTGTTTGAGTGTAGTAAGCCTCAACTTTATTTATTGATAAAAATTTGCAGACATTAAATTAAATGATAAAGCTAAGTCTGACCTTAAGTTCATTTATTTATTTATTTCATACCTGGAGGGAGTAAAATTCCTGGTATATACTCATAATATATTCGCTTTTGGGTTAATGTGGAGTTTACTATTGTATATTTTCCTTCCATTGTAGTATGTTTTAGTTTTGTCATGAAGGAAGTGTTAAGGAAGCAATAACATGTAGCCATAAATATATTCAAGCCATATATATATATATATTTTTTTATTTTATAAAACATTAAGGTGGTTTTCGAAAATTAAAGTTAATGTTTTTACTGTTTTATTTATAACAGTTTATTATTATAGTTTCAGCAATAGCACAAATGGCAGTAATAGTAATAAAGGCAACATTTATCGTGTAAAAGATTTATTACATAAGGGCCCAAAAAGGGTGAGGTTTGGTATTTCAGTTACATAACACTAAGGAATGCAAAGGGTGTTTTTTAAAACCATTGAAACTAACGACAAAAGAACTGTCATACTGCGCTCACTTCTTGATATTTCGGGCAAATGGTCACGAGTGTTGAATAAAGCTACCAAATTATACAAATTAACTTTGAAAATTAGTCATCGATATTTTATTGGAAAATTGCGTTCAGCAATGAGGCCGTAACCAAAGTCGTGCGATTTCACAAGATCTCGATTATCACATGAAAATACCTTCTTGCAAGTAGAGTATACGTATTATCAATGAAAAATCGAAGACACAGCCGATTGGCTAAAAGTGCAAAAATTGTGTGTGGGTGTGTGTTAGTGAAATAATTTAAGTGTGTTGCACCTTTCAGGAATTTACTTTTATATGTAATTACCAGGTCAATTACTGGTTTTTGCTGATAAGCAAGCAACAACTGACTTCTTGGAGGTCAATATTGCTTGTGTTTCTTTGTGAAGTACGTCTAGTAATGCTCGAAAAGGTGGACCAAAATTGGACGTCCAGAATGCACTTTGTCAAAAATAGCTGGGTTGCCCATGTGTCCGAAGCTCAAATCTTAAGGCCATATGTATATTCTTTTTTCGAATATAAAAATTATTGATTAAAACTAAATTTTTTCTCTTATTTCAACTTCTATTGGGCGTAAAAAACACCCTTTATTTAATGTAAATGTCATGGTCTTTAATATTAATTAAATCGCTGAAAACATTTAAATAAATTCTTCAAAATCGGTTGCAAAGAAAGGTTGTCTAATTTGGCAATACTATTAAAATTTGAGGTCGCTTTGTTTTATTATTTTATCTCGAATAGAGTTAAATTAGAGCACCGCTTCCAAATTCTGAAAATAATTTCTGCAATCGCGGTTTAGTACAGGAATCATAATAGAAAGTGTTTTTGCAATGGTTGTGTTAGTTCAAAAAAAGGGGAATATGGCCTCACCCATACCCATTTAGGTTCGCACTTACACAAATTTAAAATGTTGTGTACAATAAGGAGAGATTTGCCATCATCCGTATGACAAAACCCTGTTTTAATACTTACTTAAGAACATAGTGGCCTTTATATACCTTCTGAAGCGTACATATTCCATTTCCATTAAGAATTCCAAATAAGGTGCATTATTTCTTTTAAAATTTTCGCTCCTAATGTGATCAAAAGCAGGATATTTGTCCAAGTTGTGATATAGTTTCTCGGCCTTTTTGCCACGTTCTATCGTAAGATTGTCCTATGCAAGCTAAATGACTCCGTAGCTCCATGTGTCCCCATTAATATATTAACGAGTGTTGCCGTTTTTAATCCTATAATATTCTTTGTTCCAACAGAATTGAAGTTTCTTAATAACACTTTAGTAATCATGCCAACATTTAGTCCTGTCAGTCAGCCTTGAATATGTTTGTTAAATACCAAAATTTTTCGAATTTATATTTGAAATTTTTAACAGATTATGCGTTCTCCAATGGTATTTTATTGCAACCTTAACCCATTTTTCGCCGAGCAGTGATTATAATCATCAGCACTCATTCCCTTTTTTTGCTGCAATGTTTTTTTCTGTCAGTATCTTAAAATCTTGGTGCGGCGAAAAATGGGTTAAATACCTTATTTTATTCTATTGGCAACGGTCCATATTTGACCATAGCTCACTTATGATTAACACTTCCGAAAGCAGTCTTTAATGCCATTTCTTCCTTAATAATGTTAATTTTAAAATAAAATGTGTCGACAATTACTTTTCTGACAGCCGGGTTAACCACTTATCCAACAAAAGCCCCGCCACTAAAACACTTAAAGATATATTTACTATATTTGAGGAGGTCCATAACAAAACGCAATAATTCCACTTTTTAAGTTTTTTTTTTGACTGACACTGACACATTAAAATCTATGTAACAATTATTATTAAACATACCAAAGCTCAATATTTGCACAGCAATTCAGTATCAAATATACTGGTTCAGACCAAAATGAAACATTTCCACATCTATGCAATAAACCACTACGTGAGATTTTTGAAAAGTCAATGGTGTAAATTAATTATGCCAAGATAACTGTCAAACGTTAAGAATTTAATAACAGTTGTAAATAGATTCTGCTTATAGTAAGTTAATTGTGAATCGAGTAATTTATAAATATTAATATTTATAAAAGAAAATATTTTAAATATTTATTGCAGAAACAACAGTAGGGAGTATTAACGTCGGAAAACGTTTATCTATGGCATTATTATAGTTCTAGTAGATATGAATAAGTGAGCGAAATATTTTTTTCTATGATGTTTATTTGTCGAGTTACAAGGTGGTAGAGTGTTGCCGTTTTCAAAAAATGTTTTCTTTTTTATTATTTTTTCGAAATAAAAACTAATCAAACCAAAATAAAATTTTAAGTGATTCTTATAGAAAATCGATTTATCTTTAAATAAAAACAAACTAATTTGAAAAAAAAAAAAATTTGTTTTCATCTGCAAGACCGGAAATGACCAATTTGAAGCAAAATTTTCCTAACTTAATTCATATACATATATATTATTTTTTTTTTTTTAATTGAAATTAGCCTATAGTGTCCTTATTATATTGTAAAACTTTTATTATGGAACATCTATTAGTTTAAAAGTTATACAAGTTTCTCTACGTTAATGCATTTTTGAACCGCGGAAAACCGGAAATGACTAGTTAAAATGGAAAATTTTCTAACTATATGTAAAAAAATGTATTTGCTTATTTTATTTAATTTAGGCCCTAATCATGTAAAAAGCAACGAAACGCCATAGAATAACATTGAAAGCACAAACAATGGCATTAATATTTTGTAATTTTGTTGTTGCTTTCAACAGAAATTCATGTACCGTTTTAAAATGTTCAACGCCACAAGCTATGGAGCGTTTGAAATTTTAAAATGCAATGTGAATTTCTGTAGGAAGCAACAACAAAATTACAAAATATTTATGATATTGTTTGTGCTTTCAATGTTATTCTTTGGCGTTGCGTTTTACATGATAAGGGCTTTAATTTTTTTTTTTTTTTTGGAAAAAACATTAATTTTTTAACCATATTTCGAAATTTTTGTTTATTTAAAAATTCACAAAAAATTGGAAAATGAAGCTAATCTTTAAATTTTTTCAAGCCATAAATAATTAATATCTGTTAACAACTTTCGATATTATTCACAAAAGTCGAAAAATTTTAATTCAAAATAAGAATTTCTTAAAACGTAATATTTGTATGGGAACCCCCGTAAGAAGTGGCGATAAAGGGCAAGTATGTTTTGAGAAAAAGTTATGAACTAAAAACTAATGGAGATTGGTCATACATTTTATACCCCTAAGGGCGACTAATGTGCGGTTATCGGACTTTCTGTATTGAAAATTTTGTATAGGAGCTCCCTTAAGGATTGGAGATAGCGGATAGGTTTGTTAGAATAAAAGATGGATATGAAAAGTTAAGTGGGGTGGGCCATAAGTGTGATTAAGTGGGGTTGGATATTTGACCATGAGCAGCCTACGCGCTGCAGGGGCCGTTGTATGGTAAAAATTCTTGAATTAGGCCCCTGCAGTGCGCAGGATGCTTCTAGATGGGTCAAATATCCAACCCCACTTAATCACACTTTACCACTTTATTTCGCACACTTATTCAAATCTACTAGTTATGCCAAATATAAAGGTATTCCAACAATATTTTTATTGGGTTGTCCGCAAATAATGCCCTATAATAAAAAAAATTTAAAATACCAAAAGAAAAGTTTCTCCTTAAAAATGGGAAGCTCGATTTTGATTTTAGACCCATTGTTTCCTAGGCAAACCCTCAAAGAATTAGTCGTAGATTACGATTTTGACAACCGCTTGGTGAATTTTTTTTAATACATACAAATTTACCCACTCTAATAAATATAATTAAAAATTAAACAAACAAATCGCTGAAGACGCTAAGATTGAGAATCGATTGCTAATAAATATATATTTTTTTATATAAAATTTACCTTAAACTTGAAGATTTATTGAGTAGAAATAATTTCAGAAATATATAAACACTTTCATTAAACCTATAAAAGATGTAAGACCCTGCACTTTCTCTTTCGATTTTGTCACAGCAAATATAGAAAAGCTATAGCAACAATAAATAAAAATTTAATATGAAATTTCAACAGCTATTCATTTATGTACATACTCTTATTTTACACACTCTCAGCAATTGCTCAAATACTCATATACAAATACACACGCATACAACAAACTATTGTTGTAAAGTGTTGGTTGGTTGGTTACAGGATGTGAAGTAAAGTTGTGTATGGCACTGGCACACATTTGCAATTAACACACACTAATTCTGCAAAATGGAATATAGAGACTAGCAAATAAGAACAGTTGCTACTATACCAGACAATCCTCAACCAAACAAGAAAATATAGACGGCCAATTCCGACCATATGATACCCTATATCACAGTATTTATAAACTATTTGGGACCTTTGGGCAATCATGGAATCGCCAGAACAAAATTATGTTATGAGGCTAAGATTCATGCAGAAGTGGCTTGTGCCGAATATTATTTACATTTCTTCATCTATATGAACGGTGACCATATTATCCAACGAAAAGAAAGACGTTTCGAAATATAGTAAAAATGATAAATAGTATCAAGGTTATTATTATACACATACACAGAACAAATTAAAAATTGTCTCTAATCACGATATTTATACTAAATTCATAATATGAAGCAAACAAGTTGTTGATTTTGCACCAATTACGAAAATGATTATATTGATTACTAAAAATAGTAAAATTGAAAATATTTTTTTTCTTTTCAATAAATTATATTTTTAATTTTAATTAAAAAAGTGATCAAACAAATTTAATATTTCAATTCAATATTGACAATTCCCAACAATAATTTTACAAGTTTAAGTTATTTAATTTTAAAGTAAAAAAGTCAATTAAGATTTTTTGTTATTTAATTAATATTTTAATTAAAAATTTATTTCAAAACAACTAAAAGGTTAATTAAATCAAAATTAAATTTTTAATTTTCTTTCAACTAAAAAAATAATTGATTCAATTATCACATTAATTAAATTTAAAAACTTTTTAAACCATTTTTTTTATTGATTAAAAACTTGTTTCTGTATACCAAGAAATTTATATAAAAAATGATGTGTAAGTATTTAAAATAAAAAATTTAATAATTAAAAATAATTGATATTTTTCTGTAGAATGTATTTTTTTAAAATATCACTGTTTTTAGATAAAAATAATTTGCACTTCGTTATTAAAAATGATTTTTAAGTAATAAAATAAAAATTATAAGCAATTTGGCGCACTAAAGGCCGGCAGACACAAACAAAATTCTACAAGCTTCATTATACTTTTACCTCCAATTTTTTTTCATTGAAAAAATGTTCAAAAATAACCAGCCAATTGTAGGGAAATGTAAGAAAAGATATACTCATTGTTTATTGTTGTTACTTTGTTGAAGCTTTGATGATGTTGCAAGTAAGACCTGGGTGTTTTAAATTCTTATTCACTTTATAGTCTTATATGTGTAATATTTCAAGCTTTTCTAAAGTCTTTGGAAAAAGTTTTCTGACGAGCTGGCCTAAGCAACCAGCAAAATGCGCATTTAAACTGTCTTTCCCTCAACAATAAATTTCAGTGTTTTTATCAAAAATAAAAATTTGGAATTTAGCACGTCATAGATAAATCTTATTAAAAATAAATTTTGTATTCCTGAAAATAACTTTTGATGTTCCATCTATATTTGGTCCACTGATAAATCATCTTTTTCCACTTCTTACCCAATCAAAACGTAAAATTTTTGTAAACACTGCAGTCGATTGATGTAAATACGTCAATACAGAATACTACCTGCAACTTAGTGTACCAAAATGGTTTTCATAACCAATAGGAAAAACACATCTTCTTTGCGTGCAGTTCATTTTAATTTTATGTCCTTTTAGGTAAGATCAGCCTCGGGCATTGAAATGTGTTGTAACTCTAGATGAAAAATATATTTCTGGTATATACACGTAGAGAAAAAATATGTTTAGATATGGTCACCTCCAACAAAACTATTTTTAGACAAAACTTTAAACATATTATGTTTAAATTTAACCCTATTATTGTCACCGACAAACATATAATTGTTAAATTAGTCCTCCATCAAGAAGCCACAACCATATTATGGTTGCCTCTAAACATGTTATGGTTAAATATGACAATAATTTGTTTTTAAATTAACAATAGTATTTTCCTCTTTTTTAAGAGCAACATGCTTTGGTTGAAAATCAACCATGCTATTATAAATGTTAAACATATTTTAGTTATTACTAACCAAAAGATGTTCGGAGGCAACCATAATATGGTTGTGCCTTCTGGATGGATAACTAATTTAACAATAATATGTTTGTCGGTGACAATAGTATTATTAAATTTAAACATAATATGTTTGCAATTCTCTCTAAAAATAGTTTTGTTGGAGGTGACCAAATTTAAACATATTTTTTCTCTGTGTGTAAAGGCTTGGATATGTGCCAAAACTAACCACGCTTCAGCACAGGGATCAGCAAAATAATTTTTGCAATATCATTGCGTACCTTTTTCTGAGAGAGAAAATATTCTTTTAATGGCAGCACGAACAACTGTAGAATTCAATCTAACGCTCGCTTTAATGTTTACCAACCTGCTTTGCTATATTAATGTTGAAATTTTATATAGTTTATGTTATAGTTTCTGAGTTAAAGAAAAAGAAGTCATAATCTAACAAAAGGACAATTCACTCAAAAAATAACAATCTACTGTCCGCATAAACGACCAAAACGTAGCAAAAAAAAGGAATATCCTTTTCAAGAAAAGACGAATGGTCACCGTTTCTACATTTAATTTTTTTGCCTTTAAGTAATCTTATAAAGAGGGCTTAAAATGACCTACCAGCACAACATTTTGCCTTGAAACAGAAGCTGCTATAGTTAACGTTTTTGTCGCCAATTTATATGTCAATACCAATATTTATAAGGAATTAATGGCATTAAAGATATTTTCGGGAGAAGTATTTGTATGCGAGCTATGGTCAAATATGGACCAATTCCAAAAATATTTGCAAACATAATTTCAATTGCAATAAAATTTATTTTGACCAAACTAAATCTAAATACCAATATAATAAAATGGTTTATGGCCAAAAAGACTCTATGCTTTCATGAGGGTTATGCAAACCCATGGACTGTTTCTTACCATTTTCAATAGGTTCCTTGTGGCAATTAGAACCTAAGTAACAAATTTTATCATACTATCCCCAAACTTGAGACCTGGACTTTGAGCAAAAAATTTACATGGAAAACCAGCTAGCCGGACGGACGGACATCGTTTAGTCGATTCAAAATGTGATTCTCAGCTACCGGTTATTATGAAAGGGTCCAGGACAGTAATGTCCAAAATGTAAACTGTGGTTGTATTGCTTCATATTAGAATTAGTAAATAAAGACACAAGCATTCTTAATATAAAAAAATATAAGAAATATGTAAGCATCCGCCGCACGTGCACTCGTCGCTTGATAGTTGACGACTGAATTAAATTTTGTACTCTCGTAGACTAAATGAAAGAGGATAAGAAGGTGTGTGAATTAATTTGGACAATTGTGGTATGGGCTGGACATCACTGGTCTAGGAACAATATTTTAAGGAATTACAAATATCAGCAAAAGCTTAATACCTCTCTACTATTGTGGTGTAAGTATAAAAATAAAGAGTAGGATTTGGTCTCTCCAAGGAGTGAGGGATGTAGACAACGCTGTTTTATTCTTCGGCAAATTGAAAAAAAATTAACGAAATTTATATTTACAAAGACAAAGTTATTTTTCATTTATTTTCCACATTGTATTGAAATCGACATTTGGGAATTATGATTGAAGGCAAGTGGAAAATAAACGAATATCTCAGTTTGAAAATTATTATCCATTTTTGTGGAAAATGCTATGTTTTTCAAGGAAATTTGGAATCATCAAGCCCCTCTGCTTGCTGGGTTCTGCTACTATTACTACAAAAAAACCACAATTTTACTTTAAAGTAGAACAACTTTAATCACTTTCATTTAAATGCTTATGACATTCTTTTAACATTTGCTTTTTTGTAACACTTTTTTGTTGTGTTTGTTATTGGTGTCCTCGTTGTTGTTGCTGCTCTACTCTACTCTAGTCGTTCATATAAGATAATTGTTGTTGGTGTTATTGTTACTTTAGTAGTATGTATCATTTGTTTTGCCTTTGTTATTGTTTTCTGTTACAACTTTCCCTGCATAGGTTTGTAGAGATTTTCATTTTTTCCCCATTTGCACGCACAAACACACAAACATCCATTCAACCAGTTCGGTTGGTTGGTAGTTGATGACGATGATGGTGCTGTTAGCACTTAACATTTTAATACTTTTTTTTTTTTGTTATTTTCAATTTGCTGTTGTTTTTGTTACAGCTGAGATTCCTTTTTTTTTTTTGCAGCCAAAAGCATGTTAAAGTTGAGGAAAAAAGGAAACTATGGCAAACCCAAGAAGCACAAATTTGTGACACACATTAAGTTCGAAAAAAATCTAGTCAAATTTAAAAGTGAGAGAAAGAAATAAATGGGTTTCGTAAAGTCTGTAATGATTTAATTTTACCCTTCTCCTCCCAGAAAATTAAGGACTCTTATCATTTAGCTCATTAAAATATTAATAGAATTAAAGTAAAGTTTAGCCTTCATTAAATTTCGAAACATTTTAAAATGAAAACTTACTTAAACTTAAAAGAAGACTTATAAAATTATAAATGGTAGACTTCTAAGAAAAATGTACTACAAATAAAAGTTCGAAAAGCAGAACGAAAAGCAGAACACTACATAATATTTGTTACTTTATGTTTGTAACGGTATTAACCCTTTCGCGTTCACCATTTGCGGAGAAGAATTTCCCTTGGGACACTTGCAGTATCTCCATTATTAGGGAAGTTAAGAAAATTCTGAAAACACCAAAATGCAAGAAATTAAAAATAAAAATTATTGAGGGCTAAAAATAAGGGGTTGTTTTTGAAGTTTATGAACGTCATGAGCAGTGCTACAGATCTAAAAAATTTTACAGCTAAATCTGGCATTAAACATGGCCATGCTAAGAAAGTTACTGCAGTCCCAAAAAACTGCATCCTTTGAAAAATATCTTAAGGAACTTGATGCAACTCCACAATCAGACTACTCATTATGGCGTGCAGCTAGAAATCTTAAAAGACCAGTTATCACTAAACCACCATTAAGAAACTTAAGCGGAAGTTGGGCAAGAAATGATATAGAAAAAGGAAATCTTTTTGTTAATCATTTGAAAACCGTATTTACCGCTCACACATCTCTCGATATGGCGGTCGAGTTACCACCTGTTGCTGTTAGAGCAGCTGTTCCACTAAGATTTGAGATAAGAGAAATCGAAAAGGCTATTTATGATTTAAACCCGAAGAAAGCGCCTGGTTTTGATAAGATCAGTAACAAAATGCTTTTGGAGCTACCCAGCATAGCAAAGAAAATTATTCTCTTTATTTTTAATGCTATTTTACGCCTTGAATACCACCCTCAGGAATGGAAAGTATCATTAGTTACCATGATACCTAAATCAGGAAAGGATCCTACAAAAGTTGAGTCATATAGACCTATAAGCTTATTGTCTAATATATCAAAGCTGTTTGAGAAGCTGTTAGTGTCAAAATTAACCCCAATTTTAAATGTAAATAGATGTATTCCGAACCATCAATTCGGCTTTAGAAGAGAACATAGCACAATTGAACAAACCCATCGTATAGTAAACGCCATAAGAAAAACCTTTGAAGAAAAAAAATATTGTTCCGCCCTCTTCATCGATGTTTCTCAAGCTTTTGATAAAGTCTGGCATGAAGGCTTATTACATAAATTGAAGCTAAATTTACCAGTAAACACACACAAGCTGTTAGAAAGCTACTTAGTCGGTCAAAAGTTTATTATTAAAGAAGGTGCTTTTATAAGTTCTCCTCAGCCAATTGACGCTGGAGTCCCTCAGGGAAGCATCATGGGCCCACTGTTATACCTAATATATACCTCAGACATGCCAACAAACAACCACACCCTAACTTCAACATTTGCTGATGATACAGCTTTTTTAAGCGTGCACGAAAACTGTCATGAAGCTTCTCGCTACTTGCAGGATCATATATTTGAACTGGAAAAGTGGTTAAAACAATGGAGGATAAAGGTTAATGAGCAAAAATGCGTACATATAACATTCACCTTGCGTCGGGAGTCATGTTCCCCTATTAAAATCAATAATCAATTAGTGCCCCAACAATCGCATGTAAAATATCTCGGAATTCATCTAGATCGGCGTTTAACATGGAAATGCCATATAGAAGCAAAACTAACACAAATGAAACTAAAAGCAATTCAACTTAATTGGCTTATTGGAAGAAACTCTGTTCTTAGTCTCGATTGTAAACTTCTACTTTACAACTCTATCTTAAAACCAATTTGGTGCTACGGTATTCAGTTATGGGGCACTGCCTCGGCTTCTAATATCGAAAAAATTCAAAGGCGACAAAATAAACTTCTTCGAATAATCACAGCCGCTCTCTGGTATGTTAAAAACTCAAATATTCACAAGGATCTCAATGTGCCGTTAGTAAAAACTATTATTACGAACTATGCAGTAAAATATTTAAAAAGACTTGAGTCGCACCCAAATCCACTAGCTCGAAATATTTTAAATTACAGCGGCCACTCCAGATTAAGGAGAAGAGATACAGCAGGACTCAACAGACAAGAAGAGCGCTAAACATCTACATATGTGAACAGAAACCGTGAAGAGAAAAATTTTCGTCTAGCATTAGCAGGACAAAAATAAAGTATTAGTATAAGATTTGATTAATTATTGTTAGTTCATATTTAATATATGAAGATTCAATAAATAAATAATGAGGAAAAAAAAACATGGCCAAAAATTGCTAAAAATTATTTTAAAAAATGCTAAAAATAATGCTAAAATTTTTTTAAGAATATGTTTAAATTTACTAACAGTATGAAATTTTATTCGAAACTAAATACATTTTAGTGACTTTTTTAACGATATTGAAATAAATGGTAATAATTAAACAAGTGGTTAGGTTTTGGTAAAGCATTTGATACACATAAAAGCGAAGCACAGCTGAGATTAAATTTTAAATTTAGGGGCCCACAGACCCCTGATACATGCTAAATTTAAACGATTTATTTCTATGATATACAAATTTTTTAGTTCATTTTATTTTTTATAGTTAAAGACAAGCTAAAGCTATATTTATTAATTTTTCAGCAGTTTAGAGCAAACATTTTTTCACACATTTACACTATTGAATTTTTATCTTAATACAAAGTAAAATTTTATTGTACTTTTATATCAAAAGGCAAAAATATTTACAATCAATATGATAAGGGAATTTCTAATATTCCCTGAATATTAAATTTTTTTTTTTACAAGACAGGTAAGATTCTTATATTCGAATTATCACTTTTCATACGAAATTTCATTTTGGGTACAACTATTTTAAGTCAAAATGTATTATAATTTATAAAAAAATTTAAGTTAAATCAATAAACTATTCGTCCTAATTTTTAAATAAATAATGCTAAAAAAAAGGTAAAAACATTTGCTAACTAAAATGTCAAGTGCTAAATGAAAATTTTACAGCTAAATAAAAAATTATAATTGTATAATATTTTTAGCTTTTCTAAAGTATTTGGAAAAAGTTTCCTGAAGAGCCGACCTAAACAACCAGCGAAATGCGCATAGAAACTAGCTTTCACACAACAATAAATTTCAGTGTGTTCATTAAAAAATTGAGATTATTAACACATCATTAATAAATGTAATGCTAAATTTAGCTGCAAAAATGCTAAAATGGCCACACTGGTCATGAGTTTATGTCCTTAATGTGATGTCAAAAAGGCATGACGTTCCTGGACATCAGACGGATAAGACCCATGAATAAATTCTTATATAATTACGACGGCGTCTGTGGAAAACCCCAAATAAAAACAAATTTGACCGTTTTCTAACGACTCTTATTAGCAGGAAAGACAAATTTGCTTTTTTTTGCTGTTTTGCTTCTTTTGCCCATTTTTGTTTTTTTTCTGTTTTTGTTATTATGGTGCTTATTTTGCTTTTTCCTATTTTTTGCTGTAAAATAGCTTTTTTGACATAATTTTTACATAAAAAATGGTAACTGATGCACCGGCATACATGTTAAGTGGACTTCATCGTGTTGCTGACTTCATACGCTTAGAGTTTCAGCATGTAAAAAAATTAATATCTTGTACTAAATCCGTTTTCGTAAAAGTAAAGGTAAAATAATGTATCAAATGAATCCCTATTTGGCTCTTATGCCCAACACGTTGGGGTACTTGGATAGAAGCCACAATGTATTACACAGAATACCTTGATAAAGCAAAGCCAGTTATTTCTAAACTGAATAGTGAAGACTCAGATTCGATCGCGCACGCCAAAAATTATATTTTTAATTTTCTTTCAACAAAAAGAAAAAATAATTCATTAAATTATCACATTAATTAAATTTAAATACTTTTTAAACAATTTGTTTAATTGATAAATAACTTTTTTCTGTGATTATAGCCCTGTTGTATTTTATAATACTATTGATTGTAGATAAATTGTATTTACTGCCAGGTCTACAATGTCGACATGAACATTTCTTTCGCATATCTACATTGAAAAGAGGAATAATAAACTAAAATTTGTTTTTGTTTTCATATAAATATACGAAAGAAATATTATTGTCGACATTGTGGGCCAGGCAGTAAAACATTATATTTCGGTTGTTCAAGAAAGACGGATTATCAGGTTATATGGTTATGTAGTTATATTGACAGCAACAAAATATATTTAAAAAAAAATGTATTTATATATGTATTTTGTTATTGTAAATATAAATAAATAACCATAGAACCTGATAACCAATTGCCTATTCAACCATATTTGAATTTTCAAGGGCGGTAAATATTTTATGGTTAAACAAAAACAATAGTTTGTTTGTAGCCAAGGCCGAAACCATAAAATGTTTAATTTACTCCTACATCAACCATGTTTTTCTGCGTGCAGTAACTGTTGCTTGTTAGAAATATAATATAAAAATATTTCTTTAAATAGTCTTTAAAAAAAAACCAAATATTTGTTACAACCACGTGTTTACATAAGATGACTAAAATTTTAAATTTCAGGGAATTTTGCATGAAAAACAAGCAACAAAATAAAGGCCTTAAAAACAAAGAAACTTTACTAAAACAAAACCAAATGTGTTGTGCTCCAATTTTTTTATGTTGGCAAGTAATCCCTTTATTAAAAAAATAAGTGAACGAAAAAAAACAGCAGTGAGAATGAAAATCCAACAGCAGCAATTTTAAAGGCAGGCAAACATGTACAAAAAAAATAAGAAAAACATACAAAAGGAAACAGAAATTAAAAAAAAAATTCAACCAAAAACAAATTGAAATGCCACACCCACTGGGGACAAACTTGCAGCATAAATACACATACACATTAAAACAAACAAAAGGATACAAAGCTGTTAGCAGAATAAAGGAGGCTGGCTTAAAAGGTATTGGCAAATATTTTAAAAATATCAAATTCTTGCGATTTTTTTTTATTAGATCTGTTCTAAATAGTCTGTTTTATTCAATATTGCTATAATAAGATATAAGAAGGAAATTTTCTATAACTGGCAAATGCTTACCAAAATTACTATAAATAGCAAATTTTTACCAAATCCGTCCGTTGTAACCTATGAAACCATTCAATCGATGTGCCCCAACCCCGTTGTATTAGAAAGGCAATTTTGCGAAGATGGTTTAGGCCATATATTTGCCAATAAAGTTGTTTCTTATTTTGCAAAGCACTAATGGTACATTTTTATGCGCTACGCCATAAGACATACAAAGACGCAGTAAAAGGTAATAAATTTAAAAAAATATATCGTCGGCTTAACATGCAAACCTGTTAACTCCCTTTCAACACATTTTAAAGGAGAGACAAAAAACATTTTATATTTGCAGCTTGAGAGCAGTTATTCTTATCAAACCTTTTTACACACTTCAAGACTCAAATTGAAGAAAAACTACATGCTGGTCGACGAGGCGTAGCTTTTTCTAACACACGGCATCAAAATCTCAATTTATTTAATAAGTGAATTTAGCAGGCTTGCATATTAAGCCGACGATACATGAAATTTTAAGAGCCACGACATTCGCTTACTACGAAGCAGGTTTCTAAGGAAGCATTTTAAAGAATAACGGTTACAAAAAATTCAGTGCGCAAAGCTGATCGTTACATTCACCAATTTTTTATATGCGCTGAATAGAGCGCTTTCTGTGTAAAAAATTTATTGCTTCAAAGTGGGAACTCGCCATATAAAATTCATGTCATCCGTAAGCAATATGGTAAGGGAAACTTTTACATTTCTTCTTAACAAACCTGCTTCGCTGGAAGCTACATTTTATCATTGGGTATTTATAGGGCTGAGATTCTCATGTACTAAAAATCGAAGATATGCACTTAAAAAAATATGCACTCACAGAAAAAATTCAAAGAATCAAGTAAAGAAATTGTTGAATTTGCACCTATCACCAAAATGATTATATAGATTACTAAAAACTGTTTAAATTTAAAAAAACTATGCGATTTCAAGCAATGTGTTAATTAATTAAATTACAAAAATAATTAAGAAAAAATCTAAATATTATTCAAAAACCGCATATTATTGAAAAGAAACAAATTATTAATATATAGTAATTTAATTGAGCAAACTAGTAATGGATTTTTTTTTTAGATTCAATGAAAATTTTTATTGAATAAATTATTTTAAATAATTTAAATTTAACTTAAAAATTAAATATTCAAATCAATTTATTTAATTAACAATAAAATTTTAATTTTTCGAAATTACACTTAGAAACTTTTATCATAATCGGTTCTGAATTTACAACAGGTACCATATAAATCCGCTTCCAGAAAAGCACTATATGACGCGTAATACGCTAGCAAATAATACATACTTATATATGTACATACATAATTATGTTATACCTTAAGCACGCGGCATGTAATTAAGTATATCATATTGTTTGCAGATCTTTGAAAAATCAAGTTGCTTTTGTTGAGAATCTGTAGTCTATAACATCTGTTTTACCATACTTCGTGTTAAAAAGATTTCTTGTTTCCAAAAGCAGACCACACTTCAATTTTACAGTAGAAACTTTCTAATATCTGTAAGAGGATAAATAGTCTAAAATTTCTGTATGTCCCTTTTTTGTGTTCGGCATAGCGGTGTGTCATATGACCATCAAACGAAACTTGTGGCTTACTTAAAATTGCATTTTTAAAAGCGAGAAAAAATTTAAGCAACTTAATCAAGAACTAACTCATAAACCTTAAAGGATATTGCGTAGACGTAACAAAAACCTGGAGGAAATGTTTAAAAGAACTGGTGACAATTGCACGGTATCAACATAAAACACAGTTAACTTTAATGATCCTGTTAATGCAATAAATGTATTTAAATACAAAACCAATCAATCGTATATTCTTACAAGTATTTTTAAAAAAATTAACAAACAATTTAAATAATAATTAAATCAAAAATATATTTTTAGTTGTTGTTCCATGAAAAATATAATTGATTCAATTACCACATTAATAAAATTAAAATACTTTTCAAACACCGTATTGATTTGATTAAAAACTATTGAATATTTTTCTGTGCTAAAACCTTAATAAATTTTCATAAAAAAATCTTTTATTTTATTTTATTAAAAACAAAAATATAAAAAGTTCAGTCATTTGTTTTTCAAATATCTTCAAAAAAAAAACTTCGATAACTAATTAAAAATTTTATTTGTTTAAACAAAAAAGTACTGGGGGCCAAATTACGGCATTCGATATCGATCGAAATTCCCATTAAATTTGTTTTGTAAATTCGTTCGATTTGGCATTTGATATCTTTTTCTGTTCAGACGCAAACAACTTTTGTACACGGAATATTATCTCTCTATGTCAACCGAAGTTATAGGACCGTTTGGAAAAAATTCAAAAATATTTGAAATTGATTTTATTTTTAGAATTTTTTTTTTTTTTATGCAAAAAGTCTAGTTTTTTTTTTATTTTTCGGCTTATTCTTCCTTACATATTGTTAATTTTACTTTTTGCAACGTCATTTAATTTGACTTGAGTATTAAGTGAACTTAATTGCATCTAATTAGTTATTGTTTCACCAATATATCCGTAGTTGGAAAATACAAATGCTAATTTACTTCTGATGTTATTTAAATTTAATATTTCTTTGACTTTTTAAATTGCATAATCAACGGTATGAATGAGCTCCTCAAACATTCTTAAATTGCCAAAGTGTTTTGAATAGAATTCTGAAGTATCTAGCCAAGCTCCCCATCCTGTTAATACGGGCTGCGGTGGAAGGGGAACCAAGGGAATACATTTCATTCAAAAGTGCAATATAATTGAATCTCCCTATAGTTTCCTCTGCAAAGCGGTATAACCCATGTGCCAACCACAAAACTTGTAACAGTTTTTGATAAAATACTTGAAACCCATTAACAACCTTACCCATGTAGTCTACATGCATGGGTTAAAAGTAGAAGGATATTTTGTCAAAATCTTGAATATAAAGCAAAGCGCTAAAGCAATTTATTAATTAATTTAAATTTTTTTTGTTTACAATGTTTTGCGTACTTATAAATTTTTTTAAGAATTTTTTTATTTTAAATATGGAAATTTAAAAAAATCACTCAAAAACGTCGAAATATGCAAAAAAAAAATCCATTTTAAACCAAAATATGGAAAAATATGAATATTCACCAAAATGCAGCAATATGCAAAAACAATGTCAGTTTAACGCAAATTTAATGATGCACTAAAATCTTTTAAATATTTTCCTAGAGGCAAAAATAACCCGCTGCCCCGCCTGTGATCCTATTTTTGAAAAAAATGCAATGCTTATTTGTCCATCTTAAGGCCGCTTTAGCCGACCGTAAATGTAATGAAATGCAATGTAACGTACCGTAACGTACTCTAAGCTCGTTTGTGCACTTATAGAACATGTAAGAACGTGTCATCTGTTTTTCAAAAACATAAACAAAGAAGCGTTAGTATACATAAAACAACACACACTGTGATGGGAATTTAAAATGTTCAAATGGTGACCGCTTTGTAGGAAAAGTACCAAGTGATTTAAATGGTATTAAAAATGTATATCTTGTATGTATATATACATAATTTAATATTTGTTATTTATATTATAGAATAAACAAAGAGGTATTATAGCACATACATAGACGTTTACTTACATTATTTTGAAGATGTGCTTACAAAAAACTAGATTTTGATACCAATAAAAACCACAGTTTTTATTGTTTGTGCATACGTATGCATTTTTTATTTTATACATCAACACATATATTTGTATAAATTATAATAATAATATATATTTGTATTATATATTTGTAAATTATTTTGTCAAAATTCCACAAATATTATTACTGAAAAAAGTACCAAAGAAAAAGAGTGAATTTACCCGCATTCCATTTAAAATACAAGCAGCCCATCACTGTCTACAACTGTCACGTAACCTCGTAATGAAAATCTATTTTCTACATGTTGGTACGTTACAGTTAAGTGACATTACAGTCAGTTAAGCATTTGTATTGCCTTCCATATAACAGAAACGATCAGCTGTTTACATTACATTTACATTTCTACATTTACGATCGGCTAACGCGGCCTTAAAGAAGGATCTATGTATACAGAAATAATTTAAAATTGCTTTTAATCACCAAATTCATAAAATCAAGCAAACAATTTGTTGATTTTACACCTATTACCAAAATGATTATATTGATAACTAAAAATTTGGAAAATTGAAAATTTAAAACATTTTATAAAATTTTGAACATTTTTTTCTTCAATAAATGTTATTTTTAATTTTGATTAAAATATGATCAAAAAACTCTGCCGTTTCAAACAATGTGTGAATTGATTTCATTAAATATATGTAGCGCAGGTTTTGGCAATTGCCAACAACAGTTGTACAAGTTTAAATTATTTTATTTTAAACGAAAGAAGTCAATTAAGCCTTTTTGTTATTTAATTAATATTTGAATTAAAAATTTATTTCAAAACAACTAAAATGTTAATTAAGTCGAAATTAAATTTTTAATTTTCTTCTTACAAAAAAATAATAATTGATTCAATTATCACATTAATTAAATTATATTAATAATCTATAAACAATTTTTTTAATTGATAAACAACTGCTGATAATATTTTCTGTGTACATGCTTTAGGTTTTATTAAAATCGGTTTAATAGTTTCGGAGAGACAGACATTTTCTCAACCGTCCGTAGTGGTCCTTTTTTAATGCATAACTAGTGTGTCTATATAAAGAGGGATATCTCTCTCTCTCTCTCTCCATGCTTTAAGTTTTATAATAAGATGCTAGATAGTTTCGGCCAAGGCGAATTCAACTACAGGTGGTGTCGATACTACAACAATTCAAAAACAACAGAAACAACACAGGGTTTTTTGCATTGCATTGTTAGTGTTTACTGTCCAAAATGTCAACCATTCCTAACAAAACACTAACAAATCAAAACAAAGTAGCTCGAACTGTCAAAATCAGATGGCGTTTCGACACCACCTGTATCGCTACCTCTCCTCGTAGTTCTACTTATATATAGGGCTGCGATTTCCATTCAAATGCATGTTTTTTTGATTATAGTCCAAGAACGAAATTTTTAATGTTGATATATCCATATTCAGATGGATACATAGGCTATGTATTTTTTCAAAAATAGGGCCACGGTGGGGGTTGGTGGCGATTTGATTTCAAACATATCGAGCCTTTGCTGCAATAGAGTCATAATTCAAATTTGAATTTTCTATCACCTTAAAATTTAGTTCTTCGCTCCAGAGTTGAGAATATAAGATATGTGTATAAAATTTTTACACAATATGTAGAAACGATATGGCGGTTAACTCCACATTATTGCCTTGTAGGCGGGCCAAAGCTCCACTGGAAAGTAAAGAATTAAATACAGTAATTTAAAAATAAGGTTTTTTGAGTTATGACTATTTAAAATGGGACATAAGCTTTGCGTTTTCCCAAATATAGGGTCATATAAAAGTGGGCCTCGTCGAAACTATCAAGCTAATTTAAATGAAAACCCTCCATTTAGAAAGAATTTTTTACCGCCGGGTATCTGCTTATTTACTATAAAAAGCAAAGTTTCATAATATTTGCTATATATGGAAAAAAAAAACCATTATATACTCTGAATAGCAAATTTTCATTAAATTTAAATCTAATTTACTTCAAATAGCAAATTTTCGTAAAATTTTCTATACAAACAGAGAAAAAAGTTTTTTTTATCAATTTAACAAATGGTTTAAAAAGTATTTAAATTTAATTAATGTTATAATTGAATCAACTATTTTTTAGTTGAAAGAAAATTAAAAATTTAATTTGAATTTAATTAACATTTTAGCTGTTTTGAAAAAAATATAATTTAAGCCTGTAAAATTGTTGTTGGGAAATTTCAATATTTATTAAAATAAATAACACATTGTTTCAAATGGCAACATTTTTTGATAATTTTTTTAATTAAAAATATCATTTATTAAAAAAAAAAAATATTCACCATGTTACAGTTTTTAGTAATCAATATAATGATTTTGGTAATAGATGCATAATCAACAACTTGTTTGCTTGATATTATGAATTTCATATAAATTTGGTGATTAGAGACAATTTTTAATTTTTTTTTGTGAAGAAAAAATTTTTAATAATTATTTCATTTATTAATGATGTGCTAATAATCCCAATTTTTGAATGAAAACGCTGAAATTTATTGTTGTGGGAAAGCTAGTTTCTATGCGCATTTCGCTGGTTTCTAAGGCCAGCTCGTCAGTAAACTTTTTCCAAATACTTTAGAAAAGCTAAAAATATTATACAAGTAAGACCATAAAGTGAATAAGAATTTTAAACACTCAGCTCTTACTTGTAACAATATCAAAGCTTCAACAAAGACACAACAATAAACCGTCAATTTTTCTTTCTTACATTCCCCTACAATTGGGATTATTAGCACATCATTAATAAATGAATTAATTAATAAAATATTTCATTCCCGAAAATAATTTTTGATAGCATTTTTTAATTTGAAATAAATTTTCCTTCTCTCCTCGTTTTTTCTAAGACCTTACAAAATTAAATTTCGATATTCATACACATACACACCGACATAACGACTTTTACTTTGCAAGCACATTTCTGTTCTCGTAATATCAGGAGAGAAAAATTTTTCAAGCAAATTTCATTCTTTTTTTTTGTGTTTTCTTCTTCGTCCCTTGAAATGTGATGCGGTTTTTTCAAACTCATTCATTCATTCACTCATTCATCTTAAACTTTTTTACGTCAAAATTCATGTTTTTTTTTCATGCAGCATAAAAAAAGAAATGTCTGAAGTATAAAAACTGAAGTGGATTTATTTATTCTTCTTTTTTAAATTTTTGCATTTTTTTCAACAGTTTTAACTACAACATTTTTATTGGCTTAGAAAAATCTTCGGTATACATATTTACATGTGTGTTGGTTTAAGTTTTCTATAATATATTTTTTCCACACTTTTCCTTCCTGCTTTTAATTATTTTCTCTGAATAATTTTGTAAGTTATTGCAAGGGTTTCTAGCTTCGTTGGTTGCTAATGCTGGGTAAAGTGTTTATTTGCTAGGATATCAACAACTTGGTTTGTCTTAGTCTTTTTTTGAAAATATTGTACCAAATTTATTATTAAAAAACATCTTTACATTTTGGTGTCTTTCTTTGAAGTTAAATGTGGAAAATTTGTGCTTGGCCTGCCGCTTCAATTTAAAACCAAAGATTATCAATCTCCCATGGCAATATGTGTAAGATTATTAAAGTAAGATGAAATGAATATGTTTAAAAGGTTTCGGGTTATTAAACGATGAATTGTCAGCTTTCTACTGAGTAAAGTATTAAATTTTTTAAAAAAATTTCAATAAAGATAGTTCATCAAAGAATGCAGTTAATATATAAAAATGAGTGGTACATTTTTCTTATTTATTTTCTCCATATATTGTTTAAGTATATTAGGCTGAAAATCAGAACATCATAACATGAACTTTGCAGTCAAAGTCGGAAATGAACTATCAAGTATAACGATGCACACACGCAGAGAAAAAATATGGTTGGGCATGGTTACGGCAACTACACTATGGTTATTGTAACAATATATTGTTGTGGTACACAAACTATTGTTATTTTTATTTAAAATCAGCAATATTATAGTTAGTGTAAACATGTCAATGTTTATCGCAATTATAAATTGAAGTATGGTTCACTGAAAAATAATCATTTTTATACGAGGGCGGATCAATAAGTCCGTGACTTTTTTAACTTCCCTCGTAGTTATATGAAATGCAACACTGCTCACATCACATCACATCAAGTACCTGCTGTCAAGTTTTGAGCAAGTTCCGTCACTTTGCGTTTAACAGCTGTTCAAAACATATAACCTTGTGGATTTTTTAAAAATGGAAAAAAGTGAATTTCGAGTGCACATTAACATTATTTTTTGCGAAAAAAAAACCGTCAATCAAACCAAGGAAATGCTTGATAAATACTATGGGGACTCTGCACCATCGATTTCAATGGTAAAAAAGTGGTTTACTGGCTTTCCTTGGTCGCACAAGTGCAAATGATGCTGAACGTTCTGGACGGCCAATTGAAGTCACTACACCCGAAAAAGTCGAAAAAATTCACGATATGGTGTTGGCCGATCGAATAGTAAAAGTGCGTGATATTGTCGATGCCATAGGCATTTCCTATGGCAGTGTGGTTTCGATTTTAAATGATCAGCTGGGTTTAAGAAAGCTGTCTGCAAGATGGGTTCCGCGTTTGCTCTCAATTGACCATAAACGTATTCGTGTGACAACTTCAAAGGATTGTTTGGAGTTGTTTAACCGCAATTCGAATGAGTTTTTGCGCCGTAACTGTGGATGAAACATGGATCCATTACAATACTCCGGAGATCAAGCAGCAGTCTAAACAATGGGTTTCTCCGGGTGAACCGGCTCCGAAGAAGGCCAAGGTAAGTTTGTCGGCCAATAAGGTGATGGCAACAGTTTTTTGGGATGCACGCGGGATAATCCACATCGATTACCTTCAAAAGGGAAAAACAATAAACGGCGAATATTATGCCAACTTATTGGACCGATTTAACGAGGATTTAAAAAAAACAACCCTTTATGGCCAAGAAAAAAGTTTTTTTTCATCAAGATAATGCACGGGTGCACACGTGTGCAGTCTCAATGGCAAAATTACATGAATTGTGCTACGAATTGGTACCTCATCCGCCATATTCTCCGGACTTAGCCCCCAGTGACTATTTTCTATTTCCGAACCTAAAGAAATGTCTCGGTGGAAAGAGTTTTAGCTCCAACGATAAAATTATTGGTCAAACAAATGCTTATTTTATAGACCTCGAAAAATCCTATTTTTTGGAAGGGATACACAAATTGGAGAAACGTTGGACTAAGTGTATTGAGCTAAAAGGAGATTATGTTGAAAAATTTTTTTTTTTTTTTTTTTTTTTGTTAAAAAAAAACTGTGTTTCATTCAAAAAGTCACGGACTTATTGATCCGCCCTCGTAAGAACTAAATAATGATAACTTTTAAAACATATTATATTCCTCACAATCACTTAATAATATTTGATAATATGTTTAAAATGCAAGCAAAATAAATTCATTCTAATAATATTTTGTTATCGCCATTTGAAAAATAATTTTTCATCAGTTGTGTCGTTTGTTTTACAGCCTTCTTTGCAAAAACTTTGCTTTCTTTGCAAAGTCTTTCCGCTTTCATGCAAAGTGAGAGTGCAAAGTTTTCTACAAAGCATTTAATCATCTTTGCATTTCTGTCTTATCACTTTGCGTGGCTAAATTAAAGTTATTAAAATGAGCCGCAAAATAAAAATTAAAAATATACTGGCAGTTTTAAATATTATTAAAGAAAACAAATAATAATAAATAAAAGTATTCCCAAAAACAACTTTGATAATAAATTTTTGCAAGTGCACGTGCATAACAAACTGAACTGATATTCTGATTTCTTGCGAAACCAATAAAAGCAGTTTGTTTTTGTTTTTAATATGTTTTTTCTTTACCCACTTACAACAACAATTAATGTTGGGAGAATTCCAAATAACTGTAGTGGGGAATGTAAGAAAAGATAAACTCATCACTGATTTATTGTTTGGTATTTTGTTTAAGCTTTGAAATCGTTGCAAAAAAAATGTTTGATTGCTTGTAGCTAATTCTCATTCCCTCTGTAGTCTTGTTTGCTGATAGCTTTGGCTTTTCTGAAATTATTTAGGAGAACGTTTCCTGATGATCTGGCCCAGGGTTGTCGAACTTGGTCATTTCCGACCACATTTGGTCGGATATTTTTCGTTTGGTCGGATGGTAGGCTTAACCTAATTTTGGTCGGTTTAAGAAAATGTACCATATTTAATTTAACAAATCGCAAAGCAGACAAGTGCATATCTAATATCTTTTTTACAAAAAGCAATTTTTTTATTGTTTATGAAACTATGGATGTGGTAATGAAATGAAATGTATTACTTTAGTATCAATTTACTCTGACGTTGTTAGTTTTAAAAATAAAAGTTTAGTCATCTTAGTTGAGTATATCACGTCAAATGCCGTCTTAATTTTTCTTCTTATAAAAAACTTTACCAACAAATAATATTCTTTTAAGCAATTTGTCGGATTGGCAACAAACTGGATTAACGTCATGACGCAATGCCAAAAATATTTATGTTCTTTGCGGTAATATTAAAATTTTTTTTTCGCAAAGTCCTAAAAAATAACATAAATTAAAGACTTTCAGTAATTCTGTTCTGTACCATTACATAAGATATTAGGTGTTTCTTATAGATGATGGACTTCTTTGAACAGTGATACTGTAAGACTTATAGAACAGTGGGATACTTGGATACTGTATTTTCTATCATGTTTTTATAACGTCCTTGGTATAAGAGCTGCGAACTTGCAGAGAGTATGGGCTAGTTCCAAAACGTCAGTTGCAGAGCAACTCGTTTTTTTAAGCATCTTACAATGCAATCGTGCCCAATTTTACAATGTTATCTATTCTAAAGTGTACCAGAAAAGTTATCAACGAGTAAACTATGCATTGTTAAATTCTTTGATATATTTTTTAACTTGTCTGCAAAGTAAAAGGATGTGTTGGACCTCAGCCTATGTCTATTTGAAGTTAAATACTATTTTGGAAAAATTGTACAAACTAAAGAACAAATCGTGCTTAATTTTTTACTAATAAAAAGGCTACTTTATATAAATATATATACACAGAAAAAATTATTAAATTTCTCCAATCACCAAATTTGTTCTAAATTCATAACATCAAGCAAACAATTTGTTGATTTTGCACCTATTACCAAAATGATTATATTCATTACTAAAAATTTTAAAATTTTGAAAAAATATTTTCAATAAATAATATTTTTAATTGTAATTAAAAAAGTGATCAAAAAACTTTGCCATTTCAAACAATGTGTTAATTTATTTAAATAAATATTGACAACTCCCAACAACAATTCTACATGCTTAAGTTATTTTATTTTAAACGAAAAAATTCAATTAAGATTTTTTGTTATTTAATTAAAATTTTAATTGAAAATTTATTTCAAAACAACTAAAATGGTTATCAAATCAAAACTAAATTTTTAATTTTCTTTCAACAAAAAAAATAATTGATTCAATTACCGCATTAATTAAATTTTAATACTTTTTAAACTATTTTTTCAATTGATAAAATACTTTTTTCTGTGTATGCATACATACAAACATATTGTCATATGATTTCAAAAAAGCTTTAAGTTAAAAAATTCAAGATTGACTTTTTGATCGAATATCGATCGATTACATGTTTCTTGAAAATTTTCCTCTTCTACAATTAAAAATAACGTTTTTATCAACAAAATTCTAAATAGCAAACAAAAAAAAAAGTTTTGTTGTGTTGTAATAAGAGATTATCAACTGTTGTTTTTAAAAAAAAAAACGTTTTTTATTTTTGGTTAGTTTTCAATGTAAATAGCTTTTGCTTCTCCTGTTAAATTTTTTCAATGTTACTTAGGGATTTTTTGAAATTATATGACGATATATATGCTTTTAAACATTTTAAAAATTTGGTCGGTTTCAAAGTATTATGGTAGGTTTTGCAGACAATTTTGGTCGGATAAAGGTTTTTTAAACGGCAACCCTGATCAGACCTAAGCAACCAGTGAAATTCACATAGGAACATCTTATCCTCCAACAATAAATTTCAGTATTTTTTATCAATTATTAAAAAAAAGATATTTAACGAGTAATTGCTAGTTTTCAAAAAATAACGTAAGAATTTTTTTTATAAAATTATTGTAAATATTTTGAACATATGTATAATAAAGATTTTGAGCTTGAGGTATTATTTTTTAAAAGAAATTTTAAATTTTATTTTATCCAATATTTCGGCACTGCTTTGTGTTTCTTCTTCAAGGCTTTTTTCTTTCTTTATTATTTAACAAAATTTAACAAATTTAAAAATATATAACATATGTATATACATTAGAGCGACTCAAAAAAAAAAGTGATATTGTTACCCCTCTGAAAATAAAGATTGATATGTTTTATGATGATTCCCAAAATATTTTGGTTCTAGCGTTGACCATCCGTGAGCTGGACCAGTTTTAAAAAGGTCTTTTTTCAGTTTTTCGAATTTTTTTTACTTTGCTTCAAGACGACATAAATAAAGCAGCATCCAATGCTATATAAAACTTGACCACTTGCGACCTACTAATTGAGATATTAAGCTAAATACATATTTTCGTTTCGGGTTTTCATACAAATCCTACGTATGTGGAAGTAATGTTCTGCTTTTCAAAATGAATCTGTTTTAAAATAATGTTAATTTACTTTTTTTTTTTGTAATTATGTATTCACATAAAACACGAAAATCGCGATATATTTGATCTATTTTATATTTTTCATATATAGGCAACATAGGTATCAAATTGTTTGATTTTTCAATTATAATAACCTGGTGATAAGCAAAAGATCCGTTTTCAAACCCTGGATGCTGTGAGCTTAATTATAGTTCTTAAATATTAACAATAACCAGTCATATGGATGATGATATTCGACAATTCAATTTTCCAAAAACATTGTTCGAGTGCGAGTCCTTAAAAAATATGATAAATTTGATTAAAATTGGTCGCATTACTGAACCACCTTGTATACAATTTTATTTCCATCAGTATGTTAAAAATCTTTGTGATTCTGAAGAAATTATTGAAATACCAGGTGAAGTCACAATTTAAAACTGTTTATAGTGATAGAATTAACTGCCATTTGCAAAACACGGAACGATTTGTTAAGCTAGTAAGCCAATCATGTCTTTATGTTATCGACAGTAATCGACCAGGTCATATTTCAAACAAAATGGAATCGTGCAAACTTAATTCAAAGATAGAATCGCGAAAAGATTTTTAATAAATTTTATATTTTTTATTGTATTTTTTTTATTTATATTTTTCAAATTTTAATAAATTGAAACGTGAAAATATTTGATACCCATATTACCTATATATGAAAAAGATAAAATATATCGCGATTTTTGCGTTTTATGTGAATAATTACAAAAAAAAAAACATTATTTTAAAACAGATTCAATTTGAAAAGCAGAACATTAATTCCACATACGTAGAATTTGTATGAAAACCCGAAACGAAAATATGTATTTAGTTAAATATCTCAATTAGTAGGTCGCAAGTGTTCAATTTTTATATACCATTGGATGCTGCTTCAAAAACTTTTTCGATGATACCAAATTTTATTTATTTCGTCTTTAGTGCGAACAACAACAACTGCAATACAACGGAGAAAAAACCAAATCCACAAAATTAAAAAAAATAAATATTTAATGATTTTAAAAATAGACAGGACTATAAAAAAATCATAAATAAAAAATATTTGCATAATATCATAGTAAAATTATATAAATAAACTATTATATTGTGTTTTAAAATAAAAAATAATAAAATCCAAGAGTGCAAATATGGCTGAATGCCATCAATGTAAAATTGCAATACGCGGTGAAACTGGTATAATGTGTGAAGGAATTTGCAAAAAAGTTTATCATTGTGCGAAAAAGTGTTCAGGACTTGATCAATATTCTCGAGGAATACTGGAATCTAGTGGCTTCATCCGTTTCTTATGTGATGATTGTCTCCAATATATACATAATATAGATATGGCAATTGGAGATGTACAAGAAAATGTGAGAAAAAACAAAGAAAACTTAGCTTTATACAAAGGAGAATTCAAGGCAACTTTAAAACAAAACGAACATGAAATTAAAAAACTTCTTGAGGCTATTGAAAAAAGATATGATGAGAGATTAAAAAAATTAGATGAAGCTCAAAAATTCTGTGACTCAAATGTAAAAGAAATTAAAAACATATACAAAACAATAAATGAACAACAACATAAAAATACAGAAATGTGCAACTCAATTGAAGAAAAAAACAAAGAAATGTGCAATGAAATAAAAAAAACAATAAAGGAAACAAGCGCGAAAACAAGTAAAATGACATTTTCTGATGCGTTAAAAAACAATATAGTGATGCCAGACCAAAATAAACAAAATCCGCTAATTATTAAACCAAAAGAAAAACAGGATGCCGTAAAAACGAAAGAAGATTTAAACAAAAAAGTTAACCCAACTAATTTTAAAATTGTAAATGTTGAACAGAGAAAAAATGGGTCAGTTGTTATTCAAAGTGAAAGTAACGAAGAAAGAGAAAAAATTAAAGAAACAATGGAAATTGAAATGGGTGAATCGTATGAAATTATGGTTCCAAATCAAACTGAAATGAGAATCAAATTAACTGGAATGACATTTAAGCTAAAGGAGAGTGAGATAATTGAAAAACTGGAAAAACAAAATGATTTTCTTAAAAAAAGCCAGATGGAGGTAATAAAGCTTTTCGAATATAAAAGAAATGGGCGTACAGTATACAACGCGATACTTAAGTTGGACAACAACTCATACGTAAAGGTAATGACTGCACAAAGAGTTAATATTGGATGGGAGAAATGCAGAGTTTTTGATGGTACAGATATTACACAATGTTATAAATGCAAAGGTTATAACCATAAATCATTGGATTGCAAATTCCAAGAGGTGTGCTACAAGTGCCATGGAAGTCATAAATCGAAAGATTGTAATAAAGACATTATAAATAAATGCATTAATTGTGTGAGAGTAAATAACAGGTTGAATCTTGGTCTGGATGAAAATCACTTAACACATAATAGAGAATGTCCTGTGTTCCTAAATAAGCTAAATGCCAAAAAGAGAAGAATCGGTCTCACGGCTTAACAATCATGGCAAATTCATGGTATATATACTAATATACAAGGACTCATAAATAATTATAACCAGGTAGAAATAATGGTGGGAACAAAAACGCCTGAATTTGTTATACTTTCGGAAACACATTTAACTAAACACGTTAACGAGGAAGAAACACAGCTAACTGGGTACAATCAATTTACAACTTTTACGAATTCAACAAGGACAGGCGGGGTACACATTTACTTTAAAAACAAATGGAATGTGAAAAAAATCGCTGAAAAAGTTGTTGACTCAAAAATATGGATCAGTGCTTATCTAGCAAAAAATAATAACAACAAATTTGTAATAACAGCTGTATATAGATCACCTAGCAGTCCTGAAACAGAGTTTTTAGAAGCATTGGAGGAAGTATTAGAAGACATAAATGAAGAAAACTGTGATATAATAATAGCTGGCGATTTTAATATAGACTGGAGTAAAGAAGGTTTTTATAAAAATAAAATTAGTTGCTTACTTGATGATAGTGGCCTTAAACAGATAATGAACGAATTTACAAGAATAACGCAGAGCTCGAAAACACTAATTGATTATGTAATAACAAACAACACAAATATATCAGCAAAGATTAATAGTTCAAACAAAATTTCAGATCATGAATCAATAGATATAATAATAAATAATGCAGAATACAATCCCAATGCTTATAAAGATATTGAGATATTTAAATATAATAGACATCAATATAATAGAGAAATATGGAACATTCAACAAATATATATAAATAACGACCTAAACAACAACGTCGACTTTTTCGATAAATACCTGGAAGACGCAGTTAAAAAACTAACTAAAAAAATGACAATTAAAGAAAATATTAAATGTAAATGGTTTGACGAAGAAATAAGACAATTAAAAAGGGAAAAAATTAATAAATACCAAATAGCAAAAATACAAAATACAAGTGAAGCTTGGGCTAGCTATAAAACAACACGAAATTTGTACAAAGTAAAAATTGAAAACAAAAAAAATAATTATTTAAATAACAAAATTAATAATGTTAATGGCCAAAAAGAAATGTGGAGGGAAATAAAAAAACTTATATTAAGGAAAAAACAAAGTACAATTGAAACTGTGATATTTAATCACATAGAATATAAAGAAAATTTTGCTATAGCCGATAATTTTAATAAATATTTTATAAATAGTATTAAAACAATTAGAGATACGATAAATAATGTGCAATATGTCAATAATATACCTGTGATAACCTCTCAATTTAAGTTTCGTGCAATATCAATAGAAGAACTAAGAAAAGTATGTAAAAATTTAAAAAATAAGCCGGACTATAATAAAATATCAGCAAAAATGATTTTAAATAGTTGGAATATCGTGGGAAAGAAATTGCTAGAGATAATAAACAAATCGTTAGAGATAGGAGTATTTCCTGAAAATTGGAAAACGTCAATGGTAACACCAATTGAAAAGATTGCAAAGACAAGAAAATGTGAAGAATTTCGACCAATAAACACATTAAAGACATGTGAGAAAATAATAGAGAAAGTGGTAAAGGAACAACTAGAGCAATATATGGAAAGTAAATCAATTTTATCAAAATACCAGTCTGGATTCAGAAGGAAGTACTCATGTGAAACTGCGGTGAACTATTTAATAAACCGATGGAAAAAAACCGAAAAAAACAATAAAATAGTGGGAATTTTCCTAGACTTCAAAAGGGCTTTCGAAACAATTGATAGAAATATACTACTGCAAAAACTACAAAAATACGGCATTAGAAATACGGAACTAAAATGGTTTAAATCATACCTTACAAGAAGAAAGCAAATTACTAAAGTGAATAACTCTAAATCCAACATAGATAATAACGATTATGGAGTACCACAGGGATCGATTTTGGGGGCACTGCTCTTTATTATTTATATAAATGATATGCCAAACGTATTGAATAAATGTGAAATAATTTTATATGCTGACGATACTCTAATTTTCACGGAAGAAGAATCAGATCACGATTGTTATGACAACCTCACTCACGATATGGAAAGCGTAAAAAACTGGCTCAACATGAACAAACTTAAACTAAACGAAAATAAAACCAAGATAATGGAAATAAACACGAACAGCAATATAATTTTTAAAATAAATAGTGAAGTAATAGAAAAAGTAGACCAAATAAAATATTTAGGTTTTGTTATTGATAAAGACTTAAAATTTAAACAACATATTGACTATATTTGTAAAAAAATCGGTAAAAAAATTAGTTTTTTCAAACGAATTAGAAAACAAATTTCAATTATAACAGCAATCAACATATATAACACTATAATCAAACCTCATTTCGAATTCGGGTCAACAATATTATACACATGTTGCACAGCGAACCAGATTGAACGACTACAGAAATTACAGAATAGAGCAATGCGAACAATACTGAAATGCAACAGATACACACATATTAATTACATGCTAGAAACACTAAAATGGCTCAACATAGAACAACGGCTCAAAATGAACACACTATGCTTTATTCAAAAAATAAAAATCGGTGAAGCCCCAGAATACTTAACGGAACAAATAAGATATGTGAGAGACGCACAACCGTACCAATTAAGAAACGTGCATCATTTTAGAATTCAAAGAGTATCAACAACTGCAATGCAACGGTCGCTATTTTATAAAGGCTTACAACTGTACAACTCCCTGCCCAATAATGTAAAATTTGAACATAATATAAACTTATTCAAAAAACACATTGTTTACTATGTAAAACATAATATGTAATTCTAAAAAATTTATAGACAAACATTAATGTAATAGTTTTGAAAAGTATTTTTAATACTAATAAAGAAATTATAATAATAATAATAATAATAATAATTTAAGCAAAGTACAAAAAAATTCAAAAAACTGAAAAAAGACCTTTTTTAAAAACGGTCCAGCTCACGAATGGTCAACGCTAGAACCAAAATATTTTGGGAATCATCGTAAAATATATCAGCCTTTATTTTCATAGGGGTAACTAAAACACTTTTTTCGGCTCCATACAACTTGAGTCGGTCTAATATACATATGTATGTATGTTTGTATGTATGTATGTATATCGAAATGTCAAATTAAAATTTGATCAAGATGGAATTGAAAAACATTTTTGTATGTAATTTAAAAAATTTTTAATATGACATACATATGTATAAATATGTATCTATTGTTTTTAACTTTATTTAAAATTAAATTAACTTGGCTTTCATTTAAACGGAAGTACTCTTTAAAATTAAACTTTTGTAGTCCCGAAAAATTAATTCGGTATCTATAATATATATAACTGCGGCTTTACTATCGTCGAACAAAAACTCACGTCTTAACACTTTGAAAGCTTTACTAGTTATAACAATATGAGTTTGCAAATCAATCGCTTGCAAATTTTTGACAAACTTATCAAAATTTGCTTTGCAAAAACATAATTTACGGTTTTTGTGAAACGAAACAGCATAATTATTTGCAAAGATTTTGCAAATTACAGTTTTCAATATTAACTTTGCTCTTTGCAGAAGAGAACGTACGTTGAACAGAAATTGAAGAGAGAGTATAAAAATTGCAAATACCTTGCAAATTGCACTTATCAATTTCAACGTATCACTTATCAAATTGTACAGTTCTGAGAAACAATTTGACAAGTGCAAAGTGAAAAATTGATAAGTTGTTTTGTGGAATAGGGAATAGGTACAACATGAGTTTCATGCAAAGACTCTCAGTTAATATAATTTTAATTATTTTTGTTTATATTTGCATATTGCTTGCTAATTCTTAAATTAAAAAATCTTCTTTGTCAAATCATTTTATTTTGTTTTCTTGCTTCTTTTTAAATAAAAAATTGTACCCATATAGACTCTTAAGGGACTTAAATTAGCCAGGCCCTATTATTAGGGGAAACCACCACGATATTTTTTTAAAAATTTCAAGAAATGCACTGGGTTTTGTAAGAGTAGAGATTTCACAGACTTTCAGGTATTTGATGATTAAAGAAAAAAGTTATATCATATCAAAAATGAAAAAGTTACAATTGTACCCTTTCCGCTTGTCGAAGATTAAATAAAACTTTTTTCTAAAATTATTTGTTAAAACATGCAACAAGCTTGTCAAATCTCATCAAGCTTAGAAATTTGTTATTAACCTGAATAGTGCGTATATAAATTGAGTAATGCTTATTTTATTGAATAATAATAGATCGAATTTGCAAAAGAAAAAAAAATTTAATTTTAATTTAAATTTAAATTTAAATTATTAACATAAATATTTTAAAACAACCATTTGAATAACATTAATTTTCATTAACTTTAGAAGTTTGCTGAAATGTAATTTTTTGAATAAAATTCTTAATTATACTGAATAAAATACTTGAGTTATTATTAACTGTTCTTAAATCCGTCTTCAAATAGAAAATTATTTACATACTTTACTGATAAACTTTTACTTTGTTATTCATTTTATTTAAAATCTCAAATAGTATTTGCTTATTAAGCAAACTGAACCATTTTCACTTAATCCTTATTATATCATTATATATTCAAATGGTTTTCCTTTTTGACTTTTTTTCTTGGTAAAATTCTGGCTCCATTTAGAAAAACCTTTTCATGACAATGTTAATTGAACATTTGATGTCATGATTATTTAAATATATCTATGCTAATTATTTTTTCATTAGTTTTCCTTTTTTATTATTTATCGTATTATTTATATATTATCTTAAAACGTGTTAGTTTTAATTGCTGGACAACAAGGCAGCCAGCAGGCTGGACGGCCGGTCACTCACAGTCAATAATACGATTATTTAGGTTTTTAATGCCACAAAGTTAAGTAGTTTGTTTTTAGACTTTTTTTTTATTCTATATTTTTTGTAACTTTGTTTTGTTCGTTACGTTTCGGTAACCTAAAGTGTTTTCAAATACAACAATTGTATTTAAATAGAAGCCGAAATCGTAAACATACTAACAAACAAAGTGCATGTAAACAGTTGGAAAATTGTACCCATAAACACATTTACACTCCTCCAATACAAACTAACTGACGAAAGGTAATAAATGACTAAAGCTATTGTCACACTTAGCAATTAGTTGACAAAAAAAAAAAAAAAAAAAAAAAAAATCTAAAAAAACGTGACCACTAATTTTATTAACTATTAACATTCGTTTTACAATTTTTTTATGAATTTACGAAACTTTTTTAAATAAAAACAATTTAAAGTGCTATACTGGGCCGTGAAGACTTTAATATACACTTCATCACTGTTTCGAAGAGCCAGTAGTTTCCTAACTTATATGTTTTGGGCGCTATTTTGTCAAAGTCTTTATTCCGGGAACATATTTGTATGGGCAAATAATACGTGGTATTCGCTGATTTTTAAAACCAAATAAATCTCATATCCAGAGATCATTTCCGCTTAATTTTATGTTGTGTGGACCCTATCGTACCAAAACGGTAAATTCAGGAGGGTACTTGCGTGAGGGCCAAGCAAAATAATGCACCAATTTGGCCTATTTTAAGCATTTATACTCTCTTTACCTAAGAAATATATGAATCACATTAAGTCCTCCTAGCTCATATAGTAATGGTGCTTTTTATATAGATATAGAATTTTGAAATGGAACAAAACAAAGATAAATTTTTTAAATTGAGATTAAAAATTTACTTTATTCGAAAGACAATCTTCTGGCTTTATCCTTTAAATATGACTCCTGGAGGTGAAATTTTCGATTACCTTTTCCAACATTTGTGGCCGTATATTGGCAAAAACGCATCGAATGTTATCCTTCAAGTGGTCAATCGGTTCGGGCTTATCGCAATAGACTAGCGACTTCACATATCCCCACAGAAAATAGTCTAGCGGCGTTGAATCGCACGATCTTGGAGGCCAATTCACGGTAAACCATGCGGTTACAAGACGTTTGAAAGAAACGTGAACGCAATTATGGCACGCGCAGTGTGATATGTTGCTCCGTCTTGTGGAAACCACGGCTCCTGCACATCGTGGTAGTTTGATGAACGTAAGAGTCAATAGTCATGCCTCTATAGCGGTCACCATTGACTGCAACGTTATGATCAGCATCGTTTTTAAAGAAGTACGGACCGATGATTTCACAAGTCCATAAATCATACCAAACAATCAGTTTTTCTGGATTTAACGGTGTCTCAACATACACTTGAGGACTATCATCACTCCAAATATGGCAGTTTTGCTTATTGACGTATCCATTTAAACAAAAATTCTCAAAATTCTTATTTCGAACAGAACCATAATTTTTAAAATAAATTAGCACAATTTCGAAGCGTTGTTCAGGCCTCAGTCAATTTATGTTGAAATGGTAAGCCAAACTAATTATAAATCACTTGGTAGCTTACAAAATGGCCGCCAGTAAAAAAATGTTGCCAACTAAAAGTTTTATAGCTCTATAATAAACATCCTGTATAAACTTTATTGTAAAAAACAGTATTGTGCTAAGTTTATTTCAGGTGAGAATGAAAAAATAAGGTTCATCACTTATAACAACACCTTAAGAAGTTAAAGTTAATGCGCAGAAATTAGAGATTTATGGATACAAATTTGGAGCAGTCATGATTCTTTGCTCATATCTCAGCCATTTGTAAACTGATTTGTCCGAATGTCAATTGCAATCTATGCCGCACCCCATTTTAGAAAGTCACACGGACAAACAGCCAGACGGATCTTTAAAGTTTATATGTTCTGGGTCCTTTTAAATATCATATGTATATACTCTTTATGTATGTATATATTTTGTAAATTTATTTTATAAAATATTTTGTAAATAAATAAATAAATATGTACATAGTTTAAAGGGTCTAAGACTAATATTGTAGAAATTGCAAACGGAATAACAAACAAAGAACACTTTTTAAATAAATTTTTGCTGCAAGTGGCAAGTCTGAACTTTGGTAGCTGTCCCATATGCTCATTCCGATTATTAAAAATATAGCGCTTTACGAATGAACAACGCTGTATAATTGTGAAAAATACGCGTTTTCATTTTAAAATTAAAAAGTGCATTCTACTAGGACACCCTTTATCACAGATTACTACACAGATATGTCACGAGACGGAAGATTTTGCTTTCTTTTTGTCTCTTTCTTAGAAAGCTGCTCTTTTTCAGTTCTCTTTGCACCATTTTTTATGCCGACATACAATGAACACAAATTTATTGAGTTGAGATTTATTTGCAAAAATTTTGTAAAAATTAACTTTAAGCTTACCACAACACAAGTTAATAATATCAAAGTAAGCAAAATCCATTATAAAACAAAACAATATTATTAAAAAACATTTTTTGCACAAAACAAAACTTTTGTTGAACTAATGCTTTTATTTAACGTGGCTTGTGTTTTGTTATTTTTGTTTAAATCACGCAATTTGCGTTAATTGTAGCGGCCTGTTTTTACACATTGCCACTTCACTACCAAAAAACGCTTTTTGTCTCTTTCTTCGAAAGCTGCCCTCGCAAATAATTTAGGCATTCATTTTTACAGTTCTGCTTACTATTCTGTGCCCTTTATACAACCTTTCCAACTCATTCTAAAGGTATGAAGGGAAACATTTAAAGTATACTCCGTCTGGGGAATACAGCTGCAGTCAATAGCAGTATTTCGGCAAAGTTAAAAATTAGCAGATCCCTTGATATTGCGGCTAACCACAGATCTATGCTGGTCCCGCGGAATCAGTAGTTCTCGGAGCTAAGGTTTCGGTCTGCTATTGGTAAAGACCCTCTCGGGAATCACGTGATGCTTGTGACTTATACCCAAAGTCGCGGGATGTTTGACCTTATTAAGTCGGATTTAAGAGCTAATTTTTTACCACTTGTGGGAAAGTTCGCTCTACTGGCTGATCTCTTTAGGTGTAGTTTATAGTTAACAGATACTGCTGGTCATTCTGTAAGCATCGGAGCTTATATAGCGTGTGTGTAATTCCGCCAAATTATACAGTCAAATTGATACATGTGTGTGTTACACCCAATTTTCAGGTTTGATTTGGAGTAGCATTTCTATTTAGTATCGTTTTAAATACAAATTAATATTTTTAACTAAACGCTTAAATGAAAATTAATTCACCAATTCGGCCTCAATATCACATCAACACAAAAGCAGGCAAATCAATAACAGTCAGCTTTTTGTTGAGACCACCTTGTAAATAAATAATTTTTTTAATGTTAGTGTACACACTTTATGCTGGTGCACACTCTTCAAGTCTTAGCAGTCAAGTCTGAAGATTTTAGGAGAGACAGAAAAAGAAATGGCATTCTCTTCTCCCTTCTCTCCTGAAAGCTTAAGACTTGACGGCTAAAACTTGAAGAGTGTGGACCAGCATAGACTTATTCCTGTATTTAGTAGTGCTGTCATACTTTTATCTTAATTAAATAAGACTTTTTAAATAATATTGAAAAACCAAACTGTATTTAACTCTTGATGGTTACTGTTCATTTTATCGACGAAGCTCATTTTTTACTCGTTATCATATAACTTTTTTATGTGTATTCAAGTAACGCTCTTTTTTCAACAACGTAAGCTGATGACGAAAACTTTAAAAAATTAATTAATTTGGAAACAACCAAAAAGTGTTCAAATTCGTATCGAATTTTGAGATTTTTGTTGATTTTTTAGCATAAAAATCGTTCCGCTTGAATTGTTTTTTTAAATAGTTCGTCGATTCGACGAAGAGTAACCTTTATGTACTAAAATGAAGAGTAGCCTTCTAGGGTTAGAAATGACTTAAATTTATATAAAAATTAACAATATATGAGTTTAATTACTATCCTAAAAATTGGACATTAGTGGTACTTACGAACAGGGGTAAACGCATTGTTTGTCAAATGTTTACGACCACTATGAGACTAAATGACAGATATTTTCTACTCATACTCTCTGCACCTGTGGCGCAGGTTATAATAAATCAAAGGATAATGTAATTCATACATTTTATAAATGATGTGTAATGTAGTAAGCCAGCCAGAAAAATACTCCTACGTCTTCCAGATATCTGAGAGAAACGTCGAAAAAAAAGACGGAATCGTATACGAATATGGTCAGATTTCTGACCCAAAAATTTATGAATTCGTTGACAAGAATTCTGTCAGACATGTCGTAGGAAATTCTGTTTTTTATCGGCATTTTTTATAGATATCTTACAGAAATCTTATGAAAAGAAACGGGAAAGTCTAATCTGTTAGCAGACATTTGTACTGACAGCTAAAAGAATATGGAATAAAATTCTAATCTAATCATCGCACAGATTTCTGTGAGAAGTCTTTTATTTGATTGGAAAACAAAAGTTTATAATTAAAAATTTTACATACATACAAACGTACAATTTTTTTAAATCTTTTTTTAAACAAAAAAATATATAAAATAAAAATATTTTCAACTTAATGAGAATTGTAATTATTAAAAAATTAAGCACACATAACAACTTGAACACATCTATATGCATATAATCAGAAATCTATTAGACATATCGGTACATAAATTCACTGCTATAGATCCATGCAAAATCGACAAGAAAGCGGCCAGATGGAACGTTTATTCAATGTCTGACAGAAATCTGAACGAAGTCTCTAAGAATGACATTTTGACAAGACATTTGCAAGAAGTTTCTGATTTAGACAACATCGGAGTATTTTGCTATTTGGGAAATGCTTTGCCAAAATGAAACAAATATTGAAAAAAAAATTTGTTACGTGTAGGGCGTTAAATTTTGGTCTAGTGTGACTAAAGCTTAAAACGTATATTTTACACGTAAAATTAGCTTTCATCCTAAGCGAAAACTCTTAATGGTATTTGGCAGTTTATGTTTATTTATATGTATGTGTTTCTCTACATGCTAAAATATGTATTTCCGTCATCCTGTGACGCTTTTAGTTTTAGACACAATTCCATACTTCTGCTCTCTTTCTCTCTTAACGCTTCAAGTAGGATTAAGTTAAAGTGCTATTTGTAGATTTAGTGTTGCGATATTGTATGGCAAGTTACCATGTACGTGTGTATGTGTGTTGGTATGTATCGTGGTTAATTGTTATCGTCAATGTAGTTTGGCTTACGTTTGTAATCACGTTTCAGAAAATCGCTCATTTAATGACTAAAACCAATTGCATAAAACATGAACACTAAGTACTTGAGGTTACTAATGAAAAACAAGTTCAAAATTGTTTTATTTTACTATTATTGTTTTTGTTTTTATGTCGTTCTTGTTGATGTTGTTGTTTAATTTAGTTTATTTCATATTCGCTAACATGCAAAGCAAATTAGTCATTTAGACTCTTGTTTGTGCACAGTATTTTTTTGTTTCGATCTATAAATGTCTACACAATATTTGGTGTGATTAAAAAGCTGAAAAATATTATTTATATAATAAGAAATATTTAATGGGGTGGTTTATTTTTGAAATGTAATATTAGCAAAATAAAACCTTTAAAATATAAATTTTTAAGAAAACAGTTTTTCTTTAAATGTGTACACAGAAAAAATAAAAATTGTCTCTAATCATCAAATCTATACCAAATTCATAATATCCCAGGAAAAACTTTTTAAAATTTGGTAATAGGTAGTACTTATTGCATACATAACCTGGTAAGTAGTTGTCATTACAATTGTCATTATTCTGAAAACCTCAATAAGTAGTTACTAGTAATGACCTCAGTAAGTATCAATTACTTCTATTATTTTCACTACTGAAAATTCGCTTACTAATTATCAGCTCAATTACTACTTTTTAGTTGTGTTGTTTTCAGTACTGAATATTTAATCCATTAACTAGCAATTTTGTAATTTTACAATTGGATTTATTCAAAAATATTCGAAAAATGTATTTCAAGCAATTTAGGTATTATTAAAATATTAGAATTATGTCTGTGTCAGTGGATCAGTCTGACTGTTTGAATAAGTATAGTGGATTTCCTTTATTAACGTAAGCGTAAAGCCATATCTTATATATAAATACGGGAACAGTTTTTTGAAGTTGAATTTTAAGTATCTTGTTCACCGATTTTAAGGAAACATATATCGTTTTAAAGGTATTTGTGTGTAGATATGCAAAATATAAGCTTATTTTCTAAATTCTTAGAATTAAAATGTTTAAACCCGTTTTTATTTATTTTGCAAACACACGTACACACATTTAGATATTAACGGTGTTTGAAAAATCCAATGCTCTTTGTTGTTCTTTTAAAATGTGCGAAAAGAGTGAATTTTGTTATATTCTCAAAATGTGTACGTTTTTGGTGTATAATGCGCTGGTTCTCTCGAAAGTCGTTCGAAAAAACCATTTTAAAGATATTTAGTAATATGTACAGAAAAATTTACAATTATTAGACACCAGCAGAATGTAATGCATTTTCTGGCCCGGATAGTGATACTTTATAAATTGAATGTATTTAACTCAATTTTTTTAACAAATAGATATTGGGAATTATTTCTTTTTCATAAGCAACTTTATTATATTCAACATTTTTTATTTTTCGAATTTATTCTATGAGTTAAATTTCAGTTATGTATTTTATAAAGCTTTTTGTAATAGCTCTATTCCTTAAAATTTTTTTTTTTTTAACAAGAAAATACAATATAATATTCTGGTAATGTATAAAGTCATTCCTAAAAAAAAAATTTAAGGAATAGATCTATTACAAAAAGCTTTATAAAATACATAACTGAAATTTAACTCATAGAATAAATTCGAAAAATAAAAAATGTTGAATATAATAAAGTTGCATATATATTTTATTAAAATCTTTTCAATATTTTCGGAGTTATAGGCGTTAAAATTTGCTAATAACTTTAATACACTATTGTTGAACAAGTTCGATATGAAAAAAACACTTAAAAAGTAAAATAAAAAATTTGTTTTTTTTTCAATTACACAAAGTTTTTTCTGTCAACAAATATTTAATATTAAAAATGAAATAAATAAGAAAAATATAAATAAACTAGGGCTGTGACGCTGTGTCGTTAACAGGACGTTATTAATCCTGATATATATAAAGTGCTAACTATTTTTTTGCAATTCGTTTTATATGCATACATATGTATGTATGTTTGTACATATCGCTCATTTCATGCAAGGCATTTTCGAGTTAGTAATGCAGAAATGTTCTTCTCTTAAATCTCTACAAATTGATCTAAGAACGGAGAGAATTATAGAAAAAATAACGGTAATACAGATGCTTGTGACGCTATGACCTCTCGTAACAAACTTGAGCAATTAACATCAACAAGGTCACATTTCAGTTTGTGTTTGGCATTCCTCTTGTACATGTGGTTTTCTTTGTAGCAAAAAAGAAACATTTGATTTTATAACTGTATTTTAGTGAAAGAGAAGGTAAAAAAATAATAGGTTGGAATCTTAAAAAGGCTCTCCTGTAAAGTTTAAAATTTTGAGTTGTGACGGTCTTGCACGAAATGAGCGATATGTAGAACTTTAAGCTACATTTATGCATAACTATGTATGTCAATCTGAAATTGTTTTTGTTTTTTCTTTTCATTATCTTTTTAATTTTTTTTTTTCAATAAATGTTAGTTAATAATGCTAATTTTGATAAACAAATTATTTAAATATTTAGCAGATAAGTACTTATTTTGCAGTATTTGCGTAAGTAGTGATTTTTTCGCCTCCCGTAAGTAAGAAATAACTACATATTTTTAAACTCCCTGACAGTCGAAAAATAACTACTTACAATTGAAGATGCTGGCAGGTAAATAACAGCTAGTTTTTTTTGGCTTGTAGTAAGTATATTGTAAGTACTTACAAATCAACTAACTGGTAGTTAAATAATAACTAGATATTTTGTGACTTTTAGTAAGTGTATTCTAAGTACTGAATGATGTGGACAACTCGAACAAAAATAAGTAGTTATTCAGTCGAAAAATAAGTAGTGTTTATATTTTTTCAACATTACTTGCTAACTTACCAGGTAAGTAAAGTTTTTGCTGTGTTTGTTTCAGCATTATAGAAGCGAACAGTTATATGAAAATGCTTTGAGTATGAAATATTTGTCAATTCGTTGACCACAATTTTGTTTTTTTAGTTCTTTTTTCTTCAATTTTGATTTTAAGTTCTTGGTGTTTTAATAAATAAAACTGAGGAATTTTTTCCATATCGTTGATTTCGCCGGAATATTGTAGTTTTAAGCATGAAGATATGCTAGAGCTTGTTAAGACTTTTTAGTGCCTTAACGTGCTTTTTGTCCTCGGCAACACAACGGGATTCATATTCGGGTGCATATTTTACTAAAGTATTATTTGTCGTCTCTTTAGAACTACATTAAACGGAGTTAAGTTTTATTTGGAATACATTTATATCAAGCATGTGGACTAATAAATGGTGATTAATAAGTCGTGACGTGGAAACCCCTTTGCATCTTCTAGGTCACTTCGGCCATCTTATTTTGTCTTTTTAATCCCGTTCTTAATATCTCCAGAGATAACATCTATATAAAAAAATATTTAATATTTTAAATACTCTCGCATAAATAACTATTAACTTTTTAACTGAACACTTTTTTGTAGTATTTTGAGATTTTTTTGGTTTTTTTTACAAGAACACACGCTTTTATAAGCGATTTGTATTTACATTGTTCATAATGTTGTTTAACTTTTGTTACATTATGTTTTTTCATTCTTCATAAAAAGCTCAAGTTTGCCCAATATTGAATTAGAAAAATACCTAAATTACGGGTCCATTTACAACAGGAGTAAGAAAAACGTATTTAAATTGCACAAAATTAAAATAACCGGTTTATTATAGCAAAAACACCGGTTTATTGGAAATTGGAAAAAGGGACATTTTAAAATAACCGGCTTGGGCAAAACTAAAATAACCGGCTAAAATTGCACGAATAATAACCCTCCGATCTCCCAAGTACTAGAGTAATGACTGATAATTTGACACTTACCTTACAGATTCTCAAAAAAAATAACGAGGCAGGGATTACAAAACTGTTTTTTTTTTGTATTAATTATTTATTTTAAAACATTTTCACTCTTAGAAATTACAATGGGATCGCAGGATCTTAAACAATAAAAACAACCAGCTTATGCTTTTTTCACTTGGCGTAAGGAACAGAGTCTATACTACAGTTTACATTATCTGATAGGCCACAATAACTGTTACTATGAAAATTATTGATAGATGACCAGTACGTTGCCTGTAGTATACATATGTTACAGAGGGTTCAAATATTACTAAAATACCTAAGAGAATTTTTTTAATCTTTAAAAAAAAATGTTAATCCGCTTTATGAAAAAAGTTCCGTTTAACAATTATTTTTCGAAAAAGTTTTTATGTTGTCCAATTTTCATGATAACGTTGAAAAGCACACTTAAAAATGAGAAATTTAGAATAAATCATTTAAGGCCTACTTTTGTTGCCAATAACTTTAGTTACAAATAAAATAAACTTATGAAATTCACAAGGTGTTCTTTTGTGTCATATTGATTGTATTTGCTATAATTTTATGAAAGTCAAATATATAAACTTAAAGTAAATACATACAACCAATATGACACAATAGAACACTTTGTGAATTGTTTAATTATTAATTTCATATACATTTTTGTGTAAAGAAATCTGTACAGTTTAGAGTTTTTTAATTTGTTTAAAAATTTTTTTTACTGCGATTACAGTTTTTTTATATAAATTCAAGTGAATGCGTTTAGATGCACTTAAACTCAAAACAAATATACTTATGTACATATTTGTACGTTTTTGTATTTCTAAGATTGTGACACAATTTGATTGATGATAAAAAGCTTTTGCTTTAAGAATTTTATACAAAATAAATACACTTTTTAAGAAATTAAAAAATTATTGACAGCACACTCACAATATTTTGTACGTAAAATTAACTGAAATTGTAATATAAAATAAATGAATATTCAGCTAAAAACCGCGGTCTACTTATTTTTCATTTATTTTTAACGAAAAGTTCATTTAATTTTTACTGTCAAAAATTCAACTGCGAATTCCGTAAAAACAAATGAATTTTCAGTTATTTTATTGAAATTAACTATCAAAAAATAACTGACACATTACGTAAAAACAAATGAAGTTTCAGTTATTTTATGTTATTCAGTAATTTTGTATAATACAGGTTTTACTCGAATTTCTAAAAAATACCAGACTCCTGTCCGCTTGTTATTCTTATGGAGAGAGAGAGAGAATATTTATTTTAATTTACTTACCCCGTTATACATGTTTGTTTTACTTTTGTTGTACTGACCACTTTGTTTACAGAAGAACTTTCAATTATAAGACACCAGAAGTATGCCCGATACGATATTCGCAATTATTTTACCTTAAAAACTTGATGCATTTAACTAAATAATTTTAACAAATAGAATATGGAAATTTTCTACACATAACAAGCAAATCGTTTTTTACTTTTACTTTTTGCCACAGATCTATAAATAGATAACTGGAAATTAATTTTTTTGGTAGTTAAATTATAATTAATAACTGAAAAGTCATTTGTTTTTACTGAATTTGTAGGTTATTTTTTTTATAGTTAAATAATATAAAATAACAGAAAATGCATTTGTTTTTATGGAATTTGTGGTTAATTTTTTATAGAATTCACGGTTGCATTTTTGACAGTAAAAATTAAATAAACTTTTCGTTAAAATAAAATGCAAAATAAATAGATCGGTTTTGAAGTAAATTTACAGTTGTTTTAGATTTCAATTTCCTTAAATTTTACATACAGAACACTTTTACTTAATCAACTGACAATATTAAATGCAAACGAAAATCCGTATTAATGTGCACTTAGTTTTTTTAATAAATGTTAGAATTAGTTAAAAAATAAATTTGCTTGGAATTGTAAATGCTTATTAATTTAAAAATTACTGAACGGAATACTTCTTGAATAACCTACAGTCCGTTACTGTAATAATATTGTGAGTGCACTAGTAGAATATTATTTAATACTCTCATACATTTTACAATTCATCTGAAGCTACCAAGACAAGATGAAGTGCTGTACGAGTTAATTACAACAACTTTGCAGCTGATGTCACAAAATTTATGCAGCGACTTAAATATAAAAAGTGAACATAAAGAAATTTGCTGCATAACTAAAGGCTATAACCCAGTATGCAATTTAGTGGGAGTAAGCAATACTAAGAATAAATATGAAATGAATTAAGCAAAAATGATTTTATCTTAAATAGCCCGTGAGAAACATATCTCATTAATAACAATAAATAAAACATTGATCATAAACAAAAACAAGTAAGTGACTATGCCGAATCTTATCCCCATGGTGAACTTAAGAAAAAAAATCTTATTCTGGATATTTTTTGCTATTTAATTTTTATGCAAAAAATTATATATATATTGCACAACATTTTTTTAACTTTATTTTACATATTACAACTAAAACTAGTTTTCCTAATGGCTTCTTTTGCTATATTTTTTAGTTTTTCTTCAAAAGCAACGTTATGTTTGAAAGATGGTAACGTTAATATAGAAACTTCTTTCAAATGATTCATCTTAAAACATAAAAACACCGGAAAAACTATAAATTTGTGTGTAAGGGTTGTGTTTGTCAATAGGTGTGTTAGGGTGTCTTTTACCGCAATTCTGTAAATTTTTGAATTTAACTACAGAAATCGTTAAGTAACGATAAATCTCGGCAACTTTAACGAATTTGTTATACTCTATTTTAAATTAACAAATATTTTCGTTTAGAAATATTAACGACAAATATCGGTAAAAAAAAAGTAAGAACGTCAAAGTTGAAAATTTTTAAAATTAATAAAAAAAACATGAAATAAATAAGCTTTTAATTTTTTTTTAATAAAACATGACTGAAATCGAGTAAATATTGAGTATATTTCGCAACAAATATGTAAGTTTCAAATCTTTTTATACATAGGAAAAAATTCAAGCTGTCCGCGCCACTCTAGCACAACATTTTCCTATTACTTTTTATACCTACACTACTGTATGTGGAGAGGATATTATATGTTTTTGCAAATATATGTAACACATTTAAATAAAGGTTTTAAAGTCTAAAATTTAGAGCCACCTTTTAGTATACCGATTGACTCAGAATCAATTTAAGAATCGATCCAACGATGTTCGTCCTTCCATTCGGCTGGCTGGTTGTCTGTCCAAGTAAACCAGGTCGTAATTTTGGAAATAATTTGAACAAATTTTACAATTATCTGTTTATAATCATAAGGTCGAAGCCGATTCTTAATTTAACATATCCCACATGCAAACTACTTTCCGGAATAGAGTTGTTGTGTCCTCTAACCATCTTGTTTTATGAGTATTTAGGTTTGATTAGGTCCAAATATATTTTGTGGCAACCTTAATCCGATTAGCAAATTTTATTAGAATCGGTCCATGTTTGGCCACAGCTCTCAGACAACTACACTCCCGAAAATAGCTTACAATAAGTAACCTTTATAACAGCTTCTATCCCAGCAAAAACTTTACTTACAATCCTAATTTTAATGACTTCCTGAATTCATTACTTTGGAGCTTTATTTGCACCCTTTTGCATTATTAGTTATTCATTGAATAATAACAAATAGATATTGGGAATTATTTCTTTTCATAAGCAACTTTATTATATTCAGCATTTTTTATTTTTCGAATTTATTCTATGAGTTAAATTTCAGTTATGTTTTTTATAAAGCTTTTTTTGCAATAGTTCTATTCCTTAAATTTTTTAGGAATGGCTTTTATACTCATAGAATAAATTCGCAAAATAAAAAATGTTGAATATATTAAATAACAACTTTATTATTATATATTAAATAATCATAATTATACATTACAAAAAATACTTTAAAATAATGATTTGAATAAGTTATTGTTATATGATTTTAAATAATTGTTTAAATAAATTGGGATTTCTCGTCCCGGGAATTCCCGGGATTTTCAGTTGTTTTCAATTCCCGCTTTCCCGGGAATTTATTGCGGCATTCCCGGGAAATTTTGAAGAAAATCTTTTTTTAAAACTTTAGTCAATTTATGTCAGACTTGTGTCTTTAGTTGTTTTATCCAACTTAATTTCACCACAATATTTAAATTTTCTACTGTTTAAGGCTTTTAAACTAATTTTTGAGAATGGGCTTTATATTGGGCCTATGATAAGTTATACCCCTATCATCACGAAATTTTATTTCTTGTCCTAGCAAACTGAAGTGTAAATTTTACAAAATTATTATAAGGCTTTGCGGTTAAGGGCGTAGTAAATAGTTTTCCTAGATTGTGTTTCATATGCGGCATTTCAAGTGATTTTGAGTCTTATAAAAGTAGAAAGTAGAATTGTGTGCATTTCGCCACAAATTTATGTTGGTTTTAGTTGAGTTTTTAGGGTGGTAGTTCCTCATTTGGGTGCATTGCTATTTTGCTACGGAAGCGATTCAATCCCAAACAGCCTAGAAGATCTAGAAACAATTTGACCCAAATCGCAAAATCGGCTTAGAGTTAATAAAGGACTAATAATACAAATACTATATGGGACCTTAGATGAATATTAAAAAAATATCACAGGAATGACAAACTTAGTATACCTTCATACACCACTGCTGATTAAGGTTATAAAATTGTAAAAAATATGTTATTAAATAATTGTAGTAAATAAAATTTCTCCTTTCTACTGAATTTGTTAAACGGTAAATATGTTTCAGAATTCTGACTTCGTAATACTGAGCTTTTAGTTCCTAATCACCCTTCCATAATTTTTATTCCCGTAAGACTACTTTCATTCTAATTATGCAAACAAGCTCTAAATTTGACAACGTATATACGTATTTTGATTTCTATTATCCTATTGGCCTCAATATAACCTCTTAAGTGTCTTAAAATAATTTGAATCTTAAATTTTTTACGTTTTTGTTATATAACAGATACTAGATTTAATTCTTTTAAACGTAATAGCCAATAAGAATTATTAGTTTCATTGGAGAAATAGGTAAATAAATAAATACAAAATTTTGGGAGGGAATCCCGGGATCCCGGGATCCCGGGAATTTAATTTTTTTCCCCGCTTTCCCGGGAATCCAAAAAATGCGGGAATAAAAAAACTCTATTTGCAATATATTCCATTAATATTTGTTAGATATCCGGTAATACCATACAGCTTTAAGAATAATTTCGATGTAAAATCCACGAAAAATCCAAAAATCGATAAAAATGTATGCAAATATATACATAAATAAATATGTTCCAAAATTACCCCAACAATATATTTTTGTGATTAGAACACTAAAAGTGATATCGATCTAATGTAAACGATGTTTTTTGAACAACATAATATCTACAAACATATACATACTATTACACACATCGTTATTACGGTGTTAGAGCTATAAACGATTTTGTGCAGCCAAAACGCTCTTTATTAAACGTTTTCTTACATTTCGAAAAATGTATTATTGTGTACAGTTTTTCAACAAAAATTCCATAAGATTTCACAAGCATATAAGAGCAATTTAAATTAGTGTATTTTAACCTTTTTGTAATTTAATTTGTAACTACTTATTTTTGACTCTTTTTGTAACTACATATTTTTATAAAACTTTTAAGTATAAAAGAAAGGTAATATTTTGTAAACAAAGTTTTTGCTGGAATGTTATCTCATAGTAGTAATCATAGTAAAAGAAATAGATATTTAGATAATATTTGGTACAAAAATCTCTTATGTGAATATTAACCTCACAACATACTCTTTTTGGCGAACAAATGATCGGCCATGGGTGCCAAATACTTTTACATTTTTGTATTAAAAATTGGCTTCTTTACTATATATTTTTAAACAGTTAACTATACATTTATTATAGTTATTTTTTAACAACAACTTTTTTTTATCGTTAGCTACCGATTAGCTCTTAACGAAAATTACACTGGTGGAATGTTTTTTATTAATAGAAATATCACTAAAATGATTTATAAAATACAGCTTGGTTTAAAAAAAATATTCAAGATATTATATGTTATGACTTAAATACAAAATTTCGAAAAAAAAAAACAATTTGGTTTTTATATAAAAATGGGTTGCAAAATCATTGTAAACGAAGGAAAACAATTGCACCTTATGATCGCAGTAGCGTACGACGTAAATACGTGGTCAAATTTAAACGTAAAAGATTTAATACACAAAATACAATAGCCGGCGCAAATGTAAAAGCATATCAACGTCACGATGTGCGTCGACGAATTCTATTTCATATGCCGGTTGGCATAAATGAAATTGTTTTTCGACGCTTCAAATCGGATAATTTTTGCTAATATATGTCTTGAAAGAAATCCAAATACGTTTACGACAAAGTTGTGGGTAAATGGACTGTGTTCCTACCCAGCAAAAAAAGTTGTATTTTTTGAAGCCCTAAAGAAAAAACCTCATAATCGAGCGCTTCAATAAGAGAGCACTTATACAGCACTAAATGATAACGATTAAAATATACAAAAAAATCTGCTTTTTTAGTGCTGACAAGAAGAAGATTTTAAAGCGAAAAAAAATAATAAAAATTTATTATCGTTTACGAAAATGCTTAAAAAAAGGCATTTAAACCAGTAAAAGTAAATATTAATGAATATGTTAATATAAAGAGCCTTAAAAAACACCTTAGGAGTGCTTTATTTGCATGGTTTATTGTGTTAAATGAAGCGCTTGTCAACAGAAAATAGTCCTCCAAACCGGGAACCCCACATACAAAAATCAGGCATCCCATTAGCAGGTTTGAAGCGATTTGAGGTATGAATTCATGGATAAAACCTGCTCCTTTTGGAGCACATTTTTTAATTGGTATACATTAACAGCGTTGACGTACAACGCAATTGCTTATCCAGCATAGTATTGAGTATTTTTCTAACAAATATATTTAGAAATATTGCTGGCATTGTTTTATGTTAAAAATTACATTTGTTAATTGCAGAATGGAAACTCTTTAAATTTATATTTCTTATAGGATTTAGATTGCAAGAAATTGTCTGCAAAAAATTATTAGTCCATAATTCGGTTTCATGCGAACTGTCAACATTTGGGTGCAGGATATCGTATAGTCGGGCTTCACCGACTCTATTTTCTTACGTATATTTTTCTTATAAATTGCTACAAACATAGATTTTCATATCTAAGAATTAGTTGTAGTTTTGGTAATCAGTTATCTTGTAAATGTTTCTGTTTTGTCGTGTTATTTTGAATTGTTATGAACGCCACTGTGCGGAATTTTCTAGTACAATATTTGACGCCTTAAGATAGACTTTGATGTATAAAAGTTATCTTTAAATATTTCGAACAGAATGTTCTGGAAACGTCTAGAATGGTTGTGAGCTATTATTACAGGCTAGCTCATAAAAGTTTAGTTTGATTTGAGACCTAAAACGGTTCCGTTCATTACTAACATTAGTGATTAAATTTTGTGAACATTAAAATTAATTTCAATAAAGTTTGTTAAGTTGAATAAGTGAGTGTATTTATTTTGATTTGCAATATAAATAACTCAAAGGTTTATTTTAAAGGGGATAAACCCAAACGCATTTATAAAGTAAAAACGTAACCATATTTAATGAAAACATTTTATTCTTAACTTTTTTGCTGCGGATTTTAAAAATTGCAGTTTCTCGGGTCACCCTATTTAACACGGCTACATACACATGTTTGAAAGCAGTATCATTAATTTTAGAAAAGTGTCGACATGTAATACCTGAAATAATGCATGCAACACCTACATAAAAGCTTTGCTTGTCTCTTTGTATGTGTAACCATGTGTTTACCCATTTATAAAGATAAATTAAAAAAACAGGGATAGAAAGAAAAACATTTGAGTTGATTAAGTTGTTAATGTGCAGTGGTGGATTGTTTTAAATGAACAATTTTTAATGTGTTAAACAATTTTTAATATTTTACGTAAAATAAGGAAATTTTTCTATAAAGCTATTTTAGAAAAGTGAAAAATAATGGACCAATTGCCCTCCATTCCTAAATAGCAAACACTTCATGTAGAAAATAATGTTTTTTTTTTTTTTTGATATTTTATTGTTTGAAATAAATAAAACTCTACCTCAAGAAAAATATCAGATTTTCTTTTAAATTTCAATGCTTTATTTCATTCTTTATGTATGTATCTACTTTATTAATTCGAAAAATTCTTCATCTTACAAAAAGGATTTTATAACTTTCCTTAAAATCATTTTAAGCTTTTTAATCTATTCTATTTTAATAAAATCATTATGACTCGTAAAATGATAAAAATCTGGTAAATAAAACTTTAAACAACAACAAATTTTAAGGAGTGCTTTGGATGAATATTTTAAAAATTAATATTAATTATAAATGTTACATTATCATAATGAAAATGTGACGGTAGACATTACTTTTTGCAGACTATTGAACATTTCTATGTTCGTGTAGATGAAATGAACATTAAAACAATTGGTAACAGGATGAAAATAAAATGAGAAATACCAGTGTCACAACTTCAGGAATGGGGAATATTTTTAATTTAATGTGACACGTGCTCAGGCAACAAAAGTACACAATAAAATTCTTTCTCTCCTCTTTCTGTATTTAACAAAAATCGCAAAAATCATCAAATAGTTTTCGCTCTGCTCGCTGAAGCATGTTGTTTCTTTGTTATTATTTGCTGAAAACAAGTCTTCTGCTTTGCAAAATTGTTAGGTGCCCACTACTGCTTTGGAACAGTTGTGGGTGACACATTCTATCAAAACATGTAAAGTTGTGTGCGTAGCTGCATAATCAAAGGGAAATATATGAAAGTACGAATATACGGACGCACAATTTTTTAGCTCAGTGTGCTTGTGATAAAAATGTGCTAATATTCACTTCCTATTCACCTTTTTTTTTTTTAATTATAACAGTGAAACATTTCTATTTTGCAAGGGTCGTCATAAGTTTAAAATCGCAGATAATTCATAATAAACGATTTATCAGGCCTGCCACAGAAATCAAGTCCAATTGAAAGTGCTTTCGTTTATGGAGAAGTAAGATACGATTTCTTTTATACTATGATACTATCGATCGAATTGATTTCTGTGATAGGCCTGTATATTGTTTTTGACCGATATTTTTCATATAATTTTTTTTTTTAATATATTTTACTTAAACCAGTAAGAAAGTATTGTCGGTTAAGTCCGACTAAATAATACACTACACCACAGTACTAAGAGGCGATTTTTCAATAGGATTGATCCTTGTCCAAGAAAAAATGTACCAAATTATATTATTTCAAAAATGGACTGCGTGCCGGACGGATATCATAAGGTCGATGTAAAAAGTATCGTTATACTAAAATGTTAGTCCAGGACCAATATTTTAAGCAGAAGCACACATCAGCACAAATGTAAAATAGCATTTTCCATTATTGTGCTGTAAGTATAAAGATTATACTGCTCTCCATAATAATAGTATTTGTTGAATTGTGACATTATTGTAGTAAATGAGCGATATATTTATTGTACAGTACATAGCAAACTTGTTTAACCTTGGGATTACCGTCTTGATCTGGCCAGACCAAATTTGTGTTTTGCTTGCAATATTTTTCGAATATAACAAAAAATCGAAAAAACAGGGACGTGAATTCTATAACTGATATGTACCGAATCGAATGAAACTAATTTGATTCGATTAAAGCAAATTAGCGGGGTGAAATTCGGTTTTTTATATAAAAGTCTTTAAAATTACCCTCTTTGTCTGGCTAGACCAAAATTATTTTTGCTTGCAATATCTTTCAAATAGGACAACATATAAAAAAAACAAAACGTGAATTTTATAAATGATATCGCACTTGTTCAACAATAGTATATTAACTCAAAATGGTTATTTTTTATCATTTTGGAAAAAATCGACAAGCCATATTCATATCTGCCCGCTGTAAAAATATCTTGCTATTTTGTATACTTTTTGGTAATGAAACGTTTGGTTTAAAAATTCATTTCCATATGCCTTCAATGTTAAATTAAAAATTGTTTTGCTTCTACTGAAAATGTTTAAATTTTGAGTTAATACCCTCTTGTTGATTAAGTGCGATATGTTCTGAATCTAATGAATCAAATCAAAAAACTACAGCTCACTATTCGCTTAGTTCAATTTAACTACAAAAACCAAACGCAAAATTCTTTTCATCTGTGGTAGATGCGAAAATTTTCGATTACTTGCATGTAGAATAAAATAATGAAAAATTAAAATTATATAATAAATTCTAATAGAATAAGCATACGTTCAATAAGAAATATATTTATTTAGTTTTTATTTAATTGGGTTTTTTTTTAGCTATCCTAATTGTTGTATGGCCAGACCAGGGAGAGAATTAAATGGTAAAGAGTTACCGCTAATCCTAGGGTTAATTAAATTCTTTACACAAAAGTTCGTGCAAAAAAGTATTGAAAAATATAAATTTGAAAAGCACCCAGTACCTATAAAACTTGCTTGGAAAGTTTCTTAAGTTTTTTCAAGTTCAATTAACAAACTTTTGCACTAAAAAGCATTTCAAATATTGAACAACCCTAATGCTTCAATATTTATTTCCTTCTTTTATTTATTCGTTTTTGCATAAATAATCTTTTCTGTCTCAATGATTCCAAAATTACAATACAAAATTAGAAAACAATAAAAATCTTTATCATTTTTATTTTAATGACATCAGTTTCTCTATCATCATGAGATGATGATGTTTAAAAAATAATAAATTTATCTTTAGCAGTTCTATACCGACATTTTTTTTACATAAAACATACATAGATAAAGATTTTGCTAGGAAAATATGGGACATTAACCCTCATTAATAACACAATTTTGAACATGTCTAGAGTTTCTAATTTATATACAAATTAATAAAAATTAGAAATATATATCTAGATACATATTACAGAGTTTTATATTCATTTACTGAATGTTACAAATACAATTACAAATTATATTCTTACTTATTTAACCGAGTAATAATAACGAATATCTTAATGCCGTGGTAGCTGAACAAACTACAGTTAGTGGTGAAACCGCGCATTGTTAGATTAGCTCATTACCAACAAGTTAAGTGAGGCACAAAGTTCAATTAAAAAACTTTCAGATAAATAAATCTTTTTATAACAACATTTCTTAATTTCACACCAAGTCTAGACCAATTTAATATCCTTTTAATATCGTTGATATCCTTGCAAATAAGACTTTTTGAGTGTATGTAGGTAATTCTCATTCCCTCTGTAGTCTTGTTAACTGATAGCTTTGGGTTATCTAATATTATTTAAGAGAACGTTTCCTGATGATCTGGCCTAAGCAACCAGTGAAATGCGCATAGGAACTGCTTATCCTCCAATAATAAATTTCAGTAGTTTTTTTTTTATCAATTATTAAAAAAAAGGGAATTAAGCACAACAAACAAAATCTTTTAGTAAAATATATATAATAAATTTATTGAGTAATTAATTGATTTTTATTAAAATAAATTTTTGAAAACTTTCCTACGTTAGATATTTTTAAATTTAAATTTTTAGTTACTTATTTATTTAAAAAAAAAAAACTTTTGTTAAAATTTCTTTGGTTTATAGAAAATATTGAGAACAATTTGATGTTTTTAAATAAAAAATTTCCCTGTATTTAGAAAATTTTATCAAAATGTTTTTAAATAAAAAATTTCCCTGTATTTAGAAAATTTTATCAAAATTTCTAAATGTTTACAACAAATGTTAACATTTTTAAATAAAAAATAAAAAAAGATTTATTCAACGAATTTTCTATGAAAATTTGTCTAATAAACATATTTTATATGAAATGTTTATTTTTCATAGGAAATTTTGGTAAATTTACTTATTTCATAGGAAAGTTAAAGAAAGTTTTACTGATATATTTTTATTTTATTTTTCTCCATTCTATAGCAAATTCAGTGAATTTTCTTTTCACCAATATATTTAGATAAATTTCCTTATTTTATAGTATATTTTAAAGTATTATATTCAACTTTTTAAACTTTTATACGAAATTTATTATAATTTTTTAATTTTTTATAGAAAATTTAAAGAAAAAAAAAGGGAATTAAGCACAACAAACATAATCTTTTAATAAATAATTGTATTCCCAAAAACAAATTTGATAATAAAAAATTCTTTTAAGATTCGATACGCATTAGGGTATTCATTCGGTTGACCGTAAATCGGTTTACTGATTAATTACTTCCCGATTAACTGATCAATTAATATAAAATTGGCTATTTTCGATTAAGCCGGTAAATTACAGTCGATTAACCGATGTAACCAAATTTGTAATTGTTTGTAATATTATAACATGTTTTATGTGTTTTTAATTATTTGGTTCGTCTTATATACAAAAGGTATATGAAGGCGTTCAGTGATCTTCATTTAAAGTAAATGTTTGCTGCCAACACCTTTATGTTTCATGTCCTTTTTATATGTATGTGTTTCGTTATTTGTTTCGTCTCATATCTTCTCATATCAATGTTTTAACAGGTTTAACCGAAAAAATTAAAAGTGTTAAAAATTTAAACAAATTAAAACAGGCCTTCAATGGCATAATGAAAGATTTTATATGTTTAGAGAAATCCAGGAAAAGGACTGAGAAATTATATATTCTGTATTATGGGTTGATTTCAATTCTTCCAACATCGACGATAAATAAAATAACTTTTTCCAAGTCAAATTTAATCAAAACTAAAGAAAAGAATCGTTTAAATCCTTAACCTTTAAGACAAATTATTTGTCTAAAGGACTTTTTTATAAGATCTCCTTAAACTATTGAAATAACTAATAAAATGATCTCAAAGTTTATTTTTTAATTAATAAATAGTATGTATTAATTAAAACATATGTATTACATATTTATAAATTATTTTTTGTATGCTCGTTTTAGTTCAAGAATTGTTGTTTGTTATGTTATTGTTTCTTTTTTTATTAATAAGCTCCAAATAATAAATAAATTATGCACTTTTATTTATTGAAAGTACATAATTTATAAAAAAAAACTTTATTAATCGGTTAACCGATCAATAACGAAAACCTCGGTTAATTAATCGAACGATTAACCGATTGAAGCAAAAGCCCGATTAAATGAATACCCTAATACATTTACATACAGAGAAAAAATTAAAAATTATTTCTAATCGCCAAATTCATAGAATCCATCAAACAATTTGTTGATTTTGCACCTATTGCCAAAATGATTATATTAAATACTTACAGCCGTATTCATAAAAATTTATTTATGATTAATTAACCGCTAATAAGCAAAAAGTGCTAAAGTTGTATTCATAAACGAAAAATAATCTATTAAACATTTAATAAACCATTCATAAAGTATGAAAATTTATTGTTGGATTTACCCTTCTTTAAACCAAAAATAAAATGACATTTTGATAAATGTTTGCATTTAATGATATTATTTTTACTATTATTATTTTACTAAATTAATTTTAATTTAGACAACCAATTTAAAGTTATATTGTTAAATATTCAAAACAAAATTTTATGTGATTTAAATGAATATGTTCAGGGGCAAATGCAGATATTCTTTTTTATTATTAATTAATTATTGCGACTAGTTTTTTTTTTTTAGGTTTTAAACAACGAATTGTTGTTCAAAAAATAAGAAAAAATAAAATAAACAAATCAGTGATATTAATAAAAAGTAAACAAACCTTTTATTCGAATACTTTCTTATCATATATATAAAAAAAGTTACAAGCAAACATTTTTTTATTACCTTTCGGTAAAATCTTGTTCAGAAAATAAAATAATCTGCCATGTCACAGAGTACAATTCCGTTTGGAAACGGAATTCATTCCGAATTTTGGTGCTTCAGAAAATTGCGAAATGAAACCATTTTGGTTTTTATGAACGGAATGAGAGTTTTCTGTATCTTAAAGGCCAAAAAACTTTTAAAATATACTTTCTATCAATAAACAAACATGTTTTTTTCGGTTCCGAACGGAATCATTCCGAACGGAATTGCACTCTGTGACATGGCTGAATATGTATTTTGCTTTTGTAAGAATAATTTTTAAGGTCTTTAATTATAAAAATATATATAAATTATAGAATATCATGTGAACCGAATAGAAGTTTCATGCATCAAAACGTATATAAAGTTGCCATACTAAAACACAGAATCGCTACAAACAGATAATAGCTACGAAGCTGTGAATGTACGTTTATGAATACCAATTTTTATAAAAGACTTAAAAGACAAAAAACTATAAAGGTTATTTCATAATTTAAGCTTAAAACTTTTTATGAATACGGCCGTAAATATTTAAAAAAAGGATTTTTTTTAATAAATAATATTTTTAATTTTAATTAAAAAAAGGATCAAAAAACTTTGCCATATCAAACAATGTCCTAATTGATTTAATTAAATATAGCTCAGGTTTTGACAATTCCCAACAACAATTCTAAAAGTTTAAATTATTTATTTTAAGCAAAAAAATCTATTAAAGATAAAAAAATGTGTTTCGAAACAATTAAAATGTTAATTAAGACAAAATTATATTTTTAAAATTGTTTTTTTTTTTACCAAATAAAATTGATTCTGTATTCACATTTATTAAATTGAAATACTTTTCAAATAATTTATTTAATTGATAGTAAACTACTGAAAGTTTTTCCATTGTATAATTGGGATCTTTGAAAATTCTAAGACGATTAAGCTATTTTCCTTTTTTTTATAAACGACTTTATTATTTGGTTGTTTCTAAGTCTTTTTTCTTAGTTTTGTTGGAGAGAAATTTTAAGCTTTACAGTTGATGGCGGTGCCCAAAAGTACACCAGCAAATATGGCCCCAAAAAGAACATGAAGAAAGGCTCCAAAATTTTACATGAGACACAACAGCATGCAATTTTTTTATCTAGTTTTTTTTCATATTTTTCATTGGGTTCTTTTTGCATTTTAAGCTAAATGAAATATGACCACAATATCAAGAAATGCGAAATGGCCCCAAATAAAATCACAATTTTTTATTTGGGGCTATTTTTTATTTACTAAATTATAATGTAAATTATAAAAAATTAAAAATAAAATGTTCTAGGGAGAGTATAAACATCCTGGATTTTTAGACCACAGTGGAGAAAATCCGTGCGGGCCATGTAGATAAGCCAAAGTAAGCGAAGCCGGTGTTTGATATTCCATATAGGAGAATATCTTTGCACTCGGCCTAAGGACCAACCATGCTATCTATTGTGCAATTTTGAAAACAGAAACTGTATAATTATTCGGGATAAAAAAAATCAGGTTTGTGAAATTCTGGATTTTTAAGCTTGGGATTTTGAAATTTGAGATTTTTTATTAAGGATTTTAACCTAAATTTTTAATATAACTTTCTTTTTTTAGTTTTAACTTTGTTTGGAGTTAAAATTCATCAAAAATTTTGAGCTGATTTTTCAAATAAAAAACAACCTTAAATTTACGGTCATATTTTTTTTTATTTTTAAGGCTATTACTTTATTTATTTTATATTATTTTGAGGTTTATTCATTAAAGAAATGAGGTAATATTGCATTATGAAAAATAGCCCCAAATTTAGGTTAAACTTTAATTTATTTTGCATTATTTCCTGGGACCATATATCGCAGTGGGGATCTTTTTTATTCCTATTGTAATATAATCGTCACTTCTCTGCGGCTATGGTTTATTTAAGTTTTTATTCCTAAATTTTCCTATTGTCGCAGACCGAAAGTAAACTAAAGTTTTTATTACAAACTAGCTATAAAGCCTAACCGAGGAATATCACAGGCAGGAGTAGCCCCGCGTGCCCCCCACAGACCGAAAATAAAAAATCTTTCTGCGTTACGATCATCCGCAGAGAAAGTTCTTTAAGTTGCGGAAAGTTCTTTGCCAAATTTCAGCTTCCTATGATGTAGTCAGATGGCTTCAGAAAGTTGCGGAAAGGGCAAAGACATACATACAAACATCCGGACCCACCAAAAAATTATATATTATATTCCAAATGTTATTGAACATTGAAAAATGATAAGTAAATATATGTTTTGCTTATTTCCTAAAAATGTACATCATAATTGAAACTTTGCCCATGTGTACTTTTGAACGCTAAGATCTCAAAGATGCTGCTAATTTAAATAAAGTTTAAGTCAACTTAAGCATTTTTTTCATTTTGCCGCAGAAATTTTAAGTTCCCTTGAACAATTAAGGATCTCAATCCTTAATAAAAACTCTTTTAGTTTAAGTTTTTTTCTTGAAATATTTGTCTAAGAAGCTTTTTATAGGTAGATTGTTGTTAAAAGCTTTTATTAATTTTTTTTATTTTTAATGCTTTTGGGTACTTTTTGTTGAATTGCAGTATTTAAAAATTTTTTTTTAAGAATTCCAACAATTTAAAGTAAACGTTTTGAAAAAAAAACTCTCTTAACACCCAGTCTACAACAGACATGAAATGCTTAACATTAACACTTATATGATGTTCCTGTTAATAAAAAACTCATCACGTTAGAGTCATGCTTATGTTTTAACAGCAACTCACATCTCTTGTGGACTTGTTGTAAGCAAAATTGTTATTCAACGTTTTCTAAAGAAAAACATTATAGTGCCTATTATGAACTTAATTCGATTTTCGACAGCAGTCGAATTAGTTGATCGAACGAATTTTCATTTGGTATTATGGCACACATTCGATAAAAAAGTACTGTAGTGATTTAGTTTATTCACATTTTCTATCAGCAAATTTAAAAAATTAAAAAATAAAACTATGCCCGTTACACATGTTTGTTTCACTTTGTTGTATTCCGCCCTTTGTTTACAGAAGAACTCTCAATTAAAAGACACTAGCCGCATGCCCTTTATGGGTTTCGTTATCATTCTGCTATTAAAATTTGGAAAAAATAGAATATGGAAATTTTTGTGTCTTCTTTTACTTTTTAAAGATAATTTTATTAATACACAAAATGTGGCATCGATTGATGTCAATGAAGTCATAGCATAGAAGACGCATAAAATGTGACAAAATTTTCTGATAAAGGTCGTCATTGGATTGAAGTCACTTTTTGTCTCAGTGATGCCATTTGTAATAACACTGATGTCACAATTTTTATATTAATGTAGTCAATGTGACCTTTTTACTTAAGGCCGTTTTACACTACCACTCAAGTCATAAGTGTTTTGACGAAAATACTTCCCTGATCTAGTTATTGTTTGAAAATTTTCAAAAATTCTCAAAATACGTAAGTCGTGTGTAGTAATGTAAAGTATCCTTTAAAAATATAAACATGGGTTGGAATTTTTGTATTAAAAGGGAGAAGAATTGTATGCGGTGTAGATAAGCCATTCTAAATCTTCAGATACAAAATCCAATGAAATACATTCAAATAGATTCATTACGAAAATCAAGCTTACTAAAGAAAGGTTTTTCTGATTAAAATGAATGTCAAGCAAATAGATTATTAATTTATTTATTTTTTTGAAGAATGAAATATGAAATAATACAAAAGGATTTGTTTGCTAAAAGCTCTTATCTAGATCTTAAGCTCTTTTGTTAAACACGAATTCATAGTCCCTTATTTAACTACATGAAATCAACTTCTTAAAATTTAATTTACCTTGGAATTTTAATTATTACAAAAAAAAAAAAAAAAAAAATTATTCCCCTTATTATTTATTTACGTCTGATTAATTTTGTTATTTGAATTGTTTTCTAACAGTTTAAAATCTTTGTCAAATTTTTCGTTAAATAAATTAGAAAAAAGCCATAAAACTTTTTTAATTGGTTTTTGTTCTTGGGGTAAACAAATTGTAATTTCGTAAGATTTTCAAGAAAACCTTCAAAAAAAAAAAAATCTTCAATAAATAAACACAAATATGTTTAAATAAATTTACGTCTTCATAATAATAACGAAAGAAACCACGCAAAAACTAATTTTCTTGAAATTAAAAATATTGAAAAAGTTGTGTGTTACAAAAAATAAAATGCAATAAATAAAATTTTCCGTTAAACGAAATTAATTTAAGATTGGCAGTAGAGAACAACATTCTAAAAGAAATAAATTATCACTAAAAGTTTTATTTTATGCGTTTTCTCTCCTTTTCCCCCCCGTAATAAATATATTCATTAAAAGTTTTAATTTTACTTTACTGACTGACTGACTGACGTAGTCCCAACCTTAATTTGCTTCTATTTATTTAACTACGACTACTTTGGTTGCAACAACAAAATACTTAACGAAAGCAATTATTGTTAATCTAAAGATTAGAAAAGTTAACAACTTTTTCTTGTGTATTTTTCTTCTTTTGTTTTTTTTTTGTTCGCTTTTTGTTTAATTTTTTTGTAGTTGTTGCTCCTAACGAAGTGGTGAATAGATATTCAGTTTAAGGGGTATTAAACGTGAGCATTAGAAGAAGATTTTTGAATAAATTCTTTCAAGTCATTGAAGTGGTAGCTGTTTAGAGGAATTTACATTTGTTGTTTAAATAATGTGTAGTGGCTATTGCAATTTCAAGGCTTTTGCAGAAATAGCGTTAAATATATTCTTCTAAAAGTGTATTTAAGCTTTATTGCACTAACTCAGATTTGCTATAAAATGTTTTTACAAACATCGCTTAATGACAGAATCTCTGCAACATTCTTTTTGTCATTAGATTCGTTATCTGAACGTGATTTTGACTATCGATGCTTATTTTGAGTTTTCATATATAAAACTCTCCGGGACCTACATTTGCGAATTTTTCCAAAACACCTGGATTTTCTTCGCTATCATATCGAAAATAGTCGTCAAAATGTAATAGAGAGAGGTATATTGTTGTACTATGTCTTTAAAAAAAATTAAGAACTTTTACAGTGAAAATCAAATAATTTTAGAAAGGCCAAATCTATAAGTTTGCTGATATATAGCTTTGGCTTTTCTTAAATTATTTAGGAGAACATTTCCTGATGATCAGGTCTAAGCAACCAGTGAAATGCCCATAGGGACAGCTTATACTCCAACAATAAATTTCAGTACTTTTTTATCAACTTAAAAAAAAGGGAATTAAGCACAATGAACAAAATCTTTTACTAAATAATGTATTCCTTTGGAATCGACTAGTAAATTTTTCGTGACCAAAAATAAAATCGAAAAAATTGCCAAAAATTATTTCGGAGGAATTGGCTAAGAATTATAATTATGAGAGGATAACGGGTAACCGTTAATCGGTTACTACCCGATTACCTAATCGGTTAATTTAAAATTAGCTTTTTAACCGGCTCATTTTAGTCGATTAACCGATGTAACAAAATTTTGAATTTTTTGTAGTATTATAAGATATTTTTTGTGTTTTTAATTATTTTTTTCGTCTCATATACAAAAGGTAGTATTTGTTTAGAAAATATTTATTCATAGAAACAAAGAAGGTGATAGTAATGTCCGTTATAAATAAGTGTTTGCTGCCAACAGTTTTTTATATGTATATGTTTTGTTATTTGTTTCTTCTCATATCCATTTTTTAACAGAATTAGCCGAAACAATTAGAAGTGTTACAAATTTAAAAAAATTAACACAGGACTGTAATGGCATAAAGGAAGAGGACTGAGAAATAACCTATTCTCTATTATGGGTTTATTTCGATTTCTCTCTAAATAAAAAAATTTTTTCCAAGTCAAGTTCTATCAAAACTAATGAAAAGAATCACTTAAATCCTAAACATTTAAATCAAATTATTTGTCTAAAAGATTATTTTACATGATCTCCTTAAACTATTGATATAACTAATAAAATGATCTTACAGTCTATTTTTAATTAATACATAATATGTAAAAAATATGTATAACAAATTTATGAATTTTTTTTATTTTTGTTTGCTCGTTTTAGTTCAAGAATTGTAATTTTTTTTATGTTATTGATGTTTTTTTACAAAAAAACTCCAAATAATAAATAAGTTATGCTTTTTATTTATTGAAATTAATTAATTTATACAAAACTTTATTAATCGGTTAACCGATTAATAACAAAATTAACGGATTATTTACCGATTAAACCAAAACCCCAGTTAATTAATCTAGTGATTAACCGATTAAAGCAAAAGCCCGATTAAATGAATAAGCTAGTACGTATACTTTTTCGTCCTTAATATACATAGTAAATGTTCTTATGTGTATATTATTTAATTGCAGAAGTATCAGAAAAACAAAATATGCCACGGATACAAAAAATAAAATAAATAGATTACACCTAATTAATTATTTAAATTATATCGGGATATTAATTATTTAACTAATTTCAAATGATACTTTAAAAAGATGGAGTTATAAAATGCGTTCTTCGGACACAATAAAATAATTCATTATTATCACATCTATAGGACATCTCTTTGTTAAGAATAATGAATTCTGGAATCAGCATATAATACAGGCTATGCATTACCTATTCGATTCCTATTGATTACCTTTTCCTGCTGGGTAAAGTAGTATGAGAGAGAGTTGAAATCAATTAAAGCACATAACCAAAAAATGTCATGCAAAAACACCCGTTTTTTATTTTTAAATACTTTTAATTATACAAAAAAAAATTTTGTAGAACCAGTTAGTTGTGCTGAAAAAGGTCAACAAGAAAAAAGATAGACAAAAACATGCAAAACAAAGAAAATGTACTTTGGATTTCAAGAAGAATTCTTGACAAAAGGTACGAAAAATCAATTAAAATAGATAATCATTCATTCAAAAGCAAATTTCGATCTACCAAGGTGAAATACCATTTGGTTTAAAGATTGATGTCAATACGTCATCCGGCTTCAATAGCCGAGTGAGTAAAGACGGCAAAACCCCACTAAAGAGATTGTGTAGTTACAATCGAAACTAGTCTGGGCAGCCTGTCCGTGAAGTCCTGGGTTCAAATCTCAAAGCAGTCAAGAATGAAAAATTATCAATAAAATTTTAATTAATTTCATGTTGTAAAATTCCTGTTTTCATAATAATAATTTAATGAAAATTTAATTCAATGAACTTAAGCGTAATTAAAAATATCTAAATTTGGATTAAAAACCATTAACAGTTCAATAAAATAACCACAATACTAATACCAGTTATATATTAATATAAAAAAATTGGTTAAATAATATAAGATATTTTCTGCCTATTCAAAAATTTCGATCGTATACGTTCGTATAGAATTTTATGTCGAAACTATTTTTACAACTGAGTGTTTCTCATATAAATTTTCAATTAATAAAAAGCTAAAGTGGTATATTCGGCTGGGCGGGATCTTTGATACCCTCCAACGACAGTTCGAATATTTCAGGAGTCGGCTCTATTTCATATCTTTATATTATTAATTCATTTTTACGACGTCAAAATTAAAATTGGTTCGGTTTAGACCTTTATTTACCGAAAATCAGAAATTTTAATGCTTTTCTTATTAGAAATTGGAACTAGCTTGAGTAAAATATCATAATTCGTTAAAATTTTAGCAGAACTAAAATTATTTTCAATAAGGGAATTTATACTGGCCCCATGATAAATTATGGAGCAATCATCTCAAAAGTCTGTAGAGTGCCTGTAGACAGCAAATAAATTGGTTTTAGCGCTTACAATGAATGAATTAATAGTGGATATAAGGTAAATTATGGAACGTATTTAATAATATTGTAGAGATTTGTTCTGGCCATATGAAGCTTGGTGGGAACAAATTTTGCCGCAATATCTATATCTGACGGTTTTAGGCGTAATTTATTTATTTTCCAGAGTGGGCTTCGTATAGGCCTAGAGAAAATTATGGACCGATCTTCAAGAAATTTGACAGTGTGATTTCTAGTTCTAAAAAACTGTAACGTACCAAACTTTATTATGACAGCATTATGCTAGGAACACAACTGGTACGAACGACGAATGTCGCCCAATACGATTAATTTTTCAGTAAAAATTCGTTGAGTCAATTCGTCGTATGAAGCACAATAACGACGAATGACTAGCGGCTTTTATAATTAAGAAAGTTTATTGATGTTTGTGCGAAGACAGAGAAATAGTGTGACCATATTAAAAAAAATAATGCTTAAAAATTTAAACATAAAAAAACTCAACTAAAAACTATTTGTATATCAAAATACTTTGTATAATTATTTTTATTGTTATACAATAAAAAAAAATTTATTAAAATACAAAGTAACTTTATTAACTAAACTACTTCTTAACTAAAACCAAACATGGTCACCTGGTTCTGATTTGTTCGCCGTTCGCCGTCTTATGAAATGTAAATAAATCTATTGCAAAGAATGGCGAATTTCGTCGGACGCTATTACACCAATATGTTTTATTATTGGCGACGAATATTCGCGGCCAATAATTCGTCGTTCATCTCAGTTGTATTCCTAGCATTATGTATTACGGCTTAAGGCTTATTAAACGGTTTTCCGGAGAAGTCTTCATAGGGGCCTATGGTAAATTATTGACCGATTTTCATAAAGAAACAGTATGAAATTCAGTCATATAAAACGAGTCTGTGAAAAATCTTTTAATTTATCTTTTAACGATTTATTTTAATTTATTTTAATAATCGACAGATGTACATGGCTAAATCATCAGTCCTAACAAATATTTGACGAAAAAATCCAAAAAAAAAACGTGACCAGTAAATTGGTCAAACTTTATCTATATTTTTTAACAATTTCTATTGATTTACCAAACTTAATTTGAAATATGCTTATTGTATAATGTAAGTAAATAAGAAACGTCTTGCAAAAGAAAATAATATCGTAATAAAACAAGTTGTTACGTGTAGGACGTTAAATATTTAATAGGTGTGAACAGAGCTTCAGAATTACTCAAGGAGCCAGAATATATAGACTTTATGGATTCTTAGATCTATAAAAAAATGCTTTACACGGAATGACAAACTTAGTATACTAAGTATGCTATAAAATATTATATAAAAATAAAAACGATGAAATTTGACACAACAAAATAATTTGTATGGTATAAAATTATATGAGTTACGGCAAATTTTACCAAGTTCAGTTAAAACTAACTATTACTTTTACTTCCAGTTAACGATATGTTTTCGAAAGTTATCACTGATAGTTTTATAACTGGTAAAATTGGCGGTAAGTATTTTATAATCTATTACAATACAATTGGCAAATAAAATATAAAACAAGAGTGCTATATTGGGCCATGCCGAATCTTTTATACCCTTCACCGAGAGTTCGAATAGTTCAGGAGTGGGCTTTATATGGGGTCCATAAATTATTAGCCAATTTTCATAAAGCCTGACCTTGACCACGCAGTAGTATAATTCGTTGCCTTTTTTTTAAATATTATTAGGCGCATTAAAGAGATTTTAAAGAGCGGATTTTATTGTTGGGCCAATCGCTAATTAATGATCGTTCATCAAAAATGTGAAAGAAACTTAAATTAAGCCGAATTTCAATACAGTAATACAATTTTATTAGAATTTAATGCTTTTTTAATGATTTTAAGACGTTTTATATGGGGCATATGGTAAATTCTGGATCCATCTACATAAAATTGTAGTGCGACTTTCAGTCTGATAAAAAGAATTTGTCCAAAGTTTAATGAGAATCGGTACATTCTGTCACCACTTTTAATTTTTGGAACAAAAATAAAAATTTTTGGGGAGGTTGTTCCGCATGCAAGACCACTTCTTTTAACACGACCGCTTCGTACATGACCTCTGTTATTTCCAGAAAATCTACCACCACGTTTTCTGGAGCTGCCATCAGTACGTCTAAAAATTAGTTTTTACTGTAGTTATACGAAAGAAAGAATTCTTTCGCACATCGGAAATAGGCTATTAGTCTTATCTGATAATAAAAATTGTATATGAAAGATTTATTTTTTTTCAAAGACTTCACGAAATTTGTAATTTCGAAACGTAATGTATCACTAATTACCTTTTGATCTCGTATTCATCTTAAGTTATAATAAAATATTTCAAAATTTACCTGAAATTATAAAAAATATAAATAAGAATTAGAAATTTAAATTAATAAATTTATTTATTCAAATAATAAAATTGAGTATGTTTAAAATTATATTAATGCATCACCTTTTCATTAAAAACAATTTAGTGGAACTTAAATTTGATAAACTTAATAGCCTATTTCCGATGTGCGAAAGAATTCTTTCATAACTACATTGAAAACAAATTTTTAGACTTCGTTTGTTTTCGGTGTAGTTATGGGAACGAAAGAATTCTTTTGCACATTGGAAATAGGCAAACAGCCTGATTTAAATATAAAAATTTGGATTAAAAACCATAACCAGTTCAATAAAATAACCACAATACTAATAAATATAGCTAAAGAAAAGGTCAAAGAAAAATGAAAGACAAACCAGAACACATAAAAAATTTACGTTGGACTTCAAGAAGAATTCCTCACAAAAAGTATAAAAAAACCGAAGTAAAGGAAACAACATGTTAATCAATTGAAAATAGATTATCATTCACAACAACAAATTTCGATCCACCAAGAAAAATAAAATATGGTTTAAAGACTGATATTTGACTATTGACTGCCAACTTTCGTCAAGCGCGGTTAGTGCTAAATGGCAAAGATTTCTGACGAGATAGTCAGCAACATGTCAAATCAACCTGTCCGATGGTTCAATCCCAGATTCAGTCAAGAATGAAAAATTTATTTCATGTTGTAACTTCCTTTCTTCATTAAAAACTATTTAATGAAAATTAAATTTGATAAACTTAAGCCTGATTGGGCTACGAAGAATTCAAGTGCAGTACATGGGCGACAATTACACAAACCTAAGTGTACTGTTTCGTGCAGTGTATCGATCGAATGGCTAAGTTGCATTTTTTTTTTTAATTACATTAGCGTTTTAATTTTTGTCAATCATGGTACATATCAGACGACGTTGAAAAATTTTTAAATGTCAGCTGTGTTAGTCCATCCGAAATTGTGATTTCAACAAGATGAATCCACCGCACATACTGCCATAATGACTTTGGAAAAGAACGTAGTCGACACTCGCATTATTGCGTGCCCAAATGATTTTAACTGGTGTTTAATCTGACCGAATCTACTAGCTGATCCTGACAGTTTTCTACGGTAATATTTACAAGAAAGAGTGTATGTTAACAAGCCACGAACCATTCTCAAAAGCAACACCAGCATTCGAAATGATATGAAGGCCATTACACTCGAACTTTCGCGAAAAGTTATGGCAAATTTGTTAAAAAGAGCACACTCATGAAATTATTACAGTAACTGCTTGTAGGTTATTAAATTCGATTTCCGTACTATTATAATTTAATAAAAAATATAGTTATTTTAAGAATCAATTAATTTTTTTTTTTTTTTTTGTTAGGACCAGCACTCAGGGGATGGCCCCTGCAAATGCAATGCATCGCGTTGGAACTAGGAAAAGGTTATGGGAAGGAGGATAGTATTTGTGATAGGGAGTAGTATTTCTGAACATTCGACTTGAACTTATTCATGTTGAAAGTGGGAGGGAAGACTTTAGAAGGAACGTTATTCCACACACGTACAGTCCGGCCAAAAAACGAATTTTCTCTGTAATGCGTTGTTCGATTTACCGGCCAATCGACCACAAAAGGGCTCTTGAGGAAAAACGTGTATTACGAACAAACACACGGGTTTTGGGAACCAGATCCCTAATTTCATCAGAACACACCCCCATTGTAGTAACGATAAAACTCGCCACATTGCGATGGCACTCTAGGGAGTCAACAGAATTGGATACCCTACTTTCACCAATGAGAACCTTCGCCCTCTCCTGCACACGGTCGAGAAGTTCCAAAATAGACTTTGAAGCACCGGCCCATACATGAGAGTTGTAGTCCATTCGCGGTCGGATATAGGTGGTATAAATAGTAAGGAGATCAGATGAAGTGAAGTATGTCTTACACCGTTTCAAAAAGCCGAGACACTTGAATGCTTTTTTCGACACCTTAAATATATGTTCCGTCCATCAGACATCACATTGTATCCTCATATCCAGAACATCAAGAGATTATGATTCCTCCGTCGCGCGTTTATGCCTTAGCACGCAACATTGGATTTTTGGGCATTTACATCGACCCTATTGGCGCGACCCCATTCCGAGACTATATCAAGGTCTCGGTCAAGTGTATCATTCATGTTCTGTCTCATAGCACCAACATCGGATACGCTTGGTCTATAATCAAATTAATACGAATGGCAAAGGTTGCTGTCATCTGCAAAAGAGTAGATAGGGTTGGAAGTTTGACTTAGAATGTCATTTAGAAAAATAAGAAATGGAGTAGGAGAAAGAACGGAGCCTTGCGGCACCCCTGAATGAATCTTGAACTCGTTTGATGAAAACCCATCTATAGCAACTCGCATAGTACGATCTCTGAGCAAGCTCGATATAAATCGAGAGAAATTATCACCGACACCAAATGCAACAAGTTTTGACAAGAGTGCACCATGCCAAACTCTGTCAGACGCATTGGAAATATCTAAAACAATTACCTTACTTTCGCCAAAATGGTGAATTGAACGTCACCATTTTTCTGATAACAGGTCCAGTAAGTCTCCAGTAGAGCGACATCTACGAAAGCCATACTGGCGGTCGCTTAGTAGGTAATTTGACTCTAAAAATTTGACAAGATGGTTGTTTACCATACTCTTCATAACTTTGGAAAGTGCCGAACAAATTGCAATGGGGCGGTTATTTTCAGGGTTATTAGCCACTCCTTTTTAGGAATTGGCGTTACATTCGCAACTTTCCAGCAGGGAAATTCTCCGGCATGGTATAAAGTGCTGAAAAGATTTGCTAACGGACGAACTAACGTCGAAGAGCACTGCTTCAAGACCAGTGCAGGTATTCCATCCGGCCCAGGAGACTTGTTTATGTCGAGATCCGCAAGTTAATTTTTTTAATTTTATGTTTGTTATTCAAAAAAAAAAACTACCAACAAATACTGTTTTTCTGTACTAATATTGTTATGTAGTTTTATTTTTTGTCAGTTAAATTATATATATTTTTAAAATTCATTTATTTTAAATGAAATGTATATGATTCGTTTTTTAAATAAATTTTTAGTTGTTATTGATGAATTTTCTATGGGATTTACGTACATAATATTTTGAGTGCAGGAACGTTCGAAGCACAATATGGGCACCACTTACAGGATATCATTTTTCAAATCAATAAAAAGTGTTTAAACAATTTTAAGCATATAGCGCATTCAGTGCCACTTTTTTAGCTACGATTTTTCCTTTTTCTACTTTTTACATCGTAACTTAAAGAAATATTGTTTTTGGACCAATGTGCGAAATTCGCTTTAAATCCTAAGTCCAATACGATTAAAATAGAAATCTCGACAAATTATGAATTTTGAAATTTCAAATATGAGAAATCAAATTTGTAGAGTGAAAGAAATTCAAAACAATTAGCCCTGCTGTTAGGTAAACCTCACTTGGCCCAATTTTTTAATTGTTTCCTTTGTAATTTTTTATGATACAAAACAAGTAAAAAATTTGTTTTTAAAAGTTTATTAAAAACGATATGTTTATATTATAATAAAAAAAACTCAACAATAAGGTGAAATAGAATATAAGATCAGTTCAATATAAATTAAAATAAATTAATTTTTTAAATAACGTTTTGGCTATAAAAATAATTTTATTTATTTTAAATGTTTTTTTTTTAATTGAAACAATTTATTTGACTAAATGACCAAAAAAATTACATATGCAATTGTTAACAAAATTTTGGAAGAAGGAATATGCTTCACTAATTTTAAAATTAAGTTATGAATTTTAGTCGAACTGTTTGGGTTTAAATCTAAAGATACATATATAATTATTCTGGTTTAAGTTGATTACAGCTAATTTTTTATTTAAATTAATTTTATTTAGAAAGGAATTTTAAAGCTTATAACAATGGAAAGACAAAAATAATTTTGGCTGCAGATACATACATATGTTCCTTCAGTCGTAAATGCGCTAATGCCACAATTTTTGAAAATTAAGTTTTTGATGCAGTTCAATAGAGTAAACAAAAATACATCGTTTGCGGAAAAAATACAAATATTTTTTCCTAGTTCTTGTTGTGCAACGATATGTCAAAGTTCTAAGTCCAAAAATGCTAAAGAAAAAGCGCTAGGGCCCATTAAAATTTTAAAATTTCAAAAAAAAATTTGTTAATATTTGTTAATAGTCAACATTGAAATAAATAATATAATTTTGTAGTATATTTTATTTTTTGCAAATTGACATACTAAAATGTACATTAAAAGTATAAAATATATAATAGAAAAGGTGATAAATCATAAAAAGCTACGTAAAACATAAATGTATTATTTTTAGCTGGTTTGCAAGCCAATAAAGAGTCGGCAACGAAGCAAAACTGGATTTACAGACTTAAAATATATTCAGAACTAAAGACCTTAGAAAGTTTTTTCTCTCTCCTATAAAATTTATACATTGGACTACATCCTTTACGACTGAAGGTAATGATATACTATACTTATATAGGTACATTATATTAAAAAAAAATTACGGACTCACCATTGTTTCACTCATTTTTATGTATTTTTGTATATCAAAGAACTTTTCTTATTAATGCACTTGAAATTTGACAGTTATATAATTCTTCTTTGGTGAACTTGTACTAGACCAATACATATTTTCATATGTATTTATATTAATAATTCAACCGCTCGCATTTTCAACCCAAACGTTTATTTTTCGGATAAAGATGGCACTTGCTGGGATTGCATGTAGAATAATATGTATTTAAATACAGTAAACCAGATGTTTCGTTGGAAATATATAATAAATAACTATTAGGATAAATACTTGGATACTTATGGAAAATTTGATTAGATTAGGGGGAGGGGGAATTTCCTTTTTTCACTCCCCCCTGAATCCGCGCCTGTTAGAAGGGCACTGGAACTGTGCATGGATATATCAAGTATGTTTGCAAGTACAATGTTTGGCCATCGATTTGTTTTGTGTTTTGTGCTGTAGGCACCAACCATTTGATTAGCAGTTTCTACAAACTTTACCCTGACGTACTTATTAGTATTTTCGATTCTCAGCCGTAGCTCCAATAGGATTACGTAATCGAGTGGCACTCCAAGTCATTACTTTTAGCAATAAAAAGCGGATCAACAGAGTTAGCTGCAGCTCGGACGGTTTCCCGTCCAGTATCTGTTTTGAACAATTTGTTTCGCTTTTTTCTGAAATATAATCAATTTCCGAAGCTGAAATATTGGTGTCACTTTCTGCATTGAGCAGTTCTCGTATCTCACCTTCACTCAGGTTTGACATGTCGTAAGTATAACACGTCTGAATTATTGAAACCAACACACAAAATAAACCAAACAGTGCAAACATTTGTTCTTCCACACAAAAAAAAAAAATCAAAAAAAAAGGGATCCCAAAATTTTCTTTTAAATATTTAATCTGTGTTGATTAAAAAAAAGGGGAATCCCACACTTGGTTTTACATAAGCTGTTTATATGGACCAAATGGTCCATTAAGTAAGTTTTTTCTAACCTAACAGCAGGGCTCAGAAAGTGTAGGCGATCAAGCCCGACCATACACCACTTTGGTGTATGCACATTATAAAGATTAAAGGGGGCGTAGACGGCAAAACAAGTCGTACGTACTTTGAAGAAAATGCTTCCTTGATCTTATTATTGTTTGCAAATTTTCAAAAACTTATCATTTCAGGGATGTATTTTCCTCAAAATAGCTACGACTTGTGTGATCGTGTAACCTTCTCTTTGAAAGCTCGAATATACCATGTTATTCTTACTAATACAGTAATTCTTTTGAATTTTCTTTTTTAAGCTTTTTCAAATAACAATTTTTCATTTCAAAAAACGTGTTTATATGTAAAGTTGAGGCGGCCGTATCCTTAGCGATAGATTGGAAAAGTAATGTCCTTAAATTTTTATAGACTTGTTAATATAAATGATCAAATTTCTTAACAAGTGTTAGAAGTTGTCAAAAGTGTCAAAACAATGTCGTATAATAAAGTAAAGGACAAAAGAAAAGATGATGACTTATTAGGCACCCTATAGAAAATACATATGGTACTTGCATAATTTAAATCCAAATAAATTTTCTACCTTAAAAAAATAAAACTTTCCTTTTTTACAGAGAAACAGTTCCTTACAGCTTTTCGAATAAAGCACTTTCTACCATAATGATACTAAATTAGATACTTTGTAGAGAAATCCTATAGTCTATTTGACCCATTCGTCTCATTTACTATTCACTTGTCTTCTTAATACAGTCATAAACAACAAAACTCAGGTGCTTTATTTTCAGACAATGTCATTTGTTGCTAAATTTTTTATTCTTTTGGAAAAAAAAAAACAAAAAGAAAATTTAGAAAAAGTTTAAATTGAAAATTCTAAAAACAAATATGCCACATAAGTAAGAAGAACATTGCCCAACTGAATTATTGGTCTTTTTTATTATTTTCAATTTAAAGTTTTTTGTGGGCAATATTTCTTTAGCTATTTTTGAGTAACTTTGTTTATACATTCTACACAGTAAATGATGACCTGGGTCACAAAAGCCTCACACAATTTAGCACAATGTTGAGAAAGCTTTTAGGTTACAAACAAACTTACATAGATACTGTGTTTTTGTCTACTTTTTGTTGGTTCTATTCTTTTAAGTTTTTTTTCTTGTGTTTTTGTTTTATATAAGGTGTGGTTGTTCCACTGGTTCAATAGAAAAAAAACCGTCAATCTTAAACTCAAACTCAAGGTAAAGACATATTTCACAACATACATTAAGTGGAATATAAATGCGGGTAAGCAAAAAGAGAAACCTACACAGAAAAAATTAAAAATTTTCTCTAAACACTAAATTCATAATATCAAGCAAAAAAGTTGTTGATTTTGCTCCTATTTCCAAAATTATTATATTGATTACTAAAAATTGTAAAACTTTAAAGTTTTGAATATTTTTTTTCAATAAATGAATTTTTAATTTTAATTAACAACATGATCAAAAACTTTTGCCGTTGGAAACAATGTTACCCCTATTGTTACCCCTATGGTAATCCAGTGAAGCTCTACGCTTGTCTGCAGGAGAACAGGGCCTCTGGTGGGTATCGAACCCACAACCCCAGTACTGATAGACTAGCTCACTACAGCTACAACGTTTAAAAAACTTTTTCAATTAATTAGAAAAACTTATCATTTTATTAAAAAAAAGCAAGTAAGAAAGTTTGATCTGTCCAGCACGATCATATGACACCCAATACCAGAGTTTTAAGAGGCAAATTTTCGAGAGTAGTTCGAGTATGGGACTCATAAACAATCATATTTATTATATGAGATAAATGCTTACAAAATAAATATTTCCGCTTGCTAGACGGGCGGACATTGTTAAGTCTAAGATCGGCTCAGTAGCTTAGGAGTCTGTAGAAAACAAACAAACATACGCTTTTTCATCTTAATATTGTATTTTTATTTTGAAAGGTGTAGTTTACCATAAGAGTGGGTCCTACAAAGCTTGAAGTCTTTTGTCTTCAGATATGAAGTATTTAATATTTTCATCCTATGGTGGGTCTTGCTCCTCATTCGCTTACCCCGCCAATTTTTAGTTTGGAATTTATAGTTTACCATAATAGTGGCTTTAACCACATTTGAGGACTCTCGCTGTAATAGTTCTTTAGTTACGCGATATTAAATATATGCTTCATATGGGGACTATTACTCCCCCTGCGCCCAACCCCTTTATATATATTTTTAAAGATGCAGTTTTCCATAAGAGTGACTCCTACCTTTCTCACTATAACAGTTCTTTAGATATGCGATATAAAACATTGGCGTCCTATAGGGGGTAGCACTTCCCCCCAGCAGCTATCTTACTTCAATTTCAGTGCTCAGAAGATCCTACTACAAAAAATTCATGAAAATGGATGCATCGGCTCTTAAGATATCCGATACTTAATATTGGTATCCTATGGGGGGGTACCACTTCCCCTGCGCCTATCGAGAAAATAAGTAGCCTATTTTATTTACGGGGCTCATGTGATGCTATTTTCAGGAAAATCGGTTCAGTCTTTTAGGAGTCTGTAAGCCAACAAACAGACAAACAGAAAAACATATTTAATTTTTATTGTAATAGATACGAGTATATTAAACCGGCGTGATGGGGTCAACATTTCCGCCACTTTTGAATTCCCTGTACTTTTAAAACCGAATTTCTCCTCTATATGCTGTTCTCGGTAGCTGGAGATATTGATATCCTCCAAATGTTTTAAATTAGTTGGACGGCAATTGTACATCGAGTTACATAGATGTGATGAAAATTAAAGAAGATAAATATGACCCAGTACGGGGGCTGAACTTATACATTTTTGCCTCGATTTCTTAATGATTTTAGTTCAAATAAATTTTTTTTATTGTTTTAAAAACATTGGCCCATACTCATAGTCAAAATAATGTATACCTTAAACCAAAACCGGCTTAAATAAGATGTGAACTGCATTGTTCTAAAGTATACTTTAAAAAAGTCGACTTAGGGGCCATTAACTACTCATATTTATAAAATGTCATTTAAACTGAAAGACTAAAGAAAAAATAATTGAGCTAGAAAAATATACTTTTTTAAAGTTTTTTTTTATTGTAAAGTGCTTTCATGGTTCAAAATAAATATAAATAAGGGTTTCTTTAACCCTCTGCGACTGACTTGGGTTGTCTAGTAGACACAAATGAAAGAAAAAAGGGATTTTCTCCGTTCTTTTTCAAACATCGGCTCTCACGCATTCATTACCTTCTTAATGCGTTTTCATGTGTACGTTGGCGTAACGAAAGCGATCAAACTGAGCGCACGCGTCGCGCTGAACAGAAAGTGTCTTCAAGACAACCACGTCAATATTAAGTCAGGTGTCTGATAAACAACCAAAACAATATTTTTGTTATATTTTTATAGTGTGTCCTAAACAATACGTCAATAAAATTGTTTCAATATTTTATATCACTTATTATTATTTTTTTTTTGTTTTTGAATACATTGAAACAATTTTATTGACGTATTGTTTAGGACACACTATACAAATATAACAAAAATATTGTTTTGGTTGTTTATCAGACACCTGACTTAATATTCTTTAGGCCCATTTTGTGCCATGCCATTATATATGGTTTCAAATTAATTTTCGTTTTGTTCTCAAAGATAAATTACAGCACATAACAAGCTAAAACATTAATCTTAAATAAAAAATAATTTCAGTTACAACACAGAACTTGGAAAATAAAAGCCATCCAAATGGTGTCTAGAGTAATACCACGTCATTGGAATTATTATTACGAAGTCACGTCAGTCGCTGAGGGTTAAAGTAATGCTTCATTTCCTTAATAAAATCCGATTCGATCTAAATCATATATATTTATGCATATATAGAATTAAATATATTAAGTTTAATAAGTGGGTCCTTATGACCCAACTCCCATGTCCGTGTAGCTAAAATCCAGTCGCAGGGTTAAATATTCAAACCATCAAGTTCATTTTTCGTTCCCTGTATAAAACCCACTCCCAAATAAAGACAAAATCCTAAAGAAATTTGATAGTGTTGTGATGCAACTTGCAAATATATACATAAACTTCTTATTTTCAAAGTTGATAAAATCCTTTTATGAAAACTTGAAAACCTTTTAAGCTTTAATTTACTTCCGCTCAAAATACTTTAAACTTTTTCCCACTAATTTTAAAGATAATCTTTTTGTTTAAGAATATTTCACATAAAAATGTCACCCTAATTAGATTTGTGTATATTCCTGTTTCTATTTTCGAATGTTTTCAAATCTAATTTAAAAAAAAAAATGTTTAGACATAAAGGAAAGAATATAATTACAAATTTTGATATAGAAATCAGACAACCTATAAATTATAGAATACTTTTTTTAAAACGAATATCACCTTCATCTGCGGAAGTATATTACAAGGCCAACGACAAGTAACCACTTGAAAAAGCAACAAATATAAAAAATAAGAAAGAAAAAAAAAAATCGAAAGGAAAACAAAAGAAATAGAATTAAATACCTTAAAAAAAGAAGCCAAAAAAAAGCAAAACGAGAAAAAACCCAACTGAAAAGAAAAAGATTCGTTTAAAAATAACAAGTCAGTGTGTTGGAAAATTTATTTCATCAATTTAAAAGTAAATTGCTTGGAGTTTTGTATTTCTTGCTGCCAGCCCCCCTGCTTTCGCTTAAAAATGTCTTATAATACTATTTTTTCCGGTCTTTTGCTCAGAAAAAAAAAAAAAAAAAAATTAAATATTTTCCCACAAATTTTTTTAACATGTTTTTTATTTTCTTTTTTTTACTCCAGGTATGTCTTAGCAAGAGAGAGAGAGAGAGAAAGAGAGAGCGAGTAAGAGTTTTAAGGAAATAGATACAACCAGAAAAAATCTGACGAGTTTTTGCTATTAACTTGTATTTTTAACTTTTTTTCCCTTTTCCTTTATTTTGTTTTTCTTTCCTTTACCACGCAATAAATATTCTTTAAGAAAATATTTTGGTAAACATTTTTTTTTTCATAAAAATTTTAGAAAAAAAAAATTTATCAAAAACTCAATTGTTATATTGAGTTCTTCTTAACGATGGTGTTTTTATGTTTTCTTTCTACTTTCTTTACATCTGTTTTGTTTGGCTTGGTTTTTTTTGTTGTATATTTTAAATTTTAACCGAAAAAATAAAATCGATTACCAAATTCGATTACCTAGAAAATGAAAATAGTCTTAAGGGACTAATTCGTTATATTTGGTAAAAAAAAAAATTGTCTTTATGTGTATTAAATTGTGTTCTTAATTTTGTTTGATTGAAATAAAACAAGATTTAATATAATTTTTTTTGCCATTCGTTATTGAAGAGGAAAAATATTTATTGATGGAAAATTAAATATATCTATTCGTCCATGATCTTTTTGAGGAAATATATAAAAACGTATGGAATAGATTTAATATATGCAATCCTTTTTGGAGGAATTTAAACGCCATATATAAGTAAGCAATAATGTTTTGGCTAATTTGTCGAAATTAATAAAAAATTCATTAAATTCTTGCTTATGAAAGTGTCATCGGTTATTTGACAAACTTAATATTTTCTCATTAATAAGATTTCTCTATTAAATCTTATTTTTATTTTTGATAAAAACACTGAAATTTATTGTTGTGGGAAAGCTAGTTTCTATGCGCATTTCGCTGGTTGCTTATCGATATACTAATATGTATATCGATAAGAAAAAACTAATAAATCTTAAAAAACTGAGAAAAAAGCCATAATTATCTCCCTTACTCTATTTCTTATTTTTCTTAACGACCTCCTATGTCAAACTTCCAAACCTATTTACTCTTTTGCAGATGACAGCAACTTTTGCAATTCATATTCATTTGTCTAGCCAATACATGAATTATACGCTTAGTCGAGCCCTTAATATAATCTCGGGCCCAGTGTTGCATGCTAATGTATAAACGCGCGTAAGGTGAAGGTGCCCCATCTTAATATATGGAAGTTAAAACAATCATTAGGTTGTTAATAAAACAATAAGGGTTGAGTCACCCATGGGACCCAACTCACCTTTTATTAATTAAAACACCGATGTTAATTTTTCTAATAATTGTTTATTCCGTTCGCGTTATAAAATTGAACTGAACTCATGGTTCTTAAATCAATTAATATAAACTTAACTTTAGGCCAAAATGTGCTTACTAAGAATTAGTTAAATTATGCTTGCCAACACGCGCGCAATTGGAGGTATCCGGTTGCGTCTAATATAAAATGCTGAGTTGCATTTGTGTCATGCGCGTGTTGCAGTATGTTTAACGCGTTGAAGACTAGTAGGGTGTTAACTTGGATGTTATAACTATTGAGGAATCAGAATCTCTTGATGATCTGGTTATGAGAGTACCTCGCACTGAAAGACTAGCTCACTACCAACTAGCCTACAGAGTAACCCCACAAGTGATTGCATGTGTAGTAAAATTTTTATGAAAAGCACCAACTTTTTTGATTGTTTTTTTATATTAATTTTATTACACTTTAAGTAACTTGTGTTGTTAAAACAACACATAAATAACAATATGACATGTTAAATGTTTCACATAACCGCCACACATATGGGTTTTTTTGCCAATCTTTAATTTATATTGCTTTTTAGTTTATATTGCTTTTTAAACGTTATTTAGTGCCCCAATATCGAGGAAACTTGGCAGAAATATGTGTTATGATCGTGGGCAGGTAAAGCTGAAAAATAAGAGTTGAGTTAAATACATTTAATTTGTAAAGTATCACTATCCAGTGTGACACAAAGAATGCTGACGAAGGCCGTAGCGGGCCAGAAAATGCATTACATTCTGCTGGTGTCTAATAATTGTAAATTTGTCTGTACATAAATATACTTCATTGCTATCCAACGGAAAGCTAAGGTAAAATGTAAAATAACAAGAAAAAACAATATAATAGTCTGGTAGTGTATAAAGTCATTTCTAAAAAAAATTTAAGGAATAGAGCTATTACAAAAAGCTTTATAAAATACATAACTGAAATTTAACTCATAGAATAAATTCGAAAAATAAAAAATGTTGAATATAATAAAGTTTCTTATGAAAAGAAATAATTCCCAATATCTATTTGTTAAAATAGTTGAGTTAAATACATTCAATTTATAAAGTATCACTATCCAGTGTGACACAAAGAATGCTGACGAAGGCCGTAGCGGGCCAGAAAATGCATTACATTCTGCTGGTGTCTAATAATTGTAAATTTTTCTGTACATAAATGTACTTCATTGCTATCCAACGGAAAGCTAAGGTAAAATGTAATAAGAAAATACAATATAATAGTCTGGTAGTGTATAAAATCATTTCTAAAAAAAATTTAAGGAATAGAGCTATTACAAAAAGCTTTATAAAATACATAACTGAAATTTAACTCATAGAATAAATTCGAAAAATTGCTTATGAAAATAAATAATTCCCAATATCTATCTTTAATAAGAAAATTCTTCAACATGAAATTAATTTAAATTAACTGATAATTTTTCATTCCTGACTGACCGGAGAATTGAACCCACGTTCACGGGCAGGTTGATTTAACATGTTTAAATAGTAACCACACTATCTTTCCTTTGCCGTTTACCACTCACCGCCATTGAAGTTGGCTGGCAGTCAACAGCCCAACATCAATCCCCCGGTAGGCTAGCTGGTAGTGAGCTAGTCTATCAGTACCGGGGTTGCGGGTTCGATTCCCGCCAGAGACTCTGGTATCCTGCAGACAAGCGAGGAGCTTCGCGGGATTAGCGTAGGAATAAATAAAAAAAAAACCAGGTAGATCGATTTTTTTTTTAATGATTATCAATTTTAATTGATTTACATGTTCCTGCTTACTTCTATTTTTCATACTTTTTGTCGAGAATTCTTCTTGATGTACAATGTAAATTTTTGTCTTTCAAGTCTAACTAAAAACTGCAATTTCTTTTCAAAGGGTTTAGCATTACATTCCTGTACTATTTGGAACAACTCTAATCTTGTATACACTTTTACTCCAAAAGTTTCAAAAGGGTTTTTATAACAATTTTGTGCAATTAACCACACAAAAAAACCAAGTACCTGAATCCCAGATTTTTTTAAATAATTTTTATGTCTTTATTAATTTTTAAAGTTATTTTAAACATGTACATTTATTTTGCTCCATAAAATGAGGTCATTTAGAACGCAGCGGCACAGGTGGAAAAACCCCTTAAAGAAGTGGGTGAAAATTTATCTTCGCTCCAAATAAGCAATTTTGCGTATTGACGTAGCCATTTAATTAGAAATGAGTTTCGTAAAATTGGCGAAGTAATCTAAAAACTTCGTAAGCAGATTTTTTTTTTAAGTAAAATTCCCCAATTTGGAAGAGTTTTTCTATCGTTAAACGATTCATGATGACTTGCCGAACCTTACAGAACAGAAATGTCAAGACATTTGGACATTCTCAGCGTTGTCAAACCGTAGTTATCGATATCACAAGTTCTCATGGAGCCTTAAAACACACCCGATAGGTAAAACTTTTCGTGATTTTATATATTATTATCACTTTCGCAAGCTCTAAGTTGTTTATCCAAATAATATTTCATGCAATTTTTAATTAAACAAATTATGTAAACATTGTTTTACAAACAAATCTTTCCAACGGGGTTAAAATTTTATTTTATTTTTGTTTTTTTTCTTTGTTTACTACCCAACAAAAAAATTGAAATATGAGACAACGTATCAGCTAATGCGTGTTGCATGCAACAAATACAAACAAAACAAAGTTAAACTACTTAAACAAACTTAAGCAAGTTACCACTTAAAAAGGTTAAGATTAAACGGAAAATTGTTGAATGTATTCAATCTCTTAATTTTATTAATTAAGTTGCGTTCACCCATTAGTAAATAAACGAAATAAATAAATGATGGAAATACAGAAAACTTTGACTTAGAAATGTTTTTATACCCTTCACCGAAGGTAAAAGGTATACTAAGGCGAAAAAGCGTAACTAGCAGAAAATTAAAAATCGAGTTTTTTTTTATTGATTATTATAAATGTCATTAAACCACATGTCTTGACAACATTTTATACTTTTGCGATCGAAAATTACACTTTTATTTACAAAAAACCAAGGGAAGTAACTACAAGTAGAGAGGGCATAGAGGGTAACGTGGAGACGGATGATTTGGCAAAAAGGGGGGTCCATTTACCATTCGATAGGCTGATGGTCATTCCGGCTCCAATTCGTAATATTAGGAGAGATACGGACTCTGCTATAGGGAGCAGATCAGATGCGGCTTAGGAAAACACCGGAACGTGCAGGGCTTCCAAGGTAATGTGGGGATCCTATGATCCGGAGTCGACGAAAATTCTTCCGTCGGTATCGAGAAGAGACTGCAGACTTCTGGTAGGTTTTATAACGGGTCACTGTTGGACTGCGGTATACGCCCATAAGGCGTGGCGGCTGAATAGTGACAATTGTAGATTCTGTGGGGTACCAGGGGAAAAGGAGACAGTGGAGCATATACTCTGCTACTGTCCGGCACTAGTGCGCTCCAGGGCGAACTGTCTGGGAGATCAATACTTCCAAGGTTTCGGGAAATCTCTGGAATTAGGTTAATGAGACTCCTGGCATTCGTCAAGAGAGTGTGGGATACTCTGAGGACCATCACATCGGAATGACCTTTCTTCTTTCTGACTTTCTTCTGCGGGTTATCGCACAACGTGCTTACGCTAGGGACCTATTTGGTCTATGCGGGGTCTTTGTGACCGGCCATTCTAACCTAACTACAAGTATGGTTATTTGATAAATGCAAAACGAAGTAATTACAAATTTTTTCTAACACAATATATTGAAATCGGTGTCTTTGAAAATTGCTTAAAGAATTCCATGCATGTTTTTCTAACGTAGGAAAAAACTTAATTAAAAATGTTTATAGTTTTAATTTTACAAAGATTTTTGCTTCTCATGTAAAATTACAATTTTGTTAGTTACGCCTTTATGCATTTTAGCAAACGATATATAGATTTGCCATTGCATTTGTAATTTCTACAATATTGATCGTAGCCCCTATAAAGAATGTGTATTCTGGGTCCTTATAATTAGTGAAGTTGATTTAACGATGTCCCTTTGATACTGAATACGTTGAAATGGGGTTTACAAAGACGAAGGCGCCCGGTTGTTAAATAACTATATCACATAAAGTCCGACATTGCTTGTTGTTAAAATTTAGTCTGTTCGGTCCACAAATGGCGGAGATATAAGCAAAAATCCAAGACAGCCTCTAGTTTTACCCATAAATCCCTAGTTGTTGTTGTTTGGGTTTATGTATATCTGGAAAACGGCAAGAGACAAATTTGGTACAAGCATCTTGGTTATCAGTCCACAACAACCAACAAAATGTGGGCGGGACTAGAGAGGTGGGCGATGCACCTCCCGTACGAAGACATTATAGATTTCTGTATATATTGACAATCATTGTATTGTTAGGGCTCTTACGAGTAAATGGGACAATGCCATAGCGGATTTCGGCAGATTATGCGATGAATCTGAGGAGCTAGAGATGGTTGAGTATTTACTGTGCCACTGTCCTAGAGTGCAGGGCCTCAGACAGAAATGGCTGGGGGATAGATTTCACAAAGAACTGGGGTGCATCGCTGGATGTAATCCAGTCGATTTACTGGGGTTTGTCAGGGAAATAAGACGACTGTTTCTGTTGAGGGGACCGTAGAGTGAGTAATTTTCCTACGTAGTGCTTACTAATATATTTTTACTCTATCTATCTGTTTATTTCTTTCCTTCTTCAAATCTTGCTTTTCTCTATCTCCTTACTGAAGAAATTCACAATGGACCGCATTGGTCTCCGAGTGGAGGCACGCCCTTGGGCGCATAACCATTCTTAACCTAACCTTACGATATCTGGAGAACCGCAAGAGAGTTTCCATATTTGGCACAAGCATCTTGGTTATCAATACACCATATCCAACAAAATGTGGGATCGATTGGAGAAGTGGCCGTGGCACAACATAGATTTATTTATAACTAAAGAGTGGTAGAAAATTTTTTTTCCAAATTTGGTTCACATAATTGGGTTATCAACACACAACCTCTCAAAAAAATGGTCAGTACTCAAGAAATGGTCGTGCCACCTTCCGTAGAAAGACATTAAAGATTTCTGTTTACTTGAGTACCGTAAGAGCCAAAGTTTCCACATAAGGTACATACATTTTGGTTATCAATACACAACATCCGACCGGAATTGCAGAAGTGGGCGTGCTTTATTTATATCTAAATAATGGTATTTATATAACCTTCTGTTCTTATCGCCCCTTGGTGAAGGGTAAAAAAGATTCGTCATTTCCGATAATAGCACTCTTACTTTTTGTGTAATATAAATAGCAATATTTAAAAAAAACATTTTTTCTAACTAAAAGATATTTACACCAAATTACTTCTATTCATTTGGGAATACATTCAGCTACCCCAAATGGGCAATAGGGTGGCCGTCATTTATCCGTTGTTTGAAATATAGGATGATATTTGCGACTTTAGTTTTTCAACTGCATTCGAATTAGACGCCTTAGTTTTTTTTTTTAATAATTAAAAACCAATTGTTTTTAATTTTGGGATACTTAGTAAGAATAGTAATCTTTCGTCTAAATTTATCAGTACACTGGAAAAAAAAGCTGGAAGAATTTTGTGAAAATGAAAAAACCCTAACTTTATATTTTAAATGGCACAAAAATGACTAAAGGATTTTATGCAAAACAAACTGGTTCTGGTTTGGAACTTTAATATCTTAATGCCTCCGTGTCGCTTGACAAAATCTAAAAAAAAACGCAATGCAAACTTTTTAGTTTTTTTTTTTAAATTTTTCTTTGTATATCTCAGAAACTAAGCATCGCATTTTTAAGGAGAAATTTTAGTTTCCAGCAAAACTATTCAGCCGTTTATGTGCCATTTAAAAAACAGGCGAGCAAACTTCAGCAATTTTTTGCTTTTCCAAAGAAATTTATAAAATAATGACAAAAATAAATGCTTTTAAAATTGAAATAACACATTGTCGGTCGATATTGAAAAAGTTTTTTACATAGTTTCATATAAAATATGTAGATCTTGGTCTATATATTATATATTATAAAGACATATATAATTTTATTAATATAGAATTTGAGAACGAACAAAAAGCAAAAAAGAATAAGAATGCTTTGTGTGAATGCACCGAAGCTTTATTATCTTCAACTTAAAATTATATATATATAGAATTAGGATCAATTATGGACAAATACTGTTTAATTTTAAAGCATAATTCTTAACATACTTAAAAACATACATAAATTATTTCTTTCTTCAAATCGATTTTAAGCGTTAAACGTTTTAGTTTGTACTTTCGTACAAACTTGGTTTCTGTAGCACATGTAAGTCATTGTCAACGTCAGTTATAGGCCTTCGTCCCATCCAGTCGACGACTACATTACTTCGACATTCTTTTAGTATTTTTTTTTTTTTTTTTTTCTTTTTATTAGTTATTTATTATTGTACATAAATAGTATAAATTCAACTATTTATCAAAAATTTTAGAGGGGAAATTTTATTATTAATTGTCTGTTTTTTGTTATTTGTTTTTGATAACACAGGTAGACATTTGAACACTTTTTTAAGATTTTTTTTTTAACCATTCAAACTGATTCCTAATTTTTTTTCATGCTTTTTTTTATTTATTTATTTTTTATTATATGATTTTTAGTTGTTATCCAATTTCGGTCCATTATTGTTTAAAATGTGAATAGTCAAATTGGCTTATAATAAACGTTAAAACGTTGTTATAAGATTTTAGAGTTGATCCACTATAACTAAGGCTTTTTTTTATCTGATTAAAGCCTATTAACCACTATTCAACGCGTAATTTTTTAGTTGCCATTCAAACAAGATATACATTATTTCAATTGAACTAGCACTTGACTCTGGATGGCATCTGAAAGAGAAGTGTAGAGCAAAAAACACAAATAACCGGTGACTGGAGGGGAAAAAACCGAGTTCATATTCGGCTTCAGCATGACAAGAACCATAAGAATCAGTTTGAATGGTTTAAAACACTTTTTCAATGTCTACCTGTGTAATTTAATATTAAAATAAATTAAACTTTAATGTGTTTCATTTGGGTCATCGCAAAATTTCCTGTACGCTGGAACACGAGTCAATTCTGCTCGACGTTAATTTTAAAGCACTGTAGAGAATACCAGGTGACTGACAATAGTTATCAATTGTTGTTAATATCGACTAAAAAAATTATTGTCCTGTTTCTGTTAAGGTGACTAAAAAAAATTTAAAATTTTGGTTCTTCATTTTATACAGAAGAAATATGCAAAAAAAAAATCAGCGCTTAACGTATTTCAAAATAAATGTTTAACATTTTAAGGAATACCAAAAATAAATTGGCACCAAATGGTCGAATAGTTGTATTCAAGATTAGCGGGAGTACATGCCATGATAATCTCACGCAAGTACCATTATATATATATACTATATGGACCCTTAAAAAAATATTTCATGGTGTAATTCACAGAATAATAAACAAACTCTGTCCTTGTAATAAGAGAGGACATAAAGAAAAAAGACGATGTCGTAAATAATTCACATCGAATCGAAATACGAGGTTCAAGTGTTACAAAAAAAACATAATAAGTATGAATATTTTAAAAAAAAGTAACCAAAATGAAAAAATATTCACATCTCCACATTGAGAAAAAAAATTACCAATTTTGTATAGAAATAACCAAAAACGGCAGCTCTGCGTACAATCTTTCTTTTGAATATCTTCAAAAAAAAAAAAGAAGTTCAACTAAAGCCCAATTTCGTAAAAGGATTCAACGGGTCTTATCGCGCTACTCAATTGTGTACCTGTCTATGGTTGAATTTGTAAACACTGAAACAAAGAAATGTCACATTAAGTTGGGCAAACAACTTGACGTGACTCACAATTAACATTGTGCATTATGGTTGGACCACCTTTATATCTCATTTAGTAACAAATAAGTAATTATGATCATGCACACGTTAAAAAAAATTAGTAAGAAATTCATATCCATGCCCAAACGGGGCTTAGTAGTTAAATTTATGAGGTTTTTTTTACCTCGAAACCAAGTAGATAGTGCAATACAATTTTATTAACCCTAGGCTTATCGGTAACTTTTTACTACTAAGTTCCCCTCTGGGTCTGGCCAGATCACAATTAGAACAGCTAAAAAACCCAATTAAATAAGAGGTAAATAAAAATATATTTTTATTATTTTTTAAGATTATACGAATTTATTATATAATTTTCTTATTTCATTATTTTATTCCACATGCAAGTTATCGAAAATGAAGTCCTTAATTTTGCACATTGCTTTTTCGCATCTACTACAGCTGAAACGAGTTTTTCGTTTGGTTCTTGTAGTTAAATTGTAATAAGCGTATAATGGGCCGCTGTTTTCTGATTTAATTCAAACTTGATTCATATCATTCAGAACATAACATTTATAGAATTCACGATACTGCTTTTTTGTATATATATTGTCCTATTGGAAAGAATATGCATCTTGCCAGACCAAGGGGGCTGAAATTTTACCCCACATATTTGCTCCAATCGAATCCAAATTAGTTTCATTCGATTCAGCACATATCATTTATAGAATTTACGTCCCTGGTTTTTTGATTTTATTCGAAAAATATTGCAAGCAAATCAAAAATTTGGTCTGGCCAGACCAAGACGGTAATCGACGGATTTAAACTATAAATACGTGGCTTGGTGCTTGAATGGTCAAAGTCATTATTTTGATCTTTTGAGTTAATCATTGCTTTAGGTGACCATTTTACTCTCTTTTATTTTGCTGAAACAGCCGGTTTAAGCCAAAACAGCATTGAACAAATTGTCAATAAGGATTCTTCTATAAAAAAACTTTAATTTGAATTTTCCCAAAAGTAAATGTTTGGTCATAAGTCCTTTTAGCACGTAGCCAGATATATAATGTTTGAACTTTCAGCTTATCAATTATGAAAAAAAAAAATATTGAGTAATATCAACAACTTTTATATGTGCTCTTAACAAACAAGTGTTTCCAACATGGCACAGCGGCCGTAAATGGGTTAATTTGTGGTTTTCATATACTTATTTATATTCCATTTACTTAATTTACAAAAAATTAAAAAGTTTAATAATTTAAATATATTTTTTTAGTTTTTAAGGCGTCCTCCTTTTTAACAAAAATAACCCCTTTTTAAAAATTGTTGGCAACAAAATTATTTGGTTTTTTTTTTCTTTTTTTGTTTCAACAAAGTGTACAAAATTTAAGCCCTAAAATTAATTGAATTTCATGCTAGAATTATTACTAAATTATACCTTTTCTTGGTTGGTCAACAATAAAGAAGAAAATTATAATTCCACTTTTTTTTAGTCTCTTCCATAATAATTGAAAAAAGTAAAATAAAAGAAAATTTCTTTCACCAGGAACATTTCAAATCAGACAGAAATGGCTGGCAAATAAATGAAGGAGAGAAAAGGAATTAGGGTAAAAACCTCTTAACAATTTAAATGCAATTTAGTTGTTAAATTGGTTTTAAGTACTTTTCGTTTATATATATTTTTTTTTATAATACAATTATTTGGTTGCTTTCTTTAGATCTTGTTATTCTAAAAATGGGGGTGTGTGTGTCATTTTTTAAATTGTGGCAGAAATTGTACACGAAATACCTTGAAATACAGTTTGCCAGTAAAGTAGCTTAAAATATTTGGCTATAATTTTTGCTAGAATGTTAAACATGAATGAAAGAAAATGTTTCCTTTGACGTTGTTATTTTGTTAAATTTTTAATTTTTTTTTCGGTTGGTTCATCATTTTGGTTTGTTGTCTTTTTTCCAGGACTTTTGCTGCTTTTTTATTTTTCGGTGTTTTAAGCACGAATATATTTTCAGTGTGGGAAACTTTTTTATGTTAGCATTTGTAATTCCTTAAACATCAAGTTTTTGTAGCAATTTTAGTTATTTTTTTCTCATGTTTCGTTACTTTATTTTATGAAAAAAAAAAAAAAAAAAAAAAAAAAAAAATTGGGGCTTCCTTTGGGTATAATTTTTTTTATATTTTTTAAATAACTCAAGACTTTCTCGGTTTACATGCTTTTTTTAAGGAAAATTTACATTATTTAAACTGAAACGCTATACAAATACATGTGTAGTATCTATTCCTATATTATTTTTTATGGTAGTAGTAAATGTTTGAATATGTTAATACTTAAAAATTTTTTCACATATGAAGTCGCGGAGGATTGGAGATAGAGTCGCTAGACCCATAGAATGATTGCCAAACTAACCATTAAACTATCACAATTCTAATGTTATGTCGGAAAGGCTGGCTTACTGTAGAAGGGTATTCTTTGATAATAATAATTTAAAAAACTCTTCAAACTGATTTTAAGAAGCAAGTTCCAGAACCCTGTAGCTAAAATCGTTACTAGTACGAGTTTGTTACCAGTTGTTAGGCGTCGAAAGATAAGAAAGTTAAAGAAATGTCGCCTGCGCAGCTTTAAACGTGACGCAGTTTGTTTAAGAAGGACCAACAACACTACAAAAGTTGGTAAAAAACCGATTTCATACTTGTTTGTTGTAGGCACAACAACAACTCTCTAAAAGTAGATAAAATAAATTTCCTTGTCGGTTATTCAAACAACGACAACAACTTTACAAGAAGAAAAACGTACATATTTGGTTGTTTTTAGAATTGAAAAATTATTCTCATGTTCAAAAAATAAATAAAGACAAGTCCAGTATTCTTTTTGTTAAAATTATATAGCTAAAAAACATCCAACCTTTTAATGTAGAATGATGACGAGAACCATATCGGGGCATTATGCTTCTTTCTTATAATTCTCTTAACACAGGAGAACTCAACAAAATTTAAACACCGTGTAACAGGAAAATAAATAATTACAATATTCTCTATCGCTGGCTCCAGGGGTAAGCACTTAGAATTATTTTGAAATAAATACATACTCTATAAACAATAATTAAGTACGAAAAAAATATTTAGGGGAATTTTCAAATTTACTTTTACTTTTATTAGCCCTTATACTCTAAATAAAGGAACTAGTTTTAAACTATTATTAAAATGCAAAAAAATGAACTAGTTGGGCTCCTATGACAACCTAATGTTAAATACGACAGGTTGTTATATGAAAAAAACAAAAAATAAAAACTTCAACTAGTTTAAAGTAAATACCAACCAGTATATTTCTAACTAAATACTTGTAACTTTGTCTGCAGGCAAGTGTCTCTGAGTAGTGACGAAAAGTATTGAAAAGTTGTTTTATAATGTCAAAAAATGTGTTATATTTTTTTGGTAAATGTGTTATATCTATTTTCATTCCTTTAGGAGCGTAAAAGAAGTGACATCCATTTATTTGTCTTTCAAACTGTCGTCTAAGTTCTTGCTGGGTATATATACAGTAGATCACTGCAAGCTAATTTATTTTTAACTGATTCTTACATTTATTAAAAAAAAACCAAGTGCAAATTAATACGGGTTTTCGGTTGCATTTAATATTGTCAGTTGATTAAGTATGTGGTGCCTGTAAAACACCCACGCAGAGAAAAAATATGATAAATGAATGGTCACTACGACCATTTTTATTCATACTTGACTAATATGCTTACCTTCATAAATTAATTATAGTCTTAATATAACTTACAAAATTGTTGTTTGTCCTTAACATTTTTAAATCCACTATAATAATATTATATGGTGGTTTACATCTAAAAAGTTACTCTGATCTAGCTAAACATATTAAATTAATTGATATGTTTGCTACTATAATATATATATTTTCAACTATACAACTAAAATCATAATATGAGTTGAACACAAAAGGTATGTTTAATACCATAATTTTTGCTTGCTTGAAAACACATTCTCTTAAGGAGCAAACATTTATTGTCAAAACAAACAGTGTGTGCTTATAAAAAAATGACATTTTCTCCATCCGAGAGCGTCAGTTAATCAGGAAACATGAATGTTGACAGAATAATTAAAACATTTTTCGGGGAGAAAAATGCCATTCTGCCTTGCAGGTCTAACGAAATTAATTATTATACGTTTATTGAAACAGGTAAGTTATTTTAATATAATTGTAAAAACATATATAAATATGCAATTACTTTGTCTTTCTTGCAGCCAAAAAAAACCTATAACATTGAAACCGGCATATAAATTTTGGCACATAATTTTGTCATTAGCCCCGAATTTTTTTCAAAAACGGTTCAACATATTATATTTATATATGACGTAGATTTCATAAAAGAAATAAAAGGTAAGTTTGTGTTTGACTTTTTTAGAAGTCTTAAGTGAACGGATAACAATATTGAAAAGTGTTATTGCATGCTGAAGTAAAGCTACATAGAATTCTTTTTTTTTTTGGATATATTTGTACCACACAACGCAATATAAAATTTATAAATTAAAACACACACACACATGTATATAAATATGTGTATTTAATTTTATTTTTGGTATGTGCTATATTTTATTTATTATATGTATTTGTAATAAAACATAAATTTTTTAAAATTAAATTTTCATTTGTTTTATTGTAAGAACCATATAAAATGTTGAAATAGACATTTTGCATGGTGTTGGGAAATATAGAAAAATGGTTTGAAAGATCGTGCGCATTTTTCTTCTGAACATAATATTATGTTTGAGACAAAAATTATCTAAAAACATTATGACTGAACATATATTGTTGCTTAAGTCGTGTTTGACACAATCATAACCACAAACATTAATGATAGTTTGCGATTGTGATTGTATCAACCATGTTTTTTCTTTGCGTGCCTTACAGAAACTAAATCCAATTTTTTTGTATTAATCAGTTTTTCATTGAATTTGTTTTTAACGAGAAAGAATATTTTTTTTGTTTTAAGTAAGTTAGTTTTAGAATTTTGATTTAAATTTTTATTAAATTAATTTTTCTTATATTTTTTTGTAAAAAGGAAAAATTGTTGGTATTATTGTTATTTTACCAACAAGTAAAAGTATTCTGTATGTAAAATTAAATTAAATTGAAATTTAAAACAACTGTAAATTTACTTAAAACCCGATCTACTTATTATGCATTTTATTTTAACGAAAAGTTAATTAAATTTTTGCTATCAAAGTTGTTTTTGGGAATACTATTATTTTTTAAAAGATTTTGTTTGTTGTGCTTAATTCCCTTTTTAAATAATTGATAAAAAATACTGAAATTTATTGTTGTAGGATAAGCTGTTCCTATGCGCATTTCACTGGTTGCTTAGGCCAGATCATCAGGAAACGTTTTCCTAAATAATTTTAGAAAAGCCAAAGCTATCAGCAAACAAAACTACAGAGGGAATGAGAATTACTTACATACACTCAAAAAGTCTTTTTTGCAACGATATCAAAGCTTAAACAAAATACCAAACAATAAATCAGTGATGAATTTATCTTTTTTTTTTTTTGCTGTCAAAAAATTTACCGCGAATTCCACAAAAAATAAAAACAAATGAATTTTCAGTTATTTTATATAATTTAACTACCAAAAAATTAATTTTCAAATATCTATTTATAGATCCGTGGCAAAAAGTAAAAGAAAAAAACTTTTTGCTTGTTTTGTGTAGAAAATTCCCACATTCTATTTGTTAAAATTACTTTGTTAAATACATAACAGTTTAAAGGTAAAATAATTGCGAATACCATATCGGGCAGCTGCTGCTGGTGTCTTATTATTGGAAATTCTACTGTAAACAAAGTCACCAGAACAACAAAAGTAACACAAACATGTATAACGGGGTAAGTAAATATAAATAAATATTCTCGCTTTTTCTCTCATTAGAATAACAAGCAGACAGGTCTGGTATTTTTGAGAAATTCGAGTAAAACCTGTATTATATAAAATTACTGAAAATTCATTTGTTTTTACGTAATTTGTCAGTTATTTTTTGATAGTTAATTTTAATAAAATAACTGATAATTTATTTGTTTTTACGGAATTCGTCGATCATTTTTTTGATAGTTGAATTATATAAAATAACTGACATTTGTTTTTACGGAATTCGCAGTTGAATTTTTGATAGTAAAAATTATATGAACTTTTCGTTAAAAATAAATGAAAAATAAGTAGACCGGTTTTAAACTGAATATTAATTTATTCTATATTACAATTTAAGTTAATTTTACCTACATAATATTGTGAGTGTTGTAATATAATAAAACGTAAAAAAACCCTCTTTTACGTTTTAGTTGCCCAACAAATACGAAGCTAAAACTGTGATATAAAATAACTTTATCATTTAATATCAAGCACGATTCTCTTTTTCAACGATGTAATTTTGACATTTAAACTCAAAATGATAATGATTTAAATATAAACAATCAAATCAAAAACCACGACCGCCTCTAATATTGAACCCATAAATCCGTAATTTTTATCTTTAAACCTTTACTATCAGATTGCTATGAACATAATTTCCTTGAAATATAGTGAAATTCTAAATATGAAAATGAACCAATTCGGTTCATAAATTACCTTGTTATAGCCAAAGGACTACCATTTTGTTTCCGAAATAATGTTATTGGTAATATAGCGCCCATAACATATGAGCTTGGAGAACTTAATCTCGTTCAGATACATCGGCCCTCTAAATTTAACCACCCATTATAAAGAGCCAATACGGCCTTTTATTATATCTGGCTGCCATACAAGGGAACTCCCGAACTTAATGTTTTGGCACGATTTTTAATATAACAGTGAAGGGTATAAAAGATTTGTTGCAGCCGAATATACCACTCTGATTTGTTTTACATCAGTTTTGATCTATTTTCATATACTTTATATTGGCAAAGTTCTGCAGCAGAACTCTGCTTTGCATACACCAATGCATAAATTTTATATAGGACCTTAATTTCCAAATGTTTATTGAATCCATTTTCATCCATAATTTCGCTTTTACGATTTTTGATAAAATTAAATCTTTAATAAATGATTATTAGATTACTGTGATTGTTTACTTTAACCTTTTGAAAAGGCCATGTCTATATGTTTAAAGTTTCAAATTCTATTGGAATCAATGAATATATCAGATTGTTCACATATATATGAAATTTTACATTTAATAAATAACACAAATTGAATATGGGGCGTTTAAAAAACATTCAAACAAATTTACAAGAAGATTCCAAATCTACAACTCTCACTTGAATAACAAAACATTGATATTAAATATAATGTAGCTCAAATTTTGTTTGATTACAAGAGGCGAGTCGCATTTATATTTTACTGTAAATTCTAATAAAATTGATATGTCTACATCAATATCAATTTTTTTAGGGTTATCACATGAAATTAATAGCAAAATAAGAAGTAAACGAACAAATTTTTGTTGTAGGGCAATAATTAAAGCCAAAAATTCAGATGGGTCATATTGACCCAACAAGGCTAAAAAAGTACTTAAAACGCCTTTTTTATGTTAACGAAAAATAGTTACACCCATTCTTATTTATACTGTTGATACTGTATCACCAATATGAAAACAATGTGAGCTGAAAAGTAAAATTGGGTCATATTGACCCAAGGAATACAGTAGGGTAAAGCGCTATATAATACTATTTTAAAAATCACGAACCGCTCTACGTGTAAGCTAAACATTTTATAAGCCTATTGCTTAATTTTCAATGCAATTGTGGTACTATTTGGACAAATATGTTTTTGATTTACAAGAGCACCAGTGCAATGGCTTAAACTTATAGTAGATCTCAGCCACTTGATGATTTATATATGTATTTATCAAGTTCCCCTGTGTTTGCAAGAATTATTTTTATAACCTCCACAACCACTAGTAGCGAATGGGGGTATACTAAGTTTGTCAATCCGTGTGAAACTTTTTTATTATATATCTAAGTATATATATTCTGGCCCCTTGAGTGATTCTAAGTCGATTAAGCCATGTCCGTTTGTCTGTCCGGCTGCCCGTCTGTTGAAAACACCCTCACTTTCGAAAAACGCAAAAGAAAAGAACAAACTTTATCTCAAATTGCTTGTAGTTATCCTAAGCAGCTTGGGATTGAAATCCAGCAATATCGGTTTAGTAGGATCAGAACTATGAATCGAAATGTCGAACCACCACCCTAAAAAATTGATCATTTTGATACAAAAACTAACATAAATGGTGGAATAATGCACGGAATGATATACAATTTGCACGAATTCGATTTATAGAACTGCAAATCATACTGTCAAATTTCGTGAAGATCGGTCCACAATTGACCATAGGCCCCATATAAACCGTACTCGCGGAAAACAGTTTGGTACGCCTTAAACCGTACTAAATAACGGTATCATACTAAAATGTTGTACGTCACAGTTCTATAGGAGAAGAAATCACGCTGTAAAAGTTTTTGAAGATCGGTCCATAATTAACCCTAGACCCCATATAAACCATACTCCCGGAAAACAGTTTAGTACGTCTTAAACCGTAAGCAATAACGCTATCATAATAAAATTTGGTATATCACAGTTTTATAAGACTAGAAACTGCTGTGTCCAATTTCGTGAAGATCGGTCCATAATTTACCCTAGGCCCCATATAAACCCTAATCTCGGAAAACAGTTTATTGCGCCTAAAACCAAATAAAGCCCTTTTTGGGAAAATAATTAAATTCGCCTAAAACCGTAACAGATATAGATATTGTGGTAAAATTTCTTTCAACTTAGATTCAAATGGCCAGACAAAATATCATGCAATTGTTGGAAATACACTGTTTACGCTAAAACTAATTATACTGCTACAATTTTTTTTAGGAGAATTTTATAATATGCATATATCGCATTTAATAATAATAGTGCATTAACTCAAAATATTATTTGTTCACTTATTGGAAAAAACCGTCATATAATATTCATATATAATCGCTGTAAAATTATCGTGCTATCTTGTCTACTTTTTAGTAAAGAAGTAGTTGGCTTAAAAATTCTTTTTCATATGCCTCTAATGTAAAATTTAAAAGTGTTTTCGTCTACCGAAAGTTTTTAAATTTTGAGTTAATACAGTAAACAAGTGCGATATGTTAATATAGCAAACCGAGTTACTTAGAACCTCGTTTTTAGAAGCAATATTAAATCGGGTCTTCAATTGACAACCATTTTAAACTTCATTTTATAATGAATTTTATAATGAATTAATGGCTTTATTCACCATTAAATTTTTGTAGATGTTAAAAGAACTTTTTCGTAACTGTTTATTTATATACAAAAATATTTCTCTTTCATATTCGTCTCACATAAAAGGTTTTATTCATATTTTATTGTTTAAATGTCTTATGCTTATTTTTATCTCTTCTAAGTTTAACAATAATTCAATATGATTCTATTTTTGGCATTATTTGCCTGTTTGGAGAGTTAAATCCAAAAAAAAAAAAAAAGTTACACAGTTGTAGTCTAAAAATAGGTATATGGATTAGTGGTGTTACGAATATAAATTTCTAATAACTAATAAATTTATTTGAAAAAGTATCCCGTTTGCGTCGATAACAATTAATTAAAAAAAAAAAAAAAAATACTGTCACACTACTAAATGTATTTTAAGTTATTATGGCATTCTTATGACTAAATTTTAAATTATCATTTTCGCACCTGAATCCAATACTGGAATTTTTTTTACCGCAATGATCTTTTGTGCAGCCCAAGCTTAAATCAAAAGCTATAATTATTTTTTAATTAATTTTCTAAATTATTTATTCACCACTTTAAAATCGATGTACTAATTATATACAAAAGTATTATTAACATTTAAGCTAATATTAATCATATGCTTAGTACAATATCGTTTATATTAGTGAGTTACGAATATAAAAAGTATTTGCAAATATAAATGCGTGTACAATATCCAATTTGAAATTTAGTGCCACACGATATTTTAAATTTGATTGAAAAAAATCTCCGATTCTCGTCCATAACAATAAATAAGAAAAAAAAAAACTGACACACTACTACATGCCTATAACATTATTATGACATCCAGACGACTGAATCTGAAATTATCTAGTTCGCATCTGAATGCCACTACTGAACATTGTAAGATTTTAATACTAACATTTCTATTTCTATATAAAACCCATAATCACCGCGATACAAAGGGTCAAATGTGCAGCCCAAGTGTTCACTGAAGTAGATTAAGGCTAAAAATAAAGCCAATTTTTCAACACGGTTAGAGATTGTATATTTCACCTGAAGTCATCAACACGACTGCAAGCAATTTCATTCTGCTTGCATACTTAAACTTACATACTTTCTGGCTACACTCATAAAATTATTACAGTAACTGATTGTAGGTTATTAAGTTCGTTTTTCGTACTGTTTACATTGAAAAAAGTATAATTGTTGTACGAATAACCTTATTTTTTAACATTTATTAAGTTATTTAAAAAACAAGCTACCAAAATATAATTGGGCTGTTCACGAGAGGTGGATTATCAGGTTATATGGTTATGTAGCTATAATAAGCGACAAAATAAATTAAAAAAATTAAGATAAATATACTGTTATTGTGAACATAACTAAATAACTATATAAGCTGATAACCAGCTTTCCGTGAACAACCCAAAAGTTTTTCCGTACATATATTGTTATGTAGTTTCATGTTTTGTCGATAAAAATATATTTTTAAAAAATACCAATAATAAAGTTTATGGAATATGCTGTAAAATAAATAAAAATTTAAAAATTAATGTAAATTTCATTTATTTTAAATGAAACGTGAATGCTCCGTTTTTTTAAATAAATTTTTAGTTGTTTAAAATTAATTTTCTGTTGAATTTAGCTACATAATATTTTCAATGTAGCAAAACCCAAATGGCGTTTTTAGCTTCGAAAAGTACTTTGAGAAATTCCACATGATAAAGAGTTTACATTTTTTTGTGTTGCACTGTGTAAGCAGAACGAAAAGGTCTCTCTGGGTTTTTTTTAAATATCTCATGCATTTCGGCCATATTTTCATACTTTGTTCAATCCACCGCAGCGAACGAATTTTCAATTTATTTAATGGGATTGGAGTTATCTTAATATTTAGTTGACTCATAGTCTGCCGGTACTAGGGAGAGTAAAGCGTGGGCTATATGATAGTGCTAAGTATTTAGGTGTTTTTCAGGACAGTCGTCTGTCCTGGAAGAGGAATACTCAGGAGAGACTAAAGAGGGGCTCAATGCCTATTATGCCACCAGATCGACCAAAGGTAGGAGCTGGGGACTCAGGCCGTCTGTTGTGAGATGGCTGTTCACTTCGGTGGTTAGACCCATTCTTACGTATAGGTGCTGTGGTTGGTGGGAGGCATTTAGACGGGCTAGTCGGAGGGACCTTCTGTCTAACGCTCAGAGATGTGCTTCGATCGGCATGCCAGGTGTCTTGAGAAGTACCCCTCAGGCGGCCCTGGATGTTATTCTACATATTCTGCCTATAGAGCAATATGTGGTAGGAATGGCAGCCAGAAGTATTCTTAGGCTGAGGGAGTTAGGGCAGTTGGGAAATTTCAGGGAGGGTGACTCGCGGATCTTGGGTGAAATTAGTACTGGTGGTTAACACTTGTGCTCGCCCGGCTCTACGGAGTATTTGCGCACTAGGGTTGATTTTGGGCGTTTGCCAGGGAGAGCGGGTCAGGCCAGGGGAGACTGTATAGAAGATTTGCTATTTTCACTAATGGCTCGATGATGAAGGGCACGGCTTCGGGGGTCTACAGTGAGGATATGGACATCAGAAGGTCATATAGACTTCCCGACGACTGCAGTGTATTTCAGGCGGAGGTTCTGGGGGTTCTCAGGGCCGTGGAATTGGTAAGGGCTAACATTGCCAAGGGCTCGAAGGTCAATATACATGTGGAGAGCCAGGCGGCTCTTGGGGCCTTGCTGGGCTGTTATGTGAACTCCAGGCTAGTGGATGATTCCAAAAGGGCTCTAGGAGAAATTTTAGGTAATTATGTTGTGAGGCTATGCTAGATACCGGTTCACTGCAACATCACCGGCAACGAGATAGCTGATGAGTTGGCGGGAATAGGATCGGAAATGGTGGAGCCTGGCAGTTTGCGGGTGGTCAGGCCTCCAATGGTCTTCCACTTCGAAAGAATTATGGAGCGGGACTAATCGGGTTTGGCGGGGCCGAACGGACTGCAGAGTATCACTTACGATGTGGCCGATGCTTATAAGGTCGAATTCGGACGCACTGCTGGACAAGAGTAGGGCTTGCGTCAGAACCATGATAGGTATTATCACGGGCCACTGTATGATAGACAGAATTGCGGTGAGAATGGGATCTGGTTTATCGGATATATGTTGTTATGTGAGGACCCATAGGAGTTGGAGACAGTTGAGCACTTTCTGTGCCGAATATCAGGCTGAGGTGGCTGGGTTGCAGATTCCTGCACGAGTTGGAAGATGTCGCGGGCTCGAGAACCTGAAGAGAATCGTAATGGGAATGACATGGCTGCGCGGCACGAGGCTGGGGACTGGGATCATGTAGGCCAGTTTTCCCGTTTATCCGATTTTTTTATCTTCTACTACCTTCTTTTCCTGTGCTTTCACTATTTACTTCTCCTATTCTTTCATACTAGATGTCTTTCAGCAATTAAGGCGTCAGATTGGACCATATTGGTCTCTGGGTGAGTTTACTTCACACCAGCTTTTCTAATCTAACCTAATTGACTCATTCCAGTTGTCGATAATTTTCTTGCGATAACTAAAAAATTTTTACAAATGATAGGATATCTTGTAGGGTATTCATTTGGTTAACGGGTTATCGGTTAACCGATTAATTGCTACCCGATTAAGTAATTGTTAATTTAAAATTTACTTTTTTCGATTAACAATTAAGCCGGTTAATTTCAGTCGATTAACCGATGTAACAAAATTTTTAACTTTTTGTAGTATTATAACATATTTTTATTTTTTTATTTTTAATTGTCTGTTTCGTCTCATATTCAAAAGGAATATGTTTAGAAAATATTTTTTCATACAAATAAGAACACCTTCTTTGTTCTTCATTTGAATAAGTGTTTGGCTGTTAACAGCTTTTTGTTTCACGTACTTTTTATATGTATGTATTTAAATATTTGTTTCTTCTTATATCAATCTTTTAACAGAATTAACCGAAACAATTAGAAGCGTTGAAAATTTAAAAAATTAAAACAGGACTCTAATTATATAATCAAAGATTTTATATGTGTAGAAAAATCAAGGTAAAGAACACAGGAATTGAATATTCTGTACTATGGGTTGCTTTCGATTTTGCCAACATCCACGATAAATGAAAAAAAATTTCCAGGTCAAGTTCTATCAAAACTAAAGAAAAGAATCACTTAATCCTAAGCATTTAATCCAAATTATTTTTCTAAAAGATTATGTTATAAAATCTCCTTAAACTATTAAAATAACTTATAAAATGATCACACTGTCTATTTTTTGATTAATGCATAATATGTATTTAATTAAAAATATCTATTACATATTTATGAACTATTTTTTGGTTTTTTGCTCGTTTTATGTTATGTTGTGTTGTTTTTTTTACTAACAAACTCCAAATAATAAATAATTTATGCATATTAATTTATAGAAAATTATAAATTTATAAAAAAAACTTTATTAATCGGTAAACCGATCAATAACAAAATTAACTGATTATTAACCGATTAAACCAAAACTTCGGTTAATTAATCGAACGATTAACTGATTAAAGCAAAAGCCCGATTATATGAATACCCTTATATCTAGGAATGCTTAACATTAACTTGAGTTATTTTCATGAATTTATTTTTCATGAATTTATTATTTTAAATTTTTGTATATTTTTTTGAATCGTATTCGCTACTTATCCGTTTAAAATTGAATAGTACGAATACGAATGTCATAAAATAGCCGAATGCTCGGCATTGTGAATATGAAAATTCATAGCATCACTTAAATGGATATTGGCAAAAGTTTTTTTTTCGGTAGTAAGCCAAATGTACTTAAAAATGTTTTTGTTTTAATTAAAAATAAAAACATTTAAAATTTTATATATATAATATTTTTTTTTAAATAGATTTAGCAAAGACTTTTTTAATAACTCTTTAATCATAAATTTAAAGACAAATACTATACGAGTGTGTCTTTAAATGTATGATTCAAATTGCACACATACTTACGCATTAATATTTGTACTTATACTTACTAAATTTTTATGTGCATATAAATGCATATATTTTAAGCTCAATGAATCTCTAAGCACTTATATATTCATACTTCTCCTTTTTAAAAAGAGTCTGATATATAGTACATAAAGAGGATATAATATAAAAGACCTCTAAAAAAACTGCATTTAATCTTGTCACATACCACAAACTCTTCTTATTACTTAAACTAAATGGATAAAATGTTAAATGCAAATGGAGAGAAGATGAACAACTTCTGTGTTGGCAGTCTGTCTAAGTCAATGAAAAACTGACATTTTTCTATAGAAAATGCTTTAGTTCATTTTTGTTAGTGAAAGAAAAAATAGAAAAATAAAAGCGATAGAATAATGTAGAAAGGATTTCTGTTAAAGGACATGTTAGATGTTCCTAACTTAAATTTTTGTATAAGAAGACAATTTTAAAGTCATAGAAATCAGGTCTTTAACAATTAAAGAATATTATATTATTTGATACCCCTATTCAAAAATAAAATTTTTGGAAGTAGACTGTTATGGGACCTATAATTTATTACTTACTAAGGTTTTTTAAGTCTGACATCCAGTAATATATTCAGTTTGCGGGCTTTATATGTGACCTATGATAAATGGGCTGAGATGTCGTAGCTCGTAATGCTTTTCAAGAAAAAAGAGGTATTAACTGGTGTTTCAACCAAAAGTATGAAGAGAATCTCTGCTTCCTTTAGCGCAGCTATTAAAATATAATATTTTAAATGAAAATCTGGAAATGGTGGTCTCAAAATAAAAATTGAGAAGAGTACAGTAAATAATGGAAAGAGTACAGTAATGCATTTCAATACCGTAAACACCAGCAGTTTTCAGATTGATAATACCGAACTGCGAGAAGTCACATAATTTTGCTACCCAGGTAGTAGCCTAACGAATACGGGTGGTTTAAGCAAGGAATTAAGCACACGAATCTCAAAGGCCAACAAAGCATTCGGTTTATTTCAGTTAGTAGTATGGAAATCTTCTAATATATCCAGAAACACTCCAATATCAGCATATATAAGTCGTTGTCCAGTATGGGCTTCTTTATGCATGTGAGACGTGGAATACAGGAATTCAACTCCCAGAAAAAGTTTGCCAAACAATGTCTTTAAAGGATAATAAAAGTTTTCTGGGCAAACACTCTATCGCACACTACGTCATAAACAGGCACAATTCCAAATTTATCAAAATGATTTTTTTTTGTGATTAAATCTATAGTGACCATAAAAATTTCGTTTGCGTCACTGTCTTCTTTAACAATTATAAAACTCAATTTTATTAAAAAACTGCAACCATGTCTTTAAAGCCAGCTAACATTTTAGAATTTGTAGTTGGGACTGTTTATGATTGAGGTTGCGATATGTAATACGAAACAAACAATTGCAGCGGCTTAAACAGAAAAAATTATCAGTAGTTTTTTTATCAACTAAAATTGTTTAAAAACTATTTCAATTTAAATAATGTGATAATTGAATCAATTATTTTATTAGTTGAAAGAAAATTAACAATATAATTTTGATTTATGTGCTGTTTACACAACACCTGTAGTTAAATTTATATGAAAATTTCTCGAAAAACTAAGTGCTTTTTGTATAAGTTTTACTACATGTTCAATCCCTTGTGTTATGTAAACAGCACATAGATTAACATTTTAGTTGTTTTAAAATAAATTTTTAATTAAAATATTAATTGTATAACAAAAAATCTTAATTGAACTAATAAAATATTTTAAAGTTGTAGAATTGTTGTTGGTAATTGTCAAAACCTGTGTTATATTTAATTAAATCAATGAAATCAATTGTGAGAAATGGCAAAGTTTTTTGATAATTATTTTAATTAAAATTAAAGATATCATTTATTAAAAAAAAATTCAAAATTTTAAATTTTTTGTAATCTATATAATAATTTTGTGTATCCGTATTGATATTTGCCAACATAAATGACATTGACTTGGTAACGTGCTACGCAGATCTTCCGATGACTTTGCTAAAGTTGCCATTGACTTGAACCTACAGGGTAGCACGTAAAGAGTAGGCAGACCTGGCGATGCCAGTTAACTGTCTTATGCAAAAAAAATTAAAGTTTACGTTACTTAACCGATACACTAAGCCCATTCACTTTTGCTGGGCTTAATGCACTGCTTAACTTATGTGAACTTTTACTTTTTTTTGCATAGGGGGGAAAATATTTAAATCTGACGTAGATAACTAAACAAGCAAAGTGTAAAATAATCAAACCCAATCGAATGGAATAAATTCGTTGTTGTTGTAACAGCTCGACCTGTTGCTGGGTTGACATTCTTTGATCGGTGCTGTTGATGCTCTGAATCGTTTCGGTACGTAGACCCAATTGTCACGGGAAAATGTTGTGGTTTTAACAGCTCGACCTGTTGCTGTTGCTGGGTTGACTTTCTTTGGTCGGTGCTGTTGATGCTCTGAGTCGTTCCGGTACGTAGCCCCGATTGTCGTGGGAAAATTGTTGTTGTTTTAACAGCCCGACCTGTAGCTGTTGCTGGGTTGACATTCTTTGGTCGGTGCTGTTGATGCTCTGTGTCGTTCCGGTGCGTAGACCCAATAGTCGCAGGAACGGAATAAATTCGTTGTGGCCCTTTGTTCACAAAGGGAACCACAGGACATACATATAGATATTTTAATCCAAAAAGCAGTAATCACAAAAATTTGTCCTAAGATTTCTTGGCATATAAAACTATATTAAACGAAATTTTTCGAAAAAGCCTACATTTGACCATCGGTTTTATGCTAATTTTTGGTATTTTGAAATCAAGACTTCCCAGCAAACATTTTTTAAGATTTGGAAACAATAAATACTTATACTGCATCCAGGCAGCTTTCTTTTTTGCTTCTAAAAATTACTGCCTTACTCTACTGCTGTGTGATAAGGCATACAATCCTACAATTTTAAAATGCGGTGATAAATACTAGAAGAGATTCGATGTTTATTCGTTTCTTTTTTATTACATTTTTTACTGCTTCATTGAAACAGTAAAATTATTTATTCTTTTGATAAAAAAAAATTGAACTAAGTTTAACAATATTTAAATATACTTGTATATCAAACTATAACCCTCTTATTTCACAATTGGTTTAGATTTATAAAAAGTTATTTTAAATGCTGAAATAAAAATTTATACATTGCTTAGCTTTTAGCACTTTTTTTATTCATAGAAATTTTGTAATTTTTCAAAGCGTGAAATGAGCATATTTCAGTGAAATGAGCATATTATATTTCATAGAAATGTAAGCGATTTACTCCGAAATCACCCTTACATTACTGCTTCCGAGGAAGCATCAGTTTTTGCTATGCAGCGCCCATCTTTAAGTTAACCCCACACTTGCATTCATAACTTTATTGCTACTGGACCAATTGTACTAGATTTGAATCCCAATTATTCAAGAAACTAGAATCAATTTAATGTCAAACTCCGTATTTTTTTGTTGATTGGCCCGAAAGCGAATTTGTTTTTGGCAGGCAAACAGATGGACAGAGAGACTGTTTTCACTAAATATGCTTATACTTATTTACCTAATTTATCTAAATATATTTATCGGGTCTAATATGAATATATAAATGGGTGTTACATATGGAATTACAAAATTAATATACCCAATTTTACCACTTTAGGTGGCGAAGGGTAAAAAAAGTAACAACAAGCCAGTAGTTCTTTTTTGAACAAAATTTTATGTTACACATTTTTTAAATGAAATCATGAGCAGCACACGTTTGCCATAAAAAGAAATAAAAGTCCTTTATATTAGAGAGAAATTTTGCCTGGATTTAAAAAGTCATGTCTTATTAGATGATTTCTTATTATTGGAAGGAAAAGGCAGCAAAAAAGAAAGGGAAAAATTCACATAAAAACAAACACAACAATATCAATATAAGGAAGTTAATGGCTTATTTTTATTAAATATATATACACTTACTTTCACATACATACATTTTTGCTTTATACACAAAAGAATGTGTTTGCGTGTGTGTGTGTCTGCTCGAACTTTGCGTTCACGTTTTCATGTGAGTGTTGGGTATAATAAAAGGTAATCCTTAATAACGTGAGCTTTAATAGCTTTGATTTCATTTTTCATTTTCTCTTTCTCCAACAAAAACATTTCACAAAAATACACATACATATACATATACACAGATGCTTTCAAATAAAAAAAAAACAATTTGACTCATACCTACAAATAGACATGATCCTTAACATCTACCTCAATCCTTAATACAACATCATTTTTGTATTTAATATTTCTAAAATAAAAAAAGAAAATTATTATGAAATACATCCGAATAAAAAGTAAGTGAGAAGATTATATTTTGGCCGAGCCGAATCTGTGATACCCTGCATCACGAATAAGAAATTTGTTTTCTGACATCACAATTTATAATGCGAGGTAAATTTTAGAAACGTATTTTACTTCGTTAGGGTTTATGGCGACTTAGTATTACTTAGCCTTGGGTGTACACATGAGTGTACTTCTGTGAAAGTAGAGTATTTATACACTCATAAAATTATTAGAGTAACTGGTTGTGAGTTATTAACCCATTTTGTACCAGCGGTCGAGATGTCGACCACAAAGTTTTGCCATTTTTCATTAAATAATGTAAAATATTAGGAAGTGTAATTATATTAATTTTTATTATTAATAATTTAGTTTGGCTTGTTGGCTTTCTGTTCAGGACTTTTTTACCAAACCCCTCCCCCTTTTGAGAACCCCTCTGGGGAGCACAAAAATAGACTAAAAATAGGCCATTGTTAAACCAATTATAACGACTTATATACAAAAGAAAAAAAAAAAATTATTGATTTAAATAGCGAACAATTAAAATGAATTTTAATGTACAAATTAAAATTGACTTGCTACTCCTGATGGCCGCCAGACAGCCTTGAACATAGCTGGTCGAGTGAACAAAATTTTTTCGGTGTATCACACAGAAAATTTTTTGCTCTAATTATCCCAGTGGTCGAGATCTCGACCAGCATTTTTCACAGGGAGTCCCCGGCAAAAAAAAAAAAAGTTACAGAAGTTATTTTTGGCCGATTTCTAACTAGCCATGAAAATTTAATTAGAATTTTCAACCATTTATGTAGCTTGGTACAAAATGGGTTAAATTCGTTTTCCGTACAGTTAAAATATAGTTATTTTACGAACAACTTTATTTTTTAATATTCATGTTTGTTATTCAAAAAACGAACTACCAAAAAATAATGTCTTTCCGCACATATATTGTATATATATATATATATATATATATTGTTATGTAGTTTGATTTTTTGTCGGTTAAAATATATTTTCTTAAAGTAACAATGCTGTTAAATAAATAAAAATTTAAAATTGAATGTAAAATTTATTTATTTAAAAAAATGTGAATAATCAGTTTTTTAACAAAATTTTTAGCTGTTTCAAATGAATTTTCTGTTGAATTTAGCTACATAATATTTTGAGTGTACGTGTTACCAGCGAAAAATCGAAGAGCCAGCCGATTGGCTAAAAGTACAAAAATTGTGTGTTTGCATGTGTGTTAGTGAACAAATTTGAGTGTATTGCGACTTTCAAATAATTATTTTCATGGTAATGTACCAAATACTTTCTTTATAAAAAACTACAATATTTATTGCAAATTTGATACTTTAGCTTGCGATTACTCTACTGCACAGGGGCACGTTTCCTCGGAATCTAGGGGAATTAATAAAACACTCTTTTAATAAAAAAAAAAGTATTAATGATTGATTTTGTTACTTTAATTCTTATAAAGAGGCCAATTTAAATCAATATGGATCATTTCAATACTAAACGCAATTATAAAACCCAAATCTCATCTTTCTAAAGCTATGGTAACACTTTTCACAGTTTTTACGCGCTACACGTAACCACTTATTTTATCACATAAGTTTTGCTTGATCCAACATAAATGTATACTAAATTTAGGTTTCTTTAATGTTTATATTTCTTAAAACATGTTTATGTTTATATTTCTTAAAACCAAAACATTAAGTTTATTAAAAAAAAGTTGTTAAAAATAAACTAAATTGTTAAACAGTTTTGTAGTGTCGCTTTATTTAGAGGTTTTTCCTCGAATATTTTTTAAGTGTAAACGTAGCTTGAGTCTCCTATTTCGAGTTCTATGGTACTTTCAATAGACAGACAGCTAGTCGTAGAGCTTTTAAGAGTCTTCATATTCATTATTTAGATGTGTTACAAACGGCATGACAAAACCAGTATACTTCCATTTTTTTTTGTGGTGGCGGTGGTGGGAGTAAAAACAGCATAATAAAAAATTTAATGATTGAAAACAGTTTACAGTCTACTAAATCAACACTTAAAAAAGTATTGTGGGTGCAGCTCGAGGATAAGGCAGATTTGAAGTACACTAAGGATTAAATGTTTTATTGGGTTATAAAAGAAAGAAACCTAAAAATTGAACGATGTGGCTCATTTTCAATACAAAGAAACTTTTAGATAAAGAGATTTTTTAAAGCGAATTTCGCTTCTTAAAGTCTTTTAAATGGAGGACAAAAGGTCCAAAGTTATTCCAGATTATATAATGGACCGTTTAGGCTTATTTGCTACCACAGAAACCATAAATAAAAATATATCACGAAAACACATAACCACTACAATTTTCAATAATTTTCAAATTAACATAAAAAAAAATCCATAAAAATTAATTAAACTATTATTCGCTCATTTTTATACCCTCCACCACCACTGTGGTGAATGCGGGTATACTAAGTTTGTCGTTCCGTGTGAAACTTTTTTATAATACCCCATATCTAAGACCCCATAAAGTATATATATTCTGGCTACTTGAGTAATTCTAAGTCGATTTAGCCATGTAGGTCTGTCTGTACGTCTGTTGAAAACATGCTCACCTTCGAAAAACGCGAAAGAAAAGAAAAGAAAAGAACAAACTTGGTTTCAAATTGCTTGTAGTTATCCTGAGTAGTTTAGAATTGCAATCCAGCAACATCAGTTCAGTAGGATCAGAACTATGAATCAAAATGTGGAACCACCACTCCGAAAAAATTGATAATTTTGATACAAAAACTTACACAAATGGTGGAATAATGCACGGAATGACATAAAATGAATTCGCCTTATACGACTGCCAATTATACTGTTAAATTTCGTGAAGATTGGATCATAATTGACCATAGGCCCCATATATACCCTTCTCCTGCAAAACAGCTTATTACGCCTAAAACCGCAATAAATAATGCTATCAAATTGAAATTCGGTACGTCACAGTTTTATAGGACGATAAATCTTACTGCCAAATTTCGTGAAGATTGGTCCATAATTTGCCTTAGGTGCCATATAAACTCTTCTCTCGGAAAACTGTTTATTGCGCCTAAAACCAAATAATGCCCACTTTGGGAAAATAATTAAATTCGCCTAAAACCATCACAGATATAGATATTGCGGTAAAATTTCTGGCTTGAAATTTACTGTTATCGCTAAAACTAATTACACTGCTGTATTGAAATGTATTCTTATTTATTTTTTGTAATACCAGAGATCAATCTTCAGACATTTGGGATGATTGGTCCATAATTTACTGTAGGTCCAATACAAATTACCCTCTTAAAAATCATTTTTTTCGGCTAAAACTGTTACGAATCATGATATTTTACTGAAGCCAGTTCAAAGTTCTAACAAGAAACGCATAAGACTTTATTATCGTCGGGCAATAATTTAATATAGGTCTAAACTGCAACCAATTTCAATGCTGACGTTCGTTTTTGCGAAGCTTAGTTAATAATATAAATACGTATGTACCATATAGAGCCCACTCCTGTCGGTGGAGTGTATCAAAGATTCGGCACAGCCGAATATAGCACTCTAACTTGTTTAATATAAAAACTATAAGATACATGGGTACCTTTGTTGTGTATTTGCGTAGGTATAATCCTTAGAAGCGTATTGCCATAAAACTGCGAACCGAATTTCATAAGTCGTAAATAAAACGACGCAAAAGGAAAGCATTGGTTATGCAGCTACAAAAGTTTAATGTGCTGTTTTCACAACACAAGTGCTTGAACGTGTAGTAAATTTTACTCAGTTTTTTGAGTGTTTTTCATATAAATTTTACTACTCGTCTAAGCACTCGTGTTGTGAAAACAACACATAAAATCGCTATTTGATAATTCTGTTATGAATTCTAGGACTAAAGAAAATGAAATAAGAATCATGTGTCTATTAGAACTGTAGGAGTAAGGTGCTGTTAGCATTTCTAGAAATTTAAAAATTCCAGACCTCGAACAGATTGCGGCAAGTCAAAATTCTATTTGACACTGGGTACGTTCGTAGATGCATAATAGCGCCGTTTTTCCTGTGAGTTGTCTGATCCTTTGCAGTCTTAACGATATTTAATAAATATTAATTTTTCCTATCATGTCGCCATTGGAAAATTTTTGCGAATTTCCGCTTTAGCTATTTTTATGGAATTTTTGCCATTTCTTAAAGTTTAAGCGACTTTTAATCAATTTTATGGGTTGTTTGAAACATTTAAAATTTTCGCGAATTTTCGATGTTTTTGCAGTTTTCACTTAGCTTTGTTGCTTTTTTCGGTAATCGTCGCCGTTATAAAGATACAAACAGGGCACTATTAACACTGTCGATTTATACGGGGCGATAAATGCAATGCCTAATTCCATTAGTAAGGGAATTTGTTAAAATAAATCAAGCTACCCTTTTTGAGAGCACAACATTTTTAAGAAACGAACATCAAATTGCATTTTTTTATTAAGAACTGAAAACAAAACGAACCAACGAACTGTCTAAATTATTAGAGAAGTGCTTTAAAAAACGACAAACAATCGACGTCGTTACATTTCTGTTATAGAATACAAGTTTTGTATCGAATTGATGACGACGTCGGTAAAAATTGATGTTGCTATTAAATTGATGACGATGACGACAACAGTAAATGGAATAAGGGTGAATAATTAGTTCAGAGAAGCAATACTTGAGACTTGTGGGGTAGTGAATAACGACCCGTCAAAGATATTTAAAACGATTTTTTTTTTTGTAACGAATCGTAACTACAAATAATGAATGAAGTGGAACAAGAATTGATCTATTTAAGATGAACAACAAGCAAAAAAAAAAACTAAAGAATTTGGAGAGAAATACAAAATTCAATTTTTCTACAAGCCAATCACAATTATCCTTATGTTTGGGGCAGAAAGATTTCGTTTTGCTCGATTTTAAACAACCCGGAAATAATGCGTTCCTTTTCAGTCGATCACTTCAAAAACTTTCCTGATATGATTTTGGCTTTTGAAGTATAATCAATTAAGTTTTGTTAACGGAACTGTAAATATTAAAACAATGAAAGAAATACACAAATCGTAGCTTCTATATATCTGGTATAAGGATATAAAGGGTATGGAAAGAATTTTGCAAAGTGTTCAACTTGAATTGTTGAACAGTGATCTGATTTTAGAAACTGTGATTATAATAATGTAAGCAAATTATAACTCACAAATAAAAATATACAAATACTTTGCATTTTTAAAGCAATTACTTAAAATCTTTATCCTTTTACATATTTATGTATCTATATATGCATGTAAGTTTTTATGTATATTCCAAAACCTTTGAAAAATATCATCTAGTTTAAACTTCTGCATGGCTTTTATTAGACATTAAAGTGAGTATGACTAGAATAACGCAACTCGACGTCGTCCTGACGATATATCCTGTGTTGTATTCTTAATCTTTTGCAGCTGCCATCATTCAACTTTTATTAAATATACAAGAGTTTGAGGGTGTTGATGACAATAGTAATAAAATAAGAGGAAAAAAACATTTTTTAATTATTTATGTTGTCTGTCAAAAAAAGAAAAAAAAAAAAAATGTATAAGAAAAACACATGACTCCCAATAAGCTGGATTAAATGTTCACTGCCTGTCTGAGTTTAGACTTTAGAACACATGAGTTTTAGAGTCAGTTTTGGGAAGAACATCCGTATGTACAGATTCCTAGTTTATGTGATGTTAATAAGACAATTTAATAAAGAATGTTATGAAGAATAATCTGGAGGAGAAAAGTATATTTTTTAAGAAATTTCATTATTTTTAATTGATAAGATAATCTCTTTAATTAAAAAAATCATTTAAAGTAGAAAACTTAAGAAGAATTTTTTATATTGTATTTAAAAAAGTAGCTTACTTGTGGTAAAATTGAATATCCTTAAAAAGGTAGTGTTATTTTTTCCCCTATTTAAATAGTGAAAATTGTTTGCTCGATGCAAATAAGCTTTGATTTTACAGTATCTAGTGATCTTAGGCGCTCTTTATCTTTTAATTGAAATGAGGTTTCCTTTTGCTACACACAAATCCAAACAAAAACCCCCATGACGATATTAAGTTGAAGAAATGGCCACGATTTTAAACATAGAATGTTCGTACGTTTTTTGTCTGCAAAGCGTTTCGAAAATACAATCAACGACTTAGTGCCTTTGTTAAAGCCGAAAACCGGAATGCGGAGAGTTTACAACATCTTTTATACTATGGGAGAACATCAGATCAGCCAAAGATGAATGGTGGGGGTATTCTGTTGTCAAAACCAGCCAAAGAGGCACTTATAGATTGCAAACCAATACCCGACAGGTTTCAAATCTGGCAAGCCTTTCGTACCCTTGCATATAGGGATGGGCAAATTGAACAAGTATATCGATATATATCGTATCGATATTTTTTAAGAGTATCGTTATTTATTAATTATAAATATCGATATATCGATTTATCGAACGCATTAAGCTGAAATTATTACCAAATTTAAAAACTTAATATACCTATGTAAATACATATTTACATATGTACAAACATTTTACATGCAAATCCTTTCTAAAATTTGTTTTTGTTTTAAATGTAAATTTAGCGAGCCACTTTTGCGCTCGCGTTCTACAAACAGGCAGTAAGTTTTTAATTTTTTTTTTTTTTATTTAAAATTTACTAAATGTCCCTTGATTTCGAACGAATATTTCGTTCTTTCAGCTTAACTTCCATTTGAATCAAAAAACAAAAAAATTAAATTTATAAGCCGATAGCCTTAGTTGATAGTGCTTTAGCTTTAAGATTTATTGTAATTTTAATTATAATAAATATCTAAATAAAATAAAATAAAAAAATTAAATTTAGGTTTTAATGTAAGTTATGCGAATTAAGTCTACAATAAAATAAAATTCAATACATATAAAAAAAGTGAATTTATTCCCAAGACCACATTTTTTTATTCGCCATATGAAATCTAAATAAAAAAAATAAATTACGAAAAATGTAAATGTGATTATATAATGCCGGTAAACGAAACTTGAGACACATTCTATACAGGTAAATTGTCCGATTTTTTTTTTTAATATATAAGCGAAGAACATGTGAAATAAAAAATAAATAAAATATTGCTTTTTTTTTATTAACATTCCAACTTTCATTAGTCTTTTGCTGCTTTTAATAAGGCGATTCTTTGCAAAATTTTGAGAAGCTTGTTCGGAATATTTTCCCCGTTTATTATTTTGTTGTCATCTCTTAAAAAAACTATGAATATGTATAATGGAAAATGGCCGTTTTCTCTCTTATTATTAGTCAAAAAGATTCTTAAAAAAACAACAGTACTGTAAGCAGGTGAACGGTTAAAATGTTGGATTTTATTATAAAGAGTTCTTAAAAATATCGAACTCGATAGTAGTAAATAAATATATCGATGTATTGATATATGGGTATTTAAAATATCGGTGATATATATCGATTATTATTTTTTAAAATATCGATATTTTGATATATTGATATATATTGTCATTCCTACTTGCATACTCAGCAATATAAAGTGCCCTAGTCTGCAATAGCACAGTATATGAAATAATTTATTATCACCACAGCACTCTATCACAACGCAAACTGTTGTAAATTGCACGATGGATATGTAAGTGGGCCAGTTAATATCAAAACTAGCCTTAGGCAAGGCTGTGTCTATCCTTATTGATCTTTAACATTATCCAACAGCATAAAATAAATCTTGCTTCAGCCATTAGAAGAGGAATTAATTGGAGACTCAACAGTCGATAAGACATGTATAATACAGACGAAATCTGCCTGCTACCCAATAAGCACTAAAATTTTAAAAATTCTAGTGCATTAAATATTGCTGGAATCCAACTTTAATTTAAGCCCTATTTTCAAGTAACATTCGAGATCACACAAATATTTTGTACTGTTAAGCTATCAAAAAAAAAATGCTTCCGTGTGCTAGAGGGGATAAGATTTCAAGCTTTCGAAAAAATGGAGCCATTAATTTGCTTAGTATAAATGCATCTTAAACCGTGGTGATACCCCAATATCAAACGAAATGAAGTCTCCATAAGCAAATTATTATATAGATGTGTACATATGTATGTACGCATGTACATATAAATGTTTGTGGTTTCACGGAAAGATTTTATGGTAAATCGAATAGTACCATTTTCGTTATTGTCTTCGAAACCGCATAACATCACCGCAGCACCAAAATATGTATATGTAGATGATTTATAGTTAAATGCTAATAAGCCACCAAACTCCTTAAATAGATGATAGAGAATTTCATACATCCATATTTCCCCCTTTTCGATACTTTTTCTCCCTATTGTGGTTCGGTTGACAAACAAAGGAGGAAAGTGTTCTTAACTGGTTTACCTTTGCCGATTTATATACATATAACATTTATATAGTCAAAATATTCGGATTCTGAAAAATATCGATTATTTGATAGAAAAAACTCAGTGTAATTGAAAAAAACAATCTTTATATTTATGTGTTTTTGTATGTGTTATGTGCAAATTTGAACGCTAAAATATATATCAAGGCGAATTCATACAAGGTGGCTATATTTCGAATACTTTAACGTTGTGTCAAGATAATACAACACCGTAGTAAACAATTGAAAAAATATGGTTCGGCATGGTTTCGGCAAGTACACTATGTTATTTATTACAAGATATTGTTGTCGTTAACAAAAAACTTTATTGTAATATAAGCAACATTTAAGTTCTGTAAACATTTCAATGTTTTTCGCAATTATAAATATGAGAATGGTTCACTGAAAAATAATTATTTTTCTAACAACTAAATAGTAATAACTTTGAAAACATATTAAATTAGTTACAACCATTTAATGATATTTAATAACCATTAGACCATATTATGATATCCTACGATTATAATATGATTACTGTAATCATATATTGAATTATAATATGATTCTTTCAGATTAAGACTGCTTAAAAGTAATTGTAATTCTCATTCGCTTTGCAGTTTTATTTGCAAAATATTGGCTTTTAGCTTTTCAAAAGTTTCTGAATCTAATATTAATCATAATATATTTTGACTGCAATCATGAATCTTATGATAATATGTTGCTCTTAAAATATGTTTACCACAACATGTTTTTTCTCTGCGTGTAGTATGCAATATTCTTTATATTTAAGAAATATCTGAGCCAAATTTGGTCCTTCTAGTTTATGAGCGCTTTTGTGTCAAAACCATTATATTTAAAAAAAAAACTAGTTTAGTTTAGTCTTATTGAGAAAATCAACAAGTGGGCAAACTTTTACAAGACTATTATCTGATAGATGTAAAAACCTTTTAGATTTTCTGAGCCGATTGCCAATATGTGGTATTGCTATTGCAGTGCTTCCGGCCAGCGATCGATTTTTCGACCACCAAAGATTATGGGCATTTATAAGTCAGAAAACGTGTCAACTACATATTGATTTTTATCGATTCTTATTTTTATTTATTTACTTATTATTTATAACATTAATACAATTGTTGTAACTTAATTAAGCTTAAAGTACTAGCTACCGTGGCTTTCGACTCTGAATGTCAAAAATTAAATACGTTTTTGTAGTCTATTTTCTAAGATATATTTATAAATCGATTTAATGTTTTTTTTCGTTGACAACTTTCAAGAGGACAGATGGAGGACTGGTGCCAAATATGTTAATTCTGGACGAATGGAATGTTGGGCACTCATCAAGTTAATCTTTATTGCAATTTTCGTATTTTGGAGGTGTAATTTTTTTTTGACGATTCTTATAATATAATATTTATGCTTTAAAAAAATGAACAACAAAAAGTTGAATTTTCTCTTCTTTAGTATTATTTTTTAATTGGAAAAAGTGTTAAAAATGGGCTTTTTTAATCCTTTACCAAAATATTTTATAAAGTTTTAGAAAATCAATGTATTACTTATATATTAAAATCATTCCAGATTTATTTTTGTGAAAACAAATCAAAAAAATTATAGTTATCTTTAAATATATACGTTATGTACTGGTCGAAAAATGGACCGGTGGCAAAAAAAATGGGCTTAATCAACTTCGCTGCTAATAAGGACCCAGAATATATCGTCACATAAATTTTAAAAAGCCCTAAGTAACATTGAACAATTTTACAGGAGAAGCAAAAAACTCTCTGCATTGAAAAATAGTCTTAATTTTTCCAAAAATCTATTTTTTAGAAAAATAAAGAACATAACAGATGATCTCTTATTAAAATACAACAAAGGCAAAGTTACTGTTAATAAACATAAATTAAAATACAAAACTTTCTTTTCTTTGTGTTTTTTATTTATTATTTATCGAAAGGCGCTTGCAGTATCTAATGTCTAATAGAATTTTATTGATAACACTATTCTAGTTGAAAAAACAGACAAGCTGGGCACATAGCATTGTTTCTAAGGCCTAGGATTCACTCCTAGGGGAATAAAATGTATGACCGACCTCCAATGTTTATTGTTCTTAACATTTTCTTAAAACATTGCCATATATCTCCACCCCTTAGGGGGGCTCCCATACAAATATGGCCGTTTAATGAAATTCTTAAATTTGGACCCTGCAGTGCCTAGGATGCCCCTAGATGGGTCAAATGTATGACCAACCCCAATTTATTTTTCATCTCAATCATATATTTCTAACATACCCACCCGCTATCTCCATTCCTTAAGGTGGTTTCCATACAAAATGTTCAATGCAGACTAGAAATATATTGAAGAAAAAGTCCCATAAATGCCCAGGAGTCGCCCCTAGGGTGATAAAATGTATGACTGACCTCCATTATTTTATTTATTTATTTATTTATTTATTAAATTTCAGTAACCTAGCCTATTGGCCATAATCGGCTTACAAAATTCTACTTAATAATAGAAAACAATTTTTAAAGAAATTAAAAAATTTAAAAAATTTAAATTCAAATTGGTACATAGTACATACAATAAAAAATAAATTATAAATTATAGAAAAAAGTTTTATATAAAAGAAATAACATTTAATAATAAATTCTTAATTAAAAGGTCAATTAAATTGCACAAAAATTAAAAGCAAAACCCAACAATTCCAAAAAAAATCTAAAATACATAAAGCTATTAATTAAAATGTCAGAAAAAAACCTACAATGCAGAAAACTCACGATAGAGTTTAACCTTAAAAACATCAGGGGAGACATTAAATACCCTCAAAGAGCCTGGCAACTTATTATATAACCGAGCCACTCTTACACAAAATGAACGCTCCAAAACTGAAGTTAATCTTGGTATTACCAACTGCTTATTTCTGTTAGATCTACCAAATTCAAATAAATCAACCAAATATTTAGGCGTCAGCACCTTATATGACTTGTAAAAATGCAATAACGTCCTAAATTTAACTAAATCATCAAATGAAAATCCAAGAAATCGTACAACATACGAAGAAACATGCCGACATAATCTAAGAGAAAACAAATATCTTATCACCCTATTGAACACCAGCCTTATCCTTTTCAAAACATAACCCCACGTTCCCGAGTACACTTCCAAGGCATAAAGAAATAATGGCATAATAAGGCTATGAACAATCCGCTTTTTTTTTCTTAACATTTTCTCAAATTATTCTTTCCCTTTATCACCATCACTTAGGGGGGCTCCCATACATGCGTTTTATGAAATTCTTAAATTAATTAAAATTTGTCGACTTTTGTGAATAAAATCAAAAGTTGCAAACAGATTTTAATCATTTATGGCTTGTTTTGTTTGGAATTTCGTTTTTTATACGTCTGCAAAAAATTAGAAGCACAGCTGCAATTTTTTATGAATTTTTAAAAAACAAAAATTTCGAAATTTTGTTAAAAAAATCATTTTTTTCAAAAAAACGATTGCGGATATTAGAATGATTAGAAATTTTATTGCGGAATTTCGGTTTTTTAAGTTTTTTCAATAAGCTAAAGCGTTTTTGAGTTATGCGAACATATGTTGTGCAACCTCCTCCATTTTCGAAATAACGGTACATCTCGAAAACCAGAGCCAATCTTAAAAAACAGCGGGCACCACTGGATTTAGCGTACCCGAATTATGTTAAAACGCCAGATGCCCAGCTTGTCACGAAAAAAAAGTGTCAATTTCTTGCACAGTGTAATCATGTTATTTTTAATTGTAGGAGTGTAACGTTTTTAAGAAACTTGTACTTTGATATGGTGCATCATAATCGATCAGAAAGTCGATTTTGATTTTTTGGAACTAAGGGCTTTATTTACATATTAGAATCTAACATTAATATTGTACACGCAGACAAAAATATGTTTAAATATATTCACCTCCAACAAAACTATTTAAAAAAAAAATGTAAACATATTGTGTTTAATTTAACCATATTATTGTCACCGACAACCAAATTTTTGTAAAATTAGTCCTCTATCAAGAAGCCACAACCATATTATGGTTGTCTCTAAACATGTTATGATTAAATATGACAATAATTTGTTTTTAAATTAAAAATAGTATTTTCCTCTTTTCCAAGAGCAACATGCTATTGTTGAAAACCAGCCATGCTATTATAAGTGTTAAGCATATTTTTGTTATTATTAACCAAAACATGTTCGGAGACACTAATTTAACCATAATATGGTTGTTGATAACAAAAATATTGTGAAAATAACCATAATAATAAAAGCAAATGTACAGTATGTAATAAATTTATGCAAGAACCATTCTGAAACTGGCAAATTTATTGTAAACTTTCTATATTGGGAAAAAATTACCCGTTTTAATTGTTTAGTACATGAAAATTCAATACAAAATATGTAGTGCGAAATTGACTCAAAAATACCACATGCGTTTGATTTGTGGGGTACAGGATAAGGGTTAAACAAGTAAGAGGCATTTACTAGTTCAATACTTTGGAATCGGTAAATATTCGGCTTTTAGCACTATTGGCCTTATGCGAAAAAATAAATGTGAACGTGAAGTGTAATTTAAAACCTGTTTTTTATAAAAATTTTTTGGTTAACGAACACTTCAAGCTTACAGTAATTTGGTTTCATATGGGCGTATGACTTTTAATTCCTTTACTTCTTTCGATTTTCTATTCTTTTCTTTTTATACCAGTACAGCAATTTTGTTACTTTTTTAATTTAACAACCGATATCGTTAGGTAACAATAAATCCCGATAACTATAACGAATTTGTTATTCTCTATTTTAAATAAACAAATATTTTTGTTGAGAAATATTAACGACAAATATCGGAAAAATTAAAGCACATCAAAGTTGAAATTTTTTTAAATAATAAGTTAATAATATAAAATAAATTTGCTTGTAATTTTTATTAATAAAACATGAATAAAATCGAGTAAATATTGATTATATTTCCAAACAAATATGTAAGTTTCAAATTTTTTTATATATGGGGAAAAAGTTCAAGGTGCCCGCTCCACTCTAGCACAACATTTTGCTTTTATTTTTTATACCCACACTACTGTATGTGGAGAGGATATTGTGTGTTTATGCAAATATATATAACACATTTAACTTAAGGTTCTAGACCCACCTTTTTTATACCGATTGATTCATAATCAATTTCAGAATCGATCTAACGAGATTCGTCCTTCCATCCGTCTGGCTGGTTGTCTGTCCAAGTTCACCTTCTGCGCAAAGTACAGGGCCCTGTTTCTCAAAACTTCAAGTTACAATTCTACAAGTAAAAAATGCTAAAAAAGCAACAGTTTTACAATTTTTGTTTTTGTTTCAAATTTATTTTACTTGTAGATTTGAAATATGTTGTTTTGAGAAACAAGGCCCAGGTCGCGAATTTTGAAAATAATTTGATAAATTTTGACACATATGTGCTAATTTTCAGAAGGTCGAACCCTATTCAAAGTGGCGAAAACGCTTCCTTAATTTACATAGCCCACATGCGAACACCTTTCCGGAATAGAGTTTTTGTGTTCATTAACCATCTTGTTTTATAGGTATTTCGGTTAAATAAGGTCCAAATCGTTCATTGGTGCCGAGTAATGTGGTGTAGGGTCGACTATACTTTCTTACTTTTTTCTATTAAAAATTGGCTTCTTTACTTTATATTTTTAAATGGTTAACACACATTTATTATCGGTATTTTTTAACCACAACTTTTTTTGTCGTTAGCTACCGATATTATTTACCGACAAAAACTGTTAAAATTTCACTACAGAATAGCTCTTAAAGTTAGAGAATTTCAGTACAGGTAAAAAAAACGACCTTTAATAAGTTGTTCTCTCGCTTTCTGATTCGTAAAATGTGTAAAGTTTTCGTTCGATTACACCTTACTCGCCATTCCCGACACTCTCTCCATCTTTCTCTTTTTACTTTTTTTTCTGTTTTTAGCATGGTGAAATTACTACAAGGTGGCAGCACGAGGTGTTGTTGTACAACAATACAACAAAAATAGGCAAATTTGTTTGTGGTAGGAACCCAATGCTGTCACAAGTTATGTACAACAACGTTGCTATGGTTTGTCTTTTGCGGCCAAATCTTAGGGGGAACTGTTACATGTTTAATATACACATACATATATGAATTCGATCAAGTACCGCGATTTTTTTGGACGTAATGCAGTATTGATGGATCGCTATCCATATTGCAGAATAGCCTAATTTTATGTGATCCATGATCCTGATCGCGGATCACATGATAAATATTGAACGTTTAGCAAACTTCGTGATATAAATTAGTGATATGTTAGTATGAAGGGAAAATTCAAAATAAATAAGATATTAAAATATTTTGTAAAGTTTGTGATTTAACAAAAAAGCCAGCAAGTTAGTGAACCAGGCCATATTTGCATTCAAATTTAAGGCCTTATTTTGAGTAATATTATTATATGTAAGATGTACTTATATGAACGTTTTAGAAGTTTTAAAAGATACATTTATGGAAATTTTATATTGATCTTCTTAAACAAGCAAAATCAAGACTTTTCTTAAAACGTGAATACATTAAAATATTACAGATATCTACTCCTTTAAAAGTATTTGTTAAGTCACAGTTTTATTTCTGTTATTTATTACATTTCGCACTTATTCAACAATACTGTATTAACTCAAAATTTTTAGTAGAAGCAAAACAATTTTTAATTTTACATTAAAGGCATATCAACTACAGTCTCATTATCAAAAAGTAGACAAAATAGCCACTACATATATTTTTACAGCGGGTAGATAATGCATGTTGATTTTTTCCTAATAGTGAAAAAAAAAAAATTTTGAGTTAATACACAATTGTTGAACAAGTGCGATATAATTATATTTAAATGTTTATAAGATAATAAAATTGTTCGGTTCCGAAGGATTTTGGTAAAAAAGTTTGGTGGAATAGGTAATTTTCAATGGCAACGCTGTTGCAGATCAGCAAAATATTATGAAAAAATTACTAAAAAATTCATAATTAAAATTTTAATGTTACTTAAATTAAACACAGAAAAAAGTGTTTTATCAATTATAAAAATGGTTTAAAAAGTATTTAAATTTAATTAATGTGATTATTGAACCAATTATTTTTTTAGTTGAAAGAAAATTAAAAATTTAATTTTGATTTAATTAACATATTAGTTGTTTTGCAATAAAATTTCAATTAAAATTTTAATTAAATAAAAAAAAATCTTAATAGACTTTTTCGTTAAAAAAAATAATTTAAACATGTAAAATTGTTGTTGGGAATTGTCAATATTTATTTAAATAAATTAACACATTGATTGAAATGGCAAAGTTTTTTGATCACTTCTTTAATTAAAATTAAAAATATCATTTGTTAAAAATTTTAAAATTGTTAGTAATCAATATAATAATTTTGATAATAGGTGCAAAATCAACAAATTGTTTGCTGAATTTAGAACAAATTTGGTGATTGGAGAAATTTGAATAATTTTTTCTGTGAAAACAATTATTTTTTTACTTTTTCTTCACTGCAAGTCCTTTGGAGGTTTAAAGAAACAGGCGTACAAGTGTATATCAAACATTAACAAATTCTTAAAACGTACGCACAACGTGTTCACAGACAAAATTATTTTGGTATTTATTTATTATATAAAAAAAAATACATTAGCAAAACTAAAGACGTACATATAAAAACCAATTACGATTTATTTTTCGCAATTATTTTAGCTTTTATACACAATTTTCATTTAAAAACCGCACAAAAATGATTATTTTTTTAACGCACAATAATTTTTTTCAAGAATGTAAACATAAACAAAAAAAAAAATTACAGCCTTGGGTTCTCACCACAGTTCCAGCAAAAAGTAGCCAGATGCCGTAGTGCTGCCACCTTGTAGTAATTTAACCATGGTTTTTAGTATTTTCTTTTCAAGACAAGAAATTTAAAGTCCAACAAGGGGACTTTGCTGATTAATGCTGACACTATACACCTTTAAACTAAGCGTGTCACACGCAGCAAATTTTATCATAATATCAAGTAAAATAGTGCTCAATGAGAGTCTGACAATTGAGTAATTATATTTTTAATCGAATCTTCAATCTAAAGTAATTAAATGTGATTTACATTTTAATTAACAAATGTTGACATTAAAAAAAATATATATGTATATAGTAAAGAAGCAATTTGTGTGACCATGTTGTCGCTGTCAGAAAAACAGACAAACCCAGTGATTTATAATACAAAACAAACAGTTTGTCCAAAACGAATAAATTGAATTATATAAGCAAAGAAAATTTAATAAGATTTACAAATAAATAACTTCAGTTTTACAAAGCTAATATTTTTTTTTAAGAAATCAAATTTGTATTGTGAAAAAAATATTCCCACTTTTTTTTAAAAACAAATAAATTGCAACTTTTTTATACTCTATCTAATTTTAGTTTTCCCTTTTGCTCTATATGCTAATTTGCTCTACGATTTTTTTTTTTTTTTTGATTTCACTTCATTTCAAAACTTTCTATTCAGTCAAAAAAAAAATTCCTTTTTTTTAATTAAGAAAAATTATTAATAACAAATGTAGCAATTTTACAATTATGTATGACAAGTTACAACATATATACTATATTAATACAATCATGTGGTACTTTTAAAACAAGTACAAGTTTTTTTTTTTTTTTTGTTCAAACCCACCATAAGTCCACATGAAATTCTCCAATGTGCGAGTGTATAACTTTTCTTTCTATTTTAGATAGTACATATGCGAGTTTTATCCAATGATTCATGGTGATGTATTTGGTTCTTATACATGTGTATGTAGTAGTTTTTATGAATGAATGTGGGAGTGTGATGAGATGTGAAACTAAAATGCAGAAGTAATATTTGTGGCAATTGTATGAATACAGCTGGAGTAATAGTTACAGTTGGATATACTACATACAATATACTGCATAATTTTTTGTTAGTTTTGCTATATATGTAAGTATACTTTAATGATAAACAAAATGAAGGCAAATTGTAGTTTCGGCTTTGTGGGTAATTTCATAGGCTAAAGTTATTAAACCCACAACACAATAATCGAGAGGGCATCATGCGTTAGGGCTGATGTGTGGGTCATATAAAAACTGTGTGAGTCGATGGACTAAGAATTACTTGCTGAGTCAATTTTATTTTCTCTTTCGTATGGTATTATAACTTTAGTGTAGCACAACTGCTTCCAATCGTAATCATTTTCTTTCGGGCATTAAGTCAATAAAAAAGGCAATTAACCCTAGAATGTCATACTTCGTCGAATCGACGACGCATGTTTTTTTCATATTTCTTTTTGGGTATGTGTGTTCTCTTTAAGCTGATATTTTATATGGCATCTGCCGTTGATATGTGCGCGCCTGACAAAATTATTGCGCTTAAATTGGAAAAAATCCTATGTGCGTAGCACGAAATAAAAAAGCACACAGTTCAGTCTAAACCTACTGAAAACCGTAACCTTTTTTTTAATAAATAGTCAATTCTACAATGCAATCAATTTGAATAGATTTTATATTTTTAATTTAACTATTTTCTTCAACATTTTTTATTTTTCGAATTTTTCTATGAGCTAAATTTTAGTTATGTATTTTATAAAGCTTTTTTGTAATAGTTCTATTCCTTAAATTTTTAGGAATGACTTGGTACACTACCAGACTCTTCCTGTTACAGAATAAATTTATAGAATAAATTCGAAAAATAAAAAATGTTGAATATAATAAAATAGCTTATGAAAAGAAATAATTCCCAGATTATATTTGTTAACTATTTTCATAATTATTCAATATTTATTGTTGACCTGTGTCGATTATCTATGTTGTTCTTTATTTGTTTGGCTTAAAGTCATAAAAAATTATAAATAAAAAATTTTTTTCCAATTTTTATATTCTTAATTTTGTATTTTATTTTTTTATTTATAATTTTTTATGACCTTAAGCCAAACAAATAAGCAACAACATTTTCTGAATTTTTTTTGTTATGTTTTGAAAAAAAGCCACATAAAAGAGTACTCTGAAACCTTTTGTTTTAATTATATAATATTAAAATATGAGTATTTATTTATTTTAATTCAATAATATTCAATAATATTACTAACAAGTTATTGAACAAGCCAAATTTCAAATATATTTAGAACTTAGTTTTATCCTTTTTACTCTTGTGAGTATCACCATCATCGATTCGACGAACTATATGATGTTTACGTAAAAATAAGTATGATACATATTCTAGGGTTAAATAATTTTCAATTTAATATTACAAATAACTACAGATTCTGGCTTAAGACCTCTTTGTCTTACTTTAAAGAATCGTCTGTCTTTGTGTGGAAAGCCAGGTCTCAATGTTGAAGATATTTTGATAACATCTGGCACATTTTAATTGTCAGTAGGATGAAGCCCATTAAAATACTGTGAAAAGTCCGTCATTTGAAATGGTCTCCAAACAAAATTCTTCCCGGTACAGAGTCTTTATGCGAAAAATCTAACTAATTTCTTAGTTTGGTACTTACAAAACAAATTTTGTTTTTGTTTTATATGTTAAGTTAAACGAACAAATTTTGTGCTCTTAAGATAAGATTAAATTTGGGCCAGAACTATTTTGTTGCAACCTAAATCATTCTACTTAATTTTATTAAAATCGGTCTTTATTTGACCATGGCTCACATACAAAAACTACTCCACTCAAAAATAGCTTTCAATGCCTTAATTTCATAATAGATGTTGGAATTTATATAAAATTTGGCAGATATAAATAGATACTATGTAAAATGTTTTACAAAAAAGTCCTAAATTGACCAGAGAAAAAAACCCCTCACTTGAGGCACTACAAATCTCATATAGATGTTGATATCTGGATAATATTCGGCACAAAGAACTCTAATATGAATTTTTTTCTCATAATATAATTTTGTTTTGCTCAAGGGTCCCAGATGTGCTACTAGTATTATAATCGAACTGTTAGTCGAACGTAGAGCAGCTTTTATACAACGCGTATTCAGCGCATGACATTTGAAAGAATAAATAGAGGGTGTGTCTTGTATGCAGAAAGGCTGGGAAGCAAAAGTCCATTCTTCTAAAGCTAAGAGGACTTTTAAAGGCACAATACAATAATAACAATTAATCCGATCAGTTAAATACCATTCTGCAGTACGTCAAGATTGTCTTATTTCGTCATTAGTATTCCCTCATAGTTCTTGACTATGTTTTGATACCGGCAATTAATGATGGAAAAAATCGACGAATGCGATGAAATTTCCAACACCGTCTTGAAGATCTGGCATATACGGAAAATATATGTTTGCAGTCTTCAAGGTATAGGGACATGACGAAAGCGCTGAAGACACTTTCGCTCGACCCAAGCAACAACTTTAAAGCGGGCGATGATTTGATGGAAAATGTCAACTCTTTAAATAACCTTGTTAGTAAAATGTTAGCACACAGCCGTGCTGCAAACGACATTCTAAGCAGGATATCTAAAGCTCAAGCTGCCTTTCTTCAGCTCTGGAAAGTTTATAGATCATCCTCTATATCAGCTTATACATAAATGCGGTTATTCAACTCTAACGTAGAGTCGGTTCTGTTTTAAGGAGTCTTTACACGGTGAAAATCCTTGTTATACAGGCGAGTTAACTCGGGTTAGTGTGCTGGACGTAATTTTAGCGGTCATATCTAAATTTTTTTATTTTCCATCCAGCATCGTCGGTGTCACACGTACAAATATATTTTCACTAATACTACCATAGAGCTTGATGATAAATGTTGATCGTGTACAGACTCCTTATTAAAAAAATCAAAATAAAAAATTTTAACTTCAACATTTTATTTAAAAAAAAAAAAAAAAAATCAAATAAAATAAAACAAAATAAAGAATAAAAATAAAAAAAATCGTTTTCTCTTTAAATTCGGTACAATTTGAATTCTTTTTTCTATTTTCAAATTTAATTTTTAAAAGCCTTCATCATCTGCTAATGTTGTTGAAAAGAAGATCGTAATTTGAATACTAATAAAAAAATTATATGATGGAGGGTTAATCCAGGGTTAAGAACAGATTGTATCAAATGGTCTGGCTTGACTGCTTATACTTTCGCACTTTTTTATACTTGCCTTAGTCAAAAACACATCACTCTAACATAATACTCTTTGTGTTAAAGTTATAACTCTGTAATATATTGAACTACGATTTTTCACTTAAAAGCGTGAGTGTCTTTTTCGTATGTATTGTAAATTAATCAAGCTTTGAAGATGTCAACGCAGAAATACGCAGGCGAAAGCTTGGGTGGATTGGGCACACACGACGTAACTCGCCCCAAGAAGTATGTGGCTAAGCCCATATGTTCAATCTCCAAGGTTCAAGGAGATCCGGGGGTTCAAACACAACTTGCTATGAAAATAGAAGTTACTGCAGATGGAAATTATTTATATACAGCCTATGCCGAGTATAGAAGCAGTTTTTATAACAGCAAGAACAAGGCTTATTATTATTATTATTAATTAATGAATCATCTGATATTTGTATTGGTTTTATTCAGTTTCGTAAACAATTTTATTCTGGTATATGTATTTCACACGTGTATATTACTGCTTTTTGTGTGATTCTTTTAAACACAGCGTAGTCAATTATAGTTTAATACATTTTTTGTTGCCGTATTGTAAATGTTAGTACTTTAACTGTATACAAGGGTACTTTACTACCAAAAGTAAAAACCGCTATGATTGTTCTCTCTTTACAAAACACCCCTTATAAAGACAATTTCACAGTGCATACTTTTCGGCATACAAATTTGTTACATCTATAGAGCTCGTGTGTGTGGCTGTATTATATTTTTTTAAGCACATGTGTTTTGTTTAACGTCAAGAAAAAACATACATTTTCTGATACAGTTTTTTTCATATTATTCCTAACTATATACTTACATAGTTGGATATTCCCGTATTTTTTTTATAACCGAACGCCAAAGCAAGTCCCAAGTGTCCTATAAAAATATGTTGGTAAAAATGTTTTATATATAATTTTTTTTCGCTCTTGTTTCACTTAATTTTTTTTCAACATTTTTCATTTTATTGTTTTGTTTTTAGTTGCTAGTTTTGTTTGCTTATGTGGGTTGTTGTGTTATAAATGTACGAATGTAAGTAATTTTAGTAAAAAAAATTTTATTTTAACATTTTTCATATGCTATTTTTGTTATTTTAAATAAATTTTTTTTCAGTGTATTTGTTTTCACAAATATGAAAGAATGTTTTTTAAAAGTTAAAAATGTTTTCTTTTATTTCAAAAGTAAATATTTTACATCTACTTACATACAAACATATATATATATATATATATATATATGTATATGTGTGTGTGTATGTGGTTGTCTAAACTTACCCAGCGGTAAATATTGAAAGGACCGAAACTAGGAGGCCTATTTGAATACCTATATACTCCTTTTTAAGAGATTCGCTTCGTACAATATCCTGCCTTCAGAAATATGCCTACTAGAAGGTTTGAATTTCTTTCAGAAAGACCTTCCAAAATATTCGTTACACATTCGCTACTCTCTTCCTTAAGGAGGGAGAGGCGAAGTTGTTGAGTTAAAATTTTTTTTTTGAGTGACTATCGCTAATCCCTTCTTTAGGAAGGGAAAAAAGTTGTAACGTTTTTATTCGTTTTTTTATCTCCGACATTTAAAAAAAATGTTATACATTTTTTATTGCGAGGGATATTGTGTTTATAATGGTTTAAAAAAATTTTTTTTATCTATTAAGGCCTCGTTATTCTTATATAAACGTATACATTGCTGGAAAGGTGTTTCGTTTTTCTTACCAAGCTTACGTGACGTTGCGTTAAAGTTAAAATTTTTCTCCGTATAAACGTAACAGCTGGGAAAGAATTTTATGTTTGATTTTGTTTATTGATAAGCCGAATTTTCCGACGAACATGGCCTAAATCAACTAGCTGGAAATATTTTAAATGATGGCGGCCATATCTGCTTAAGCCTGAAAGGTTATTCTTCCTTTTAGTACATAAGGGTTACTCTCGACGAACTTTTTAAAAAAAACTCTAGCGGAACGATTTTTAGAGTAAAAAATCCACTGAAATTTTTTTTAGTTAATCATTTAATTAAAAAATTAAATTAAATAAAGCATAATAAATACAAGTTTTTCTTCTCTCGCAAAATTTTATAAGAATTTTAACTAATTTTTCAGTTTTAAAATTTATTATTTTTTATACCCTTTACCGAATGTAAAAGGGTATATATTACTTTGTCATTCCGTTTGTAATTTCTACAATATTGATCTAAGACCATATAAAGTATATATATTCAGGCTTCTTATGAGAAGGGAAGTTCAAATCCAGTTGTCCGTCCGTCTGTCTGTCTGTTCGTCTGTCCGTCCGTTGAAAAGGGTTTTCCGAAGACCCCAGATACGATAAAGGCTAGATTGTTATACATTTATGTCACATATAGTCCGGAACTTTTTGCTATTGAAATTCAGGAAGATCGGTCCATAAATGGCTGAGATATGAGCAAAAAACCACGACTACCTCTAATTTTTTCTATAAATCCCATGTTGTTATTGTTTTTTTGTTAATATGAAAAAAATATTCCACGGCCTATTTACTTATACTAAAGTTAAGTTCGCATGCGTACCAGTGGTCGAGTGGTCTAGTCGTTATGTCACAAGTAAACGTCTGAGTGTTGGCGGGTTCAAATCCCATTCGATAAATTTTTTTTTTCTCTTGGTATTTATAAATTATTTTTCATTAAATAAAAAATATATCAGTTTAGCTATTTTTACTTTTATATCCTTTAAAAAACACTTTCTCTTTATAAAATTTAGAGTTTTGTTCTAAACAAATGCGCATTTTGTCTGCGGCTAATAATTTTATATAAAAACCAAACAATTTATTTTTGGTAAAACCCTTAATATCTCAAAACAAGAAATTCCGACTTGAGCCATTATTATTAAATGGCACAGATATATTATATATATGTAGATTGTTCTTATCGCACCATGGTGAAGGGTATATAAGATTCGGCATAGCCGAATATAGCCCTCTTACTTGTTTAAAGCTTTCGTCATCAGCTAAGGTTGTCGAAAAAAGAACGTAATTTGAATACAAATAAATTAGTGTAAACGAGCTTCATCGATTCGACGAACAGTAACCTTCCAGGGTTAAGGAGAGTAGATATGGCAGAGTTTATTTGGTTAGAAGAGCTCTAAATAACTTTGTGGACAAGAACCGTGATTAAGAGACTTTTTAATAGAAGCCCATTTTACAGTACACCTTTGAAATGCCTTTTAAGAGTCCTTTATTAAATACATGCGTCAGAAGCGCTAACTTTCCTTTGTTGCTGAAAGACATTCTACATATTCCCTTTCAAAAGTCCTTCATTTGAGAAGGAAGGAGTATAAAAGGGCTTGCTCCCAATAACAACCTGTTTAAACAATAAATGAGTATGGAATGCGGTGAGGAGAGCTTGTGTCTGCTAAATAAGGCCTTCTATTAGGCCTCATTACTCATTATTTTTACTGATGGGTATATATGTTTATATGTATATATGGAAGTATATACAATTTATGTATATTGTATTTATATACTTTCTGTTTGCGCATTTGTACAGATGTGTCACTTTTGTTATGTTTTGCGACATTTGTGTCATGCTGTGGTTTTTAAGCTAATATTAAATGAAAGTTTGGTTTATATTTTTCCGCTGAACGCTTCTGTTATATAAAACAGGAATATGTTACCCAAAAAAAATATTTTATACATAAACATATCAGTTTTCTCTTATAGTAGTACTAAAGGAATTTAGTTCCTTTTTTCCAATAATATGATTTATATGATAAATATAAGTAATATATTTTTTTAAACAATATAAAGTGCTTTTTTTGTTTGTATCGAAATTGTGATACCCTCTACCAAGAACCAGATTTATACTAAGTGTTGATATAGGAATTTGGCTTTACATCGGCGCCATAAACAGTAATAGTTCAGTTTTATAAAATTCTAAAGCCGAATTATCTTATTTTTTATGGCTTATCTGTGATAATCAACTGGGAGGTCGTTGGTTAAAGAAATATATATAGAGAATATCTTTACTTGTTAAGATTGTATGTGTTTTTAAGAGTTGTTAGAGAGTGGAGTTCATATGGGACCTATATTAAATTTTGGACCGACATACAAAAAATTTCGAAATACATCTACAATTTCTATTATTATAAAACTCATTTAAGCCAAATTCCATGATATTCTGATAACCCGTTGCGGTTTGATGCGAACTTAAATATTTTTAGAAAGTGTGATAATTTGCTAACATACACCGAAAAGAAAGATCAATTCATTTGTACTTAAATTAAGCCAAAGCAGTGCCATTAGTACGGTAAGTACAGTTTTCCTTAAATAAAGAATAGAATGCTTGATTCTAGTACGGATTATTCAAGGTGCCCGTACTTAAAAAAGTTAATAAAATAGATAAGTAAATGAGATAAAAGTTAATCTCAATCTCAAGAATTTCTATGTTGGTTTACCCGAATTCGTAATTGAAATAATCTTAATTTAACCTAAGCACTTACCCCAGGGAATCAAAGATAGAGAGAATATTATTTTTTACTTACCAGTTTTATACAGGTTTGTTTCAGTTTTGTCATATTCCCCCCTTTGTTTACAGAAGAACTAAAAATCGTAAGACGCCAGCAGTGTGCCCAATATGGTTGCCGTAAATAATGTTAACAAATAGAATTTGGAAATTTTTGCTTCTTATTTTACTTCTTAAACATGAAAATTAGGTATGTTTTTTTCTTGTATTGTTGTTGTTTCTACACAAAATAAATAAATCCCTTTAACCTTCTTTTGTAGTATTGTTGTTGTTTATACAACAACCTTTTAGAAACACACGCGTATGCACGCATATTGTTTTAAGTACTTGTTAGTGCTAATTTTTAAGTACGACTCGTACTTAGTGTAACGAGAAAAAACTTAAATTTAGTACGAGTTTTTTTCTGTGTATTATTAGAAAAATTTGTAGTGTTATTTCCACATAACACCGATATTTCGCCATGGATATTTTTATTCGCATGTTAATACAGAAAATCAAGATTTTTTTTTGTGGTATGGCGCATATAGACATAATCCTTTTGTGTACAAGATTATTGCTTTGAGAACATAGAACTTACGCTAGACATTTTTAAGATTTCTTTGCAAATTTGTACTCGAACATTCAACATTGTAAGACTTAAGAGCTGCCAACATTAAAAAAGGCTACTCCTTCTAGATATTCTAGATATTCGTAGTCAAAGTTAAAAATTTGGGACCGAATGGGGAGGTGAAATCGAAATGCGGAGGATAGCATAAGTTTTACTACTGATAAGTCAATCGTAAAAGGTATTTCTAAATCAGAACAACCAAAGAGCTTCGGACGTTCTTAGGTCTCATGTGAATTGGTACCGCCTCATTTTCAAGAATTTTGTTTACTTACCCATTCATTCAGAAATGATCCTCATCACTGAAGATGTTTTTCAATGAAAATAAGGGTAAGTTTAAAAGTTTTATTATATTGTCATTTGCACGTCTTGTTAAACGCTATCTCCGACCATGCACAGAATGAAAAACAATCGGGATAAATTAAGCGTTTTATACTTACTTTAAGTACGAGTCGTACTCAAAAATTCAAGTACGAATAACACTAAAATGTACTCAAACCAATCCTAAATGGGATAACTTTCGAAAATCAATCCCGGAATTTCTTAAAGTAGGTATAAAATTATTAAACCAAGTGCAAAAAAGAATATACTTTCGGTTGGTCGTGCCACTCTGAGAGTAAAATTACAAAATGAGCATTTTAATATCATATTATCAATAAAAATTTGTTGTAGCTACTACAACAACACCAAACAAGTAGCTACCAAACGATTTGCTTGTTGTGTGTAAAAACAACAAACACAACAGAGCAAGAAGAAACCCCATTATTTTCGTGTTTAAATCTTAATCAATTTTACTTTTTAAACTTTAAAAAGTAAAATTGAAAGTAATAGTTCTCATTTTGTTTATATTTTTAGTTAAATATGTACATTATGTTTTTAAAGTAAAAATCATATCGGTCATGATGCTGGTGTTTTATAATTGAAACTTTCTAAGATGTAAAACGGGTTAGTAAATCAATCATAATAATATTTTTTTTCTAATTTGACTTTTGGTTTATTTCAAGTACGAATTCGGGATTAAGTCAACTTTATTACACTTGAATCAAGCGCATTTTGAGATTGATTCAATCTCAGTTTTACTTAAATCAATCTCATTTTCCGATTATTTAAAGTACGAATTCGGGATTGAATATCGATAAGTTGAGTAATTCGCGATTGAATAATCCGCACTTGAATCAATCTTTCTGTACTTGATTCAAGAAAATCCGCACTCACTGTACTATTGATACCGCTTCGGATTGATTTGAGTACAGATGGATTGATTTTGATTTTGAGAGTTGGTGATCCAGCAAACCAGACTGAATAATTGACAGCCAATGCGACAAATGTAGCTTCGACAGTATGGCTGCTTTTAAATTTGAAGTGAATTATATTAAATTGCAGGGAGCTATTTTTGATTTTTTTAGGGCATATTTTTAAAAAATTTCAGGGCATATTTTCGAGTTTTTACTGCATATTTAATGCGTTTAAAAGCGTTTTTAAGCATATTTCTGGTTTCCTAGCTAATTAAACATGTAATTGCATTTAGTGCAGTTTAAAGAGAAACCCCTTTCTTATAAACTTCATTCCTTGGTAATAATTACATATCAATTCATATGACCACATTCATATAAGAACTCCAAATGTTTCTCTCTGTGCAAGTTTGTCTTTGGTGTATGTCTACTATCAAAACATTAAAACATGTTTTGAATGTTCTATTTAAGTTAAAATATTCTATTCTATCCTCTTACAACTACAATTCGTGTTGGAAAAAACCCAGCCAATTGTAGGGGAATGTAAGAAAGAAAAAATTCACTATTTATTGTTGTGTCTTTGTTGAAGCTTTGATATTGTTACAAGTAAGAGCTGAGTGTTTAAAATTCTTATTCACTTTATGGTCTTACTTGTATAATATTTTTAGCTTTTCTAAAGTATTTGGAAAAAGTTTACTGACGAGCTGGCCTTAGAAACCAGCGAAATGCGCATAGAAACTAGCTTTCCCACAACAATAAATTTCAGTGTTTTTTTTTCAGAAATTGGGATTATTAGCACATCATTAATAAATGAATTAATTAATAAATATTTCATTCCCGAAAATAATTTTTGATTCTATTTCATCTTTGTTCTGATTCAGCTTTATTTTTTCCAAAATTGCACTATTGAAGTTTTGTTCTGTTCTTCAATATTCTTATCGCAAAGAAAAACACATATTTTTGTAAGTAAAAATGTGTTTTATGATGAGAGAGTGACATACACACACTATTTAAATTAATGAGATTGCTTGTAAGCCATATTTCTTGTGCTTGTGCAAATCTTTAGTATAAATTAATAGGATATTAGATGAATTTGTATTTGTGTTCCATACCGAATAGTCCTCTAAATATGTACTTACTTATTACTAGTGTTTGGAATATCTATGAAAACAGCATCAATTTTATCAGTGTACTATGTCTGGCTATCGTATATCATACATCATATATTGCTGTTTTATATAATAAAATAAACAAAAAAATGAAACGTGCTTTTTTTATAGCTTTATTGATTGCGATCTAAACTCTTTTAAATGTGTTTGATATGGGTTTCGAGTTTGAAAGTTGTCTATGCATAAAGCCATGGAGGTTAGAGAACAAATCACGTTTTCATGAAAATTTAAAAAAAAAAAATAAAACATCTTCTATGGCCTAGATATCAAAATGGCGAAAAGTAAAATATCAACAAAATTTATACATAGATATATAAACTGAAACAATGAAAATAATTTATAAAATAAACCTTCATAGAATCGTTTCTTTAAAAAAAAATTTTTTTGGATTTTTAATTTTTTTTTAAACATCTCATATATATATGTATGTAAATGTATATTATAAGTAACTGATGTATAAAAAATTAAGTGGGTTTGAGCCATCTAGGAAAATCCTACGCGGTGCAGTGGCCTAATTTAAGAATTTTAACCATACAAATATGGCCCCTGCAGCGCGTTGTCTGCTGCTAGATAAGTAAAATGTATGGACAATCCTACTTAATTTTTCATATCCATCATTTATTTATAACAAACCTACCAGCTATCTTCATTCCTTAAGGTAGCTCCTATACAAACTTTTCAATACAGACTAGCAATATATTGAAGAAAAAGTCTCATAATAAGTCTCAGAGTCGCCCTTATGGGGATAAAATATATGACCGATCTCCATAAGTTTTTTGTTCTTAAATTTTTCTCCAAACATACTTGCCCCTTATCAGCACTTCTTAGGGGGGCTCCCATACAAATATTGCGTTTTAAGAAATTCTTAAATAAAATAAATTTTGTGAATAAAATCAAAAATCTTATATGGGGCTTCCCAAATTCTTAAATTTAATTAATTTTGTGAATAAAATCAAAAGTTGTAAACAGTTTTTAATTATTTGTGGCTTGTTTTGGTTGCAGCTTCGTTTTTTATATGTCTGGAAAAATTTCGAAATTTTGCTAAAAAAAATTAAAAAAAAAAAAAAAAAAAAAACAAATTAATAATTGAAAAAACCTAAAAGTTGTAATATAAAACCTTTATAGCAAATAAATTTGTTTACATAAAGTTAGAAAATTTTCAAATTAATCTAGACATTTCCAGTTTTTCGCGGTTCAAGTATTTAATAACAACTTGTATGAGAGTAAAGAAATTTGCGTAACTTTTAAACTAATAGATGTCCCATAATATAAATTTTACAAAATAATAAGGCCCCTGTAGGCTAATTTCGGTTAAAAAAAAATATTATTACTAAGTTAGAAAAAATTCATTTTAAAAATTACCAATTCCGGTTTTGCAGGTAAAAAAAATTTTTTTTTTTATTAAAAGAAATTTTTTTTTGTTTCATTGATTTTTAATTCGAAAAAACAATTTAAAAACACATTTTTTTTTAAAACGGCAACACTTTACCATCCCGTTACTCGACAAATAAACATCATAGAAAAAAAATATTTCACAAACTTATTCATATATGAATAAATATGTTCAGTGGTAGGGACCGGTTCTAGTCCTAACCTTTTATATGAATGGGACCTATCACTTTTACATGGGATTGTCATTGGAGGGGTTCAATTGATACCTAACAGCCACCATTTGACAAGTCACACATCTATTCTCAATGATCGTGTTTAGTGTTAGTTACTACAATGGAGTATTATTTCAATACAATGTAGCATTATTTCAATAAAACAACTCGTAGAACTAAATTTAAAAAAAATTTTTTAGAAAATCCCCAAAAAAAGGGTACTGTAATTCATTGCTTTTTCTACCTTTTGGTTCATCATATACCAGTGAAATGATTGGTTCTCCTTTCACTGGTCATGATTTCTTTCTTTTTGTACTTGTTCTATTTTCACAAATCACAGGACCAGTGGAACAATTGACACAAATTTCCCGCAGGGTATCTACAAGAACTTAGTTATTTAAATATAACGGAATTCCAACAAATTTTTTTTATTGGGTTGACCGCTTTACAAATAGTGACCCATATATATATATATATATATATATATATACGCCAAAGACAAACTTGCACAGAGAGAAACCTTTGGAGTTTTTCTATGAGTGCCGTCATATGAATTGATAACACTGTGCAAGAAATTGACACTTTTTTTTCGTGACAAGCTGGGCCCCTAGCGTTTTAACATAATTCGGGTACGCTTAATCCAGTGGTGCCCGCGGTTTTTTAAGATTGGCTCTGGTTTTCGAGATATACCGTTATTTCGAAAATGGAGGAGGTAGCACAACATATGTTCGCATAACTCAAAAACGCTTTTTAATATAAAATATTTAAACTATTTATTTAAAAAAAAAAAAATTGTAACTTCTACAACAAAACATCAGTCTTAAACAGTAGAAATCTTATGGTGTTATTTTGGAAAAATGGAAAATAATAAACTTAAGTCTAGGTATGGTTATTACAAAATTGATATAAATAAAATTATTGAAATTAAACCAAACAAATATATAACGAAAAACTACATATCAAAATAACATAAATACATTTATAAAAAATCAAAAAATATTGAACTATACCGAACTATAAACAAACTTGTTGACTACGAGTAATATTTAAATATTTCTTCCTTTAATTGTAACGCATTGCTAATTTCTTTTATTGTTGGAGTAGTAATATTATTCCAAAGACGTATTGCAAATATGAAAAATTGCCATTCAGATATTAATGTGTGATGTCTGATTTGAATTAAATTTCTATTTCTTCTGAGTCGACTGAATTTTAAACGATTAAAAAGATGACCTGGCTCACGGGTGGTTATAATTTTGTGAAGAAATACTAAAGTTCTTATTTTCATTAAATCTTCAAAAAGTACCCCGAATATTTTTTAGAGTAAGGTGTAATACTAATGTAAGTACCATTTATGTTATAATTTCTGATCCCATAAACGTACCTTGCAATGTTGTTATATGTGACGTTCAATTTAGATTTACTGGTTTCATCACAACTTGCAAAAATCTCACATTCGTAGGTTAAAATTGGTATCAAATATGTCTTAGCAAGTAATAAGCGTATTTTCAATGGGGTGCAATATTGAGTAGGCCATAGGGTTCTTAGCATAGAATATGTTTTACCACAGGCAGCTATAACGTGATCAGACCAGGTTAGAGTGTTATTAAAAATTACACCAAGATTTTTTGCTTTATCTACGATTTCAATCCGTTGGTTTTTAATAAAAATGTTGGGATAATCAATAATTTTCTGTGTTCTTTTGCGTATTACAATGCTTTTCGATTTGGTAGGATTTAAACTTAACCCGTTAACATCAGCCCAACGTGAAACCCGTTGTAAGTCTTGATTAAGTCTTGCAGTACATTCATCTAAGTTCCCTTTTCTGTTACATATGTACAATTGTACGTCATCGGCATACATTCTAATGTTGCAATGGAGCAACTGTTCAGAAAGATCGTTTGCGTAAATGGAGAAAATGACTAGTTTCAACACACTGGACACGATCTTTAAGATATGAATCAATTAATCTAATGGATGTTGATGAAAAATTCATCATTTTCTCCAGTTTTTGAATAAGTATTGTGTGGTCGACGGTGTCAAAAGCCTTTGAATGATCCAACAGTACTAAATATGCAACGCACCCATCGTCAATTTCCTTTCTAAGATCTTCTGCTACATCAGTTAGAGCAGTAATACAGCTATGTTTGGCCCGAAAGCCAGATTGTTGATCGGTCAATAACTTACTATCATTTATATAATTGGTTATCTGTATATGTAAAAGTTTCTCGAAAGCCTTTGAGAGATAAGGTAATATAGCTGTAGGCCGATATTCAGTGGATGATTTTGGTATTGGAATAATTTTTGCCTTTTCCATCTTAGTGGATAAGTGTCTGCCATAATTATTTTATTGAAAATATGAGTGATAAATGGTAGTAATGACGGAAGAATAATTTTAAGGAAAGCGGGGTGTATACTATCAATTCCTGTAGCTTTAGATTTAATGGAAAGGCAGCTTTTGAGAACATCCAACTGGCTAACATACTCAAAATTGAAAGGGTTAGATGGGAGATTGGTTGCATGAAAATTTATATAATGGGTATGATCTGCTTGAGGCATGGGTATATTAACAAAGTTTGTATTTAGTTCATAAGGATCCGATATACTATTATCCTGCTTATTCTTATTTTTTACGATTCCAATTTCCCTAATAGTTTTCCAAGTATTTTTAGTACTAACCGAATTCATAAATTTTTCATAGTAGTATTTAGATTTTGCGTTTTTAATGGTTTTGGTCACGATTTTTCTAGCATTGCGATAATTTCCGTGTAGATTATCAGTTTTAAAGCGTTTCCATCGAGAGTAAGCGTTGTCACGATCTACTATAAGGCGCTTTATTTCAGATGTGAACCACGGTTTCTGGCGGTTACTCATTTCCTTCGTTTGAATTGGTACTATTACGTTATACAAGCTTTTAATATTTTGTTCCAAGAAGGCCAGCTGATCATTTACCGATAGCATGTAATAAATACAACCCCAGTCTATTTTAATATACTCTTGTTCCAAAATGATGTAATTAATCCGTTTAAAATTACGAAATTGAATAATGTTAGTAGAACTTTGAAGTGGAATGTCAAAAATCATGAATATTAGATCGTGACTCGAAAAGCAAGATGCAGACAACTGATCATATGTTAAGATCTTTTCTGCGTTTGAGACAAAAAATAAATCAAGTAAAGTATTATTGGATGATGTAAAGTGGGTTGGCGTATTTATATTAGCAGGGACAAGATCAAATGATTTCATATTAATAGTTAAACGTGATGCAACTAGCAGGTTTGAGTTAAAATCCCCAGCTATTAATATGTCATTATATAATGGTGTGATATCCTCCAATACTGTGAAAAAATGAGTGAAATCTATATTACTTCTAGGCCTATATACACAACCAATAAGAAATTTTCTTCCTCCACCACTTGCATCAAGAAAAAGATATTCAACTTTGTTGTTTTTGTATAAATTTTCATCACTTTTGGCTTTGATTGTACATATAAAACCCTTTTTAACATAAATTGCAACTCCCCCATAGTTATCAGAAATATCATTTCTATATAAACTATACCCATTCAATGACACAAGAGTATCTGTAATAGATTAACCAAACCAAGTCTCTGACACACATATTACATTTAAACCAGAATTTTCAAAAATATATCTAAATTCATCAATTTTGTTAGATAGACTTTGTGCGTTAATATGGCAAATTTTTAACCCGGTTCTCTATTTAGCCAGTATTTTAACCATGTTTGCCGTTACGTCTTCAGAATATGTTCCTTTAACCCTTGTTGGCGACATATTTAGAACAATTTAAAAGAACAAAATACCTACCAGCAACGCTTGATTTTTATTCATGTTTCATTTTTTTCAACCTAATAATGGACATGATTAAAATAGTTCGGTATAATTTAATTAGATACAAAATTAGATACAAAAAGTACTTGTTGTTATAAAAACAGACAGTTATGTTAAAAAAATAATCATTAATTTGAAAAAATAAAAGTTTAAAAATAATTGCGATCATAAAATGGCACAACGGATATTAGATTATATGAGTTACGAACGAAAAAGCTGGTTGAGGTCATCAGAAAACTCAATTAATATTGGGTCATCTGAATTGAGTTTTTTTACGCAAACGAGACCGCGAAGAGAATAGGCTGTTTTTATCTTCTGATAGGTTTTCATTTTCAATGCTGATTGCAGAATTTTATGGTTGTGAGGTGTCAAATTTTCATTTACGTAAATTGGTTCAGTACTATTAAAACCGGCATGCTTAAAACAAAGAGTAGTTTTATTTTCCCTTCTATATTAAGCAATTGTTTTTAAAAGAAAATTTTTTTCATACGAAGAATATAATTTAACGACTATCACTTCGTCATTCGGAGAGTATGGTTTATTTTCCTTGTATATTTTCTGAAGGCGGTATATATTTTCAACTTGAGGCTTTAGCTTATTGAAAAAACTTAAAAAACCGAAATTCCGCAATAAAATTTCCTTAAAGTAAAACCTCATTCTAATATCCGCAGTCGTTTTAGAAACATAAAACTTTTGATTTTTTCAGAAAATAATTTTTTAATCGGTAACTGAGGATTTTTCAAAATTCCTACCGCAAAATGCAAGCATATTTCTTTGGAATAGCATAAATTTGAATATTTGTTCTTTTGTTTTGTATTGTAAATGGCACAAAAAACGCATTTAAAAAATTTTACGTCAAAATGTCATTGAAAATAAATTTTCTGCATTGGCATTTCGTCATATATACATAATGTTGAATAAAGAATTTAATAATTAAAAGTCGCCCCTAGTGGTATATAATGTATGACCGACCTCAATTTTTCAAAAATAATTATGTTTCAATAACGACTACTCATATTAGAAAAAAGTCTTACTTTTCTTAAATGAAAAAAATTTTCATCTTTTCTGTAAAAATCAAAAGTTGTAGACAGACTGTAATCACTTATAGCTTATTTTGGTTTGAAACTTTGTTTTTTATGCGCGTAGAACCCTGGCCTTAAATTTTGCACCTGCAGCGCCTGAGATACCCCTAGACGGGCCAAATGTATGACCAGCCCCAATTTATTTTTCATCTCAATCATTTATTTCTAACATACCCACCCGCTATCTCCATTCTTCCATACAAAATGTTCAATGCAGACTAGAAATATATTGAAGAAAAAGTCCCATAAATGCCCAGGAGTCGCCCCTAGGGTGATAAAATGTATGACTGACCTCCATTAGTTTTTTTTTTCTTACCATTTTCTCAAATTATACTTTCCGTTTATCACCATCCCTTAGGGGCGCTCCCATACAAATATTGCGTTTTATGAAATTCTTAAATTAATTAAAATTTGTCGACTTTTGTGAATAAAATCAAAAGTTGCAAACAGATTTTAATCATTTATGGCTTGTTTTATTTGCAGCTTCGTTTTTTATATGTCTGCAAATTAGAAGCCTAGCTGCATTTTTTAATTTTTTATGAATTTTTAAAAAACAAAAATTTCGAAATTTTGTTAAAAAATATTAGAAAGAAATTTTTACTTTTCTTAAAGGAAATTTTATTGCGGAATTTCGGTTTTTTAAGTTTTTCAATAAGCCAAAGCGTTTTTGAGTTACGCGAACATGTGTTGTGCAACCTCCTCTATTTTCGAAATAACGGTATATCTCGAAAACCAGAGCCAATCTTAAAAAACCGCGGGCACCACTGAATTATGTTGAAATGCTATGTGCCCGGCTTGTCTGTTTTTTCAACTAGCATAGTGTAATCATTACCAAGGATTTATGTTTATAAGAAAGGAGTTTACCTGGGAATTACCTGTTTAATAACTCTGCAGTCTAATATTTGTACGTGTTTTGCATATGTTCTATTGTACTAGATGCTTTGATTTACCGTCTCTTTATATCATTGCCGCTTTTTTATCTTTTTTTTTTTTTTGCTAATTTTCTACTTTTTTTGTAACCACAGGCACTAACAAAGTTCCCGTTTACATATATTTATATGTATAATCATACTTTAAAGATGAAAATTTACAAAATTTTCACACGGAACGACAAACTAAGAATACCTTTATATACCACTCCAAGTGGATTATTTCTGGTTGCTTACTAGTGTTATGCTTAATTTAACTCTATCGACTCAAAAAATATTTGCTCACATGTTAATGAAAATAAACGCAGTTTTATTTAATTTTTAATTAAAACAAAAACTTTTGCCTCTTAGTTTTGTTTATACTATTTCCTTTACCTAACATTCTTTTCAACATCATCATCCTTTTTTCAATTAAAGCTTTGTTATTTAATACTGGTTTCCTTAAGCTACAGTCACACTTATTAAATATTTGACCAAATAGGCATAACCACAACTAACTTTGTTAATAATAAGTAAGATTTAACATGGTCTTAATGCCAAAAAATAAAAATAATTATACAGATAAACAAAGCAAAAAATTTTTTTTGGAAGATGTTGCATTAAAATCAAAATAAATATTGGAATTAAAGGAAATTTTATTTTGGTTTGCTTGTTAGTCACGTTTTGTCGTCAAATATTTTCCAAGTGTGACCGTAGCTTAAGTCTTTTCTATTTTTCTACCATTCACTGCGCTTTTTTTCTTGCTTAAAGTACTGCCAAGTTCATTTTATTTAAATGACAATTCTTGTTTTCACTACTTGAGTTTCAAATTATTTACACAGTTTAAGCAAAAAAAAAACAGAAAGTTTGTTGTTATTTATTAAAAAATTCTGTGAAAACCAAACATGAAAAGTTTCAAGGTAAGTTTCACAAAAATAAGAAAAAAAATAAACATGCAAAGTTAAATAAAATTTAAAATTTTGTTTTAAGAATGTCACAATATCTTGAAGAGGTAACCCAAATTTTTTTAAAAAGGTAAAAAGCGTAAACATTTTAAATCCGGAAGGTAAATTTCCAAAAAAAAAAAAAATTTTTTTTAGTAAATACTTGCGTACATATGTATGTACGTACTATGTAACATAAATATCAAAAGTATTAAAATTTAAAATACAAATATCTTTTAAGGTTTTGCTCAGTTCGACGTCTCTCTTGTTTTATCTCAAGCATCGTTATTTAAAACCTGACTACTTATATTTACAATCTCAGTTGAACATTTAAACTTATTGCAGCTGTGTAAAAAAAACTTTAGTTGTACTCTGTAATGTAAGGCAGTTCTTTTCAAAATATTTTAATTTGAATTTTCCAAAATTTCACAACAAATTTATTTTCTGACATATTTTGCCCCTCAAAACTTAAGTTTGAAATTGAAAATACAATTTTTTTTATATATTATTTATCTTTGTTAGTAGTCGTTAACAATAGACTTTTTAAATAATAGTAAACTTAAATAAACTGTTGGGAAATAAATGACAAGGGAAATAACACACAACATACCGCAACAACATGGAAATTTATCAAAAAGTTTTAAAAACTTTTCACTAAAGAAATTATTTTTGCTGGTGCGTATGGCAACGTAAAATCGAAAAAAAAAAAATAAAAAATTTAAAGTGAGGAAAACGTTAAGAAATAGCACTGACAACTTATTTAAACTCTGAGGTGTTTTTAGACATAAATTTATAGTTTTCACTCTTACACGCAGAAAAAAAATATTTTTAAATATGGTCACCTGCAACAAAACTATTTTTAAAGAAAATTTTAAACATATTATGTTTAATTCAACCATATTATTGTCACCGATAATCATATTATTATTAAATTAGTCCTCCATTAAGAAGCCACAACCATATTATGGTTGCCTCTATACATGTTATGGTTAAATATGACAATAGTTTGTTTTTAAATGAACAATAGTATTTTCCTCTTTTCCAAGAGCAACATTTAATGGTTGAAAACCAACCATGCTATAATAAGTGTTAAACATATTTTAGTTATTATTGACCAAAACATGTTCGGAGGCAACCATAATATGGTTGTGCCTTCTTGATGGAGGACTATCTTAACCATAATATGGTTGTCGATGACAATAGTATGGTTGAAATAACCATAGTATGTTTACACTTTTATTTAAAAATAGTTTTGTTGGAGGTGACCCTATTTAAACATATTTTTTCTCTGGGTGTAGATAAAGCGCAAATGTTGTCTAGATAGTCTGCAGGTCAGTGAATAGCTTTGAATTCAGAAACTAGAGTCTAGGCTATACTGTAAAATATAATATCCTATTATTTAAAATATAGTGCATGGTATAGCCTTTATTATTTGGCTTGTATCTTATTCTTATTCTTGTCTAGTCTCTAGGGTGGGGGAGAGGCTCGAAGACAGGCTTTAAAGAGAAGCTTTAGTTTACGAGCCGAAGTGTCTTCTACCATAGAGGAGAAAGTCCTTGCGCCTGCTCGACAGAAAGATTTGTAGAGGCGCTTTAGTTAGCGAAGCCGTGGAATCCAAAATCCTGAATTTCCAAATACCGAATTCTAACAATTTTAGTTTTGGTTTTAAGAGTCGTGCGATAGCATCGTTGGGCCTTCGGCCCGGTGCAAGGATTCCTCTGTCGTATAACAAACACCGGCCTCGCAAACTAAAGCTTCTAAATATGGGATTGTTTTTAATTTAGGTTTTAAAAATTCCGCATTATAAAGTTAGGGAAATTGAGATTCTGAAATTGGAGGTTTTGACATTTCGGGATTTTGAAATTCTAGATTTTGATACTATGCCTTTTTGTTTTTAATTTTAACTATTTTGTCGTAAATATTCATAAAAAAAATAAAATAAAAAAAAAATATTTTTAGATTATCTTTTGTAATATTATGGTTTGGCCATGAAGGATTTTATTATTAAATTTTTTTTTTGAATAAAAAAAAATAATAATGGGAACCTTCTTTAACAGCAGGTTAGAAAAAACTTACAAATGTCAGGTAAATGGACGATTTGGTCCATATAATCAGCTTATGTAAAAAAGCAAATGTGGGATTCCCTATTTGTGTTTTTTTTTTTTTAATCAACAAATATTAAATATGTAAAAGACAATTGTGGTATCCCCCTTTTTGATTTTTTTTTTTTTTTGTAAAGAAGCAGAAATGTTTGAACTACTTGGTTCAATTTGCGTGTTGTTTTCAATTCACAGAACAAATTATTAAAAATTTATTCCAAATTCATAATATCAAGCAAACAAGTTGTTAATTTTGCACCTATTACCAAAATGCTTATACTGATTACTAAAAATTTTAAAATTTTGAAAAAATATTCTCAATAAATGATATTTTTAATTAAAAAAGTGATCAAAAAGTTTACCATTTCAAACAATATGTTAATTTATTTAAATAAATATTGACAATTCCCAACAACAATTCTACATGTTTCAATTATTTAATTTTAAACGAAAAAAGTCAATTAAGATTTTTTGTTATTTAATTAAAATTTTAATTGAAAATTTATTTCAAATCAACTAAAATGTCAATTAAATCAAAATTAGAATTTTAATTTTCTTTCAACTAAAAAAAAATTGATTCAATTATCACATTTATTAAATTTAAATACTTTTTAAATCATTTTTTTTAATTGATAAAACGCTTTTTTCTGTGTAACGGCATGGCAAACTTGAGTGAAGGTGAGATATGAGAACTGCTCAATGCAGAAAGTGACACCGATATTTCAGATTCAGAAATCGATTATATATCAGAAAATATCAAAACAAGTTTTTCTGAACGCGAACCCGCCCAGCTGCAGCTAGCTCTGTTGATAGGTTTGTTATTGCTAAAAACAAAATGGTTTAGAGTGCACTGCATTACCTTAGCCTACTAAAGCTATCAGGACAAACTTGATTTGCAGTGTCCAGATGCACTTACATGCTGTCAGCTATTTGGTTATTTTTTTCGCCTCCAAAAGAAAGACTTATCATCGAAAATACTAATAAGAACATCAGGGTCAAGTTTGTAGAAACTGCTGATCGAATGGCTGGTTTCCACAGCACAAAACGCAAAAAAAAAATTGATGGCCAAACACTGTATTTGAAAAAACATACTAGATATATTTGTTCTGAAATTTAAGTTTCATGGGCTATAGCTAATCGGAATCTCAGGAGACCAGCGTTTTTGCGGCAACAACTCTGTCTATGGCGCATACGATGAAACGTACTAGATAACTTCAACAAGTGTTCTCAGCATAGTTATTGACTGAAATACGATCACCATGTTTAGTTCCAGTGGCCTTCAAATAATAATACTTTTAATTCAGGGGCTCGGAAGCGTGGAATTTGTAATTGCTGCAAGTCTAAGTCTGACATAAAATGCTGCACTTGCAGCAAGTTTATTTCCAAAATCAATCTTTTACTTATTATGCATTGACAATTTGTGTAAAACAAACTACAAAATACTGATCTTTTTTTTAAATAAATGTACAATAATCAACCACCTGAGCTAAAAAACCTAAGTCAGGGTATATCACCGTTTAAAAATTACAAAGGAAAAATTTAAAAAAATTGGACCAAAGGGGTTTAACCTAACAGCAGGGTTAAAGAAGAATGCCCAAATTTATGGGCAGATTTCATTTGATTTTAAGGGTTATTTTTTATTATTTTGGGGTGACATTTTATTAAAAATGCATAATAAAAAATATCCCTAAGTTTCAGTTTTTCAGTTTTAATTTTCTTTAAGGCGCCACAATTCAAAGCCCCTAGAATTAAATTAAACTAAAAAATGAGCAATAACACCATCATGACTTTATTTTACATGAAAATAAAGCCATATGGCCTTAATTCTCAATGTGATGTGGCATATGGCCTTATGAATTTATTGCTTCTGGCACTGACACTGTCCCATCCAATCTCTAAAGTCTTTACTCTAGTCTCTAGTTCAATATTCAGTCTAATGTCTAGTCGAGTATGTATCAAAGTATTTAGCTAACTCGCTAGAATAGTATATATTCTAGGCCAGTATATACCCTGAAGTTAAGCCTTTATGCCCGTAATTTCTACGAATATAAATCTAGCTGTGTATAGAAATCTATCGTGTAAATGGTGTTAATTTTAAAAGAAAACTTGTGGTAATAACACGTAGGCCAAATAAATGTTGAAATATGCAAAGATAACTGTTATGTACGAAGACGAGACCAGATATCTTTTTGTAGAAATTGCGGTCATTAATCAAAATTCTAGTCTTTTTTTTTTGGTTTATAGCCTAATAATATTTTAACCACTAGTTTAGTGTATAATAGAGTGTTCAATTAATCTGCTTTTTTTTGGTTCGATTAAACGATTAATTGATATTTGTAATTTTTTGACTTATTAGATTTAACGAATAAAATATTAAAATTATTCGATTAATCGAATAATTCAAAATCCAGAAATTTTATAAATTAAGAGATCTCTTTTCGATAATTTAGGAAAAAATAAACATTATTAATTAAAATTTTTTTAATATTTTATTAACAAAAAAACAAAGCAAACATAAAAATTCATATTAATTGATAAAACCTTTACAACGATAAAAAAAATAAAACATGTGTTGAGATCATAAAATTTTATAAGCACAAACCATTAAACAGATCTTTTAAAATAATCTTTTAAAAATAATATTTTGCTTTAGTTGGAAGCCACACGATCAACTTTTGTCTTTCCTTTTAAATTGCTATACTCTCTTACTTTTTTTACTAACGCAATCAAACTTTTTAAATTGACCACGAGATTGCTCTAAATTTTACCTTTCCATTTCTTTGCCAATTTTACGTTCAATTTAACAATTGACCACAAATTCACTTTGGCGCTTTCTTTATAAAAAAATATATTTCTTAAAGAATAAATGTGCTTTATTAATATTATTGTGTTCTAAAAATTCTTGTGCTTTTTTTTACAAAATACTTTAAGCCATGCTGCTATTTTGAGTTGTTTCTTCGTCGGGGGCATTTTTAGAATCAAATTGAGTGCAGCCTGTGACATAGCTGTCACTTAAAACAAAAGTTTTGACAAGCGGTTTTTGTGAACAACGTGAAAGTGATTTATTGAACGTGTTGCTCCAGGTTTAAAACTTTTTGTTTGCATTTGTGACAATAATAAGTACAAATTAACGGATTACTGCATTATTTTAGTAATCAGTAAAAATTTACTGGTAAGTGAACATTTTTTTAGTAAGCAGTACGCCCATGTATGTGAACGTTACTGTTTCTTTTTAATTCCAACGGACACATACATTTGGTTTATTTACTTGACTTAAAACTTTAAAAATTTATACATTTGACAGATTATTCGATTAATCGGCTAAAAGGATTTTTGGATCCTTTAATCGAAATCAGCAATTTTAAATAAATCGAACAATTAATTGTCTAAAATTGTTCGATTAATCGAACAAGAATTAATCGGCTGAATACCCTTGTGTATATTCTAGTCTGTGGTCTAGTGTCTAATCTTATATCTAGTGTACTTTCTGTTCTAATATTAAGGTAAGCCTCTGGTCTATCATCTAATCTAAACTAATCTTTCTAGGTAGTATGGACGCTATTCTTTTTTGCTAAACTAGGATTAAGAAAGTTTTTTTAATGCAGGTTCTTGTTAAGTTTATATTCTAAACATAATTTCATTCTACCAAATAGAATCTGGGAATTTTAGTTCTCAAACAAAAAAAAAAAAAAAAAAAAAAAAAACACGAATTTGTGATAGTGCATAGAAAATTTTGAAGGAATAAGACTATTTAAGTATAAAGGCTTTTTAAATTGTAATTTGACTTAGAATACACATTCGAGTTAATATAAAAATTCATAATTTTATTCTATATTTTGATCTCTTACCAAAAAGCTATACTTTTTATTTATAATATTCTTTAGGAAATTCTGCAAATGTTCCACTGTAGCATGTTACAAAAAGAAGTTTCGTGAAAAAAACGTATGTTTGAATATGTAACAGGAAGAAAAATAAACACATTTGTGTTTAACTAAAAACGAATAAAATACTAAAGTGGCTGAGATTCTATTAAAAAAACTGAAGGAAACTAAATAATAGAAATTTTCTTAGAGATACTCTTCTAGTAAAATAAAGCGTTAAATGAGTCTCAGGTTTATTAAAAACCTATCAGCATATTTTCAAAGTTTTTTTTATATTTGTTGTTGATTATTTAGGAAAGAAAAGCAAACAAGACCTAAGTTAGCCTGCAACCAAACAAAATAAGGGATAATTTTTTAATCTAACAAAACAAACACTAAACGAACAAAAACTTAGGATTTACAAAAGCACAGACATACATAAACAAATTTATTTTCCTTAAAACATAGTCTACGAAACTATATAAATAAACATATGTAGTTTGCTATGAGTGTGTTTGTTTGTGTCCTTACAAACAAACCCAACATAAATTACCTAACAACGATATGTGCACAAACGTACTAACACATATGTAACATCTGTTACAACTCGTCGGGCACGAAGTGAAATTTTTGACAATGACAAAAAACTAAATCTTTTACTTTTTTAGCCTCTGCATAATTTAACAAAGTTTCATTGTTGTTTTCTTTTGAGCTTTTTTTTATTCCTTAGTCCTTATGCCATTTTTTAGGTCCTTTTATCAATGAAAAGTTTCTGCCATCAAAAAGTAAAATAAATCTTGGGAAAAAATAGAAACGTTTAGATTTGTTTTTTGTGACTCTTATATACATACTTACATACATAAGATTATGGTTTTGTGTATTTGTATCAGATATCTATGTACATATGTATGTGGTGGTAGAGAAGTTTGACGCTCATATTTCATAAAAAACAATAAACAAAAGTTTTGTAGAAATGACAGAAAAAAGTTCATTATTATCGGTACTATTTTACAGTCTGTAAAAAAAAGGAAAGTTTCAAGATGTTAACCCATTATTAAGCTGCCAAGTAAAAACTTATTTGTTCGAAAAAACATTTGAATAAACTGCAAACTAGGCTAGACAATAGACAAGAACGCAGACTAAAGATAAGACTTCAGAAAAAAGTAAAAATTATATACTGGACATGAAAATAACACCATACTACAACGCTAATAAATATACGACTTGATACAGAATTTATCTCTTAAAAGCATTTCATAATTTGCACTTTTAAATGAGAAATAGATTCATCATAACTCGATTATTTGCATATTCTGTGCTTATAAAAAAACTCGCTTAATTTCATCAGCATCACGAAAAAAAATATTTTAATTGCATCGGAAGCATTCAAATTTGATTAAAATTAAGCAAATTTAGTTTTTTGTGCGCTTTTGTTTTTGTATTTGAGTCAGCTTTGAAATAATGTTTATGAGAAATTTTTAATGCAATTTAAAGGGTTGTCCTAATGCACGATGTAAATTGTAAGTCATACTTTAGCATCAAGTTTTTTACCCAACTTAATTTGACTTGTTTTCGTTTCAGTTTTTGACAAATTCAACCATGGAGATGTTTACAATTGAGCAGCGCGTTAAGATTCTTGAAGCCTTCTACAAAAACCGGCGTACAAATCAAAATACATTTCATGGACTTCGTGATTTATTTGGTCAGCATAATCGTACAAATGTATCCACAATTGGGAGGATTGTGCGCAAAAAGCAAATGAGAGTTCACGAGTTATTGTTCAAAAGCCAATGCATCCACAAAGAGTGACTAATTGGTGCAGTTTACGGACTTGCGTCGTCATCTACGAAAACGAGGTCGGCCAAGCAGTAACCGTGAATGGTGTTGGCTATCGCGAGATGATAAAATTCAGGATATGGATCTGCAAGATATGTAGTTGCAACAGGATGGTGCCACTTGCCACACTGATAACAAAACAATGACTCTTTAGCGCGAGAAATTCAATGGCTCTCAAATCTCACGTCGCACACAGGGATAAATTGAAAATTTAGTGCGACAAAATTATTTATTTCATATATATTTAATAAATTCTAATAAAAAAAGGTACCTCAAGTTTTTTAGGAACGCTGATTACGAAACTGATATCAGTTTTGGCGGCTCCAATATGGCGGACAATTTTTAAAAAATTGATCGAATTCGCTTAAAACTTATTACACTGGATTTTTTGGGGTCGCTGATTACGAATCTGTTGTTAGTTTTTAAAAATTCAAAATATCGGATCCAATATGACGTACAATGTTTAAAAAATCTGTCGAATTAAAACTTATTACACGGGAGTTTTGATGTCAGTTTTTAAAAATTAAAAATTAAAATTTCCAAGCATTACTCCTAATTAAAAACATAAAACGAGAATACTTATAAAAAGCGGAATTAATAATTATATTTTTTAAAAGTTTTTATTTAAATTTGATCAACTGGTGATGATACTACTTAACCAAAATATACTGTAATAGTTGTTCATTACATTTTGATGATGACATATGTATTGTAAAATTGTTGCTTTTTCAGTACATCAAATAACTCCTTTCTCTTCATTTTTAGTAACGGAATTGCCCTTTCTAATAGATTTTCGCTCACATAAATATCTTGTAAGATGACGGCACTGAATAAAAAATTTTGCTATTGCAGTTCTGTTAGTTACAATTTAGTTACGGAATTCCCCTTATTATATTTTTTCGTAGCAGTTTAAATATACATCAGTGGTGCACACAAGTATTTTGTGAGGAGACTGCACAGAATGTGAAATGTAGCGAATTAAAAGAAATCCCATTTGCATGTGGGATTTTCAGAATTAGGTGTACTACCTAAGAAAAATAGGCTCTATTTATTGAAAGGGGAAACGGTGGACCTCCACTTGACTTTTTAACACTTACTAGTAGTTGTTTTTTTTAACTTATAAGGAAAAGTCGTGGAACTGTTTGGAACTTTTTTGTAGCTCTAGTTAAAGTAAATTTTTAGATATATTTACTACATATAATTGTTATTTTAATAAATAATAACTGCAAATTAAATTAGATACCTGATGCTTTAAAATATATTTAAAAAACTTTAAACCGTTAAAAAAAAATGTAGAGTGTAGCAACAATAAACGATATAGATGTTGCTGACAGGTATAATTGCGTGTAACAGGTAATAATACTTTTCACGCACGTACAGACTAATGTGATGCGTTACAAAAATAAATATTTATAGGTTGATTGCGTACTGGTCTATATAACATATTAAGTGCAATATTGGTTACATTTAACAAAATATAAAATTCCATTTTTGTCCTCGTAATTCGGTTATTTGTCCCTGGGTGCGTCGTGACGATGTTAATTAGCCGCCACGATCATGATATTTGGCACTGTAGGACTTCTTTCTTTAGGGATATTTAAAAGCAAAAGTGAACGTCAATAAGCCAAGAACAATTCCAAAACTAAAGGGTGAGATAATTCGACACATTAACGAAATTGAACCTCAAATATATCTCAGATTCATTCATTATAAAACCCAATTGTCATAGATCCTTCTATCATAATAAAACAAATATTAAAATAATTCTCTGAAAACCTTTTCTTTAATTTACAATTAACATCGGCGTTTCGGTTGGACCAAGCTTTATTAAAATTTACTATAATTGCAACGAGAGAGTAAATTAAAATTTTACAAGAGTTTTCTCCCAATTGCTAAAAAAAAATAAAAAAGTAAATGAATGCTTTACCAGCAAAAACTGGCGAGTTAACCATATTGACAGTATCACAACATATATTCGCTTAACTCAAAAACTGTTAAGTCGTTGGAACAAACTAAAAAAACGAAATTCCGCAATAAAATGTTCTTTAAACTTAAAGCATTTTATAAAGCCGCCATATTTTTATGGTTCAAATTCCTAAATTTTGCCCTTGCAATGCCTACGATGCCCCTAGACAGGTCAAATACTTGGTAGCACCACTAAGTTCAGCATACCCGAATAAGGCTTACACTCTAGGTGCCCCTCTTGTCTAAAAAAGAGTCAAATTCTAGCATAGGGTTATTAAAGAATTTATGTTATTTTAAGAATAAATAGATAAAAAAGTGAATAAAATATTATTTTTCACTTAAACTTTGGCGCTTTGCGAATGCCGTTTCGTTATCGAATAAATTATGTGATTTTGACATTTGTTTTCGCAATACAGAATACCGACTTGCCACTTTTTCGTATATTTAATGCGAAAAAAACGTATTTTGCAATCGTTGACATTTACATATGTATTTATTTTCGAGTCGCATTGACGTTCACATCTCAATACAGAATAAGCCCATGATTTGTCTTGCAACATGCGTTTTACTTAGTTCATCTGCAGCCATGTCTAGGGGTATGTTTTCGGTAATTTCGCTATAGCCTTCTCTGATACTGTCCGCTACATATCCTTAGGCAACTTTGCCGAAATATTGAGAAATTTTCTGCTCTTATATACCCAAGAAAGATTTTTCCCCAAATAAGCAGGCAAATCGTAGTGTATTATCGACATATCGTTCAACTTTGCCTAGGTCTACCAACCTTTGGCATATGCTTTTTTCATGCGATACATTTTTGCACATGTATATAATGTGGTCTTAAAAACTAAGCCTTTCATCTATCATGACTCTTAGGAATTAATTTTTTCCCGCGAAGCTTTACTCTTGTCTGCAGGAAAGAAACCGGAGTCTCAGGTGGGAATTGAACCCGTTATCCTGGCGCTGATAGACTAGCTTACTAACAACTACCTGGGCTTCCGAAGGGGAGAGGAGGTGATTTTTTCTCTCCGCCTTGTTCTCTTACCACTGATTAAAAGGCCTTATGTTTAAACATCTGCCCATATTACTCTAGTCTAAAGTTTAACCTAAAGAATAAGCGAGACCAGACCATGCTATAAACTAAATCCAAGCTTTTATAAGAAATTAATTAGAGCTTAAAATAAAGACTAGAACAGGGAATATACTCTACTAAATGCTAGTCTATAATAAGGGCTATATTATGAACTAAAAAGAATACTTGGCTGGAGTAAAAATAAGAAATTAAGTATGGAGAAGGTAGACTAGAGCATAAGAGATTGACTGGAATCGAAAGGAAAAACGAAACTAAATAGCTCATATGTCAGAAGTATCTATTTATTTGATTGGGTTAGAAATAAACTTGCTTACTTTGTTGTTGTACTGAATTTTTTGCTTCGTTTTAAGAGAGTTTCGATTTCAGTCGATCTTTTATGGAGCCCAAATGGAGACTGCAGAATTAATATACAAATCAATTGAAGAATATACCACACACTTAATAGAGGTAAGAACAGATTATTGTCTAGACAAGAAAATAATCCCATCGACTCCACACCCGGATTAATGGGTTAATTTACATGTACAACTTCTTTGTGCATAAATTATAACAGAGAATTGTAAATGAATTTTCCAACTTACAATAAATTTATTAAAAGAGTTTTTACTTTTTTTTTTATTTACTTAGGACTTTAGACAATTATTCATATCTTATGTGTGAGTGTTTGTATTTATTATCCTGTGTTTTTGAGTGAGTATGTGTTATTTGTCATTTAGTTATTTGCTATTTGTTGTTTTATGTTATAAATTGTTATAGAATTATATATTGTCAATGCACGTACACATCATGTGTTATTTTTAGAACTCCCTATTTCTAGCCTTTCGTACCTTTTAGATGTTTTCATATAATTTCATTTTGATTTTTTATAACAACATATATAAATAACATACGCATGTATTTGTCAAAGAAATTTTATATGCTTCACACATCTTTTTTATGCATATGTAAGAGTGACTGTTTGTGCGTACGTCTGTGTGCTTGAAATATTATGATGAGTTCTTACCGTTTTCCCTTGAATATTTTGTAATTTATGTAAGAGAGCAATATTTTGAATATTTGTGCGTACAGTGTGTCTGAATCGTGTGAACATAATCTTTACTTATGTATGTCATTTTATACATTATGAAACAGTGAAGAAACTGAAGAAAAAAATTTAAATAATACAATTTAATTATTTAATATTAGGTGTATAACATAAGAATGCTGAATTTTTGGCATTACGTGTTTATTCAAAGTATTGGCCATTGTTAGCTTTTGCCTGTTCCCATATTTCTGGCAACAAATGGATTTCGCGCGAACGAATGATGCCAATTTCAGAAACCTAATTCCTAAGCAAATCATACTTTAACGGGACCGTCCTACAGTGACAAGACGAGCGGTAGTCTGATGACGCACAGTGGGAAATTTCACGAGAAGGCTGTCAAAATTCCTTAACTTTTGACTGGATACCTAATTTTATGCTACTTGTTTGGTGGATAGGTGGAATCTTATCATTTGATTGGCGCGATAAAATGTTTAACTCGACTGAGGGGAACAAAAATTATGGGGGGTAAAAAATGCATTTTAATTTTTTTTGTTAAGTTTCAGTGTTAAAGTTAAATTTTTCAAATAAATATTTTTTATAATTTCTCAATTTTACTTTTGTATTTTACAACTGATACTTATTTTTTATTCTCGGGCTTAAGGTTGGGTTTTTTTTTTGGAATAAGACGAATTGTTATCAGGATAAAATTCAAAAAGAATATTTTGAAAAATTAGTATTGTGGTTATTTTATTGAACTGTTAATGGTTTTTAATCCAAATTTAGATATTTTTAATTAGGCTTAAGTTCATTGAATTTAATTTTCATTAAATTATTTTTATGAAGGCAGGAATTTTACAACATGAAATTAATTAAAATTTTTTTATTGATAATTTTTCATTCTTGACTGCGCTGAGATTTGAACCCAGGCGTTCACGGACAGGTTGCCCAGACTAGTTTCGATTGTAACCACACAATCTCGTCAGTGGGGTTTGCCGTTTTACTCACTCGGCTATTGAGGCCGGGCGACGTCAATAGTCAAACATCAATCCTTAAACCAAATGGTATTTCACTTTGGTAGATCGAAATTTGCTTTTTGAATGAATGATTATCTATTTTAATTGATTTACATGTTCTTCCTAACTTCTGTTTTTTCGTACTTTTTGTCAAGAATTCTTCTTGAAGTCCAAAGTACATTTTTGTTTTTTGATGTTTTTGTCTTTCTTTTTTCTTGTTGACCTTTTTTGAAAAATATTTAAATAGTGTTCTTGGATACCGATACAATTTTAAGTATGTAATTCAACGTTTGTTTTTATATATATTATAATACGTATTATATTTTTTTTTATTTCTGTTTACTAACCCTTAAGTGTATATCTTGGCCTGGCCAGGCATTTGTTGACTTTTTCCCAGTTGTTTTCACATAATTATTAAATATATTAGAACGAAACTCTATTTATTCCTCAACCAAAGTGTTTTTTACAAGTAAACGAGAAAAAAGTGTAAGTTTAAGCACCGTGTGCGTGGAAAATTGCCTAATGAAAACCTTGTGCATATTGTATCCACCTGAGCCTGGACAGGCCCTGCCCTATTAAATATGTACTGTAGTAAAAAATTTTGTAGGCAAGCAGCGAGTGCTGCAGGGTATCTGAATGCGTAATATATCTTATCAATTTATATTGCAGTAGCCAACTTCAGTTTACAATGATCGTCCATGCTTGATCCAGTATCACAATCCCCGATGTTATCTGAACCATGTCCCTGGGATGAATGGCACTGCGTTAGTGTGTCTTATAACGGTGGCCTCCGGACACTGGCAGCGTATCGGTTGTAACATGTGCCCACCTATGGCATGGGGCTCTGCTTTATGGTGTACTTCCAAATTCCCCATTCTAAGAAAAACTTTATGGATGACAGATTTGAAAGCAACAAAAATACACATGTCCCTATGGACACAATTGAATCTGTGTTAGGGTCTTTGGATCCTAACGCTCGCATTACGGAAAAACCCCTTTGCGAATCGATGGTTGATACCTCAGTGCAGGGGAGCTCATGTCCCAACGCAACTGAGATACCCATCCCAACGGATGAAGAGGATGCGCTCCTGGAATCAGTGCCAAACACGCAACAATCCTTATCAGCCGAAGTAAACCAGACCAAGAGTGCAGAGGGTAGGCTTAAACAGCCTGACTCTGCATGTAAGCGTCTAAAGCTCAACCTGAAAGATGGAATGAGTATTGAAAAGGCACGTGAGCCAATGAGGCAGGTCCGCAATGAGTTGTGCGACTTAGGAATTCCGTTCGGACGGTTTCTCGCCGGACAAACCAAATCCTCCCAAACTGGCCGCATCTAGCATGGCGACTGGCGCACCTATTGCGAATAGATCAATTGCAATTGCCTCAAGGACAATATAACAGAGTGTTCAGCCCACCTACATTGATATGGTCGATGTCATAAGGTTGGGAGTAATTCCACCTGACTTTTAGAGGATAAGTTAAAACTTATCCCAGCTACAGTCCTGGACAAAATTGTGGAGCTCAAGAAGGGAAGCATAAAGCCATAGTTTGCAGGCTGCAGTCTTAAGCTAGGTTGGCTCACCTTTAACTGCAAGGGTGAGAGTTCAGCGGCAACAGCAGAAAGGCAACATCTTCCCTCAATTAAACCCTGGAAGGACGCCGTTTTGAAGGTCGTATCTGAGGAAGAGGTCCAAGGAGCTCAAGTATTCATAGGATATTTCCCCGAGAAGCCCGATACCCCGGCTAGCAGGATACTGTCACTCGTTAAAGGGCAGAAAACGGGAAAAAGTTTAGTTATTATTAGTTTTACGTAAAGTCACAAATCCATGACCAAATTGAGATATAGATTTTATTCACAATTAAGTAAAGGTAAAACCGTCCATAAATAGAATAGCAGCAGACCCACACACATTAAAAATCAAGATTTTTATCAATTCAGTTTTCTCAGTAATTTGTGAATAACCTCAAAAGTTGTGCAACGATTACAATGAAATAAAAAATCATTTCATTCGAAATATATTTAGCAGTTTTTGTCGAAGTTTTAATTTATAAGAATTTTTAAAGGACAAAAATTCAATTTAATATATAAAATTTTTTTAACCAAAATTTCGATATTTTAATCAGGCTTAAGTTCATTGAATTTAGTTTTCATTAAATTATTTTAATGAAAAAAGGTATTTTACAACATGAAATGAATTAAAATTTATTGATAATTTTCCTTTATTGACTGAGCTGGGAATAGAACCCAGATTTTCACGGACAGGTTGCCCTGACTAGTTTCGATTGTAACCATACAGTCTCTTCAGAGGGGTTAGACATTTTACAGTCACTGCCATTGACGACGGATGACGTCAATAGTCAAACATCTATCTTTAAACCAAATGTTATTTTACATTGGTATATCGAAATTTGCTTTGAATGAATTTTTTTTTATACTTCAACGATAATTCAGAAACTACTGGGCAAATTGAAAACCAGTGTAAGAACGGCTCAAAGATAATATTGTTGACGAATTTTTAATTTATTTCTTAACTGAATATGGTGAACCGTTTTTATATTATTTCAATATATACAGCGGAAGTGCCTTAATTTTGGACATAACGGTATATCTCGAAATGTCGAGCTGATAGAAAAAACTAAGGGCATATTTTAAATAAGCGTCCCAAATAACTATTACCAAATAACCTTAAAAACAGCATTCAGTTCCTAACCAACAAAGACATTGTTCCCTTGTGTATTCTATATACAAACGATGTGTACCATTTTTCTGTCTTTTATTTGCTTGTAGCGCTAATCTTAAGGCGAGCGTTTCCGTGACACAACGTTTATCATATTTCTTTTCTCCCGTCTTGTTCTGATTATTTTCACTAATTATGATCTAATCACTATTTTATTTAACTAACTGTAAATTTAAGTAAAAACGCACAGATATATGAAAAATTATTTGTTTTTATGTTAATTTTTTAAAGGTTATCAACGAGAAAACACTTTAAAAAATACTAAAATATTAAAAGATTTTGTTAGATGTGCTTAATGCCCTTTTCCAATAACTGATAAAAATACTGAAATTTGTTGTTGGAGGATAAGCTGTTCCTATACGCATTTCACTGGTTGCTTAGGCCAGATCATCAGAAAACGTTCTCCTAAATAATTTTACTTACATAGACTCAAAAAGTCTTATTTGCAACGATATCAAAGCTTAAATAAAATACCAACAATAAAACAGTGAGTTTATCTTTTCTTAAATTCCGCACTTATTGTTGGTATTTTGTTTAAGCGTTGCTATTGTTGCAAATAAGACTATTTGAGTGTATGTAAGTTATTCTCATTCCCTCTGTAGTCTTGTTTTTTGGTAATTCTATTCTTAACTGAACACGGGATTGAACTCGGAGCGAATTTTAAGTATAGACTGCGGCGCCTGCTGGTTTATAGTCAAACCTAAATTTTTAAATTTGTATTAATGGATTGAAAATATAATAATAATTGATTACACTGCGGAACAAAATTGAACTTTTTTTGTGCGGCCGGGAACTTTGTGTAATTTTTTTTTACTAATTTGAGGTCGCTGATTCCAAATCTAACCTTCATTTTTCTCTATCAGCTCCAGTTTTAGAGATATACCGTTATGTCCAAAATTAAGGTACTTTCAGCACATATATTGAAATAACATGAAAATGGTGCATCATATTCCCTTAAGAAAAAAACCGAAATACGCTAACAATATTATCTTTAAGACGTACTAACATTGTTTAAAATTTTTTTGTTCTTTAAAAATTCATAAAAAATAAATGTGCAACAAAAGTCACAGTTTGGGTCTAAAAGCATTTAGTTCAACATATTTCGAATGAAATGAGCTTTATTTCATTGCAATCGGTGCACAACTTTTGATTGTGTTCACAATTTACCGAATTGATAAAAATTGCGATTTCCATAAAAAAACGTATTTTAATGTGTATGTGAGAACAAAAAAAAAAAAAAAAAAAAAAAAAAATATACATTAAAATATGTTTTTTATATGGATAAATTGTGAATACAATCAAAAGTTTTTTAAAAACTTCAACGATATCTCTGAAATTACTGGCCAAATTTAAAACAATGTTAGTACGTCTTAAAGATAATATTGTTAGCGAGTTTCGGTTTTTTTTCTTAAGGGAATATGATGCACCATTTTCATGTTATTTCAATATATGTGCTGAAAGTGCCTTAATTTTGGACATAACGGTATATCTCTAAAACTGGAGCTGATAGAGAAAAATTAAGGTTAGATTTGGAATCAGCGACCTCAAATTAGTAAAAAAAAATTACACAAAGTTCCAGGCCGCAAAATGGCTGTTCCGCAGTGTTATCAATTTCCAATTTATTTACATGTTTCTTCCTTACTTTTGTTTTCGCACTTTTTTGTCAAGACTTTATCTTTAAAATCTAAGTACATTTTAGGGGCTTAAAGCACAGCAAATTTAGAATACATATGGAATTAGTAGGTGAAGTTCAGAACACAAGATGTAAATGTGAAATTCTCATCCGGAAACGAGATATGGCGACCAATTCCAGCCGTTGTCATTAAAATACCTGTTTCGCTTGGAGCACACGGGGTATTAATTGAAAAAAGGCACTTAAACTCCTCATTTCCCAGTAAAATCTTCACCTACAAAATAATATGTTGACTAATCAGAAAAAAGTCAAAATACTACTTGTAGTTCTACTAAAAGAATCAATGAATTTTACAAGGGATGCCCGAAAATGAACGCATTTAAAAGTAAATCATTATTTTTTATCTGCATACATCTGGAAAATAAGTATTTAAAGAAGTAGTTATGGAAGAAAGCTACTAAGTAATGAGTGAAAAAAGCTATTTTGAAAAAGTTAGCGAAGTTTTAGATGGGTTGTTTTTATGTTTTTCTTTTGTTTGTCCATTTTCCGATTCTAAAAACTTTGTTTTTGTTTTAAATGTAGTTGTACGAACGAAAGAGCTCTTTCGCACATCGGAAAAAGGCAGTTAGCACTTTCACCCCCGTTTTCACGACTTACCGATAGCTAAAAGTAGGATTTTATCGGCGGTATTAAAAGTGTTCCCTTATTAAAACTTTGCTTTAGCCTATCAGGTAGTATGTAGCTTCCTTTAACTAACCGCTCACTTTAGGTTAAAGTAAAGTCGGAATAATGGAACACTTGTTATACGGCCGATAAAATCCTTCCTTTAGCTATCGGTAAGTCGTGAAAACGGGTATCAGTGCTTCAAAAGAAAAGACTTATGATTTGACGAGATTCTTGATTAAGAAACAGATTTGAGATTAAATTAGAGACTACCCAAGTGACTTGGCTTTATACTAGATTTTAACGTTATCGTGTTTCTTTCGATCAGTTTCACGACTCACTGTACTTTGTACAAAAGACTCCTAACATTGTCTAAAATTTCCTGTGGAGACAAATAGAAGCTCAATGTTTTCTAATATTATTTTTAAGGCTTATATAATTTTCAATTGCATATTTCGGAAGAAAATGGTTGTTATGAAGGGCTTTCTTAATCTAAAAATCATTTATTTATTTTTATATTTTTTTTTTGCTCAAAAATTTTCTGACTTCTTTATAAGTTGTGAATTTGTAGCATAAATTGACAACTAATCAGATGAACAGAATAACATTTCCGTAACCATATTCAGGAATTTGAAATCAGAACTGTAGGGAACTTGAAAACGTATTCTCATTGGCGTAAAATTGCATATACACACACACGTGCTTTCATCTTTCACTCTCTTTCTAAATGCTTGTGCGTTTTAAATTGTGTACGTGTTTTTCATGTTTATTGTTATTTACACACATGGAACTTTTGAATGCATTTACAAATTAACATGTCTGTGTATGTGTAGAAATAATTTTATTTTTCATTCTTTACGCATTTATTTTTCCATATCTGCACAAGCATATCGAAACATTTCTTAAGTGTTGGTATTTGTTTGTGTATATTTTATTCATATGCCAATACCTTCAGTCGCTGATTTCGTTTTTTTTTATTTTTTTTTTTTTTGGTTGTGCTTATTTTTCACACAAAGTCCTTGTTATTTAAATATGTATGAATTCGCATAAAAAGTATGTAATTTTATAAAATGAATTGTGAATTTCGATATTGTACATTCATAAATATCAACGACATTGTCATGGTGAAATTTGAAATATAAATTCGTTCATTTGTATAACAGAATACAATTCGTCGTAGCTTAACGTATTGTATTGAATGAAGCTTTGTGCTCTGTTGGAGTATATTTATATGTATGTATGTATGTCACTATTGTATTGTATTGAGTATGCGGTTAAAAAGATATCAATATTTACAGTTCTGTATTCACATAATTTAATTATATTCAAAGGAAAAAAAATCAATCTAAAAACAAACTTATGAAATTTTACGAAAAACTCTCTCCTTGGATTTCAGTTAAAGTTTAAGAATTATTTTCCATGAAAGCAGCAAATTTTTTAATTGTGGCTGCGTTGGGGGTTTTTTTTTTTTTGTTTCTTTTCCGTTCTTTTTACTTCGGATTAAATGAAAAAATGTAAATAAATAAAATTTACCGTTGGAACACAATCGGACCGTATGAACGTAGAACCGTACGACGTAGAAACGTTGTTAAAGTATAAATTATAATATTTTTTACAAGGGCACACAATAGCTAATATATTATACATAATATTTTATACAAAGGAACACAGTAACTGGCGCAAACGTAAAATCGTATCTATGAATATCATACATCGACTTTTTCTATTTAATATGCCGGTTATAAACGCATTATTATACAAATGGAAAAATTAAAATTATAAAATGAAATAATTTTCTTGTTTTCAAGTTGAACATGAAAAAAAATAATATGGAATTTTTTAATATTATTTTTAAAAGAAAACAAAATTCGCCTACGACGAAATGGTGGATAAAGGTTGCGTGTTCTTTAAAATTTACGGCGATACATCCTACGATTTTACGACGTAGGACCTAATTCTGTTCGTAGTATAAATTTGTTGTTAGCGATTTATTTGGGATTGTGTGTGTTAAGTTTTTTTTACTTAAAAAAGAATAAAGTGCTTGGCTACATAATTGATTGTTATTAATTAAATTTTAAAAGGCAAACAAAAATGCCTTTTTCGGCTAGAGGGCCTTCGAATTATAAAATAAAAGTAAATCTATATATTATTTTTATTTTAATCATGTACTATTTTCCGGTATTTCGATTGGTTGCATTCGTTAAAAATTTTTGGGAAATATAAATTTCAAATTTTTCTTAACGCATCTTTTTAGCACAAATTTATGACTGAAAAAAAGTAACCATTAAATTTTGTTATGGAAAAAATAACTAAGAGTTTAGAATAAAGACTAGGATAAAAATAACTGCCTAAACTAAGAACTAGACCAACTACTGGGACTAAAAATAGGGACTTTAACTAGACTTAAGAATAAAGTAGGAATTAAAAACAAGATTAGAGACTTTAGTAGGAACTATAATCTGAACAGTAGACTAGAGACTATATAAAATTAGAGAACATACTTGTGACAAGACTCAATACAACAGTATAAATCAGGGGCTGGTCATGTACTAGATTATAGACTAAAGTAGATACTTAACCCTGCGATAAGTGAGTCATCCATTGCCGTAATACGAAGTACAAGGTCCACAGGGACGTACTTCTTTTTGTATGGAATTTTATGTGAAAACGCCATTTTTTTTTTGTTATTATTATTAACTAATTAAGCATTTATAATTATTTTAGAAAAAAACCCACACCTCTGAGACGGCCAACGGACTATATGATACCCCGTGCAGAGTTTGATAAAAAATTCAATGTCATATTTCCGTCAAGGCGGAAATGGAGCAGGGGAATCCTGGCAGGGGAATACCGCACGAGGGTTTACATAGATGGGTCAAAGATGACTTGTGGTGTTGGCTCTGGGGTTTTCTCGGAGAAACTGCACGTGAATCTCTCTTTCCGCCTGCCAGATTGGGCCAGAGTATTTCAGGCTGAAATATTGGCGATAAGAGAGTCATTTAGAACACTGTACAGCAGGAACATCAGCGGCAAAATTGGCATTTTCGTCGATAGTCAGGCGGCTCAGCTGTCACTTAGGTCACATAAAACAACGTCCATTCTGGTCAACCAGTGTAAAGATGAACTATCCAGACTTGGCAGCCTACCTGACATTACCTTAATTGGGGTCCCTGCGCATAGGGACCATTACGGTAATGAACAGGCGAATGTGCTGGCCAAGACTGGAGCCGCTCTTAATATTTCACAGGGTGTGCCAGTCGCAACACCCCTGGGAACTATCAGGAGCGAAATCTTCAGACACTATCTGGATATGGCTGACGATAAATGGAGGAAACTGAATGGCTGCAGGGTTACCAAAGCAACGTGGCCCACATATGACATAGGTCGTAAAGACCTATCGATACTTATGTACGTACTTAGTGATCATTGGACGATCGGTAAGCGTGCTTTGAGACTCGGCCTCCCTCTTAATGAATGGTGCCGCCGCTGCAGGGAACCATGATCTGAGGAGACAGTATTTCATCTTCTATGTGATTGCCCAGCGTTTAATTCAATACGACTTGGATTATTTGGGAATTACCTTATGCAAGGACTCTCGGAGATATCACGGGTGAAACTCAGCAACTTGCTGAAATATTTCAACGCAACGGGCTGGCTCTAGCCACCTCAGTATTGCCCCTGGGTCAAGTTTGATTGGGGGTTCCAATTCTTGAATAGTTGTGTGGTGTCAAAACGGAGTCACTATCGACTCTACTTGCAGCACGCTACCACGTTAACCAACCAATCGAAACTAGTCAGGGCAACCTGTCCGTGAACTGGGTTCAAATCCCATCTCAGTCAAGAATGAATAATTATCAATAAAATTTTAGTTCATTTCATGTTGTAAAATTCCTTTCTTCATAAAAATAATTTAATGAAAATTAAATTCAATGAACTTAAGCCTGATTAAAATATCGAAATTTTGATTGAAACCCATTAACATTTCAATAAAATAGCCACAATACTAATTATTTAAAGAAAAATTCAAATAACTCATTTCAAATGTGTTCAAACATAAAAATTCAAGGAGGGTCGGAAACTTTATTATGTTTTTAAGGAAAGGCACAATAAAATAATTCACAAATTAACTGAAATTCAAAGAACACGTTTTTATGTGTTCAAACAATAAAACAACCTTAAAGAAGGAGCATTTATTAATGAGTCCTTGAAACTAAAGTACAAGAGCTCAGCGGACCTAATTGTAACTAAACTGATAGTCGGTTTGCCTTGGGCTTTTAAAAGATTAAAGATTAAATTTCCTTGAAATACATGTAGGAGTCGCGTATACTTCCCATGGACTATCAAGGAGTAATTTCAATTTGAAAATGAAAAAGATCCCCAGGGATCTTCTCATCCATTGGAGAGTTAAATAAAGACAAATAAATTTAGTCCCGAAAACAAATATGAGCTGATCCCTTTAAATTGGGGAATTAATTAACTCTAAACTAGTTAACTCTAAACTAAAACCAATATGAACTGAAATCTCATAAATGAGAACTTATTTCACAATGATAGTGATAGCGATTCTGTAACGCAACGGGAAGTAACAGTTTTAACTGACATAGCCCTAAGCTGGCGATTCGGAATTTTACAATTCTGAAATTTTCAATTCGGGATTTTTAATTTAGGATTTTAAGTTCGGTGTTCTTAGTTTCGGAGATTTGACCCCAGCCCAAGTACAAGCCTTAAAATTATATGGTTAATGTAGAGTAGGGATGCCAAACGGGAAATCCCGAATTTTTCGGGATTGATAAATCCCGAATCCCGGGATTTCAGGATTAGGGATTTCCCGTTTGGATTTATTTTTATGAGTCCCGGGATTTTTAACATATCAACTTTTATGCACAAAACTGTTCGTTTTTATTGAATTTTTATACTATACAAAAAAATTATTAAAAATCATATTTGAGTTATATTTTTTATTGCCAATAATTCTTATTTTTAAGTTTAATTTTTGTTTTTGGAACACAGCGAGTATTTAAAATTTTAAATTTTTGCTTGATATATGACGACTATTTCTGAATTTTTGTATTGTGCTTAATAAAAACCATTATTTTAAGTAGAAACGTAATTTGCAGACACACATCTCCAGCCTTTATTACAATTACGTTTAGCAAGTTCAGCATTGGCTTAGGACACAATACCAAAATAAAAAGGATTATTTTTATGCAAAATATAGAAATCAAGAAATAATTGTTATATATCAAGCAAAAAATAAAAATTATTCACGATCCAATTAAAGTATTATTCAGAAACTAAAGAATAAAAGTTGATATAATTATAACAATTAAGTCGTAATATTGATGAAATAGCTCATATTCCTTTCGATCCAATAAAAATAAAAAATTTGCTTAAAAAACATATGGTAAATAAAATAATTTTTTTTTATAAATAAACACTATATGACGTATTATAAATAAATTATTTAAACTTGAAATCTGTTTTAAGAAACATTTGTATAAGCATTTTGTTTTAAAATAAATTTCAAACGTACTTAAATTATTGATAATGAATCTCGCCCTCACCCTGGAGGTGTACTGCACTGCAGTCGACATAGTTTTACAGTTTCTAACTCACATTAAAAATTGAATTGCTGTCAAAAAACCGAAATGAATTGATCTAGAAAAATTAAGAGATACTTATATTTTTTTAAGCTTTTTTCAGAATCTGATCAGTTTGATCATGGGTGAGGCCAGTGTTATAAACATATGTATGTATAAAATGAATTGTTTTGTTCTTTTCATTTTTAAAAATTTATGTTACGTATATAAAACCTTTTGAATATTTAAAAAATGTTGTTTATTAAAAAAAGTAGCATTTTAAGGCAACACATTGATCCCGAAAAATCCCGAAATCTCGGGATTTTCAAAAATCAGACCCGATTGGCATCCCTAATGTAGAGTAATGAAGAATTTATTTTTGCAGAACTGAAATAAATTCTCGTTTAAGAACAATCAGTTGTGGTCGGATTTAGAATTACCAGAATTAAGACTTTGATAAAATTAAATATTTAATAATATTAATTAATATATTTTATAAATTTAGTCTTATTGTGTAGAATATATTTACTACTTCTATTGCCGAAATAAAAAGAAAATAATATTTTTAATGTTTCGTAGCTATATATATTACTTGATTACAGAATCCATTCTCTGAACACAGAACATGACCAAGGTTGCTAATATATTATTTTAATGTATTCTTCAAATGAATGAAATAATTCATAGTTTATAATAAGTGATATTTTTCATATATTCAAGATAATGCGGCCCCTACACGTTACAACTGGTCAATTGAGTTTAATAAGCCAGTTGATTTCTCAAGCTTAGATTAGGTTCAACGGGAAGCCGACACGAGAACGGCTCACTTGGGTCTTTATAGCGGTCCATTTGTGATACCCTTAGACAGTGACAAGAGTCAGCCGGTATTCAGCAGACTATTCCACAGTATTTACTGCAGCCTCGAAACAGCCCGACTCCCTTCAGAACAATGAGATCGATTTCAGTCTAATATTATATATATCGTCCAGGCATGGTGATTCTCCCAAAATGCCTAAGACTTTTTATCAAACTTCATTAAGAAATTATTTTTAGAGATTTAACATGAGTAGGCATGTTTGATATTTTTTTTTTTTAGTCGTCCGCGGTTACATCGATTTTTTATACTCAATAACTTTTCATAACTACTTTTTCGAATGTTTTTGTTTTTGTATTTATCGCTTTTATTATTCCCTAATTCCGGCATGATTTTATATTCTTTAATAAAGTTCCGCATTGGTATTTCTTTTTGTTTTTCACACGTATTGCTTACTTTACACGATGTTCCTTACAAAACGTCAAAATATAAACGAAAAACGAAATAAAAATCACCAAGCCACGTGCCAATCTAAGTTGATAGTCTATTGGTTGAAAATCAAATTTTATTTGATTTATTATTCAACCGATGACCAACCGTCAAGCACACTTCTAACTTAACAATTGGTTTTATAACTTTATTAAATTGTACTACAAGTCGCCTCGTGTAGGAGCTGGGACGCTTAACGATGAATAAATTATTTAATTCATTATTTTTAACAACACATTCCTTGTTCTACAAACGCGGAAATATACGTGGTAATCAATGCATAATTATTGTGTCAGATAAAATTACCCTCTCGATTGCAATGAATGATTTATTATAATTTTGAAAATAATAACTTATTTTTTTTAGTTATTTATGTAATTAATTCCTTATTTTCCTGCTGGCTAACAAGACTCTTTGACAATTCATCTCACCTTTACCTAGTCGCTCCAAACTCAAATATGTGTTAATGGAAAAATGTTCATGCGTGATACATTTTTAATATTCAACAGACATAGAGCGTTTCATAAAAATGTTTGAAATTTTATTTGGTTCAAATTTTTTGTAATTTGTAATACAAAAAAAAACAACATTGGAATTTAGTTTAAAATCCACCAAAGAAAAAATTGTTGTCAAAAGTTAATTATGATTTTTTTAATTTGATATGTTGCAAATTAAAAACCTTTTCCCATTTAAATTATAATAAAAGTAATGCTAATTATTTTCAACAAGTTAAATAATGATAAAATTTGGTATTTGAATTCACAGTTCCAATTTAAATTGTGTAACATTTGTGTGAATTTTTTTTCTCAAAATTGTGTTGAATACACAATGGACCAGTACATGTGAAGGTTAATTAAAAAATATAAGCAGTCGAGTTACTTTCTACACTCAGAAAAAACTATCAGTAGTATTTGACAATTAAAAAAATTTTTTTTTAAGTTTTGCAATTTAATTAATGTGATAATTTAATCAATTATTTTTTCAGTTGAAAGAAAATTAAAAACATAATTTTGATTTAAATAATATTTAGTTGTTTTGAAATAAATTTTTAATTAAAGTATTAATTTAAATCAAAAACTCTTAATTGATTTTTTCGTTTCAAATAAAATAATTTAAACTTTTAGAATTGATGTTATTGAGCTATATTTATTTAAATCTTATTGCTTAAAACGGCAAAGATTTTTGGTTATTTTTTTAATAAGAATTAAAAATATCATTTATTGAAAAAAAATATTCACAATTTTACAATTTTTAAAATCATTTTGGTAATATGCGCAAAATCAACAACTTGTTTGCTTGATTCTATGAATTTGGTGATCAGAGACAATTTTTAATTTTTTCAGTGCACTTTCCAATACACTATGGTTCCCTATTTATTTTCGAAAATTAAATGTAAAATTTATACAAACAACACAAATTCAAACGAAGGCGTCAAACAGATAATTATACAAATAAGAGCCACACCAACAAATTAAACAGATTCGTTTAATTCCCTCCCAACAAATCACAAATATAAAATATTTATCATGACAATTATTTGTGCATTTAGCAACAAAATACTATTGAAATATATTCTGATATCGAAGTTTTTTTTGTTTGTTTTTTTTTTTTTTTTTTTTTTTTTTTTTTTTTTGGTGAACAATATGCAAATTTACAGAAGATATTATGCATATTTGTTGTGTTTAGCACGGATAACTCTACATCAACATTAACTTAATAGTTTTAGTTTTCATGGTGAAACACTATATTAAAACAAAAAGTTACAAAAAAAAAAAAAAAAAAAATAGCGAATCAAATCTAAAACAAAAAATTCCTAAAATACCAGCAAAATGTTACAAAAATAATGCAAACAAATCACTGTATTGCGTGATTTTATGAAAATATAATTGACAAAAAAATCTGAAAAAGAAAAACAAAAACTAAATTGTACACAACACAACATTCTTAAATCAACAGCAATCACAATTTTTTTATATTGAGTGAAAATATAAAACAAACACATAAAAAAAAATGCTAGACATAAAACGTCATGATAGATAAATATAAATGACAGTTGAAATTTTTTAAAGGCAACAACAAAAACAAAAAATTTGTAAATAAAAGAAAGAGATTTATAACACTAAATAGTAGCAACGTGGGTACTTTGTACAAGAAAACAAATGAAGTTTTTATTAAAGCGACAAAAAAATTGCTTAAAAAACACATTAATAAATGGAAAAAATTAAATTTTTTTATGTATAAAAGGCAAAAAAAATTAAAATTTACAATATGTCAAATTCACCACAGTATTTTTTTAAAAACAACTCACAATACTTTAGAAATGTTTCAATACATATTTGGAAAAAAAAATTTCCAAAAAAAAATACACAGAGAAAATTATCGGTTGTTTTTAACAATTAAAAAATTGTGTTAAATTTAATCAATGTGGTAGTTGAATCAATTATTTTTTTAGTTGAAAGAATGTTTAAAATATCATTTTGATTTGATTAACATTTTATTTGTTTTGATATAAATTTTTAATTAAAATATTAATTAAATAACAAAAAAATTTTAATTGATTTTTTCGGTTAAAATAAAATAATTTAAACTTGTAGAATTATTGTTGGCAATTGTCAAAACCTGAGCTATACTTAATTAGATCAATTAACAAATTGTTTGAAACAGCACAAGTTTTTTGATCACTTTTTTAATTTAAATTAAAAATATCATTTATTGAAAAAAAAAAAATATGTTCACAGTTTTCAATTTTTATTAATCAATTTAATTATTTTGGTAATAGGTACAAAATTAACAAATTGTTTGCTTGATTCTATGAATTTGGAATGCATTTGGTGATAAGAGACAATTTTAGATTTTTTTCGTGTATTTTTTACAGAAAAGCTTTTAAATTTTTTTTTTGGAAAGAGCTTATTTTAAACAACCGCAGTGCGGTGTTTGATGCAAATGGTCTAACAAAAGAGCAAACGAAAATTATTGAAGCTTTTGTGTTAAATCTAACGAAAGCGCTGTGTCTTTTATTGTAAGATAAAGCAAAAGAGCTTAGAAATATTATATGAATTGTTCTGCAATATAGTTTGCGCCAAACACTAAAGTCCACTTATATTGTACAAATAAGCTTTTTAATTATTTCGCTGTTTTATAAAAGTCTTTAAAAATATAAGCGGAGTTCAGTATTAGGCTTGCAAAAGGGCAATTTCTATTTGTTGATAACTATTCAACATTTTTGAAAACTATATATTTGCCAAACAAAATATGAAACTCCCTCCATAAAATATTAATAAAATACTTTTATAATGTTTGTTGAACCCTGTCCAAAAGGGGCCATATTATTATAGAATATACACTTAAACGATTATAAGTAATAAAGCACCCACACATAATACAATCATTATATATTACAGACACACTAACCCATACGAATATGTATATATGTGTTATAGTTTATACCTACAACAAACCACAAAAGAGCTCAGTAGTCTACATTAATGGTAGTAAAGGCAACCACATTAAAGTAGAAAGAAGTAATACTACAATACCAGCAGCACTATATCTAAAGTCTACTTAAAACAAAAACCAAAAATATAGCATTCTAGGGAATATATTCACATACACTTACTTACTTACTTAGTGGTTACATGTAGTTTTAATAAAGCATTAGATTGACTGGTTGCATATAGTTGTATATAAAAATATAGTTTTCCTTTTATGTTAAAGAGTAAAAAAGTATCGTATTAAAAAACTAAACTTAACCCTAGGATTCTCGGTAACTTTTTACTAGTAAGTTTTCCTCTTGGTCTGGCCAGCCCACAATTAGAACAGCTAAAAAGCCCAATTAAATAAAATGTAAATAAATGTATTTTTCATTAAACGTATGCTTATTATTTTAGATTATATGAATTTATTATATAATTTTAACACAGAAAAAAATTATTGATTTTCTCCAATCACCAAATTTATACCAAATTCACAATATCAAGAAAACAATTAGTTGATTTTGCACCTAATTGTAAAATTGAAAATATTTTTTTCCAATAAATTATATTTTTAATTAAAAAAATTACCAATAAACTTTGCCTTTTCAAACAATGTGTTAATTTATTTAATTAAATATTGACAATTCCCAACCACAATTTTACATGTTTTAATTATTTTATTTTAAACGAAAAAAGTCAATTAAGATTTTTTGTTATTTAATTAAAATTTTAATTGAAAATTTATGTCAAAACAACTAAAATGGTAATTAAATCAAAATTAAAATTTTAATTTTCTTATCAAAAAAAAAAAAATCGATTCAATTATCACATTAATTAAATTTAAATACTTTTTAAACCATTTGTTTAATTGATAAAACACTTTTTTCTGTGAATATTGTATTATTTTATTCCAAAATGTAGTCTTTAATTTGGCACATTGCTGTTTCTTCTCTACCAAAGCTGAAATGAGTATTGCGTTTGGTTTTTGTTGTTAAATTGAACTAAGTGCATAATGCGCCGTAGTTTTCTGATTTTACTCAAACTTGACTTATTCGATTCAGAACATATCATTCATAGAATTCAAGTTTATATTTTTTTTTATATTTTGTGCTATTTCAAAAATAATGCAAGCAAAAAAAAATTTTGAAAATTTTGATACATAAAAATGGAATTTCACACCACTTATTTGCTCCAATCGAATCCAAGTTGGTCTCATTCGATTCAGCAAATATCATTTATAGAATTCACGTTGGATTTTTTTTTTGTTATATTTGAAAAAAATTGCAGGCAAACCACAAATTTGGTCTGGGCAGACCAAGACGGTAAGTCTAGGGTTAATAATGGTAACAGTAAAATAAAACCTTTTAACTATAAATAGCCAACCATACCAACAAAAAACCATATACGATAGAATAAAACTCTTTAGTTGTATAATATCGAATAAATCCAAAACGACCAATTTACATAGACTACATATATTTTGCATGCATGTATAATATTTTTATGCATATTATGAAAACGATATTCTTTGCTACAATAACAAAATATGTGTTTGTTCATATTATGCTACCGACTGGTAAACTGTGGAAAAACTTGCAAATAAATTTATAAAATTTTAAACAATTTTGCCGAATTTAGTTGCAATAACTTGTACTATTTTCAATATTTAAATGTTTACACGCAATTGGTGAAATATTGGTGGGATGACTAAGCAGTTGGATTTAGTTGGACACCAGTCATCAAAGTCTTATCAAAATATTACACAATTAAGCGGAGACTCTTTAAAAATCCACTTTAGTTACCAATTCATACAATAAAGATTAAAATAGTTTAGAGGTTGGACTAGATACTAAAATAATGATAAGAAACCTTAAACAAGATTAGCCTTTAACTGTGGAGGTGGTGCCAAATTTTACCCTCTCCTTACATTTTTTTAAAATACTCTTCCATTGCGCTCTATAACTTGATTTTTCTTGGTATCTTCTCATATCGTGATCGTGGTTATTTCCTTGTGTTTTGGCTGAGCTCGACTGGTGTGACAATTACCACTCGTCATAATTTACGTAATTTTTTCTTTGAAAATATTTTACCACCACGTCAGCGTTAGCGTAAGTATATAGTAGAAAAAAATATACCCCACATAAAAGTTAACGTAATATTTTCATGGAATTATTTTTACCACTCGTTCGTTCTTTTGTAATATTTTATATGATAAAAGCTTAACTCAGAGCGCTTTGCTACCTTAATTAAAATAAAATAAGTACATTTTATTAAATACTCGTCTTGTGCATTGTTTAGGAAACTGTTTGTACCAAGTTTGAACACTCTTAGGCTGGGTTTTTGAGATCTCAGTTAAACGAGGTTTAGTTAATCTGAAATCAGATTTGTGCCACCATTACCAAGTGTGTATAAAAAATTTTGACAAACAGCTTTGTTTTGCTTAATATGTTGGTCTTTATTGAAATAACAAAAAAAACTCACATTTCACCGGAAAAATCCGAGTTTCAGACAACCTTAAACTAAGTTTAAGCTTAATCAACATCTCAAAAACATGGCCTTACTGTTACCATTCTCCAGTTATACAGAAATGTATAATCTCTTTGTATGGGAGGTGCCACACCCACTTCTCCAATCCGGCCCATTTTTGTAGAGGGGTTTTTGATAACCAAATATGGACAATTCCTCTCTTTCCGTTCATTATATACAAAAAAAATTTATTCTGTGTCACGCCCAATTCTCTTATCCCACCCACATTCTGTCGGCTGTTGTGCATTGCTAACTAATATGAATGTACTTAACTGCGATACTTTGACTGTTCTTCAGATATATAGAAATCTATAAGGTCTTTGTATGAGATGTGCCACGCCCACTTCTACCGCTCAGACTTTGTCAGATGTTGTGTATTGGTAACCAAGATATTTCGACCAAAGTTGGAAGCTCTAGCTCTTGCCGATTTGTTTGCAATATGGTAAGCCAATGTGGATGGGATGCAGATTTTGATGAGTAAAAAACCTCCAAAAGGTTGACCAGTAGTTTCTACACCTGATTATATTTTGTCATGATCTCTTTCATATCTTCACATTTCACAGTGAAAATAATGCCCTTTAAGTTTTTGTTTTTTTTTTCATATTTTTTTGATAAGTTTTTGATATATCGTTTTTTTTTATATTAAAAAAAGGTTTGTGAAGTAAAGTACCTGTTTCGTTTAAACCAATAAAAATAATTTTTGGTTTCTTTATTTTTTGTGATTAAAAATGTGGTACCTTATTTTACAAGAACAAATAATTATAAAAAAAAATACTTTTTACTAATTTTTTTTTAGTAAAATTTAGAGGGGTAACATTAACCTCCACGTCATTAAGTGTGTCCCAAAATTTCACCTCCTCAGTTAAAGGTTAGATAAGAATACAATAAAATGATTGATAATAGGCAAGACTAGATAAAATATTAGATATTGGAATATAGACAATAAAATAAAAGGTTCCCCGATTAATACGAATTTTAAAGAAAATACAAGACATGTGATGAAAACTGTACGATTTTAAAATTATTGTTTTTAAGAGGTGTGGGGCATTTCAAGCGATGTTAAAATACATTTCTGAAATAAAGTCTTTTGGCCTAATTGTGTAAAACGCAACGCATTGCCAAAAATTTCATTGAAAGCAAAACAAATATATAAGTAAATTTCCAACGCAAAACAAATATATAAATAAATTTCCAACGCCACAAAATATAAAGTATTTGAAATTTAAAATTTCAATATGAATTCCTGTAGAAAACAACAACAAAATTATAAAATATTTTTAAATTTGTTTTTGCTTTCAATGAAATTTTTGGCGTTGTGTTGAGTTTTACACAATTAGGCCCCTAATTTTTTGTTCAATTTATATGAATAGCCCATAATTTAATAATATATAGCCAGAAGGTAAGAGACAAATGTATACGAACACATTTCTAGAAATGACTGAAAAGGATATTTTCGCACAGAAAATAATGTTAAAATTATCTCTAATGAAAAAATAATAAAATCAAGCAAACAATTTGTTCATTTTTCACCTATTACCAAAATGATTATATTAATTTATAAAATTTGAAAATTGTGATTTTTTTTAATTAATGATATTTTTAATTTTAATTAAAAAACTTTGCATTTCAAACAATGTGGTTATTGATTTAATTAAATATAGTTTAGGTTTCGACAATTCCCAATAACATTTCTACAAGTTTAAATTATTTTATTTTAAGCGAAAAAATCAATTACGATTTTTTATTATTTAATTAATATTTTAATTAAAAATTTATTTCAAAACAACAAAAATGTTAATTAAATCAAAATTATTAATTTTTTTTTTTTCAATTAAAAAAATAATTTATTCAATTATGACATTTATTTAATTAGAATACTTTTCAAACAATTCTTAAATTGAGAAAAGAAAATTTTTTCTGTGCGGTTTTTAATCGTTTCGTTTCGAAATCGATTTCCATCACATATATAATGAATGTAGTTAAGACTTTGCTATATTTAGATTAAGACTAGGAGTTAAAAGAACTGGATAAGTATTGAGATTAGGATACAATATTTTACTAGACTTAAGCTCAGGCTGAATTGGAAATTTGACTAGAAAAAGGCACCAGCACGCTGTTAAAGTTCGAATAGTTCTCTTTTTTTCTTTAATACTCTTTAACAAAGTTTATAAAATTTATTTTAGCTCAACTTAATACAAATGTAAAATTATTTTCTACTTAAACTTTTTGTAGCAAAAACTCAGTGAAAATATATTTCTCACCAATATAAATTTAATAACAAATATATGTTTTATATATATAAAATAATTTGCATGCAAAAATGTCACTTCATTTATGTTCACACTTATGCAGGCAGACTTCTGTATACATATTACAAAAAAAAAAAAAAAAAAAAAAAAAAAAAAATGCATGATTTTAAACACAAACACTGAAATCCATACATATTCAAGCCTGTAGTATACCCCAATGTTAAGTTTATTGGAAAACACCCTTTGGCTTTTGTATATATAAAAAAACATAGACCGTTAAATGCATTACTTTATGTTTGTAATCATTACTAAATTTTCCATGTCTCTATTGCTGAATCAAAAAAAAAAAACAAAAAAAAAAAAATAAAAAAACAAACAACAACCACTCATTTGTTATGCTGGCCTTTCCAAGTCATGCTCCCTCACACACTGGCGTAGTGTTCTAGTTTAATAATCGTTTATATTCAACAAATATGACTATCAATTGTTGGATAATATTCCAACATCATGACACAACCATACTAATCACCAGGGTAAGTTTAAATATGCAAAAACATTTTTAAAATATGTAATCAAATGAGCCACAAAAATTTTTTAGAATTTTTATTTTAAAATTTTTTTTTTAATTCAAGGTCTGTTACTCAATGCAAATTTATCCGATCAACAAGGCTCAAAGGGAAAATGCATAACTTTTGAACAGTTAAAATTTTGTACAATTCAGATGAACAGAAAAATACGATTTTGCCAAATATCTCGAAGAAAGAAGAAATATTAATAATTGCCATATTCGTGTTCAGAAGTCCCAATTAAGTTTAAAATATTTCTCATTTTCGAGGGATATTTTTTTTGTGGCATAGTGTAATTGGATTATTTATTTCAGAAACCCGTCAACTGACATTTTTTCAAAAATTTTATTATTATAGATTATGAATGGCCTACTTTAGTCACATCGTCTTATGCAGGAAAGCGTGAACTATTTGTTCTTTTAAAGGATTGTGTATTGCTTTGCAATTTCGGTTTAGTGAAGAAAGCGTTTATTAATTTAAAATTTTGGATGATTTTTTTAGTTCTCCGATGATTTAAAAAAGCGCACTTGACGGGTTTCTGAAATAAACGATTCAATTGTAACAGGTCATTATTTTCTACGCCCAAAAAAAATCCAATTAATTTTCAATTAATTTAACTTGACTCAGTTTTAATTAACGTGCTATATAATTATCTAAATAAAGCAACAAGAAAGGCCTGACTCCTCAAAATAAGAAGTAGAGTAACTTAGTGATTCCTGAAAAATTAAGTTTCAAGATTTAAGATAATTCAAAATTGAAGTTGTCGAACACGCAAAGTGTAGTTATTCATATTACAGAAATATATTTTGGGCTTATTTTGTTATGTATATTTTCCTATTTCCTGGCTGTTAGCTTCTGAAAAAATAAACAAATAAGATTCAAAACCTTTACCGGGTATTTTCATATTTTTTAAAAGACAATATTAATATAATAGAAAATCGAAATAATTTTCAAAGAGTTCACAACTTATTAGATAGTAATATAACAAAGCTGAAAAATTTTCGAAAAGTGGAGTTAGTTCCACAAAAAAAATTAAAAAAATTCTCTAATCACCAAATTTATACCAAATTCATAACATCAAGCAAACAATTTGTTGATTTTGCACCTATTACCAAAATAATTATATTGATTACTAAAAATTGTAAAATTTTGAATATTTTCTTTTCAATAAATTATATTTTTAATTTGAATTAAAAAAATGATCAAAAAACATTGCCATTTCAAACAATGTGTTAATTTATATAACTAAATACTGACATTTACCAACAACAATTCCACAAGTTTAAATTATTTTATTTTAAATGAAAAAAAGTCAATTAAGATATTTTGTTATTTAATTAATATTTTAATTAAAAATTTATTTGAAAACAACTGAAATGTTTATTAAATCAAAATAAAATTTTTCATTTTCTTTTAATTAAAAAAATAATTGACTCAATTATCGCATTAATTAAATATAAATACTTTTTAAATTATTTTTTTTAATTGACAAAAAACTTTTTTCTGTGCCTTGTAGCTTCTGACACATCCATTAGTACATTTGTAAATTATATGTCCAATCAAAGTTGTGGTTGTAGAAATCTGTTTTTTATAAATATAAGAATCAACTGTTCTCAATTAAAGTTTGTTTTATTAAATAAATACTTCGCCCTTAAAACGCTTTCTTTTAATTCGCCCTTAAAACGCTTTCTTTTAATATTTTTTAATTTCGTTTCAATTCGTTTTTATTTTTTTTCCGACATTTTGTTTCTTTAACCCATTTAGCTATTTTAAATAAATCTAAGGGTTTGCTACAAGTTTGCAATTTTTCGCGAATTTAAGCCATGTTCGCGATAGAAGCGATTTTTTGCTGTAGTTCTGTACAGATTTTACAATTTTTAATAAATATTCGACTTTGTTATCATGCCGCTGTTTGCGAATTAACGATATTCAATTCAACCTTAAAACAAGCCTGAAATCACAAAAGAAGTCACAAAAGCAAAAATCACAAAAAATTTCAAATCACGTGCTTTTGAAATTACACGTGTGATTTTGTGGGGTTCTGAAAATCAATGCGCTTTTATGTTTCTCGGTGTGCCTTCGGCAATTGAAAATCATACCGAAAGACACGAAAAACAAAAATATCACACGTGTGATTTTAAAAGGCACATGTGATTTGAAATCACGTGATTTGAATAAAAGTAATTTTCAGAACAGGACTGATTGAATACTTTGTTTAAGTAATTTATTATGATTGTCGCCTTACAATTGTCGCCAAAAAACATAATGATTTCACAACACCTTTCTTGGGATTTCAAATCACTTTGATGATTTCCAGAACAGCCCTGTTAAGTGAAAAAAAAATTTGAAATCCTCTTAACAACACAGAAAAAAATTTTAAATTTCTCCAATCACCAAATTGATTCCAAATTCATAATATCAAGCAAACAAGTTGTTGATTTTGCACCTATTACCAAAATGATTATATTGATTAATAAAAATTGTAAAATTTTGAAAAAATATTTTCAATAAATGATATTTTTGATTTTAATTAAAAAAGGGATCAAAAAACTTTGCCATTTCAAACAATGTGTTAATTTATTTAAATAAATATTGACAATTCCCAACAACAATTCTACATGTTTTAATTATTTTATTTGAAACGAATAAAGTCAATTAAGATTTTTTGTTATTTAATTAAAATTTTAATTGAATATTTATTTCCAAACAACTAAAATGTTAATTAAATAAAAATTTTCTTTTTAATTTTCTTTCAACTAAAAAAAAAATTGAATCAATTATCACATTTATTAAATTTAAATACTATTAAACCATTTTTTTAATTCATAAAACACTTTTTTCTGTGAACAAATATTTCATTCATTTGTAAAATTGTTAAAGCAGTTTTTGATAAAAAAAAAAGTTTAATGTGCTGTTTACACAATACAAGTGATTGAACGTGTAATAAAATTTATATGAAAAGCACTCAGTTTTTTGAGTGTTTTCATATAAATTTTTCTACACGTTCAATCACTTGTGTTGAGAAAACAGAACATTTTTCTGAATGTTTTAGTATTTGCCAATCAAGTCTTGAGCATATTAAAATCGATTTTTTCTTAGATTTAAAGAAAATTACGATCTGTCTAAACAGAAGTCCCGCTTCAGCTTTACCATTCTGATCTGCCAACTACAAATGTACAATATTTTAAATTTGTTAGCCTATATTCAATTTCCATTTCTTCTCACTTACATCGTTCATTCTTGGCTTTGCCTTCCCAAGCTACAGTTTCTGATGCAGTTAAAGAGCCTCGAGAAAAAAAAGCAAGAGAAGGCGATGGTCTTCTTGAGTAGAAACGTAAATGTCAATTATTACATTATTTCTAAGAGAGTAACAACAAAATCACAAAATATTTATGACATTGTTTGTGCTTTCAATGTAATTCTTTGGCTCTGCGTTGCGTTTTACATGATTAGGGCCTTAAATTTTTCATATACAATAGCATTTACCCAGGAAAAACTTTTGGAATTTTGGTAATAGGTAGTAGTTATTTCACACGTTACCTGGTATGTAGGTATCATTACAATTGTATTTATTCTAAAAAGTTCAATAAGTAATTACTAGTAATGACCTCAGTAAATACTTTTTACTTCTATTATTTCACTACTGAATATTTGCTTACTAATAATCAGCTCAATAACTACTTATTTGGATTATAAACAGTTTTAATATGTATTATATACAAATTTTTGTTGTTGTTTATATTTTCGTTTTTCTTACTAACTAAATAAAAACTAGTTATATTTGGGCTTCTAGTAAATATATTGTAAGTTCTTTCAATTCAACTTACTGGTAGTTAAATAATAACTAGATAATTTTTGCCTACTAGTAAGTGTATTGTAAGTACTGAATTCTGTGGACAACTCGAACAAAAATAAGTAGTTATACAGCCGAAAAATAAGTTGTGTTTATATGTCTCCAACATTACTTGCTAACTTACCGGGTATGTAAAGTTTTTGCTGGGTAAGTACAAATAAAGTATTTTACTAAGAGCCCTTATAGCCCGGCAATCTTCAACAAGTGGCAAAAATATTGAAGGTATATACATATTAGGGGGCGCCGAATATTCGCGTTCGCATTTGCGAACTATTCTCTTATTTTTGCTATTTGCATTCACACTCACATTCGCTTAAATGTATTCGAATTTTAAAAGATATTATTTAATGAATAACATTTTTACATAGCCAAGAATAAACAATCACATAATCTAAATTAAGAGAAATAAAATCATACATTTTGGAATTTTAAAAAAATTTAATGAAATTTAAGGATGTGGAAGGATATATTTTTAAAGGGAATTTATTTTTTTTATTTTTTTTTAGGGGAACTGAAGTAAATATTTTTTTAAAATTCTAAAGAGCATTTCCTTTTTTTTTGGTAACGAGTTTGCTAAAAATATTAGATACTAATACTAAAAAAATTATTTAAAATAAGTATTTTTGAAAAAGTTAGGACCTTTACAAAGGACAAAAGGTCAAGAAATTAAAATCTAACACGCAGTTTGACTTAGTTTTGACTCTAGATTAAAAGATATATAGTGGCGTTTCCCCCAAACAGAAAAATAATTTTAATTTTCACAGTGTTTTTTTTAATTAAATTTTTATATGTGGGAGTATAGCATTGTACAAATTAATTTTGTTTCTTTTTTGTTGTTAATAAATGCTTTTATAATAAATATTAACAAATCCTTTAATTATAATATTTACAAAATTTTAATATAGTATGTATTTGTTTTGCTGAAGCTTAAAACAAAACATTTTTAACGTAGGGAATAGTGTAGGGATAATTGTTTTTTGGTTGTAGGAAAAAAGGGAATTTTTTTAGAGACCGAGGCGTATAAAAATTAAGTGTATAACTTACTTAATAATTTATTTTTTGCAAGTAAACACCTAAGTTCTACTTTCCTCCCTTTTATATGCACACACTGTCCCATTTTCTCTTATATGTGGGTTAATATATGGAAGCATTTACTTGACAGCCACACTATATAGAGTTTTGCCTTAAATTTCTTTCAATTTACTTATTTAGTTCAATTTACCACCTGTGTCCATGTTCTGTAACTCTCGCTTCGAGAAATGGTTCGATTGAAATGTGAGAAATGCAACAAAAATGCCATAAACTGAAACAAACAACGGTTTTTCTCACTTAACTGCGTCCGTAAAATTTATAGCGTATAATAGCTGTAACGTAAGGAAAGTATTCGCCAATTTGCAGAAAGGGTGTGTCTGTAAAATTTTTATGAGAAAGTTTCCGCTTTAAACTGTGAACGCATAAAAACGGGGTGAGAAAAAATTGTAACACTCTTTTGATAGTTTTCGACATGAGGTACAGACACACTTTTTTCTCACTTTTCGAGAAACGATGGAATATTTTGTTTCACATTTTTTTGATGCGAGAAGTTGTCACCAAAGTCACAGAACATGGGTACTGATTACAGTTTTAGCAAGCTAATTCTTCATTTGCTTTTATAAATTGTAAAAAGGGCCAAACTGCACTTTATCTATAATTTTTTTTCCTTTTCGTATATATTGGAGAGTTTAGATCATAATGGTGCTAACGAAATAATTAAACCACTAAATTGCTCTAAGAGCGTGATCAATTCTTTGGTCATAAACATTACTTTTATTGTGTAAATCTTAGAAGTATAATTTTAAACAGCAGATTGGCTCTTTTTACATAACAGCGTCGATATTTTCCATATTAAATTGTATATACAGAATAAAGTGCTTTATCAATTAAAAAAATGGTTTAAAAAGTATTTAAATTTAATTAATGTGATATAGAATCAATTATTTTCTTAGTTGAAAAAAAATTTAAATTTTTATTTTGATTTAATTAACATTTTAGTTGTCTTGAAATAAATTTTCAATTTATATTTTAATTAAATAAGAGAAAATCTTCATTGACTTTTTTTGTTTAAAATAAAATAATTTAAACATGTCCAATAAGCAATTTTGATGGAATAAAAGTATAAATCCAGTGTAATTCCAGTCCTGTTTTCCATTTTCAAGCCTTGAATTATACTTGAATTACAGTGGAATTCAATAGCATACTCCAGCAAAACGGGTACTGGAAATCCAGTCAAACACAACAATGTAAATACAGTAAAATTCAAGCATTGAATTACAGTGAAATTCCAGTCTCAAACACGTAATAATTATACTTGAATTCAAGTATTGAAGCCAAGTATAAATCAAACCTCTAATACCAATATAAATCAAGCCTATAATTTCACTTGAATTTTTAAAATTTCAGTGCTTATTGGGTGTAGAATTGTTGTTGGGAATTGTCAATATTTATTTAAATAAATTAACACATTGTTTGAAATGGCAAAATTTTTTGAACACTTTTTTAATTAAAATTAAAAATATCTTTTATTGAAAATACTTTTTAAAAATTTTAAAATTGCAAAATCAACAACTTGTTTGCTTGATAATATGAATTTGAAATAAATTTGGTGATTGGAGAAATTTAATAATACTTTCTGTGTACGAACCTTTACGTTCGAAATTATTGAACAGGCAGTTAGCCCGATGGAATAAATTTAATTTTTTCGATATGAGAATATGCATATAAAAGCAAAGGATTGATATATTTTAATTTTGTTATTACAAAAGATCGACTTTGAAACAGTTCTTTTGTAAGAAACGGCTGTCAACCTGCGTAATATGCAAATTTTTAGTCAAAGCAAATATTTTTGGGAAAAACTTGAAAATTATGCAAATGCGATAAACCGTTAAACTTGACATAAACCATTTAAAACTTGCCCTGCTAATCACATGTAGGTTTTATCCTGAGTGTGTGACTGCATAAATTGTGTGTGAGTGTGTGGGTCTCCTTATATCTATTAGGGTTTGGTATACATTCTATTAACCCCTTGATATTTTATAATGTCAATATCTATTTAAAATGCTGACTCAAATTTAAACATGTTGTTACGAAAGTAACTTTAGTTAAGAATTAGTTTTATTTATTAGTTATTTTGTATTTGTTAGTAATTTTATTAGTTTAAATTGCTATTGTATTAGTTATCACTGTACAAAAATCACTGTACAGAATTCTCTAGTACAAATGTAATGCTTAAATTGTTATACATAATTGTACTTCAAACCCACTGTAATTCTCGAATATTCGATAATAATGTTAAAATTATTGTTGATCCTTAAAGTATGTTTTAGTTTATGATGTTTAATAGCTTAATTATAATTCGGCCATAGTGTTAATGCATAATGTTAGTAGCTGTTAAGTTGAATAATCTCAAATATTCCGAAAACAGTTCGATATTTCAAACAGAGTATAAATACTAGGATATTCACCGTTAATCGGTTAACCGATTAATTACTACCCGATTAACTGATCGGTAAATTTAAAATTGGCTATCTTCGGTTAACGATTAAACCGGTTAATTGCAGTCGATTAACCTATTAACCGATGTAGCAAAATTTTTATTTTTTTTAATATTATAACACATTTTTTAATTATTTGTTTCGTATCTATACAAAAGTTTTGTGTTTAAAAATATTTTTTCATAGAAAAGAAGGCGCTTAGTGATCTTCATTTTAAATAGGTGTTTGCTGTCAACATATTTTTGTTTCACGTACTTATTATATGTATCGGGAATGTTCTTGAAATCGAAATCACGTGGAATTGGAAACTCTACCGTGTTCAAAGATCATAAAAATATATCCAGTTCTATATCTCATACTTTTAGGACCAACTTCTGCTACCTAAACTACTTCTGAAATCAGGAATCGCTACGTTCATTTTAACAAAAATTCAATTGAAAGTCTATATCAAATTGAATGTCACGCGATTTCGAACAAGGCTGTATGTGTTTAGTTATTTTTTTCTTTTCGTATTATTTCATATCAATCTTTTAACAAAATTAACCGAAACAATTAGAAGAATTAAAGATTTTAAAAAATTAAAACAGGACTCTAATGGCATAATGGAAGATTTTATACGTTTAGAGAAATCCAGCAAAATGACTGTGTAATTCGATATTTTGTATTATTTTTGTATTATTACGAAAAGTGAAAGTTTTATCAAAGTTTTATCAAAAGTAAAGAAAAGAATCGCTTAAATCCTAAAAATTTTTCTAAAAGATTATTTTTTAATCTGATAAAATTATTTTACAGTTTATTTTTTAGTTACAATATAATATTTATGTATTAATTAAAAAATATATATAACATATTTATGAATTATTTTTTTGTTTGCTTATTTTAGTTCAAGAATGGTTATGTTTGTTACGTAATTTTTTACTAATAAACTCCAATTCATAATATATAAATTATTTATGCATAATAATAAATAATAAATAATTTATGCATTTATAAAAAAAAAAACTTTTTTAATCGATTATTAACCGATTAAACCAAAACCTCGGTTAATTTATCAAGCGATTAACCGATTAAAGCAAAAGCCCGATTAAATGAATACTCTAATAAACACCCGTGAAGGTGGGCATCGATAATCAGTTGAATAATCAGTGCATAGTTTATAGTATCAACTATAAATAAAGTGTTTAAGGTGGTGTGTTTTATTTATTTTATTAAAGTTGCAATAAAAGAACTCAAGAGGTTTATTATAAAGAAAATATACCAAAAACGTTATTGAAAAGGCAGTAATGTAACAATATTAAGAAAAAAGATGGAAGAGATAATGTAATATATTTTTTAAATTTAAGGGAAATGGGATATCAAAACAGTTTATATGTTTGAATAAGTTGGTTAGAATACATAAATTTTTCGTTTAAAGCAATAAGACTTTACTTGATTAGCGCCTATATAAGAAACTTAATTTAGGACAGGACAGACTATACAAGAGATTAGACTAGAAACTAAAGACTGGTGACTGGAATATAGATTATTAGACTTAATCTAATAATCCAATGGTTTTAGCTACAAAACTGGAAAATAGAATACTACACAAAATGGTATATTCCAAATAATCAAATAAGACCTAAAGCAGGAAAAATACTGATACAGAGATTGAGCAATATCACTTACTCGCTCAAATTAAGATTGAAGTGTAAGATATAATGCTATAACGTTTATAAAGACGCTGGACTTTTCAGCTCTATATATGCGTATGCTGTACGTTAACCTCTAGAGCATGGTCCAATTACTGTAGATTTGACAATTCTTAAATTGTACCGTCTCAATGGCAAACTTATACCAAATGCACACAAATTGTACCAAAATTTTGCTATAAAATAAAGAAAATTGTTTATATAAAACTGACCTTGAGCTTGAAGACTAAATAAGAAGAAATATTTTCATTATTTTTTACTAATTTTCAATCTTTTAAAAAACAGCCATCAAAATCAATTGTTCTTTTTTAAATACTACAAAATCAATACTTAAACATTTTACCTCAAAACAACAAAAATTATTTTCTGCAATTATCAAAGTTAATTATTCGTTAATAAGATTTTGTATGTTCTGCTTAATTCCCAATTGTCAGTATTGCTAAGCACACTGAAATTTATTGTTGGCGCTTTTCACTGGTTGCTTAGGCCAGATCATCAGGCAACCTTTTCCCATACACTTTATAAAAGCGAAAGATATTACATTGAAAAAACTGCAGAGTGAATGAGAATTACTAACACTCAAAAACTCTTATTTACAGCGATATCAAAACTTAAACAAAATTCCAATAATAAGCAGTGAGTTTGACTTTTCTCACATTCCCCACTACAATTGGTTGGATATTCTCCCAACATAAATTGTAGTTTTAATTGGGTTAAGACAACCAAAATTAAGAAACAAATTGCTTATTTGCTTTCGCAAGAAAAAACAAAAAAACAAAACAAAATCTTATAAATGAAATATGTTTTGCAATCTTTGCAATGAACAATATACATATTAATCACAGGTTGGCTAAGCTTTCAGCCTTAAAATAAAAATGACGAAATACCGCAACTGACCCGTTATCGGTCTCACAGAACGAATATTACTGAGTATACAAACAGGTACGCTTCGTGTAAACGCGTGCTTGTAATAAATACGGCAGCTAAGGGAAGACTCAACTTTCCAACGGTTCTGTATAAGAAAGTGATTCCTCGGCCTCACAGACCAACGCCGGCTATAGGGAGGTTAATAGACTTTTAAATGAAAGATTCCACATTTAGCCACCGATTACATGTCGATCGGCTTGGTTCACTGAGTGTTATCTGTCGGGTTGCAACCAAGTGTTGCATAAGTCGGGTAAATATAAGTAACTGGTTATAAGTATTGCATATTAGCAAAAGAGTAGCAAGTGTATCGATGTAATGAAAGAATGAAAGAGCTAAAGAACTTGTTTTATATCTGAAAACAAAAGCTTAGAAGATGCATCAGACATCACGGTGTAATTTCTCGAATAGAAGAAAAAATTTTCATTAAAAAAATAAAAAATAAATGCAATTGAACCACAGTTTCTTACCTTGCGTTTGGTACGTCTTAACTCTTCTGACTAATATACCTTGTTAAAGGAGAACTCCATGAAAAAAATCTAAGTTTCTCACGCTTTTAAGCTAGGCAACCCTCATTTATTAAATTATTTTTTAAAAAAAAAACATGATTTTTAATAACGTTTTAAATAAGTTTTCATATGTAAGAATTCATATTGTAATTAATACTTCAAACGTTATTCGTATGCGTTACTAACAGAAAATCGCAGAACAATGTTATAATATACCAGCATTTAAAACGTGGACATATTTATATGCCAAAGTTTATGTTGCTAAGTTTTAAAAAAAAGTACCCAACATTTTTAATATAATAAAATAGGTTCTCATTCACTCAGGACTCTGCACCTATAATTTTTTTTTCAATATTATATGAAATTCAAAGAGTACCACATGTAGAACGGAACATTAAAAGAAAGAAATTTAAATTCCTGCATTTCCCATTTTTGATACTTTTCTTCTTCTCTGCATTAAAGTATCGAAAAATTATATATTGTAGTGGAAGCCCATAACTTAAAACTTATGCATATGCCATTGAACGGAGATTACTGTACTGTAAAAAAAGTACAAAAAATTTGAAGGATTTTTACCCCTAAAGGTTCAAATTTCGAAAGAGTACCAAATTCATACTTATATTTAATAGATAAGTTACAAATGTGATAAAAATTTTAATTATATATTCATTGGTTTAAAAGATAGATGGGGTGACAAAAAAGTTCCAAAGTGCAGGTTTTACTTATTTACTCCACAAATGCGCCGAATATTAAAAGAGTAGGAAGTACGAATATGAACAACAATAAGTATTAATTTTTTTTATCTCTTTTAGTTTAGGTTGTTGTTATTCTTGGATATTGATGCAATCGATAGCCCCATATCTCCAAAAGCTTCAAATTTCCCCCCTTTTACTCTCAAATAAAGATTTTAATAAACAATCCTCTTCAGGTCGAAGAAATTAAAATAAATAAGTAATGCAAATAAACTTAAAGCATGGGTGCCCCGGTAGGCTAGTTGGTAGTGAGCTAGTCTAATAGAGCGGTGGTTGCGTGTTCGATTCCCGCCAGATACTCTGGTCTGTTTCACTACAAGAGGCTAAAGGTCGAAGAATCTATTGTTCGGATAATTTAGTTTTAATATGATTTGTAATGTGTAACTTTTATGGCCAATTTATTTAAATATTAATTTATGCTCAACATTTTTTTTAAGGTCAAATAAAAAAAATATATCTAAATCTGAATTGATATTTATGTAAATAGAATTGTTGAAATTGTCCATTAATAAATAAATAAATAAAATTAAATGCATAGTTCACTTTTGTTATTATATTTTCAAGTTTAACGAAAATTTTCTGTTTAAGTTTTATTTTAAAACAACTATGAAATAGGGGTTTAAACTTTCGGTAACGCGTGCGGTTATGTATGTATTAACAAAAATAAATACGGGCATAGGAATGCTTAGAGAAGATGGTGAGAGACGATGGTGAGAGATACAAATTTTTTTTTTTTTTTATAAAATTGTTCTTACTTGCAATGTAATTTTAAATTATTGTTCCAAAACTTAAACATTATAATAATAAATGCAATAAATGCAAAATTTATTATTATTATTTTTAAATTTAACGTACAAATATTTGCCACGAACATGTTTTTGAACAATTTATTAAATAAAAATATTGTTATTATTTTAATTAAAACTGCGGTTGCAAAAAGGCTTGTACTATGTGTTGTTTTCATTGTTACTCAACTACAAATTTTATGAAGTACTATGAAGTATATAATTAAATTAAAAATGTTGTGCAATTACACAACTTAAACATGTGTTAGTAGACATGTAGATATACATACATAGCGCTGAATGAAAAGGAAAAAGAATTTAATAGATACAACGGAATACTTATTTACATCTTCCATTGTCTCAAGGAGCCTTTCAGATGTAGTTCCCAATAATTTTGTTTAAATTTTTTAATAAAGCACTAGATTTTTTTTATTTCCTTTAAGATATATCTTATAGTTCAATTGGGCAGTTTTTTAGTTTAACAAACGCTATGCTATAAAATGCATTATATATTGAAAAAAGAACTATGTCTATATATTTATTGTTAAACAAAAATGAGGTGCAAAATCAACAACATAAAATAAATGTATTATTATTATTTTTATTGTTCGTACATGTGTTTTTATATGAATAAATCAATTAAAAATACAGATTATAAACTCTAAACTTATTTAATAGCAATTAATAAATTTTAAACATAAAATACCATGTTCAAGCAGACACGTATGCATGCATTTTGGAATGGAAATAAAATTTATTTGAGCATATGATTGATATTGTGCTTCTCGTCTGTTAACCAAATCTTATACATACGCTCTTTAAATTTAATTTGGTTAATAACACAGTGTAACAACCAAAATCGAACTGGGATGAAACCAAAAGCAAATCAAAGTTGACGTTTTCACTAACAACACCCTGAAGGCTTTTTTTAGTTTAGTGCTAGATTTTTTTTAAATGGATAAGAAGTTGTTAGAAAAAATGATTAAACATTTGATGAAATAATGATTATTTATTTTTATGGTCGTGGAAATTTGTGGTATCTTTCTGTTTTTGGGGTCCAGGAATCCATTTTGGATATTTATTTTAACCTGAAACTCACGCTATATTCTATGTAAGGAGATTTATGCGGGTGGTCAAGGAGAACCATCGATGAGGGGGATACTGACGATGAACAAGAACCTGAAACATACCTAGATCCACAATTTCAGATCATTATAAATATTGGTTATAATGAAGACAGCATCAAAAAAAGTAAAAATACAGTTTTTTATGACAATCTACAAGAAATAGAAATTCTTGTAGATTGCAAATTTGTATGGCAGCGCCATCCAGCGTGAGTTTAAGGTCAAAATTAATATAAAACAATGGATTCCTCCACCCCAAAAGCAGTAAGATACTACAACTTTCCAGGATAATAAAAATAAATAAGCATTATTTTAACAAGATTTTAGTGATTTTTTTCTTGTTAGACAGCGTGCTAAGATCACTAACTTCAAAACCTTGAGGGTCTTGTTAAAACATTCGGATACCACATTTTACCTGGATAATAACAATAAATAAGAATTATTTTATCAAATTTTGGGCTTCGAAATCACCAAGTTCAAATGCGTGCAAAAACCTCAACTTTCATATTCTTTTGATTTCATCCCATTCCGATTCGGATAGTTCGATTTTGTAGCACTGTGCAGTTGTATACACATGAGTGATATGTAAATGATTGATTTTTATTGAATTAAATAAAGTTGCCAGAATGCTTAATTCAATGTGGTTAAGTAAAAAAAAAAAAGAAAAAACAAAATAATAATACAACATTAGCCATGGCGTATGAGTAATTTTATTTAAAATATTAATATTTCTTAATACTCATACGTCTGCAAATTAAAAGTTTACTTACATTTACAAATGACTGGTTCTTTTCTTTATTTAATTCAAAAGAAAAACTCAATGAATAATTTCTTGGAAAAGTGTATTTCAATCTCTTAAAAACTTGGTTTTGGTTTGGTTTGTGTTACGAGTACACATGCCTCAGAACTTCAAAGCGTAATCATATTTTTTGCTTATAAAAAAAGTTTTTATTAAACCATTCTTATGTAATATTCATTTAATGTAAATTTCTTAGATTTAGTTATTTAATTTAGATTATGTGGTTTTAATATATTACATTTATTTTAAGTATTAATAAGAGGACGCTATAACACAAATATGAAATTGGAACGAAGCGCGCATTTAAATTTTTTCATAAGTATTTTTTATTTTTTTTAAACAAAAAAAGCAAATATTAAAAAATAATGCATTTCTTATGCAAATTAATACAAAAAACTGAAGTTTAGAGACATTACCTTCTCAAGTTGGTTCCTAGAGAGTAGTTAAAACAAGCTAGAGCGCAACATAAACAATATACAGAAGAATAGACAAGAGGCTAAAATATATGCTGGTCTTTAGACTGCAGTTAAGACATGAGCCTATTATATATTCTCTTTTCTTCTATACTCCAAACTAGGCTTTGTGTATTGGCAGACAAAATAGAATAGATAAACTGCCTGTTCACCGATTTCGAACGTTAACGTTCGCATGGAAAACTACATTTAAAACAAAAACACAAACAAAATTTCAAAATTGGTTTTTGTTTTAAATGTAATTTTCTATGCGCACGTTAATGTTCGAAATCGTTGAAACGGCAGAAGGAAAAGAAATTAAACTAAGCCCGAGATCCTACCATAACTTGAATTAGAAACTAAACTAGACGCTAGACAAGGGCCTAGCCTCGAAAATAGACAAGACACTTAACGAATGACAGGATCTGCATTTAACATTTCTTAGTATTGCTTAAGCATCTACAGTGCGATGGAAAATGGATATGTCCAGGTACTATCTTAAGAGCGCCGCAAGTAGAGAGCGCAAACTAAAACCGTGCAGGATTGCTATGAAATTGTGGCCCGTATAAAGCGGCAAACGTTTGCCATTATTTCTAACCTACAACCAAAAGAATATTACAGGATTGAGATTAGTGTTAACCGGGCATTGATCCATATGCGAACATGTGGGCAGACTAAGTACCCCGTCGCAGCTGCCACGTATCAGAGGAAAAAGATACAGTTGTTTGATTTGACCAGGACTTCTTGGCAATCATATACTGGGGGACCTATTGGAAGTTACGAGAATCAGCTTACAAAGCCTGATCGGATTTTTGTACATGACAGGTTGGATCTAGTATGTTTATGGTACTAATATCTAGCCTATGATTTGATTTTTTTTTAACCTATTGAGGGGTTTGGTCTTCTCAAAACAGGGTCTTAATATTCTTCTTGATTGTTTGTTTGTTTTTAACAGGCAGCCACGTTTATCAAAACTAACGACTAGCCTAGAGATTTGACTGTAGACTAGAAGTTAAAATAAATAAATGAAAATACAAGAGGCAAGCCTTGAGACTTAACTGGAGAATAGACAAGATATTTCACTATTATCTGTACAAAAGAAAAGTCTAGAGACTGTTCTAAATACTAAATTGTGGACTAGAAAGGAGGTTTCAATACTAGAATAAAGACTAGAGTAAAAATTACACTAGAGACTAGACTAGAGACTTAACTAACTTAAAATAACTTCTGGCGACTGGACTACGGACCAGTTTAAGGACTAGAATAGCGACGAAAACTATACTTAAAATAGCAATTAGACTACAGACTTTACTAAAGGCAAATATGGAAGGCTAGCTAATAATTATAGGAAAGAGTTGAGACTATCGACATGGTTTGAAATAACAACAATTGTTTACGTTGGCCTAGTTTTTTTGTTCATACGTAACTAGGATGCATTCAAAATTTAAACTTATAAAAAAATTCAAATTGTATATTAATTTTCTTTAAATTTAAGTTTGTTACTAACCTGGCTTAAAACCATCCGTATGCTCGTGTGTATTGGAGAAATGTAGTATGGTTACAAGTAGACTTATGCTGATGTAGTGGTAAAAAGGCTCCATGTTTGGTTCAGGATTTTTGCTTCTTAAGATAATTAGGACGGGGTTTTCGCTTAATTTGACACTTTTGTTTAACGCAAATGTTTTCCTTTTTTATAATTTTGGTTTCCTTTAAATATTTTATTATATTTAAATAATTTTTAAAATGTTAATTTCTTCTGATCGCTTTGATCATTTAATTTTGTTTGCTACATTAAAACAACATACGCCTTAATGCTTGTTTGGCTTGATTTCTTTTTCTAATATTTTTTGCTTTGCTTTGCATTTGTATAAATAAATTGTGGTAGTAGTGGTAGTATATGTCCTTGATTTTCTTTTGTATGTATAAGAGATTTGATGTATGTATATGAATGTGTGTTAGATAAAAAGAGTATTTTTTTTATTTAATCGTTTTTAGCTGAATTTACGAAAAAAGGAAACATTTAAAATTCATTTTGATGTGTTAATGCAAACGTTTGCAAATTATTTAAGAAAAATGTAAATTTGTGTGGATGTATGTATATTAGATATTTGTGTGTTGAACGTTTTTATTTTGGTTTTTTTCAAATCATTCGCTTTTTATTTGTGTGCTGTTTAAATTTTTTTGTAGGTGTTGTTGTTCTTGCTGTTGATGGTAGTATACGCAAGACATGCTAAACTGTGTTGAAATTTTTAACACTATTAATCTTAATTTCATAGTTGCAATAATTTACACATAAATCCGCACTCGCATGTGGTAGGAGTAATACACACACTTTCGAAAGTAGCGGCAAATGCGCGGGGCTTTTGGCTGAAACGCATTTTCATGTTTGTTTGTATTTTTCACTTTATTTATAAACCTGCATGATTTTGCTTTATATATTTCGAAACAGGCTTATATTTCTGTGATTTGGCTTGACTTTTTAGCTTTGTTGTTGGAGTTTTTTTTATATTTTATTTGGCCTTAAGCAAATAGCAACCAGTAAAAGAATTTAAAAAAAAAAATAAAATATTGTTATTTATGAACGCTGCTTTATTTGCTCAACAATAAACTGGTTTCCTTTCTTTTGCATAATTTAAAACGTTTAAATAATTTTCTTTTCCATGTATTGTATTTATTTAATAGTTGTTATTGTTGTTTTTGTTTTTTTTTTCTTATTGCTCGCTGATGACAACTTGAGAACACTTGTAGTTTGTTTGAGCCATTTAATAGGAATTAACTGTATTATCGCAACGTTTGTATTCAGCATTTATTATTTGCATCTAAAAGCAGAAAAGAAACAGATAAAGAAATAAAATTAATTAAAAACTGATTGTTAAAAATAAAAGAGCTGAAAGAAATATAAGAAAAACAAGTATAAGAGAAAACAAGTCAAGTACATATATACGTATGTATGCATGAATGTATTACATTAAGATTTTTTTTTTCAATTTTTAAGAATTCTTCTGTGTAGTACAAAGAGAATTTTTAATATGTCCTTTTTTTAATTGGAATAAAAAATGCTAGTCAAGTGGCAGACAAGTCGACAGACTGACCCTTAAGGTTACCAAAAGGAATAGACACATTATTAGGGAGGAATGGCAAGAGTTTTACATAAATTAAAATAACATTTCCTGATTTGCAAGAATATTTCTAATCACTTGGCAATTTTCGAAACGGTATTATGCGTTTGAGCAGATGTGTGACACATTCAAGTGTTAGCTCTAGACTTCCGATCGGCTCAGAATCAATTTCTAATCCGAGCTATAGTTTACCTTCTGGCAGACCGATTGCCTGCCCATAAAACCTTGTGAGCCAAGTTCAAGTCGCAATTTTCAAGAAAACTTGTGAAAATAATGGTTTCAATTGGGATAAGGCTGACCTTGATTTTGGCAGGTCCATGATTGCCCATGACTCCTAAATAGAGTTTCCTTTAAAAAATTTATTTCTAAATACTGTGGTGTAGGGTTTGAACGATTTTTATATTTCTGTAACGTAATTAAAAACTAACAACTATAAATAGTTCAAAAACTTTATTAAACATCAATATTTAATTTATTTTATACACTAAGATTATAATCCAACATATCTTTGTTAATAAGTAATTGAATACAAACAAACCGTATGAAGTAGTCATTAACTTAAAGAAAAATATACTTTAATTAAATATTTTATCTTGTACATATTTTTTTTAATATGTATTGTTTTCAAAATACAATCAAAATAATTAAGTTAATGGAAATTATAGATATTAAAAAAAACATAACCCTCTTTATACACACATCGACAAACTCATGTTTAGTAAATGTTTAAGTGTAAACGAAATCCTTTTTAAAACACATACACACACGTACACACACACATATACACTCAGAAATAGCCATTATAACCGAAAAAGCCAAAAGCTTTTAGATTTAATGAGGGTCGTTATGAAATGATGGAATCAAAAGAGTTATAAATAAAATATATTCATTCATGGCAACGGCAACTCTAACAATACGAAAATTTTGAGGATTTAAATTTTAAAGAATTTTCTTTGGCTTTCATTTGGGGTTAAGGCATAAAAGGACTCAGCATAATTATTTGTTTAAGGGCAGAGAGAAGATATTTAAATAAAATCTTTTGATGATTTCTTCACTAATTCGATTATATACCAAACTTAATATTGTTAAGAGCCATCTTTCTTAAGTAAGAAAAACATTTTCGGAGTTTCAGTTAATATTGAATTTAGAAAATAAATTAAAAGGGGTAAACTTTGGTTTTTTTTAAGGAAAATTTTATTTTTAAAGTGTTGCTGGTTTAAGTATTTAATGAAAATTTAAAATAAGCGGTCTGTAAAATAATTTTTTATGCAAAAACTGCCGGAAAGATATTAATATTTTATTTGGGAAACATGCACTTTTTTGTCGAATGTCAGGTGTAGAAAAGGATGAAAAAGAATTACATTGATTGACTACACTCATAGAAAAATGCGTCTTCATATTGGAGATGCTCTTACATCAGAATTGTGGCATCAGTGTTATTACAAATGAGACAAAAAGAGTCATCAATTCAATGACGAATGTAATCATAAAATTTTGCCATATTTTATGCGTCATCTATGCTATGACTACAGTAACATCTATTCGATGCTACATCTTGTGTATTATTTTCATATTTAAAAAGTAAAATAAAAAGAAAAAATTCCCATATTCAATTTTGTTATATTATTTAGGTAAATACATTAAATTTTCAAAGTAGAATGATTACAAAAACCATATTGGGCATGCTGGTGGTGTCTTTTAATTGACAGTTATTCGGTAAACAAAGGTTGGAATGCAACAAACGTGCAACAAACATGTGTAACGGGTCAGTACTCGAAAATAATAATATTCTCTTAATTTGACTTAAGTTAATTCCAATGACTCAGTTTAATGACAAGCTGCCTAATGAGTCCTTTCTATGAGTTAGCTCAGTCATTTCTGTGATTTAAGTGTCACCCCATTGAAGACATTATTTAAATTTTTGACCCTGCTAACAATTTGGCCAAGTGATGTTCTGGCTGACATCACAATGATGAAAAGTGTCATGGGGTCAAAAACGAAGACACTTGTCATTGTACTGATGTCAAAATACATCAACGCTATAACGGCTTTTCTATCAGTGTAAAATTATGGATATGCGTTTACTCGGTTAATAGAAAGTATTCAAAATAATATTTTTACGTTTTTGCTTTATAAAACGCGTTTAGATTTGAGTTCTTTTAACTTTTGATTACACACAATTTTTCAACTTAACAAACTTTATTGCTATTAATTATAATGTTTACAAAATTTATCCACTATTGTAAGTAACGAACTGAACCGTTTAATAACTCCAATCAAACTAAACTAAACATTTATGAGTTAACCTGTATTAATAGTTCATAACCAATCTAGTAGATTCAAGACCCATCTAGTCGGTTCTATAACTTTCTGTTCGAGTTATTTTTAAATAACTATTATACATCTAAGTCTAAAGTGTACAATTACAATTACTAGAAATTACCATACAGTGGCGTTCATAGCAAAATTTTCAAACATATATTGATAATAACTATTATTGTGGTTATTGTATTGAACTGTATGGTTATTAATCCAAATTTTTACAGTTCAATCAGGCTAAAGTTCATCAAATAAAATTTTCATTGAATTATATCTGTGAAGAAATTTGACAACATGAAATTAATAAAAATTTATTAAAAATGTTTTATTCTTGACTGAACGGGGAATGAAATCCACGTAAACGGTTGGCAGTCAATAGTCTAACATCAATCTTTAAACCAAATGGTGTTTTCACTTTTTGTTGGATCGAAGTTTGTTTTTTGAATGATTATCTATTTATAAAAAAAATAATATTTTGATAATATGATTATCACAGGCAACTAAATAAGGGTTCAAATAGTTCCACATTAAGAAACGACAGCAATATCCAGTAAAAAAATGTGCTCCAAAAGTAGCAGGTTTTATGTATGAATTAATACCTCAAACCTGCAGATGGGAAGCCTGATTTTTGTATGGAGTGTTCCCGGTTTGAAGGACTATTTTCTGCTGACAATAAGCGCTTCTTTTAACATAATAAAAAAATGCAAATAAAGCACTCCTAAAGTGCTTTTTTAAGGGCTAACTATATTAACATATTCATAAATGTCTTGATTTTACTGGTTTAAATGCCTTTTTTAAGCATTTTCGTCCATAAAATATTTTTTTTTTTTTTCGCTTTAAACCCTTCTTCGTTGTCAGCACTAAAATAGCAGCTTTTTTGTATGTTTTATTCGTTATCATTTACTGCTGTATAAAAGCTATCTTATTGAAGCGCTCGATTATGCGCTTTTTCCCTTAAGTGCTTCAAAAAACACAAATTTTTTTACTGGGTATGGTGGTTGTCTCCGACCAAGTACCAATATTGATCGACTTGAATACAAGAAACAGGGATAACACATCTGGCAACTCGAAATATAATAATCAACCGTTTAAACCAAGACTTTCCAAATATTACAAAATAAGAGAAATAATAGAAGAAAAAACAATAGCACTATCACACAAGCCAAATAAAACAATAAGAAACAAATTTACGAAAATTAAATTAATTAATAATTAATTAATTTGAATGTAATGACAAAAACATCAAAGAGTACAGAAAAGTGTGTATTGGGACAACAAAGAAAAGCAAGGCGAAATAATTTTTTGGGTGGCGTTAAAAGAACAGCTGTGCTATTAGTTTTCTTAATTAGCCAGAGGAATGTCAACATTATATTGATAGCTGACTAGTGTTGCCAATTAAGAATTCGGAAATTACACATGACCGTGTTTTTAATCACACATTTAAAGCAAAATTACACACACAAAAATTGTATTGCCCACTCGACAGTCTTGAAATAAACTGCACAAATATTTTTTTTTAATAAAACATAAGGAACAAATGTTAAACAAATAACAATCCATTTTGACCGTTTTTGTTAAAAATTATTTCTTCAAATACGTTTGAACAATTTTTTCTTACAGCTGAGTTAATAAATATTTTTAAGCTTATTGCTCGTGAAGACTCCATGCAACATTTCATTATAAATTTGTGTTGGAAAGTAAAATAAAATGAAAAATGTCAGGGTTTGAAAAACAAGTTTGACTGTGAAGGAGACTGCAAAATTTACAAAAAATAAATGTTTGAAAAGAAAACATGGCTGTTAAAAATTAAAAGAAAAAAATTTAACTCAAAGTAAAATAACACACAGATTACACATGAAACAAATTACACATGGGCTACACATGTAAGTAGAAACTACACACGATATGTGTAATTACACACGGATTCGCAACACTGTAGTGGACACATACGTAGTTTTAAGAGACTACGTATATTGGAAAAAGATAAAAGCGAGAGCAAAAATTATACGTTGGAAAGCTTAAGGATACAACAAAAAATTAAGAATCGTAATAAACACAAAGAATCACGGTCTTATTGCAAATTAACCATGACATTAATTTAGTTGCAATAAGTTTGTGATCCTAGCAAGTAAAATCGTCTACTGTGATATTATATTTTTTGTTTACATTTTATATATTTTGATAGTTTGTATTGTGATGTCCAACTTTACAAATGCAAAGCTGTGATATAATTTTTTATATGTTTTGTTCATTTCGACGAATTGTTTTATCTATCGGCCATGTTCTAGAAATCGAAATCACGAGAAATTAAAATCTAACAAATTTATTATCAAAAGTTGTTTTTTGGAATTCATAATTTTTTTTTTTCCTAACAAATTTTTTATTTTTTTTTATTTATTTATTTATTTATTTATTGATCATAACCCAGTACAAAGATAAATCTTATATTAAAGTACTGGATTACATGATTTGGTATACAAAACATATTTACAGTAATGAAAATAAAAACTTTATAAAGACAGTGAAAACTTATACATATATAATATTTAAAAAATTAAAAAAAAAAAAATAAAAAAATAAATAAATATGTATAAAATAGAATAAAATTTAAAATTTAACAAGGTAAAATTTAATTTCTTTAGTAAATATTGTTATTTTTGTTGAAAATATTCAAAGATAAATTTTTTGAATTGCGTTGCATTGCCGATTCTTTGCAAATGCAAGGGTAGCTGATTCCAAATATTAATGGTATTAATATAAAAATGTTGTTTGAATAATTCTGTCTTATATCGTTGTTGCATGATGCGATTGCCCCTATTTGATCTAAGAAAAATTAGTCTGTCGTAAAGATATTTTGGTTGGCCTGTGTATATAATTTTATGTAGGTATATTAAAGATCTGCATTGTAATAAAGACTCAAAGGACACTCCATAAACTTTCTTGGCATAATGTGATATTCTTTCGAACCGTCGAAGACCATATATATAGCTTGTTATACTGTTAAAAGATACTCTAAGTTTACGCATACTGGTAGAATCACAGTTTGTGAGAGGTCACAACCATATAATAGAGTTGGCACCAGATACGTTTTAGCTAAAAGCATTCTAATTTCAATAGGTATAAACAACTGAGTACTCCACAAATTTCTTAACATCCCATACACTTTGGCTGTAGCAACATTAACATGGTTACTCCACTCTAAGTTATTGTTTAGAATGACACCAAGGTTTTTTTGTCGAAGTCACTTTTTCAATTTCCGAGCCACCTAATATTATATCTGGAACAAGGGGTAAAGTCAGTGTCTTTTTCGTTATCAACAAACATTTCGATTTGCTTGGATTAAGACACAGTCCGTTTGAAGTAGCCCAGTCATGAATATTCCTTAAGTCCCTATTAATTTTCCGAACGCAGTCATCAATTTCGGAGGTTTTGCAGCTAATGTAAAGTTGTACATCATCGGCATACATCTATACATTACAATATTCCAATTGATCTGAGCCACGTCCATTTCTCAAATCCCGCCCATATGTTTACAGATGTTGTGTATTGATAACCCAGCTATGTGTACAACATTTGGACAAGTCTCTAATTGTTCTTTAGATATAAATAAATTTATTTTGAGCAACGAACGCTTCTCCACTCCCTCCCATATTTTTTCGGATGTTGCTCTTGAAGTTCTCCAGATTTAGAGAAATATATAATCTCTTTGTGAGGCAAGTGCAACAACCCCTTCTCTCATCTCGCCTAAATTCTGTCCTATGTTGTGTATTGATAACCAAGATGCTTGTATATAATTTAAAAGCTTTCTCGCTTTCTCCAGATAAACAAATAATAAATAACAAGAACAGCAAGGGATCTTTTGGTAAAATTAGAGCCTGTCGTGGTTTTTTGCTCAGGCTGAATTTCTCTGGGAGATAATTCCGGACTATATGTGCACTCATAATACTCTTACAGTAACTGATTGTGGGTTATAAATAACGTTTTTCGAACTGTTAAAATTGAATAAAAATAAAGTTATTTTACGAATAACTTTATTTTTTAACATTTATGGTTTTTATTGAAAAACAAACTGCCAAAAAATAATGTTTTTCTGTACTTATATTGCATGGCCTAATTAGTAGGTCTGCTCGAAACGCCTGCTGACTTTTTGTAGAGTTGTGTTTTTAATCATAATACACAGGCATTAATGGGCAAAATGTCGAAAATTGTTTACAATTTTTATTTAAATTTTTTTTATATTCTTTTTGATTTCAAGAAATGACGGTTTATTGTTGTGTCTTTGTTGAAGCTTTAATATTGTTACATGCAAGACCTGAGTGTTTTAAAATTCTTATTCACTTTATGGTCTTACTTGTATAATATTTTTAGCTTTTCTAAAGTATTTGGAAAACGTTTCCTGACGAGCTGGCCTAAGCAACCAGCGAAATGCGCATAGAAACGAGCTTTCCCACAACAATAAATTTCAGTGTTTTCATTCAAAAATTGGGATTATTAGCACATCATTAATAAATGAATTAATTAATAAAATATTTCATTCCCGAAAATAATTTTTGATAGTTTTTCTTATTGTTAAAATATAAATAAAATATAATAATTGTGAATAAAAATTTTAAATAACCATAATAATAAAAAAAAGTGTAATAACATTAAAATGCGTTATTTTGCAGCGTGTAAAAACATTTTATAAGTGGATGCGGGAAAGTGCAAAATGGAGTAAAATTTGTGGCAGGAATTTGGCCACATCATCTGAAATTTGCGCAGACCATTTTTCGGAACCAAAATTCCGGTTAAAAATTTTCATTGAACAAAATAAATACATAATAAAAACAAAACACACTTTTCTTAACAGGTGACAAGTTTTTGACATTTTTACCATTTGAATACACAAACAAAACGCGTGTTGTTTTTTTTTATTTTTGCATTGTTGTACTTGTGCGCAGACCTTCTAATTGGGCAATGTTATATTGTTATGTAGTTTGTTTTTTGTCGATTAAATTATTTATTTTTTAAAGCAACAACTGTTAAATTTTACGAAATATGTTATTAAATAACTTAATAAAATTGAAAGATTTATGTAAGATTCATATACATTTGTATATTAAATGAAATGTAAATGATCCGTTTTTTAAATAAATTTTTAGTTGTATTAAATGAATTTTCTATGGAATTTAGCCACATAATATTTTGAGAGCGACATAATTACATAACCTCATTATCCTTATCATATCTGGGTCTTCGGAAATCTCATTTTAACAGACAGACGGACATTGTTAAATCAACTTCGCAACTTTATACCGTCTTAGGTCAATATTGTAGAAATTACAAACGGATTGACAAACTTATACATGTATACCCTCTCCACCCTTGGTGACGGGTATAAAAAACCTCATGTATGTATTCGACCATAAACTAACACAAAACATGTTTTTATGCCATCTCAGTTTTACTTCGGACTTTATTTTTATTTTCACAAAATATAAATTAATTTAAACAAATTTAATACTGTTAAAATCAGAAATCTAATATCTAAAATTTAGTTAAACAAAAACTTTATCTAAATGTATAAAATATTCCATATGCAAATGTTTAATCAAAATATGTTAAGGTGTATTTTTCATTTTTGATGTACATACATAAATATTTAAATAGGAAGTTGACACAAAAAAAAAAAAAAAAATATTCTAATAAATTTTAAAATATTCATTTTGCATTAAAATATGAATAAAATAATCTATGCAATAACATGTCAAAACAAATATCGTATTAAATATAAAAGATTTTAAAAACGCTTTAAAGGCTTTAAAGGCTTGCAAACAAAATTCCTTAAAATTAATATAGCGAGCGAAAAAAGCTGAAATAGTTTTACATGGCAATATATTAACTATAGAAAGTATTGCAGTTACTTTAAAAATGTAGAGGTTTACAGTAGGTAATGGATATAAGAAATTAACAGAAAAACCACGAACATTTTTCTTATAAGCGTTTTTTTTCTTTGAAGCAGTTATTTTTTATATGAAACTAATTTCTGGAAAAAGCTTTTACTCTTATACGAAAATCATTATAAAAGTTTATACTATACTAAAAGTTGTGGTTTAAAATGTTCAATCAAATGTACGCACTTGTTTGGATATTTTGCGTAAGAAATACAGTAGCTCGTTTCTGTATTTCTCGCATCGCAAAATTTCTCACACGAAGTGTGAAACAAAAAATTCCATCGTTTCTCGCTTTGTGAGAAAAAAGTGTTTCTGTATTTGAATGCGAGAACCGACAACACAGATTCTGTTTTAACTGGAATACATCCAGTAATTAAGTGTCAAATGCAAGCGAAAAGTCAACGAAAGAAATAGATATAATAAAAATAGGGCTGCAAGATTTGACGATTTTTTGTTCCGAAATTGGCAAAGTGCCGATTTGCTGATTATTTTCTAGTGACGATATTATTCAGTTTTCCAAATTAAACAATTTTAAATATTTGTATATATTTGTGTATTAGGCACCACAGAAACAAGATATATTTAGGAACAAGGCAGCTTAGATTTTTATATTTGTCCCTATTGTGAAAATTGTCCACGAAATTGTTTGTCTGTTTCCTAAAAAATGTATCGGAAAAAGCAAAATGTCGAGGGAAAAATGCTTAATTTTTATTTCTTTGGATTATTTAATACATTTTTACACAAATTTATCTGGCAGTCCTGCAATAAAATAACAAAATATAACAATTGTGTTTTATTTATTTTTATCATTTAAATTCTTTATTCTCCAATTAAAAAAAAAAAAAATAATAATGCATATTCTTTTGTACATACATGTGCATATGTACATATATACATTAGACCGACTCAAAAAAAAAAGTGTTTTAGTTACCCCTATGAAAATAAAGGTTGATATGTTTTATGATGATTCCCAAAATATTTTGGTTTTAGCGTTGACCGTCCGTGAGCTGGACCCTTTTTTAAAAAAGGTCTTTTTTCAGTTTTTCGAATTTTTTGGTACTTTGCTCCAAGACAACATAAATAAGATTTGTTATCATCGAAAAGAGTTTTTGAAGCAGCATCCAATGGTTTATAAAACTTGACTACTTTCGACCTACTTATTGAGATATTTAACTAAATACATATTTTCGTTTCGGGTTTTCATACAAATTCTACGTATGTCGAAGTAATGTTCTGCTTTTCAAATTGAATCTGTTTTAAAATAATGTTAATTTATTTTTTTTTTTTTTTTGTAATTATTCACATAAAACGCAAATATTTTATCTGTTTTCATATATAGGCAATATATGGGTATCAAATATTTTCACTTTTCAATTTATCAAAATGTGTAAAATACAATAAAAATATATAAAATTAATAAAAAAAATACGTAGAATTTGTATGAAAACCCGAAACGAAAATATGTATTTAGTTAAATATCTCAATAAGTAGGTCGCATGTGGTAAAGTTTTATATACCATTGGATGCTGCTTCAAAAACCCTTTGCGATGATAATACATTTTATTGATGTCGTCTTGGAGCAAAGTACAAAAAACTTCGAAACACTGAAAAAAGACCTTTTTTAAAATGGTCCAACTCACGGATGGTCAACGCAAGAACCAAAATATTTTGGGAATCATCATAAAACATATCAACCTTTATTTTCAGAGGGGTAACTAAAACACTTTTTTCGGCTCCATACAACTTGAGTCGGTCTAATTTACATAATTATTTTTTTGGATAATTTGGGCTCCATTTTTTAAAATTTTATTTTTCTCGCATCAATTTCAAATGTGATTTATTTTGACAGTTCTTGTGAGAAACTTTTCGCAAAATATTGTTACAGAAACGCTTCTTCTCACATCCCTCCAATTATTTCTGGGAGATTACTGAAATGACAGATAATTCTTGCCAAGTAAAGATACAGAAACACTTATGTGAGAAAGACCATTTTTTGCTTCATAATTTTATTGTTTTTGTAATAATTTACTTGTTTCATGCGGGAAATTTTACGATGCGAGAAATACAGAAACGGGCTACAGTATTGCCGTTATAAAAAATAGTTTTTGTGCGTAGTTTTATTCATGGCAAAATATTGCTTGTATCAGTTGTTTTCTTATAAAAACTTCTCTTACACAGAATACTTTTTTATTGACACATATGGAGAAAGACAAGGTGCTTTTGAAATACTTTCTTAAAAGGACGTTTTTCTTATATGAGATGTTCTTATATCCGTTATTTACTGTATTCAGTTTCTTAATGTTACAGACAATTTTGACATATTTTGTTTTTAATATCTTTTAATTTCTGGAAAAAAACTTTTTTTCCCAAAAAAATTTTTTTTAGCAAATGTTATTATAAATTAAAATTATTTGTATAAAAAATATATAATTAGACCAGTTTTGAAGAACATATTTTGAACATTACAGCTTCCAACGAAGATATTTTCGATTGTTACAGTTTCCAAAGAATATCTCATAAAAGTTTTTAGTTTTTTTTTTTTTTTTTGTTTAAATAATCTTTTACTAAAATTATAATTAGAACAGATATTTTTAAATTAAAGATAAAAATTCTATGCTAAATATGATTTTTCCCCTTCACTTACTGCTCTTAATTTTAATTTTTAAACATATTCCATTACATGCTGTTTCTTTAAAACTCCTTTAAAACATTTTAATAACTTTGTCGTTCTTTAAAGCAAATTTAACATGTTTTTAATGGTTTCTGCAAACAAATTACGCAAATTTACGTTGATTAACCTTTTGCCTTAATTCTTATACCCAGGATTTTATGCTTTATTTACTAAAAAAAAAGAATAAATTATTTATTATACTCATATTTTATTTAGTACAATCAACTTCCGTTTAATTTAAATTTCTTTGTTCTTTTATTTTATTCGCCACTAATTGACGTTATTTTCAACAACAATACTTATGTCTCATTTGCATAATTTTCTTTTAAATACGAAGTTTAATGAAAAAATAAATGTTTAATATATAAAAAATAAAAAACCAAATATGCTCAAGAAAATCAACTTTACTTTCTTCTTTTTTTGAAATTTTTCTACACTTAAACCAAAAACCAACCCATTCTTTAACATTTGGATATTTTTATTATCCTTTTTTTGTTATAAAATTTGCGTGTTTTTATGCAGGCTATAATGAATTTCTTCATGGTATACTTTCAAAAAAAAAAAAAAAAAAATGCTGTTAGGAATATTTTCTTTAATACAAAATACAGAAAAGAAATTAAGAGCACATTAAAAAAAAAGATTCAAAATAAACACAACATTATGGTAAAAAATTTATGTAAAGTTCTCAAGACGAAAATAAAATACTAAATTTAAAATATTCATATAAGTATGTTTATGTTGTAGTTGATAGCTAAACACAGTCACTAACTTACATATCCTTTTAATAGGACACATACACATACATACACACTATAAATCATGCAATCAAGTGTTCTTTTTTTATGCAGTTTTTTTTATCGTTTAATATTTTTTTTATATTACAATTACTAAGACTTTAATATAAAGCACACGAAATCGTTGGTAAGTAAACGCTACTACTAGTCGTCTGCAACAACTGCGACAAACTATTAACTAACTTACAACAACTATAACGTGCAACATACGTATGTCGTTTTGCTTTATTATGCGTGTGCACACATAAATGTCCTGCATCTTTTACATACAACTATATAAAATAGAAAAAGAAAGGAAAATAAAACTTTCTACCTGCTGCCAAATATGAAACAATATTTTGCTCTCGACCTTTTTTTAAACACATGCAAAGACAAGCACATGCCCACTAGAGCTTTTCTTAAATAACTGCTTTTACCCAACAGTTCTTAAAAAGGATGTCAAATACCTTTTGTTAGTATATATTTGGTCGTTGTCTGACAAAAAATTAGCTTGGAAATGCTACAAATTTCACTTTTTTAATACTTATAAAAATAGTTTTATATGCAATCAAAGACCAAATAGCTACCACTAATGGAAAAGGTTATCAATCTACTACTTAAAGCATCAAACAAGCATTTGCATTAATTAAATCATTTATTAATGATGTGCTTATAATCCCAATTTTTGAATGAAAACACTGAAATTTATTGTTGTGGGAAAGAAGTGATCATATTATTATCATGTTAATCATAATAATATGTAGATTAAATCTTAAACCGAAAAATATTTGTAATGTATATTTATGCTTATTTACTTACTGCCAACCTTAACGTAAAACTGTTACAGATATTTCACATCATTATATGATGCAACTTTAAACATAATATTTTCAAACTATTTTTGTCGTAAGTCGTAATTATTTATAAATTCTTTTACAGAACTTTCCTTCTTTATCTCTAAAATGACACAAAACAATGGTCAATATTTTTGCACCATTTTTAAACAATATTAACATTTCTTTAGCATTGATATTTTATTTTGTGACACTTTACAATTTTTTTAATGTTGTCTTTAAAATTAGTTTTTTTTAATGAAAAACAAATAATTCGACAGGCATATGTAAAACAAACGACACAACGACATGCCCAACCATATTTTTTCTCTGCGTGCACCAGGCTTTCAAATTAACTTATGATAACCTCCAAATATGTTATGGTTAATAATAATAGCAATATGTTTACTAATAATAATAGTTTGCGTGGCTTTCAACAAAGACATGTTGCTCTTGGAAAATTGAATATGCTTATTGCTAATTTTAAACAATGCTATTCTTAGTGGTCAACAATTTATTGAGAGAAAATGCAAAATATCGTTCTTTTAAGAAATTTAACGGAAATTTTGTGTATTTTCTTATTAGAATTAACAAAAGAGCTAAGATATTTTTTATTGCTCTTTTGCAAGAACATTCGCGAACTCTGTTAATGTGTTCTAAACATTCTGAAAATTAAAGAAAACAATTGTCAAATAGAACCTGCAAACTGAAATGGCAAGATGCTTTATTTAAGCAACTTGTTTTTTTTTTAATTTTGTTTTTTTCTTTCTATCCTCTTACAACTACAATTCGTGTTGGAAAAAAACCAGCCAATTATAGAGGAATGTAAGAAAGAAAAATTGACGGTTTATTGTTGTGTCTTTGTTGAAGCTTTGATATTGTTACATGTAAGACCTGAGTGTTTTAAAATTCTTATTCACTTTATGGTGTTACTTGTATAATATTTTTAGCTTTTCTAAAGTATTTGGAAAAAGTTTCCTGGGTATACCCTGCAGATAATATTGGACTACGTGGTCCATTGTGGCTTAAATAGACTACTTACAACATGGTCCAATATACTGTAGTATTGACCATATTAGACAAATTAACATGCAGTGCTGCCAACAGCTGCATGATGTATAGGTATACTATACTATAGTTTACAGTATTAAACATTGGTAGCCCTGATGTTGTGCATTATTAATTGTTTATTTAAAAGTGAAACAGGGAAGTTTTTTAAGATTTGTGAAAAAAATAAAAAAAATTAAAAATACCTAGTAAATATATATAATAATAGCAATAATGGATAACAGTGCACGACATAAAAGGCGATTAGTGAAAAATTAATAACATGGATTACTTTTGAAACTAACCCACTTGAGTACTCCATGGAGTAGTTTAGGGACTACTTCGGTGGGTTATATGGTCCAATCCTAGGACATCGTAATGTTAAATAGACCACCTTTTTACCATATAATTGGGGTAGTTTTGGAGTACTCCTACTCCTTTATGGACTACTCTTTACACGCATGTATGGACTAGTCTCGATATCTGCAGGGTAACTATGGGCTACACTATCTGTATCTGTCTTATAATTTATTCTTAATAAATTTGGAACCTTTATTATTTGAAGCATTTCTAACATATAACGTCTCTTGCTAATGCTGTTTTTTGTAATGTAATATTGTGTTTATATTTCTGATCTGATTCATGTCCAGCAAATCTCGTTTTTAGTTTATTTTTTGTTGTTCCCACATATAACTTTTCCCATTGTCCATTATTATTTCCCCTACAAGGTATTCTACATTTGACCTATCTAACTTTTGTATGATATCCTTAGTTCTTGTATATAATCTGCCTAATGTATTATATGACCTATGTGCCATTTTATAAATATTAGTATTATGGATGTTAGAGTTTTCCAACCGTTCCGACATTTTCGGTATATAAGTCAATGATTTATAAATCTTCGGTTCATTCGAAGAACCTTTATTATTTCCATTTTTGTTTATTCATATTCCTAATTAGTTATAAGTTTCATCGAAAAACTATTATCTGTTAAGATATTTATAATCTTTCTCTCATTCTCCCTATGAAATTCTACATCACTTATCGTTTATACTCTTTCTATTAGATTTTTAGCTGTATTTATGACCATCCTTTTAGGTTGTTTTGAAAAATAATTTATTATTCTTCCTGAAGATGTAGGTTTCTGATACCAGCCCATTAATAATTTATTTCCTTTCCTTATTATTAATGTATCTAAATAAGAAAGCCTAGAATTATATTCCTTCTCAATTGTGAATCTAATATTTTGATGAAAAGAGTTAAATATTGTAAGAATATGTTCTATTTTACATCCTGAAATAATACAAAACAAATCATCTACATATTTTGTTATGATTTTCGGTTTAAGAAACAATTGTCCAATACATGTATCTTATAACTCTTCCATAACAATATCAGCTACAACTGGTGATGCTGATGCCCTTTTGTTGGGCATATAAATCCCCACTTAATTGAAAATATCTGTTATCATCTATACAAAATTTTACAATACGTAAAAATAAATCTTTTTCTATTTTCGTATAATCTTTTATCTTGTCCCATTTTTTCTCTATTATACACATAGCTAGATCTACTGGTACACTCGGAAATAAAGATACTACATCTAGGGAATTTAATTTCTCATCATCATTTATTTTCAATCCTGAAGACGTAACACAACGGAGTTACGAAAATTCGAAAGAAAAATAAAGATTAACTTTTTTATAAAATAAAAAATAGACTATAATATTAAATAAATAGAAATTAAAAATAATATAATAATTTACAATAATATAAAAAAAATAACTTTACACAATTTCATCTGTTTAAAGTTTTGTTTGCTTGTTTTTTGTTTATTTATTTTTATTGCGCGCCATCCCGGCTGTCATTTGGGTGATAATTTTTTGTAAAAATTAACTAAATTAGTCCTCTTAGATCACTTTAATGATTAAAAACTTATAAGTTGAACGATTGAAGAAGGGCTCATATATAATTCATTGATATGCTCAAATAATGAGTTCTTAATGATTTTATTTATTACTTGAGCGGTAAAAAAGGATTTATGTTTTGTTACATAAAACGCAAATGGCCCTAACTAAACATTCATTGTTTCTGTGGTATTGCAGCTAAATAAATGTCCACGAATCTTTGGAATCTATCGATAAAAGTTTGCGATTTTATTTACAAAAAAAAAAAAAAAAACAAACAAACAAACGGCCCTATCTACAAAAGATTATCGGGTATGTGATGAAAATCGATCGATTTCAAAACGTTTTGAAAAGGTGTGAATAATTTCGAGCGATTTTTATATCAATTTCTGAATTATAATCTTAATTTTTTGTTCAAAATACAGTACATTTACTCTTGCAATACATAATTTAAAAGAATATAGACAGATAATAAAGGGAATATGTATAAGAAATCAATTTTAAAAGATTGTAAAAACAGTATTATCAGTTTCAAATCGTTTCGATTTCCAAATCGATTTCCATCACATACCTGTATTTGATAAACGCAAAAGTACTTAACCGTTTGCATAATATGCAACATTGTCAATTGTTGAAACAACTGGTAGGTTAAACAAAAAAATTAATTGTAAACTGTTTAAGGTAATTTACAGTTTAAACTCTTTGAAAAAATCGTGACTAATATTATATCGCATCACGTATCTTCCTTGTTGTCACCATTCGAACATGGATTTTTTATAACAGTTTCTATAAAATATGTGATAAAAAGGTGATAATATACATAAAGTTCTTATTTATAAAATGTACTATAGAATATGTTTATACAAGTTACAATTATAATTGTAACTTTAAGAGCAAACGTTTTAGCTTAGAGAGTATAATCTGTTCTAAAATAAGATTTAAAAATACCGAATTATTTCAGTTTTATTTATCCTATAGAATACAAAAAAAAACAACGCTTTTTTAAACAATTTGTTTTAAATGAATCTGACCAAATATCACGTTTAAATGAATTTCATTGTTGAAATACACGACTATAAAAACAAATAACAATTAAATTCCGTCATAAATACATTCATTGAATTTTCAATTATTTACCTCTTTTTTTATATTTGCCAAAGAGAAGCACGAAAAAAATTAATTGAAACGAAAATATGTGATATATAATTTTATAAAGGTGAATTGAGAGTCAGAGATGGCAGTTATTATGTTAAAGCTGAAATTGTGTAATAAAAAGATTGTTTTAACTCTAACTCACTACAGCTCGAGCGAGGTTTCTTCCTGTAAATAACTAGTTTTTTCGTATAATATTTGAGTTTATAAGTCGTAGGTTAAGAGTAATTTATTTATTTGTATGCTGTTATCTAAAACTACTCCCATTTCTGGTGAGTTCCTGCCCAGTTTTAATAAAAACCTCCATAAAAACATTTTCAATTTAAATATTTGCTTCTTTTTTTTATTCGAACTTTTATTTTGTATTTTATCACGAATATTTGTTATTATGAACAGCATTAATTGACACACATATTTTATTTTTTAATTCAGAAACGAGATTTATTTTTGATAAAAGTGTGTTCAGAATTTGTACGAAAATAAAACTAAATGTGGCATATTAATGGGAAAACTAGAAAATTGTTAAATAGCTTATCATTCTATCATTTATAATTTTTAACAACATATTTGAAAAGTGTTATAATATTATAGTTTTACAGTTAAAAGTCCTTTTTAAAGAAAGGAAGCATTTATACGATGCCTTTTCAGACATGTCTGTTTTATACATTCTCTTTTGTACATGCTGCCAAAAATCTTTTGCATTTTCACGTTGTCCTTTCAAACATGTATGTCTTATCTTTTTACACGTATTTAAAAACTTGAAAAATCATATTTACAAACATGAAAACTCATTTCGTGTCTGTTTGGGAACCCCTCCATCTTCTCTAACAAGATTGCCAACAAACAGAACAAATGTGCTTGTTAGACACATCCCAGCAAAAACTTTGCTTACAAAATAAGCAGAAAAATTATGAGAATTTGACGGAATGACTACTTTTTTTTCTACTAGAAAAAGTACGTATTTTGGTTTATAATTTGCCAATTACAACCTAAAAAATAATACCTTTTTCTTATACTTAAAAGTTTAATAAAAATATGTACACAGAAAAAAGTGTTTTATCAATTAAAAAAATGGTTTAAAAAGTATTTTAATTTTATTAATGTGATAATTGAATCAATTATTTTTTTAGTTGAAAAAAATTAAAAATTTAATATTGATTTAATTAACATTTTAGTTGTTTTGAAATAAATTTTCAATTAAAATTTTAGTTAAATAACAAAAAATATTAATTGACATTTTTCGTTTAAAAAAAAAATAATTAAGGCATGTAGAATTGTTGTTGGGAGTTGTCAATATTTATTTAAATAAATTAACACATTGTTAAAAATTTCAAAGTTTTTTGATCACTTTTTTAATTAAAATTAAAAATATCATTTATTGAAAATATTTTTTCAAAATTTTAAAATTTTTAGCAATCAATATAATCATTTTGGTAATAGGTGCAAAATCACAACAACTTGTTTGCTTGATATTATGAATTTAGAAAAAATTTTTAATTTTTTCTGTGTAGTAATGGAATTAAATACCTCAGACCAAGGTAACTTTTAAATGTGATTCAATATAAATTTTTTAAAGCTGCGTTATTTCCTTTTTAACTAAAGATATATTTTTGCATCTATTTGATTTATTTTTAATGTAAAAAAATAATATGATTATTACACCATCTACCACTATTGGTGAATGAGGGTATGCCTAGTTTTTCATTCCGTATAGAACTATTTTTATATTTATCTAAGACCCTTGATCCTTGTGTAATTCTGAGTCGATTAAGTCTTGTCCGTTTGCGTGTCCATCTGGTTAAACACGCTTCCTTTCGAAAGACTCAGCAGGAAAAAACATTATTGATGTAAAACGCTTTCTTTGGGGTTGAAATCTATCGGAAATCGGCTAAGTAGAAAAAGAGTTATGAACACAAATGTGGAACAACCTCCCTAAAAAATTTTTATTTTTGTTACAAAGTTAACAAAGTTAACAAAAATTCAAAGTGGTGACAGAATGTACCGACTCTCATTAATTTTTGGACAAATTCGTTTTAAATGACTGGAAATCGCACTAATATTTAATGAAGATGGGCCCATAATTTGCGAAAGAACCCATGTAAAGCGTCCTTCCTAAAATATTTTAAAACAGAATTAAATTAAAATATTCTAATTGTATTACTGTATTGGGATTCGCTTTAATTAAAGTTTTTTTTTTAATATTTTTTATAAGCGATCTTTAATTTACGATTTCTTCAACATCAAATCTACTGCTGAAAATCAATTTAATGCGCCTATTTATATATCTGAAACAAATTAAAATATTTCATTTGATTTTGGCAACGAATTATACTACTGTGAGCTCAGGTTTTATGAAAATTGGCTTTTAATCTATAGATCCCAAATAAAGCCCACTCCTGAATTATTCGAATTCTCAGTGAAAGGTATTTAAGATTCGGCATAGCCGAATATAACACTCTTACTTCTTTTATATTTTATTTCCCAATTTAATTGTTAAAGACTATCAAGTACTAACGGCCAATTACACCAAGTTCAGTTATAATTTACTATCAGTTATAAATGTTGAAAACATGTCGGTAACTGGAAGTTAAAGTTATAGTTAATATTAGCTGAACTTGGTTAAATTGGCCGCTATTCATGTAATTTAATGCCATGCTAATTACTTTTAAATTATATCGTCTTACTTTTTATTTATATATAATAATCTTTAGCTTCAAGCATTTATTTTAGGGCATTTTAAAGCACTTTGTTCACAAAAATCTCGTATTTTTCCTTCAGAAAGTTTTGGCAACACTGGTTAATATATTAATCGGTTTCGATTTTATAAAAATGTATGAAGTTTTTTTTAACCAGGGACAATGTTTGAAGGACCACATTCCGATTAAAATCTTTGTTTCGTTTTTCAATAAATATTTTATTCTTAATATTTTGAACTTTTTCTTTTACGCCTTCTATGACGAATAAACTTTCATGTAAAACGCACAAAACAGAACGAAACACTCCACTTTTAAAATCCTTGGTTATCTCTCACCATACGAGCATTTAAGTTTTTTGGGTCATTCGTTAGCATTTTTAACCCTTAGAGTACGGAGGGGGGACTTTAGGTCCCCCAATGCTAGTTTTTCTTTAATAAATTCGAAAATAATTTCTTTCTATCTTTTTCGTCTTAGGTAGTCGAGTTTTATTTTGAAAAGTATACAAAAACTTATAAGTGGCATAAAAATATTATTCAGTTCGTAATTAGAAGGTAAGTTATTCGCTTGGGGGACCCATGTTACCCCACGTCGTACTTTACGTTACAAATATAAGTCTGATGCAAGGGATAATTATATTTATGTTATAGGTGTTGAATTATTATATATATTTTATTTTGTATTTTTTAATTGTTGAGAAAAGAATTAAATTCCTTAGTTTGTGTTTGTTAATAGTTTATTTGAGGTCAAAACATAAAATATTTGAACATGAAAATTATTTGAAAATTAATACTTTTTGATACGACTTTTTAAAATAAATGTTGAAAATTAATAAAATAATCCTTTTTTACTTTTATAATAATCTTTTCTATACTAATATGCAAACCTTTATACTATAAATTCCCATTTTTCTGTGGGGGACCTTAGTGACCCCAGTCCGTACTTTATGTCAACAATTAGGCTTCGTACTCTAAGGGTTTAATAAATAATTATCAAAAACAAAACATCTGAAAATATCCGTTTGTTTAAGAATAACTTAAGCCGTTCTTTTATTTTTTTAGCTCTTGTTAAAAATTTCTATGTAAGAAAATGCATAGGAAAAAAGAGAATATATTAATTTGTATTATACAATTGCAATAGATTGACAAAAGCAATTCTTTTGCAACAACGGCTAACAACCTGCGTATTTTTGAAAAAAGCTTGAAAAACAAGCAAAAAGCATAAAAAGTTGCTCTGGTTATAACTTTAATAAATTTCTTCTCTTTTATACTTTAAAACTCCTTCGCCATTTACCTCTAGTAAACCTCTTTAAAACTTAATAGACAGGCATTTTATAAATATTTTAATGCATTTTTGATTCGCTCCAATCAGATACAAGAAAAAATCTACTCACTTTTCAAACAAATCCCCGAAGGTCGAAAATTATAAATTCCATGTACTTGAAAAAATAAAAATAAATAAAATTTAACAAATTTTTTGAAGAAATAATAAAAACAAAATGGAATATAAAAAGCATTTATTTAAATTGAAGATTATAAACCAAAACTAAAATCATTCATTAAAATAATTAATTTTGAATGCATAAATTATATCCTTCTACTTTTTTTATAAATAATTTGAATAAAATACACAAATCAACAAAAATTGTAAAGCATACAAACACAGACACACACATACCTACATTTGTGAAAATTTTTTTTATACAGCTCAGCGGGAAAAAGAAGGAGTACGGATGCCTACTAGAAGGCCTCTGTTTTCTTGCTTTTGGATGTCCATGCCTGGTCCTTCTTTTGGATGTACAAGGCCTGCTGGCTCCATTCCATACTCATATCTTTTTTACAAACGTTGCCATTGCGCGGTAGGCCTTTCGCTCTCGCTTATTTCGCAAAAGATTCTGAAAGGCATTTAAATTAATGGCTCTCAGATAGCTTCACAGAGAATGGTGGAAATTAATTCAAAATGATAAAAAAATAAACAAAAAAAAAAAAATACAAAAACGGCGAAATCAACATAAATATGGTGAAAAATCGGATTTGGCCTATAACTTTGGTGAGAACTTCTTGCATCGAAAAGATGTGAAACGAAATATTCCATTGTTTCTCGAAAAAAGTGTGTATGTTACTTATATCGAAAACTATCAAAAGAGATTGCGTCGTTACCTTTTGAATGTCATAATATTCCAATCGAAGCTGATGTGAAATTGCAGATTTTGAGAACGCCAGTCACAGATATCGTTGACGGCTACCGAAATTGACTAAAATTGAAAAGTTTTCAACGACGGCAGCAAAAATACAACCGTCGGTTATACCAAATAATCACCCTTATTCTATTTAGCGTCGGCAATAACAACGGCAATTTAAAGGCAACAGCAATTCTAATCAAAGGCAACATCAATTCTATGTTAATTTGATATTTTATTATAGTGTTACGAGGCCATTGACTGTTCAGCGATAATGTTAATAAAACACAGCACACATCTTTAATGTTTTTGATAAAAAAAAGTTCTGTGGTGTTTGTGCATTCACAGAAAAAAGTGTTTTATCAATTCTAAAAATGGTTTAAAAAGTATTTAAATGTAATTAATGTGATAATTGAATCAATTATTATTTTTATTTGAAAGAAAATTAAAAATTTAATTTTGATTTAATTAACATTTTAGTTGTTTTGAAATAAATTTTCAATTAAAATTTTAATTAAATAACAAAAAATCTTAATTGACTTTTTTCGTTTAAAACAAAATAATTTAAACATGTAGAATTGTTGTTGGGAATTGTCAATATTTATTTAAATAAATTAATAGATTGTTTGAAATGGCAAAGTTATTTTAACACTTTTTTAATTAAAATTAAAAATATCATTAATTGAAAATATTTTTTCAAAATTTAAAAATTTTTAATAATCAATATCATTTTGGTAAAAGGTGCAAAATCAACAACTTGTTTGCTTGATATTATGAATTTCGAATAAATTTGGTGATTGGAGATATTTAATAATTTTATCTATGTTAAAAATTAGAAAATATTTGTTTGTGAAAACAGTAAAGTTTGAATAAAACTGTTTTTTATTTCTGATTCGGAATCGTCCAGTGACGAAGAAAACAAAAAAAAAAAAGTTTTTGGAAAGAAGACTGCTTAGACATCATAATTTCCCATAATTTTGTCCTTTTTAAGAATTGAAAGCTTTTTTCGAGTAAATAAACCTTCCTTTAAACATGTGTTGGAAATAATAGAGCCTCATTTAAAAATGGGACGAGATCAACGTTTGTTCCAAACACAATAAAATTGGCAGCAACATTACGTTTTTTTGCCCAGGGATCGTACCAGCTTAGCGTTGGAAATAATTTTTACCATGGACAGTCCAAGCCAGTAGTTTCAAAGATTATGCAGAGAGAAGTTTGTCCACAATGGATAAACTTCGATATGACGGATGCTGAAAAGAATGAGGCTAAGTTGCATTTCCACATTATTTTCAAAAAAATATATTTAAAAACACAACACAAATGTAGAATAATATCAAAACCGCCGTAGATATCAACACTTAAGCTAATATCACGTTGCATTTTGTTTACACTTTTAAAGCACAACACAAAGCAGCACAAGCCAGCACTAAAAACGCCGACGACAAAATTAAGGTCAATTAAACACAATAGCAACGCCCAATATTCTTTCAAAATAGCAAACATATGTTACCAGTCATCGAAATATGGCAATTTTACGAACGGGAATACGAAATTGTAACAGAACAAAAAAAACGGCGTTGTTTTCTGTTGACAATGTTTAATAGAATAAAGGTGACTGTAAAGGTCGACTTTAATGTTTGTTGTTTACAAAATTGCTTTGAAAAGACTTTCAGATTTTTCAAAATTGTTAAAAGCAAAATAATTAAAAAATGAAAAAAATCTAGCAAGAAAAAAGTAGTCATCTCTTCCCTGTTAGTATTCATTGCATTTTTTAATTCATTTTTAAGTGTAAAAATTTTTTCTCATTCCGTTTTTATGCGTGAGTTGATTTGAAAGCTCAAAGCGGGAACTTTCTCACAAACATTTTACAGATACACTTTTTCTGTTTATTGGCGAGTAATTTCCTGACGTGACAGCTTTTACGCGCCAAAATTTTTACAGATGCAGTTAAGTGAAAAAAACAGTATTAATCGAAAAGTTCATGGAAGCGAGAGTTACAGAACATGGGCACAGGTTTCAATATCTTAAAGAAGGATATGACAAAGGTTAAACATTTATTTTAAAGGTAATTGGAAATTGGACTTTCAGACGACATATAAGTAGTAGTCCACTTGCAAACACCGCTAAGTTAAAAAAACAAAATTATAACAACTTACCGAGTTTTTCATGATTTTGACGTGAGATTTTTCATCACTTATAGCTCTAACCCTGTGCAATAAATTATGGGCATTATTAATTACATTTTAAATTTTTGGATGGCATAAGTTGTACTTTATTATTCCCCCAAATGACGTGGGTTGCTTGATACCAATCTATTTTAACAATATTGTCTGTTCTATTAATCAAAATATCCAACTTGCCTACAGGTGGGGCCTATGAAATAATAAAATGACATCTTCTATTTCAAAAGTGTATTCAGGTTAATGTTTGGAATTGGCAAACCATATACATACGTATATCATAATAGTTGTAAGAAAACACCAAGCAGTAACTTTTATATTAACAGGATTCAAAACAAATGGCGGCTTTTACAGAATTGCAAGTGAACTACTCATATCAGATTTTATAAATAAATATTAATTCGCGCAGTTACAACGTCTGAAATATGGCGAAAACAATGTTTTTTTTTAATTTAAGCGAAGATATCGCCAAATATCGGAGAAATTTCGGGCTCATATTCGGATTCTGCGTAAGTTCCAGGGTTCCGACTTTTTCTAAATGTTTAAGTCAGTGCTATCTCAAGTTTATTCCAGTAAAGATTACATATTCGAAGACCAGCATGTGGAATAAAATATTGAAATATTAAAATTATACAAAAACTTCGTATAATCTTAAATAATAAGCAAAAAATATATTTATTTACACATAGATATTGGGAATTATTTCTTTTTCATAAGCAACTTTATTATATTCAACATTTTTTATTTTTCGAATTTATTCTATGAGTTAAATTTCAGCTATGTATTTTATAAAGCTTTTTGTAATAGCTCTATTCCTTCAGTTTTTTTAGGAATGACTTTATACACTACCAGACTATTAATACATAACTGAAATTAAACTCATAGAATAAATTCGAAAAATAAAAAATATTTATTTACATTTTATTTAGGCCTTAATCATGTAAAACGTAACGCTACGACAAATAATTACATTGAAACCCCAAGCAATGTTATAAATATTTTGTAATTTTGTTGTTGCTTCCTACAGAAATTCATGTACCGTTTTAAAATTTTCAACGCCACAAGCTATACAACGTTTGAAATTTTACAACTCTATGTGAATTTCTGTGGAAAGCAACAACAAAATTACAAAATATTTATGACTTTGCGCTTGCTTTCAATATAATTCTTTGGCGTTCCGTTGCGTTTTACATGATTAGGGCCTTAACTTTATGTTTTAGCTATTCTTATTGTAGTCTGACCAGACCCAGATGAGAATTAAGTGATAAAAAGTTACCGACAATCCTAGAGTTAAGTAACTTTTTTTGGCCCTAAAAGTATTTTGCATAAAAAGTAAGGAACCATCTTAAATTAGGGATTTTTTTTTATCATTATTATCTGGCCGATTAATATCTGGCGATAATTCCAGTTTTTTTGGTGTTGTCTTGAAATTTTACTTAAAAACATTTTTTTATACTTAGGAAGAATTTAAATGTTATGGAATATTCTTCTAGACGATTATCAGGCAATATTTTCAAATAATTTTCTAGACTAATTGATTTCGTACTCTTAAGTATTTGTAAAATTTTTTTTTTTAGCATTAAGTTGTATTCAGCCATGCGTTCCGAACAATATTTTTGTCCGGGTAATAAGTTTTTTACTGAGAGTTTTCTGCAGGACGATTCACCCATTCCGGAAAAACAAAAGCTTCCATATGGTTTACAGATGAAAACAACTATACAAAATGGCAGCAGAACTAGCAAATTACTTATAATGAATTGTTTTCTAAAAGTGTGTTAAAGAAAATGGCCGAAAAAAGGAAAGTGATTTTATTATTTTTAATTATATATATTTTTATTTTTTTATTTTATTACTCAGCAAAAACTAAATTGTTGTTATATAAATGAAAAACACTCTATTATGTGGCAGCTCTAGTCAACTTGTATGTACAAATTGAAAAAAGTGGGATCTCAGTTCATTTTGTTCTGAACAACAATTAAAATTAAACCAATTCAAGAAAAAAATTGACGAACAAAACAATTTATTTCTCTCTCAAAAGTAATAAAAAACGCAAGAAAAATTTTTTATTGGAGGCCGGTTTTTTTAAAATTGTTTTCTTTATGATTTTAAGGCGATAATATTGGCGATTATTTTCGTATCCGTACTTTTTTTTTGTAAATACAAAAGAATAGCAAAATTTGTGCAAATGTTTGTTCTTTTAGCCGGGTTTTTAAGATGTGGATTAAGTTAATACTTAGTATAACGTACTCTGCAATTCAGATTTTTCGGCGAGATGTGTTTTTCTTTAATTATCTCATTAAAGACCAACATTCTAAGCAAAACCAAGCTGTTCCAAGAAAATTTTGTATACAAACTTGGTAATGGCGGCTCAAATCTGTTTTCAGATTAAGAAAACCTAGTTAAACTGAGATCTCAAAAACTCAAGTTTGACTAACGTCTGCCCTTAAACACTTCCACAGAAGGCAGTATAAACATATTAAATATGTAAAAATGAGTAGCAAAGTAACAAACATCAACCTAATTTTCATATTTTTTACAAATCTGTTTTTTTTTTATATTTTAACAAACGAACAAGGTTGTTGTAATGTTTGTTGCTTGTTTGGTGTTTTGGGAAAGGGTATCTTTTTTTTTTGGCATAATGGTTCTAGTACTTTAAGCTTACGAATGAAAAGAAAAAATTATATATGATTTTTACAAAAGCGCCAGCAACAACCAGCAGTGAATACAAATTATACTACTTTACAAAAAAAAAAAAAAAAAAAAAAATCCCTTGGAAAAAGGGCAAAAAAAAATCCCCCAGTTAAAGAAAATGTTTAGAGGGGAAAAAAAACTAAACTCACACAGTCATTCAATTTAACACAAGAGATAATCATTTCAGCGCCCCTTGTACAGCCACAGGGCAAATTGCCGACAAATTATGGGCCACCTGGAATTAAGTACATTAGGAAGCCAGCCTTAATTTTAGTTAGAATACACATACAAACACATATGTATAAAGCTTTATATATAAAAGTAAGTAACCGTGTTAGTTTGTCTACACAAATGGAAATATGAATTCATTTATTCATACCATAAAAAAAATTGAGTGAAAAACTTAAAAGTTGGCATAATACACCATATTCATTAAAACTTTTTTACTCGTCATCTATCTATATTAAGCTCTGAAACATGCATACACAAACACACACTAATTCCTGCATGCTTATGCTTGGTAAGGTTTATTTTTACTGTTACTTACTATTTCCGGTTAATGGCAGCATACAACAAACAGACAGCTGCATGTAACTCTTATAAATATTTATTTAATCCTTTTTTTCCTCGCTTTTATATGCTAGTGTGTTTTTAATGTTTCATAAAAGAAATTTTAAATTAATATTGTATGAGTAGCTAGTGTTCTTCTGTACTTTTCGTTTTCATTATTTGAAAAAAGTATGTCTTTCTACCTTTATGTTGTTTATGAATGTCAGAACTGATGTCTTTAAAGTTAGAGAGAGAGAGAGAGAGAGAGAGAGAAGGGGTGAGGGAATGAGAAAAATTATCATCGTTGCCGTAACTGTCGCTAATTTTAGTACAAGTATTCTCTAACACATACTTAAACACATATGTACATATACGTACGCATAATTACACATGGTACTAATGTGTGAAAGGATTGAGATCTTTTAAGGGAATTTAACTTAAGAAAGTTTCTAGGACTGTGATAAAAGAATTTAATTTCTTTTATAGTTAACAAAATACAGTGAAAAATAAAGGAGATAAGCACAAAAAAATTATTAAATTTCTCCAATCACCAAATTTATTCCAAATTTATAATATCAAGCAAACAAGTTGTTGATTTTGCACCTATTACCAAAATGGTTATATTGAATACTTAAAATTTTAAAATTTTGAATATTTTTTTTTCAAAAAATATATTTTTAATTTTAATTAAAAAAATGATCAAAAAACTTTGCTTTTCAAACAATGTGTTAATTTATTTATATAAATATTGACAATTCCCAACAACAATTCTACATGTTTAAATTATTTTATTTTAAACGAAAAAAGTCAATTAAGATTTTTTGTTATTGAATTAAAATTTTAGTTGAAAATTTATTTCAAAACAACTAAAATGTTAATTAAATCAATATTAAATTTTTAGTTTTCTTTCAACTAAAAAAATACTTGATTCAATTATCACATTAATTAAATTTAAATACTTTTTAAACCATTTTTTTTTAATTGACAAAACACTTTTTTCTGTGAGAGCATGAGTAATATAACCCACAAAGTTTGCAAATGACAATATTTGTTTATCAACCAAAATTGCCAAAGCCTTTTTCTTTTGGTACCAACTACTTATTTTCTGCAATGCAATTGACGAGCGTTCTAATGTTTTATGTTATGTATGTACCATAGGGGAAAGGGTACATACATTGTCACGTGACAAGTCCTATGATGGGTTAACTGGCACCTTTTAACACTTTGTAACAGGTCACTGAAATAACCTTCCAATTTCGGTTAAAATAATGCCTGTCGCAGATATTGTCCCAAATGAGCCATGTCAATATGATAGATCCCCTTCATATAAAGTAATAGAACTAGAGAGAATCAGCCACTACCCGCACAAAATACAGTCAGATGAATAGTTTTGTGCCAATTACCTTTCCTGTGGACCAACTACACTCTAAGCACATTATCACAAGTTAAGTGATATGTCTTGTTTTCGCCTATCACAATTCGTTCCTTTTAATTATAAAATTTGGTTCACTGGTCACGGGATATGAGCTTTAAGAGCAATTGACACAAATTTCCCGCAGGGTATGAACTTATCAGGATGATAACCTGAATCTTCAGTGGTGAGGTTAATAATGAGGAGTACTAATCTGACACACTTAGACCTAATGATCTGTTGTGATACCATAATGCTCTACTAAACAAAACACCCTAAAATGAACCCGAAATTCTAACGAAATTTAAAATGCACTCAAGTTCAAAGCCAGATATATCGGCTTCTTGCTTGTGCAGGACAGTTACAGAGCAGGCGTTTTACATTGTCCTCCTTACTGTCGTTGTGCATGCCTACTCATCCCCCCGTGGATCACAGGGAACATCTAAAGGATATTTCACCTTCGGTGTTACATTCTTGGGGTAAATCAGGTTTAGGTCAATCCTGGGATCTGCAAGGATTCAAGTTTGACCAATCAATGGCTAACTGGCAACAGTTTTAATAAGTTTCATAGAGGAGCCGAAGAGATATATCGGAAGACTTATCTTTTCCGTTTTATAGTCGCTCATCCATTGAGTATGGTAACGGGATAGACGACAGTTTACGGTTTGTGTTGATAGTCCTTCGCGGACATCGAAAATGTAAGAACGTATAATGTGCATGCATATCTAGGATGTGGCATCCATCCGAAATGCAGGGCTCTTTGGGCTCTAATTACAAGTAGACCGATATTTGCTTAGTGCTTATTTGATGGTGCCTCGGGAGCTGGTAGCCCCGGTCTAGCAAATCGGTCTAACCATTAATAAGGTCTCCGTAAGTATGCTTCCCAAGTAATGTTTCCTGAATTCCGAGGAGTCTTCCGAGATGGTCTTGTTCTTTTTTGAAGGAATACTTTCGGAAAACACGAGGCAGCTGTGGCTATACCTACATCGCGGATAAAAACAGGGTATCATTTTTCGTAGGGGGCTTAAATCTTCCTAAGGCTCTGTTGCTATTGGTACGGAAACTGCCTTGAATCAGATTGGAAAATGAGGTAAGACAGCTCGAGCTCCTAAGCAAGTGGGAGGATATGAAGAGGCCGGTCATGCTCTCAAATTTGAAAGCTGTGTGGTAAACGTGATTGTCCCATACGCGGGAGCACTTGGTAAATGCATATATATATCACTACGTTATTGAGATCCACCATGAGAATAGGCCATCATGTACACGCAGAGAAAAAACATGTTCAAATATGGTAACCTCCAACAAAACTATTTTTAAAGAAAATGTAAAATATATTGTGTTAAGTTTAACCATATTATTGTCACCGAAAAGCATATTATTGTTAAATTAGTCCTTCATCAACAAGCTACAACCATATTATGGTTGCTTCTTAACATGCTATGGTTAAATATGACAATAATTTGTTTTTAAATAAGCAATAGTATTTTCCTCTTTTTCAAGAGCAACAAACATATTTTAGTTATTCTGAAGCATAAAATGTTCGGAGGCAACCATAATATGTTTGTGAATTTTTGGTGGAGGACTATTTTAACCATAACATTGATTGTCGGTGAGAATAATATGTTTAAATTTAACATAATATGTTTAAAATTTTCTTCAAAAATAGTTTTGTTGGAGGTGAACATACATAAATATGTTTTTTCTCTGGGAGCAGGTGCTCATATAAATCAATATCACAATTGCATGGCTACCAGAGCTTTTTTGTCCCAAGTATCTCCGCCTGGAAAACGGAAGTCTTCGCGATAAATTTAGGTTGAGCTCCTTTCACCTCCCTTAAGTTCCCGCCGAAGCTACTCGTTTTATCCGGAACACCGGCTCTCCACTCATTCCCACTTGCTATCTCTGTTTTTAATGACAATCTTAAGCAGGGTTTAAGAAACTGCAGTCGAAACCAAAAACTGTCGAACAAAAAACGAAAATTTTTGTACAACTTTTCGCTTTTTGTGGTGGTTTGACAGCAACTGATTACATTTAATGAATCAGATGTAAAAGCAACAGTTTTTTTTTGCCAATGACAAATGAAGAAGTTGAAGAAATGGCAGTTTGTGAACTTTGACTACAGTTTTTCTTAAGCTGAAACTGGAGAGGTGTGAGCAATTCTCCAATTCTTCATATTCATATTCATAAACCTGCATTATCCGCAGTTATTTCCTTAATACTTCTGATTATATTTTAGGCGAATTGCACAGTTTGTCATTTGTTTTTTTTTTAATGCAAACAAAAATGTATCACTATATTGTTTTTAATTTGTAGTACAACCAATAAAAATGAAGTTATCTTTCAAAGAACTTAATATAGATAAGTAAAAGTAACTTTAATTATATTAAAATTTAAAAAAAGTACAGTTTTTCTATAAATAATGAGTGCATATTTTATTATTTTTTAAAGCATATTTTGAATTTTTTTTAAATATGTTTTATGCGCAAATTTTTTAATAATAAATGCATGAAATATTACGCCCTAAAACACCGAATCGATTTTGAATTCATGGTCAAATTTACCAGAAATAATTTAATATTTTTCACACAAAACAGCTTAAGAGATTATTAATATTTAAAATCAATATATATTAGTTTTTTTTAACAAGGTATTCTCAACTTTGGCGGGTATAGACGATTTCGCAAGTCCGTTTAAATCAGAAAACTTTGAATTTTTGGAAAACATAACTATTTCTGCGCCATGTCCTTTAGTTTTGGGTAAAACATTTCATTGCGTCAGTAACCAAATGGGTCTGAGTCTCTAGAAATATTAGCAGATTTAAGATATCGCAGCGTAGGATAGACAGACGCTCTTCCTGCATTGATTTTCTTGTTATATTATCACAAAAACTCTAAAGGTCAGTTCTTGTGGACTGTTATCATTTGGGTGTAGGTCTGACCGTGTCCTCAATAATTTTGGAATGCAGTCATATTAAGAATCTCAATAAGAAATTTTTTGATACATTGCGTTGACATTTTCGAGCTTTGTATCGAAGGTCAATAGGTTTCATTATCCTTTCTTCAGAGCTAATTTTAAGTAAATCGCCAATAAAATATTATTTATCTCAGTTTTTTGTTTATCTACTACGGCGTATCAATAAGTCCGTGACTTTTTGAATAAAACACAGTTTTTTACAAAAAAAAATTTATTTTTCAGCATAATCTCCTTTTAGCTCAATACACCTTACACTCAATACAGTCCAACGTTTCTCCAATTTGTGTATCCCTTCCGAAAAAATTGGATTTTTCGAGGTCCATAACATAGGCGTTTGTTTCACCAATAGTTTCATCGTTGGAGCTAAATCTCTTTCCACCGAGCCATTTCTTTAGGTTCGGAAATAGGAAATAGTCACTGCATTATCGTGATGAAAAAGAACATTTTTCTTAGCCATATGGGGTCATTTAATAGAACTACAAGGGAAGTTCGGACTTATTGATCCACCCTCGTATTATATTTTTTAGTAATCTGCGAAGACCGTTGGATAGGGGAATAGTATCAGACTAGCAGTTGTTTTGCTTATGGATTTTGTGGCTTCGGCATATGTCTCTTGAAAAAAGGTCAAGAAAGTGACAAACGCCTGAACGCGCATAGAAAAAATTGTTAGTATTTGTTTTTATCAGTTAATTAATGTGATGATTGAATCAATTATTTTTTTATATTTATTGAAAGAAAATTAATATAATTTTGATTTAAATAATGTTTTGCAATAAAGTTTCAATTAAAATATTAATTAAATAACAAAAATCTTATTTAATTTTTTTGTTTAAAATAAAATAATTTTAACTTGTAGAATTATTGTTGGCAATTGTCAAAGCCTGAGCTATATTTATTTAAATCAGCTAAACAAATTATTTGAAACAGCAAAGTTTTTGGATAAGTTTTTTCAATTAAAATTAAAAATATCGCTTACTGAAAAAAAAATATTCACAATTTTAAGTAATCTATATAATTATTTTGGAAGGAGGTTCCAAATCAACAAATTATTTGCTTGTTTCTATGAATTTGATGATTAGAGACAATTTTTAATTTTTTCTCTGCGTGGTGTCGAGCTCCAGCTTCACAGAAAAAATTATTAAATTTCTCCAATCACCAAATTTATACCAAATTCATAATATCAAGCAAACGATGATGATTTTGCACCTATTACCAAAATTATTATATTGAATACTTAAAATTGTAAAATTTTGAATATTTTTTTTCAATAAATTATATATTTAATTTTAATAAAAAAAATTATCAAAAAACTTTGCCATGTCAAACAATGTGTTAATTTATTTAAATAAATATTGAAAATTCCCAACAACAATTCTACATGTTTCAATTATTTTATTTTTAACGAAAAAAGTCAATTAAGATTTTTGGTTATTTAATTAAAATTTTAATTGAAAATTTATTTCAAAACAACTAAATTGTTAATTAAATCAAAATAAAATTTTTATTTTCTTTCAACTAAAAAAATTATTGATTCAATTATTACAGTTATTAAATTTAAATACTTTTAAAGCATTTTTTAATTGATAAAACACTTTTTTCTGTGTTAATTAAAGGAAACTATTTATTATTCAGTTATGATTTTATGCTCTTATTTTTAATGTTTTATTGCTCTTAGTTCTCATGCAAAATACAACAAGTAAATATTTTAATTTGTTTTTGCAAAAAAAAAAAACTTAAAGTGTCGGCGTATCGACAGTTAAATATTGCTGGTACCGATATATTGACCAACCTGAAATAGCGCCGATAAATCGGTAGCGGTAATCGTTAACATTTTTGTGTTATCTACATGCCACATAAAACAAACGTATGAAGCCCAATTTAATAATATAATGATTGGATGAAAGGCTAAATCTCTGAAGCATCAAAATCTAAACAATATTCCTTATCAGAAGCCAAAAAACTAACAGGCCTATAAAATTTATAATATCTAAAAATACTTTTATATTGTGTTGTTTATTTAAAATTCTAAAATTTTAATTTAAGCAAAAAAACTACTTTAAAATGCCAATATTGCACATCATTAAAATGTTATGTGTAACAGAAAAAGGAAATATATTATTTATTACTTTAAACTAAAAATCAAAACCAATTTTTACTCTATATCAATCATTATTAAACAAATCTTTCCTTAAATATTATATGCTCGTACTTTGGGTTAAATACCCATCAAAAATCTTCTAACCGACCCTTAATGAATTGAAATCAACATGGTGTTTATTTTGGTAAAATTCAAAAAAAAAAAAAAAAATTATTATTTTTGAAGACGGTAGGAAGAACCTAAAAAAACCACGTTGTTGAAATAGTAGAATTTGTACAGGTTTATATTTTGGGTCATGTTGTTTATAACACTGTTTTTAAGGAACTTCTTCCCCTTGTTTTCCTTTCATTTTACAATGACTAGCCTTGAGCATATAAATTCGAAATATACATCTAAAGCTTAACATATTAAAGTTTCATTTTCATTGAAAAAGGAAGGATAACAAACTAAACAAAAAAGAAAAACGAGACCGCTATAATAACAAAAGTAGTCCCTGAAAAACAAAAGATTTGATGTGTTTTTATAATTTTGCGTCATCATAAAACCAAGAGTATATTGAAATAATTTCTATACAACAACTAAAAACATGCCCCTGCATTCAATATGTCTTCTGCTTCGTGCTCGCTATAATAAAAACAGCGGTACCCGCAACAATACTCAAACAAATACCCACACTCTTTGTAAAAGGCATAGCAGTGTGAGTGCACACAAACAAACAAACAGGCAAACAAACGAAAAAATTGGTCAAACAAATAAACGGAAATATTTTGAACGGATAAGTTCTATACTAACGGAAATTGATGCAAATCCTTTTGAATGCCTATGTTTTATTTATAGGTACACAATACACCCATATACAGAAAAACATTTTCACACACAAACATATTCATGCTGACTATCGTAGTTAGTGGGATTTTGTACAGTGGGTGATAAAACACAAGAAGTCTATACAAAAGTTTAGATTGTCAAAATAACAATCATTGTCTGTAACTGAACTTTACTTTAATCTTTACAAATTTTGCTAAGAATAAAAATAATCCAGATTCCTTAAGACTAACTTATACGCGAACTCTGGTCAAATTCAGATTTAATTCTATTTAAACAATTAATGAAGTCAAAAAGAATTTGGCTCAAACACCAATAGAAAACTGTAGTAAAATTTTCTTCAAATATAACATTAGCTCTACTCGAACGTGGTTTGAACTCCATTTTAACCCATTAATGCCTACCCATAAATCCGCTCGTACGATTTAAGCTTATGTTTTAAGTATGTACCTGGGGGTCGGTAAAAGCTGCTTGTAGTGAATAAAAAAGTGTTTCCTCTTCCAACCCCTGGGATAGGACATGGGTATTTTAATACCCAACAGGCTTTAATAAGATATATTTTTTTGATATATTAAATCTTTTTTTATAACAAATATTAGGTCTGTTCATTTATTTTACCGGCAGGAACTTGCAACGGAGTAAATTTAAAATTTACAAAATTTTTTTCCAGACTACTCAAAAAAATAAAAAAGTAAATTAACGCTTTACCAGCAAAAACTAGCCAGTTAGGAATATCGACACTATTCAGCTGTAAGATACAAGATTATTTCTTAATAAATTAATTTTTCCTAAATTTTAGAAAATAAATATTTTATTTTATTGAAAGGCTTTTAGTTGAAAAATTTTGAAAATTTTTTTTGTTTTGTAAACAAAAACATTAAACAGGTGGTTGAAAATTCTGGCTAGTAAAAATTTTACCATCAGAAATATTCAACAAATGTTTTGTCTCTCAAATTTTAATGCTTTTTTTCACTCTCTCGTTGCAAGTTTTACGAGTACGTAAACACTTACTAGCATTTTCTGTAAATGAACGCACTTAATATTTTAATTATTAATATGGGTATTTATACATTATTTTAATGCGACAAGTTTCATTTATTTTCATTACAAAACAAATATTTTTTCAAACTGCGTTATTTTTAAAGAAGAATCTAAAGCTTTAACCGAAATTTATCTTGAAATACTTCCGCTCAGTTGTTTTATTACAAAACTTGTGATTATTTTAGGAAAACGATAAAATCATGGCCCGTACGAGAATTTACTCGGCTACAGACGAATATTTCTAAATTTCGAAAAGCTAAAGGATTAATCATACTATTCCGTGGTAAGGTACTTATTCTTGCGAAAAGTGAACAAAGTGCACTACTGGCATTTTCAGTGCGCACTGTGGTGTCAGATACCAGCAGTTTATATTAGGTACTGTCATTAATGCACATTTTGCGAGATCCAACCGAAATATATGCTCTCTTATCTAGCAGAAGTATTGTCTTCGTAAGTATCCTAAATCTGTCATGGCAAATGGCCTGGCTGCACAAAAGGTCGCAGAGTATATATTTAATCAGAAAACTACTGTCTCATTATCGTTTTTCATAGTGTGGCAATTCCGAATGCTTGATGTGCCAGGCGAGCTTGCATCCAGAACTACTACATTGGTGTTGGCACACACGATTCTAAAATAGGAAAAGCTTTTAATTTTCTTCAAATAAATTTTAGAAATATAAATTTGCTTTTACTTACGGCACAACTAATTTGTTCGCTTTTAATTTAGGCCAAAAGAGATTTTTTGCAATACGGAAAAATAGTCATATTTGGAACTCATTAGGGATTGTTGGGTTTGGCTTTTTTTTATTCTGTTGGGTATTTTCACTATACGAGGTGTGTCAGTCAGGTGTGTTAGCAAATCATTTTTAAATTTTTTTATATTGCTTAAGGGACATCCAAAGCTTTTAGATCATGTGGTAATTTTTTCGCATTGTGCTTTATTTGGAAAAAAACCATGAATTTTCTCTATATGATAACGAAATGCCAAAACCAAAAATTTTGTTGCTTTAAATTTTTCTAGTTTAATCATAGTCTACTTTTAACTAAAAATGCAAGTTGCAGCAGTTATCTCTTACCTGACCTTTGCTAGAATTTGTTTACTGTCTTATTTTTTTTGGGTATTTAAACCTAACCCTCCTGACACGAGTACCCCGGTGCCCGAACGATCTTTAAAGTCAAATATCTTTTTAACAATAAATGATACAAATTTGCGATGTCACAAGTTCCTTCAGTTTGTAATTTTTTAAGGATTTTTATAATTTTAAATTTTCCTGATTTGTTTGGGTTGGCTGTGGTGCCACCGAAAGTCAAATAGTCCTTACCCTCCTAATAAGGGTACCCATATACAAGTAAAAGCCAATTCCACGCCAAGTGATGACAAAAGACAACGACGGAAGCTTCGAGCTTTTTAGGCACTTGGATTGTGGCTAGAGAAAATATAATATGCACCTAAATCTGACACGTCAACTATGTTAAACAAGGTGCAAGGGCCAGCTACTTGTTTTACGTTTAGTGCTATATTTCGACACCGTTTGGTGCATAACATCTACTCCACCTTTTTAGTTATTGTAACGATCACTTATTTCTTCTTTTTCGTTAAAAACTGGCTCCTCTCGAGAATAATACGTTGTCGACAAAAATAATAACTTTTCTTCTTCGGTACAACAGACAAAGGAGTCCCGCTCTTACTGGACCATATGGTGGCTTTCCTACATCATCCGTTGTGCTTGGCCCTAGCTCTTTCGGAATATACGCTTTTTTTCTTACGAAGGGTACCAACAAGACTTATTCCTCTCATTTAAAGCCGATTGTCCAAAGATAGTGACGTAAAATAATGTGGCGGCCGTGCTGTAAACGGCCAATGTGCAACACGCGCTGCAGTTGCTTACGCAATGATACCAGTACAATTTTAAATATAAATATTGTTTAATTTCAATTAAAAAATAAGAAGTAGTAAATATAACTACTTTTTCTATACAAATGCTGTAACTTACATACAGGTACCCTTATCAGGAGTCTACGTATAAAAATGTTGTCAGTACGGTTAAATACCCATTAGGCAGGTGTGGATAAATTTAATTTTAGGTCATTTAAAATTAAACGATTGTTAATAGTATTTGACAACCCAGAAAAATGTGTTCTAAAAAGAGCTGGGTTTCACTATAAAATACTAAAATAATCGCCTACAAACTTGATGATGGGATGCATGGTTTTTGTGTGGGGAGTTCCCGGTTCGGAGTACTAATTTGTGCTGGCAATAAGGTTTTTTAAGTCTTTTTTTTTTTGCTTTTATTTTTTAACTTAATAATTTGTATGCTTAACCAAAAACCATAATTATCAAGGAAAACTCAATGATATTTGTCTTTAAATTGATATTCGTTGTCATACGTTTTTACTATTTGTAATTTTTTCGCTTAAACACCTTCTTTGCTATCAGCCCTAAAAAAAAGCTGATTTTTAAAATGTTTGTATATAAGGATTCATACTTTCTAACTTAATTATTCCAGGCCTCTTTTTTATCTTACAGTGTAGAGGTTTCTGCAAAGACTTATCTATTTTAGTCTATCACGATTTTTTGTTCAGTGACAATCTGGTTATTTCTGTCTTGCTAATTTACTCTTATTCTTCCTCTTCTTCTTGTACCGATCGGTCTTGCTGCTAAACCGCGTTTCGGCAGGTGGTACTCTGGCATTCTGTCCAAATGCCGATACCATCGTATTTTTTGGCGCTTGGTTCTGTTGTTAAAGTTGATCATATTGCGTTGTTTCTTACTCTGTGCCGTCGGATTTTGCCTGCTGCATTGCGTTAACAATTTTATTTCCGATGCTTGACCTCTATTCTGATTTTTAGATGTTAGCCCCCACGATTCACATCCCTACGCAAGGGTTGGTATATATGTTATATGGTTGTATATTGCAAATATTCTTCCCTCTGAGACATTTGACCAATAAAATTTCTGTTAAAAGGGAAGGTTGGCCGTTGTGGGCTTTCTGCATTTCAAGTTTCTATCCGCCTTTTCATCTTCGCCAATTATGACTCACAAAAATGTTTAAGAGATTCGGCTGATTTTGCTTCTAATGTAACGCCATTGAGGTATGTTAGTATTGCAATTTTCATTGGTTGAATGTTCCAATTTCCAATTGTCCTTGGAATCAAGGAATTCTTTCAGCTTGTAATGACATCGTCCATCATAAATATAAATAGAAATGAACTCAGTATATCGACTTTTCGCACATAAGCATTCAGTGCACTATAGTAGCTCTTTTATTAAAAGGCACGATTCTGCATTTTTTTTCTCTGTAGCACTTTAAAAGGAGGATTTTTTACAAGGAAGGCTTACCATACTTTGAATTTTATGGAAAGTTTTCATTATTTTCGTGTTATGAGTTATATATTTTCTTTCTCAAACTTTAATCAAACTAAATTCACGTCGAAGTTTACCCGAAATAATTACTGAGAACTAGTTTCGAACATGGCTTGAATTCAATTTTCTGATAATCTCTTAAAGCCTTATCAAATCACCAGTCAGATATTTTAGACGTAACCTTCACTTTATTAAAAGTAATACAAACAATTATTGAACTCTTATCTAACTTCTTTCAAACTTTATTAAATTCACTTAACTCGAATTTGAGAAATTTCTTCAACTCTGCTGGTATTCGGCTTGACCTTCTTGTTTAAAGCCTTATTTTGAAAGAAATTTACTGAAATTTTTATCAAAAACCATTCCAACACTCAGAGTATTCTAGAAAGCTATATTCAAACAATGATAGAATTCTGCTCGAATTTCCCTCAAACTCTACTGTAACTTTAATAAAAAAAATTGCAAATAGAGATTAAGAGAATTTAGAATGTCCTAGTTGAACTCTATTTAGACTTTTCATATTCAAATCAAAATATAAAAAAAAGTAAATGTTTTCAAATTTTAGAAGTAGCCTATTCCGTCCAATATAAACTTGATTTACTCACACTTTGCTCAGACTTTATGTTAATTTTTCTCGATCTCTATTCAAAAACTTTTGTATTCCAATTTAAATCAAGGTCGTAAAAATGGTTTTTATTAAATCTTTGCTCAAAGTCTACGTGAACGCTTCTTACAGTAAACTCAAACATTTACTTAATTCTGCTCGAACTTTAAAATTTTTAAAGGGAACTTTTTTAAGCAGTAAATTATTTTTCTAACGTGTTAGTGGCCAAAACTGCTAAGAATTGATTTTTAGGAAGCTACAGATCCTGTTGTTGTAGAAATTTTTTTATTCAACTTTTTCTGCAAAAATGCTTCAAATGTAGACTTCCGAGCCCATGAGGGTTAAGTTAAGCACGAGTTTTTCTCGAAATCCATAATGTTCAATAAGACATAGACACTGTATGAGCACTACGAAGGAACATGTTCATACAATTGTAATTGTATGCAAATCACTATGCCACACTTAATGCTCGTTTGGTGCCACTGTGTACAAAAAAAAGTGAAAAAGGGAGAGCCAGGGAATATAAATACAAACAAAATGGGACCTATTTTGCACAGTGTATAAAAATGAAGCTTTATGCTTAAACATGTTGTTTGAATTCAATGGTTGGTTGGTTGGTCTGTCGGTCGATTTTTTTGGGCTGGTTGCTTATTTGTTTGAGTAAATTTTTTATTTTATTTTTTTTTGTTGTTGTTTTTTTTATTATTGTTGCTGCTGTTTTGTTTGTTGGTGTTGGTTGTATTGAATAATGCATATAATCTGCTTTTGGGGTTAATAGTACTTGGAAATCATTTCACAGTGCGGTTGTTATTTTTTTTCTCTTCGTCAGATTTTTTTTTTGCCATATTACTACTCTTCTTTGTATATTTTTGATTATAAATTCTGCAGTATTGCCCAGTTTATTAAAAATGTAATACTTAAAAGTTTATAAAACAGGAAAAGTTTCAAATAAAGTTTGCTTTTTTGTAATTGAATATGTAGAAGCTTAAAATAAATAAAGTGTTTTGCGAAAGCATTAAAAGCAAATCTTTTCGTATTATATAAATTAAGAACGACTAACAAAAAACAATTTAATAGTGTTAAAAAATAATAATTTTAAAATTTTATACCATTGTTTAGGGAAAAAGAGGAAACGAAAAAATGTATATATAACAGTTAAAAAAAGTTATGAATGAAATAACGGTGAATGGCTTATAATATTTTTAAGAATTTCTATTATCTGCTTTAGTAAATGATACTTAAAGGTTAAGTTTTTAAAACAGAGGAAAATTTAAAAAAATTTAGTTTTTTAAAGAGCAGTTTTTGAAAAAAAAATTGGAAAATACAGACAAAATATTCCTAAGTCTTTTACTTTCTATAGAAATTTTTTCCCATTAGACAATTCTAAATAAAAAAATTTTGTATAAGATAGTTTTTTATAAAAATTTTCTCTACAAAATACTAAAAAAAAACACGTAAAAGGGGACAGTCGGTCAAGCCTGTCCATTTGGTACCCTACACCACAGTATTTGCAGCCAAAATTAAATTATATAATGATTTTAAGATTGATACGAAAGTTATTTGTGTTGAATATTATATGAATAAAGGCATAAGTAGCGCCACCTAAAATGCAAAAGCTTAGTTTCATAAAGCAAACAAAGATCATTCAAAAAATCAATGTTGGCGTTACAAAAACAAAATTAGAAATTGAGATTTTGATTGATTTTTGTTCGTTTTATTAAGCTACATGTTCACAATTTTAGATCTCTGTGATCAAAAATAGCGATTTTATTAAAGAATTTCCAACGTCAAGTACATCTTGTTGCTATTCATTTTATAAAGTTTTTTCCTTCTCCTGTAAAAAAATAAAAACTGTTGTTACGCTCTTTTGCATTTTAGATGACGATATGTACATAAATGACATTTTTCGTCTCTAAGGGAGCGTGTTTATATGGACCTTTTATCAATACCGAAGTTTCCACAATATTTTCCCTCAATTAGATTTGACTTGGTAGCGATACCGTCTCCGTTGGGAGGAATCTCCTCCCTCTCTCAAAAAAAAAAAAAAAAATTTTACCCTGACGTATTGTCCGAAAAGTCGACAAAATGTTTGTCAGTATTGATATTTACAAGAAAGAAACGGCATTAAAAGAAACTGTCGGGCTCTAAATTTTAATCAAATTTTGTAAGATGATTTAGATTGTAATAAAATATGTTTGATATTTATTCTAAATACCAACATAAAGGGATCTTTTGTAGGAACAAGGACTCTACTTAGGAAATAAGTTGGTGTTGGGGTTTTATGAAATTATGGACCGCTTCATACCATTTTCTACAGGCTTGTCCTTATGACAAATCAAAATAAAGTACTTTGCGCATAAGGCTTTCTAAGACAGACACCCACCATCCTAAAGGACGGACATGCATTGTTAGATCGACTATACCAAGAGCGGTATACTCCAAGGCGTGTTGAGAACCAATATGTTTATGTGTTACACACATAATTGCAAACAGCTAATACCCTCTCCACTATTGTAGTGCGATTTAACGAATTGCCAAAGATATAATGAAAAATTAAAAGGGCGACCTCTATGTTCGGCAAAAAAAAGGAAATTTCTTTTTGAGTACGCTGAATTTAGTTGTGATAACAATTTTTCAAAATTAGCGCTCGAATTGGCGATATTCTCGATTAAAAATTATGATACTAATGTACCATAAAACGATATTTTTTATACTTTTGCGATCATGGTTCAAATAGATATTGGGAATTATTTCTTTTCATAAGCAACTTTATTATATTCAACATTTTTTATTTTTCGAATTTATTATATGAGTTAAATTTTCAGGTTATGTATTTTATAAGCTTTTTGTAATAGTTCTATTCCTTTAATTTTTAGAAATGACTTTATACACTACCAGACTATTATCTTGTATCTTCCTGTTATATTTTACCTTAGCTATCCTCTGGATAGCAATGAACAGAAAAATTTACAGTTATTAGACACCAGCAGAATGTAATGCATTTTCTGGCCCGCTGCGGCCTTCGTCAGCATTCTTTGCTATCCAACGGAAAGCTTAGGTAAAATTTAACAAGAAGATACAAGATAATAGTCTGGTAGTGTATAAAGTCATTCCTTAAAAATTTAAGGAATACAACTATTACAAAAAGCTTTATAAAATACATAACTGAAAATTTAACTCATAGAATAAATTCGCAAAATAAAAAATGTTGGATCATGGTTCAATTTAAATCAATTTAACTCTTTTTAATACAAATTTTCGTATTTTTTTTCGAGGAGAATCTTTTTTTTCGCTATGATTTAAATTTTTTAAGTCAGCCTTATTACGATTCTCGATGTCGGTAACAGCGTTAGTCGAATTTTGTAGTAGATTAAAGAACACAGGTTGAGTGTTGCTGTAATATACAACAGAGTCGTTTTCGACATCGAGAACCGTAATAACCCAGTTGGAAAAACTGCCGTCGACGACATTGCCGTCAACTATTTATGCACGACATTTCCTCTATCACTTAGCATTTCTGGAAGACAATTTTGAGGAAAATCTCGACGACAGAATACTCGACATTTTTTAGTGCACTGTATTCTAAAGAAGTTTATAAACGACGATATGACCGACACTGTCTTCCAAGTTGTCTTTTATACAAGCTTATCTACGAAAACATGACCGGCATTGTCTTGTTAGGTGTCTTATGTCAACAACTATACACGACAGAACGAACGACAGTGTCTTGTAAGTTTTCCCTTATGAAAACCTATCACGTCGAATGAGCGACACAAAGAGCTACAATTAGACTTGGGCTTAAAAGTTCATTTTGGTGACCGGTCATTTTAGTTCATTTAAAAAAAAGAACTAGTTCGTTCTTTTAGTTCACCGGTCACTTTGTCTTTTGTGTCTTTTTCGTTCAGTAGTACACTTGTCTTGTCATCTTGGTCTTTACAATCGATGATAAATGTGTTAAAAGAAACAAATATAGCATACTCGTGTAAAATACACTCAAAATATTATGTAGGTAAATTCAAAATAATATTAAGTTTAAAAACTGAAAATGTAATTAGAAAACGGATCATTTCATTTTAAATAAAGGAATTTTACGGTTAATTTTATTAATGTTCATTTTATAACGTAGAAACTAATTAACTTTTCTCTTTATTTTAAATTAAAAAAATTTAAACTACAAAAACATATTAAAAGGTGTTTTCAGTTAATTTTAACTAAATTTAAATTAAGTACTAAGACAGCTAAATCAGTATTTTAACCTGTCATTATTACCTAGCAATATTTTTTGTTTTTTATTTTCTTTTATTTATGTACACATGTTTGTACACATGTTTTTCAGTTTTATTTTATGCATAAAACTGAACATATTAACAGAAATAAAAATCAATTAGGGTTTTCATTATATCTCTTAAAAGTCTCGCAATCTGTGCAAACTGTGCATTTTTAAACCATCCAAAATGAACTGTCAAAAATTGTATGAGAATTTATTTACACAAACTTCGTAAATTTGCCCAACAATTCTGACCCGTAAACTTGTGCTGTTCAATTGTGCATTTATACAAACGAGTTTTTTTAATTGCTTAAGTTGCATGTACACGACATGTTTTTTACATCTGACTTGTCAAATTTCCCACTGCAAAATACATACATGTCGTGTGTTACCTTTAAAACATTGCATCTGACAAAATTTCAATTAGAGCGTGGTCTATTTTTTTCTGACAAACCATCTGACATCAGCTGTGTCAAAAATCTATGCCGGGAAGAAAATCGCAGCGGCGGTGCACTGTTCACGGAATCATTAGCCGACTTAAGTTAGTATTTAACAATACCGATATATGTATAATAATTTCACCATTGAATAGAAATTAAGTACATATATAAATAAAAACGCATCATTATAATATCCTAAATTGGTATATTCGAATTTAAAGAAAAAAAAAATAATGTTTAGATGGTTGAACTTTTTTACGACGCAAATAAAAATTTTTGTGCCGGCAGCACGCTATTTTGACACCAAGAACTACTTTGTTTTATTCTATAGCTACAGAGAAAAAACATAGACAATGTCAGAAGCAAATTACATGTACGTTTGTGACCAAATGTTATTAAATTTCTGTAAAACAGCAATTTTGACAGACATTCACAATTATGTCAACTTTTCAAGTCATATGTAAAAAACATGTCGTCTACGGGCACCTTTGCCACCGCTTTCAATGAAAAATTCAAATGTTAATAAAATCACCAACAATAAATTCTTTCAATAATTTAAGCAAATTATTCTTTTTTGCTTTCTTTATGCATGTTTAAAAAACAATTTTCACCTTTTATTCACAAATTTCAACTTTTATTTTTATAATTTATTTTTGTATTGACATTTCAGTTTGAAATGTTTAGTCGCTTAAAATTACACAAAAATTAAAAAGGGTATTTATGAAACGAGTCTCGCAAGTTTGTTCATTTGCACAAATGGTAATTTTAAGCGATATCCTGAAAACCCGTATTATTTTTTGTAGTTTGTTTTTGGAAAAATATGTTAAATTATTTTAATTATATTTAATATAACAAAATTTTCATTAATTTTTTAACTTTACGGAAAACGATTTTAATAAATTACATTTAGTAACTGTAAAACTATTTTGAGTGTACCCAAGAATAGAAAACAATAAGCACACCAAATTCGCAATTGTTTTTTTGTTCAGATTCATATTATATACCAGGGATGTTAAAGTTGGTACAATTGTACTTTTTTTTTGGTACATTTTGAATTTCCAAAGTACCGTGGTACTACCGTGACTCATTTGGTACAATTTAAAAATTTGTCATAGCTCCCCCTTTTTGCTTTTTTTGTATAACAAGCAAATTAATGAGTCCTTTTCATTGCATTTATGTTGTACAACAAATTGTTAATGTAATGGGTGCTTAAATATGCGACTAGTATTTTGGTGTATAGAGCACTTAGTCCCCTTTTATCGCCTACAAACTTCGCCTGTCTGCCTTTTACTTGCCACATTGTAAAAGGGAACTTATGGTACCCACAGACGAGGCAACATTAGTCAAATCATGTGTTACTACCTTTGTTTCTTTTTTACCACAGACGATGGCACTATAAGCAAAACATCAGTATTTTTTTTGGAATATAGAAGTACTACTTAACTTAACAAGCATATGCTTTTTTTGTTTTATTTTTATAACTTTTACTCGTTTTGTTATTTTAATAAATTAAAAAAAAAAATGGTTCCGTAAAGGTCCAAAAAGTACATTTTTTTGGAAGTTTGTACAAAATTTAAACCCCTATTTAACATCCCTGTTGTATACCAAATAACTGATTGACAAGAAACAACAATACTATTACAGTACTTATACTTTTTTCTTTAACACATTGCCAGTAGCGGTTTGCCACATTGTTTTAAAAAATTCATAGTACAATCTGGGCTGCCACATGTAGTGATTTCTCGCCAAACGTGGCGATTTTAAAACTTGTTTGGTGTTCTCATTTTCCATTTGTTTAAATAACTTCATTTTAATAGAAAGAAAAAAAATTTGTTGTGAGGCTTATTCAAAGTAAGAGCGCAATTCTTCAAAAATTAATTTAAACAAAAATAATGTAAGAAAAAATTTCGAATTTATGTCGTATTTTAAGAACAAAATACGTTTAAATTTAAACAAAAAATAAATAAAAATAGCAGCGATTGCACCAACTCTAAATATTAAAACAATGAACAAATAGCTAGTAATTATTATTGTTAATTATTATGTTATTATCATATTATTTTGTTATGGGTATTATGTTTGTATTTTATAAAAATTAAAAAACCTTTTTAAAATGCGCTAAAAAGAAAAAAATTAATAAACCTTTACTATCGACTTATAACGTCATTAATCTATTTATATGTATTTACTTTGTTTGAAAATTTGTTTAGTTAAAATCAATCACATCAAGTTATATAATTTACTTGTTTGTCTACACAAGTTAATCTCGCGACAAGCTTGTATACCATACAAATTGTTTAATGACGTTATAAGTTGATAGTAAAAGTTCTAAACTCAAATTTTCTTTTTAGAGCATGTAATTTTTTTTAAAAGGTTTCTTATTTTAAAATATTTTTTTTTCAGCGCATTTAAATAAAAGCTTGTTTTTTTATAAAAAGATTTTTTACTTTTAATTTAATTTATTCAAAACTTAGTCCGCCGCATTGGATCTAGAGTAACGTCACTTTATTTGTCGACCTTTTCTCAGCAAGCCCTTCATTTTATACTCATATTGTAGGAATGCATTAAAAATAATTAGTCCGACATCTTGGGTGTCTTACCAAGCTGGATTTAGAAGAACTTTACAAAGTTAACCGTGCATTATCAGCCAAACTGAACGTATTTACAAAATGTCATCTTAATCGGTTCAAGGTATCTGCTTCAAAATTAGGTTGCATGATTTCACCCGAACAAATAAAAGTTCCTTTGAAAGAAAGGAAAACTCATATATTTTATGCTTTATTTTATTTTTTAATAAAATGCTTAACTGAAAAATTTGTTGTTGATTTTTTACTTTAAAAATCGTTCCGCTAGAATTTTTTTTTAAAAGTTCGTCGATTCGAAGAAGAGTAACTTTATTTTATTTAAATGAAGAGTTACGTTTCATAAACGAATGCTTAAGTAATGTATACATTAAAAGCGGTTTTTCCATACTAATTTCATGCTCTAAAACTCGACTAAGCTTTTAAAAATAAAGCTGTCGAATATCGAATTTGGTTAATTATTTAAAGGTCTTATTTTAAAAAATAAATTAAATAAATATGCACAAAATTTTTTGCACAAATGAAAAAATTTGCATTTGGCGGGTTTTATATTAATAACAACTGGCAGCGCCCATGTTAATTGTAGGAAAGTTGGGAACGGCAGCCAGAGTTGTCAGATTTTTTTTTTTGCCAAATTTAATGTCAGAATCGCCAAAGCCTTTTTTTTTATTAGTTTTTGACAATAAAACATATATTTTTATTAAAAATATTTTTTATAAATCCTCAAAAATACGAAATCCGAATACCTTTATTTCGACAAAAATATAAAAAAGTCGCCATGATATGAACAAAATAAAAATAAAAATCCTCGTCTTGACCTAGAAATTATTTTTTTTTCTACATAACCCACTCGCATCCCAAATAGCGACCATAACTAACTTAAAGGAAAAGACCTAAGCTTTATTTTGAGAAAAAAAAAAAAAATACCCTTTTCAAAAAAAATAAAAAATAAGTTTTAAATTTAAAAAAAAAATTTTAAGAAATTTAAAAAAAAAAAAAAAATATTTTTTTAAAGCTTGAAAGCTATCTAATCTAATTGAAAGCTATCTAATTTGTTTTGGACAAATTTTGCTACCACCAATAGATTATAAGTAACATGGGTGAGAAAGAACACCGGTTTGGCCAAAATGTCAAATTTTGACCCCCTCTAACTCAGAAACTTTTTGACCGATCTTGTTGAAAATTTGTGTCTAAACTACTATCCAATAAGACTAACCTTGGTTCAAATTTCATCCAAATCGGAAGACATCGATTTCAAAAGTTGGGTCACTTGACATGAAATCCCCCAAATACATATCTATAACGGTATACATTTCAGCTGCAAGACAATTCTTATTGTTTTTTCAATACATTGTATAGGATTTTTTTGATTAATTATATTGCATATAGTTCATAACTCGTAATAACTTTCAATATATAATGCAATAGGAACTTCGTATTATATATTGAAAGTGAGTTTTTGTGGAGTTCATTATTAATAAAACTCTTTCAACACAGGCATTAGCAGCTGAAATTATATGCATATAAAGACAGTCAAAGTTCTTTGAAATGGTACGTACCGGACGTATAGCTATAACATTTTAGTCAAAACTGATTTAAATTAGATGGAATACCATCATTGAAATAATCTTTCCAAATAAAAAACGGAAAATTTGTCCAAGAGTCTCAAAACAAATTTATGGCTTATCAAATAGGAAACAAAATCGACATATATCTTATAAGCCGCAAAAAATCGTCATGTCGGCAAAAAGCTTGATAATCGCCGTTTGTCGAGAAATTATTATACTCGACAACCCTGATTGTATTATGAAAATGTGTAAATCAATGTGGCAATGAGTAACAGAAACAGCTCACAAGAATAAAAATACACAAGAATAGTATTGTTGTTTCTTTTCAATCAGTTATTCTATCGTGTAAGCAACAAAAACAGACAAAAAGTGAACTGACAAAAAAGACCTAAATTGAACTAACTGACAAAAAAAGACCGAAAGTAAACTGACAAAAAAAGACATACTGACCCAAAACGAACTAGTGAACTAAAACGAACGGTGATCCAAAAAGACCGGTCATCGTTCATCTGACTGAATAGTTCAATTGAACTAGTTCGTTCATGAACTACACAACTCTAGCTACAATGTCTTTCTTTCTGCCGTGCACGATTCTCGCGACACTTGTTCGAAAATGTCGTTCACGATTTGTTCTGTTTTTCCCTCACATGTCGTGCAGGAATTAACATTGTCGTGCATCCTTCTTCAAGACCTGTCTTAAAGACGTGGACTGGGAGGGCTGATTGAATATTTTTCTAAGCCCTATTGATTGATATTAATATACAAATAAACATATTATCGTAGTTTTTATTTCTAGAAAATGCTTTTTTTTATTAAAATGGAATTGATTTTAAAATCAAAACAAAAAAATTAGCATTAAACAAAAATTACAGCTTTTTTAATTTTTGAATCGCGAATACGAGCGTTGACTTTGAATTCAGCGGATTCAAATAAGCCTTAATTTTAGGGTGCCCAGCTTGTTACAATTAGCCACTAACACAGTGTATTAAATAAAGTAAAGAAAAAACAAAATTTGCTTTGAAAAAAAATCGTAAAATTTTATTTTTCAGAGTTGGATTAAATTAAATTGATATTGTTTTATGGTATATTCGTATACAAATTTTTAATCGCGATTATTGCGAAGACTGGCCCTAACTTTAACTAAACTCTAAGTAAAATTACTGGCACCATTGAATTTAAAGTACTCAAATTAGCTTTACTGGTAGCGTGCCCAGCCTGCCAAAAATGTCTTGAGTGCGTGAACAGTGTAAGGATCGTTTTTCTGATCGGAAGAGTGCTACAGTATATCTGCCATCCTTTAAAATATTTCGAGCTGGTGGATTTTAAATATTTAATTGAATATTTTGCGATCATGGTTCAACATGTTTTGTACATACAAGGAAGCAGTTATGATGATTCGAAGAATTTTGTTTTTGCAGACTATTTTCTGTACAAACTTTTTCTCTATAAGAACACTTTCTTTAGAAAACTTTTTGTATTGGAATGTTTTTGTATAAAAGGTTTATTGTATATGAATAAATTCATTTAGATACTGTCTTTATGTTTATGACAATTTGCTATAAAAAATGTTTTATATGAAACAATTCAGGGGCAAATCCCGTGGAACCCCCCTGGGTGGATGGAGGTGCCCATAAAAAAAATTTAAAAAAAAATCACCATTTTTGGCATTTTACATGAAACAATCAGCGAAATGGCTATGTTTGTTTTGTTTTGGAGCTTATTTTTTTTTAATACAACTTAATAATGGAAAAGTAACTAAAAAAAATATTGTTTGAAATCCGCCCTGATGCCGTCGCCACAACAAAAAAGTCACTCTATTCTACTACAAGCCAAGAATTTTAGATAAAAGCCTAATTTAACATGACTTTCTTCAGAATATGCCCTACTTTTAGAAAAATTCTTATTTTTTCGCTCATTGCTTTTAAAAGTTTGATTTATTAGTGGTACCACAAGGCGTATGCATATTAATAAATTGGAATTAAATAATACTCATACGTAGCCAAGTAACTTGACGGATGTTTTCCTTGCAGATTTTTCTTAAAAAAAAAAATAGATAAAAAATATGTGCACTAGGGCGGGTCAATTTAAAAATCGCCCAAGTGACGATGGTGAGTCGGTTATACATTTAGACTCTATTGGGGGCACTTTAAATGGGTCAAAGTGGGATTTTTCAAAATATGACCTTTGGGTCATAATAAGCAATATCAGAATTCATTTTAGAGGTATGGTTCCTTGGCCAAGTTTTCTTATTTTGATCCCTATTAGGCAATTTTTTTGCGTCCCCACAACTCGACCCGCCCTAATAATATATATACATGGGGGATTTATATATATACATGGGGGATTTCATGTCAAATGACCCAACTTTTGAAATTAATGTCTTCCGATTTAGATGAAATTTGCACCAAAGTTAGTCTAGTAGTTTAGACACAAATTTTCAACAAGATCGGTCAAAAAGTTTCTGAGTTAGAGGGTGTCAAAATATAACATTTTGGCCAAACAGGTGTCCTTTCTGATCCATGTAATTTATTATCGATTGGTGTTAGCAAAATTTGTCCAAAACAAATAATATAACTATTTCTTCAATCTTTGTTTTTTTTTAAATTTTCTTAATTTTTTTCAAGCGGGTGTTTTTTTCGCGTTTAGGTATTTCTGGTCTCTTTTTGGGCCGCGAGTGGGTTATGTATAAAAAAAATTATTTCTAAGTCAAGACGAGGATTTTTCAATTTTTAGCTATCTACTATCCAATAGGCCTAACCTTGGTGCAAATTTCATCCAAATCGGAAGACATCGAAAAATGTCTTCCGATTTGGATGACATTTTTTTTTGTATAAAACTATTTTCTATTTTTGATAGAAAGTTGTCGGCATAAAACTTTTTTTAATAGTTTTTTTAGTTTTCTTTTATAATAATTTTGTGTTTAAGACTATTTTCAATAGAAAGGCTTTAGGTAGCAATTTGTTATAGATTTTTTTTTAGAAAATTCTCCGTATAAAACTTTTTTTTCATAAAAATTTTTTTTTGTATAAAACTATTTTCTATTTTTGATAGAAAGTTTTCGGCATAAAACTTTTTTTAATAGTTTTTTTTAGTTTTCTTTTATAGTAATTTTGTGTTTAAGACTTTTTTCAATAGAAAGGCTTTAGGTAGCAATTTGTTATGGATTTTTTTTTAACAAATTTTCTATAAGTATGTATTTAATACATTAATTTATATATACACATACATATATACTTATATTTATAGCTTAGAAGGATATAATAAACCTCTTTCATCCCCCTCCTTAAAAATAACTTATAAAGTAATTATCTTTCCAAACCTTTCTTTACTACCAATAACTCTCTTGTTATACTGATACTAATTATATTTTAATGATCTGGTTCTGTCGCTCAATAATTCAAATAAAAAAATCGAAATCAGGTGCCTGCACCCAGAGAAAAACTATGTTTAAATATGGTCACCTCCAACAAAATTATTTTTAAAGAAAATTGTAAACATATTATGGTTAATTTAACTATATTATTATCACGTACAACCATATTATGGTTAAATGTGTCCTCCAACAAGAAGGCACATCCATATTATGGTTGCCTCCGAACATGTTTTGGTCAATAATAATTAAAATATGTTTAACCATAGCATTTTGCTCTTGGAGAAGAGGAATATACTATTGTTAATTTAAAAACAAATTATTGTCATATTTAACTATAACATGTTAAGAGGCAACCATAATATGGTTGTGGCTTCTTGATGGAGGACTAATTAAACAATAATATGGTTGTCGGTGACAATAATATGTTTAAATTTAAACATAATATGGTTAAAATTTTTGTCTATATTTAAACATGTTTTTTCTCTGCGTGTATGAAACTAGATTTTTCGTTCATTTAAATGCGTCAATACTTTTAATTTATTATATTTATGTATAGCAACACGTTATTGCTGGATAATTATTAATTTTATAAACACACAAAAATTATTCATATTTTTATACAAGGATGTGTACAATATACAAATACAGCTGAGCATGATTTTGTATGTTTTAATCATAATTTATAAGTTTGTGCATGTATGTATGCGGACTCATTTGAGTTGATGGTTTGCTGTCTGCTAGACAACCATAAAATATAACCAAAATTCGCTTTTTTATATACTAGAATACAAAGGCACTTTTATTATTTTCATTATCGTTATTATTATTATTATTATGGGACATAAAACAAAATGCTCGTGCTGTTCAATATCCATCAATCAAGGTGATTAAATGTTGTCGATTTTAATTAACGAAATACGTACACACAGATACTACTACAAACTTAGATACATTAAAGCATACACACACACACAGATACAATTGTGCTATGTTGCCACATAAAAACAGCAATATTTCACAATTTACCTAGTCATTTATGGTTATGGCAGAAAATCTACTCATTTGCTTAAAATAAAAATAAAATGAAGCGGGAAAAATTTTAATATAATGAAGAACAAAAGAACGTTAAAAAACGTATTGAAAGAAAAAACGCTAAATATAATTTCGATTTAAATTTTTCATAGTCAACAAGAAACATATTTAATTAAAAAAGGTAAGCTTTAAATTTTATATTATGCTCATTAAATATTTAATTGTATAGAAATTAGCTTTAACATAAAAGTTTCTATAAATTATAGAATTGTCCTTTATGGAAAATTATATTATACAGAAAATTTTCCATAGAAAGTGATTTATATAGATAATTATCTATTAAAGGGTGATTCAAATAGAGATATTTTTATCAATAGTCTTTTTTTGACGGAACACGTGTGAGTCGTGTCATGCTGTCATGTTATTTTTGTTAAGTATTGTTTGGCATTTCAAAATGGAAAGACTTACGCCTGAACAACGTTTACAAATCGTTCAACTTTATTACGAAAATACACGTTCTGTGAGGAATGTGTTTCGTGCACTTCGCTCAACTTATGATCAACATAATCGGCCTACTGAGCTTAGTTGAGACCCAGTATTCATTATTAGATAATATTCGACCGAATAGACCACGTCCAGCACGCTGTCAAGAAAATATAGCGGCCATAGCTGAGAGTGTACACGAAGACCGTAGAGAGTCAATTCGTCGGCATTCGCAGAAATTAGGAACGTTCTCGTGCCATGATAATCGACTATGTTATGCCTGAAATTGAAGCTCGTGGTCTCGGCGACATTTGTTTTCAGCAAGACGGAGCCACTTTCCACACATCGCATCAATCAATGGATTTGTTGAGATAACACTTCAGTGAGCACATAATTTCACATTTTGGGCCGGTCGATTGGCCACCAAGATCGTGAGATATCACACCGTTAGACTTCTTCCTGTAGGGATATATAAAGTCTAAAGTTTATGCGGACAAACCCGCTTTGATTCATGCATTGGAGGAAAACATCACGCGTGTCATTCGCCAATTACCAGTCGAAATGCTTGAACAAGTCATCGAAAATTAGACTCAACGGATGGACCATCTGTGACGTAGCAACGGCCAACATTTGATAGACATGATGATCAAAAAATAAATGCCAGAGAATGTTCTTTCAAATGATAATAAACATTTCCCATTTAATTAGAATTTTCTGTGTTTTTTTCGTTAAAAAAGTAGGGAACCTCGAATTGGATCACGCTTTACATTAAGTAGTCTAATACAGAAAATTTTTTTTAAAAAAATTAAAGAAAAATTTCTATTTAAAATAGCCTAATACAGAAAATTTTCTAAAGAAAATGGACTTGTATAGATATATTTATAAAAAAATTGCATTATACAAAAAAGTTTTCTATGAAAAAAAAGTCTTACATATCAAAGTTTTCAATGAAAATAAATTTATACCGAAATTTTTTAATGAAAAATAGTGTTACAAAAAAAAAACATATTTTAAGAAAATAATATAATCAGCCTTATTACGGTTTAGATGTCGGTAACAGCATGAGTCGAATTTTTTAGTTGATTAAAGAACACAGGTTGTGTATTACTTTAATCTACTACAGAGTCGTTTTCGACATCGATAACCTTAATAAGGCTGAATATAAAAATCTTTGCTATATAAATAGTCTAACACAAACAAATTTTTGGCAGAAAAAAGTCGTATGCAGAAAATTTTCTAAAGAAAATAGTCGTATAATAAAAAATGTTCTATGAAAATAGTTTAATACAGAAATTATTTAACAATATGTAATGCAGAAAAATGTTTGAAATAAATAGTTTTAAACATAGAACAATAGTTTCAGTAGTTTTTAGTGAATTAAAATATCTTTTTTAAAAGCATTTGAATTTAATTTATTTAATAGTTGAATCAATTATCTCTTATTTGAAAAAAATGAGCTTTATTACGGTTCGCGTTGTCGAAAACCGACTCTGTAGAAGATTAAAGTAACACACAAACTGCGTTCTTTTATGTTGTTACCAACATCGAGAACCGAAATAAGGGCGATTAAAAATATAATTTTGATTTATTTAACTATTAGTTGTTTCGAAATATATTTTCAATTAAATAACAAAAAGTCTTAATTGATTTTATTTTTGCATAAAATAAAGTAATTTAAACTTGTAGAATTCTTATTGGGAATTGTCAAAACCTGAGCTATATTTAATTGAATCAATGAACACATTGTTTGAAATGGCAAAGTTTTTTGATTATATTTTTTCTAATTAAAATAAAAACATCATATATTGAAAAAAATTCACAAATTAAAATTTTTACAATATTTTATAATCAATATAATCATTTTGGTAATAGATGCTAAATCAACAAATTGTTGGTTAGAGACAATTTTTTTTTCTTTTAAATTTCTCATATAAATAGTCTTATACAAAAAAAAAATTGATAATAAAAAAATATATTTATACAGAAACGCTAAATTTTGCTATAAAAAATCAAATATTCTATAGAAAAAAGCCTTACACTGAAAATTTTCTATTAAAAAGTCTTAGATAGAAAATGTGTAATACAAAATGATATTTTGCGTAAAATTTCCATAGAAAATAGTCTTATACAGAAAATTTTCTTTATAAAAAGTAACTTACAGAAAATTTTTCAATAAATAAAAATGCTTTAATTACGAGCCCGAGGTCAGTAGTGAAAATAAATTTTATTTTTATTAGTTGCCGATTTTTACTTGTGACTCATTGAGTATCATCATCTGGGCTTGTAAAAAATCCTTTATATTTAATACTGACTTTAAAATTACTGTTTTCTCCTTAGCAGCGCTTGTTATTTAACTGTTTTCCTTATCATCGTCTGTTATTATATATTAAATAGTCTTACGCAGAAATTTTTCATAGAAAAAAATTCTTATACAAAAAATTTTCTATAAAAATTTGTTATTGAAAATATTTACTTTTCAAAGGCTAGACTAAGTATTTCACAGAAAATGTTCTTCAAAAGAGATACTATACTTAAAATTCTATATTCAAAATAATTTAAAAAGTGTTTTACAGAAAATGTTCCATGGCAAATATTCTTATAAACAAAACTTTCCACAAGAAATCGGCTTATAGAGAAAATCTTCTACAAAAAATAATCAAATAATTATCTCAAGAAAACAGTCTTACAGAGAAAAATATTAAAATTTTTTTATTGCAAAAATATTTGCTTTAATATTTTTATAAAACTTTCTGGTCCTAAAGGTTAATAGGTTTAATTAATTGTGTCTTTGAAAACTATTCGTGAATTAAATTATATTTGGCATTACTCAAATTAAACTTGAGTTAAAATAGTTTTCTAAAAAATTCGGTTAACCTTTTTTTCTTTTCTGAAATTTTAAAATGTTTAAAGATATTTGAAGTTAATTATCTTTAAACATTTATTTTCCTTAAAATCACTCCTTTAAAAAAGCTAAAAATTCAATTGTAATATAAAATTCCTTTAATATTCAAAAGCCTTTTAAAATATACAATTCTCCATTAGAAAATATTTTCTGTCAATTGCCAGGTTCCAGTGAGCAACAGATTTTTGTTTAATTTTTCTACAAAATACCTCAAATCAATTAAGAAAATATGTCAGTAGAAACAAATAAAAAACAAATTTTGTAGTAAATAAAACATTTTATGGTTTTGATTTGTTCGTTCATTAAAATATTTTCAAAGTTTTTTCCTTCTTGTTGTTAATGTTTTTACAAAAAGACGAGAATGAAATCAAAATGAAATTGAAAACAGCAATAGAACAAAACCAGGCAGATTCTTTCAGTATATTGACAGTTTTTGATCGATTGTTGTTTTGTATTTGTGAAGTGTTGCATTATGTTCACTGGCCTATTCCCAGGAAACTCTTAACCCCTACAGCTTGGGAATTTATTGTTGTGTAAGTAAACAAATAACAAACCCTTTTTAATGCTCTCTTTTCTTTTTTTTTTCGTAAGTGAAACAAATACAATTCTGTTAGTATAAAACTTAAGTAACAACTCAGAATTTGTTTTTTTTTTCTTTCTTTTTTTTAAGCCCAGATTTTTTAGTATTAGCCAATATATTGCGGTTGGCTTTGGCTTTCCTTTCTCGCTTTTTGTTATTCTTTATACTCCAATCTGTTTCTTTGCTTAACTGGAAAGTAGTATAAATTGAAAAAGGGTTATTTTAGGCCATTGCACACAACATGTTGTTTTATATAGTTAGTTCCTTAATACATTGAAACAGAAAAGTTTTTCTTTTTATATACAGTACAAAAACAAAATCAGAGTGTATTTGTTGTTGTGTAGAGTTTAAAAATAAAACATCTAAAAAAAAGAAAAATTTAAATAGACTAACAACCCATATATCATTTCTATAGTAGAGATAAAAACCGACAGACATATACTCCAACACACATTTTCTCCAAAGACAACCACAATTTGTTACAAATTGCAGCTCATAGATTCTACATAGAGGAGTGTTGATAGCAATTGAGAGTATAAAAATAGTACTGGACAATTTTTTTATACATACAGACTTTCTGGTAGAAAAATTTTCTATAAACAACTAAGCAGCCATATTCGGTTATACCAATTCTTTGATACCCCCCACCGAGAGTTCGAATATTACAGGAGTGGTCTAAATATGGGATCTACAAACTATAAACCAATCTTTACAAAACCTGACCTCACAGTATTATTTTTCGTTGTCTAATTTAAATAAAGTATCATGATTTCTGAAATATTTCTAGGCGTTATAATGTGGTTTAAAGGAGCGGATTTAATATTTAACCAAACGTAAATTATGGATCGGTGATCAGAAAACTCGGCAGAGTGATTTTTAGTAATTAAGAAAAACCTAAATTAGACCGAATTTCTATACATTAATAAAAATTTTTTAGAATTTATTGCTTTTAAAAATGCCGCTATGGGGCCTTTGGTAAATTATGGACCGATTATCAAAAAATTACATGGTGTTATTTCTATCTATAAAATTCTCCAATGAAAGAAAAACGGAATTTTCTCCGTTCTTTTTCAAACAGCGACTCTTACACATTCAGTACCTTCTTAATACGTTTTCATCTGAACGCGACCAAATAAAGTGTACGCGTCGCGCTGAGCAGACAAGTGTCTTTAAGACCACCACGTTAATATTAGGGTAGGTATCTGAGAAACAACAACATCAATATTTTTGTTATATTTTTGTAATATACTTGTAGTGCCTCCTAGACAACACGTCAAAAGAATAGTTTCAATATTTTATATGTCTTATTATTTTTATTTTGATAGGTCGCTCTAATACAAAACAAATTGTTGATTGTTCCAAGAGAAGATCATCTGGAACTTTTAAAAGCAGTAAAGAGCACATTCTGAGCTTTGGATCAATAATTTGACATATCCATGTTAGAATGTCTGGTGCAATGAACTAGATAAAATCAGTTGTATCTTTTTATTTTACCATTAAAATTTTCTCATTTTTTCTATACTGATTAGCTTAAATTACACTAGGTTTTCTTCTAAAAAACAAATTAGAAATTTAAATTTTTTTTTTTTTTGGTTTTTGTTTAGATGTAAGTTCTTTAGGGCCATTTTGTGCCATGCCATTAAATATGGTTTACAATTGTGGGCTTATTCTCAAAAATAAATTACAGCAAATAACAAGCTTAAACATTAATCTAAAATAAAAAATAATTTCCGAAGATTTAAAACACAGAACTTGGAAAATATAAGCCATCTAAGTGGTGTCTAGCGCACTACCACGTTATTGGAATTATTATTATAAAGCCACTTCAGTCGCAGAAGGTTATTTGGACCAAATTTGACCATTTTATCTTTACAGTTTTAGCGAGCTAAGGTGATGATAAATTATGGATCGATCTTCACTAAATTTTGTAATATGATTTCTAGTTATAAAAAGCAAATATAAGTCAAAGTTAAATGAATATGTGCATTCTATCACCAATTTATGTTAGTTAGTTCATAGGTCTTTTCCTACTTAACCGATTGTAGTTAAAATTTCTAAAGGATCCAGAATATACATACTAGGATATTCATTTGGTTAACCGATTAATTACTACCCGATTAACTGATCAGTTAATTTAAAATTGGCTATTTTCAATTAACGATTAAACCGGTTAATTTCCGCCGATTAACCGATGTTACAAAATTTTTAATTTTTTGTAGTATTGTAACATATTTTTTGTGTTTTTAATTAATTGTTTCGTCTCATATACAAAATGTATGTGCTTAGAAAAAAGTTGTTCATAGAAACAAAGAAGATGTTCAATGATCTTCATTTTAAATAAGTGTTTGCTATCAATAATTTTTTGTTTTATGTACATCTTATATGTATGTGTTTAGTTATTTTTTTCTTTTCATATCTTCTCATATCAATATTTAGAAAGAATTAACCGAAACAGTAAAAATTGTTAAGCATTTTAAAAAATAAAACAGGACTCTATTGGCATAATGGAAGATTTTTTTATATTTTGAGAAATCCACAAAAAGGACTGATAAATAAGATATTCTGTCTTCTGAGTTCTTTTCGATTTCACCACCATCTACGATAAATGATAGAATTTTTTCCAAGCCAAGTTTTATTAAAACTAAAGAAAAGAATCGCTTAAATCCTTAACATTCAAGCCAAATTATTTGTATAAAAGATTATTTTATAAGATATCCTAAAACTATTGAGATAACAAATAAAATTATCTCACAGTTTATTTTTTAAATAATATATAATATGATTTAATTAAAAAAGATGTACTACATTTTAATGAATTATTTTTTTGTTTGCTCGTTTTAGTTTAAGAATTGTTATGTTTGTCATGGTATTGTTTTTTTTTTTTATAAAAAACTACATATCGTTAATAATTTATACATTTCTCTTTAGTGAAATTATTTAATTTAAAAAAAACTTTAATTAAAAAATTAACCGATTAAACCAAAACTCGAGCGATTAACCGATTAAAGCAGAACTCCAATTAAATAAATACTCTAGTATATACTTTAGGGGGTCTTAGATGAATACTAAAAAAGTTCCACATTGAATGACAAACTTATGGTGTTTTCTTTTCTACAAAAAATGTAACATTTTATTTAAAAAAAATGCAATTTGGTGTTCGTATCTAAGAAATGATTCGCTCTCTAAAAGGGTGGCTTGTTTTATTCTAAAAAATGCACCCTAACTAATGGCATAAGGCATTGCACTTTACGCCCCTTATAAATCGACAGTGTTGATAATGCCCTGTAAAAATATGGCTTCTGTTTATATATAGAGTTACCAGACGAAGTTGGGAAAAAAATCGCCTCTAATTCGCCTCTAATCAGGACAGTAAAAATTTAAAATTTTAATAGTTATTTTTTCTATTATTTAATAGTAAAAACATAAAAAAGCATTACATTGTTAATGATAGGTGTCAGTGATATAAAATTTAAGTGGATTCGGTGTTATAAAATTATTTTTGAAAAAAAAACGTCAAATCAAGAAATCTTAAAAACTTGGTGTTAATAAATCAGCAATCTGGCAATGGTATTTATTTTCTTGTTTACATATTTTATAAAAAACAAACTAAAGAAATTGGAATTTCGTCATTCATTTGGTTGATTTATTTATTTATTTAATATCAATCTATTAACTAATTTTGGTTTATGTATATTTTTTTTTTTTATATTTTGAAGAAGAAACTTTTTAATTTGTGTCTATATTCTTTTATATTTTGAAGAACAAACTTTTGTCATCTGTTAAAAACAGGGCGATCCAATTATGTATTTTGTTCTCGTCAAATAAAAATTTGCTTATTACAGGGTCGGCAAGACATTTTATACATGTATCTTTTAGCAAGGTGGTATTTTTTTTTTGTAGAAAAGAAAATACCATTAGTATATCCTCATTGCCCACTAGTGGTGGAGGGTATACAATTATTCCTATAGAGATTTTTCTTTTAAAGAAAATTTTTCCTATAGATATATTTTATTGTAAACAAATTTTTTATATAAAATAATTATCTACAAACAATGTATCTCTTAAAGATACACTTACTCGAACACATTCTTTAAAGACGATATATTTATAAAGACTGTTTTTATACAAAATAGTATTAAGCTATGTTCACACCTATTTAATATCTGACGTCCTACAAGTAACCACTAGTTTTATTAAAAATTCGTTTGCTTTTGCAAAACGTTTGCTGGATCAATTATCATTTAACAGTTTCTTAATTGAATTACACAATTATCTTCTTACAAATAGAGATATGGAAATCAATAAAAATAAAAACAAAGCTGAAGTTCGATCAATTTGTTGGTCATCCTTTTTTTGGATTTTTCCACAAAAATTTGTTAGGTCTGAACATACTCTTATGCAGGAAATTATCTTCAAAAAAATTGCAAGTATAAAATATTTTCCATATAAAACAGGCTAGTGCAGAGAATTTTCTATAGATAAAAGTCAAGTATAGAAAATTTTCTATAGGAAAAAGTCTAGTAATATTCATTGGCTCACGAATTTTCCATAGAAAAATTTTTCTTTTTATCAAATTTTTTTATAGAAAATATTTGTATGCAGATACATTTTCTTTAAAGTTTTCTTTGAAAAAATTTTCTTTTATTAAATTTTTATATATAAAATTTTCTTGATAATATTATTCTGGACTGAACACGGGATTGAACTCAGGTCGAATTTACATGTGTCGAGAATAACCACATTCTCATCATCAGAATTCTTTGCCTTTCTATCGTTTGCGCCCGTGTTCAGTCAAGAATAAAATTATCAAAAAATTTTAATTCATTTCATGTTGTTAATTCCTTCCTTCACTAAAAATAATTAAATAAAACTTAAATTTGATGAACTCAAGCCTAATTTATAAAATTTAATATAAAATAAATTAATTTAATAAAATTTTTTAATAAAAATTAAATTTGATGAACTCAAGCCTAATTTGTATTTATATCAAAAACTTCACTTTGTAAGAAATTTTTCTAAAAAAAAAATACGCGTATACAGAGAATTTTGTGTATAAAATATGACAAATAGTCTTATTCTAAAAGTTTTCTATTGAAAATGTTTTTATATTGAAAATAATTATACAAGTAAAATTTTATATAGAAAATAGTCTAATGCTGGAAATCTTTTATAGTAAATGATTTTATTGCAAAAGTTTTGTATATACGAAAAAGTCTTGAGTTAAAAGTCTTACGTCCTTATGCAAAAAAAAGTTAAAGTTCACATTAGCTAACCAACACGTTAAGCAAAAGCAAATGGGATTAATGTGCTGGTTAACTAACGTGAACTTTAACTTTTTTTTAGCATAAGGCGGTTAGTCTTATATAATTAATTTTTTAAAGAAATTGATTTCATTGCGAAAGTTTTGTATATTTAAAATAGTCTTTTACAAAAAGTTTTCTATAGAAAATGTTTTATTTCAAAAAATTTATTTATAAAGATAAATATCCAAAAAAAAATTTATTTAATGGTATTATTTGAAAAATGTATTATTGAAATTATTCTTATTCGGAAAATGTTTATAAGAATGTTTCAAGAAATAATTGTATCACTGAGTGCAGATATTGAACTACTTAAAAAACATTAACTTTATGATAATCAATTAAAACCGCGTGGCTTATAATAATAAATGCAAGTTTTAAGTTCTTAGCTCGTAAGAGGAGAACTGATTTTAATTTGAAGTTGTCCTAAATGACAATTTCTACACTGGTTACTTAGCAATACTTAAATAAGGTATATGAGGTAAATTTCAGTAGTTCCCTTTCTGCTCTTACTGATTAAATTATTTTTCTATATAATAGCTTTTTGTTCCCAGAAGATGCCACAGGACATAATACATATAATTTTCTAAAGAAAATATTTTAAAACTGCAAATTTTCTATAAAAATTAGACATATTCCGCGAATTATCTATAGACAATATTCCTTTACCAAGAATAACAAAAAATATCTTATACGAAAAATGGTGTAGTTTTTTACTCTCATCTGCGACCTTTACAACACCCGTCGAAGTAGTTTTTTTTTTATTGGAGTTTGGTTTCTCACACGAATAACGAACGCCAACAATATTTTTACCATGTGTTTGTGTATTGGCCTAAGTGCTTATTAAAAAATACAATAGCAACAACTACAACATCAAAGTCACTTTACCGTTACAGAATAGAGAAATGCTTGTTTTAAATAACTAAACAACAAACACATTCATGTGTAAGTGCTTCATAGAGGACTAACAATCAGAAAGAGAGTGAGTGAGAAGTGAATTGTTTGTATTCATAAAATACCACTACTACTGCAAAACAAGAGTAGGAAAATGTGAAAAAGCCGTTAATAACAAACATTCGTAGTTTGCTACATAATATTTTTCTTATAGAGTTATAAGCGCCTGAAAATATGCACAAAAAATAAAATAAAACTCTTGTATAATAAAATAAAAGAAAGAAAAGAAATCTAGTCTATATTGTAAGTGTGACATATCAGTACACTCTGCCTTTGTGCCTTTTGTATTCTAATATCTTCGGGGTTAACAAACAGCAAATACTTACAGCAGAACAAAAACAAAAAAAAACGACAACAGCAACAAAAACTTTACATAAAAAAAAATTAAATAAATATAAATTTGCTTTTAAAGCAAAGAAGTATGTTTGTATTATACTATAGATACAGTTCAAACTATATGTAAGAGTATTTATACTACGGTGCTATATTTATTTATAAAGCTTTTTTGCTATTTCTACGGTTGTTGCTGTCTCTTGTTACTTTTATGTGTTTGTATTTGTCTAAAGATTGTTATAAATATCCCGAGGTAACAAAAAAAAGAAAGAATTTTACAAAAATATTTACCTAACGAAAAGGTTAGCAATGTTTTCTAAAAAGAAAACTGTATACATATATTAAGCAACAACAAAAATTAAAGATGTAAAGAATAGAAAACGTAAAATATTTAGAAAAAATATTAACTTTAAAAACGACATTTTGTTTGCTTTCAATAAAGTAAATAGTTAAAAACTATTTTTGGAATCTAACACAAAAAATTGAAGAAAATTGTTTTCAATATCTCTAAAACTATCATCAGGAGAGTTTATTAGGAAGATTATTTATGAAATTTTTTATAGCTTTTATTGAAAGTACATCTATTAGTATTAAGTTTAAAATATTTTTAAGAGTTTATTAATTTAGTTTTTTAGGTGGAAACAAATAAAAGGAGATACCTAAAGCACTTTGAGGGCAGGTCATAAAACACTTTGTAAAAACCAAAGAGCAACACTGTAAGCTTTTATAATAAAGAAGTTGTTATTTAATATACACTGATAGAAAAGGCGTCATAACGCTGATGTATTTTGACATTAGTACTATGACAAGTGTCTCCGTTTTTGACCCCATGACACTTTTCATCATTGTTTTTAACTTTTAAAACATGAAAATAATGTTAAAAATATAAAAAATGTGGCATCGAATTAATGTCACTGTAGTCATAGCACAGATGACGCATAAAATATGACAAAATTTTATGATGACTTTCGTCATTGGATTGATGTTACTTTTTGCCTCATTGATGCAATTTGCAATAACATTGATGTTACAATTCTGATGTTAAGGCATCATCAATATGAAGATGCATTTTCCTATGGGTGTAATACTGAACAGTGTAGTCCAAAATAATCGAATCGGCTTAAATAGGATATCGTACACTTTATCATATACAGTCACAACTCTAAAATTAAAAAAATCGTTTTTTCATAAACCAATTTACAATTTAAATCTCTAACGACCGCGAAAATTTATTTTGCGGCACTGTCTTTTTTAACTGAAAAATACCGTTATGTGTGGCTTAATGTTACTTGTGTCGCTAATACAATTAAAGGCACTTAAACACGACAGGTTTTTGCATTGGCTTTTTCAGACGAAAATCCAGATGTCTATCAAAATGGAATACAGAATGTTAATAATTTTTGCTTGCACACGTTCGTTTTTGGTTTCATCTGATATGACCCAAAAGGGTTTACAACAACAAATTATATACTGATTTTTATTTCTATTGACCTTTAATTGTATTTCAGTTAATTAAAAATGTTGTCTATTTGAAGAATATGTGTAAACAAATTTATATTAATTTATAAGTACACGGCTAAATACGTGTCGTGTAAAAGTACCTTAAATAGTACTTTTTTAAGTTGTGACATTAAAAAAGTGTTAAGTTTTGTGGTGTACTATTTAAAGTTGTGCCTAAAGACTAAAGAGTCGCAACTTAAAATCACCTCTTATTTCCAAAATTATAGCCCACGATAAAAAATATGAAGTAAAATGTCTTCTAAAAGTTGTTTACTCTGGAACTCAATTTGATTTTAAGGACAACCATCCCTGCGGGAAATTTGTGTCAATTGTTCCAACAGACTGGTCCTGGGATTTGTGAAAATAGAACAAGTACAAAAAGTAAGAAATCATGACCAGCGAAGAACCAAAAACTAGAAAAAGTAATGAATTACAGTACAGTATTCATCGGTGGTATGACGCATTTTTTGGACTATCTAAAATTCGGTTCTTAAATTTAGTTGTAGGACTTGTTTTATTGAAATAATACCACATTGTATTAAAATAATACTCCAATATAGAAACGAACACTAAACACGTTCATTGAGAATAGATGTGTGACTTGTCAAATGGGGGCTGTTAGGATTAAATTGACCCCACCCAATGACAACCCCATGTAAAAGTGATAGGTCCCAATTATATAAAGTGTTAGAACTAGAACCGGTCTCTACCACCAAAGACATATCACGGGACTACTTTGGTGACGGTTCGCTCCCCTCTAGGGATGTTTTTAAAAACAGTTTTTTGTTTCTTCGAACATTTTTGAATTTTGAGTTGTGACTGTTTATGATTTAGTGTACGACATATAGTTTCTTTATCTTTGTGTTATTCATTCTTTTTAATTGCACTTAAGTTAATTAAGACATAAAAAATAACATCACTTAGGAGATATATACTCTTAGCTTCGCATAGTTTAAGTCGGTTTATAGGATTTTCAATATACACGGAAAAAATGGAAAAAATTTAATTGAAATGGACACCAGAGATTTTCAGTCCACTTATGAATACAAATTCCCCGTAAGTTGTTTCCCTTTTCCCGGTTTTGCAAAAAAAGCTTAAAGACCACAAAAAGCTTAAAGACAGTTAGTTAATGATAAAAAAAAAGTAGTAAATGCAAACTAGAGCGAATTGAACATTTATAACTTTAAACTTTTTTTTCTCGAAATGGTGTACAAAAATTAATATAAATCATATTTAATTAAGAATTTTAAATAAAATTTATTGTTCTTTTTCATAAGAGAAAAAAAAACATTTTAAAAGGAAAATAACAAACATTGAAAAAGGTTAAATCCCTACACGGAAAAGCTTTATAGCAAATTAACACAAATTTGTTTTCATTAAATTTAAGCAATATTAATTTGAATATAAAATGTGAAACATAATTGCAAAGTTAACGAAAAGACAGTAAAAAATGTCGTGATCATATAAATGAAAAATCCTCCTAAATTTTAGTGTAGATAATTTACCAGAAATTATTAATATTTCATGCACTGATTTTTTTTAAATGTTATGAATATATATGAATTTATATAAATGTTACATTAGTATACAAGCAAACATGCATACATACATACATACAAATACACATATGTGCAGACATATAAAAAGGTGGTGTGAGAAAATTCACAACAGTTTGTTTTTAAAAATGTTTTCAAGCTTTTTAAAGTTAACCCCTAAAACTATTCGTAAATTATAAATAATATTTTGCTTGTTTTACGCTTATAAGTTTTTCTGTTTAAAGTTTTGTGTTCCGTCATCAAACATGCAAACGGAGGTAAGGACACTTTTATTTTTTTAAGAGAACAAGCAAAAAATTGTATTCTTGGCACTTGAATTATTATAATAATGTCGGTATCTTTGATCAAAATCAAACGAAATTTAGAGTTTTTGTCTCGTAACGTCCATTTGCATTTAAGCTAACGTGTATTATATGTTGTTTTGTTTTACAAAAAAAATAATTTTTAAATTTCTCTCTATTACTGGCACTCTTACTTTTTACAGTCTTAAATAGAGTAACATGTGTATAGAAGTCCATTGGGAAATTAAAAATGTGTTTTTACACATTTTTGTTTTTCAAGCACATTTCTGTTTTTTTATTCTAGGAACACAACTAGGACGAACGACGAATTTCTCAGAATACGACGAATTTTTTGTAAACATTTGCAGTTTAAGTACATAGTTTGAAGCACATTAACGACGAATACTGAACAGCTTTTATAATTGAGAATTTATAATTATGAGAGATAGAGAGAGAGAGAAATATAAAGACCATATTAAAAAAATAATGCTTAAAAATTAAGACATTGACAAAAACACAGCTAAACACTATTTTGATTGTTTACTTATTTTATATATTATAAAATGTTTATTATATATTTACCCCCATATTCATAAAAAATATTTTTGATTAATAAAATGTTTATTAAACAAATTTTCATAGAAAATTCGTTTCATAAACCTGCTATAAACCTAAAATATTTTTTATGAATATGGGGGTTATTTTATAATTATAAAATAAAAAAACCAGGAATTAAATTAAAAAGTCTATTCACTAAAATACTTGTAAACTAAAACACAACATGGTCATCCGTTACTGATTGGTTCTTCGATTGCCTGCGTATGGAATAAAAATAAACTGAATGTCGCCGCATGTGACGAATTTCGGCGAACGCCATGATTGTGTTTATTTTGCTATACACAAATATGACCACAAATTTGTCGTGCGTCCCAGTTGTTTTCCTAGCATTATGTGTTAATTTTTTTTTTGCCCATTCTCCTGTTTTCTCATTTATGTTTGCATTTTATAAAAAAGTTTTTAATGTTTATTTTTCATTAACAGCTTATTAGGCTTGTGTATAATTTGACATAATAAACTTTAGAAAATATATTTTATTTTTAAAAACATTGTATGCTATTAACGGCCAATTTCACCAAGTTCAGTTATAACTAACTATTGCTTTAACTTTCAGTTAACAATATGTTTTTGACAGCTATAACTGATAGTTGATTATAAATGAACTTGGTGAAATTGGCCGTTAGTAACATACAATGTTTTTAAAAATAAAATATATGTTCTAAATTTTATTATGTCAAATTATACACAAGCCTAATAAGGCCGTAAAAGTTTTAAGATTCGTTCACGATGGTAGACACATTTTCACTTGGTGTTCACAATAAAGCAACAATTTTTTTCGCAACCACTTACATTTTCACTTAAGAAAATGTTTGCAAATTTTGCCCAAAACAGTTTTAGGTATTTACAATTGTGGTTTTAAACATTTAGTTAAAATTTTTATTCAAGACTAAATAACATTATTAAACTAATATCATTTATAAATTCATATACATAAATTGTTGCAGACGTAGAAATAGACTACATTTTTTTAAAAAAAATTTAGTTACATTTTTGTCCGAAAAATTAAAGGAAAGTAAATGAAATTCTTTAGGAAGAAATTAAATAGAAGAAAACACGAAAATGTTGCTGCCATTGCGAACGAAGTTTTATGTTCTTTAGTACATTTTGTAAAAAATATGGAAAAATTATTACAGTAACCTTAAAACGTCACTTTTATTATAATAATAAAGTTTGGTGGCAAAATAAAATTAAGTTGGTTTTTTGGCCGTAATTTTATTAGATTGTCTACACTACAATATTTAAGTAAGGGGCTGCTTATCAGACATGTCTAACAAACACGATTTTTTTTTTGGTTTGTTGGCGATTGTGTTAAAAAAGAAAGAGGGGTTGCCAAACAGATACGAAACGAGTTTTCATGTTTGTTTATATGAATTTTCCTGTTTTTAATTTATATGTACATTAGACAATTATACATGAAAACAGACATGTTTGGAGAAGCATCGGGAAAAGATAATAGGTTTTAGGAAGCATGTTCAAAAGAGCATGAATAAAACATACATGAAAAGACACCATATAAATGCCCCCTATGACATTTTAATTGATAAAATGAGGGTTAAGCGCCCTATCTATTATTCGCTATATTTTATGCAGTTTGCCCCTTATTATTCAACAAGTAACATAATGGTTTCAATTAAGATACGGTAAAATTTTAATTAAATACTAGTTAGAGTATTATATTCGACTGTTCCGAATCTTTTATACTGTCCACCGACAGTTAGAATATTTCGGGAGTGGCCTTATATGGGGCGGATGTTCACGAAATTTGACATTGTGATTTTAAGTTATTGGAACTGTGACATACCTCATTTTATTACAACAACATTATTCGATGTGGTTCTACTATTATTTTTGCTATGACTTTTAGTCGAATAGAACGAATTTGTGCAAAATCTCATATCCGCCAAAATTAATGTTAATTTTTGTAACAAAATTATAAATTCTTTGGAGTGGTCTTCATAACTTTAACCCTACTGAGCCAATTTGTCTGTCTTTTAATTCCTTCTTCTAGTTATCCATAGAGATAACTAGAAGATATTTGACACTAATATTGTTCTTTTTTTAGTTTTTCTAATAATTGATAAAAAATACTGAAATTTGTTGTTGGAGGATAAGCTGGCCCTATGCGCATTTCACTGGTTGCTTAGGCCAGATCATCAGGAAAGGTTCTCCTAAATAATATTAGGAAAGCCAAAGCTATCCGCAAACAAGACTACAGAGGGAATGAGAATTACATACACTCAAAAAGTCTTATTTGCAACAAAATACCAACAATAAAACAGTGAGTTTATCTTTTCTTACTTTCCCCACTAATTCCCCTAAAAAATTAGGTAATTCCCTAAAAAAAAGGGAATTAAGCACAACAAACAATATCTTTTAATAAATAATTGTATTCCCAAAAACAACGTTGATAATAAAAAAAAAAGTTTTTCGAAAGTTTTTTAAAGACGGACATGGCTAAATCGACTTAAAATTTTTTAAGGACCCAGAACACAAATATTTTAAGGGGTATTAGATGAATATTAAAAAATGTTACGCAGAATGACAAACTAAGTATGCCCTCTATAAGCAATACAACATTGTGCATGCTGCCAACACATTTCACAGAATATTGCACTTCTTTTGGTCGTACAATAAAAATCAAAATTATTTTGATTGTTGACAATATATTAGGCCACCTTTGACTATCAGTAACACAATGCCGATATAATTGTGCAATACGAAAAATTGGAGAATTATATTAAGGCTTACCAGATTAAAATTTGCAAAATTCCTCACTAAAAGAAATCTTGATATAGAAAAGAATTCTTGACAATTAAAAATTTCCATAAATCATGAAAATAATCAGGCTCGAGGTTTGTGTTTAAAATATTTTATTTTATTCAATTTTTCGCCTATTAAGAAATTAATTTTTGACAATTTGTTTTAGTAAAACAGGTAAAAGTCGTTTTTTATTTAACAACTAAGCTCAAAAACTGTTTGACTTTGGTGCCTTCCACGGTAAATAAAAAGTGAAAATAACGAATTATACTTACAAATATATTTAAGGCACTTTGTTAGCTTTATAAAAATATATATGTATAAGATAAATATTCTAAGAACAATATTAACTATTAGTTTTGCCTAAGGGACATAGCACTGTGAGACGAAGTCGCCTGCCACACCGCGCATGAAAACATAGATTTACTGCAGCGACGATTTCCAGAACAAATTATCACAAGAAATTCTGATGTCAAGTGGACACCAAGATCATGCGATTAGGTGCCGCGTGATTTTTTTTGTGTCTTGTGAAATCTCAGGTTTATGCCAATAAACCAGAAACAAGTCCTGAGCTCAAACCCAACGTGTCATTGGTGAAAAAGTCATGGAAAATTCCATTCAAAAATTCCATGGAAAAGCCCATTTGACGGATATTTATTCCATAATAAATCGTAACATGTCTTATTTACAATTCAATTTATATAAATAGGTAAGTTTGAGACTATAGAAAGCATAAAGACTGCAATTTTAATCAGTTTAAGATATAACAAAGAAAAACAATAACAATCAGTTTAAGTTAATACGAACAATAAAATAACTCCTGCTATACCAGTCAATTTAAGGCTTTGAAAAAAAGGTATTTCGAAAGTTTTTGTATTATTCATTAAAGACCCCATGAAGTATATATATCAGTATTGTTCAGTGATTATATGTAGATAAAGGCATGCCCGTACATCTGTCAGTCTGTTGACAAAATACGACAGAGGGCTAATTCTGCTAGCCGTGATTGATATTGTTATCGATAGTCATCTTATTCTAATTCTAACAGTCGATACCGTATAAATATGATTTTATCAGTGTTTTGAAAGCTCATTTAAGTGTTTTGCAACACTGAAATTTTTTTTTAAAAATTTATAACAAAAAAACATATCGTCGGACTGTTACTATTTTGCCGCTCAGAACTAACATATTCTTTTTTAATGAAAACGTAAAGAATATTTGGATTTATATTAAATATACACTGCACTACAGAGTTTTTTGTTAAAAATAACGTTTTTAAATTTGTACACTAACATTACTAGTTTGATGTAATTTTTATGCCCAATAGTTCAGTGAAGTAACTTAACCTTTAAGTCAACAGCTACATCGCTGTGTATGTTTTGAATTTTAAAAATTCTGTATCTCTGAAAGTGGCTATCATATCGCTCATATAATATTTTCATGATATCCTTACTAAAAGTGTTTTAATATATTTTGCTGCTTGAACAATATTGGACAAATCAGACCATGGAAAGTAAATAATTATTCAATCAAATAGTTAGAGATAAGATGTTAAAGTTTTGTATTATTAATTAATTTTTAAATGCAAATTTGGCATTGCGGAAATTCGGTGGAATGTGCAGAACATACAGGTTTTTTTACATAACGAGCAATATTTCCTAGTTGGTCGACGTTAAGTACATAATTAAAAAAAAAAAAAAAAAAAAAAAAAAGCATACCATAAAGCAGAAATATGCTTAGCAATCTTTGAATTCGCATATAAAATATGCTTACAGGCCCGGGTATGCTTTCTGTTGACATAGGTATATTTTGTCAGCTGTTGACATAAAAGTTAAGGCTACCAATAAAGCCAATTATTACGAGACAAAAGGTTTTATACTTCACTTGAACTCATTAAGATAACTCCAAGGACTTACATATCATACTTTCAGATTTCGTTTTTCTTACCCTTTTGCGCTTATACTGAGTAATTTAGTGTTGGCTGCAGCATCTGCCCAGCCACCTATGTCAATGTTTTTTCACAAATTAAATTTAAGGTTTTTCCTTCATTTTTATTAACTTTATTTTGCTAAACTTTGTTGTATATCAACTCATTCATCTTTGCACCCTTAATTGCTGTAAAATAACTCTGTGCAGCATTTTTGAAGTCATCAAGGTCCAACTCATTCTGGTGTGGAATTTCTCAAAGTATTATTCGGAACTAAAGAAATCACATGATAATATTTAATTCATTTTTTTCTTTTGATGAATTTTTTATACATTTATCGAGTTTTCGATGTAAGATACAGCTAGAAAATGTGAAAAAAGGATCTTCCAGTATTACAATGTTCTGAAGTATAATGAACTATATTTCTAAGGAATATGTTATCTGAAGGTAACTTTACTGAATTTCTACAGGGTGTTAGCTGTGAGCCACAATTGGTGAAAAAACGATATAAGAAATTAAAATTTTTTTGATATTTTAGCAATAGCACTTGTACAAATTGCATTTGTACATTTAAAATAAAATTCTGAAATTTTTTATTATTATTATCTTGGTATATTGTACACATTAATTACTGTGAATTACCAAAAGTCCCTAAGGATCCGTTACTATTTAAATCTTTTTATAAATTTTACTCACCACGAGTAATATCGTAGATTTATTGTAAGTTGCCCGCACTGTAAGATTAAATCTCGTTTTAAAATTTCCAATTGTCAATTGTAGCGAACTTTCGTTAACTTCAAGCTGGTATAACTAACCATAAGTTTTGCAACCAGCGTTTTTTCTTCTTCTCCACAACCGCGACGCGAACAACACAACCACTACCCGGCAGTGCGGACAGCTTACTCTAAATCTACAGATTTTTCAGAAATTTTTAATTGTTTATTCAATGCGTATGTATGAATTTAACTGAAATTTTAATTATAATAAACCCAACCATAATTAAAAAAAGAAAATTATTAAAAATTCGGTTTTCACTTTCTCTCACTTCACTCCTATTATAATTACTCCTCCGGAGCAATTATAATACCAATCTTCCTCTGTCTAAACCAGCGTTTACTTCTAGGCGGCCATCTCCCCTTGGCACGATTTTGAAGAAGATTAGTTAGCATTGGTGTCCAACCGACACACCAATACACACTAGATGCAGTTTTTTCAGGCTAGAGTGTTTTATACTTCTTATCTCGTATTTTACAGCTACAACCGTGTCAAAGCCTGGAAAATATTGGTTTTGAGTCATAGAAGTGAGAATAATTGCATCTTCTTCGGAAAAAATCAAGTTTAAGACGAAAATATACATGAGACCATAAAATCCCGCTGAACTAGAAAGACCCACATGGCGTTTTGTTAGTTACGATTGTTAAGTACTTCGAGAAATTCTACACTAGAAGATTGCATTTGATTTGTTGCACTGTGTAACGAGAACGAGAAGATTTCTTCGAGTTTTATTTAAATGTCTCCTGCATTTCATTTTCAGTTTCCGACATATTGCCGAGAACGAGAAGATTTCTTCGAGTTTCTTCAAATGTCTTCTGCATTTCATTTATTTTTTCCAATTTATTGCTTAATCCAACGCAGTGAATTTTTGTAGTGGAATTGGATTTATCTTACCTTTCGTACGACAATTAGACAATTGCCTAAAATGATAGTATACATAACATATCTAGGACAAATTAAGTTATAAAGGGTGTCCAAACTTGAGGTATCAATGGTCAGTGGAAATCACTACACAAAGATGATCCGATGCTATTTGTGTCGGAAAATTGCTGATTAGGACGTATGGATATGTGGTTCCAACAGGATGGTGCGACTTGCCACACAGCAAGAGAAAGAATGAATCTTTTGAAAGAAAACTTCAAAAATCTCTTTATTTCTTGTAGAGGAGGTGTATATTGGCTACCCAGATCGTGCGATTTGACACTTTAAGATTTTTTTGTGGAGTTTTTTTTTAAATCGAAAGTATAACGTTAATCTAAAATAAAAATAATTTCAGAAGGGTTACAAAACAGTGTCTAGCCTACTAACACGTCATTGGAATTGTTATGAAAAAGCCACGTCAGTCGCAGAGGTTTAAACTTTATGGTAATCGGTCTATAATGTACTAAATGTTCCATATATAGCGAACCTTTCTTATAGAATTTAATACCACTAAAAGAATTTATTAATAATGGAATTTTCTTACTCCCGGTGGAGGGTATCAACGTTTTGCTACAGACGAATATTACACTTTTACTTGCCATATTTATGTCTTAATGTTCCAGAAAACGTTTTATTAATATTTGTAAAACAAAGAAGTGACTTTTGTATTATTTCTTTATAATGAAATTTTTCTTTTGTAGGCTTTTTCTTTTTAACGTATTAAACTCAACCGAAATATGGCTGGAAAAATTTAAAAGGTTGTATAATAATAATAATGATAATGACGGTGATGAGTACTATATTATAAATTATACTAAAAATCATATAAAAAAGTTATATTATACACACACACACACACATGCAGACATTTATTTCCCAATTTTTCTTTAGAAGGCACATTAAAAGCGTTTATACTATCATAATAAATTACTTAAGGGCAAAACGTTAATTTTTTACACATACGGTTTTTTTTGTCATAATTTTTTTTATACTATGTGTCTGTATACTAAGGATGCCAATCAGGACTCATTCAGGATTTCCAAAAATTAAATCCCGCGATTTTTTAAGATCCCGGGAATTTTCGGGATATCGGGTTTTTTTTCTGGCCTTTTCAAGATATATTTAAAGATATTTATTAAAAAAACGCCTTTAAAAGAACACTTTTAAAATTAATTTAATATCACAGAGTTAAATAAAATTGATTTTTTTGATACACAAACGAATGTTTTAATATTGAAATATAAAAAAAATAATAAGCAAACATAAAAATATAAAAATTTATTTTGAACCTATTACCAGAAAGATTATATTGATTACTTAAATTTGTAAAAATGCTAAATTATTGATTAATTTAATATATGATAAAGAAAACTGTGCTATTTTAAACAATGTGCTCATTGATTCAATTAAAACAAAATTATTTACAAAAATGTATATATTATTAAATTAAAAATAAATAAAAAAAAGTAAATTAAAATCTTACAAATAAATCAATTACCAGTTTAATAAGCTTAAGATAATCGTTATTAGTTATAGCATTGCAATTAGAATATTTGTCATACAATATGAGTTTAGATGCAAATGGTATGGGTAGAGTTAGTTCCATAGAAAACCTCTTTACCATGGCAAGGACACTTTCCAAAAGAACTAATGGACTAAACATTTGTCATTTTAATGCCCAAATCTTGAATAAAAAAAATAGACGAATTTCGATATAGTTTTAATGAATCTGGGTTTGACATTATATGTGTCTCAGAAACTTGTGTTCTTACTGATGTGCACGATAACAGTCACAAGCTCTACGTATATCGACATTTTCGGTCAGATAGATCTACGAACGCTGGCGGAGTGGCAATCCATGTAAAATCATCTATTGCAAGTAAACTTATGCTAAAAGTTTCGGATGGAGATGAGCTCTTCTTTAATGCTTAAATGATGGAATATTTGTTTCTTTAAATATCCCTCAATAATCAAAAATGACTACTGAGTACAGTATATAGGCCAAACAATAGAATTAATATCAAACCGTTGCTAGAAAAATGATCAACACTCAGTCTTAATTACACCAATATAGTCATAACCGGTAATTTCTACGCTAACATCATAGTTGATAAATCTTTGCAGGACGAAAAGAATGCTATCAGATTGACTTTGATAAACAATACAATACCAACGCATTTTACAACAACCGCAAGTATTCTACTTGACTTATATTTTACTGATAACCCTTCAGGTATCCTATTGTTCGACCAGCTTTCTGCTTCGGTGTTTTCCAAACATGATCTTTATTTGTTATGATTTTCAAACAACTACTCAAGAACAAACTATGACCTTTAGAGATTTTAAAAAGATAGATATTGATTCTCTGGAAAGTGCGCAAGTCATTTCAAATGCCAGCTTATGATGAACAGGCAATATACTTGACTAAGAACATATAATATTTATATGAAAAATATATTCCGGTTAAAACCAAGAAGTTAGAAACTGACAACCCCTGGCTTTCAAACGCTATTAAAGCCACAATTGATAAGAGAAATATAGCATATGAAAGGTGGAGAAGATTTATAACCAGTGAGCTATACAATATTTTCAAGATAAGCAGATGAAATGTAAACAAAAAGATCAGAGCTGCAAAGTGTAAATACTATAAAAGAAAATTTCAATCAGCTACTAGCTCAAAAAGGAAATGGAAGGAAATCCGCTCAATAGGCATTGGTAAAAATTATTTATACAATGAGAGCAAAATTGACGTAAATCAATTAAATACTAAATTTTCAAGTAAACTAATGCCTGATGCTTATCTCACGTACTATGTTGCTACTAATGCCTTTTGCAATACAAGCACTACAAATCACATACACCAGGTTAGATTTGAGTTTATGAATACTACCCAGGAAGCTGTCCTGAAGTCCACTATTGATATAAATTCAGATTCGGTTTATCATGATGGTATCCATCCTCAATTTATTAAACCTATAACTCCATATAAACTCCCACAATTAACACACTTGATGAACATAATTATAACAACGTCAACTTTCCCATTAATATGGAATCAGGCAAAAATTAAACCTTTTCAAACGACCGACAAAAATTATAGACCTATCGCAATACTACCGTTTTTGTCAAAAGTTTTTGAAAGATTAGTCCATGGGCAAATGACAAAGCACTTATATAACAAATCAATAATATCTGATAGGCAATCTGGCTTCAATTCCAAACATTGCTGTATATCTGCGTTAATCGATGTTTGTGAGAAACTACGATCAAAGATGTATGATTACATGATATTGTTTATATTTTAACTTGATCACTCAAAGGCATTTGATACTGTCGAACACACCGTACTCTGCCAAAAATTAAAACACATGTGCCATTTCTCAAACACTGCTGTTAACTTAATTTCGTCATATTTTCATAACAGGGCCTTGTTTCTCAAAACTACAAGTACAAGTACAAATACGTTAAAAAAAAGCAATAATTTTACAGTTTTTGTTTTGTTTCAAATTTATTTTACTTGTATATTTGTAATTTGCAGTTTTTAGAAACAGGGCCCAGAACTCAATTTGTATATTCTGGATCTGAAAAATGTAACATTTGTTTGGGTGCCTCGGTAGGCTAGCTGGTAGTGAGCTAGTCTATCAATACCGGGGTTGTGGACTCTGGTCTCCTGCAGACAAGCGAGGAGCTTCGCAAGGCTCTATTTTGGGTCCTCTTCTATATTCTATTTATTCCAACGACCTGCCGTCTAGAGTCAGTTATTGTGTAATTCACATGTACTCTGGTGATATACAACTTTTCATTACCTGTTCGCCATCCGGTATTAATGAATGCATCGAAAAGCTAAACCATGATCTTGATAACGTTTACAGATGGGCCTCGATAAGTTGTCTTTGGTTGAACGCAAAAAAATCCAAGGCAATATTAATAAGCAAAAGCAGCTATTTACATTCAAACCTACCATTCCTACTCATTGGGCAATCCGTTATTAACAGTGTTGATACTGCAAGAAACCTTGGAAGAGTAATCAATAATAAGCTAACCTGGTCAAGTCACGTAAACTTCATTTGTGGAAAAACTTATTCCATGCTAAGAAACCTTTGGACCACGCTATATTTCACTCCATTTAATATACGCATGCTTCTTGCCAAGACATTTATACTGCCGACCCTTCTTCATGCTTGTGAAATTTTTTCTAGCTGCAATTCCCTATGCCATAATAAGCTCAATGTGACATTTAATAATGTTGCAAGATATATTTATGATAGAAGTAGATACAATAGCAAATTTATAATGCACCTTTTGCAAACCTGCTCAAATGCCGCACACTAATATTTTTGCACAAAATTATCTATAGTAAACAACCTGAGTATCTTTACAAAAGAAAAACGTTTTCAAAAACCTTTAGAGGATACAGAATAAACTCCATTCGATACCACAAACTAATATCATAACGACGCTTCTTCGTTAATGCCATTCGACTATGGAATGAACTCCCATCTAATATACAAATCCTAGGCAATGCTAAGCACTTTAACATTGCAATACTTTCTAATTTTTAATTAAAATATTAATTAAACAACATAATATCTTAATTGATTTTTTCGCTAAAAATTAAATAGTTTAAGATTTTAGAATTGTTGTTGTGAATCGTCAAAGCCTGAGCTATATTTAATTATATCAATTAACAAATTGCTTGAATTGGCAGAGTTTTTAAAAAAAATGTTTAATTTAAATTAAAAATTTCATTTATTGTAAACAAAAAAATTTTATAATCTTAAATTTTTACAAGTTTTATTAATCACTATAATCATTTTGGTAATAGGTGCAAGATAAACAACTTGTTTGCTTGATTATATGAATTTGGTGAGTAGAAACAATTTTTAATTTTAAACATTAAACATTTAAACAATTATCGATCATATAAACTAGATCCTGAAGATGAACTGTTAGTTCGAAATATATCGATCGGAAAATATAACGTTTTTTAATTTATATGGATTAAGTAGAGGCAAGACAAAAGCATAATGTAATTTTTAATTTTTGTGTACGTATTAGGGCATTCATTCGGTTCATCCAATTAATTACTACCCGATTAGCTGATCGGTTAGTCTAAAATTGGCTATTTTTGATTAACGACTAAACCGGCTAATTTAATTCGATTAACCGATAAACCGATGTAACAAAATTTTTAATATTTTGTTGTATTCTAAGATATTTTTCGTGTTTTTTTATTCATTGTTTCGTCTTATATACAAAAGATATATGTTTAGAAAATATTTTTCATACAAACAAAGAAGGTGATCTTCTTTGCTGTCAACAGCTTTCCCAACAGACCAAAACAGAGCAAAATGTAAATGAGTTGTAGAATAAGCTTATCATAAGAGATTTCCTACAACATGACAGCAAATATAATTGCTTATTCTCGCTATAGTTTTGTAAGCGTTTTGAGAATGATGTCCCTTTATTTGACGCGTGCCTAAATTTAGTTTTATTTTTTAAAGTTTTCAGTCTTTATGTTTTGTTCGAAGAATGAAATGTTTTAAACAGTGCATTATCGCAAGGGAATAGTTTTCATTATTAAACAATTTTTAATAAGCCTTTTATAATATTAATCATAACAGTTTTCTAAGCTTAGAGCTTATGTTATTTAGCATACTACAAGTTCTTTTAAATTCGATTTGGTTTGTTGGGGTATGTTTGACGTGCTTTTTATATGTATTTGTTTTGGTGTTTATTTTTTCTCATATCTTCTCATATCAATCTTTAAACAGAATTAACCGAAACAATGAGCAGTTAAAAATTTTAAAAATTTAAACAGGACTCGAATGACATAATGGAAGATTTGATACATTTAGGGATTTCCAGGAAACGGACTGAGAAATTAGATATTCTCTATAGTGGGTTGCTTTCGATTTCTCCAACATCTTCAATAAGTGGAAGAATTTTTATCAAGTTTTATCAAAACTAATGAAAAGAATCGCTTAAATCCTGAATATTTAAGCCAAATAATTTGTCTAAGATTATTTTATAAGATCTTAAACTATTGAAATAACTAATAAAATTGTCTTACATTTAATTTTTTTCTTAATATGTACATAATATATATGTATCAATTAAAAAATATGTTATGTTTGTTATGATATTTTTTTTTTACTAACAAACTTCAAATAACAAATCATTTATGCATTGTTCTATTTTGAAATTAATTAATTTATGAAAAAACTTCAGTTAACCGATCAATTACAAAATTTACCGACTATTAACCGATTAAGCCAAATCCCCGTTTAATTAATCGAGCGGTTAGCCGATTAAAACAAAAGCCCGATTAAATGAATACCCTAGTACGTATACTACTTAATTTCGTAAAATCAGTTCATAATTTCCCCTTGGTGCCATGTGGCCACTCACGGAAAACAATGTTATATGCTAAATCCGTATAAAGTTTGCATTTTGCATTTGGTACATCAGTAAAATCAATAAGAAAATAAAACTGCACAGAATTTTAGGTTTTGTTTTGTGCGTTCTAAAAGACATATTTTTTCTTAACCTTCGCTCTTATGAAGACATTTTTGTATGTGAACTCATGATATGTACCTGGGTATATAATGACTTTATCCATTCTATTTGTATAAGGCATTTTATGTATGTACAAGTTTTTTTTTTATCAAAAAATCTAATATTATAAGAATACTTAGTGCAGAAGTTCACACAATGGACAAAAGTTGTCTGAATACTCAACCAAAAAAACAACAACAAGATGTTAGCCTTTGGCGATGTTTTTTTTATTTATTGGATATTTAAGCCCTAGCAGCTTACAGTTTATACGCCTAAAACGGCACACAAAGTAAAGTTAAAAAATAACAACGTAGATTATACTTGATTTCCTTGGGTACAAATCATTGCATATCACAAATAAAATCTCGAGCCGAGACCCGGATGGTAGTTAGTAAGATTTTTACCAAGACTATCTACCACGGTATATATTTATAAGCCCGCATATACAAAAACACAAAACATAAAAAAATTCCGCAATCTTGGTTTAAAATTTTGTTGTTGTTTATTTCCTTAAAAGTCGCCAAATTTTGATAACTGAGCTGAAAGTTATTTAGAAGTTGATGAAAACTGTGCAAGTTATTAACAACTACAAATCAAAATATCTACCTCGGTAGATACTATGAGAGGGAAGGTTAAATTATTTTCAGCACTGTCCAACGCGCTTTCGTTTTCAAGGACTGTATTAACAGGGTTAATTTTTTAAATAATAATATCAATATAGTATTCCCTATCTGCTCATAGGGAAAAGTCAAGATTATAAAAAAGGTACACAAAAAATTCAGTAAACAATATTGATTATTTAAGTCCCGAAATCCTGGGATTAAAAAAATAAAAATCCCGAGATTCGGGATTCACTGATTGCGGGACTGGCATCCCTACTGTACACATTTTTATATTTCGATGTGTGGATAGAATATTTACAAGTTTATTATGAGCTTGATAATTTCTTTGTATGTGTGAGTGTTTGTTAGTAAATGCAGCTATAAAAATAATGTCGATTTTGTATACGACATCAAATGTTAACGCCGATATTCCGGCTGAAAAAAAAAACAGATTAAAGTTTATTCGCTGTTTAAAAGCGATGCCAAAAAAATTATTTGGATTATTCAGAAAAATTGAGGGGTAATAAGAAACGTGTATCAAATTTACTATATTTAAAGTAATCGCCTGTCTTTTTATTGTTTGTGAAATATGATTTTCACTGTAACAGGTTAATGTAACTTTTTAAAAGGACATCATAACTCTATCGCGATTTATTTAAATATAAAAAAAATTTTAAATGATGGACCTGCTTGGTATCATTAAAAAATATGATAAAGGATGAGTATAGGCGAAAAGCTGAGTTGTAAAAGAGTTAATTCTTTAAAGTATCAGTTTGTAATACAGATTTTTTAAAAGCAAGCTCTTCATCAATTCATACAAAAAGTATCAAAACTTTCACTCATCAATTATGAAAAATTGGGTTTCTGTCTGAAAATTAATAATATTAGATAAGCTTTATATGTTTTTTTTTTTAAATTTCGACTGTTGTTAAATATATTTGCTACTGGCTAGTGCGCCTTAAGTAATTCAATTTTAAGTATCTAGCATATAACAGAAAACAAAAAAGAAAAGAGTTTAAGATTAATATTCAGCCATGTCATGAGTAGAATTCCGTTCGGAACCGAAGAAAACATATTTGTTGATTGAAAGAAGGTATATTTTGATAGTTTTTTGGCCTTTGCGATACAAAAAACTCCCATCCAATTTATGAAAACAAAAATGGTTTCAGGAATTTTACAACATGAAATCAACTAAAATTTTATTGATAATTTTTTCATTCTTGACTGCGCTGAGATTTGAACCCAGGCTTTCACGGACAGGTTGTCCAGACTAGTTTCGATTGTAACCACACAACCTCTTCAGTGCGGTTTGCCGTTTTTACTCACACGGCTTTTGAAGCCGGATAACGCCAATAGTCAAACATCAATCTTTAAACCAAATGGTATTTCACCTTGGTAGATCGAAATTTGCTTTTGAATGAATGATTATCTATTTTAATTGATTTACATGTTCTTCCTAACTTCTGTTTTTTTGTACTGTAGAGATTGTGTGGTTACAATCGAAACTAGTCTGGGCAACCTGTCCGTAAAAGCCTGGGTTCAAATCTCAGCGCAGTCAAGAATGAAAAATTACCAATAAAATTTTAATTGATTTCATGTTGTAAAATTCCCGTCTTCATAAAAATAATTTAATGAAAATTAAATTCAATGAACTTAAGCCTAATTAAAAATATCTCAATTTGGATTAAAAACCATTAACAGTTCAATAAAATAACCACAATACTAATTATTCAAAAATGGTTTCACTCCGCAAAGGTTTTTCGTAATTTTCTGAAGCACCAAAATACGGAATTGTTCTCTGTGACATGGCTAATTCTTTCAAAACACTTAAGAGGTTATTTTTGATACAATAAGACCAGAAAAATCAATATACAGTAAAATATTGTTTGATTCAAAGCTCATTCTGCTATTAGGATGAAAATTTGCATAACAAGGCCGAAAGTAGTGAAGTCTTTAGGGAATATTATTACTATTAGGCCGAATAGGAGCTAAAAACTCAACAGTACAAAGTACAATTTCTGAGACTATTGCACCGTTTAATAAGTTCAGCATGAAGTAAATGTTCACATATATTCTGCGAATTTTTAGGGCTGGAAGTTTGATAAATTGGAAAGGGTTCTCATGCGGAGGTAAGTTGATATTTGGATTCCAGTGTTGTATTCGATACAGTTTTTAGAATGTACCGTGGATCCAAGCCGTATTTCAGCAAAAGTCTCACTTACGAAATAAATAATTATGTAGTGACAAATTGATCATTAAACTCCTTTTCTCAAAGTTTGATAAGCCGTAGGACACCTGTGGCTTTGTTGACAGTCTGTGATATATTGGCATGAAAACTCTCTAATACAACTAGATTAAGGAAAGCCTCTACCCTTTCAATTTGATGTTTATAAAATATATAGCTACAGAGAACTGGACTTCTTTTGCAGAATAATATATGATTACATTTTCTAGAGTTCTGGCCCCCTGAACTCTTGTTTTATGAAACCGTGAAATAAAAAGTTTTTTTCACATTTTCATATTACTTTTGATTCCTGTTTAGTGAAAAATAAAAAAGGGTTTAAAACTATTTTCACATGCAAGAAAATGAAACGAAACAAAAAATTTTTCACAGTTGCACAACTTTGTCGATTCCCATTTTGTGACAAAGTAAAAACTAGTGCCAAGATATTTTCAAATGAAAAAATAATTTACACAGAAAATTTATTTGTGAAAAAAATCAAAAAAGACTACATGCAGAGAAAAAATATGAGTGGGCATGGTTACGGCAAGTACACTTTAATTTAATTTAATGTGAAAATTAATGTTAAATTTACGTAACCCTGATGAAGTCAACAAATAATTGACGAAACGTTGGAAAACATGTAAAGAAAAGTTTTTTATTTACATTAAATAATATAGGCCTAATTAGCTGACTTGATGCAATTCAAACATGAAATATTTATTAAAATTTGGCCAAATAACACATTAGTATACACTTTGTTTGATTTAACAATATATTGTTGTCGTACACAAGATATTGTTATTTTTGTGTAAGTATGATTCACTGAAAAATAATCATTTTCATAACAACTAAATAATGGTTATTTTGAAAACATCTTATATTACTCACAACCATTTAATGATATTTAATAACTATAACATGATAACTTTCTATACGTGTACTCATAATATGTTTAAGATGTAAAAAAAAATATCTTTAGTCTAATAATATTTTGTTATTGCCATTTGTAAAATAATTTTGCATCAGTTGTGTCGTTTGTTTTACAAATGCCTATCGAATTACATGTTATTTAGTGATTAAACAATTTAAAAAAACCTATAAAAACCAAGCTTAAAGAAATTAAAAATAAAGGATTTGTTGGTACATCAAAAAAAATTTTGAAGTGCACAAAATAAAATGTCGATGCTAAACAAATTTAGAAACTAGCTTTCCCACAACAATAAATTTCAGTGTTTTTTATCATAAATTAGGATTATTAGCACATCATTAATAAATAAATTAATTAAATTTCAATATTGTTTAAAAATGGTGCAAAAATATTGACAATTGCTTTTGTGTTATTTTAGAGAAAAAGAATAAAAATTCTATAAAATAATTTATAAATAATTGCGACCAACGACAAAAATAGTTTGAAAATATTATGTTTAAAGTTGCATCATATTATGATGTGAAATATCTGTAACAGTTTTAGGTTAAAACTGCCGGTAAGTAAATAAGCATAAATATATATTAAAAATATTTTTCGGTTTTAGATTTAATCCTAACTTATTCTGATTTACATGATAATAATTTGATTACATTAAATTAAAATAAGATGTAATAAAATCATATTAGAATTAACTTATTATTACTAACATGATAATAATATGATAACATCAAATTATAAGAGGATGTTATAAAAACAAATTAGAATTAAGGGAAAAATATTATGATTTAATATTTCGAATATATTTGGTCATAATATGATTCAATAATAATCGTAATATGTTGACTACAATCATGAATCTTATCAAAATATGTTGCTCTTAGAATGAGTTTACCACAAAAATATTTTTTCTTTGCGTGTATGAGAGAAGTGAGCCAGTAGAAATCAAAGAAATACATAATATGTTCTTTAGAAGTGAATGTGGACAATAGAAATAAACGCTACTAATCACCTATTTAAGGAATTGTTACTGCAGATGGCACCAAATTAAGAGATGGCAAGTGAAAGTAACCATCGGTAGTATAAAATTGCCAGGACAGGAAAAATATTACTCCTATGTAAAATTAATTCTTATTTTCACTTATTTAGAAGCTATAAAAGTTATTTAGCCTTTTAAGTATCAATTAGGAATTAATAAGCAACAGTTTTTTTCTTGGTGGGTTACAATGGAAAAAGTATTGCATTAATTTAAGGTTGATATTAGTAAATAAGCTTCACCAAAGGTGAACAGACTGTGTATCTGTGGTTTTCGTGGGCACCCGCGTATATCCATTTTTCGACTTTGAGATGTTTATTTCCTTATTGTAAACGCTAAAAATTCTGGAAAAAGATGGACCAACTGCCGTTTTTTAATGTTACTACCAAGTTAAAAAAGTTCAATACCTAGCGCATAGTTTGTTCTAGAATGGCTCTACGGCTCTATGGTTCTACGCGGCTGTCCATGAAAACCAGAGATATATGAAGTAAGATTCGGCAGAGTCGAATATACGTAGCACATTATTTTGCTGTGTTTGTTTTTCTGTACAAACGTTACACTTTTTACGCGCAGTTTGCATGTTTGGAAAACTTTGAACCCTTCTTGAAAAGTATAGCCAACAAAAAAAAACTTAAAGACTAATTTCTAAAGGGGTTACCGAAGCATTTTTACTCCTTAAACATGTTAAAAATTCAAGAAATAAATTACAGGGACTTCTAACACAATGTATGCAGTTCTGTTAAACTTCTTATACCCTCAGTTTTTTATACATATTTTTTTCCCAAAAACGCTAGAAAGTTGAATTTCTGTTAGTTGCCGGACCTATTACAAGCGTCATTTGTATGCATTCCACCTATTTGTATGCGGTATCCGTGTTTCTGTATTAAGTGAAATTCGGTCTGTCAGAGAGAAGCGGGTTGGTTACGATATGTCCTAAAGGTATGATCAGACCTAACAAATATTTGACGAAAAAATCCAAAAAAAAACACATGACCAAAAATTGATTAAATTTTAGCTTCATTTTTTAACAATTTGTATTGATTTACTTAAAAATATTTTTAAATACTTTTAAATCATGTTTTATCTAGACAAACGTTTTGCAAAAGCAAATAATTTTTTAATAAAATAATTTCTTAAATAAACATATACTTATAAACATGTTAATAAATAAATAAAATACCCCTAAGAGTTCTCATTAAAATTTTTTTTTTTAAATTATATGTTGTAGCCTTAACCCTCTACGACTGACGTGACCTGAAAGAATTTTTTATTTTATATTAATGTTATAGCTTGTTATTTGTTGTAATTTATTTTTGAGAACAAATCCACAATTTTTAAAGATATTTAAAGGCATGGCACAAAATGGCCCTAAAGAACTTACATCTAAACAAAAACCAAAAAAAAAAAAATTAATAATTTCCTATTTGTATTTTACCAGATTTACACTCGGTTGAGTTCACATCTGAGCTAACCAGTATAGAAAAAATGAGATCATTTTAATGGTTTAATAAAAAGATACAACATAATTTATCTAGTGCATTGAACCAGACATTCTAACATGGATAAGGCAAACTACCTGATCCAGAGATCAGAATCTGCTCTTCGGGGATGTTAAAAGTTCTAGATGATATTAGAAGAGTGAAGATTTTTTTTGTTTTCGAGTGACCCATTGATACAAAAATAATAAGAGATATAAAATATCGAAACAATTTTATTGACATGTTATTTAGGAGACACAACAAACATTTAACAATAATAAGTTAATATTAACCTTTAATATTGACGTGGTTGTCTTGAAGACACTTTTCTGTTCAGCGCGACGCATGCGCTCTCGTTGATCGCATTCGTCCCACCCACATTCATAAGAAAACGTATTAAAAAGGTACTAAATGCGTGAGAGCCGATGTTTCAAAAGGAACGGAGAAAATGCCGTTTCCCTTTCATTAGTGTCTGTAAGACAACCACGTCAGTCGCAGAGGCTTAAATATACATATCGTCGGTTGATAATTTAAATGTCGTTTGTGGATTTTTTGCGGTTTTGAGTTAAGATCGATTCCTTAGGTTTTTCGACCTGATTTTTCATTTGGCGTAATAAGTTTTTCGATACCTCATGCGGTTTTCGAGATATGGAGTGTTAAGTTTGTCGTATGTGGTATTTGCTGAAGCAATTTTCTAATTAAATGTGTTCAAACTCAATTTACTCGAAACTATCGGAATCCACATACGACAATTAAATTATCAGCCGACGATATATTTATAAGCGTGTCCATAAATAAATAAATAAAATAACTTTAAAAGTTTTCATTGATAACTTTTTTAAAAATTATATGTTGCAGCCTTTAACTTATTCTATAAGACTTCGAAATGTTATGATATTAATTCTCTCAGTTCAAAAGCTGTGATTTGTTTTTTTTCACGGTACAAAATTAATTTCTATAGGAAAATTTATTTATGAAAAGCAACTATTGACCTTAAACCAATAGAGATAAACTCGTAAAGTGTGTGTTTTGTTTTAACTGTAATACATGTGTTACTTTTTATCTCATAATGATAAGTGTAAATGAAATACTTTAAATAAAAAGGCTTTCAAATTTTTTCCTAGATCTGCGCAAGAGATGGTTAAATTTTTTAATAAAATTTGTCTTTCCAAAATGTTGGTTTATTTTAAGGAGTATATAAAATTTGATGTCTTATTTCAAAGACTCCTTAACATTCTATTTATTTTAGTAAAAGAAAACTACCCTTCCCTTCAGGCAGACATTGTTGAAAATAAAACGAAATTAAAATTCCAGTCAAAAAGTCAATGCAAAGCACAATTAGCAAATAAACGCCCTGCGAATTACGGTACATTGTTTTTTTATATTTCTTTTATAACAAGTTCTATATACCACGTACAAATTTCACTTGCTCTTCAATTCTTCAATGAAATATTGAGTTCACTTTAACAATTTTAACCAAATTTGTACACAACCTTTCTATATAAACGTTTTTTTTTTAGATTTTTTTCTTCTTTTTTCTGTTTAATGTATTCTTAAACAATCACATAGATGTATGAGTTGGGCTTCATTCAGTTATCCTTGCAAACGTACAATTCAGTATTGTAGTCAAAGTGAAAAAAGGAATGATATAAAAATCTGAATTTGCTGCTACTTTTTTTTCATTTTACTAACAATTTGTTGGACTGACAGTGAGTTTGTGTTTGGTTGAGCGGGTGTATGTGTGTGAGTAAAATAAAGGCTTGGCATGCAATCAGCTGGCATTTGTTACTGATTCGTTTAATTAAAGCCTGTTAAAGGCTGCCATCAGCATAACTACACACTCATTCATATGAATGTTTAAAAATACACATATAGAAATATATTTATGTATATATAAATGAAAAAGCCAATTTATTACAAAAATAAAAAAAAAACACACGAAAATACTGCTGCTTATGTACGGATAAATATTTTTTTTTTTTTTTAACTTTCTTTATACCATAATATAAAAAGGAATAAGATAAATACAAGTACATCCGTTTGTACAAACATATGGGACCATATATCTTATATAAGAATTTTATATGCGAAAAATATATGAACATCTTATACATATTGGTCTATAAACTCTAGAACCACAAAAAGATTTTTAAATAAGAATATTTTCTTTTTTAAATTTTGCTTCTGTATGCGTATGACTTTAAAGAATTTTTTAATACTCGTATATTTTACAGCTGCATGTGAAAACAGTTTTTTTAAGAGAGCAAAAGTCTCGCAATAAAATATTAATACATGCATAAAAAGTGTTGCTAAAACTGCAATATATTTTACAAATAGCTTATTTTCTTAAAAGGAAAAAGTATTTAAAATGGTCTACCGGAAAAGTTAAGAGAAGTGTTGAGTTTATGAAAAATGTAAGTGAAACAGAAATTTGTTTCAACTAAAATATTTGACATTTACATATTTTTATACATTTTACCGCAGTTAAGAAGCATATAAATTCGACTTTAATATAAGTTCGACTAAAATATATGGGCATTTCCATTGTGACGTGATGTGATATTTGTCTGACAAAATATCAAAAAATTAAATGAAGAAGTCAAAATTTCAAAAAGTTTTTGTTTATATTTGCAAAGGAATGAAGAGCACTATATGCAGAAAACATTTGCCACAATCAACCCTAAAGCTGGGATCACACGATTGCCGCAATGCGCCAATTTTCACACATTTTAATACCCCAATCGTGACTGCACAAACAAATGGCTCATGTACCAATCGAGGGTAATATTTTGCCTTCTTTTACCAATAAAATGCAACCCTGGTACGGCAATCGTGTGACTACTTGATCTGCAACCGCGCGTCAGAAAAAATAACAAAACTGTACGAATATTTATTGCAATTAAACAACACAATACACGCCAATATTTGCCTTTTTAATAAATTTATTTTTGTGTGCTTCTTTTAGTAGGAATAATTATACACATATTTATTTATTCTTCATTATAATTATCATTAAATTTATGAAAAATAAAAATTGGGAACTTAGCACGTCATTAATAAATAAATTAATAATAAATTTTGTATTCTCGAAAATAACTTTTGAAATATATTTTTATACCCTCTAAGTTTGTCATTCCGTGTGAAACCTTTTTATTATACATCTAAGTATATATATTCTGGGTCCTTGAGTAATTCTAAGTCGATTTAGCCATGTCCATCTGTCTGTCCGTCTGTCCGTCTGTTGAAAACACGCTCAATTTCGAAAAACGCAAAAGAAAAGAACAAACTTGGTCTCAAATTGCTTGTAGTTATCCTAAGCAGTTTGGGATTGAAATCCAGCAACATCGGTTTAGTAGGATCAGAACTATGAATCAAAATGTGGAACCACAACCCAAAAAAAATTGATAATTTTGATACAAAAACTAACATAAATGGTGGAATAATGCACGGAATGACATTAACTTTTGAACGAATTCGCTTTATACGACTGCAAATCATACTGTTAAATTTCGTGAAGATCGGTCCATAATTTACCATAGGCCCCATATAAACCCTTCTTGCGGAAAACAGCTTAGTACGCCTAAAACCGCAATAAATAACGCTAGCATACTTAAATTTGGTACGTCACAATTTTTTAATACGTCAAATCACACTGTAAAATTTTTTGAAGATCGGTCCATAATTAACACTAGGTCCCATATAAACCCTACTCCCGGAAAACAGTTTAGTACGCCTAAAACCGCAATAAATAACGTTAGCATACTTAAATTTGGTACGTCACAGTTTTATAGGCCCCGAAATCACACTGTAAAATTTTTTGACGATCGGTCCACAATTTACAATAGGCCCCATATAAACCCTACTCCCAGAAAAAAGTTTAGTACGCCTAAAACCGCAATAAATAATGCAAGCATACTAAAATTTGGTACGTCACAGTTTTATACGACCAGAAATCACGCTGTAAAATTTTTTGAAGATCGGTCCATAATTTACACTAGGCCCTATATAAACCCTACCCCCGGAAAACAGTTTATTGCGCCTAAAACCGTAATAAATAACGCTATCATACTAAAATTTGGTACGTCACAGTTTTATAGAGCCAGAAATCACACTGTAGAATTTTTTAAAGATTGGTCCATAACTTACACTAGGGCCCATATAAACCCTTCTCGCGGAAAACAGTTTAGTACGCCTAAAACCGCAATTAATAACGCAAGCATACTTAAATTTGGTACGTCACAGTTTCATAGGACCACAAATCAAACTGTAAAATTTTTTGAAGAACGGTCCATAATTTACACTAGGCCCCATATAAACCCTTCTCGCGGAAAACAGTTTAGTACGCCTAAAACCGCAATAAATAACGTTAGCATACTTAAATTTGGTACGTCACAGTTTTATAGGACCAGAAATCACACTGTAAGATTTTTTGAAGATCGTTCCATAATTTACTCTAGGCCCCATATAAACCCTACTCTCGGAAAATAGTTTATTGCGCCTAAAACCAAATAAAGCCCACTTTGGGATTTATAGATATTGCGGTGAAATTTTTTACTTAAATTCATATGGCAAGAAAAAATATCATGCAAATTTGTGAAATTTACTGTTAACGCTAAAACTAATTACACTGCTGTATTGAAATTTATTCTAATTTATTTTTTGTAATACCAGAAATCAGTCTTCAGAATTTTGGGATGATTGCTCCATAATTTACCATGGGTCCAATACAAATTACCCTCCTAAAAATCATTTTAGTTCGGCTAAAACTGTTACGAATCATGATATTTTACTCAAGCCAGTTCAAAGTTCTTACAAGAAACGAATAACATTTTCTTATTGTCGGTCAATAATTTAATTCAGGTCTAAACCGCAACCAATTTTAATGCTGACGTTCGTTTTTGTGAAGCTTAGTTAATAACATATATACGTATTTATCATAAAGAGCCCACTCCTGTCGGTGGAGGGTATCAAAGATTCGGCACAGCCGAATATAGCACTCTAATTTGTTTTTTTTTTGTAATTAGTGCAAAAGCTGTTCAGGATGAATATCTTTATTCAAGATAATTAACAAAATTACAATAAAATAAAACGAAGTATTATTTATTTTTAAGGAATATTTAGGTACGTGATGAAAATCGCTTGATTTCAAAACGATAAAAATTTATCACTTTCGAGCGATTTTAAAATCTATGTCTGAGTTATATTATAAAGTCTTAATTTTTTATTGGGAATTATTTCTTTTCCATAAGCAACTTTATTATATTCAACATTTTTTATTTTTCGAGTTTATTCTATATACATAACTGAAATTTAACTCATAGAATAAATTCGAAAAATAAAAAATGTCAAAATTTTTTTTAAAAACATAGTTTTAATAATATATATAATAAACAAGTTAAAAGAATATATACAGGAAAACGGAGCAAAATGTATTAAAATTCTTTAAACCGAATTTATTTTATATTTTTTTAATAAATATAATGTGATAATTATTTCATTTTAAATAGTTATTATTTTAACAATTTTTAAAAAATATTTAAATTTTGACGTTTTAACATTTTTATCGATATTTGTCTTTAGTATTTCTTAAAGTTAGGCCAAAGACCTATGTAGATAGCGCCTTAGTAAAATAATATTTACACTCTTAATTTATTAAGTTTGCAAATTTGTAAATAAATTAATAAATATTTCTTAAAGAAAATATTTTTTAACTTAAAAACGAGAATAACACAAACCGTTAAAGTAAAGTAAAATTAAAATTCAAAAAGTTACAGATTTGAGGTACTTTTATTTAAAACCGAAATTTCAATCAACTTAAGCGATACAATTATTTTTAATTTGCATTCTTAAAATTTGAATAAAAATATTCTCTATTTCTTTATATATTTAAAATAGAGTTTTACTTTGTTTATTTTTTTGAATTTCATATATTTTACTTAAACAATTTAAAGTAAAACTATTCAACAAATTTTTAAATGAACAAACCAACTAGATCTTCCAAACAAATAAAAAAGCTACCACAACAGCTGTGTTCGCAATTGACACAAGTAAGAACAATCGTGTGACTGTGCTGCGGCAATTATTGTACCCATTTCGCTTTGTACCAACTAGCGGCAATTAAATTTGTATAACACAGGGCAATCGTGTGATCTCAGAATATTTTATTGGGACAATTTCATTATTGTGCGTAAATAAAGCACAATCAAAATGGTGTCATATTAGTTCATTTGCGGCAATCGTGTGATCCCAGCATAAGGGTCTAAAGCTGCGATCGGCAAAATCCGGGGGCCACGTTTTCTATTTTCTCTTTTATTCTCTTTTGTTACGTATGACTGCACACATACTGTAGAGAATTAAACAACATAAACAACAACATATGTAAAATGCATACAAAGACACAATCGCTAATTGCAATATTATAAGTTGCCGTTCGCAGGTCTAAAGATATAAGAAAAATATGCGCTGAAGCAGTGATGCCGGTATAATTTTAAAGAAATCCCTACGTGTCTAAAAAAAAAATCCTTTTTTTTTTTTGCTACAAACAAAAACATGATACAGGCACTTTTCCCTACATTAAAACTTTATTGTTTTATAACTGGCAAACAAATATATAACATTTTGTAAATATTACAATTAAAAAATTTATTAACAACAATAAAAAATCATACAAACATAAAATAACACTGTGTGACAAATTTAAATTTTTGGCCACTATATGCTTTAATCTACAGGCAAACTAAGTCAGACTGCGTGCTGGATTTTTAATATCTTCATCCTTTGTCCTTTTTAATAATTATTTTAAATATTTTTTTTAATAAATGAATCTTGTAGGTCTTAGCAATCTCGATCCCATTTTCTAAATTAATTTAAAAAAATCCATTTAAAAATATATTTACATTTTAAAAATATAACAACAATTTCGTTTTAAAAGTATATCCTTCCATACCCTTAAAATTTTTTTTAAAAATTCGTAATTGTATGACTTGATTTCTCTTAGTTTAGAAGGTGTGATTGTTTTTTTTTGTCGGTACATTTAAAAATAATTTCTAGGTATCAATTTCATTCGTTAGATATTGGCTTTTAATATTCTTATACAATTTAGCGAAAGTAAGTGCGAATGCAAATAGCAGAATTAAGCCAATAGTTCGCAAATGCCCGAACATTCGCCGTGCCTCTAATATATACGTACATGGTTTGTGCACTTGCTGAAGAATGCCATCCTGGACTTATAGTTTAATTTCTGTTAAAAAATTTGTACTTAAATGCTATTGCATATAAAAAAATTTTAATTTTTAAATGAAAATATTACAAATATTTACGTATTTTTTTTAGCAATCTATTGAAAATGAGATATTTTGTAAATTCCCTGCATTCGCCTTAAGATCAAAATTCTGTCCTTTTTTCCTACTCTTGGAATTTTCGGAAAAATCTTTAAAAAATGGAAAATTACATACTATCATCATCACTGCCATGGAGTGACTTTACAAAAAACAGAAGTGGATTTTGCCTTGCACTACAAAATTGCCTAAGTCTGCGAATTGAGCAAGACTTTGTATAAACCTTTTTTTAGTAAGCCTTGGACTTATAAAGATTTATTTTCTAAATTATCAAATTAAAAAATCTTTGCTCGTTTAAGATACATATGGGAATTTTCAACGAAAAGTCTACGTGTCCACATAAGCACGTACATATAAACTGATGGACGGAAGGACGGAAGGACGGACACCAACCCCGCTACTAATAAGAATCCATTACATACATATATGTGCGGTTGTAGTGTAACGCCAGAAAGCAAACAACCTTGCATTTTATTAGACAATATTGTTCAAATGTTATCCCTTTTGTAACGTTGCGCTTTACACAAAAATATAAAACAGGAAATTATACAAAACACGTTACTTTACAAAAAGTAGACTCTTCACTGAAACTGCCCATATATGTATATAACAGATCCTTTTTAGTAGCGGGGTTGATGCTCATCAGTCCGTCCATCAGTTTATTTGTACGTGTTTATGTTGAAATGGGTTTTCCGAAGACCCCAAGTTTTGTTGTTTTATATTTATATCACATATAGTCCGGAGTAAAAATCTACAGAAGCTCATATACAGAAAATACTCTCAAAAGTGCGCGTTCCGTCAAAGGAAGCACTTTGCATCAATTGCAAAATATTTTCTTTAAAACAATATGAAAGCATGTTTCCAAACGTTAATTTAGATTTAATGATAACCTTAAAAAAACTCAGAAGATAAAGTTTCTTGTAAGATTTTTCACAATATGATGAAGCCTCCTATAAGGAATTTCAAAATTCTAAAATCCCTTTTATGATCTTAAATAAACTCTTCTGTGTCGAAAACCATTGGACAAAACTGTTTTTATATCGCCGTTATATTTTTAAAAATTATATTTCAGCAGGAGACTTGAAAAGGATTCAACTAAAAAAATAATTACTAACTTGATTAAGTTTTATTGAAACACTGATACATGATGCTCTACTGTGAGCCTTATCGGACCTCAAACTAACAAATTGAGAGACTTTTAGCCGAAAGGACCCAACATATTTTAAATCGTAATTGTCTTTGCAGAATTATTTAATTTAAGATAAACGATTACAAAACCAATATACTCGAATGTCTTAGTGATACATACAAAAAGTGTAAATTCCCAGCAGTTAGAATAAAACACAATTAATTTTTTTTTAATAGATTTCACGAATTAATAGTACACCTTTTCATTTTATAGTACTTTTGAATATTTCTGTATTAACAGTTTGGTCTTCCATATATTCTATGGTTTGTATGCATTTACGTACATAAAATGAGTGAATTCACTTGCAGCCACACATACATTTACATACAACTTTTATACACAATCGGTACCCTTGCGGGTGCAAAAGTGTTATAATTGAAAATGTTTTGTTTTAATTAACTTGCCGTTGCTGTTGTTTTTTGTGCCACTAGTAAAAACATACCAATAATACATGCACATACTTAATATAAAAGAACATAAACATACATGCTCTTCTACATAAACATACACATAACCCTCGATTTATGCGACACTTTTTTTTTGCACGATTTCACCTTTACGCGAACTTTTGGTTTTCGTCTAAATCGAGGAATGTGAAAATTACCTAAATTTACACCTTTTTTTTATTATTAATATTTTAAATTAATCCTTTTTTTAAGCTTGATTTCTTTTTCTTTTTTTTATAAAAAATATTAAATTTTATTGAATCCAATATTTCGGCACTCAGTTGTGTGCCTTCTTCAGGGATTTTTTTTTGAATATTTGACAAAAATTAACAATTTTTAACAAATTAAACATATATAACAAAATGTCATATTTTCAATTAAATACAAAAAGGTTTTCCAATTTTAACCTAATCTTTTACAGTTCAAATAGAAACGGAAATTAAAAATTTCTCTTAAAAAAAAGGATTAATTAAAAAATTTTAAAGATCGAATAAGAGCCAATTTATATTAATATTTTTAGCACGTTTAAGAATTATGAAGCATTTACACAAGGGCAAATAAATACTGTAGTACAATAAGTGTTCGGAAACAGAGATATAATCAAAAATCAGATATATAAAAATATTTGTGAATTTGTTTTTTGCATAATGTGTTTGGTCTAATTTAGGCAACATTTTCAACCATGTCAAAAATGTTAATTAAAACTAGGCAAAAAGAAAAGTAATATTTTTAGAAACCAAAATTCAGATTTTAGATGGACTATGTTAAGTAGACAGGCTAACAATAGTTTTTTAATTTATTTCCATTCACGAAGCGACAATAAGATCAATAAAAAAAGGAAACCAGAATTAGGAAAAGTAAAGCAGCTGGAAATAACACATTTTAAATTACAGTTGAAAATATGGAAAAGTGTATAATGATCTGGATTAAAGAAACCAATGCTAGTACAAATAAAGCTTTGAGGGTTTATGAAAAATTTTGATCAGCTATCATCTACAAAAAAAACAAAAATAGTTTCGGAAAGTCATAGAAGGTTTTAAAAGTTTAAGCCAGGATAGAAGATGAACAAGCTTAAGCTGATAAAGATGCGGCTAAAAAATATCCGGAAAATTTTGCAGCAATTATTGCTTCGAATGCATACACTCTTGTTCAAATCTTCAATGCAGACGTATCGAATTAAATTTAGTGTAAAATAAATGAATTTCTTTAAACAAAATTTTAAATTTTTTCGTATTTGGATTTTTTTCGATTTCTTATATAAACATTTTTTCATTTCGGTTTACACGATTCTTTTAAGGAACGCATCTGTCATGTAAATCGAGGGATGGTTGTACACTTCTACATAAAACATTTATGATTGTGCTACAAATAGAGCAAAGAGTTGGTATATAAAAATGATTGCAAGAGAAAATAGCGAAAGAAACTTGTATGCATGGAACCACTGATGCCGACTAATGGCAAACTAAACGCGTAAATATGAAAAAGTACTAAAAAGGGATAAATTTAAAGAAAAAATTAACGAAGTTGTTTTTGTACATTCCGAGCGGTAAATGGTTAAGGTTTTTTAATCATTTATACTCGTTTTTAAACGATTCGCCTTCCTTTAATATTATGCCTTCAAAAATATCCTTCTAGAAGGTATAAATTTCTTTTAAAAATACTTTGCAAAATATTCATTACACATTTGCACTCCACTCCCTAAGAAGGGAGGCACGAAGTTGTTTAGTTTTTATTTTGTTCTGAACGACATTCGCTACTCCCTTCTTTGGGAAGGGAAAGAAGTTGTTCTATTTTTATATATTTTTTTTTGCCTAGTTACTTTAACGTTAACGAATGCATTGCGGATCAGCTGCTCCATTTTCCTTAACATGCTTATGTATAAATATTTAATCTTGCGTATACGTGACGTTGCATTGCGGATGAAAATGATAATACAATAAATCCTGCTTAATAACCCCACGCAGAAATTGACATACGCTTAATTACCCCATTCTGGTAATTGCCTTAAAATAAAATAAAATGTCACCTAAATGTCATTAGTCTAATTTCCTCAGTTCTGTTTGATAACAACACTGCAAGTAATGTAGCAAAGTTTACATGTTAATAATATGCAGGGAAACCGGAAATATGGCCCAAAAGTAGTGCTTTATGACCACTAACAACTAGAAAATATGGACTAAAATTTTTTTTGTTAAATATGCCCAAAAAAAATATGGCTTATTTGAAAGCAAAGTATTCAACAATTTAATATTTGCATTAAAAAAAACAAGGACAGTATTTCAGACGAACTTTCGCGGTTGTGCCCTATTTGCAACCGATGGGCACTAATGGGTTATGTTATGAGGATAAGGTTCATGTAAAAGTTATTTGTGCCGAATATTATCTAGATACGCCAAATATATATCTTAAAAAGATTAAAGGGAACTTTATATTAATATTTAAATATTGATATTTGACTGGAAGCTGTATGTTTTAATGTAACCAGATTCAAAAAAATTTGATATGCAATAAAATATTTTTGGCAAAATTTTATCTTATTACGAACATGACTATATATTTTCTTGATACAAAGAAAGAAGTTTGCATGGAGAATACACAGAAAAATTGTTTTTATCAATTAAAAAAATGGTTTAAAAATTATTTGAATTTAATTAATGTAATAATTGAATCAATTATTTCAAAATATAATTTTGATTTTATTAATATTTAAGTTGTTTTGAAAAAAATATTAATATTAATTGATTTTTTCGTTTAAAATAAAACAATATAAGCTTGTAGAATGGTTTTTGGGAATTGTCAATATTTAATTAAATAATATAACACATTGTTTGAAATAGCAAACTTTTTTGATAATTTTAATACCCTCCACCACTAGTGGTGAATGAGGGTATGCTAAGTTTGTCATTCCGTGTGAAACTTTTTTATTTTACATCTAAGACCCCATAAAGTGTATATATTCTGGATCCTTGAGTAATTTTAAGTCGATTCAGCTATGTCCGTCTGTCTGTCCGTCTATCCGTCTGTTGAAAACAGGCTCACTATCGAAAAACCCAAAAGAAAAGAACAAACTTCGTCTCAAATTGCTTGTAGTTATAATAAGCAGTTTGGGATTCAAATCGGTTCAGTAGGATCAGAACTATGAATCAAAATGTGGAACCACCACCCTAAAAAATATTGATAATTTTGATACAAAAACTAACATAAATGGTGGAATAATGCACGGAATGAAAGTGCAAATCATACTGTTAAATTTCGTTAAGATCGGACCATAAATGACCATAGGCCCCATATGAACCCTACTCGCGGAAAACGGTTAAGTACGCCTAAATCCGTAATAAATAATGCTATCATAATTAAATTCGGCACGGTACAGTTTTGTAGGACCAGAAATCACACTGTTAAATTTCGTGAAGCTCGGTCCACAATTAACCCTAGACCCCATATAAACCCTACTCCCGGAAAACAGTTTAGTACGTCTAAAACCGTAATAAATAACGCAATCATAGTCAAATTTGGTACGTCACAGTTTTATTAGATTAGAAATCGCAGTGTCAAATTTCGTCAAGATCGGTCCATAATTTACCCTATGCCCCATATAAGCCCTACTCTCGGAAAACGGTTTATTGCGCCTAGAACCAAATAAAGCCCACATTGGGAAAATAAAATTCATCTAAAACCATTACAGATATAGATGTTGCGGTAAAATTTCTTCCAACTTAGATTCATATAGCCAGAAAATATATAATGCAATTTTGTGAAATTCACTGTTAATGCTAAAACTAATTACACTGCTCTATAAAATTTATTCTAATTAATTTTTTGTTATACCAGAAATCAGTCTTCAAAATTTTGGGATGATTGGTCCTAAAAATGATTTTAGTTCGGCTTAAAATGTTACGAATCATGATATTTTACTCAAGCCAGTTCAAAATTCTAACAAGAATAATTTATTATAATAAACCGCAACCAATTTTAATGCTGACGTTCGTTTTTGTGAAGCTTAGTTAATAATATATCTGTATTTACAATACATAGCCCACTTCTCTAGTTGGAGGGTATCAAAGATTCGGCATAGCCGAATACAGCACTCTTACTTGTTTTAATTAAAAATATCATTTATTGAAAAAAAAAAATATTCACAATTATTATAATGTTTAGTAATCAATAATCATTTTGGTAATAGGTGCAAAATCAACAACTTGTTTGCTTGATATTATGAATTTGATATAAATTTGGTGATTAGAGAAAATTTTTAATTTTTTCTGTGTATGTAATATTATAGACCGATTCTGGGAATTTACATAGGTATCGTTCTTATGACAATTAAATGCTGTATACCAAATTTTATCAAATTATCTAATAATTGCAACTTGTACCTTGCGCACAAAGTTTACATGAAGTTTGGTATAAGATGTATATTTAACAATAACATTTACTATTGTAGAGTAAAAATTAAATGTAGATAGAGAAATTAAAGCAACATAAAACTCAACTGTTAACCAGAATTTAAAAAATTCTTTTATTCGCTGACATGTATTGAAATATGCTTCAAAAACGTAAAATATGCGCTACAAACTTTTAATATTTTCCTTTAACAAAAAGTGTGCAACATAAATGCAGCAATGGCTTAAATATGCAAATTTTTCACTAACAAATCAATGCCAAAATTCATAAAAAGTTCTAAAACGGATAAATATATTGTTTCTGCCTTCATAGGTCGAACAAGAAAAAAAACATACAATTTCATATTTACGGTTTCCCTGATCATAAGGTTTGCATGTATGCGTACGTTTTTGTTAGTAGGATATGACAGAACATCTCAAAAAGCATTACAGATACAATTTAAGACAGCAAATCCCATTGTGCTTTATTGCTATCTCTTTTAGATTGAGCTGATACATGTACAAATTCCTATGTTCCATATGATTTACCTTATCTTCATATAACAAAGTTAAGGTATCTTGTAATACCTCAGTGAGATAATTAAAAGTATTCGTTTAATTACCTCAATAAGGAAATTTGTTTTCCATTTTATTGATGAAGCGAACATTGCATCGACATATGTACATGACGTTATTTTATATTTTTATTCGAAACACACTCATACATAAATAACAAAACCTCAAATATATTAATTATATAAATTTTGACAAATTTTCAGTATTCCCTTTAACGCATTTTAACACGTTTATGTATTTTTGGTAACTACCAACCATTGAAGTCGACCGCAACATTTTTTATTTTCGCTTTTAAAAGCCCCTTATCTTAAAGCCTTTTAAAATTCCTGTAAGAAGAAGGGAGTGTTACAACCAATGACAGCCTGTGTAAAAAAAAAATAAGTATGGAAGGCGGGGAGGAGTGCTTCTTTCTGCTAAATAAGGAATTCTATTAGGGGTATTTACTCATTCTGTTTACCTCTGGGTTATTATACTCTTTTTAATCAAAAATGGGTTAAAATATATGTTCGAAAGAAAAAAACAACAAAAATTTTTCGCACAACGATAAATTACAAAATATTATTGCATTAAGGTAAAATTTTAGCTTTAAGCAGATTTAACTCTTTTCAAATTGGTCACTGTTAAATTAAATTTAAAGTTCTTGGTATTCCTCCCTTTCATTTCATAAATCACTATTTAATTACATAAATATTAATTTTCAAGGATTGGTCGTCAAGTATTTTGTAGCTGGACTACACAGAAAAAATTATTTTTCCAATTCAAAATAAAAAAATTTAGAAGCAAAACTTTTTTTGTTTAAAACAGGACCTACAAACGAATTTTCATATTCAAACAATTTATTTTGCATTTCGTTTATTGAAAAAAACTCGGATTTTTTCAAACAAATAGTTGTTATTATTGGTTAAATTTGTGTTTGATATTAAAAAAATTTTCAAGCAAATAATTTAGCTGAATCAAACAAAAAAGTTTTTTGAAATCAATAAAAACTTCAAAAACAAATAATTTTGCTGAGTCAGTGAAGAGCGGCTGGGATTTTTTTTTTTTTTTTTTAATAATGTCCTTACACCACTCGTCTTGCTGTACACAGTGTTTCTTTCCCCCTCATTGTCGCTGTATCCTTTCCTTCGCTTCAGAAGAATTAAAACAGCAGCATTACGACCAAATATGGTTTTCATCATCATTTTACTTTAAAAATTTGATGTATTTAACTAAAAAATTTTAAGAAATAGAATACGGGATTTTTTTCATTCTTTTTTATCAATTTTGAAACCAACCAAAAAATTCTGTTTTTAGTGTTGTTATTGTGCCGACACAAACATTGAATCGTTTTTACCTACTTTTTTTATTGCTTTAATACGAGTAACAAACTTCACCACGCTTTTTATAATCTTTCTTATTGTTGTACTTTTTTAATGCGTTCTGTTGCTTACGATCAGAAAAAAAATTAAATAACGACCACTTTAAAATGCGTTAAATATTTCATACAAAATTATTAAAACTTAAAACCAATAGTGCGTATATCATATTTTTGAATAGTTGTCAACATTTTTGTTGCTAAAATAAAAATCAAGCAAAAATATTAATAGAAACAGTAAAAATATTTTGTTGAAATTTAAAAAATTTTTAAACAAGCGTTTGCTTGAAAATATTTTAGCAATATCTTTTTCTGTGTAGGAACGATTATCTTGTTTGAGACTATATTAAATATAAATTAAGCTGCTGTATGCATACAACGACATCTTATCTAAAATTTTTTTTTAAATAATTTCATAACCAGGGATTGGCTGTCAGATGTGGATATTTTTTGCCAAACGTGGCGATTTATAAACCTATTTGGCATTGAAAATTTGTGTTGGGCTACATGGCGATTTTTTGGCGAAATTAAAAAAATTGTCGATTACTTTGGCGATTTTTTAAACGCATTTTACCTTTTTTTTCTTATTTATATATAAATATTTATGAGTACTGGGTTGAGTATTTCTTTGTATTTCAAAAAAAATTTTAAATCGCAATATAAATGAGATTGTTTTAGATGATAAATTGATTATGTTTGCAGATAATTACATTAAAAACATTAAAAATTTAATGCTATAGAAATTTGGAATAAACCTTAATTAAGCTTTATTAGATTCCGTCAATCATCGCATCTTCACCGAAAAACGAGTCAATTTTCAATTTGTTTTGCAAAATAAATTGTTAAATTTTAAAAATGTTAAGAATAATTACATATACTGGGTAGTATAGCGAAAGTAAATCACATTAAAAAAATTTGCATTGATATCAGCTTTTATATAATATGATCAAGTGTATTTTTCAATGTGGCGATTTAATGACTCGATTTTTAACGAAATAAATCAAAAATTTCCTTTAACCATTACTTAGAAAATTTAAAAAGAAAAATTCACTTAAAATTTTTTAAAACCTTGATTTTATATGGAATCGACAATGAATAGGGGTTAAAAGCTAATTTTTAAAAATAATTGATGTAATGAAATTGTAAGGAATACCTTGTTGAGTTTAAGTAGTCCAATCAAATTTCAAATATTAAATTTGAAAACAACTTTTAAGACATTTATCCTTTGCTTCATTTCTTGTCAAAGTAACATTATGTTTCAATTAAAATTAAATACAATATTTTACCATATTCTGACTTATTTTCACATAGAAAATCATCTTATAAAAACTGATTTTTTTTTTTGCATCAAACTCTACTCATTGATAAAATTAATATTTCTATAAAATTCAATTAACTGTTCTCACTGTTCTATCTTAGGTTTTAAGATATTCAGCCTTGTTATGACAATCGCACGATTTAAAATCGCAAAACGCCAGATTTATTTTACGGTGCTCTGAAACTCGTGCATTGTGCATGCAATCTGCCATAGTTTCTTAAAAATATTCTTGTTCCCTTCAACATTTGAAGTCGCCAAACTTCTTGCGATTGCGATTTATAAAACACCTATTGTGCGATTTCAAGTCAGAACGTGAATGTTAAGCTTTTTGTGTCTATCAGAAAATTTCCGATTTATTTAAAACAGTAAAAATACTAAAATACAAACACACAAATAGAATAAGGCTAAATATTGAACATTTTAATAAAGGTTAAATACACTTGTATTTGGTGAATTTTTTTTAATAAAAATCTAAAGAAATAAATTTTTGGCGATTTCTGACGATTTTCGTTATACTACGAGTATTTAGCGATAAAGATGAAAAAAATCTGACAACCCTGACCAGGGAACGAAAAAATTGTTAAGGTCTTTTTTTGTATTTTGGCATCGATTTGTTAATGCGTATTCTTGAATATTTTTTACTGTTTGCAGCAATTTTTCGCAAGTATGTGTCCAAAGTGCATGTTTTTAGATAATAGTGAATATTCGGCCTTTAGATAGGTACTTGCTAATACTTTTTAAAAGCACAAATAAATTTTATATAAATATTAGCATCATATCTTAATTTTATTCTAAGGTTATTTTTGGGAATACGAAATTTATTATTTTTAAGATTTCCCTATGACGTGCTTAATTCTCAATTTTTATTTTTGCTAAATACACTGAAATTTATTGTTTGGGCGAACGCTAGTTTTATGCGAATTTCGCTGGTCGCTTAGGCCTAAAATCTAAAGATATTATGCAAATAAAACTATGAAACGAATGAGAATTACCAACACTCCAGTCTTACTTGCAACGATATCAAAGCTTAGACAAAAACAACAACAATAAATAGTGAGCTTATCTTTTCTTACATTCCCCTACAATTGGTTTGCTATTATCCGACTCGAATTGTAGTTGTTAGTGGGTAAAAGAAAAAAAACGAAATTAAAAAACTAATGGCGTAATTTTATTGTTTTTGTAAGAAATCCAAAATAAAGCAATTTGCCAGTTAAGTTTTTTTTGCATGGGCACATGCATTTTATTTTGTTTAGTCTCTTACTGCCCATGGACCCCAAAGAGGATCACTCGAAATTTTGTCTGCAAATACTGTGGCGTAGACTTCATCGACTATACAGTTTTTCTTGTTTATTACGTGCATATGTTGTAAAATGGTTTATATTTATATTTCCGGTCTCCCTGTTCATGTCACTTTACGTTTAAGTTGAAGTAATTTATAACAAAACTACGAACTTTAAGAATAAATTTTGCATTTTTATAACAATGAATATAAAATTTTTAAGACAATTTTTACAACTCGATATTGTCAGAGAAAAAAAATTTAACCATACTGAATCAAAAGTAAAAACGACCTAAAAGGTAATTGCAAAAAGGTTGGATATGCGTGTTTTTTTTTTTTTGTATTTCGGGTACTTTAAAAGTGGCTAATCAAGCCCGAAAAGGGCTAAGTTTCTATCACTGGTGCTCTAACAAATACACACACACGCATAAACTAACATATACTCAAATGCAATAGATACATTCACAGGGTATAGAACTAACAAAAACAGAATAGCGAAAAAGGTAAAATTTGTTGCGTTTATTTTGGGTAAAAGGTCAATGCATCCCAACAAACACGAAATCAAACATTTGACATTCCATATATTTGGTATGACTTTTATACAGTCCTATTTTATAATGCTGCTGTAAATACAAAATATATGTAATATATAAGAGTTCTTCAATGAGGGCTGAAAATGTGAGTTGAGTTGAATCATGATTCATAATTTCTTGTACTTATACGCATTTATATTTATTGCAACATAATGGAACCTCAAATCCACTCAGAAGTTTGATATTACTCAACGTACTCATAATTAACATTATTTTTGAAGTACTTGATTTAGATTCACCTTAACTTAATGTTTATTGGCAATGCGAAATGCGATTCATACTTAAGTATCATTTGTATATGAACTCATTATAAATATGGCTGCCAGATTTATCCCCAAAGTATCAAAGTGGCGATTACATTCTCCTGATGTTAAATGTACGAAGTTGCCGATGGCTGCGTTGATTATAAGATTGTGTGTTTGCTCCATGCGTTAAAATGGTAAATGGATGAGCTGAATGTGTTGAATCAACTGTAAGTTTTAAAAATTCTATCCTTAAATTATAAATCAAGCTGAGATAAAGTACTCGTATAATTCAAGCAGATTTGAAATTGTATGGTATAACATATACTTATAAGCCAATGTTGTTGTGAGTATAAGTACATAAAAGTATTTGAATTTTAATGATGGCTAATCACTCATATATAAAACTAGCTTAACCCGGTGCGCTTCGCTACCCCCATCGAAATAATATTGGTAAGATTTTTTAAAAAAGTAAAGCACCTTGGACTAAATTTGAATGATTTTACAGTAACCGTTCAACAGATGATATACAGAAATTTCCAGTGTCTTCGTATGGGAGGTGCCAAACCTACTTTTCCCATTAAAACTACCTTTTGAAATATGTTGTGGATTATTATCTAACCTATTTGTACAATATTGGAATACTTCTACTATTATTGTACTTCAAATACGTAGATACGCAGATATCGTGTATTGATAACGAAGTTATTTGTTTCATATTGGAAAACTCTTATTGTAACCGTCCTGCAGATATAAAGTTATTCATATTTTTATTGTATTGTTGTTGCCACGCCTACTTGATGAAAATATATATATAGCCTATGTTAAGCGCCGAGTAATCAGGAAATTACTATGAAATTTTCAGGAAAATCGGCTTAGTAGCTTAGGAGTCTAATAACAAGTCTAATCCTGTTTAAAAAGTTTATAAAAAAGTCCCGACGAAAAAGTCTACAAAAAAGTAAATAATTAAAAAGTAATTTATAATTTATGAAGATACACAATTATAAACGCTGATACATTTTTTTTAACAAAAAACGTCAAACAAAATATGAAAAACACACACCCACATGAAAACAAGGGACTAATATGTGTTCTAAAGAACGTATAATACAATAGATAGAGAATATAATAACATAGATTATAGAAATAAATTACATAGAAATCTAAGAAAAATATTTTTGTATTAAGAACGTAGAATTTTCTAAGAAATTAATTTTAAAACATTAATTGACATAACTTGAAATTTTAAATTGGCTATTTTAATTATACGATGAAATAGTGGCGAAAAATTTCTTCGATTAATCGAACAACGATTAATTGAGTGGATACTCTATGCCGAATGTAAAGCAAACAGTTTATTTTAGAAATGAATAATAAATTTCGATAAAAAAACTTTAATTTATGTTCCACATTCTGTATATTACAATCCACTTTTGGAAAACATTTCAAATGAGCATTTGAAAGCATGTTGAAAATAAATGCATTTCTCAAATTGAAAATGATTCCCCTTTGCCGTTGCTAATGCTATGATTTTTAAATTATTTTCAAACGTTTGTCGTTTGAGAATAAGTTTTATTTCAAAGCATTTTCAATTTAAAATCAAACCATCGTGTTTGTTGGGATGCTTCAGGTTTCTATGGGTACTTGTGTGTATGTGTGTGTTATCAAGTGTTCAACTGAATGCGGGCTAGTGACATTTAAAGAGATATGAGAACATTTTTTTTACATGAATGTAAAATAAATTAATCTGACTGCTGAAAACGTGACAAGAGCAAAGAAGGGGAAAGTATTCAAAACAACGAGATCGAAATGAATCTAAAAGTTAATTCTCAAGTACATTTAAAAATTTATTTTTTTAACCACAAGGCGATTTCTTCTTTTTGATTAAAAAGTTGCTTTTTTATGAAAAGTCGCTTTTTCACCAAAAAAAAAATCCTTTTTGATTTGTGTACTTAAAAGTCTGAAAAATTGGCTGTGGGAAAAATCGCCCAAAGAAAAATGGCCCAAAAAAAGAAATGAAAAATCGCCCAAATGAAGAATCGCCCAACAGAACATGAAAAATGACCCAAAAAGTTATATATGAAATTTTGCCCAAAAGAAACTAAAAAGGGCCCAAAAAAAATGAAAAATTACCCAAAAAGCAAAAACGAATTTTTTCCCGGTGGCATGTTATAACGTCCAGTGTCATAGTGTCCATGGACGTTATGACACTCCAAAAAGTGTCATAGTGTCCATGGACACTGCGCTAACTAAAGCTTCTCTGCACAGCCGGCCTTCGGCCGGGCGCAGGGATTTTCTCCTCTATGGTATAACAAACACCGGCTTCGCTAACTAAAGCTTCTCTGCATAGTCGGCTTTCGTTTGGAAACGAAAAGGAGAAAATCCTTGCGCCCGGCCAAAGACCGGCTGTGCAGAGAAGCTTTAGTTAGCGAAGCCGGTATTTGTTATACCATAGAGGAGAAAATCAAAAAAATGGGCCATTTTTCATACAACATTTTTATGAAAAATCACCAAATTTAAAAAACGAAAAATCACCCAACAATAACGAAAAATAGCCCAAAAATTTTAGGTCACTTTTCATATGAATTTAGGCCCAATTTTACATGGAATTTTTTTGGGCGATTTTTCATTTCTTTTTTTGGGCCATTTTTCTTTGGGCGATTTTTCCCACAGCCGAAAAATTAACTTTTACACTTAAAGTCACATTTGGGTGTAAAATATTTAATTGTTTTATTTTTTATTAAAAGAGATCGATTTTTTGTTTGTTTGGTTATTTAACTTTTGCCATATAAAACAATTTTAGCTGCTATTGTCTGTAAACAAAAAACATCAAAACGTAAAAAACAGCATCTACGAAACTTTGTTTTATTAAGAGCCCTTAATTTTTTTTTTTTTTTATTCTTGAATTGGTCCCCTTTTGCGTTCACTATTGTTATCAAACGTTTACTGAGTTTTGTTTCAAGCGCCAATGTATTTTTGTTATTTGTACCATTTTTGAATTTTTGTTTTATTTGATTTCATGTGTGTGTTTATTGAATTCTGTAAAATGTAAAACGTTTGTCTAGATAAGAGCAGCTTTTGTGTTTTTTCCTTTTTACTTTTCAGTTTAATTTATTGTATGGTACCAATATATATGATATATTCTTATGCTTCATATGTCCTTTTCTGTTTGCTTTGGTATGTGTCAATTGTATGTGAGAAAATGAAAAATAAAACTGAGTATCTGCATTGCACAATAGCCCTTATTTTTCATCACAGTCCTACTTTGACACATTTTTTGTAGCTGTCAATATAAATATTTATATTTTTTTCGGTATATTTCCAACCATTCAGTTGCTGTAGGTTTCTTAAATTAAGTATCGTATAGAATTTTTTTTTTATTGTTTTCTCGAATTGTATTTTTTCCCTTAATGGAGATTAGTATGATGCAATATATATTTTAGTAATATTTTTCTTTTACTAGGGATCTGATAAAATATCCGTATAAGAATATTAAATGGATGTAATTCACTAAATAATATTATTCGAATAAAACCAAACATCAAAACAATGGCCATCTGTAAGAGATTTTTATTTAAATTGTTTGAAAGAAAAATCTAAGTATATACGAAGCTATTCAAAGTTATAGCAATTAATTTTTCTTAAATATAACACGAGCAAGACAAAAAATGAATAAAAGAATGCCAGCATTTGTACTTAGCCCTGCGGGAAATTTGTGTCAGTTGTCCCAACAGAGTGGTCCTCGGATATGTGAAAATAGAACAAGTACAAAAAGAAAGAACTCATGACCAGTGCAAGGAGAAACAATTATTTAACTGGTTTATGAAGAACCAAAAGGTAGGAAAATTTATGAATTACAGTACTGTATTCACCGGTGGTGTAACACATTTTTTCGGGACTTTCTAAAATTTGGTTCTTAAATATAGTTCTAGGACTTGTTTTATTGAAATAATACTACATTCTATTGAAATAATACTTCATTGTAGTACCTAACACTAAGCACGTTCATTGAGAAAAGATGTGTGACTTGCCAAATGGTGGCTGTTAGATGTCAATTGACCCCCTCCAATGACAACCCCATGTAAAAGTGATAGGCCCGATTCATGTAAAGTGTTAAAACTAAAACCGATCTCTACCACCAAATACCTATCACGGTACTACTTTGGTGTCCCTTTGCTTACCTCAGGGGACACTTTAGGTCATACTTATGCAACAGTTTTTAGACCCTTCAGCGAAGGTAAAAGGGTTTATATTACTTTGCCATTCCATTTGTTACTTCTACAATATTGATCCTAGACCCTATAAAGAATGTATATTCTGGATCCTTATAACAAGAAAAGTTCAAACCCGGTTGAATGTCTATTGAAATGGGTTTTCCGTGCGTCCGTTGAAATGGGTTTTCGGAAATCCCCAGATATTATGGGGACTCAGTTGTTGTATAACTATATACATTTAGTCTGGGATTATTTTCTATTGACATTCAACGAGATCGGCCCGTAGATGAGATATGATACATAACCACAACTGCCTCTAATTTCCAACGATGTAGATATCGCAGTTGATATAACGATGTATTTCTGTCCGTCCATTTTGCTGTACATGTGGAGAGCTTAAAGAGCAAAAATTTCAAAATAAGGAACAAGCATCTTTGTTATCAATTTGCAACACGCAAAAAATGTGGGCAGGATTAGTGAAGTGTGCTTCATACAAAAACCTTATGGATTCCTGTATATACTGAGTACGACAAGAGCCAAAAATTTCAAATTATGTACAAGCATCTTGGTTAATCCTACAAGATAAGAGCGGGAGTAGAGCAGTAGGCGTGGCACAAAATACATTTATTTATATCGAAAGATGGTGAAGAGAAAAATTTTCCTTATTTGGCACACATAGCTGACTTATCAATACACAACCTCTCTAAAGATATGGGCGCGATTGTAGAAGTGGGCATGGCATATCCCGTTCAAAACATAACAGATTTCTGTATATCTTGAGGAATGGCAAGAGCTAAAATAAATTTATTTATATCTAAAGAACGTTCTGATCTTATCGATCCATGGTGAAGGGTGTATAAGATTCGGCATGGCTGATAATATCACTCTTACTTTTTTTTAATAAATTTTATATTAAATTCTTTTATTAAATACCTTTTGATTGTTAAAAAAAAATTATAAAAATATTTGTTTTTTTATTTTAACCAATTGTTAAAAATTTGTTAATATTTAGGTTATAAACGAGTATATTTTTTTATTGTTTTTTTTCAAACATTTTCATCGAAGCAATTTCATTTTACACATTAATCTATTCAAAATAAAGAATTAGTTTGGCTGGCAGAATATTTTTTTTGTTTTTTTTTTTTTTATCAATATTCACCATTATTTAAAACTTTTTTTTAACATTTTTGTGTTGGTTATTTTTGTATTCAATTTTTCTTTTGATATATATTAAAACTTAAAATCAAGTAACACAAAAACGGGCAACACGAAAAGTTATTGATTGTTGAAAAAATTAAATTTTAATTAAAATAGTTTTTTTAAATCCTGACGAGCTGGCCTAAGCAACCAGCGAAATGCGCATAGAAACTAGCTTTCCCACAACAATAAATTTCAGTGTTTTTTATCATAAATTGGGATTATTAGCACATCATTAATAAATGAATTAATTAATAAATATTTCATTCCCGAAAATAATTTTTGATAATAAATTTGCATGTGCCCGGCAAATAAAAAACTGAAATGGCAAGCTGCTTTATTTAGCAACTTGTTTTTTTAATTTTGTTTTTTTCTATCCTCTTACAACTACAATTCGTGTTGGAACAAACCCAGCCAATTGTAGTGGAATGTAAGAAAGAAAAAATTCACTATTTATTGTTGTGTCTTTGTTGAAGCTTTGATATTGTTACAAGTAAGAGCTGAGTGTTTAAAATTCTTATTCACTTTATGGTCTTACTTGTATAATATTTTTAGCTTTTCTAAAGTATTTGGAAAAAGTTTCCTGACGAGCTGGCCTAAGCAACCAGCAAAATGCGCATAGAAACTAGCTTTCCCACAACAATAAATTTCAGTGTTTTTTATCATAAATTGGGATTATTAGCACATCATTAATAAATGAATTAATTAATAAATATTTCATTCCCGAAAATAATTTTTGATAATAAATTTGCATGTGCCCGGCAAATAAAAAACTGAAATGGCAAGCTGCTTTATTTAGCAACTTGTTTTTTTAATTTTGTTTTTTTCTATCCTCTTACAACTACAATTCGTGTTGGAAAAAACCCAGCCAATTGTAGTGGAATGTAAGAAAGAAAAAATTCACTATTTATTGTTGTGTCTTTGTTGAAGCTTTGATATTGTTACAAGTAAGAGCTGAGTGTTTAAAATTCTTATTCACTTTATGGTCTTACTTGTATAATATTTTTAGCTTTTCTAAAGTATTTGGAAAAAGTTTCCTGACGAGCTGGCCTAAGCAACCAGCGAAATGCGCATAGAAACTAGCTTTCCCACAACAATAAATTTCAGTGTTTTTTATCATAAATTGGGATTATTAGCACATCATTAATAAATGAATTAATTAATAAATATTTCATTCCCGAAAATAATTTTTGATAATAAATTTGCATGTGCCCGGCAAATAAAAAACTGAAATGGCAAGCTGCTTTATTTAGCAACTTGTTTTTTTAATTTTGTTTTTTTCTATCCTCTTACAACTACAATTCGTGTTGGAAAAACCCCAGCCAATTGTAGTGGAATGTAAGAAAGAAAAAATTCACTATTTATTGTTGTGTCTTTGTTGAAGCTTTGATATTGTTACAAGTAAGAGCTGAGTGTTTAAAATTCTTATTCACTTTATGGTCTTACTTGTATAATATTTTTAGCTTTTCTAAAGTATTTGGAAAAAGTTTCCTGACGAGCTGGCCTAAGCAACCAGCGAAATGCGCATAGAAACTAGCTTTCCCACAACAATAAATTTCAGTGTTTTTTATCATAAATTGGGATTATTAGCACATCATTAATAAATGAATTAATTAATAAATATTTCATTCCCGAAAATAATTTTTGATAATAAATTTGCATGTGCCCGGCAAATAAAAAACTGAAATGGCAAGCTGCTTTATTTAGCAACTTGTTTTTTTAATTTTGTTTTTTTCTATCCTCTTACAACTACAATTCGTGTTGGAAAAAACCCAGCCAATTGTAGTGGAATGTAAGAAAGAAAAAATTCACTATTTATTGTTGTGTCTTTGTTGAAGCTTTGATATTGTTACAAGTAAGAGCTGAGTGTTTAAAATTCTTATTCACTTTATGGTCTTACTTGTATAATATTTTTAGCTTTTCTAAAGTATTTGGAAAAAGTTTCCTGACGAGCTGGCCTAAGCAACCAGCGAAATGCGCATAGAAACTAGCTTTCCCACAACAATAAATTTCAGTGTTTTTTATCATAAATTGGGATTATTAGCACATCATTAATAAATGAATTAATTAATAAATATTTCATTCCCGAAAATAATTTTTGATAATAAATTTGCATGTGCCCGGCAAATAAAAAACTGAAATGGCAAGCTGCTTTATTTAGCAACTTGTTTTTTTAATTTTGTTTTTTTCTATCCTCTTACAACTACAATTCGTGTTGGAAAAACCCCAGCCAATTGTAGTGGAATGTAAGAAAGAAAAAATTCACTATTTATTGTTGTGTCTTTGTTGAAGCTTTGATATTGTTACAAGTAAGAGCTGAGTGTTTAAAATTCTTATTCACTTTATGGTCTTACTTGTATAATATTTTTAGCTTTTCTAAAGTATTTGGAAAAAGTTTCCTGACGAGCTGGCCTAAGCAACCAGCGAAATGCGCATAGAAACTAGCTTTCCCACAACAATAAATTTCAGTGTTTTTTATCATAAATTGGGATTATTAGCACATCATTAATAAATGAATTAATTAATAAATATTTCATTCCCGAAAATAATTTTTGATAATAAATTTGCATGTGCCCGGCAAATAAAAAACTGAAATGGCAAGCTGCTTTATTTAGCAACTTGTTTTTTTAATTTTGTTTTTTTCTATCCTCTTACAACTACAATTCGTGTTGGAAAAAACCCAGCCAATTGTAGTGGAATGTAAGAAAGAAAAAATTCACTATTTATTGTTGTGTCTTTGTTGAAGCTTTGATATTGTTACAAGTAAGAGCTGAGTGTTTAAAATTCTTATTCACTTTATGGTCTTACTTGTATAATATTTTTAGCTTTTCTAAAGTATTTGGAAAAAGTTTCCTGACGAGCTGGCCTAAGCAACCAGCGAAATGCGCATAGAAACTAGCTTTCCCACAACAATAAATTTCAGTGTTTTTTATCATAAATTGGGATTATTAGCACATCATTAATAAATGAATTAATTAATAAATATTTCATTCCCGAAAATAATTTTTGATAATAAATTTGCATGTGCCCGGCAAATAAAAAACTGAAATGGCAAGCTGCTTTATTTAGCAACTTGTTTTTTTAATTTTGTTTTTTTCTATCCTCTTACAACTACAATTCGTGTTGGAAAAAACCCAGCCAATTGTAGTGGAATGTAAGAAAGAAAAAATTCACTATTTATTGTTGTGTCTTTGTTGAAGCTTTGATATTGTTACAAGTAAGAGCTGAGTGTTTAAAATTCTTATTCACTTTATGGTCTTACTTGTATAATATTTTTAGCTTTTCTAAAGTATTTGGAAAAAGTTTCCTGACGAGCTGGCCTAAGCAACCAGCGAAATGCGCATAGAAACTAGCTTTCCCACAACAATAAATTTCAGTGTTTTTTATCATAAATTGGGATTATTAGCACATCATTAATAAATGAATTAATTAATAAATATTTCATTCCCGAAAATAATTTTTGATAATAAATTTGCATGTGCCCGGCAAATAAAAAACTGAAATGGCAAGCTGCTTTATTTAGCAACTTGTTTTTTTAATTTTGTTTTTTTCTATCCTCTTACAACTACAATTCGTGTTGGAAAAAACCCAGCCAATTGTAGTGGAATGTAAGAAAGAAAAAATTCACTATTTATTGTTGTGTCTTTGTTGAAGCTTTGATATTGTTACAAGTAAGAGCTGAGTGTTTAAAATTCTTATTCACTTTATGGTCTTACTTGTATAATATTTTTAGCTTTTCTAAAGTATTTGGAAAAAGTTTCCTGACGAGCTGGCCTAAGCAACCAGCGAAATGCGCATAGAAACTAGCTTTCCCACAACAATAAATTTCAGTGTTTTTTATCATAAATTGGGATTATTAGCACATCATTAATAAATGAATTAATTAATAGTTTTTTTAAAGTTTAATAAATTATAGCTAAAAATTTTATTTTAAATATTATTTAAAAATGCTATATTAAGTTAAAATTTCATAATTTGTTTTTAATTAATATTCGCCATCAACAACTTTTAATAAAAAATATATAAAATAAATGTCAATTGTCAATATACATGTAGATATTTCATGGAAAAATTTCATGTTGCTTAATAGTTTTAAATTGTCAGATAAAAGTATGTTTTTATAAAAAGGCAATTAACCCAGAGTTAGCCAAAAAAACAAAAAAATTTTCTCCAAAAAAAAAATTAAATATAAAATCTTTTTTTAACAAAAGTCTTTTTTCCATAACTTAAAGAAAAAATCTATTTCCACTTTAAAAAAAAACCTGAAAAGTCCCATACTTTAAACGAAATAAAGGTTCCATTTTTTTTTCAAAACTGTTTTATTTGTACCACTTCTTTTCAAACATCTCTTTGACAAAATGTCACAAGTTTAGCAAAAAAAAAAAAAAAAAAAAAAAAAAATAAACACTAGTTCATAGAAAAGTAAGTTTTTTTTATTAAAAACTTAGGCTTTTTATAACTCCCAAAAATCCCGATGCTAAATATTAAATCGCTGGGGATGCCAGTTTTATTTTACAAAAGGAAAGATTTTAATACCATTAATAAAAGCAGGATTTTTTAAAGTTTCGCGAAATAAATAAAACAAAAAACATGAAAAAGTGCTATATTCGGCTGTGCCAAATCTTTGATACCCTACATCGATAGTAAGAATATTTCAGGGGTAGGCTCCATATTGTTTATATAATTTGTTATGGCTTTAGACATACTAAAATATTTTCCGAGAGTGGGCTTTCAATATATATGTTTATATATATGTATATGTGTTCCCATCGTTCCTATGACGAACACAGGGCTTCAACAAACACATTCCAAAGTAATTTATCGTGGGCAATTAATTTTATTTCTCCCCAACTGCTGTTCATGGCAGCAGTTGCGAAGTCGATTTGTTGCCTCCACGTATGAGTAGGCGGTGTCATGCCATAAAGTACAGTGACACAGTGTCCATGGGTTCGATGCCATTTCTGGTGATGTCGTTAAGGGGTGTTCTGAGAATGTACCCAATCCAGCGCCACTTGCAAATTTTATTCCAATTGAGACTGGAAGTTGTTTTGTTTCGACCATAATCCGAAATAACATTCGGCCAGAAGATGTGGCACTGATTTACAAACACCTTCTTGTTCTGAGCACCTCGGGATGCTGCGTTCAATGTTTCGCAGTCATATAGCAGGATGGATTTCACGCTAATATCCAAATATTATAAGTTTTACTCGACGGGCAAGGATTCGAGAGCCCCAGATGGATTTCAGGCGGCCAAAGGTTTGTCTAGATTTTATAATCCGGTTATTCTATCGGGAAAATGGTGATTTATGCATCGATGTTTCGGAAATTTAGTTTTTTTGGAGGTGACCATAATAAAACATGTTTTTTCTCTATGTGTATGTGCCATGTCTAAAGCCTAATGCAGTTCACTAGAAAGTTACTAATGTTGAAGTAATGATAATAATAATTCTGAAAAGTGGAATTTAAAAACCTGCGCGGTACACGTTATTTAATACAAAATATGCGGAACAATCCCCCAAAAGGCAGTGCAAACGGGAACCCTTAAAATAAACATTATTTTTTAAAAAAAATCCTTTTTTTCCTAAAAATGTATTTGTCAAAAGAAGTAATTTTTTATAAGCATGAAAGATATTTTCCAAAAGTGCTCGTTTTAACAAGAAAAGATGCACATTTGTAAAGGGAATAAATTCATTTTTAAACTTTTCAAAGAAAAGTTTTTGCAATGTTATTTGCTTTGTTACTTGACAAGTTAAATTTCTTTCCTTAAACAAATCGCTGAAAATACACTAAAAGGCGGTGTTGCAAAGAAGATTTTAAAAAATATTTACGTAGTTAAAAAGAACAACCAATTTTAACTATACGCTAAAAAAAAGTTTTCCACACATAAATCCTTACAAATGTTGTTCAAGAAATTTAATTTAAAATACCAATTATTTTTTATTTATTTATTTTTTCACAATTTTCAAAATTTCAAAGGCTCAAAATAATGGTTATGAAACCAACAAAATCGAAAAGAAAATGTTAGGCACTGGAATTAAATTAAAGGTTTGGATTTTTTTTAAACAACAATAAAATCTATGTTATGGCATTGTTTAAGTTCAAAAGATAAAATGGCAAAAATCTTTCATTTAAAATTTAATTCTAAGTAAATTTTTCCACGCTACCATTTTTTAGTTTATTTCAGTTGTAAGGACTTTCACTTATTGTAGATGTTGGAGAAATCTTAAGCAACCCATAATAACAGAATATCTAATTTCTCAGTCCTTTTCCTGAATTTCATGTTTTAATTTGTTAAAAATGTTAGTTAATCCCTAGGGGAAAAAGAACTTACACTAAACTTGTCACGTGACAAGTCACTTTAACATGGCGATGTCCTACGAGGAGGTTAATTGGCGCCTTTTTTAACACTTTGTAACAGGTCGCTGAAATAACCATCCAATTTCGGTTAAAATAATGCCTGTCGCAGATATTGTCCCAAATGAGCCATGTCAATATGATAGATCCCCTTCATATAAAGTAATAGAACTAGAGAGAATCACTGTTCTAGTCACGTTTTGTGCCAATTGCCTTTCCTCTGGACCAACTACACTCTAAACACATTATCACCAGTTAAGTGATAGGTCTGGCTTTCCCATATAATTCGTTCCTTTCAATTTTAAAATCTTGTTCAATGGTCACGGGATAGGTGCTTTAAGAGCAATTTACACAAATTTCCCGCAGGGATAGGTCTAATTGCTTCGGTTAATTCTGTTATAAGATTGATATGAGAAGAAACAAATAACCAAACACATACATATAAAAAGTACGTGTAACAAAAAGCTGCTGACAGCAAAGTCTTAATTAAAATGAAGATCACTGAACACCTTCCCAGCAAAAACTTGGTAATCACTTGCGATTACTAAACAACTTACTTTTCAATGACAACTTCATACTATCTGCATTACATAGAAGTAGTTTAGTAATGCCTGACATATAATCTGATACATAAGCACTTGCTTATTAGCTGATTAACGAAATTTATAATTAATTCATAATAAAATGCATTTGAGGTTTAATTTATTCAAATCTAATACAAATTGATTTTAAATACATATTTGTTCTTGCAGTTTTGTGATAGATTTGAATTCATTCCAAATTCATAGAATCAAGCAAGCAATTTGCTGATTTTGCACCTATTACTAAAATGATTGTATCGACTACTAAAAATTGTAAAAATTTTAAATTGTGAATATTTTTTTCTATAAATGATATTTTTAATTTTAATTTAAAAAAATGATCAAAAAACTTTGCCATTTCAAACAATATGTTAATTTATTTAATTAAATATTGACAATTCCCAACAACATTTCTACAAGTCTAAACTATTTTATATTAAACGAAAAAGTCAATTAATATTTTTTGCTTTTTAATTAATATTTTAATTAAAAATTTATTTCAAAATAACTTAAATAATAATTAAATCAAAAGTATATTATTAATGTTCTTTCAACTAACAAAATAATTGATTCAATTATCATATTAATTAAATTTAAATACTTTTTGAACCAATTTTTTTAGTGATAAAAACTTTTTTCTGTGCATGAAAAATTTAAATACTTAATTGATGTCCTTAATGCAGGGTAGTACAATTTTGCATTAGAAAGTAAATTAAATTTAAAACACAATTTGTGTGACAAATTCAGTTTTGTTGATACCAATGTGAATTATCTATTTGTAAGCGTACGTGGTAATGACTTATTTAAATCCCTATTTGTAAGCGCCGTGTTAAAATAATGAGTTAAATTGCGAATGTATAAGTAGTGCAAGTAGTTATTAAAGCTTTTTAACTCATTACTTTTCAATGTAAGTTTTTGCTGGGTTCTTTGTTTGAACGAAAATATATTTTCTAAACACATACCTGTTGTATATGAGTGTTTCGTCTCAATAATTAAAAACACAAGAAAATATGTTATAACACTACAAAAAATTAAAAATTTTGTTACATCGGTTAATCGGTTAATCGACTGAAATTAACCGGTTTAAGCTTTAGTCGAAAATAGCCATTTTTAATAGGAACATAAAATTAAACTTGCAAGTCCTTAGTGAATTAGAATCTATAAGAGGGATCTTTAACTGGTAATTTTTGAATTTTTATTTATACTGAATCTAAAAACATAAAATTCAACATGAAGAGTCCAGAGCGATTGAGAAACTAAGAGGAGACCAATCGGTTTTTTTTTTTTTTTTTTGCTTTTCAATTGGTACTATACGATTTTGTTTTATATTATTGAACTTACAAAATTAAATTAAACATCAACGAATTTGAGTGCAAGATAAGATATGGACCGGAGGTTGGTCTCTCGCCAAATCTATCCACTATAGCGGAAAAAACAAATGCTCGACACCTCTAAGTTTATACACACTTATATGTATTTTTTTTCTTCATATTTGCATAAATAATTATGATTGAATTTCGACCACTGGGCAAATACTAGATATTATTAAACCATTGATGAATTCGTTCCAAAAATCTTTCAAATATCTAAATAAAACAAATTTTTATAATAAAATTCAAAGGCATTAAACATTTTAAATCTAAGCAAAATTTTAAAGCTGACAAATAAACTTCTTAATATGCTCAAGTTTGAGTTTTCTCTTGTGTTTGTAACCCTCAAGCAATTAATTTTTTTTTCCCAATGTACGACAACGTGATGTAGGTTATGCAAATATAAATACTTTACAAAACAAAGCTGAACGGAGGAAAAAAAAATCTCATTCTATAGTACAACCAATGCATGGCATGTGTTAACACAAACACTTTCAATAAACTGTAATTTGTTGTTGTTGTTACAGTTACAATATGCAATATCCATTTAAAATACACAAACACACACTATCAGACTCTACTTGACTGCAGCTGGTTGCAGCATTTAAATCTGCATTGCCTGACACATCTGAGTCACACTTATGCAATTGCAATTGTAATGCAGTGTAATGTATGCATGAATGTGCAGGCATCATCAGTATAAAAAATCTATATTTATAAAATATTTATATATTTGTAAAATATTAAGTGATGGAGGAAAGAGCAGAAGGGTTTAAGAGAATGATGAATATCAAAAACTCGTTTGCTCTAACAAAAAGGTTGGTTCTTTATTTCGTGTGAGTATGAGTGTAAATAAATTGTGATTTAATACATGGAACTAAAATTACATATAAAAATGGTTTTCATTTCGTTCTTTCTTCATTCATTTTAATTTCGAATATAATGAAAATAAGAGGAAATATGTAAATTGAAAATTCTGCTGCTGTTGCTATAGATTCTAAAAATAACATGTTTCAATTGTAAGCGATGAGCAATGATCACAATATATTTTCAAACCTAAATACGCACTCCGGCTCATGCACAAGCATTTTTAGGGAATACCAGAAGCACTGATTGGAATTGTTATAGAAAGGAAAAAGGAAATGAATTGAATAGACAAAAGGAAATACTCGAAAATAAGTAATCATAAATAAAATCACGTATTACTTGAAAAAATAGGAAAAAGGTGTGATTTTGGTAAACAGAACTGGTAGATGGCAGAATGCCAAGGCAGACATAATAAGAAGAACGAAAAATAGTAGTTTACATATTTGGCTACAGAAAATAATATTACGCTGAAAATGTCTAGAGAAAACAGTTCTATAAAGAAAAATGTCTATTAAAAATAACTCTAATTAAGAAAATTTCTATAGAAAACCCTTTCGTATAAAAAACTTTATAGTAAAAACAGTTCCATATATATAATTTTCTTTAGAAAGTGGCCTTATATAGAATATTTTCATTAGAAACCGCTCTTGTACACAACATTTTGCCTCAGGGATGTTAAATGGGGTTTTAAATTTAGTACCATCTTCCAAAACAAAATGTACTTTTTGGACCTTCACGGTACCAATTTTTTTTTTAATTTGTTAAAACAACAAAAAAAGGACATTAAAAAAAACAAAACTTAACACTAACAAACATTATATGTATGAAAAAAATGAGGTACATAAAAGTCTTATAAATATATGAGATCAAAATCAGGCACTTATTTGTTTAGTTAATAAATTAATTGGAATTTTTACATCATAGCAGCATGAATTTGTCGATCTTAACCAATCCTTTGTTTATATGAGACTTGATAATGTTGGCACATGTAGTACATGTGGAATGGATAAAATTCCAGCAACTACTCTAGAAATGTCAGGAAACATATGGACATTCAGCTAATTTTGTAAATTAGCTACGGTTGACCAAAAACTACAAATATTTTTAGTTTTTAACGACTGCAGTTGCTCGACATCAGCTAAAGCTCTAAATGAATTATTGATTGAATCAAAATTTGCAATTTCATTCCAGAAGTTCAATTCCAATTTTATTGTTACCAGAAGAGGTACAATACTACTTTTTTTTTACCTGAAATAACATTTTCAGGTGTAAATTTATGGAACAACATTAAAACTTCGTTATTAAAGTTGACTTTGGTTCTCAAAACTTCACAAAATTTTATATAAAATTGTTTTGCATTTTCTTTAGTTTCTTTAACATTATCAATATTGATATTATATGTAGAGATATATAAATCCACTTCTGTTCCGCAATAAATTTCTTCAGAGGGCATGTGAATTTTGTAAAGGTCTACGATAGAGGTATCATCACATTCATCCAAAATATTTTTATTAATGAAATTACGTGAAATTTTTATTCATGATATAACGTGCTATTTTGCGGAACAAAAAGTTAGCCTTTGTAAAAATACATGCATTCGAGCATCTTCTTATTCAATTTCTCTGTTAACCACATTAATAATTTTAACTGCATATTGCATAAAAAAATTGCAATTTAAAGGAAGAATTTTTAAATCCTTATTGATCAAAAAATAATTTAAAAAATAAATGCAATGAAAAGGACTCAATAATTTGTTTCAAAAAGGGGGAACTATGACAAATTTTCAATTGTACCAAATGAGTCACAGTAGTACCTTGGTACTTTAGAAGGTCAAAATTTACCAAACCAAAGTACAATTGTACCAACTTTAACATCCCTGTTTTGCACAGAAAAAAGTCTTATACAAGAATGTTCTATAAAAAATTGCCTTATGCTTACACTTTTTACGCTCTTTGATAACATTCACCGAAAGCTCACATATTTCAGAAGTGATTTCTTTATGGGATCTACAAGTTGTTAGAAACTCTTGATAAAAACTGACGTCAGTATTGTAATTGGTTTCGGCTTAGACCTATGTTAGAGTTTTAGCCATATACTAACATGGAATTTTTATTGGACCCACGATAAATATTGTGTCAATCATCACAAAATTCTGTAGAGTGATTTTTGGAGGCTTATTCTGGTAGTCGCGATCGAATACTTTTTCGAATCGAAGTCAATTTTATTTCTAGTTCTTTCAGTCGATATTGAACGAATAGAAATTATTTTTTCAGTGTTGCAAAGCATTCATTTAAGTTCACACAATACTGAAAATATTATATCGATTCGTTCAGTATCGACAGAAGGAATTATAAATAAAATTGCTTTCGAATTGAAAAAGTATTCGGTCTCGACTGCCAGAATTACCCCACTATTATTAAAAAACCTAAATAAGACCAAATTTTAATATAAAAATGAAATTTGTTTCAGGATTGATTTGATATATTTTAAAGAGCTCTTCAGAAGCCTGCAGGACCATTTGTAAATAATGCACGGATTATCACAAAATTGCATGGTGGTATTTCTAGCCATATAAAGTTAAATTGGACCAAATTGTACTACAATATTTATATTTTCTTAAGCTTTAGTCGTATTTAAAAGTTTTCGGAGAGTGGGGCTTATGGTAAATTATGTACCTATCTTCATGAAAATTTGGTAGTGCATTTTTAGTGCTATGAAATTCTGACAGAGTAAACTTTTCTACAGTTGCATTATTTGTTACTGTTTTAAGCTTACTTAAGTATTTTTCGAGAGTGGGCTTTATATGGGGCCTATGTTAAATTTTGGTCCTGCGGTGAATATATACTAGAATGACAGATTTAGTATACCAGTACCCTCCACCACTATTTTTATGAAAAATTTTCTAAAGTAATCTTATGCCAAAAATTTTTTATAGAAAATGTTCTTAATAAATTCTTTTTTTTTTAGATACTAGTCCTATCCCTGCGGGTAAGCACTTATCCCGTGTACACAATATTATAATAAAAAGGAACGAATTTTGATAGGTTTACACTACAACAACAACAGGTCGTCGACGTTGAAACGTTCTGCTACCTGGGAAGCATAAACGTTGGGAGCCGCCTAAACAAGGCCATATCTCCAAGCGCACCAAAATCAACATCTCTAATCTTGGAATTGTCAGCAATGCGATATTAATGCCATACAAGTATTCATCAACCGTTGTCTCTATCGCATACTAAAAATTTTCGGGGCAAACACTTATGGGCCGAGTGCAAACAAACATCGGATGAGCATGAAACTAGCAAACATAAATGTCGGTGGATTGGGCATGCACTGCGAAGACCTTCAGCCGACATCACCAGAACCCCTATAGACTGGAATCCCCAAGATAGCCGCAGGAAATGTCGGCCGAACCACACCTGGCGTACACAACTAGACAACGAATCACTTAATTGGTGATAATGCGTTTAAAGAGTAGTTAGTCCAGAGGAAATGTTATTGGCACAAAACTATTCCTGTGACTGGATTTTTTGTGGGTAGTGGCAGATTCATTCTGGCTCTATTGTTTTATATGAAAGGGGTTCATCATCGTGTTGGCCTATGAGGTGGTAAACCGATATATTTGTGCCTTTTTGTAATGGGTCACATAGTGAAGGCAAAAGAACCTTTCCTGTCTTGGAAAATATAAAAATGGTCAGCAAAAATTAAAATGATTTTTATTAAATTCGTTTTCACTTCATTGAAAAATTTTGAAATTGTTGTCATATTTTCTGCGACAGGAATAATTACATATATTAACCGAAATTGAATGTGTCCAACTAGGTTATTTATGTGACATATTAAAAAGTGTCAAAAAGGTGCCAATTAACCCCCTCCTAGGACATCGCCTTGTTAAAATGACAAGCCCCCTTCATATAAAGTGCTAGAACTATAACCGGTCACTGCCACTTTAAAACTATCACGTGACAAGTTGGGTGTTAGTTCCCTTTTCCCTAGGGATACGGGATGTTTTCTATTCCAAACATAGAAAAAAGTCTTAAACAGAAACTTTTAAATGGAAAATGTTCTTATACAAAAATTTACGGTAAAAGTCTTAGACAATATATTTTCTGTACCAAATATTTATTTTTTTTACAAACTAGTCTTATTTAACGAAAATATTTATAGAAAATAATCTAGTAACTTCATTTTTGACTAGAGCTAAACATATTCGGCTCAGATAAAAAAATTTTGTTTAATATTTGTATTACACAGCATTTTCCAACTTACCCTGAACGATTTCTGCCGAATCTAATAAACCTTTAACTATAGCATTGAAAAGTCTTTTGCTGTCTAGCGTATGAGGTATGGGCGTAATCTTGTCAAAATCCTTATTCCTTAAAGGCCGCTTTTAGTTGATTTTAAAACCAAACCAATCTTATGCATAAATATGTATATATGAAGAATATTAAAGCTGAATTTTATCAACATACCTTGTCTTAAGTATCACAATTTTCAATTCGGCAGGACACTTATATTGGGGTCATATGAAATATACACCAATTTGGGAAATATTCAGAAAATATATTGTATTTAGAAAATCTGAGACAAATTGGGTCTTCTTAATTTGTGGGCGCCATTGCCCCTATATTGGAAAGAAAAATGTTGTTATTTTTCAGTAACTCGTTAAGCTATAAGCGGATTTCTTTTAATTTTTACTTCCAGTATTACACTTAGTTTATTCCAATGAAGATCATAAACTTTAGGATGGCTACAAAAAGTAAATTCTTATGGGTAACCATTAAAGATTTATGGGTGAAAATTAAAGGCAGCCGTGGATTTTTGCTTATATCTGTAGGTATATTCAGACCTATCAAATAGTTGACTCAAAAATCCAAAAAAAAAAATCGTGACCAGTAAATTAATCAAACTTTAGCTTTATTTTTTAATAATTTTTATTGAGTAACTTAACACAGAAAATATTAAACAAATTCTCTTATCACCAAATTTATACCAAATTCATAATATCAAGAAAACAATTTGTTGGTTTTGCCAAAATAATTATATTGATTACTAAAAATTTTAATATTTTGAATGTTTTTTTTTTTCATTAAATAATATTGTTTATTTTAATTAAAAAAATTATCAAAAAACTTTGCCATTTCCAACAATGTGTTAATTTTAAATATTGACATTTCCCAACAACAATTTTACAAGCTTAAATTATTTTACTTTAAACGAAAAAAGCCAATTAATATTTTTTTTTATTTAATTAATATTTTCATTAAAAATTTATTTCAAAACAAATAAAATGTTAATTAAATCAAAATTACATTTTAATTTACTTTCAATAAAAAAAGTTATTGATTCAGTTATCACATTAATTAAATTTAAATACTTTTTAAACCATTTTTTTAATTGATGAAAAACTTTTTTCTGTGAACTTTATTTGTAAGAAGATAATTGTATAATGTAATTTAGAATCTGTTAAATGATGTTAGATCTAGTTAAACGTTTCGCAAAAGCAAATAATTTTTAAAATTAACTAGTGGTTACGTGTAGGACGTCAAATATTTAATATGTGTGACCAAAGCTTTAGCTATTTGTAGACGGATCTGGCTGAATTTCAATAGCCGACTATTTCCAACTATGTAAATATATAACAACCTTGTTCCTATCGCATCGGCGGTCTTCGAAAAATCCATTCCAACAGACACAGGGGCGGGGGCATGGTTAAATCAACTTCGTTTATCAATGGGGCCAAGAACATACATATGTATATACTTTATAGGGTCTTAGATAAATATTATTAAAATTACAAAAGGAATGATAAACGTATATGGTATATCTTTTCCACCTGTAGTGAAGGGTAACAAAATATATTTATTTTTTTTTTTTTTTTTTGTAAATACCCCCGTACCGTTTAGAGGCAAAATAGAACCGTGACGTTGTACTTATTAGTTCTCCTCTTCTATCCTTCCATCGATTGTAATTCCATTGTGTCATGGTATATGATTATTTACATTAGTTTTTATTTTCATTTTACTTTTATTTCCTGTTTTACAGGTAATTTTTATTTGCTGCAATGATTTTAACTTTTTCTTTTTGTTGTTCTAGTAGCCTGGATTCTATTTTCTTGAGTTCATTACGTTTCATAATTTTCTATGTTTTTGCTTTGATTTTTAGCATTTCATTTTATTTTTTCCCCTCCACCAAATAAATTGTATACTTTTATTTAACATTTTATTTTAAGGAAGCGAGATGAAAAAATGAGATATTTTCCACGCTGCGGTTCTTTTTATTTATATATGAGTGAATGTCTGTATGTGTCACATGTTTTCTTAATATTGGTTATGATAATGCGCAGGAAATTGCTGCTTTTGTGTGCCATAATGACGTTGATGTGTTTCTTTTTTCTGTTTCTTTGATTGTATTTTGTTATTTGTAGACTTTTGTGCTTGTGTGGATTCACTGAAGTGCTATCTGTATTTGCTGCTTTTGTTGTGTTAAGTGTTATACTTAAGTATGTATGTGATTTTTTTTCTTCTTTTAAGAAGAGGTTTTTTTTAACAATCTAAAATGATATTGCTTTTTAAGGTTTCTTATAACCAATTTGCGAATAAACAAATTATGATTTTATTTGTGTTTAAGAAATACCAGTGAATTGTAGGAAATTAATTTGCATTCAGAATAATACTTGCAAATTCAGAATTTCATTTTCGTTTACACAGACGAACAGTTGGTAGCTGCGTGCACGTTTTTTTAGAAAATATTTCTTACAAACACTTCTTTTTTATTCACTTTTTTCTTTAAAGCAGTCTTTTCAAGATCAAACTGGTTGCTGTCAAGCTCGTGGCGGATTTAAGCCTGTTCCCTTTCTAGGCACACTTTGATATGCTGCCCTTTATAATAAAATACATATATTTTTGTAACTATTTAATTTATTATGTAATAATATTTGTTAATCCAATATTTTGGCCAATTTAAACGTCAATTCATGTTTCCAAAATAACACAAAAAATATGAGATTTGTCCAGGTTCAAGTTACTTAAATGTTAAAAGAGAGTGTGCTTTTTGTCAAAAATGTATGTGCAAAAGTCATATGAGTAACATTTGCTCACACAGAAAAAATTGTCCCTAATCACCAAATAAACAAAATCATGCAACCAATTTGTTGATCTTGCACCTAATACCAAAATGATTATAGTGTTAACTAAAAATTTAAAAAATGTTAAATTGTGAATTTTTCTTTCAATAAATGATATTTTTAATTTTAATTAAAAAAATTTGCCATTTCAAATAATGTGTTAATCGTTTTAATTAAAGATATCAAAGGTTTTGGCAATTCCCAACCACAATTCTACAAGTTTAGATTATTTTTAAGAGAAAAAATCAATTAAGCTTTTTTTTTATTTAATTAATATTTTAATTACAAATGTATTTCAAAACAACGAAAATGTTTATTAGATCAAAATTATATTTTTAAATTTTTTCAACTAAAACAATAACTAATTCAATTATCACATTAATTGGATTGAAATACTTTCCAACCCATTTTTTTAATTTATAAAAAAGTTACTGACCATTATTTCTGTGCAGATTTCTATTCTTTGCAATAAACAATTTGTTGTTTTGTTTCTTGAAATTATACCATATTTTTTCTAATAAAAAAATCAATTTATTACATTAAGTTTTTATTACAAAATTGAAATTTTTTTTGAAGGAACTCGAGGTTAATTTTTTGGTAGATAAATTATATAAATTAACTTAAAAGCATTTGATTTGCGGAATTAAGGGTTACATTTTTGACAATTATAATTGCACAACAAAGGAAAAATCTTTCATTTTCAAGTATGTGGTTGTCTAACAGACACCAATGAAAGCAAAAGGGATTTTCTCCGTTGGCGTGGCGAACGTGATCAAATAGATCAATATTTTTTTCATATTTTTGTAGTGTGTCCTAAACAACACGTCAATAAGATTGTTTCAATATTTTATATCTCTTATTATTTTTATTTTGATGTGTCGCTTTAATGCAAAACAAATTCTTCATTGTTCTAAGAGAACATTATCTGGAACTTTTAAAAGCCGTGAAGAGCACATTCTGGAGATTCGGATCAAATAATTTGAAATATCCATGTTATAATGTCTAGTTCAATGCACTAGATAAAATCAGTTGTATCTCTTTATTATAAGCATGTTCTTTAGAGCCATTTTATGCCATGCACTTAAATATGGTTTAAGAATAATTGTCGTTTTCTTCTCAAAAATAAATTATAGCAAATAATAAGCTGAAAAATTAATCTAAAATAAAAAATTTTTTTAGAAGGCTTTAAAACAGAACTTGGAAAATATGATCAAAATGGTGCCTAGCGTACTTTGGAATTGTAACTACAAAGCCACATCAGTCGCAAAGGGTTAAAACTAACTATTTCTTTAACTTTCAGTTAACAATATATTTTTGTCAGTTGATATTTACATAACTGAACTTGATGAAATCGACCGTAAGGCACACAGAAAAAAATGTTTTATCAATTAAAAAAATGGTTTAAAAGTATTTAAATTAAATTAATGTGATAATTGAATCATTTATTTTTTTTTGTTGAAAGAATATTAAAAATTTAATTTTGATTTAATTAACATTTTAGTTGTTTTGAAATAAATTTTCAATTAAAATTTTAATTAAATAACAAAAAATCTTAATTGACTTTTTTCGCTTAAAATAAAATAATTTAAACATGTGGAATTGTTGTTGGCAATTGTCAATATTTATTTAAATAAATTAACACACTCTTTGAAATGGCAAAATTGTTTGATCACTTTTTCAAATAAAATTAAAAATATTATTTATTGAAAATATTTTTTCAAAATTTTAAAATTTATAGTAGTCAATATAATCATTTTGGTAATAATTGCAAAATCAACAACTAGTTGGCTTGATATTATGAATTTGGAATAAATTTGGTGATTAGAGAAATTTAATAATTTTTTCTGTGCTGCTAATATTTTAACATTTAAAATCAAATCGGCTTTTTGTAAAAATTAAATGAAAATAAGGTAGACCGGATTTTTAGTGAATTTTCATTTATTTTATATTGAAATTTCTGTTAATCTGAAATACAGAATATTTTGAGTGTAAGAGAAAGTATACTGACAAGGGTTTTTTAGAATATATATATATGTAGATATGTGTATGTAAAAAAACCCCTGTCAGTATACTTTCTACAAATATATTTTTTTTAATTATTTTGTTTAAAAATGAATATATAAAATTGTCAACCAATTTTAATGAAAATCCTTTACTATATCCAACCCTTATAATTTGGTTTTGTTTTACAAATAATTTTCTTTTGTAAAATAATTTCGCCGTCATTGACACCTGCTAGTGATTGCTTCATAATTTCGTTGTATATTTTTATCGCTTTCCTTCTCTTTTTTTCATATTAAAAATACCACAATAATTTAAATACAAAAGTTAGTCGTTATAATACTGACATGCAATTTTCATACATACTTTTATTAAAACACTTTTATTGCGTATTTAATTTTCATTCATTTTTTCACTTGTCTTAATCCCGAGCCTTTAAATAATTACATTAAAGCTCTTTTAATTAAAAACACGCAGTCGTCTATACAAAAAATACGATACGAGAAGCCGTAATGACTTTAACAAAAATTTAAAAGTGTTATGAATTTACGGGTTGGGTTAAGAAGGTGTTTAAAAATTTAATATAATAAGCAAGTGATTGTTTAAGAAATTCAAAGTTTTTCTGTTAAATAGATGGAATTTAATGTTACGTCTGAAAGACTTCAAAAAAAAATATCAGTAAAAAGTTTTTGGCAGTCAGTTTGTATAGATCTGTATCCAAAATTACTTATGCAAAACGTTTTTTGAATTAAATTGTTTTATAGTTAAAATTTTTAATAGAAGATTTTTTCAAACAAAAAATTTTCTATAAAAAATACTGTTAGGTTGAAAAATATTTATGTAAAAAAGTTTTGAAAAGAATATTGAAACAAATAATGTACAGACCTTGTTTTACAGGAAGAATTTTACATAGGGGTAATTCCATGTCAAATCGACCAAGAGTGGGACCCGACCCCTTTCGATTTGAATGAAATTTGGTCAGAAGGTTCCTTTCATCCTCTAAGGAACATATCGATGCCTTACTTTCTCAACCTCGTATCTTAAAAAAATACGGCTTGGACTTTTTCATATAAAACGATTGTTTTTTTTGTGTTCTATTACTGCAAAAACTTATTATTTCGATAATTTATTAATATTTACAGAATTGAGACAAAGTATTGAAATAATAAGTTGTTGCAGTAATAGAACACAAAAAAACAATCATTTTATATGAAAAAGTCCAAAACGTATTTTTTTAAGGAAAAAAATTTAAAAAATTTTAAACATTTTTTTTCAAAAGTAACGTCATATTCAAAATGTCATAATTTCGACGAATTAGCCGAATGTGTTGAGTCTATTTTTTCAATATCTCAAAATCTACTGCACATTCGAAGATGATTTGTATGTTTTATTAAAGAGAATACTTGGGGCTACAAGCAATATATTAAAAAAATTTTTTTTTTTTAAACGTAATAATTACATAATATTAAATTTTATGAATGGACTAAGTCAAAAACCTAATTTTTTTTGGCTGATTTTTTTTATGTAATTCTTCAAACTGTTCTTAAAAAATCCTGAAACTTTGAAGGAAGTGTTTTTTTTTCTTTTTTAAGATATGATTTTTTTTCTTTTGCAACCTGTAAAAAATAATTCTAAAATAAAATTTTAATATTGTAATTTTAAGCAATAAGTATTTATTAAATCTGATTTGTTTGATTTTAGGTATTAAAAAAACTAACGTCATTGATAAAGTTTTTTGTGATTATTTGTTACATTTTTTGTTGGAGCTCAATGTGGGCACTTTCAAAGAAAAGTACACTTTATGTCACGTTACGTCTCACAGAAATTAAATGAGTTTTATACATTATTTTAGCGAAGCCGACTTTTGAAAAACAATTTTTAAAATTTTTTTTTTTCGTTAATATATGTTCCTTATAGGATGTGAGGAGCGCATTAAACGTTTAATTGATACTTTTTATTTGTTTACTGGTGCAAATTTTATTAATTTTTCAATTAATATCACAAATTTAGATATTTTAATTAGGCTTAAGTTCATTGAATTTAATTTGCATTAAATTATTTTTATGAAGAAAGGAATTTTTACAACATGGAAGATTAATTAAAATTGTTATTGATAATTTTCATTCTTGACTGACCTGGGATTCGAAGCCAGGCTGTCTGGCGTGTGATTCGAACCCAGGCGGCTGGTTACCCTGACATGTTTCGACCTCAACCACTAGGTCTTCTCAAAGGGATTTGCCGTCTTACACTCGCAGCCATCGATGACTGCTGACGTCAGTAGTCAAACATCAATCCTTAAACCAAATTGTATTTTAACCTTTGGTAGATCGAAATTTGCTTTTTTGAATGATTATCCAGACAGCCTGGCTTCGAATCCCAGGTCAGTCAAGAATGAAAATTATCAATAACAATTTTAATTAATCTTCCATGTTGTAAAAATTCCTTTCTTCATAAAAATAATTTAATGCAAATTAAATTCAATGAACTTAAGCCTAATTAAAATATCTAAATTTGGATTAAAAACCATTAACAGTTCAAAAAAATAACCACAATACTAATTATTATTAATATCACAAATTTTTAATTGAAATCAATTTTTATTTTTTTTTCTGTGTAATCATAAATATATAGGATATTGTTTATTAAAATTAGTCTTATACAAATAAAATTTGTCTAAAATAGTCTTATTTTGAATATGGGCAAATCCTGCGTTGCGAATGCTACATTCGTACGAGTTTTCTGATTAATATATAAACATTTTTTGATCTTTAAAGAGAGATAGCTTCATCTTATTCATAGTGCTTAGTAACATTACTGTGTACTATCGAATGGCATATATTTTAATTTCTTTGCAGGTATTTGTTGCGAAATAATTGATCATAGAGTTTTGTGACCCACGCACAAAAAGTGGAAGTACCTTTAATAGTTGAACTGTTTTTGCGTATTTTTTTTAGCGAATTTCGCATTATTAAATACACAAAATCTCATCCCTAAAAGAATAATGAACATAAGAGAATTAAAAAATAACTTATTTGCAGTCAAAAAATGTTGCCGCTTTTTATCAAATGCCGTGAACCCATTGTCCCGCACGCTACGCAACGCACGTTACATTTTTTCCAGTAACATATAAAGAAATACATTTGTATTTAGTTTTACAAATAAAAATATATATTTGTTTTTATTAACATTTTTAAATACAAATTTTTATTTATAAACCTTGTGCGCAAAGTACAAGTTGGAATTTTGGATATATCTAAATAAAATTTGGTATGTGCGTTAACGTTGTCATAAGAACCATGCTTATTGAAAATGGTGACAATCACTCGATAATTTCACATAGCCTCCATACAAGCTGATTTTCAGAAAAGAGTATTTAGTACCCTTATTTCCCTATAACTGTTGGTAATAAAAATATGGCGACAACACTTTTACGATAGCTACTATGTTATTCCAATATGTTGTGCTGGTGGGTCTATAATTTATCAAAGATGTCAGATGAACCCCCTCCCTAAAATCTCTTAGGGCTTATAAATCAGTCCAAGTTAAGCTCTCTTTTTGGTTTAAAATTTAAATAGCAAATATTTAAATCAGTAAAAATATAAACCATCTCTATAAGCATGAAACTGGTGTTTAAACTCCTAACACAGACCGTATGAATTTGACAACAATTATCGTTGGGCTTCCGCATTATTATTTTTTAAACTTCAAATTGAGTTTAAGCTGTGTTTAAACATTCACTGATTTATTAACCATAAAAGTCGAAAAAATTCATACTGATACATTTATTTATCTATATAATATACTACAACGAACTTTTATATGAACCTTATGCTAAAAACATAATTTTGTTGCAGCGGGTCAATGATTGCCCATAGAGTGTCGTACGTACTTCTTACTGGCTTATATATATATATGCTTACATTTAAAACATAAACGCTATATATGTATAATAAGTTTTGCCAAAAACCTGCCAAATATTTCGCTTCACAACAGCTCTAACTCTAAAGAAAAGTAATAAGAAGCGAAGATATAAGAAAAGAAAATAACTATTGAATCGGTTTTTAATACAATTTTTGGAAGAACTCAAATCGTGACGCACGCTCCAGAATTTAATGCGCAAATTTTTTTTTTATATTCTTATTGGCGAATTTAAATTTTGTATTTGCTTAAAAGGAGGTAATGAAATTTAAATAAAATTATAGACGACTTGAAAAAAAAATTCATTCTACTCACAATATTATTTTGCGCGACGCACGCTACAACAGTCGGACCTGATATTTCATACCTTATATCAATCCAAAATAGTGAACACAATAATTTTATACCAAAAATTAAGACAATTGAGTGAATAAAAATATAGCTTACAATCGGACCATCTATATTAACACTAAAGTATTTTTATGAACACCTAAAAAAATTTTAATTTCTTCCATAACATTAAAAGATCTGATGTAGGGTAAGACTTGGTTATAATTTTTGTATTTATGATCATCGAAATACATTTTTTTTATATCTGAAATTATACATCTAGTTTCTGGGATTTGCCAATATGTTCTAAAGAAAATAGTCTTTTAGCTAAATATTCTTTACAAAATGTTTTATACACAAATGTTTATGTAGCAAAAGTCTTATACAGAATGTTTTTGTATAAAAATATGTCTTATATAGAATACTTTCAATGGAAAAAGCCGTATACAAAGAATTTTCTACAGGACATAGTTTTAAACCAAAAAATTTACACAAAAGTTTTGTATATAATTTCTCCTGTGTGAATTTTAAAATTCCTTGTTACTAATATTAAACATTTTAGTTCTTATTTATGTCCCCACAATGGGCCACTAACATATCATTTACACAAACTGCTAAAACTTTAATCTACTTTAAATTTTGTTTATATATATATTTTCGTACAATTCTCGTGACATTTATTTGAAACTGAAGCAAACTGAATTCAATACTACCATAAACATTAGGATGGCACAGAAATTGCAGATATAATGAATCAAAAATAATGCTCAGTTGGAATTAAAGTAAATAATAAAAATATTTATTCAATATTTGTGATATTGCAGAACACTTCTGACTAAGATAAATTATTTTCTTTTTTCACATAAATTAAATCACCTCTAATGTTCACAATGGCACAAAATTTTAATGAAGAAAAAGCCACAAGTTTACATACAAAGTAAACGCTGACGTTGATGTCGAAAGGGGAATAAAGAGTAGAAAAAAATAATACAATCTCTGTGTAAATGGTGTCTGTATGCAAGTTTGAGCGTTTGCGTGTATATCCTTAAAAATACTTTACAAAAACGTTTACACAACAGAGTACCCATTTATTTCAGAAATGTTTTGCTTTTTGTGTGCTCTTACTGATTGCAGACGGAAATTAGTGCACATTAAAATTAATAAAAAAAAAAAAAAAATAAATGAATGAAAGAAAATTTCGAAATGAAAGACAACATCAAAAAAGGTTAGTTTTAAAATAAAGGACGGAGAAAAAGTAGTACAAAAAATAACTACATTATGAAACGATTATATAAATTTAAAGGATTTTTTAAATAGTTGTTTTAACAAACTTAGTGTTTAGGAAGAAAAATTCACTAAAAATTTAAATAGCTCTAAATATTTATGAAAAAAATTTAAATCTGTAATACAATATGTATAAAGAATTGTTTTAATACCTTTTCCCAGTATACCCCAAACACAAGTCTACTACTATTTAATAATTATTAACTCTTAAGTAAACATCTTATTTGTGTGACGCAAACTGCCACATGGGCCTGGCTGGGACCACTTGTATTTTGTGTGGATTGTTTTGTGAATATCGCAAGATCTCACACTAACGAACTCCTGGGCCTGGTTGGGACTACTTTTATTTGTATGGAGTTTTATGGATATAGCAAGAACATTTTGTTTTCAACTAGAATAATTCTTCAATATAAAAAAAAGAAAGAATTCTTATGTGTTGGGTACGCTTCTTGATACGTTTCGTTTTGATTTTATTTACTACAGTATAGATATAATAGGGCAGGTGGATACAATATGCATAAAATATTTATTAGAGCAATTGTCACGCCCACAATGTTTAAATTTACACTTTTTTCTCGTTTTCTTGTAGAAAACACTTCGATTAAGGAATATATAACGTTTCGTTCTATTATATTTAATAATTATTAAAAAAAAACTGGAAAAAGAAACAAAATGCACTTAAAGGTTAAAAAAAACTAAGACAAGATCGTTTCTAAAAATTTACTTATAGATACCAGTGTTATGCTCAGAGGTTTACTTATTTAACATTTAGTATTATTATTATTTACTACTTTTTCGAGTTCAAATTTTATTCCTAGTTTTATAAGTAGTGGTATATGTCGAATTTGACGTGTTAGCTCAATTTTTTTTATACCCTCCACCACCACTGTGGTGAATGAGGGTATACTAAGCTTATCAATCCGTGTGAAACTTTTTTATAATACATCTAAGACCCCATAAAGTCGATTTAGCGATGTCCATCTGTCTGTCCGCCTGTCCGTCTGTTGAAAACAGAATTGAAGTCCAGCCACATAGGTTCAGTACGATCAGAACTATGAATCAAAATGTGGAACCACCACCCTAACAAAATTGATAATTTTGCTACAAAGACTAACATAAATGGTGGAATAATGCACGGACTGACAAAAAATTTTGCAGGAATTCGCTTCAAGACTGCAAATCATACTGTTACATTTCGTGAAGATCGGTCCATAATTGACCATAGGCCCCATATAAACCCTTCTCGCGGAAAACAGTTTAGTACGCCTAAAACCGCAATAAATAACGCTAGAATACTTAAATTTGGTACGTCACAGTTTTGTAGGACTAGAAATCACACTGTACAATTTTTTGAAGATCGGTCCATAATTTATACTAGGTCCTAAGCCCTACTCCCGGAAAACAGTTTAGTACGCCTAAAACCGTAATAAATAATGACGAGAAATGACAATGCCAAATTTCGTAAAGATTGGTCCATAGTTTACCCTAGGGCCCCTATAAGCCCTACTCTTGGAAAGCAGTTTATTGCGCCTAAAGTCCACCTTGGGAAAATAATTAAATTCGCCTAAAACCATCGCAAATGTATATATTGCAGTAATATTTCTTACTTAAATTCATATGGCCGGAAAAATATCATGCAAATTTATGAAATTTACTGTTAACCCTTTGACTGTCCCCAAACGAAAAATTTTTTTATAGCGTACGTCCACGTACATAAGCTAGTAAAAATTACATGCATCACATACGATTCATGCCATTTTTATTCTTTATTATAAAAATTAACCTTCCTAAGTTCCCTTATAACTATATAATGAAATTATCTTAAGTTTTATTTTTATTATTATTTTTTTTTATATTTTTAACGTTTTTCAATATGAATATAGTTTATTTTCTTTGCAAGAAAAAATATTTTTATCCTGGAAATTTGCAGTGTTCTTCCATACAAATATTCAGGTCTTATATGAAAAAAAAAACATTGCCTACACGCCCAGTGCGTTAAAAAACTTTACTTTTTATAAGTTCATACAAAACTTTGTTAAAGGAAATAAGACAAATTGTGTATCACATATGATGCGCAAGCGTATCAATCATTAAACCTGTGCATAATATGTGATACATTGGACCGTCAAGTGGTTAACGCTAAAACTAATTACACTGCTATATTGAAATTTATTCTAATTTATTTGTTGTGATACCAGAAATTAGTCTGCAGAATTTTGGGATGATTGGTCCATAATTTACCAAAGGTCCAATACAAATTACCCTCCTAAAAATTATTTTAGTTCGGCTAAAACGTTTACAAATCATGATATTTTACTCAAGCCAGTTCACAGTTCTAATAAGAAACGCATAAACGTTCTTATTGTCGGGCAATAATTTAATTTTAATGCTTACGTTCGTTTTTGTGAAGCTTAGTTTATAATATATATGTACTAGATGACCCGTGCAAATATTTCGCACCGTTAGTTGTCATTTTTGTAACATAAAATGAAAATAATTAATAGAAATTTTAGTAACTTCAATACATTTTATTAAAAGTATAAAAATATTAGAAATCATAATATATATCATACATATTTACATACATATGTTTAAATGCTTTTATAATACTTCTTTGAATACAATGTTAGAGGTAATGACATAATCATCGTTAACTTTTTGCCCGTACGAATCCTTAATACAAACAAAAATATCTTTAAACGTACGCAATTATATATAACTGACTTAGTAATAAACGGCATTATAGTAAATAGCGGTATTGCCAGAATGGATTTTAATACATACTATATTATGTAGAACTGCATTATTATTAAGCGACCCTGTATTACCACACTTGAACAAAAACATATAATCATAATGACAACAGTATTATCATGCAGTTCTATTAGAACTGCATTACTATTAAGCGACCCTGTATTACCACACTTGAACAAAAACATATAATCATAATGACAACAGTATTATTACAAAATATAATTTTTATCAATGAAAATATTTATATTTCAATTTCTAATTATTTTTCGTCATTAGTGTTAGAAATAAGCTTTAAAATGAGAAATCATTTATTAAATTTGATGCGGTGGTATGGGAGATATTTGCAACCGACAAAAAAAAGTGCTTTAGAAATAATATATATGATTTTTTAAGTATTACTGTTCTTAGTCTAGTATCACATTATTCTTCACCTAGTCCTATTTCTAGTGCTACATATAATACTGTTGCTTTTCCTAGCTCCATTTCTTATCTTAGCTCTATTCTTAGTTCATCTTCTTATCGTAAACCTTTAACTAGTCAAAGCCCCATTTACAGTCCTGTTTCTAGCCTTAATTATATTTGTAGTTCTACTTCTTCTAGTAAAATTCTTATTCGTTTTTCTTTTAATAGTCCAAATCCTAGTCCTATTTTTAGTGATAGCTTCAGTCGTATTTCTATTCATATTATTTTCGTATTCTTATTTGATTTCCTAGTCGTACTCCTAGTCCTATACCGAAAGAACTATTCGTGGTCCTATTCGCACTTATTCCAGTAGTCCTTGTCCTATTCTGTCATATATATTGTCATCTTCCTTGTCCTGTTCCCAGTCATATTCCTAATTCTAATATTATTCTTAGTCATACTGCTTGTCCTATTCAAATTAATATTCCTAATCCTATTTTTACTCATATTCCTAGCTTACTTTCTAGTTCTTATCCTAGTCCTTATTAGAGTACTATTACTTGTGCTTTTCCTATCTCTGGTTCTACTCATGTCCATAGTTCATGTTTTTATACCATCGTATTCCTAGTCCTATAATTTTTGTATTCATAGTCCTTTTACTTATCCTATCCATATTCCTAGTACTATTCATGCTCATATTCGTATGCTTATTTCTACACCTTCTTTTATTTTTTTTTTTTAACAACCAGTCATTTTCTAAGCACCATTCTTAGTCAGAAACTTATTTATATTTCTGGTTTGAACTTAATTTTAAGTTTTTTATTCTAGTCCTCTTACACATAAAAAAGTGTTTTATCAATTAAGAAAATGGTTTAAAAAGTATTTAAATTTAATTAATGTGATAATTGAATCAATTATTTTTTTTATTAAAAGAAAATTATAAATTTAATTTTGATTTAATTAACATTTTAGTTGTTTTGAAAAAAATTTTCAATTAAAATTTTAATTAAATTATAAAAAATCTTAATTGACTTTTTTCGTTTAAAATAAAATAATTTAAACATATATAATTGTTGTTGGGAATTGTCAATATTTAATTAAATAAATTAACACATTGTTTGAAATGGCAAAGTTTTTTGATCACTTTTTTAATTAAAATTATTCAATTAATTCAAGTTGTGCTGAAAAAGGTCAACTAGAAAAAAGAAAGACAAAAACAGGAAAAACAAAAAATGTACTTTGGACTTCAAGAAGAATTCTTGACAAAAGTACGAAAAAAACAGAAGTAAGGAAAAACATGTGAGATCAATTAAAAATGGATAATCATTCAATAAGCAAATTTCGATCTACAAAAGGTTAAAATACAATTTGGTTTAAGGATTGATGTTTGACTACTGACGTCAGCAGTCATCGATGGCTGCGAGTGTAAGACGGCAAATCCCTCTGAGGAGACCTAGTGGTTGAGGTCGAAACATGTCAGGGTAACCAGCCGCCTGGGTTCGAATCACACGCCAGACAGCCTGGCTTCGAGTCCCAGGTCAGTAAAGAATGAAAAATTATCAATAACAATTTTAATTAATCTTCCATGTTGTAAAAATTCCTTTCTTCATAAAAATAATTTAATGCAAATTAAATTCAATGAACTTAAGCCTAATTAAAATATCTAAATTTGGATTAAAATTAAAAATATCATTTATTGAATATATATTTTCAAAATTTTAAAATTTTCAGTAATCAATATAATCATTTTGGTAATAGGTGCAAAATCAACAATTTGTTTGCTTGATATTATGAATTTAGAACAAATTTGGTGATTGGAGAAATTTAATAATTTTTTCTGCGTAATTTCCCAACTCTAAATTCTATTCTTAGAACTAGTCAAACTCGCAAACTTATTCCAAGTCCTGTTTCAAGTCCTCTTCCTAATCCTATGTCTAATCCTATTTGTCATTAATTATACCTTCGGTGCCAATATTGCGCCTTATCCTACTTTTTGTTCCTGTCTAAGTTCCAGCCCTAATATTATTGCTTCATTTTATTTATATTTGTATTCCCAGTTGTATTTCTAGATAATAAAATTTTTACGTATTTTCCTGCATAATAAAATTTCCATAAAAGGCTACTAATATTTAAATACTTAATAAAAGTAAGGAATTATTACAAATTGCATACAATGACATGATTTGCGTTTATTTAGTAATTTGAACACTTAAAAAAGCATTTTCTAAATATAAAAGTCCACAACAATAACATTTAAAGGGGGGGAAATAAAAAAGCACTACAAAAGAAAAAGTTTAGTTTTAATATAAACAATATTATGGCTAATAAATCTATTAAACTGACAGAAAATATTCATCAACAAATACATTAAAACTGACACGTGTACACTTGACTGCAAAAACTATACGTTTTATATAATAACGTACACATTTTCATACACATTGTGTCTACTATAATTGTACTTTACAAAAAAAAAAAAATTACGTAGAAAGAAATGTTTAATACTATAAACATAGACAAACTTTTAAGAATCATAAGAAGTAAAGACAAGAACTACAAAAAGCACTCATACTCATACATATACAAAGTCATTAAGTATGTCCTTGCCAGTTGTGTTTACGAAAACACAAAACTGAAAACATTTATTCATTCACACATGCAAAAAAAAAAAAATTATGAGCTTTTTTAAAACCTGCATATATACTCATTTAAACGTGTTTGCTAAAAATAACAAAACAGTCACTCTCACTCCCGCACATTAGAATATACGAAAGAGAGAACAAAAAAGTAAACAAGCAAAAAAAAATTCAAAAAGTTTGCATGTTTAACAGACACTTTAGCACGCATATATAAATAGTATGTGGTTAGTTTCGTAGCAAGAAAAATTTATTCTTTAAATAAATCGTGTAAAAAAGAGTAAAAGCGGTAGGTTAGGTTCCATTAGCAGCCACAATTCCATTTATTACATTTATTAGTTCCGTTGTGTTATCATATTTCACCGTCTTCCAAGGGTCCTATGTTACTTGGCTGCTAATATTCTCACTCAGCCTCCTGGTTGATTCAATAAAGGGGTGGATCCTGCACAAATCAATATAAGAATTCAAGTCGATAAAAAAATTCAAGTCTTATAGTGGAAGGCCAATGTAAGCGCCATGCGGTCACGGGCGTCGTCAGTATTACCAGTGAATAAAAGATTTGTTTGTTTGCAAAACTATTCATACAAAAAGTTTAACATATCACAATTAAATAAACTTGGCAATGCTGTCATAGGCGGCTACGCGGCAAAGTTGAATTTTGTTCAACTTTTTTTTGACCCTTAAAACGATGTTGCCATATACAAACAAATGTAAACATAACACACAGTTTAAACACTAGACGACGAAAACTTAATTTTGGAAGTTAAAAAATACAATATTTTGTACGAAATAAGTTCTATTGGATAAAGGAATAAGTTTAAAACGTCAAAGGCCTGGGGTAGAGTAAGCACAGCAATGAAAGTAAATGGTAAGATTATCAAAAATTATTTTCGGGAATGAAATATTTATTAATTAATTCATTTATTAATGATGTGCTAATAATCCCAATTTATGATAAAAAACACTGAAATTTATTGTTGTGGGAAAGCTAGTTTCTATGCGCATTTCGCTGGTTGCTTAGGCCAGCTCGTCAGGAAACTTTTTCCAAATACTTTAGAAAAGCTAAAAATATTATACAAGTAAGACCATAAAGTGAATAAGAATTTTAAACACTCAGCTCTTACTTGTAACAATATCAAAGCTTCAACAAAGACACAAATATAAATAGTGAATTTTTTCTTTCTTACATTCCACTACAATTGGCTGGGTTTTTTCCAACACGAATTGTAGTTGTAAGAGGATAGAAAAAAATAAAATTAAAAAAAAAAAAACAGGTTGCTAAATAAAGCAGCTTGCCATTTCAGTTTTTTATTTGCCGGGCACATGCAAATTTATTATCAAAAATTATTTTCGGGAATGAAATATTTATTATATTTATTAATAAGATTAATAAGATTTTTGTCTGTAAATTTAATTTTATTTAAATTTACATATGTTATCTGTAGAAACTATTTGCCAATCGTGGGGTTTCGAAGCTCCAAAAAGTTTGCGATTTAAATTTAGTCAGATTGTTTTACAAATAGCAGCGGTATTAGAAAAAAACACGACATCTTATAATTTATATCGGTAAACCAACACCTTTCTTAAACCCGTTTAAGTTTTGATTTCTTTTCACTTTCCACAAAAAATAAATATATAAACAATAGCAAAAATGTTCATAATTAGCCTATAAAGTACAGAAAGTGTACTTTATATGATCCAATTTTGTATATGTCAACATTACAAATACAATGACAAACTTATGCAAAGTCGTGGTACAGGATATTATAAAGGCTTAAATTGAAGAAGAAGTTAACACAAAGAAAATGTATAGTAATCCTTATCCGAAATAATTTTCCTAGTTATATGATAAGTCCCATTTATATGTTCAATTTAATCATTTTAGAACCAATTCCAAGTGCTGTCTCTCTTCTTGTTTTATTCCTGTTCCTAGTATAATTTTTTACCTTTACCGAGACCTGTTACTAGTCCTATTCCCATACCTATGCGTAATCCTAGTCGTACTCCAAGTCCTAGTACTATTCCTGGTCCTTTTACTCCTAGTCCTATTCCTGGTCCTTTTTCTAATCATATTCTAAGTCCTATTCAGAGTGCTTTATCTAGCCCTACTCCAAGTCTTATTCGTAGTCCTATTCTAAGTTATTTTCGTAGTCCTAGTTCTAGTTCTATCTGTAGCCCTTATCCTTATCCTATTCTTAGTCCAATCCCTAGTCTAACTCCATGTCCTATTCATAGTTCAATTCCTATTCTTGTCCGTAGTCCTATTCCTATCCCTATTCCTATTCCTAGCACTATCCCCAGTCATATTCCTTCTCCTGTTTCTCTTCATGTTTCTAGTTGTATCCCTTATCATTCTCCTAGTCACACTGCTAGAACTATTTTTCGTCCTGCACCAAGCCTCATTCCTATTCCTAGTCCTGGTACTAGTCCTGTACCTATTCCTATTCCAATTCATACTATTCGCAGTCCTTTTTTCCAGTCCAAGTGATATATCTAGTCATATCGATAGTGCGATATCTTGTCCTAAAACTCCCTGCTCTTAGTTAAATCATATTTCAAGTTGTATACTTATTAATGGCCATCGTTTTCCTGCTCCAATCTTCTATACTATTCTATTTGTCTTTGTTATATTTAAAAACATGTGGCTTTCACGCTATGTTTTTATTATCATTATTATTTTAGGTTTATCGTAAGAATAATTCCTTTATTATCTTCTTTTAAGAAGTTTTGTTATCTAAACAAAATGCTTTTGCTAAATGAAATTCTAAAATATTCCTATAACATAAAATGCTTCAAAAATTTACCTTTATATAAATGAACTTTTCTACTTTGTATCTAATGGTTATGAAAGAAATATAAACTTCAAGCGTAAATATATATAAATGAAATAATCCACCAAAATCACACGGATAACACTTTTAATATGTTATTTCATCTGTCTTGAAATGTATAAAACAAACTATTACAGATACTAATATAGAAAAGTAGTCGCAAAAAAAAATAAACAAAATAAAACTTTAATTTTTACATATTTCTTTTAAAACGTTTATGTATCCATGAGTAAACGTGTAACCATGAAAGTCAGCATGATGCCAAAGAAAGTAAAAAAAAGTTATGTTATACGTTTTTATTTTTAAAATACATTGCGTGACTTTTGTCTATAGTTTTGTTTAACTTTTTTTATCTTTTGTTTTAATGTTTGTCACTCATAGCTTTTCTTCTTTTGTTTTTTTTTACAGCTTTCCGTTTCCGTTATAGTGATAGTTTTTGAAAGCAAATACACATACACACAGTAAAAGAAAATGCAATTATGATATTTAAATGAAAGCATTTATGGTTTAATGTGTATTATAAGTTTTGTTGTGTATATCTGTATTCGGTTGTTTTTCGCCTTCTTTGTTTTTCCTTTTGTGTATAATTACGCAATATAAAAATGATAATCGCAGACATTAAACATAAAGAAATGGGGTGTGTTTATGAGAAATTGAAAACAATTTTGTTAAAAGTTGTACTTAGAGAAACACAAGAGGTAATTAGAGAGATTCCTTTAATTTTTTCATGACTTTGTTTAAACTTAACTTAAGTTTTGTTATAATCCTGATCACATTTTAAATAATAATTGTGGTATTTGTAGGCATATACCTAATTAAAATCTTGTTTTCTGGTAAAAATCTTTCCTGTCTTTGAAAAGGTGGCACTGCCGTAACTTTAAATGGATATCGCCAGTTACATGGGTTATAAATCCTCTTTCTATGACTAGAACTTTCTAACATTAATACTGAAATGATAAGGTTGCAACAAAATGGCGCTATAATTTATTGATCTCATACCCCCGCTTTGCAAACGGAAAAGTTTGACCATTGGATAATTTGACGACGGAGATTTGTGAACTGACCACCATGATCATGTGATTTGCTACCCCTGGGTTATTTTCCTTGCGACTATGTAACATCTCAAGTCCTTGTCAGCAAGCCACAGTGTTTCGATCAGTTAGTCATCACTTAGACAGTTAAACATTTGGAAGGGAAGCATTTCGTTTGGTAACATATTACGTGCGGGGAAAGGACTATGGTTTTTAAGTTCGGTACTCGGCGGCACGCTTTGTTAACATTTTCCTTGTTGTCATTTTCTTTGGTTTTTGACAAAAAAGCAACAACAGTAACAAAGTGTTGCCATAAACATGTTTTCGTTCTTAATTTTCGCTCGTCTAAATAGTTACTTAAAAGGGGATACTTGCAAACTTACTGGCGAAATACATCTGGTCATTTTTGCACAATATGATAAGAAATAAAAGCAATTGGGTGCGTTTGTGTATTAGTTTTAGTATTCTTTCTACTCATGTACCTTATGATGTACCTTTTCTTTTCCTTGTTCTATTCCTTTAGTCCTTTTCCTTATATTCTTTATATTTCTTTCCCTTGCCCCATTTCTAGTGTTATTTCTGTCCAGAATTCTAGTTATATTTCTAGCCCTATTATTATCGGTAACTCTTTACCACTAAGTTCTTCTCTTGGTCTGGCCAGACTACAATTAGAATAGCTAAAAAAAACCCAATTTAAAAAAATAACTAAATAAATTTTTTATTGAACGTATGCTTATTATATTAGATTATAAGAATTTATCATATAATTTTAATTTTTCATTATCTTATTCTATATGCAAGTCATCGAAAATGTAGTCTTTAATTTCTCAAGCTGCTTTTTCGCATCTACCACGGATGAAACGAGTTTTGCGTTTGGTTCTTGTAGTTAAATTGTACTCAGCGCATAGTGGGCCATAGTTTTCTTATTTGATTCAAAGATTAAGAACATATCATTAATAGAATTCACGTTTTTGTTTTTCTTATATGTTATCCTATTTGAATGATATTGCATGCAAAAAAAATTTTGGTCTAGCCAGAATTTCACCCCGCTTATTTGCTCCGATCGAATCCAAATTAGTTTCATTTAATTCGGCACATATCACTTATAGAATTCGCGTCTCTGTTTTTTCGATTTTTTGTTAAATTCGAAAAATATTGCAAGCAAAACACAAATTTGGTCTGGCCTGACCAAGCCTGTAATCCTAGGGCTAGTTACATTCATAGTACCATTTCAAGTCCTATTTCTTGTCTTAAACCTGGCCCAATACCTCGTCATATTCCCAGTGCCATTCTTGGTGCTATTCCGAGTATTATTTCCAATCATATTCCTATCCTTATTACCAGTCATTTTATTAGCTATATTCATAGTTCCATTCCTAGTATTATTCCTTTATAGTCCTATTCCTAATATCATTCCTAGTCCTATTCCGAGTGTTGTTTCTGGTCATATTTCTAGGCATATTTCCAGTCTTATTCCTTGTTTCATTCCTAGTCATATTCGTAGTCCCATTCTTTGTTCTATTCCGCATCTAATACCTGGTATTATTCCTAGCCCAATTTCTGGTCATATTCCTATTCATATTCTTTTTCCTAATCCAATTCCCCCTATTTCCAATGGTCTTCCTAGTTATAATTATTTACTTTATAGTCTATTTCCCAGTACTTGTCCTACATTATGTTTTTATTTTCCGTATTATTACAAATCCTGCTTCTGCCATCAATCTAAGTTTTATAAATATTTAGAGTGCTACACTGATAGAAAAATCCATCGTCATATTAATGATGCCCTAACATTAGAACTGTGACATCAATGTTATTACAAATGGCTTCAAGGAGGCAAAAAGTAACATAAATTCAATGACGAACGTCATCATAAAATGTTGTCATCCCAGCAAAAACTTTACTTACCTGGTAAGTTAGCAAGTAATATTGGAGAAATATAAACACTACTTATTTTTCGGCTGAATAACTACTTATTTTTGTTCGAGTTGTCCACAGAATTTAGTTGTTACAATACACTTACTAGAAGTCACATCTAGTTATAATTTAACTACCAGTAAGTTGAATTGTAAGTACTTACAATATACTTACTAGAAGCCAAAAAATAACTAGTTTTTATTTAATTGGCGCTAGTTAAGAGACCTAATAAGTAGTTATGGAGCTAGTTACCAGTAAGTAAATATTCAGTACTGAAAACAACACAACTAATAAGTAGTTATTTAGCTGATTATAAGTAAGCAAATATTCATAACTGAAAATAATAGTAGTAAAAAGTACTTACAGAGGTCATTACTAGCAAGTACTTATTGAGGTTTTCAGAATAATGACAATTGTAATGACAACTACTTACCAGGTAACGTATGAAATAACTACGACCTATTACCAAAATTTAAAAAGTTTTTCCTGGGATATTTTATGCGTCATCAATGCTTTGACTACAGTGATATAAATTCGATGCCACCTTTTTTGTATTACTAACTTTATTTTCATGTCTAAAGAGTAAAATGATAAGAAAAAAATTCCCATATTCTATTTTTTTAAATTATTTAGTTGAAGACATCAAATTTTCAAAGTAAAATGATTACGAAAAACATCGGGCATGCGGCTGATATCTAATAATTGAGAGATCTGCTGTAAACAAAGGGCGGAATACAACAAATGTGAAACAAACATGTGTAACGGGTAAGTAAATAATAATATTCTATTACTTTGACTTAAGTCAATCCCAATGACCCAATTTAATGGCAGTTTGTCATTAACTTAAGTCAATCCCAATGCCTCAATTTAATGACAGTTTGTTATTGATTTAAGTCAATCTAAATGACTCAATTAAATGGCAGTTAGAGCCTCAATGAGTCCTTTCTACGATTTTACTAAGTCATAGCACTGATGAAATGTTTTATTATACTAGCTCCGATTCGTCATTTCTGTGATGCCGATATGTCATCCTATTGATAACATAATTTTAATTTTAAAAGTTAACATTTTAAATTTTTATTTCCAATTTTTTTCAACAGCTTCAGTTAATGTGTGCTCAAACATTTCTGATAATTTTCTTTTCTTAAATTATATATTAATAAAATTAAATTACCAAAAAAAAAAAAAAAAGAAAAGCAACACTCTTAAAACTCTTTATTCGAAAATGAAAAAGTTTTTACGTTTATGCTTCCAACAAACCCACGACAGTTTAGCAAACCATAAAATTGTCTAAGTCATGCTCTTATCTCTAAGACAAAACTCCTGCAAAAGTTTTGTTTGAACATTAAACACGCACACTTTGGAAACATTTTTATGGAAAAAAATAAAATTTATACTAGAGAAAACCTTATAAATGTAGAAGAATTATAATAAAAATACGTTTTGTATTGCAAAGCAATTATTAAAATCATTATAATATAAAATGCATATTTTATTATTTAATAATTTATAGAAAAACTTTTTAACTACTTTAGTTCGGAACAGGAGAGAAATATACGTACCAAGTCTAAGAGTTTATTATAAAACAAAGAAGAGAAGAAAAAAAGAAAAGAAATCGTAATGAACATGAACATGATTATAGACGTTTCCAATTGCCTTAAGAAAATAAAATATTGATGTAATATAGTAAAAAAGACTCGAACAAAGTCATTTATATATACACACAAATTGAGTTTCCAGAATTAATGGCTGTTGGTAAAAGAAAATCTTTGGGTAAGCAGCGGCAGCAGCAGCAGCAGTAGCAACCATGAAAAGTTAAAAAAAAACGTGACTTTTGTAGTTGTTAACAATGTAGCACAAATACACAACTCAAATGGAAAATCAAATGGCATTATAATTTCGAAAAAAAACACAAGCAATAAAATATGTAACAAATTGGAAAATTTTCAAAGATACACTGCACTTTAGTCGAGTACGTTCAAAAGGAACATTAGTGCGCCAAGCATATTATTAGCACTTAATTCTAGTCCTGGTTTTATAGTTATATTTATAGTGTTAGTTCTAATTCTTATGGTTTTTTTTTCCAAATTTTTATTGCATTTATTTCTGTTCTCGGTACTGATTACGACCGTATTCCAATTTTCAGTCCTATTTCTAGTGCTATTTCAAATCAGACTTGAATTCGAAATCCTTATAAAAGATCTTCTTCTCCTAGTCCTATTGTTTATATTATTTTCACTACTGCACCAAGTTTTATTTATATTACAAACTCTGGTTTAGTTTTAGCCTTTTATCTTAAATTGTAACCTATTTCTTGTCCTATTCCTTGTTTTGTTGCTAATCCTACTCGCACTTTTTGCCCTTGTCATACTTGTAAGCCCATTCATGTTCCATTTCTCGTTCCTATTCCTAGCTCTTTACCTTATCCTACCGTTTCCTCTATTCCTATTTTTTTCTTGCAAATGCTGTGCAAGTTCTCATGCGTACTCGTATTCCTAGAATAATTCCTTTTTTGTTGTTCATATCTTTGGTATATCAGACCTATTTTCCCTTTATCGATTATCGATTCATTGCAGACGGTATTACGTCATACGCATGCACTTTGAAGTATCAACGATCCCTTGTCATTTCAACTTTTAAGTATAAAGGTGCAGCAAATGCCTCAAGCTTGACTAGGGCTTGAAATCAGAACAAGGAAACCAGTAGTCTCCCTGAGCTTAGAACTACATCTTCGATTTTAATGGTCATTTTCTCAATGTGTCGACAAACTGCATGTTACGTTATGTCGACATAAATTTATTAGACCGATAAACAGATCGTTAACGCTTTTGGTTTTCTCAATATACCGACAAAAAACATTGTTTTTAGATGGCAGCACCTCTCAAAATATATGTAAGCAGTTGTGAGTCAGCTGATAAAATTTCTCTGTACACAGAAAGAAAAACCCTCGGGATAAATTAAGCTTTTTATATTTACTTTAAGTACGAGTCGTAATCAAAAATTCCAGTACGAATAAAACTAAAACGAACTCAAAACAATCCCAAATGGGATAATTTTCGAAAATCAATCCCGCAATTTCTTAAAATAAGTATAAAATTCTTAAACCAAGTACAAAAAAGATTAAACTTTTCGTTGGTAGTGCCACTCTGAGAGTAAAATTACAAAGTGATCGTTTTAATCTCATATAACTTTTCAAAATTTGTTGAAGCCACAATAACAACACCACACAAGTAGTGTGTAGAAACAACAAAAACAACAGAACAGGAAGAAAACACATTATTTTCATGTCTAAAAAGTAAAATTTAAAGCAAGAGTTCTCTATATTAAATTTTTAACCCCAGGATTACCGTCTTGGTCTGGCCAGACCAAATTTGTGTTTTGCTTGTAATATTGTTCGCATATAACAAAAAAAATCAAAAAAACCGGGACGTGAATTCTATAAATGATATGTTCTGAATCGAATGAAACTAATTTGGATACGATTGGAGCAAATAAGTGGGGTTAAATTCCATTTTTATGTAACAGTCTATGAAATGACCCTCTTGGTCTAGCCAGACCAAATTTTTTTTTCCTTGAAAGATATTTCAAATAGAACAAAATATTAAAAAACAGATACGTGAATTCTAGAAATGATATGTTCTAAATCGAATAAATCAAGTTTGAATCAAATCAGAAAACTACAGCCCATTATTTGTTTAGTTCAATCTAACTACAAAAACCTAACGTAAAACTCGTTTCAGCTGTGGTAGATGCGAAATAGCGATGTGCGAAATTAAAGACTTCATTTTCGATGACTTGCATATGGAATAAAATAATGATATAAAAAAATTATATAATATATTTGTATAATCTAAAGTAATTAGCATACGTTCAATAAAAAATATATATATTTACTTTTTATTTAATTGGGGTTTTTAGCTGTACAAATTGTGGTCTGGCCAGACCAAGAGGAGAACTTGGTGGTAAGAAGTTACCGATAATGCTAGGGTTAAAGTAAAAATCATATCGGCCCTGATACTGGTGTTTTATAATTGGAACTCTGTAAGGTGTGAAACGGGTAAGTAAGTCAATCATAATAATATTCTCTTATTTCACTTTTGGTTTATGTCAAGTACGAGTTCGGGATTAAATTAACTTTATAATACTTAAATCAAGCGCATTATGAGATTGATTCAATCTTAGTTTTACTTAAATCAATCTCATTTTCGGATTATTTCAAGTACGAGATCGGGATTGAATATGGATAAGTTGACTTTAACGCAATTAAATAAGCCGTACATGAATCCATCTTTCTGTGCTTGATTCCAGAAAATCCGTACTCCCCGTACTATTGATAACGCTTTGGATTGATTTGAGTACGGTTGGATTGATTTTGCTTTTAAGTGTACGGCAAATAAACGGCAAATGAAGAATTGGCAGATGAGTGCCGATTAGCTTTGCGAAAGAATAAAAGCAGATGATACATTGAGAAAATCCAATTTCTTTAATGTGCAGTTTTTCATTGGGGGAAAAAAATAATCGGCTAATGACAAAACGGCTATAAAATTTATTAGTGGTTATTTCTGAATGCCCAAGCACTGTTGCTAAGTTTTACACCAAACTTGCGAAAAGAGAGATCTTAAAGATGCAAGCTTAGAATTTGAAATATCAGACGAATTCCTTATTTATAGTTGCCAGTTAAAAGAGCTACTTTTGCGGACGAGGCAAAAAGCTTGATTATGCCTTAGAATTTCTACCTTTTTTTAAAGACATCCTTAAACCTCTACCTGGGGGTCAATTCTTGTTTTATGAAACTGTGAAATTAAAAGTTTTTGTTTCGCCTTTTCATAGTACTTTTGATTCCCGTTTAATGAGAAATGAGAAAGAGCTTGAAAATGTTTTGACATGGAAATAATGGAACGAAAAAAAATATTTTTCACAGTTTCACAACTTTGTCGATTCCCTTTTTGTGATGAAGTGAAAAATAGTGCCAAGATATTTTCATATGAAAAAATAATTTACATACAAAATTTGTTTGTGAAAAAAATTAAAAATTACTAAGAGGAAAGTGAGCCAGTAGAAATCACAGGAATACATAATATTTTTTTTAGAAGTGAATGTGGATAATTAAAATAAAAGCTACTAATCACCTATTTAAATAATTGTTACTGCAGATGGCCCAAAATGTTAAAATGGCAAGTGAAAAGAACCATTGGTAGTGTAAAATTGCCTTAGTAAGGGCAGGTGAAATATTACGCCATATAAAATCTATTTAGAAGCTATTAAAGCTATTTAACTCTCTAAGTATCTATTAGGCATTACTTAGCAGAAGTTTTTTGGTGGGATACAATGGCAAAAGTATTGCATTAATTTAAGGTTGATATTAATAAATAAGCTTCACAAAAGGTAGTTAGACTATATGACTGTGGTTTTCACGGGCAACTGCGTGTGTCTATTTTTTCGATTTTGATAAACGCTAAAAATTCTGAAAAACGATGGACTTTAATGTTATAACCAAGCTCATAAAGTTAAATATCTAGCGCAAAGTTTGATCCAGAATGGCTTTTCGGATGTCCTGAAAAATTTGATTTTAAGGTAAACGATTCGGCATAGCCCATTATTTTGCATAGAACATTTTATTGCTTTTTTTCTATTTTGTACACTTTACACTTCATACGCGCAATAAAAAAATATTTCTTTCAAAGAAAAGGTTATTACCACAACTTTATAATGGCAGTTGACGGTGATGAAACGCTAGAAGAAGGATTTAAACCCAGTTCAGCCATATCACAAAGTACCAGTGGCAATATTGAGTAGTCACTTAGTGCATCTGTGGACGACTGTGCAGGAAATGTTGCCTATTGAAGCGATGCAATATCTAGAGGTAAAGCCTCAGGTGATGGCGTTTAATATGTATACCAACATGAAAGACGAAGTGGTGTAGTCAAAAGACTTCTAAAAATTAAAGGTCAAAACTTGCTGAACTGAAAATAGCAAACCTCCTAAGTCGTGAACAAATAAGTAGCTATTTTGAAGAAGTAACAAAAGCTCCTTAAAATCGAACATGGTCCATTTGTAATGTTGCTTTAAAAGAATTTTTATTTCTTTTTTGTTTTATTTTGAATTTTATTTTTAGTTTTGGTAGTTTATTTACAAAAGTTTCATACAACGGCACAATTTGAATGAAACATTATTTTCATAGAATAAACGAGTATATCGAAATATGTATGAAAATTTATGAAAAGCTAGAGTGATAAGTGTCAATTAAAACGATAATGAATTTATTTTTTACTTCACATTATCATAAAACCGGAATTGGCACCCTGGAATTCGGTTTACTATAGTCTAACCCCCATATTCATAAAAAAATTTTTGATTAATAAAAGGTTTATTAAACAATTTTTCATAGAAAATTCGTTTCATAAACCTGCCATAATCCTAAAATATTTTATATGAATATGGCGGAAAGAGTATTAAGAATTTATTTGTTTCTTTTAGGACCTTGAAAAATTGTATACTCCATCTGGAAGCGCATAAAGTAAATTTTGAATCATATTCCCTTTTCTTGGAGCATACACACAAATACATTTAAACCTCTCATTACACCCACAGTGGCGTGCTAACTTTATTTAAAAACTTCGTTCTTATAACAACATTTTTCGTATGAACTTATACAAGTTCAAATTGAAATATAAATTTTCTCTTCCACTTATTTCTTTTAAAAGAAAGGAAATTTACAATGGCAAAGTTAACCTACAACTTATTTAAATTTTGGAATCAATTTATTTTTTCCTTTATGAAAAATTTATAAAATACTTTAAGGATATCTTTACCTTAGTTTACGTGTGAAGATATTTAAATATTAAAATATATATTTAATAGAACAGGTAAAAGAAGAATATCCGGTAGTACCGAATCTTATACATCCTTCACCATATTATTGAAAAGTTGTATATGGTATAGAGGCTATAGAGTTTTTTTACTAACATCTCAGCAATTTTTCGGCAGCTTTTTGCTGAATTTTAGAAGCAATAATTTCCGAATTGTATGCGATATAAGTATATAACATTCTAGTCCCCATCATATCTGCACTTTTCCATGAACCCATTTCAGTTTACGCACGGACAGATGGACATCGTCGAATCTCCTTTGCTACTCATAATAAACCAGAATGTAATACTTTAAAGGGTCTTAGATCACTATTGAAGGAATTTGAAATGGGATGAAAAACTTATATACATATTGTTATATTATATAGGGCGCCCTATGCTCCAGTGGGAGTTAGAGGAACATATATATATATTATTTTAAAAAAGGCCCTCAGTTACAAAAAAAAAATCAAAATCGACTTTTTGATCGATTATGATGCACCGTATAAAAATACACGTTTCTTGACAAATTATATACTCCTACAGTTAAAAATGACGTTCTTATCAACAAAATTCTAAAAGGCCTTAGTGCAAACGCCTGTCGATAAATAACAAATAGCAACCACAAAAAAGAAAAGCTTTATATTTTTCTTTTTGGTTATCAACAGTTAGTTTTCCTTTGTTATGTTTTAATAAGAGATTATCTGTTTAGTTTTTAAGGCTATTTTCCAATGTAGGGAGTTTTTTGCTTCTCCTGTAAATTGTGTTCAGTATAACTAATGGCTGTTTTGAAATCATATGAAGAAATACACTTTACACTTGTGCACAGAGGTACATTTCGGCAAAAACCTCAAATTTTTTTTGCTGGATTTAAAAAAAAGTTGATGCAATCTCTGCGGGAAATTTGTGTCAATTGTTCCAACAGGCTGGTCCTGGGATGTGAAAAAATAGGACAAGTACAAAAAGAAAAAACTAATGACCAGTGAAAGGAGCGCCAATGATTTAACTGGTATATGAAGAACCCAGAGGTAGAAAAAGTAATGAATTATCCCTGCGGGAAATTTATGTCAACTGTTCCAACGGACTGGTCCTGGGATTTGTGAAAATAGAACAAGTACAGAAGAACCCAGATATAGAAAAGTTAATGAACTACAGTACAGTATTCTCCGGTGGTGTGATGCATGTTTTGGGACTTTCTAAAATTTGGTTCTTAAATTTAGTTCTAGGACTTGTTTTTTTTAAATAATACTACATTGTATTGAAATAATACTCCATTGTAGAAACTTTCACTAAACACGTTCATTGTTTACGTTTATTGCTGTTAGGTGTCAACTGACCCCTTCCAATGATAATCCCATGTAAAAGTGATAGGTCCCATTCATATAAAGTGTTAGGTCAAGAACCGGTCTCTACTACCAAAAGCCTATCACGGGACTGCTTTGGTGTCAGTATGCTTACCTCTAGAGATATTAGAGATAACACTTCCAAATATGTTATTACAAATTTCGATCACAATTTCGATTACTTTGACTGTAGGAGTACTGGAAAATTAGCATATTTCATTATTACTTTTTAAAACAATTATTTGGCTTTTTAAACAACGATATCGAGGTGGGCTAATTTTTGACAATTGTTATCTTTATTATATTTTTTCTTTGGCTTTTGAAAACTAACAGTATTTGAAGTCAACCACTTTATTTTTTTATAATTTTAACCGCATCGTTCATATAAAATTTCTGGTATATAAAATTAAAAAAAAAAAGAAAAAAAATATATAATATCAATAAAAAAGTGCAGAGTTTGAGGGCTTTTTTAGGGGTTTTAAGAAGTTGAAGGGCCTTACCACAGGGTAATACAAAGGCTAACAAGTAATTATAATCTATTTCACAACCGTCTTCGATCGACTTTTTTAATTGCTACCGTTTTTTTGAGATCCCTTTTATTAGATATTGGGAATTATTTCTTTTAGTAAGCAACTTTATTATATTCAACATTTTTTATTTTTCGAATTTATTCTATGAGTTAAATTTCAGTTATGTATTTTATAAAGCTTTTTTGTAATAGTTCTATTCCTTAGAAGATACAAGATAATAGTCTGGTAGTGTATAAAGTCATTCCTAAAATTTTAAGGAATAGAACTATTACAAAAAAGCTTTATAAAATACATAACTGAAATTTAACTCATAGAATAAATTCAAAAAATAAAAAATCTTGATCCCTATTAGTATTATAAATTTTAAGCTTTACAATGTGAGGATGGAACATAAAAATTAAAAAAAGTTTATAAAAGAGTTACAGTTATTATTGAGAACATTAGGAAAGCTAAACAAAAATTAAAAAAATACTTGTCCAATTCACAAGTAGTTTCGTCCTATTCGTTGTATAATTGATGACTCATTATACCATTGATTTTTATGTGTTTTGAAATATGTTGTATTTATACCAGGCCTGGAAATGTTCGATTTGTTTGCCCAATTTGTAAAAATCTTTTTAGAATGTGAAAACATCCACCACAAATAAAATTTTTGTGTTAATATTTTTTTGTTTGAAATAATAAAAATAATATAAAAAAAAAACTTATAATTTGGTAACCTATGAAAAATTGGATTATTAGATGCAAATCAAAAGTGTTCTTGCGACAGGTCTTAGATCACTTATCTGAGAAATCTTAGCTGCCTTAAGATAATATTCAATGATATATCGTACTTGATCGACAAGAGGGTTATTAACTCCAAATTAGTATTTTTTTTCACTTTTTTTCGCTCTAAAACTATCGTGCTATTTTGTCTACTTTTTTGCTTTAAAATTGTTTTTCATATGCCTCCAATGCTAAATTAAAATATGTTTTGCTTCTACTGATAATTTTTAAATTTGCAGTTAATACCCTCTTGTTGATTACGTGCGATATATATCTTCAATATTGGACAACAAATGGCGGCGTAATGAGCACGACGTTATGAGGGGCGTGGCAAAATTTTAAAATGTCAGTATAATGGCCTTGAGCTACTCATCAACGTAGGTTTATTGCTTTACGAAAAGAGGTAAGAACGAACGTTATAGGGTTTCGGCCGAAATCAGCCACTGTGCTGCGGTGAAGAGCAAGGAAAGCTAAACGTATTTTTTAAAATATTTTAATATTTTCCAACCCCACGAGAGCTGAATCTAGTAATAATGAGTTTTTCATTTAATGCGCAACACTAAGTGCTTTTCATTTAAGACTTCGCAAATATATACAGAGTCCTAGAGCAATTCTAGGCCGATTTAGTCATTTCATGTTTGTAGATCCGTCTGACCATCTGGTCTGGACAGAAAAGAATTATGGAATCCAAGTACTCTCAGTTCAGCAAGAACAAAATAATGGACCCAAATGTAGATTAACCTTTCCAAAAAAAATTTCTATTTCTATTCCGTAACCACGTTCTTAACTATTTAGAACCAATATTAACTACATTTCTTAGTACCATCAGGTATTTTCACGACAAATTGAAAAATATTAGAATAAGATCGGTGGGGCAATGCAGGCGATTTTTGCAAAAATTCATAATATTTTACTACAAATTACACTATCGCTTTTAATAATGATTAATTTATAATCTACCATTGGTCCCAAGAGAATTTCCCTCCGAAATATTATTTAAATATGACCAAAACTCTTACAAATTGCAATATTGTAGTCAAATTTAGTTTATTTTAGCCTAAAGACCAACAGTTCACCATACTGCTCATATAAAGCCTCAGAAAACACTTGATACCCCTTTGGTCGTTGCAAATTTTTCCATTATGGTGAAGTTTCTTCCACTTTAATTTTATAAAAATATAGCCGCCTCACGGAAATCAGCTAAAGCGTTAAGATATAGTGATATTATAATTACTTAAGTCCAATTAAGTTTAACAAGTCGAGACATTATGTTAACAGATAGTTAACTATTAACATGTTGCACTTAATCAACAATAGGGTATTAAATCGAAATTTTTATTTGTTCACTCTGGGTGTGTGTGAAACGGTAGCAACGTACTTATGGAAGTAAAATTTTGACACTGTTTAGGTGAAAAAATTCCGCGAATAAAATAAGCGTAGAAATTTTTGACATCTTTAATTCACCATAGAACTCTGCTACCATTTCACACACACCCTTTGACGAAAAAATCGACACATTATATTCATATCTACCCGCTGTTAAAATATCGTGCTGTTTTGTCTACTTTTTGGTAATAAAACGATTGGTTTAAAAATGGTTTTTCAAATGTTAAATTAAATATTGTTTTGCTTCTACTGAAAATTTTTAAATTTTGATATTTTACTTCCTTTGTTCCTCTATAGCATAGGACCTTAAAGATGGCATTACATTCAATTTTGCCTGCTGCAGATTGCTTCAGCTCGTTCTACGATTGGGTTATTGTCGACTTTTCTATATTTAGCTGTCGGCGCCAAGTGTGGCTATGTCGGATTGTGGCCTATACAAGGCATGTCCGCTACACCTCCATTTCTACCTACGTATCTCGATTTCAATTGGGTTCTGTTCAGTTTGTGCCCAGAGTTGATCAGTGCTGCTGATAGTTGTACATTTTTAGAATTCATTGTAAGGAATTGTTCTAGGGTCAGATCGAGCTGCATTCCATGAATAGCATATATCCAAGGCAACTTACTGCCCACAGCTATTAAAAATAGCTACATCCCCACAGAATGTAGTTACTCATACGCTTGCCGGGCTTTGTTAATAATATTCCCAACGTTCCCTTGCCTCCGCTTCTTGTAATGGTGATCCCCAAGTAGCAAAATGGCTGCACATTTTCAATATGCTATTGTGACAATCACATAGTGCTGCTCTGGATTCCATTTCTGTTAATTTCCAGAAACATAGTGCACTTGATCAACAAGAGGTTTATAACTCAAAATCGACACTGTACAAATGTAAAAAATATCGTGCTGTTCCTTTCCTCTTATTTTTTTGTGATCAACTGCTGGCTTAAAAATTATTTTTCGTTTGCCTTTAAGATTAAAGAAAAGTTTTACGTCTAATGAAAATTTTTAAGTTTCGAGTTAATATCCTCTTGTTGGTCAACTGCGATATATTAGCCATGTAGTCCAAGTATCTAAGCTGGTCGTTTAAACATCAAGTTACCCCTATTGCAGTTGATATTATTTTTGCCTTGATGATTTCAATGAAGACGTTGAAAAGCAAAGGCTATAGCAGACAACAAGTCTGCTATTAGTCTTCTCGGTATTCCTTTCAGGCGAAATAAGTTACTTATGCCAAAAATTTTTTGGGTATTAAAAGCTTTCTTGAAGTCGATAAAAAATAAGATGTAATGGATATATCCATTCCAGCTTGTTTTGACGTTTTTCGAAAACAGTAGATCTAGTCAATTTCAGACTTTTTAGAACGAAAGCCAACTTGTTAATTGGGAAGATCGTTGGCGTCAATCACTTGTCTTGAATGATAATTTGAGGGTAGTTAACCGTAGTTGACATCTAAAGAACGCAGTTTAATACGCCAAAACCCGTAATAAAATTATAATTTAGTAAGATTTGGTCAGTTTTATATTGTTTTTTCTCTGCTCATTCAGCAAAGATTTACGCTTGTCAGAAGGAGACCAGAGTCTCTGGCGGGCATCGAACTCGCAACACACCCACTTGCAGACTTACTCAATACCAACTAACTAGCCTACCGGGGTACAAATTTCATGAAATTCTTTAATGATCAGTCCGTAATTCCCGTATAAACACTAATCTTGGATAATACCATTAAACGCGTAAATAATGTAAAATAATACTGTCATAAAAATTGACACAAATCAGTTTAATATGACTAAAACTGTGTTCCTGCTTATGACGATTTTAAAACAGATTGAATTTGAAAAGCAGAACATTATTTCTACATACGTGGAATTTTTATGAACACCCGAAACGAAAATTTGTATTTAGCTTAATATCTCAATTAGTAGGTCGCAAATGGTCAAGTTTTATAAACCATTGGATGCTGCTCTAAAAACTCTTTTCGATGATACCAAATTTGAGATAAGTCGTCTTGAAGCAAAGTCTAAAAAAATTCGAAAAACTGAAAAAATACCTTTTTTAAAAATGGTCCAGCTAACGGATGGTCAACGCTAGAACCAAAATATTTTGGGAATCATCATAAAACATATCAACCTTTATTTTCAGAGGGGTAACAATATTACTTTTTTTTTAATATATAATTATTTAGGAGGTTCTTTTCAACACTTGATTATTCCACTTTCGACCGAAATGGTTTTTAATTCTTCGTTTGTTTGGTAACATTGAAATGAGAATTTTGCGAAAATAAAATTTTGAAAAAAATCTGTATAAAAAGTACCATTAATTACTTTTTTCATCAACAGTAGATTATTCCACTTCAAAATCACATTACCAATTTCAAATATACAGTTTTGGGTCAAAATATGATTTATCAAGATTATTGAAAGGTGAATCTCATGTTATTTTAATTCAAAATGAGATTTATAATACCTAATTAGTATAAGCAAGACAATATTGATCTACAGTGGTTTGAATCAAAACATAATTAGTCCTCTAGCGTACGTAACAAAACTTGATTATTTCAATTAGCCGCGTCAAAACTAGCTTATTCCATTTCAAACTTTGGATTTATTCAAAATATATTATTCCTAAATTTGTGACTAATCTTGTCGTTTATTATAATGCAACAAACGTTCGGGTCAAACCCATAGTTGTATTTCTAAGAAATATATTTTCTCAAATTGAGCAGGAACGCAAAAAGTGGAATAGTCAAGTTTTAAAAAGAACCTCCTCAATTCTAATTTTTGTTGGAGGGTATCAAAGCTTCGGCACAACCGACTATAGCTTATTATTTGTTTTTTTTTTTGTTTGTTTTAAAATGTTAAAGAACATTCATTTAAATCACTAACTTTTTTATATTGCATTTTTGAAATGTACAGCCCACAACTCCTGTGTGTAAAACTTGTGGATTCTTTTTTTTCTTTTTCCTTTGCCATGTGGTTTTGTCTGTTTTCTCTTACTTCCTGCACACACATAAAATACCCACACACAAACACAGACTTAAAGAAGTACAAATGAAACCATTAAGGCTTAAAGTTTACCTTGAATAAAAAATGTAACGCTATGAACATGAGTGTTGTTGTGAATACAGTGGGAAATAAGATGGAAGACTTGAGTGTATGTGTGGGTGTGTGACTTTTCTTCTATTAATATATAAGTTTTCAGGTTAATATATGTGCTTTTTCAGCGAAAGTACGCACGTGTTTGTGTACAAGAGTTCATTTGTTTGTCTTACAATTTTCTTAGGTAGTTATCCCCCATAGTTTAAGTTAAATAAATTAAAGAAAATATGTTTCAATTTATTCACGATCTTTTGTTATATATGTTTGAAATTGCTCTTTGTTTTATGTAGGAGCAAAAGAAAACTACGTGCTTGTGTTAATTTTTTTTTCCTACGAAAAACTGATGACAACGCAGAATATAAAAAAAGAGGAGAAACTAGAAAATGGTTTAATATTTAAGAAATTTAAAATTAAAGAAAATATCCAACGTTTGTTTAAAGGTTGCAAGTTGTTTCAAAAGAATGTTAAATTATTTAAAATAAATTCTGTTATCAAAAATTATTTTTGGGAATGAAATATTTTATTAATTAATTCATTTATTAATGATGTGCTAATAATCCCAATTTTTTAAATGAAAACACTGAAATTTATTGTTGTGGGAAAGCTAGTTCCTATGCGCATTTCGCTGGTTGCTTAGGCCAGCTCGTCAGGAAACTTTTTCCATAAAGTGAATAAGAATTTTAAAACACTCTGGTCTTAAATGTAACAATATCAAAGCTTCAACAAAGTCACAACAATAAACCGTCAATTTTTTCTTTCTTACATTCCCCTACAATTGGCTGGGTTTTTTCCAACACAAATTGTAGTTGTAATATTTTTTATATTTTTTGTTATATTTTTTTTTTTTTTTTTTTTGAGAAATTTAAATTTAATTTAAGAATGTTTAAAACAATTCGAATTATTTAAGATACATACTTAATTTTTTTTTTATAGTTTATTTGTTTGATTTACGACGAAAAAATCGCACATAGTTGTAGTATCAAAGAAATATTTGGCAAAAATACTTCCATGGATCTTAGCCTCATAACATAATCATTCCTATTATGTAAGTCGTTGTCGACGTCGACATTTATTTTTATTCGTTGCCTAAGCGGCTATGAAGATAACCTCCAACAAACAAACATGCATATTTAATCTTATCCCGAATTATCAGCCCGATCGGTCAACATGTGGTTTTACCCATAAAATCATAAAATTTCTTTTTGTTGTGGCTTTTGGGTGGTATGTAAAGGGTATGAAAGATTCGATACAGCCGAATATTGCTCTCTTAGATGCTGGTGTTTTAACACATGACAAATACGTCCATGATTTACCGCTTAAATAGAGAAATGTGTGCTAACCGAAAAAACGTTCTCAACAAATTTAATTGTCTCCTTTTTTTATTCTGCTTGATAATGTGAGTTCATGGTTGAGTGGTCTAGGACCGATTATCAAAGAGTGTGGCACAAACTGCCACCTGGACCTGAGTGGGACCCCTTGTATTTTGTATGGAGTTTGTTGTGGCTATCGAAAAAACTTACACTTATGAACCCCTGGGCCTGGCTGGGACTTATTTTATATGTGTGAATGTTATGGCTGTTAAAAAAACCTTTTGTTGTCAACTATAACTATTCTTCGAAATTAAAGAAAAGGCATAATTGTTATGTGTTTCGTATGCTTTTTGATACGTTTCATTTGGTTTGCTTTTATTTAAGTACTACAGTACATATTTAATAGGGCAGGGCCTGGCCAGGCTTAGGTGGACTCAATATGCACAAAATTTTCATTAGGCAATTTGCTACGCACACAGTGTTTAAATTAACAGTATTTTCTCGTTTTCTTGTAAAAAACACTTTGATTGAGGGATTAATAAAGTTTCGTTTGTTTAAAGATTGATGTTTGACTAATGACGTCATCCGTCGTCAAGGGCGGTGAGAGCTAAATGGCAAGCCCAACTGAAGAGATTGTGTGGTTACAATCGAAACTAGTCCTGGCAACCTATCCGTGAAAACCTCGGTTCAATTCCCAGCTTAGTCAAGAATGAAAAATTCTCAATAAATTTTAATTCATTTCATGTTGTGAAGTTCCTTTCTTTATTAAAATAATAAAATGAAAATTAAATTCAATGAACTTAAGCCTGATAGAGAAACTATGTCCAGGCAAATTTTGTGACCATAGGTCTCAAGCCCCATACAAGCCTCCTTCTTAAAATCACTTTAAAGCAAGCAAATGTCATACAAATATTTATATCTAGATTAAATTGGGCGCAATTGCAGCGTCATAACAAAATTTTCTTCTCTAAAGTAGGGACCACACTTAAAAATTACTCTTTATTTTATTTTTTTAGGTGTTTGAAAAATTTTTGGTACTTCTTTAGGCACCCAATTCATTCCATCGTAAAAGCGTCTAGATATGGGAAACCAATACTGCAAGTTGTAGTTTCAACATTTTTTGTTGCTCCAAATATTATTTTCTTGGATATTTATACAAAAAAGTTACGTCTTGTAATAGAAAATTATTCTTGGAAAATTATCAGTTTTTTTTATATTTTTAAAAACAAATTGCTTTAATTAACTCTTATGTATAACCATTTAACTAAAACTATTTTTGTGGTTTTGTATACAACATATTTCTTAGAAAATATTCTAAATGCCTATAAATATTTTATTAATATTTAATATTAAAATAACCAATCTGATATTTACCGCAAAATTTATTATTGTGGTTAATTTCAAGAAAGCGATGCAATATAGTTCATAAACAAATAAATTCTACTTACATTTTTGAAATATGTATTAAGATTACATTTTTAAGTATAATTAGACAACCTTGACATGTTTTCACTATTCCTTTTGAATGTAAAATGCAATCAAACTTACCATCACCTAAAAGAAAAGAAATAAATAAAATTAATATTAAGTTATTAAATTAAATTTTTAATTAACATATTTTGCAATATTATTAATATAATCCTTCTTAGATTAAAAACCATTTTATTTTAATTACTTAGAGTATTATATTTAACGTTATATATTCCCTTTTGTTTTATTTGTTCAAGCTCAATTCGATTTAATTTCTTTCTTTGTGGTTTTCACTAGAAACATTATCTGTCATATACAGAATTAAGTTCACCAAATCTCTTTTCCCAAAAAATAAAGTACAATTGAATACAAAAAAAAATATTTATTTCAACCAATAAATCAATGTTCATTTTATAATTACGTTATTATGAATATGGAAACAATTTTAATTAGAGTGAAATATCTATATGAAATTACATAATTAAACAAAATAACATAAACACACACACACATAGACACACACAGATAAATATGTGCATATATATTTCGATCAATAGTACAATTACAATTATACATATTGACACTCAGAAGACCTGAATTCAGAAGACCTTCCTACTTCACGCCTTATACAAGGCCTGCTTAAAATTTTTTTGATTCAATTACCATTCTCATCTAACTGATAGAGAAGACCTCATAGAAGGTTTCAGCTTTTTTGTATAAAAGATAAGATACACAATCCACACTCGCTTCTTTGAGAATGGAGAAGAGAAAGACGTGCATTTTTTGTTTTGTTTTATTGGCCAAAGCAAAAGTAAAATAATTATTTTTTTTATCCAGTTGCAGTTCTTATGTACCTGCCAAAGAAGCGAGAGCACAAGACCTACCCCGCAATGCCAACGTGTGTATAATGGATAGGAGTATGAAATGGAACGAGCAGGCCTTTTACATCCAAAAGAAGGAGTACAAAGGCCTTCTAGAAGGCATCCTTACTCCTGCTTTTTCCCGCTGGCCACATACATATAACTTATTTCCTATATATTCATTCCTCGCGTGTCTAGGTGTTTGTTCATACTCCCATTACACTGTGCTAGAATTAAATTTTTTTTTTTGTGACAAGCGGGGCACATGGCGTTTTACTCTAATTTATAATTGAATCCAGTGGTGCTTACCGTTTTTTTTTTTTTTATTTTTAGGTTAGCTCTTGTTTTCGAGATACACCGTTATTTCGAAAATGGAGGAGGTTGCACAACACATATTCGCGTAACACAAAAACGATTTAGTTTATTGAATAATTTAAAAAACTGAAACTCCGCAATAAAATTACCTTAAGTTCGGTTTAACTGTTTTCTGATATGCGCTTTCATTTTAGAATCAATTTTTTTTGGCAAACAAAAAAATTTTTTTAGCAAAATTTCGATACTTTCGATACGAAAATGCGGCTATGCTTCTAATTTATTATGGGACTCATAACTGTCAAGGAGTCGCCACTAGGGGGTTAAAATATATGAATGACCTCCATTAGATTTTTGTCCTTAAAATTTTCTCAAAACATTCTTGCCCCTTATCACCAACCATTTGGGGTGCTTCCATACAAATGTGGCGGCTTAATTAAATTCTTAAATTTGGACGCTGCAGAGCCTAGGGTGCCCCCTAAATAGGTCAAATATACCAACGAACCCACTTGACTTTTCATCCCCATCATTTGTTCTAATATACCTACCCGCTATTTCCATTTCTTAAGGGGGATCCCAGACAAAATTCTCAATACAGGCTGGAAATATATTGAAGAAAAAGTCCCATAATTGCCTAGGAGTCACCCTAAAGGGGATAAAATGTATGACTGATCTCCATTATACATACATTTGTACATATTGAATCTTTTGTGAATGAAATTAAAAGTTGTAGACATATATATGTAGGAAAAATCAGAGTCATAGCTAAATTTTTCAATTTTTTTATTAATTTTTAAAAAGCAAAATATCGACATTTTGCTAAAAAATTGTTTTTTTTGCCAAAAAAAAAAAAAAGAAAAAGTTTCTAAAACGACTCTGCATTTTAGAAAAAGGTTTAACCTTGCCTAAAGATTTTATTTTATTGCAGAATTTCCTTTTCTGATTTACACGAATATACATATATTGTGCAACCTCTTCCATTTTCGAAATAACGGTATATCTCGAAAGCAAGAGGTTACCTTAAAAAACGGTTAGCACCACTGGATTCAACGTATCCAAATTAGGTTATAATTCCACGTGCCCCCTTGTCAGTTTTTTCAACTAGCACAGTGTACATATGAATTTGACCTAAATAGATACAATTGATATTAAAAATAATTTGAAAACTTTAGGAATTCACTTTAAAGTTTAAACCTAAAACAAGTAATTCTGTCAATATGTCACATTAGCAATAATGAAGAGAAGAATATGTAAACGAAAAAAAAACAAAAAATAACAAGTTTTTAAAAATAAAGTAAATAAGAAGAACCAGAAATTAATACTTACCTGTAGTGCGATTCACTAACTTTTTTTACGATAATCGTAGCGTTAAAATAAATATAACGAAAATTTATCGAATTTGCTTTTCAGTAACATTTTTAACGTTATTCGCTGTCGATTAAAGTCAGCTGTTACTTTAAGCATTTTTTTCGTAATGTTAACGACAATAGCTGTTGCGTTGTGTTTATTTCATCGATAAAGTATATTTTATGCTTAAAGTGGCTGAGGCCCGACTTCTTACGTACATACTACATACATACATACATATGTGTATGTATGAACAAAAACAAAATTCTAAATTCAAAGTGTACAAAAAAAGCAAATAATGAACATAAAAAAAATTCTAAATGTAAATTCAAAAAATATTATATAAAACCTGTAAATTAAGCACAATTTCTTTTATTTTTTCATTGTTCTCTTTTGTAATTTTCGTTTATTTTAACATTTTATAGACAGAGATGTTACAAAAACTACAGCTGTTTACAATCGTTAAAAATTAATTGCAGAATCACACTTTCGTTACTGCAAGCGAATATATATGTCGACAAAAATTATGATTGTCGGATTGTTAAAAGTTAGTGAATCGCACCACTGAAGTAGTAAAAAATAAATCAGAGTGCTATGTTCGGCTGTGCTGAATCTTTTAAACCCTCCACCGATAGTAAGAATATTTCAGGAGTGGGATCAAAAAAATTTCGAACCAATCTTTTTAAAAACTGATTTTACAATATTGTATAGTACACGGTGCCCTGGGAAGATTTATATAAAATTACGGTGCTACTTAAATGTTTAAGCTGATTCTGTTTTTAGACGATAAAAGAACAAGAAAGAGCTTTTTTTTGCGGGAAAAAAAATTTTAAACAAAAAATTTTCTTTCAAATGCATTTAAAATATATACATATTCTTAATATACTAAAATGAATAACATATTGATCTGTTTTGAGATTAAAAAAAATATTCAACCTTAAGCGAGACTTAAAAGAATAATTGCACCATTCAATTAGATGAAAAAATTATTTTTTAAATTTATTGAAAATACTATTTATTTTAAGAGTTTTAATCCAAATTTTTACTATTTTTAATTAGGCTTAAGTTCATTAAATTTAATTTTCATTAAATTATTTTTATGAAGAAAGGAATTTTACAACATGGGAATTTTACAACATAGGGTACCATTTTCTCCCGACAAAAGTATCTGTAAAATAAGAAAATGTGCGCATATTCTGCTATTTTAATGGCGCTGAAGAGTCAAAAAAGACTCGAATATGATGAAAAGTTTCAAAAAATGCTCGCTGAAACAGAGAAATTAAGAGAACATAAAATATTTGCTTCAAAACAATGGACTTGAATTACGTTATAGAATACTACAGGAGCCTCTGCAGGTTTCTCTGCAGCTAAAGTGAGCAGTTTACGGCAGTCTTGATCCCTCAGTTGAAAAGGTTGTTGACAACCCTTTAATTGTTAAATTAAAACAGAGTTCATAATTGGAGATATGTGTTGCTCATAGAAGTTTATTTGTTGGAATACCCCACAGTGAAACGGAGCAGTTTAATAATCTTAAAATACATATTAACAAAATAATATGTAAACAAATTATTGAGGGACGATGAGGAGAACTCACTTAAAACCATAACTGAACCCTTGAAAGACGAAAGAGGAAATAAATAAACTTATTTATGTAAAACAACGAATAACAAAAATGCAACACCAATGAAGCAGAAATAAAGCCAATATCTGTATGTATAACATGAATGTTAAATGGGGTTTTAAATTTTGTTCCAACTTCCAAAAAAAATGTACTTTTTGGACCTTCACGGTACCATTTTTTTTTAATTTACTAAAACAACAAAAAAGTACATAAAAATTCAATTGAATACAAAAAAAACAAAACTTAACATTAACATTAACATACATTATATATATAAATAAAATAAGGTACATAAAAGTCTTATAAATATATGATTTTCATACAAATTCCGTTTCATAAACCCTTTATTGTCATGCTTTATTTTTTATAACTTAGGCCGTTAGTTAATACACTATTAAGAATGTTTACATCATAGCAGCATGACTTTGTCGATCTTAACCAATCCCTGTTTTTTGTATGAGACTTGATAATGTTGGCACATGTAGTTTGTTTCTTTCCCTAGTTTTTATTGTATTTTGAAAAGAAAAAACTCTTTCCACATTTGCAGACGAATGTGGAATGGATAAAATTCCAGCAATCTAGCATTCTAGAAATGTCAGGAAACATATGGACATTCAGCACATTTTGTTACTTAGCTACTGCCGACCAAAAACTTCAGTTGTTCGACATCAGCTGAAGCTCTAAATTGATTATTGATTGAATCAAAATTTGTAATTTCATTCGGAAACATTTTTACTAGAAGAGGTACAATACAACTTGTTTTACCTGAAATAACATTTTCAAGGGTAAATGTATGGAACCACATTAACACTTCGTTATTAAAGTTGACTTTGGTTCTCAAAACTTCGCAAAATTTTATTTTTAAAATTTTATTTAAAATTGTTTTGCATTTTCTTTCGCTTCTTAAACAATATCAATATTGATATAATTTTTAGAAATATATAAAGCCACTTCTGTTCCGCAATAAATTTCAGGTTTTCACTAATGTTGCCTCGTCTGTGGGTACTTTAAGTCCCCTTTTACAATGCGACAAGTGAAAGGCAGACAGCCGAAGTTTGTAGGCGAGACAGAAAAAAGTAAAGTGTGTCACCCATACAGCGTCGCCCTCTTACCAACAAACTTCGTCTGTCTGCCTTTCACTTGCCACATTGTGAAAGGGGACTAAGCGCTCTATACACCACAATACTGGTTGCATATTTAAGCGCCCATTACATTAACGATTTGTTGTACAATATAAATGCAATAAAACGGATTCAATAATGTGTTTGCTATACTAAAAATTCAAAAAGCGAGAACTATGACAAATTTTTAAATTGTACCAAATGAGTCACGGTAGTACAACGGTACTTTAGGAGGTCAAAATGTACCAAAGAAAGTACAATTGTATCAACTTTAACAGCCCTGATGTATAATATTCATTTTATTCAATTTTAATTTCAATAGTTTTTCACATTATTTTAATTACAATAAATTAATTTAATTTTCACGCTGCTAAAGCTATAAACCAAATTACCCATTAGTCACACTTTTTATGATTTTCTTGGAAAGGAAAAAGTCATAATTAAAATATGACACCGTGAAGATTAGACAGAAAACTGTTTGCAAACCCTTGTTTGGTTTGAAAATTTTTACAAACATTTTTTGTTTTTTGGCCTATTTATAGCAACAATTCGCGGGACAGACATTTTCAAGTTTTTTTGAACTTCCGATATCTTTTTGTCACAATCTAATTAATTGCCTTACTAATATTTCTATTCTTTTAAAATCTGATTGAATCTTTTGGTCGCAATCTTAAAAACTCCTTGAAAATGTCTCTCATTTTAAAAATTCCTGAAAATTTTGATCGGAATCTTCTGGTGCCGATTAAAATAATTTTTCTTACAATCCGAGAAATTTTCGGAAGTTTTCTGGAGCTCCCGGGAGTTTTGTTATGAAAAATTTGAGTTTACCTTAAAAAAGTCTCTGGGAATTATATATTTTCATAAGCTATTTTATTATATTCAACCATTTTTATTTTTCGAATTTATTCTATGAGCTTAATTTCAGTTATGTATTTTATAAAGCTTTTTGTAATAGTTTTATTCCTTAAATTTTTAGGAATGACTTTATACACTACCAGACTTTATAAAACTCATAACTGAAATTTAGCTCATAGAATAAATTCGAAAAATAAAAAATGTTAGAAAGGTCTCATTAAAATGTAGGCGCCTATTACGGTTCAACTGGGTTGAGTTGTGTAATTAAGACAACTGGTTGTGATGAGTTGTAATTTTTGATGTTTTTGTTCGCCGCAATAAAGCAAAGTTGTAAACCATAATACAAAAATGAAGAAATTACAACTCAACTGAGTTGAGTTGTGAACCGTAATAGGGGCCGTAGTCAGGGCTGCCAGATTTGATGATTTATCGTCATTTTGACGATTTTTGGTTCCGAAATTAGCAGTGCCGATTTGCTGATTTTGCTCTAAAAAGTGAAGAATGTATTCAGTCTTCAAAAGACAATTTTTAATCGTTTGATGTTTGTTGTTAGGCAGCACAGAAAAAAAAACGTTATTGTAAACAAGAAAGCTTAAATTTTTTTATTCTTCCCTTTTGTAAATACAATTATACTAGAAATTTTTGCTCTTTTCCATAAAAAATTTTATGGGTAAAAGTAAAATTTTGAGTCAAGTCAATTTAAGTTAAAATTCGTACTAAAACCTTGATTTTGGGAGTTCAATCGTGTGGGGCGCAGGTGAAGTTATGGACTGATTTGGTTCAATTTAACATTTAATACTCCATATACATATATGAAAAATTTGTAAGCCAAATTTGATCCTCCTAACTTATATGGGTACCATAGCACCCATATAAGTTAAAAACTATCATTTCGTGAAGAAAAATAATTTCAGGTAAAAACGAAAAAATAATAATAAATTATAAGAAGATTTAAAGATGTTTAGGTTTGCAGGTCAAAATTATAGAATTATGGGTATAAATTACAGGCAGTCGTGGCTTTTGTTCATATCTTAGCCATTTGTAGACCGATCTGGCTGTGTTTATATAGGAGTCTTCGGAAATCCTATTTCAACAAATCCTATTGACATCGTTAAACCAACTTTGCTCATAAATACTCAGAATATACATATTATATACTTTATAGGGCTTAACATTAATATTGTAGCAATTACAAACGTTGTAAAATTCCTTTCTTCATAAAAATAATTTAATGAAAATTAAATTTAATGAACTTAAGCCTAATTAAAAATAGTAAAAATTTGGATTAAAATTCATGAATAGTTCAACAAAATAACCACAATACTAATTATTGATAAAGCTAAGGCACAAGCTCTATGTGTTCATTTGTCCTTCAAGTTGTGCTGAAAAATGTCAACAAGAAAAAAGAAAGACAAAAAACATGATAAACAAAAAATGTACTTTGGACTTCAAGAAGAATTCTTGACAAAAGTACGAAAAAACAGAAGTAAGGAAAACATGTGAGATCAATTAAAAAATGGATAATCATTCAAAAAGCAAATTTCGATCTACCAAAGGTTAAAATACAATTTGGTTTAAGGATTGATGTTTGACTACTGACGTCAGCAGTCATCGATGGCTGCGAGTGTAAGACGGCAAATTCCTCTGAGGAGACCTAGTGGTTGAGGTCGAAACATGTCAGGGTAACCAGCCGCCTGGGTTCGAATCACACGCCAGCCAGCCTGGCTTCGAATCCCAGGTCAGTCAAGAATGAAAATTATCAATAACAATTTTAATTAATTTCCCATGTTGTAAAATTCCTTTCTTCATAAAAATAATTTAATGAAAATTAAATTTAATGAACTTAAGCCTAATTAAAAATAGTAAAAATTTGGATTAAAATTCATGAATAGTTCAACAAAATAACCACAATACTAATTATTGTTAAAGCTAAGGCACAAGCTCTATGTGTTCATTTGTCCTTCAAGTTGTGCTGAAAAATGTCAACAAGAAAAAAGAAAGACAAAAAACATGATAAACAAAAAATGTACTTTGGACTTCAAGAAGAATTCTTGACAAAAGTACGAAAAAACAGAAGTAAGGAAAACATGTCAGATCAATTAAAAAATGGATAATCATTCAAAAAGCAAATTTCGATCTACCAAAGGTTAAAATACAATTTGGTTTAAGGATTGATGTTTGACTACTGACGTCAGCAGTCATCGATGGCTGCGAGTGTAAGACGGCAAATCCCTCTGAGGAGACCTAGTGGTTGAGGTCGAAACATGTCAGGGTAACCAGCCGCCTGGGTTCGAATCACACGCCAGCCAGCCTGGCTTCGAATCCCAGGTCAGTCAAGAATGAAAATTATCAATAACAATTTTAATTAATTTCCCATGTTGTAAAATTCCTTTCTTCATAAAAATAATTTAATGAAAATTAAATTTAATGAACTTAAGCCTAATTAAAAATAGTAAAAATTTGGATTAAAATTCATGAATAGTTCAACAAAATAACCACAATACTAATTATTTTAAGAGTTATTTTGGCTTAAGCCCTGGTTTTGTTTCTAGACGGTGTATGAATGAACATTATCCCGAGGCAAAGAAAAAAAGGCTGACGTTAGAGCAATCTAAAAAACATTTTTTTACTAAACCAATTATAAAGTTTAACAACAAAATAATACAAACAAAAAATTATTAGCAAAATAAAACATTAACAATTTTGATTTTTAATTGAACTGTTGGTTTTAAATTGAAGTTGTTGATATTTTAATTAGGCTTAAGTTCATCAAATTTAATTTTTAATTAACTATTTTTCTTGAGGGCAGGAATTTACAACATGAAAAGAGTTAAAATTTTCTTTGAACACGGGATTCAACTTGGGTCGAATTTAAATGTTTCGAGAATAATCACATTCCCATCATCAGTATTTTTTGCGTTCTTCCGTTTGCGTCACTGTGGCGCCTGCCAGTCTATAGTCAAACATAAAACTTAACCAATGGTATTGGTAGATAGCAATTTACTGTAATTGATAATATTTTAAATTTTTATTTAATTCATTTCATGTTGTAAATTCCTTCATTTAATAAAAATAATTTAATGAAAATTTAATTTGATGAACTTAAGCATAATTAAAATAACAACAACTTCAAATAAAACTTTTTCTTTTTAATTTTTCCAAACTTTGTATCTCTCCCAAGTTTTTACAAAATCAGCATGTACTCACTCAGTAGACAATTAATTTAAATCCTTTTCAACATTATTTATTGTGCTAGTACGTCCAAATAATATCAAACAGTTTGTGCATCTCTTTTCAAATTTAGGTTCTGTGCCTTAATTTCGTTTCTTAATTCTTTTAAAATTTTAAGATTAAAAACTTTCATTTTAAACTTTAACTTTTGGCAAATTTGATTTTCCTAGGTCCTTAAGTTTAGTACAGAGACGGAGCAGGACATTTCTCGTCGAAAAAATCAAAATGTATCAAAACCATGGACCAGTTAGTAGCTCTGCACGAAACGCCTGATAATTTTTTGTATTTTTTGTAAAGTTGTGTTTTTATTGTCCAATTGTTTTTGTAGAAATTGTTTTTGACATCTTGTTCATTTTTTACACAAACTAATGCTTTGGATATTGGCATCTTTAACATAATTTACACAAACAAAATGCGTGTTGTTTTTTCTATTGTTGCATTGTTGCAGTTTTGCGCAGCCTTCTAATTGGACCATGATCAAAACGATATTCAACTTGGACAGAAATTTTTTTTTAACTACTTATATTCTTTCAATTTTACATTTTTTTAACGTTTAGAAAAAACATTTCTTAAAAAAAAAATAAGCCTTACAAGTTTATTTTGTAAAATTCTATGAATTACTAACGTCTCAAGCAAGGCGACTTTGTTTTTTGCTGTCCGTCTGCATAGTACAGTGAGAACTCTTAATAACAACTTACTTTTTTAAGTTATTTACAATGAATAATGAAATTATTTGTCTAAGTCTCGTATCTCAAAATATTATCAAATACAATTTTAAATCTCACTTGTAGTTGAATACGTGATGCATTTTCATCTTTGGTAAGAAATTTAAATGTTTTTCAAAGAATAAATTCCTTTCTTTTTTTCAAAAAAATATTTTTGGCTGCTAAAAAAAGCGCCTAGTATTTTTTCTTTTTTGTTCTTTCATCCTCTAAAAGCAGAATCAGCTTAAAAATTGCAGTAACACCAAAATTTTATTGAATATGAGTAGGTGAGTTGCAAAACTCGTTCGTTACAAAATTAAAAAACGAGATAACAATTGATTCTCACGGTTCCGTTGGGCGCTTTATGAGAAGAAATATACTAATTGTATCAACGCATGCTCTTTTCCATGTTTCTAAGGACATACATACATTGCCACAATGAGTATATTTCTTCTCATAAAGCCACAAAAGTACTGTGAGAATCATTTGTGATCTTGTGTTTTTCAACTTCCAAAGAACGAGTTTTGCAACTCACCTACTCATATAGTAAATTATGGACCAATCATCACAAAGTTTTATAATTCTTCTTGTTAGCCATATAAAACATTATTTATCGTAATGTAAATTTAACATAATCTAAATAAAATATCATGAAGCTTTTCAGTCTTGAGATATCAGAAAAGAGATATTTTGCAGGCAATTTCTTATAGGTTCTATGATAAATGATAAACTGTTTTTTATCCAATTCGGTAGAGAAATATATGGCATTAAACAAAAATAAATTGTACCAATTATACAGCATTAAATGTTTTTTTTAGCGTTTTGTGCTTTTTATGACACATTTGGTACATTAGATAGCGATTATTTTTAGCCATCGAAAACTAAATTGGATCGAATTTCACCACAATACCACTCTTCGTTACGGAATTAGTTTTATTTAAGTTTTTTTTTTCGAAAATGAAGACTATAGTGATTTATAGACCGATCATCACGAAACTTAGCGGTATGATTTCTAGCCATAAAAAACAAGTTTGTGCACAATTTAATAACAATTAGAAAAGTTAACCAACTATTTATGTTAGTCTTTGCAACAGAAAAATAAATTTTTTAGTGCGGCTTTTAAATATTTGGTCTTATCGCTCCTCTCCTACTCAACTGATTGTGATGGATTTCAATCCCGAACGGCCCAAGAGAACAAGAAAAGAAAGCATGATTTTTACAGACTGACAGACATTCTTTCCACACATAATAACTCAAGGACGCAAAATAAATACTTTTTGGGGTCTTAGGAAAATATTTCAAAAGTTTTGTATGAATTTTTCATTAAGTCTTTAGTTATTCGACCTTTTTGTTATAATTTATAAATTAAATAATTTTTTCAAGCTCATTGCAATAATAGACAAGATAATTGTTGTGTATTTTTGTGACTCGTTATTCCTGACGATGACATCCAAAGGATGACGAAATATTGAAAAAAAAAGAATTTAAAGAATAAAACAGACCTCGAGCTTGAAAAAATTATTTAATTTATAAAAGTTTTGTACGAAATGTAAAACAGTGGCGAAGGCTTAAAAACGGCTTTAAATTCTCCTAGCGTCCTCATATGTCGACAAGAATATTGGCAGCTTCTAGTTGCTGGAGAACCGTTATTATTGCATAGAAACATATAAACGAATAACAATTGTCCTGTGTGTTTATTGCTTTTTCATAAAAAATTAAATTCAGCGTTGGGATTCAAAGAGTTCTTGTGTGGTAAATATTTTATTTTGGGAGTTTTTTTAAAAAGTTCAGAATTATGAATTCGGCTAGAAAATAAGTGTTAAAAACGTAATATATTATTTTAATATACCCTAAATGTAATACCAAATTAAACCTAATACTTGTTTCAAGATCCTTGTTTAAAATCTTTATTCGAGTTTTAGAAGATATAATTTATTTGAGAATATATTTGGTTGTCGTCAATTGACGACACTATGATACAACGAGTACTATCTGACTCCTTATCAAAATCAGTGCTACCTTCACTCAAAGGGTGAGATGGATGTAAATGACTTCAAGAAGGAAAGAGGTTTTACACATACCGCAAAAGCAAAATTTTAAAGAGATTGTTTTTTGTAAGTAGGCGGAAAGACAATGCAGTGGTCACTGCAGCTAAGTCTTTTTTTTCTGCAGATCGCAAGGGATGAGCAAGGAGGTGGAGTAAGGTCAACCTAAAATACGTAAGAGTTAAAAATATGAGAAGCAGATCGAATGGATCAAAATGTTAATTCTGATCGCATATCTATTCGAAGCAAAAAACGGTGGTGGCCATTATTCACCTGGATCCTGGATGTGTCCGTATAAAATGCTTGGATTTTAGGGAGACAGCATGGTCCTAAACTGAATCAAAATAGTTTCCGAAGAGACTTAGCAATCTCATATCTATCTAGGAGAAGAGACACTGCAGCACTCACCCAACAAATCAAACAGAAACCGTGATGACTAAGTCTTTTTTGTCTGGCACTAAATATTAGGATAAGATTTGATTAATTATTGTTAGTTCATATTTAATATATGAAGATTCAATAAATTAACACAGAAAAAATTATTAATTTTCTCCAATCACCAAATTTATATCAAATTCATAATATCAAGCAACCAATTTGTTGATTTTGCACCTATTACCAAAATGATTATATTGATTACTAAAAATTTTAAAATTTTGAAAATTTTTTTTAAAAGAATGATATTTTTAATTTAAATTAAAAAGTGATCAAAAAACTTTGCCATTTCAAACAATGTATTAATTTATTTAATAAAATATTGAATATTTCCAACAACAATTCTTTATGTTAAATTTTTTTATTTTAAACGAAAAAAGTCAATTAAGATTTTTTGTTATTTAATTAAAATTTTAATGGAAAATTTATTTGAAAACAACTAAAATGTTAATTAAATCAAAATAAAACTTTAAATTTTCTTTCAACTAAAAAAATAATTGATTCAATTATCACATTAATTAAATTTAAATGCTTTTTCAACCATTTTTTTAAGTGATAAAACACGTTTTTCTGTGAATACTGAAAAAAAAATATCTATTGTCAGAGACTAATTTTCCGAAAGGTCCGGGGAAAATATCTTAGTCCCAGAGTGGGAGGGCTGATTCCATAAGAAATGATGAATATATCGCACTCGCTTCTCTAAACAAAATAACTCAAAATGTATTAATTTTCCGTACATACAAAAAACATTTCTTTTTATATGTACTCTTATATCAGAAAGGGGGATACAATTGCATTTGTTAATGACAAAATACTAGAGAAAATTATGTTTTACCCATAGTAAAACTATGGGTAGATATGACCACTGTACATCGATTGATTGTAAAAAGTTGAGTTGACTCTCTTTAGAGGAACCACTGCGGTATGTACTATGTGCACAAAACAACAAATAATAAACTGAGACGAAGTCCTGGTGAAAAATGTAAGTCAACTGTAAGGACAGAGTGCCAAAAATGTCCTTAAGGTTTGTGTATTGATTGCTTCGCCCCATATCATCATATTCAAATTAAATTTCATTATAACTATTAAAATCATACACAGGAAAAAGTGTTTTATCAATTAAAAAAATGGTTTAAAAATTATTTAAATTTAATTAATGTGATAATTGAATCAATTATTTTTTTAGTTGAAAAAAAATTTAAAATTAAATTTTGATTTAATTAATATTTTAGTTGTTTTGAAATAAATTTTCAATTAAAACTTTAATTAAATAACAAAAAATCTTAATTGACTTTTTTCGTTTAAAATAAAATAATTTAAACTTGTAGAATTGTTGTTGGGAATTGTCAATATTTATTTAAATAAATTAACACATTGTTTGAAATGGCAAAGTTTTTTGATAACTTTTTAATTTAAAATTAAAAATATTATTCATTGAAAATATTTTTTCAAAAATTAAAAATTTTTAATGATCAATATAATAATTTTGGTAATAGGTGCAAAATCAACAACTTGTTTGCTTGATATTATGAATTTAGAACAATTTTGGTGATTGGAGAAACTTAATAATTTTTTCTGTGTAAAAGACTGAAGAAGAAATAAAAGTTCTAAAATATGGAAATGTTTGTACCTTTATTTTAATAGCGTCGTCATATGGCGACACTAGTTTTCTCGAAAACTAGACCCGATATGCCAGTTCTCTTTTCAAATATTATCTAAAGGTATCGTTAAGAAATCCAAGTCAATTGCGTTAGAAATTAATGGTAGTTCTCTTACTCAACTTAAAAATATTTTTGAATTGTCTCTTCTGATTTGGTTCGCTGTAGCTCTGATCCCTTCATACGTAGTTAAATTCATATTAATGTTTAATAACTTTAATACATTTTTAATTATTTATTGAATTGCAAAAACGAAAGTAAAATATTCACTTAATTATTTTACATTTTAAATAAATCTTTCATGATAAATTATCTACTAAATATTTTGTGGTATTTTCATTATTTTTAAGGGGTTAAAGGAAAAATGTTATATAAACAAATTCGTGCTTGTAGCAGAAATTAAATCGAAAAATATTTTGTTATTATTACTTTTAAATATTAATATGAAATGAAATATTTATTTAACCCACATTTAAATATAAATCAAATGTTTTTATTATATTTTTTCTCACTTTTAATAAATATTGAAATTTATATTCAAACTGATATAATAAAAATCTATTGATTTAATATCTAATAAAAAAAAAGGTAAATATAAATAAATTTTTCGAATAACAAATATTTTATTTATTAAATAAATTGTTTAGCAATAAATGTTTTCCAGGTAATTTTAAAGGAGTTAAAATAAGCGGTAAATACGGATATTGATACTTTATAAATTGAATGTATTTAAAAAATGTATTTTAAGAAAATTTTAAAAATAAAAAAGGTTGAATATAATAAAGAAACTTATGAAAAAGAAATAATTCCCAGATTCTATTCGTTAAAATAGTTGAGTTAAATACATTCAATTTATATAGTATCACTATACAGTTTGACACAACGAATGCTGACGAAGGCCGTAGCGGACCAGAAAATGCACTACATTCTGCTGGTGTCTAATAATTGTAAATTTTGCTTTACATACAATATTCGTCATTGCTATCCAAAGGATAGCTAAGGCAAAATGTTACAAGAAGATACAATATAATAGTCTGGTAGTGTATAAAGTCATTCCTAAATATTAAAGAAATAGAACTGTTACAAAAAAGCTTTATCTATACATATATGTATAAATAAGTTTTCCTATGTTCGTCATTTTATAACTTGAGAGGCACTCAACCGGATTTCAAACGAGTACATGCGTTGGAAAGGTCTACTTTCACTGATGGTTTATAAAAAACTATCGAAAAATTACTACGAATATGCGTTATACACTCACTTTTATGATGGTGTGTTTTCTCTATATAAAATGTAGTTTTTTCGTTATGAGAATTACATTTTGTCGGCATAAGGCTCTGCTTGCTCGCGTTATTTGACTTATTTAATTTCTGTGTGTTTATTGATTGTCATCTAAGATTACAGTGCGAGCATTGACATTTTTTAATTATTGATTTGTAATCATTCAGTTAAAACTTAAATCTTAATAATGTGCTTTTCAATTCAGATATTAATATATGTTTTCATTTATACGAAAATTCTAACCAATTTGTTGAATATTAATTAAAGATTCAGGGTCAGGAGTACCATAAAATTGGTGCATTATTGCCATTCGAAAACCAAAACTAGAAAATTTAATTTTTAATACAAATACGTAAACATGTGTTATTGTATTGTCCAGCAACGTGGGCAGGGTTACTCAAGTAAAATACATAACTGAAATTTAGCTCATAGAATAAATTTGAAAAATAAAAAATGCTGAATATAAAAAAGAAACTTATGAAAATAAATAATTCCCAGATTCTAATTTAAAAAATTTAAAAATTTTTAGTAATCAATATAATCCTTTTGGTAATAGGTGCAAGATCAACAAATTGTTTCCTTGATTCTATGAATTTGGAATGAATTTGGTGATTAGAAAAAATTTTTAATTTTTTCTGTGTACTCAAATCTATCACAAATAGTTTTTCATTTATAAGAAATAAAAAAAAAACTGTAAGAAAAAATATGTATTTAAAATAAAATTTGTATAAGATTTTAATAAATAAAACCTCAAATGCATTTTATTATGAATTAATTATATATATCGTTAGTCAGCTAATAAGCAAGTCCTTATGTATCAGATTATATGTCAGTCATTACTAAACTACTTCTATGTAATGCAGATGGTATGAAGTTGTCACTGAAAAGTAAGTTGTTCAGTAATTGCAAGCAATTACCAAGTTTTTGCTGGGTCGCTAAAGCCTGGGACTCTGTTCAACATTTCACGTGAAATACTGTCAAATATTATAGAAATCTATTCAGTTCGTGAAAAAGTTACGAAACCTTTTTTTACAACTGAAAAATAATATAAGCTGCAGTTATTTCACGTGGAATTTTAAGCATATGAAAAAAGTTTTAATTGAATATTTAATGAGAACGGCAAAACATAAATAACATAACCGGTATCACTTTTTCATCCTTATTTACTTTCAATTTTATTTAATTTTTTATTTAAAAAATACTTTGTAGTAAAATACGTGTGGCTTTTGTTTACATTCGCAAAACAATGTCGCATACTGTGAAAGGTTAAAACGTCAAATTGTGCAAATTCCCGACATTGATGCATGTAGAATTTAAAGTATGAAATAATAGAGGCTGCTCAACATTTTTCACATATTGGAACAGGGTACTTGTCTTAACTGTCGAAAAGGAAATTTTAAGTAAATTGGCCACAGTGTTCGTAACCATTCACTGCCAGGGTTGTCAACTTTTAAATTTCAAAACGCACCGAAATGGAGAAAAAACGCACCAAGTTTAAAATTTATTTTTTATTTAAAATTATAAATTAAAAGTTTTCTTTACATAATACCAATTATCTATAACAAAAAGACCGTTTTACTTTGTGGATCTAATTTTGTACGTCTTAAACGTTGTTGTTTTTATTGTTAGTAAACATTTCTCACTGCTGAATGAGATGGTATTGAAACAGATGTATTTTTTGTATAAAGATTTTTTTCTCACAATGAAGCAAAAGGTTGTGTTAAATTAGCTTTGGCGTCACCTAAAATTAAAAAAACGCACCGAAATTTTAAAAAAGCGCACCACGCACCAACACAGGAATTTTTCGTACACAAAATTTAAAAAAGCTCCCAAATGGTGCGAAACGCGTCGCGTTGACAATACTGCACTATAGAGATGAGCGATCCCGTGATTTTTAAAGATCATCGTGATTAGTGAATGTGATTTAAAAATCACTGCTCCTTTCAACTGTGATTGTGATCACGGCTTATCAGTTTTCTATTTTTTTAAAGCAATTGCGGCCAAGCTATATGTACAATGCGCGAGCTTTTGCAAGAGCTTTTGTAAGCACTTTACAAAGAAACAACAACAAATTGTAAGAGCTTTCAAATTTGTTTACTTTCGTATACATACATAATTGAACAAATAAATTTTGGCATAAAAAATTCTAATATGATAGAAGAAGGAATGAAAGGAACAGCAATATCATTCGACATTTCATTCAAAAAACGCTATTACCCACACAAACAGTGAAATATTATAAATTTGTACATGTAACAAAATTCAAAAAGAACGACTTAGAAAGTACCTGTTACTTGACAAATTTGGTCACAACTATGATTCGTGATTTTTCAGTAACAGTGATTAAATCACAGGTACAGAAATATCGCTCATCTCTACTGCACTATAAAAGATTTTTTATTAGAGCGCACTGGTATGCGCCTTTTCTCTTAAGCTCTTCAAAAAACATGATATTTTTAAGGGTTAATGGACATCTGTAATATATTTTTGACAACTGACAACTCAACTCAATTGAGGTTGCCATGCATAATCGACCCATTAAATTAAATGCCTATAATAATATATAAGTTTATTTTGAAATTTTGATAATTTGGTTTGCTTAACTAGTCGGTAGAATAGTGACATTTTAGCCTCACAAACCATTAAGCATTTCTTATGCAAATCCTTATTAAAATTTTTATTACACCTTATTTTCAATATACCTTATCCTATTTAAAATATAATTTGAATTTTTTCTTTTATCCCTTAAGCCCTCGCCAAAAACAAAAGTTGATAAGTTTTTCTGCAAACAAATCAATTCAATGTAATAAATTATTATAGAGTCAAATACTTTATAGAAAAACCATCAATACTTTTTCTAAGACAAAAACATTACCAAAATAAAATAAAAACTTAATACAAAATTTCCATTTCAATAAAAAACAACAGATTCCAAAAATAAGAGATTTTTTGAAAGACAAAAAAAAAAAAGCTTAAAGCAAATGAAAAATTATTGAGTTGATAATTTACTGATTTTTTCTCAAACGTGCAAAAATCTCAGCAATAGCAAAAATCTGTTACAAATACCTTTAACTTAAAGCTAAAGAACGAAGCAAATAAAGTTCCTCAAGAAGACAATATAAAAATATAATAGTACAAATTCAAATAAATTGAACATGAAAATTGTAATAAAAAATAAAACGATTCATCAAATGGAATTATTTTAACGAAAAAATAAAAACAAAATCCAACAAAAGAAATGCAATAAATTATAAACACTTGCTCAATGTATAAACACATCGTCAGTACTTCTAGTTAAAGAATAAAATCAAATATTTTTAAATAAAGTAGAAAAACCAAATTTAGCTTTTAATGTTTTTTAATAAAAGTCATTGAAATTTTGTATAACTAAAGTTTTTTAAATAAGTAAATGCTAACACATACATACATATTTCAAATATTAAAATATTTCAGAAGATATTGGATTATTTTACTTTGAAGTCAATTAAGATAAATGGTAGAAAAAAGAATTTCATTTTATTAATACCAATATTTTAAAGGAAGGATATTTAACCAAGTAAGACACTGTACAGTAGGATGGGGGTACCTTCACCAAATAAAGTGTTTTATAAATTAAAAAACTGGTTTAAAAAATTATTTAAATTTAATTAATGTGATAATTGAATCAGTTATTTTTTCAATAGAAAGAAAATTAAAAATTTTATTTTGATTTAACTAACATTTTAGTTGTTTTGAAATAAATTTTTAATTAAAATATTAACGAAATATCAAAAAATCTTAATTGATTTTTTTCGTTTAAAATAAAATAATTTTAACATGTAGAATTGTTGTTGGGAATTGTCAATATTAAATTAAATAAATTAACACATTGTTTGAAATGGAAAAGTATTTTGATCACTTTTTTAAATAAAATTAAAAATATCATTTATTGAAAATATTTTTTCAAAATTTTAAAATTTTTAGTAATCAATATAATCATTTTGGTAATAGGTGCAAAAATCAACAACTTGTTTGCTTGATATTATGAATTTGGAATAAATAAGTCTTACGTTGTTAAATACATAGCTCTCTATTCTTTCAGGCAATATAACCAAATATAATAATTGTGTGGATCGGTTAAAAATGTATTGAGTTATAGACCTTAAAGATTCTATAAATATTATCATTTTAATACGCTCCATTAGGATTAAAACATATACTGAGTATAATTTTTGGGGCTACATTTCAAAGATTATTTGGTGACGATTACACGATTTATTAAATTTGTTAACTACGATATAAAATTTATAAGCCATTATGGGGAAAACGCTGAAGTTTTTTTTTAACACAAAATTGCTTTAATTCAGTTTAAATAATAAAAAAAATTTGCACACATATAAAAATGCATATTCATATTGATGATGCCATGATATTTATATTGTGACATCAATGTTATTACAAATGGCATTAACCCTGCTGCTGTGTTAAGCCCATTTGGTCCAATATTTTAATTGTTTCCTTTGTAATTTCTGAACGGTTATATATACAGACTTAGTTTTTTAGCTAACGTGGTCTTTTTATAAAACAATATTATAAACAACAATACAAGTTTCTGACTTAAAACAGGACTGCTAAAAATTTAAAATTACGAACCTTAGGTTAAGGGACCATTTGGTCCATTGTATATTTTCTTTGGTTTTCTTTGATTTTTTTCCATTTATTTAAAAAAAATAAGTATTTTTTATTTTGTTTTACAATAATTGTCATTGCATGATGATCAAAATATATTTCGGCTAGTTTTGCAAATAAACTTGCTGCAAATTAAGCATTTTATTGCTTCGAGCCCCTGAATAAAAAGTAAGAAGTATATAATTTGAGGGCAGTGGAACTATGCATGTGATCGTATTTCAGTCAATAGTTGTGCTGAGCACTCTTGTTGATGTTCTCTAGAAGGTTTCATCATAGCCAGATAAAGTGCTTGTAGTATGTAAGTATTCAAAACGGACATATCAAGTATGTTTTCAAATACAATGTTTGGCTATCGATTTGTTGTTGCGCTTTGTGCTGTAGGAACCAACCATTTGATCAGCAGCTTCTACAATTTTTACCCTGACGTACTTATTAGTATTTTCGACGATAATTATAACTATTGGAGGCGTAAAAAATAACAAAATAGCTGACAGCATGCCAGTGCATCTGGATACCGCAGATCGAGTTGGTACTGGTAGGGTTGAGATAATATTCTCAGCCGTAGCTCCAAAAGGCGTAGGTAATGGAGTGTCACTTCAATCCATTTTGTTTTGAGCAATAAAAATCGGATCAATAGGGCTAGCTGCAGCTCGGAGGGTGTATATATATATATTCAATTTCCGAATCTGATATATCGGAGTCACTTTCTGCATTGAGCAGTTCTCTGATGTCATCTTCGCTCAATTTTGCCATGTCGTAAGTAAAACACGTCTGAACTTATGAAAACAATACACAAATTGATCCAACCATTGCAAATATTTGTGCTTCTTTACAATTAAAATCAAAAAAGTATGATCCCACAATTGTCTTTTACATAATTAATCTGTGTTGATTAAAAAAAGACAAAAAAAGGGGAATCCCACACCTGTTTTTTACGTAAGCTGTTTATATGGACCAAATGGTCCCTTCACCAAATATTCGTAAGTTTTTTCTAACCTAACAGCAGGGTTAATGAGACAAAAAGTGACATCACCCAATGACGAACGTCATCATAAAATGTTGTCATATTTGATGTGCCATCTATGCTATGAATGCAAATCCGATGCCTCAATTTGTGTATTATAAACATTATTCTCACGTTTAAAAAGTTAAATAAGAATCAAAAATTCCCATATTTTATTTTTTAAAATTAGTTACTTAAATTTTTAAATATTTTAAGTCAAATTACAATTTAAAAAGCTTTTATATTTTAAAAGTCTTATTCCTTCAATATATTCCAGGAATATTTTCTATGCACCATCACAATTGTGTTTGTTTGTACATTTCTATTACGAGGCATAGCGGTCCAGGAAATGCTTTACATTCTGCTGGTATCTAATAGTTGTATAAATTTTCTGTTCAATTTGCTTCATTGCTAGCCAAAGGATAGCTAACAGCCGTACCTAAGCAAAAGCGGAAGGCGGAACGTTTTCTTCAGCGTAGCTTTTATGCTGATTTACCATACCTAAACAAGAGCGTCAGCGTTGTGTCAGAAATAGTAGTGTTAACTTTCGTGCTTACTAAAACCCTCATAAAAGAAATAATAAATGGAATTAAAACCGCGTGTTTGACCAAAAAATAGCTAATTTGCCATTATGTATTATCAAAAGATTAAAACAGGGCTGTAAAAACCACAAATATAACAACCCTGCGCGTTCCGCTCTTGTTTAGGTATGGCTGTAATTAAGCCTCATAATAGAAATATACAAACAAACAAAAAAAAAAAAACTTGAGAACTGAAATTCCCAGATATTATTTAGTTACATACACAACATTTTCAAAGTAGAATGTATCGCGCATGCTGCTGGTGTCTTATTATTAAGAGTTCTTCTGCAGACAAAGGGCAAAATGCAACAAAAGTAAAACAAACATGTGTAACGGGTAAGTAAATAATAAAATTCTCTCAATTTGACTTAAGTCAATTCCAATAACTTATTAAATTGAGCCAAATGAGTCTACTCTCCGATGTAACTGAGTCATCGCAATGATGACAAATTTTATTAAATCGACTCCGATTTATTATTTTTGTGATGCCAATATGTCATGCAATTGATGACATAATTTAAATTTTTCACGCTGATGACAATTTGGCAAAGTGATGTTAAGGCTGACATCACAATGGAGAAAAGTATCATGGGGGTAAAAAACGAAGATACTTGTCATTAGTACTTATGTCGAAATACATCAGCGTTATTACGCCTTTTCTATCAGTGTGTATGGGAGTTAAAATCGTTTTTTTTTTCACTTATGGCCAATTTCACCAATTTTATTTAGATATCAATTCATATTTAAATATATCGTAATCACGTTAAACGCAACGCAACGCCAAAGAATTGCATTGAAAGCACAAATAATGTCAAAAATATTTTGTAATTTTGTTGTTGCTTTCTACAGAAAGTCACATTGCGTTTTAAAATTTCAAAAGCTGCATAGCTTGTGGCGTTGCAAATTTTAAAACGGTACATGAATTTCTGTAGAAAGCAACAACAAAATTACAAAATATTTATGACATTGTTTGTGCTTTCAATGCAATTCTTTGTCGTTGCGTTTACATGATTAGGGCCATAGTTTTTCATATGTAGTAATTTTTTTTTTGTTTTTTTTTTGAGATGAAAAACGAATTTTAAGCAAGATTTTTATTTAAAGAGTTTGGTGAAATTGGCCACTAATTATAATTTTTTTTTTTTTTTTTTGTCGGAATTTAACTTTCTTTTATTTAGCACAAAATTGTTTTTTGTAGGCTTGAAAAAACGTATTAATAAATTAAGAAAATTGAAATAAAATCATAGAATAACTCAATGTTTCAGCACTGGTAGAGGGCTAAAAGATATGTCGGGAAGATTGAAAAAAAAATGTTGTATATAATTTAGGTAGATGAATGGAGGAATTCGAAATTTATTGGAAGACTTTTGGATTGAATGGATATAAACGATGATAAAGTAAATAGCGTGTTCTTGCAAAAAAAAAGCGTTTATGAAAATAGCATTTTTTCATACAAAACCCATTATTTCATAAAAAAAAAGTTTTATATGATAATAATACACACAGAGAAAACCACTGTATTAATATGGTCACCTCCAATCGAACGGGTTTTAATAAAAACTCTTAAATATCCACTTCATCAACATTTTCGTTAAAAATTGTTTTGTTGGAGGTGACCATATTGAAAAATATATTTTTTCGCTGCGTGCAATTTTCTTTTTTTTTTTAAAGCATTTTTTATTGAATTTTTTTTGAGAGTAGAACTTTTTTTTAGAGAAAACAGCTCTTTATCTAATTTCATTAAGTAAAAAATCATCATTAAAGAATTTCATTAATATAAGCTTTTTTTAATAATCGGCTCAGCCAAATCTTTATTACCCTCCACAAAGGGTAGCAATATTTCAGGAGTGGACTTTATATACCCTCTGTAAATTGAGACAATTTTTTTAAGTTCCTGAAATCGCAGTTTTATAATTTGTTTGCGCTTTTAGGCGTATCTCAGTTTATTTCAAAAGTGCCCCTTTTAAGGGACATTTTATTTCTAGTCATATAAAACTTTATTTAGCATAATTATAATAACTAAAACCGTCAGTTGGCCTAAATTCGACAACTTGACATTACAGTTAAAATAAATCCTCTTATGCACATATGGAATATGAAATTCCTATTTAAAAGGGCTACCTAAATTAAAGAATATAACAAATGACCTTTTATATGCATTTCCTTCTATTCTTTAATATTAAAGCATTTGTTTACTATTTCAACAATGTGTATGTGACAAAGTTTCGAGTATAAAGGGTAAAATAAAGTTAAAATTGCCTGTTCTTAAAAAAAAAATTAAAAAAAAAAAAATATTTATATTGAACCAACAATAAAAAAATATTTAAAAATTTAAGAATTTTTTAATATTTTTAAGAATTTTTTAATATTAATATTATTTTCATTACATTTCTTCACATACTTTTTTTCCGTATAACTATTTTTTATTTTAGTAAAAGGAAGGGGGCTCTAAAAAATAACAATCTTTTGTAATAAATATTTTTTAACTACGTCGTAACTGAACTATTTAATTTTATTATAATTTTTTTTTTCTTACTTTCAACGACAAAGTTTTTTCTGATGTTGTTTTTTCTCTATACAAAGTTTTTTTACAATATAATTTTGTTGCTTGCCTAGCAGTTTTATAGAAATACAACATAAAATCAACAAAAAGTTAGTTGTTTTTTAAAGTTAAAAAAAAATATGCCAAAAGTGCACAGCCAGGTCAATTTTTTTTAGAGCGGTACTGTACTGAACTACTTAATAACTAACAGGGCTGTGGAGTCGTCCGAAAAAAGTACTAACTCCGACTCCGACTCCAAACGCTGAAATTTTTTAAGTGAGACGCCGACTCCGACTCACGACTCCGACTCCTATACTCTAACCGTGATGCGAAATGAATGAGACGTAAAATTATTTCTCTTTTGTGTAGAAACATTTTTATTAAACGAATTATGGGAATCCCCACATAATGTGCATAAGAAAAACATGAGTGTTATGGTAGGCATTAAAGGCAGGCCGATAAAGCTGTTTCTACACAAAAGAGAAATAATTTTACGTCACAATTTTTCTAATACATACTAGTATTTATGCGCTATAGCAACACTTATTCTGTACAATGTTGAAAATATTTCAGCGTTGATGGTTAAAAAATTCTGATATTAAAATTATTGGCAATTCCTGTCATTAACAGTTTTTAGCATGAGTAAATTATTTAAAAAATCACACATCTTTTTCAACTAGATCAATAACTGAGTATAAGTTTTGCTAATGTAATTTAGACTTTTTCCCGCACGTATAAAAAATATACCTAAATATACTTAAATAGTAAATCATAAAATAAATTAAAATCTACTTATTCATATTGATCTGCAAAATATTGCATCGCCAATTTCGAAGAATTTTTATATTGGAAAATATTAGAATTTTTTTTTAATTTTTTATGCCGAAAAATTTTGGAGTCGGAGTCGCGCGTTTTCTTGGGTACTCCGACTCCGACTCCATCTCCACAGCCCTGCTAACTAAAGCAGGAGATTTGCAGAAGATTTGTTTTTATATAAATTATTACCTTCTGATAATAAAAGTGCCCTTTTTATATTGTATGTTGAATTTTGTCATCAGTTTAAATTGATTTTATTGAAATTTCAAAAATACGAATGGACATTTTTTAATAAAAGCAATTTTATTTGTAATATGTATACAGTAGGCGATGTCGGTGAAAAAATATTTCTTTTATGATTTTGGCATATGAATAAATAAGAAAATTGCTCGTTTTCTAATTTTTCGTATTTATAGTGAAATATCATTGCATAAGCGCAGGTGCGATTTTCTAATGCTACAATGTTTTTCGATTATCTACAAAATGTTACTACTTCTTCACATTTGATGTAGAATATTTGGTAACACCAAAATAAATTAATAAAGCGACCTCAGTACTACAACACTGTTACTGAAAAAATAATAGCTCTTTTGTTGCAAATATCAAAATGCCTTAATAAAAATATGAAAAAAAACAAAAAAAGACGTATAACGTTATACCACGAAGAAAACCCTGCGAACGCTGCGTTATTAAGGTCACCTTATAAGTACATTCTGCTTAGTCGCATTTGAAGTTTGCAAAAACCATATTCGCAAGAGGTAATTTTAAGTCTTTAGGCACAACTCGAAATAGCGCACAACAAAACTCAACAATTTTTTGATTATGCCATACACAGAAAAAAGTGTTTTATCAATTAAAAAAATTGTTTAAAAAGTATTTAAATTTAATTAATGTGATAACTGAATCAATTGTTTTTTTTTTTTGTTGAAAGAAAATTTAAAATTTAATTTTGATTTAAATAACATTTTAGTTGTTTTGAAATAAATTGTCAATTAAAATTTTAATTAAATAACAAAAAATCCTAATTGACTTTTTTCGTTCAAAATAAAATAATTTAAACATGTAGAATTGTTGTTGGGAATTGTCAATATTTATTTCAATAAATTAACACATTGTTTAAAATGGTGTTTTGATCACTTTTTTAATTAAAATTAAAAATATCATTTATTGAAAATATTTTTTCAAAATTTCAAAATTTTTAGTAATCTATATAATCATTTTGGAAATAGGTGCAAAGTCAACAAATTGTTTGCTTGATATTATGAATTTGGAATAAATTTGGTGATTAGAGAAATGTAATATACTTGGGCCTGGCCAGACATTTTTCTACTTTTTCCATTTTTTTTTTCATATAATTATTTAATTTATTAGAACGAAACCTTATGTATTCCTCTATCAAAGTGTTTTTTAACAAGAAAACGAGAAAAGTGTAAACCTAATCACCGTGGGCGTGGCAATTTGCCTTATGAAAATTTTGTGGATATTGTATCCACCTGGGCCTGGCCAGGCCTTACCTTACTAAATATGTACTGTAGTTAATAAAATGAAAACGAAATGTATCAAAGAGCATTCGCAACAAATAAAAATTCTTGTTTTACTTTTATTTCGAAGAATTATTATAGCTGACAACAAAATGTTTTTGCTATAGCCATAAAATTCCATACATATAAAAGAAGTCTCCTGATGATCTGGCCTAAGCAACCAGTGAAATGCGCATAGGAACAGCTTATCCTAGAACAATAAATTTCAGTAAGTTTTATTAATTATTAAAAAAGGGAATTATGCACAACAAACAAAATCTTTTTATCTATTATTTTATTTTAAACAAAAAAAAATCAATTAAGATTTTTTGTTATTTTGGTATTTATTTTAAATAAAAATTAATTTCAAAAGAACTAAAAATTAAAAAAATAATTTTTTTAATTTTCTTTCAAATAAAAAAATAATTGATTCAATTATCACATTGATTAAATTGATATACTTTTTAAACAAATTTTTTAATTGATAAAAAAACTACTGATAATTTTTTCTGTGTAATTACACGGAAAAGGTAAGAATTTTGTTCTTGAGAGATTTCTTTATTGTTAATTTATTTTGCTTGTAAAATTTTAGAAACATATTCGAATTTTTTCTAAACAATTCTGTAAATAATAAATATAAAAGCATCGTACACAATACTATCAACAATTTGGGTTTTTCTTCTATCTTATTTCTTCCCAAAGTATTTCGTATATTTTCCTTTAATATTTCGAACACAAATGTAACTAAATTTTATTTAAAAAGTTGAGTCTACTTCTACTTCAGCAACAATTTGTATGAAATTGCTGATGACGTTCATAAAAATTTTATTTAGTGTTGAATGAAAATTTTAACAAAATGTTTTAAAAATAATAATAAATACGTTATTATGTTCTGGGGAAAATTTGCAAACGGTTGTTGAATGAAAATGTGTGTGGTTACAAAAAAAATTGTAGCTCTATTATTAACACCAGTGAAAATGTTGCTGCCTATTGTGAACGAAGCTTAAAGTCTTAATATACATTATTCCACCGTCGTGGAAAAGTTCTTTATTTAAGTAAATTTATGTTGCCATCAATGATATTTATGATAAGCGTTCTCAACGTCTGCAATTACACTTTGGCTTCGAAAAGATTTCGACATTTGTAATGTAATAAAGTAATCTCTTTCGATAGTTTTCGACATAAGAGACAATTTTTTTCTCACTTTTCGAGAAACGATGGAATATGTTGTATCACATCTTTCTATGCGAAAAGTTTAAACCAAAGATAAAGGACATGGGTGCTTGTTTATGAAAAAAAACGATTTTGATATATTATGAGTTGTGGCTGTATCTGGTTTAATATGCGATATGCTAAAGCAAATTTTCCTGATCCTTTAAAAAACCTAGTTGATATTTAAACAAACTATTTTCTGAAATTGATTTGCTATAACTTTAAATCTGCTTATCTGTTTAAAAATATTTATAACCCATATGGGAAAACGTCATGACAAACTAATTTTCATAACCAACCATTTAAAATGTTAATGGGGGTAATAAAAAATCTAAAAATATATAAATCACATGGCCAAATATATTTTGTTTAAATTGCAAACAGAAAAAAGTTGGTTAAATAGGTTTCTAAGCAAAACAGTTTAACTAGAGTTAAAATATATAAAAAAAATCTAGAAAATGGAAAATTTTTGCAAAAAACAATTCATGGAGTTTATTATATGGAAAGCCAATTTAGGCGTATTTTTGCATATTTTTTCTTTTTTTTTATTTTGAAAAAACCTCATTGAATTTGCAACAAATAAAATAGTCAAAAGCGAAAGGTTGGTTGGATTTTTATTTTTTTTTTTTTTTTTTGAAAAACTGAAATTACTTTAAATTATAGGCATTTCTTTTCTCTAACTGACCATAAAATAGTAATTTATGGCATTTTAGCCATTTAACTAGAGAATTTATTTCAAAGTAGCTTTTAAATTTTTGGTTAAATTGAATTTTTGCTTCACTTTTTTTTGCAGTAAGTTTTAAAATTTAACCAACTTTTGTTGTTGTTTTTTTATTGCTATTTTTAGAAAGTTTATTGGGTTGTGTAGTTTAAATTTATGTCTCAGTTTTTTTTTTGTTTTTTTTTTGTTTCAGAAAGTAGAATATAAAATATTGCAACTAATTGACCTAAATCTTGCCTCCATATATGTGTGAGTAGGTTTTTGAAATGTTGTTGGTAAGTTTTCTGGTCTGTGATTCTTTTCAAAGGGTTATAATGTAATAGTTAACAGAGATGCATACCTTGCGCAGTTACCTGCTTTCTATATTACAGCCTGGGAAAACATGTAAGACTGTAGAGTCGATAACGCCCTTCAATAGCAAATATCACCTTGGTTTGTTAAGAGCATTTCAGTTTATTATAAGGTATTTGTCTTTAATCAGGATAGTAAACAGTGAGCTAGACCATAAGGGCGAGGATTGTATGTTCGATTCCCTTCAGAGGTTCTGATTTGTTTTTCGACAATATTTTAATGTGAAGTATTAAGATAAATAAAAATTGGCGAACCAGATATATGATCTAAAGCGCAGGTTCACTATAATCCAATTCACAAGCTCTTCATTAAATATAATACTTGTGTTTATGACCTAATGAATTGACCAATTTGTTATCGTAATGTACATTATCAATTCACATTGAGTAAAGTATTTAAGAAGATCCACAATTTTTTTTTTTAAATAATAAAAAAAAATTAAAAGTGAAACTAAAAAAGAAAATTAATTAATTTTAGTAATAATATTTTACTTCATCAGGATTATTATTTTTTTTTTTCTTTAGTATTTGTTGTTCACATTATTTGTGGTGAAATGTCATTTAAGGTCAAATGATAATAAATATAAATAGATACGGTTTTTAACTAAAATAGTTGAGCGAATAAGCGTTTAAAAAACTGCAGTCAAAGTAGAAAAACTGCCATTTCTTCCACATCTTCATTTGTCATTGACAAAAAAAAAACTGTTGCTTTTACTTCTAATTCATTTAAGGTAAACAGTCGCTGTCAAACCAACTCAAAAGCATAAATATTTGTTTTTTATTCGACAGTTTTTGGCTAAGACTGCAGTTTTTTAAACCCTGAATCCAATCAGTTAAAATAAATCAAACATATATTAATCATTAAAAAGAATTAAGTTTTTTAAAAAGATCTTAAAAAATCCACCAATCAAAATGAACATTTGCAGGCCTGGTATAAATACAAAATTTTACAAAACATAAAAAATCGAATAAAACTTAATTTCTTGAATTACGAAAGTGGAGAAAAAAGACTAATACCATTTAGACACTATAGCCTCATATCACTGTGACAATTCTTTAGCTACGCCATTCACCTCTGGAACTCAATTCCATATAGCTCCGAACTTTTATTTTATTTTGATTAAATTATTACTTTTTTGATTAATGTTTTCAATCTATTTCTTTTTTTAATTTATTTCTACATATTAATTTTTGATTTTTGTAATTAGTTTTAAGATTTAGCATTACAACAATTTGCTAATACTAAGTTCTGTACTACAATACGAGACTCTTAGTCTTGTGTATGAAACGACGTATAAATAAATTAATAGGAGAAATAAATAATTAGATAACATTTTTTTTTTTTTCGAAAATTACCAACAATAAAAATTCAACATTGTATGATTAGACGACAAAACAACGAATACGACGATAATGCGAACTTGTGAATTGGACATAAAATACTAAATATTACGACATGTCAAAAACTCCAATAAATTCATAATGTATAACAGTGTGAAAAAATTGTTAATGAAATGTCAAAAAAGTGAAGATATGTGACAGTCGTACGACTTTCACAATTTTTTTAAATTTTTTTCGAAAAAATAAGATCTCCACATTTATCAAAGTTGTAATTTTACAACCACACCAAAAGATAATCAGAAGTATTAAAATTGTTTCACAAATTTTTACGATTATATTTTTATCATAAAAATAAATATTAAACTTCAAACGCTTTCTGTAAGATTTTAAATAAATCGCACATATTTGTTGAAAAACTTAATTAAAAACAGTACAGAGACAAAAAAAAAAGTATAAAAAATTACGATCGTATCAACTTCTTCATATTTGAAGAAAATAGTAACACATCTGTTGAAAATGTTGACGCCAACATCATAATAAAAATAATTTAACATTAAAGAAATATAACATTTTATGTTGTCAGCTTCTCACTTTAATTAACTTTTTAATATCTGTTTAAATCCCGCAAACATTGTTTATTTTCTACAACGATTTTTCTTGTAATACTGGAATACTGTAGACGCAAAATGTACTGAAAAATTATTTTCTATTTGAATTTTTGACAATCGGACAAAAAATTTTTTAATGACTTAAGACTTGTAGAGTGGTGTGAAAGGGGCTTAAGCTTAATTATTAATGTAAAATCAATGAAAAATAAAAAGGTAAAAGTACTGAGTTCGGATATTCCAAAACTTATTGTTCCCTAGATCTTATGGTTGTTATGTTATATAACAGAATGATTTGCAGACTTCAAACACCATACAAATGCCATATATGGAGAATATTTAAACATAATTTTATTACCATACATATGTTGTTTTATATGGACCCTATCAAGCCAATACCGCATATTCTGGAGAACAATTGTATGGGGGCCTGGTAAAATAATAAACCAGGTTAGCTCGTTCTTAATATTTAATATTGTATTAAAAAAAATATGTGCACTTAATTTGATCCGCTAAGAGTGAGTTTTTGACTTCAAGATAAAGCCAGGAATTAAAGTAAGATAAGTTAATCTTATATTATAACTAATTTGCCTTTAATCCTCTTTCACATTTTTGAGTGAACGCTTAAAGCTTTTGACATTACCATATGAATCGATAAATTTTTAAAGTATAAGTATTGCAGTTTAAAACATATGTCGACAATTTCCATTTAATGAATGTTCATAACGTGAATAAGAAGAAGAAAAGGCAAACATTTTGTATTGTGTTAAAAAATAAAACTTGTTAATGAAACCAACGACACCATTGAATGGTTGGTCAAACGGAATTTTTCGACAAATTATTTGTCCTTAAATAAACATTGTTGTATATAAATGTTCAAATAGTTTAAAGTCTTCCTTATTTCTTAAAAAGTCCATTTTATTAATTTTTAACAAAAGCGTTTACTTTTATATCCTTTTAATAGCTGTTCGTCCTATTAACAGTTCTGTCGCAAGCTTAAGCCGCTAAATTTGGGCGTTTAAACTAACAACCAAACTGGAATAATCGACTACTTAAAAACGAAAGTCAAAGATTATTTTTTAATTTAATAGCCGATTTTTAAACTGATCAAAAACTGGCTCTAAGCTGACACAGTGTGGACGCTTTTGTGCCAAAAACTTGACCGGTAGTCGTAGGGATGATTTTGCGGGTATTTCACTTTTGGCATTACAAAATTGACAGGGATCCTTTCTCGTACGAGAGCCGGTAGGTAAGAGGGCACCGGTCGGGCTTTTGGTTCAGGCCTCTGTTGTTATGGTTCATGCCGAAAATGTCTCCTGTCTTTCAGGGATAATGTATTTGCGGAAGTTCCGCCTGATCGCTGACGGAATATTTTCAGGGATTGCGGGGTGGTTGCAGTTTAAGCCCAAAGTCGCAATATAATATCACACTAAAGACCACTGCTTAGAAAATACTGGTGGCTTTTTTCAAAAGCACTGGATGATAAATAGCTCCAGCTTCTAAATAAGGGGCAGGTGTACAATTTTGTTGGTTATACACTCAAATGGGTAGTAGTTATTGTTTTCTCAATCTCAGCTATATGTGCACCGACCTGGTTAAATTTTAATAACAACATAGTCATGACTACATGCGAAAGCCCACTTCAATCTGCACATGGACAGTCAGAAATCGGTAAAGCAACTTCGCTACCAATAAGGAACCCTAATATATATGGCTTACTTTACTACACCCTGTAAAGTAAGCCATATATATTAGGTGAATACTGTAGAAATTACAAACGAAATGTCAAACTATTATATCACCTCTCTTCCTGTGCTGATGGGTAAAAAAGGTTACAATGAATTTAAACCTTAAACATACGTACTAGGGATGCCAATCCTGAAATCCCGGGATTTACGGGATTTAGTCAATCCCGAAATCGTTAACTTAATTTTTTTGTTTTACATTTTTTATAAAAAAATTCATTCCCTTTAGAGGATAGGAAACACAATATTGATCTTTTATATTTGTTTGATTAAGCTCGTTAATACTGTCATTGAAAACGAAAGAAGAAGGTAAAACTTTGTTATACTTTTTAAGCGTGTCCAACAATTATAAAGAAATTTTAATGTGGGAAGTGCTGAAAATAATTAAAGAAGAAAATTAATTAAAAAAATAAATGTCTTTTGAAATGCACAAGACAAAAAGAAAAAGCAAAAGTTCCGTGTGGTTGTATTATCCAATTGATTCCACTGGTGCACAAATTGAAAAAATTTAATTTTGCTCTTAACATTTTTAGGCTTATTGAGGTGTTTTCCGAGTGTGGGCATGGGACCTACGGTAATTTATGAAGCGATTTTATGAAATTAAGTAGTGTAATTTATTCACTACATAATTCCATCCACCAGTGGTGGTGGGTATAAAAATGTGTTTTTTTTTAAATAAGATTTGTACGGTTAACTAAAAGAATGGATTTTGTTAATCAATTTTGAATTAAAATTTCAATTATTCATCTTAATTCATTTAAAAAATTTTTTTAGTAGAACCTTACAAATAAATCAATTACTAGTTTCCTCTATTCAATTATTTTTTTTATTAAGTTTGAAACAACTGAGCTACTTGAGTCAAATATAGATTTTATGTTAATTATTTTTTAATTGAATCAATTAACACATTGTTGCAAATCGTTTGTTGTTTTTTTTTATCATATTTTCAATTAAATTAATCATTACTTAAAAAAAATTACAATTTAAAATTTTTACAAATTTTAGTAATCAATATAACCATTAAACAACTTTCTAATATTAAATGGATTATAAAACTGTTCTCTTTTAATGACTTGTTTTTAATGACTAATTATAAAAAGCATTTATCTTTTGACTTCCAAAAATCCCGGATCCCGCAAAAACCCGATACCCCGAAATCCCGGGATTTGCGAAAACCAGTTCCAATTGGCATCCCTAAAACGTACATAGCACATTCTGCGCCACCCGGTTCTACATCAGGCTAGTCCCTTATCTACAAACTACAGTGTATTTTTTACATGTTCTATATTCACAATAACTATTCTTGTTTTAACACCACTGTGCGTTTTTACTAGACTTATTTTTTTATAATCTTTACAAAATTACTTACTGTTAATCCCAAAATTAGTGTTTCTGTAAAATAACAAAAATAATTTATTCTAAATTGTAATTTGAGTTTTTTTTTTGAGCTTCTCTCTCATTCGTTTTAACACATTCATTCTGCCAATTTTTTTGGTAACAAATGTTTTCCATAAATGGTCATCAGCAGTTTTAATGTATTCAAAAGTGCCTACACTGAAAATAATCCATGTAAGATTTTACGAAAAAACTTCATTGTCAAATTTATTCGTGCTATTGACAAAAACTTGGCATATAAGACATAACAGGTTCACTGTAGCCTTTTGAATTTTACTTAATCAAAAATATTTTGTTGTTTAGTTACGAACAAATTTCATGGTCTCGCATTATGTTTCGTAGAGTGTAAAACAGTTTTCCTTTAAATATTTATATAGGGCGTATATATATATTTTTTTTAGTGTAAGACATCAATTACTGTGGCTGTAAAATGTGTTTGACGCATAAATTTCATGGTTGGTAATTTGGTTGCCGGGCTTCCTTCTTCTTAGTGGGCTTATGTTTTAAGATTGACTTTCGTCGAAGGTATAAAATTCAATAAAATGTATTTAGAAAATAATGTTTGATTGTTTAAAAGTATAATTTTTCCATTTATGTACATATTTTTATCAAGAAAATTGAAAAGATCTTAAAAAGTTTTATAAGAAAACTTTAAACAGTTTAAAAATGTAAAAAATACGTATTTTTGAATCCTAAAGTATTTTACTTGGTTGGGACTGTCTTTTGAATGTCTTGCAATAGGAAAATCTTTGGAAATTGTAATCAATATTCATTAAAGTAAATCATATTTTGTACTTAAAATAACAATAAATTTAACAAAGAAATTCAACATGGTGAGCAGTTTAGCTGTTTGCGTGTTACATGAAAACAAGGACATGTTAAGTGGTGGTTAAGATCAAAAGGGCATGTCCTGTGAAATGTTAGTTATACTCTGGCCAAGTTGCTTAATTTAAGCAATAAACATTATGGAGTTGATGTCTGACATGAATTTTTCTTACAATAAAAATATTTTTCAAAATGTTCATAATAGTATACTTTTGTGCTTTTTGATACACATATTATCCATTTTTAAATTTAAATTAAACGTAACTGACTGACTGATTCCTCATAGCATAATCTAAACGCCTGAAGATAAAAAGTTAAACTTTAGACCGGAGTTTGTCTTTCGCTAAATCGATCCACTAAGACAAGATTTTTGGAAATTCGAATGTTTAGGAGGTAAAGATTTCTATAACTACGGTGGGATGTCGCAATAAAAGTACATTCTGAGAGTTGGCCTTTCAGACTGAAAATTTTAAAAGTTAAATTACTTTTATGCTTAAGCTATTACCATGGATATTGGGGCTATTTTTTTATATTCCTAAGCTAATCCCGCGACGCTTTTCGTATGTCTGCAGGAGACCAGAGTCTCTGGCGGGAATCGAACCCGCAATCCCGGTACTGATGGACTAGCTCACTACCAGCTAGCCTACCGGGGCACCCAAACTTCTTAAAATTTTTTCAAATCTGAAATTTGGTATAGTATATATATTTGGCATATGTCAAAAACTATGAATATGAAGTTTTAAATTTGTATACAATGAGATGGCGTTTTAATTTATTTAAATAAAATACATATATTGATGGCTTTTCTCAAATACGCGCCGAATTGTGAAAGGTGCATGGAAAACAAAAACCAAACTGCATAACTGCTTTTGTTTATTGAACAAAAATTTTTTGTATTATATTTAAAAATTTATTGGTTCGTGAAGTTTTTTTTTTTTTTGCAAAAGAGCCCAAGGTAATGTTTTTCGCAAATAAAACAACTTTGGCCACCTCGTGGTAAAATACAAAAAATTTGGTTATAGCCCTAATGGACATGCATATAATAATAAAAAGTATTTACTTGAAGGGTCAAAACTGGGGAAAAATTAGTACTTTTAAAATTTGAAGTAGAACATTAATTCATGCCGCGTATTTCAGTGACTCTAGAAAATCTACCAATTTCCAATATGCATCGCTCTCGTTATTTGCACTAAAAACAAAAAATTTTGTTTACGAAAGCAATTGTTTAAGTTAAAGTATTTAGGATTTATATTTTAAACAAATAGAAATAAAACTAGAATAAAAACTAATTTTTTCCAACCCACTGTTTTTCGTTTCCTCTTAACAAAATTTTTTATTTAGTTTTGCCTGGCGTAGCAGGCACAAGGTCCACTGCACGGGAAAAAAATTTTAGTAGTTTTTTTTATCAATTAAAAAAATTGTTTGAAAAGTATTTTAATTTAATAAATACTATAATTGATATTTATTTGATAAAAAAAAAATTAAAAATATAATTTTGATTTAACTGACAATTTAGTTGTTAGTTAATTAAATAACAAAAAATCTTAATTGAATTTTTCGCCTAAAATAAAATAATTTAAACTTGTAGAATTGTTGTTGGGAATTGTCAAATCCTTAGCTGTATTAATTTAAATCATTTAAAACATTATTTGAAATGGCAAAGTTTTTTGATAATTTTTTTAACTGAAATTAAAAATATAATTTTTGGAAGAAAAAAATTCACATTCACATAATTGTTTGCTCATCGGTAAAATCATATGGATTGGTATTTAATTATCTCCATGCACTATTTTCGCTCCAATTGTTAATAAATTGCTGTTATATTTAATATTAACTGCCTGTTTTTTAAAAATAAAAACAAAATTTCGTGTGAGAAATTATATTGAAAACAACAATAAAATATGAAAATTAGTTTTTGTTTTCAATATAAATCCTCACAAGAAATTTTGTTTTAATTTTCTAAAAACAGGCAGTAAATATTCAATAAATACCTAGCCTTAAAGTATGCAATGCTTTCTTGCAAAATTTTTATGACAATTTTCGTGACTTTTACCAGAAAATTAGGCCAAAATTGTGTAAAGCCCAACGCAACGCCAAATATTACATTGAAAGCAAGAACAAAGTCAAAAATATTTTATAATTTTGTTGTTTCTTTCTACAGAAGTTCATATTGAATTTTTAAATTCCAAACACTGCATATCTTGTGGACTTGAACATTTTAAAACATTTTTATATGTATATCTTTAGAAAGCAACAACAAAATTATAAAATATTTTTGACTTAATTTTTGCTTTCAATGTAATTTTTTGCGTTGCGTTTTACACAATAAGGGCCTTAAAGTTTTCATACTGTTCCGAAAATGTGCAAGAAATATTTTTTTCTTTAATCGAAAGAAGCCACTTCCATCTTTCATTTTATTGAAAGCCCAGCTTGGGGGAATGTGAGGCTACATTATTGTTTTCCCATTGACATTCAAAACTAAGTTATTTTTGAATGGCTTACAGATATGGGCATATCTTCTTAACGTTTTATGTTATCCCCATTTTTTAAACAGGAGAAATTGTATTTCTGCCAAATAGAATAGAAATAGAAAGTTAGGTGGTATTATTAGAAAAAATATATATATATGGACAACTGAATTGTGGGAAATATTAGTATGTACATTTTGCTTTGCACCTTTGCATGGATCTACTTAAATTTATTTAAAATAATATACAATTTTTCTTAAAAACTATAAATGCACATTTCATATTTAAACATTTCTCTGCATCCCTATGTAAACTGCATCCCTATGTATATATTGCCGGTAAGTGGCCCCTAGTGAGCTAGTCTATCAGTTCATGGGGATTGCTGGTTCTATTCCCGCGAAAGACTCTGGTCTCCTGCAGACAAGCGTAGAGGTTTGCGGGATAAGCATAAGAAAAAAGAAAAATAATTAATTAATTTACTCACTTTAAATTAAAATTCAACGCATGAAATTTGAGCTAATCTGAGTCTATAGGTTACAGAGACGCGCATTGGGGATAAGTTTTCAAAAAAATATGATTCCTAAGTATAATTTATTACAGAAGGAGTTTTATTGTATTTTTTTTTTTAAATAAATAAAATAAATATATAAACACATTTAATACCCCGGGTTTTTTTTATTTAATTTATATATAAAAATAAAATCCACATATATACAAATCGCACTGGTTCCTCTAAAGAGAGTCAACTCAATATTTTTCAATTTTCACTTTATGCAAGAAATCGATGAATAGTGGTCATATCTACTAGAGATTGCTGTTCGGTTTTAACCGAAATCGAAACCGAGGTTGTTTTTGAAGCTTTTACTTCAAAAAAATATTTATGCTTAAAGCAATTACAAATTATACAAAACACTTGTACTTCTCATATAAAAAGTTTATACATTACAGCCGACCACAACGGCAAGGTGTTTCTAAAATTCTTTAAATTACAAAAAAGTACTGGATCTTTTGTCGAAATATTAAAAAATATTGTTTTAAGCAAAACTCCTACAGAACTTATTTATAAATTAAATTTTTTTTATTTTTTTTGAATATTTTTTTTTTGTGTATTTATAAATTTTTTTAGGAACTTTTTTTTATAATATGGAAGTAAAAAAGTCACTCAAAAATGTCAAAATATGCATTGAAAAGCAAAATATGAAAAATATGCATTTTCACCAATATATGCAACAATATGCAAATCAATTCAACCATTTCAACGCAAATTTAATGATTCGGATAGAAATTTGGTCGACATCGTACTTAGACTGTCGACAAAAAACATGCATATGCATCGAAATCGCCATACTAATTACCAATAAAATTTGGTAGCATATTAAACCTTTTATCTTATTTTTTTTTTTCAGAAATAACTGAACTGAAATATGGAGTTTTGAAACATTTCAAATTATCAGAGCACCAGTCAAACATAACAATATGCAAAATTTGTAAGAAAAAGCAAAACCGAACCGAAACCGACCGGTCTTAATCATTTTAAAGCAGAAACCGCGGTATTACATTTTTAACGGTTTTTAGCAAACTCTAATATCTACCCACTGTTAAAATCTAACATAATTTTCTCAAGTATTTTATAAAAAAAAAAAAAAAAAAAAAAAAATAAAAAAATCCAATTGTATCTCACTTTGTGTATAAGAGTACAAACATATTAAAAGAAAACAGTTGTTTGTCTCTACTGAAAATTTATAAATTTTGAGTTAACCCCCTTTAGAGGATCCAGTGCGATATATAAATTTTATTTTAATTAATCAGAAAATATAACAATATACCAGGTTAAAATCATGCGTCAGTTTTATACGTACGTAGCTAATGGTGGGTTTCTGCCTGCTGGCGGATGTCTCTTTTTGTTTTTGCTATACAAACAGCTTTAACTCCTCAACATGGTCCCAACAATCATGTACCAAAGTTGTCACCGCAATGCTACTGTGCACACAAATTGCTTACATTGTTTACCGTAAGCTTAGGTCTTAATGGCAAGTACTTACATTAATCTACAGCATTTCTGGTCAAAAGTACTCTAAAATATTACATTGACTTTCTTATTGAGGTCATTTTCTACAAATTTTTGTTTCTCTTTCAGTTTTAATTTTATGGGATTAATAATGTATTCCAAAATCCGGAATTTAAATTGCAATTTGACAGAAATTTTCCATAAACAAAAGGCTTTACTCATAAAGAATATTTCAGATATCTAAAAGGCTTATAGTACGAATTTGTAATGAAAATTTTTTTAGTGAACCTTTTTTATTAAGTTTATTAAGAAGGTTTAAAAACACAATCTGTAAAAATGTTAAATTTTCATATATTAAATTTAAATTTTTTTCACTTATTTTATTATTTTCATAAGAATTTTGGCCATTAAATACACATTGTTATATTAAAACTCTATGGCTTTTACAATATACATGCATACTTGTTGGTTTGTTTCGGTTTTTCTTTGGTCCCAATTGCCTAAACGACTAAATAAACTACTCTTTAGCCCTTTAAGTTTATATACATGCTATATCAAGCACAAAAACTTAAAAAAAGAACTGAAGATAAAAAAAAATTTAAAAAAAAAAAAAAAAAATGAAAAGGAAATATGAAAATAATAACACAGTAGAGAGAACAGAATGAGAGTGTAAAGAAAATAAACTTTAACCATCAAAATCCACTTTTAAACAAGGTTAACAACAACTAAAATATAATGGTCCCCAAGGAACGCTTTAAATAAGAGCAAGCAACTCTAAAATCTCCAATTGAAAGGAAGCAAAGAAGCAGTTCAGCTTAACCACACATATACTAACACAATTACTAAAGCTATAAATACCCATACAAACAGACACATACCAGCCAAATATATCCTTACCATTATGTTAAATTTAAATTTTACACACTTGTATGTAAACTCTCTCCGTCTTTCCCTTATTTTGCATAAGCTTTATAAACAATAGGGAAAACTTTAAGATAAATTTTCCTTTAACCTAAATACAAAAACAATCACCAAAAGACAAATTCTATAAGAATACTTTAAGAAAGCAAACGCAATTTTTCTTCTTCCTTGGCTGCGTTTCTACAACCACCAGACATTTTCCACTTGTTGGGTTAAAATTATTTAAATTCTTTTTTTCACTTCTTATTTTCCCACGCATTTGTGTGTTATTTAACAAAACAAACCATAAATCAATATAAAAATGAAATGAAAGAAGGTGAAAGTGGAAAATGTATAATAAAATACCGTAAATGGCCATAAATATTTGTTTCTGTTTGTTTTATGTTGTAAAACTACATGGCCCAAGTAATTCGTCAAAAGGCAGTTGAAATATTTTGATAAATAGTTTGAACTGAACATGAGCGGTAGGAATATTTTCTAAATTAAAATTAAATAATTCATGTTGAGATTCAAATTTTATTTCATAAGCTTTTTTTCATAAATGTGCCTAAGCTAAGCCGTTTATATCGCAGCAAAAATTTCAATTACTATTAAACAAAGTCTGCTTTTGTAACAACTTAGATATGAATAAGGCCATACGCACCGCGACCCAGAGTCATTTGTGCAGCCTGTGTATATCACCATGTCAGGTGCCTGTGTATATCACCATGTCGGGATCTTTCACCCTGCCCGGTAAAAGATTTCAGTTGAGCCCATCATTTGCCCTCCGAAAAATTTCCGCCTGGAAGTCCTCAAAGCGGTACAGCAGTAGAATAAATGTTCCGACGAATGTTCGTCATCAACTTCATAAAATCTGCTTATCTTGTTACCCATTACCATTACCTATTATATGTTGATTATATCTAAGACCGCAATGTCCCGAAAATAGGCCCACAAATAGCCTAAGTTCCCCCTTCTCAAGAAGAAGTAGACCACTTGCCCCGCTGCGGGACAGAGTCTCAATTTTCTTGAGCTGTCTTTATCCAGAAATGGACGTCCATGTGTAAAGTAATTCACGTTCGGACCATGTTTGCAACATCCCTTAAATGTGACCGGCAGGGACGCCTTGTTACAACTTACTAAAGTCAATATCTTTCATACACAGAAAAAAATAAAAACTGATTTTAATTACAAAATTTGATGTACTACCCTACGGGAAAGGGAACTAACACTTAACTTGTCACGCGACAACCCCCCAATTAACCCCCTCGTGGCACTTTTTTGACACTTTGTAACAGGTCACTGAAATAACCTTCCAATTTCGGTTAAAATAATGCCTGTCGCTGATATTGTCCCAAATGAGCCATGGCAATATGATAGATCCCCTTCATATAAAGTAATAGAACTAGAAAGAATCAGCCACTTCCCGCACAAAATCCAGTCACATGACTCTGAACTCTGAACACATTATCACCAGTTAAGTGATATGTCTTGTTTTCACCTATCACAATTCGTTCCTTTTAATTATAAAATGTTGTTCACTGGCCACGGGATAAGTACTTTAAGAGCGATTGACACAAATTTCCCGCAGGGTTATTAAAAAACTAATTAAATTCGCACCATTAAACCAGTGAATAGTATCTATTAAATATTTGTGGATATTTAAAACATTTTCTGTAGTAATGTTGTTAATACAGTAGTTTTCCTGTTTAACGAACCTTCGATTCTGCGAACATAGCATTTAACGAACACACAAGTTTGCTCTATTGACTACCTTAAACAGCGAACAAAAAATATTTTTTTATGCTCAATTTAGCGGACAAAAAAGATCCATAATTTTAGTTTAAAAAAAAAAGTTTAAAAATGTGAAGTAATTTCGAACTAAAAACAAAGTGAGTAGTAAAAGGACCTCTATTTTAGGTTTTGTTTATGTAGCATTTTTGTTTGATTATGTTGCAATGATCAGTTACGCATATTCTTTCGTGGTGTCAACATAAAAATTAATACCAGAAACAGACTTTATTTAAAAGAAAATTGTGGATGATTACCAAAATGGATTGCGAGTTGTAGATTTGTGCAAAAAGTATGGATTAAGAAAATCAACAGTATGTACGATTTAAAAGTGGAAACAAAGTCTTATAAAAAAAATATATAATTAGCAACCAATGACTTAAAACAATGAGTAGAAAACAATCCGCCAAGACAAGAGGAAGATGATAACCATGATATAGAAGAAATCGATCATGAAGAACATTTGTAGCAACAAATAAAACACATAGAGGCTATCAAAAGTTTCGAAATTTGTATTCAATGGGCTCAACATAACAATGATAACTTGTCAATATTATTGCTTTTAAGAGAACTTCAGGAAGATGCCACAAAACAAATTTTTTATGTAAAATTTTCAAGGAAATTGAAAAGGAATTTGATCCTATTTTTCAATAAAATTATTTTAGGTTTTATGCTACCAGTGTAATGAATTATACATATCTCAAAACATATTTCATAAAAAAGACAAATAATACAGTTCTAGTTATTTATTTATTCATAACATGGGTACTAGACATAAGTATGGCATATAACGAACTTTTCAGTTTAACGAACAGGGTTGACAAAGTACTGGTTCGTTAACCTGGAAAACTACTGTATATGTAAACGTTTAATCCACTTGATTAAATTTTCAGTTAATACTGATTATAATTTTTTTGATAATTGGTTTAATTAAAAGAAATTTTGTGAGAATTTTTTTCTTTGTACCTTATCGTTAAGCATTACACTGCACCAATTTATAAAGTACTTTCCTGTTATTCACAAATGTGCATCAGTTGCCTAGAGCGCAAAACTAAAAAATCTACGGAAAAACATGTAAAAGGTATATATTCGGATATGCCGAATCTTAAAAACCCTTTACTTTGGGGCAATAAGAACATACATTTATATAAATACCGTTGCTTCAGCTAGGGTCACACTTATTAAATATTTGACCAAATAAACGCAACCACTACTTTTGTTAATAGTTAGTAAGATTTAGCATGGCCTTAATATCATAAAATAAAACTAATTATCAGAGTGGTCAGGTCAAAAAAAAAATGTACAGCTAAATCTGTCATTAGACATAGCCAAAAAAAGCTAAAAATGATTTTTAAAAATTATTAAAATAATGCTACAATTTTTTTGAAGATTTTTTTGTTAAAAATTTATTACTAGTATGACATTTTATTCGAAACTAAATACATTTTAGTGACTCATTGTTTTTAATTTTTTTTTTTTTGCTGGATTTTGGTAAAGCATGTGATACATATAAATATGTAGCACAGGTGGTTAATTTTAAATGTTAAATTTATTGGGCCTTCAAACCTCTGATATATTAAAAAATTAAACGATTTATTTCAATGGTATACAACATTTTTAGATCATTTTATTATTAATAGTTTAAGAAAAGTTGAAGCTTTTAAATAATTATTTCTTCAGCAGTTTAGAGCAAACAATTTTTTTTACACTATTGAATTTTTATCTAAATACAAAGTGACATTTCCTTGTATTTTTATATCGTTATAATATTTATTAATAAATAATATTTACAATCAACATGATAAGGGCATTTCTAATAATTATTCCCTTGATATTCAATCTTTTTTTACAAGGCAGGTAAGATGTTACTTAACATTAGAATTATCCATTTTCATACGAAATTTCATTTTGCGTACAACAATTTAATCAAAATTTATTATAATGTATACAATTTTTTTAGAATAATCTATAAAATTATTCGTCCAAATGTTAAAAAAAATAATGCTAAAAAAAGCTAAAAACATTTTCCAAAAATGTTAAATAAAATGCCAATTGCTAAATGAAAATTTTGCAGCTAATAAAAATTTTTAATGCTAAATTTAGCTGCAAAAATGCCAAAATGGCCACACTGCTACTTATACTGCTAGAGATAGCACAAAACCGTTTTATGTAAGATGTGGTATTATAAACAAATTATACTTAAGTATGCTTGTTGGTTCCATTTTTTCGTCAAATATTTGACTAGTGTGATCGTAGCTTTAGATAGAAGTAATTCTATTTTTTGCCACGTCGCACAGTGGCGCCCGTAGAGCAAACGAGGTTGCAAAAATCAAAATTTTCATGAGCGCCGAGGAAGTTTTGAATAAACCCGTGTTATAGGAAACTTTTCAACGATTTCAAATATGCCACTCTTAATAATATCACATTTTTAGTTTAGAAGATATAACCGTTCAAAGTTGACCGACTTTCGGTTTTCAAAAAAACAAACAATTTTTAGTCAATTTGTTGCGATTTCAGGTGTAATATCACGAAAAATAGGTAACGAATCGCCTTATTTTTTGTTTGTATTGATTGATGTATTTATTAAATGTATAATGATAAAAAAAAAATTAACTGTTTGCTTTGTGTTTCTCCTGGTAAATCACTATTTAAAAACTATCCGTTTTTTCACTATTTTTCAACTTTGACGGAAAATAAAAAAAAACTATATTTTTCTATATTTGCCATATTTGCAAAACCTGTTCTTTGATTATTTCTTTACATAATTCAAAAGGTTTTATCTGCCCGTACGTGCCCGTTTGGCTTCTAGAGGTAAAAAAGGTTAAAAAGACATGGTTGCAGAAATTGTATGGCGTCCATCCCTTGTATGTTTTGACTGACAGTAGTTTGATCTAATAGTTTGAAAAAAACTACTCATTGAAATTAGCAGGTACGTACCTCACTTAAACAATACTTTGGCGTACAAATGGTCAAGAACAATATTGACTTATGGTCCCAAAAGGTAGGCACAAATCTTATTTGGACACGTGCATAATATCAAAATTGCATTATTCAGCCTAAATCCATATGTATGCAGGGAACAGGTAAATTTTTCGGCATGGTAGCATAAGCCTATATATTGCAAAATAAGCATAATGCCTGGATTAGTATACGAATGAAGTTGACCCCGACCGTCCATAAAATATTGGCGCATGGCAAAGATATAATTGAGTACCAGTCTTTGCCAATTGGAGAGCTTTCTGAAGAAGCACAGGAGTATCTTAACAAATTTTATAAAAAACTAGCTTAACCCGGTGCGCTTCGCTACACTGACCCCGCACATTTTTATATTGAAATTTATAGTTTACTGTAATAGTAGCTTTAACCACGTTTGAAGACTCTCCCTTTAATAGTTCTTCAGTTGAGCGATATTTAATGTATGCATCCTATGGGAGGTATTTTCCCCCCTGCGCCCTCCTCACTATTACAGTTCTTAAGATATGCGATGTTAAACATTGGCGTCCTATGGGGTATTCCTATACCCCCGCTGCTATTTTATTTCAATTCCGGGGCTCAGAAGATCCTACTACAAAAAGTTCAGCAAAATGCGTGCAGCGGCTCTTAAGATATGCGATAATTAATATTGGCATCCTATGGGGGGTACCAATTCCCCTGCCCCTATCGAAAAAATAAGTAGCCTATTTTATTTTTAGGGCTCACGTGATGTTACTGTAAAAATTTCAGGAAAATCGGTTCGATAATTAATATTGGCATCCTATGGGGGGTACCAATTCCCCTGCCCCTATCGAAAAAATAAGTAGCCTATTTTATTTTTAGGGCTCACGTGATGTTACTGTAAAAATTTCAGGAAAATCGGTTCGATAATTAATATTGGCATCCTATGGGGGGTACCAATTCCCCTGCCCCTATCGAAAAAATAAGTAGCCTATTTTATTTTTAGGGCTCACGTGATGTTACAGTAAAAATTTCAGGAAAATCGGTTCGATAATTAATATTGGCATCCTATGGGGGGTACCAATTCCCTTGCCCCTATCGAAAAAATAAGTAGCCTATTTTATTTTTAGGGCTCACGTGATGTTACTGTAAAAATTTCAGGAAAATCGGTTCGATAATTAATATTGGCATCCTATGGGGGGTACCAATTCCCCTGCCCCTATCGAAAAAATAAGTAGCCTATTTTATTTTTAGGGCTCACGTGATGTTACAGTAAAAATTTCAGGAAAATCGGTTCGATAATTAATATTGGCATCCTATGGGGGGTACCAATTCCCCTGCCCCTATCGAAAAAATAAGTAGCCTATTTTATTTTTAGGGCTCACGTGATGTAACTGTAAAAATTTCAGGAAAATCGGTTCAGTAGTTTCGGAGTCTATAAAGCGACAAACAAACATACAAACATACATAATTCATTTTTATATATATAGATAGAAGATATAGATTGCAGAAGACATTCAAAGCCTCAAGGGTAAGGCAAAATGAGGACCTCTTCAACATGTTGGCAGCATCTTCCGATCCATTTATTTCTTCTCTGCGGCATGTGAAGTCACGAATAGAGTTACAAAATAATTATAGTTTAGAAATGGTTAGTCTTTTAGATATACCTTCTCTTACGAATTGGGATGAATATTTTACAGAAAATTGAAAAAATAAATTTAAAACAAAAAATTTTTTTTTTTTAATTTGTTGGGTAATAATTTAAAACATAAAACCCTAAAGAAAAAAAATAAAAACAATCTAAAAATGTAAAAATAATTTTTTTTAGTTACCATAAAATTGATTTTTATACTAATTTTAACTTTGATAACCCATAAGTAGGCCCCTACAAAGCGTAGCACTCTTTCCTAACGCTCATTTCATAGGCTGAACAGTTATCTATCATATGCTATTCAAACTGTTCAATTATCTTATTCGGTTCTAAAGATATGATTTTTGCAACGAAAAAACTCAAATGGCGCCACTGTGCGTCGTTCTCCATTCCTGACCACATTTTATCGAATGTTGTCTATTGATAACTAATGGTTTTGTCTCAGATATACAGATATCTATTATGTTTTTGTATGGGAAATGCCACACCCAATTTACCAATTCCACCCAGAATTTGTCGGATGTTTTGTTTTAATAACCAAGATCTTTTACCAGATTAAAAAAAACAAAAACAACAACAAGTGATTTAAGGGTAAATAAGAGGCAGTCATGGTTTTTTCCTCATATCGCAGCCACTTGTGAACTTATCAGGCTGAATTTTAATAGCAAAAATAAGCAGAGCAAATGTGATATAAATATTTACCAATCAAGTCCCCGTCGTATCTGGGGCCCTCGAAATCCCCATTTCGACAAACACACGGACATCGTTTAATCAAGAATATACAAACTATAAAGGATTTAAAATCAATATTGTAGAAATTTAAAATGGAATAAAAAACCTATACTTACCTTCGGTGAAGAATATAATAAAGATCAAAGTTCAAATCTAAACTGGAGCAAAAAAAAATTTACCCAATATTAGATTTGTGTTTGTATGTAAGAATCACTTTTTAGCTATGAGTTAAATAGTACGTTCATGGAGAAAGTGGTTAGATTAAATACTTACAATTGAAGCAAAGTCGCGAATAACGTTGTAAAAAACACATATTGCAAAATCTGTTATTTGGAGATTAGCATTACATTGCTCAAACATCCAATCACCCACAATTTTGCACCTTATCGCCGTCAAAATGCAATTACAAAGAGTTAGGCGGTAATAGAAGTTAGTTGTAAGTCACTTATAAAATAACACAACCGAAATTATCAGATGTAACTGATATGTGTACAAAGATAAAAGACAATTAAAACCAAATGTGGAAAATGGGAAGAAATGCATATAAAATAAAAAAAATAAGAGCATACCAGCAAAAATTGCTCTATAGCAGGCAATGTGAAAAAACGTTTCGAGTACACACTTTCAGTTCTGAATTGTGGAATACCCCTTTAAAAGCCACTAGTCATTATGGTATGAGTAGTGGAAAAACGTAAGAACTGACATCGCAATTTTGGATATGAAAATTTTTTCACTAATAAAAATTCTAAACAGTAAATTTAAATGTTACTTTAAATTTCAGATTCTTCATTATGTGCATAAAAGTTATTATTATCATTATTTTTGATGATGTCGAAAAAAAAATTACATTTACAACATTTTTTGCACTACAGAACAATAATTATTTTATCACTTACAACGTTATTCGCGGATTTGCTTCAATTAAAGATGTTTTTCGTGGAAGCCTAAGTCCGAATCAAGGGCGCAGAAAATTTGTTTTTCTTTATGTAAATGTTTTTATTTGCAAAATACGTACTCTGTTGCAAAATAGAAATTCATTAAATGGGGACATACCTTGTAAAAATAACGTAAGTATTTTCAATTATATATTATTGTTACTTTCACCATATTATTGTCACAGATAACCATTTTGTAATTGAATTGGCTTTGGAATTTGTTTTGCGAAATTTGTTTACCACTAATAATTGCATGACCTCAAATAGCAAATAACATATTCCTTTTTACCAAGAGCAACCAACATGTTATGCTTGAAAATAGCTAACATATTATTATTGGTAAACATATTATAACTTATTTGAAAACAATCATAAGTTGGTTGTGGCTTCTTGATGGATGATGAAATTTACCTTTCAGTGCAAATAATTTTGTTGGACGTGACCATTTCGAACGTGGGTTTTCTTTACGTGCAGCTAAAAGCCAAACAGTGTTTAACGAAATTTCTCATAAAAGTGCAAGTTTTTTTGATAGCATAAGTTTTTCTTACCTAACACAATGAAATATGTATATTCCCAATACATAGAAAGAAAAGCATAAATTTGCATAGCAAACACGTAATTGTCGTTATTTTGTTTAGTGAAGCACGGAAGATTTGTAAACTTTTATTTATCGCATAGATCAATAAATTATATCGAAACAACCAGTGATGTAGTGGTCACACTTAACAACCATTTGGCGTTCTATACGCAGTATCTATTTTTATTAAACATTTGTTGAATTTAGCATATCTTATAATAGGATTTTTTTTCGATTTCGTTCCGTTATGCCTTAAATTTTTTATATACAGAAAAAATTATTAAATTTCTCCAATAACCAAATTTATTCCAAATTCATAATATCAAGCAAACAAGTTGTTGATTTTGCACCTATTACCAAAATTATTATATTGATTACCAAAAATTTAAAAATTTTTAAAAAATATTTTCAATAAATAATATTTTTAATTTTAATTAAAAAAGTAATCAAAAAACTTTGCCATTTCAAACAATGTGTTAATTTATTTAAATAAATATTGACAATTCCCAGCAACAATTCTACTTGTTAAAATTATTTTATTTTAAACGAAAAAAGTCAATTAAGATTTTTTGTTATTTAAATAAAATTTTAATTGAAAATTTATTTCAAAACAACTAAAATGTTAATTAAATCGAAATTAGATTTTAAATTTTCTTTCAATTAAAAAAACAATTGATTAAATTATCACATTAATTAAATGTAAATACTTTTTAAACTATTTTTTTAATTGATAAAACACTATTTTTCTGTATAGACAAAGGGACTATACAAAAAAATTATTAAACTATGAATTTTGTAATTATTTGTGGTACAAAACGTCATCCAAAATGGCAATAATTGGTGAAAAACGTTAAAATTTTTATCAGATTTTAGCTTTTATCCACTATACCTCAAGCATGTTTTTTTATCGGTTGGCCACTATTCGACGATTAATTTAGAAGGCTTTAAAAGAAGGTATAAATTAAATAAATTAAACTTAATTAAGCCTGAGTTTGATTCTAAGTGGGAGCTGGAAAAGAAGTATACAGCGGGTTTTTTACCATCAAATGTCAAAATAACACTTGAGATGAAGCAAAACAACCCGATTAAAAAGAAATTAAACCTAATAAAAAAAAAACTAAAGTTTCATTTTACAAAAAAAAAAAAATTTATTTTTCGAATTTATTCTATGAGCTAAATTTCAGTTATGTATTTTATAAAGCTTTTTGTAATAGTTCCATTCCTCAAACATTTAGGAGCGGCTTTATACAACACCAGACTATTATATGAATGAAGTATATTGTATGTAAAGAAAATTTTACAATTATTAGACACCAGCAGCATGTAGTGCATTTTCTGGCCCGCTTCGTCAGCATTCTTTGTGTCACACTGGATAGTGATACTTTCTAAATTTAATGTATTTACTATTTTACAAATAGAATCTAAAAAAATTTTGAATATAATAAAGTAACTAATGAAAAATAAATAATTACCAGATTTTATTACTCTTACAAAAAATACCAATTTTTTTGCACAGTTGGAACCAATAGGCTGTTATAAACCCAAACAAAATTGTGTTATGACGTAAAGATTAACATAAACATTTCTGACGCCGCATGATATCTAGATATCTTTACCTATATGAAATTGGTTTGCCTTTAAGTGGTTTCAGGAAGGGGGAAGATCCTATACTATGGTTATTTTTAGACCTACCAAAACGAAAATTTTTCATGAACTTGTATGGCAATACCAACATTTATAAACCAGTTATTGCATTAAAAGCTATTTGCGGGGGTGTTATTTGTATGGCAGCCATGGTTAATGTGGACTGACATAAAAAAAATTATGGAATATGATTTGTGTCAAAATCAAATAAATATCTTTGAGCCAAATTGTATCTAAATAGCAACATAATAAGATTATTAATGGGAACAAAGACTTTATGTCAAAACGAACTCTGCAACATTTTCCGATTTGCCGACATTTTCAATAGTCTTCGTCCTAATGCAAAATAAAACATTTATACCAAATATTATAAAAAATTCCTTGATCTGCGATCTGTACTTTATGCAAATGTTTAACAGATGGACAGACGGACATAGTTAAATCAACTCAGAAATTTATTAAGTCGACACTAGAATCAAAATAAGTAATGCTACATATATCGCACTTTTTCAACAATACTCTATTAACACGAAATATAAAAAAAAATTAAATTTTACATTAAAGGCATATGAAAAAGAATTTTTAAACCAACCGTTTCATTACCAAAAAGTAGCACGAAATTTTTACAGCGGGTAGATATGAATATTACGTGTCGATTTTATCAAAAAAGTACAAAAATAAAAATTTTGAGTTAATACAATATTGTTAAACCAGTGCGATATAGCAATTTAAAATACATTAACAAAAATAATATTAAAACCCCTTAATAAATTAATAAGACTTAAAGTAATTAGTTCTTCATTAAAAGATTTTATTTGTTGTGATTAATTCCCTATTTTTATAATTGATAAAAATACTGAAATTTATTGTTGGAGCTTTGTTTGTTTAAGCTTTGATATCATTGCAAATAAGACTTTTTGAGTGTATGTAATTATCATTCCCTCTGTATTCTTGTTTGCTGATAGCTTTGGCTTTTCTAAAATTATTAAGGAGAACGTATCCTGATGATCTGACCTAAGCAGCCAGTGAAATGCGCTTGGCAACAGTTTATCCTTCAACAATAAATTTCGGTATTTCTATAGATTATAAAAATAGGAAATAACGCCCAACAAACAAAACCTTTTAATGAAAAAATATGTATTCCCAAAAACAAGTTTTTTGATAGTAATTATTGCTACTTTACTTTTGGTTGCTTATGGCTTGGTAGGGTTCAATAAGTTGATTACCGTTCCTTTGTAAATTTACAGACTATATAACAATTTCGAACGAAACTCTTGGTCCCTTTACTTACATTCAAAACAAAATAAATATTTTAAAATTTGTTTTTATTTGTAATGTTAGTTAGGCGAACGAAGTATTTGTTCGAAGTCGTGGGACAGGCAGTTATTTAATATCATACTTTCAATGGTTTCAAACGACAGTCTGTTTCTCGATTTATAAAACGATGTAAATCTAAATAGACTGTTAATTTTTTGGAACAACAATAAATTAATTGGTATACATTTTATCAGTGAAATCAAATCCCTATATCATTTGTTTAACACGAAATTGCAAATAAGACCTTAAAAAATGTCCACGCTTTTCCTGCGACATTGAAAGTTACATCGAATTCGGGTAATTACCCACAAAGTGGCAGCACTTTTATACAGCAAAATGCACAAATGTACCGTTATCTGATAAATGTTGCGTGATGGTAGAAAAGTAAGCTCATATTCGGTATTAGAATGCCAGAGAAAAAAGGAATAAGGTAGAATGGTTACAAAACTTTTATAATGCTGACCTGTGTTTTTTTTTTCAATCCAAAAAATAAATTTTTTTTTTTTGTTACCTTAAAAGAAATTATTTGAAAACAGTATGAGTTTAAGTCAATAATAAAGGTTTATATATATTCGCATGGCAAAAACTTGTTTAATATTAAAAACATTTTTGGTTACAAATCCAAGCTAATAAATAGTTGTTTAAAACACTCAGGATATATTTTTTATATTTCTCCAAAATTTAACAATAAACTGGAAGTAAATTTATGTAAACAAGACAAAAACAGCTTTAGTATATTGAAAGCTTTATTCTCACCCCCCCCCCCCCCCAACCCCCGCTCCATCCCAAAAAACTCCTACGATTATTAAATCATATCTCTCGAGCTTTTGCGCCTTATTATATATTAAAAGTAACCCATTTTTTAACATCCAAAGGGCCTCTAACTTAATACCTCGCAATGAATACCTTTTCTCCTCTCAGGTAACTTAAAATTTACTTAGTTTAAAATAATTGTCGATTAAGTCAACTCCCCGGATATTAAGTCCCAAAAGACGGCATTCGTAAGTAAATGGTTAATATGTTTCTATAAAATTTTACATTTTTTTTTTGCTCTTAGCAGTATTTAGTATTTACTTACACACAGTTATAAGCAGTTTGTATAAATAAATGGAAAAAGAAAAAATTGTACAAAAAAAAAAAAAAAAAAAAAATACTATAAAACGAAAGACCTTGGCTGTTGAGTAATGCTGGCCTTTATGTTTTTTCTTTCTCTATACTTAAGATAGAAATATTAGTCTTTCTTTACAGTAGCAGCAAAATAAGCAAAATGTAAAAATAAGAAAAAAAAAATTAAATAAATGTATCCCAACAAAGAAGAAATAAAGAAAAAGATCTTATAAACTTGGCCGTAAAATTTTAAAATAGTGCATGTGTTGAAATACGCTACACCACCATAGAGTGTGGAGAGGGGTCAATTTGATTTTGAGCTGGTGACGCCGGTCATAATAAAACTCAGCATTACTCCATAAGCCAATTGGGGCGGGGCATTCGTTGTAAAGCTTTTTGCGAATTTTTTTTTCCAGGAAAACGGGGAATATTCTGGAATTCCGGAATGCCAGGAATGCCGGTTTTTTATATTTTATTTATTTATTTCTTTGAATATCCCATACAACAAGATTGATATCTTATAATTACAGTATGGGAATTAAAATGTTATTTATAAAAGCAAGTTAACAATAAAAATGTAATAGTAAATTAATTTAACATTAAACTAACATAAAAAAGGAACATAAACATAAATATAATGAAATTTAGCTTAATTATTTATACATATGTAATATTTGAAAGAATCAATTAAAAAGACTTGTTTATTTATTCAAAATGTTTAATCAAAAATCAAAAATTGTCTGAAGAATATTAGGAAGTAAGTTCCAAAGACGGACAGAATATCTATATAAAGAAATGGTTTTCGGAGACAAGATTACGATGTCTCAATAGAATTAGTTTTTTGCCTCTATTTGATCGCGCAAGCATTAGGCGATTAAAATGATGTGTCGGTTCTTTTTCATATACAAATTTGTGCAATAAAATAAGTCTTCTGGCATCAATTAGTCTTCGCAACGATAATCAGTATAGCCTATTTGAATATTGTGATATTCGGTCATATTTACGCAGACTAAATACATATCTTACTATGTTGTTAAAAGCCTTGCTTAATTTATTTGAACTTTTAGAGTCATAACTGGCGAAACTTCACATCCATATAACAAACGGGGTATAAGGTAAGTTTTAGCAATTACAATTCTTATGTGTAATGGTGTAAAGTACTGTGTAGACCATAATCCACGAAGCAAGAAGTGTATGTTTCCTACTAAACTGTTTACATGATTCGACCATTCCAAATTTTCATTAAAAACAATTCCCAGATTCTTTGGAGAAGAAACATTATCTAAACGTTGATTGTTTAACATTAATTAAAAATTTTTTTACAATTTCGTAGATTTTTTATGTATAACAATACATTTTGATTTGTGTGGATTTAGTAGCAATTTGTTAGTATTTGCCCACTAGTGTACGCTTTTTAAATCATCATTTAGCTTACTAATATTTTCGGTTATGCATTCAATGAAATTACTTTGATAGAGCCGGACGTCATCAACATATAACTGAATGTTAGAGTGTTTGATACAACGCAGTAATATATATAGAAAAGAAGCGGTCCTAAAATCGACCCTTTGTCGTTTTAAAGAAAAATTATGAAAACATTTCGGAATTCTTAAAAATATTTAAAAAATTTGGTAGTTCAAAGATCCTTAATCCTAAGATTTGATCTTTTCTTTTATTTTCATTTAATCATATTTTCAGATTCGAATTCTATAATCGATATTTTGTGTCTGGGCAAGAGTGAGTTTGAATATAGAAAATTTTTCAAAAACTATTATATTAATTAGTTTTATTGCAATTGGTGTTTAAAAACCTTAAGAAAAAACTGAATTGGATTTCAAATCTTTTTTTAAAGAATGGTGGTATGCAAATTTAGTTTCGAAATATATTTTGAATCTAAATTATTTTTTATGAACACTGCATTTAATTATTTAGAGCTCAATTCAGTTTACAAATTAAGAAATTTAAATAAAAAAACTAAATTCGATTATGAAATGAACTTTTAAGTTTAAAGTTGTTTAGGAAATCGTGTTTGTTCGAAGGTGCAGTATAAAAAGTTTAGAAAATGAATCTAATATCGACCATTATGGAATACTTTTATCAGACACAAATTTATTTGAAACCAAAATTATGAGAGATATTTTATTTTGATAAATAATTTGCATTTTTGAACTTTATTTTTATTAGCCATTCACAAATTCTCAACTTTACGTTCTTTAAGTACCTCAACTTTACGTAACACCAACACAGATACAAATTTCGCACATTTTTTTTAATTAAACCATTAATCAAAAATGAAATCATTTAAAATAAAAATTTAATCATTTAAACGATTACTTATATCAACATGATTATTGCAGAAAACGTTTTAAATATCAAAAAAATATTGAATTGAGACTATTTATTTGTTTACTAGTTTTAATTTTAATTATTTTTTAATTAATATCACAAATTTTTTAATTGATATCAATTTTTATTTCTTTCTGTGTCATAATAAAAAGATTTCCCAAATGATATGTAATTGTCCTAATTTTGTTGTACAATATCATTTACAAATACAAAATAGAAGACTTATATTTCGGAAAAAATCTGGACATATGATTACAACAGCTGAGAATACCAAACTGTGATATTTTTGGATCTTATAAAAGCCCCAAAATCTCCTTCGATTGTTATTTATAAACTAAAAATCTTAGTAAAATGTTCAATAAATTACCGCAATACTAATTATTTTGAATAAATAATACCTGTTTCAGACTATGCAACATGTCCCTGCAACAATATTCGTATATTCTTTTAGTGTCCCTTCAAAAACTCGTATACGTTCAGACGTTACGTTTTGTTGCAAACTACAGGCTACAATTTTACGTTATAGTCAAATATTAAACTTTAACTATTCATTTTGAAAAATTTTTACGAATCATATTAAAGATGTACATAAAATTGCTGCTTAGTTCTACATTTCGGGCGACATTATTAACCCGGTAAACGTCTATACACTCTTCGTCCTCAATCATCTGTTTCATGAAATATTTCTGTGTGGCATCTGGCATAGTCTGTATCAGGTATTACTTTCGTCTAAATATATATATTTAAATCTTATTTTTAAAAAAGTTTTCCTAAAACCCCCATGCAAATTTTAGTAAAATTCTGAAAATAAAACTCTCATATGTTTGTGGTGAATTTACAGGTTGTTATTTTAAAAAAATTTTAAGTTAACTAAAATTTTTTTAATCATTTAAATTAATTAGGTTTTCTTCGGCCTAAGGACGAAAGCTTTAAAAGTCAGGGTAAACTCCAAAACGTTCGAACAAAGTGATGCATTCGTAAGCGCGACCATTTAAATATTGACAACATCATACGTCCCTAAATGTATAATAACAGTTGCTGATGCGCAAGCAACACTGTGCATTTACAGCAGAGAAGCGAAAACCATTGGAATGAATTTTCAATTTAAGTATATAAAAATGATTTAATAACTTCGCTTTCACTCTTAAAAGAAAGCAGGTTGTAAGGGAATAATTGATATAATTATTCTAAAGAAAAATATTCACGAACAAAATTCTATGTGCTTCTGTTACTCCCTTACGTGTAAGCAGGTTGTATTGCAATGATTTTGAAATGTTTTTACGATCATTCCCGAAATATTACCGAATATATAAATTAATTTTTTTTATTACACATTAAGTTATACCCTTTTTTTTTAGCAGAGAGGAAAAAGATAGTGCTTCCAAGTGGGAATTCGCCATAGAAAAATCATGCCTCTTGTAAGCAGGTTTGTAAGGTGGTATTGTGCTTCTTTCCCTTACAAAACTGCTTACTAATAAGCTCAATTTTTTACTGGGTTATAGTGGTTTCTTTTCTTGCAAAAATGTTCCATGAATGCTACCATTTGTAGGGGTTTACGTTTCATCCTTAAAATATATGCAAAAACAATTAGTTCTGTGTTTTTTTTATTGCACTGTTTATGGTTTTTAATCCAAATTTTTGATATGCTATTCGGGCTAAAGTTCATTAAATTTAATTTTCATTAAATTATTTTTATGAAGAAAGGAATTTTAAAATGAGTTAAAATTTATTGATTATTTTTCATTCTTGACTAAGCTGGGAAATGAACCCAGGTTTTCACGGATATGTTGCCCTAACATGTTTCAATTGTAACCACAAAATCTCCTCAGAGGGGTTTGCCGTTTAATAAATTCGTAGATCGAAATTTATGTTTGAATGATTATCTATTTTAATTGATTTACATGTTCCTCCTTATTTCTGTTATTCCTACTTTTTGTCAAGCATTCTTCTTGAAGTCCAAAGTATATTTTTCTGTTTTTCGTGATTTTTGTCTTTCTTTTTCTCGTTGACCATTTTTATCAGCGCAACTTGAAGGACAAATGTAGATATAGATATTATGCCTTAGCTGTTTAACAATTAGTATTGTGGTTATTTTGTTGAACTGTTTATGGTTTTGAATCTAAATTTTTTATATATTATTCAGGCTGAAGTTCGTTAAATTCAATTCTCATTAAATTATTTTTATGGAGAAAGGAAATGAATTGAAATTTATTGATAATTTTTCATTCTTGACTGAGCTGAGAATTAAGGAGATTGTGTGGTTATAATCGAAACATGTCAGGGTAACCTGTCCGTGAAAACCTGGGATCAATTCCCACCTCAGTCAAGAATGAAAAATGTTCAATAAATTTTATTTCATTTCATGTTGTAAAATTCCTTTCTTCACAAAAATAATTTAATGAAAATTAAATTTTATGGACTATATATAAAAAGGTCAGCAAGAAAAAAAAGACAAAAATAGGAAAAAATGTAATTTAGATTTCAAGAAAAAATCTTGACAAAAATACGAAAAACCGAAGTAAGGAAGAACATGTAAATCCATTAAAATAGGTAATCATTCATTCAAAGCAAATTTCGATCTACCAAGGTACCAGTTGGTTTAAGGATTGATGTTTGACTATTGACGTCATTCTCCGTCAATGGCGGTCAGTGTTAAACGGCAAATCCCTCTAAACAGATTGTGTGGTTACAATCGAAACTAGTCAGGGCAACCTGTCCGTAAAAACCTGGGCTCAATTCCCAGCTCGGTCTAGGATGAAAAATTATGAATAAATTTTAATTCATTTCATGTTGTAAAATTCCTTTCTTCTTAAAATAATTTAATGAAAAAAAACCCAGCCAATTGTAGGGGAATGTAAGAAAGAAAAAATTCACTATTTATTGTTGTGTCTTTGTTGAAGCTTTGATATTGTTACAAGTAGAGCTGAGTGTTTAAAATTCTTATTCACTTTATGGTCTTACTTGTATAATATTTTTAGCTTTTCTTAAGTATTTGGAAAAAGTTTCCTGACGAGCTGGCCTAAGCAACCAGCGAAATGCGCATAGAAACTAGCTTTCCCACAACAATAAATTTCAGTGTTTTTTTATCATAAATTGGGATTATTAGCACATCATTAATAAATATTTCATTCCCGAAAATAATTTTTGATATTAAATCAATGAACTTAAGACTGATTAAAATATCGAAATTTGGATTAAAACCCATTAACAGTGAAATAAAATAACTACAATAATAATTATATGCAAAAATTTTAATTTTCCTCTCTTAATATGTTGCCTTAATAAATGGCAAATATGTTCCAAGTCTTACCATCAGTTATATTTCAGTGTAAGATGAAACCCTTTTTGCAGCTGCGTTAGGTACTTGTATTTTTGTATAACCGATTTATATTGTAAACGTGTTATCTACTGAAATGGATACAAAAGTTCTTGTTTAACTTAAATTGAGAAAATTTTCTTTTTTTTTCAACAAATAAGCCGAAAAATATTTTTCAACATTTGAATTTTCTTATTGAAAACCAGTGTCATTAACGCTTATTGGCAACCATACAAATAATATGTTGAAAAGAGCTTTATCCGTGTTGTACATCGCTTATTAATTTACAGTTTGCATACAATATTTGACACGCCAAATATAGATTAGCATTAGGTGTAAAATAAAGATATTATTTTGTTCCATTGAAATAGAGAAAAATGCACCACTTTGTAAACGTTTTTATAACAAAAAATTATGTAATATGTAATAAAAATATTTAATAACAATATTTAATAAAAATATAACTCATTTATAATGCATAATTTTTCTTTTAGAAAAGAAAACGTCTTTATTCATTAGGTAAAGAACCACGAAGACTTGATTGCACTGGAGAAGCTGCGAAATCTGTATGAGTCTACTCGTTAACGTGCTACTCAATCGGGAATGTTCTAAAGCTGATCTTGCGATGTAGCTATATACAAATGGCTGAAGATTTATTGCATTGGGACAACGATCAACTCGTAATTTCGTACCATTGTATCTTCAGGTTGTTCTCACAAACTACTCAAATTCTAATACTTTTCGAAAAGTATGCAGGGATTTTAATGAAATATAAATTTTTTTGACGTTTCTTTGAATATTAGTACCATTAAACGTACTATTGAACGGTTTTTAAATACATAACCTAATAAAATTGTTTGTCATTTAAGTCAAGCCTATAATTTTTAAATTACAAAAAAAAATTTTCAAAACTTTTCTGTAGAATATCAACTGATTAAATGGTAATTCAGAAAAAAATATTAAAAAAAAATTATGATAAATTTGAGTATGATATTTGCAAAATACTAGACCTAGGTCGCAAAAAGCAAATTTTAACTTCTAATATCGAATATTTCCTAAACTATATGAGATAATTATGCCTGTCGCTTTCATTTTTATAGGGCTCGTCCTAGTTTATTTATTTATTTAAAAATTGATAACAAGCCTATAAGGCCAAACAAATCTAGAAATGAACTTTGACTATACATTATAAATTTTATTAAAAAAATTTTTTTTTTTTAAAATTATAAAGTTTCTTAAAACAAGATATTTAGGTTTTATATATTTCCCCCCTTTTTGCACAACTATCGAAGCTTAGTAAAATCATATGTAATAAATTGTTTGTATAATTTACAGTTCTTTGTTGAAATAGTTACAGCAAATACAAACATTACAAATATTTCTTCACAGTCTTTTTGAATTCCTTAATAGATTTAGTAAAATCTCATTATTTTGAAGGCAGTTGTTCCATACCCTTGCCATTCTAACTAGGAAAGACCTTGTCATCTACAAAGTAGAATGCTTTGGATAAATAATACTGTTGGTTCTATAAGATCTACCAAAATTTAACCTTTCAAAAAGAGAAGAAGTTTTGCCATACTTTAAAATTTTATAAAGTTGAAGTATTAAACGTAAATTAATAAAGCTCTGAAAATTCGAACATATTATGACCAGATATGTGTTCTCGATTTAAAGAAAGTTTGAGTTTCGTAAATTTTTTTTTGGGAAATTCCCGAAAATACCTACAGCCCGTAAAGAAACAAAGGAGGACATAAACGAAATGCCTCCCTTTTCCTTATAAGTATTGAAAGTTATAAACCCACGCTATAAAGCTTTTTCATAATAAAATATATTCTCGATATTGTAAAATTTATCTGATAGGAAAAATCCAATTGTGCGTCCATATAAATATCTAAAGTCTTGGGATGAGATACAAACTGAATACTTGTATCAGTTATATGTACATATATTAGGCAGAACTACATTACTAGAAAGGTACATGGTCTTAGTCTTATTCGAATTCAGATTTAAATAGTTAATTTCTCTCTATTCTGCAATGAGTTTTAAGTTATTATTAAGATACGAATTAAGATAATTTGTACCAAAGGTAGAATCATTTGCGAGTAGTTGAATATCATCCGTGTATGTATAACACCGGTAGAACTTTATAATATTATAAATATCTTCCAAATATATTGCAAATTAAAGAGGTCCTAAAATAGATCCCCTCTAACAACTTCTAGAACACATGATTTTCTACCTCCAGACTCAACATATTGAAGTCTGACATTAAGAAAAGACTAGACTTAATGACAGGAAAACGAATCAAAGTTAAAGTTATTTTGAAGTTTACGTACAAGTCTGTGACATATTGAGTCAAATGCTTTACTAAAATCTAGGAAACTTAACAACGAATTCAGGGACTTGTCCCGGTTAGCAGGAATATTTTCAGATATATCTAGTACTAAGCCCGTAGTGTTGTTACCACTTCGAAAACCAGATTGAAATGGGTTTATCAAATTTCTACCGCTTATATGTTCCTGCATTTGTTTTCTCATTAAAATTTATAGTACTACACAGAAAAAAGTGTTTTATCAATTAAAAAAATGGCTTAAAAAGTATTTAAATTTAATTATTGTGAAAATTAAATCAATTGTTTTTTTAGTTGAAAGAAAATTAAAAATTTAATTTTGATTTAATTAACATTTTAGTTATTTTGAAATAAATTTTCAATTAAAATTGTAATTAAATAACAAAAAATCTTAACTGACTTTTTTCGTTTGAAATCAAATAATTTAAACATGTAGAATTGTTGTTGGGAATTGTCAATATTCATTTAAATAAATTAACACATTGTTTGAAATGGCAAAGTTTTTTGATCACTTTTTTAATTAAAATTAAAAATATCATTTATTGAAAAAAAAAATTTCAAAATTTTTAAATTTTTAGTGATCAATATAAGCATTTTGGTAATAGGTGCAAAGTCAACAAATTGTTTGCTTGATGTTATGAATTTGGAATAAATTTTGTGATTGGAGAAATTTAGTAATGTTTTCTGTGTACAGAACTGGCATTCAATATACTTATTGGCCGAAAGTCCGAATTTTCTAGAGGGGATCTTATTTTTGTTATTAGATATGTAAATTGCTGAGCCATCATGGGAAATATAATTTCAAGCAATTTTTTTTGGAATGCCATATCTAAAAGTATTTGTTTTCACTCATTTTTTATTAATATGGCTAAAATTAAGAAATCTGGATCGTTTTTGGTTTTTGTTATTCCCGAAGTACCCTATTTTAAGACACCTAGTAGACAACAAATCCAAAACTTTAACTTGACTACAACTCTTTAGTTGACACCTCAAATCTTGTTCCAATCAGACTAACCATTTAAAAAAGCCATAATTATTTAAATTGTTTTCCAAAATCCCCCTTCAAATGTGCTGTAGGCTAGTTGGCAGAGAGCTACTCTATCAGTATGAGTGTTGCGGGTTTGGTTCCCCCCAGATATTCTGGTCTATGGTCCTGCAAAGGTTTAAAGGTCTATCTTACTTCAAATTAAGTTAAAATATAATTTGCAATCGTAGTTGTAAGTCAAAATAAGAATGTAACAAAACATTTTTTTACACTAAACTATTGTAGGGTGCTTTATGATTGAGCTTTACTGTCTACATTTATTTCTTGATTTCTTTTACTTTTGCTTTTAAATGAAATGTACATTCATTACTATAAACGGAAATGTATTATTTTTTTTTTTCTTTTTTGCTCTTGTAAGTATTGTTAACGTATGTTACTTAAGTTGAATGGCAAAATATATATAAAAGAATAAGAATATATATAAAATTTATAGAAGAGAAAAAAGAAAAAAATAATAAGAAAAACTGTTACAACCCAGTTAAATTTCTATATGCCATGAATTTGTATTTTTCTTTCTGTAGATTTTTAGTTTTCTTTTCGAACGAGTTAAAGTTCTAAGATTAAATTGTTAACGTTTAAGTAGCTGAGAGTTTTCTATATTCTAAGTTTTCTATGTAAAGAATTTTATAACTTTTATGGTCAAAAACATTTGAAAACTTAATATGTATGTATGTAAAAGTATGTATGTTTGTGTATGTTTTTTATTAAGATTTTGTTTTTTTTTTCAAATGAAATCTAGATTAGAATTTATTTAAAATACATTTAAGTATAAGAGAAGGAAGAATTTAGTTAAAGCGAATAATAAGCTTATATATACAAAAACAAATGATATGTTTGAGTTTATTAAAATAGTAGTTGAAAAAAGTTCTCTTTTTTTTAACGATAAGGATATTATTATCAATGTTTTGAGGTTTTTTCATCTGTCGTATTAGTGAAGCATTCTGCAGGCAAACATTTTTGCTATAAAGCGGTTAACCAATTAGTGCGATGTAAGCATATTAAGGTACTCGTGAGTCCTAGTAAAGCTGTCATGACAACCTCAGCTGGTGCCAGTATGAAAGATAACAGCAGAATGTCGATAATGCTAACATGGGCTCTTAGAAACAATGATTTTTAGAATAACCATGGTGAAGTTAATTCTGCCATACGATAATGTCTTATAGTTGATGAACCACCCAGAAAGCTTTTTAGTTATTTACACTGATTTTATTTTTTCTGGTTGTCACAAAGATACTTACAAACAGCTCCATTAGATTAAAATATAAGTGAGCTGGATGTATAACTACTGCCCAAGGATATTAAAACCTACGCAAAATCAGATCTACGTAGCAGAAATGCAGCGAAATCGGTAAAAGATGCCAAATTAACATATTTTAATCTTTAGTCGATTTAATTAAATACGGGTCTTAGCTTTTTTTGAAATTCGTGCTGGTTCGCGTTTTGACAAAAAACCAATGCGGTGTTTTAAATAGGGCAATATGGGTATCAAACTTTTTCTTTTGCCAAGTACATCATCTTTGTGGTAACTCTAATATGATATCGGATTTAGTTTCTAGATCATGTATGGATGAAAATAAGACTAAAAGAAGAAAAAAAGAAATGATCCACGAATTTTTGGCGGCATATTTTTTTCGCAAAATAAAAAAGATATTATATTTTATTGTTTATATTTACAAAACTTTTATACAGATGATTTAAGACTCATTTATTGCGATTTTAAAAAGCGTTTAAGCAAATATTTTCTTGATTCTATTTTATAATATTGCTTGGCCGACACGATCTGGCTCGCAATATAAGCCGGACGATTTTTATCGATTACCGATACTGTATATTGACGGACAACGTGTACAATAAAATTTAATAACTTTTTTAATTTGCGGAAAAAATATGCCGCCAAAAAGTCGTGGATCATTTCTTTTTTTCTTCTTTAGTCCTATTTTCATCCATACATGATCTAGAAACTGAATCCGCTATCATATTAGAGTTACCACAAAATTGCATTTATATATATTCCAGAGCACCATGTGCATCTAATTTGCAAAAATCTAAATTATTTACATACAAAGATGATGTACTTGGCAAAAGAAAAAGGTTGATACCCATATTGCCCTATTTAAAACGAAGGGTTACCACCGCATTGTATTTCTGTCGAAACGCGAACCAGCACGAATTTAAAAAAAAGCTAAGCCCGTATTTAATTAAATCGATTAATATATGTTAATTTGGCAATTTTATTACAAACAACCCCGAACAAAAAATTCAAAAATCGTTCTTTTTTACAGAATATCCTTAAAAAAAGGACATGAATGATCGTCCTTGGACAAATTGTATACACAGTTGGACGCGCCTTAAAAAAACCTGATACCCATATTGTAGATGTTGGTAAGGAAACATATTCTCAAATTAACAAAACATGCAAATATAGACCCTTTTTCAAAATGGTCCAGCTCACGAGAGGTCAAAGCTGGAGCCAAAATATTTTTAATGTCATCTTAAAAAAATCCAAGGTTCATTTTCAGGAGGGTACATATAACACTTTTTTGGTGAGTCGCTCTAATATATATATATATATTGTATACTGTGTGAATGTTTACTGTGGCTATTTTAAGAGTTGTGTCTCTCCATTTTGAAAGGAAATAGTTTCATCGTATTAAGTCTTGAGGAGCTTCGCGCGTTAATCTTACAAATGTTGCATTGTTTCTCATGAGGTTTGATGCAAACGGTCTTGGATGTTGTTCTCTTCTTTTTTGTTGGATGCCAGATGAGTTTTTATTTCGTCTTTTATAGTTGGTATTTTGAGAGCTGATTATTTGTAATATGCCAAAGTTCGCAAACAAATCACCAAATTGTTTTTGATTGCAAACGTTGGAGAATTTCAATGTTTAAAGTGGAGGCCGTGTCCCACAACTGGATTCAATAGGTCCAAATTGGTTTCAGAATAAATTTATATATTGTTAGCTTGTTTTCAATGGAGACTCGGGAATCAATGAGAAACCGGAATTTTCTTAACTGGATATCAAAAGCTTTACGTTTAGTTTGAATGTGTTTTTTCCATGTTAACTTTTAATCTAGGTGTATACCAAGATATTTCGCTTCTTCCTTTTGAGGTATTTCAGTGTCATTTAATTTGATAGGAGGGCATGTTTGACGATAGTGTAAATGTAACCTGCATAGATTTTGACTCGTTTGCTTTTATACGCCATATTTTAAGCCATGGTGATATACAATTAAGGTATTTTTGAAGAGTTCATGATACCTTTTCATGGTTTTTGTCTTCAGCTAATGTAGCTGTATCATTTGCAAAAGTTCCAATGAAGGTGTCAGAGTACTATAAATTTCAGCTGCCACCACGTGCCACCCTAGTAAAAAGAGCATTTTTAGTGACTTCATCTATCTTATTGGGTGATCATCGCCCATCCCAAACAACTTAAGCAAAAGACTTGAAATGTTTTATGTAGGAGGGGAGCTAATGTGTAGATAAAATAAGTAGGGATTCTTGGAAATTCAAATCCTAAAGAGTTAGAAATAGGTAAAAATCAGGCAACTCATATATCTCGTGATCTCACAGACATAGACAACACTCGCATGTAAAATACTTCGGTATACATATAGATCGGCGTTTAACGTGGAAATAGCACATAGAAGCTAAATTAACTCAAATGAAACTAAAAGCAATCCAAATTAATTGGCTTATTGGAAGAAATTATGTTCTTAGTCTCGATTGCAAGCTTCTACTCTACTACGGTATTCAGTTATGGGGCACTGCCCCGGCTTCTAACATCTAAAAAATAAAAAGGCGCCAAAATAAACTTCTTCGAATAATCACAGCCGCCCCCTGGTACGTCAAAAACTCAAATATCCACAAGGATCTCAATGTGCCATTAGTAAAAACTATGATAACGAAATATGCAGTAAAATATTTAAAAAGGCTGGAACTGCACCCAAATCCATTAGCTAGAAATATTTTAAATTATGGCGGCGACACTCGCTTAAGAAGAAGAGACACTGCAGCACTCACCCAATTAGATGAGCGATAAACACCTACACATGTGAACAGAAACCGTGATGTTATATTATTTTATATGACGCCGTGTTAGACACTCATTTATTTTATACATCTAATGATGCAGTTATTAATTTAGTAGAAGGAAAATAGAATATTCACTACCTCTACCACCGCCACCCCTCAAACAAAAAAAATTTACCGTCTTTCTATGGAGTTTATAAAAGAAATTTTGCAATATAAGATCTTTCAGTTAAGAGTTTTCCCTCTCCCAGAAGCTTATGCTGAATTCGCGCCTGAGTTATGCATAGATATATAAACATTTGTATATGTATATAATCAGATATGTTTATATATTATAACCCCATAAGCAATTTTGCTGGAATTCAATTTTAAATCAAGTGTAATTCCAGTCCTGTTTTCCATTTTCAAGCCTTGAATTATACTTGAATTACATTGTAATTCAATAGCATACGCCACCAAATGGATACTGGAAATCCAGTCGAACATAACAGGGTAAATTAACTGTAATTCAAGCGTTGAATTAGAGTAAAATTCAAATCTATAAAAGCAATGTAGATCAAGCCTACAATTCCACTGGATATTTAATTTAAAAAAATTAATATTGAATAAAGAAAAAAATGGTTATGAAATTATTGATCATCTTAAAGAGTTTGGTGGTTTATTCACATTTTACTATAAAGCATCTGCATAAAAATGTGATATTATTGGAAAAGAATTTAAAAGTGCTATACGATGGTATAATTTTTTGGTGCTAGAGTAATATAATACGGTATCAAAGACAATAACGGAAATGGTACCACTATATTAACCTTTGAATTGTTTCCGTAATACCACATAAATATGTATGTACGTACATAAATATTTGTATATTTACGCGTGTATATTAGTTTTTGGTTTTTGGAGAGCTCGTCCTCGTTACGTTTGATTTAAGTCCAAGGAAATTAATAATATAATTTTTTTCGAAATGATTAAAATCCTTTTCCTCCCTTTCAGCGCACAGAAATACATTTAATAAAACATTTAAAAAAGAAGTATTTTTTCAGATATATTTTTTTTGGATAGCTTAAGCATTACAAAAGTTAAAAAATAGTTTCTAACATTTTTGTATGAACTGGAATTTTACTTAAAAATTGGGCATAAATTAAAGCTGAATTCCAGCAATATTTAAAGCTCTTGAATTTCTCGAATTTAAGTGCTTATTGGTACCATATATGATCATATCTATTTTTTTCATAGGTAGTCAAAAATAGGGTGACGGGAGAGGAGCATAAAAAGCTATTCCACAAAATACTGATATAACCTTTACAAAAGATCATAGGCAAATATAACTTCAATACCCGTTTTTTGATTTTGCTTAATATCTTTGAATCGTCAATGCTTACTTGGCCAACCACTGTATGTTCAAAATTTTAGGGAGGGATCAAATATGCTATTCTTAATCTGGATATCATATTATAGCTATTTACTTAAAGAAATGAAAAAGTTATGGATTTTTGGGCAGAATTGACCACCGTGCAATTTGGCATTCTACATTTTAACTGCATTTATTTAATGCTTTAATGCAGATGTAGTTTGTAAGACTTTTTTGCATAAATATTTCAGATAATAAAATGGAGTATTTTTAGTAGTACTTCACTGCACTACATCGTCAATACTTTAATTCCAGATCACACAGCCTTCATGATTATGAATATTGTCGGCCGTCTTGACATACAAAGTTCAGTGATCGACCGTGGAGCAAGAGGTGCCCATCGAAATTTCTACACTAAAGGCAACGTGGAAGCTGTGCGGCATACAATGATCCTTCTCTCTTAATTCCTTGTCGTTACAGCCAATTGGACATTACCAGAACAACATTGCTGCGAGTTTTAAAGTTGGATCTTAAGAGGCATCCATACAAAATTAAAATTGTGAAAGCAGTGCTGCCGCAAGACCACCAACGAGACGTTGGTAGTTCTTATTTAAGCCAACCTGTATAGCCATTAAATACAACATTTTTTAACGAAAAATAAAAAAATTTTCATTACAATAACATATTTTGATCATTTAAACCCCTAAACAGTGCGTATAATCCCTAGTGCTAAAGAACAATATTGTTACTGTAACCCCATAGGAAAACCTTAAAAAAGCAATAAATTCATAAAAAATAAGCCAAAAGGCGATTAAAGTAAAGTTTGTAGTTCCTTATAAGAGCTTTTCAACAGCCTTAGAGTAACAATATATTAATATATTCAGAAAAAAGTTTGTTTTCCCTAATGTTTAAGCTTAAAAAACTTTTGCCTCTTAATATTGCAGTACGGATTTTTTTTTTGTCTTAGCTTGTAAGAAATAGTTAATTAATTTTTATTATTAATGTAAAGACATCTTTAAGAATGACGTTAAAATTTTTTATTTTAACATATTTGAAACATTGAATTCGAAAAGGACTCAGGAACAAATGTTTAGATGTTGAGTTTTTTGCTCTTTTGGAGTTACACATATAGGGAATGAAGGGTTTTTATATCCTTTCCATAGCGTTGAAACAGGTGGCTTTTTAAAAATAATTTTGAATTTATTAAGAATATTTAATATATGTGTTTTAACTGGCAATGAAAAAATACTGCATTCAAAATTTTTACAGTGAAAGGAAAGGTTTGAGTATGTGGTCAACTTGTTTTGAAAAATTATTTTTGATTTTTCCATTATTTAAAAACTATGAAAACACAGAAAAAATTAAAAACTTTCTCTAATCACCAAGTTTATATCAAATTCATAATATCAAGCAAACAAGTTGTTGATTTTACACCTATTACCAAAATGACTACATTGATTACTAAAAATTGTGAATATATTTTTTCAATAAAAGATATTTTTGATTTTAATTAAAAAAATTATCAAAAAACGTTGCCATTTCAAACAATGTGTTAATTTATTTAATTAAATATTGACAATTCCCAACAACAATTCAAAAAGTTTAAATTATTTTATTTTAAACGAAAAAAAAATCAATTAATATGTTTTGATATTTAATTAATATTTTAATTAAAAATTTATTTCAAAACAACTAAGATGTTAATTAAATCAAAATTATATTTTTTTTTAAATTTCTTTCAACTAAAAAAATAATTTATTCAATTATTTCATTAATTAAATTCAAATACTTTTTAAACCACCTTTTTAATTGTAAAAAACTGTTTTCACCATAGTGAAAACGGTATTTACAGAAGAAAAACTAAAATAAATACACAATTTTGGCTTAACTTCATTTTGAAAATGATTGAATCCAGCTGCTCGGAGAATAATGATATCTATATTGCCGATTTCCAAAATGTTTATAAAGATATTCTGTAATGGCCAACCGATATGTATTTACAGGCAGATGTAGGAGAAGATTTCCAACTCATATCTTTATCTTGATGAAATATTTTCGTTTTTGTTAGTTTAGGAATGTATGTATTTTCTTATTTGTAATTCTAATAAACAGATAAAAATGTATCGAAATGTTTTTATTGTTTTTTTTTGCATCAAAAGGCTTTTATTACGAGTGTAATTGACTGTAATTAAAATGTTGCAGAACATACACAGAAAACACTCCCCAAAAATGTTGCCCCAATTAAAGCATTAATCAAAAATAAAATCAGTTTTAATTACAAATTTAATTAAGTTAATTTAACGTTTAATCAAGTGAATTAAACATAGCTTGTCATAGAATTTTATTTTTATTTGGCGCAAAAGGCTAATTTTAATTGAACCATGAATCCTTCCCGGCAAAACACATCAAAGAAAACCGTTCTGTAGCTCGAACCCTCCTCTACGCCCCTATACACCATCGTATGTTTGCCGGGTTCCGCCCTTGTGAACAAGAATAATACTCCGACCAAAGCTCAGATATTTTGCGCAAAATTTGTGAAAACAAAAGTTTTCTTAAAAAAATTGTTTTTCTGTGCAGATTTGAAACATTCTTTTTTGAAGTATTTTGGCCTTCTTAACACATATCTAAAAACAATTTTTTTTGTTATCAAATTGAAGTAAGAAGGGTCGAAGTTTTTGTTTAACTTGTTTTAATAAATAGAATGTGAAAATTATTTTAATAATAATAATAATTTTTACAAGTTTTTTTTATTATATTAACCTGTTGTTAGGTTGAAAAAAACTTACGAATCTTAGGTTAGGGACCATTTTGGTCCACTTTGTATTTATCTTAAGTAAGAAGATCTAATACTCATTTGCCCAGAATTTTGAAATAATTTATGAACGAAATAATTTTGTAATATTGACGTGCAATATTCCGGTCCATTATGAGTAAAAAAATTTCACATTATAACAAGTGCTCTCCGATGATGACGATTAGAAGGCAACAAAAAGTAGTGACAAGTTTGCTCGCATTCGTGAATTATGGGAAAAAATGGGAGCTTTTCTTCTAGTGTCTTATAACAGTCATGAAAATGTCACTTTTGAAGAGTGGATCAAATGATTAGCTACTATTGCAATAAAATAAAAACAAATCGATGGCCAAATTGAATGCATTCATTTTATATAGAGAAATTGATTATTCGAGAGCTGAAAATTATTTAAAACGCAGAAGACCCGAGTTTTTACGTCAGCTAGCTATGTGTCTATCATTAAAAGAATTCATGTTGAAAATGATAGTTAAACCTAAAAATAAATTTGCAACGGAGCTATTGACTCAACAACAAGCTTCGTCATCAGAGTGAGAAGCAGTGAAAGAATAATATTAGCTCCTAGGAAACAGGGAACTAGTAAATGCTGTAAATCAAAATGTGATGCCAAATACACTTATGCAATAGAGTTGTATGCAAATTGAATAGGAAAACTATTTGTCCATCTTACTTGGAAAATTGCCATTACATGTGAAAATAGCCATAACTATTTTTACTTACTTTTGCTCATGTAAAAAATTAAATAAATTGTATTGACCAAAATTGTCCATAGCCTCAGTTTTGTAAATTGTTTTCTGTTCGATTTTATCCTAGAAAGCTAAAAACTTACTAAACACATTTAAATAAAAAAAAAAAATACATTAGCTGCAATCCTATGCAAGCTTCAATAAAAAATAAAAATAATTTGACCAAAATGGTCCAAACTTAACAGCAGGGCTAACCATTATTATTTTTCGAATGTGCTTAATAAATCAAATTTTAATTTATCAAGCTTTCTTGCAAAAGTCCTACTCCTTCAATATTTTTCATACTTTTTGCTTAACCTTTTGGTTAACTTTAAAGGTATTGATATGTACATGCAATTAGAAATGATTCTATATACTACGATAATATCTTGTATCTTCCTGTTACATGTTTTACTTTAGCCATACTTTGGTTAGCAATGAAGTAAATTTTGTATGTAAAATGTATTATGCTAAAATTTAACTTAAAATGAAAATGTATTTTTCATTTCTTTTTTTGTTCTTCTTATCAGTCGATTTTAAGGTCTAATAGCAAAAATTAAAGAGCAAAGTCCCTTCTACAAGATGAAAGCAAAACCCAATACGGTTATTCCAATCCAATCATAACATATGGATTTTTGATCGCCTTCTCGACATTTAGTCCACTGTTCGCCGTTTAGTGAGGAGATATTTTTTTACATTTGTTTCATCGTTCTTCTAGATTTGTTTTATATTACTAACTATTTGTAAAAATGTTTCTTTATTTACAGAAATCTTCAGCTTAATTTTTATTTAAAGTTATCAAGATTTTATTTAAAAAAAAAATCTTCTGTTTAAATATTTTGCTAGATTTATTTAAATATCTTAATTTCTAATCGACTTACTTACTTAGTTTTGTATCTTCTAAGAAATTAAAAAAATTAATATTTATTTGCTTAAATTGCTCTCTTTTTGATGTTTATCCTTTTTTCCAAGAAGTTGTTTTTTAGCTTTGCCATAACATTAATCGGGCTAATTTATGTTATAAAATTTTAATAGATTTTTTTCTCAACACTTTCACTTAAACAATTTTTAATCGATTTTTTTTAAACATCAATTAAGGTGTGCTAAAGGTAAAGAGTCTGTTTGCACAGTAATTGTATAAAAAAATAATAAAAAATTTTATTATATTTAAAGCACAATTTATTTACTTTTTTCTTAAATTTTCTTCCTTTCCTTTTTTTGGGGTTAAGCACAAAGTCAACACTTGATTTTTATGGCTTAAAATGTAGGAAAGAGAATCAATATAGAAGGTAATAAGCAATAAAAGCAGTAAACCCAGTACAATATTAAAGCGATTTTTAAAATGACCTAGAAGTATGCTTCACATTATCAATATTTCTTAAAATTTTATGATGAAAAAAAGTAAAACCGGTTTGTTTTTGTTTGTTATGTTTTGTTTTTAGATGTTTGGCCTTTCTTTTGATAAAGGTTTCATTTAGGAATCTATAAATAGAGGCCTGGTAGCTTATTCACTTGAAAAGAAATAGGCCAGAAAATTAAGACCAGGACTTGTTATGAATTATAAAGCAGGAGAGCTGTTTTAAGACAGGACTTTGTATAAATTATAAATCAGGACAGTTATTTTAAATATTTTTGAATTTATTAAGTTCACTACTTGACAAATTTATTGTTAAATTTCGTTGTTTCCCTGTTTTTATAAGAAACTAATGATTTTTTAACTTTTAACTACTAAAATAAGTTTTCTTGCTTTTTAATTCTGTAAACGTTTAAAAATTTCATTCTTCATTAGTTTAAACACTTTTTTTAATGACACTCCTTCACATTTTTAAATTTCTTTTTTTTTCTTTTTTATTAAGGTTTCTTCTTTGCTTTCCTGTCACACTTTGGCTGAGTTTTATACAATTTTTTTTTTAAGTTAACTCACTTTAGCCGGAAATGCTTAATTTTGCATAAAACTGGCAAATTTAATGGCGCAAAGCCATGTTAAAATCATTATCTTTCATAAAAGAAAATAAAACGGATAGAAAAAAAAACACAAGAAATTTCACTTTAGCCTCACGAATTTGGGTTACACCACTCTATTAAACTTGAAACAGTATACAGGATAAAAGCAAAAGTTTAAAGAGATTTCGCAATTTTTTTTTTATTTTGCTAATTTTGTTACACAAATTAAATTTTTCCTTAAAAATTGATTTATTTAGAATTAAATTTTTCCCGTATGTAGTATATTTTTTTCAATAATTGATTAATATTAATATTTTTCTTATTTTGAAAAAACTCTAAAAAAAAACTTAAAACGTTACTTCGTTTAACCGTCGCTCGTTTTTTTTTTTAATTTTTGTTTCTTTTTATTTATTTTCTTTTTTCTTCAACAAATAGTACCGTTTTAATGTAAGAACGACGAACCTTACAAAACCACGACCTTTTCAATACTAAAGAATTTTTCATTCATTTTCAGCAATCGTTTCCGCACGAAGTTCGAAAGTTTTTGTTTTTTAAGTTCTACATACAACAATCTTTGTATGGAAGAATGAGGGAGAAATTCTTAAAGAGCAGAGATATACTAAACAGAAAAAATTGCTCATTTGTTACCATAAAGGCTGTTTAACGAATATTTAACGAAACCTTTTGTATTTGTTAAAAGAACAATACACATGTGATACGTGTTGAAACAGGGTAAACCAAATAAAAATAAACAGAAATCCAGCAACATCGACAACCTGAACATAAACTCAAAACGAAGAAAGAAAAGAGTAAGCTTTCTCTCGCAATGCTTACAACTTTAATAAACAAGACTCACTTGCTTGCATTTTCCTTAAAAAATAGTAAACAAACCGTTAAAAATTGGCTCACACTCGCTAACTACAAATTAAGAGAGAGCGTAAAAAACGAGAGAAAATCCTTTTTTATTACATTAAATAATATTTCTATATATGTAATATAAAATTTCTCCGAACTATTAAAAGAATAATGCAAAAAATGTAAAACACATACATATAAACCAAAAAAAAAAAAACGAAAAAAACGCTCTCGCAAAAACTATATAAAAAATAAATTGTATGGGAAACGTAAAGTCCCTCCACATGCACGAATTGTTGAATATTTAGTCAAAGTAATATACAATCATTGATGGTTCAGGTCAATGAATTAATGTGTCAAACTTTGAATCTATGAAACATTGAAGGTAGTCATTTAAAATAGCAAAAACAAATGGAAAAGAAATACATATTTCTTTTATTTTTTTTTTGCACAAAAGGAAAACAAAATTCAATAAATTGAATCCATCATAAAGAAAGAGATATAATCCTTTGACGATTTTCCCAAAAATAAATACTTGAAAAATATTTGTTCGGCTTAAGAGTTGTTATTTGTCTCACAACAACAACAAAAAGAAACCCATTGACATCATTGAAACTCAAATAAATCTTAAAAAAACATTTGTTAAAAATGATTTTAGAACTATGAAAGTAGACTCAGACATATAAAATTTAAGTAAATTTAAAAAAAAATAGAAACATTTAAATGGATTTTTAAGTAGAAGTTAAAATAAAATAGATATTTAAACTTTTACAAATGAACTGCAAAAAAACCAATTTTACAAGTGCCTACGAATTTTGAGACAAATTTTAAATTCTTTTGCGTAATAGAATTTCATGAAGGTTGAAAAAGTATTTAAGTCTGGCTTTATTTGTTAACTTATTTTATAAATACTAGGGTATTCATTTAATCGGGATTTTGCTTTAATCGGTTCATCGCTCGATTAATTCACCGAGTCTTTGCTTTCATCTGTTGTAATGTTCTTTTATTACTACTTAATTAAAAAACACCAGCGCAAGCTCTGATTTATGGATAATGATTGATCATTATTTAATGAAATTATTGGGCTTAAATACTACCTTTGAAAATATTTCTTAACCTAATATTGAGTGACTTCACAAAAAGTTCACTCATTCATATATTTAGTACTTAAAAAAACTTACATAAAATTATCCTGTAGTGTATCCGGCACACAGAATTGTTTGAGTTTTTTTTTTTATAAATGCCAACATTAATATTTATTGGTTTGAGTGGTGAACTGTGTAGTGACGTATTCATTTGCAGTGACAAATTTGTTAGTTAAGAATAAAAATGTAGAATTGGACATTGAACATTTGTATTCGACGAGCATTGACCGTTGTTTATTTAAAGGTATCAGATTGCCAAAAAGAATTTGTGATCGCAACAACGTACTGCAATTTTATTTTATTACTGACCTATCGTACTAATGCATTTATATACAGTCTGCAAGAATGTATTAATGATGCATTTCGTTTATTATTATTTTGATTAAAAATTACACTGTCTGGATACACTACACTGTTAATAATCGGCTAATTTTGTTATTGATCAGTTAGCCGACTTATAAAGTTTTTTTTATAAATTAAGTAAGTTCAGTAAATAAAAATGCATAATTTATTTATTATTTGAAATTTATTAGTAAAAAAACCAATAACATAACAAATATAACAATTCTTGAACTTAAACGAGCAAATAAAAAAAATCATAAGTGTGTTATGCATATCAAGCCATAACCTCAAAAAAAGATTAAGAGATAACATTTTAAATTTTCCTTTTTTTTTCATAAATGAATTTATTGAAGATGACTTGCATCATCTCCCAAAATATCATGGTCACAGAAGGTACCGATAAGATTTTATAGCAAAAACCATTTTAGCTTAAGCGCCAATTTTCATACAAAATTTTTATGAAATATAATAAAAAAAACCTTCTTTTGTAAAATTTTGCTTTTATCGCTGGAGCTTTTTTTTGCGGTTATGGCTCGATATTTTAAACTGTGAGATCATTTTATTATTTATTTCAATAGTTTAAGGGGATCCTATAAAATAATATTTTCGACAAATAATTTGATTTGAATGATGAGATTTAAGCGACTATTATCTTATTTTTGATAAAACTGAACTGAAAAAATTCTTTCATTTATCGTAGATGTGGCAGAAATCAAAAGCAACCCGTAATACAGAATATCTAATTTCTCAATCCTTTTTCTGGATTTCTCTAAGCATATAAAAGCTTCCATTATGCCGTTGCAGTCCAGTTTTAATTTTTGACATGTTTTATCACTTCTGATTACTTCGGTTAAATCTGTGATATGAGAAGAAACAACCCAGTGCGTAAACTTAGAAGACCTTCTTGCCTCAGGCCTTATTGAAGGCCTGCTTATAAGGCATCGGCTCTTCCGTATAAAAGATATAATACACATTCCCTTCTACGAGAAGAGAGAAGAGCATGATTTTTTTTTTTTTTTGCCAAAGCCAAATAATTCACATGCCGTTATAAAATCAGCATCCTCTAGAAAGCCTTCAAAGTGCCATTTATTTGAGTGCCTATCAGAAGCTCTGGCGAATGACAACGTGTGTAAGATATATATGGCCTTGTACGTCCAAAAGAAGGAGTGTAGAGGCCCGTTTCCTCCTTTTTCCGCTAGAAAATAACATGCATATAAAAAGTACGTGAAACAAAAAGCTGTTGACAAAGAACACTTATTAAACATGAAGATCACGGAACACCTTCTTTATTTGTATGAAAAATATTCTTAGCACTTTCCTTTTGTATATGAGACGAAAAAAATAATTAAAAACACAAGAAAATATTTTATAATACTACAAAAATATCAAAATATTTTTTACATCGGTTAATCGACTGAAATTAACCGGTTTAATCGTTAATCGAATAAAGCCAATTTTAAATTAACCGATCATTAAATCACGCAGTAATTAATCGGTTAACCGATTAACGGTAAATTTTTTAAACTTATTCATCATCATTCATAAACTTATGCATCAGCTGTTTTTCGCGAAATAAAAAGTAAAAAATTTTTATGTAAGAAGATATTGGCCGATGTTTTGCAATTATTAATGATTTAGAGAAAACTTTTATTGAAAGAAACACAAAATATACATATTTAACCCTAATTGTGTAAAAATTACATTGAAAGCATAAATAAACAGAGTCAAAAATATTTGGCAAATTTGTTGTTGCTTTCTACAGAAATTCATATCGCAATTTTCAACGCCACAATATATGCAGTGTTTTATTTTTTTAATTTCAAATGTCAGCTGTTTAGCGCTGCAACAAGTTTTTGTTTTGTTGTATGATAAAATTTTCTACATTTGAGGCAGCGCCCAGTTAAATTAGGTTCGATTTAAAACATACTTTAATTAAGTCTATAGTAGAATGTAATTAAAAGTACGGTTTTATTTTGAAGTAGTTCTTAAAATAAAACGAATTAAGCGTTTAACTATAATTATAACCCATTATATTTGATGGTTGTGGTCCCTACGTTGTGCTGATTGAAAATAAAAGACGCTGTGTTTGGGAATTCTGCAAATAAATGTTTTATATTGTATCGTACATAACTTGCAATATACGATTTACTTTTTAAAAATCTTAAAAAATACCTTAGAATGTATTCAAATGCAAAATAAATAAATATTTTAATACAAATATTTTTTTTTTAAAAAACCCCATCCATGTTTGTACTAGTGTAGCCATATTGACACACCAGTTTTCTCAACTTTGCATATCAGACTGTTGTGAAAAAGTTTTTTTTTTAGCTCAATTTGAACCTCAAACTTCATTTATGCCAACTAAAACAAATTTATTTACAAAAAATGTCCGGTACAATTCGGGTTAAGGGATGAAAATACAAATCGTGGCCTTGAGACTTGTGTTCTCAACAGGCAATATTTGATCGATTCAAAATTGTTACCAGATATAAAAATTTAGCTGCGCACCATGACAGAGCATTGATGAAGAAAGTGAAGTACAGTCTCCTCTTTCTTCTCATCATGACAACTTCTGCAGTGGTCATTAAATTCCAGACATTCTCACTACCCACACAACCGACGCCACAGTCCCGATTTGGTCCCTATTGTACCTAAGTAGAGATTTAGTTCTCCGTTCATCATAATCAGACCAGAGTGCCCTGGATATGGAGCAGGTGGACTCACAGGTCCATCCCTCTTGCGCAATCCCATAATACTCGCGGCGAATGATTGACTTACAGTGAGCCATTGGAAGGGCAATGAATTGATCCATGAATGTGTCAACCATGCGACCACCTTTCTTGGCCAGCTCATCTGCTATCTGGTTTCTCAGGCAGTCTGAGTGCCGTAGTATCCATATAAGCTTTACCCCTCCGGCATTCTCATTCAAAGATATCCGGGATTCTACAGTTAACTTAGATGTCGTGTAGACATCCGCAAGAGAAGCAATGGCAGCCTTGCTATCAGTAAATATACGTATATCTCCCGATACGCGATAATACTTTAGCCAGTTGGCTGCCCGCCTTATAGCCGCGATTTCCACCTGCAGACGAAAGGAAACTTTTACTCCCAGTTCCTTTATTTAGAAACCTCCGCCAACTATTTCCCCCTTCCTCGAACCATCACTGTATGCCCCTGGGGCTGGTTCATGGAAGGTGATCATGACCGACAGCGCATTGCCTCGCACCAAAAAAAGGCTCCGGGGTGCAGTAGTCCACTCCCTCAGGGACAATCGAGCATCTTATTATTCTGGAGTGGCAATAATCATGGGTCGGCCAGCCGTTTGCCGCGTTCCACCGTGTCGCCGAGCATAGAGCCATCTGTCTGGCCGTGATGTCCACCGGGAGCCAGTTTAGCATTGTAAATAGCGTCCTGGTGGGAGGGGAGTGCATTGATCCTGTGATGATCCATGCGACCAGTCTGTGTACCTTCTCAAGCATCGCACGATACCTGCCTTTGTCTAGCGCAGTCCACCATACAACAACACCTTAATACAGAGTCGGCTTCACTACAGCCTCAAAGATCCAATTGACACACCTCGAGCCCATACCCCAGTTCCTGCCGATGGCACCTCTGCACGCATAATATAGCAGCAATTGCCTTTTCCATCCTCATCTTTCATGGGTTAAATGGGCAGTTGATTTGAATTTTTGGAAGAGCATTAAAAAATTGCATATACAAATGGAAATATAAACTTAAACGGCTTAAACATTCTTTCGACCTTTCATCGATAATAAAAAAATAAAGAAATCTAAAAAAAAAATGTTCTAGCCTTTAGCCAACTTCTGCAAAAGACATTTCTAACACTTTGAAACTTTACTATACAAAAGGCAAATTTAAATCCTCCGTTAATTTTTAAACATCCATTGTTATAACTTTATTTTCTCCTACCGTATAATGTACAAATACCATTTATATCTAAGAACTTTATTCCCATAATTATATAAAAATGTCTATTAATCTTATTTACTTAATAAGTGCAGATACTCATAGTTTAAGCAGGTAAAGTATTTGCTTCTTTATCATTTTTACAGATTTGACGTGTGTTTATATTAAATTCTGCTGACAGTGCTATTATGTTATTGAATTATGATTGATTTTATGGCTTATTGTATGATTTACTCATCAGTGCACAGATTCTATCGATAGTGAAATGAAAAACAGCAACAAAAAGCAAAAACAAAAATATCCAGTTTGTTATAACAACAAGAAAAATATTACACACATACTCAACAATTAAGGAGAATATAACAGTTAAAAGCTCTTATTATACCAAAAAGAAATAAGCAGATAACGCTCTTAAAATCTTTTTCGTTAAGTATATTATTTACTCTTCTTCTATTTGCTGAATTTATTATTTCTCTCACTCTCCCCTTTTACGATTTAATCATCGGTATTTGTATGCTTTTGTATTAAAAATTTGTTTGTCTTTTCGAACATAAAGGATTATTTGTGCTCTTTAAGTTTATAAGTGAATGTGTGTGTGTGTGTGTGTGTGTGTGTGTGTGTGTGTGTGTGTGTGTGTGTGCATGTGGGAGAGTATATTTGTGCGTGTTAATAGTTTCTCGTAGTGACGGTGGTATTACACATTTACACAATACATGCTCATTGTTAAACGCGACCTTACCCAAATAAAAAACGACCATACTTTTATACATTTTATCAAAGTGATTACGATTGTTTGTCTGAGTAAAAAAACGCCAACAATAACTACAAAAACAATAAGAAGAAGCACAACAAAACTAACGATAAAAGGAACAGAAACAACTTGAAGCAAATTTATAACATACACACAAACACACTCATATGCAAACGCAATTTCATATACATACATATTGGATAATATGTAGTAAGAATATTTATAACCTTTTAAAGGCAAAATTAGGTTAACATTAAGATCTGTTTAATGCTAATTTAAATAAAAAGTATTTTAAATAAAATTTCTTGGTTAAAAAAAACCCAACATACTACACACTTCTACAAGAGTTCTTTCAATAAGCCAAGCCTAAAAAATGGGGGAAATAATAAAATGTTCTGCATAAAATAAATTCCAAAATATTGCTATTTATATTTTTTTATATATTTTAATCCGTTCGAAATTGTATCTTTGATTTCAGAAAAGTTATAAATCATTTAAAAGAATTCATTAAAATTTGAAACCAGCAAACTTTTTTGCATTTCTTTACCTAAAGGAAAAATTAACTTGTTTTCCTATTTCGCCAAGAAAGACCTTCACTGCAATAAGAGTCTTGGCGAAATGTTTGAAAACAAAAAAAAAGTATCTAATTTAGTTCGTACTTCGAATATTTACTAAACTATAAAGAATTCGTAAGTAGAGAATTTGACATAAATAATACTAAGCAAACCCTTATTAGAATACTCTTTCGAATCTTTGCTTACAACTCTCTTTGATTCTCTTAAGAATGCCTACAATTTTAAAAGTAAATGAAATTGAAAAAGTACAACAGCTATTTTTGCTGGCACTCAATTTGAGTGATTTTGTTACATAAAAGCTTTTTAGATAACATACGCAAATAAAAGCTTTTGCTACTAATTTTTAACATAATGTTAACAACATTTATTGGTTTAATTTTGAATATGTCTGTTGGAAAATAAATTCAAAGGAGTTGTCAATAAGCCATAGATTATATATTTTTTTTTTTTGGATAAATCGCTGTCTGGAGCAAAGGGTTTTAAATATGTATATTTAAAGTTTTGACAAATATTACGAATTTCTTCTTAAAACGATTTTGTTTAAATAATAAACACTAAAATAATAAACAACTCATTAAAAAGCTTAAATATGGTGGTCACTTAAACGGTTATTGTGCTTTTGTTAAGGTTGCTGTAACGAAAAAGAAGAATCTTTTGCATTCGGTTGTGCCTGAAAATATTTTCTAATATGATTTAGTTTTTAAAGTGTGCTCCAAGACCTAAACTGGTTTTAATTTTTTATGAGATCAGTCGAAAATATTGTGAGTCATAATATAGAACTCTATATCATCTAGCTCGATTCTCGTTAATGTTTCTACTTATTTTGCATACGGCGATTGCAGTCCGTATTTACTATACTAACGGTGACCATATTTTTGAAACCAAAATACTGAACACAACAATTTGATATTATGCTAATATTGGTCAAAAAAAAAAAAGCCAAACATAAAAAGACGGTCCAACTATCCCTTTTGTACTATTAGGACTGAGCTATTCTATTAAATGCAATATGCATATCTAATTGTCTCCAAAATTTTTTTTGTGGATTTTGGAAATGATTTTCGCTTTTTTGCGAAATCTTCTTAAATTAAAAGGTAACTTGCGATTTAGGGACAGAATAAAGGCAGGTAGCATTGATGGGATAATATTGACAATTGCCGTGATGTGGCAGCCACGAGTAAACCCTTTAATTTTAGACTTTCTTATAACCAACATTATTGTTGGAATTCTTCAAAAATGCAATCTTATTTCTTATTTTAAATTTTTCGGATAAAAAGCAATTAAAAAGCCTTATCAACTTAAATCTAGAAAAGAATCGAGAAGAGATTTGTCGAAAATCTAAAAAGAATAATACCGATCTTTGAACGAAGTATTAAAAAACTAATACCTAGTAATCATTTTAGAAAATGTTCAATAAAAACCGAAAAACAAAACATTTTAACGCAGAAATACTCCTTAAAATAAATAATTAATAAAGATCTTTTACACTTTTTCAAGTTAATGTTCTTTGTTTTTGAGGAAGAAAGAAAAAAGTTTACAACTTTTCAGTAATAAGAAAAGTCAGATCAAAAAAAGTAATTCACATGGAACAAAGCTCTAAAACAAAGAACTGGCCCTGTTTCTCAAAACTACATATTACAAATCTACAAGTAAAATACATTTGAAACAAAAGCAAAAATTGTAAAATTGTTGCTTTTTTAGCGTATTTAACTTGTACAAATGTAATGTGTAGTTTTGAGAAACAGGGCACTGTTCTGTATAATACAGAAGGGATGGTTAGCGAAACTTTACCTACGATTAGTGTAGTGTAACGATTTCACTTAGTCAAATAAGTATTCCAGGTCTGCCTAGAATCTATAGCAAATGCCAGTACAGTACAATACAAATATTTCTCTATTAAACAGAATTCTATAAGAAAATTATAAAAAACTGGATAAAGATTGTATTAAAAAGAACTTAAAAAATCTTGCGTTTTGCGTTTTCGATTTCCAGAACACCCCAGTATTTAAATAAAAAAAAAAAAAAATTAAGCCATTAGAAAACTCTAGCGAAGGCCAGATTAGACATAATTGCTGCATCTTAAATATTTATCTACGAGTAGATATTGATTAATCTCGAAAAAAGAAAAACAGTAAATATTTTTCGTTTTGTACATGTTGATTTCTTAAAGTTTTATTTTTTTTTTGTTTTTTTTTTTTTTTTTTTTTTTTGTCGAAAAATGCTCGCAAAAAAGTGTATGCCTAACAGTACCAGATAGTTTCAGATGTCCCCTCAGCAGTATAAAAAAATTGAAAGCGGTTTGACAACCAGGCGCGAATTCAGGGGGGGGGGGGGTGAAAAAAGGAAATTCCCCCCCCCCCTAAATTATAAAAATATCTTTTGCTTATTTCGATAATACACGAATTTCCGAATGTACAAGATTTTTGGAAATCCCAACAAGTTTTTTTTTTTGTTTTTTATAGAATCTCTAATCAAATTTTCAATAAGTATCCAAGTATTTATCCTTATAGTTATTTATTATATATTTCCAATGAAACATCTAGTTCACTGTATTTAAATGCATATTATTCTACATTCAATCCTAGCAAGTGCCATCTATTTCCGAAAAATAATCGTTTGGGTTGAAAATGCGAGCGGTTGAATTATTAATAAGCCTTAGTAGTATATGCAATTTTTTTATTTATGTTATCATAGTTATTTATTATATACATTTAAATATAACCGTTTTTCGTAATATATTTTTATCATAGTAGGCTTTGAATTTGAATTTTATATGCATTGCCATTCTACCTTCCCATATATACATATGAATATATGTATTGGTCTAGTAAAAGTTCACCAAAGAAGAATTATATAACTGTCAAATTTCCAGTGCATTAGTAAGAAAAGTTCTTTGATATACAAAAATACATAAAAATTAGTGAAACAATGGTGAGTCCATAATTTTTTTTTAATATTATGTATCTATATAAGTACAGATACAGTCGTAAAGAACGTAGTCCAATGTATAAATTTTATAGGAGAGAGAAAAAACTTTCTTAGGTCTTTAGTTCTGAATATATTTTAAGTCTGTAAATGCAGTTTTGCTTCATTGCCGACTCTTTATTGGCTTGTAAACCAACTAAAATTAATACATTTATGTTCACAAAATGTATTTTGTGACTTATCGCCTTTTCTATTATATTTTTATACTTTTAATGTACATTTTAGTATGTCAATTTGCAAAAATAAAATGATTTTATTTATTTCAATGTTGACTATTAACAAATATTAACAATTTTGTTTGAAATTTTCACATATTAATGGGCCCTAGCGCTTTTTCTTTAGCATTTTTAGACTTAGAATATTTACATAACGTTGCAAAACAAGAACTAGAAAAAAATATTTGTATTTTTTCCGCAAACGATGTATTTTTGTTTACTCTATTGAACTGCATCAAAAACTTAATTGTCAAAAATTGTGGCATTATCGCATTTACGACTGAAGGTACAATGTGCAGCCAAAATAATTTTAGTCTTTAAAATTCCTTTCTAAATAAAAATAATTTAAATAAAAAAATTAACTGTAATCAATTTAAACCAGAATTATATATTTATCTTTAGATTAAAGCCCAAACAGTTCGACTAAAATTCATAACTTAATTTTAAAATTAGTGAAGCATATTCCTTTTTCCAAAACTTTGTTAACAATTGCATATGTATTTTTTTTGGTCGAAAAATTGATCAAACAATTTAGTATGATGTAGTCAAAAAAATTGTTTCAAATAAAAAAACATTAAAAATAAATAAATTATTTTTATAGCCAAAACGTTATTTAAAAAGATTAATTTATTTTCATTTATATTGAACTGATCTTATATTCTATTTAACCTTAATGTTGAGTTTTTTTTTTAATGTAATATAAATATATCGTTTTTAATAAACTTTTAAAAACAATTTTTTTACTTGTGTTGTATCATAAAAAATTTCCTTCCCCTAAGGCTCAAGCTGGATCCGCGTCTGTTGACAACACACGTGCCTGATACACGCGTTGTAAAATGAAAATGCGTATTTAAATAGCAAAAAGTCCATAATGAGTTCTAAATATGACAATTTTTTCCATATCTAAACAAATTTATATTGGCGTAAATAAAAAGCGAAATAATATTTTAAAAATTTTTGAAGAGAGCATTACAGGTTTTAAGCCTTGCAATTCCCTACTACTCCGACTGTGCCAATGTTCTGGGGGCCAAGTTTGGGTGCTCAGAAGGAAGCCTTCGGGAATGCCTTCAGCGCCGCAAACATGCTGCCTAATTCTACCTCCAAGTGGTGGTCCCCGGGCATCTAAATGAAACAATTTAGATGGCGAAAGAATTAGGCTCTAGGTCAGGCTATCCTAGAGTAGTTTTGGTACTCGAAAGCCAGCGCTATCGAATGTTCCTTGGAAGATTCAATAGTGCGGGGTATCGACCGGAATACCCATGGTAATCTGGTACCTCGGGAGTCAGATAGCCCCGGTGCTTCGGCACCGTCTGACTATTTGGCTGCAGGTCCGCTTTAGCAGTCCACTTGTAGTGGAAACTTCCAGACGGGAATAGGTAGCCAGATAGATATGAAGAATTCTGGAAATAATACATGTATGTATTATGGAAGGTTGGATTCATATTTATCTGGTATGCTGCTCTCGTTTGGAAGCTGTTAAAGTGGTACTCGAGGTGGCTGAGGTTATGTTTAAATTCGCGGACAAAGGAAAGGTTCCTTTAGATAGAAAAGTCTCCTAAACAAAGAGATTTATGGTGTATACTGACCAAACAGAGGTATACATCATTGTTACCTGTATATGGCCCAATTGGCACATATACGGGGGCACTTGGTAAATGCATATATAAATCACCCTGTGCTAAGACCACCATGAGATTGTACCCATAGGGTAGGTACTCATGTACAACAATGGACTTTCTGTGCCAATGTTCTGTAACTCTCGCTTCGAGAAACTTTTCGATTGAAATGTGAGAAATTAAACAGAAAAGCCATAAATTGAAACAAACAACTGTTTTTCTCACTTAACTGCGTCTGTAACATTTTTAGCGAGTAATAGCTGTCACGTAAGGAAATTACTTTTCAATTTACAGAAAAAGTGTGTCTGTAAAATTTTTGTGAGAAAGTTTCCGCTTTAAACTGTCAAATAAACTCACGCATAAAAACGGGATGAGAAAAATATTACTTCTAAAAAATATATTAAATATGCAAAATGCAATGAATAATAACATGGAAGAGATAAGCACTTTATTTTTGACTGATTTTTTCATTGTTTAATTATTTTGCTTGTAACATTTTTTAAGTATATACGAATGTTTTCAAATCTATTTTTTAAACAGCAAAAATTAAAGTCACACTCTACATTATTTGCTTAAGCCGACGGTTGTATTTTGGCCGCCGTCATTGAAAATTTTTCAGTTTTAGTAAATTTTGGTCGCCGTCAACGATATGTGTGACTGGCGTTTTTTCAACCTCTGCAAATTCACATAGACTTCGAGTGGAACATTATGACATTTATAACGTAAGGACGTAATTTCTTTCGATAGTTTTCGACATAAGTCACATGAGACACATTTTTTTCTCACATTTCGAGAAACGATGGAATATTTTGTTTCACATTTTTTCGATGCTAGAAGCTTTCAGCAAAGTTACAGAACATGGGCATTGGTTGTAAATTCTCCTTCGCTTTCACACTGTAGAAAACGAACACTTGCCTATAATTTCAGATGTCTCATTATCCATCAGAATCTACCGTGTTTATTAATGACATTACCCAAATAAGATGGATGGTATCACAGTGCTCAGTGAATAGTAGAGAGATCGAACGGTTATTATTCGACCGGTTTTAACCGGTTATTTTTGCTTTGCCCAAGTCGGTTATTTTAAAATACCCATTTTTCGAATATTGAATAAACCGGTTATTTTGGTATAACAAAACCGGTTATTTTAATAATGTGTAATTAATATACATTTTCATTACTCTGGTATTTTGTAATTGAATATTGGTCAAACTTAAACTTTTAATGAAGAATGTCAAAACAAAATGTAACAAAGGTCAAAAAACATTATGAACACTGTAAACACAAATCTCTTATAAAAGCGTGTGTTCTTGTAAAAAAAAACCAAAAACTATTCAAAATACTTCAAAAACGTGTGCAGTTAAAAAGTAAAAATTTGTGCGAGAGTGTTCTAAATATTAAATATATTTTTATATAGCGGTTATCTCTAGAGATTTTTCGAACCCGACTTAAAAGACAAAGTTAGTTGCTTGAAGTGCCCTAAAATGATAAGTTACAAAGGTTCTTCCATGTCATGACTTATTAATCACCTTTAGTTAGCCTACATGCTTGACATTAATGTGATCCACATAAAACTTAACTCAGTTCGAAATAGTTCTAAAGAGACGACAAAGAATACTTTACTAAAATACGCGGCAAAAATGAATCATTGGAGAAATATTAGCACATTGTGTTGCCGAGGACGAAATGCACTTTAAGGCACTAAAAACTCTTAAGTAGTTCTAGCATCTCTTCATGCTGAAAACTACAACATTCCGGCGGAATCAACGATATGGGAAAAATTTATACCAGTTTTATTTATTAAAACACCAAGAACTAAGAACCAAAATTGAAGAAATCAAACAATGTTATGGAAGGTCTTAAATTGTAGTTGACGAATTGACAAATATTTCACACAAAAAGCATGTTCATTTTACTATTCGTTTATATAATGCTAAAACAAAATAAGAGGTTTTGTTTGCAACTTTTTAAAAATATGGTTGATTTATATAGACATGCTTAACCACCAAAAAATGAAAACTCATTCAAATTAAATTTGGGAGAATATTTTAAATAATACATTTATTAAATTCCTATAATTTATTTGCTTTTGTAACACGCTTCTCTAGATCAAATATCATTCAACAGTTTCTAAATTACATTAAACAAATATCTTTTTACAAATAAAGTTTAGTTAATCAATAAAAAATTTTTGAAAACTAAGTTTGATCAATTTACTGGTCCCACTTTTCTTGGATTTTATCGTCAAATATTTGTTAGGTCTGATCTAAGTCATATCTACATTAGACCGTCTCACTTTTAATTTTTTTTCGAAATTTTTTCATGAACATCGATTTTCTTTATCTACTATAAAAACCAAGAATTTTGGTGTATAACGCTTAAATAGTGATGAATGGGAAGTGGTCTCTCAAATCGATTTTTCATTTTTTAGGCAAAATCCCTTTTTTTCAAAAAATGAAAAAATCTTGATTTAGTAATTTGCCTCAAACTCAAGCAGTTCTGAATGGATATGCACATAATTTCGTGCATTAGAAAGCTTATTAAATTTCCTAAATGTTTCTTAAAGCAACATTGCCATTTTGTTCGATGGTTTTTTATTCATAGCACTACAAATTCAGATTTTCAAATACAAACTTAACATTTTTTTAAATTTTTGCTTACCTATTTATATATAAAAATTGAATGAGGCAAAACTTTTATATTCCGTAAATCCAGTATGGTAGAAAATTTTAAAATAAAGATTTTGGTGTAAATAACAGTCGCATTCTGTTAAGAAAAACTGCAGTTTTAGTTGAAATGAGTAAAGTTGTTTATTTCTAAATTTGCTTCTATTGCATAAATACATTATAAAGTAAGAAGATATTGGTTTTTTTATTTTTAAATTTGCTAAAATTGTGCTTTTGTTGGAGTTTGGATGCGTTTTGTGAAAATGCTCGATGACTTAAATTAAATTATTTTGGGTGTGGCACTTCCCATACAAAGACGTTATACATTTCTGTATATCTGGAGAACGACACGATCTAAAGTTCCCAAATTAGGTAAAAACATTTCGGTTATCAATATACATCATCCCACAAAATATGGGCGGGATTGGAAAAGTGGGCATGGTACCTCCCGTACAAAGATAAATTGAAAATACTCAAAATTTTAAATTTTAGGGCTCTAGTATGACACATGAACACGTTTTATATATCAAAATATCAGACATTTTTAGCAGAATATATTTCCCGAAAACCCTGAAAGTTTTTTCCCAAAAATGGAAGAGTAATGCCCAAAATAAAATTTTTTTTTTAAACATACCCTTTTTCGGAAACAATAGATCTTCCCGAGTCCAAGTATTATAATCTAAAATAATGGTAAATTTCTTCCTAAAGACGTAGGTATATAAATCTGCCAAATCGGTTAAGAAATGGTTAAGTAATTAGCAAAATACTCCAAAAATGGGCTAAAAAGCATCAACATTTTTATAAAAACTAAAATTTTAGAGCTGTTATATGACCTATGAATATGTCTAATATATCAAAAGATCGGAAATTTTCAGTAGAACATATTTGCTGAAAAACTCGGAAAAATCGGTTAAGGTACAAAAAAGTTATTACCAAAATATAATTTTTTTTTTTTATATTTAGAAATAAACAACTTTACTCATTTCAACTAAAACTGTCGTTTTTCTTAACAGAATGCGACTGTTATTTACACCAAAATCTTTATTTTAAAATTTCCTACCATACTCCATTTACAGAATATAAAAGTTTTGCCTCGTTCAAATTTTATATATGTTAAGGTAAGCAAAAATTAAAAAAAATGTTAATTTTGTATTTCAAAATCTGAATTTGTAGTGCTATAAATAAAAAACCATCGGTCAAAATGGCAACGTTGCTTTAAGAAACATTTAGGAAATTTAATAAGCTTTCTAATCCATGTAATAATGTTCAAATCCATTCAGAACTGCTTGAGTTTGAGGCAAATTACTAAATCAAGATTTTTTAATTTTTTGGAAAAAAGGGATTTTGCCTAAAAAATTAAAAATCGATTTGAGAGACCACTTCCCATTCATTAATATTTAAGTGTTATACACCAAAATTCTTGGTTTTTATAGTAGATAAAGAAAATCGATGTTCATGAAGAAATTTCGAAAAAAGTATAAAAACTGAGACGGTCTAATCTACATATGTATTTTTTTGGATCCTTACCTTTGCACATAGTGTTGTTTTTTTTATTGAAATTAACGTTTTATTACAGAAACTTATTTGATTTTTGTGTTTTTATGTATTTGATTTAAAACCGGTTATCCGGTTATTTAAAAAATGCTTAACCGAAAACCGGTTATTCGAAAACCGGTTATTGAAAAAAGAATCATCGATCTCCCTAGTGAATAGGCCTTAGGTGCCTTTAGTTGAATTTTTTCAAGTAGAAGTAACTTACGTGATTTACCACGGAATAAAGTGACCATTTTTTTAATTGTCGAAATTCAGAAATATTCGTCCATATCTGAATAAATTCTCGTCCGAACTATGTTTTTATCGGCCTCCTTATGTAACCAACAGAGATACCGAAATTTAACTCAAGACAAAAATATTTAAAAATTGAAAACGTTAAGGAAACAAGCCAATTCTACGACTAATTTTATAAGAAAAGTGGTAGAGTTCACAGCTGGATTTCTTTTTTGAGACGCAAACCTGCAGAAAAATAGCGCAGTTCGCAACAATATTTGGGTTGTTTTCAACGGCGCAATGCAAATCAAAGAAATTTGACGTGATCAAATAATCAATTATTATATATATACATATTTTTTTGTATCAATAATATATAATATATATTTTATTCGAACTTTATTATTTATAGTATAATTAAATTATCGAGCATAAGGTCTTTTTACACAAAAAACTTTAAATATTTATTATATCCAATATTTCGTTGAGTGCCTTCATTAAGGTTTTTCTTTCTATTATAAATTTCACAAATTTTTTACAAATTTATTTAGAACTATCAAAAAAAATGTTTAATTCATTTCATGTTCCAAAATCCTTTCTTTAAAAATTATTACTATTGCTATTAAAAATAATTTAATGAAAATAAAATTTGATGAATTTAATTAAAATATCTAAAAACATTATTTTTTTTTTTAAATTTTGAAATTTTTGCAGATGTTTATTGCTACCTTATTACATTTTTTAATACTGCATTAAAATATAAAAAATATTACATACACATTGTCACATACTATAGGTATATATATAAGAATATGTACATTAGGGTCTCCGTTATTTGTATGTGAAATCTTTTCTTATGAAAATTCTAAAGTTGAGGCTTGATACAAAAATAAATGTCCAAATATTTCCGTGCCTTCCCGAGCCGGCTTACGGTTGAAATTTTATTCAATAACACTCATTAAGCAGATGGACCCAAGTCGAAAAAAATGATAACATCATGAAAAAACATTCTGTGCAACCAAAAACAAATTTTAAAAAGTGTTTAAATTTCATAATTTTTTTAACGTAATTTTTGTTCAATTAGGGTAAAGCTTTCGATGCTTATGAACGCATTGCATTACATATGTCATCTGAACTTCATTCCTTGTTATCAGGCTGTGATAGTCTTTTATTAACTTCACCGCTTTTTCGGCAGTATCATTCACAACTTTAAAATTCTTAAGTGAATTCCTTCTGTTGATATAAGATTTCTCATTTTCCCATTTCTCAGGGTCTCCTTAAAAAAAGAGGAATCTATATTGAACCGTTAAAAATGCATGCTTCTACTTGTAATAAAAAAAATCGATTGATTTTCCTGAAAACTAAAACCCACAGAAGTTATGTTAGTTTTTGCAAAAGTATTTATAAGATATTATTTAATATTAAACCTGATCACGCTTTTATATCTCTATAACCAATCAACAGCTAATTATTGTCTCTGGTTTTAACGCCTTAACCATATTTGCTCTTGTATGGCATTCAATCTCAAATCAAAAAATGCTTAAGTCGAAGTTTCTTCAACAAGATACCATAAGTGGTTACAAAATGTTTTAAAAGCTGCCTCTGCCGTAACTGAATCGTGAAAAGTTTAGATCATTGACGCAAGCTTCGGGAGCATTTGGGCAATTTAACCATGCTTTAACATGATAAAAATGCAAACGTCTGGTAGTACATCCTATTGAGGAAGGAGAGGATGTACGGTCATGCAAGGATCTTACAGAAACAATCCACATCTCTGAGACGACCAACCGACTATATGATACCCCGTACAGACTTTGATAAAAAATTCAAGGTCATATTTCCTTCAAGGCGGGAATGGAGCAGGGGAATACCGCACAAGGGTCTACACAGATGGGTCAAAGATGACTTGTGGTGTTGGCTCTGAGGTTTTCTCGGAGGAACTGCACGTGAATCTCTTTTTCCGCCTGCCAGATTTGGCCAGCGGATTTCAGGCCGAAATATTGGCGATAAGAGAGTCATTTAGAACACTGTACAGCAGGAATATCAGCGTCAAAATTGGCATTTTCGTTGATAGTCAGGCGGCTCTGCTGTCACTAAGGTCACATAAAACAACATCCATTCTCGTCAACCAGTGTAAGGAGGAACTATCCAGACTTGGCAGCCTATCCGACATTACCTTAATTTGGGTCCCTGCGCATAGGGACTATTATGGTAATGAACAGGCGGATGGGCTGGCCAAGACAGCTGCTGCTCTTGATATTTCACAGGGTGTGCCAGTCGCAACACCTCTGGGAACTATCAGGAGCGAAATCTTCAGACACTATCTGGATATGGCTGACGATAAATGGAGGAAGCTGATTGGCTGCAGGGTTACCAAAGCAACGTGGCCCACATATGACATAGGTCGCTCTGAGCGACTTCTCAACTTCAGTTGGAAAGACTTGTCAAGACTTATACCTGTACTCACTGGTCACTGGACGCTCGGTAAGCATGCTATGAGACTCGGCCTCCCTTTTAATGAATGCTGCCGCAGCTGCGGGGAACCGGAAGCTGAGGATACAGTATTTCATCTTCTATGTGATTGTCCAGCGTTTAATTCAATACGACATGGATTATTTGGGAATTACAAGGACTACTGATCTGCAGGAATAGAATATTGTTGTCGCAACAAAAATATTTTTAAGCAATATATTGCTTAAACAACGGCACATCTGGACTCGTTGTTAGATGGTGCACCTTCTTTTTAAACACTGTTTTCAAAACTTATTCATAAATATGACGGCGATAAGGGAGTACCGCTCCACCAGATGTATTATTTCTATTGAAATCACAAGAATATGATCCATGTTGGTTCCAGTAACAATTACATTATGCTTAATCCAGTACGTACGCTTAATCCAGTGATGCTAACCGTTTTTTGAAGTCAGCTCTGGTTTTCGATATACACTGTTACTTCGAAAACGGTTTAAAATAAAAACTACGATATAAAATTACCTTTAAGCAAGGCAAAACTTTTTTCAAATCTGCGGAGTGGTTTTAGAAACATAATTTTTTTTGGCAAAAAGAAAATAATTTATTAGCAAAATTTCGAAATTTTTGCTTTTTATAGCGGTATAAAAAATTGGAGCAATGCAGCTGTTTCACGTATACAAAACGAAGTTCCAAACAAAACAAGCCATAAATGATTAAAATCTGTCAAAAACTTTTGGTTTTATTAACAAAAGATGAAACATTTTAATTACGTTTAAGAATTTCATAAAACGCTCTATTTGTATGGAAGCCCCCAATGGGGTGGAGATAAAAGGCAAGTAAGTTTTAAGAAAATTATGAAATTTAAGCACTTTATCATTCTATTTTTTGGTTGCACAGAATAAATTTTCATGATGTTATCATATTTTTCGACTTGTGGGTCATGAATAAAATTTCAACCGTAATTCGGCACGGGAAGGCATGGCCCCAGGGGCGTGAAATTTTTGGGAGTTTATTTTTGCATTAAGCCTCAATTTTTTGAGGGGTAAGACAAACCATATTTCCACTTAAAGAAATAACGGACACACTAATGTACATATATAAATAGTATAAGTTATACATTAATTTTTATACAAATAACTTAACGTTTTTGCAGAGGTTTAACATTAAAACTACGGAGTGCTCTAAAAGAAACGACGATTTTAAGCTAGTTTATAATTTCGCCGTTTTAAGGACGTTTTCCATTTCATTTTTTGAAATTATTTTCAGAGCTTTTTCTCGAATTTTGGCTCATATATAATTTTGGAAAAAGACTGTGGTTTGTGCTTTTTCGCGTACACGGTTAGACACTTCAAAAGCTGTTAAGTTATTATAATATTGGTTATTATATTTTATATTATAATATTTATTTTCTTTGGCTTTTAGCCTTAAAGTTATTGAAAAATGTGTACCGTACTGTCTTGTTAGTTTGTTGTCTAATAGTATATTTACCTTTATATAGAGGGCTCAGAGCTGAATCGAACCAAGTCAAAAAAGAAAATTCGAAAATATTTTGAATTTGAGTAAGTAAACTCAACTTGGGTTTATTTTCGTTACCTTGGAAACGAAACACTTTTTGATGCATATAGTCCATTACAGAACTGGATATTTAATTACTTAGTACGGTTCAGTTCTGAGCCCTCCATATAACACTATTGAACACTTAAAAAAATTTTCGACCCGGGTTATATTATGCCATAATGGGATTGACCTATGTTAAATAGTTCCATGCAAACAATTTTGACATATTATCGGGAAGTGAAGCTATATAACTTTTTAAATATAACTTAAAACGCCAACACTAAATACTTTTTTATAAGAATATTCCTTTAAAAGAACACCTCTTATAAAGTTTTATTGTTTTACAAAAAATGTTTATAATATTCTTTTGTTGTAGTTTATTTTATTGCTTGTTTGTTATTTGTAGCAAATCTAGTAGCACAGAGTTGTATCTTAATGGCACAATTTACATGTTTTGCCGCTTTTATTTTCAAACGAACGTTTAATTTGTGAAAAAGTTGATGAAGCAATATTATGTTTTGACAATGAATACTTGGATTACGTATGAAACGTTAAACCTGACGACCGGCAATTCGACAGTAAGTCGGGCTCTTATGAAAAAATATAATGAGTGACTTGTTGTCGCTCTCTTAAGCTGCCGATCGACATCATGGGATAGGCTGTAAGTTTGTCATTATATGCCAAACTTTTCTAATATTCATCATTCTTAGATATTCTAGGCACTTGCGTAATTCTAAGCCGATTTAGCCATGACCGTTAAACACATGCTCGCTTTTCAAAAGAAAAGAAAAAATTGGTACCAAATTGCTTCTAGTTACCCTTAGCAGTTTTTGGATTGAAATCCAGCAAAATTGGCTGAGAAGAACAAGAGTAATGAATCCAAATGAGGAACTACCACCCTAAAAATTGATAATATTGTTAAAAAAAAAAAAACTTACATAAATGCTAGAGAGCTGCATGAATTAATATACGACTATGCAGAAATTCAATTTTATGATCCATAACACTGCTTTACAAATTTTTAATTTGGAAAAATACCAAGAACGCCACATGCCTAGATAAGTTAATTGGGACCTCCTGAACACGAAAAACGCTGTAATTTTTTTTCTAAGTACCGTTTTTTAGATGACGGTACTTAACGGTCAATCCCTTGTAGAGCCCAACCGATCGAGATGAATGGTATATCGTTGGAAATGTAATTAAATGCCTTTTCCGCCGATATTTCTATCTGATAAGAAATGGCTGAGTTATGGCACCTCAAAATTCAAAATTTGCCTATTTTTTACGTTTGTTTCAAAAATTTTCATTTTTATTTCGTTTTTTTTCTATGTTATAGTAAAGATCTGGAATGTTTTATTTTTTTACCTAATAGTTTATTTAATTACCAACATTTCGGATGAAGAATAAAGTTTTTATTAAGGATTTTGTGGAACGACAATATTTTCATCTTAATTGCTCACACACTATATTCGGCGTAAATTCAAAAAATTTAAATTAAAATGACGAGCGACTTGAACTGTTGCTTTTTTTTCGGATGGGTCTTCGCGAATGAGGAACCAACAATAGTCCGCCATCATTTTTTGAGGTGCCATAACTCAGCCATTTCTTATCAGATAGAAATTTGCAGCATATCGGCGGAAAAGCCATTCAATTACCTCGGTTTGGCTCCACAAGGGTTTGAGTAGGACCATACACCGAAAAACACAAAAGTAACGTTATCTAAAAAACGGTACTTAGAAAAAAATTACAGCGTTTTTCGTGTTCAGGAGGTCCCAATTAACTTATCCAGGCATGTGGCGTTCTTGGTATTTTTTGGCTGTAAACCAGTGTAATTTACCATAGGCGTTATAGAAATCGGCCTTTCGAAAAGGACATTAGGACGCACAAAATGCTTTAAAAAAATTGTTAAGCTATATTGAAATTTGGTCTAATTAAAATTTTTTAAATTCTTTAAATCACACTATTGAATTTTGGAATAAACGATTCATAATTTAGAATGTGTCTATAATATCCCCTCCTAAATATCACGTTAATACGCCTTATAGTATTTCAGCAATAAATCATGATATGACTTTTTGGATTAGACTTTAATACGCCTAAGCCCGCAACGAATTATTATACTAAGATGTTATTTCTTAAGAAGAATACCTTATAATTTATAGATCCCATATAAAGCCTACCTTATTGCTTTATTGGGACAGCCAATACTGCAATGTTACTTGTTTTTTAAATTACTCCGGAAAATCATGATTATCGCAAATGGAAAATACTGTATTCGTTAGTAAAGTAGACAACTTACAAATGTAGCTGTTGTGAGTTTACAATTCAGATGTATTTTGCTATAAAATTTTGGGCGAGTGTACTCCAGAATCGAAAAAGACTCTATTTGACTTATCTAGCTTAGCTTAACAATGGCGTAAGAAATAAAGGTAGGCCTCGGGTTCTTTAAGTGTACTGTTTAAGATGTTATCTTAATATGGTTAAAACAGGAAAACTATTTAAACAGATTTGGTAGACCAAAACACCCAGAGAAGAACGAAAGTGAACGGAGAGTGAATATTGTTAAAATCCAAATTATGTCCACCAACATACTCCTAAGCCCGCTTAGCAAACCAAATAAGACCTCACAACTGAATAATGGACTTGAATTTACCCCTTGATAGAGCAGAGCCATTAACCTCAGGGTTGCTGCAATGACATCTATTTGAAGCGAATGTAAACTTGTTATCGGAAAAATTTGGTCACTGATTCCTTACTATTTTAAGGAATATGGCTCATCTTTTTGCAATAATAAAAATGGATTAATGCCACAAATTGAACAAAAGAGTGTTGCAACTGAATGTTATTTATATATTTGTTCCTTAAAAAGTAGAGGAGACGCTTATATAGGACCCGTGTTTTACGTCTTCTTTGAGCGATATTAAAAATCAATCATGGGGCGTTTTATTGACGTCACAAAGAATTTCTTTGGACATCAGTATATCACTTAATTTACATTGTCCTCTTTCCCGTTTGATTTTTTGACATAAAACATGGCTGTGGTCAGTGACGAACACATAGAACGCTTTCAATAAGATAGCGCTGCATTTGAAAGGCGCTTGTAAGATAGATAGGAGAGAAATTTGTGATTCAAGATATGGCTACTTATCCGGAAATTGAGATATAAAAGAAAGTTTTCATTCAAGTATTTTGATTATATCAATGGCAAGGAATAATATTAACATTAAATCTACGACAGCTGATTAAATTACATTTTTGCCTCTTTAATGTCATTAATGGTGCTGAGCCATAAATCATAATAAGTAGATTGCGATTTTTGAGGAAAAAATAAATATATAATTTTTAAATAATTTAATTTCCGTTGGTGCCTGGGGTCGGACCATAATGCTCTTTAATATACATATATATTCATAAAATCATTTTCTTTCTTTTTAAAAATATTATTCCATAAAAGTCCAATAATTTTATAATTTTACCCTAAGAGTTCTTTAGATATACAGAGTTCTATTTTGTGAAATCCCACTTATTTAATCACGCCCACGTTTTGACTGATATTGCGTATTGATTTCCATTGCAACTTTAGCTATTGCCGCTCTCCAGATGTAAAAAAAATCTATTTTGTGCCACGCCCACTTACCCAATCCCGCTTAGATTGTCAGATGTTATGTACTGATAACCCAGATATTTGTACCAAATTTGAAAATTTTAGCTCTTGCCGTTCTGCAGATATACATAAATCGTTATTGTATTTTTGTGGGAGGTGCCCCGCCCACTTAACATTTCAACATAATATATAGCGTATAGTACCTCCAAGACAATCAGTAATATAATGCTAAAGTTTCATAAAGATCGGCTTAACGGTTACGGAGATAACCTCTAACAAATAGACATACAAACATTACCTCTTTATTATATTAGTATAGATATACCCGCATATTCATACAAAATATTTTTGATTAACAAAAGGTTTATGCAACAAATTTTCATAGAAAATTCGTTTTATAAACCTGCTATACGCCTAAAATATTGTTTATACATATGGGGGATAATTTATATTTATTTAACAAATAAATAAATAAATAATAAAAATTTTTTTTTGAGTTTTGTAATCAATCAACATTTTGAAAAAAAAAATAAATATGATATTAAAATATTAAAGTTGTAAACCACTTCAACTCCTTCGTTTCTTACGAGTTACCCTGTAAATATTCGCTTAACATTTTTATTAGCTATTCATTATGCCTGTGTAATTACAGGAGCTTATAAGCTTAAATACAAATCAACAAATTCTTAAACATAAAAAATTAATTTCTCTTATTGAATATTTATATTGTAAGTAGCAAAAGCATTATACTTATGTATTGTAAGTATGTGTATATAAAAAAAAAACAAAAAATATATAAAGAAATTTACGTATACCAATACATATTAATATATAAAGAAAAATTTTATATTTTAAAATGAAAGGCATTTTCGTGACATGCAATATAAATACATACCAAAAATTTTTTTGTTATATCAAAATCATAATGCCACAATAAATAAATACCCATTTTAGAAAAAGTTTGAGTTAACTTAAAAGTTTGTAAATATTTGGACATTTCTTTAATTTTCCAAATTATTTTCTATTTATTTTTTGAATTTCACAGAAATCGGCTTATCAGTTTAGAATCTATGATCATTTAGCTCAACTCATAATTAATTTTTTTACGTATACTTAATAAAAAAAAATAGCATACTTTTCAGGGTGTCAATAACTGGGTTCTCCAAACGTATGTTTTACTTATTAGTAATACAGTAATTATACGCAGCAGTATTAAAAATGCCATTGAAATAAGTTGGAAACCATTGCATACTTAAGAGAGACCTTTAAAAAAACACCCTGGCGTATAATGAATATATTATTATATGGATATTATAAAAAATATGTATATAAATAAATATTTGTTGAAAGAATTAATTATTTTAAAGCAATTTTTTGAAATACACACTAATTGAATATTGAATAACTGAATTAAAACCCATCAATAGTCGGATGAATTAAACATAAAAAATATACTTATTTTTAGTTCGCCAGATTATGATTTGCTAGAATATTTTTATTGTTCTAAACTGATTTTAGAGAAAGTAGAACATAGTTTTATATTCTTTGTAATAGCCTTTATTTCGCATGTTTTTATAAAAATATTCAGGAATGTGATGGGAATCCATTTGGAAAACGAAACGACTTGAAACCGATAATATCGTTTTTTGAATCTTATAAAATTGATTTCTTATATATATTCCTCTTATTTCCTGTCCATATTCTTTTAAATTGTGTATAACATGAGTTAAGTGTACTGTATTTTGGACACAAAAATTAAGATTATAATTCAGAAATTGATTTTAAAATCGCTCAAAATTCATCACACCTTTTAAAAACGTTCGTTTTGATGTCGATCGTTTTGATTTTCATCACATATCCGATTGTTTAAAATCGAAGAAAATTGTAACCTTTTAATACACTTGTTCTATGTGTCAAAGAGACTTTTGAAAAAAAAATTCTTATTTATAACGGTAAATTTTTGTAAAATATTAAAAAAGTAAAAAAAAAAAATTTTAAATATGCATGTGTACAACAAGACCTTTGAAAGAAAATTTCTGATTTCTAGCAGTAACTTTTGCTAAACAAAATACTACAAACAAAAATATTTATTCCCTCTCCTCAGCTTTGCTTGCAACCTGCACGTATAAATGCTTTTTGTGTTTCATATTTAGCTTTTGAAAAAATAAATCTGTCCCAAAGATATTTGTGGTATGAAAGGGTTTAAAGCATTAAAAAGCATATCAAGGACTTATATTCGAATAGTGCTATCTGCAAAATCACAATTTTATAGGAGAGCGAAAAAATTGATTATTTCGATAACTCGTAGATCAATAACTAAACTTTATTTTACAATGTTATTTAAAAAGTTATTCGCGCCTTTATACCTGATAGCACTTTTTACAAATTGAATTGTTATCGATTTGAACATTTAAATAAGCAGATAGAACTATTTGAACAAAAAGTAAAATGATCTGTAATGAAAACTATTTGATACTTTACTTTAATTAACACGAATTTTTATTAAAGTGATTTTTCTTTTTTAACAAAACAATATATGTGACCTTTTCCGAGAAAAGGGATATAGTGTGTGAAAATAAAGTGTTGATAAAAACGCATTTTAAGTTTTATAACGCATTATATTATATTTTTATCGATTTTCCCAAGTTCGTTTGTTACGTTTTTATGGGGTAAATAAATTTTTATAATTTGGAAAAATGGAAATAATTCTATATTTTGTAAGCTGTTGGTCCGATTGCAATGTAATTTCAGGTTGCAAATAAAGAGTTGTTGTTGAGTTTAACTTTTGGACTTAGACTTATCAGGATCGGCGCCACATGTTCCCAAATTAGGGCACCTCGGGTATTACTAAAACTAAAAGCGATCCTTAATTCTTAATTTTATCCCGAAGTCATAAATTATTTTTTACTTAAATGCGCTTGGCGCAGAGGCAACAAAGTTATGATGAATTATTTAAAATGAAATAAATAATAATAAAAAAAAAAAAAACATGCTGTTTTTGACCTACCTTGGTAGGGCATTTTCGTGACATGCAATATAAATACATATTATAAATTTTTTTGTAATATCAAAATCATAATGCCACAATAAATAAATATAAACTTTAGAACAAATTTGATTTATCTTAAAATTTTGTAAAGATTTGGACATTACATTAAATTCCCAAATCCTTTTATATTTATTTTTTGAATTTCACAGAAATCGGCTTGTCAGTTTAGAACAGGGGTTTCCATTTCTTTGCACAATTGTGCGCACCACTACTAACACATATTTTTATACTCTTCAATTCAGTCGTCGATGTGACTTCGACAAGTGTGCATGTCTAGCGGATGCTATATTATTTTGTTTCAGGTTACACTCAAAAAATATTGTGCGGTCAAAAATGCTTTTGGTAACATCCAATGCCTTGCGTGCAATTTATATTTAGAGTTTAAATTTTAAGACTTAAATGAAGAATAATGTAACATTTCATAAGTTTACATGCGAAGCAAAGAACTTTGTAAAATGGTAATTATTTGAGATTTAAAAGCAATTTTTAATATTTCAAATAAAAAATTTCAAAATGTCTAACAGTCCTATGTGGAAGAAGCTGAAAGTCACATTTATTATATGTTTTATTTTACATACGTATATGAATTCGGTTCTTATAATTTTACAGCACTTTTTTTATTTTTTTCTTATGCAATACTAAAAATTATTATTATAAATTATTATCTGATCACTAATTCCACTAACACCGTGGTAATAGTTATAAAACAGATTACCCAGTTTTTTTGTTTAAAAATATTAATGTGTTCTTATAAAAAGAATTAAAAACTCTGCTAATTTTTTTATTGAGTGTGATTATACATTATGCTGTTAAAAAAAATTATGTATTTATTTGATGATACGTCATTTTTAATTTTGTAAACAACTTAAAATTATATAAAAATACATATGTAACGTGAATCCTAATCAACAAAAATTTAAAATTTTCAAATAATATCTACATTGTTTTGCATTTAAGCTAACGATATGTGTTTCGTTTGTGAAAAAAATTCTTTGATGCCTGTAAAATGGTCCCTTTTTCTTTCGTTAAAAAGACGTACCTAAATGCAGAAATTATTAAGAAAAAAAATAGCCACAAGAATTTGTTGGTATTTTGTGCTTGTAAAAACATTTTTTTTCTGTACCAATCGCGTCGGTAGGTTTTTTTCTTTGAAAACACTTTATTAAGTAAGTAAAAATATTTAAAAAACAAGTTAAAAAATGTCTTGTTTTCCTACAATTTATGTGTAAACCTATACACATAAAAGCAAATGTGACAACAGGTAAATTTTTTGGGTAAGAAGATGTGTTTTATTGATGTATTAATGAAGCGTTATTGTTTGGCACTATTTTTATTGCTTACTTTTTTATGCTACAATTATATGACCGAGTCCAAAGAGTTATCCTTACTAATTTATGGTATTTATTTAACGTACATAACTTTGACCTGTTATAATGAATTTCTACATTTTTGCAGGCACTCAGGTGCGCATTTGGTATTTTGCAAAAAGTTATGATATACCATTAGCAAGAATTAAAATGAATGCACAGATGTTTGAAGTATGAGTAACCCAACAACGTGAATACCTTTTCTATTTTACTTACCACTATGAATACCCTATCTTTTTACTAAAATAACTTTTTCACGTTATAATTCTCATGTAGTTTATTTTATTTTTGAATAAATAGACCAGGGAAATACATTTCTATGCACAATTGTGTATACCACTACTAATAAATATTTTTGTTTGAGGTTAACAGAAAAAACTTTATGATGGCACTTGAAAAATATTGTGCGGTCAAAAACGCTTTTGGTAACATCCAATGCCTTATATGCTATGCAACATTTAAGGAAGGGACGGAATATGTTATTAAACGGCATTGCGATCGTTTTCATAATAATATAAATAATTTAAATGATAAGGAAAGAGAAGACCTGTTTTATAAAAATAAAACAATTTTTTTAGAAAAATTGAAAAAATGGTTATTAGAAGAGGAAATTTATGAACCAAAATCAGTTCCCAAATTAAAAAAGGAGATGTCAAGTTTAGTAATATTGGAAATTGTTAAGAAAGAAAGACCATTGTGGGATGGTGTTTTTATCAAGCAATTGCTAAAAAAAATTTGGGAAAGGCTTAATTATAATACTAAATTTATAGAGTCTCTTTCCCTGTCCAGTCAAACTGTAGGCCGTCGTACTGTTCAATTAGGAACATGTGTAGAATCTGCAATTAGGGAAAATGTAATTAATTGCGAATTTTTTTCAATTTGTTTAGACGAAAGCACTGACATAAATGATCTGTGTGAACTTGGAATTTGTATTCGATGCGTAGACAACGAATACACTATTTTTGAGTCCATGTTTACTTTAGAAACATTTTATGGAAATGTAACTGGCACGTTGTTGAATGATGTTGTCACAGAAAAGCTTCTTTCCATTGTAGACATAAACAAATTTGCTGGAGTCTGCACAGATGGAGCCAATGTAATGTTGGGCAAATATAAAGGGCTTATAGGCCAATTAAAAAAACACAAATTTGCAGTTCATAATTTTTACTGCATAATTCATCAGACCGCTCTTGCATCGAAATTCATAAATGATACCCCAGCTATGAAGACAGCAGTGGATATAATAAATAAAATTCGAGGCGGACATCAAGCGCTTACCCACCGAAAATTTGTAACCTTTTTAAAAAACAGAAATGCTGTGAATTGTGACCTGAAAATGTTTACAGAAGTTCGGTGGCTAAGTCGCGGTGATTGCCTGAATAGACTTTATGATTTAAGAGAAGAAGTTCTTCAGTTCCTAGAAACTGAGAAAATAGAAAAAGTTTTAATACAGTGTTTAAAAGACAATAATTTTATATTAGACTTAGCTTTTTTGGCAGATACGACAAGTATGTTAAATGAACTTAATTTGGAATTGCAAGGAAAGGAACGCAATATATGCGACTTGTCAAAAATCATTCACAATTTTAAAACAAAACTTTTTCTAATTTTTTCCCAAATTAAAACTGGTGATTTTTCCAATTTTCCAAAAACTTCACTTGTTTATAGAAATCTAGAAATCGACAAAAGATATGAATATGCCGAAATATTTGAAACACTTTTCAATAATTTTCAAGACAGGTTTCAAGATTTTGTAATTTTACAACCGCTATTAGATCTTTTCGAAAACCCTTTTCGTTGCGATGTAAGCAACTACGAATTTGATATTCAATCAGAACTAATCATACTACGAAGCGAAGTAAATGCTCCAGACGAAAATAATATTGTAGAGTTCTGGAAAGATTTGGATGGCGAGTTCTATCCTGAACTAAAAAAAATTCATTTAAGTGCCTCTCTTTATTCGGCACTACTTACCTATGCGAACAAATTTTTTCGGATTTAAAATTTATTTGTTCCAAGCAACGTAATAAATTAAGTTCATCCCTACTATCATACTATTACGAAACTGCCATAAAAGTATAAATTTAGAAGATTTTATTTTATAAGTTGTATAACACAAGGCTGATGCGTATCGGTGCCAATATTTCATCGCCCCTTATTGTTGATGGTACCGTTATGGAAGATGTAGAATCTTTCAACTATCTCGGTTGTAAAATCGCAAAAGACGGTGGCTCTGCAGCCGACATTGGTGACCGAATCAACAAGGCCCGTGTTGCGTTCCTCAAACTGCACAAAATTTGGCGCGCTAACAACATATCCCAGAAAACTAAGTTACGTATATTCAACTGTAGCGTAAAATCTGTGCTGCTGTATGGTTGCACTACATGGAGCCTTACAAAACTGGCCATGAAGAAAATACAAACTTTCGTGAATCGGTGTCTGAGACAGATTTTACGTATATACTGGCCAAATTGGGTATCAAATGAAGCCCTTTGGAATCTGGCAGATTGTTGTCCCATTGAATTTGATATTAAGAAACGTAAATGGACATGGATCGGCCATATTCTCAGGCGACCAGCAAATGATATTGCCAGAGCTGCACTAGAGTGGAACCCTCAAGGTCAACGACATCGAGGCCGACCACGTAATACATGGATCCGGTGCATACGAAATGAACACGAATCAGCTCAAAAAACATGGAACGAAATTAAGCTACTTGCCAGAGATCGAAATAGATGGAGAGAATTTGTTGACGCCCTATGTTCTTCGTGAACATTTTATTTAAGTATTTTATGCTACAATTTGTATTAATATTATATTTAATTAAATAAAGGACATATATATATATATATAACACAAGGGAACAAAATTAAACATTTTTTGTGTTGATAGAAAATTTGTAGCAGTTCTTTACCAATTCAATGTCGCTGATTTTAAAACTGCACTTTTTTTTCTATCAGCTGTGATTTGCGTGCAATATTTATTTTTTATGAATTTTTAAAACATAAAAATCTTTAATTTTTTTTACAATTGTTTGATAAGATATTTGAAACTGATTTAGAGTCAAAAAGCTTCCGAATAAAAAAAAGTGCAGTTTTAAAATCAGCGACATTGAATTGGTAAAGAATTGCTACAAATTTTTTATCAACACAAAAAATTTTTAATTTTGTACCTTTGTGTTATACAACTTATAAAATATATTACTAACATTTTATTTCGGCTGTAAATGAATGCATTCTCTCAATTTCTTTACTCTCTGGTACTCACTAATACACAACCAAAAAATTTTTGGAAATCCCTGGTTTAGAATCTATAACAATGGTGGGTGCTCCATAGCACAATTGTGCTGAGAGATGTCACACGTATTCTTAGCCTCTTTAATTTAGTTTTTGATGAGACAGCGTCGAATGCACATGAAGCGGATGCTTACATATTTTGTTATATTTTTTATATTCGCTTGGCCTTGTGGTTGGTGGGTACTTCTGCCATCTCACTAATACTAATAAGCATCAATACAAGCACAGTTTTAGCTGTGCCCACTTCTGATCTATAATCATTTACCTCAACTCATAATTCATTTGTTTAACGTATACTTAATAAACAAAAATATAGCATACTTTTCAGAGTATCAATAACTAGGCTCTCCAAACGTATGTTTTATAAATTAGTAATACAGTAAGTATACGCATCGAAATAAGTTGCAAACTATTGCATACTTAAGAGAGACCTTTAAAAAAAACACCCTGGGCGTATAATGAATATATTATTATACGGATATTGTAAAAAATATGTATATAACTAAATATTTTTTGAAAGAATTAATTAATTTAAAGCAATTTTATATTATGTAATAAAGATTTTATTACATAAATTAAAATTTTGTATTCCCGAAAATAAATTTTGATAATAAGTTTGAATGTGCTCGGCAAAAAAACTAAACTGGCAGGTTGCTTTATTAAGCAATTGTTTTTTTTTTAATATTGTTTTTTCTTTTTACTTTTTCAACTACAATTCGAGTTGGAAAAAACAGCCAATAACTGCTTATTGTTATTGCTTTGTTAAAGCTTTGATATTGTAGCAAGCAAGATTTCATAGAGAAATCTTATTAAAAAAAAATTAATATTATTGACAAAGACTCATAAACACATTTTTTGCAAAATGTCTTCAACGAATTTTAAAACAAATACAATTCCCAACCCTTTGATGTATAAATTAACCTTCATTCAGTGAACGCAATACTATAGAAAATACATTTTCGAAAAATTGCAGATAGCATCCGTTAAATATAAGCCATAAATAAATTAAAGTTTCAAGAAATCTATATTGTATATAAAGAAAAAATCTTGAAATTGTTAATGAAAATTAGATATAATAATTTTACATGGCTTAAGAAAAAAAATTCATTTACTACCAGAAAACAATTCTAAAATGTGTATATAATTTTCTAACGTGACGGTACGCGCCCTTCACAAGTAGAGCTCTATATTAAAAACCAGCCCCCGTATTCCAAAAAAATATTTCAGGTTTATAGCAAGTTACAAAAAAATAAACAGAAGGATGGAAGAACATGTAAATCAATTAAAATAGATAATCATTCATTCAAAACTAATTTTGATTCTCCAAAGTTTAAATACCATTAGGCTTAAAGATTGATGTTTGACTATTGACTCCTATCCGTCGTCAGTGGCGGTGAGTGTTAAACGGCAAACCCCTCTGAGGAGATTTGATGGTTACAATCGAAACATGTCAGGGCAACATGTCCGTGAAAACCTGGGTTCAATTCCCAGCTCAGTCCAGAATGAAATATTATCAATTCATTTTAATTCATTTTATGTTGTAAAATTCCCTTCTTCATAAAAATAATTTAATTAAATTTTAGCCTGATTAGAATATCAAAATATGGATTAAAAACCATTAGCAGTTCAATAAAATAACCACAATACTAATTATTGTTAATCAAAAATATTTTTTATGAATATGGGGGTAAGGATAAAAACATTTACCAAATGGGCTTTACAGCCGAGACTTTCTCTATTTCACCTTAATTTGCTTTAAACAGATACAGTAAAATATGTCTGGAATACTCATCACTTTAAATTGTCGCAATTTATATAGGGTCCCAAAATACAAACAATTATTGTGGTATGGAATTTAGGTATTGCCTGATCTGTTATGTCGAAAGTTACTTTATTTACAAAACAAAAAAAAAAAACAGATTTAAATAAAATCGTGTACTTAAAACCAAAAACAAACAATACAGCATATTTTTGAAAGCAAATAAAAAATAAAAAAGAAAAAAACAATTCTACCTACTAATGGGTTGCATCAATTGTGTAAGACTACCAATATGAATACTGGCGAGCTAAACTTGAGTGAAGACAGCAGCGCTGATGATAACGATGATAATTTAGTTTGGCAATCTGTACCAACAAAACGTAAGAACAATGATTCGCCTAAACTATACCAACATAAAGGTAATTACTTATCAGATCAACCTGGAACATCGTCCAGCAACAAATTTGCAGCCCTAAATATCGAAAATTCACAGGGAGAAGAAAGAGCTCAAACAATACCAAAACCACCACCTATTTATATTCCCAATGTGGAAAATATTAAAATAATGATTAAAAAAATTAGTTCTGTTATAGATCAAAAAGAATTTAATTATAAGTCATTAAAACAAGGTGAGGTTCGTTTAATGATCAAAACCGTAGAATCATATAGAAAAATTGTCAAATATTTAGAAACTTCCAAGATTTGTTTTCATGCTTTTCAACTAAAACAAGAAAAAAGTTTTAGAGTAGTAATAAAAGGTCTTCACCATTTTACACAGACTGAAGATATTAAGGCAGAATTGTTGTCGTTAGGTCATCAAGTAAGGACAGTGACTAATGCCAAAAGTCGCATTACAAAAGAACCACTTTCTGTTTTTTATTGAACTGGATCCTAAAGATAGTAATAAAAAGATTTATGATAAAAAACCATCAATAACGCTCTGGTTAAAATAGAACCACCAATAAGAACCAATGATTTGGTACAATGTCACCGCTGTCAACTTTTTGGGCATACAAAAGCATACTGCAAGAGACCATTCAGATGTGTTAAATGTGGAATGGATCACCCTACATTAGAATGTACTAAAACGTTTGATGCTTCACCGCGCTGTTTACATTGTCTAGGTGACCACACCGCAAATTACAAAGGATGTAGGGTATACCAGGATCTAGTTTCTAAAAGAGTTAACAGACAAACAGTTTATCCAAACAACCGTAGAAGTGCAAATTTCATGTTAAATAATAATGAATATCCTCAACTAAATGGCATTTATCGTTCTGAACCTCAACAAAACATTAATCAACAAAATGTAAATCAACTCTCGTATTCAGAGGCCTTGAAAACATCCCAATCAAACTTTAATGCTCGATTAGAGAAATTAGAAAATTTGATGGAAAATTTTATGAACATGATGACTATGATAATGACTAAATTATGCAAGTTAATCTAAGGATTGCAATATGGAATGCCAACGGACTTAATAAATGCAAAAACGAAATTGAAACATTTCTTATAAATAATTTTATCGACATACTCTTGATTTCTGAAACTCACTTTACAGATAAAACCTATTTCAAAATAAGAAACTTTGATACCATTGCTGCAAATCACCCTGATAATCGAGCACATGCTGGTGCAGGCATTTTAATAAAATCTCATATAAAATATGAAGTCCTAAATCCAATTCAAAAACCATCTTTTCAATCTGCTGGTATAAAAGCAAAATGCAATAATGAAAATGTTATTTCAATATACTGTCCACCAAGATACAATATTAAATGTGAGGAATATGAAGAATTTTTTAAACAGCTTGGAGCTAGATTTATAGCTAGGGGTGATTTCAACGCCAAACATCCATGGTGGGGCTCTCGATTATCTAATCCTAAAGGAAAAGAACTCTGCAAATGTCTGATAAAAAACCATTATAATTCCCTATCAACAGGCAGTCCAACATATTGGCCAACTGATCCCTTTAAAATTCCAGATCTTTTGGATTTTGTTATCTTTTGTTGTATACCAAGAACTTTTTTAGACATATTGGATTGTGACTATCTCAGTTCAGATCATAGTCCAATAATCGTAACATATAGCACAATTTTCCAAATTAAATCAAAACATTGTAATATTTTCAACAAAAAAAAAACAGACACAGAATCTTTTAAACATTTAATTGAAAATAATCTAAATTTAAACATTTCTCTAAAAAGCGATTGCGAACTGGATGATGCAGTTGAAACACTCAATAATGTTATATACGAAGCAGCTTTCTCAACTACACCGCAAAGTTCTACAAGCATGGATAGCAATGTCAAAATATCTTCTGAAATAAAAAAGATTATAGAAAACAAACGTATTCTACGTAGAATCTACAAAAACACCAGAAGCCCAATTGATAAAACAAATTGGAATAGAGCCTCAAACTATCTAAAAAAGCGCTTAAAAGAATATAAAAATGATTCTGTACAGAGTTATTAAAAAAACTTAGAAGTTAATAGAACTGACGAACATGAACTTTGGAAGGCAACAAAATACCTCAAACGCCCTGTCATCCGAAATGCACCCATAAAAAAAGAAAATGGTGAATGGTGTAGATCAAATGAAGCTAAAGCTAACGCGTTCAAAAAACATTTGCAGAAAACGTTCAAGCCTTTTAATATATGTACTGTATCGCAATAAGATAACATAAACAATTTTCTTGATATCCCATGTCAACTGGATCGTCCGATTAAGAGCATTTCGCCTTTAGAAGTTAAAAACACAATAAAGGATTTAAATAATACAAAATAATACAATATTCGAGAGAATCCTCTTAAAAGGACTACTACCCTATTTAGAAAGTAGAAATATAATTCCGGACCATCAGTTTGGGTTTAGACATGAACATGGCACTCCGGAACAATGTCATCTAATTGTTCAAGAAATTACTGATGCCTTGGAAAAGAAATTATATTGTTTGGCTGTGTTTTTAGACGTCAGTCAAGCATTCGATAAAGTCTGGCATATTGGTCTTTTGTACAAATTAAAGCATATTCTTCCAGCTCCTTTTTACCTATTTTTCAAATCATACTTGTGTAACAGAGCTTTCTATGTTCATGTCAATGGGGATGATTCTACGTTTGGAATGATTGAATCAGGAATCCCACAAGGAAGTGTGTTAGGCCCTGTTCTTTATACAATTTTTACTTCAGACATGCCTATAGGCAATAACTTAACAACAGCAACGTTCGCGGATGATACCGCTATATTGTCTTCGAACGAAAATCCTGTTGAAGCTTCCACAAAGTTACAAACCCAGCTTAATGAGATTGAAAAATGGTTAATAAAATGGAATATCAAAGTTAATACAGAACAATCTGCACATGTTACTTTTACATTAAGAAAGTGTGATTGTCCTACTCTTTATTTAAATGGAGATCCTATTCCAAAATCGAGTAAAGTAAAATATTTGGGTTTACATCTGGATAAAAGGCTAACAGTGAAACATCATGTAAAAGCTAAAAGAGAACATTTGGACATTAAAACAAAAAAAATGTATTGGCTATTAGGGCCAAAATCAGAACTCAGCCTAGAGAATAAGCTCATTTTATACAAGACAATACTTAAACCTGTTTGGACTTATGGTCTTCAGCTGTGGGGAACAACTAGTAATTCTAATATAGAAATACTCCAGAGATATCAATCAAAAACACTAAGATTAATAGTTAACGCGCCATGGTTTGTAAATAATAAGATAATACATAATGATCTCAAAGTATGCACAGTAAAATATGAAATAAATGCATGTAGTGAGAGATACTTGAACAGAATTAGCAATCATCCAAATTTGTTAGCTATTGCACTTTTAGATGACAGTAACGAAGTAAAAAGACTTAAAAGATATCATGTACTTGATCTGCCTTTTAGAAGCTAGATTTATCTCTTATTTTTCGTTAAATACATGCGTATGTATATTTATACTTGTACATATTGTTTTTATTATTGATTTCACTGGAAATTGATAATATAAGTTATTGTTTACTAGTTATAAGATTTGCTAAATGTTTCTTGTAAAATAGATTGCAAATAAAGGAATACTAAAAAAAAAAAAAAAAAAAAAAATTAAAAGATGTCACAATTTCCTCTTCAATTATTATTTTTCTTCACCAGCGTTCGTCCTAAACAAAATACAATATCCTACAACTATTTTTTCAAATTAAATTGATACATAAACTTAATACAAATTTAAAATGTTACAAATAACATATGACTTTTTTCATCGCTATCAAAAACTAAGAAAATCTTTGCCCCAAACTCTTAAAAAATCTGGTATTTATTTATATTCATATATCGTATATACAATGTCAAAATATGTCGACGAAGAAAAATAAGATGACTGATTTGATTGACATCTAAAGCCTTATGCAGTTGCATTTAAAGATAAATTGTACCAGAACGAACACAACAAATACTTCTCAATCCTGTTATAATAAATTCTCTTAATGTATTCCACTGACATGTCATACACCATAATAAAAATATTTTTTTAAGTTATTCATACACCAAATTTCTTATTTAAGAGTCTGTAAGCAAACTTAATATTTATAATAAAAAAGCAAAAACCAAGTTGTTACATTTTTTTAAATTCTCTTTGAAAAAGTTAAAACTCGCAACGTTTAAGTTTAACGAAAAATTTAAATATGCATGATAGTTTCTCCCAAACAAAATTTTTTAAATATTTTGTGATTTTAAATACTAAGATGCATGTACGAATGTATAAGTGTTTAAAGTGTTCAATTTAAATTTCGGGTAATTTGTCACAAATAATTTGTTTTTGGAAATATGTCACATGAATTTTAGGAAAAAACTGTTAAGCGAGTTTAATATTGAAATGTTTAAGTTCAAAAGGTCTCAGTTTTTTGAACAGTAGTGAGAATATGAGCAGAATACCATCAATATTCTAGTTATGTATGTTATCATAACCACTTTAAAAATAATTTTCCAACTAAATCCTGTACAATTTTCACAAAATAATTTTAAATATTTAAAAAAAAAAAAAAAAAAAAAAGCTGGTTCTCAACACCACATTATAATGAATTTGCCTTGCTTATTTTATATTTTTGACATTTTATTCTATTGGAAATTTTATGTTTGAAAACATTCCAGTGAAAACAGAATTTGTGTTGTTTGTTTTCGTATTGAAATGCAAAATCACTTTTTACTCAGAAAACGGGAAAATCTGGATTTTTTTGTTTCACACTTACTGCCATGATGTCGAAAGAACGATTTGAAAGAAAAACAAAGGTTTTTAAATTTGTTTTTCTTTTAAAAGTAGTTGTGCGAAAGAGACAGTTCTTTCCGTTTTCGAAGCGAGAAATATAGAAACAAGGTATGTACTTGTCTCCGTTAGTTCCCTTATACTTTTATACTTTAATGCTTTTATACTCTTATACTTTTATACTTTTATACTTTTATACTTTTATACTTTTACACTTTTATACTTTTATCCTTTTATACTTTTATACTTTTATACTTTTATACTTTTATACTCTTATACTTTTATACTTTTATACTTTTATACTTTTAAACTTTTATACTTTTATACTTTTATACTTTTCTACTTTTCTACTTTTATACTTTTATACTTTTATACTTTTATACTTTTATACTTTAATACTTTTATACTTTTATACTTTTATACTTTTATACTTTTATGCTTTATTCTTTTATACTTTTATACTTTTATACTCTTATACTTTTATACTTTTATACTTTTATATTTTTATACTTTTATACATTTATACTTTTATACTTTTATACTTTTATACTTTTATACTTTTATACTTTTATACTTTTACACTTTTATACTTTTATACTTTTATCCTTTTATACTTCTATACTTTTATACTTTTGTACTTTTATAAATTTATACTTTTATACTTTTATACTTGTATGCTTTTATACTTTTATAATTTTATACTTTTATGCTCTTATACTTTTATACTTTTTTACTATTTAAATTTCATACTTTTTTACTTTTATACTTTTATACTTTTATACTTTTATACTTTTATACTTTTATACTTTTATACTTTTATACTTTTATACTTTTGTACTTTTATACTTTTATACTTTTATACTTTTATACTTATATACTTTTATACTTTTATACTTTTATACTTATATACTTTTATACTTTTACAGTTTTATACTTTTATCCTTTTATACTTTTATACTCTTATACTTTTATACTTTTATACTTTTATACTTATATACTTTTAAACTTTTATACTTTTATACTTTTATACTTTTCTACTTATATACTTTTATACTTTTATACTTTTATACTTTTATACTTTAATACTTTAATACTTTAATACTTTTATACTTTTATACTTTTATACTTTTATACTTCTATACTTTTATGCTTTTATACTTTTATACTTTTATGATTTTATACTTTTATACTTTTTTACTTCTATTCTTTTATACTTTTATACTTTTATACTTTTATACTTTTATACTTTTATACTTTTATACTTTTATACTTTTATACTTTTATACTTTTATACTTTTATACTTTTATACTTTTATACTTTTATACTTTTATACTTTTGTACTTTTATAATTTTATACTTTTATACTTTTATAATTTTATACTTTTATGCTCTTATACTTTTATACTTTTTTACTATTTAAATTTTATACTTTCATACTTTTTTACTTTTATACTTTTATGCTTTAAAAATATAATGCGCTTTAAATCTGCGTTACACTAACTTTCAACGATCCGACAATAGTAATTTTTGTCGACATATATATTCGCTTGCAGTAACGTTAGTGTGATTCTGTAATTTATTTTTTACGATTGTAAAAAGCTGTAGTTTTGTAATATGTATGTCTACAAAATGTTAAAACAAACGAAAAGCACAAAAGAGTATAAAGAAAAAACAAATGAAATTGTGCTTAATTTACTAATTTTATATTTTATTTTGTGAATTTACATTTTGAATTTTGTTTATGTTCATAATTTGCTTTTTTGTACATTTTGATATGTATGTATGTATGTAGTATGCATCTAAGAAGTCGGGCCTCAGCCACTTTAAACATAAAATACACTTTATCGATTATTCAATATGTTATATTTATTTTAACGAAACGATAATCGTGAAAAAAGTTAGTGAATCGCACTAGTGATCATTCAATACTATTTAAGAATGGTAATCTGTTCAATAGTTTACATGAAATGCTGTCAGAAGTCATATGAAAAGAACTTGTGCGAAATATCTATGAAATAATGTTAATAGAATTGAACTTTTTTCAGTTTGTGAAAAAGTTACTAACTATGTCTGGCAACTTTTTCTAAAACTGCGAAATATTACAGGCTGCACTTATTTCTCGTGAAATTTTAAGCAAATGGAAAAAAATATTGACTTAATATTTATTGGTAGATGCAAAATTATATAACACAACCGGTAACAGCTTTTCTTCCATGTTTGCTTTCTTTAATATTTAATTTTTTATTAAAAAAAAATACTTTTTGTAATATTATGTATTATGCATTTGTAAACATGCACAAAACAATGTCGCATACTTTGAAAGAACAAAAACGTCAAATTTTGCAAAGTCTCCATATATGTTAGTAGCATTTTTTACATGTCAAATTTTTCTTGTGAAATAATAAATGTTGCTCAACGAATTTTATATTTGAAATTTTGTTTTTGTTTTAAATGTTATTAACTATGCGAAAGTTAACGTTCGATATCGGCGAACGGGCAGTAAGTCAAAGCACAATATGTTTTTTTTTTTAAATTTCTCATAAATCGAATTTACTATGTGCTAAATCGCGATATTAACACATTTCGGTTCGGCTTAATGCTTAGCCGCTAAGAAATGATAAAGTATACGCAAATCGAAAAAGTCATTCATTTAAAACACCCAAAGGTGTCAGTCGGCTTTTTCGATGTTTTATAAATATACTTTAACATGTTTTGTTCATATTTCTGCAAAACATTCGCTCATTATTCTCACCTCTTATTTAAATATTGCTCATAATTCTTATTTTCATTCATACTTAAAGGTAAATGCTACGAGTATATTTGTTTTCCATTCTACGATAAATAATTTACATAAATTAAATTTTAAAGTGTATTTCACTTTTTAGTTGGAAAAAATATTTATCATCTTATCCACCTGCTAAACATCTTTAACATCTAAGCTTAACGTGCAATAACCATTAGAGCAAATGCAGCAACTACGTGGGGCCATCAACTTGAAAATGGAACATCATCAGTCTGTTGAAGCTCTATGGAAAATATTGTACAAAAAAAAAAAAAAAGAAAAGCAAAAACCAAACAGAAAAAAAGAACTCGCAAATGTAAAAACGACACACATACTGACACACCTAGCACAGAGGATGTGATGCAATAACACAAAATATTGTAAATATTAAAATACATAAGCATACACACATACAATGTATGTATAATACCAACACCGTTACTTACTGTTAGATGTCACTTCATATGATATACAAACTTATATTTGCTAAACCAACTCTGTTACATGGAGAGAATTTTACACATATAAAATTTATGTGCTTATTTTCAGTACGTATGTGTAAGTGTGTGTGTAAAAAAAATTTGACTGAGAGAAAAAGTTAAGTTAAAATCTACAATACTAATAACACACTATGCATGCCAAAAAGCCAGAAATTATGTGACGGACTGAGTGACTGTCAGTTTGAGTGACAAGATTATAAGACAACCATGCAACAGTAACAACAGCAATAACAACAAAAACACCAATGCTAACATTATTTACAATACACTTCTGTTCCTTTTTGGTTGTCCTTTTTGGTGCTGTCCTTTCTTTTACATCTACGTAGGTTTGTAGCAAAATATTTTCTTATGTTTTACATTCTTACATACAAGTTAATCTTGTTTGTATATTTAGCTGTTTGTATGTACAATATGTATGCAAACTATATGGAATATTTCCAAAGCCACACACAAACGAAATTAATATTTATTTGTTAAAGTATAAGTTGTATGAACGTCGAGTATGCACAGGTGTGTATATATTCGTATCTTGAAATGTGTAAAAAGTTTATAACTCTTGTATACATTTTAAATTGTTGGTAAATTTGTTGTTAAATAAAAATTAAAAAAAATTTTAACAACAATGGCTTATTTCACAAAAATTTTAAAAAAGGATACGAACACATTTAGCTAATAATGCTATAATTTAAGGAGACGGTTTCGATTACCGGAAATGAACTGCTATGAAAAGTTCTAAACGACATTTTATGTCAAAGCCATAGTGTTCGGACATTAACATCACAATCTCTTCTTTGAGAAATTTTTTCTTTCTTATTACGCACTTAATCCCGCATATACAAATTTGCACTCATAAAATTATTAGGTAGGTTATTAAATTCGTCTTCCGTACACAGGAAAACAATTTTCTAATCACTAAATTTATTCCAAATTCATAATATCAAGCAAACAGTTTGTTGAATTTGCACCTACATATTACCAAAATGATTATATTGATTACTAAAAATTTTAAAATTTTGAAATTTTTTTTTTCCAATAAATGATATTATTAATTTTAATTAAAAAAGTGATCAAAAATCTTAGCCATTTCAAACAATGTGTTAATTTATTTAATTAAATATTGACAATTCCCAACAACAATTCTACATGTTAAAATTATTTTATTTTAAACGACAAAAATCAATTAAGATATTTTGTTATTTAATTAAAATTTTAATTGAAAATTTATTTCAAAACAACTAAAATGTTAATTAAATCAAAATTAAATTTTTAATTTTCTTTCAACTAAAAAAATAATTGATTCAATTATCACATTAATTAAATTTAAATACTTTTTAAACCATTTTTTTAATTGATGAAACACTTTCTTCTGTGTACCACCTATGGGGAAGGGTAAAATCAATTAATGAATTTGTCATATCAATAAAAAATTTAACCCTTTCAGTGTTTTTGTCGAATATATTCTACTATCGAATATATTTTACTGTATAAAAATGTATAGTAAATTCTATTTTTTTGTCTTATCTGAAATAGGGACACTTTTGATATTTAAAGTTGTTATTATAGTAGACATTGACTTTCTTTTCTTATTATTGAGTGCATTGTCGTACCCAAGTCAAAAAATTTATAAAAAGCTTAGATTTAAAAAGAAGAAAAAAATAATTATTTCGTGGATCAGGTGATATTAAAAAAAAATTTAAGTATTGATACATGCGTAAATAATTATTTTCTTGAAAAAAAAAATATTGAAAAAATAAATTTTAGGTTCTTTTGTGGACATTTGAAGGTCAATTTTGAATATATTCAGCATTCCCTAAAAACCAGGGGAGCTGCATCAGGTCAAAACTATTATATTTCAGGGTTAAGTAACCCTTTCAGTTTTTTTGTCGAATATATTCGACATTTCATTGTACTGTTTTTCTACGCCCTTGTACTGTAAAATATTTACAGTTAATTATATTTTTTTGTTTTATCTGAAAGAGAGATACTTTTGCTATTTTAAATTGTTTTTATATAAGGCATTGACTTTCTTTTTCTTATTATTGAGCGCATAGTCGTGCACTAGTCAGGAAATTAGTAAAATGGTTATATTTAGGAAGAAAAAAAATAGTAATTTCGGTGATCGGGCGATATTAAAAAAATTTTAAGTATTTATACATGCGTAAATAAGTATTTGCTTGAAAAAAATATTGCAAAAATTAATTGTAAGTTCTTTTGTGGACCTTTGAAGATCGATTTGGAATACATTCGGCATTCCCTAAAGACCAGGAGAGCTACACGAGACGAAAACTATTATTTTTCCTGGCTTCAGCACCATCACAAACTTTCAGATTTTTATCTCGCCACAAATTATTTTGACCCTGAAAGGGTTAAATTTGCTCCAGTTAACAAAAGTAATAAGTGCAAGTTAAATATTTTTTGATACCAGCAACATTTTCTGCAGTAATGTTGTTTCAATAAGTAAACATTTTGTTCACTTGATTACATTTTTTATTAAAACTGATTTTATTTTTGATTATTAGTTTAATTGAGAAAAGGGCGATAATTTTTTCTGTGTGTGTATATCAAAAATTTTTGAAAATTATCATACAAAACTGATTAACCCTTATGTGCGCGGCAAAGAAAACACATTCTATTGCGCGGCAAGGTAACTGGGTACCTATATGAATAATACGTAGAAAACAAGCGTTTTAACCGAAATACCTACTTAAAAAGGTGTAAAAAAATAATAATATACTTGGCAAAAGATACTTATTTATTTCCTGAGATTACACTACAATATGCTATTGGTCTCGGCCTGCTAAAAAAATATTCTCCATGCGCTTCAATCATTTGTACGTTGTCTCCAGTTTGATTCACCAGCGATTTTTAGGTCTTCCCCTTTTACGCTTTCATTAATATTGATTCTCGAAGGTCAATCGTTGTATGTTTATACGTCTAAGTATGAGGTTCACAGATGTGTAAATCTCATACAGCTTATTACTCATTCGCCGTCTACACTCTTTGTCAACGCATATGGTCTCATATACGAATTATTTTTCCCTTAAAAATGCGTAACATATATTTATCGGTTTTTGCAAGTACCCATGTTTCAAAACGGGTATCACAAGGGAATTTCGTTTTCCTGGAGATGGATGTGTTTTGGAAATATTTGCTTAAACAATAGTAACACCTGTGCAAGCACTTTCCTTCGGTTTATTTCAAGAATGATGTTATTTTATCTATTTACAGTGGATGTTGATAGATTTATTCTTCTACTATCTCGAAATTATAACTGTCTGCTTGAACTTCGTCGCCATGTTTTATCTGCGTTGATTTTTCTGCAGTTGCAATTAATATCTTTCTTTTACCCTCGTTTGTACGCCGACCCGTTTTAGCTGAATCTTTCTCAATCTTCTCATATACAACAGTTTCATGTCAAATGTGGCATTCAATGATGCCAATATCATCTGGATAAGCGACGAGCATATGACTTTTGTCACCAGCGTTGCCCTTTTATTCCAAATTTATTTTTTCATTAAAGGTTTGAAAAAAGTTGGCCCATTAACTGAGACCTCTTGTGGTAGCAAATGGTTCGGAGACGACAGTTCTAATTCTTACTTCTTACAACGGTGCACTAATTTTACAGAAATACCGTCATCAGACAATTATTAAGCATTCATTTTATCGTCCAATGTGAACAAACTGCTCGAAAAAGCTGCACTATAATAAAATTTTTTTTGTTCATATTATTTATTAAGTTTTGGTTTTTTTATGTTTCCCTTTCTCTATTTTATAAAATAAATTCTTCTCAGTACAATTAAATTATCGAGCTTGATGTCTTTTTATATAAAAAACTTAAATGTTTATTCTATCCAATATTTCGGAACATCGTTGAGTGCCTTCTTCAGGGTTTTTTCTTTCTTTTACAAATTTTAAAACTTTTTTAACAAATTTAACAATATAAGAATTAATGACACATTTAAAAAACATTTTTTTTTGTAATTGAATATAAAAAAATATTTTTCAATACAAACTTGATCTATTACAATATATATAAATTTTAAACTTCCGTTTCTATAATTTTGTGCTACATTTTCAGTGTCCGACTTAAAATTAATTCTCGACGTTGTTGGTACTTTTTTATAGTTTGTAGCATTTCTAACATTAATCTACGTTTATTATTATTTTCTGTGTTTAATACTTTTGTATTCTCAAAATCTGGATAATGGTTTAGATTAGCACAATGAGTTGATAAAGCTGTTTTTTGTAATGAAATATTTCTCTATTTTTGGTCTGACTTATGTCCTGCTATCCTAGTTTTTAGCTTTTTTTTATTGTACCTACATATACTTTATTACACTATCCACTATCATTACCCTTACAAGGTATTTTATAAACAGTATTTGACATTTCCATTATATTTACTTTGTCTTTCATTTTAGTAACTAATAATTTACCTACTGTGTTAAAAGATTTATGAGCTATTTTGTATATTTTGCTGTCATATATATGGGGGATTTCATGTCAAGTGACCCAACTTTTGAAATCGATGTCTCCCGATTTGGATGAAATTTGCACCAAGGTTAGTCTTATTGGATAGTAGTTTAGACACAAATTTTCAACAAGATCGGTCAAAAAGTTTCTGAGTTAGAGGGTGTTCTTTCTCATCCACGTAACTTATTATCTATTGGTGTTAGCAAAATTTGTCCCAAACAAATTAGATAGCTATTTCTTCAGGCTATCGAAAGATTTTTTTTTGTCTTTTTTTAAATTTAAAAAATTTTTTTTTTTAAAATTTAAAACTTATTTTTTATTTTTTTTGGAAACGGTATTTTTTTTTTTTTTTGCTCAAAAGAAAGCTTATGTATGTATTTTTAGAGTTAGAAATTATTTTTTTATACATATCCCACTCTCATCCTACTAAGCGACCAAAACTACCTAAAAGAAAAATACATAAGCTTTCTTTTGAGAAAAAAAACAAACAAAAAATACCGTTTCCAAAAAAAATAAGAAATAAGTTTTAAATTTAAAAAAATACAATAGCTTGAAGAAATAGCTATCTAATTTGTTTGGGACAAATTTTGATAACACCAATAGATAATAAGTGACATGGACGAGAAAGAACACCGGTTGGGCCAAAATGTCAAATTTTGACCCCCTCTAACTCAGAAACTTTTTGACCGATCGTGTTGAAAATTTGTTTCTAAACTACTATCCAATAAGACTAACCTTGGTACAAATTTCATCCAAATCGGAAGACATCGATTTCAAAAGTTGGGTCACTTGACATGAAATCCCCCATATATGATTTTTCCAATCTTTCTGAAAAATTTGGTATTTATTTTACCGATTTATAAATTCTCTGTTCTGTAATATTATTATATTGGATAGAATAAACATTTAAAGTTTTTTATATAAAAAGACCTCAAGCGCGATAATTTAATTGTACTATAAATAATAAAGGTCGAATAAAATATATATTATATACATTAATTCTTCTCGTTTATATTTTTTATGTGCAAACTATCATTAGTTTATGCAGAGCTACTATCAAATTCAAACAATTTACCTACAATGACTGCATTCCCATTTAAAACACGTACAGGTACCCGGGTACCTTGCTGCGCATTTAAGAGTGTTAATAGTAGATTGGTCTCTCACGCAAATGACAAAAAGTAGCTAGACGGCTGCAAAAATACAAATTTTTTATTTAATTTATTAGCTCTCAAGAAATGTCAGACATGCAGATTATCAATTTCAATGAGAAAATTTGTGTTGAAAACGCCAAAGGTACCCGGGTACCTTGCTGCGCACATAAGGGTTAACACGAATTAAGTTTGCACTATTACATGAGTATGATGGCTCACATACCAAGTATGACCACGAAAGCTACACCAAATTATTTTAAAAGTGTGTTAATATGTTTCTCTTGTTTATATACTGCAATTACTCCGCATCTATTTTAGTCACAAAATCCATTAATTCTGCCTTAAAAAGTATTCAACATCTTTCCAACTCTTATAAATTTAATGATTATTAGATCGATCTTCAGATATTGTCGCATTACTCCTAAGAAAAAGTTGTTGCTTACTTCGATTAATATTTCCTTATGTTCGGTTTAAAATGCAACAAAAACTCTGTCCTTTAAACACACAAATATTTTATTAGATAGTTGGTCACAAAAAAGATAAGGATATATTGCAGAAACAAATTTTATTTATTTATAAATTTTTTTTCTTTGCTGCTAGTTTTTCTTCGACATTAACTTGCAATAAGAGAAAAAAAACTTTTTCTTTCTTTTCACTTTGTTACCAACTTAACGGAGCAGCTAAGTTCCTATTTTTACTTTATACTTTATGTTGTGGTACTTGAGGTGGCTTCTGTTTTGCCTAGCTCGACTTGGTTGAATATAGATGCACAGACGTACACAGATACACACATACGTTCATCTTTAAGAAACAAAAGGACACTACTAAAACTCCTTTTGCTAAAACAACAACAAAAAACAACAATGACATTAATATCACCATCAGTAGCAGTAAAAGTAAAATATCATTTCGGTGCTTTGTTGCCAAAAAGGGAATACAGTTGAAAAAGTTTTTTTTTTGATGTTGTTATTGTTGTTGGTTTACGAAATGCAGCACAAAAGTGGCGAGTGTCCGCTTTTTATGCTTCTTAAAATATTAAACACACATATCCTTGACAACTTTTTCATATCCACCAAGCAGAGCTGATATTGCAATAGCAAATAAAGGAGAGAAAGAGAGAAAAAGATTAGATGAGTATAGCAGTAGAAAATTAGAAAACAAACCAACGTGTACATTGCAACTTTAACTTTAGCAAACTAGCAACTATATCGAGTACAAAAAAGATGGGTTTCATCACAAAGTAAAAGTTGTTGTCACCATTCAACATGATTTAAAATACCGTGAATAGTAACGTAACTAAACGCTGAACTAAACTCAACTAAAAAGCTTAACAAAAAGTTTTTCGTACAAAATTTTAACTTTATTTTCGCAAGTTTCTTTAGAGAAATCAAGAGAAACCAAGAGTAAAAGAAGTATTTTATATAACTTGAGTTTGAAGGTATTGCAATAGAAACTCGTTTTTAGAAAACCAGTTAGAATGATTTATTCGGTTCCTGCGATACCCTTCATTAGGGTATTAAAAAAAGCTTAAATAAAGTGGAAAAACGATTTATACCAAATTAAATGATAATGAAAATAATTTATAAAATTCTTAAGCTGCCTGTTCAACGATTTCGAATGTTAACGTTATTATATAAAATTACATCTATATATGCGACGCGCAAAATTGAAAGGGACCTAAGGGTTTTGTTCACGAGAGCCATTTTAAAGATTTAAATACGTGTATCTTTTGTGTACCATCACTGAGCGTGTTCGTATTGGTCTCATTTGAAAGCGACACATCTCATGACGTCAGGAACGTGTTGGTCAACCTTGAAAACGCGCGTTTTCCTCTTGTTTTGTGTAGTTGGTTTTTACTGTTCCCTTTCTCTATGTGCTGTCACATATATAAAAATGCAAAATGTTTGTCTGTCTGTTTGTTGGCTTATAGACTCCTAAGCTACTGAACCGATTATCCTGATACTTAACCAGTGACATCACGTGAGACCTAAAAATAAAATAGGCTACTTATTTTTTCGATAGGGGCAAGGGAATTGGTACCCCCCATAGGATGCCAATATTAAATATCGCATATATTAAGATCCGCTGAACGCATTTTGTTAAACTTTTGGTAGTAGGATCTTCTAAGCCCCAAAATTGAAATAAAATAGCAGCGGAGGAAGTGGTACCCCCATTGGATGCCAATGTTTTATATCGCATATCTTAAAAACTGTTATAGTGAGAATGTTCAAACTTTGTAGAAGTCACTACACTTTTGAAAATAAAAATAAAGCTGGTAGGCGAAGTGGGGGAAATACCTCCTACAAGATGCATATATTATATATCGCATATCTTAAGAACCGCTGCACCCATTTTTTGTAGCAGGATCTTCTGAGCACCGAAATTTAAGTATAGGACGCCAATGTTTAATATCGCACTTTTTAGGAGTCACTCTTATGGAAAACTACACCTATAAAAATATAAATAAACGGGTAGGCGCAGGGAGAATAATACCCCCCATAGGAAGCATATATTTAATATCGCGTAACTGAAGAAATATTACAGCGAGAGTCTTCAAATGTGGTGAAAGCCACTATTATGGTATATTAAAAACATTATGGTTTATTAAAAACACAGTAATTTCCTGAGTACTCGGCGCTTAACATAGGCTATTAATATATTTTCATCAAGTAGGCGTGGCAACAAACAAACAATAAAAATATGAATAACGGACGGTTACAATAAGAGTTTTTCAATATGATTCAAATAACTTCGTTATCAATTTTGTACAAAATCAATCAAATTTTGTACAAATAGCTTAGATAATAACCCACCACATATTTCATAAAGTAGGTTCAATGGGAAAAGTAGGCATGGCACCTCCCATACGAAGACACTTGAAATTTCTGTAAATTAGAACAAAATTTCAAAATTTGTTGTAGTTTTAAATGTAATTTTCTATGCGAACGTTAATGCTAGGAAAACAATTGAGTCGTATGAACGTAGGACGTAACGCCGTAAATTTTTTAAAACACGCTTTACTTACACACAATGCCGCCGTAATCGTATTTTGGTTTCTCTTGAAAATAATATTAAAAAATTCCAAATTGATTGAAATTATTGCGTATTTTCCTATACTTGTATTTGGTTATCAAATATTCAATTTGAAAATACAAAAATAATTTCATTTAATATGTATGTTTAATTTTCTTTTTCTATGACAATACGGTCGATACCGGCGTATGACATAGAATTAGATCTTTGTCGACGAACGCCATAGGGATGGGCAAATTGAAAAAATATATCGTATCTTTATTTTTTAAGAGTATCGTTATTTATGAATTAAATATCGATATATCGAACGTTTTAAGCTGAAATTATTACCAAATTTCAATACATATTTACATATGTACAAACATATTACATGTAATTGCATTTTAACTTTTTATTGGTTCTTTTAATTTCAAATTTAATGCCTTTCCCTTAATTTCGAACGAAACTTTCATCCGATTAACTCTTATTTAGAGCAAAAACCAATTTTAAAATTTAGTTTTTAAGGTTAGTTATGCGAACGAAGTTTTCGTTTGAAATCGAGGGACCGGCAGTTAATTCTACAATAAAAAAAAATTAAAAAAAACAAGTAAACAATACAAAAAATTTTTTATTTATTCGCCATATGAAATCTAAAAAATAATAATTTATTGGGATTATATAATGCCGGATTATATACTGCCGGTAAACGAAACTTGTGGCACATACTATACAAGTAAACTGTGCAATATTTTATTTTTGATATATAAGAACATGCTAAAAAAAAAAAACAAAACAAAATATTTTTTTTCTATTATTAACATTTCAACTTTCATGAGTCTATTGCTGCTAATACGCGATAATTAAGGCAATTCTTTGCACAATTCTAGAAACACGTTCCAGAATAGTTTTTCCGCGCTTTTTTTTTTTTTGTTGTCATATTTTAAAAAACTGATACAGAACTGAACTGTGTAATCTATGAAAATGTACAATGGAAAAGCGCCGTTATTTTCTTAATATTAGTTAAAAAACATGATGCAATTCTTAAAAAGAAAACAACAGTATTGTAAGCAGTTGAGCAAGAATTAAAATCTTGAATTTTATTATAAAGAGATCTGAAAAATATCGAATTCGATAGCCGTAGATAAATACCGATGTATCGATATATGGGTATTTTTAATATCGGCGATATATATCGATTATAATTTCTTAAATATCGATATTTTGATATTTCTATATTTATTGTCCATCCCTAGTACGACGTAGATACGCTTTTTTACCGTGCAATTGTGTTCCTAACGTAACATTCGAAATCGTTAAATAGGCAGAAAAACTTTTTGTTATATATGTACCCTACGTGAAAGGGAACTAACACTAAACTTGTCACGTGACAAGTCACTTTAACATGGCGATGTCCTACGAGGGGGTTAATTGGCACATTTTAGATACTTTGTAACAGGTTACAAAATCCAGTCACATGAATAGTTTTGTACCAATTACCTTTCCTCTGGACTAACTACACTCTAAACACATTATCACCAGTTAAGTGATAGGTCTTGTTTTCACCTATCACAATTCGTTCCTTTTAATTATAAAATTTTGAGCAATTGACACAAATTTCCCGCAGGCTATACTTTCATGAGTGAATCTTCTATGCAATCAAACGTATCATTTGGTTAGGGTTTCTATATACAGCACCTAAGCTTAGTAACGCACCGATCTTTATAAAAACTTAGCTCAATTTGATGGTTTGTCGCGTATGCTCAAGAAATCCAGATTTTTAGGATATAGAATAATAACATATCGACTAGATACATTTTAAAAAATGATTAATGTCAAAACATTATTTACTATATAGAAGCGCCCTGAGACTTTCCTTGATTTTGGCTAGCAGATAATTAATTCTTAATGATGCACATGGAATCCCAAACTTGAAGATTATATTAATGAAGAAAGGTTTATTTACTCTTAAGGTGGTCCACGTTTATATTAAAATCTGGCGATGAGTAGAAGTTGGTTAAAATTTATTGACAATTTAAAAGCCTTGCATTGCACTGCACTGTGGTGCAGGTTAGTTAAATTTTGGTAACACATCTTTTATTAACAAACAGTTTGTCCATTTTAAAGAACTTTGAAAAAAAACAAGCAGAATTGTATACGAGGTCAATCTTTTTTTAAAGTATTTAAGCGGACCGAATAATAAAATCTTATTATAAAGCAGCTATTACTTTTCAATCATCAACATTTCACAAATTCAGTATTTTTTACTCAAAATACTTATAGACATAAGGCTCAATTGAATGAAGGGGTTATGTGTCTTCTAGTTATTTATAAGACTTAATAATATTTATCTCTTTTACCCATTAATTTATAAAGTTTGTTATAATGCTAAAGTTAATTAAATTATAAAATAATGTACAGATTGGCTCAAATTACACATTCTGTTATACATTTTTTTTAACGAAAAGACTTAGTTTTAAAAGCAACGAAGTCCCATTTTAGGTCTCTGGCGGTTAAGACCGGTTCTAGTTCTAAAGCTGGGATCACACGATTGCCGCAATGCACGAATTTTCACACTTTTTTATACCCCAATCGTGTGACTGCACAATCAATTGCCTCATGTACCAATAAAATGCAACCCTGGTGCGGCAATCGTGTGACTACTTGATATGCAAACGCGCGTCAATAAAAATGACAAAAATGTACCAATATTTATTGGTTTCTTGTGCGGCAATTAAACAACACAATACGCGCCAATATTTACCTTTTTTAATAAATTTACTTTGTGTGTTTCTTTTACTATGAATAAATTAAAAATAAAAATTAAATTTATCAAAAATAAAAATTGGGAATTTAGTGCAATAGCTGTTCAGGACAATACAAAAGAATATATACAGGAAAATGGAGCAAAATGTATTGAAATTATTTAAAGCGAATTTATTTTTGTATATAAATATTCTCTATTACTTTATATATTTAAATTAGAATTTAACTTTGTTTAGTTTTTGGAATTTCATATATTTTACTTAAACAATTTTAAATAAAACCATTCAACAAAAATTTGTTTGAATATATGATACAATTTTCTTTTTTTTAATGAACAAGCCAACTAGATCTATCAAACAAATAAAAAAGCTATCACAACAGCTGTTTTCGCAGTTGACACAAGTAAGAAAAATCGTGTGATTTTGATGCGGCAATTATTGTACACATTTCGCTTTGTACCAACTAGCGGCAATTAAATTTGTATAAAACAGGGCAATCGTGTGATTTCAGAATATTTTATTGGGGCAATTTCATTATTGTGCGTCAATGAAGCACAATTAAAATTGTGTCATATTGGTGCATTTGCGGCAATCGTGTAATCCCAGCTTAACACTTTATATGAATAGGATCTATCACTTTAACAAGGAGTTGTCATTGGAGGAGGTCAATTGACAACTAACAGACGCCATTTGACAAGTCACACATCCTTTCTCAATGAACGTGTTTAGTGTTAGTTTGTACAATGGAGTATTATTTCAATACAATGTAGCACTATTTCAATTAAACAAGTCCTAGAACTAACCACCGGTGAATACTGTACTGTTATACACTACTTTTCCTACCTTGTGGTTCTTCATATTCCAGTTAAATTATCGGTTCTCCTTTCACTGGTCATGAATTCTTTCTTTTTGCACTTGTTTTATTTTCACCAATCTCAGGACCAGTCTGTTGCAATAATTGGCAAAAATTTCCCGCAGGGATAGGCTTACCTTAGATTTATAGAAATAACTATCAACAGTTTTTCTTTTATAGTTTATTATAAGAACGTAAGAATTATTAGCAGTTTTCTCCTTTGTATTAATTGCACAACTCTGCTTTATTCAATACGATTTTATACTATAAAGCGTGTGTTGTATTGTAAATTAATGAATTGGCTGAGTGAGAGAAACAGACAGATAGAGTTTCGTCAAGTATTTTACAGCGTAGTAAATTTTAGTCTAATACATTTTGCTGTTGCAGTGGTGCAAATATTAGTACTTTAACTAAATTAATAAGATTTACGAGGTCTACAAGGGACTTTACTATCAAGGATAAAATCGCTATTAATATTTATCATTTTTTTGCGATGACGAACCAATTACATTTAGAACATTAAGGATAAAGCCCTACATCACTTTAGGCAATTTAACCTTGATTTCCTTCCATATTGATTTGCACAGCGACGTTCGGTTTTCATAGATTTTCTATTTTTTTTTTCCAAATAAAGAAGAGAGTGGTATATTACTTTCTTTATCACTTTCTTCATTAGAGGTAGATGATTGCAAAACATCAGATCTCACTGATAGGTGTCCTAAAGACGTGGACGGTATAGTATCATCTTCTTTGGCTGATAAACGTTTCAGTTGAAATTTAGGTTACGCACTGTGCACTTCAATCCTCAAAAAAAAATTTTTTTTTTAATAACAGAAAAAATATTGAATAGTTTTTTTTATCAATTAAATACATTGTTTGAAAAGAATTTTAATTTAATTAATGTGTTAATTGAATCAATTATATTTTTCATTGAACAAAAACTAAAAATTCATTTTTGATTTAATTAATATTTTAACTGTTTTCAAAATAAAATTGTATATTTATTAAATAAATCAAAACCTTAATTGAATTTTTCGTTTAAGATAAAATAATTTAAGATTGTAAAATTGTGTATTATTTTTATTGAGAATTGTCAAAACTGACTTTTTCAAAATAATTTTTAATTCAATAATTGGTCATTTTGTTTCTTAAATACTTGTAAGACATTAAAGTCTCATTAAAGTTAACTGTGTTTTGTATTGATACCGTGCAATTGTCATCAGTTCTTTTGAACATTTCCTTCAGGTTTTTGTTACGACTACGCCATATTCCTTAAGGTTTAGGAACTCTTGAGTAAGTTGTTTGAATTTTATCTTTCTTTCAAAAATGCAATTTTAGGTAAGCCACAAACTTCGTTTAATGTTCAGATGATACACGGCTATGCCGAACACAAAAAGAACATACAGAAATTTTAGACTATTTATCCTCTTACGGATATTAGAAAGCTTATGGAAAAAAAGAAATCTTTTGAACACGAATTATGGTAAAACAGATGTCACAGACGAATTATATGAGGAAATATACAAGATATCACAACAGCCTACAATACCCCGACATGCTTAAAGTATAACATAGGTATGCATGTACATATGTAAGTATTCATGTTCATATAAACATAGTATACATATATTTTAAGCACATTTCTGAAATAAAATATAATGACTCATTTCGGACCTTTGGTAAATCATAGAACGCACATCATAAAATTTTACAGAGCGAGAAAATTGCTGAATTTCCGCACAAAAATATAATTTTTTTAGCGTTTTAGGCGTCATGGAGTGAGTGCTTTTCTGGAGGCGGGTTTATATGGATAATTTCTGGGCCCATCATGATAAAAGTTTGTTATTGTTAATTAAATAAATTGATTTTAATAATAAATGTTTAAGTTAAATTTTAATTATTTATAATAATTTATTCAATAAAAATTTTCATTAAATCTAACAAAAAATTCGATGACTAGTTTGCTAAATTAAATTACTATATTTAATAGTTATTGGTTTTTTTTTAATCATATGCGGTTTTTGAATAGTATTTAGATTTTTTTCTTAATTATTGTTGTTACTGGAGTAATTAACGAATTGCTTGAAATCGCATTGTTTTTTGATTATATTTTTAATTGAAATTTAAAATATCATTTATTGAAAAAAAATTACAATTTTAAATTTTTACAATTTTTAGTAATCATATAATCATTTTGGTGATGATTATATGATTACTTTAATAGTTTTATGCCTTCAATATTTTTCAGGAATATTTTCTTGAAATTCTGCTGGTATCTAATAGTTGTACAAATTTTCTGTACAATTTACTTCACTGCTAGCCAAAGAGCTGCTAAAGTAAGCCTCGCAACAGAAATATACAAACAGAAAAAATTCTGATAGGGCATAGAAAATATTCCTGAAAAATAATGACCATATAAGACTATTAAAGTATGAAAGCTTTATAAATTGTTATTTGACTTACTGAGCTACCTAAATAAGAGCGGCAAGCGTTTTTTGTATGTCAAAACTTTTCATTTGCATACAGTTTATACGAAAAAAACCTTTAGAACGCGAATTCGACACCACCCGGCTGGAAAATCCTATTTGACAAATCGCTATGCCGATTTGTCTTATTGAAAATGTATTTGAAATAGAATTTTCATGTTTAAAAAAACGCTTGCCGCCCTTGTTTAGGTAGCTCAGTTAGAATACACATTCGAATTAATATGAAAATTTATAATACAACATGAGAACCAAAATTCCAAGATTATATTTGTTAAAATAATCCAGTTTAAGGAATAAATATGACTATTCATCTTGAGGTTTTAATTATAATGTAAAATAAAACACATAAATTTAAAAGTGAACTTCAAATTTTTATTATCGGTTAAAAAAACAATTTATGGCATTTACTGTTTGAAAATGATATCATGAAAATATTGGCCAAGATTACGTCTGAGGTGGTCCATTCGAATGGTCCAATTTTGTGCGACTCGTTCGAGCAAAGAGACTGGTATATCGCGAATAACACAAATAATGTTGGCTTCCAAAGCGTCAATGGTAGCTTGCTTATTCCTAATGAGCTCGGACTGTACATATTTCCAGAGAAAATAGTCCAAAGGTGTGATAACGCACAATCTAGGCGGCAAATTTACCGTAGCAAAATGGATTGTAGCGCCGTCTTGTGGAAACCGAGACCGAGATCCTACGTAAAATCCACCAAGTTGTCGAAGACGACTCGCCAAGGCTCTCAGCTACAGCTGCTATATTCACTTCACTTCCTGCTGGATGTGGTCTAACCAGTCGAGTGTCATCCCCTGATGTGAACTGGCCCTCTAATTTGCGAATGGTGTTGGCAATAGTGGTTTCAGTAGGTTGATTATGAGCACAATAAGTTCCTCGAATCGTACGAAAAACATTTCTCACAGAACGCTGATTTTCCTAACACAGCTGAACAATTTGGAGACGCTGTTGTGGTGTGAGTCTTTTCATGATGTTTTGCCAAACGATATCGAAAAAATATGACAAAACAGTTTCATATGAGTCAAGCGTGGTATGTAAAAAACGCATATTGAATAAAAACTCACAATGAATCACCTTTTTTTTGGGTGTTTCCTTAAGAATTTTAATTGTAAACAAAACCCAATCCATTTGGGATTTCTCTGTTGTTAGTGGTATTAGATTGTTTATATACGTATTTCACTAGTTGCTTAGGCCAGGTCATCAGCAAACCTTTTTCCTGAGATTTTAGGAGGTGTTATACTCAATATAACCTCGTTCATTTTTATTTTCAAAAACAGGCAGTTAAATTATTGTGCATCGGACTTTTGAGCATTTAATGTTTTTCCGACATTTATGGCGTTTTACTGTCTAATAAGCGTGTGTGTTGCTTACAGGTAAGAAAACACGGGAAACACTATCATAGAAAAGGGTTTTTTTAAACAATTGTCTATGAAAATTCATTTTTTAAATAATTTTTACAGACATTGATATATTTTTATGCAGTTTTCGAAATGGGTTATAAAAAAAACCAATTTCATAATGAATTTTGTAAATAGTAGTTAAGAACGAATTTCAATGAATGAAATCAGTATATAAAATAAAGAGCTACTGAAAACAACTACATATATAAAAATAACTATTGGAATTTCATCTATATTTTGTTTTTGCATTAACACAATTAATTATTGTAATTATAAGGCGACCAAAAAATCTTTGAAAATGGGTTTCTACTTCAACGAGTTGCCATTAATGCGCTGTTGAGATCATTGCTTGGCAAACAGAAAGGAACTGGAGTCTGGCCAGAAAGTATCGGAGAAGGTATTCAAAATTACATGCACTATTCTGGAAGTTTAATACATAAACTTCATTGTGTTCGGCATAATATAATAATTAAAACGTACATTTAATAATATTGCGTAGGTTTTTAAAGTCTTAAAATATCCTCCATATTTGAATAACGAATTTTTTTAGCCACATTGTTATTGAAATTCTACTCCTAAGATCAGCGAATGGCCATGATATGACAAAAAAATAAATACGAACAGTAAATTTTTAATCAGATTTGTCTACAAACTTCAAACTTTCTTTTAAGTAGAATTAATTACCGGAAACTAAAATATTTAAAAAGCACTGTTCTTTAAGTCGAAACCACAATCACAACTCTTATTCTTGTAGGACATTTGCTTGGGAAATAACGAAAAACCATGAAAGGTTTAACTAATTTTAATTTTAGATATTGGGAATTATTTCTTTTTCATAAGCAATTTAAATATATTCAACATTTTTTATTTTTCGAATTTATTCTATGAGTTAAATTTCAGTTATGTATTTTATAAAGCTTTTTTGTAATAGCTCTATTCCTTAAATTTTTTAGGAATGACTTTATACACTACCAGACTAAATAAGAAAATGCAATATAATAGTCTGGTAGTGTATAAAGTCATTCCTAAAAAATTTAAGGAATAGAGCTATTACAAAAAAGCTTTATAAAATACATAACTGAAATTTAACTCATAGAATAAATTCGAAAAATAAAAAATGTTTAATTTTAATTTTTCTACAATATTTAAGCTTTCAAATAATTCATTTCTAAAATTAAAAAAATTCTGTATTTTGTTATAATTTCCTCTACGCCTTTAATTACCAAAACCTTGTGTGTTCTTGTCTTTCAATATGCCTAAAAGACATGTTTGCTAAACAAATAAATAAACATTGTTAATTCAGATGGAGTGTATTAAAAAATACATAATCAAAAAAGTTATAAGATTTTGTTGTTTTTAGAATTTTATATGTTTCAAAAATTTGTAAAAAGAACGAAATATTGTAAAATAAAGACAAATACAAACTGCAAAGAACAACATTAACAAAATACTCCAAGGCATACGTACATACATACATACATACATACACAAATACATATGTTCGTATATAACGGTACAAAAGTTAAACATTCGTGTGACTAAAAGTAAGAGGAATCAATTCACTAACTCATTGCATGAATATAAAGTCTGAGTAAAAAACAAAATATTTAAGAAATCAGCAATACATTTATATCAGTTATCAGAAGGCAATAAACAAACAAAACAAACATATTTTAAGAAAAGTTTCTTTTAAATAGCGAATATGTCCATTAGAAGCAACATTTTCTATAAATAACAAATGAAAGCAAAGTATTCTTAACACAGTAAATTTTGTCAAGCTGTAATTTACCATAAAACACGAAATTTTGTAAACATTTTCTATAAACTAGACAATTTTTTGCTACATTTTCCATAAAAAATTACAATTTTGTGTATCATTTCTTAAAAAAGCCCTAATTTGTTTGTAATTTCATATAAATAAACGAATATTGTGAAAAGTTTTGAAAATTTTTAGAACAAAAAAAAAAAAAATTGGAAATTTTGTTTAGCTATTTCCATAAAGTAGAACGTTTTAAACAAAATGTCCTACAACATTTTGTAAACGATTATCGATAAAACGGCAAATTTTTAAAAAAAGTTTACACCAAATTTTAAATTGTTTGAATGGATTTCTCTAAAATAGCAAATTTTAAGCAAATTGTTCTATGAAACCCTCCCAGCAAATAAAATTCTTAGAAAATAAAATCAACAAAAAAAAAAAAAAAATCTGTAAAAATTTGTATATTTATTGCAAAATTTTCTATAAAATAACAAATTTTGTGCAAAGCTTTCTAAAAATAATAAATATTTTTTTAATCCAAATGTTGATATATTAATCTGGCGTAAGTTCATTGAATTTAATTTTCATTAAATTATTTTTATGGAGAAAGGAATTTTACAACATGAAATTAACTAAAATTTATTGATAATTTTTCATTTTTGACTGAGCTGGGAATTGAACCCAGGTTTTCACGGACAGGTTGCCCTGACTAGTTTCGATTGTAACCACACAATCTCTTATTATTGTGTAACCACACAAATAAATAAACCTAATTTTCATCCATAATATGTTGAAAACTAAGAAAAATTGTGTTCTGAGGTACGTTTAACCTTTACAATTTCTAAAATAATATCTAACCTAAAAAACTGTTTGCACTACTGAATTCAGCGTTCTCAGGTCAAATATACCCTCCAGGTGCTCCGCTTATTAAGAAAAAGTTTAGAGGGAAAACAAGTGTTGATACGTCTTTCTTTTTAAAATGTGCATCTTAGTAATGTCAAGTTATTCGTTTTGAATATTTTTGAGCAAATAGAATGAAACAAAACGATTAAATATTTATTTGCTTTTTCATATCTTAAACAAAAATGTTAAACAAATTTAAAAAATTTTAGCGTATTTTTGTGTTTGGCTTTAAAAAATCTTGACAAAACATATTTTTTCTTGATTATTGACAAGCATTGAAAATTCTTGTACATCAAAAAGAATCCAGAGAGTAGCGAATCAGAAGCGAATCCAGAGGGTAGCGAAGAGCACCGAGTCAAGCTTGTTTCTTACAAAATAATATTTTTTTGAAAAATTTCCTACAGAAAAACAAATTTGGTACAATATTTCCTATAAAATGGGAAATTTGGCATAAAAAATATTCCATAAAAAAATGTTTTTAAATTTTCGTAACACTTTAATGTATTTTTTTAATATAATAAAAATATTCAGCTTTTGTCAAAACTTAATGTTTTCTTATTTTTCTAACCTATTTTTTAAATTTTACCTTTAACATAAAAAACATGGCGTAACGAAAGATAACACAAACATTTTTCTAACAATAACAAAAACAAATAAATACCTGTTAAATACTAAGACAACAAAGTTTTTATCCAATATAAAACAATAGAAGAAAAAAAAGGAAACAATAGAATTATACAAAAGGAAAATAAATGAATTAAAATGAACGAAAAATAAAATAAAATATCCCCAAAATTTCGCTGGTGCACAAGGCAGCTTAAACGCTAAGAGTTGTGCAATTTATTGTAAGATTTTACTTAAGTGAGCGCACGTAGCATACGAATATACAAGTTCTGGTGCACACACAAGCACACATTAATACAAATACTAAGGAGAAATTTTAAATGGCAAAACCCCAACGACAACAAATACTTGTACTTACACTACAACTAAAGCAGAAATAATATTATAGATGTTAACCAAAAATAATAAGAGTATATATAAATGCATATTATTGGTACTTTTTTCAGTTACACGGGAATAAAATAGATTGCAAGTGGTACTTTTTTGCTAAACTGATGCCCAGCTTAAAAAAATATATTTATATACAATTTTCCCGGTATCTTTTCCCTGGTCTAACCTGGAAAAATTTTTAGAAACTAAGACATAATGGCCCATAAGCATAGTAAAAAATAAAGTCGACTTCTTAGTGTAGTTTAGAACAATGGTGTTACGTGCATTAAAAGACGGTTCATTCAGGGGTGTCGCAACGCTCCGTTTTTTCTCCTTCTCTACTTCTTGTTTTTCTAAATGACCTTCTAAGTCAAACTTCCAACCCTATCTACTCCTTTGCAGATGACAGCAACCTTTGCCATTCGTATTCATTTGATTATAGACCAATCGTATCCGACGTTGGTGCTATGAGACAGAACATGAATGATACGCTTGGCCCAGACGTTGATATAGTCTCGGAATGGGGTCGCGCAAATAGGATCGATTTTCATGCCAGAAGAACCCAATGTTGCGAGCTGACGCATAAACGTGCGACGGATCAAGGAACCTCATCTGTATATATGGGTGGTATAATCATTGAGGAATCAGAATCTCTTGATGCTCTGTGATGTGCGATGGACAAAACATATATTTAAGGTGTCGAAAGAAGCATTCAAGTGCCTAGGTTTTTTGAAACGGTGTAAGCTATACCTCACTCCATCTGATCTCCTTACTATTTATACCACCTATATCCGACCGCGAATGGAATACAACTCTCATGTGTGGGCCGGTGGTTCAAAGTCTACTTTAGAGCTTCTCGACCGCGTGCAGGAGAGGGAGAAAGTTCTCACTGCCGACAATAGGGGAGCCAAACATATAGATCGGCGTTTAATGTAGAAATGGCATATAGCAACAAAATTAGCCCATATGAAACGAAAAGCAATTCAAATTAATTGGCTTCTTGGAAGAAATTCTGTTCTTTGTCTCAATTGCAAACTTCTACCTTATAACTCTATCTAAAAGCCAAGCTGGGGCTACTGTATCCAGTCATTGGGGCAGAGCCTCAGCCTATAATATCGAAAAAATTCTAAGGCACCAAATAAACTTCTTCGAATAATCACAGCTGTCTCCACAAATATTCATAAGGATCTCAATGTGTCATTAGTTAAAACTATGAATACGAAATACACAAGAAAATATTTAAAAAGGGTAGAATTGCTTCCGAATCCATTAGCACGAAATATTTTAAATGATGGCGGCCACACTCGCTCAAGTAAAAGAGATACTGATACACCTATAAACTTGAACAGACATCGTAAAGCGGCACTTTGTCGTGCGGCTTTGGCAGGTCATAAAACAACGTTTTATAGTAAGATTTATTGTAATTTCATGTTTATTATATGAATATACAATAAATAAATAACGCAAAAAAGAAAAAAAAAATTCATAGTCTATATAAAGAATATTTCTTAAGCATTCTCAAGAAAGTACCTTAATTAGTACCAAAAAACTGCAGTCCTAAAAATTTACTCCTGCTTTTCTACGAGTAAGATATTTTATAGTCATCCTTTCAAATGGTACTCTAAATAAAGAGTAAATTCTATTGCTAGCACCACTGACATTGCAGTCATTGATGTTACTACAGCTCAGCGATTCCCAAATATATACTCTCACAAGAAGTATAAAAATTTAAACAGTAATATTGAGGAAAACATATAATATGAAGCAAATTTATTTAGAATGTACTATAATCTATAAAATAAAGTAAATTATGCTTTAAACAGTAATTTTTTACATATACAAAATTTAAGCCGAATAACCTATAAACTGACAGATTAACCTGTAAAAACTAAAAGAGGTTGCCCCAAATAAGACCAACCAATGTTAGACACATAACAGTTTTATTTTATTTTTTTTTTTCGAATTTATTCTTTGAGTTAAATTTCAGTTATGTATTTTATAAATGTAACAAGAAGATACAAGATAATAGTCTGGTAGTGTATAAAGTCATTCCTAAAAAATGTAAGGAATAGAACTATTACAAAAAGCTTTATAAAATACATAACTGAAATTTAACTCATAGAATAAATTCGAAAAAAATTTTGAATATAATAAAGTTGCTTATGAAAAGAAATAATTCCCAATATCTATTTTTATTTTATAATATAATACAGTTGAACCTCGGTTATCCGGGCATGTATTACATCTATTAACCAGCATACTCCTCGCTTTCTTTTACAGCCTCTATTTCCCGTGATTTTTTCTTTTTTATACCTCTATTAACCGTGTTTTACCTCTATTATCCGTGCAAAAAGCATAGTTTTGTTTTCTTTTCCAATCAAATGCACATAAGCATAATTCAAATTCGGCGATTCCCATTTGTTTGTTATGCATTCACTCATGTTAATGTTACATACAAATACATACATATAGAACCTACCAACTTAAAATAACTTTGTAAACTAAAGACTAATATTTAAAGTTAAAAACAATTAAATTTTTTGTGTTTTCATACTTTATCGATTAACCGTGTTTTTCGATTATCCGTACATAGTCCGGTCCCGTGCGAGCCGTATTATCGAGGTTCAACTGTAGTTTATTTCATTTTGCCGGGTACGTACCTGAATTCTTAAAATATCATACTGAAACCGTACACAACAACGCGTTAAAATTATCGAATTTTTCTATTCTTTTTAACGATCACATGGAATATCAACAGGAATGGTACTACTCGATATCAAGTCTGCTTTTGATTCAGTGTAGCATAACGTACTAATCTTTAAGATGTCAAATTCCAACTTTCCAATAGAAGTAATTAAAATTATCCAAAGCTTTCTTAAACACATATTATTTAAAGTTACAACAGGATGGCCACAGGGCTCTTGTTCATCGCCAATTTGATACGGGGTGCCCCCTAGGCTAGCTGGTAGTGAGCTGGTCTATCATTACCGGGGTTGCGGGTTCGATTCCCGCCAGAGCCTCTGGTCTCCTGCAGATAAGCGAAGAGCTTCACGGTGTTAGCGTAGGAATTAAAAAAATACAATATTTTTACAGCGGATTTTCAAGCCCTACACAGAAAAAGCATTTTTTTTTCAAATAAAAAAATGGTTCAAAAAGTATTTTAATTTAATTAATGTGATAATTACATCAATTTTTTTTTATAGTTGAAAGAAAATTAAAAATTTAATTTTGATTTAATTAACATTTTAATTAAGTAAATATAATAAATAAATTTGTAATTAAGTAACAAAAAATCTAATTGACTTTTTTCGTTTAAAATAAAATAATTAAAACTTGTAGAATTGTTGTTGGGAATTGTCAATATTTAATCAAATTAATTAACTCATTGTTTGAAATGCGAAAGTTTTTTGATAATTTTTTAATTAAAATTAAAAATATCATTTATTGAAAAAAAAAAGTTCCCAATTTTACAATTTCTGGTAAGCAATATAATCATTTTGGTTATATGTGCAAAATCTTGTTTGCTTGATATTATAAATTTAGTGATTAGAGACAATTTTTAATATGTTTTTTACCACAAAATTCAATAAAATTCAACAATAACATAATAATTTGGGGAAGTTGTGTGGCAGAGTGTTGGAAATTATCCATATGTCCTAACTCGTCGTCGTTCCGAGCAATTGGGCATTTCCCGAACAATAAAACAGAGAGTTTATGGTTAGATTTTACGAGAAATCCGTATAAAATTCTAATTGTTCAAGCACTTATAACCAGGGACCGAAAATAACAGTTATTTTGAAATTTTAAAACAAAAAAAACATATATAAGTCAATACTGGCAAATTGATTCAAGTACTATATTGATCCTTATGAACTTTTCTATTATAAAATATTATGATTTTTAAAGTTTTGATTTTTATTTTTTCGATAAAAAAATAACAGTTTTTTTTTTATTTTTTTGAACATAAATAACAGTTGTTTTTTTATATATATTTTTTTCTAGCAAAAATAAAAGTTATTTTTTAAAGAAATATACGTGTTATAATTACTGAGTTGTCTTCAAATGTTTATTTAAATGTGTGATCATCATTGGGATTTCTTATGCGCATTAAAATAAATATTTAAAGTCAACTAAATAATTATAGCAAGTACATTTCTTTAAAGAATAACTTCTATTTTTAGCCGAAAAAATAAAAAACTAATAGTTATTTTTGTTAAAAAAAAATAAAAATCATAAAATAACTGTTATTATTGTTCAAAAAAATAAAAATCATAATATAACTATTATTTTTAATCGAAAAAATAAACATCAAAAACTAACTGTTATTTTTGTTCAAAAAAAAATATATATAAAAAAATAACTGTTATCATCTGACTTATGATAAAAGGAATATCTGTAACTCTCTGCTTATAACATCTTGAAACCAATTAATCACAAGTTAGCAAATTGTTAAAAATCGAAAAAATATCTTATAAAATAGCAAATTTTTAATTAGTATTGTGGTTATTTTATTGAACGATTAATGGATTTTAATCCAAATTTTGATATTATAATCATTGAATTTAATTTTCATTAATTTTTTTGTGTTAAACGGTAAACCACTTTGAGGAGATTTTGTGGTTACACTCGAAACATGTCAGGGCCACATGTCCGTGAAAACTGGGCTTAGTTTCCAGCTCGGTCAACAATGAAAAATTATCAATAAATTTCAATTCATTTCATGTTGTAAAATTGCTTTCTTCATAAAAATAATTTAATTAAAATTAAATTCAATGATTAAAATATCAAAAAAAAAAAAAAAATATTAAATTTTTAAAAACTTTCCTACAAAATTTCTAAGTTTCCGAAAAACACAACAATTTCAAACACAACAATTTCAAACTATTTCCATAATAACGGGGTTCTGAAAATGCATTATGCGTGTGACAGATCATATTGGTTTTTTATTTTAGGGGGAGTTAAAGTTTTACCCTTTTGGCCTGTTCGTGCAGCATATCGGTATATAAAAGTATGAGTTCTTTTCATCTGAGGTATTGGGTACGTTCAACAACTTTGTACAAAATGTTACAGAAAATATTTTTGTGCAATATATCAACCCTCTAACTCCCCTTTACAATGGTAATTTTTATGTATATTCTAGCGAATCATAAAGAACACCACTAGGAAGGGATATGAAATGTCCTACAAAAATGTTGGCTATTAAATGTTACTTAATATGTCAGAACACAGCAAAGCCAAAAACTTAACACAAACAGCCAAACGCTAGAGTCAATAAAAATATGACAATCGGCTGGGTTGCACTGTATGCTCCTTTCATTCATTAAGCCTACAATAAACAGTGGGAAGGTAGACAAATATTATGTATCGCAGTTCAAGGAATTGTGTAAAATTAAAAAAAAAAATTAATATTATAATTATCAATTGTAAAATTCATTGAAAACATTTTGCAAAAAAGTTGCGAAAAATGTGTTTTTTCAGTTTTGGTCAGTAACAAAACTTTTTATTTATACAAGAAAAACTTTATTAAATAATATTATTTAATGAATTTTAGATTTGTCAATGCTTAATACTAGCCAATTTCTTTTTTTTTTAATTTGTTTATTGGCCAGCAAAAATAGATATTTTTACTAAAATAATCACTAGTTAACAATAACATTTTATATATTTACAATGTCTCAAAGCGAGCGCTCAAATTCCCACGTCCTTGTTGGGAATTGTACAATCATACAGAGATGATTTAATTTCAAACTGCTTCCAGTTCTTTCTAATGTTGTCACAACATTTACTTACAGGGGGCCTAAAAAGAATAGTTTCAAATTTGTGTGCATTTATTTTTATTTTCCAATCAATTGCATATTGTTCGACCAAATTATAAGATATTTGAAGGTTTGAATTAATTTTTTCTATTTTGTCTTCAGAATGGTTAATAATTATATCGTCTGCAAAGGAAATTATGTTTTCTCTCTGTTTTATTAGGTCTAAAAAATATAAATTAAATAAAATTAGAGAGTTTACTGTTGCTTGCTGTAACCCATTGATAACTTTAAAGGATTTGTGGCTTTTCACATTCTTATTTTTATCACTTATCACATTATATGTTAATATAATTTGGTAAGTTGGCAGCTTGTATTAAAGTAATGGCATCAGTAACTACTTTTTACTTCTTTTATTTTGACTACTTAATATTTGCTTACTAATAATCAGCTCAATAGCTACTTATTAGTTGTGTTATTTACAGTAGTGATTATTAACTTATTGGTAACGAGTTCAATAATTACTTATAAGGTATATTAACTAGCGCCAATAAAATAAAAACTAGTAATTTTTGGGCTTCTAGTAAGTATATTGTAAGTAAAGCTTTCACTGGGTTCTTGCAAAATGTCTTAAATGAAATTTGCAATTATAAAAAATTATATAATTTTATTTTTTACAATTCCATAACCGGCGATATATTATATGTCTTTCCCCCACTGTGCGTTGTAGGCTTAATGAATGAAATAATCATACAGTACAAACAAGACGATTGGCAGGTTTTTATTGACTTCTGAGTTTGGCTGTTTTTCTATTGCTCTTTGTGTTAAGTATAAGGCTTTGCTGTGTTCTGGTATACGTAGTAGATTTTTGTTGTCAACATTTTTATAGAACTTATCAGCCGTGCTCTCCCCCATCTAAGAGGTGTTTTTTTACGAATAGTTAAAATAGAGCCGAAAATAACCGCTATAGATGAGAAATAATAATCAAAGAAAATATAAATTTTATACAGTTCATATAAACAGGTTAGAGAGAGTTCAGCGCAAATTTACAAAATTTGCTCTGTTGCTGAATTTTGACGATAATAATCCATTGTATTCCTATAGTAATCGATGTTATATCTTAGGAATTAAAACATTTGAGGAAAGGAGATCGATCCAATCTATTTTGTTCTTATTTGACATAATAAATTATAACATAAAATGTCCTAATTTATTAGCACTAGTAAATTTTAAAGTTCCTTGTAGATCTTTAACGTATCACACATATTTTGATATTGGATTGCATAAAACTAATTATTCTCTCAATGAGCCACTTGTCAGATCTCAACTATTGCTTAATAAATTAAGTGAAAATTTTATATTAGATTTTAGTTTTTCTAAAGAAAAGTTTAAAACTAATTTACTAAGTTTAATATAAGTGAGTAGTCTGTAAGGATAATTTGTAAGTCCAAAGACTTTATAAATAAATTGAGATTGAAATTGAAATTGAATAAGAGGGTTAGTATGTTCCAAAAAATTTTTTGCTGTAACATTTCTACAACGGTGCCGAACAAACCTTTTACCTAAAATTTAAAGAACACAAAATTGTATATATCGATAGGCTGCACCAACAGACTAAAAGAGAGAAACTTTAACCCATCCAAAAATTTTTGCTTCCAATACCAGTAGCCCGTTTCTGTATTAATCGCATCGTAAAATTTCCCGCATGCAGAATGTGAATTATCACAGTGCAATATGAAACAAAAAATGGTATTTCTCACATAAGTGTTTCTATATCTTTACTTTGGGATAATTATCTGGCATTTAAATAATTTTCCAGCAATTATTGGAGGGATGTGAGAAAAAGTGTTTCTGTAACAGTATTTTGCAAAAAGTTTCTCACAAGAACTGTCAAAATAAGTTACATTTGAAATTGATGCGAGAAAATTAAATTTCAAAAAAAATTTATGTAATAACATACATATCGTTACCTAAAACGCAAAAGGCCCTAACTAACCAATAATTAAAAATCGACTTTTTCATTGATTCTGATGTATTGCATCAACACAAAAGTCCACAACAAATTTTGGAATCTTTCGAACAAAATTAGCGATTTTATTAACAAAAAACAAAAAGCCTTATCTACAAAATATTATACGATAAACGCTAATAGACATAGCTAACAGTTTGCATTATATGTAACATTGTTATTTGTCAAAACCACTGGAAGGTTTAACAAGAAAAATAGAAGAAAAATTAATTAAAAACAATTTAAGGCAATTTATCAATTTTCCATTTTAAATAGTTGTTTGCTTCTCCTGTAAAAATTTCAAAATGTTAGATAGGGCCTTTTGCGTTTTAGCTAACGATAAACACTTGTATGTTAACAAGAATGTGTTTTATTATTTTTATTTAAAAAGAAAGAATTTAAATGATGAAAATAAATAAAACACAATTGTTATATTTTGTTATTTTATTTTTTTTTTATTGTTTGTGTTTCATGCAGGGCTGCCAGATAAATTTGTGAAAAAATAGTTAATTTCCTAAGAAAAAATCGTCTCGTGTATTGACTGAAAAATGGGGTAATAGTTCAATGTTTTGATCATATAAACAAATGTATTAAATAATCAAAGGAAATATAAATTGAACAGTTTTCCCTCGAAATTTTGCTTCTGCGGATAAATTTTTTAGGGACAGACAAACAATTTCGAGGAAAATTTTCACAATAGGGATTGCTTTAAAAAAGGAACATTTTGGCAAACTTTTTAAAAACAGAAAATATTGAGAATCCCTGCTTTCGCTGTTTTAATAGTTGTCGTAACTATGCTTTTCTGTAGCTTCAGCTACTGCTCTCTCCTTTTCCTGTTGCAGTAATAACAGTTGTTGCTGTTTCTAACAAATAAACTTATGTTGACCACAAGCACGTTAATGTGCGTTTTGTAGCGTAAAGAACTGCAACTGAATTAAAATGCGGTCGTATGGTGTGGATTAGTTGATGAGGATTTTGGTCATGCTACATATAAAAGCTCACACATATACACAATACACGAAACATGTACACACAAATATAAATACTTAATAAATATAAATACTTGTTGGTATATACTAGTCGTTAGATAATATATAAAATTTCGTAGCTTGGTATAAAAACGAGGGTGGTTTTAAAGGAAATTATTAAAAAAAAAAAATTAGAAAGTTTTGAAGCGATTCTATTTGTAAATAGAAAACTTTATGACGACAAACATTTTTTACACAAAGAGAAAATAAATTGTCATGGGAATCTTTAAATGACTATTGAAATTTCTCTCGTATCTTAGTAATCCCATAAAATTTCTAAAACATATTCATATGCACTTTGACATTCTAGTATCCATGTATTTATTTCATGTATTTATTGTATGTATGTGTTTGACAATAAATGTATGAATGTATGTATGTATGTAGTAATGTGATAGTGTTGTCATGTATTCGAAATGTAAGATAATAAAATAAATAATTTCCTTAGATGTTTGTCAGATAACTTTAATTACAGTTGGAATGCTGATGAGTGAACTTTTATCCAGCTCAATTTGCAATTAATCAACATGACAATGTCCATAAAAATGGGAAAAACTATACAAAATATAACAGACGCATGTTAAGTTTTAATATAAAGGTCATTTGTATAAAAGTAATCGATTAAAGGGATTCCTTTACATGAATACTAAATTTACTTTAGAAAGTATCCTTTTTTCTAAATTGAAACACAAACAATGCTTAATAACTCTGAAGCTTTAGCTTAATATGATTTCTTAGTGTTCAACCAAAACTTATTTAAAATTTTTCATAAACTGAATTTTCACTCAGATATTTGAGTACTTGTTTCATTAAAATGTTTTTATTTACCTAGCAAATTTTCCACTTATTTAATATACAAAATTATTCTTCGATAAAAAATATTTCTATTAAAAAATCTTATAAAAGTACTACTTACAATTTTCCAACAAAAGAAAATGCACATAAAATTTATAATCACAAAGGCAACATATTAATGTGCGTTTAAGTCGAAAGTAGTAAACAGTGAAGAGTAAAACAGATCTTCAAAATTTTTAGCTGATAAAGATGAAATTTTCAGCAATTGTTAAATATTAGGATATTCATTCGGTTAACCATTGATCGGTTAACCGATTAATTACTACCCGATTGTTCACCTCAGTGAACAATTAAGCAATCCTATCCCAGATGTCAATCGCCAACTACATCTCAACTGCAGCGAATATCAACTGTCTTTTTTATTATTCTTGTTCTTATTGTTATACTGAAAGTCCGCCTTGAGAAGAATACTTGTGCGCAGCAGATAAAACTCGAAACGCTAAAATAATTTATTGTAAATTAAAAAGTTTCAATTTAAAATTTGACCCCCTTATAATTGTAAACTTTAAACGAACTAAAGTGTAAGAGTGTAAGAATAAAAAGAGAAAATTGAATTTAAAAGAATAAATCTAAACATTAATTGGAATTCTCAAATAAATACATTTGCCTATTTAACTTAACCTAAAACCCAAAAAGTGTTTCTTATTTACTACCTAAAATCTATATATTGCATTTCCCCTTGTAAGCTAAAGAAAGGTTTGTTGACCCTTAGTTATATATACTAAACCAAACAATATCCTACCCTGTCTAACCCGTATAAACACCGATTAACTAACCGGTTAATTTAAAATTGCCTTTTTTCGATTTACGATTAAACCGGTTAATTTCAGTCGACTAACCGATTAACCGATATAACAAAATATTTTACTTATTTATTTTTATTTAACATATCGTCACCTTAGTCGGAAAAAGTGCCAAGTCCATTTTTCAAATTATTCAGGAGACACAAAAAACTGTTTAATTTTTTATTTAGTAGACTTTTTAAAAATCTGTAAATGCAGTTCTTTTCTTCAGTTCATCCTCTTAAATTACCAGTATTCGTGGGATTTTAAAATAAATCATTTGCGGACTTATAGGCTTTTTTGGACTTAGCACAATTGCTCTTTGAAGTTTCATTATTTTAGAAGGGACTTAGCATATTATCCTTAAATATATCATTCATTTCTGTAATTAAATATAAGGAATTGCTCCTTATGAAGCATAATTCGTTACAGCGGTGTTCGCTGTAACTAAAAAAGCTCAATAAAACTAATAAAAAAGTAAATGTATTTGTTATTTACAAGAATGTAGTTATGTTATTGGTGTTGATAAACACAATATTTATTGGTTAACAATAAATAAGAATAAGAATTATTAGTTTAAAGAAAAAGAAAGAAATAATAATAAAAAGGTATATTTTTGCGATATAGGGAACATCCAATTGCTTAAACTTATACGATTATGTTGAATTCAATAGTGTATTTATTTTTAGCGGAAGCTTCTTATGTTAAAAAAAATAGATACTGAATATTTAGAAAAACAAATCATAGAAGAGGTAGATCATCATAAAAACGGTGATGGTCCTTGGGTAAATTCAGTTTTAAAAATAGCAGGTCTTCATATTTTCTTGCCGTAACTTTTCTTCTTTCGTTATAGAGTGGTTCCAAACTCGAAAAATAAATAGGTTTTACATTTTTATTTATTTTCTGTGGTAAATTTTTGCACTCTTCGCTGAAACGAAGTTTATGCTTTGTTTCACAATTTTTACCTCGTCCACACGCAGAAAAAAAATATGTTTGAAAATGTTCACCTCCAACAAAACTATTTTTAAAGAAAATTTTTAAACATATTATGTTTAATTTAACCATATTATTGTCACCGACAACCATATTTTTGTTAAATTGGTCCTCCATCAAGAAGCCACAACCATATTATGGTTGTCTTTAAACATGTTTTGGTTAAATATGACAATATGTAATTTGTTTTTAAATTAACAATAGTATTTTCCTCATTGCCAAGAGCAACATTCTATGGTTGAAAACCAACCATGCTATTATCAGTGTTAAAGAAGTTTTAGTTATTATTAACCAAAACGTGTTTGGAGGCAACCATAATATGGTTGCGCTTTCTTGATGGGGGACCCATTTAACCATAATTTTGTTGTCGGTGACAATAATATGGTTAAATTAAACATAATATGTTTAAAATTTTTCTTTTAAAATAGTTTTGTTGGAGGTGACCATTTTTAAACATATTTTTTCTTTGGGTGCAGGCGAATAAATAATATAATGCAATAATAGTTACCTTTGGTGTCAAAAAACTGTATAATTATGGTATTTTGCAATATTTTATATTTTTTAAAATTCACAAAATTCGACTGAAGACAGTAAATACTTAAGATTGTACAAAGATGTGTGGCTATAACAAGGACGAAAAAGATATTGAAAATAACCAAAATTCTTAATGCATGCAAAAGCATTTAAAATTGTTATCACTTTCATATAACGAATTATATGAAATGCAAAGCAGATATTTAATATTGTAGATATTGCCAAATTGCTGTTATTCGTTATAATCTAACTTGAAAAGAAAAGACTTTATTAACAAAAAAAAAAAAAAATTGTTTCTTCCAACTGGACTTATTATTACATATTTTCTTACTTATTAAAATTTTTTTGGGACTTAGCATATTTGCTTACCACTGCATTCCAGCAAGACAAAACAAAATAAAGGTATTATTTTTGCTTGCAAATTATGAATTTTGCATTATACTAGCAAGCTACATCAAATCTCAATTCCGACAAAAAGTGGACTTAGCACTTTTTCCGACTAAGGTAACGATATTTATTTCGTGCTTTTAATTATTTGTTTCGTCTTATATACAAAAGGTTTAATAAAGGTTTACAAAACAAATTTGCTATAAAAATTTTCATTACTAAACGTTTGTTAAATTAAATAATCGTTTATGAATACTGGGATTAGAAAATATTTTTCATACAAACAAAGAAGGTGTTCAGTGATCTTCATTTTATATACATAAGTGTTTGCTGTCAACAGCTTTTTGTATCATGTACTTTTTTAGTTATTTTTTTCTTTTTTCTATCTTCCCATATCATTCTTTTAACAGAATAAACCGAAACAATTAGAAGTGTTAAACATTTTAGAAAATTAAAACAGGACTCTAATGAAATAATGGAAGATTTTCTATGTTTAGAAAAATACAAGAAAAGGACTGGGAAATTAGATATTCTGTATTAATGGTTGCTTTTGATTTCTTCAACATCTAAAATAAATGAAAGAATTTTTTCAAAGTCAAGTTTTATCCAAACTAAAGAAAATAAAAGCTTGAATCCTAAACATTTCAATCAAATTATTTGTATAAAAGATTATTTTATAAACATCTGCATGGGCATGAAAAAAAACTTTCTTGGTAATCTCACTCAATTTGTTATGCTTGTCTTTCTTGTTTTCAAAACGTGAATAATTGTCAACTACCGAAACAATTGAGAAAATTGACTCACAAAATGCTAAAAACGAGATCGATGGAAATCTCGTTTTGCTTGAGTAAATATTGGCCATTTCTTTATGTCTGCAGATACAGTTTATTTTCGTTTGTCTTGAGACAGTGAGTAAATTATCAGAATGATCAAAATCTTAAAAGACAAAATGAGATTTATGGTCAAATGAGTATATCGATGAGTTCCCGAGATTTTTATTTCTTAAAAATTAAAGATAATAAATATTTTGTTTTAGTAAGAAAAGAAAAGATGATATTATTTGTGTTTTAAGAAAGCAAGTTCTTGTGTTGTCTTTTGAAAACATGAGCATATTTTTGTATGGTTATCTTGTTGCAGCCCTGTATTGTTTTATAAGATCTTCTTAAACTATTGAAATAACTTATAAAATGATCTTACAGAATAAATACTTGTGCCTGTATTCATAACACATTTTTAAATTTAATAAGGGTTTACAGAACAAATTTTCATTGAAAATTTTCCTTAATAGAGGTTAATATATATTTGTTTAAAAATATGTATTACATATTTAAGAATTATTTTTTTGTTTGTTCGTTTTAGTTCAAGAATTTTTTTTAATAAACTCAAATTAATAAATAATTTGTGCATTTTTATGTATTGAAATTACTTGATTTATAAAAAACTGTATTAATCGGTTAACTAATCAATAACAATATTAACCGCTTATTAACCGATTAATCCAAAACCTCGGTTAATTAATCGAGCGATTAACCGACTAAACTCAAAGCCCGAATAAAGGAACACCCTAATAAATATCTATTACAAAAGCTATTGATCTTCATATTATGAATAAGGAATTTTTTTTTGATATTTACTACATTAAGTCAATATCATCATGCGGTTGTTTATCGAAAGAATATGCTTGGCGAAATTTTTGGTTAAAAAAGAATGATTTTTAAAAGATAGACCAAACCATGAAATATTATTCTTAATAAACTAAAACATATTATGTCTTACCCGATAGAATAATATGTATTATTGTTTTGGGAAGAAAAGTATTCATTATCTTTCTCAATATAAAAACATGTTCAGTTTATCATGCGATGCTTTTGTCTCCATTATCAATAAACAAATGCTATTTCTAATAATGTATTAGAAAAATGTATTTATATGTTTCCACAAGTTGCACAAAGTCGAAGTAAAAGCTAACACAAGTTAATTTTGTTATGGTATGGTATTTTGCGTTTGCGGTAATATGTGTCATATATACAAATCGTATTTGCTCTGACATCATCGCTTATGTGCACCCTACATGTGCTTATCCAACCGTTTAATTATATCTTTAATTGTTTAAAATTTAACAAAAGTACCCAGCTAGCTTTTTCAATCGTGTAAGAGTCTACTGGGAATCTCAAGAAGAGCGTTTTCCATCGTCGACGAGCGCATTTTTTAATTGTTAAAGATTTCTAACACGGGAGCAACTATTACACTAGGCGATTCCTCTGTAAGAGATTTCTACAACACAGTTATGCTAGGAATACAACTGGGAAAAAGGCCAAAAAATAGCGTCCGCCGAAATTCGTCATACGCGGCGACTTTGCAATAGATTTATTTCTATGTCATACCAGTGATGGCAATTTCAGTATTATGGTACTATTTTCAGTACTTTTTCTTTTCATAAATACCACAGTAACAAGTTATTGCAAAATCATGAAAAATGTGAATCCGTTTGAAAATGGTTAGATACAAAATCTAAAGTTCCAAGTCGTTACTAGTTCAATACGATTAAACGTAGAACATGAATTTAAAACGATAAGTAATATGCACATGAAAAATAATAATTAAATATCAGCAATGCGAAAAAGTTTTGTTAAGTTCTAGAAAAAGGAATTATTTAAATTTTTAAACAACGAAAGGATCAGTGCAATGTATACATAGGATTTTAGCAAGTGTCCAAGCAGTGTTATAAATCGCAGCCAGCACTATAAAGTTTCAAAGTAAAGTAAGAACACAATGGAAGTTCAACTGTATGTAACAATATTACAAGCTGTATAGTAAATTTTATCAATGACTGCTGAATACACAAAAATTAAAAAAATGTCTCTAATCACCAAATTTATGCCAAATTCATAGAATCAAGTAAACAATTTGTAGATTTTGCACCTATTACCAAAATGGTTATATTTGGGTTGTTCACCGAAGGCTGGTTATCAGATTATATGGTTTTTTAGTTATTTTCACAACAACAAAATATATTTATTTAAATTTTTTATACATATCTTGTTGATGTTAATATAACTACATAACCATAAAACATTATAATCCGTCTCTCGTGAACAACCAAATTGATAACTAAAAAATTTAAAATTTTGAATATTTTTTTTCATCAAATTATCAAAAAACTTTGCTGTTTCAAACATTGTGTTAATTGATTTCATTGAACATAGCTCAGCTTTTGACAATTCCCAACAACAATTCTACAAGTTAAAATTATTTTTATCAAAAATTATTTTCGGGAATGAAATATTTATTATTAATTAGTTCATTTATTAATGATGTGCTAATAATCCCAATTTTTGAACGAAAACACTGAAATTTATTGTTGTGGGAAAGCTAGTTTCTATGCGCATTTCGCTGGTTGCTTAGGCCAGCTTGTCAAGAAACTTTTTCCAAATACTTTCGAAAAGCTACAAATATTATACAAGTAAGACCATAAAGTGAATAAGAATTTTAAAACACTCAGGTCTTGCATGTAACAATATCAAAGCTTCAGCAAAGACACAACAATAAACCGTAAATTTTTTTTTCTTACATTCCCCTACAATTGGCTGGTTTTTTTCCAACACGAATTGTAGTTGTAAGAGGATAGAAAGAAAAAAACAAAATTAAAAAAAAAACAAGTTGCTTAAATAAAGCAGCTTGCCATTTCAGTTTTTTATTTGCCGGGCACATGCAAATTTATTATCAAAAATTATTTTCGGGAATGAAATATTTATTATTAATTAGTTCATTTATTAATGATGTATTAATAGTCCCAATTCTTTTTAAACGAAAAAATCCAATTAAGATTTTTTTTTATTTAGTTAATATTTTAATTAAAAATTTATTTCAAAACAACTAAAATGTTAATTAAATCAAAATTAAATTTTTAATTTTCTTTCGACAGCAAAAAAAAACACTGTGCAAGAAATTGACACTTTTTTTTCGTGACAAGCTGGGCACCTGGAGTTTTAACATAATTCGGGTACGCTGAATCCAGTAGTGCCCGCGTAACTCAAAAACGCTTTAGCCTTTTGAAAAAACTTAAAAACCGAAATTCCGCAATAAAAAAGTAAAACTTCTTTCTAATATCCGCAGTCGTTTTAGAAACATAATTTTTTTTTTGGAAAAAAAAAATAATTTTTTTAACAAACTTTCGAAATTTTTGTTTTTTTTTTAAATTCAAAAAAAATTGGAAAATGCAGCTATGCTTCTACGTATAAAAAATAAAATTCCAAACAAAACAAGCCATAAATGATTAAAATCTGTTTGCAACTTTTGATTTTATTCACAAAAGTCGACAAATTTTAACTAATTTAAGAATTTCATAAAACGCAATATTTGTATGGGAGCATCCCTAAGGGATGGTGATAAAGGGAAAGTATAATTTGAGAAAATGTCAAGGACAAAAAGTTAATTGAGGTCGGTCATACATTATATACCACTAGGGGCGACTTCTGGGAATTTATGGGACTTTTTCTTCAATATATATGAAGGATTTTTTTTAATTATTAAATTCTTTATTCAACATTATGTATATATGAAGAATGTTTTCTATATGTCTGCAAAAAAATAGAAGCATAGCTGCATTTTCCAATTTTTTATGAATTTTTAAAAAACAAAAATTTCGAAATTTTGTTAAAAAACTTATTTTTTTTCCAAAAAAAAAAATTATGTTTCTAAAATGACTTTTGAGTTACGCGAACATATGTTGTGCAACCTCCTCCATTTTCGAAATAACGGTATATCTCGAAAACCAGAGCCATTCTTAAAAAACCGCGCGAACCACTGGATTCAGCGTACCCGAATTATGTTAAAATGCCATGTGCCCGGCTTGTCTGTTTTTTCAACTAGCATAGTGTAATTGATTCAATTATCACATTGATTAAATTTAAATACTTTTTAAACAATTTTTTAATTGATAAAAAACTACTGATAATTTTTTCTGTGTAATATATAAAAATGTATTCTGATATCTGACGGCTGTTGCTATCAAATAAGAAGAAAGATTTTGTCTAGCGCTTTGGCAAATCTCAATTCAAGAATAAGAATTAAAAAAGAGCAGTTAATTTTAGAAAAAAGACACAAAACGATACTGGTTGTTAGTGTTCATTCAAGTGAAAATACATATGTTTTCGTTATCCAATATCTCCACCAATAGATTGCAAACGCCGCATGCACAAGTCGCGGTCATAAACTATTTGGAATTTAAATTTTTTTTTTAACTTTATTGTTGTTTATCTGTTTGGCTTAAGGTCATAAAAATTTTTTTTTTTATATTTTTATATTTTTAATTTTGTTTTTATTTTTCATCCGATATTTTTTTTTAACTTTGAAAATGTTTCAGAAAATTTCTACTCAATAAGGCCAGGAAAAAATTATTTACCAAAAAAAAAAGGTATTTTAATTCCTTCCGGTGTAAGGCGTGTTAAAGTCTATTTCAAAATTAGGCTTTTAATGGGGCCTATGGTGCATTTTGAACCAATCTTGACGAAACTAAGCAGTGTCATTTCTATGCTTAAAAAACTGCGCCATGGATTTATATGGGCCATATGATTAATTATAGACCAATCTTCCCAAAGTTAAGTAACATGATTTCCAGTCATATAAAACAAATTTATACTAAATGCATTGAGAATCGGTGCTTTTCTTCACCAAATTATATTAGAATTTATAACCAAATATCGATTTTTTTTGGGAGGGTTTCCCGCACTAGAGTTCCAGAGGTTTTTTCTACAACACCCATTGTGCTGGATTTTAATCCCAAACTGCTTTGGAGAACTATAAACAAGTCGATACCAAATGGTTCTTTTCTGTTGAGTCTTTCGAATTGAGCGTGTTTTCTACAGACGGATAGTAGCCAGAGCAACAAAAAATGATTCAAGGCCCCAGAATATAATATATTATATCTCTATATTATATATTATATTGTTGTATTATATCGATATATTATATCGTACTTAATCAACAAGAGGGTATTAAATCAAAAATTACAAATTTTCAGTAGAAGGAAAACAATTTTTAAGTCATATGAAAAACATCTGTTTTATAACAGCGGGTACAAATAAATATAAGCATATAAAATAAATCCACAAATGATACGATTATTTATTAAAGGCCTCTTGCCGCAAAAAATACAATTTTTGAATATAAAAAAATTTCTTTATTTTCCCTTATGAACTTTCGTCGATTCAAATTTTATCACACTGTTTGGGCTTCTGAGGCGGAAAACACGGGTCCTTTCAAAATCAAATGACGTATTATCATATGACCTTCCGATTTTCATAATAGGTCCAATGGCATTTGCTAAGAGAAATGACAAAAGGCCTTTCATTAACCAACGATTAAAAAAGAGTTTAGGCAATTGAGAAACCGAAATGTTTTTGTTACGTCTTTTCAGTTTTTTTTATCCCGATTATTTTATTTTTATTTATTTCATGTTTCTTTCAAAAAGTACCAAAACCTGAGCAGAAGGATGGAAATATTTCAATGGCGGAAATCCTTGTAAGTCTTGCTCTAAGATAATCTACGCTTTTTTACTCTATATTTAGCTTTATTATCCTCCACTGCTAGCTTGTATGTGTGTTGAAGTGTAGTTTGTTTATTTTTTTGTACCTTTTAACAAAGCTTTTTGTCACATCAGAAACTATGTGAGAAACTTTACTTTAGATTTTTATTATTATTTTAAAAGATTGCTATAAACACACTTGCATACAATCAAACATATATTTTTGTGTATTTAACATATTTGTATGCATGTGCGTGTGTTTCCTTTTTAAAGACATAAGAAAACAAATAAAAAAGCAATAGAACTAAAAAAGAAGGATGCCTTGATGCACTTAAGCGTTTATTGAAAATTCCTTAAGTCAGCCACAAGGAAACATATTGAAATATTACATATAAACACAAGAGATCACACACAAACATGCAGAAGTATAAGAAGTTGCAATTTTGTGTGTGTGTGTGTGTGTGTGCCTTAACATTTTTTACTCTATTGTCAAGAATTTCATGATGTTATTTCTACTTGCAACTCATAATATTCAACGCCCCGTGAGTATTTGAATTTGTTTCATACCGCAACAACAACAAAAAGAAAACAACAGCAATAACACTAAAAAAAGAAACAACAGCAACAACTAAAAGAGCAGGCAACAGCAAAATAACCAAACGGCAACAGAAACAATAACACCGTCGCTTATTTTAAAAACCGCCATCGTGTAGAAAACAAAGCAAAAAAAAATACTGATGATTGTCAAGTATTTGTTGTTATTATATTGTTTTTATTGCACTTTACCAAATACTTATTCAAGAATGTACATGTACAAGAGCGTATAAGTGTGAGCATTATTGAATTTATTTTCTTGTTCTTTCTTTTAATACCCGTTTCCGTTTGTATCGAAAGATTGCAGAACATTGTTTTCGCCAAGTGTGTGTGAGCGTTTATATGTATGTGTAAGTTTTTGTATGCGAGAAATTCGCAAATATTGTTGCAAATTTATTTACACTAGAAATGTACAATAATTTATGGTTGACATTGCAGCAGGAACAAACGTGTTCAATTTGGGGTAAATTCGAATTAAATATTTTCCTTAAGAAAAACAATTGTGTAGACATTGTAAGTTAAGCGAAATTGTTGAAAAGACTTAAGCTAAGTTTTGGAAATACAATAAAATTTTAATATTTTTTTTTTTTTAATGTTTCAGCTAGAAATGAACATGAACATGAATTGTTAAAGCCTCGTTGCACTTACGTCAAGGAAAACGTTGCAGATCAGCAGTTCCTATACTATAGAATATATATTTCCCGGAATTTCGGACCAGAGAGATTTAAAATGTTTAAATATTTGCAAAACTGGGACCAATTTTTTGAAGTTATCCTACTTCTTAAATCAAAAAAATTATTTTCGTACGAGTTTCTATAGCTATATCGGCATGTCACAAAAATGTACTCTGCGAAACTCGCCCTTTTATTGGGTAAAATTGGTTCAAAGGAGAATCTGTAGGTACATTTTAATCAATCCCATTCAACTGAATTTTCCCGGGTGTACAAAGGGGTCGAAAGATCTTAATAGACGGGAATTGCGACTGTTGGAGGCTTATCTGACAGGTCACCACACGGTCAAGTACTACCTGCTTCGGTACGGCATGGCAGAGACCAGGAGTGCAGACTGTGTCTTGATGAGGGAGAGTCTACGCGTTATATACTGTGTGACTGCCCTGCTCTGGCATGGGCCAGAAGGTAGCACTTAGAGCACGGCGTGATAGGCGCGTCACGAGTCGGTGTAACATCGGCAAAATTCCTACATATATTCCTCCGGGAAGCATAGGGTATTTTGGCCAATTTAAGGGAAGTGGGTACAATAGACCTGACTTAGTCGAGGTGCCGTTTCTGTTATGAAAAATCTTCCCGTTCTTTAAGGAAACAAAAAACAATCCCTTTAATTAATTCATTTATTAATGATGTGCTAATAATCCCAATTTTTGAAAGAAAACACTGAAATTTATTGTTGTGGGAAAGCTAGTTTCTATGCGCATTTCGCTGGTTTCTTAGGCCAGCTCGTCAGGAAACTTTTTCCAAATACTTTAGAAAAGCTAAAAATATTATACAAGTAAGACCATAAAGTGAATAAGAATTTTAAAACACTCAGGACTTGCATGTAACAATATCAAAGCTTCAACAAAGACACAACAATAAACCGTCAATTTTTCTTCCTCACATTCCCCTACAATTGACTGGTTTTTTTTCCAACACGAATTGTAGTTGTAAGAGTATAGAAAGAAAAAAAGCAAAATTAAAAAAACAAGTTGCTTAAATAAAGCAGCTTGCCATTTCAGTTTTTTATTTGCTGGTTACATGCAAATTTATTATCAAAAATTTAGACGAAAAATTATAAAAGTTTATTTTTTTTGGTTTTAACATAAGTTTGATAATTGTTACCTTAAAGTGGCAAAACAGGGTAAAAATTTTAAGTTTTTGTACTTTTTATAAACACGATTTTTTTTGATGGTGTAATGAATTTCTAACCCTACTGTACAATATCGCATTAAAAGTACATATTGAAAGTCGGCCTTCAAAGGAGTAAAAGTGGTTAAAAAAGGTAAGCTTTGGAACATTTTAATTACGCTCATTCATTTAGACTACAAAATTTTAAAAGATTAATTATTTTTATGCTTAACCAGGGACATGCATAGGTATTCATAATATTATATTTAAGGGACAAAACAGGGTAAAAATTCGTACTGTTTGCAAAAACGTTTTTTTTTTCAAAATTATTTTGCGCAAGCTTGAAACTTATTTTCCTTCTCATTAAGGTATTAACCAACTTAAGTAGATTTGAGGGCAAAACTGGGTAAAATTTCGTACATTTGTTACTTATTGCAAAGAAACTCTCTTTTCAATAATTTTTCACGAACTCGAAAGTTATGTGCCCTAACATAAATTATAGGGGCAATACTGGCGGAAAATTTTTAAGTTACGGCCCATTCGACAAAGACGTTTCTTCTGTTCGCATTTCCAAATTTATACCCCCTTATGCATAAAAAATATTTAAGGTCTATAGCAGGTTAATGAAACGAATTTTCTATAAAAATTTGGTTAATAAAAAATAATCTAAAATATATTTTATGAATATGGGGGTTAGTATTTTTGATTTTTAATACTTATTGAATAAAGAGAAATAACATTTTGTAAAGTGGATTGGAAAAACCTGATAAAGCTGAAACGTAATTTCGAATTTTTGAATGTGGAAATTTAAAATATGGCATAAACAGACACTTTCAAATAAATGTGGCACTAAAGCCTTAAATTTTGGCTGTAAACCATTTGCAGAGCACGTCTTTACAGCATAATTATCTGTTTTTGTACGAACCATGTTATCTATGAAAATGTTATTGTTTTAGAGCCAAGTTTTTGAAGACACTAGTTTTTCTTACAAAACTCAGTTATGTTATTAATATTAAGGGGACTAGTCAAATTTGCTAAAAATTTTTTGTAATGTTTGCCGATTCATTATGATTTTTTTAGGCGATTTGAGAGTCAGTCAGCCCTTCCTTAATAACGTTATTTAGACGATCTAAAACTTGAAAATAATCGGTGAATACAAAAACTAAATCACAAAGATATGATAGCAAAGATGTGTTGCCACAACTATGAAAATTCCATAAAAAAAAGCATAAACTAAGAACGTTTGTAAATTGTACCAAATTAGTTCTTAGTGTACCATTGTACTTTTGAGGTTTGAATTGTACCAAAAAAAGTGCAATTGTACCAACTTTTTCGACCCTGAAGCAGATCGTTTTTAACTACTTGTGTAGTGTTGTTGCAATGTTTACAACAAATCTTATGAGATTAAAACGCTCACTTTGTAATTAAACTCTCTGAGTGGCACTTCCAATGAAATGTTCAATCTTTTTTATACTTGTTAAAAGATTTTGTTTGTTGTGCTTAATTCCCTTTTTTAATAATTGATAAAAAATACTGAAATTTATTGTTGGAGGATAAGCTGTTCCTGTGCGCATTTCGCTGGTTGCTTAGGCCAGGAAACGTTCTCCTAAATAATTTTAGAAAAGCCAAAGCTATCAGAAAACAATGAAATGCGCATAGGAACAGCTTATCCTCCAACAATAAATTTCAGTATTTTTTATCAATTATAAAAAAATGGAATTAAGCACAACAAACAAAATCTTTTAGTAAATAATAGTATTCCCAAAAACAATAATTGATAATAAATTTTTTATACTTGGTTTAAGAATTTTATACCTATTTTAAGAAATTGTGGGATTGATTTTCGAAAGTTATTCCATTTAAAATTGTTTGGAGTACGTTTTAGTATTATTCGTACTTGAATTTTTGAGTACTTAAAGTTAATGATGAACCAGAACTAGGGTTGAACGATGTTTTCCATACAGTTTGAAATAAAATTATGCCAGAGAATGCGGTCGAGAAAAAAAACAATTTTATTTTGAAAGCGTTTTCTCTAATAATCTCACATAGAGACAATTATTCTCCCAACAATGCTACCATACTTTCTTTCAATTTCATACATTTTGTAAACAAAGAAAAATAAGAAGAAAATAAAACAAAAGAAATGAGAGAGAATTTTCTGAAGTTTTAATTATGGGCTTTATAATTTTTGCCTGAAGTTGAAGACTCAATTATGTTTCATCATTAAGTATAAACAATTTAATATATCCCATGTGTTTTTCTATCTGTGTATGCAGTAATAAAATTTTTAATATTTTTTATAATCAAATAAATCCTAAACGGATTTAAGAAATTAATTTAATTAAGTTGTAGAATGTTTTACATTAAAATAGACAATAATTTGTTATTAATTGTTTTTTTTTGCGAACGAAAACATTTGAATTAAAAAAAATTTTTGGAATTTTAGAAAAACCCAGGTTAAAGGTTGCATTGAATTTCAAAACAAAAAAAAAATCGTATAAAATTATTAAGAATTATTAAAATATCTTAGTTCCTTAAGATATGTTCTTCTTATAGAATTAGATTTTCCTTTGTAAAATCAGTAACAGAAGTATAATCCGGGTTCGAATAATGAAAACTTTTTAAATACTTAATTTTCAAAAACAATCTGTTCTAGCTATTTAAAACCAACAATATTTAAAACGATGGCCTGCTGTTTTGCATAGATTTTTTCTGGTTCGTATTTTACAAAATTTTTGTTGACTCTTTTAAGCCACTGGTTTATCTGAAGGAGTTGCATTCATTTACACTCATACATACGTGTTGTAATAGATACGTATACACTTGCTTGTATTGTTATTTGCACAAACATGTTCGTTAGTGCTTGTGTGCTAGCTCTTATAGAATGCCATGGCAAACATTGTTCATTTAAGGAAATTGTATTTGAAATTGAAAAATTGCTTTGGCAAACAGCGAAATACAAAACAATTTAACATAAACCAACTAGAAAAAAATCCAAGCAAACGTTGTTTAACGGGTCAGTTTAAAATGTAAAATACGAGTAATACTTGTTAGGGAGGTTTTCATCTAAGAAATTGTTTTTTAAGGCTTTCCAAATATGGATGGTTTACAGAAATGCAATGGGAAGTCAAGAAATCAAGAAATGTTGCTAGTAAATATATTATTTTAACAAATTCTTGAAAATTTGTATTGCTAAGTAAACATTTTTTTATGGAATTACAATTTTATTTACAAAAGGCTAATTAAACAAATTTTCATAAGAACTTCGTTTTGTTAACTCTTTATAAACCTTAAATATTTTTTAGAAATAAATTAAATTTTTAAACTCGGTAAGCAATCTGTTAAACATCATACAGTAGTTGGTTTATTATTTTTCTGTACTTCTATTTTATTTTATTCTGTTTTAGTTGTAGCTACTCATATCTCTCCCATATGCATAAATATATAAATTTCATTTCATTTAGCTAAAACCAAAACAATATCACGGTAAATGTCATTTAAATACAGAAAAAAAAAAATCAGAAAGAGAAAATATAAAATAAAAAATGTAAAAACAAACGTACAAAAAAACAAAATGTAATTTATGGTTTATGCAAACAATGGTTTAAAAAAGGAACTTTAGCAACATAAATAGTACCACACGCGCAAATTAAATAAGGAAGTTTTCAAAATGTTCGAGCTGGTATTAGTTAGAAGCAATTTTAAAAATCGAGGGTAGCACAGGGTGGCGCAAAATCAGCTTTATAGCTGGCACGGCATACATACCGAGGGGAATGGTTTTGATTCTTATAAAATCGTTGTATGTCAATGTTGTTAACGACAAAACAATAAACGTGGTTAAAGTTTAAATTTGCTCTACAACATAAATTGTTTTACCTTCCCCTCAGGCGGATAGTTATTAAAAGAAATAAATATTAATCATACGCCAGCATTGTTCTTATTAACTTCTGGAGTGACCTGTGGTGTGATTTACAAACTTTTAACGATCTGACAATCGTGATTTTTGTCGACATATATATTCGCTTGCAGTAACGATAGTGCGATTCTGTTATTTATTTTTAAAGATTGTAAATAGCTGTAGTTTTTTTAACATCTCCGTCTACAAGATGTTGAAATAAACGAAAAGCCCAAAAGAGAATAGAGAAAAAAATGAACAAATGAAATTGTGCTTAATTTACTGTTTGCATATTTTATTTTGTGAATTTTACATTTAGAGTTTTGTTTTTGTTCATAATTTGCTTTTTTTTATATTTTGAATTTAGAATTTTGTGTTTGTTTATAAATATACATTAGAGCGACTCACCAAAAAAGTGCTCGATGTACCCTCCTAAAAATGAACCTTGGAGTTTTTTAAGATGACATTTAAAATATTTTGGCTCCAGCTTTGACCTCTCGTGAGCTGGACCATATTGTAAAAGGGTCTATTTTTTATGTTTTGTAATTTGAGAATCTGTTTCCTTACCAACATATACAATATGGGTATCATAAAAAGTGTTTTTAAGGCGCGTCCAGCTATATATACAATTTGTCCGAGGACGATCATTCATGTCCTTTTTTTAAGGATATTCTGTAAAAAAGAACGGTTTTTGAATTTTTTGTTCGGGGTTGTTGTTAATGAAAATGCCAAATTAACATATTTTAACCACTAGTCGATTTAATTAAATACGGGTCTCAGCGTTTTGACAAAAAAGGTAATGGGGTGGTAACCCTACGTTTTAAATATTGCAATATGGGTATCCTTTGCCAAGTACATCTTCTTTTTATGTAAATAATTTATATTTTTGCAAAAATATAAAATCAAAGTATGCTGTATGAAAAATTTCATGCATAAAAACCAAATTTTAAATTTAAGTTTATCAGTTTCCAATATCGTTGGGTTTAAGCTGACAAATTAAATAATTGTTCATTGTGTCGTGATTAAAATGCCTTTCTAAATTATTTACATACAAAGATAATGTACTTGGCAAAAGGAAAAATTTGATACCCATAATGCCCTATTTAAAACGTAGGGTTACCAACCCATTACTTTTTTGTCAAAACGCGAACTAGCACGAATTTCAAAAAAAGCTGAGACCCGTATTTAATTAAATCGATTAGAGAGTAAAATATGTTAATTTGGCATTTTTATTAAAAATTCAAAACCGTTCTTTTTTACAAAATATCCGTAAAAAAAAGGACATGGATGATCGTCCTTGGACAAATTGTATATTCAGGTGGACGCGCCTTAAAAAACACTTTTTATGATACCCATATTGTATATGTTGGTAAGGAAACAGATTCTCAAATTACAAGACATAAAAAATAGACCCTTTTACAATATGGTCCAGCTCACGAGAGGTTAAAGCTGGAGCCGAAATATTTTAAATGTCATCTTAAAAAAGTCCACGGTTCATTTTGAGGGGCTACACCTTGCACGAATTTCGCATCCATACAACTTGAGTCGCTCTAATATACATACGTATGTATGTATGTAGTATGAATGTAAGAAGTCGGGCATTAGCCACTTTAAACGTAAAATACACTTTATCGATTAAATAAACACAACGTAAGTTATTGTCGTTAAAATAACAAAAATAAAACTGCTTAAAATAAGAGCTGACTTTAATCGACAGCGAATATCGTTAAAAATTTTACTGAATAGCAAATTCTATAAAATTTCGTTATATTTAATTTAACAATACGTTAATCGTAAAAAAGGTTAGTGAATCGTACTACTGGAATACTCTTTAAGATTGCAAATTATGTATAACCCGGGTCTCCGTCAAATAACTGTTCACAGACCCCTTGATAAAACTATCATTTTTGCGGCGCTACTCTGAAGCCGAAGATACATTTTTTTAGGTTAAATAAAAAATGTAAAAAAGAACAAACACATGTACATATAAGGGCGGGTCGATTTGTAGGGACGCGAAGAAATGGCCCAAGTGACAAGGAAAATCGTATTCTATGGATCAAAATAAGAAACTTTGCCCATTCTTTATTTTGACCAAAAGGTCAAATTTTGAAAAATCGCACTTTGACCCATTTAAAGTGCACCAATCGAGTCTAACTGCGAGGCCCACAATGTCGACAAGAACATTTCTTTCGCAATTTTATATTAAAAACAAAAATAAAAAACTAAAATTTGTTTTTCCTTTCAATATAGATATACGAAAGAAATGCTCTTGTCGACATTGTGGGCCAGGCAGTAAATGTATGACCGACCCCCGCAAACTTTGGAGGGCCGGCCAACCCTTGTCACTTAGGCGATTGTTAAATCGACCGGCCGTACATATTTATTATCTATTTTTATTATAAGAAAAATCTTCAAGGAAAACATCTGTCATGTTACTTGATTACGTATGAGTATTATTTAATTCCATTTTATTAACATACATACGCCATGTGGTACAGCTAATAAATCAATCTTTTATAAACGCATTAAGGACATATAAGACTTTTTGTAAAAGTAGGGCTTCTTCTGAAGAAAGTCATGTAAAATTAGGCTTTTTTCTAAAATTCTTGGCTTGTTGTAGAAAAGAGTGACTTTTTGTAAAAAAAAATTGATTTTAACAACAATTTTATTTTTGGAAATAGTCACTTTTAGTGAAAAAAAAATTTCACTTTTAGTGAACAAAATGTGATGCCTGTACGTATGTATGTTGAATCATCGGGATGCATTGTTGGCATTGATGACATAATTGTTGATCCTTGCTCTTCATTTCCATTACAAATGCATCGACTGGTAGTCTTCTCTGATTATGTTGATCGTGCATAAACTCTTTGAGGCGTGACTTTTTACACAATAAGTCACATTTTGTTCACCAAAAGTGTATTTTTTCACTAAAAGTGACTATTTCATAAAATAAAATACATTTCTTAAAAGCTGCGTAAACTCCATGCAATTGGATAGATAGATCCTAGGTTTATTAAAATTTTAATTCCAAGCCTTCTTCTTTTTATAACATTTGTAATTAACAAGATTTTTACAACCAGTTGCTATCCTTAAATGTGGAAACTTGCTAAGATTATTACCATACCGAACACAAATTCTGATTACACGCCGATAGCAATCTAACCATTTTTATCTACGGCTTTGGAAAGATTAATATACAACCAAGTCTCACAGCATCTTGAAACCAACAATATGCTCACCGATCGGCAATCTGTTTTTCGTAAAAATCACAGTTGCATAATGGCTTTGAGGATATAAGACAACAGGTAGACCGCGGTAACGCTACATTTTTAGTTCCCTTGGATTAGGGAGATCGAACGGTTATTATTCGACCGGTTTTAACCGGTTATTTTAGCTTTGCCCAAGTCGGTTATTTTAAAACGCCCATTTTTCGAATATCGAATAAACCGGTTATTTTGGTATAATAAACCGGTTATTTTAGTACTGTGTAATTTATATACATTTTCCTTACTCTTGTTGTAGATGTAACCGTAATTTAAGTATTTTCTAATTGAATATTGGCCAAACTTAAACTTTTTATGAAGATTGTCGAAACAAAATGTAACAAAGGTCAAAAAACATTATGAACACAGTAAATACAAATCGCTTATAAAAGCGTGTGTTCTTGTAGAAAGAAAAACCAAAAACAAATTTGTTCAAGAGTATTCTAAATATTAAATATATTTTTATATAAAGGTTATCTCTAGATAATTTTTGAACGCGATTAAAAATCCAAAAATGATAAGTTACAAAGGTTCTTGCGTCATTCTTGACATTAATGTGATCCAAATGAAACTTAACTCCGTTCGAAGTAGTTCTACGGAGACGACAAATAATACTTTACTAAAATACGCTGCAAAAAATGAATCACTGGGTAAAATATTAGCCCGTTGTGTTGCCGAGGACGAAATGCCCGTTAAGGCACTAAAAACTTAAGAAGTTTTAGCATCTCTTCATGCTGAAAAATACAACATTACGGCGGAATCAACGATATGGGAAAAATTTCTACCAGTTTTATTTATTAAAACATCAAGAACTAAAAAACAAAATTGAAGAAATCAAACAATATCATGGAATGTTTTAAATTGTAGTCGACGAATTGACAAATATTTTACACAAAAAGAATGTTCAGTTTACTATTCGTTTCTATAATGTTGAAACAAAATAATTTGAAATAGATTATCCTGGCTAAGAGGTTTTGTTTGCAACTTTTGAAAAATATGGTCGATTTATTTAGATAGCTTAACCACTACAAATTAAAACTCATTTAAAATTAATTTGAGAGAATATTTCAAATAATTTTATAAAATTCCTATAATTTATTTGCTTTTGCAAAACGTATGTCTAGATCAAATGTCATGCAACAGTTTCTAAATTACATTATACAAATGTCTTCTTACAAATAAAGCTTAGTAAATCAATAAAAAATTGTTGAAAATTAAGCTAAAGTTTGATCAATTTACTGTTCCCATTTTTTGGATTTTATCGTAAAATATTTGTTAGGTCTGATCTAAGTCATATCATGTATTTTGTTGGTTCCTTACCTTTGCAAATTGTTTTGTTTTTATTTAAATTAACGTTTTATTTGAAAAACTCATTTGATTTTTGTGTTTTTAAGTATTTGAATTAAAACCGGTTAACCGGTTATTTAAAAAATGCTTAACCGAAAACCGGGTTTTTTAAAATAGCAACTATTCGCAATATTCGAAAACCGGTTATTGAAAAAAGTCGAATAATCGATCTCCCTACCTTGGATCATTCCAGAGCGTGTGATATGGTTGACCATAACATTTTGTGTCTTAAACTTAATCATATGTTTCGATGTGCATCAACCGCAACAAGTTTGATATATTCATATCTAATAGATACATATAAATTTGTTGAAACCACTACCTCAGCTTCGAGCTCTCTGCCATTAAGTCAAGGTGTTCCGCAAGGTTCAATCTTAGGCCCTTTACTTTTTGCATTATACGTGAATGATCTTCAAGATAAGCTCGAGCATTGTAGGGTTTAATTGTATGCAGATAAAAAGCTTAACATATGTTAGTTGCAGTAACATCGCGATTGATGAGTGTGTGCGAATCTTAAACCAGGAGTTAGATCGTGTTTCCGGGTGGGCAGCCGCTAATGGTCTAGCAATAATTCCTATGAAGTCCTATGAAGGGGCTACTAAAACTTGACAGCACTTGGTCTAACCACGTTAATTTTGCATGAGGTAAAACGTTTTCGATGTAAAGGAATCTGTGGCAGCCTCGATCATATTTAATACCGATCTTATTGTATGACTGTGAAATATTTGCCAGCTGCAATAGTGAAAGCAAAAGGAAACGTGGCGTTTAATAACATTGTTCGGTATGTATATCTTTATAGAAGATTTGACCATATTTTCCCTACGTTACCTTGCTGAACGGAATTCCCTATACGACACCAACCATTAGTAACGCACGCTAATTCAGGAAATGTATTTTTTTTTCATTTATCGCTCTGAATACACATTTGTATATTCGTTATGATAATTTCTTATTATATAAAAGTATAAAATTGTATGTTTAAACTATACTGCTTTCACATTTTCCTTTATTTTTTTTTCTAGCTTATTTTTTATTAAATTTTGTTAACTTCATGTTATTAAATGCTAATCAATCTTAAATTTTATTTAATGTTCATTAAATTTTATTTTAAATTAATTAACTTTAACAGAATTTTGTTATTTCTTAATTTCTGATTTATTGTATTTGCATATGCTCAGTTCCATACTTGCTTAAGTCTTGTGTACGGAAAATCGAAAAGAAAAAAATATATAAATAAAATTTGCACATCGATTATATCACAGAACAGGGGCCAAGTTACGGCATTCGGTATCGTTCGAAATTCCCATTTACAATGTATTGTTATTTCGTCCGATATCGAATGCCATAACTTGTTCCCCAAATTAAATTTTCAGTAAAAATATACATAAAGCGTGATCCATTTCGAGGTTCCCTACTTTTTTAAAGAAAAAAACATAGAAAATTCCAATTTAATGGGGAATGTTTATTATCATTTGAAATAACATTCTTTGGCATTTATTTTTTGAAGATTTTGTCTATCAAATGTTGGCCGTTGCTACGTCGCAGATGGTCCGTTGAGTCCAATTTTCGATGACTCGTTCGAGTATTTCGACTGGTGACTGGCGAATGACACGCGTGATGTTTTCCCCTAAGGCCTGAATCAAAGCGGGTTTGTCCGCATAAACTTTAGACTTTACATATCCCTACAGGGGATATGTATCGACCGGCCCAAAACGTGAAAGTATGTGCTCAGCGAAGTATTCTCTCAATAAATCCATTGATTGATGTGATGTGTGGGAAGTGGCGCCGTCTTGCTGAAACCAAATGTCGCCGAGATCACGAGCTTCAATTTCAGGCATCAAGTCGGTTATCATGGCACGACAACAGTCGCCATATACGGTTTCAATCGCACCGGCATTATTTTTAAATAGATTTTCATTTGTTTTCCACCTCTACACGTGATCGACTTTTGGTTTTTATACACTGAAGGGCACAAAAGCTTATTTGACACAAATGTGTGGGCACTAACTGCAATAATGCCCCATTCCCAGCTAACGGATAAATAAAACATAAAACAAAGGTTATTGAATGAAAATAAATACTAAATATTTTCAAGCACCATTTTTTGGCTCTTTACGTGGGCGGATGGTTTCTACGGACCCCCATTTGGGAACTGTTGATGAAAAACATACATTAGTTTTATATGATGTCAAGACTGACCAGAAACGAAGAAAACTTTGCACTTTTTGACTGATTTTTTTACAAATCTTCATATATCTTTTGTCGATATAACAACATTAACTGAAACATAATACGTAATAGAGGACACTTTATATGGTATAACTATTGGAAATTTAAACCATAATATACAAAAGTAATAAAGGCATACCACCTTATGCAAAAAAAGTTAAAGTTCACATTAGTTAACCAACCCATTAAACCCAGCAAAAGTTAACTAATATAACCTTTAACTGTGTTTTGCATAAGGGTGTTAAAAATTAATTTCGATAAAATAAACGTTTAATTGCATTTCTTGGTGAGATCCCAATACATCACAAAATCAACATATTCTAAATGCATTAATAATCTGGAAGTTTTAAGTAAATTAATTCAACTGTTTTTAAGTTATATAAATCTGTAATCTATCCCCCATATTCATAAAAAATATTTTAGGTTTATAGCAGGCTTATGAAACGAATTTTTTATGAAAATTTGTTTAATAAACCTTTTATTAATCAAAAATATTTTTTATGAATATGGGGGTATATATGTATATAAAAATGAATCCCTTTTTCCCTTGGTCACGGCATCACTCGTGAATGGCTAGACCGATTTGGACGATTTTTTCTTTCTAATGATCGCCATGGTTCAACTTAGGGTTTTTGGGAAAGAAAATTTTATCCCGCCCACTTTTACGCCCACTTTTTTGGATTTACCTAAAATCAGAAAACGGCTCCATCGATTTGACTAATTCTTCTTTCAAATGTTCGTATTAATCCATTTTTCATTTTCATCGAACGAAAAATTTGCCACGCCTACTTTTACGCCCACTATTTTCGATTTACCTAAAATCAGAAAACGGCTCCATCGATTTGACTAATTTTTATTTCAAATGTTCGTATTTATCCATTTTTATCAAATATTCGAAGCAATCCAATTTAAGTTTTCAGTAATTTTAAGGAAATTTTTATGATATTGAAATTTTTTTTATATTTTCATTTTTATTTTTTTAAATAAAAATCTTCTTATGAGTGGCTGGACCGATTTCACTAATTCTTTTTCACTAATTTTTGTTGTATTTGTTATTATTAGGAGAAGGTTCTTATGTACGAAATTTGCGCAGGAAACTAGAACATTTCACTTTTTTAATAAAATAATGTGTCACTGGCAGTAATAATTACGTAGTTGGGCAGGTGATTTTCGACAAACATTACCAGTAACACCACGATCAACGCCAGCAGACGAACTTAATGCATGCTTAAAGTCATCCATTTTATGGAAATATGTTAAAACGCTCAAATTAAGTATGAACGTGCGAGTCGAACTGCAGAATGACCAATCTGGAGAAACTTTTTCAAAGCAATTGCTCGATATTGGTAATGGAAAAATACCTGTTGACTCATCGTCTGGATACATTACGTTCCCTACCAATTTCTGTCATTTTATGAAATCTAAGACAGAACTGATTGAAAAGGTTTTCCCAAATATTGCACAAAATTATAAAGATCATGTTTGGCTGAACGATCGAGTTATGTATATTGGCTGCAAAAAACATTGATGTCAATGAAATGAATTTTCAAATTCAAAATAAGATAACTGCTGAATTGATTACATACAAATCGATTTATTTAGTCACTAACCAAGATGACATTGTTAACTATCCAACGGAATTCTTAAATTCGCTAGATTTACCCGGATTACCACCTCATAATCTGCAATTAAAAATCGGATCGGTAATTATCATGTTGCGGAATATAAACCAGCCACGTGTTTGCAATGACACCCGACTTGCGGTGAAGAGATTAATGAATAACGTGATAGAAGCCACAATTTTGAAAGGGAAGTACAAAGGAGAAGACGTTTTAATTCTACGGATTCCTCTAATTCCGAACGACATGCGGTTCGACTTTAAACGGTTGCAATTTTCAGTGCGGCTAGCATTTGCAATGTCGATAAATAAATCACAAGGGCAGTCGCTAAGTGTTTGTGGCATTAATCTTGAAAATTCATGTTTTTCACATTGCCAGTTATACGTCGCATGTTCCCGTGTCGGAATACCAACAACACTATTTATATACGCGCCAGAAAATAAAACTAAGAATATTGTGTACCATAAAGCATTAGAATAATAAACACTTTGTTTTTGGAATAATTTTGATGTATTAATATACCAACAGCAATACTTAATAAAGAAATTAACTTAATTCAGATAAAAGGTAACAGATATTTCTTGATTATAGGGCGGTACGATGTTCGCCGGGGCAGCTAGTACCAAATGAAAATGCGTTTGTTTGCTTGTTTTTCCCCTACAGACTCCTAAGGCTAGAAATGTTTGCAAATTTTTAAGTGGATGTGGTACCTCTCATACAAAACCAGCAAAATAAATCACACCAAAACACCCTACGAAGATGGCGTCACCAAGAACACCCAACAAAATACAAAATGCTACTACCCATGTGTAGATAGCAGCACCAAAATCAGAACGCAAAAAATGAATACGCCAACATAGCAACGTCAGGCGATAGCACCAAATGCATCGGTCTGTACGATCAGCTATTTACAGAACGGTTATAGTAAAAGTTTCCAAATTTGGAAGAAATAGTTTGGTTATCAATGCAAAATATTTGTGTAAATGCACTGAAGTTGCACTGGAAAAGTGAGCGTGGAATAAGTGCAATATCACATCTGGAGAAGGATAATGTATAATTGGGAAATTTTGAGCAAGTTGCTTCGTCATCAATATACGAGGTCTGTTTTAAATAAATTTAACTAATTTAATTTTAATAGGGCTAGTACCTAAATATAAATTTAAATGCGCTTGTTTTTTATAAAATCCTGAACTACTGAATTGATTTTAAAAAATTTTCATAGAAATTTCCTGATTGCCTGGCTATTAGGCTGTATAGAAATATAGAAATGTCAATAACACCATGCAGATGGCAGCAACCCAAATACACAAAACTGCACGATAAGCTATTTTCAAGGTTATTAATTACTACCCAATTAACCGATCAGTTAATTTAAAATTGGTTTTTTCGATTAACGATTAAACCGGTTAATTTCAGTCGATTAACCGATGTAACAAAATGTTTACGGCCTAAGTTATAAAAAATAAACCGTTTATTAACCTGTTTTATTTTTATAACTTAGGCCGTTAATTTTTTGTAGTATTATTTATTTGTGTTTTTAATTATTGGTTTCGTATCATATACAAAAGGCATGTGTTTAGAAAATATTTGTTCATTCAAGCAAAGAAGGGGTTCAGTCATCTTCCTTTTAAAAAAGTGTTTGCTGTCAACAGATTTTTGTTTCACGTACTTTTTATATGTATGTGGTTAGTTAATTGTTAGAAATATCTTCTTACATTAATATGATGTAAAAACTTGAAGAAGTGTTAAAAATTTAAAAAAATTAAAACAGGACTCTAATGGCATAATGGAATATTTAATACGTTTAGAAAAATCCAGGAAAAGAAGTGAGAAATAAGATATTCGGTATTATGGGTTGCTGTCAATTGCTCCAACATCTGCTATAAATAAAAGAATTTTTTTCAAGTCAAGTTTTATCAAATAATTACTTAATTCGTAAACATTTAAACGAAATTATTTGTCTAAAAAAAACTTTATTAATCGTTTAACTGTTAATTAATCGAACGGTTACCTGATTAAGCCATTAATGCCTCCCCATAGATCCGCTCGTACAATTTTAACTGTAATTTTAAGTAGTAAGCAAAATAATTTTACCAATTCCCACTCTTGGAATAGGACTAGGGTATTTAAATACCCATTTAATTATTTAATTATGAAAATGTGACTGCATTATATACTAGGTGTGTTCATTTACAGAAAATTATTGCTTATTTTCATTAATTGTGTTACTAGTAAGTGTTTGCGTACTCGAAAAACGAGAGAGTGAAAAAAGAGCATAACAATTTGAGAGACAAAAATTGCTGATAGTAAAACCATAAATTCAACCACCTGTTTCATGTTTTTGTTGACAAAACAAAAATAACATAATATATTTTTTTTTTTTTTCAAAATTTAAGAACAATATTCTTGTGCAAATAGTTCAAAATAATTGAATTCATTTAGAAATAATTTCGTATCTTACAGTTAAATAGTGTCAATACGCCTAACTTGCTAGTTTTACCTGGTAAAGTCTTTTACTTTTTATATTTACTTTTCTATTTTGTGAGTAACAATTTTGAAAATTTTAAATTTACTCTCTCGTAGCAAGAAGTTTCTGCTAGTAAAGTAAATGAACACGTCAAATTTCATTGATTTGCATTGCGCCGTTGAATATAACCAAACTCTTGTTTCAAACTGCGTTATTATTCGGAGGATTGCGTCGTCAAAACATTAACTCAGCGTCCAATTTTACCGCTAAGTAGTTTTATTATAAAAAGTGGACTAAGAATTTGTGGTTACATTAGGAAGACGATAAAATCATGTTCCGTACTGGAATCGACGCGGCTATAGAGGAATATTTCTGGATTTCGAAAAACTAAATGTTTTGGCACATTATTTAGTAGTAATGACTTCTGGTTGCAAAAAAATGGTGAATGTCGTGGCAGCACAAAAGGTTAAAGAGTAAATATTTAATCACAAAACTATCCACTAGTCATCGTTGCCCACAGTATGGCAATACCTAACACAAATGCTGGATGTACTAGGCGAATTTTCATCCAGGACTTTCACGATGGTGTTGTCCCGCCCGCCTTTTAATTTTCTGCAAATTAATTTTAAAAATATTAATTCGTTTTCATTTACGCAAAAATAATTTTCTTTCGCTTTTAAATTACGGCAAAATTAATTTTTGCAATATAGAAAAATAGTCATATTTGGAACTCTTTATGGACTGTTGGGTATTTAAAAACCAATTTTCAAAATACAACTTGTGTCAGTCAGGTGTGTTATCAAAACGCATTTATTTTTCCTACAGTGCTAAGGGGTCGCCTATTTAGGAACACTGTTTTCAAACAATTTATGACATACAAAATTTCAATGTTTTTATTTTTTCCAGGTTATTCAATATCTAAATTTAAATTAAAATGTAATTTGCAGCAATTTCTCTTTTCCGGCCTTTGCTGGAATTTTTTTACGGTTTTAATTTTTTTTTTGGGTATTTTAACACCCATTAGGCAGGAATGGGTTAAAGCAAAGCCCGATTAAATAAATACCCACCCTTCTATTTACAGAGCTTTAACAGTAAACGCTTACAAATTTGGAACAAATAGTTTATCTGTTAAAGAGAATGGGTAACCTACCAAATAAGGACAATGTAATTATCTAAATATCTGGAGAAGGAAACAAGAAGAAGCTTGAAATTTAGTACAAATTGCATTGTTATCATTATTTAACCAATATTTTACTGAGAAAGGAACAACTTTGAATTTTGCGCGTGAAGGATAATAAACAAGGGCACCTTTTACCAAAAAACACGTGTTTTTGAAACTTAATTCTAATTGAAATTCTCGCTCGTATGCTTAGATTTAATAATGATCTTATTTCATAAAAAAAACATATTAAAATAACTCTCAGTGTATTTTTAACAAAATACACCAAACTACAATAAAACCTAAGTACATACATATTGTTTAAAAATACTTAGATTTAATGGAAAAATATATATAAAATAAAAAACATACAAACAATTATTTTTATCGCACACTCGAAAAAAATATAGAAATGTACTTAAATAAAAGTGTTTTTAAGTCCTTTTTAATGTTTATTGAAAAAACAAAATGTTTATTGGTTATATTTAATACTTTTATTAAATAAACATACATGCATACACATATACATAAATGTACGTGCAATTCGACCAGTAGTATCTTTAATAAAAAAAATCAATTTAATCAAATATTTCAATTAAGTTTAAATGTGAATTTAAAAATGTTGATGGTTCTTTCCATTATGGCAAGGCACGGCTTCTCATTTAGCTAATAATCTGGTTAAAAACATCCCTTTTCTAAGCTTGTCCTTTTTCGTCATTTATTATGCAAAACTGTGAATCTGTGCGTGATGTTTGGTTTTCCTTCAAATTTTTTTAGATTTTGGCTTAAATCGTTTTCTGTTTATGAAAAATATTGGTTAGAAAGTGTCTGTGAAAGAAATACAAAGGGAGAGAAAAATATTTTTTGTTATTTTTTTTATATATAAATAAAATACGCAATTAATTTTGATGCGCTTTAACGCTTTTTGACATTGATGAGTGTCAGTTTTATATCACAAAAACAATACGCCTAATAAGACCACATTTAACATGTGTCAGTATATCATTTTTGTTATTGTTATTTTTTCTTATTCCTGTTTTCAGTCGAATTCGTTTTTGTTATTATTGCTATAACTGTTTTGATACCGCTGTTGTTTTAGGGTATTCAAGTATGTGTGTGTGTGTGCTTATGTATGTCTATATGTGTTTATTTATTCCGACTTTGTTTTGTAATCGCTTATTAAGTAAAGAGTTGCTGGTATAAGTTTTAACATATTAAAGTACGGTGGGCAAAAATTATACGTTAAAAAAAAATATAAATAAACGAAAAACAAGTGACATGGTTGTACTTAACAGTGCAAAGTTTTTATTCTTTGCTATTCAGTAGTTCCAATAACACTAAGATGATAAAATACGTCATATTAAAAAATCTAGATGGGTTAATAGAATCTTTTTTTAAAGCTGCATTTGGAATGACCTACATCTGCATTGTAGATTCAGCATCTGAATATAAGCAAACCAACACGTGAAACGTATGCGCCGATTTTAAACTTCTGGCTTCGAAAAAATTTTCGATTGAAATGTGTGAAATAAAACAAAAATGCCACAAATTGCAACAAACAAATCTTTTTCTCCCTTAACTCCATCTGTAACATTCTTGGCGAGTTATAGCTGTCGCGTAAGGAAATTACTCGCCAATTTACAGAAAAAGTGTGGCTGTAAAATTTTTGTGAGTATATTCCTGCTTTGAACTGTCAAATAAACTCATGCATAAAGACGGGGTGAAAAAAAATTTTAACACTAAAAAATATATTAGAAATACAAAATGCAATGAGTAAAAACACGAAAGAGATAAGTACTTTGTTCTCGTCCGATATTTTCTTTATTTAACTATTTTGCTTTTACTGGTTATTTACACATGAAAGTACGAGTTGTTTCTTGAAAGTCGCAATACACTCACACATTTTCACTAACACATTTACATTTTTCTACTTTTAGTCCAACTTCCAGCAAGATTTCAATGAAAATTTCAAGAAAGAGATTTCATGAAAGTAAATGACAATAACTACGCAGTGTTGCCAATTGATTTTTTTTTTTTTTTTTTTGTATATATAAAGAATTTTAATATATTTTTACAACTAAATATTAACGGCCTAAGTTATAAAAAATTTTGTATGAAAATCCGTTTCATAAACCCTTTATTGTCATGCTTTATTTTTTATAACTTAGGCCGTAAGAACACAATGATTTTAATTAATTTAAATTTATAAGTATCATGAGAACTAATAAAAATAAACATTATTTTTAACGAATGCCTGAAGTTCGGCGTGAATAATTGGCTCGGCAACTCTAAAACTTGAAATAAGCAAAACAATATAAGAAGAAGAAGAGAAATTTTTGATAGAAGTTTGCCCTTTGACGACATTTAAAAAATGAAATTTCACTTTCATGTAAATTTTCATGAAATGATGTTATTTTTTTGTGAAATTTGTTTTGATAATACGTATATAAAAAAGTACTAGTAGTAACATTTTTGAAAAATATACAAATGTTTCTAAAGCTATTTTTTTTTTTAACAATAATGTATTAGTTCCGAGTTTTCTATTACTCTTAGTGGTAATGATATTGAGTTTGTTGATCGTCTTAATTGTCTAGGTGTAGTTCTGGATACTAAATTATCTTTTGAAAGTCATGTTAATTTTATAATATCTAAAGTAAACTTTACTTTACGTAAATTGTACAACACAGATTTAATGTTACCAACTTATGTTAAAAAACAAATTGTTCATGGGCCTATAATGCCAGTTTTTTTTATATGGCTTGGAGGTGTATACTGGAACAGTTGGCTGTATTATAAAGAAATTAAGATTGGTTTGTAATCGAGTAATGAGATATCTTTACTCGTTGAGGATAAGACAGCATGTCTCACCCTCTGTTTTAAAATTTTTAGGTTTTCCATTTGTAGAGTTCATAAATTTTAGAAATCTTGTCCACTTTTATAAGTCGTATAGATTGCATACTCCTGTATATTTGATTCAGTTATTTGATTTTTGTAGATCAACGAGAAATAGACAGTTAATTATACCGAAATTATCAGCCATATTGGAGCATTCTTATTATGTAAGAGTTGCACGATCTTATAATAAGTTGCCTAATTTTTTGAGAACTTTTGATGTTTCTGCTAACACATATAAAAAAATATTCTTTCGAGAACTTTCAAGAAATCATTCTTCTATATAACTGTTGTATATTTATATGTTCATATATGCGTTAGTTATTATATTCATGATATTTAAATATTTAATTCGTGAAGTGTAGTACTTTCTTTATGAATATAAAATTAATGCTTATTTCTACTTAAAAAGTTAACAAGTAATCGCTTTATATTTTTTTCTGCATAGATTTAACTATTGGAAATGAATTCATATGTGTAGGTAAATATGAGATTTTCATATAATTTTCGGAATTGTTCGTTTTTGGATTTTTCATAGCTAGTATTCTTACATTATTATTAAGCTATCTTACCCTTTTGTAATTATACACACTTTAATTTTTATATACACATACATAGATTCATATATTAATTTATTTATAATTATTAGTAGAAATTTGTAACCGACTATGGCCTTTAAAGGCTAGGGGATAGTATTGAGAGAAATAAAATAAAATAAAATAAATAATCATTAAAGGCGCACTTTACTTTATTTGGTATAGCCGACGGTTGTGCTTCCGCCGACTTCGTTGAAAATTTTTCAAGTTTAGTAAATTTTGGCCGCCGTCAACGATATGTTTGACTGGCGTTCTCAACATCTGTAATTTCATATCGGCTTCGTGTGTAATATTATGGCATTTATAATGTAACGACGTTATCTCTTTTGATAGTTTTCAGCATGAGTTATTAACATAGTTTGTTCTCAACTTTTGAGAAACGATGGAATATTTTGTTTCACATCTCTTCGATGCGAGAAGTTCTCACCAAAGTTAGACAAAGGATACACAACATATTGTTGCTTTTTATTTAAGTGAAACAGCGGAGCAATAGCCAGTTATTTCATGCAACAAAATTTATCCTTAAGATCACATGTGATTCCGGAAAGCAAGAATATTGCGAATGAGCCTTTAGTTGACAGGCAGAAAATATTTATATATATATAAATATGAAATAATGCTTATTAAAAAATTTAATAATACTATGAACAGAGAGAGAGTTGCATTTAAACATTTGAAAAGAATATTTCCATGTTTAAGTGAGGCCACATTGAAGGAACGCATAGTATTTCATCCCCAAATAAGACAAGTCTTTCAAGACTCTTGTTCAAATTTAAATTGGTTAATAAAAAAACAGCAGGAGAAGCTTTTGAAAATAAATGTCACAATTTTCTTGGAAATATAAGAACTACAAATTAGTGGCACACGAACTTCTTTTTTCATATCAGCAAGTCGAATGCAAAATGTCATTAAAAATACACTTCTTACATTCGCATTGCAATTAAAAGTTGCCACCAACTTTTTGCTCACATGCAAAATAAAACAACGGTCAATGTCAGCTGTTTTATGCTGGGAAAGTATTTTTTTTTTTTTTTGTTAAATAAGTACAAACTTATACGAGTATAATAGAATTTTTTTTAACTTTTTGTAAAATTTTATAATTAGCATTTTTTTTAAAAAAGAAAAACCTGATATGATAGAATTAATCAAATTTAGATTCAACGCGCTAAATTCAATTAAAATTATAAAACAAAATTCTTGTTCCTGACCTTTTTTGCAGATCAGTGTTCTTATAAACTTTTAAAAATTAATTAAAAAGAAAACGCTTACATTTCAGCAATTACGTATAGTTTTATCTAAATGCCACTTTAAAGGGCATTTTTTACGGTAATAGATCAAACAGTAAACGGATCTTATTAACTTTTAAATCGAACAAAAAATCGTTTGTTCATAAGAATAGATTTGTTTGTATAGATTTATTTCATAAATCGTCAAAAGTGAACAATTAATTTGAATAAGGGTCTGTGTTAAATACTAGACCGATTGAAACTAAAATAAATTGTATGTAAATTAAATAATTAGGCCAAATTTCGTCATGCCAATTTCTAGGGCCTATTGCTATAAACTGCAGTTGCACTTTCTTTTAAAAGCCAACAAACTTTATATGAGCAAAATTAAGTTGTCTTAAATCATATTCAACATTTTTATTTTTTGAATTTATTCTGAGCTAAATTTCAGTCTTGTATTTTATAAAGCTTTTTGTAAAAGTTCCATTCATTTCTGGTAGTGTATTAAGTCACACCTAAATATTTAAGAAATGGAACTATTACAAAAAGCTTTATAAAATGCATAACTGATAGTTGTCTTAAATCTTTTTTCTTTTGATCGTAATTATGCCAAAATTTACTTATTCTGGGAAGAAGAAGTTTGCAGTGGGACTATAATTGCTTGAGCTTTTTTATATATCCTTAAAGATTTTTTAACCATGAATTGATAAAGTAAAAATTATTTTGCTAAATGTTATTTTAATATTAAAAATTTGTTGACTCCTCTTTTGTAGAATTTTTTGTGACTTTATTCTAGTCGGTTCTATTTTCTATTTTTAGGCTGTGAATTCCCATTATATTGGTATTTTCTCTATTTAGTTAATAGACTTCTAAAACAGTTTTAGTGCCATAGTTCTCTTATATGACACAAAGTTGTCTCGTCCGTCGAAATATGTTCACACCGTGGAAAAAATGTACCAAAGTGCCATCCCTATTAAAAATTCGGATTTAGTTTAACCCTCATCACCATCCTAAGAGGTATAATTGTACCTTCTTCGTTTTTGATATGCTATAACTCTTTTCCTTAAACATCCGATGCCTAAAATTATGTCTATTTCCACACTTATAATACAGAGTATATTTTATGAACTTTTTAAAAAATATCGTGAGGCTTTCCCCTAATAATAGCCCTAGGAGATGGGGAACTAACACTAAACTTGTCACGTGACCTTTTTGACACTTTGTGACAGCTCACTGAAATATCCTTAATAGACCCAACCAATTTAGGTTAAAATAATGCCCGTCGCAGATATTGTCACAAATGAACCATGTCAATATGATAGCTCCCCTTCATATAAAGTAATATTACTATAGAGAATCAGCCACTACCCGCACAAAATCCAGTCATATGAATAGTTTTGTGCCAATTATCTTTCCTCTGGACCAACTACACTCTATCACAATTTGTTCCTTTTCATTATAAAATTTTGTTCACTGGTCACGGGATAAGTGCTTTAAGAGCAATTGACACAAATTTCCCGCAAGGAGGGCCTGGCTTATAAATAACCCTTAAAACGCTATATGATTACAATTGTTCTTTCTAGAGGTTCAAAGCAAAAGCCATATCGTCGGCACAATTATATTTGCGGGATATTGAACTTAGAAGATCGCTGATGTAAAGGTTGAAGAGTACCGGGGCTAGAACTGAACCCTGTGGTAAGCAATTGTTGAGCTTCCGGATGGTACTATGGCTGTCGTTCAGGAATACGTTAAAAAGCCGTTTGTTAAGCATGACCAGGATAATGTTGCAAATTCTACTGCATGGGGTAACTTTGGTCAGTTTCAAGCGAGGTACTTTTTACATATGGTATCATAAGCAGCTGTTAGGTCCACAAATGTAACTGCTGTTTTTTTAAGACTGATCAAAACCATTTTCAATGGAATTCCGTAGGGCTAGAATTTGGTCAGTACAACTGCGGCTCTCTCTAAAACCGGCCTGGACAGGTGGAATGACCTTTTCAATGTGTTCTTCTATGAGTCTTAATATTAAGCGTTCAAAGAGTTTAAAGCACACAGAAAGGAGGGCGATGGGGCGGTAACTGGATGGATCTTCTGGGTTCTTGTCGGTCTTCAGCAGGGCTATGATCTTCAATTTCTTGAACATGTCACGAAGGTTACTGGAGTGTTATATTTCTGTGAACGAGCTGACTTGGGTATGACGCACCAAACCTTACAGCTAATATTTTAAGATGCCTAACCCCGTATATTTTTCAAACAAAAATTTAAGCAATTTTTTTTAATATATATATAAAAAAAGCTCTATGAATTTTATTATGGGATCTAATTAACTTATCTTATCAAACAGATTCCAATATTGATATATGGTAAGAAAATATGTGCTTATATAATTATAAAAACTCAAATATTGCCAAGAACTTTGGGGTATGTCATACAATTGTTTTCCTCATTCATGCCGGGTTACGATTTCTGAGTTTTTAAGATGTCTTTATTGTTTGCGGTAAAATATAAAGAGCATATGAAAAATACGAATATATTTTATAACATAATATTTATAAATTATTACAAAAAGGAAAGGAATTGCCTCACTTTCAAAATCAACGATTCTATTACATATGTATATTATCTAGAATCTAAAACATAGTAAGGAAAATGTTCATAGTAAATATCAGGTGATTCATTGTGAGATTTGATTTATAATGTAAAAGAAAACACATAAATTTGAAAGAAAACTTAATATATTTATTATCGGTTAAAATAACAATTTATGGCATTTAATGTTTGACAATGATATCAATGTAGCCCATGACTACGTCTGATGTGGTCAATGCAGAAGGTCCAATTTTGGGCGACTCGTTAGAGCATAGCGACTGGTATCTCGCGAATAACACGAGTAATGTTGGCTTATAATGCGTCGATCATAGCTGGTTCATTTCCGAAGACCTCACACTTTACATATTTCCAGAGAAAATAAATAAAAATTAATCAAGCAGTGGCCTCGAGCTTGATTAATTTTTATTTATTTAAAATTGGAAAGGTCGAATAATAACATATTTTATTTCCAGAGAATATATTCCAAAGGTGTCATAACGCACGATTTAGGTGGCCAATTTACTATAGCAAAACGTGAAAATATGTGCTCACTTAAATGAGTTTTCAACAAGGTCATTGTTTCGCGTGCTGTTGAAATCATAGCGATACCATGCGCTTGAATGGTGCGATAACGGTTACCATTGACGTACACATCCCGATTTTCCTCATTTTTGAAGAAATGTGGACCAATGATTCCACCAAATACGGCAATTTTTCCTATTAACATAAACAGTGAGGCAGAAATGTGCTTCAGCACTGAAGAAAATTGTAATATGAGTCACCGGATTTTCATTGAGTTCCGAATGGACGACCTCAGACGTACACGCAGAGAAAAAACATGTTTAAAAATCGTCACCTCCATCAAAACTATTTTTAAATAAAATGTTTAAGCATATCATGTTTAATTTTACCATGTTATTGTCACCTGCAACCATACTATTTTTAAATTGGTCCTCCATCAAGAAGCCGCAACCATATTATGGTTGCCTTTAAACTTGTTTTTGTTAAATATGACAATGGTTTTTTTTTTATTTAACAATAGTATTTTCCTCTTTTACAAGAGCAACATGCTATGGCTGAAAACCAACCATGCTATTATAAGTGTTAAGCATATTTTAGTTATTATTAGCCAAAACAGTGTTTGTCGGTGACAAAATTATGATTAAATTAAACATAAAATGTTTAAAATTTTGTTTTTAAAATAGTCTTGTTAGAGGTGACAATATATAAACAAGTTTTTTCTCTGGGTGTTGTCATGGCCAACATATACCTGATATAATTTTAACTTTAAAACTTATGTGTTTTATTTTGCATTATAAATGAAAGCTCACTAAAAATCACCTTTAACAATGCTTGAACTAATATTTATTATAACCTTGAACTAATCTATACTCTTATTATAAACGTGGAGATAATAAGTGCCCCTTTATAAATAATCCGTGTTAAATCATAATAAAGATTGTTAAAAAAGGAAACATTTTGAATACGGCAACAATCAGTAGAAGGACATATTGTTATTTCTTAGTTAAAAAATCGCTTTCAAAAATTACGTTGTAGATCGCAGACTGTTTAGTTTTTCTATATGCAGTCAAAACGAGTTCGAAATTTTGTCCCGTTTGTGATACGATGATTATTGCTTATATATCAGAAATAAGAATCGATAAATATTGTGCTTTCAAAAAATGGAAAAACAAAATTAAGATTTCTTTATTTTAGCTCACTTCAAAGGCTAGCGAGAGTTTGTGTTTTAGGTCCTGGAAATGCCGGTTTACCGTTTTGTGGAGATGCCCATATTCAACAAAAAATAAATCTTTAATATGAAATGAATAACAAAAATTAAATGCTGCCAAGAAAAATTTAATCCCTTTTCTTCGTACCTAAATGTTCCACTGTGATAATCTACGTATGTATAAATATGTGTGTTTATAAATATGCCTGTGTATGTGTTTGTTGATTGTGTCTGCTTTTTATGTTTGACTTTTTGGTTTTTTCTTCTGGCGTAATTAAAATTATTGTTATTTATATGCCAGCTTTTATAAACAGTTTTTTTTTTTTTTTTTTTGTCTTATTTTTGCCCGATTTGATAACGTTATTGCTTTTGTTGCTTTCCCATTGAAAAAAAAAAACAATAACAAACAAATAACCTTTTTTCATATACATAAGCAAACAAAAAGGGATACAACATCATTATGTGCCAGTCAATATTCAAAATTAATTTTTGTCTGTATCCGGCCTATTTTGCGTTATAATAATGAGTTTTGCCTTGTTTTGAAATGTTTACAATTGTATGAAGTGCGTATGTAAATCAGTAAATAGCACGAATGTGTGAACATTTACCTTTGTATGTATGCCTTAGTTTGTAAAATTTTATGTTATACGTGTATGTATATGTATGTATGCGTATATGTATATATGCATGTATAAAATAAAAATTACAAAAATAAAAACCGACTGTGATGCTGCATAAAATCAAATAATAAGCATCACTAATTGCGTAAATTGTAACTGACCAATGCGACATTATGTGGTTTGTTTAACAAAAGGCATACGCATATTCGTTTAGTTTGGCGATGCGAAAATACGTTATTGGGAAAATTTTGAAACAAAAAAAAAAAAAAAAAAAAAAAAAAAAAAAAAAAAAACAACTATGATGTAAATTCTGATTTGTATAAAAATATAAAAAATATGAACAAATATGTTAAAATTTGAACATAATTTTAAAAAAATATATAACAAAATGCTTAAGGTGTTTTTCATCAAATGTTCACACTTATGGCCAATTTCACCAATTTAATTTAAATACCCATTTATGTTTTTCATGCAAAATAAAACTTAAATTATATGAAAAACTATTTTTAAATATAAATTTATATTTAAATAGAATTGGTGAAATAAGACATTAAGAGTTATTTATTGTTAAAATTTTACTTTATAAAACGCGTTAAGGTTTATTCCCTTTACAATAAACCTTTGAGTTCTTTTAATTGCAAATCAAAATAAATACACAAACGAATTCAACTTAACAATCTTTATTGAAATTCACAAAATTTAACCACTATTGTAAGTAACGATCTGAACCGTTTAATGTCTCCAACCAAACTAAACTAAACTTTTATGAGTTAGCCTGTATTTATAGTTCAAAACTATTCCTAGTTGATTCAAGAACCGTCTAGTATTTACTAGAATGTTGTGTTCGAATTATTTTAAAATAACTGTTATACATCTAAATCTAAAGTCTATAATTACAATTGCTAGAAAATTTAGTACAGTGGCGTTCATAAAAATAGTAACTAATATGAGATAAAACTATAATTTACAAGATAACTTATAACTAAAACCATAAATAGTTCTTAGACAAATCTAATTTCGTAACATTATTTTTTAAATTCGAAATTTTTTTTAATTTTCAAATCTACAGGTTCTACAAGGGGAATATAAAGATAGTAGGGTATCCATCCGATTAAATAGTACCAGATTAACTGACCGGGTAATTAAAAATATGCCATTTTCGATTAACAATTAAACCGGTTAATTTCAGTCGATTAACCGATGTAGCAAAATTTTTAATTTTTTTGTAGTATTATATTATATTTTTTGTGTTTTTAATTATTTGTTTCGTCTCATATATAAAAGGTATGTGTTTAGACAATATTTGCTCATACAAACAGAGAAGGTGCTCAGTGATCTTCATTTTAAATAAGTGCTTGCTGTCAACAGCTTTTGTTTCACGTACTTTTTTATGTATGTGTTACGCTTTTTATTTCTTCTCGTTTCTTCTCATATCTTTTTATATTTATCTTTTAACAAAATAAACCGAAACAATAAGAAGTGTTTCAAAAATTTCAAAAAAATTAAAACCAAATTCTAATGGCATAATGGAAGATTTTATATGTTTAGAAAAATCCAGGAAGACGACTGAGAAATAAGATATTCTGTATTATGGGTTGCTTATGATTTCTACAACATCTACGATAAATTAAAGAATTTTTTCGGAGTCAGGTTTTATCAAAACTAAAGAATAGAATCACTTAAATCCTAAGCATTTAAAACAAATTATTTTTCTAAAAGATTATTTTATAAGATCTGCTTAAACTATCAAAATAACTAATTAAATGATATCATAGTTTTTTTTTTAATTAATACATAATATTTAAAACATTATATTTATGAATTTATAAAAAAAAAATATATCACAAATTTATGAATAATTTTTTAGTTTTAGTTCAAAAATTTTTAAGCTCCAAATAACAAATTATTTATGCATTTTAATTTATTGAAATTACTTCATTCATAAAAAAAAACTATACCGGTTAACCGATCAATAACAAAATTAACCGATTACAGACCGATTAAACCAAAACGTCGATGGATTAATCGAGCGAATACCCGATTAAAGCAAAAGCCCGATATAATGAATATTCTAGAAGATAAGTATAAGTATATATTTACAAAAAGGGCAGTGAGAATGTTAATGCATATTGCTTGCCGAGAGCTCCCACAAAACCATAAATGTTCACAGTCAGCGCTTTTTTACGAAGAAGTAAATAGAACTTGACAATGTTCAATACAACGGATTTTATCGTTAAACTTGGATTTCAAAACTCTTCAAATGGAAACTGTAATGGACAACAAACTGTTATCAGTAATACAAGATCTTCATAATAATACAGAGAAGATACCACGTTTACACTCAATAATGGAATCGTTTTTAGAAGACAACGCATTGTAATACCTTATAACTTGCAACCAGTGGTGCGAGCAGAATTACTTAATCTCTAAGATGAAGCAGCTCGCCCGCAGTTATGTCTATTGGGAACACATTGACAAGGATATCAAACATTTGGCGAAACAGTATTTGTCCTGTGTGAAGTCATGACCACTCAAAACTTTATTCCTGCGAGGAAATTGGCAGAGGCGTCGATTATGGTTTATTTTTAAATTGTCATCGATTCTAAATTTATTATCAAAAATAAGCAATTATGATAAAAAAAAACATAAAAAAATGTGAAATTAGAATTAGTCAAGAAACAACAGAAGTATTAAAAATGCTGCTAATAAACACAAACTCTGTAACAATCAAATGAAATTATATAAAATCACACTTCCACTACCTCGCATGCATACACGTGTATGTACGCAATAAACATTTTAATGAATAAACACACACCCTGTTCGCATTATGAAGATATTTCGAAGATAAAAGAGATTGATAAAAGAAGTTACACATTTTGCAAAAAGAATATGCATTGCAGTCGTTTTTTATCATCTGATTTAGACAGTTTTGTTACTTCTGGATGATTAAACTTGAACGCAGGTTATTCATAGCGAAGGTTATTGCTACTAAAGCAAAGTAAATTCCCTGCAGTTAACTTTCTAAGTAGTAAGGTTTTGAGACAGTTTATTACCAGTTATTACAAGACTAGTTACAAAAAATATTATTTTTGTACGCTTCAAAAAAGTATAAACGATGAGCAAGATAATGAAACGTAAACAACAGAGCTGTATACGTGGCGATGTTTGTTGTAGAAACAACAATAACAAATCTACAAAATTACGTAAAAACTATTTACTTGTTTGTTGTAGGAACAACAGCAGCACTAAAGAAGTATGTAAAAAACAACTTAGTGGTTTTTGTAAAAACACTACAAAAAAAAACATAAATTTTGGTTGGTTTAAAAAATAAAATTATTTATAAAAATTTAAGAAAAAATCCCGATTTCTATTTGTTCAAAATTGCCGAGTAAAATATCCATATCGGGCCACTCGGCTGGTATCTACTAGGGCTTCAAATCGGGATTGGTTTCCCGGGATTCGGAATTGAAGAAACTATTTCGGGGTCCCGATATCGGCAAATTTTGAATCCCGGAATTCACGGGATTATTAAAATTTTTTTTGGGATTTTTCGGCATTTTTTTTTAAATTATTTTTTTATTTATTAAAAACAACTTAATTTTCTGTTAAAAATGCATATTTCAGGCATATAAATTATTTATTTTAAAAAATATATAAAAAAAAACCAACTCAAATTATTAATTGATCACAATTCATAAAGATCATGTAAAAATCGTATCTTATCTTTATCCATCTTTTGATTATTGATATAAAAAATTACACCATTTCCAATTGTATATTAGAATTTTTCAAATGTATAATTATTCGATTGTTGGTTATTTTCTTCATTATTTTCTAAAATATCAATTTTAGCAAACAACTTTCTTTCAGGCTAATGTTCTTTACTAGAAAAGCTAAAATATTGCCATATATCATATTCTTTTAAAATGTTTTTTTTTTTTAAAAGATAGTCATACGCAAACAAATTACGTTTGAATAAATGGGCTTGAATGACAACTTTTAGGGGCTGACGCTCCCCCTAAAACACAACTTATCGCTATGAAATTTTTTTGTATATTTTTTTAAATAAAACTTAACCGATTTGTGGGGAGAGAATAAAAGAAATCAATTATGTAAAGGGTTATCCATTTTACGGTTAAAGTAAACGTAAATAAAACACATATAAAATATTTTTTTTCATGATATTTCTTTTTTATTATAAAGTTTGAACGTTGACATTATGTGTGAAACACTATATCATTTAAATGACCACCACGCGAAGTGTTGCAAGCATTGATTCATTTGAGGTCATTTTGGACCACTTTTTGCCACATATTGGACGGTATCTCAGCCACAACTTGACGAACGCTGGTTCTTAAGTGCTCAAGAGTTAAAGGTTTATCTGCATAAACACGGTCTTTCGCGTAGCCCCACAAAAAAGTCTAATGGTGTCAAATCGCATGATCTTGGTGGCTAGTTGATATCGCCACGACGAGAAATTACACGGCCAGGAAATGTCTCTTGGTCTTCGGCAACACTTTCACTTACAGCAGCGATATTTTCAGCGGAACGAGCGAAACGATGATGCACTGGCCTTACAATATCTGTAACCGCTCCAGTCTCTTCAAATTTCTTCACAGTTTTTCCAATTGTTTGCGTAGTTAGACGATTATGTAAACCATAATCTCCTCTTAAAGCACGATATGTGGCTGCGCCAGAATCACCATTTTTGTAGTAGGTTTTAATAATTTTTACGCGTTGTGTGATAGTTAAGAGATCGATTTTCTTCAATGTCAGACTTCCAGCTGAAAAGAAAAAAAAATAATTTAACAACTAAGTTTGACAAATGTCGAATTCCAGCCCTATACTTTTGAAACCACGAAATGGATAACCCGTTACATATATAACTAAACAATTTGTTTTTATAAATAGCAAATAATTAAAATACTTTTTTACCAAAAAATTACAAAAAAGAGATTTATAAGATTCCTAACTTTAAATGCAAATAACTTTCTAATTACAAAAGAAGCATTCTTAGACTGAGGGAGTTAGGTCTGTTAGGAAATTGCACGGGGAGTCATTCGCGGATTTTGGGTGAAATCAGCTCTGGCGGTTATTACCTTGGCTCGCCCGGCTCCATCGATTATGTGGGCACTAGGGTCGATTTTGGGCGTTCGCCTGAGATAATATTGCCGTCTAGGGAGAGCTGGTCAGGTCAGGGCAGATTGTATAAGGGACTTGCTATTTTCACTGATGGCTCGAAAAAGATGTCACGGGTTCGAGGGTCTACCTTGAGTATCTGGACATAAGAAGGTCATATAGACTTCTTGACGACTGAAGGGTATATAATGCTGAGGTTCTGGGGCCGTGAAATTGGTAGCGAGCAATATTACCAGGGGTCGGAGGTAAATATATATAGGTGCGCTAGGAGAAATGGTGAGGCTGTGCTTGATACCGTGTCACTGCAACATAACTGGCAAAAAGATAGCTGATGAGTTGGCGAGACTGGGCTTGGAAGTGGAGGATCCGGACTGTTTGGAGGCGGGTAGGCCTCTAATGGCATTTTACTTTGAAAGCATGAGGGAATGGGATCTGAGCGGGACTAATCGAGTTTGGGGGAACCGCACGGACTGCAGGATATCGCGCGCGTTGTGGTCGCTGCTTTTGAAGTCAGATTTGGATTCAGTGTTGGGCAGGAGTCGGGTCTGTGTAAGAACCACGATAGGTATTATCACGGGCTACTGTGCGATAGCTACGATGGCGGCGAGAATGGGATCTGAATTGTCGGATATATGTAGGTTGTGTAAAGACCCAGAGGAGTTGGAGACAGTTGAGTAATTTTTATGCTTCTGTCCTAGGCTACAGAACAGTAGGGCTCAAGACTCTGACGAGATTCGTAATGGGAATGGCCTGGCTGCGCAGCGGCAGACTGGGACTGGGTTCATGTTTGCTAGTTTTCTGTTTAGTAGGGCCATTCTTGCTTGTGCTGTCTGATTTTTTATCTTCCACTACTCTCTCTAGTTACCTGTGCTTTCAATCTGTATTTCTGTATTTTCACCTATTATTTTCTTACTAGAATTCTATTACTAACTAAGGCGTCACAGTGGACCATATTGGTCTCTGAGAGAGGGTGAGAAATTTACTTTGCACTAGCCTTTTTACCTAACATAACCTAACCTCACCATAATAATTTATCAAATATATCCAACCTTTTAAAAGGGACATAAAGATAAAAACAGATAATTAGTTTCCTTTTTGAAATCTCCAAAATATTGTTCAATTATTTCAAAACAACCCTTTATATTTGCTTAAGCTCCTGCAAAAAATTCTATTAAATAATCATCCTAAAGGTTTTCTATAGAATATTTCACAAAATATGGGAAAAATTTGAATCATATATTTGCAAAATACTTAACCACATTCGGATATTACTTATATAAGCTACAAGAGATTACCTATGCATTTGGCTAATTTTTAAAAGCGTTTAGATCGTTTTTGATTTTTGTAATACCCGAGGTGCCCTACTTTGGGAACCTTTGGCCCTTCTGATATGTCTAAAGAACCCAAATCCAAAATATAAATTAGAATGTAAGTCCAAAATTGTTAGCTGGAATTTTGTTTTAATCGGACTAGCCGTTTACAAAATAGTGAATTATTTCCATTTTTTTCAAAATCTCCCACGGTCTTTCGTAGTTGGGATTTGAATTTGGATAAATTTTTTAGGCTGTTGACAACATACCGTTCTAATGCAAAAAAAAAACAGGGCTCTGGATGCAAATTGGCATTCGTTTATTGACTATTGCTATTAACGAAATGCGTGGGCTTACCGCGAAATATAATAATAAAGAGTCCTGGGGAGTAGCCATGTGTTATACAATAACTTTAACCACTAAGCCCAATATTGGCCAAGAGCAAAATTACTAACTTCTGTAATTTATATTGACATTCTACAAAGCTGTGGAGGCAAAACCACTCTGCACAGAAAAAAGTTTTTTATTAATTAAAAAAATGGTTTAAAAATTTTTTAAATTTAATTAATGTGATAACTGAATTAATTATTTTTTTGGTTGAAAGAAAATTAAAATTATTGTTTTGATTTAAATAATATTTAAATTATTTTGAAATAAATTTTTAATTAAAATAATAACAAAGATTAAATAAATTAACACATTGTTTGAAATGGCAAAGTTTTTTGATAATTTTTTTTAATTAAAATTAAAAATATCATTTATTTAAAAAAAATACGCACAATTTTACAATTTTTAGTAATCAATATAATCATTTTAGTAATGGATGCAAAATCAACAACTTGCTTGCACGATATAATGAATTTGGCGGCTGTGGGAAAAATCGCCCAAAGAAAAATGGCCCAAAAAAAGAAATGAAAAATCGCCCAACTGAACATGAAAAATGACCCAAAATGTTATATATGAAATTTTGCCCAAAAGAAACGAAAAAGGGCCCAAAAAAAAATGAAAAATGACCCAAAAAGCAAAAACGAATTTTTTCCCGGTGGCATGTTATAACGTCCAGTGTCATAGTGTCCATGGACGTTATGACACTCCAAAAAGTGTCATAGTGTCCATGGACACTGCGCTAACTAAAGCTTCTCTGCACAGCCGGCCTTCGGCCGGGCGCAAGGATTTTCTCCTCTATGGTAGACCAAACACCGGCTTCGCTAACTAAAGCTTCTCTGCATAGTCGGCTTTCATTTGGAAACAAGGCAGATTTTAGAAGCTTTACTTAGCGAAGCCGGTGTTTGTTATACCATAGAGGAGAAAATCCTTGCGCCCGGCCAAAGGCCGTCTGTGCAGAGAAGCTTTAGTAAGCGAAGCCGGTGTTTGTTATACCATAGAGGAGAAAATTAAAAAAATGGGCCATTTTTCATACAACATTTTTGGGTTATTTTTCATAATGAAAAATCACCAAATTTAAAAAACGAAAAATCAACAATAACGAAAAATAGCCCAAAAATTTTAGGTCACTTTTCATATGAATTTAGGCCCAATTTTACATGGAATTTTTTTGGGCGATTTTTCATATCTTATTTTGGGCCATTTTTCTTTGGGCGATTTTTCCCACAGCCGAATTTGGCATTATTTTGGTGATTAGAAAAAATGGAAAATTATGTGCTTTGACGAGTAATTTATTTATTTTTTCAAAATTTGAAACAATGTAAAATTAGAGATATAAATATAAAATACAACACCAGTTTTACTTTCTACAATATTGAAGGGGTAAAAAAGTTCTCTAAAAGATACATTTTCTACAATTCTAATCTGATACTTTTCGACAGTTCTAAGAGATACTTCAAAGAAACTTCTGAATGTATTTTTTTAAGTCTGAAAGAGTTTTTCCTGTATCCCACTGGCGACGCCTTCTTCACAGAAAATTAGAGTAATGATATGTCCACCGATCATTTTAACAGAACATCGACTTTCTTTGCTTCTGCGATGGCAAATGCTTGCAGGGACACAGACTGTAAATTGCCCAAATACATTAACACTGCCATATTAAAAAAGGCAACCCGAAGTATGCGGAAGTAAAATACCGTTAAAATAAAAAAGTATTTTATTAATATTTAATTAATGTATAAAAAATATATGAATTAATAAATGGAATAAATGTTAAAGTAGGTAGTTGGGCAATTACAATGCCGTTAAAAACAATAAATGAAAAAGAATCAGAAATAAAAAATTAACAACAAGCAAATAACAATAATGCGAAAACATATAAAAAAAACTAAAGCAATTACCAATATTAACGCAGTATTCAGAGCGACATAGTGAAATCCATTGACGCACAGTGGGATGGTGGTGTTTATTATTGATCGGAACTACTGTTTAAAATATTTTATGGGAATGAGTGTATGTTCTGTTTGACGAGAAAGTAACAAGTCATAAATTGCCTAGAATTCACGCTAATGAGTATTCTAGAAACAATATATTATTGGGTATACTAAATAATTTCTCCTCATATAAAAATAAAGATTTTAAATAATAAAAGTTTTTATCAAATCAATTTAACATAAAGGGATTTTTACTTAAAATAAAGGTTAAATAGATGCTATTATTTATGGAGTACAACAACATTTAAATATCCGCCGCAAAAGCTCTGGCTCATATAAATACCTCGGACCAAATATTCTATGACTCTAGCACACATTTCGGCTGAAAAGTCAGAAATTTCGTATTCGAATTTGGCCTGAATATCTAGGTTTATTGTTGGCTTGCTGTCATACAACAACGATATACCCTTAAGGAGAATGTCTAAAGAGGCTTAATCGCATGAACGAGTCGGCCAACAAATCAGTCGTATTGTTGAACGTGGTCTTCAATAATTCGATTGTGTCGTACGCTGTATGAAACGTTGCGCCGTCCTAATGCAACCCCATTTGCTCATGTTCATAGCATCATGCTATGCAGACAGACAGACAGGCAGGCAGTCATATGGAACCGGCATCGCTTGATCGCCTTGTTATTTCACAAGAACCCAGAATATATTAACTTTATAGGGAATTTCACAATTACATCAATGTGTCTATAACAAATGCAATGACTCAACTGAAATACCCCCAAATTTGTATCAAATTTATACACTCATAATATTATTACAGTTACTGACTGTAGGTTAGTTCAGTTCAGTCATTTTTAAATAAATAAACATTTAAAACTCCAAGCAATTTTATGTTTAACTGATTCTAACATTTATTCAAAAAACTAAGTGCACATTAATACGGATTTTCGGTTGTATTTAATATTGTTCTTTGATTCAGTATGTAAAATTAAATGAAAATGAAATTTAAAACAACTGTACATTTACTTAAAAACTGATCTACTTATTTTGCATTTAATTTTAACGAAAAGTTCATTTAATTTTTACTGTCAAAAAACAAATGAATTTTCAGTTATTTTATATAATTTAACTACCAAAAAATCAGTTTTTATTTATCTATTTTTAGATCTGAGGCAAAAAGTAAAAAACGATTTGCTTGTTTTGTGTAGAAAATTCCCATATTCTTTTTGTTAAAATTATTTAGCTAAATACATCAGATTTTTAAGGTAAAATAATTGTGAATAAATTAAATAAATAAATAAATTAAAACAAACAGGTATAACGGGGTAGGTGAATAAAAATAAATATTCTCTCTCTCTCTCTCATTGGAAAAACAAGAGGACAAGTGTCTGGAATTTTTTAGAAATTTGAGTTAAACCTGTATTATATAAAATTACTGAAATTACATAAAATAACAGAATATCCAATTGTTTTTTCGGAATTCCCAGTTCAATTTTAAATGAACTTTTCGTTAAAAATAAATTAAAAATAAGTAGACCGGTTTTCAACTGAATATTCATTTATATTATATTACAATTTTAGTTAATATTAGTATTGTGGTTATTTTATTGAACTGTTAATGGTTTTTAATCCAAATTTAGATATTTTAATTAGGCTTAAGTTCATAGAATTTAATTTTCATTAAATTATTTTTATGAAGACAGGAATTTTACAACATGAAATTAATTAAAATTTTTTTGATAATTTTTCATTCTTGACTGCGCTGAGATTTAATTAAAATATATAATCATTCATTCAAAAGCAAATTTCGATCTACCAAAGTGAAATACTATTTGGTTAAAGGATTGATGTTTGACTATTGACGTCATCCGGCTGCAATAGCCGAGTGAGAAAAACGGCAAACCCCACCGACGAGATTGTGTGGTTACAATCGAAACTAGTCTGGGCAACCTGTCCGTGAAAGCCTGGGTTCAAATCTCAGCGCAGTCAAGAATGAAAAATTATCAAAAAAATTTTAATTAATTTCATGTTGTAAAATTCCTGTCTTCATAAAAATAATTTAATGAATATTAAATTCAATGAACTTAAGCCTAATTAAAATATCTAAATTTTTATTAAAAATTTCAGTTAATTTTACGTACAGAATATTGTAAGTGTAGAGAATTCAAAGAAAAAATGTATTAAAATTTTTTTTTTATTGCAATATTTAAAAACTTTAACTCTGGTATATCAAATTCGAAAAAGAAATTTGAGTCTTCAATGATAATATAATTTCAAGGCAAAAATATTTTGCTAATTCTCAAGACATGATAATTTCTTAACCTTTAATTTAAAGTAAATAATCATAGTTATCTAAGGAAAATATGAAGTTGTGTTGTGCTTTTTATAGATCCAAGTAAGGGCTTTAGTAAAAAACTTCAAGTCTTAAGACCTTACAATAATCGTCGCCTAAAAAACTCAAAAACAAGAAGCAGCTTAACAATTATATACTAAATACGAGTAGTCTAGGTAAAAACTGCAAAGAACTTGGAGCTATGTTTTTACTACTACCCTTACATTTGCTTAGTAATAGTTGAGCTATCCAAGAAAAATAACATTTTCAGAGTATCAGGTTTTAAACTTTGTACTATACTGAAGAAAATAAAAAATATACAATATATCACTTGATAACCTGTTAAAGTGCCGTTCGTTAATTTTACTACACAAGATTATATACTCAGAGCAGCCAAATGACCTGTATCGTAGACTCAATTTCTTCAGATTAAATTGGGGGAAAAAGATAAACAGTATTCCACATAGTAATGAGAAATCTAAGAAACACTTTTTTAATTAACACTATAAGTCTCAAGAACCTTTTACCTCACTTTTAATGTTCAGATTTTTAAGCAGTTTTCATAACATGTTTTAATTTCATTTAAATATTAAGCTTTGTCAACACTTTCTTTTAGTTTTGTTGCTATTTTATTTTTGATTTTAATAATTTGAAATATTTGGAATAAAATTGTCAAAACAAACATTAAAAGTTGGAAAAAGTTTCCTGACGAGCTGGCCTAAGCAACCAGCGAAATGCGCATAGAAACTAGCTTTCCCACAACAATAAATTTCAGTGTTCTCATTAATAAATTGAGATTATTAGCACATCATTAATAAATGAATTAATTAATAAAATATTTCATTCCCGAAAATAATTTTTGATAATAAATTTGCATGTGTCCGGCAAATAAAAAACTGAAATGGCAAGCTGCTTTATTTAAGCAACTTGTTTTTTTTCTTCTTTCTATCCTCTTACACCTACAATTCGTGTTGGAAAAAAACCAGCCAATTGTAGGGGAATGTGAGAAAGAAAAATTTACGGTTCATTGTTGTGTCTTTGTTGAAGCTTTAATATTGTTACATGCAAGACCTGAGTGTTTTAAAATTCTTATTCACTTTATGGTCTTACTTGTATAATATTTTTAGCTTTTCTAAAGTATTTGGAAAAAGTTTCCTGACGAGCTGGCCTTAGCAACCAGCGAAATGCGCATAGAAACTAACTTTCCCACAACAATAAATTTTATTATTTTCATTAAAAAATTGGGATTATTAGCACATCATTAATAAGTGAATTAATAAATAAAATATTTCATTCCCGAAAATAATTTTTGATAAATTTCCCTTTAAATTTAACATAAGAAATGATAAATATGCCGGTAACAACTTGTTCAAATTTTAAATATTGATTTGGGACTTACTTTGTTATTTCCGTCATTAATTGTATAATTTATTCCTTATAATTAATTAATTATTTTATTACTTATTTGGAACTTTGTATGTATTAATTAACAATATTTTCCCAATGCTGTTAAGGAGACGTGGTGTTATAGCATTGGCGTGCTAAATAAATAAATAAATAAATAAATAAATAAAAAAAAAAAAAAAATACTGCTATATTTTCAATTCAGAAGCAGTCAAAATTTTCAGGCATACTACTAACCGGAATAGCAAAACAGCAATAAAGCTGCATGTTAGGTAGCATTAAGAGCAGATTATGATGTAGCAATGAAGTAACCGATGTAGGAAAAAAGTAGCATATAAACAGATTAAATTTTATTTTTTATATGCTTTTTTACAGATCACGCGTGACTCATATCAACCTGCTTTGTGATTTTTATACAGTATCGTTTCACACGTCATCATGAAAAGCGCTTCCAAATTGCTCAGCTGTATTTCGAAAATAAGCATGCTGTGAGAAAAGTTTTTCGTGCGATTCGAGAAACTTAGAGTGCGCATAATCGACCTACTGAAACCACTATTGCCAACACCACTCTCAAATTTAAGTCTCAGTTTACATTAGTGGATGGAAATCGACCGGTTTGACCTCATCCAGCACGTAATTAAGTAAATATAGTAGCTGTAGCTGAGAGTGTACGGAAAATCGTTGCGATTCGATTTGTCGTCGTTTTCAGCAGCTTGGATTAGCGTATTCGACTTCTTGGCATATATTACATAAGCGCATGATCTCAGTGAACTCTGGTTTCAATAAGACGAAGCTACGAACCATACAGTACGTAAAGCAATGATCTTGGTGAGCAATCATTTTGGAGAGCACTAAATTTCACTTTTTTTCTACGGTAAATTTGCCACCTAGATCGTGCGATATCACACCTTTGGACTATTTTGTCTGGGGATACGTAAAGCCTGAGGTCTTTAGGAATAACCCAGCTATGATTGACTTTTTGAAAACGAACATTACTCGTATTATACGCGCGATTCCCGTCGCTATGCACGAACGAGTCGCTCAAAATTGGACCTTCGAAATGGACTACCTCAGACGTAGTCATATCCACCGTTTGTTTAACCGATAATAAAAATGTTACGTTAATTTCATATTTATGTGTTTTATTTTACATTATAAATGAAACAGCACAATGAATCACCCGATACAAAGATAACTAAAAAAATTTTCTTTCGCAATCATATTTATGAACGTCTGATACGTACAACATCTTTTTCATTTTAACCCACGATTTTAATATTAACAAGGGCAACACATCTAATTTTTTTTTTTTTTTTTTTGGGTCCCATGACGATTTAAGTTTATGACCTTCTTATTGCTATACAATAAGTAAGAGTACAGTATTTGGCTGTGTCGAATCTTTTATACCCTCCATCGACAGTCAGAATATTACAGGCGTGGGCCTATAAGGGATCTATAAGCTTTTAATTAATCTTTAGAATAAAATTTTGTTGCGGTTTAGACCTACATACTCGTATTTTAAATTATGACCGACAGTCAGAAAGCTTTATGCTTTTATTTCTAGTCATATAAAACTAAAATTTAATTAATTTGAGTAAAATATCATGATTCGCAACATATTTTGCTGAACTTAAGTTATTTTAGAAAGATGAATTTATATTGGATTCATAGTAAATTATGGAGCAATAATATTAAAATTCTGTAGAGTGATTTCTGGTATTAAAAATAACCAAATTAGGACAATTTTCAATATAGAAGTGAAATTTGTTATAGCGTTTTATAATTTGAAGCAGTAGGCTGCCTAATGTGGGATATTTTACCACAAAATCTATATCTTTTACGGTTTTAGTGGGCATTATATGGGGAATCTGGCAAACTATGGACCGATCTTTACATTTTTACTGGGATTTAAAACATTATAAAACTACGAAAGACTTCTGCTACAAAAACATTATTCGTTAAGGTTTTAGGCGAACTAAACTGTTTTCCGAGGTACGCTTAATGTGGGGCCTATGGTAAATTATGGACTGCTCTTCAAGAAATCTAATGGTATGATTTCCAGTCATATGGAACGATTTTTTGCAAAATCTTATAACCAAATCATTTATCAATTTTTATGGTGCTGGTTCCACATTTTGACTCATAACTCTTATAATACTGAAACGATTTAGCTGGATTTCAATCCCAAACTGCTTATGACACCAACATTAATCTTTTGTTTTGAATTGTCGCCATTGAGTGTGTTTTCAGAAGACGGACATGGCTAAATCAACCAAGAATTTCTCATAGAGCCAGAATATAAATGTTTCACACGGAATGACAAACTTAGTAAACCCTCATTCACCACTAGTGATGGTGGATGGTATAAAAACTATTTAAAAAATAAACCACAATTAAAAAATAGCAAATAATTTCTTTACTAAGCTACTGCTCTAGTCTCTCTTAATTTATCAAATCGTTTGTTCCGGGTATGTCTTACTAAAACTCAAGAACCGCTGGACCAATTCACACCAAACTTGGACAATAAATAAGTTTAGTCTGGAACCACATTTCTATTAAGGTTAGTCCCAAGAGGTGGCGCTGTTGTCGTTCTATTAAATTTTTTTAATTTATGGTATGATTTATTTGAAATTTACAAAATATATTTATTATGTATTATATTAAACATAAATAAATTTCCTGATAAAATAGCGCTAGGGCACATAGCGTTATTTACAAAATTCTTCAGTATTTTAATGTTATATGGAACAGCTAGTGTTTTATAATAATTTCTCCATTCCGAATTTAGTTTTTTTTTAACTTTGAGCATCAATAATAATATAGCAAGAAAACCTTATAATGCTTTTGCTTTTGCTTTTGATACAGGATATATGTATCTGGAAGCATACGTTATAGTTGTAGCAACAACATTGGTAGCTATTGCAGCATTTGCAACGCTGACTAAAACTAGAGGCAAACTAAGGACCAATTAATTTCCATTTATTTCCACAGTTGTATACGCAAATTTTGCTCAATAGCACCTTTACTATAAATATACACATAAATACAACATAGAGAAACAGATAATAAAATTATAAACTTAAAGATAAAACGAGAGGGTAATAGCAAAATAAAATTTATTTATTAAATTTAATTGAACCAGAGTAAACCGCACACGTGTGAGTATTTTAATGCAAATTAATAAATCTGTGAGTGCGAGTGTACAAAGAAGCCCAAAGGCCAAAACAAATAAAGGAAAGGCCTTTTAAAAGTCTATTTTTATACCCTCCACCACCACTAGTGGTGAATGACGGTATACTAAGTTTGTTATTCCGTGTGAAACATTTTTATTATACATCTAAGACCCCATAAAGTACATATATTCTGGGTCCTTGAGTAATTCTAAGCCGATTTAGCCATGTCCGTCTGTCTGTCCGTCTGTCCGTCTGTTGAAAACACGCTCACTTTCGAAAAACGCAGAAGAAAAGAACAAACTTGGTCTCAAATTGGATGTAGTTATCCTAAGCAGTTTGGGATTGAAACCGGTTCAGTAGGATCAGAACTATGAATCAAAATGTGGAACCACCACCCTAAAAAATATTGATAATTTTGATACAAAAACTAACATAAATGGTGGAGTAATGCACGGAATGATATAAAATTTTGCACAAATTCGCTCTATACGACTGCAAATCATTCGTTAATATCGGTCCATAAATTACCCTAGGCCCCATATAAGCCCTACTTTCACTAAACAGTTTAGTATGCCTACAACCGTAACATATAATTCTATCATAATAAAATTTGGTACAACACAGTTTTATGTGACTACAAATCATATTGTTAAATTTCGTGAAGATCGGTTCATAATTTACTCTAGGCCCCATATTAACCCTACTACCAGAAAACAGCTTAGTACTCCTTAAACCGTAATAAATAATGCTATCATAATTAAATTCTGTACGGTACAGTTTGTAGGACCAGAAATCACACTGCTAAATTTCGTGAAGATCTTTCCATAATTAACCGTAGACCCCATACAAACCCTAGTCCCGTAAAATATTTTAGTACGCCTAAACCCGTAATAAATAACGCTACCATACTAAAATTTGGTTCGTCACAGTTCTATAGGACCAGAAATCACACTGTAAAATTTTCTGAAGATCGATCCATAATTAACACAAGGCCCAATTAACCCCTACTCCCGGAAAACAGCTTAGTACGCCTAAAACCGCAATAAATAATGCTATCATAATGAAATTTGGTACGTCACAGTTTTATAGGACGAGAAATCACACTTCGTGATGATCGGTCCATAATTTATCCTATGCCCCATATAAACCCTACTCTCGGAAAACTGTTGCCTAAAACCGCAATAAAGCCCACTTTGGGAAAATAATTAAATTCGCCTAAAACCAAAACAGATACACAGAAAAAATTATTCAATTTCTCCAAGCACCAAATTTGTTCTAAATTCATAATATCAAGCAAACAAGTTGTTGATTTTACACCTATTACCAAAATTATTATATTGATTACTTAAAATTTTAAAATTTTTAAAAAATATTTTCAATAAATGATATTTTTAATTTTAATTAATAAAGTTATCAAAAAACTTTGCCATTTCAAAGAATGTGTTAATTTATTTAAATAAATATTGACAAATCCCAACAACAATTCTACATGTTTAAATTATTTTATTTTAAACGAAAAAAGTCAATAAGTTTTTTTTGTTATTTAATTCAAATTTTAATTGAAAATTTATTTCAAAACAAATAAAATGTTTATTAAATCAAAATTTAATTTTTAATTGTTTTTCAACTAAAAAAATAATTGATTCAATTATCACATTAATTAAATTGAAATACTTTTTTAATAATATTTTTAATTGATAAAACACTTTTTTCTGTGTATAGATATTGCGGTAAAATTTCTTCCAACTTAGATTCATATGGCCAGAAAAAAATATCATGCAATTTTGTGAAATTCACTGTTAACGCTAAAACTAATTACAATGCTGTATTGAAATGTATTCTAATTTATTTTTTGCAATACCAGAAATCAGTCTTCAGAATTTTGGAATGATTGGTCCATAATTTACCATAGGTTCAATACAAATTACCCTCCTTAAAATCATTTCAGTTCGGCTAAAACTGTTACGAATCATGATATTTTACTCAAGCCAGTTAAAATTTTAAACAAGAAACGAATAAGACTTTCTTATTGTCGGGCAATAATTTAATATAGGTCTTAACTACAACCAATTTTAATGCTGAATTTCGTTTTTGTGGAGCTTAGTTAATAACATATATACGTATTTACCATATAGAGCCCACTCCTGTCGGTGGAGTGTATCAACGATTCGGCACAGCCGAATATAGCACTCTTACTTGTTGTAAACATACCCTCCCAGCAAGATTTCATCTTAATTTTTAATTTACACGGGGTGTCATTGGAGACCATGGCTTTGCCTTCTCGCATCAACTTTGTTAATATTAATTTCTATATATTTCCAGACAACTTTTAATAGGATGCTTTTGACAGACCTTAACTTAGAATGGACATTAACATTTGTAAAATAACTCTGAAAAGTCATTCCAATTGACCTCTTCGAAGAGGCACAGTGGAATGAGTACAAAATCACAAAGACTGCGTTTGTAGACCTTCTAAAGGGCCTAAAAAGTGGAAGTTCCTCCAATCTTTCCCGCTAGGAATTTTATACTGACAAACACAAAAACATTTATGTTTATTTAAATTGTCATGTGAACAAACTTTCACATATATATTAACAAACATTGCCAATTCCTATATATATATATTTATTGTATATATTTTTGAACACATACAAAACGTTTGGCTACCCTTTGCGGTGTAGAATAAGCGGGTGTTAATTGCTTAAATTAATTTTATTTAAAAGTCGTTAAATCTTCCTCAACTTATTATTTATCTGCTATTTTTCTGCAATTTTTTAAATATTTTTTTTATTATTTTTTTTTTTTTTGTTTTTGTTTGCAGACCCAATGCAATGACTATTGTTTGCAAATGAAAAATATAATTATACGTCCATTACCAATAATAAAATAAAGAAATACTATTTATTATAAAAAATCAACAACAGCCAAAATAAATATTTTAATATTTTTTTTTAATGCAAACGGAAGTATCCAAAAAAAATAATAAAATAGTTCGTAGGCAGTAATGTGGAAGTTATAAAATAAAATTAATTTAAACACAAGATAATGTTGACTTAAATTGTTAATAATGTTAAGTATATGATATATATAATTTGAAATTAAAAACGAGTATGCAAGCAAAAGATCCACCATAAAATACCCTACACATCATGCCAACATAATTTTAAAAATTTGACTTCATTAAGAATCTACCAGTATTGCCACGAATTACCAATTACGAAATTACCTACCAGAACCTACAGTTTTATCCCCGTATTATTCATAAGCGATTATTAAATTAAGCAGACGTTTATTAAGGCACATACTAATAGAAAACTTATTTTGTGAACTTTTATTAAATTTAAAATATTTTCATGAATATAGGCTTTAAGGCATATTCAGACCTAACAAATATTTGACGAAATATTCCACAAAAAAAGCGTGACCAGCCGATCAAACTTAAGCTTTATTTTTAACAATATTTGTAAGAAGATATTTGTATTTTGTAATTAAGAAACTGTTAAATGATGTTTGAGCCAGCCAAATGTTTTGCAAAAGTAAATAATATGTTAATAAAACTAGTGGTAACGTTTAGGACATCAAATATTTAATAGGTGTGAACATACCTTTAGAGATTATAAAATATTTAGCAGATTTTCCCTAGGCAAATATTTTAGTTAAGAAAAACAACTAATAATGTAAAGTACTTACATACACGTTTCCAGAGTCTACGCTATTTGGTACCCATGGGCAATTATGGTATAACATAATTATGTTATGAGGTTAAGATTCATGTAACTAAGAGTTCTTTATACCGAATATTATCTAAGTATTTTCAATAGCTTAAAGTGAGGACTCATATGTCAACTACGCACAGTGGCTGAAAATAGTTTTTCATCGGCCAAAAATCTGTTACTTTTTAACTGATAGAAATAATTTTACAATTTGTTTGCTTAATTTTTGCTGGAAAGAAGACTTCTTTAACTTTTTTAAAGTTTTAATTTTGTTAAAGTCGGTTCAGTAGTTGTTCAGAAATTTTAGGTCAAATTTGAAAAATATTAGTATTGTGGTTATTTTATTGAACTGTTAATGGTTTTTAATCAAAATTTAGATATTTTAATTAGGCTTAAGTTGATTGAATTTAATTTTCATTAAATTATTTTTATGAAGACAGGAATTTTACAACATGAAATTAATTAAAATATTGTTAACAGCTAAGGCATGGGCTATGTTTACATTTGTCCTTCAAGTTGAGCTGGAAAAGGCCAACAAGAAAAAAGAAAGACATGAAAAACAAAAAATGTACTAGTCTGGGCAACCTGTCCGTGAAAGCCTGGGTTCAAATCTCAGCGCAGTCACGAATGAAAAATTATCAATAACATTTTAATTAATTTCATGTTGTAAAATTCCTGTCTTCATAAAAATAATTTAATGAAAATTAAATTCAATGAACTAAAGCCTTATTAAATATCTAAATTTGGGTCAAATTTTAACTTTTTATGATTTCAGAACATTTGTATCTACATAACTGCCTAATTTCATTAGGATATCTTTATTCATATCAGATTTATAGAATGTCAAACCTTAAAATTATAATTTTTTACTCATATTGAAAGCCCTTTCAATTACTTACAATATATAAATAATAATTTTAATGTTTGATATTCTATTAATCTAACATGAATAAAGGTATCATAATGAAATTTGACAGTTATGTAGATTAAAAAGTTCTTAAAACAGTGGAACAAAAAATTTTTTATTAAGAAAAACCCAAATTCCCAATCCCCCAAAAAATTAAAAAATTTTTTAACGAAACAAATGAAAGAATAAACAAAAACAAAACAGACAAAAACGCATTCAATTCAGTCAAATGAGTTAAATATTTAAATATAAATTGAATGTAGAATTAATTGAACTTGTACTTTATTTTTTTAATTTTTTCTGTACATGTACTATATTATGTAATTATGTGTAAGCTAAACTCTTATAAATAAAAGAACACAGCGGGAAAAAGAAGGAGTACGGATGCCTTCTAGAAGGCCTCTGTACTCCTTCTTATGGACTCATATGTTTTTACACACGTTGTCATTGCGGGGTAGGCCTTCCACTCTCGCTTCTTTGGCAGGTATATACGAATGGCAACTGGATAAAAAAAAATAATTCTTTTCCTTTTTTGCCAAAGCAAAAAATAAAAATGCTACTCCTTCTCTTCTTCCTTCTCCTAGAAGAGAGTGTGGAATGGGTATCTTATCTTTTATACAAAATAGCCGAGGCCTTCTTTATCAGTTAGATTAGAATGGTAATCAAAAAAAAAATTCAAAGCACTCCCCTGTAAAAACTTCGCCTACAAAATAATGTGTTGAGTAATCGGGAAAAAGTAAAAAGACTACTTACAATTCTACTGAAAGAACCAATGAATCTTACAAGGGAAGTCCCAAAATTAACGCTTTCAAAAGTTAGTCATTATTTTTTATCTACATACGGAAAATAGTAAGTGAAAGAAGTGAGTGAGTGAAAAAACTTATTCATTTTGAAAAAGTAAGCGAAGGTTTGACTGGGTCCTTCAATAAGGCCTGAAGTAAAAAGGTCTTCTGAGTTTTCTCGCTGGGAAGGTACAAGCTTACACACTTATTATGTCAATGTACTCAAATAAATATAAATAAATATTATTCGAAAATGATTTAAAAATTTTCTGTAAATTTTCTCTGTATAACGGGTCATTGCAATGTTTTGTTATTAACCCTAGATTGGTACACTTAAATTTACCCCGTTGTTGGTAAACTTCGTCGATTCGACGAACATCAAATTTACTTTTACATAATTACGTAACCATGCGTATTTTGTTTAAGGAAACGAATTTATTTTCTTTCTAAAGCTGTTTTAAATGATAATAATACACATTTTCATAAATTTTTGTTTAATTTATTTCGTTTTAATTGTAATAAAAATTAACTTAAAATTTGGCTTTGCTTCACAGGTACTTTAAAAAAAGGATCGTAAATTCAACTTATTGCTAAAAAATTTGTTTACATTTTTTTCTTTAAATATGTTTATTACGTATTACAAAAGTAAAGATGGTAATTAATTTTGTATTAAATTTGCACATGAACTGCAAACTTCAATTGTATGATCGCCACATATACTTTTTTTGCAGAAATTGCAGGCACTTTTTGTCATTCGACGTTTTTTGTATGGGCACGTTTTTTGTATGTGGTATTCGAGCCCTTGCCCAAGTATAAAATAGCGTTAAGCATATACCTAGTATCGCTGTCACATAACATCATCATTTTTAAACAATATTTTGCTGGTATATTTGGTATATACATTTTAAAGGACACTCTTCCCCTGAACGCCAAAAGCTGTTCATCGATTGTCAAATATGGTTCTGGTTTATAATTCGAACAGCAGTTTCCGATAAATAAATCGCATACCTTTGTTTGTCAGATATTCTCAATACTCGATCAGATTTGTCATCAAATCGCAAGTCTCCCAATTACGTTGAAAATAGTTTACCATTCATTACTGATACGTAGCTTGTTGAATCAAATAACTCAGAAATAGTGAGATGTTTATTGTCCATTATTTATTGTCCAGCTGACAATATAAGCACTCCCAATAGCGAATTTATTTTGACAGAATTTGTTTATTTATATACCGGATCAGAATCAGTACGCATTTTTAATTTAATCTTAACATTGGTCCATTGAACGATTTCATTTATAATTTTGGCATTAAAAAACTTTTTGAAACAAAGGAGAGGATCCGTAATATTCTTACAATCTTTTTTAGGACCACGAATTGTTTGCACAATATTTAAACCATAACGGTGCGATTATTGTTTGATCGATGACCATTTGTACCGATTTTTTCACGTAATCTTACTTTTGGTATTGTAGTTAGGATTGTTTTTTCACAGTTTCCTGTAATATGTTCAACGGAACGTCGTCTTCATCTGATAAGTGCTCAATATCCTCCAATGGTTATTCAGCTTGCTCTATACTGCTGTAATGTTTATTTTCGACATCACTTAGATGAACAAAGTAATCTTCACAAATGACCTTATCGGTGGTAGAAATATTATCCAGCTCACTTTCAGATTCAATACTGTATAAAATTTTTTCGATTTTATCATCCAGGAGATGTTTAGATGTCATACTGAATATATGCTCTAAAACCTTAACAAAGAAGAATAGAATATAAAAAATTTACATAAATGGTATTCTTCGTCGAAGCGAGTTCCAGGAATTTAAAAAAAAACTTACTTTTAAGCGTCCAACAACAACGTATGACCACAAACAACAAAAGCAAACTGTTGGCTAGAGGTACAGTGAAAATTAGAGTCTTACGTGCAAAGAGAAAAAAGAGAACACAAATATAACAAGTTAGAGTGCTATATTCGGCTGTGCCGAATCTTTGATACTCTCCACCGACAGGAGTGAGCTCTATATGATAAATATATATATATTATTAACTAAGCTTCACAAAAGCGTCAGCATTAAAATTAGTTGCGGTTTAGACATGAATTAAATAATTGGCCGACAATAAGAAAATTTTATGCGTTTCTTGTTAGGACTTTGAACATGCTTGAGTAAAATATCATTATTCGTAAAAGTTTTAGCCGAACTAAAATAATTTTTAGGAGGGTAATTTGTATTGGACCTATGGTAAATTATGGCACAATCATAATTCATAAAAAAATTCTGAAAACTGATTTCTAGTATAACAACCCAGCAAAAACTTACATTGAAAAGTAATGAGTTAAAAAGCTAATATAACGACTCATCACTACTTCTACATTGGCATTTTAACTCATTATTTTAACACGGTGATGTCATTGGAGGCAAGTACTTACCACCTTCGCTTACAAATAGGGAGTTAAATAAGTCATTACCACATTCGCTTACAAATAGGGAGTTAAATAAGTCATTACCACATTCGCTTACAAATAGGTACTTAAATAATGACTTAAAAAAAAATTTTTTTTATTATTTTTTTTTAATTATTTTTTTTTTTCTATTTTTTCTTATTTTATTTATTTTACCTTATTTTATTTGTTTTTCTATTTTTTCTTATTTTATTTTACTTTTTTTTTTTTTACTTTGTTTTTTTTTTCTGCCTCTGGCGGGATTCGATCGCGCAACCTCGGTGCTGATAGACTAGCTCACTACCAGCTTGTCTACTGGGGCATTGTAGTTTTTGCATAAAAAAACTATGTTTTTTACTCAATTATTAAGAGCGTAAATATGAGATTAAATTATCCATAATAACAATAAAAACGCTGATTGAAAGTGGATTGAAAGTTTTTGTTTCATTACTAAAATGACATTTTTATTGTCATAATGAAAATTTAAATTTATGAAGGCAATTATTGAAATATGTTGCTTTTATAAAAAAATTTTTTGATTTCATAAAATTAATGGCAAACATGTAACATTAGATGTATGAAATAATTAAATCTTACATTTTTTTAATTAACAATTAAACATTTTTTTAAGGAAACTATAATTTTGTATTAATTTATGAATATAGTTATGTTTGTATATTGTTTTTTTATGTTCCCAATTAAAATTTTTTGTTTAACTTGGACAAACTTAAGTTTTTATATATCCAATGAAAATTTTTAACGTAATTACGAAATCCAATGAAGCGATTTTAACGAAAATACTTCATTCTAACTATGAAATTCCATTTAGACTATGAAAATTTTCATTTACCCAAGGAAAATTTTTTTATGAAAATTATTCATTAAATATATGAAGCATTTTTCTTTCAGTGTAATAAAAAAAAAAAAAACAAATTGTAAGAATAAATATTTAAAATCAATTTGTATTAGATTTGAAAAAAATTAAACCGTAGATGCAATTTATTATGAATGAATTATAAATTTCCATAATCAACTTATAAACAAGTACTTATGTAACAGATTATATGTCAGCCATTACTCAACTACTTCTATGTAATGCAGATGGTATGAAGTAGTCATTGAAAAGTAAGTTGTTCAGTAATTGCAAGTCATTACCAAGTTTTTGCTGGGAAAATATAAATTAGAATAAATTTGAATACAGCAGTGTTATTAGTTTTAGCGTTAACAGAAAATTTCACAAATTTGCATGATATGTTTTCTGGCCATATGAATTTAAGTAAGACATTTTACCTCAATATCTATATCTGTGATGGTTTAAGGCGAATTTTATTATTTTCCCAAAGTGAGCTGCATTTGGTTTTAGGCGCAATAAACTGTTTTCCGAGAGTAGGGTTTATATGTGGCCTAGGGTAAATTATGGACCAACCTTCACGAAATTTGGCAATGTGATTTCTCGTCCTATAAAACTGTGACGTACCGAATTTAAGTATGCTAGCGTTATTTATTGTGGTTTTAGGCGTACTAAACTGTTTTCCGGGAGTAGGGTTTATATGGGGACTAGTGTAAATTATGGACCGATCTTCAAAAAATTTTACAGTGTGATTTCAGCTCCTATAAAACTGTGACGTACCAAATTTAAGTATGATAGTGTCATTGATTACGGTTTTAAGCGTACTAAACTGTTTTCCGGGAGTAGGGTTTATATGGGGACTAATGTAAATTATGGACCGATCTTAAAAAAATTTTACAGTGTGATTTCTGGTCCTATAAAACTGTGACGTACCAAATTTAAGTATGCTAGCGTTTTTTATTGCGGTTTTAGGCGTACTAAACGGTTTTCCTCGAGATTGGTTTATATGGGGCCTATGGTAAATTATGGACCGATCGTCACAAAATTACTAGTATGATTTGCAGTCGTACAAACCAAATTTGAGCAAAATTTTATGTCATTCCGTGCATTAGTAAACCATTTATGATAGTTTTTGTATCAAAATTATCAATTTTTTCAGGGTGGTGGTTTCACATTTTGATTCATAGTTCTGATCCTACTGAACCGATGTTGCTGGATTTCAATCCCAAACTGCTTAGGATAACTACAAGCAATTTGAGACCAAGTTTGTTCTTTTCTTATGCGTTTTTCAAAAGTGAGCTCGTTTTCAACAGACGGACAGACGGACAGACAGACGGACATGGCTAAATCGACTTAGAATTACTCAAGGAGCCAGAATATATATACTTTATGGGGTCTTAGATGTATAATAAAAAAGTTTTACACGGAATGACAAACTTAGTATACCGTCATTTACCACTAGTGGTGGTGGAGGGTATAAAAAAGGTGTTCGTCGCAAATTAATTTACAGTAAACCAGTTTTTTATTAAATTCATTCACACTTAATTTTGTATATGGTTTACTTTCTTCTTATGATTTTGAGTGATTAATATTTTAATAAAAGCTGTGCACTTTGAGTAAAGGCAAACAAGTGGGTTAGTTATTCATAGCCAGCGTTGCCATTTGTCAAGATTTCTTTTTTGCAAGTTTTTTGACATGCCAAAAAGATTTTAAATTATTTAAAGTTTTTTCAAGTTTTTTATAAATATATAAAGTTTTTCACGTTTTTTTATAAATACATAAAGTTTTTCCAGTTTTTTATATGAACATAACTTAAAATTTGCAATTTATTGGATAAAAATATTAAATGATGTTTTTAGACAATTAAACGGTTTTATATTTTCTCACTCCTTTATTAGTGCAACAGTGTTTAATTGTGTATACTCCCTGTAAGTACAACAAGGTCGTTTTTATACATTGACAGTTTGTAGTTAACTTTGTATTGCGGAAGATATTAAAAAAACATGGACAACTATTTAACGAAAAATGGTAAGAATATAAATAAAATATTTATGCCTACTTTTTAATAAAATTTTTTATATTGCTTTAGTCCCGAGAAAAGAAACCCCTACAGAGGAAGAAATAAATCAACCGGAGACTCCAAGCTGTTCAACGAAACCTAAGAAAAGGAAACTTGGGAACTACGTAAAAGCATGTGATGGCCATATTTTACTGAAAGGATGGATAACGATAAATGGATGGATAAAGATAACCTAATACATTTTGGCATTTTCTTTTAAAATTTGGCATTTTGAAAAAAAAGTTTGTTCGGTGAGTCTAAGCTGCATTTCTACCCAGCCTAAAATAACCCACAAAAAAGGAATTTTTAAATGAAACAAGTGACCTTTTAATTAAAAATCTGAATGTTTAATGAAAAAGTAATTTTCAGCCAATTTCTGGAAATCGAACGCAAGTGAAATTTAAATCGAACAATTTTTCAAAACTATCCTTCGTACAAAGTATATAAAAATATTTTCTTATATATATACAGGACCACTTATCTTTACCAGAACAATTTTTGTGATCAGGAAAAGTATGTTTATTTTTAAAGAAATTGAATTTTAGATCTCCAGCGATTCAAATTTCACGTGATTTCGATTTCCAAAACATGGCTGATTGCAATGAAAAAGGTGAATTTTAAATGAAAGTGGTGAGGTCTTAATAAAAAAAGTGAGATTGTTTTAATCGAAAAAGGTGACTTTTTAATAAAAAAAAAAGGTGAGCTTTTAATGAAAGAGGAACAGTTTTACCAGAGCTTTTAGAGGCAAAATCAGCAAAATTGGAAGATTTCACTTTTGAATTCCTTTCTTGTAGTTCATAAAAAATTTTAAGATATAACAATAACTTCCAACAGAAAATCACATTTTTACGTAGAAGATAATTCTCATAGAGATAAAATGAACAGACATTTTCAACACAAATAATTCTGTTATATTATTTTTATTGGATTATTCAAAGAGTAGAGCAGAGGAGAGCAGAATATAAAACAAGTAATATTATAAGTTTTTAAATAAGTATATATTACAAATTTATACATATAAGTTTAAAATTAATTAAAACAATTTAGTTACTTCAAGGTCAAAAACATTTTGATCTACAAATATAAATATGTACATATCTCACACTTAATCATAAACTGACACAACTCAAAATTCAAAAAAGGTTTAGGAGAGGCAGAAATCTGCCTTCAAAAACAAAGTTGCAATTTTTTAATCAAATTGATTTTCACAAATGTTGAAGAAGAAAAGTTAAAGAAGACAGTGACGCAAACGAAATTTTCGTGGTTGTTATAGATTTGATTTGTGAACTGTAGCCTGTTTCTGTGAATTAAGTGAATTATGACAAAAACAGCGCAATATGAAACAAAAAATGGTTTTTCTCACATAAGGCTTTCTGCATCTTTACTTTGCGAGAATAATCTGTCATTTAAATAATTTTTCAGCAATTATTGGAAGGATGTGAGAATAAGTGTTTCTGTAACAATAAAATGCGAAAAGTTTCTCACAAGAACTGTTGAAATAAGTCACGTTTGAAATTGATGCGAGAAAAATAAAATTACAAACTGGAGCCAAAATTATCAGAAAAAATAATTATATATATATGTGGCCTTCTCCGAGAAAAGGGACCTAGTGTCTCAAAAAACGGGTTTGGACTTAAGAGTGGATTCTGGTACCTAAAAGGGTGTAGAATAAGATGAAATGAGTTAGATTTCTGATGAAAATTTATTTACCCCACAAAAACGTACAAAACGAACTTGGGAAAATCGATAAAAATGAGAAAAACATTCAAATTTTAAAATTTTAAATGCGTTTTTCTCAAAACTAAATTTTCAACACTAGGTCGCTTTTCTCGGAAAAGATCACATATATATATACACATGCATGTACCCAAGAATGTGTAATATTTTTTTTTTTTTTAATTTGAAAAAAAAAAGAATTTAAATGATGAAAATAAATAAAACACAATTGTTATATTGTGTAATTTTCATTATTTTAGCCTTTTATTGCTTTCGTTTTATGCAGGGCTGCCAGATAAATTTGTGAAAAAATCGTTAATATCCTAAGAAAAAAAAAACGTTTCTTTTTTGTTTTAAAAAACCGGACATTTTAAAATTAATTTTGACAAATTTTGTTCGATTTTTATTAAAACATAATAAAAAAAAAAAAAAAACAAAGTCTAAAGTCTTTGGAAATAAGTAGGTTTCAAACGAGCTGGCCTAAGCAACCAGCGAAATGGTCCTAGAAGCAAGCTTTCCCTCAACAATAAATTTCAGTGTTTTTTATAAAAAATTGAAACTGGGAATTTAGCACGTCATGGAGAAATTTTATTAATAATAAATTTTATATTATCGAAAATAATTTTTGAAAAAAAAAACATAGTTTATGTGGGAATTTTATACATATTTTATACATACATTCTTAAGCTTGAGGTCTAGTTTTATAAAATTATTTATTTTATATCCTCTTTAATCCGATAACAATCTAAAATTTCAGATTGGTATATTCCCTCAACAACCAACGCATCGAATACGTTAACAAATTCTGTTACCTAGGTAGCATAATAACAACATCAGGCGGAACAAAAGACGACGTAGTCAATCGAATCAACCGAGCAAGAGCAGCATTCGGTAGACTAAACGCCGTCTGGCGCTCAACACAAATATCTAAGAACACCAAACTGAGGATATTCAAAGCGTGTGTCAAATCCATTTTACTTTATGGTTGTGAAACCTGGTTGGTATCCATAGGCACGACCAGGAAACTTCAAGTGTGTTTAAATAAATGTCTAAGTATTATTCATAAAATATTTTGGCCAGCCACTATACGCAACCAAGATCTTTGGCAACTAGCGAACGAAGAAGAAATTGGCAAACAAAAGAAAAAGAAGAAAATGGAGGTGGATAGGCCACACTCTGAGAAAAGATGCCACATATATAACAAGAATCTCACTTAAATGGAGTCCCCAAGGTTCTAGAAAACGTGGCCATCCAAACAACACATAGAGACGATCAGTGAAAAACGAACTTGAACGATATGGTTTCACGTGGGACGATGCCGCAGTTGAAGCTAGAGACAGATTACGTTGGAGAAATCAACATGTTGAAGCCCTATGCTCCATTGAGGGTTAAAGAAGGACAAAGAGATATTCCATCAAGAAGTCACACAAAGGCGTGACAAAATATCATACTGAACTAAGAATAACACTTTTGGCCAAAAAAGCAAACATTTCCTATAGTGCATTGACTCAAAAATGGAGTAATAGTTTCATGTTTTGATCACATAAGCAAATGTATTAAATAATCCAAGAAAATACAAATTAAACACTTTTCCCTCGAAATTTTGCTTTTGCCGATACATTTTTTAGGGAACAGACAAACAATTTCGCAGATAATGTTCACAATAGGGATTAATAAAAAATTTAAGCTGCCTTGGTTCTAAAGATATCTTTTTTTTTGTGGTGCCTAATACACAAACATATAAATTGTTTTATTTCGAAGACTGAATAATATCGTCACTAGAAAAAAATCAGCAAATCGGCACTTTGTCAATTTCGGAACAAAAAATCGTCAAAATGACGATAAATCAACATATCTGACAGCCCTAATTTCATTATATATATTTCTTTCGTTGACGTTTCGCGTGCATTTGACACTAAATTACTGGAAGTATTCCAGTTAAAACAGAATCTTTGTTGTCTGTTCTCGCATTCAAATGCAGAAACACTTTTTTCTCTCAAATCGAGAAACGATGGAATTTTTTGTTTCACACTTCATGTAAGAAATTTTACGATGCGAGAAATATAGTTAATAGAAAAAGTGGGCGTAAATGTAGGCGTGGTAAATTTTTCTTTCGATGAAAACTTAAAGTTGATTAATACGAATTTTGAAAGAAAAATAAGTCAACTCGATGGGCGGGTCAAAATTTTCTTTCCGTAAAAACCTAAGTTGGACCATGGCGATAATTTCAAAGAAAAAATCGTTCAAATCGGTCAAGCCGTTCTCAAGTTATGGATTTTGCCACGCCCCTCCGCCCCCAGGCCATTAATTTAAATAATAACTATCCTATCATCTAAGTTAGACCAAATTACATATATATGCCAATTTTCATGAATATCAGTTGACTCGTTTTTGAGTTTATTCGAAACATACACAGTGACACGGATTTTTTATATATTAAGATATAGTTTTTCAAGTTTTTTTTATAAATACATAAAGTTTTCCCAGGTTTTTATAAAAACATAACTTAAAATTTGAAGTTTATATTAAATGATGTTTTTAGACAATTAAACGATTTTATATTTTCTCACTCCTTTATTAGTGCAACAGTGCTTAATTGTGTATACTCCCTGTAAGTACAACAAGGTCGTTTTTATACATTGACAGTTTGTAGTTAACTTTGTAGTGCGGAAGACATTAAAAAACATGGACAAATATTTAACGAAAAATGGTAAGAATATAAATTATTTATGCCTATTTTAAATAAAATTTTTTAAATTGTTTTAGCCCCGAGAATAGAAACCACTCCAGAGGAAGAAACAAATCAACCGGAGACTCCAAGATGTTCAACGAAACCTAAGAAAAGGAAACTTGGGAACTATCTAAAAGCATGGGATGACCTTATTTTACTGAAAGGATGGGTAACAAAAAAATTCCTATTACATTTTGGTATTTTCTTTAAAAATTTGGCACTTTTGAAAAAAAAATTTCTTGCGAGAACAAGTTTTTTTTCTGAGATAACAATATTTTTTTTTTTTTAAATATATGGTAACGCTGTTCATAGCCGATCTCTAGTAGGTACATATGTTAAAAAAATTCTCCGATTTTAAATTTTTTAAATACATGGTGGCTGATGAATTTTGCAAGAATTTTGCTACATAAAGAAACTGGGGACACTTTTTTTTAAATACGTGGAATTTATTCATGCAAAATTTATTATTTGAAAGCTCATTGAAGTGTTTTAAAAATACTTAAAAAGTCTTAAAGACTGATTTAAGTGAGCGACCTGAGAGGCTCACGGAAGGTTTAGTTTATTGAAATGAGCCTGTTAGGAAATTTTGTGCGTTAGTCGGCCATAACCGGATAAGTTATGTGTGCAGTTGCACCATATTGTTGATACAGACACAGAGTTAAAAGGATTTCTCTTTTGGCGTAGTTCCGAACAGAAAAATTCTCAACTAATGGTCTCCAGTAACCGTAACGTTTTGTCCGTTTTATTTGAAGAAGTATAGCCAGACAATACAGCGTGAAGAAACTGCACACCCCACCGTGACGCGAAATGAATGCAAGTTTTTGTCGATTATTTCGACGAGTATTTTCGGGAACCAAAGATCATTCTAAGTCCAACTTTTATTACAAAAGTAAATGTTTTTTTTAACCACCATGGTCTGGTGGTGATGTTAGAAAGTATTTAAAAAATTAAATTTCTAGTTTAAAACTGTTAATAGAAACTAATTATTAAAAAATTGCTGACTCAAATAATGACCATTATAATTCTCAATATGCTTGCTTTCCCTAAAGCTTTGATAATGCTAAAAACTACCTTTATATTACCATTAAAATGAGTGCAAAGACATCAAACGTTGCACCTCTAACTCCTTTTACTTTCTTTTCCACAAGCTGCTTCATTGAACCATTAAAACTCTGTGGGAAAATGTAATTTGGCATTAATTGTTTCTTTTTCTGGTTAAATAATGATAATTCGCTAAAATTGTTTGATGGAACGTAATTTGATATAGAACATTTACTGTGGTTTTAGCACAAAATTTTCAAACAGAAAATGGAATATTAAAATTTTGCCAAATTATTGTTAAACCATTGACGCTGACCGTTGCACTCGCATGCTCACACTCTCAGGCCAATTTAGGAGAAAAATATGGTATATAATAGTTTGCTAAAATATGGACGAAATGTAATGAAATGAATCCCACACTATATTTATGCATTTTCCTCAATTTAACTATTACTATAGAAAAGTTAATGGGTTCAGGGTATATGTGAGTGTTTTAGTGTGTCTGAGCCATTGTGTGTTTATTTAAGTGTGATAAAATTCAGTGTTTAGTTGTGAGTTTGTATGTGTTTATAGTATATGTATGACTGTGTACACCTAGAGAAAAAATTGTAGTTTGATGTTGTTAGTATGGCTATAAAAAAAAATCATAAAAGAATGGTAATGAAACCATCATACCATTTTTATCTCTACTTTATTATTTAAGAGTTATGATCGCCTTCAACCATGTACAAATTTTTTTTTTAACTATTTGTATGTTCAAAATTTCAAAATAACAGTTTGCTTTTTATCTTATTTTTTGAGCCACATGTTCTGATTATACAAACAGCCAACCATACATATAATTACGGTGAACATAAACACGACGTTAATAACCATAACATGATAAAAAAAAATTAACTATAATATGTATGAACATTTTTCTTTAAAATTAGTTTACTTTTCCGTGGCCATATCGAAACATATTTTTTCTCTATGTTTATGCGTGCGTGTGTGTATGAGTGTGTATAAAACAACTGAAAATGATTGGCTTTAGAAATTATGTATTCATGTACAATGTATGCATAATTGTGGCTATGAACAACATAAATGAATTTAACAATGAATTTAAATTATATTCTATTATACATACAATTGGACAGAAACGACCAACAATAATTGGCCGCAAGTTTAAATGAAGAATGAATAATGGCGGAAACTGCGAGTGTTTGGCTGGAAAAATATTAAATGTCTGTCTAATTGCAAGTTAAAAAAAAATAAAGTTTTTTTTAGTGATTGCAGTATGTTTGACAAATTTTGAGCGTTAATTGTGAAATATTAGTGCAATATAAATTTATTCATAGTGGATGCATAAAAATACTATAAGTCGCTACGATCTAAGCCAATAAGTATCGTAACATATGAATTCCACGCCAATGGATCTGGTTATTAGGTGTTAGGTACAGGTTCCCTGTGATCGCCTGTCACCGTTTACCGCAGCTCTTAATTGATGAGACCCTTTCTTTTAAGGTTGTAGTAAAGGGTACAATTTTCACCGCATGGCGCTTAAAAAGCATATCAGCCATGCAAAATCGTCTTTCGGCATTAACTCGTTTAGTACCTACTAGGGATGCCAATCGGGAATGGTATTCGCCAATCCCGCGTTTCGGGATTTTCCCGGGATCCCGGCATTTTTCGATAAATGCTTTTTATAGATATTTATCAAATAAAAATGTTTTTAAAAGAGGTTTACAAACAATAGTTGTATAATTCATTTAATGTTACAATGTTAAATATAATGATTATATTGATTACTACAATTTGTAAAAATTTAAGATTGTAATTTTTTTCATAATTGATGATTATTTTAAATAAAAATATCATTAAAAAACAACGTACGATTTCCATCAATGTGTTAATTAATTTTATTTAAAAATAATGAGCATAAAATCTATATATTATTCAATTACCTCAGTTGACTCAAACTAAATAAAAAAAATTTAATATAGTAATTGAAGAGAGCTAAATTGTAATTGATTTATTTCTTAGATTTTATTAAATGAAAAATTCGAAATTAATTTACAAAATTCATTTTTTGAGTTATCCTTATTTTAACAAAAACACATTTTGTACCCACCACCACAGTTGCCAAAAATTTTTTCTATTAAATTTGCAAAATTATGCTAAAAAATCTGGAAAAAAAAATTAAAAATCTGCAAAAAATCTGGGAAATTAAAATTCTTTATTTTGGGGTGGATTTTGTCTCTATTTTCGAATTCATACAACAAACTAAGCTGATATTTAACATTTTTTGGTACATTAGAATCAAAATTTGATACATACAAAGTAAACATCTGCATGAAACTTAATAATGATGTTCATAAAACTTTCCTTATAATTTTGTATTTGCTTCGTTTGTATTCAGTAAAATGAATAACTACGAAATTAAAGCAACAAGCACACGAAATTTTAGAGACGAGTAAGATGCAGCGAGAACTACTACTATTGGTGGATTATCTGACGGGCCACCATACGGTCAAGCACCAACTGTTTCATATGGGCCTGGCAGCGGACCAGGAATGTAGACTATGCCGTGAGGAGGACGAGACCACAAGGCACCTACTGTGTGACTGCGCGGCGCTGGCGTGGGCCAGAAGGAGACACTTGGTACACGGTACGATGGGCGCGTCCCGAGTCGGTGCAATACCGGCAAAAGACCTTCAAGGGTTTCTCTGGGAGGCAGAGGGTCTTTTGGCCAACTAAAGGGGGGTGGGTACAATAGACCTGATTTGGTCGCAGTACCGTCTCCGTTGGGAGAAATCTCCCCGCTCTCTCTGGAAAAAAAAAGATGCAGTGTTTTTGTTTACTTAAACAAGAGAATATGAATACTAAAAATTCTGAAACAAAACAACCATTGAATAAATGTGGAATAAGTTCATGGAAAAACAAATCTATTTTAAAGTCAGTATTGCCAGTTGAAAGAAAGAAAAACATTAGGAACGATAAAAAACAAAAATAACCATGAAGAGTAAAAGCAACAAGATAAGGAATTACATTAATTTTTATTATCAAAGTTGTTTGTGGGAATACTATTATTTATTAAAAGATTTTGTTTGTTGTGCTTAATTCCCTTTTTAAATAATTGATAAAAAGTACTGAAATTTATTGTTGGAGGATAAGCTGTTCCTATGCGCATTTCACTGGTTGCTTAGGCCAGATCATCAGGAAACGTTCTCCTAAATAATTTTAGAAAAGCCAAAGCTATCAGCAAACAAAACTACAGAGGGAATGAGAATTACCTACAAACACTCAAAAAGTCTTGTTTGCAACGATATCAAAGCTTAAACAAAATACCAAACAATAAATCAGTGTTGAGTTTTTATCTTTTTTACATTTCCCGCTACAATTAGTTAGAATTCTCCCAACATTAATTGTAGTTGTAAATGGGTAAAGAAAAAACATATTAAAAATTAGCGGGAAATGTAAAAAAGATAAAAACTCAACACTGATTTATTGTTTGGTATTTTGTTTAAGCTTTGATATCGTTGCAAACAAGACTTTTTGAGTGTTTGTAAGTAATTCTCATTCCCTCTGTAGTTTTGTTTGCTGATAGCTTTGGCTTTTCTAAAATTATTTAGGAGAACGTTTCCTGATGATCTGGCCTAAGCAACCAGTGAAATGCGCATAGGAACAGCTTATCCTCCAACAATAAATTTCAGTACTTTTTATCAATTATTTAAAAAGGGAATTAAGCACAACAAACAAAATCTTTTAAGGAATTACATTAATATTAAAATAATAAAAATAATACATATTTTACTTTTTTTGCAATGTAAATAAATTGTTTTTAAGTAAATTTTTAACTGCAAAAAAATTAAATTTTATTTTTAAAAACATTTTTCTGCAATAAGTTTTTGCTTGGAAGTACATAAAAAAGTTGCTAGGAAAAGTTTAAATTTAATTTAAAAAATGCTTTACAAATTACATATATTATTGCAAAGGTAACAAAAAAGAACAAATTACATAAATTTTCTAAGTGGCAACATTGCTATTGAGTAGTTATATAAAAAATGAGAGAGAGTGAAAACTGTAAAACAAAAGTCGTTTCATTGAACAAAGTCTTTGTGTTTTTCATATGAAACGAAATGTGTTTGCTAGTAGGATGAATAAAACAACAGTTTGTTCAGTGGTCTGAATTTTATTTGAATACGAACTTCATTGAATAAACATTTCACTATGTTCATGAATGAAGTTATTCATGCAGCCCTTTAATACAAAAGAGAAAAAATATATGTATATAAACAATGTATAATTTTTACATAAAACATAAAAATTTATATCGAAATACATTGTACATATGTACATAGTATTATATCGTTGTATTTAAAATAATTGTATACAATTATTTATTGTAAATTTCAGAAGTCATTTGTCGTAAAATTTTATTTTGTATTTTCCTAATTTAAGGAAGTCTTTTGTGCAAAAAAATTCTTTAAGCGATTCTTTATCTAAACGATATCTTTGCTTTTTTTATATTTACTTGGCTTCATATTCGTTCCAGATTAGCTGATGAATGTGGATAACAAATATTTTTTGAATAAAAAGGCACAATTATCGGAATAATATTCTTGAGTATAAACTTTTAATAAATTGTTGGTTTTACTTATCAAATTTTGGAAATCAAGTAGCTTGAGCTCTCTAAATTCAGAGTCAAATGTTTGCATATATTCTTCGAATATAAAATTTGGAAACCGTTTAAAACTTTTAAATATTGAGTTCAACTCACTATTAGCTGAAATATTTGGATTTATTCCTTTTAAACATTTAAATTGATCTCCAAAATCAAGTCTATTAAAAAATTGTTCACAAAGTTCAATATAAAAGTAATTTTTTTACAATTTGTTCAATATTAAAAAATCTGCATTTTGACAGCAAAAATCTGCAAATCACACTTCGTCATTTTTGCAGAGAAATCTGCACTTCTGGCAACAGTGCCACCACCACTGGTAGTTGGAATTAGGTAGTGTATACGTTACACTACTTAATTTCGTTAAATTGCTCAAAAAATCTTTACTTTAATGCTCCTAAGCCTGTAAAGAGCTTACGTTTTGCACATATCAATTAGAGAATAAAAACACACGTAACTTTTGGTTTTTCTTTTTGTTTTGTCAAAAGATATATTCTTTCTTTTATTAGTTTTCTTTTTAAATTATTTTCAGCACTTCTCACATTAAAATTTCTTTATAAAAAGAATAACAAAGTTTAAATTTCTTCTTTCGTTTTTAATGACCGTATTAACGGGTTAAATCAAATAAATATAAATATTGTGTTCCCTATCCTCTCAAGAGAATGATTTAAAAAAAAGGTACAACAAAAAAATTAAGTTAACGATTTCTGGATTGGCATCCATATATAGTACTCGTCTGATTAGAAGAGCGCTGACTACCTACAGATGTGAACAGAAGCCGTGATGGGGAAAATTTTCTTCCGGCACGAGTAGGACATAAAATTATATATTAGAATAAGTTTTAATTAATTAGTATTAGTTCATCTTCTATATATATAAAATAGGATGTGTGTATGTATGTATGTGTGTATGTAACGTATGGACTCCAAAACGGCTGGGCCGATTTTGATGAAATTTTCAGGGCATCTTCAGAATATTCAGGCGGGTGACACTGTGAAGTCTGATTTCTGATTTTCGGTCTGGAGGCGGAGGGGCGTGGCCAAATCCATAACTTGAAACGGCTTGACCGATTTGAACGATCTTTAAAATGATCGCCATGGTCCAACTTAGGTTTTTACGGAAAGAAAATTTTGCCCCGCCCACTTTTACGCCCACTTTTTTCGATTTACCTAAAATCAGAAAACGGCTACATCGAGTTGACTAATTTTTCTTTCAAATGTTCGTATTAATTAACTTTAAGTTTTCACCGAAAGAAAAATTTACCACGCCTACTTTTACGCCCACTTTTTCTATTAAGCGTATAACTGGAGAACGGCTTGACCGAATTGGACGATTTTTTCTTTAAAATGATCGCCATGGTCTAACTTAGGTTTTGCGGAAAGAAAATGTTGCCCCGCCCACTTTTACGCTCTTTTTTTTCGTAAGATTCACAGCATATATATACATACATACAACCATATGTATTTTATCTACACCATATGTAAGTTATTCTGTAAAAAAAACTGTATGATAGGTATTTCATGGATTTTTATTTAACCTTTATGTCAACAGCTACATACCTGGGTATGTTTTGAATTTTAAAAACGCTGTATGTCTGAAAGTAACTTTCATATCGCTCTGAAATTTCATGATATCCTCACTTGCAGTGTTTTCTAACATATTCTGATGTTTGAATAAAATTGGACTAAGCAGACCATGGATGTGGTCATTTTTTAATTCCTATCCCTTACGTCAACAACTGCATACCCGGGTATGTTTTGAATATTAATAACGCTGTATCTCTGAAAGTGGCTTTCATATCGCTTTTAAATTTCATGATATACCCACTAGGAGTGTTTTCTAACTAATTCTAAGGTTTGAACAAAATTGGACAAACCAGACCATGTACATCGGCTTTTTTTCATCCCTACCATACCCGGGTATGTATATGAAAAAATTAAAATAAAGTAATATTGCAAGTTTATTTCATAATATATAGGGTTTTATAAGTCTGCTAAAACTACCGCTATTTTTAGCATTCCTGCACTAAAACAAATCAAAGTGGGAGAAAAAAAAAAAAAAAATACAAATAAAACAAAAAAACAACAAAACATGTGAATTCCCATATAAAATGCGCTTGCATACCCGGGTATGCATACTGTTGACGTAAGTATAACTTTTCTGCTGTTGACATAAAGGTTAAAGGCCGTAAATTTCGTTTAAAGATCAATTTAAATCGTCTGGTAATACAACAATAATGTTTGCTTAGGGCAAGCAACGCGGACCGGGTCAGCTAGTATTTAATATATTTTTGGTCACAAGCAATAACCGCCTAAACGGAAATAGTTTTTGAGAAAAGGCACTTTATATTTATGCTTGTGTTTCTGAAAAAATTAATTGCATTAGAAAAAAAGTTATTCAGAATCAAAGATTCTTATTTCCGCAATGCTAAGATAGAAAATGTATAACGAAAGTTGTATTTATTTCAGAAATATTTAATAAAAATAAATATAAAATACATTTTTTTTAAGTCGACGTAGCGGTTATCACTTGTGACCACAGATATGAAGATTCAATAAATTAATATTGAGAAAAAAATTCCGAACATACATACATACAGGGTTCTGTGCACACTTCATAATGGAAGAAATTTTCTACGCGTTTTAAGCTTAGGGTTCAAAACTTCTAGCCCGCCATCCAGATGGACAGGCATCTGAGTAGGTTGTTACACTAAAGGATGCGGGTCGGGCTAATTACATACTTACCTACCTATCGTATGTATATAAAAAATAAATAAAAATTCTTTTGAAAATTATATATCAGTACAAAAGTCCATAGTTTGAGACTAAAATCTTATTGAAGCACTAGATTTAGATAAAACAGATAATCTTTTAAAATAATTTGTAGAATCGACAAATAATCTTCCATATCAGACCAATTTTTTTTTTTAAAGATTTCTTATCTTCCAATAAATTTTATTTTTATTTTTACTACTGAATGTTGGCCTTTTTTCGTTTATTCATTTTTTTTTTTTTTTTTTTTTTTTTTTTATTTTCTTGTGAAATATTTCTTTAATTTATGTTGAGTTTTAAACAAAACAAAAACATTATAAAGTTTTTAACATTTTGTTGCTCACTTTCAGATGTTTTCCCCCTGCTCTTTTGTTTGTAGTTGTATGTTATTGTAATTCTTTTTTTTCATGGAAAAACTTTTCACATCAAGAATTTAGAAAACATTAAATTATACTTCTGTGTTCAACCACTGGTTGTAGCTCTGTTGTTGTTTTTGCTGTTGTTTATTTGAGCCTTTTGTAGATGTTGAAAACAAAAGAGTGAGCTATATTCAGTAATGCTGAATATTTCATGCGCTCCGCATTGGGTACTCTACGATATGAAGCCGAGAAATGTTAAACGAGTTTAAATATCCAAAGTTGAAGTAGCACTGTGGATATTTACGAAATAATATTTGGATCAAATTTTTATAACTTGCGCTTAAAAGTAGATCCCTTACAACAAACCAAAGCGTTAGAAATCATATATCGATCTCGCCAACGAGTCTAATTAACAGTCAAATAACCATATCGCTAAATTTGTGCTCTGTATTTGTTTATACCAGAAGGGGCCAATCATTTATGAACTCCTGCAATAAATAGGGCAAGACGGTTGCCGGCAACATGTATGGAACATAACTGATTCGTTTAAAGCAAGCTTAGGTTGGGATATTCAAACAACACTCAGAGAAAAACATTTTTTTAAATTCATCATTCACAGAAAAAAATTACGACAAGTCAATTGTCATATTGAATACCATATTCGTCAATACAATTATTTTTTTTAATTGAAAAGGCACCAACAACTGAATTTGTAAATACAAAAAAATATTTTGTTAATAAAAATTGTTAAAACTCAACAAATATTTTTAACAATGAACTTGTCATATTGAATAAAGTATTTGTTAACAATTAAATATGAATTTTTATTACGAAATTGGCATATTAACAAATTATTTTGTTGCTTACTTAACGGAAATAAAAGGTGCACTTAAAAGTTATTTTTATTTATTTATTTTAGTAAAATTTATTGAAAATCACATAACAACAACCATTTTAACTTATTTAAGTACCAAATATAGGCCTGGATTGCACTATGAGGTTATCATATCAACACAAAACGAAATCTTGACAAAATTAACAGTATTATTTCAAAAGCTAGAATTTATTACAGACCCATTAAAATGTCTTTATGAAGCATTAAACAATAGCTTTACTTACCGTATAATTGTTTTCAGAACAACCATCTAGTTTTAATAGTTTAATAAAAACATTAGTCTTGTAAATCAAAATTAAGATTAATTCTTTTAAAATTTCAAGAGAAAAGAAATGCTTACATCTGTTATTCTTTGAAGGATTTTTAATTGAAAATAAAAATTTTGTTTTTTTTATTTTATGTTTTTAACTTTTTGACACACAATCATTTTTTCTATGAAATACATATGTGCATACATATTAATTTTCTACAAATAAACCAAATTGTTAATATGACAATTAACAAACATGTTAATTAAAAAAATTGTTAAAAATATTAAAATGATTTAGCAATTTTCCTTTTATTACTTAATAACTTTTGTAATTTTTTTCTGTGTTTATTTATTGAATCTTTTTTATATTCAAATTTAACTAACAATAATTAATTAAAACTTGTTCTTATACTTTATTGTATGTCCTTCCAGTGTCGAATGAAAATTTTTCCAAACAGGTTATCTGTTCACATATAAAGCGCTCTTCTTATCGGATGAGTCCTGCAGTATATCTTCCTTTTAAGCGAGTATAACTGCCAAATTTAAAATATTTAGAGCTAGTGGGTTTGGATGCAACTCAAGCCTTTTTAAATTATTTACTGCATATTTCGTCATCACAGTTTTTACTAATTGCAGATTTAGATCCTTGTAAATATTTAAGTATTTAACATACTAGGGGCGGCTGTAATTATTCGATAAAGTTAATTTTAACGCTTTGGATTTTTTCAATATAGATGTCGCGATATTACGGGTGTTGTGGTATTATTTGATTATTGATTTTAAATAGGTGGGGGGTTGGGGGGGTATGATTTCCGACACAAACGGAATGTTGTATGTACGCATATTTGTCCATTGGCCTTTATCCTCTATTGTTTTAACCACTTTTCTAGTTGAAATACTTGATCCTGTAAGGAGATGCTTCATGACAGTTTTCGTGCATGATAAGAAACGCTGTGGCAACAGAAACTTTTGCGGAGGTAGGACTGCGACACCTATTAAGAACTGCTATGTACCTATTAATACCAACATGAAGGTGACGCTTTTAATAACTTTTTACTTGTGAGGCAGAGTTTTCCGTTGTGTCTGTGTTTGTCTTGATCGTTTCTTTTTTTATTGAGAATGTTTTTCCCGCTGCGGCAACATATGCAGGCGAAAGCAAAAGTTTAGTATTTTTTAATGTATTGCAATAAACCGTATCTGTAAAAGTGTTTGCTGCCAGGAATTTTCTATTAGCAATTCAGGCATTTATTTCTGCAATGTTTTCTTTCACATATGCTTTGGTTAACATTACATTCTGTTGGTGTCTTATAATCGTAAAATTTTCTGTACATACCAGGGTAGTCATTCGGTTAACCTTTAATCGGTTACCCGCGAAACGATTACCGTATAACAGAGTGATTGGCATTCCAATTTCAATGCGTAATATAAAGAAAAATACTGACTCCAATATACAAAGAAAATCTGAGGCGGTTTGGGAAAGCCCTTAAAATTTAACCACCCTTTACATAAAGCCGTAAAATTAAATCAAGACAGTACCTGGTCGGATGTTGCAAAACCAGTTGAAATTGATTATGAAAAGAGGGATTGAAAAGCTTTGTCTTACCTGCCCTATAGTCCAAACCTTTCTCGTCCAACTTCATATGACTAAAAGGATACAGAATGCTGTCAGTGGAATACATTTCACTTAAGAACAGGGTATCCCAAATTAAATTTGAATTGTTCCTGGCATGGAAAAAGGAGCCATTCTTTTGGCATGGAATCAACATGTACATTGCTAAAAAGATCTCAGATGTTTATAGCTAATGACAGCCAATACTTTAAGTGAATTTATGGTGTACCAGCTCAATAAACGTTTAAGATTGCAGCATGCTAAAGTTAAGTACCCAATCCATTAAATCAAAGTTTTGTAATGTAGCGCCCAGCCATGGGAGTGAGTCAAAATTTGTTTTTACCGAAATAATGATATTTTACCCTAACGAAATAAAAAATAATTATAAGTGAAATAATAAACCGAAAGTAAATACAAATATTTTATAGGGGTTGGTCCACTATTGTGTCTATACCTTTGTTTTAATTAAACGAATTGTTCTCGACTTAAATCCAAACTAGAAATCATTTGAAGCTACAAAAGTCAGCGTGTTTTCAATAATCGACTTAGAACTTCTTAAGGACCTTAATAGTGTTACACACGAAATGCGAAACTTAATATATCCTTATTCACTTAACGCAGTGGTGGAGGGTATAAAAAAGAGAAAGTGAGTAAGTGGAATTTTAAAAAAAAATTAGCAGAAAGAAATAAAAACATCTTTTATTTTTAATTTTTAATGCTCGTGATGTCATCATAATAAACATGACTCTCTGGCCAGTCTTACCACCAACAGCCTTTGGGATCTTAGATTCTAGCGCCGTATTTGCTGTTTAAAGAGCTGGCTTTAATAGTAGTGGTAGACTTTTAGTGGCATTATAAAAGGTTAAAAACAAATGTTAGAAATAAAAAAAAATACTAGTAAAAGATGTATGTACAATCATACGCTAATAAAAAAATAGAAGTTGTACCATTTATATAGACATTAGATTTGTTTCTTTGAGTTGCACTAGAAATGAAAATAAAATGTAATGACCATCGCAAAAAAACCGCAAAGCAACTTTGTCCTTTTCTGTTGCTTTTGTTTCTTTTAACTTTCAAATTACAAACAAACCTAAGCACATAGACACATACAATCACACTTACATACATAATATTACTAATGCCTTTACGGCTTATTATTTCCTTTATTTAATTGTTGCTTTTGCTGTTATTCTTGTTGTTGCTTTTCGTTTTCTGTTTTTTTTATGTTTGTGCCAGCAATTAAAATCAACAATAATTTTAATTGCTTTCAGCTCACCCAGCAAATGTGTCAACTAAAATGTATAAAAATAAAATTTATGTTACAACAACAAAGTTCTTCATTGAATCAACGTACAAATGTTTGTTATTAAATGTGTATGTGCTTAAACACATTCATTTATTAAAAACCCAAACACATGTATATAAACACAAACACGAAAAAATAAATTCATCTTCTCGACGCCCTTTTAAAAGGAAGTGAAGTTAAGAAAGATGAAGTATTTGAAAGAAAAACAGGAAAAAAAATGTTTTTTTAAGGAAACACATAAAATGTAGTTTATAATAATCTTAAATAATTTAACTTTTCATATTTGTTAAATATGTAAACAAATATTATGGAACAATAACAAAATGAGGACATCTGCAGCAACACGATATAGGAAGACATTTTAAATATTTGTTGTAGTAAAATAAAAGGCTTTTTGAAGCCGGATTGTACTTACGAAAGGGTAAGCTGTCAAAAGAGCTGTAATACTGCTCTAACGTTTTGACATTTATAACCAGTATACTCTGGAAAATCATCACGAATAGAGTTACTCTGAGCAATGCTACCAAATTGACTTTGAAAATTAGTCACCGATGTTTTATTTGGAAGAATGCCAAGATCATTCCTGTCCCAAAGACAGGCAGATTATCACCCAATTTCAATTCTTCCTTACCTATCCAAGGTTTTGGAACGACTGTTACAGCATCAAATATTTGAATATGTTACTGATAAAAACTTACTAACTGAACGTCAATCAGGCTTTAGGCCTCAACATAGCTGTGTGACAGCTCTAACTGATGTTTATGAAGAGATTAGGGGTAATTTGGACACTGGAAAAATATCAATGTTGGCACTACTCGACCACTCAAAAGCTTTCGACACGGTTGACCACTTCATACTGTGTTTGAAACTATCAAAAATGTTCAATTTTTCAACAACTGCTGTTTAGTTAATTGTATCGTATTTAAAAGATAGACTGCAAAGCGTTTCATGTGATGGACTTGTTTCATATCCTTTATGGGTTGTAAGAGGTGTTCCACACGGTTCCATACTTGGACCATTATTATTATTTTTTTTAATTACATACCACAACAACTCAACCCTCCGACGAGCGGTAACTTTTTAGTCGGTCGTTGAGCGGTAAGGTCCGTAGGGACCTTATATGAAAATGCATTGAATTTTGCTAAAATGTATATATATTTTAATAAATTTTGATGTAAATATGTTAAAATCATCACTATTATTGTCGTCATCTGAACAATATTCATCAGCTTCTTCAATATCGATGTCGGAGTCAGCATCAGATGCTTCAACATTTGGTACATAATCGTCTTCAGTATCGTCAATAACAAATGGCTCTTCGTCTTCGCTGACACTAAGCTGTTGGAAGGCTGATGCACGGTTTAGTGTAGTTTTTACACGCTCCCAATTCATTTTTTTTTTTTTTAAAAACACGGTTGTTTATACTAAAACTCACTGATTTTCTTCCTACTAAAATTTGCAACGTATTCCAGATTTTTTGGCCGCCTTCTTATTTTTTTTTTTTATTTAAAAGCATTTCAAATATTTGAAATAAGAAATTGATAATGGAACAAATTCAAATTTATATCGTCGCTTACTAAATTGTTTTTATTTTTTTTTTTGCATTTCAAATATTCGAAATAAGAAAATTACAATGAAACTGATATCTTCCTATTAAAAGTTGCAAAAAAAAATCAAATTTATCTGAATGCTTTCTTTGTTATTATTTGGAATATCGATACCTTACTTTCTCAACCTCGTAACTTAAAAAAATACGGTTTTGACTTTTTCATATAAAACGATTGCTATTTTTGCGTTCTATTACTGCAACAACTTATTGTTTCAATACTTTGTCTCCATTCTGTAAATATACATAAATTATTGAAATAATAAGTTGTTGCAGTAATAGAACACAAAAATAGCAATCGTTTTATATGAAAAAGCCAAACCCATTTTTTTTAAGTTACGAGGTTGAGAAAGTAAGGCATCAATATGCATTTTAAACATTTGTTTTAAGAAATTTAGTACATTTTTTAGTCATTCATATGAATATTCATACAAGGTCCCTACGGACCTTACTGTTCAACGGCGTACTAAAAGTCTTTAAAATAAAAAATAAAAAGAAATCTCCTGGAATTAGTATTTAAACACTAATAACACTCCAATAATAGAAGTCATAAAATATGTGACCATTCTCCACATCCGTTTCAAAATGGCACTTGTTTAAAAATGTAAAAAGTCCACAGGGACCTTACCGCGTGCAGAAGGGTTAAGTGTTCCTAGCTCTAACGTAAATGATCCTAATACTGATCTTAATAGTATTTTTCTCTGGGCGTCTGCAATTGGATTGCATCTTAACCCAAAAAAGTCCAAATGCCAAATAATCTGTAAAAAATCAGTTAAAATTGGATCTCAAATTGAAATTTTCCTTGGAGGTACAAAAATTGATATAGTTAGGTCCGTGAGAAATCTTGGTGTAATTTTCAATAGTACCTTAACTTGGTCTGACCATATTAATCGTTCTTGCGGTAGAGTATAGAGTATGCTAAGGACCTTATGGACAACACAGTATTTTACAACTCTAAAAATAAACTTACTTCTTGCAAAAACGTATATATTACCTACTCTATTATAATCATCGGAGGTTTTTTATGCTTGTAATTTAAAGGAAACGTGGAAACTCAAAACGACTTTTCATAATATTGTACACTACATTTACGGAAAGAAAGTATAATGTGTCAACCCCGAACATTTAATACGCTACAGTACAGTATTTACACAAGATTTTCAAGAGCGTACCATTTTTGATACACTGAGTGAATAATGTATGCTTCATGTAACTTAATGAAATAATTTCATTTAATTTTTTTCTTTAATCGACTAAAAAAATTTCATTACGGAAATGAAATTTCGCAAACTTAATGAAGCAATTCCATTAACACTGAGAAATAAAGTTTCGAAATTTCGTTAAATTTTTTCGTTGGATTAATGACAAGTAAAGAGCTCTTTTAAAAGAAAAATCTACCTAATTGTGATACGCTATTTCAATAAAATTTTTAAAATTTAAATGAATTATTTATTAATATATTTAAATATTTTTTTTAAAATTTATGAAAAAAAATTTAACTTTTTAACTTTATACTTTCAATGGAAAAATTCATTAAATCAATGAAAAAATAAAGTTCTCTAACTACAAAATGCTTATAACTAGAAAATGTTTTCTATTTAAAACTGTTGTAAAAAATGTATTTTTAATTAAAGTTTTGGCAATAGGCCTGAACATATCTAAAAAAAAGTATATATTAATGTTTCATAATATCAATTAAAAAAATTCATAACGATATCGAAATAGTGATTTTAACTATAGGTTATTAAATGGTTAAAGAACAAACAACGAGCAAGAAAAAACAAGAGCGAAAATTCTAACATTCTTTTTCCTTTAATTTTTTTACTTAATAACACTAAATTTACTTATTTACCAGTTAAATAATGATGCTGATAAAGGTCGTATCTGGCTTAAAATGCAATTTACTTAAAGGTTATGTTATAAAAGTAGAACATAAAAAGATGTAACATTGAAAAAATGGTTGAAATAAATAAACATAGTAATCAGTTAACCAATAAAAGACTGTCAAAAAAATTATGAAATTAAGGAATTAATTTAATGCATCTATGTCATTGAACAAAATTAAAATTTCATTGAAATACAAAAACCTTTTCATTAAAATAATGAAAAAAAATTCTTTAAACGTTTGAATCTTCATCATTAGGTTAATGAAATATTTTATTAATTTAATTTTATTATATTTATATTTAGATAAAATATGTTCTAAAGATATTTTATGGCAATATAATTGTATTGATATATAATTTTGAGGCGATAACTTTTAAAGTGACAACTTTGTCATGGCACAATTTTCTAAGTTCCAGTAGTATGATTCACCAGCTATTATTTTTTAACAATATTCGCTGTCAGTTCGAGTCAGCTGTAGTATTTTTTTCTTTATATAAGCGAAAATAATTAACGTTTTGTTTATTAAACCGATAAAGTGTATTTTGTGGATTGTGGCTTCTGAGTATTAAGCAATAGCGTATTTTCAATTTTGTAGACAGATATGTCACATGATATTAAATTAAATGAATATAAAAACACAGCAGTATAGTGTTGTTAAAAAGAAATTATAGAATTCCCCTGTCGTTACGCCAAGCGAATATAGATGTTGACAAATGTAACGATGATCGGTTCGTTAAAAGTTATGGAATCGCAGTACAAAAGTGACTATATACCATTTGTAACTTTCCTCGCAAAAAGCTTTAAGATGAACCAATCTCATATAGATTTTGATATCTAGATAATATTCGGCTCATACGCGGAGAGCAAAACACCCTGGATTAATTAAGTTTTAGGACGAGTCATACTTAAAAATTTAAGTCCGAATAACGCTAAAACGTACTTAAAACAAACCAAAATGGGATTACATTCGAAAACCAATCCGGGAATTTCTTAAAATAATTATAAAACTCTTAAGCCAAGTAAAAAAATGGATTTAATTTTCGTTGGTTCAAAGTGAGCGTTTTAATCTCATATAACTTTTAAGTCTCACACAGAAAAAATAATTCAAACAAAAAAATTTTTGAATCAAAAAAGTTTTGGGTTAAATTTGTGTCTGATATTAAAAAAATTTTCAAACAAATAATTTAGCTGAATAAAACAAAAAAGTTTACTGAAATTAAAAAAAATTTCAAAACAAATAATTTTGGTTAATCAATGAGAGCCTAGGGACACTTTTTTTATAATTTCCTTTACACCATTCATCTTGTTGTGTTACTTTCCCCCTCACTGACGCTGTATCCGTTCCATGGCTACAGAACAAGAAATCTCAATTAGCAGCATTACTACCCAATATGGTTTTAATCATTTGATGTATTTAACTAAAAAATAAAAAAAAATAGAATACGGGATTTTTTTTCGTTCTTTTTTGTAAACTTTGAAATCAACTAAAAAATTTTATTTTTTGGTTTTGTTATTGTGGTGACAAACATTGAATCGTGTTTACCTATTTTTGTAATTGCTTTAATAACAAACTTCTTATTGTTGTACTTTTTTAATGCGTACAAAAATATACTGTACTAGCTGACCCGGTCCGCGTTGCTGGCCCTAAGCAAACATTTGTGTTGTATTACCAGACGATTTAAATTGATCTTCAAACGAAGTTTACGGCCTTTAAATAAAAATCCATGAAATACCTATCAAAAAGTTTTTTTTACAGAATAACTTACATATGGTGTAGATAAAATACATATGGTGGTATGTATGTATATATATGCTGTGAATCTTACAAAAAAAGTGAGCGTAAAAGTGGGCGGGGCAACATTTTCTTTCCGCAAAACCTAAGTTAGACCATGGCGATCATTTTAAAGAAAAAATCGTCCAAATCGGTCAAGTCGTTCTCCAGTTATGCGCTTAATAGAAAAAGTGGGCGTAAAAGTAGGCGTGGTAAATTTTTCTTTCGATGAAAACTTAAAGTTGATTAATACGAACATTTGAAAGAAAAATTAGTCAACTCGATGGAGCCGTTTTCTGATTTTAGGTAAATCGAAAAAAGTGGGCGTAAAAGTGGGCGGGGCAAAATTTTCTTTCCGTAAAAACCTAAGTTGGACCATGGCGATAATTTTAAAGAAAAAATCGTCTAAATCGGTCAAGCCGTTCTCAAGTTATGGATTTTGCCACGCCCCTCCACCCCCAGACCAAAAATCAAAAATCAGACTTCACAGTGTCACCCGCCTGAAGATTCCCTGAAAATTTCATCAAAATCGGCCCAGCCGTTTTGGAGTCCATACGTTACATACACACACACATCCTATTTTATATATATAGAAGAAGATGTGTTTTTTGTTGTTGTTCATTTTTTTTTCACTTAAAGTAGTGTAGCTGACGAACAAAAAAAAAATTTTAAAAAAAAAAACCGCTTTAAAGAGCGCTAAATATTTCATACAAAATTCTTAAAACTTGAAACCAATAGCGCGTATATCATTTTTATTTTTGTATAGTTGTCCACGTTTTTGTTGCTAAAATAAAAATCAAACAAAAATATTAATAGAAACAGTAAAAAAAAAATTGTGGAAATTTAAGAAATTTTCAAACAAGCGTTTGTTTGAAATTATTTTAGCAATAATTTTTTCTGTGCACCTCTCAGTTTCCATTCTATATGGGTATATATGGGTATATGGGTATATATGCGTGCGTTTGTCAAAGTTTGTTGCGGAAACTCCACAGAAAAAATTAAAAATCACAAATCGCAAAATTCATATAATGAAGCAAACAATTCGTTGATTTCGTGCCTATTACCAAAATAATTATATTGATTACTAAAAACTAAAAAATTGAAAATTATGAATTATTTTTTTTAATAAATGATATTTTTAATTCTAATTAAAAAAAAACTTTGCCATTTCAAACAATGTGTTAATTGTTTTAATTAAATATAGCTAAGGTTTTGACAATTCCCAACAACAATTCTACAAGTTTAATTTATTTTATTTTAAAGGAAAAAATTTAATTAAGATTTTTTGTTATTTAATTAATATTTTAATTAAAAATTTATTTCAAAACAACTAAATGGTTATTAAATCAAATGATATTTTTAATTTTTTTTTTTTTTTTCTCAACTAAAAAATAATTGATTCAATTATGACATTCATTAAATTGAAATACTTTTCAAACAATTTTTTAAAAACTACTAAAAAAATTTTCGGTGTACAACAACACCACACAAGTAGATAACAAAGAATTTGCTTGTTTTGTGTAAAAACAAAAACAACAACAGAACAAGAAGAAAAACATTATTTTCATGCTTAAAATTGTAAAATAAAAAGCAAAAGTTCCCAATAAGTTTATACATATTCAGTTAAATACATCCAATTTTTAAGGGAAGAAGCCATGTCGGGCATGATGCTGGTGTTTTAAAATTAAAATTCTGTAAGGTGCATTTTAATATTTTGTAATATTTTCCTTCTGTCTCTGGTGCTCTGGGATAAGTGTTTTAGGTTAGAATCAGTCTAATTTCACTTTCGGAATATTTTAAGTACGAAATCGGGATTAAATATGGGTAAGTTAAGTACTTCGCACTTAAATAATCCGTACTTGAATCAATCTTTCTGTTCTTGATTCATGAAAATCCGTACTTACCGCAATATTGATACCGCTTCGGATTGATCTAAGTACGGATGGATTGATTTCTTTCGAGTGTAGAATTCTTATGTGAATATAATAATTTTTTTTTTGCTATGCTCAGATCAAATGATCGGAATTGGCACTTTTGTTCTTGTTTTACATGAAGTCTGTTTGGTATTGAAAAAAGATCAAAATTATTCATTATATTAACTAGCCCCTATACAAATTAACGAGTTGCCGTGATAGAGAGCTAAGGTGAAGAAACTTGACCAAAATATTTCTAATATACCAGGTTTGTTTGGTAAAAAATTGCAGTAAATTAGGCAATTTGTTTAAAAATAAAAAAATTACTCAAAATAAGAGGTTTTACGAGAACGTATCTAAATGGGATGAGCTAAGAAATCGATTTGCTTCCACTTAGCACATATGAACATGGAAAAAAGCTGTGACATCGACACAATATCGACTTTTTTATCGATTGAATTTCATGAAAAATTAATTACCTTTCGATAATGGTTCAGCTCAGTTTGCATACTAGGAAGGCATTTAAGAAATAATTATAAAAATGTGTTAAACTATGAGCATTAAATATTTCCTAAAAAAAATTTTTTTTTTGTTTTACAAAAAAAGTTTAGAAAGTGCTTGTCATATTAAGTAAAAAGTTTTAGTTAATATATGATCACATGAAATTAATTTAAATTCCCTTAAAATGTATTCGGTCCTTTTAAATACTTCAAATACTTTGAGTTAATGGATAGAGATTTGTAAAATTCTGTACGCCCACAGTAAAATTATGCAAATTGTTTATGACCATCTGATAAACTAAAGGCACAAAAGAAAACATCTTATAAAGCCATCCACATTTTCATTTGATAATGTATTAACAAAATAATGTAAATAAACCTGAAGTCCTTTAATTTGGAACAAAAACGAAAAAAAAACAAAACTTACTAAAGTTTACGCTTACAAAAACGACAACATGTTCTATGGCAAAAAAAGGAAGGATATAACAACTTTACGGCAGTTTTAGTAATTACATACTTTCTTCCTGTTTTATTATGCTTAAATATTTTATTGTATAATAAATTATTTTGGGACATTTTATTTAGTTTTGTTTTCTTTTTTTCCAACTTTTTTTTATATCATAAAATAAACAAACAAATCACTATTTAAAACAGGTTTTTTGAATTCATTTCTTATTATGTATTTGCTTTTACCCTTAAAGTTTTCTTTATTTGGTTTTCTTGTATATTTAAATCAGTATGACAGGCTCCCACACCCTTAGGGTATGCCTCACTTTTTTTGTATACCACCAATAAATGTTGTAAAGTGAACCTTTTTCTCTCGCTTTGCCAAATTTGCTGCAAGTGATTGTTGCAAAAATTGTTTACAGTTTATATTTAATTATACACCCAAAATTAGTCGCACAAAAACACAGTGAATATAAATGTCGGGCAAAAAGTGAGCAAATTATTGAGAAGACAAAATGCAGTTAGAAAAATTTTGGAGGTAAGTTCACTCTTAATTCGGTTTAACTGCACTTGAATTTCAGAACGGAAGTTCTTTTACTTTTTAGAGACAAAAATTTGTTTTTAAGTTGTTTTAACGATAATTGTGGTTAAGAGCTTTTTAGAAGTAAAACTTAAAAAAATTATATTGGTAAACAATATCGGTAGCTGACGACAGGTGTTGTTGAACTTATGACACAAAAATAGTTTTTATTAAAAAATAGCGATAATAAAATTAGTATTATCTTTTAAAACTACTAAGATACAAATTTTCGACAGTGGGTCCTATTTTAGACTCATTGAAAACAAAAGCTTACGATATTATCTCAATATGTCTAGTAGAAACTATTACTATGATTACTACTATGACATGAATGACACTTATACATGGAAGCTATTATAAAAGTTAATGTCGCCAAAGATTATATCAATACCAATATTTATAAGGATTTTGTATATATGGAAGCCATAGACAAATAAGGAACGATTTCAATAAAACTTGGTTAGATTTTTTAGGTTGACACAAAAAATTGTTGGACCAAATTAAACAAAAAAATATTAAACTCAGACAGTTTATGGGCACATAGACGTTTTATGGGGGCCAGGCGCACATACAGGTGGGTAGAAAAGGCCATAATAATTTTAGGAAAATAAAAAAAAAATCCTTTTTTGAAAAAATAGGCTTCAAAGAAATACGAAGCCCTAAGGTTGAAATTACCATTGAAGTTTTTTATCTCTGTATCAATGGCCAATATTTATTTTATTTTTAGTTTGTGCAAAAACGCTTATCCCTTATTTTGTAAATGTTTCTTTTCCGACATTTAATTTTTAACGAACTAGCGAAAAAAATATTTTGCCTCTTGCTTCTTTAATTTTGCCTAAAAGAAGAGCTAGTTAAAAAAAGGCAAAACTAAAAAAAAAATATAAAAATCAAGCAAAATCCCTATTCAAGAAAAAAAGAGAACGAAAAAGCTGCAGGAATAATTAAAATAGGAGCCACTGCCACTGTAGGAGGCGATGATAACCGAGGGGTTATTCGCACGTATGTACACGCACAATATTATTACAGTAACGGAATGTAGGTTATTCAAGAAGTATTCCGTTCAGTCAGTTTTAAATAAATAAACATTTAAAATGCCAAGCCAATTTACTTTTAACTGATTCTAACATTTATTAAAAAAACTAAGTGCACATTAATACGAATTTTCGGTTGCATTTCAAATTGTCAGTGTATTAAGTATGTAAAATTAAATGAAAATAAAATTTAAAACAACTGTAAATTTACTTAAAACCCGATCTACTTTTTTTGCATTTTATTTTAACGAAAAATTAATTTAATTTTGACTGTCAAAAATTCAACCGCGAATTCCATAAAAAATTTACCACAAATTCCGTAAAAACAAATGAATTTTCAGTTAATTTATATAATTTATCTACCTAAAATAAATTTTCAGTTATCTATTTATAGATCTGTGGCAAAAGGTAAAAGTAAAAAACGATTTGCTTGTTTTGTGTAGAAATTTCCCATATTCTTTTTGTTAAAATTATTTAGTTAAATACATAAAAATTTTAAGGAAAAATAATTGCGAATACCATATCGGGCATGGTGCTGGTGTCTTGTAATTGAAAGTTCTTCTGCAAAGCAAATTGGTCAGTACAACAAAAGTAAAACAAACATGTATAAAGGGGTAAGTAAATAAAAATAAATATTCTCTCTCTCTCTCATTAGAATAACAAGCGGACAGGTGTTTGGTATTTTTTAGAAATTTGAGTTAAACCTGTGTTATATAAAAATACTGAATTACATAAAATAAATGAAAATTCATTTGTTTTTACGGAATTCGAACTTTTGACAGTAAAAATTAAATGAACTCTTCGTTAAAAATAAATGAAAAATAAGTAAACCGGTTTTAAACTGAATATTCATTTATTTTATATTACAATTTCAGTTAATTTTACGTACAGAATATTGTGAGTGTATAAATTTGCAGAAAAATTATACATGTGTAAATCAAAACATACAGGATTAAATTAAAAAAAAAAAAATAATGTTTTTGCCTTTCACATAAAATGCAACAAAGCAAATCACAAAAATGGTAACGTTGATTTGATTCTTTTATTACATGGAAAACAAAACCATATTTTTTTTTTTAGTTTATTTTCCAGGAAAAATATCACTTGTCGTCGCCGAGTATCTCCTAGAAATCTTGTGCCATTGGCTACCGTTTGTGCTGCTGTTATCTCCTGTTATTCGGCTACTAGTTACATTGATTTTTAATTTGGCGGTTTACAGGCTGTTAATTACAGAAGTTGTTTATTTCATTCTTTTTCCTACATAATTTTTATTGCCGCTGCTTTTTTAGTTCCCTTAATTAAGAAATGTTTACAATTGTTAAAATGCCAAGAGCCAGTGCCCTTCAAAAAGATACATTTCAGCAGCAGTGTTTTTATCTTGCTACTGCTTTTGAAAAGTGTGGGCTTTTTTCGTAGTGGCACTTGCCAGCTTTTGGATTCTGAATTTTATTTTAGCTAGGATAAAGGCAAAATTTGGCTGCTTTTGCTAAAATGCGATAGCATTTTAACCCTAATTTAAAATAAAATATCTACAGAAAAACGATTTAGGCCCAAATATTTTTTAGTATCGTTTAAAAATGTATTTCTAGATTCTTTCTATATTCTATTAAATTATAATATTCATTTACATATTTTTCAAGTTTTTCCCAAAAATATACGTTTTGCATAAATATGCATATTTCGCTGGTATATATATCGGTCCTTTTCTTTCAAAATCATGGTTGCAATTTTTTAATCGGATTGATTTTCGCAAATGTTAAAGAATTAAATTAGAAAGACAGAATTTTCGTGGTCTCCAAAGATTTGATTTTTTTAACTGGTTTATGAGAAGAAAAAAAAACAATTTTGACAAATTTTGAGTTGTTCTGGTTTATTATTTAGTGTGCGATAAGCTCTACATTTAAATTTATCTGAATTTTATTGTTGATTTTTGTATTTTCTTTTTATATTTTAAACCTTATTTAAATTAACTGCCTATAGAAAAATTACATTGTTTTGTTTAAATAAATTTCTGAAAACGATAAAGCTGAATCCTCGACTGATGGGGGCAATGTAAAATTAAATAACGGTTCTCAGCATTTTAATTTGGCTTCGCCTTTGTGAAAGCTAGCATACATGTACAAAAATTCATATACATATTTTCAAAATTGCGACGTCCACTTTGCACATAAATATTTCATGGACAGACAACCAGTCAACGGAAGGACAGACGGACATGGTTAGATCAATTCTGAAGATGATTGATTTGAAAATACATATTTTTCTTATAAAAGTTATATACACTTACTAGACTTTTTTACATATATTATTAAAAAAATGTCAAGTAGCCTCCCAGCCAGCAAAATAGTCCGACGTCTTCCAGATATCTGAGGGAAACGTCGACAAAAAAGTCGAAATCGTATACGAATTCTGTAAGATATTTGACCCAAAAATTTATGAAGGCTATAATTTTATTGCAAAATTAAAGTACATACGTACCATTTTGCTAATTTTTTTTAGAACAATAAAATAAAATTTAAATTATATTCATTTTAATGAAAATTGTCATTTTTTTACAAAAAAAAAATAAGTTTCATTAGGCACATCTATATGAATTCCGTCAGAAATCTATTAGATATATCGGTACATAAATTCCCCCAGATATAACCATGCGAACTCGATCAGAAAGCGGCCAGACAGTACGTGTATTCAATGTCTGACAGAAATCTGAATGAAGTCTCTAAGAATGAAGTCCGACTTTTGCAAGAAATGCCTGATTCAGACAAATTTATTTTGCTGGCTGGGTTTATTTTTAATTTTTTTTATAAATTTAAACAAATTTTAAATTTTTACTGATTAAAGGTGTTTTTTTAAGCCACATGAGAACTTAATATGATAATTCAAGACAGATGTTTTGTTGGAATAAAATTTTCTTATTATATTCTGGTAAAATATTTTAACACATCTATTTTTTAAATATATTTTCCAGCATATGTATGCCACAGCTACAATTTACATGGTCCATTCGATCAGTCCAATTTTAGACTATCTTTTCCAATAAGTCGCGCCGTATTGTATCAATAATGGCTTGAATATTGGTTTCCAATGCTTTAAGAGTTGCTGGTTTATCGGCATAAGCCAATAACTGTATATAGTCTCATAACAAGTAATCCAGAGACGTTTAATCGCACGAACGAGGGGGTCAATGAACACGGCAACTTCTGAAAATTGTCTCCAAATTTATTTTGCAGTAAATCGACTGTAAAACTCTCTTTATGGCAAATAATTAATTAGTTGATTAATTTTTGGAAACAAAAATTCAGTCAGCATAGCTCGATATCGCTCACCCTTCACCGTAACGGCAGTTGCTTGCTCATTTCGAAAAAGCCTGAACACCGCTCCAAACAGTCAATATTAATAGTAATTGGAATTTGTTAACGGATTAAAGATAGTCTTGCTTATGACGTAGCGATTGATCCAAAAATTAACTTCGTAAAATGGACGAAGTTCTCTATAAACCTCGCGAATAATTTTTTATTTTTTAGGTACAATTCCACAACTTGGAAGCGTTGGTCTAGCGTTAAACGATTCATGATGACTTGCCACCCCTTACTAAAGAGAAATACTAACACGGTTTGACATTCTCAGCTGTCAAACCACAGTTAACGATGTCCAAAGCATTGATGCCAATTCTTTTAGAGCAAAAAGCACTTTAAAATTTAAAAAAAGCACTAAACAGTGCTATTTCAGGCAAAAAAAAGTACGAAAAAGACCTTAGCTATTGTTTTCAATTTAATCGATAATTGAACATTAAAGAAGTTACCAAATATTTAAAAAAGATGGCAACGACGTTGTTGGGGTATAATTTTCGTACATAACTTTAATTTGAATCATCATTAGTTGATTTTGAACTGGGGCATAAAATAGTTTTTAAGTAATATTTGGACTTTTTGTATGTTTTATTGGAAAATATATCACTGCAGACACCAGGTGGTAGAGTTAAATCATTACAGCATGAATTATGTTGAAGACGTTCATATTTAATGTGAGGAATTGAGTTAATAGAGTTCAAGGATAATCCGTTTCTAATTGTGGATTTGCTGTAGTTCATCGAACTAAATGTTCTTTCAACTTCCGCGCTAGAGTAAGGCAAACTTCAAATGCTTAAAACAAAATTGGACAAATCTAACAATGGATTTTGTATTCTCTAATCTTCCCACTTCTATCACCAATAAACTCAAGAATTGCTTCAACAAACATTGCAAGTCTTGGCGATGCCTTTGTCGTGAGCTTATTGCCATACTTAAATAATGTTTTTACACTTAACCAAATTGTTACTGCATAATAAATTAAAGATATTGTAGAAACAATTAAAAATTGTAAACAGCAATAAAGGCACAACGTAAAATTGAAAAAGCACCAAGCTAGTTTTTTTCTTATGGTGTTTTCTTTTCTACAAAAAAAATACCACCTTGTTAAAAGGTACATGTATAAAATGTCTTGCCGACCCTGTAATAATGCAATTTTTTATTTGACGAGAACAAAAAACCGACCTGTTTTTAACTGCTGACAAAAAGTTTGTTCTTCAAAATATAAAAAACAATTAATGTACATAACTAATTAAAAAGTTTGTATTTCAAAATAAAAAAAAATATACATAAACCAAAATTTGTTAATAGATTGATATTAAATAAATAAATAAATGAACAAACTGAATGACGAAATTTCAATTTCTTTAGTTTGTTTTTTTTTATAAAAATGTAAACAAGAAAATACCTCTGCCAGATTGCTAATTTATAAACGCCAAGTTTTTAAGATTTCCTGATTTGACGTTCTTTTTTCAAAAACAATTTTATAACACCGAATCCACTTAAAGTTTACATCACTGACAAACTATCATTAGCAATTAAATGCTTTCTTATGTTTTTACTATTAAATAATAGAAAACTAACTATTCAAATTTTAAATTTTTACAGTCCTGATTAGAGGCGATTTTTTTCCAACTTCGTCTGGTAACCTTATACATAAACAGAATCCATCTTTTTACAGGGCATTATCAACACTGCCGATTTATACGGGGTGTAAAGTGCAATGCCTTATGCCATTAGAAAGGGTGCTTTTATAGAATTAAACAAGCCACCCTTTTAGAGAGCGAAGCATTTTTAAGAAACGAACACCAAATTGGAGTTTTTTTAAATAAAATGTCTCATATGTTGTAGAAAAGAAAACACCATTAGTATGGCACTAGAGATAAAATTTTGGCGATTCGAGGCATCAATAAGCATCATAAATAGTGCCAAAAGCACTTTGTTGGCATCACTGGTCCAAAGTTCTCATGCAGCTAAAAAAAAAAAAACACCTGATAGTTGCCGTTCCGATTTCTTAATGAAAATTCATACAGGTTTGCTTAAAATAGAGAAAAATAAAGTTGCAAGGGTAACAGAGATTTCTTTTAATTCAAGTTTAATTCAAGTTCAGTTCTAGTTTCGTACCAGTTTAGTTCGAGTTCAAATCAATCTTAACTCTAAATATTTTACATTTTCCAAATAATAATGCTAAAGCAGGAAACAAGATGTTATTAACGTACGAGTATTTATAAATTAGTTACAACTTGCTAAAGGATATTTGATAAAATTCTTTATAATTATTTCTGAAACTAACGCCAGCAGCCTAATTAATTCTATCTCTCAATTTTTCTCAGTATATTCCCACCATTTAAATAAAAAATCATACTTTCAAGTTATTTTCATTTCATTAAAAAAAAATAAATATTTTCATTTTTGCAAGTGTTTCTATAAAAGTTTTTTATGCTTTTTTGGAAATTCACTATGTGTGGCATATGACAGCAAGGAAAACTTGTGTTGTGTTTTTGTTTTGCCAAATGCTCTCTGTTTCCTGTGTCAGAGGAGTTTGAGATTGTAGAAAGTTTTAAATTTTTTATTTAAATATAAGAAGCATGCGATTTAAATTTGGTTTGTTTATTTATTTTTTTTTTAAATGTTGTTCTTTTTGAGACCTCGTGGGCGTAGACGCAATATTGTAGTTGTACGTTTTGTAGGTGTAAGGCACAGATTATTTATTAACGTTGTTGTTTTTGAACGTCGTTTTTCTTCACTACCGATTGCTTTAATTTTACACTGTTCTTATTTAATTGAATTCATTTTTTTATTTGTGTGTTTTGAAAAAGAAGGTGTTAACAAGTTGAAAAATGACTTAAGTTTAAAGTTGTTTTGAAAAGGAATGAGTTTGTAGCCGTAACACAAGAAAGTCGTAATTATGAGAAGTTTGTTTAAGAGATGGTGTAAATAAAACTCACAAGTTTCTAAAATCAGTTATTTACACAAAAAAACTGATTTAAGTTACATAGAAACTTTAAATAACATTATGCAACAAAAAAAAATTAAAAGCACTAAAACTACAAAAACAGAAGATATTTAAAATTATATAGAACATTTTTTTTTTAATTTTTTCTAAAATTGGCAGTTTGCAAAGAGGCTGTTCCGCCAATTTGATCTTAGCTAAGGAAGGGGCTCTCCAATTTTATTACAAGATACCCTAAATGACCTACATTCAATTTGTCTTTCAGCCGAGGTAATAGAATTTTTTATTAACTGAACGGTTTCGAAATAATTTAGTTCGCAATAGTGAAAAATATTTTTTTTTTTTTATTTTAAAACTATTGCAATTTAACCTGCTTCCATGTAAAGGATTGCCAGAAGCAATTTGTTCGGGAGTTTTTAAATTTAAAATAATCATTTAAATTATTTACATACCACCTGCTTACTTATAAGCGATAATTTAAATAATTACAATAATTAGTATGGTGGTTATTTTTATTGAACTGTTAATGGTTTTTAATCCAAATTTAGATATTTTTAATTAGGCTTAAGTTCATTGAATTTAATTTTCATTAAATTATTTTTATGAAGACAGGAATTTTACAACATGAAATTAATTAAAATTTTTATTGATAATTTTTCATTCTTAACTGCGCTGAGATTTGAACCCAGGCTTTCACGGACAGGTTGCCCAGACTAGTTTTGATTGTAACCACGCAATCTCTTCAGTAAGGTTTGCCGTTTTACTCACTTGGCTATTGAAGCCGGGTGACGTCAATAGTCAAACATCAATCTTTAAACCAAATGGTATTTCGAAATTTACTTTTTGAATGAATGATTATCTATTTTAATTGATTTACATGTTCTTCCTAACTTCTGTTTTTTCGTACTTTTTGTCAAGAATTCTTCTTGAAATCCAAAGTATATTTTTTGTTTTTTCCTGTTTTTTGTCTATCTTTTTTCTTGTTGACCTTTTCAGCACAACTTGAAGGACAAATGTAAACATAGCTCGTGCCCTAGCTGTTAACAATTACTTAGTAGTATTGTGGTTATTTTTATTGAAAAAAAAAAACATTTAACACAAGTTGTTAAAATTTTTGAGAATAATAATTTTTTTTATTAATAAGATTTATTTATAACGTGCTAAATTCCCAATTTTTATTATTGATAAAAAACAACTGAAATTGATTGTTGATGGAAAGTTAGTTTTTATGCGCATTTCGCTGGTTGCTTAGGCCAGATCGTGGACCAATGAGGTCCATTGTGAATCCCTTCAGTAAAGGAGAAAAAGGTGAAAAAGAGAAGTAAAGAAGAAGAGTTGAAATAGACCTAAGGTTTGGTAAATGCGAAGGACAAATTCCTCCTATGGTCCCCCCAACAGAAACAGCAGTCCTATTTCCCTGACAAACCCCAGTAGATCGGTTGGATTACATCCAGCGATACACCCCAGTTCGTCGTGAAATCTAGCCCCTAGCCATTTCTGCCTAAGGTCATGCATCCTAGGACAGTGGCACAGTACATGCTCAACCGTCTCTAGCTCCTCGGCGTCCCCGCACAACCTGCAGAAGTCCGGTATTTCAATGCCCCATTTACCCATAAAGGCCCTAACAGAACAATGCCCCGTCAGGAACCCTATAAGGGTCCTAACACTACTCCTATCCAGTCTTAATAGAACCCTGGTTGCACCTGCGTCTAATCCGGGCCATAAGGCCCTCGACACCCTGGAATCCGTTCTATCCCTCCAGGACCGGTTAACGGTATCACGGAATCCTTCCCGTATCACCCCATAGAAGTGACATAAAGGGGGTTTTACCCTTCTGTCCCTTTCCTCTAAGTCTAGCTTCGAACCCCCTCTCGCGAGTTCTTCCGCCACCTCGTTGCCATCCACCTTGCTGTGTCCTGATACCCAACACAGCCTTATTGTGAATGCCGACATTATCTCTCTCAGAGCATTCCTACACCGTGCAACCAGGCACGATCGCACCGTATAATTTGACAATGCTCTTAGCGCAGCCTGGCTATCGACGAAGATTATCACCACAGATCCCCCTACGATGTGACCCAGTATCATTTCCGTCGCCCTCCAGATAGCTAGGATCTTAGCCTGGAGGACACTGCACTCATCTGGGAGTCTGAATGACCTTTTCACGTCAGTGCCAGGAATAAAAACACCAGCCCCAAAGCCAGTGTCCATCTTGGACCCGTCCGAATATACTGCCCACCCCTCAACGCAATCAATAATACCACGCATTATTTTTAGAAAACAAAAGAAATAATCCAACAATAACGAGGTTTGAATTAGTACAAGCAAAAAGTGACGTATGTACGAGTGTATCAAAGCAAAACTAATATTATAATTTGAGCTTAAGTTCAGTTTTATCCTAGTAGAAACCCAATTCTGTTCTAATTCTGTTCTATTTCGGTTTCAGTTCTGTTCTGTTCTACTTCCCTTGTGGTTGTATTCTAGCTGTATTCTATTCTAGCTCTGTTCTAGCTCTGTTCTAGTTCTGTTCTAGTTCTGTTCTAGTTCTGTTCTAGCTCTGTTCTAGTTCTGTTCTAGTTCTATTCTAGTTCTGTTCTAGTTCTGTTCTAGTTCTGTTCTAGTTCTGTTCTAGTTCTGTTCTAGCTCTGTTCTAGTTCTGTTCTAGTTCTGTTCTAGCTCTGTTCTAGTTCTGTTCTAGTTCTATTCTAGTTCTGTTCTAGTTCTGTTCTAGTTCTATTCTAGTTCTGTTCTAGTTCTGTTCTAGTTCTATTCTAGTTCTGTTCTAGCTCTAGTCTAATTCTGTACTAGTTCTGTTCTAGTTCTGTTCTATTTCTGTTCTAGTTCTGTTCTAGCTCTGTTCTAGTTCTGTTCTAATTCTGTTCTAGTTCTGTTCTAGTTATTTTCTAGTTCTGTTCTAGTTCTGTTCTAGTTCTGTTCTAGTTCTGTTCTAGTTCTGTTCTAGTTCCTTTCTAGTTCTGTTCTAGTTCCATTCTAGTTCTGTTCTAGTTCAGTTCTAGTTCTGTTCTAGCTCTGTTCTAGTTTTGATCTAGTTATGTTCTAGTTGTGTTCTATTTCTGTTCTAGTTCTGTTCTAGTTCAGTACTAGTTCAGTTCTAGTTCTGTTCTAGTTTTATTCTGTTTCTATTATAGTTCTGTTTTAATTCTGTTCTAGATATGTTCTAGTTCTGTTCTAGTTATGTTCTAGTTCTGTTCTAGTTCTGCTCTAGTTCGGTTCTAGCTCTGTTCTAGTTCTGTTCTAGTTCTCTTCTTGTTCTGTTATAGTATTGTACTAGTTTTGTGGCTAAATTTTAAAGATTATGTTTTTGTTCTCATCTTGTTTAAGGTTCTATAAAAAAGAAAATTAAATTATTAAACTTTTCTTGTTCCTTAGTAATCATGCGACCACATACCAGTTTAGTTCAAGTGTGAGAATATGTAAAGGGCTTGCCCTTTAATGTCCTTTACAAAACTTTTATATCAGTTAATGTAATAATTTTACATTAATTGTTTGTACACATTGTTTAACTTGTAACTGTGAAAAAGAAAATTATCATTAAAAATATGTGTCTGTGTTTTTAAATAAGCAAACACTCTTGTTCATGAACATACACTCACAGTTACAATGACATGTGCTTGAAAAATGATGTGTAGGACTCTGTGTAGTATCATCTGTTTTATAAAAATAATATGAGAAGGGTAAATAATGAATTAGCAGAAAGAATGTGATTAAATAAAACACAGATTTAAGGTTATAAAATTATATGGAATACATGTATACAGACATATAAATACGCATGATTTACATGTGTTTATCGCCAGGTATAAATGAGATGGTACCATAAATGGTACTTTTTAAAGTATTTATTACAAGCATAGCAAAAAGGGCATTCACGTGTGCGATTTAAACAGTTTAAAGTCCAATACTAATTTTTGTCAAATAATACGAGCTTTGGAAAACTTTTCTACAATAAAGATTTAGTTTAGTTGCCACGGTTCAAATTTAACTTTCAAGTCCCTGCTGTATCAACACAGAAATTAATAGTAACGAGAGTTAAAACAACAGCATACATTTTTTTTTTTTTATTATTTTATGTCAGGGAACTAATTTTGAAAAATTTATAAACAAAGTGGAAAAAAGGATTTATTTTTTAACGAACATTAATGTAACAAAGTGGATGCATGTGTGTGAGTAAATATGTATGTATGTATGTAAATGCGTATATCTGTTGAAAAAATAAATGAATGACTGCATTCATGTACATAGTTTATGCCAAGTCATTTAATATTTATAATTCATAATATTAACACAGCAAAACTACATTTCTCTGCACACTTTGTAGTCACTTACACACATACTCTTGTTATTAAGTGAATGTTGTGATTATACAAATATGTATATGCATATGTGTATATCTGTTTTCATAATGTGTGATCATGTTAAGAAAAAAAAAATATATATATGTAAAATTGTAGTCATACAAGCACTTTTTGAACATTTAAACATGTTTCGTAATGTTGTTTGCTTGTATGTATTTGTTTCGAAAGTATTTGAAGGACGGGGTTCTGGTTGTTCTTGTTTTTTTTTTGTGTGTGTTTGTTAATTTTTTTCTAACTATGGAAGGGTTGAGCAATAAGATGAAAAAATATGTAAGATTTTTTAATGGTTTAGCATAGTGATAAGGGTATTGTTGGTGTAAATAATATATAGCGTAATTAATGTAGTGGTGAGCTAAAATAAAAAAAAAAAAACAAAATGGATAATAAATGTACATAACCACATCAACAATACCAGAACATTATTATTAATTGTCTTTAAGGTTCGAGTTCTTATTTTTTGAGTTGCAAATTTGGTACACATTTTAAAGGGAAATTGACAATTTATGAATAATAAATTTTAAATGTCCTTTAATGCACGCTTTAAAATGGTGATTTTTTTCTGGTATAATTTTCAATGATATTTTGGCATAATTGTGATTCAATTAATTTAACAACGTCTTTATACATACACCACAATTGTGTGTAACAATTAAAAAATATTTGTTCATGACCCACCATTTCGTAAACTCATCGACTCAGAATCACTTTATAAATCAATCTAACGATATCCGCGCAGCTGGCTGGTTGTCTACCCATGTAAACTTGTGCGCAAAGTTCAGGTCGCTGAATATAATTTCATGAAATTTGGTACAAATGTTTCGATTGGCATAACGAAATGGTGAGAATCAGTCCATAATTTCACATCGCCCCCATACAAACTTTCTTTCGGAATTGTCTTTGTACCCATTTAGTCCAAAGTGTACCATATTTCCTACATGAACCCTCTCTTTAAAATCGCTGAGAGACGAACAAATCTCATATAGATGCTAATATTTCAATAATATTCGGCACAAAGAACTATAAAATGAGTTAATTTTAAAAGCTTAATTGCCAGTCGTTTATAGCAAAATGGATATTTTATCTAGAGAGTTGTCGTTGCCTATGTGAAATGTTGCCTTCAAGTTATATTGCGTCAAAGTCCATTAGGGGCATAACCAAAATAAGAACCTATCATTACGGTATGGGCAATGTTATACTGATATTAAAAATCTATATCAGGGGTCATTTCGGTCCAAAAACCTTCGGCACCGAATGCAATTTCTAAAACACCAAACATTTTTTTTTTTATTTTTATTACAAAGTAAAAAAATTAAAACAAGCTTAATTAATAAAATTAATTAAATAAATTGTTTGTTTTTTTAGTTTGACTATTGATTTTTTTTTGGTGGGAGTCCTTCCCCAAAAAATATTTGTGGGAACATCTAAGAAGTTAATATTAATAAAAATATATGTATTTTTACGCATTAATTGTAATATAAATTTTTATGGTCGGTATCCTTCCCTTGTACCGTTTTTTTTTGGTTTCTTTTTTTGGAATGCAAGGAATCGCCATTTCATAAAAAAACACGAAATGCAAAGACCAGCATGGCTTTCGACGTTAGAATTATGGATTTCCTGTAAAACTGAAAAAAATTATAAGCTAAAACTTCATCGCGATCGGTGCCGAACACTCGCGAAAAAAGGAAGGCACATTTCTTCATATTTTTTATGCACTATCTCACTATGATAGGTCCTTTTTAATATTTGCAAAAAAATGCAAATGGTTATCTCCCTAATGTCCATATCATTAACAAGTAAAATTTAACTTTGTATGCATATCAATAATTCGATTAAATTTGTTACATATGGCCAATATTCGAATTCGAATAGCCGTATATTCGAATTCGATTCTCCTATTTCATGACATTCGTATTCGCATTCACCCAAGCGAATATTTTGTATATACATTCCAAAAAAAATACAAAACTGTAAAAAATATATTTAAAATAACACAACAAATTTGAATTTTTAATAATTTTTAATAAAAAAAAACTTTGTCTTTAACAAATTGGAAATGCGATCGCTGCAGCAGATCAGGCAAAGTATATCATCCGTTAGCAATTAATTAAAAAATATGACTGAAATGCTTGAGATATTGACTCAGGGAGATGTTCGAGTTCTGCTTATTATACAAATTTAAGCAAAATAAAGTTAAGAAAAATAAAAAAAAAAAACTTAAATTAAAAATATGGAAAACCACCGACATAGGTGGCTGCAGCATTTGCGAAAATATTTTCTCCCAACAATACTGAATTATTAATGGGTACTTTACACTATCACACAAGTCTTACGTATTTTGAGGAAAATACAACCCTGTCATTCAACGTTCTTATTGTTTTTTGAAAATTTCCAAACAATAACTAGATCAGTGATGCATTTTCGTCAAAATACGTAAGACTTGTGTGCTAGTGAAAAACAGCCTTAAGTAAAAGCGCTAAAAAGAGTAAGAAAAACGAAATCTGAAAGAATGTAAGTATACGTATCAGTGCTGCCATTTAAGCATTTTTTTTCTGCTAAATTTAGCATTAAAAATTATGTTTTAGCTGCAAACTTTTAATTTAGCATTTGGCATTCTGTTTAGCATTTTCATAAAATGTTTTCTGGTTTTTTTTTTTTTTTTTTTTTTTTGCTTTATTTTAAGAGTTTGAAGGAATCGCTTTATTAATTAATGTGCGGTTTCCAAATGTCAGGCAAGTGATTGTGTATTTAAATTTATAAAACAGCACATAAGTAATTTTTTTTTTAGTTATTATACATTTCGGCGACAACTACTCGCAGTCAATGAGAAATTTCGAATGAAAATAGGTAATATTTATTCTAAGAAACGTCTTACCAGTTATGCAAAAATATTTAACATTTAGGGAATCGTAGAAATTCGCCAATCATGTTGATTGTATTTGTTTTCCATTTATTTATAACGTATAAAGGTATAAAATAAATTTTACACTGAAATGTAAAAATGAAATTTTTTTGACCACAACATAAAAAATGTATTGAGTATGTATTTGGAAATTTCTTGTTTATATCCAACGAAATCCTTGAAACAAATTTTTGCTGCAAAATTCTGAAAAAATTATTATTATAAAATTTCAGCAGTTGTTCAACTGTAAGAAATAAAGTGGTCTAAAATATCCTTTTATATAATTATTTAAATCAGGGCAAAGCATAGAAATAAAAGAATTTGCGCGCCGCTTAAATTTAAATTTTGTAAAAAAATGAGTGTAAATAAAATTTTATGCTGTTTATAAATTTAAAAAAAATCCTTTTTCTAGCATTTTTTTAAAAATAATTTCTATCATTTTCTGGCCTTGTCTAATCAAGATTTAGCTGTAAAATTTTTTAGACCTAATCACACTGATAAGTATGCAGGCAAAATGCAGTTCCTTGAAGTAATCTTAATGAATTCAGGTGAAGTGTATAACCCCTCACCGTGTAGAATAATCACCTTTATTTGTAGCCTTAATCTACTTCAGTAAACACCTGGACTGCACAAAAGATCCTATGGGTCGCGTTGCTTATAGTGTTTACATAAAAATTTTCCTCTAATAATATTTTGTTATCTCCATTTGTAAAATAATTTTGCATGAGTTGTGTCGTTTGTTTTACATGTGCCTATCGAATTTTTTGTTATTCATAAAAAAACCAAGTTTAAAGAAATAAAAATATAAAGAAATTGTAGGTACATTAAAAAAAATTGTAAACTGTCACAAAATAAAATATCAATGCTAAAAAAAATTTAATATTGTCTGAAAATGGAGCATAAATATTGACCATTGTTCTGTGTTATTTTAGAGAAAAAAAGTGTAAATTCTATAAAATAATTTATAAATAATTGCGACCTACGACAAAAATAGGTAAAAAATATTTAGTCAATTCACAAGGTATCCTAACATGTCATATTGTCAAAATGTCCTAATATTTCATAATGGTTTAAAAATATTGTTGTTGGATTGTTAACAAAAAGTGTCTTAAATAAATAGAACGTTGCTTGCTGTGTTTATTGTGCTGTCGTAATTAATCAGAAAAGTCCAGCGCTGAGCGGCTGAGCCGTACAACAATATTTTTAAACCATTGTGAAATATTAGGACATTTTGTGAATTGACTAATTATGTTTAAAGTTTGCGTCATATAATTATATGAAATAAATAACATTTTTACGTTACGGTTGCCAGTAAGCATAAATATATATTACAAATACTTTTCGGTTTTAGATTTAATCTACATACATGATATATATAATTACTCCTAAACTGTTTATGATTAACATGATAATAATATGATTTTATCAAATTATAAAAGGATGTAATAAAAACAAATTAGGAATAAGGAAAAAATATTATGATGTAACATGGCGAATATATTTGGTCATAATATGATTCAATAATGATCGTAATATGTTGACTACAATCATGAATCTTATCATAATATGTTGCTCTTAGAATATGTTTACCACACCCATGTTTTTTCTTTGCGTGTATTTGACAAAAATTACTATTATATAAATCTTTTCCTAATAACATAATTTTATTATGGTGGGTACATGGATGCCCATTAGTTTCAAATAGGATACACTCTTCAACATTGTTTCTGTTAATACTGTGTTGTATGGTGTATCAAATGATATTGATTTACCGTCTATAATTTATAGCTGAGTTTTTCAAATCTGGCATTATTTTAAATCCATAATTTTCGAATTTAAATTTGAATAAATTCTTGTTAAGCTTCTTATCTAAATTTGAACTAATGTTATATTTTTCTATAACACACTGCAATATAGCGATTTTATCTGTATTGCTTATTTCTTTTTGTGGTTATTACTAAACAAAGGAAGTTAACATTACTGTTCACGTTTAGTATTTCATTTCAGCGTTGAAGTTTCGTGCTAAAAAAACATTAAATTTGATACTCTGGCTTAGCTTATTCTGTTAGTTTTTTTTATAAATGCCTAATTTTAAATGTTTCAAAAGCAGTACGGAAAATATATTCGACTATTCGACTATCAGGTTTATTGTGAAATTCAATCGATTTAAAAAGCTTTTATGAATTTTGAGCGATATGGAAGTCGATTTCTGAATTAAAGTCCTTTTTTTTTGTTTAAACTACAGCTCTATTAATGAATATAATATAAAATTTAAAAGAATATAATTATACATATATGGGGTATTCACAAGGTGTGCTATAATGGTTTATTGTCATAATGTTCTAACATTTTACAATGGTTTAAAAATATTGTTGTTGGTTTGTTAACAAAAAGTGTCTTAAATAAATAGAACGTTGCTTGCTATGTTTATTGTGCTGTCGTAATTAATAGCACATTAAATTATAAGAGGTTGCTCACAACAGTCGTATTTTTTCATGTTGTTATTTTAAGACATATGACTTTATGACACCTTGTGAACCCCAATAATATACATATATATATATTAGAGTAACTCAAAAAAAAGTGATTTTGTTACCCCTCTGAAAATAAAGGTTGATATGTTTTATGTTATGTCGCAAAATATTTTTTTTCTAGCGTTTTATGTGAATAATTACAAAAAAAAAAAAATAAATTTACATTATTTTAAAACAGATTCAATTTGAAAAGCAGAACATTATTTCCACATACGTAGAATTTGTATGAAAACCCAAAATGAAAATATGTATTTAGTTAAATATCTCAATTAGATGGTCGCAAGTGCTCAAGTTTTTTATACCATTGGATGCTGCTTCAAAAACTCTTTTCGATGATACCATATTTTATTTATGGTGTCTTGGAGCAAAGTACAAAAAAATTAGAAAACCTGAAAAAAGACCTTTTTTAAAAATGGTCCAGCTCACGGATGGTCAACGGTAGAACCAAAATATTTTGGGAATCATCATAAAACATATCAACCTTTATTTTCAGATGGGTAACTAAAACACTTTTTTTCGGCTCCACACAACTTGAGTCGGTCTTATATATACAATATATATAAATATAAAGAATATAAGACGAAAATGTAACGGTTCTTAGTCGATTTCCATCACAAAACTTTTCGGCTGGGCCGATTTTTTTGTAATTTTTTGTCAATAATTTCTTTATTCCAAGCTCAGTTGGACGATTATAACGAAAAAATTATACACTCTCTTCTTTAATCTTGTCAATAAAATCGTAAAGGAAACAAAACTTAACTCTGAAAATCGTTTACGTAAATCTACACATTATAGATCCTGTTGAAATATGAACTAGTGTTGACCATCCGTCTGCATTTGCAATCTGTAGTTCTGCCATATATTTTTATTGTTTTAAGTTATTCGCATAAAAGTGTCCACTCGATATTTGCAGTTTTGTTTTTCCCAGCGGAACAAGGAAACCAAATAAAATCTTTTTAGAATTTTTTTCAAAGGCGATTACATTAATTAAACTTTGTCAGATATAGTTGTTAACATAAACTTTTACTTATTTCAAAATGTTCATTGGGTTATTTAATCAAAAAATTGTATGCTGAGTTTAAAGAAAAGGTACTCTACCGAAAAAGTGACATACAAAAAAAAAACCTTTATGTTAGAAAAGTACATCTATTTACGATCTTACAATTAGAAATACAAGACCACATATGAATATTTATGTTTATACAATGAAAATGTGTTTGTATCTCTTCTACCGACTCCAGTTAACACATACCCTTCCTCACAGACACACACACACACTCATAGACAACAATAAAATACCAAAATGAGTTAAAAATCATAACATTACAAGCATTTTTTCTCTTTTCCTTACTAATGAGATTATAAACATGAAAACTCCATTATTATTCTTCTTTAGAGCAATGAAAATTTGTTTGTAGCAAAAAACATTTTTTGCTTCTGCAAGATAAAACGAATATAATTTTTAACACAAATGTTAACTCTGAACTGAGTTACACAATTTTATTTTAGTCAATAATTTTAAATCACCTACTTACAGATTTAAAACTTTAGAATGAGTTAATAGGTGCATTAAAAGGTGACCATTGGAGAAAAAACCATTAAGGAAATAAAGTTGGTTAAGCCCGACTTACACCGCAGTATTTAAAAAAAGATTGTCGAGAGTAAACACTGTTTGGGATCCATGGGACATCGTGGACCTTCCAGATCAAAATTATGTAATGAGGTTAAAATTCATTGAACCAAATATTATTTAGATGTTTTCATCTATATGAGATTTTTTTGCTTTTAAGACTGTGTTTTCGAGATCTCAGATAAACTAGGTTCAGCTAATCTGAAAACATATTTGTGACGCCATTACCAAGTTTGTATACAAAATTTTGATGGAATAGCTTCGTTTTGCTTAAAATGTTGGTCTTTAATGAAGTAATAAAAAAAATCACATTTCTCCCAAAAAATCCGAGTTTCAGAGTACGTTAAACTAAGTTTAAACTTAATCCACATCTTAAAAACCCGGCCCCAGTGTTTTGCATATAAGTGATTTAACATTATTTTGAACCTACCAGTACAACATTTTGCCATGACATATTTGGCTAACGCCTATTTTTAATTTTCTTACAGTTTTCTTTAACCAAAGCAGTGTAAAAAGCAAATAAATATTTCATCGTTTTGTTTTAATGTATTTGCCAGAGTACGGAGAGTGCTCGAATTAAACTCGCTCGCGAGCGAGTCCAATTCGAGCGAGTTTTATTTTCTACATTGAAAAGAGTTATTCTTTACTGCTCGCGAGTTTAAAAAATAAAACTCGCGAGCGAGTTCTATTTTTGCGAGTTGAAAAATATTGCTCGCGAAAAGAATTCAAATTTTAAGAGTCAAAAATAAAACTCAACTCGCGAGTCGAGCTAAAAAGAATTGTTCGCGAGTTTTATTTTTGCGTATGAATTTTTTTTAATTAAAAATATCTTTTTCCTGTTTATTTGTTTGTATGTGTGGATAAATGTGTGTATGTATGAATATTTCATCGAAACACAGAACAGCATTAGCAAATGGATCAGAAGTAAGGTGGGAAAAGGTATTTATTGATACAGCAAATATTACGTTGTGACAAGTATAACTAACCATGAAGAAGAAATAGCAAAGGAAAGGATTCGTTTAAAAGAATGCAATCATGTTATACGTTTCGAAAATATAAAAATACTATGGAGAAACAGTTTTTAGTTTTAAATTTGGGAATATTTACTAACATAGTATTGAAAATAAATGTTTGTTACTATCAGTGTTGCCAAGAGCTGAATAAAAAATAAGCTAAATTGGTATTTTTAAATAAAGACTAAAAAGGCAAAAACTTTTTTTATTCATTGTGATCTTTATTATTAAATAAGTAAAAATACATATATTTTATACATGTATTTTATACTGTGCATAACATTTTTTTTAAGACTTCATAACAATAAAACTAAAAGTAGTTAGTATACTAATAATTGTGTTGATACTGAAAAAGTTTACATTAAAATGTTTAAAAAAGAGGAAACTAGGAATTATTTTTATTAATGTGAATAAAGTTAGGTTTATAGCAATTCCTCACTGGTATCGTGAGTAATTGCTATTTGTTGGATTAAATGCATTTTGATATATTATTTTGTTCGTCGATTGAAACATATTTTTCAAATTCAAATAAATTTTTGCGACCCATTGCACAGATGTTTAAACACTCACTACAGATCAATGAACACATTTCATTGCATTTTATATAGTCGTTATTGTTAACTACCTGCTGCTATTTTCTATAAAAGTCAACTAATTTGGTTTGCACAAGACAATTATTGGCGATTTCTCAGAAAAGAAATCGCCATATGTGGTGGCTATTGCAGCCATAAAATCTCATATTGGGTTCTTTAATTCTGTGAGGAGTGTAGGGCCGTGCACATAAAAAACCTTTACTGCCTTTTTTGTAATAAAAATAAAAAATTTCGTAAGGTGTTTCCATGTAAATTCGCAAACAAACATTCTTAATACAAAAACAGGCAGTTCATTAATTTCCTATGAATCGTAAACACTTCTATGTAAGTCACTAATGACCGCATACGTTTTATTACACTTCATTCAAAATTTAACATTTATACGTATTGCACATATATTTTAAAACACACTTATCTACCTGTTTATGAGCATCATTCACTTGTGTGCATTTTTTTGAGTATAAACATTACTTTTACAACCCTTTCCCATTTAACCACTCACTAGGGATCAAACAAACATATCAATGATCACATTTTCTATAAATAGTCGTGAATGTTTACTACCTGCTGATGTTTTCTATATTGATTCTATATTTGATTCTTTGGTTATCACAAGACAATTATGTGATGGCTTTTGCTACCCTAAAAAACTCTTAATTCATTTATAACACTGGTCTTCAAAAACATATAAAATATAAAGATTTTGAAGCGGTTAATTTAAATCCGTTTGCAATTTCAAATTTTTTTATGGGCTTGGCTAATATTCCGCCCGAAATAAGGGCCGATTTTTATAAAAACACCAACAAATGATTATTAATAATATTTCCTTTAAGTCAAACGAATAACATTTTTTATATTTTCCACTTGTCGGACATTTTCAGAAATTAGTGGCGATAAACTTTTTTTCCAAGCAAAATTAGTACTATTTTTTGTTTTCAAAAATTTGTTAACAAATTTAGAACAATTTTTTTATTATTTATCAGAAAGCCAGATATATTGCGAATAAAATGAGCCATAAACCATGAAAATCGATTGACAAATGTTTATTTTATTCATAATTATTAAAGGCAGCTTTTATGAAAATAATATGTTACCAATCTCAAACACTTTTATTTAAGTCATTTAAGAACGCATACATTTTATTACACATCATTAGACATTTTGCAGGTTTACATATTTTTAAACAAGAAAACATTTATACATACAAACACACATACATTCTTATCAACATGATTATGCCCAGCATTCATATGTGTGCATATGTTTTTATAACCCCTTCCTACACATTTGCCTGCCCTTCGTTTCTAAAAATTCATATGTATGTATATTTTTACTTCGCACAAGCAAACATTAATTTTTTTAAACGAGTTGCTCGATTTCAACTCGTATGCGCTCGTTTTCTGCTCGCATAAAATTTGTACTTACGAGTTGAAAAATAAAACTCGTAAGCACAAATTTTAAAACGAGTTGTTATCTGCTTACGAGTCGAGCACAAAAACCTTATGACTCGTAAAAAATTTGTGCTCGCGAGTTTAAAAATAAAACTCGCGAGCACAAATTTTAAAATGAGAGAGTTGACTCGAATTGTGCTCGCGAGTAGAATTTTTTCCTACCCTGGTATTTGCCTAAAAATCTATCAAAACCAGAGTTCGAAAAAAACTGTACACTAACGTAGTGTACTTGTCTTACCCCAAAAACTCTAAATCTTATTTTTTTGTTTGTGAATTAGTACACAAACACTAAGTTATCTACCGAACTTATTTTAGAGTCCGTGTTAAATTTCTTTTGAGGCACTAATTCCTTATTTTTTAAGTGAACACGTAGTTAACTTTTAGCTAACATGATATGTGTTTTTTTAGTGTCTGCGTAGTTAACATTTATTGTACTTACTTTTTTTAAAAGAAAATATTTAAAAAAATAAATCCTCTGTATGTATGGGAAAGAAAATAAGAAATATAATTTGTTAATGGTTTGTTTATTTATTGAAAAAAAAACCCAAAATATAATTTGAAGTTGAGTTTTATAACAGGAGTGCAAAAATATAAGAAACATGCAAAAGTATACAAATGTTTTATTAAAATATAGTATTTATATCAAAAAATAAATCTAAATAAGTGTTTATAACAGTCGCTCAAAAAATTGGGTTAAAAAAAGTGCGCTTGTGTTTTGAGAAATTTATTTAAAACCATCCAAGCAAATATAAGGGTAGACATTTTTATGCGTGGGTGTGTTGATCAGAGTTTTATAACGTATTTTGTTGTGATTCTTGTATATGAAATTGTTGATGCAAATGGATGAATTCAAAATAGCAAGCCCAATTGCGATATTGTAATAGCAGGTCAACGCAGGTATGCAGCAGAGAAAAGAACATTGCAAGTAGTGTTCATTTGTAAAGTGTCAAGAGTATTCGTAGGTGTGAATATGTATAATTGTTTGTTCACAATTGCAAGTGGTGAATGAAGCATCGAAAATTGTTGTAGTGCCTTGCATTAGTCAAGTTAAAAAAAAAAATACGGTACATAACAATTGTGAGCTGACGAACAGGAACACTAATAGCCAATTTACACTACAACGAAATCTACTATGCAACTATGCTTTTCCCCATATAGCACTAAAAACTACTTCCCTGCACAATAAAAAAATGACATTTTAACAAAAAACAAATCACAAACAATAATAGCTGCTTGTTAAAATTGTTAAAAAAAAATTCAAAATTTTTGTAAAATAGTAAAAAAATTGCAAATGACAAATAATATTGATAAAATAAATGAAGTTGATTATAAAAAAAATTTAATGCAAATTTTTAAATGCCTATATCTTTATATGTAAGTATGTGTTACACAAAAAACTTTCAGTCGGCGGTTTTTGTTGTGAAAACCAAATCTCGCTAATGTCAAACAAGTATGGTGTTTAAAAACCGTGTGGTACTTTAACTTGCTCTACTTTACTGTTTATTTTCGAACTCTGATCAAAACTACGCTTCCCATATTAAATGCTGATTTGAAACAGAATTTAAACCTTGTATGTATTTCCCTCTTTCTTCAATACTAGTAATAATAGCCAAAATAATTAAGCTTTAAAATTTTTTTTTTACATTTAAATGTAGATATTCTTCTATATATTTATATTCAAAATGTAGATATTCGAAAAGTTTATATCCATAAACGGAATTTGAGGTCATTATACAGTAATTATTTTTTGTACGATAACAGATATACGTTCAGTGTTCATTCCTGCATTTAACTCAATTTTGTTAAATATGCACTTGTACCCCTTTGCTTTTCAGCGCCTGAATTATAATCGTTAAACAGCTGACTCAAAACAAAAGCATGCAGAAAGTTTTGGTATATATAGTGAGTTCATTTACTTTTTTTAGTTTAACTAATTTTAACAATTGTGCTATTTTTATAAAAGATTATTTTAGGAAGATTTTAATTGTCAAGAATTATTTTAAGTAAATGTCAAGAAGTTTGCAAATTTAAATCTGGCAAGCCTACATTAATACCAACACAATAAGATGACTTATGGGCATAAAGACTCTATTGCGGAAAGAAACTTGTATAGGTGCGTTGTCAAACCATTTTTAATAGATTTGGTACCTATTAAATTGTAATCAAATTATCTCCAGAATTGCGACCTGTTCTCCGGTAGACTAAAGGGTGAGCCCAGGATCACTATAGTGGTATGGGTTTAAAAATATTACAACTTGAGCTAAAATTTCAGATATTCTTAAATGATGTTGGCTCTCTTTTTATAACTGGTCACAATAAAATGATTAAATATAAATTGAAAAATGTATTAAACCTTAACTTGCAGGTGGTCTTTATCAATGGGTATTAATTCGAAGTATCACACTTAAACCAATTTGATTTAATGTAGAATCAAATTTAAATTCATGTCGTTTTTACTTGAAATAACTTTCATTCAATGTGAATCGTAGTGTTATTTCAATATCAATGTCATTTTGCTCTAAATTTACTGGAGTGTTAAATTAACATGAATTAAAGTTACATATTTTAACGAAAATAAATTTGTTTGCAATTTGTTGCTAAATCATGTTAAATTAACATTAAGTAACTATGAAGCAAAATCACTGCCGAAACATGTAAACTCAAACTTGTTTTTGACGAGTTGACGTTGACTTTTATCTGTTTGTGTGAATTGCCTAAGAGTTTCAAAAGGACTTAAAATATTTATTAATAAATAAAACTTTTGGGAAAAATCACCCCGCCATTTTTGTTCAACCATTTTTTGAACAACATTTTTTTAAAATTTGAAAATAAAAAAAAAGTTGGTCGCATTTTTCCAACTTTTAATTTAAATTCTTAAAACGAATATAGTTTTTTGTTTTACTGGTGCTTTGCTAGATGATGCTGATTTACGTATAAAAAATAAATGTTTTGTTTCAGAGATTTTAATGAAAATTTCACCCTGAATCACCCCTCTTTTTAGATTTTTTCCTCTCAGAACAATACCATTATTTAGTCGTTGTTGTACTTGTAAGTTTGTACTGGTACTTTGGTTCACCTGGCTCTTACAAATATAAACACTTACTCACTTACACATGTGTATTTAATAGCAAAGTACTTGTATTTTCTCTCTCTTTATATACCCTTCAGCACTACGAGTCCTTAATGAGGATATTCTCAATTCGCGTGAAGCAGCTAGATGTGTTGATTTTGAGCCCCAGAAAGGAAATTAAATCTGGACTCCGAAGTATCCCTAAGTCGATTCACGTGTTCTGACTTATAATTTCTCGCTATCTGAACATTTGTTTGTTAAAAATACATTTTTGAAATTCACCTCAATATGCATTAAGTAGATTTATATAACTAAAAACTACGACGACAGATTTTCTTAAGCTTGGTTCTTAATTCATCAGAGATACCACTCCCGAAAGGCTCTAACTCTTGGTGAAGGGTAATAAAAATACGGCACAGCGGAATAAACATAACTTTCTTACTTGTTTTCTACATAAGAGTCTGTTGAAAAACTGTGAATGCATGTTTATAAAAATGTGTTTGTGCATATGCGTGAGTACGCCAAAATATATGTATGTATGTACATGTATTTGAGCTTTAGAAAACATGCTTGTATATATGCATATGATGATGGTGATGTTTAGCTTATGTTCGCAAGCAAATATATAGAGATATTTGTTCTTGCTGCTGCCATTATAAACGCTTTTTGCCCCTTCACTAAAGGTGAAAAGCGTATATATAAGTTTTTGATTCAGCTTGTAATTTCTACAATATTTATATTAGACCCGCTAAAGCAAAGATCGACAAACACATACATTAAAATATCTAAGTAGTTAAAGTGAGCATAAAGATCAACGTAAGCAGTTGAAGCAGAAGACTACTATTGTACTACAAAAATAGTTGTCAAATCTTTTAAAACCTGTTAAAAATAAAAAAAAACTTTTAAATTGGCGTTTAACAAATAGGCGGTGCCCAAGCTTCATGGAGTTTAAAATAGATTATGCCTCATTTTATGAGCAAATATAAAAAGGATTACAGAATGGCCACAGTGAATGTGAAAGCAATAAGCGATAACACAACCATCCTATTGGAGAAAAGGTTCACATACGCACCTGCCATGTCAACGGAATCCCATATTGGATCTTATCCACATTAGTGACAAACAATGCGTTTACCAACTTCCGCCAAGTGTGAGAGCAACAAGCATACCCAGGTAGATGTTTGGTTATGCGCTCACCTCTTGTTTAGGAGCTGGAGCTTTTCCAACTTCCGCTGCTTTTGCAAATATGCAAGCAGCATCTGTTGTGTAGCAATAGCACCTAGGGATAAATACAGTGGTGAAAAGTCAGCCATTAGTGAGATTTTCAGAATATCCCTTCTCTGGACTTTGGGTAATAAGCCCCAACCACCACGTGATCCATGAAAGTAACCTGTCAGCAGCTATATGAAACTTTCGCAAAGACAATCTTCCTGAAAGGCAGAAAGCATTTCCCGCAAGAAGCATAGTAACGACGGCCTCAACCAATAAGCAGTTCGTTGTCGTGTCACCAGGGGCTACTGACTCACGATCACAAATGATCGTAAGGATTGTAATGAACAGACAGAAAGATGCAGCTTGAAAAGCTGATTCTAACCTTTGGCTAATTGTGCTCTAGTAGAGATAGGTGAACGAATGGGAGCCATTGATATTGCTAGCTATTAGCCGGGTGGGGGGATTCTTGTTCTTATCAATCTCTTTTGCCAAAACGGAAATCTTTCCTTTACATAAATATTATTTTAGACTCCCTAAATAATATACTGGACCGGGTGTTGATCATATTTATAAAAGATGTTCTTTTAACGAAATTCGTTTTATAGGAAAAAAGTTCCTTAACACAATGGTGCAAAAAATTTGTGGTAGAAAAAAAACGCAATTCTAATTACCAAATTTTAAAGCCTTAGTTAGGCTTTTGCAGAAGGCAAGGCCTTTAGATATTTCTCATATACAACGGATATCTGTGCGCCAAATTGCCTTATTACTATTTGCTCCGATACAAGACTCCTTTCGAGTTTAGAGTTTTGATATGAATGGGAACTTTAGAGAAGAAGCTCAGTTGAGCAAATTAAACTCATATATTTTTTTTTATAAATAAAAACAATATATGAATATGAATATATTGAAATCACCAAAATCAACTAATTGCTTAATTTATTGTCCATACAAATATGCTCTTGAAATAAGTGTATGGCAAAAAAGCGAATACAAGAGAAGGACTGGGTCGATTTGTTTTAACTTAAAGCCTTTTTAATATCGTCGACTTAGAGTGTCAAACTGCAATATCCATTTCTTGCATTGAATGACATTTTGATACCATTGAAAAGATAAAGAGACACCACACTGTCTTAGAAAAACATTTTCTTCAATTTGGAGCTCTATAAAATATTAGAATATAAGCCAAATATATAAAAGATTGCTTCTTAAGCAGGAGTAAAAAATATTTGATGCTATTTGTCTGCTCTGTAAAATTAACTAGAAGTTAGTTAGCAGGTTACCTTTCTAGGGAGACTGTATATAAAGTCATTATTGATACTTGTTTAACGTGGTATAACACAGAGAAATCACAAAGAGTCTTAGAGGTGACACTGTTTTGACAGTGGGCTTAATAGGTTCATTATTTTACCTAGTTTCGATATAAATGTCCTCCCGGAATAAGGGTTTTGGCTCCTATAAGGTAACAAAAGAAAAGCAACAATGTTTAATTTAACCCTAGAGTACGAACCATATTTTACGTACGTTGCGACGGATGATCGTCGATCTATTTTTTGACTATAACTAACTTAAACTTTAACTACACATAAAAAAGTGTTTTATCAATAATAAGAATGGTTTAATAAGTATTTAACTTTAATTAATGTGATAATTGAATAAATTATTTTTTTAGTTAAAAGAAAATTAAAAATTTTATTTTGATTTAATTAACATTTTAGTTGTTTTTAAATAAATTTCCAATAAAAATTTTAATTAAATAACAAAAACTCTTAATTGACTTTTTTCGTTTAAAATAAAATAATTTTAACATATAGAATTGTTGTTGGGATTTGTCAATATTTATTTAAATAAATTAACACATTGTTTGAAATGGCAAAGTTTTTTGATCACTTTTTTAATTAAAATTAAAAATATCATTTATTGAAAATATTTTTTCAAAATTTTAAAACTCTTAGTAATCAATATAATAATTTTGGTAATAGGTTCAAAATCAACAAATTGTTTGCTTGATATTATGAATTTGGTATAAATTTGGTGATTGGAGAAATTTAATAATTTTTTCTGTGAATGTTTTGAATTTAATTGTTTGAAAAATTCACCTAAATGAGTCTTTTCAGATCACTTTTGATGATAAAAAAAACTGATTTATCAATAGAGTGATTGGAAAATGCTTCACATACGATTTGTTCATATGCTCAAAAAGTAATCAATAAATCTATGAGAGTATAATATTTATGATCGAAAAATTACGTCATATGCGGTTATGTTGCTCTTGAGGCTGATTCCTAAAGGATTCGATTATGATACAAAATACTAACTGTGGTAGTACAAACAAAATTATTATGAATAAATTTGGTGATTGGAGAAATTTAATATTTTTTTCTGTGTATAACTTGAAACCAAATATATATTTTTTAATATATGTTATTTTTTTTTTTGAATTTTTAATTTATATTCATATAGATACACAATTTATTTATTTTTAGTTTATTTTTTGTTGCACATATTTTTGGGATCATAAAAAAGGACCTAACAATTATTGTAAGTAAAGCCTGATAAGATGCAGAAAATGTAAACGGAAATTGCAAAACTTCCGACAGGTGATTTCCTTAGCTGCTAGCGACGTTAAAGCGGTTAAGGAAAGTAAATTACATATTTATACCACATAAGATTTAATTAAATGACGAGTTAGAACCAATTTATGAACAAATATGAGTAAAGTATTCAATAAGATCGTCATATTCAATTTTCATTTCATTTGCTATAAAATTCACACTAAGATATGAGGATTATTTTAGCACTAATGGTCACGTTAATAAAAAAAAATTGCAGAAAATGGGAGAGCTAAATTCTTGTCGCGTATTAAATGGAGCCACCAAGATGCACAGTATAGTGTGACATAATATCAGAAAGGATCATTGGATTAACGTACAAGTTGTGAACGGCATTCAATACCGGACAAAGATTACCCGTTTTTTAAGGCTGTTGGCTCTGAACAGTCCAAGAATGTGCTTCCAAAGCCAAGGAGCCACAAATTCAAATTATGGCTCTCCTGCGTAAAATTATCGGGTTCTTTCAAGTTTTTCTGATTTTGACTGACCACCGCGATGCCAGATTTTTTTAAGGCTACCTCTGTTGTCTAAAGATTAGGGTCAATATCCTGAAAGAAAAGTTATGAGGTTAAAAAATACTCTTTTTGTAACATCCCTAGGGGAAAGAGAACTAACACCAAACTCATCACGTGATAGTTCTCAATTGGTAGGGACCGGTTCTAGTTCTAAAACTTTATATGAAAGGGAATTGTCACTATAACATGGTGATGTCCAATGAGGGGGCTTATTAACACCTTTTTAACACTTTCCACCAGGTCACAGAAATAACCTTAATGCACGCATTCAATTTCGCTTAACACAACAATTATGACAACCATTTCATAATTCATCAATGAATTTAAAACGAATTTAATTCAAATCATTTTAATTTTTTGTTACCATTTTTATATTAAATTTGGTACTCTGTTCATTATTTCGTGCGAAATGTTGTCTATAAAAAAATCTGTGAAATACAAACGAAAAAATGTTGCTAGAGTTGTACTCTATTTATATTACGAAAAACATTCGAAATGTTTCCAGCAACATTTTTTATTTTCCGTGCGAAGCAAGTGCAGCTCATATTATTTTGCGCTGAATTTTAAGCAACAGTTTATCATTTTTTGTAATTTTTTATTTTGTATTTGTAAAGTTGTTTTTTCACAAAGAAAAATGTAGATTAATAATAAAATTAAATTTTTTTTATTAAAAGTTATTTTCGGGGATACAAATTTTATAATTAATAATATTTATTTATAACGAGCTCAATTCCCAATTTTTATTTATGATAAAACATGGATATTTATTGTTGCTTTTTTGTTTTTTGATTGGGGAAATTATAAAAATAGTATTGTTTTACTTTATTTAAAGACAATTAAAAAATGAAGTTTGTTAACCTTCGCATAACAATGTTGTATACTTGCAAGTAACAAAAATGTTAAGTTTTGAAAAATCGCGAGATAGATAATATTGATATATGGGCATTTCCTCCGAATGGTCAACCAGGCTGGAAAAACAAATTTGTTCCCGATAAAAAATGAAGCTTCCAACGAAGCAGGTTTGTAAGGGAGAAACGTTACAGTTTCGCTTACCATATCGCTTACGGAAGACATGAATTTTATATGGCGAGTTCCCACTTTGAAGCAATACATTTTTGACACAGAAAGCGCTTTCTTCAGCGCATATAAAAATTGTTGAATGTAACGATCAGCTTTGCACACTGAATTTTTTGTTCCCGTTAGTATTTTATATGCTCCCTTACGAACCTGCTTCGTAGTAAGGGAATGTCGTGGCTCTTCAAATATTTTTTAAGTTATTAAGAATTCGTTCGCTTACCTTACTGCATCTCTGTATGTCTTATTGCGTAGTGCTAAAATGTGAGCTTACTTTTTAAAATGTACCATTAGTGCTTCGCAAAATAGGAAAAATTTTTATTGGGTTATGTTTGCACTGTTTCTTTAAAATATCTCTATAACAATCAATTAAGAAGAGAAAGGTTTAAGGAGAACAAAAATAGGTTGATTAACGGTTAACTGACGGTTAAAACATATGGAAAAATCGTACGTTCCAGTACTTAAGCCAAATAAACAAAAACCAATAGAGATATTTTATTTTGTAAATACAGGATAGAGACCTACATTAATACGCTTTTAAAATACATTTATCACGTTTGAATATTCCATTCAATTTTGCAGACTTTTACATTTCACTACTGTCAGCCAAAGTTGACTACTATTTTGCGTACGTTCCACATGTTTTGTAACTATCATTATGAAAACTTAAACTCCACGAAATCCATCTTTTGCACTAAATAAAGAGCTACCAAAATGCTATCGAATAGCAAAAGAAATGCTAGGAAAAGTTTTGTTTTCTATATAATGTGTACATCAAAATCGTACGAACGTACGTTCGTGACCCCAGGAAATGCCCATATGTCAAAATTTTCGTGTGAAATAACCAATGTTGCTCAACATTTTTCGCAAGTTCGAACAGAGTACTAGGCTTAAAACTAAGAAATTAATATGAAGTCAAGACTTAAAAACACGTATCCAATTTAAAAAAAAGATCAAAAATTTTATTTTTTAATAACACCTTGAGCAAGAGTCAAAAAGCTCAACTTTGTGGTATCCGCATAAGGGTTGATGCATTTATCACATTTTGATTTTGACATTCGGCATTTTTTGGAATGAGCATGATCTACTTATACTTCGTTTGTTTTCTTTCTAGTATTTTCTCATTAGCTGATCATTGTTGCTACTATTATTTGGAGTAACAATATTTACTCACAAAAGTTTAAAAACAGTCACGTTACGAGTAATACTAACCTTCGCCGATTCGACCAGTACAAAACCAAGAAAAGCAATGTTCCAGTGACGTGGCTTAAAAAACACCATTACACAGAGCAAAAGAAAATCATCTAACAACAGCATACACAATTTGAGAGTGTTAAGTACATCCATTTAAAAGCAAAGTTGTTAAAAGGGAGCGATGCTCGTCGACCATTCGTACTCTACCAATTCTATCTATTAAAACGACTTTCAGCTGTTTCTACTGACGTATTTTGTGAACGATTGAATAAAGAGTTAAAAATTTGCTAAGTTATAAAGAAAATACCAAAAGTATTTCAGAGTATGAGTAAAAATCATAAAGTAATTTTACAAATCCAACTTTAAAAACTTAGTTATCACTTGCAGAATTTTTTGGTCTGATTTTAGCCCTTTCAATACTGACGGGACATATGTGTGTATCAATACTTAGTATTTTTTTTAATATCGCCTGATCCCCGAAATTATTATTTTTTTTTTCTCCCTAAATCTAAGCTTTTTACAAATTTCCTGACTTGGGTACGACAATGCACTCACTCAATAAGAAGAAAAGAAAGTCAATGTCTACTATAATAACAATTTAAAATATCAAAAGTGTCCCTCTTTCAGATAAAACAAAAAAATATGATTTACTGTACATTATTATACACTAAAAGTGCGTAGAAAGAAAGTACAATGAAATGTCGAATATATTCGACAAAAACACTGAAAGGGTTAAGCCTAATTAAAAATATCTAAATTTGGATTAAAACCCATTAACAGTTCAATAAAATAACAACAATACTAATTATATTTATAATTCTTTTATAATTTTTGCTTAACTCTGTTACTGTTGGGACGTGCGTCCCGCAGCCATTTACTGTTGGGACATTCCTGTCCCAGGACATTTTTCGTGTCCTGATTATCCTCTACATGAACGCACCTTAGGAAGCACTATTTAAGGCATAATCAAGCAACCAAACCATAAAAAGAGTTTTTATCTTTAAAAAAAACCGTATTGAAAGGGTTGGGAAGACATACATATTTAAAAAAATATCCATTTTTAAATAACACACATATTTTTAAGCAAAAACGAAATCAAAACACTTAAAACTCGAAAATATATCAGTTTTGCTACTACGATGAAGGGTGTAAAAGAATCGGTAAAGAACTTTTATTATTTTTTTGTTTTGTTTGCTTGTATTCTTCAGTTTTAAAGTGCAAGTTCTGTTTATATGACATCAAAAAAGTACTTTTTAATGTCGTTCCTTTTTCATTCATGAGCATTTTGTTATTAAACAGGAACACATCGTTAAGAGTAGAAATTTTTCTTGTGTTCATATTGTTATAATTTTAAGTACTAAAAGAGAGTTTTTTTTTAATATTGTCTCTAATTAAATTCGCTTATTCAACTAGTATGCTTATTTGTTATATAAAATGATTGCTTTTTAAAACTAGTTATTGGCTTTAAGTCTACCAGAAAGAATACTAAACATTTAGGTAAAACATTTTTCGATTTCAGGTCAAGTTTTGTTTTATTAATTGATCAGTTCTAGTTCTATAATAGAACTTAAACAATACTTAAGCATTGTTTTAGTTTTGTTCTAGTTCTGTCTTAATTTTGTTCTACTTCTGCTCTACTTCTGTTCTAGTTATGTTTTAGTTCTGGTTGGGGGATTCACAAGTTGTGCTAGCAAGTCATATCGTCATGACATCCTTAATAATATTTTACAATTGCTTAACCCTTATGTGTGCGACAAAGAAAGCACCTTATATTGCGCGGCAAGGAACCTGGGTACCTATATGAAAAATACGTAGAAAACAAGCTTTTTAACCGAAATACCTAGTTTAAAAGGTGTAAAATAATAATAGAATTGGCAAAAGATACCTATTTATTTCCGGAAATTGCACTACAATATGCTATTCGGCATCTTCTGTAAGTCGATCGCAGTCCCACTAAGCGAAGCGAAAACGCATTGGATGGTCAGTTGGCTTCAACTCCTGAACCAATTGGACTTTGTATTGCGTCATACCAAGGTCTTTATGCAAAATTCGTCTCAATGATGTCTCCGAAATGTTCAATTGTTGAGAACGACGGTGAATTGATGTTGATGGCGCTTCACGCACAATTTCTGCCACAGCAGCAATATTCTCGGGTGTACGCACTGTTTTTGGCTTTCACGCTTTTTTTATCGATGAGGATGTCAGTTTCTTTCCCTTTTTTCACAAGATAACGAACATACGGAGCTGACGGAGCTTCTCTTCTTCCAAAATCCGTACGCAATTTTCGCACACATTCTGCAACATTACCATGATTTTCAAAGTAATTCCGCAATATTTCCCAGCGTTGTTCAAGCGTATACACAACCATATTCGTTCAGCGGAAGTATAAGACTTATTATCTGTCAAATCAGACATAAGCTAAGTGTTACCATTCACGAAATAAGCACTAGTTGAAAAAAAAAAAACATTAGATGGCGGACCCTTTATATTAAATGAAAAAAGTCAATTAAGATTTTTTGTTATTTAATTAAAATTTTAATGAAAAATTTATTTCAATTAAAAAAAAAATTGTTTCAATTATCACATTAATTAAATTTAAATACTTTTAAAACCATGTTTTTAATGGATAAAACACTTTTTTCTGTGTAGTCCCAATTCATACGTTGCAAGTCTTATTGATCAGCTTGCTACTTTATTGGGGAGAGAGATGAGGGGAAAATTAACGAGTGCTGAGCTTGATGTTATCGTCATATACGTTTAGTTTTTCATTTGTAAAGTAAAAAAGGCACACATATGTGTGAACTTCATACATAAAAAAGTAATAAGACTGGCAACGTTTGAATTGGGACTAACTCCATTTAGTCCTTACAGAGAGAATTTACCTAAGAGAAAACTACAATGAGTTATTGCAGATGGTTTTAAAAATTTTTCGAATAAACTACGCCCAAGAACACTTTTAGAGAACATATTAATGATCTTAATGTAATCAAAGATAAAGCAGCATCTGGAAATGCTATGGTAAAAAAAAGTTAACCAAATTCGTAAGGGAAGGGCGACATAAGCAGACACAACAGAATAGTCGTCACCAAGCGAACAAAAAGGAGAGATTTCATTTGTTTTAAGTTCATTAATGCATATGAAAGAGATATCGAACTGGTTCCTCCAAAGAGATTCAACTTTAAATCTTTCAATTTTCACTTTATGTAAGAATTCGATGTACAGTGGTCATATCTACCCACTGTAAACATCTTACATCATATTCTCTAGGTTTTTGTCAAAGAAAAAAAAATGCAATTGTATCCCCCTTTGTGATATAAGAGTACATATAAAAAGAAACCCGTTTTTGTTTCTCTACTAAAAATTTATAAATTTTGAGTAAACCCTTTTTAGAGGAACCAGTGCGATATGTATTTCTTGAGCCAAATATATAACAATTAATCTCATATCATATTATTTTGAAATTACTATATCTGCTGTAGTTTTTCGGAAAAATTTAATTAACATTATAAGATCGTATATTTTATTTATTTTTATCAAAGTATACTAAATGATATCACTTTGCTAGTTGAAAAATCAGACAAGCCGGGGACCTGGCGTTTTAACCTAATTCGGGTACGCTGAATCCAGTGGTGCTAGCCGTTTTTTAAGTTAGCTCTGGTTTTCGAGATATACCGTTATTTCGAAAATGGAGGAGGTTGCACAACATATATTCGCGTATCTCAAAAACGCTTCAGCTTATTGAAAAATCTAAAAAACCGAAATTCCGCAATAAAATTTCCTTTAAGAAAGTTAGAACCCTTTTCTAATATGCGCAGTCTTATTAGAAACATATTTTTTTTTTTTTTGAAAAAAATTATTTTTTTTTTTCAAAATTTTGAAAAAAAAACTAACTTTTATTAACAACAAAAATAAATGTTTTAAAATTTTTAAGTTTCGTCTTGTTATTATAAAAAATAAAAAAAATTTCATCTTTTGTGAACAAAATCAAAAGTTGTAGACAGATTTTAATCAATTAAGGCTTATTATGTTTGGAACTTTGTTTTCTTAAATTTTGCCTGAGATACCCCTAGACGGGTCAAATGTATGACCAATCCAACTCTATTTTTTATTCCCATCATTTGTTTCTAAGGCCTAGGGGGATAAAATGTATGACGGACCTCCATTAGTTTTTCGTCCTTAACATTTTTTCAAATCATACTTTACCTTTATCTCCACCACTTAGGGGGTTCCCATACAAAGATTGCGTTTTATGAAATTCTTATGGTGTTTTCTTTTCTACAAAAAAAAAAAATACCACCTTGTTAAAAGGTACATGTATAACATGTCTTGCCGACACTGAAATAATAAAATTTTTTATTTCACGAGAACAAAACACAAAATTGGACCGCCCTGTTTTTAACAGCTGACAAAAACTTTGTTCTTCAAAATATTAAAAAAATATGTAGATAAATTAAAAAGTTTGTTCTTCAAAATAATAAAAATAAAAAAATATATATAAACCAACATTTGTTAATAGATTGATATTAAATAAATAAATAAATGAACAAAATTAATGACAAAATATAAAATAACTTTAAAAATTTGAAATTTTTACAGTCCTGATTAGAGGCGATTTTTTCCCAACTTCGCCTGGTAACCCTATATATAAACAGAAGCCTTCTTTTTACAGGGCATTATCAACACTGCCGATTTATACGGGGCGTAAAGTGCAATGCCTTATGCCTTTAGAAAGGGTGCTTTTATAGAATTAAACAAGGCACTCTTTGAGAGCGCGAAGCGTTTTTAAGAAACGAACACCAAATTGCATTTTTTTTAAATAAAATGTCACATTATGTGTAGAAAAGAAAACACCATTAGATTTAATTAACATTTTTCGTCTTGTGAATAAAATCAAAAATTGTAAACAGATTTTAATCATTTGTGGCTTGTTTTGTTTGCAATTTCGTTTTTTATACGTCTGGATTTTTCAATTTTATACGTCTGGATTTTTCAAATTTAAGAATTTTTAACAAGCAAATATTTCGAAATTTTGAAAAAAAATATTATTTTTTGCGGAATATCGGTTTTTTTAGTTTTTCATTAAGCTAAAGCGTTTTTGAGTTACGCGAACTTATTTTGTGCAACCTCCTCCATTTTCGAAATAACGGTATATCTCGAAAACCAAAGCTAACCTAAAAAAAAATCGGCTAGCACCACTGGATTCAGCGTACCCGAATTAGATTAAAACGCCAAGTGCCCAGCTTGTCTGGAAAAAAGTGTCAATTTCTAGCACAGTTTATCCAATATTTTTAAAATTTGGTATATATAAATTTTAGATACTCGAGGCGTAAGCAAAGTCGTGTGAAACACACAGTTACGTTAAGCAATTCTATTAAAAATTTTATTTAATTACAAAAATTTTTCTAAAACAATTTTTCTTCTAATCCACAAATATGTTGGAGAAACGCATATCTACATAAATTTTATAATTCTCGAAAGTTCATCATTATAAAAATGAACTTTGAAGTATGTGCAAAGCATAAATGTGTTACTATTACAATTAGAAGCCAGAAAAAAACCCAGCAACAGAAGTAAGTATATACATAATTTCCATCTTTTACTTCCACAATTATAAAAACTTTTAATAACGATTTTATTTAAATGTAAATGCAAATGCATAAAAATCAAAAAAAGAAAAGTTTCTAACCCAAAGACATTAATAAAACATTTGCTTACTACCGTTTGCGGCTACCTGTGTTAAAGGTGTGAGTTGAACGCTTTTCAAAAGTAACTCAGACAAATTCAAATGTTAATTTACACAAAAAAAAAAAATGTAAGAGAAAAGCGATTTTACAAATAAAAGTAACGACAGAAAAATACAACATCTACTATTAAGTAATTTACACCAGTCTTTGCTACAATACGCGGCAGTTCATTCTAGACGGTGTCTGCTGACATTTACCTTTTTATGCAAATCTTTACAAGACCATAAACAGCCGCAACATCATCGCTAACAACAAGAAGTATGTACAAAAGAAAACAGTAAAAAGGATACGGAAAACAGAGTGTGGGATGCTGTTCCTTCTGTTGGACTTTCTTCATAATAATGTAAATTATGAGTTGAGTTAAGTAAAACATTTATGAATGATTTTTTTCTACAAAAGCTTTTAATCTGTGTACACATCTTAAGACTCTATGGCTTGATGATTAAATGAAGAGTTGATGCGTTTACTGTGTTAATACTGTAATGTGTTGTACTGGGTTTTATTTCTTTATTTATTCCCTGCTTCACTTATTTTATTCAGTGCCTAAGATCTCAAGCGAAAATAACTAAGGTTCGTTTAATGTCTAAACCACAATCTATAGTTTGAATAAAAGTAGTTGATGAACAATTTGCAGTAGGGCCCGAAAAGAAAAATTATGTTCTAGAAAATAAGTAGTGCAAAAAAGTACACACTTCTTCCATACCAGACACTTAGAAATAATTTCTTAGTAATTGTTAATAGTTATTTGAGGCATGATAGTTTTAATGCTGCACGCCTGAAATCCATGGAGGAATGCTGAAATAACAGCTTCTGCAGAACTAAGCGCAGGTACAGCGATGATAAACAGTAACTAGAGCAAAACTATAATTCTTATTAAATTTTTTTTAAAGAACATTACTAGAACAGAGCTAGAACAGAACTAGAATAGAATTAGAACAAAACTAGAACAGAACTAAAAAAGAACTAGAACCGAACTAGAACAGAACTAGAACAGAACTAGAACAGTACTAGAACAAAACTAGAACAGAACTAGAACAGAACTAGAACAGAACTAGAACAGAACTAGAACAGAACTAGAACAGAACTAGAACAGAACTAGAACAGAACTAGAACAGAACTAGAACAGAACTAGAACAGAACTAGAACAGAACTAGAACAGAACTAGAACAGAACTAGAACAGAACTAGAACAGAACTAGAACTAGAACAGAACTAAAGCAGAACTAGAACAGAACTAGAACAGAACTAGAACAGAACTAGAACAGAACTAGAACAGAACTAGAACAGAACTAGAACAGAACTAGAATAGAACTAGAACAGAACTAGAACAGAAGTAGAACATAACTAGAACAGAACAAGAACAGAACTAGAACAGAACAAGAAAAAGAACAAGAACAAGAACAGAACTAGAAACAGAAGTTGAACAGAACTAGAACAGAACTAGAAAAGAACTACAACAGAACTAGAACAGAACAAGAACAGAACTAGAACAGAATTCGAACAGAGCTAGAACAGATTAAGAACAGAACTAGAAAGTAACTAGAACAGAACTTGTACAGTGCTAGAACAGATTTAGAACAGAACTAGAACATAACTTGAAATTAATTAAAATAGAACTAGAACAGAAATCGAACAGAACTAGACTGTAAGAAGAACAGATTCAGAAAATAACTAGAACAGCACTAGTAGAGAACTACGAAAAAATCATAGCAACTACTTAATTTTTACTCTCGCCAAAAAGTCGACTTAGGCGTTTTATAATTATTTTCTGCAAAATCCTATTTTAAATTTATTAAAGTGCATTAACTGCTACGAGGTCAAAGAAAAGTGGTTGAACAGAAAATTTTTTTCTGCAGTTGTAAAAAAAGGACAAGTATTTTTAAATTTTAAGCCCACCTACAGCTGAAGCGAAAACCTCAAGTTGAGACCACCTTTCTATTTCATTATGTTTTATATTCGTAAACTATGGTGCAAAAATTTTAAAAAGACTATAAATGAAACCCAAAACTACATACAAAGTAGTAAAAAGAAAAGAAGTTATAAAAACGTCTACATTCCTAGCGGTTGCATTGTAAAATTTAATAGTGCCTTCTCTCTACATTTCATATAAATATTTATGTAGAAGAAGAAAGGGTGGCTTTAGTGCTGTAAATGTAAATATGTTAATGTGTGTAAGTAAATATGTGTGAGTAATAATAAAATTCATATAACTATGAGAAACCAAGCTTTTCATAAATTAATATGAATATAAAAATTCATTTTAAATACAAGCTGCTGCTACCGTTGCTGCTATAGCAATTGCTGTTGTTAAATTTAATGTAAAGTTAAACTAAATGCAGTTAATGAATTCATGAACCCTGCACCGTTTTATATCAAAACGATGAAAACAAAATTTAATGGGGTTTTACAGAATGAACACAACAACAAAAAGCTTAAGAGACCGGAGAATTTTTTTTTGTGAACATGAAAACTTCTATGAAGGAGTAAATTTTACACTTGAATCTTGGCTTAGTTAAAGAAAAAAGAATGTCTAAAAAAAGATAGAAATAAAAAAGAACATATATTGAAGTAACATATGCAAAAATATTCTTAAAGAAAAAAGATATTGTTTTAGAGAACAGTGTTATTTAAATGAAAAAATTTTATGAAGATAGTTTTATGAAAGCACACAATTTTGTTATTGATAAATAACACAGTGTTACGCACCTAACATCATATGACATTGTGAAACTAAATTTAGTAGGTAGCCTAGTTTTGTTCTCCGGCTATTTTCAGGCAGGCTGGGTTTTCGGAATTTAGAGTAATTTTTATGCATAACAAATAGAAAATTTTCATCAGGCCTAGGAAAATAAATGCCAGTATTTTAAGAAAGAAAACTTGCTGAATTTATTAAGTAAGATGTTTTTTCTCGAAGCACTTTGTTCACTCCCATTTCTTAAAAAAAAAAACACTACACCCATGCCAGTTTTGTGCTCGACAGTTAAAAAAATTGTTCCTTATATTGAATATAACATTTTTAAAATCACTATATATTCATTGAAATTTAGTAAAACAAGAAGGTCAATTTATCAAAACAAATAAGTGAAAAAAAAATTTACATATATATGTATATGTGACTAACAAAATAGAAAGGGACCAAAGGGTACAAACCATTTAAAACCATTTTAAAGATTTAAATACGTGTATCTTTGGTGTACCGTCACTGAGCGTGTTGGTATTGGTCTCATTTGAAAACGACACATCTCATGACGTCAGGAACGTGTTGGCCAACCTTAAAAACGCGCACAGATGTTGTCCACATCAAAAAAAAAAAGAAAATTGATTTTTTTTACCCTTAGGTCCCTTTCTCTATGCGCTGTCACATATATAAAGAAGGTTTCGGTCATGGCTGAATTCACCGGAAAAGAAAACAAAATTGTAATTTTTTTTCAGTATTTGTTTATTGAATCTTCATATATTAAATATGAACTAACAATAATTAATCAAATCTTATCCTAATATTTGCTTTATGTCCTGCCAGTGCCAAACAAAAAAGATTTCGTCATCACGGTATCTGTTCACATATGTAGGTGTTTATCGCTCATCTGATTGGGTGAGTGCGGCCGCCATAATTTAAAATATTTCTAGCTAATGGATTTGGGTGCAGTTCCAGCCTTTTTAAATATTTTACTGCATATTTCGTTATCATAGTTTTTACTAATGGCACATTGAGATCCTTGTGGATATTTGAGTTTTTGACGTACCAGGGGGCGGCTGCGATAATTCGAAGAAGTTTATTTTGGCGCCTTTGAATTTTTTTGATGTTAGAAGCCGAGGCAGTGTCCCATAACTGAACACCGTAGCACCGAATCGGCTTTAAGATAGAGTTGTAAAGTAGAAGTTTGCAATCGAGACTTATAACAGAATTTTTTCCAATAAGCTAATTAATTTTAATTGATTTTAGTTTCATTTGAGTTAATTTCGCTTCTATATGCCATTTCCAAGTTAAACGGTGATCTAGATGTATACCGAGGTATTTTACATGCGAGTGTTGGGGTATTATTTGATTATTGATTTTAATAGGGGGGGCATGTTTCCCGACGCAATGTGAATGTTATATGTGCGCATTTTTGCTCATTGATTTTTATCCTCCATTGTTTTAACCACCTTTCCAGTTCAAATATATGAGCCTATAAGTAACGAGATGCTTCTTGACAGTTTTCGTGTACGCTTGGAAAAGCTGTATCGTCCGCAAATGTTGAGGTTTGGGTGTAGCTGTGTGTTGGCATGTCCGAAGTATAAATTAAGTATAATAGAGGGCCCAGGATGCTGCCTTGTGGAACTCCAGCGGCAAGTGGCTAAAGAGAACTTAAAAAATCGCCTTCTTTAATAATAAATTGACGACCGACTAAGTAGCTTTCTAACAGCTTGTGTATGTTTGCCGGTAAGTTTTGCTGCAATTTCCGTAATAATCCTTCATGCCAGACTTTATCAAAAGCTTGAGACACATCGATGAAGAGTGCTGAGCTATATTTTTTTTCTTCAAATGCTTTATTTATGACATTTACTATTCGATGAGTTTGTTCCATTGTGCTGTACTTTATTCTTAAACCGAATTGATGGTTTGGAATACATCTATTTTCCTTTAAAATCGGCATTAATTTTGACACTAGTAGTTTTTGAAATAGCTTTGAGATATTAGATCATTAGCTTATAGGACTGTATGACTCAACTTTTGTGTTATCCTTTCCTGGCTTTGGTATCATGGTTACTAAGGAAACCTTCCATTCCTTCCATTCTTTGCTATACTTGGTAGCTCCGAAAGTATTTTATTACTGATATTATCACAACCGGGTCCCTTCTTGGTGTTTAAACCACAAATAGCCTTTTCGATTTCTGTAAACTTGAATCTTAGGGGAAAAGCTGCTCTAATATTTACAGGCGGTAACTCGACTGCTATATCGTGAGATGTATTAAGGGTAAATACGTTTTTTAAATTATGAACAAACAGATTTCCTTTTTCAATGTTACCTCTTGCCCAACTTCCATTCAAGTTTCTTAATGGTGGCTTAGAGATAACTGGTCTATTGAGACTTCTAGCTGCACGCCATAATGAGTAGTCTGTTTGTGGAGTTCCATCAAGTCCCTTAAGACATTTTTCCAGGGAAGCCGTTTTCTGAGACTGCAGTAACTTTCTTAGCCTTTTGGTGCATTCTTTTAATAAGGTAAGATCTACATCTGAGGATGAAGATTGGTGGGTTATATAGAACGGGGATTGCGAGACAAGGAATACACCTTGGCGGTATTCCTGGATATAGAGGAGGCCTTTAACAACGTGGGAATAGAGGCCATAAGGCAGGCACTGAGTGATTTAGGGGTTTCGTTATTTGGTGTCGAATAACGGCAGAGTTATTCACTAGGACTGGGGAAACAAGCGCTTAAGGAAACTCGTGACTAGGGGGACCCCACAGGGGGAGTTCTCTCTCCCTTATTGTGGCTCTTGGTTGTCAATGTCGTTCTTGGACGTTTTGACAGGATATGTCAGAAAGTCGTCGCCTACTCGGATGATGTGGTTATATTGGTATCGGGCAAGTTTCTGCCGACAATTAGCGATGTCATGCAAGGGGCGCTGGGCGAACCGTCAGCATGAGCGACTGATAAGGGTTTGGGAGTTAATCCGGAGAAGACAGAATTAGTTCTTTTCACTAGGAAGTACAAGGTATAGAATTTTAGGCTGCCGGTACTAGGGGGAGTAGAGCTTACGCTATCTGATAGTGCTAAGTATCTAGGAGTTTTTCTGCACAGTAAGCTGTCCTGGAGGAGGAATACTCAGGAGAGACTAAAGAGGGGTCTCAAAGCCTTCTATGCTTGCAAATCGTCGATAGGTAGGAGTTGGGGACTCCGGCCGTCAGTTGTGGGATGGCTATACACTTCGGTGGTTAGACCCATTCTTACGTATGGATGCTGTGTTTTGTGGGAGACATTGAAACTAGCTAGTCGGAGGGACCTTCTGTCTAAGGCTCAGAGGTGTGCTGCGATCGGCATGACAAGTGCCTTGAGAAGTACCCTTCAGGCGGCTCTGGATGTTATTCTTCAACTTCCGCCTATAGAGCTGTATGTGATGGGAGTGGCAGCAAGGAGCATTCTTAGGCTGAGGGAGCTAGGACTGTTGGGACATTTCACGGAGGGTCACTCGCGGATCTTAAGTGAAATTAATACTAGTGGTTATCACCTAGGCTCGCCAGGCTCAACGGATTATTTGGGCACTAGGGTCGATTTTGGGCGTTTGCCAGAGGTGATATTGTGTTGTATGGAGAGCTGGTCAGGGCAGACCAGATTGTATAGGGGATTCGCTATTTGCACTGATGGCTCGAAGATGAAGGGCACGGGTGCGGGGGTCTACATTGAGGACCTGGACATCAGAAGGTCATATAGACTTCCCGACGACTGCAGTGTATTTCAGGCGGAGGTTCTGGGGGTTCTCAGGGCCGTGGAAATGGTAGGGGTTAACATTGCCAAGGGCTCGGAGGTCACTATATATGTGGACAGCCAGGCGGCTCTTAGGGCCTTGATGGGCTGTTATGTGAACTCCAGGCTAGTGTACGATTGCAGGAGGGCTCTAGGAGTAATCTTAGGGAATTATGTTGTGAGGCTCTGCTGGGTACCGGGTCACTGCAACATCACATGCAACGAGATAGCTGATGAGTTGGCAAGACTGGGCTCGAAAATGGAGGATCCTGACAGTTTGCAGATGGTCTGGCCTCCAATGGGCTTCTACTTTGGAAGAATAAGAGAATGGATTCTGAGCGGGACTAATCGGGCATGGCGGGGCCGAACAGACTAGTAGGTCGAATTCGGACGCACTTCTGGGTAAGAGTAGGGCCTGCGTTACGAACCATGATAGGTATTATCACGGGCCACTGTATGATAGGCAGAATGGGGTCTGGCTTGTCGGATATATGTAGGCTGTGTGAGGACCCAGAGGAGTTGTAGACATTTGAGCACTTTCTGTGCCACTGTCCCAGGCTACAGAACAGCAGGCTGAGGTGGCTAGGTAGCAGATTCCTGCACGAATTGGGAGATGTCTCGGGCGGCGGGCTCGAGAACCTGACGGGATTCGTAATGGGAACGACCTGGTTGCGCGGCAGGAGGATGGGGACTGGAAACATGTAGGGCAGTTTTCCTGTTTGCTAGGGTTGTTTTTGCTTGTGCTGTCCGATTTCTTATCTTCCACTATCTTCCTTTCCTCTGCTTTCACCATTTACTTCTGCTACTCTTTCACACTAGATTTCTTTCTCTTCTTTTCTTCTTTCTTTGACTAATTAAGGCGTCACAATGGACCATATTGGTCTCTGGGTGAGGGTGTGAAGTTTGCTTCACACAAGCCTTTCTAACCTAACCTAACCTACCATGTTGGTTTTATTGTTTCCAAAGTAGTTGACGGCGATCTTGTTGTTAATGATAACCTTGCTTTGAGTGATATTGTTGTTGTTGCTAATAATATTATTATTGTTGCTGATATAGTTCTTTTTATTGTCATTGATATTATTTTAGTTGGGGCTGATGTTTTTATCGACAACATTGATGTTGTTGACTATATTATTGTTGTTGTTGGTGCTGTTGTTCATGTTGTAATTGCTGGTATTGTTGTAATAATGGTTGTTGATATAATTAATATTACTAACAACCTGCAGCGTTACTCTAGAGGAAAGGCAACTAGCACAAAAATTGTAACGTGACAGTTTTAAAGTGGCACCTTTTTGACAGTTAGTAACAGGTAACTGTTATAACCTAAAGGGAAATATTTAATTTCGGTTAAAATAATGCCTGTCGCAGATATTGTTCCGATTGAACGTTTGGAATGAATTTCCTTTCCTTTTCTCAGGAGTAACTACTTTACGCGAGTTATCAATAATATAGTAATATGGCTTGTATTTACGTATCACAATCAGGTCGATTTTATTACGATATTATTTTTACTAATCGTCATTAGTGCTTTAAGAACAATTGACACAAATCTACGGCAGGGTATGGGGTCATTTTCCCCACTGGAAAACGTACGGCTGCTGCTGTGGCTGTTGATACTGGTGTGGTAAGCGATATTGTCGTTGGTAGTGCGTTTGGGGTTGATATTGTCGGCGGTGTTAAAGCTGTTGTTGCTGACATTAATATTATTGGTGATAATGCTGTTGTTGTTGTCGGTAACGGTTATTTTGTTCGAGTAAATGTAGTTGACGGTTCTACTGTTGTTGTTGATGTTTATTTTGTAGAACAGGCACAAAAAGAAAGCACGCCTGACCAGTGAAAGGAGAACCAATCATGTAACTGGTATATGGAGAACCAAAAAGTAAAAAAAGTAATGAATTACAGTACAGTATTCACCGGTGGTGTGACACATTTTTTTTGGGATTTTATAAATTGTGTTTTTTAAACTTAGTTTTACGACTTGTTTTATTGAAATTATACTCCATTGTAGTAACACTAAATACGTTCATTGAGAATAGATGTGTGACTTGCCAAATAGTGGCTGTTAGGTATCAATTGACCCCCTCCAATGACAACCCCATGTAAAAGCGATAGATCCCATTTATATAAAATTTTAGAACTAAAACTGGTCTATACCAGCAAAGACCAATCACGGGACTACTTTGGTGTCAGTTCGCTTCCCTCTGCCGATTGTAGACGCCGTAATCTCTTTCAGTTGAGTAGAGTAACATTCTCGAATATATCAGAATATCTTATTATTATTGCAGGGATGTTAAAATTCTTGTATTTTAGGTTTAGTCCTTAAAACTTTTTTTATGTAAATTTTCTGAAATCAAAATAGCTGATCCTGATGTATTTTAATCTGCTGATCACAAATATAGCGCTATTTTTTACCACCTCTGATTTTGAAGTTATTGTGCAATTATTCAAAAAAATACTTAACATTTAAATTTTTTAACTCCATTCAAAATAAATTGGTTTTTATGTAAAACTTACCATTAATAGCATAATGGCTACGAAAAAAAGATGCTGTGCAAATAATTTAAAAAGCCTGTGTGTTGTTTGTGGTAATTATATTATTGAACATTTTGTATGTTTTCACAATGACCCTGTCAACTAAAGTTTGTAAAAATATCAAATTTTTATGTTGGTACTATTTTAAACATGTAGCAACCTAAGATAAGTTATTTTCTACATATTTTTTTCATATCTTGTGGCGTTGAAAAACAACAAAATTATGAAATATTTTTTACTTTGTCTTTGCCTCCAATGTTATTTTGGCGTTGCTTTGCGTTTTACACAATTAGAGCCTAAATGTCACTATTTTTTGAAACTACAGCTGCCAGAAAAAAACTAGTGATGCCATTGTAATCAGTACTCTCAATTTAAACAAAAACAATGGACAGTAGTCTGTAGAATGTTGCGGTGTTGCCCTGTATAATTTATTAAAAATGAACCAGAGACGAAGCACAACAAAAGAATAACTGAACTGAAACTAAACTGGAACTGAACAAGAACTAAACAAAAACTGAACCAGAACTGACCTAGAACTGAACTAACACTGAACTAGAACTGAACTAGAACTGAACTAGAACTGAACTAGAACTGAACTAGAACTGAACTAGAACTGAACTAGAACTGAACTAGAACTGAACTAGAACTGAACTAGAACTGAACTAGAACTGAACTAGAACTGAACTAGAACTGAACTAGAACTGAACTAGAACTGAACTAGAACTGAACTAGAACTGAACTAGAACTGAACTAGAACTGAACTAGAACTGAACTAGAACTGAACTAGAACTGAACTAGAACTGAACTAGAACCGAACTAGAACTGAACTAGAACTGAACTAGAACTGAACTAGAACTGAACTAGAACTGAACTAGAACTGAACTAGAACTGAACTAGAACTGAACTAAAACTGAACTTGAACTGAACTAGAACTGAACTGGAACTGAACTAGAACTGAACTAGAACTGAACTAAAACTGAACTAGAACTGAACTACAACTGAACTGGAACTGAACTAGAGCTAAACTTGAACTGAACTAGAACTGAACTATAACTTATGTTTTACAAAAATAAGTTTGATTTATCCCTAGGCATAAACTTAAAATATTTCTTATTTCACCACTGTTCCGCTCTTTAGTACAATTGTCTGCAACTTCAACCATCCGCCTACGGTTGGCAACAAGCAATAACATCATTGTCAACAACTTTAAATAAGCACATGAAAAGAAAACAAAAAGCTTAACGCATTCTTTCACATTGCCATACAAACACAGACATGCATGAAATAGCATAAACTCAACAACCAGAGCACCGACTGTGCGACATTATAATCAACGTAACGCATCATAAATCTCAAGTAATTATACACATTTTTACCAGTTTAATAGAATGTTTATTTCTGCATACACTTAGGTTGCATGCAAAAACCTGCAGATATACATTTACCAATACTATGCATGTAGGACGGGAGTAAGTAGTGTATGTATGTGTGAACGGTATCATATTCACTGTTGTCAATGTGTTTAGTATGGAAGCAGAACTAGGGAAAACATAACGTTGAAGTTTTACCTTGTTTTTGTGTTTAAATATTAAAAAAGAAAGAAGAACATTATTGAAATTGTTTTCGCAGGAGTTGGCAAGTTCACAGATTTTTTAAAACAAAATAAAAGAGCATAAGAAAAAATCTAAAGAATTAGGTGGTTATTTATTTTTTCATTATATATTAAATCCAGAATTTTTAACAAGAATTCTTGTAAACATCCAAGTCAATATAAATGTATGTAATAAGTAAAAGAAGAGCTCAGTTCGGGGAAAACGTACTTAGAAGATTTTTTTTTAATTTTAAGTTAAAATCCACAAAACCAATTAAATTTTCACTTCTAATTAGCATTATAGTTTACTCATACACACCTGAATTATTGTACTTATAAATAAATTTTCTTTCAATTAAATCAAAAGCTATAATTATTTTTCAATTAATTTTCTAAATTATTTATTCATAGTATTATTCATACCGCTTTTAAAATCGATGTAATAATTAAATACAAACGTATTATTGACACTTAAACAAATATTAATCATACGCGTAGTATAATACCTTTTATATTAGTGACGTTACGAATATAAAAAAAAATCGCTAATACAAATCCGAATACATTATCCAATTTCACATTTAGAGCCACACGATTTGATTGAAAAAATCTCCGATTCTCATCCATAACAATATATTAGAAAAAAAAAAAACTGGCACACAACTAAATGTATTTAACATTATTATGACATTCCGATGACTGAATTTAAGATTATCTAGTTCGCACCTGAATGCCTCTACTGAACATTTTAAAATTTTTATACTTACATTATTATTTATAACAAATATAATCTGGGAATTTTGTTCTCATGATAAGTAACATTTATTATAAATTTTCATATTAATTCGAATGTGTATTCTAAGTAAAATTACAATTTATAAAGCTCTCATTCCTTCAATATTTTCCGGAAATATTTTCTATGCACTTTCAGAATTTTTGTTTGTATAATTCTGATAGTGCATAGAAAATATTCCTGGAAAATATTGTAGAAAAAAGACTATTAAGTATGAAAGCTTTAAAAATTGTTATTTGACTTAGAATAAGCATTCGAATTAATATAAAAATTTATTATTATTTTTATATAAAACCTAAAAGCACCGCGACCTAAAGGGTCTAATGTACAGCCTAAGTGTTTACTGAACTAGATTAAGGCTGCAAATAATGCCAATTATTCTACACAGTGAGAGATAGTAAACTTCACCTGAAGTCATAAGGATAACTTCAAGGAAATGTTTGAATACTTATTAGTGTTACCAGATCTTAAAACTGTTTACAGCTAAATCGTGCATTACACAATGCAAAAAATTATTTTAGAAAATGCTAAAAAATGTTCAAAAATTTTGCTAACAATTTATTAACAGTATAGAATTTTATTACAAACTATATACATTTTAGGAACCTATTTCAAACAAAATTTCAAAAATTGGCAATACTTTAATTAATTTAGGAGCCCTGATATAAGCAACATACAAGCGATTTTTTCTATGCTTTGCTCTGATTTATAAGATTCTATAAAAATAAATTTTAGACCAGATTATTTAAGTTAAGAAAAAGCTAAAATTTCAAAATTACTATTTCTCCAGCAGTTTACAGCAAAAATTTGTTTTATATATTTTTACATTACAATGTAAAATTTTCGTATACTAATTACGATATTTTAATCAGGCTTAAGTTCATTGAATTTAATTTTCATTAAATTATGTTTATGAGGAAAGGAATTTTTACAACATGAAATGAATTAAAAATTATTGATCATTTTTCATTCTTGACTGAGCAGGGAATTGAACCCAGGTTTTCTCGGGCAGGTTGCCCTGACTAGCTTCGATTGTAACCACATAATCTCTCCAGAGGGATTTGCCGTTTAACATTTAAATGTACTTTGGATTTCAAGAAGAATTCTTGACAAGAAGTACGAAAAACAGAAGTAATGAAGAACATGTAGATCAATTAAAATAGGTAATCATTCATTCAAAACAAGCTTCGATCTACCAAAGTAAAATACCATTTGGTTTAAAGATTAATGTTTGACTGTTGACGTCACCTGTCGTCAATGGGGGTGAGCGTTAAACCGCAAGCCCCTCTGAAGAGATTATGTGGTTACAATCGAAGCTAATCAGGGCAACCTGCCTGAGGAAACCTGGATTCAATTCCCAGCTCAGTCAAGAATGAAAAATTATCAATAAATTCTACTTCATTTTATATTGTAAAAATTCCTTGCTTCATAAAAATAATTTAATGAAAATTAAATTCAATGAACGTAAACCTGATAAAACTATCGAAATTTGGATTAAAAACCATTAACAGATCAATAAAACAACCACAATACTAATTTGCTTATACTTGTATACGTAATAAAAAAATATAGAAAATTATTTTTATAAGTAATATGCCAAGATCTCTAAGAATATTAAATTTATTTACAAAACAGGTAAGACGTTTGTTCAGATAAAATTAATTCATTTTCATACGAAATTTCTTTTTGAGTGCATTTCTTTGTAGTCAAAATTTATAATAGTTTATAAAATAAAGTTCAGTTAATCAATAAAATTTTTACTCCAAACTTAAAATGAAGTTAAAAAAGCCGAAAACATTTTATAAAAATCCCAAAAAAAATTCCGAAATTCTAAAAGAAACTTTTGCAGCTTAACTTAAATTGTGAATACTTAACTGCAAAAATGCTCATATTGTCACACTGATACTTATACTTAAATACTTTTAGATTTGGTTTTTCTCACTCTTTTTCACTTTTGCTTAGTAAATTACGGACATATTTCGGTATTTTTTACATATTTAATTTACGGTTTTTTCTTTATTTGTCTTGACTTAATTTTGCTTAACTTTATTTCTCACAGCGTTTAGTAATTAATTTATTAATTAATTGTCTATTGATTTTTCCTGGCAGAAATTTTATAAATTTAAATTTACACTTAAATAGAAAAAACTATAAACTAACATTTGATTACATTAATTTTACTATCAATTTAGAAAAGCAATTATTAATTTACTCATGGGCTTTAGTTCCAATGAAAAATCAATATATCTATATAATTGATTGAAAGTGTTACACATTCTTCTATACACCACCATAATTCGCTCTAAAAAATTTGATAGACAACGGTATGAAATTTCGGCAAGAACGTTGCGGAATATTAAAAGAGATTTCATTAATTAAAAATCCAGCGCAGATATCACCATTAATAAAGTTCCAAATAAACGCCACATTCAGCATTGTTTTACGAGCTGTGTATAAAGGCGTGGTTAGTGGGTTGAAATGTAATCCATGAAGAAAGAAGAGCAGGAATTGTTTCGATTCGATTGAATTTGAATACGTTTGGAAACTTGGGTCCCATATAATCGATCCATACTCAAGAATCGGCCTAACAAGTGACATATATAAGGTTTTTGTAATATACGGGTCAACGAACTCTCGAAATGCTGGATATCAAACTGTTTAGCTTCCTTCTCCTCCTATCACTCCGGGTTTCTTTAAATGCCAATCCATCGCAGTGAACGCATTTCTAGTTTGTGTAATGGGAGCGGAATTATCTTATTGTTTCATTGAACTATTCCAGTTGTCAAGAATTTTCCTACGATCATCAGATAATTGCTGCAAGTGGTAGTTCATCTAGGAATGCTTAAAATCAACTTAAATAAATTTCATAAATTATTTTTGTGGCGGCACAATAATTGAATCATTTATTGCGAAAAGTGCTCAGGTTAAAATTTTTGGAAATTGAGTTTTTTCTCTGTTTTTTTCAAGTAAACATATATACCGATATTCTGGGAGAATTTAAGGTTATATACGTCTCCCATACACAGAAAAAATTAAAAATTTCTCCAATCACCAAATTTATACCAAATTCATAATATCAAGCAAACAATTTAATGATTTTGCACCTATTACCAAAATGATTATATTGATTACTACCAAAATGATTATATTGATTACTAAGAAATTGTAAAATTGTGAATATGTTTTTTCAATAAATGATATTTTTAATTTTAATTAAAAAAATGATCAAAAAGCTTTGCCATTTAAAAAAATGTGTTAATTTATTTAATGAAATATTGACAATTCCCAACCACAATTGAGATTTTTTGTTATTTAATTAAAATTTTATTTGAAAATTTATTTCAAATTAACTAAAATTTTAATTAAATTCAATTATCACATTTTTTAAATTTAAATACCTTTTAAACCATTTTTTTTTTATTGATAAAATACTTTTTTCTGTGTAGCGATGAAAAATGGTTGCTTTTTAAAATTAATTTCGAAAAGGGCTCATCGCCATATTTATTCAGAATATTTTATATGTGGGGGAGAAACACCTTGCATTCAAAATTTTTACAGTCAGAAGTTAGTTTTGAATATGTGGTCAATTTGTTATGAAAAATTATTTTTTATTTTGCCATTATTAAAAAAATTTGAATAGTGAACACCATTTCCGGAAAAAAACGAAATAATAACACAATTTTTGTTTGTCTTCATTTTGAAAATGTGTGAATGCAGCTGCTCAGAGGTTAATTATATTTCCAAAATTGTTATGAAGATATAGTGAAAGGGCCACCCGACATGTAATCACAGGATCATATAGAAAGAAAATGTATAACACTGCTTTACAAAATTTTTAATTTGGAAAAATACCAAGAACGCCACATGCCTAGATAAATTAATTGGGACCTCCTGAGCACGAAAAACGCTGTAATTTTTTTTTATAAGTACCGTTTTTTAGATAACGGTACTTTTGTGTTTTTCGGTGTATGGTCCCACTCAAACCCTTGTGGAGCCCAGCCGAGAAGTGCGATATAAATGGCATATCGTTGCAAAGGTAATTGAATACCTTTTTTTGTCGATATACCGCAAATTTCTGATAAGAACTGGCTGAGTTATGGTACCTCAAAATTCAAAATTTGCCTATTTTTACGTTTTTTTCAAAATTTTTCATTTTTATTTCGTTTTTTTTCTACGTTATAGTAAAGATCTGGAATGTTTTATTTTTTTACCTAATAGTTTATTCAATTACCAACATTTTAAGTGTAATTTGAAAAAAATCGGATGAAAAATAAAGTTTTTATTAAGGATTTTGTGGAACGACAATATTTTCATCTTAATTGCTCACACACTATATTCGGCGTCCATCAGTTTTGGACGTTTGGGAATTTACATTGAAACGACAATTAAAAAATAAAATTTGTTTTTGTTTTCAATACAAGTTCCCGGATTTACATTTTAATTTTAAAAAACAGGCAGGTCTATTATTGTGCATCGCATTTTTAAGCAATTAAGGTTTTTCCAAAATTTTATGGTCCTTTACTGTATAATAAGCGTGCGTTTTTCTTACAGGTAACAAAACACGCGAAACACCATCATAAAGATGTGTAAAACATTCCAGATCTTTACTATAACGTAGAAAAAAAACGAAATAAAAATGAAAAGTTTTGAAAAAAACGTAAAAAATAGGCAAATTTTGAATTTTGAGGTACCATAACTCAGCCAGTTCTTATCAGATAGAAATTTGCGGTATATCGACAAAAAAGGTATTCAATTACCTTTGCAACGATATGCCATTTATCTCGGACTTCTCGGCTGGGCTCCACAAGGGTTTGAGTGGGACCATACACCGTAAAACACAAAAGTACCGTTATCTAAAAAACGGTACTTAGAAAAAAAGAATTACAGCGTTTTTCGTGTTCAGGAGGTCTCAATTAACTTATCTAGGCATGTGGCGTTCTTGGTATTTTTTGGCTGTAAACCAGTGTAATTAATATGTTTATCTTGATGAAATATTTCCATTTTTGTTCTACAAATGTTTGTGCTTTCTAATTCGTAATCTAAATAAACAGATAAAAATGTACCGAAATGTTCTTTTTGTTTCCTTTTAATAACACATTTTGTTGCAAAATGTTGTTTACTCTAACTAAAATATAAGACTTCTTAAATGAATTTTCAAAAAGATTGATCTTATCTTAAAATTCAAAATATTTTTTAAACGTAATAGATTATCTGAATATATGAGTGTTACAATAGATTGCATAAACTAAAGATACCATTTTGCTGCTAAGACTACGAAAATTCAAAATTGAAATGAGCCCTTTTCGAAAATAAATTTTGAATTTTGAAGCTGTAATGACCACTTTCTCCTTTAAATATTACTTATTTAAAATTTTAGAAAAAACTCTGCTTTAAAAAGTCAAATGGTCAGGTTTTTGTGTCTTCTGAAAACTTTGTATTGTTGTACCTGAGTTCTTTTCTAAATAAATAATTCAATTCTTATGTTTGTTTGTATTTTACTTGACTTAAAGAAGATTCTATTTTGTGTTAAAGACAAAAGTTTGTTTTAGAATAAAAATTATTAAAAATTAATATTTTTATTTCATTTAATGTATTTTTTACATTTTTGTATTTTCTTTTCTTTTGTTTTGGAATGTATTTACAAAATATTCGTGATATATTCGCTTTTTAAAATTATCACAAATTAATATTTTTATTACATTTGATGTATTTTTTACACTTTTGTATTTAATTTTTTTTTTTTTTTTCTTTTCTTTTGGAATGTAAATATTTACAAAATATTCGCGAAATATTCGCTTAAATTTGGCGAATACGAATATCATAAAATAGACGAATATTCGCATTTTGAAAAGAAATACGAATATTCGTAACATCTCTAGTACATTTCTGTATAAATGATGAAGGCGTACAATTTTACAAGAAAAAAAATTTAATTTTTTAAACGTGTAAGTAAAAAATGTAACATATAAAAAAATTAAATAGATAATCAAATATGTCACAATTTCTTCTTTCTTTTGTACCCTTTTATATTTTCTTCATTTGCTATTAAACAATGACACATTGAGACATTGATATCATGTATCCTGTCTAGACAAACCCATTTTATTTTTAAAATATAAAGGAAAAAAATACTGGAAAAAATTGTTTGAGACCCATTCCATTTAAAAGTAAAAAGAAAGAGTTAAGAAAATACTTGTGTTCTTCGCATTAAAAAAAAAATCTTTTATATGACACTTTAAATATCGACTATTTCAGAATTATAGAAACTATTCAATAATAAAAATAAAATTCAACACTGACCTTTACTACTATTTATAATTAAAAAAAGATACAGTCACTCATTTGTTAACTGTAAGAAAATTATTTTGTTCCATGGCAATTTGTTATAAGCAAAAAAAAAAACTATAATTTGCAGATTCAGTAAAATTTCGCTATTTATTTTCGATTTTGTGGAAAAATGAATGGAAAATACTTAGAAAATATTTAAAAAACTAGCTATTTGTTGGAAATTTCACTTGAAATTTTACACAACAATATTATTTATATTTTATATTTGTGGCAAATTTGTTTACAAAAATATACTTTTTAACAAATTTAATAAACATTTGCTATTAATAGCAAACTTAGCGAAAATTTGGTATATAAAGAAAATTCCACGAAAATTTCTATTAACATGTAACAAATTAAGTTAAAACTTGGTATTTACAGCCAATTTTGCAAAAACTTGTTAAGTATAGCAAATTAAGGAAAAATTTTCTTTTTATAGCAAATTTAGGTGAATTTTACAATTTATAGCAAATTTAAGAAAAATTTACCACTTAGAGAAGATTAAGCGACAACTTGTTAGTTTAAGGAAATTAAAAAAAATGTTATATATGTAGCGAGCTAGCAAATTAAGTCTACATAAACGATTTGGCAAATTTAGCAAAAACTACGAGTAGCTACCTATTGAAAAGTTTGCCCTTAATTTTAGTTAATAACACATTTAGCTAAAAATTATCTTTTAAGGCAAATCTTTTAAATAAAACACTATTAATAGCAAAGCCGTAATAAACAACGCTATCATACTTAAATTTTGTACGTCACAGTTTTATAAGACCAGAAATCACCCTGTAAAAGATCGGTCCATAATTTACACTTGGCCAAATGCAAATCCTACTGTCGGAAAACAGTATAGTGCGCCTAAATCCCTTATAAGTAATACTATAATAATTAAATTTTTTTTACGGTACAGTTTTGTAGGACTAGAAATCATAATGCTAAATTTCGTGAAGATCGGTCCATAATTTACCCTAGACCCCATATAAACCCTACTCCCGGAAAACAGTTTATTACACCTTAAACCGTAATAAATTACGCTATCATTATAAGATTTGGTATATCACAGTTGTCAAATTTCGTGAAGATCGGACTATAATTTACCCTTGGCTCCATATACACCCTACTCTCGGAAAACAGTTTATTGCGCCTAAAACCAAATAAAGCCCACTTTGGGAAACCATAAAAGATATAGATATTGCGGTAAAATTTCTTCCAACTTAGATTCATATGGCCAGAAAAAACGTCATGCTATTTTGTGAAATTCACTGTTAACGCTAAAACTAATTACACTGCTCTATTGAAATTTATTTTTTGTAATACCAGAAATCAGTCTTCAGAATTTTGGGATGAATGGTCCATAACTTACCAATACAAATTATCCTCCTAAAAATCATTTTAATGCTGAAGTTCGTTTTTGTGAAGCTTAGTTAACAATATATTAGTACTTATCATATAGAGCCCACTCCTGTCGGTGCAGGGTATCAAAGATTCGGCATATAGCATTCTAGCTTTTTTTTTTTGTTTGTTTTTTTTTTTTTTTTCTTTTTGTTTCCTTGTTCTGGTAACGCACTATTTACGGCTAATTTCTACAAGCTCATTCATAATTAACTATCAGTTACAATTTCAAAAATATATTGTTAACTGGAAGTTAAGGTAGTAGTTAGTTTTAACTGAACTTGGTATTTATTGCAGCCGGGTTTTGATTTTTTTAAATTATTTTTTTTTCAAGTTTTAGTTTTTTTATTGTTTATTATTTAACTACTTTTTTGTTATATTTTTTTCGGTTTATGCACAAAAAAGAAGTATCAAATCAAATAGACATGTTTGATTTTACTATTGGATAAAATTCTTTGAATTATTCGAGTTATTCAGGTAATTGAACAAATTAAAATTCTTATTTGATTAATCGAACGAAATTAAGGTTTAAAAATTAATTAATTCCTTAGGCTGGTTTTTTGAGATCTCAGTTAAACAAGGTTTAGTAAAACTGAAAACTGATTTGTGCCGCCATTACCATCTTAGTATACAAAATTTTGACGAACGAGCTTAATGTTGCTTAAAATGTTGGGTTTAACTGATATAATAAAAAAAAAAATCAGAGTTGCAGACTACATTAAACTAAGTTTAAACTTAATCCACATTTCAAAAACTCGGCCTTAGTCGTACAAAACCAAAAGTCAAATAATTGGATACTCCAATGATCACCATTTCCAGGACTACTAAGGTGGCAACTTGCGAATCAAACCTAGAATGAACACTGGTTGCACGAATGTGGTAGGCTATGAAGGGGAGGAACCACCAAGCCAGGTTTTAGCATATAGTGAGAATGGTGACAGAAACGGTAACAGGTGCCATTACAACCACATCTCTAAGAGACTGTTTACGATCTTGAATTGGTTATCACTAGACATTTTGGAGAAAAGGTTGGCTGCAAACGCAGCGGTAAGGCTAAGGGCCACTAGAGCATGAAGGGATTACAACATCGGACATACAAGAATCCTATATGATATAAATTAGCAAACGGACGTTGATTGTGTCATACCTGAGCCAATCTTTGATCCTGGCTTCACCATAAGAATTTTTAATAGCATGGCTCATAACGCTAAGCCAAAAGTTGTTTACATTGTATGGAAGTTAAATTTCTCGTAATGCAGACTGATAGCCTTTAATTTTTTAGAGAGGTTGTAAGAAATAGCTGTTGAAGTTTTCTTAACAAATGACACTTAAAGTTCACTTTGGGTGAGCAAAATGATTTTCGATCTGAAGAAAAAATAAAATTACTAAAATACGACAATAAGTTCAACAGTGAGGATTTTAATATACTCCTTAATCACCCAGTGGTATCTAGGAAAACATTTCAAGTATTTACCAAATGTTGGTGATACTTTCTCTCGGCAAATCAGATACAGTCAATAGCTGCAAGGCGGCAGAGTTCAGGATTGATAGAGCTCTTGAGATCGCGGCTGACCAGTTATCTATGGCTCAAGTCTGACACGGCTCCGATCTGACAATTGGTTTATACTTAAAATCACGGAAAGGGAGATCTTAAAAAGCCGGCTTAAATAGCTGATGTCTTACCACCTGTGGGAAAGTTTGACCTGCTGAAAGATATCCCAACCGGGTCTTGCTATTCAGCAGGTACTGCGTGCTTTTCCTAAAGAAGCGGAGGTTAGATAGCTCCAGTTACTTAACAAGGAGCGAGTGTATGATTCTGCCGAGCTAAACACTCAAATTACTACCTGTGTGTTGGTGTCGCTAACGCACTTCAGTATTGGGATTCTGGTACTTTTAACAATAACAACTTTTGTTATAATTGTCAACATATTGTGTTGTTTGCACTAACGATTATACGATTCTGTAAATTGTTCTTGATAAATATTAATAACATTGAGAAATATTAACGCCAAGTGGTATCACTGTCAAAAAATGGCAAAATAACGAAGAGCACAAAGAGGAATACAAAAAAAACCAATCAAATTATTAAAACTAAACAATACCCATGTTCTGTAACTTTGGTGATTTTGGCATTGAAAAGATGTGAAACCAAATATTCCATCGTTTCTCGAAAAGTGAGAAAAAAGTGTGTATGTAACTCATGTCGAAAACTATCAAAAAAAGTTAACGTCGTTACGTTATAAATGTCATAATATTCCACTCGAAGCCGATGTGAACTTGCAGACGTTGAGAACGCCAGTAACACATATCGCTGACGGCGGCCAAAATTATTAAAATTGAAAAATTTTCAATGACGGCGGCGAAAATACAACCGTCGCACAGTGGCTGAAAATCGTTTTTCATCGGCCAAAAATCTGTAACTTTTGAACCGATAGAGATAATTTTGCAACTTTTTTTTTGCAGGAGAGAAGACTTCTTGAACTTTTTTGCAGTGTTAATTTTGTTAAAATCGGTTTGCGAGAAATCATAATTTAGTTCTGATCAAATTTACAAAAATTAATTTTTTTCTAAAGCAAAATAAAATATTTGTTTCCAGCAGCATGCCACAGCCACAATTACGAATATTTTAATCTAGTTTTTTTGATACCTTAGTTCTAATATGTTTGCTATCGAATGGCATTAAAATTTTTTAAATCGGCGATGACAAAAAATTGGACTTTTGGCCGATGAAATTCAATTTTCAGCCACAGTGCGTCGGCTATATCAAATAATGTAGAGTGCGACTTTAATTTTTGTTCTTTAAAAAATAGCTTTGAAAACATTCGTATATTTTTCAAAAATGATAAAAGCAAAATAATTAAACAATGAAAAAAAGTCGAAAACAAAATACTTATCTCTTCCATGTTATTATTCGTTGCATTTTGCATATTTAATATATTTTTTAGTAATAATATTTTTTCTCACCCCGTTTTTATGCGTGAGTTTATTTGACAGTTCAAAGCGGGAACTTTCTCATAAAAAATTTACAGACACACTTTTTCTGTAAATTGGCGAGTAATTTCCTTACGTGACAGCTATTACTCGCTAAAAATGTTACAGAAGCAGTTAAGTGAGAAAAACAGTTGTTTGTTTCAATTTATGGCATTTTTGTTTAATTTCTCGCATTTCAATCGAAAAGTTTCTCGAAACGAGAGTTACAGAACAAGGGCACAGATTTGATTTATTTTTTAAAGAAGGGAAGTAAAACTTTAACTGTAAAATTAAATGCAAAATATTGAATGAACATTTTCAACTTATATTTTTCCTTTAAGCAATTTTTTTTTTTTATATTAAACAATAAATAAACAACACTAAAAGAGTTGTCGTTTACTTAACACAAACAGCTGACTTTACGATAACAAGTGTTGTTGAAAATGTTACAGAATGGCAAAATCGTTAATTTGCTTGTTAAATTTTTTAAAGATGACAACTATTGTTTAAATTTTTTACAGAATCGCACTACAGTACTGAGTAATCGTATTGTTCGTCACCCAGAAGTTGAGAACATCATGATATTGGGCCTCTTGTTAGTCTTTTTTACTTATACACCTTAATCTCCCAGAATCATCACAATTAGTGCAAGTGTTGAATATAAATATCCGCGTTGCAAAATGTTTAGAGCACATACTATCTTTCCCTGCAAAAAAAAACAAATATATTAAAATTTTTTCTTGTGCTAATCCCGCAAAGCACTACTCTTATCTGCAGATTCCCCCGCACTGATATACTAGGTCTCTACCAACTAGCCTACCGGGGCGGGGCACCCTAAAGATTTATAAAAAAAATTACATACATTTTTTTTAACTGTTTTCGATCAGTGGTCGATTTTTCCACCAGTCTTTATAAAGAAAACTACAAATAGGGAGGAAAAATTTGGTGAAAAATATTCCTAATTAAAGTCTCAAAAGCACCTCCCTGAGAGGGATTCAAAAAATGCCTAAATGTCGTTTAAAGAAAATTTACTAAAAAAAAAATTCTGTCTACAGAAAATTTGGCAAAACAATGTCATTTATAGCAAGTTGCTGCTTATAAAAGCTTTTGAAAAAATTTGCTATTAATAAGTAATTTGGCGATATTTTTAAATTTTTTAAAATTTAACCATCTGGAAAGAAGGTGTAGTTTCTTAATTTGCACTCCTTTCATTTGACTCGGCATTTGTTTATTATATTTATTTACTACTCTAATATTTTTTCATAAAGGTAGAAGAAAAACCAACATTTTTATTATTATAATGTTTCAATGGAATAAACATTAGTTAATGTCAAATAAAAAGCTAAACTACTTTATGTACAATATTTTATTCCCCTAATCCCAAAATAATATCAAATTTTTTGTGCGAAATAGAAAATAGAGATACACATGGTATCGCTTAGTGTGTTATTGCTATTTATTTTTCTAGTTCAAAGTATCACTATCATTATTGTACAACAGTGTACAATTGGGCTTTAAATCAACGTACTCGTAATTATAATGGACAAACAAATTAGCTTTGGGGGAAGGTAGGCTAAAGAGCTTTAGGGGATATTTTGTGGAATGTTTGAAGCATATGATTAGGATGAGGTATGAAACCCATGTTGACCTTTATTATATTTTTCTTAGAACATTTTACTGTTCCTTAAATAAACATTTTAAAATAAAACAAACCGAAAAGTTCAAATGTATTTGGTAGAGAATACCTTCTTCACTGAAATGAGCATAAAAAACTTGACAACAAATGTCAACAGTGGACATCTAACAAAGTGAAAACTCATTAAAAGTAAGCAAACTATTATTATAACATTTATTTTTTACTTCTTTTTCAACATGTACATACATACAAAAATAAGAATTGACATTTTATAAACAAAAAGAACAAGTGTCAAATAGTTATTGCCTCAACGGCTAGAGGACACTGCCCTACCAAAAGAAGTAGGGGAAAAGTATTATTATATATATGGAGGATTTCATGTCAAGTGACCCAACTTTTGAAGTCGATGTCTTCCGATTTGGATGAAACGTAGGCCCTTTTGGATACTAGTTAAGACACAAATTTTCAAAAAGATCGGTCAAAAAGTTTCTGAATTTAGAGGGGGTCAAAATTTTACATTTTGGCGAAACAGTTGTTATTTCTCATCCATATAACTTATTACCTATTAGTGTTAGAAAAATTTGTCCCAAACGAATTTGATAGCTATTTCTTCAATCTTTCAAAAAGGATTTTTTTTTTGTTTTTTTTTAAAATTTTTTAATTTTTTTTTTTAAATTTAAAACTTTTTTTTTATTTTTTATAAGCGGGTATTTTTTATTTTTTTTTTTTTTTTTTGCTCAAAAGAAAATTTAGATCTTTTTCTTTAAGGTAGTTCTGGCCTCTTTTTGAGCCGCGAGTGGGTTTTGTATAAAAAAAAATCCAAATCGGAAGACATCGATTTTAAAAGTTGGGTCACTTGACATGAAATCCCCCATATATATATATATATATATATATATGTATTGCACTAAAAGAAATTTGGAGGCAAAGGAAAAAACTGAAAGATCTATTTGTTTAAATAAGAAATTTGCAACCTGAAAACAATATAAGAAGCACAATTTACAGTGGGCTAGAAACAAAATATTATGGAAATTTATCAGAAAAATGTTGTCTAGGTTGTAACAAGGGTGACTGCAGTTAAGAATTATCTCGTTTTGGTATATTCCCCACTAGAATTTGATATTGTTTATAACAAAACTTGTAGCATAACAGCAGCGAAGGCTTTAGGAAAAGTTAAACAATTTCCCTGGAAACTTTTATTTTTAGTTCAATAATAAATTGCAAACTAACGCCAATTATATTGTGTATTATTTTTGAAAATACATCAACTGCCTGGCCCACAATATTAAACAAAAACAAATTTCAGTTTTTTATTATTGTTTTCAATATAGACATACGAAAGAAACATTATTGTCGACGCACAGTGGCGCCATTTGAGTTTTTTCGTTGCAAAAATCATATCTTTTGAACCGAATAAGATAATTGAACAGTTTAAACAGCATATGATAGATAACTGTTCAGCCTATGAAATGAGCGTTTGGAAAGGGTGCTACGCTTTGTAGGGGCCTACTTATGGGTTATCAAAGTTAAAATTAGTAGAAAAATCAATTTTATGGTAACTAAAAAAAATTATTTTTACATTTTTAGATTGTTTTTATTTTTTTTCTTAAGGGTTTTATGTTTTAAATTATTACCCAACAAATTAAAAAAAAAATTATTTTTTTTTTAAATTTATTTTTTCAATTTTCTGTAAAATATTCATCACAATTCGTAAGAGAAGGTATATCTAAAAGACTAACCATTTCTAAACTATAATTATTTTGTAACTCTATTCGTGACTTCACATGCCGCAGGGAAGAAATAAGTGGATCGGAAGATGCTGTCAACATGTTGAAGAGGTCCTTATTTTGCCTTACCCTTGATGCTTTGAATGTGTTCTGCAATCTATATTTTTTATAAAATTTGTTAAGAGACTCCTGTGCTTCTTCAGAAAGCTCTCCAATTGGCAAAGACTGGTACTCAATTTTCACGATTTGATTGTCAATTCCAATGATTCTAGTTACTGCCTCATCATTTTCAAAAAATCTCCTAGAAGTGTTTCCATCGTTTGAGTTACCGTATCCGTGCTTGGGACAGTCTACTTTTAGTCCAACGTGTTTAAAAAAAGCATCCTGTATTTGCTTCTTTCTGATCTTTTCCTTATCCTTTATTTATGTATTTTCATCGAAGTTTTCCTCCTCTTGTGGTAGGGTATATGCCAGTTTTAGCAAGAATTCCATACACCTTATCCTTGCGTGCAATGGTGACATTCCATATTCGTAATTCTCCTCATTTGTAGAATCGTTAAAATTACCAAAGTTCTTCTGACAAATAATAATATAAAATCGATAAAAAAAATATAAAAATAAAACGAAAAAAGGGGTTTAAATAGGTTTTTGCTAAATTTTTACCTCCAATATAATTCTGTCTATATATATGTATATGATAACTAATTGAAATATATTATAATTAAGCAGAAAAAGATACTAATCTTAAACTCTTTACAACTAATTATATAAAATTGAGATGTAACATATTATATATGAAATAAATTGAATTGAAAAAAGTTCTTCTGACTCTTTTTGCAAATCGGGCATGACATTGTTGAGGTTGTTCCTGTCAGTTCGTAATTGCATTCAATATATTTTCCTTCTCCAATTTGCAGCTTTGTAGGCTTAATCTTGCTTATTTGTTCTTCAATGTCCTTCACCGCAGTCCTTATGAGTTCTGCCGATTCCCTTGCAAACTGAAACATTATTGGTCGGCAATAATGCACTGATGACGGACGTGGATTTTTCCAGTGTAGGGAATCATCCGATTTTAGCCGCAAAGGAACAACAGATGCCATAAACATATTTCCGTCCGATATTGTAGCGTCATCGGAAGATATCCTTTGCTTATAAACGCTTTGTCCGGATGATCCATCGCAGCCCCATTTGCTGATCACTGTCATATTCTCAGGAAGAATTTTCACTTCCGTGAAAAACTTTGGTGTGGTTGACTTTCTAAACAGTTCAAATAATTTTAAATTGTTCAACGCCATGTTTTCAGTACTTAAATTGTTTAATGGTTTCAGTAATTGTTGCGCCAACTTTCAGGCGTAGACTAATCCAGGCATTATGCTTATTTTGCAATATATAGGCTTATGCTACCATGCCTAAAAATTTACCTGTTCCCTGCATACATATGGATTTAGGCTGAATAATGCAATTTTGATATTATGCACGTGTCCAAATAAGATTTGTGCCTACCTGTAGGGACCATAAGTCAATATTGTTCTTGACCATTTGTACGCCAAAGTATTGTTTATGTGAGGTACGTACCTGCTAATTTCAATGAGTAGTTTTTTTTCAAACTATTAGATCAAACTACTGTCCGTCAAAACATATAAGGGATGGACGCCATACAATTTCTGCAACCATGTCTTTTTAAACTTTTTTACCTCTAGAAGCCAAACGGGCACGTACGGGCAGATAAAACTTTTTGAATTATGTAAAGAAATAATCAAAGAACAGGTTTTGCAAATATGGCAAATATAGAAAAATATAGTTTTTTTTTATTTTCCGTCAAAGTTGAAAAATAGTGAAAAAACGGATAGTTTTTAAATAGTGATTTACCAGGAGAAACACAAAGCAAACAGTTAATTTTTTTTTTATCATTATACATTTAATAAATACATCAATCAATACAAACAAAAAATAAGGCGATTCGTTACCTATTTTTCGTGATATTACACCTGAAATCGCAACAAATTGACTAAAAATTGTGTGTTTTTTTGATATCCGAAAGTCGGTCAATTTTGAACGGTTATATCTTCTAAACTAAAAATGTGATATTATTAAGAGTGGCATATTTGAAATCGTTGAAAAGTTTCCTATAACATGGGTTTATTCAAAACTTCGTCGGCACTCATGAAAATTTTGATTTTTGCAACCTCGCTTGCTCTACGGGCGCCACTGTGCGACGTTGTGACCCAGGCACTAAAAAATTTTAATATATAAAATTTATAGAGAACTTAATTTTCATTTAATTATTTTTATTATTATTATTTATTATTAAATTATTGTTAACAGCTAAGACACAAGCCTTTATTTGTCCTGCAAGTTGTACTGAAAAAAGGTCAATAAGAAAAAGAAAGACAAAAAACATGAAAAACAGACAAATGTACTTTGGACTTCAATAAGAATTCTTGACAAAAAGTACGAAAAACAAAAGTAAGGAAGAACATGTAAATCAATTAAGATAGATAATCATTCAAAACAAATTTCGATCTAACATGCAGGGGTGCCAGATGATTTTGATAGAATATCGGCATATTTTCAAACAAAAAAAATCCGCATTATCAATTTAAAAAAATAGGCAAGTTAAAAATACATTATTTTAATACAATAAAACCTAATCTTAATAACAAAAAGTAACAAAACAGAATAATTCAGCATTAACTAATGTTTATAGCTTATAAAATAACATAAAAATCAATCAAAATAAAAGTTTTAAAAAGCAATCGCACTTAATTAAAAAAACTTTTTTAGCTTTTTTATATTAAAGCATATTCTTTAGATACATATTGAGTTTGACATTTTCATTTAATCCTTTTTAATATCAGCATCAAAATATTAAAAAAATTTAAATTTCAAATAATCTTTAAAAAAAGAATTGCAAAGATTAACTTTAAAGGGAACATCAAGATTTTGTTGTATTAAAAAATTCCAAAGAGACCAAAAGTTTTAGGAAATGCATCCATAAAATCCTTACTTTTTTAATCTGGAATTTTTTTGCCAAAAAGTCTGAAAATTTACTTAATATCCTGACACTAGATTAACTATTTCCTGCATCTTCCTCAATTGCGTTATAATCTTAAGAGAATAATTTTTTTGTTTAAATTATTTTCATTGATAGTGAATATAAATTTAGCTTATATTTGATCTTTTGTAAGTTCCTATCCATTTTCATAACAGTTGTCCCTTTTCAATATAATAAGTATTTCCGTGCCGCCCAAAACTAATCAAATATACTAAAGCAAACACAAAGTAACGGTTTGAGTGTTTATCGAAAACTCGCCATTTCCGCAGCAAAAATCGGCAAATCGGAACTTTGATAATTCAGAGACAAAAAATCGGCAAAATGCCGAAAAATCGGCAAATATAGCAGGCCTGCTACCAAGGTTAAAATACAATTTGTTTTAAAGATTGATGTTTGACTATTGACTACCAACCATCGTCGATGGCGGTGAGTGTAAAACGGCAAACCCCTCTTAGGAGATTGTGTGGTTACAATCGAAACATGCCAAGGCAACCTGTCCGTGAAAACCTGTGTTCAATTCCCAGCTCAGTCAAGAATGAAAAAATATCAATTTGATGTTGTAAGATTTCTTTCTTCATAAAAATAATTTAATGGAAATTAAATTTAAGGAACTTAAGACTGATTAATACATCAAGATTTTGATTAAGAACCACTAACAGTTCAATAAAATACTTCGTAGTTCTGTATAAAAATTTATTGTAAAATATAAATTTCTTCAATGTAACAATCACCGTTAGCTAAAAAGTTTTAAATTTTTTTAAGTTGACTTAAGCTAAATTTGAGTAAATGGCACCTTTGAGATATGCACGTTCAAAGGTACGGATGAACTAAGTTTCAATTAGTTTTTACAATATTTTATGGAAGTTAAAAACGTCGATTAAGTCCTATGGTCCTATGGGTGTCAGTACAAAACGCCGATACGGTTCGTATTTAGTGGTGGATTTGTAGGCTAAAGCTCCAGAATATCAGCTTAGGATCTAAACACCCTGCTGCTATTCCCAGAGAGAATGACGGTTGCGTTTCTCAGGTTATGGGGTGTATACGGTGGCTTTAGGGTAAAGTGCTACAACTTGGTGATATTAAAAAGCCTAACAAAGAGGTAAAAAAGGCACAAATGTTTAAGCATTTAAGCATATTTGCTATTATTCAAAACGTTATAAAATAACTATTTATTTTTATTTTTAGCAAAATATTAAATTTGCACAATAATTATTTCATTTACAAATTTAAAAACCTAGTACAATAAAGAAGCAGCCGTCCAATATGGCTTTCATGGAAAGGAAAAAAGTTAAAATCAAACTTAAAATGTACTCCTGGATGAAGGTAGAGTCTCAAGTTGTCAACTCCCCTCACACCCAATAGACATCAGGGATGGCAAAACCGCTGCCTTGGGTTAAGACGTGAACAGAAGTTTTGGCAAAAAACTTTTTGCTTATCTTTTTCAAAGTGCAATAACATTTGGAATAAAAACTTAAGTTTACTTCTGATCTGCGGCATGGGGAATACTTAGGAATAAAAACTTGAAAAAATATAACCTCAAAAAAGTGATAATTACATTAGAATAGGAGCTAATTTTAAAAAATCATCTTTAAAATTCAAAATTTGACTCCTACAAAACTATAAAAAAATATAGACTTACCTGTTTGAAATCTGAACATCACATTTTATCAAAGTGATTTGAAATCACAAGAAAAGTGTTCTGTGCATTTAATTTTATGATTTCAAACGTTCACGTTTTTTTTTTGCGACTATTTTATGATGACCGTGTCAATAAGTTACTCAAATAAAATATGTGCTGTTTATTAATTTTTTATGCAATTAATTGTTTTGTCTAGAAATAATAGCGTAAAATTTAGAAAAATTAAGATATTTAAATGTATTCTCCCTTTATGAATTTCCAAATAATTTGAAAACAAAACAATTAAAATAAAGAAAACAGCTGTTTGCTTGTGCTTTCGGCAATTGAAAATCACACCGAAGAAACAAAACACCCTTTTACAGAGCACTACAAAATTTCACGTGTGATTTAAAAAACACATGTGATTTGAAATCACATGATTTTCAGAAAAGGCCTGAATAGTACTTTTTTCTTATTGCAACCGATATACGTAAGTATGTTTGTATGTTCCTCTAACTCTCACTGAATCATATAGGAACTGGGACTTTCTACAGAGGTGCACGTAGCTAGGAAAAGTTTCAGACTGTAGTATACTTGGGAGTGACCAGAATTGACTCTTCCGCCTGACTTTCCAAGTAACTCCCTACTTGCGACCAAGTAGTTCCCAGGCATTGGTTTTCCAGCTTCCGCTGAAAGCTAGCCAAAGGAAAAAGGGCAACAGTCATGTAACCTGTACATCATGATGTCTCAGGCAAGTAGATAAACGATTTATAAATGTTTACTGAAGCCTTACGTGAGATGGGTCACGCTGATAGCAGTCCTATCAACAATCTAGGACAGCCCACGTTAATGTAGTCAAGAATGCTACCGAAGTGCTCAATAATCTGCCTCTTAATGGAAACCCGAAGCCGATGATGATGACCTTTGCATACCAAACAGTGCCTATGATTGCAAAAAGGAATGTTAGAGCTCTTACAATACCGACAACATCAACCTTGATATAAACTGTAAATATTTGTATAACAAAAACCATTTGAATTAAAATATCTGGTCAATAATAAGAAATAGTCGTTTATAGGTTTCATTTCAGCGTGAACTCTGTTTGATTATGTACATTTTCTAGTTTCAATTATTTATGTGTAAAAATCAGACACTAATTCGTAAAGTTTAACATCACCATCTAAAAGAAATAAAGATATGTCAATTAAATGACCTCCAATATAATGCCCTAGACTGCACCGCCATTAAATAAATTCTCATCAAGACACAAACGCACAAGCCCTGGACTCCAATCTACGTAATTTGCAAAAAATGTCCAAGCGTAGAAATTGATTAAGTCTATTTTCCAAAACAGAGGTGCCATATCTTAATACGTAATCGCAATTAAATTCTAATTTTGAGAGGTGAGTTTTTCATTTCTTCCTTATACAGTAATCCCTTGATTTACGTCGCCTCGATTAACGTTGTTTCGGCTTGCGTCGCCAAATTTTGTGTGACTTCTAAATTTTATTTGCGTCACCATTCGATTTGCGTCTTCAGATTTTTTTTTTGTCTTTTAAACTCGATTTGTGTCGCCATTAGATTTACGTCGCCTCATTTGCTTATGTTGTATAAGCAAAAAGCGGGGAATCACAGTTTTTAGTTGAAATGTTCTTTTGGGGTTTCCATGCGTGTGTAGCTATTCCTATCTACACATGGATACATTTTGGTTTTTCTTGTCAAACACAACGGACAGAAATATGAGATCAAAAAAACACAATCTCCCAAGTTATGAATAAAAATTACCCGGGATTTTTTCCCTTTGCCCATCTTTACAATAGAATTTAAATAGGAAAAATGGGAAAAAAGGAAAAAGTCCCGGGGAATTTTTATTCATAATTGGGCTGAATATGTAGTGGAAAGGGTATTATGCGCTTGTGCTAATGTTTGTAACACCTTAATATATTGGTCCTAGACCGTACTTTTAGAATAACGATCGAATAAGAATCACTTTTTGAATCGATCTAATGATATCCGTTCTTTCGGCTGGCTTGCAGGCTATGAATGGAAACATTGTACGTAAATTACAGTTCGTAATAGTGGAGATAAATTCATTATATTTGGCGTATAGGCCAATTGAAAATGGTGAGTATCGGTTCATAATTTCACATAGCCCCCACAAAAATTTTTTCGGAATTAAGTATTTGTACCCACTTATTATGTTGGTATTTAGCTTAAATTTGGTCCAAATTGATCTCATTGCAACTTAAATCATCTTATAAAATTATACTGAAATTGGTCCATATTTGACCAAAGTTCCCATACAAATAAAATCCCGAATATATATTTTATATAAATGTTGGTATTGACACAAAATTAAGCGAAAACACATTTTAACGATAGATTCTATGTCATGGCTCAACGTGGTATTTGTATATCCTAAATTAACTATAGGTCCCGTATAAACCCCCTTATCTGAAATAATTTAAACTAATCTCATATATGTAGATTAAAATATCTAAATAATATTCGGCATAAGGAACTTTTACATGAATCTTAACCTCATAACATAATTTTTTGTTGCGGGTTCATGATTGCCCATGGGTCCCAAATAGGATATACTTTTGAAAATTGTTTTTTAAATATACTTTCTGACTTGCTTAATTCTGTAAATGTTTTGTAATTTGTTTATAAATGAGCCTTTCTTTATGTTTTTAATAAAGGTACATTTTATAGAACACATATTAACATGTTTAAATTCGATTTACGTTGTTTCGATGTACGTCGTCATTTTCCGGAACCAATTTTGACGTAAATCGAGGGCCTACTGTATATAGATTTAAACATCACCGATATCAAATTTTTAATGTTCTCTCGAAACTGGCCCACTATGCAAATCAAAAGAATATTTTTCGTTTTCTTTTTCCTTCGTCCAGCCATATATAATTAGAAGGAAACAAATTTAAGAATATCACAAAGAAAATAAAACCAAAGAAACAGCGATGAAAAATTAGTAAAGAAAAATGCTACAACTCCCATATGGCAAGTAAATAGTGCGAGACTTTAAAAAGTAACCAACCCACCGGTAAACTTTGCTCCATTGCTGAGAGGTAAATATAATAACGTAAAAGTTAAATAAAGAAAGAAAAAAACCGTTACTACAACAACTATAATGATGACTAGCTTATAAACTAAAAGTTCGCCAGCTAAAATAATAATAATATGTACATATAAGAAAGATACACAACACTAAAAGCAACAACTATTACTCGCCAAGTACAATAAAAATGGATAGACATTGACACCGAAATGAAACAATGACGATGTCAACAACGACAACTTTTTATTTGTGAGTAACTGTGTGTTGTTATTCATGTTGTCACACTATACATTCACACACATACACACAAAGCACTTGCAATTGCTGTTAGTGAAACAGTCGGTTGGTAGTGGTTGTTTAAGCAATACCAGTAGTAATCATGTGTTGTAATTACATGACACTTGACGCAAAGCAATTTGTTACTAACTTTACACTTAGGTACAAAACTTGCACATCAACACACATCCATACATATACACAGTCGTACTTATACACTTACACATATTTAAACTTTCTCATGTAATTGTACATTTGTATTAATAAATTTATTTATGTTCTTTGTCACTGTAAACAGTAGGTGACAAAAACTTTAATGAATGAAAACTTGAAAGAGAAATTTTATAATATTTTGTAATGCAAGTTTAAAAAATTTTATATTAAAAAACACTGACAAATTTTGAATTATATCAGTACAAAATTTTGTCATCTGATTTTATAAAATAAACCCACTAAATTTTTTTGGGCCAATGCGCGTCCGTTTCTACTACCTGGTTGTAAAGCACACATTTTATTGTTGTTGTTTTATTTAAGCTTTTGTATTGTTACAAGTAAAACTTGTCTGTTTATAATTCATATTCGCTTTACAGTTTTAATTGTGTAATATTTTTAGCTTGTCTAAAGTCGTTGGAAAAAGTTTTCCTGATGGTCTGGCCTATGCATGCACAATTATTTGTGCATGTTCCCAAATGGGATAATTGGGCGCTAATGGCTTAAGGGAATATTTGCATGTGTTGTGCTTATATTTAGGGCTTGATGTCTGTTATATTTAAAAGAATTTAAATAAAAAACTCTTGTTTTAATTTTAATTTTTATTATTATTATTTATATCTTCCAATATTTCGACAAACTTTGTTGATCATCTTCAAAAAGATATCCCTGCGTGAAATTTGTGTTAATTGCTCTTAAGCCACTTTCACCTGACCAGTGAACAAAATTGTATAATTAAAAGGAACGAATTGTGATAGGTGAAAACAAGAACTATCACTTAACTGATGATAATGTGTTTAGAGTGCAGTTGATCTAGAGGAAAGGTAATTGTAGTGGCTGATTCTCTCTAGTTCTATTACTTTATATTAAGGGGATCTATCATATTGACATGGTTCATTTGTGACAATATTTGCGACAGGCATTATTTTAACCGAAATTGGATGTATCCATTAAGGTTATTTCAGTGACCTGTTACAAAGTGTCAAAGAGGTGCCAATTAACCCCTCGTAGGACATCGCCATGTTAAAGTGACTTGTCACGTGACAAGTTTAGTGTTAGTTCCCTTTCCCCTAGGGACGATTTAATATTTAATGCAGTGTTGTGCGATGTTGTTGTTATTGTTTAAAGTTTTCTTCATTTAATATTTTCTATAATTTCGAAGCTAGAAAAATTATTTTATACATCTTTAATTATTTTTGGAATTGTTATAACTTTTTTGGGAATTTAAAAGTTTTTAATACTAAAATAAAAAGTTTTTTCGAGCTCGAGGCCAATTGTTTGTAAAAAATATTATTTATTTACCACACTTCTCCAATATTTCGATATCCATCGGATATCATTATCAAGGAATGAGTTACAATATTGAATGTGGAGAAGGTCATACGTCTCTTACGAATATATTTGTAACTCATTCCTTGATAATGATATCCGATGGATATCGAAATATTGGAGAAGATTAGTAAATAAATAATAAATATTTTTTACAAACAATTGGCCTCGAGCTCGAAAAAACTTTTTATTTTTGAATAAAAAAGGGTCGAAGGGATAATATTTAATTTAATAGTTTTAAATACTATTTATTCCGCAAAATGTCTGTGAAACTTTTTAACAATATTGTTGCATAACACGTTTTCTATGGGAACAATGTTGCAAAAATTTTCCATTTTTATTAAGAGTTACGTAACACATCCCATGTTGTCTGCACGCAAAATGACCCAAAACAAAATCGCCCTAAGCAATGTGTGAAAAGTCGCATTAAACGAAAAATCGACCACTGTAAACGAAAAATGCCTCAAGGAATAAAAATGAAACATATCATATTTCAAAGGCACCGTGTCTTTTTCATATGTGTCAATATAACGGGTATTCTGTATAAGAAAACTTTTTATAAGAGCAAAAACTGACACAAGAAATATTTTGCCATGTACCAACAATAAAAATACGTACGAAAAATATATTTTATACGAATTTTGTTTATACACTGCAATACTGTATTTGCTTGCACAAAATATCCAATTTAGTGTGTACGTTTGAATGAACGTTTTAAACCAAAAATCACCTAGTATAGAATATAATTTTATAAGAAATAAATTTCAAATAAGAGAAAAACATTTGTAAGAAATTAATTTCGTTTAAAAAAACAATTGCTTAAAAGAAAAAAGAAAGTCCTTTAAGAAAAATGTTCGTGGTGTCTTTTAATTTCTTATATGCGTAACCTACTGTATATCCAAGGGCCGTGCCAGAAACAACTCCGTTGCATTGCGTGACGTTTCTAACTTTGAAAGAAAAGCGTAAAGCAAAAGGTGCATGACACAATAAAAACTTTGACAATACTCAGGCATTGTTTGTTTACCTTTAAAAGCGGTTGGTAAATTATACATTTGATTGTTTGTTATAAAAATAAAAAATAAACATTTTATTAGAAGATTTATTGGTATTGAATTTTGCCAAAAAAAAAAAATATAAAATAAAAGAAAATTATAATAGCTGATTGTTAAAGCGCGCAAAAAGATGAGAGTTGCTTAACTTTCGCTTCGCTCGTATAAGTATGTATATTTCATCTTAGATGTCAAAGCGAATCTATAACGCAACGCGAAGCAAAAGTTTTATCTGACATGGCCTTAAAAATAGTGAAAAAGAACCAAAAATAATGAAAAATTACCCAATTTTTATTGAGTAATTCTTACAAAATAGTTTTAATAAGTATGAATTATTTGGTTTGAGATCATATGCCCGAAGCTTAAATTTTCGAATTAAAAAATTACGAATTTAAAAATCCCGAATCGCTAGCTAAAGCTCCCAAAGCATAGTCGCCCTTCGCCATGGAATTTTTTTCTCTATTGTATAGCAACCTCCGAATTTTCTAACTAAAGTTTATCTTCATATCAGGACTTCGTCCGGGCGCAACGCCGAATCTAGAAGCTTAAGTTAGCGAAGCCGGTATTTGTTACACCCACGAAAATATTTCAAGATTTTGCTTCCTAAAATGACTGCTTTAATCTAATGCTGTAAGATAAGGCATATAAACCATCAACCTTTAAATGTGTATGTATAAAAAGATTGTTAAACGCTGAAATAAAATTTTTCCAGTGCCTAATTTTTTCACTTTCTTTATTCAAGTAAATCGTGTCCGTTTTCAAGTCGTGGAATAAGCATATTTCAGATCTCTTATGCAGAGATTCTACGTGAAGAATTCCAAACAAAAATCATGTACTATTTTATAGAAGTGTAAGCGCTTCACTTTGAATTCTCCCTTACATTACCGCTTCCGAGAAAGCATCAGTTTTTCCTGGCATACCAGACAGGAGAAAATCGGGATTTTGAATTCCGGATTTTAATAGATAATGATATATTACTAACTGAAGACAAAACTTATTTCACTACAATAATTATATTTTATTATCTCATTGAAGAAGAATTTATTATCTCATTTAACAAAAAAAATATTACATAAAATCGAGCAAAAAGTTTGGTTATATTTTTTACGGAAGATCACACCCAGAGAAAAAATATGTTTAAATATGATCACCTCCAACGAAACTTATTTATTTTAACCATATTATTGTCATCGACAACCATATTATGGTTGAAATTGTCCTCCATCAAGAAGGCACAACCATATTATGGCTGCCTCCGAACATGTTTTGGTTAATAATAACTAGAATATGCTTAACATTTATAATAGCATGGTTGATTTTCAACCATAGAATGTTGCTCTTGGAAAATAGGAAAATACTTTTGTTAATTTAAAAACAAATTACTGTCATATTTAACCATAACCTGTTTAGAGGCAACCATAATATGGTAGTGGCTTCTTGATTGTGGACCATTTTAACAATAATATGGTTGTCGGTGGCACTAATATGGTTAAATTAAACATAATATGTTTAAAATTTTCTTTAAAAATAGTTTTGTTGGAGGTGGCCATATTTAAACATATTTTTTCTCTGCGTGCAGATAAATTTGATTAGAAAATTATTTGGCGATTTTTTCACACATTGCCTTGCGTCATTTTGCCTAAAGCCTTAAATGTTATGACGAGAACTTTATTTGTTTTCGCGTGTAAATTTATTTTTAGGAGTGGACTTTATACCCTATAACACAAAGAACTCTTGTGTGAATCTTAAGCTCAAAAAATAAGTTTGCTCTGGCGGGTCCATGATTGGCCATGGGTCCCAAATAGAATCCACTCTTTAAAATTTGTTTTTAAATACTGCGGATGCTTTCTCAACTTTGGGAATAAAAATTATAACAAAAATTCAATAAAAAAGATTTTAGAAAAAGTGAAACACATTTTTTCTGAAATCTTTTTTATTGAAATTTTTTGTTATTTAGGAGTTTTTCAAAGTATGTAAGAATCAACTTAATATTTGCTCCCGACTGTATTATAACTTTTTTTCCACCAATTATGTTGACAAATACCATTTTCTGTTTCATATGAAAAAAAACCAATTGCTGTTAAGGGAGGACAGGGAGTGCAAAGTAAACTAACCATTTAACACCACAATCTAATGAATATGAATGAAAGACCAAAACAATTGAGGGACTATAAATTCTTTTATTTGATATTTACCTTGTGATTTTTGGCAAAAACTCAAAGCAATTATTTGTCATATGACCTAGAACTAAAAACATGTTTAAAAATGTTTTCCATAGAAAAAACGAACAACAAGTTGGAATAGTTTATTTTTGTTAAATTAAAACTAATTGTTATAAGTTTTGTTTAACTAACTTAAATTGTTCAAAAAAGGACTATAAATATTTCAAATGAATTGTAAGTAATCACAAAATGATATTGTAGGAAAAAAGTACACTCATAGAAAAAATAGGAAACGGTATGTTCACGGACAATTCATTCATTACGGTCGCCGAAAAATAAAATATATTACGGTGTTTTTATCATCCAATTTTTTTTTTTGCAGTATTCTAACCTAATCAGTCCCTTTTATGTCCATAACAATCATATTATGGTTACGGGCATAAATTCTTACTGTGACAATTCATACATTTAAAATTAACTAATAATAGTTTGCTCTTTTTATTATATTTAAAGAGCAACATGTCAATATTGCTTAAGCAACCATAAAACTATTTGTGGTATACCCATCAAAATTTTTTTAAAACTATAGCACTATTCAACGCAACAATATTATGTTTGTGGTTGGCTTTAACGATAATATTGTCAGATTGATAATAATATAGTTGAAAGAATCGTATGCCAATTTTCAATAAAAACAGTTTAGTCATTGTGCTCATATAAAACCAAAATTTTGCTTTGCGACTATGCCGCATCTTATATTCCCTCCACCATGGCGCAAAAATAACAGAAAGTTATACAAATACCGTTAGTTAGATATGAATAAATCTGTTTTCTGCCACGCCCACTACTCCAAAACTGCCCACGTATTGGAGGATTTTTTGTATTGATAACCCAGAGGCTTTTACTTTATATAAAAAATTTGACATTTTTAAATCCACTGCGCTATACATGTATGAATTTGTTATATATTTAAAAACGAAAAAAAATGGTAGACATTTAAAAAAAAAAAAAAAAATACCAGCTTACATAAAGTATATATCGCACACATAGTTCAAAAGTGATTTAACTCAAAAAACTTCATCATTCAGATATGTAAAAAATTGTTTTTGACATAAATAAAAATATTATATTATCAAAGTTGTTTTTGGGAATACAATTATTTATTAATTCCCTTTTTTTAATAATTGATAAAAAATGCTGAAATTTATTGTTGGAGGTGCATTTCACTGGTTGCATAGGCCAGATCATCAGGAAACGTTCTCCTAAATAATTTTAGAAAAGCCAAGTTTGCTGATAGCTTTAGCTTTTTTTAGCTTTTCTAAAGTCTTTGGAAAAAGGTTTTCTGATGATCTGGCCTAAGCAACCAGCGAAATGCGCAGAGAAACTGGCTTTGCCTCAACAATAAAATTCAGTGTATTTATTAAAAATAAAAATTGAGAATTCAACATGTCATAGAGAAATCTTGTTGATTATAAAATTTTAAGTTGGTAGCACTTTTTAACCGTCGACCATTTTGTCAGCTGTCAAGTGATATAAATTAAACTTTACATTAAAAAGTTTTTTAAAAAAATTATTTTTTTGTTGCCGGTTTTAACCGCACAACTTCTTTATTATTCAAAAGTAAAAATACAATTAATTTTTATTTATTAAAACAAGCTTAAGCTACCCTAACTGAAATGCACAGGTTTTGCACACGTCACCTTAGTTGGCTCGCTCGTGTATTTTGTAGACGCTGTGTCAGCATGTGAACGTTAAAGAATTTGAATGTTAAACCTCTGTATCAGCATGTGAACATTAAATGATGTGAGCAAAGCATAGTTGCAAGAAGGGTGTCGAATATCAGCACCTGCAACGTAAGCTTTGCGAACCGTGTGAATTAATTTATTTTATTTTGGAGTTTTAAATGTAATTTGTGTTAACTCCTCCCTCCTCAAATGCAAGCGTCCCGGTTGCTAAAATGTATGTAGATTATAAATACTTGGAGTCCTTCCTTCAGTTTTTTTTCTCGCTTCCGGTACTTCTTCTGCTTGTTCAAGAGAATTTACTGGAATTTCCGACTTTAGTGTTCTGTTGTCTCGTTCCTGAGGATTTTCTTTGATTTCCCTCTTTCCTTTTCCCTTAGCCAATCTTCTTTTCACTGTTATCCCGATAGCGATGCAAATAGGGATAATTATAATTAATGAACTTGATGTTATCAACGCTTTGTTTTTGTTTTCTAGTACCTCCAGTCGTTCTATATTTTCAATATTGATTTTACTGAGTCTTTCTAGTGATAGGACTTCCTCTGTTTTAAAGCCTATTGATTTGGGTTGCATAAAAGCTGGAAGAGGTTTATTTCCGCTTATCTCTTTCGAGTAAAATTCTTGATCATTAATCTTGACTGTTGTATTGTGATATTTGATGAGGTATGTTCCATTTAAATTTATTTCTTCTTCGTTCACTTTTAGCTTTCCGTTGTACTGATTCAATAGCAAAAGATCACTTCCAATTTCCTCTATAGTGGGGATGTGCTCATTGTTTACCCGTGTGCAGTTCCCTACTCTGTTCTTAATTAAATTAGTTATACAATGGTTATCTTTTAGTTCTACCAGCTTATCTTTATTACATATGGTCAAATCATTAAAGTTTTTACAATCATTTTTTATAGCGAAAAAAATTTCATTACATTTTAGAATTTTATTGAATTCAATTTTGTCTATGGTATTGCCAATCTTAACTGGTCTTGCAATAAGAATTTTACAAACATTTTCATGGGTGATTGGAATGCTTAAAATATACAAAATTTCTTTATTGTTTGTTACAATCTTTACATCAGCAAAAGATAATAATTCATCTACGTTAAATGTTGGGATATTATAGCTTTCCAAAATGTTATTTAAATTATCCATTTCTGTTTTTGACAAAATAAATGCATTTACTATATTTACCTTTGCCCATTGTATGGCATACTCAATATTTTGTAATTCTTTTTCTATAAAATCTAACTTATGTTGCACTATTTCACCTAGTTTATCATTCCAATCTTCCTTTTTTATTTTCGATATTTCATTCGTTAAATTAGAAATTTCTTGTATTCTACCAATGGTTAGGTCGTTAATAATCATCTGTCGGTTATTGTTTTCTAGGATATTTTTAACTTTCTGATCTAGGATTTCAAAATCGTGACTATCTGGGGTTCCTGCAACCCACTTCCATGCGCTACCTAAAAAGTCGATTGACCTTTTCCTTACATTGGGACTTAGACGTTTAAGAAGACCTTTTATATCAAGGATCTGTTGTGTTAAGAACGGACGGAGCGGATGTCCATATGTAATGTTAGTGTCCAAGACGGATCCAATATTGTTTAATAGAGTCTGGTATTGTTCGAGTTCTATTGAGTGTATAACTTTGAAAGTGCCATTCTGTCTTCTTGCCATGCCATTTTGAATAGTAATTAGCCTTGCATTAGAGTAGTCAAGTATATTGAAGTCCGCCAACGCGGCTCCAAGGAATAGTCTGAAAAAAAAGAAATAATAGAAAAGATAAAAGACAATGAATCAATTTCTAATGTGACTCTTGTGAATAACCCGTCCACTTTCGGTGGCAATTGTCGTACCGCGATTTTCTTTAACGACTTCTTCTTTGAAACGGTTACTCAGCTTGGTTCCCAATCTTTTGTTCATTTTTACATAGATCACCTGTCCTGGTACATAGTCTTTAGTCGGTTTTTTCTTCTTGTTATGGTAGGCTAAATCTTTCTCTTGCTTTCGCCTGAGCCTTTCGATGTTAGATAATCTTGTAGTCTCATAATCTTGCGGAGAAAACTCGACCGTACGTCCGAAGTATAAGTCTACAGGTCTTTTCCCAGTCACTGAATGAAATGTATGATTGTATTCATTCACTGATCTTTCTAATAACTCTTCGAAATTTCGAGAGGTTAAATCACTTTTCAAACATCTCATAATCTCCGCTAATGTAGAGTGGAAACGTTCCACTTGACCATTTGCCTCACTCCTATATGCCGGCGTTGTGAACACGTCAATTCCTAGGTCATCCTTCATCATGAATAGTATGGAGGCGGAGTTTAAAGAAGGCTCATTGTCCATGATCACATTTTTTGGAACGCCGTAAGAAAACAAAAGTTCCCTAAGGGGTCTTCTAACATCCTCCACAGATCTTCCGTTTATTATCTTTACCTTCGCATATTTAGAAAATTTGTCTACGGACGTTAATATCATTTTCCTATCGGTCGAAAAAATATCGATATGAATAGTGTGTCCCGAGTATGTTGGTATAGGAGTTTCTTTAAGTTCCGGCTTATTTGGGTGTCTTTCATATTTTCCTTTCTTGCATGTGGCACATATTTTTATAATTCTTTTTATTTTACCTGACATGCCGGGAAAGTAGCACTTTTCCAGCATCTGTTTTTTGTTTTCCTTGTCATTTCGATGTGCCCTATTATGAATTTCTATTATCATATTCTCCTGGTCATTTTCGGAAATAATGTCCTCCACCACTAATTGTGTAAAACGACATTTATAGTTAGCAAGGTGGTTAGGATACAATGTTTGGATTTTTCCCATTACCCATTCTGGAGCCTTTATTCCATTGATGACGGACGGATTTAAATATCTTTTTAATATATTCAGAAGGTTTGGTTCATCATACTGGGGTTCATTAATAAGATGACGATGTACTCCTGGAAAAACAATTTTAAATTGGTACGATGATGTACTTTCGACATTCAGAAACAGCTGATTTTTGAAGACATTTATTGGAGCCTCAACACTGGGTATTAGATTATCCGATGAACTTTCCGCACTATGCTGGGTTGGGGTCAGAGAATTAATTTGAGCATCTAAATAATTCAAATTTCTGGGAACTCTAGACAAAGCGTCTGCTACTACGTTTGTTCGTCCCGGCTTGTACTTCAACTCGTAGTTATATTCCTCTAAGATGCACTTCCATCTTTTCATTTTTGAGTTGCTGTTACTACTGCTCAGGGCGTATGTTAAAGGTTGGTGGTCAGTGTAAATTGTAACCTTCTTTGAGCCATATAGATAATTTCTTAATGAGTTTAGAGCCCAAATAATGGCCAACATCTCCTTCTCGTTTGTAGCATAGCTCTCTTCCGTTTTATTAAGGGTTCTGGAAATAAAAGTTATAGGTCGTTCATCCTGGCTTAACACGGCTCCAATTGCAAAATTAGAGGCATCAGTGGTTAATTCGAAATCTTTGTCAAAATCGGGGTATGCCAGTAAAACTTCCCTTGAGGCCAATGCATTTTTTAGCATATCAAACGCGTTTCTCGCAGGTTCATCTAGATTTATTTTCATTTGACTTGAGGCGGATTTTGAAACCCGTCCTTCTTCTCCTCTTAAAAGTGATGTCAATGGCTTCGCCATGTCGGCATAACCTCTAATAAACCTCCTGTAATACCCTGATAGTCCGAGAAACGATCTAAGTTCTTTTAGGGTCTTAGGGTAAGAGAATTTCAATATTGAATCAACCTTTTTAGGATTAGTCGTAATACCTTCCTTTGACACAACAAATCCTAAGAATTCTACCTCGCATTAAAAAAACTCGCACTTATCTAACTGTATTTTCATGTTGGCTGATTCCAGTGTTCTGAATATTTTTCCCACATGCTCCAAGTGAGATTTTTCGTCTTTGCTGAATATGATAATATCGTCCACATACACGTAACATACCTTTCCAATAAATTCCCTCAAGATGTCGTCTAATGTTCTTTGAAATATTGATGGCGCATTCTTGAGTCCAAACGGCAATCTAGTGTACTCATATTTTCCGTTGTTTACTGAGAAGGCAGTTTTCTCCATGTCCTCCTCTCTCAATGGTATTTGGTGAAACCCGCTCTTCAGGTCCAATACCGTAAAATATTTATTTCCACCTAGATTAGACAAAACATCATTAATTTCTGGAATAGGGTACCTATCGGCCACGGTTACTGCATTTAGTCGTCTAAAGTCTACGACTAACCTGTACTTTCTCTGTCCGGATAGGTCTTCTTTTTTTGGCACCACCCATATGGGTGAATTATAGGGAGATCTGGATGGTCTTATAATGCCATCACGTAGGAGACGATCTATTTCTTTCTCTACAGCATCTTTTAAAGCCATTGGGTAGGAATAACTGCGAGAATATATCGGTGAACTGTTTTCCGTGCGTATTTCTCCTACTACTGTTGTAGTATATGTCAATTTCTCTTCTGGATCTGCAAAAAGGCGGCGATGCTTCCTTACAATATTGTTCAGCGATACTTTTTGATGTTCGGTTAAATGCTGGGTTCTTAATTCGAGGCTATTTACGTTCTGTGCCGGGCGTTGCTTAATATAGATTTTCTTTCCTCCCCTGACCGTGAGGTAATTCTCAGCCGTGTGGATGACAGCAGAGAGTTCTTTTAAGCTGTCGTTCCCCAAGATTCCGTCAAACGAAAGTAGGCCAGGCAAAAGGAAAAATTTTATTGGTAAGTCATTGATTCCGCAAAGATTTAAGAATGTGTGATGGGTTATTTTTGTATCACCAGCAACAGATTTCGCTCCAAATATTTTCTCATTACGTCTAGGTTTACTTACTAAAGTGGGTTTAATATAATTCTTGTTGCTTCCAGTGTCCAATAGAAATGTCAGTATTTTTCCGTCCCCCGTCTTAGCCTCGAAATAAGGTAACGAGGAACAGTTTAATCTAAAAAATTAACGACGACCTGAACGTCATCAGGCTGGGCTTCCCTAGTTTCATTTATTACGAGATTTTCGGGAATTTGCTGAAAATATTCCTCATTATAGTCTGACCCGTCATTTGCTTCTCCCTCAGCTCCGCCTTCTTCTACTTGGTAATCGTCACAAAAATATCCGTGATCTTGTGGCAACGTTTCCATATGGAAATTCCTTTGTATTTTATTGACTGGTCCTTGAAAAGAGGTCCCAGCAGGCCTTTTTGGGAATTGATTCATAGGTATTCGATTCATATAGTTAACACGCCCAGTTTGAATTGACCTGTCTACCTCCATAGGTTCCACTACGGATGGTTTTTGGTCGCTTCGCCATTGGTTTGGATATTGAGTTTGATTATATCGATTTGGAAGCCTATTCTGAGTTTCTGAATTGGGCTGCGGTCTGGAATCCGAGTTTTGATGGATATTTGAACGCATATTTGGGTTGCGATAATTTGGGTTGTAAGTTGGTTTGTAACTTGAGTTAAAGCTAGGTGTAGGTTTGTATCGTGGTGGTAGTGGTGGTCTGGTGGGCATTGTCCCACCGATATGAGCCAGTTCTGGGTAGAATTTTCTTACATTCCCCGGTAGAGAGTTCGTTATACCGATTCTGTCCCTCTGCATATTTGCTTTTGGTACGTGTCCGTGGGCGTAGTTCATTCGAAAAGTCATGTTATCTAACTTTAGGCAAATGTGTAATGCCTGAGGTAGTGAGCTCGGTTCGCGGACGCTCAATAGTCTCGGAAGATCGCCATTGAGCCCTCTAACGAAAGTGTCTAATGCCTTTTCTCTATAGGTATTCGTCATTGTTTTGAGACTGTTCTCGTCCAACTCTAGGCAAGAAACTTTGTCCAGAATTAATGAAAGATGCTGATAGACAGCTTGATAGAACTCCGTTATGGTCCTGCTTCCTTGTCGAAGCACGGTCATTTGATATTCCAACGTCCCGATGTCCCTCTTATCAGAGTAATGCATCATGATACATTTCTTTATGGAATTCCAATTTAATGGAGTTCTATATGATTCCAAGGCGGTATCCGCCTCACCAGTGATCTTTGTGCGAATTGTATGCAGGATAGCATAATAACGCCCTGTTCCCTTTAGTGGTTCGTATATTTCTAACACCCTATCTACCGACTTTCTCCATGAATTAAATTCCCCAACGGTTCCGGAGAATTCTCTTAATGATCTGATCAAATCGGGTACCCTTTCTATTTCATTAAGCCCCGGTGTAACCGTACCCACGGGCTGATCAAAACTTTCATCAGAGGGAGAGTCTGAGGACTGTCGCAAATTTTCCCTGATCATTTGCATTATCTGATTTTTTTGTACTTCACTAAGTCCTGGTTCACTAGATGTCGATCCACTTACTGTTAGTGTCCTACTAAGTCGATTAGTCAGTTGTTCTATAGTCTCGTCAGGCATTGTGTCGATAATAGGTTCGGATGGTAGGATAATTATAAAATATCAGGACTCTTTTCACTTTTTTATTTTAAAAAAAAAAAAAGAAGCTTGGAATTGAAGTTAACGTTATTATTAATTTCTCAAGTTTCTGCTAAACAAGATTCAAAGCTTAACTTAAATAATTATATTCCTATTATTTCGACTTTTTTTTCCAGTTAAATATTATATTTCGATATATTTTTATTAAGCTTTAGGTCACTATTTTATATAAAAAAAACAATTGAAATATTATTTATTTCTCGATATTTTGATTTCCGTTGGAAATCTTCTTGAGGAAATTTTTAAAATAATATAAAATTAAAAAATTATTTTTGACAATAAATGGAAAAATAACAAATACTTAGAAATATGCTTACAAAAATATAATCTGGAACATGTAGATGTAGATGGAACAGGAGCTTAGGTTGATGATAATTATTTTGCCGTCACCTCTTCTAGAGTTTTTAATTCTTTGCTCAGAAAATTTTTCTTAAAAATTTTTTTTAAAAAAAAAGCGATTTTTTCTTCTTTTCTTATAACGGTTACTTCACTTTTTTTTTCTAGAAATTTTTTTTTTATTACTTTGATGTTTAATTACTATTTTTATTCTTTAGAGTTTTAATTACTGTTTTATTTTTTAAACTTGTATTTAAAAAATTTTTTTTTTTTAAAGTTTTAAACTTTTAGTTATCTTAAAATTTTGTTTAATGATTTTTTTCTTTTTAACTTTTAAGGTCAATTAATTTTTATTATTAATTTTATTTCAATTTTATGTTTTAATTTAATTTAAGAGTCATTTAACTTTATTTTAACTTAGAAATTTGTTTAATGATTTTTTCTTTTTAATTTTTAAGGTCACTTAACTTTTATTTTTAATTTTATTTCAACTTTAAGTTTTAATTTAATTTAAGAGTCACTTAACTTTTATTTTTACTTAGAAATTTGTTTAATGATTTTTCTTTTTAATTTTTAAGGTCACTTAACTTTTATTTTTAATTTTTATTTCAACTTTAAGTTTTAATTTAATTTAAGAGTCACTTAACTTTTATTTTTACTTAGAAATTTGTTTAATGATTTTTTCTTTTTAATTTTTAAGGTCACTTAACTTTTATTTTTAATTTTTATTTCAACTTTAAGTTTTTATTTAACTTAAGAGTCACTTAACTTTATTTTAACTTAGAAATAATTACGTCCGTGAAGCGGCTGGTGTAGTTTAACAACCGTCCCTTTTGCTATGTAGGTATAGTTACTTGGGGGCCTCTTTCTTCACAAATTTCGCGAGTCGCGATGGACGTTGGCGACCAGTAGGATTTTTTATTTTATACGGCGACCGTCACTTCCTTTGTATTTTTTTCACTTACGTGGGGCTGTAGAAGGCCCACTGGATTTTATTTTCACAAAAGGATTTTTTTTTTTCACTTACGTGGGGCTGTAGAAGGCCCACTGGATTTTTTTTCACAAACGGATTTTTTCGCGTTTCACGGTGACTAGTCGAATCCTTATTTTTCGAAGGACTTTTCCGATAACCCTACTGGTCCCTGCTCGGGCGCCAATTAAACTTTACATTAAAAAGTTTTTTAAAAAAATTATTTTTTTGTTGCCGGTTTTAACCGCACAACTTCTTTATTATTCAAAAGTAAAAATACAATTAATTTTTATTTATTAAAACAAGCTTAAGCTACCCTAACTGAAATGCACAGGTTTTGCACACGTCACCTTAGTTGGCTCGCTCGTGTATTTTGTAGACGCTGTGTCAGCATGTGAACGTTAAAGAATTTGAATGTTAAACCTCTGTATCAGCATGTGAACATTAAATGATGTGAGCAAAGCATAGTTGCAAGAAGGGTGTCGAATATCAGCACCTGCAACGTAAGCTTTGCGAACCGTGTGAATTAATTTATTTTATTTTGGAGTTTTAAATGTAATTTGTGTTAACTTATATATTTAGTTTGATTTGGTATTTCAACATGAATAGACTGACGTCTGAACAACGCTTCCAAATTGTGCAAATTTAATTTGAAAATCATGATTCGGTTCGAAATACGAATTTTGTCTAGCGAGGAAACTCACTTTTGTTTGAATGGATACGCCAGTAAACAAAATTGCCGTATTTGAAGTGATGATAATCCAAAAGTGTATGTTGACACACCGTTACATCCAGAAAAAGTAACTGATTGGCGTGCTTTATGGGCTGGTGGAATCATTGGTCCGTACTTCCTTAAAAACGATGCTGTTCAGAACGTTACAGGCAGTGGTGACCGCTACAGAGCCATGATTACTGACTTTTTTATTCATAAATTGAACAACCATAATGTGCAGGAGTTGTGATTTCGACAAGACGGCGCAACATGCCACACAGCTCGTACCGTAATTGATTTATTGACGGCAACGTTTGTTTAAATAATAGTTTTACGTTTCGGACTCGGGAATTGGTCTGATCGTGCAACTTAACGCCGCTTGACTATTTTCTGCGGAGATATGTGAAGTCGCTAGTCTATGCCGATAAGCTCAAAACGATTGACCACTTGGAGGACAATATTTGCCGCGTTATTGCCGATATACCGCCAAAAGTGTTTGAAAAAGTCACCGAAAATTGTATCTCCAGATAAGACTACGTCCGAGCCATCCGTGTCAGTCAATGGCTGGAATTCTTATTTATGTTATAATGCCAGAAGATTATCTTTCGAATTAAGTAAATTTTATGTAAATTTAAAAAATTTATCTTTGTTTTATTCCATTTCACAGATCTATACGTCTATAAAAATTACCCTTTATATAGCCCTCTTCTTTAGGTGAAGGGGATAACAACTAAAACGATTTTTATTTAAAATAGATAACCCTTTCGCCTCTTGAACTCCTTGAAAGTTCTCGTCTTTTCCATAAGACTTTAATGAAGTATTACCAAATACAGTGGAATATATCATGACTGGACACCGAAGGGACCATCAAAATATGTCCGTACACAAGGAAAAATAATATTCTAAGAGCAAAATACTATGGTTAGATCTCAACAGAACTAATGTTTGTAGATAACCATATTATAGTTAAATATAAAATAATATCGTTAAAAACTTCATAATGTGGTTAAAATTAATCATTTTTTTTTTTGCCATATTAAGCATTAATGAGATCAAAATTAACTATAAACTATTCAAAATTTACCATTATATGGTCAATATAAACCATTGTATTTGTGGTTATTTATTTCAAACATCTTTTTTTTTCAAGTTGTAGTTATTTCGCTTTGTTTTTTTACTCCTGTTACATAATGTTTTATATCACATGTTTAAGTCTTTCTTTGATTGACAACGAAATAAGACTGCATGTTATCCATTTTCCAACACGCGAGAACCTTCGTCAGTTTTCTTTATATTTCCCGGATTCTTCTAAACCGTAAATTTCTTGTATGTAAATCAACAATGAACAGAAAATGAACGAGAGAAAAATAAGCAGGTCTAGCAAGTGATTCAGAAGTAATCGTCTACTGCAGAGAACGAAACAACCATAACTTATATAAAATTTAACTTGCAATGAAAAAAATATTATGTAATTGTTGCATTTTATTATACCTCTGATTGTCGCTAAATTATTTATAACCATAATATTGGTTAATCCAACCATATTTAAAGTGTCAACGTTTTATGGTAAAATCCAAAGAAAATTTTATTTGTCGTGACAATAGTAATATTAAAAACAATAATTTTTTATTTGTGGCCAATACGGAAAATATAATTTAATAAAAAAAAAAAATAAAGGGCGATACTCATAGTCAAAACAATGCATTTTTTAAAACAAAAGCCGGCTTTAAATTCATGTGAACACCGCTGTTCTGAAGTATACTTTAGAAAAAGTCGACTTTATTTTTAACTATGATTATGGGCCATAATCTTTCTAGAAATAAATGTAACCTTCCCTAAAGTAACTATTTAAATTGAGAATAAAAGCTTTTAAATTTTAGGTTTCAATTTTAACTTAACCAGACAATTTTATGATATATGATCCATTAATTCCATGTGTCACTTCATAAAAGAACAACAATTGTGTCGCTTTACAACCCTTAAACTTAAAACATACATACGGAAAAGTAAAATGAAACGGGAAAAAACCTCATAAATTTTATTGTGTGACTCTATAGAAATGTGAAAATATCACTTAACAAGTATGAGAACAGTGTTTTTTGTTTTTATACTTTTAAAAATTTGAAAGGATGTCAAAAGGTCTACGATGTTAAATCGATTAAATGATGCTGGTTCGTTTTTAAATCACTGAAATATTTGAAAGTCACTAACTATTAAACAACACTTTGCGCTCTATGATTGAGGTTATAAGTTTTAAAATGAATTTGAATATTTGTTAGTAAATTTTTTTTATTTTTGCTAGGACCAGCACTCAGTGGATGACCCCTACTTATGCATTGTATTGTGTTGGAACTACGAAAATAGGTTATGGGAAGGAGGAAAGAGGGAGTAGTGCTTTTGAACATTCGACTTGAATTTATTCATGTTGAAAGTGAGAGGGAAGAGTTTAGAAAGAAGGTTATTCCACACACGAACAGTCCGGCCAAGAAACGAATTTTCCCTGTAATGCGTTGTACGATTAACCAGCCAATCGACCAAAAAAGGATGGGCTCTTGAGAAAAAACATGTATTACGAACAAACGTAAGGGTTTCGGGAACCTGATCCCCAATTTCACCAGAACACATCCGGTTGTAGTAGCGATAAAACAGACAAATACAACCCACATTGCGACGCTGCTCAAGGGAGTCAATAGAATTGGATACCCTACTGTCACCAATGAGAAAATTCGCCCTTTCCTGCACACGGTCGAGAAGATCTAAAATAGATTTTGAAGCACCGGCCCATACATGAGAGTTGTATTCCATTCGCGGTCGTATATGAATGGTATAAATTGTTAGGAGATCAGATGGATTAAAGTATGTATATCTTACACCGCTTTAAAAAGCCGAGACTATTAAATGCTTCTTTCGACACCTTAAATATATGTTTTGTCCATCGGACATCACATTGTATCCTCATGCCCAGTACATCAAGAGATTCTGATTCCTCAATGATTATACCTCCCATTAGGCACCCTGATCCGTCACGCATTTATGTGTACACTGGGTCTTTCGGCCATTAAACTCGACCATATTCGCACGACCCTATTCCGAGATTATGTCTAGGTATCGGCCAAGCGTATCATTCATGTTCTGTCTCATAGAACCAACATCGGTTACGCTTGGTCTATAATCAAATGAATACGAATGGCAAAGGTTGCTGTCATCTGCAAAAGAATAGATAGGGGAAGTTTGACATAGGAAGTCATTTAGAAAAATAAGAAATATAATAGGAGAAAGAACGGAGTCTTGCGTCACCCCTGAATGAATCTTGAACTCGTTTGACGAAACACCATCTATAACAACTCGTATTGTGCGATCTCTGAGAAAGCTCGATATAAATCGAAAGAAATTATCGTCGACACCATGCCAGAATCTGTCAAACGCCTTGTAAGTATTCAAATCAATTACCTTACTTTCGCGAAAATGGTGAATGAAACGACACAATTTTTCCGATAACAGGGTCAGTAGGTCTTCAGTAGAACGACCCCTACGAAAGCTATTAGGGCGGTCGCTTAGTAGGTAGATTGACTCTAAAAATTTAACAAGATGGTGATTTATTTGGCGTTACATTTGAAACTTTCCAGCAGACGGGAAATTCCCCGGCATGATAAAAGTGCTGAAAAGATATGCTAAGGGACCAGCTGGCGTAGAAGAACTGCCTCAAGACCAGTGCAGGTATAGCACCCGGCCCAGGAGACTTGTTCATGTTGAGATCCGCAAGAACAACACAACACAAAAAATTAGCATCACGTGTTCTTCATTTTCACCATTAAATTAATATAAAAGGATCTATTATTACACAAAATTTAGACATAATTAAAAAAACAGTTGGGCAATTCGCAAAGACATTTCTTTTGCCATATTGGTAGTATTTGTTATAGTTTTATGAATGTCACATTTATAAAATTATAGCAAATAAAACCAATATGATACAATAGAACAGTTTGTTAATTGCTTTAATATTTTGTTCAATAGCAATTGTGATTTTTTATTGAACTGTTGGTTTTTAATTGAAGTTTTATATTTTAGTAAAGCTTAAGTTCATCAAATTAAACTTTTTTTACTTTAGGAAGGAATTTACAACATGAAATGAATTAAATTTTTTTTTTTTTTTTTTTTTTTTTGATAACTTTATTCCTGACTGAACACGGTTTTTTAATGCCATTTCCACCTTTAAAAATTGTCATAACAATAAACCAAATCTTATTACAAATTTAAATTTAAGAATAAAAATAAAATAAAATTTCAAAACAGCAATTCAATAGAACTTTCCGCTTGAACGTTGAAATGCACATTTCAGCTTCTTTTAATTCAATTATTAAATAAAAAAAATATTTATACAATTTAAACAAAATTTAAGAAATTAATTAAATTTAATTGAAAGAAATTAATACAAATTTAGTTGATTTTAAATATGAATATAAACACTTGATTCTGCCAGTCATTTACACCAGGATTTTTAACAAACATTCATTGGCTTCTTGCCATTATTTGTAATTCTTTTTTTTTTAAAGCAATTTTGAGATGCAGTTTAAAGATCTAATTGTGTAAAACTCTACGCAACGCCAAAAATGTAATTGAAAGCCAAAATACACTAAAAAATATTTTATAATTTTGGTGTTGCTTGCTAAAGAAATTCAAATTGAATTTTTAAATTTCAAACACTTCATATATTGCGGCATTGGGAATTTCAAAAAACAATGTTGCCTATTATAAACTAAATTCGATTTTCGGCAGTCGTCTGGAACCCCCAGTAAGCCACTGGAATTCGTACAGAAGTCATTTCTTTTATTCTGCCTTCTAAAACTGCATTGGAATACAAATATCAATTTACCTCCATATGAAAACCGTTTAAAACTATTTATTCATTGAGCCTTAAAAAAATAGGAGGATATAATATACATATGAACACCTCCTTCATGCTTCTATCGCCTCTTCTGTGGACATTGGTCATCGATGAGATATTGGAGATCCCTAATGACGTGGGCTAATCTAGTTATATCTATGACTGCATTCGATGACGCAACTACTTCGGCAGGACTACAGCAGGCCCTGAACTTGACACTTGGCTGGTGCACAGAGAGGGGGCTTAATATTAACCCCGCGAAAACTACTCTCGTACCGTTCACCAGACGTAGAGTTCTGAGACTTAAGGAGCCGGCCTTGAACGGTACGGTTATCGGATTCTCTAACGAGGTGAAATATTTGGGGATCATTCTGGATAAATCCCTGAACTGGAATGCTCAGTTATCCCATATCAGCAGAAGGGTAACAAGGGCAATATATGCCTGCCAAAGACTCTTCGGGAAGACATGGGGGCCGAAGCCTATAATGATCTACTGGTCTTTTGATACGATAATTAGACCGATCTTGACCTATGTGTCTTAGCAAGGTGGAAAAAAACCGAACTGGTCAAAGATAGAGTAATACTCAATTTATCACAGAGTAATACTCAATCTATCGCCTGATCTTTATATCGATCACGGGCGCCATGAAGACCTTTCCAACTCTGGGCTTAGGGGCTATCCTACACATTTCTTCGCTGCACATATCTGCAGACAAGGAGACCTGCAGGTATGCCAGTAGGATGTCGCGCGTTGACGAATACAGGGCAGGGGGCTTTGTGGGCCACGTGCGGCTCCTCGAAATTTTCAAAAACGATCCATCTATCTTGGCTAGTGATCACATGCTGCCTAGTATAATTTGGATAGGAACTTAAATGTCGTTATACCTTATAGGGACCAATGGGCGGACCAATCCTGGTGGCGTGTGAGCGCGGACCAGGTATGGTTCTTCGATGGGCCCGGGTTTCCAAAGGGGCTTGCCAAGGGGCAAACAGCCTTCGATCTTCCAGGCAGAGATCTACGCTATCCCCATATGCGCTGGGGAATGTCTGAGGAGAAGGGCACATGGCTGGAGGATATTTATAATGTCGGATAGCCAGGCTGCTCTTAGAACACTATCTTCTTTAGAGGTGAAGTCCAGGCGGGTCATGGGGTGTTTTGCATCTCTGAACGATCTGGGGAAGCACAACGAACTGAATTTGTGTTAGGTCCCCTGCCATGAGGGCCATGTGGGCAACGACAGAGATGACTGCTTAGCAAACAGGGCGCTCGGCGCCCATTTATAGGCGCTAAACCTTTCGTCGGCGTCCCTGCCAGTCACATTAAAGTGATGTTGCAAACGTGGTCCGAACTTGAATTCCTTCACGCATGGATGTCCATTCCTGGATTAAGACAGTTCAAGAGATTTGTGACTCTGTCCCGTAGCAGGGCAAGTAGGCTATTTCTTTTTGAAAAGGAGAAACTTAGGCTTCTTGTAGGCCTATTTACGGGACACTGCTGTATCAGATATCATCAACATATAACGGGTAATGTTGGTAACAAGATATGCAGAGGTTGATGACGAAACGTCAGAACATCTCCTTTACTGCTGTCCCGCTTTTGGGACTTCCGGGCGGAAATTTTTCGGGGGGCAAATGATAGGCCCAACTAAAATATACGATCTTTCATCGGGCAGGGTGATAGGCTTTATACGCAGCCTGAACCTGACATGGTGATACACACAGGCTGCACAGAAGATCCTCTGGGTCGCGGTGCGTATGGCCTTCTATATATATCTCCTTCATGCTCAATTTGTTTAAGGTTGAGGTAAGGTTAAGTCTTCAATTCCTATTCATCCTTCCAGATATTATTTTCCTCTTCGACTTCAATAATTTCGGTCTAACTATGCAAATTTTGATTCTATTTGCAAAACGAGCTTCGAATTTTGAATTTCTTATATATATATGGGGGATTTCATGTCAAGTGACCCAACTTTTGAATTCGATGTCTTCCGATTTGGATGAAATTTGCACCAAGTTTAGTCTTATTTAATAGCAGTTTAGATACAAATTTTCAACAAGATCGGTCAAAAACATTTTGACATTTTGGCCAAACCGGTGTTCTTTCTCATCCATGTAACTTATAATCTATTGGTGTTAGAAAAATTTGTCCAAAACAAATTAGGTAGCTCTTTCTTCAAGCTTTCGAAAAATTTTTTTTTTGTTTTTTTTTTAAGTTTTTGGTTTTTAAATTTAAAACTTATTTTTTATTTTTTTTTGAAAATGGTATTTTTTTTTTTTGCTCAAAATAGAACTTAGTTCTTTTCCTTTAAGATAGTTATGGTCGCTACTTGGGATGCGAGTGGGTTATGTAAAAAATAATTTGTAAGTCAAGACGTCATATGCTAAAAAACTTAAAAATTCTCGTCTTGACCTAAAGCTATTTTTTTTATACATAACCCACTCGCATCCCAAATAGCGATCATAACTTACTTAAAGGAAAAGACCTAAGCTTTCATTTGAGCACAAAAAAATATACATAAATAAAAAGTAGCCAGTAAGAAATATTAGTTAATAATAACGGCCATAATATTGTCGCCAAAGGTTTTCTAAATCTACTAGAAAAGTAATTTTGAGTCAAACTGAAAACTGAATTGTAAAGCAATTAGCAAAATGTAAACGCATTTTAAATAACAAATGGGTTCAGGTAAAATAATTTAATAACCAATAGAATCTGGGAATTTTTTAGTTCTAATGTTAAGTATCATTTTCATTATTAATTCGTAATGTGTATTCTTAGTCAAATTACAATTTATAAAGCCTTCGTATTTTAAAAGTCTTATTCCTAAAATATTTTCCAGGAATATTTTCCTAACTAAGAATACACATTCGAATTAATATGAAAATGTATAATTTAATGACCGTAAAGCTGATTACCCTAAAATCTTAATACCTAACATTTCTGATTTTCCTGTATGGAAAGCAAATCAAATAAAATACCTCGAATATTTCTTAATAACTAATCTTAACCCACTGGTTTCAATTCCAGCTATTGTCATTATTGTTATGCACTCAAACACTTTTTGTTTGTAATTCATGGTCTTAACGACCATGTTCAAAGCACAAAATATCCATCCAGGCATATATCCAGCCATCTACTTCAAAATCAGCATATACACTTTCTTCTCTAGCCAAAGGCATTCATACGTACTAATCTCTTAAACACATTCGCTAAGTTTTTTCTATTTTGTCTCTTATGCCTTTTTCATGACTGCCTTGTAAATTTCGTTGGAATGAAAAAAAACGATGACTTTAGGAATGAGTGACATTCATCACACGCTTAAATTCAAGTTCTTTCATTTACATGATGCATTTAAGCACACATTACAACAAACTTCCAATCATACATATGTATACTCAAAAGGAAAGTTTACAACATCTGAAAAGAATGCAATCTTCGACTGAGCTAATTGTTTGACACCCTTCACCAAAAACTGGAACTTTTCGATAGTGGACCTTAAGACCTTTGTTTAATGATTGACCGCTTGACATAATCAGGAATATGATAGAAAACGATTTTCAAAACAAAACGATTTGAAATCGATGATGTTGTTTTCGGTTTCTTTAAAAATTTATTTCTCCAATAGTTTTATCTCTTTTCTTATCTATATTCTTCTTAAATGTACCCAGGAAAAACTATTTGAATTTTGGTAATAGGTCGTAGTTATTAATACGTTACCTTGTAAGTAGTTGTCATTACAATTGTCATTATTCTGAAAACCTCAATAAGTACTACTAGTAATGACCTCAGTAAGTACTCTTCACTACTATTATTTTCAGTTATGAATATTTGCTTACTAATAATCAGCTAAATAACTACTAATTAGTTGTGTTGTTTTCACTACTGAATATTTACTTAGTAGTAACTAGTTCCGTAAATACTTATTAGGTCTATAAACAAGCGCCAATTAAATAAAAACTAGTTATTTTTTGGCTTCTAGTAAGTATAATGTAAGTACTTACAATTCAACTTACTGGTAGTTTAATAATAACTAGATATTTTGTGACTTCTAGGAAGTGTATTGTTACTACTTAATTCTGTGAACAACTCGAACAAAAATAAGTAGTTATTCAGCCAAAAAATAAGTAGTGTTTCTTTTTCTCCAACATTACTTGCTAACTTACCAGGTAAGTAAAGTTTTTGCTGGGTATATTGCATAATGTTAGTTGAAGTGTATTTTGAAATAAAAAAAAAATTAAGAGTATTATTCTGAAATGGAATAAACTAATATCACGTCTTCATAAAAAACTGTAATTGTTTCCAGAGCTATAACAAAATGATTTAATGGTATTTGGTCTATAAACACTTCCCACTATTAGTTTTCTACACTCACTATTCCCCTCAATTAGCAAATACTATAGAAAGTCTACTGGAACCGTACCACCGAAAAAATCAGCATCCTTTGAAGTACATTTAACACAAAAGTTAATTCCATTTTATATATATATAGTAGAGATCTGCATTTGTGCGATTAAACGACACATGAATTCACATACCAGACTAGCCAGTAGTGTGTTGTGTGTGATTTTAGAAGCATAAACAATTTATTGTGTGTAAGAAATAACCTTTGTGTGCAAAGCGTTCAATTATTTATGTGAGTGTTGTGAGAGAAATATTTGATACAGGTATAAATAACAAATATGCTCTTTTACACGAGTAAATACACTTGTGTGGCGATGTACATATTGTGTTTTATCAACACAACATGTGTTTTGTGTTTTCGAAATTTTGTTACCGTATCGAAAACAAAATATTAGTTAAAAGATATTGCATTAAAAGTGATACCAACTTTTTAGAATCAAAAAGTAGTTTTAAATATATTTTTAAACAAATGAAATTTTTGTTATTTTTTTTTAATTTTTTTTTTAAGTCAAGAGAACTTATAACTTATTTTTAAAGGTTAATAGATTATTTTTTTTATAACGAGCTTTCTTTTAGCTTTGATATTTTTTTAAGTTTTAAGTTTAACAATTTTACATTTTTTTGACATTATTTAATTTTTTTTATCGATAATTTTAGTAAAATTTTTGACGGTTTGCATAATAATAATTTTTTAACATTTTTTATTTTTCGAATTTATTCTATGAGTTAAATTTCAGTTATGTATTTTATAAAGCTTTTTGTAATAGCTCTATTCCTTAATTTTTTTTTTTTTTTTTTAGAAATGACTTTATACAATAAATTCGAAAAATAAAAAATGTTGAATATAATAAAGTTGCTTATGAAAAAGAAATAATTCCCAATATCTATTTGTTAACAAAAATTTTTTATTTATAATTTTATTACTGTTATTGTTTTTGCATATAAAAAATATATTTTTTACAACCATTTTATTTTCTTACTTTTTTTGTTAAAATTTTAACTTTCCTCTTCACTATGTACACTTTTTCCACCGATTTATTTCTTCTGATTTCAATATCAACTGAAGGTAAATCCCAACTTGAGAAAAAGCATAACCCGTACATACGCCCGTACAAAAACAAAGAACGATAGGGAAAATTATCAAATAGGGGAAAAACCAATTTTAACAAAACATACAATTTTAACAAGACAACAAACACACGAATGATTAGTGTGATTTTTAACTTAACTCAGGTTTTTTTATTGTAAGATATATGAATTTGAGTTCATCAAACAATAAACAATAATAGGGACACACACACAATTAGTGTTAGTGTATGTGGCTCACTTTTTCATGAACGGTGTTGTGTTGATCTCTCATTTAAAATGATTGAGCGTGAATGACTAGCTCTCAATTTTTTACACATTTGATTTGAATATCAAATACACACACAACAATCATTTGGCTAGCAAATACATTCGCGCAGACCTCTAATATATAGCCATACCACGAATTCATCCATTGCTGACTTCTCAAATATAATCCAGAATTATCCAATCTTTCCTAATTAACTTTTAATGCATTAATGTGACAAATTTTAATGCGTGCTTTCTAGTTAGCCACGATTCCAATCATATTACCAATACTTTCTCTGGAACGAATTTTATTGTAATTGTTCATCACTAAAAACAGTAAGGTATAAAGATGTAACTCACAAAACGAAAACAATTTACAAAAAACATTTCTTGGTATAACTAATATAAAATTAATAATTGAAAAAAAAACGGAGTTCTAAAAATATTAAAGTGATTTTACGTATTGCAAAAATTAAAGAGAAAATACAAAAAAATGTCAATTTAATAGTGAAATTTATAAAAAATCTCTTTATTAAACCAGAAGTATCATCGTATCACTCAGGAAAACAAATAGTATTGTTAATATAAAAACATACAATTATTACTCTTATAATAAACCATAACATCTTCGGAGGCAACCATCATACGGTTTTGGCTTCTTGATAAAGGCCTAATTTAACAGTAATACAGTTGCTAGTAACAATAATATGATTGAAGTAATCATAATTTGTATGTTTAATAATTTTTCGTTAAAAATAGTCTTGTTGAAAGTGATCATATAGAAAAATGTGTTTTCTCTGCGCGTACTAATGTGATTTTCAGAAAGGATCATTAGACCTTTTTATTTCTCTTTTTAAATGATAAACTAAGAACCCTTGAATGTGAAGGCCATTTCATATGGGCAATTATTTAAAATCTTTTTAAAGTCCGAGGTAGAGATTTATCTAGAATTGTAGTTCAAAAAAGATGGAGGCATACCTCACACAGCTCGTCCAATTAGGATTCTCCTGCACAATATTTTTCGCAATTGGAATAAATTCGCGTTGTTTCTGATTTAAGCTGGCTACAGCGTTCCCTCGATTAAACGTCCTTAAAAGATAGAAGTATGCCAATAATCCAAGAATCAGGATACAGCTTAAGGCCAATAACCAAGAAAAAGTGAGTGCATCGGGACATGAGATCCTAAGAAAAATGCTTAGGAAAGAACATAGCAGGCCGCAACAAAAAACTAATGCCAGTTTATTTAAAGACTATAATTTAAGTTTAGTAAATACCAATCTTAAATGAAATCAATCAGAATATATACTTAAATGTGACACCCTGCACCTACTGTCGTTCTAGATTATTATTACTTGGTGTTACACACGAAATAACAAACCTAATATACCCTTAGACACCACTCGTGATGGTTGAGGTTAAAAAACCCCTTTCAACCCTTTTTAACATTCATATGGAGAAAATTGCTATTTCTTCATTTATTGAGAGCAATATACAGACACTTACACACACCCACTGACACATTTTCCCGAACACTTTTGTTTCATTTTATTGTTGCAACTGTTGTCATTTTCAATGTTTCTAGTGTTTTGTTATCACATTGCATTGTATTGCATTGCGTTGGTATTGCTGATGAGTTTCTATCTGTCAAATACCAATTGCTATGGTGTTGTTTTGTTACTTTGCTTCGCACTCTTATACGCACACACACATTCCCGAGTGTATGTGTGTGCACCAACACAACGTGTCTTTGCATACGGCATCAGCATAAAATACATTGTATTAACCTTGATTCGAAAAGTGTTGTCCTTATTGTGTTACTATTACTTGGGGTATGTGTTGGCGGGCGGAAAACTGTCGGCATTTACTGGTCTAAGTGACAATAAGACTTTTTGATTAGTTAATCTTCTAATCTCACGTGGATGTGCCATTGAAGATGACTTTAGTCATTTGAAGGTTACATAGAACAGTTGGAAAATATTAATAAATAAACATTAAATTTTCTTCTTCTTCTGGTTACTGTGTGAAGAGTAATTAACTTAAATACGTTGTAAGGGACATTTGGCTGCAGGAGTCAGTTGTAATTAAAAGGGATACAATAAAGATTTGAATAGAATTTTATGTGAACAATAGAGGTGCAAACAGATTTATTATATCGTCAACAGGAAAATATATCTGAGGCAGTTGGGCACTTGAAGGGCTTAAATTTACATATTTATTAAATTTTTTTCACTAGATTGATACAATTGAGAATATCTGCTCAATAAATGCATGACAACAGAGAGTTTCAATTGTGGAATTGCTAATCCTGGCACAAGGCTTTTTTCCAGTGAATGTGTTTTTTTAGTATACAAAACTTTGTCGGACATAAAATGGAGTTTTATGTCCCATAAATTTTGCTTAATTAAGAAAAATGCTATAGAAAATTATTATATTCATGTAGCAATGGAAGGCGTCTATGTTATCCCTCTTTAACAAACCCCAGAAAGTATAGTCGGTCAAGCCTGATAAATTATGATTAAATCATCTCCAAAACTGCGACCTGTGCTTTGCGCACAATGTTTACATGGACAGCAATCCAGTCAGCCGGACGGTCGGACTTCGTTAGATCGATGCAAAAAGTAATTCTAAGTCGGTATACTAATAGCATGTAATAGAACAAATATCAACACAATATTAGCACAAACACGTGATTCCCTCTCCACTATTGCTGCGTGGGTACACAGAAAAAATTTTCATTGGCTTTTTATCAATGAAATAAAATTTTTAAAAAATATAAAAATTCAATAAATATTTATTTATTTATTTATTTATTTATTTATTTATTTATTTATTTATTTATTTATTTATTTATTTATTTATTTATTTATTTATTTATTTATTTATTTATTTATTGAAATCCTGCTCAACAAGAATATATCTTATAATTATAGAGCAAGAGTATTAATGTTAATAGAAAAAAAGCCACAACAATTTAATAAATAAAAATTAAATTAAAATTAATAGAAAAAAAAAAATTAAAATTAAAACAAAAATTAAAAGTACAAAATAAAAATTAAAAAGTACAAAATTAAAACGTACAAGATAAAAATTAAAAAGTACAAAAATAAAGCAATAAAAATTATAAGTTCAAAATTAAAACAAATTTAAATTAAAAAAAAAAATTAAAAGAGGAAAGTTGTATGACCTGTGGTCTATTTATTGAAGAAATTAACAATATGTTGTTTGAATTGTATTGCGTTGCTCACTTGCTGAATGTTAGGAGGAAGAGAATTCCAAAGACGTGCCGCATTGATGAAAAATTGCCACTGCGATATAAGGCATCGATGCACAGGTATTATCAACCTTTTCCCTCTCAATGATCTTGTGAAGTGAATCATATTAAATAAGCAAGCTGGTACTTTACTGTAAATGATTTTATGCAAAAACATTAGCATTTTAATATTTATTAAGTTCTCAAATGATACACCATAAAGACATTTTGAATACGATGAAACTCTATCATGCCTTTGCAGTCTATAAACGTATCTTATAATGTTATTGTAAAGTACATTAAGTTTCCTCTTACTATTAGAGTCACACTTGCCGAATAGTTCACAGCCATACAAAAGTCCTGGAATTAAATACGACTTGGCCAGGAGCTTCCTTACGTTGAGCGGTGTAAAATATTGTGTAGCCCAAAGCGATCTTAACTCCTGGCAAGTCTGTGCCACTAGTGCATCAATATGACTTGACCAAGTCAAGTTGTTATTAAATACTATCCCTAAATTTTTCACTTTTTGAACAATCTCAATAGGCTGGTTGTTAATCAATATATTAATGCCGGTGATATGTTGGGATCTCCTATGTATTATCATAAATTTTGATTTTTGAGGATTAAGACACAAACCGTTTCTGTCTGCCCAGCGGAAAATTCTGTTCAGATCATGGTTGAGTTTTTCAACATTCTCCGCTACGGAGATTACTGGGCTACTGAGGTACACCTGAACATCATCAGCATACATGTGTATATTGCAGTGTTGCAGTTGTTGTGGCAAATCATTAGCGTAGATGGAAAACAGCAATGGCCCCAATATTGAACCTTGAGGAACTCCCCTTGAGACTGCTATGGGCGTGGAAATATTATTATTGACACACACAGACTGAAAACGGTTAGTGAGGTAAGAATATAACATTGATGTAGCCGTTGTTGAAAAGTTGAAGAGATTCTTCAGTTTCAAAGAAAGTATTTGATGATTAACCGTGTCAAACGCCTTAGAATGATCAAGAAGTACTAAAAAGTTCACTTTTCTATTATCGAGATCACGTCTTATGTTCTCAGTCACTTCAGTTAAAGCTGTTACGCAACTATGTTGATTTCGGAAACCAGACTGCTTGCATGTCATTAAGTGATTTTCATTAATATATGTGGTCATTTGGGCACATAATAATTTTTCAAATGCTTTGGAAAGAAAACTCAATATTGAGATTGGCCTATATTCAGTGTTTGACTTAGGTATTGGAATTATTTTTGCATATTTCCATTTTTCAGGAAACGTACTTGTTGTTATAATAGTGTTGAAGAGATGTGTAATAAAGGGAAGAATCAACGGAAGTATAATTCTGATGAATTTCGGATGCATGTTATCGAAGCCAACTGCATTTGATTTGATAGAAACGAAGCTAGAAATCACATCTGTTTGATCGACACATGAGAACGCGAATGGAATTTGGGTTTGATTAAAACAAGAATCTACATTATTGTAATCGTTCTGTATTCCTGAGACGTCTGCAGAATTTATGGGGAAATTGGTAAAAGCCTTGTTGAGTTCATCCGGGTCAAGTGTACAGCCACTATTGCTACACTTCCTGCCAATTCCTATATCCTGAATAGTTTTCCAGGTATTTTTGGAACTTACTGCAGCGCTGAACTTGTCGGAGTAGAATTTTGACTTTGCCATACGTATTTTTTTATTTGTGTCTCTTCTGGCAATACAAAAAGCAGTTTTCAGACTCAACGTTCTAAAACGTTTCCAACGGGAGTAAGCCAAATCTCTGTTTTTAATCACTTGCAAAACTTCTGCAGTAAACCATGGTTTTTTATTTGTTGTAATTTTCTTCTGTTTAATAGGTACACTGCTATCGAAAAGAGTAGATATGTTTGATTCCAGAAAAGCCAGTTGATCATTAGCTGACGACAAGAAATAGGAATAGTCCCAGTTCAGAGAATAAAATGTTTCATAGAGAATATTAAAGTCGATGTTTTCAAAATCACGATATAGAAACACTTGATTTTCATGACGAAAATTAAAATCATAAGTTAGGAATAGCAGGTCATGTTTAGAAAAACAGGGGGCAGCAAGTTGGTCATAGAAAAGAGCATTTGATAGGTTTTCAACGAAAATGAGATCAAGTAGAGTGCTACATGTTGAGGTAAAATGCGTGGGCACTGTTGTATTAATAGGGATAAGTCCTATGGCCCCCATGCTGTCCTTAAGCGAGGACTCTCTTAACACATTTGAGTTGAAGTCACCAAGTATACATACATTATTGTAACGCATAGTTAAGGTCTCCAGTTTGCTAAAGAAATCAGCATAGGGCACGTCACGCCTTGGCCTATAAACGCATCCCACGAGCATTTTACTACTTTCCTTTGAAACTTCCACGAACACATATTCTATGTTTTCACATTCTCCTGATTTAGATTGAAGCTTGCTTGTAATAGAGTTCTTGATAAAAACTGCAACTCCACCTCCCCTTCCTGTTCTGTCAAACCGAAAGACCTTGTAACCATGTAAGCATATTAAACTGTCTGGGATAGATTTATTTAGCCATGTCTCAGAAACACACACCACATCAACATTTGACTCTTCAAAAATCAATCTGAATTCGTCGATCTTATTCATCAAGCTTTGGGCGTTAATGTGACATAATTTTAATCCACTTTTCTGCTTCGCCAAAATTTTTACCATGTGGAAAGTCACGTCTGTGGAATTATTACTACCGCCTAAATTCATCATTAGAATGTGAGTTTACAAAGATACTAGCCCTGAAAGCAACGCAATTGTTCAATAAAACTATCCATAAAATCATAAATGTAATTTTTGATATGCTATTTACTATAGATATAGTGAGTACAAAAAAAGTGTATAATAAAAAATTAGTATAAAAACTTATAAAAAAAAATTGTTTAAGGCATCCAAGCTTTCAATGCAAGTAGGTTGGTCTTCCTGCGATTTTCTTATGTAAACAAGACCCCGGTAGGAATACGCCGAGTGCAACCGTTTCAGTCTTTTAAAGTTGAGTGCTTCTCGAAGAATTTTAAAATTACCATTTGTTAGGTTTTCATGAACGAAAAACTTTAGATTTCTATCATCTGGTTCAAAACCGAGGAGAGATAGATTTAAATTATTGTTCTCTTTTTTATATTTATTAACCGCTTTAAGAACAAAAGTTTTATCATGCGGTGTCATTAATTTTGCTATAATAACACCATCGGGCGAATTTTCTTTATTTTTATTATTTTTATTTTGCAAACGGTGGATTGACTGCAACTTGGGTGTAGGGATTTGAACTATCTTACAGATAGTATCGAACATTTCAACGAGATTTTCGCCACTATTAAAAGGTACACTATTAATTCTTAGATCGCATGCAACGAGTGAATTGGAATGTTTTAAGGACTGAATCTTCATTTGTTTTATTTCTTTTTTCAGATCTATAATTTCGTTCGTCGCTGTTTCTAATTTTGAAACGCGCTCATTTATATCATTTATGTTTTCTTTCAGTTCACAAAATTTTTTATTAATCTCATTAAAGAGTCGGTTTTCAACTTCTTTAACCGCAGAGTTAATTTTATCCACTAAACGATTTTCACCTTCTCTTAATAGAGTGGTTAACTGCGAGATTTGATTATTAAAATTGTCAGTTTGTTTACTCAATTTTTTCTCCAATAATTGAGAGATACGATTGTATAAATCAGGGTCATACAAAAGACTCATGTCCTGATTACTCAAATCAGCATCAATAGCTGATCTCTTAGTAGATTGGCGCGTTCTTTTCATTTTTTAATATTATAGGTATTTGTTTATATTTTTAATAAATTAATTGTATGTATACAAGTTGTTTATGCGTTGTGTCACAAGAAAGAAACAGGTTTTGTGCAAAGAAAAAGTTTTGTTGCTTTTATTTGTGTTTTTATTTTTGTTTATAAATCTGTTTAAACAAGAGCGAAAATTATTGTATTTTGTGTAAAGTTTCTGTTGTTCTTATTAAATTTTATTGAAGTTTAAGAGTCACTATTGATATTAATTTTATAAAAGAGAGTAAGCACTTGTTTAATTTGTTTATTATTCTTCTGGTTTTCGTTTTTTTTTAATTTGTTATAGGTATTGTTGTTTTATATTTTTGTGTGTTTTGTTGTGTGGCTATGTATGTATATTGTGTTTAATGATTTAGAATTTAGAATTTCAGTTTGTAACAAAAATTATTTTAAATAAATTATGTATTTTAAATAAATTAAAAATTGTAATAACGTTTTATTGTTTTCACGTGGTATCGGTTTAGATAAAAATTAAATTTTTTATAAAATTAATTTTTATTAAATTTTGTTTTTATTAAAAACTGGAAAATTTTAGCAAAATCGGAAAAAAACAACCAAACACGTCCGCTCTCTTCAAATAAAATTTAAGCTATATGTTTTTATATGTTTTATTGCTTCAAATATTGCTATTATTTCCGCAGAAAAATTTGTGGAATAAGAAGGAAGCTACCATGGAAGCTTTAACAATGGTGTTTTCAGTCGTTATGCTATATGAGAGGTTTTGATCGTTTTTCGAGCCATCTGTATATAACAACTTGTAGTTTGTATACCCGTTGATAATTTGATATGTTAAGTCTGCGGGATAAATCGTAATTAAATGAATAAATGGTAAATGAAAATATGGTAATTAAATGAATAAATTTTTTTGTTAAACAAAAATTAAAAATTTGATTTTCATTAAATTTATATTTTGATTCTTTTAAAATAAATATATAATTAAAACAATAATTAGATTAATCAAAACCTTTTTTGTTTACTTCGTATAAAATAAGCGAAATTCTAGGAATTTCGCAATAAATGGTATAAATTTTTTTTCTAATGGATTTGCCTAAATTGTCGTATAGTGATGTAAAGTATCATATAGTATAGCTTAATCGGTTAACCGATTAATTACTACCCGATCGGCTAATTAAAAATTGGCTATTTTCGATTAACGATTAAACCGCTTAATTTCAGTCGATTAACCGATGTAACAAAATATTTAATTTTTTGTAGTATTAAAACATAGTCAATTAAGTTAATGTTTGGAGTTTTAGTGTTATAAGAGATCATTAATGTCTAGTGTTATCTATATTATAATAAATTTGATTTTGTTGTAAAAAAATGGAAAAAATTATGATTGAGTAAATCTTTTGTTGGGGATTGTTGATGGAGAGGATGTGATGGACGGGTAGTGGGGTCCGCGATAAACTTCGGGTGGATGAAATGCGGCCAAGGTTGGGAATGGGCGATTGAAGATTTACATCTGTCTTCCTATGGGTGGTGGGTTCGTTCATTGTGAAATAGGTTTTTGTGTTTTTTTTTGTTAATTTTTTATTTTGTGGCGAATCTTGGCCATCGCAAGGGTTGAGAACCGCTCCCAGAGATGATGCCGCGTGAGTTAGTCGGATTGATGGGGCCCGTAAGATACGAGTAGTGGATACCGTACGGCCATGGTAGGGAGGGCGATTGGAGATTGTCATCTTTCTCCCTATGTGTATATGTTTCACCCGTAGTTTATCGAGTAAGCATTTGTTTTTGTTGTTTGAATTAATATTTTATTTTGTACCGGACCTCAGCCATCAAAAGGGTTGAGAACCGCTCCCCGGGATCATGCCGCGAGAGCTAGTGGGATTGGTGGAATCCGGAGGCCAACAGCAGGTCCGTATTAAAACATATTTTTTTTTTGTTTTTAATTATTTTTTTCGTCTCCTATACGAAAGGTATGTGTTAGAAAATATTTTTGTTATACAAACAAAAGAAGGTGTTCAATTATCTTTTTATATGTATGTGTTTAGTTATTGGTTTCTTCTCATATCAATCTTTCAACAGAATCGACCGAAATAATTAGAAGTGTTAAAAAAGTTAAAGATTGAAAACAGTAGCTCGTTTCTCACATATGGCTTTTAATGCCAATACTTACTAAAGATTGGTCAAGTTTGGCAATAATAACTTTTACGATAGCTACTGTATAGAGTGTCCAATTATTTGACATTTGATTTTGCTCGAGTGAGGAATTAATCGATTTTTAAATTTTAATTTTGCTCGATTAATCGAATAAGAGATTTAATATGTTCGAATAACTCGAATAATTCAAATAATTTTATCCAGTGGGAAAAACATACATGTCTATTTGATATGATAGTTTTTTTATATAAATAAACAAAAAAACAACAAAATAAAAATTTAGTTAAACAATAAAATATAAAACAACAATTCATTTATACCACGTATAGAGTTTTAAAACTTTGTAAGAAAAGATAAACTCACTGTTTTATTGTTGGTATTTTGTTGATATCGTTGCAAATAAGACTTTTTGAGTGTATATAGGTAATTATAATTACCTCTGTAGTCCTGTTTGCTGATAGCTTTGGCTTTTCTAAAATTATTTAGGAGAACGTTTCCTGATGATCTGGCCTAAGCAACCAGTGAAATGCGCATAGGAACAGCTTATCCTCCAACCATAAATTTCAGTATTTTTTTATCAATTATTAAAAAAGGGAATTAAGCAACAAACAAAATCTTTTAATAAATAATTGTATTCCCAAAAACAACCTTAATAATAAACTTTTAAATAAAATAAATAATAAAAAATAAAAAACCCTGCAGCAAAACATACTGTGTTTATCAATATATTTTTCTTAGGTGCTAACATAAAAAATCTTAAAACTAGTGTAGTATATATAATATTAACTTTAAACATGTGTCTTATCTCTCCGTGTGGTGACCATACACACACATGATAAGCACTAAAAACAGATGTGATATTTTATTTATCAGTAATTCTAAAAGATGCACTCTATTTTTAAATATTTTAAATAAATATAATCTTTTTTATCCACGCATGTGTGCATTGGAAGAAATATAAAAACAACCCTTACCCACATCTGTTGTCAACATGTTCAGTTCTGAACATTTTGCCGGGCGCGCATTGGTATTGGTGTGGAAAACTCCACTTTTATTTTTTCTTTATTCTTACAGCAATTTCTCTTAATGCAGATGAAACTAAAATTTAAAATAACAATACAAATTAAAATTAGGGATGCGTGACCAGATACTTCATGAAACTGCAGACCCTTTAAGTTGACCTTTTTCTTCATGTTTTGTAACTCGATCTTTAGCTGATATATGTCGTGCGTGTTGTTGATAATAGTAACATCAAAAGGTTTGACTATTTTATCTGCCATCGTTTTGGAATCTACCCCCCATGATGAGTAATGGATATTTGACGTTGATTCAGATTTAAAATGGTTTGAGGCCGATAACGTCATTCCTTCATGTGTTGCAGTACACCCGTAGGATAGTTTTAGTATGCCTTTGAACGGTAATGTTATCCAATTACGATTATTCTGACCGCAGTCCTCTGTTAACATAAAATTATCAAAAACAGCAAAAATCCATTGGTTATCCGTAGAAATTTGTTGCCAAACTCCTTTTCTTCAAAGTCGCATTCAGCATGCCGGGATTGTTTTAGTGTTGATACTTCACAAGAACATTCTACAGCTGGCTTCCCAGGCATATTTCCGTTACAGTTATACTGTCCTTGTAGATTTTTGTCACATTTGTTTAATTTTGCTTGAGACATAAGAAAATACATATTAGCAGCAAAGTTATACACTATAAACTCATCTTCTACTCTTGGTATTATCACGGTGCCATTTATATCAACTGGCAGTTTAATTATTTCATACACCTCTGAGCTATGTTCTTGAGTTAATGTTATTTCCACTTGAACCACCAGACGTTCATCCATTATTATGCCTTTCGCCTTCATTGCATGATATATTTCTTTAAGCTCGGTACCGAAAGAAAACGTAAGTACTTTCATACAAAAAGCGGTTTATCAATATCGAAGGTGTCGTCAGGATTGCGAACACAAATGTCAAAACCACTCACTTGTTGGTTTGTTGTCGAATCGTTGAATTTTAAAAAAACAAGAAATATTTAAGAGTAATTTAAATAAATAAAAAATAAAACTGGAGAACAAATGGTAAGGACATATGTAAAATAAAAATATTTTATTGATTGTTTAAACGTTAAATTATAGTTTAATCAAGTAAGAAAGTATAGTCGGACCATCCAGGCCATTTTTAAGAGTGTACTCTATTTGGGACCCATGTGCAATCATGATTCATTTAATAAAATTCATTTAAAAGTTCTTGGTGCCGAATATTATTTAGATATCTTCATCTAAACATATGAGATTTTTAGATGGGAGTTTATATGGGACCTATGGTTGGTTTATTTTGGACCTACCAGGACAACATTTTGTTATGACATATAAGCTATCGTAAAAGTCATTGTCGCCAATTTGTATGTAAATACTAACATTTGTAAAGTATTTATGGCATTAAAAGCTATTTTCGGGAGTATTATTTGTATGGGAGCTATGGTTAAATATAGACCGATTCCAATAAAATTTGGTAAGATGATTTTGATTGCAATAAATTAGTTTGGACAAAATTTACTGCCCGTTCACCGATATCGAACGTTAACGTTTGCATAGTAAATAACATTTAAAACAAAAACAAAATCTCAAAAATTGTTTTTGTTTTAAATGTAATTTTCTATGCGAACGTTAACGTTCGATATCGGCGAACGGGCAGTTAATCTTAATTTAATAATTAGATAATTTATTGGAACAAAAACCCTATCCGGAAATAATCTTGTATGGGGGCTTAAAATTATGGACCGATTTGGCCCATTTCCAATAAGCTCGGTCCTTGATCCAATTTGAACCTATGCGCCAAATTTCATCAAATTATCTCCAAAATTGCGACCTGTACTTTGCGCACAAGGTTACATAGGCAGCCAGCCACTATTGTGGTGCGGGTATAAAAAGTCGGCAATGTAGCAACTGCTAACATTAGTCGAATACATGGACGAGATCTTGATTTTCGATGAACGAGCAATGAAAAAGTAGAGGCCAAAAATTAAATGCCATTGGGCCACCTACGCGTTCTATTGCAGAGTAGAAGATGGTAAACTTTCTTTTGTAATTGTTTAATTGGTTTATTTATTTGTTTGCATGATTTATTTATTTTTTTATTTATATATTTTGTTTTTAATTGAATTTAACCTTCGTTTATACTTTTTTTAAGTTTTGGTATCAATAAAATATGTTTTTTTTTTTATTTTTTTACATTTCTATACAGCTGATAAAATTTCAAACACAGTTGTAATTTTTATCAAGCAAATTAGTATTATTTTTGATACTTTTGAACAAAAACGCAAAAAATAATAGAAATATCTTATATGGCAATGCTATATTTTTTAATACGTAAGTAACATATATTGACACTCGTAAGAGCAATCGATCGAAAGCTGTCGAAATGGTTGAACCCAATCTGATTCGAAATCGAGCGAATCGATGGCGATCGCTTCGATTTGCTATCGAGATTGTTGAACAGGCCATTAATGTCGAATCGATAACTGACGTATGTTCTTCAATAAGTTTACTTAAATCTTGTTGATTATCAAAAATATTTTGCATATTCGCCTCCATCTGTTCCCGATCATCTGCATCCATTATTCCAAAAAGAATGTGGTAAAGAGATCCAATGAATTTAAAAGGGGCTCTTTTACCTCGGGGATTGTTGATTATAAGATTATTATTTTGAATTAAGAGATTGTATCGTCCTTCCATAGCTGACATCATCATTTCACAAGATTCTTTATATGTGTTTAATTTGGGACACTCGCCTTGTAGCTGTTCTTTAATTGTTCCTACCTTTTCAATTTCTTTTCAATATAATGTTAAATCGTAGTATATTATTATATTCCATTTCGAGTTTACTGTATTTAACTGTCCAACATTGTTAAGGTAGGTAGCCTTATTTGATGAAAGTTCTTCTATTGAGGCCGCCTTGTTCTCGTTAATTGGAAGTGCTTTTGCTGGTTTTATCAACATTAATAATAAAAATAAAATTGTGATAACATTCATCTTCTTCTTCTTGTCTGGTTTTTTGAACTCTGTTAAGCAGCTTCTTACCGGAGGTGAATTGTCTTCTATTACATCTTTGGTAACTAATGGGCACAGTTTGTTAATAGGCCTCTTTAATGTGCTATTTTGAATCTCAATGAAACTACTCCTACTTTTCCATCTTTGCCACAATGTGTTTCACTAATTCTAGCAAGCGGCCAACTAGCTGGGTGACTATTTTCATCCTTTATCAGAACGATAGTACCTACTTTTATATTCTCGTAGGGAATTTTCCATTTATTTCGCTGTTGCAAAGTGGTAAGATATTCATTCTTCCATCTATTCCAAAAGTCTTTCCTTAGTTTTGGATTAACTTCCACCTATTTAATGAACTTACATATGATTCTTCAATATGATCAGGGCAGTCATTTAACGGCCTTCCAATTAGATAATGTCCTGGTGTTAACACATCTATTTGAGTGACATCATTATTATGCATTCCAACTAGAGGTCTTGGGTTTAAGACTGCTTCGATTTGTGTAAGTAAAGTACTCATTTCCTCATATGTAAATTTAGCTTCGCCAATAGTTCTTTTTAAATGAAATTTAACTGACTTGACACCAGCTTCCCAAATTCCTCCAAAGTGAGGAGCTGCCGGGGGAATAAAATGCCAGCGAATTTTTTGTGAGGCAAGTATTGGAATTATTGGCTTGTTATTCCGAACTGCATCTTTAAAATCTTTATCTATTCTTCTGTCTGCGCCAACAAAATTTGTCCCATTATCAGAATAAATATCTGAACTAAGACCTCTTCTTCCAAAGAATCTCTTTAACGCTGCTAGGAATGCTTCCGATGTTAAATCACTGACTTTTCAAGGTGAATCGCTTTTGTTGTCATGCACACAAAAACTGCTATATACGCCTTAAACATTTTTTGTCCTCTTCCTTTTGAACACTTTAAATGAATTGGCCCAGCGTAATCTACACCGACATGTCGAAATGGAGCGGATATTGTTACCCTTGGTTCAGACAGATTGCCCATTAATTGCTTTGAATTTTCTTGGTTGTACCGAATACATTTTGAACAGCCTCTAATATATTTCCTAATCGAATTCTTCATATCTATGATCCAATATTTTCTTTTTAATGTAGCTTCAACTAAACGAGCACCACCATGAAATGTTGCTAAATGTGCCTTTTCAATCAGCAACGATGTGAAAAACGATTTCCTCAAAATTATAGGATGCTGTTGATCATATAGCAAATTTGAATTTTGCAACCTACCGACGACTCGAAGTAACCCATCTTTATCTATAAAGCGAAACAAATAAGCTAGTTTGCTGCTTTTGTTCACCGTACCATATTTTTTTAAGTCTATTATATCTGCTTTACTCTCAGCTTCTTGTTGGCAGCGTAGTATTCTCTTCTCCGATATTAATAGCTCGTTTGCAGATAAATATTGTAAAAATTGCTGCGTTCTACGCAATTTATTTATGAATCTAAAAACATATGCCACTACTCGTTGAAGTTTAGAAAAGCTGGAATATTTATTATTTAATTCTTCTAACAGCGTAGATTTCGTTACTATGGTAGTAGCAAATGCAGATTTAATTCCTTTACCTCTTTTGGGAAAGCTCTCAGATGATAACTGCAACCCCGTTGGACCATTCCACCACAACGAGTGTGAAATTAGCTTATGTGCACTTCTACCTCGTGATGCCACATCTGCAGGATTTTCTTTGCTGCATACATAATTCCATTTTGCATTAGGAATTGTATTTATTATTTCAGCTACACGGTTTCTTACAAATTTATCTTTATTTTTGTTATTTGCTATCCATGCTAATGTAATTGTCGAATCGCTCCAAGCATATAACAAATACTGTATTTTTATTGTATTTGACACCTTATATATAAGTTTTGCCAGGAGGTTCGCTGCACATAGCTCGAGTTTCGGTAGACTTTTTCTTTTTATACCCTCCACCACCACTGTGGTGAATGAGGGTATACTAAGTTTGTCATTCCGTGTGAAACTTTTTTATAATACATCTAAGACCCCATAAAGTATATATATTCTGGCTCCTTGAGTAATTCTAAGTCGATTTAGCCATGTCCGTCTGTCCCTCTGTCCGTCTGTCCGTCTGTTGAAAACACGCTCACTTTCGAAAAACGCAAAAGAAAAGAACAAACTTGGTCTCAAATTGCTTGTAGTTATCCTAAGCAGTTTGGGATTGAAATCCAGCAACATCGGTTTAGTAGGATCAGAACTATGAATCAAAATGTGGAACCACTACCCAAAAAAAATTGATAATTTTGATACAAAAACTAACATAAATGGTGGAATAATGCACGGAATGACATAAAGTTTTGCAGGAATTCGCTTTATACGACTGCAAATCATAATGTTAAATTTCGTGAAGATCGGGCCATAATTTACCATGGGCCCCATATAAACCCTGCTCGCGGAAAACAGTTTAGTACGCCTAAAGCCGCAATAAATAACGCTAGCATACTTAAATTTGGTACGTCACAGTTTTATAATACCGCAAATCACACTGTAAATTTTTTTTAAGATCGGTCCATAATTTACACTAGGTCCCATATAAACCCTTCTCCCAGAAAACAGTTTATTGCGCCTAAAACCGTAATAAATAACGCTAGCATACTAAAATTTAGTACGTCAAAGTTTTATAGAACCAGAAATAACACTGTAAGATTTTTTGAAGATCGGTCCATAATTTATACTAGGCCCCATTTAAACCCTACTCCCGGAAAACAGTTTAGTACGCCTAACCCCGCAAAAAATAACGCTAGCATACTAACATTTGGTACGTCACAGTTTTATTAGACCAGAAATCACACTGTAAAATTTTTTGAAGAACGGTCCATAATTTACATTAGGCCCCATATAAACCCTACTCTCGGAAAACAGTTTAGTACGCCTAAACCCGTAATAAATAACGCTATAATACCAAAATTTGGTACGTCACAGTTTTAAGGGACCAGAAATCAAACTGTAAAATTTTTTGGAGATCGGTCCATAATTTACACTAGGCCCCATATAAACCCTTCTCGCGGAAAACAGTTTAGTACGCCTAAAACCGCAATAAATAACGCTAGCATACTTAAATTTGGTACGTCACAGTTTCATAGGACCAGAAATCACACTGTAAGATTTTTTGAAGATCGTTCCACAATTTACACTAGGCCCCATATAAGCCCTACTCCCGGAAAACCGTTTAGTACGCCTAAAACCGTAATAAATAATGCTATCAAATTGAAATTCGGTACGTCACAGTTTTATAGGACAAGAAATCACACTGCCAAATTTCGTGAAGAGTGGTCCATAATTTACCCTAGGCCCCATATAAACCCTACTCCCGGAAAACCGTTTAGTACGCCTAAAACCATAATAAATGATGCTAATTTATTTTTTGTAATACCAGAAATCAGTCTTCAGAATTTTGGGATGATTGGTCCATAATTTACCATAGGTCCAATACAAATAACGCTCCTAAAAATTATTTTAGTTCGGCTAAAACTTTTACGAATCATAATATTTAACTCAAGCCAGTTCAAAGTTCTAACAAAAAACGCATAAAATTTTCTTATTGTCGGTCAATAATTTAATTCAGGTCTAAACCGCAACTTATTTTAATGCTAACGATCGTTTTTGTGAAGAGTAGTTTATAATATATATGTATGTATTTATCATATAGAGCCCACTCCTGTCGGTGGAGGGTATCAAAGATTCGGCACAGCCGACTCTAACTTGTTTAATATAAAAATATTTTTTTTGCTTAGATTTCTAACTAATAAAATACCTAACAACTAAAAAACATGTTGTTATATTATGTATCTATTGTGTTACACGCACTTCTGAACATATTTTAGTTCCTTTTTAGATGTGGATGTGTGTGATACAAATTATGTAACAAACGATTAACTACCAATTCCATGCGTAAGAGTTTTCGTACTAACATAGCGGGTTTTCATATTGAGTTTGACGTGCATTGTAAAAAAGCATGTACTGTCAGATTATGGGTTACCTATTTTTACGGACCCTAAATTTCTTTATTACCATTGTTCAGAACTGAACATGTTGACAACAGATGTGGGTAAGGGTTGTTTTTATATTTCTTCCAATGCACACATGCGTGGATAAAAAAGATTATATTTATTTAAAATATTAAAAAATAGAGTGCATCTTTTAGAATTACTGATAAATAAAATATCACATCTGTTTTTAGTGCTTATCATGTGTGTGTAAGGTCACCACACGGAGAGATAAGACACGTGTTTATAGTTAAGATTATATATACTACACTAGTTTTAAGATTTTTTATGTTAGCACTTAAGAAAAATATATTGATAAATAAAGTTAGTTTTAAAATTGAAACTAAATCAAACACTCGTGTTTACATGGTCCTTCGAGCCGGAATTTCTTTGGTCCGTAACCATCTTGGTATTCGTATTCTTTGCAAATCTGGAAGGTCCTCTGTAAACTGAAAGCATTCTTTCTTTAAATCATCATGTAGTTCTTTATCCCACGTACAATGCAAACGCCATAGTTTTTGAATAAATAATTTAGCAACAACAGTCACTGGAGATAACCATCCTAGAGGATCGAAAATTTTTAATATTCTGACTAAGTGGAGGCTGTGGAAATTTGTTGTCACAGCTGATGTAGAAAATATGTACCGACAAATTAGAATTACCCAAAAACATCAGTTATATCAGCACATATTATGGAGAGAAAGTAAAGAAAACCCCATCAAAGAGTATAAACTCACAACGGTTACCTATGGAACTGCATCCACCCCGTTTTTAGCTGTAAGAGCTTTATTGTATATAGCTGATAATTGTCAAAGCGAAGAATTAAAAGATATAATCAAAGAAGATTTTTACATGGATGATCTAATGACAGGAGCAGATTCAGTTGAAAAATGCAGAAATATTCAGCATGGGGTACGTTATCACCTTGCCAAGTATGGATTTAATTTAAGAAAATGGGTATCTAATAACTTGGATATACTTAACGACATAAGCAGCTCCAGCGATAACAAAATTATTCAAATAAGAGATGATGAATCAATTAAAACGCTAGGGTTACAATGGGATCCAGTGAAGGACAGCTTCCTCTTCAACATAAATTTTTCCGAAAGCAGCAACATAACAAAAAGATATGCACAAGCAGAAGTGTCAAAAATTTTCGATCCTCTAGGATGGTTATCTCCAGAAACTGTTGCTGCTAAATTATTTATTCAAAAACTATGGCTTTTGCATTGTACGTGGGATGAAGAACTACACGATGATTTAAAGAAAGAATGGTTGCAGTTTACAGAGGACCTTCCAGATTTGCAAAGAATACGAATACCAAGATGGTTACGGACCAAAGAAAATTTAAATTTTGAGCTGCATGGTTTTGCAGACGCATCCGAGAGGGCATATGCTGCAGTCATTTATCTAAAAATTATTGAATCAGTAATACTTTTAGCAGCTAAGACAAAGGTGAATCCTATAAAAAACAAGTTAGAGTCGGCTGTGCCGAATCTTTGATACCCTCCACCGAGAGGAGTGGGCTCTATATGATAAATACATAAATATATATTATAAACTACTCTTCACAAAAACGATCGTTAGCATTAAAATTAGTTGCGGTTTAGACCTGAATTAAATTATTGACCGACAATAAGAAATGCGTTTCTTGTTAGAACTTTGAACTGGCTTGAGTAAAATATCATGATTCGTAAAAGTTTTAGCCGAACTAAAATAATTTTTAGGAGCGTTATTTGTATTGGACCTATGGTAAATTATGGACCAATCATCCCAGAATTCTGAAGACTGATTTCTGGTATTACAAAAAATAAATTAGCATCATTTATTATGGTTCTAGGCGTATTTTCCGGGAGTAGGGTTTATATGGGGCCTATGGTAAATTATGGCCCGATCTTCACGAAATTTTACACTGTGATTTCTGGTCCTATAAAACTGTGACGTACCAAATTTTAGTATGCTAGCGGTATTTATTACGGTTTTAGGCGTCTAAACTGTTTTCCGGGAGAAGGGTTTATATGGGACCTAGTGTAAATTATGGACCGATCTTCAAAAAAATTTACAGTGTCATTTGCGGTATTATAAAACTGTGACGTACCAAATTTTGGTATTATAGCGTTATTTATTACGGGTTTAGGCGTACTAAACTGTTTTCCGAGATATGGGGCCTAATGTAAATTATGGACCGTTCTTTAAAAAATTTTACAGTGTGATTTCTGGTCTAATAAAACTGTGACGTACCAAATGTTAGTATGCTAGCGCTATTTTTTGCGGGGTTAGGCGTACTAAACTGTTTTCCGGGAGTAGGGTTAAAATGGGGCCTAGTATAAATTATGGACCGATCTTCAAAAAATTTTTCAGTGTCATTTCTGGTTCTATAAAACTGTGACGTACCAAATTTTAGTATGCTAGCGTTATTTATTACGGTTTTAGGCGTCTAAACTGTTTTCTGGGAGAAGGGTTAAAATGGGGCCTAGTGTAAATTATGGACCGATCTTCCAAAAATTTTACACTGTGATTTCTGGTCCTATAAAACTGTGACGTACCAAATTTTAGTATGCTAGCGTTATTTATTACGGTTTTAGGCGTCTAAACTGTTTTCCGGGAGAAGGGTTTATATGGGACCTAGTGTAAATTATGGACCGATCTTCAAAAAAATTTACAGTGTCATTTGCGGTATTATAAAACTATGACGTACCAAATTTTGATATGATAGCGTTATTTATTACGGTTTTAGGCGTATTAAACTGTTTTCCGGGAGTAGGGTTTATATGGGACCTAGTGTAAATTATGGACCGATATTCAAAAAAATTTACAGTGTGATTTGCGGTATTATAAAACTGTGACGTACCAAATTTAAGTATGCTAGCGTTATTTATTGCGGTTTTAGGCGTACTAAACTGTTTTCCGCGAGAAGGGGCCTATGGTAAATTATAGCCCGATCTTCACGAAATTTAACATTATGATTTGCAGTCGTATAAAGCGAATTCGTGCAAAATTTTATGTCATTCCGTGCATTATTCCACCATTTATGTTAGTTTTTGTATCAAAATTATCAATTTTTTTTTGGGTAGTGGTTCCACATTTTGATTCATAGTTCTGATCTTACTAAACCGATGTTGCTGGGTTTCAATCCCAAACTGCTTAGGATAACTACAAGCAAATTGAGACCAAGTTTGTTCTTTTCTTTTGCGTTTTTCGAAAGTGAGCGTGTTTTCAGCAGACGGACAGACGGACAGAGGGACAGACGGACAGACAGACGGACATGGCTAAATCGACTTAGAATTACTCAAGAAGCCAGAATATATATACTTTATGGGGTCTTAGATGTATTATAAAAAAGTTTCACACGGAATGACAAACTTAGTATACCCTCATTCACCACAGTGGTGGTGGAGGGTATAAAAAGTAGAATTTTCTAAGAAATTAATTTTAATCGATTAATTGACATAAATTGTTCGAGTTATTTTTTATTTGAAATTGGCCATTTTAATTATTCGATCAAATAATGGCGAAAAATTTCTTCGATTAATCAAACAACGATTAATTGAATGGATACTCTACTACTGTGTCATCACAAAATGTTGTTCGGGTAAGTCCAACATTAGCCACAAGTCGCATACTAATCCCCGTCCTAAAACTACTTAAAGATAAATAAATCTCATAAAGATAAAGATATCTAAATAATGTGCGACACAAAGAACTTTTACATGAGTTTAAAGCTCCTAACAAAATTTTGTTCAGGCAGGTCCATGATTGACCATGGACCCCAAAACTGGTACAATCTCGAAAAATTGTCGTTATATTCTGTGGCGTAGGGTATCAAATTGTCGGACTTGGCCAACTATACTTTCTTACGTGTTTTCAAGCCGCAAACAACTTAAAAAGGTAACGTTGTAGTGAATGTTGGATACTTTTAATTAAAAGGTGTTTCCAAGTTAACGCAATGGGTTCAAATCTATTTTCTTCATTCCAGTTTTATCAAAAATCCACAATCATATTATTTAAGAAGTTACACTCTGCACTTAAGAAATTTTTCATCATAAATAATGATTTGCAAAACGACATAAATATAAAGAGACAACTTTTCTGTCAGAATCCCCTTTAGAAAAGAAACAACTCTTAATACTGATTTATGTTAGATTTGGCTCATATTTTTTTTTTTTTTTTTTTTTTGTTGGCAACATTTGTTGTAAGCGAACACCAAACAGAATAAGTAGAATAAAACTGAAAGTAAACAAATATTAATATAATATTAAATAACAATAATAATAATAAAATAATGATAACGTTAAAGATAAAAAAAAAAAATTAAAAACACTCAACAACATAAATTCACATGTGCGTCTAAGGATCAAGACCATGCATGCATGTGTGTGTGGGAGTGTGTGTGTTTGTAAAAGTTAGGCAGAGGAAAGAGAAATAATAGTGGAATGAATGCTAAGGAGGTGATGTTTTGTAGCTTGATGTTTTGTATTTATTTATTGTATTCGTTTGTATGTTGGATGTGATGTCATTACAAATGTCTAAATGATCATTTATAATGATTTTTTAGAAAAGCAAATATAAATGTGATTTACGAGTAAAAACTTAAATACAGTAAAATAGGCTTAATACTAACAAAAGAAATGAACAAAATAGCTGCAGCGTTTTGCTCCCTATCATTCCACTAAATACTCACACATGTAACAAGAGGAATTAACCAAATAATATCTTTTATTTTTACCAAAAATAAGCTGAAACAAGAAGCAAAAAAAAAAATAAAGAACATACATACATACAACTAAAATAAGAAGAAAAAAGGTTTATCATCAATCAATGTATGTAGAATGTATTGTAAATATCTATGAAAGTGTGTGTAAAAATAAATATGGTAATAGTAAAGTATAAATAACTGTGTATGTATACTGTGTTAATGCGTATTTGTGAGAATCTCGTAGGATTCCTTATCGGAAAAATTTCTACAGTAATTCCTGGGACCCAGAAAAACGGAAAAATGTTTAACTTAAGTTCTAGGATTGGTTATATCAAATTGCTATTTCCTGATGTGGAGAGAAAATTGTTTAAAAAAAACTTTTTTGTAGCACTTTTTTGAAGGAAACAATTTGCAGAGCTTCTAATATTACCACGATATTTCTTTCATACCTGGTTTGTGTATTTTATAACTTTTACGACATTTTGCTGCGTTTGCATCGCTCATTTATTCTCTTTTATCGAGATTTGTTTTCTGAGAAAAATATGTTACAGTATAAACATGTCACACTTCTTAGTGTTACATATAATCAGTCGAAGTGTTAAATGTAGTGAAACTAAAATAAAACAAAATTAGATGCTTATAATTCTTTGAGTAGTGTCTGCACTCTATTAAGAGATTTAGAAAAAATTAAAACGATAATAATACACATACCTACATACATAGTATTTTTTCATTAGTAAAAATTGTATATTTTGTTTTTAAACAGGCTTTTCACAAAATTATAATCGGTATGAGTTATGACAAACAAAATAAAACTTTGGTTGTATAAACAAGTATCCAGTATCAAAGTTGTAAAACAGGGCAGGAAAAGTGAGGGTAAAATATCAAAATTGTTCAAACATGTTACATCTATGTAACATATTTCTCAGAAAAGAAGTCGCTACTATTCATTAAAGGAAATAGTGTAAACAAGAAAGCTGGTTTTTTCCTAGAAAAAGTCGAATATTTTGCCAACAAAGCATCTCTTAGGGTAAGATTTTTATTAAAAAAAAAAAAAATACAGCTGAAACATTGATTTTTTACTAAAGCTTATCCTTAATATGATTTATCGATGTCAAAGTGCGAGATATGCCGTTCAGAGTTAAGAAGCCAGGTTAAGCAAGAAAGTTTAAAGGTCATTGTTATACTTAGGGAGAGCTTGTAAAATCATAGGGAGCCATTCAAGCAGTTACTTCAAAGTTTTTGCAAGCAGCAAGATTCATCAAAAATACTTCTTAAATGAAAAAAATTAAGTCTAGTCAACCAGCCGAGTCAACGTCAAAGCCGAATATTCATCACATTAAGTTAATACAATGAATTTTATAAGACTAAAATGAAATCACTCAGACGATAACAGTAGACATGTATTGAATACAATAATTGATTCATTTGAGGCAAGCATTGGCCGAAAAATATTTAATCTTGACCAAGTTCGGCAATATATTGCAGAAGTTAAAAACTACTGAGAAAATAGTGGCAGAAAAGTTTTGCCTCACCTGCCATATTGGCCAAAGCCGTCAGAGTACAAATGGTTTCAATCGATGCTGGACGTTCTCACTGATATACGTTTAAGTTTAGAAGAAGAAGATGTACTTTGAATTGATAAGTTCTTGGGGGTAAAGTAATAAGCAGTTCTTTTGACGCTAAATCCACATTTCTGCAGAAAGGTTTTAACGCTCATAATTTGCCACTTTATATACTCAATATTTCGCACTTCCAACTTGTTTGATATCATAATATCTACTTTTAAAGCTTATACAAAAATCATCGGGTTTTTTAGCAAATTACTAACAACATAGACATTATTCAATAAAGGCTTTTAAATTTTGCAAAAATTATAGTCCACATCAACTGTTTGTGGAGCAGATTGAATATCTGCCCCAAAAAATTGCTGTAATGAAGAAAAAGTTGTTGTTATTTTGAATCATTTCTGAACTGAGGTTCACTTAAGCATTTAAACCATATTTTCCTATTTCAACTAAATAAAAAAAGGCCTTATGTCACTCTTACTACCTGCTTCTCGATTTTGAACTTTTTTTTCGTGCACTTAACTTAGGTTAGGTTAGGCAAGGTTAGGTCAAAGGGAGGATGAAGCATAAGATGCAACTACATATCTGTACGATATACACCTAGACCACTATTGGGTCTATTGTGCTCTCCTTAAGAAGAAACATAAGGGGTTTAGGTGGGTAGTGCTGCCACCACCTAGAAACCCAGTTTCCCGGACGGAATTCCTTATGATTTTGAAGTCAACGTTCCTCAGGGATCCCAAACCCAACATTACATCATTCCCAAGGTGTTTGGATCGTAATTCGGCGAAGGCCTTACAGAAGCAGAGGAAGTGTTCTAGCGTCTCGCTTTGCTCGCAAGTTACTCGGATTTACTGCCGTTGAGCAGCCCCTTTACCCTTCCCTCGTCCGGGTATCCCTATGAAATCTTAGTGGTCCTGCAAACAGTCCTACTGTTCCAACTGGCCGTTTTGATCTCTCTAGCCCACGTCTTCAAATCTGTCTTCGTTGCCGCAGGTTAACTGCTTCGCATTCGCCAGCTTAACTGCTTCGAGTTATGTTCCCCCGATAGCGAGTATATAGGCCCTTTCGTTTCCGATTATGTGGCCCGGAACCCATATGATACGGATCCCACCGCCCGAGGAGAATTCAATAATAGCCTTCGTACAGTCTAATAAGGTCCTAGACCTCACCGTATTAACTGATAATGCTCTTATTGCCATTTGGCTGTCGGTAAATATGTTAGCGTCCACCCGCTTCATATTCGATTCGATCCATCTATCACATTTCGTAACAGCACGGACTACCGCCTGGAAGCTTGTGCTGTGATCCGGAAGGCGGTAGAATATATCAGTTTCCGGGCTCTCAATAAAGACCCTATGCTCGTTTTATACCCCAGTTTAGAGCCGTCTGGGTAGCAACATATCGGCACAGGAGTTTTCCCCAAGGTTCCACTCGACCATGATCCCCTTTCTCGCAGTTTCCGACAATTTCCGTCTCTGGTATTCAGTCGGGCTTTCCCGGTGAACGTGTATCTCCAATCAATGTATCCAATAAACACTGATGACGTTCCCCTTTAGTCACCTATATGTAATTTGCCGAGATATAACAGCCGTTCGGCCGCGATTGCCACCTTGTATCTCACCTGCATTTCGATCGGGGTGCGCTTAACTTACATTTAAAACGAATGCAAAATTTTTAAATTTTGAAAGTAGTTTTCGGGGATACAAAATGTTTTATTCATTAATAATATTTCTCTATAACATGCTAAATTCCCAATTTATTTTTGATAAATACACTGAAATTTATTGAAGGGGGATAAGCTTGTTCCTATGAGCATTTCACGTTGCTTGGGCCAGTTCATCAGGAAACCTTTGTAACTTTGAAAAATCTAAAGATATTATACAAATTAATCCGTAAAGCGAATGAGAATTACAAACACTGAAGTCTTACTTGAAACGATATCAAAGCTAAGACAAATCTTCCTTTTAGCTGTCCCCCACTCAAAATGTAGTTGAAAGTGGGTAAAATGAAAAAACAAAATTACATTCGTTTTTTGTTCAAATGTCAGCTAACCCAAAGAAACTTTCGTCCGAAATCGAGACTCAGGCATTTAATTAATTCTCTTAAAGAATTTTTTCATAACAAAAATTTATTTTTAAGCAATAGGACAAAAGGTGAGGGATATATTCGAAAATTATTTTTTTTCTTAACTTAGCACATTTTAAACGAAAAATACTTTTTTTATTACAGCGAAAACTTATCTATCTTTTCCCATTATTCCTAACCGAAAAAAGTTCATAGATTTCCAGTAACAAAATAAATCGAAAAACTAGAAACCCTAGAAAATATGTATGTATGTGTACTGGTGTACAAAGTTTACTATCACTACAAATAACATAATATTTTATGCCATACAAGAGGGCTTATAGAATATTTGATGTATTTTATCTGCTGTATTTGAAGTATGCCTATGTATGCACTATGGGCCTTAAAAGGATTTAAAATCAAATTTTAGCATATAGAATTATTATGTAATTGCAATAGTGATTATTGTAACCTTTTACGTATATAAATTTATCCTGAAGAGATTTTTTAATATCTGATTTCTCGGCAAAGAACTAACTAAGATTATCAAAAAAAAAAAAAAAAAAACAACAATATTATAAAATTCTTTTATTTAAACAAAAACAAAACAAAGTTTCACAATTTACAAGATTTTTACAAAAATTTAGTTGATCTGAATAAAATTTAGCAAAAACAATATCCGTTTGCTACAACAAAAGTAACGTTCCGTTGTAACAACAAATAAATTTAGTCAAATGGACAATTAGAGAAGACGCTTATGTCATAAACTTTTTACTTTACACAGTGCAACATTATTTTTATTTCGGTTTCCTAAAGTACAAATCGAACTAAAAAATCCCCTAACTAAAACATCCGTTTGGGATTGAAATTTGAGAAAATTGAAAACTTCTCTCGGCTTTATCACATTATCCGATTGGAATTTTGATTTCATGTCTCCAGCATTATTGTAAATATGGAATTAGTGCCAAAGAGCGTAAAACAAACGGATTCGAAAAAAGTGTATCCAGTGTTTTAAAATCTTCATCCAATCTAAGCCAGAAAAATCCAAGTACGTTTTGCGATTAGTACTTTTAGAAACTGAAGTCAAAATGCGGTGAAGATTTTATGTGTTGCATAGTGTTATTTGACAAAAGTTTTTTTTTTTTTTTTTGAAAATTGGTAAAAATAAATTTCCTTCGAGACAAATTTGAAAGTCAAATCAGTCCATTTTTATCACACCCCTTTATGAAATGTCCCCAGATGATAAGACTTTATTCATGATAACGACAATACGGCAGAAGCTCAAGCACCAAAAGTTGGCACAAATACTTCCCTTATGAAATGTCCCCAGATGATAAGACTTTATTCATGATAACGGCAATACGGCAAAAGTTCAAGCAACAAAAGTTGGCACAAATATTTCCCTTATTTGTTTTATTCAAGGACCCAAAATAACTATTATCTTCATTTCCAAAATCGAAAAAAATTGCCCATTTTGAGGAATATTTTTAAAAATTGGTTAATAATTATTATGAACGACTTAAAAAGCAATTAATTGCAAATAACGATTAATATCCAATTAATATTTTTATTTATTGCTTTAAAATAGTTATGCATAACAAAAAAAGTATTTGTTATGGATAATTATTATTTTTCAATTTATATTTTAAAAATTGGTGTTTAATAGTTATTAATAAATTTTTACAAATAATAATTAAAATTTTGCTATTATTTATTATGTTTGTAAAGCTTAATCAGAGTTCTTTTAAGTGAAGAACCAATATTAAAACAGTTATTACTTTTTATTCATATTTTCATTATAAATACAATTGCTTTAAAAAAAATGAATTCGTTAGTAAAAAATAAATTTAGTCAAAAAACTGTTTACTTCAAACTGTCATATTTTATTTTTAATACGTCAGAAAACTTACTACATACGACGATACAATGCATACGACAGGGCTTGTTAATAACCCAATTATAATCGCGCATTTTACAATATTGATCAAAACGTATACATTTATAATTATTAATTTAACTATTACGAATAATTATTATTTCACTGTCTTTCGAGTAACTATTATCGAAATAATCTATAAATAAAAATCTAGAAATAAGAGTTATTTGAAACAAATATTTTTTTTCCTTATCAATAATTATTATCATGCAATAAAAAAAAATAAAAATTGCGAGATAATAATTATAATAAGGAAAACCGAATAACAGTTACAATGTAATACTTATTCCTTAACTAATTCACGATAAAACTTATAACAGTTAAGACCTTGGTTTTATTCATTTACCTTTACCCTAATATTCATAAAAAAATATTTTAGGTTTATAGCAGGTTTATGAAACGAATTTCTATGAAAATTTTTATGAATATGGGCGTTAGAAATTAGAATATAAATTAACAATTATGAATCAAACTTTATTCAAATCTTTAAATTTGTGAATGAAAATATTTCTATGGGTAGTCCAACCAAAATGCCCGATGTTAATTGTGAGTCACACCATAACGTCGAGTTTTTACCCAACTTGACATTTTTTGTTTCAGTGCTTGACAAATTCTTCTATGGAGAGGTATACAATTGAGCAGCGCGTCAAGATTGTTGATGCCTTTTACAAAAATGGGCGTTCAAAACAAAATGCATTTCATGCACTTAGTGATTTTTTTGGTCAACACTTTCACCTCAGTTGATTCGTTCACAAGCAGAATTGTCGCATTTGTGCAAATGAGAATCCACGAGTGATTATTGAACAGCACCAACAAAGAGTGACTGTTTTGGGCGGTGTATGGGCTGGCGGCGTTATCGGGCCGTACCGTGAATGGTGTTCGCTATCGGGAGCTGATTGCGGATATATTGTGGCTAATAATTGAGGATATGGACATGGACGATATGTGGTTCCAACAGCCAACCAAACAATGGCTCTTTTGCGCGAGAAATGCAAGGGCCGTATTATCTCACGTCGAGGCAATGCTAATTGGGATCATGTGATTTGACACCGTTGGACCTCTTTCTTTGGAAATATGTAAAAGAAAAAGAGTACGTCAGGAAGCCAAGAGCAATTCAAGAGCTAAGCGATGAGATTATTCGGCACAGTGACGCTTTTATGCATGCCCCTATTCAGAAAAATACTTCGGTATAACACCTTTGGAATCAAACATGGGTCAAATCGGTTTACGGTTTCACGTGTCTCCCATACAAACGTCATCCCCAACAAGGCTTTTGACTTAATATGCACCACACAAAATTACCTAAAAATGCAATATTTTTATTTTCCCCTCTTTGTTGCTGTTGCTGATGCTGATGCCAACTCCATTTTTCTTGCTATTTGTCCTATTATTTGTTGCTCGTTTGTTACTCTTGAAAGGTTTGTATTTGTAAACATACGGAATATTATGCGCAACCATTTGTTTATAAATACTTGTAATCCTTCGATTATATACATCCATTAAAGTTCCTAATATGTGTCTTCTGTGATAGCTAAGTGTATAGCCACGTTCCATTGAGGCGTCCAAATGCAAAACGAGCTTTGTTCTTTAAATACTACCATCACTCGTCATTATTGAGCCAAGTAGCAAAAAGACTTATTTGTTTCCCGAACTTTTATTTTTAGTTCTGATTACTGATGAGTTACTTATGCGCATCGCACTTGTTTTTGTTACATTTATTTCCAAGCAGACAGCCTTTGCTATTTGAACTAAGAAGTAAACTTTGCTCTGCACATCACTTTCATAGACTTGTGCGTAATAATTATGTAGATTGTATTGGAGTATTGAGGAAAACTTTCCAAGAAATACGACCCTACGAAATATGATTACTAATGAGGAAAAACTCCACACTACTCAAATGTTTTTATGTTGCAAATATACCAAATTGGCCCTTTAATTAGTTGAGCCTTATAACCCTATATGCCCTTGCCGAAAGTAACATCTTTTGGCATATTTTTTTATATCAAAATTGTTACGTTAAAAAAGTGCCAAAAAGCTATTTTTCGCCTAGCCCTTATATATATTTCCTCCTTTGAATAAGACTTTTTTATTTTAGTGGACTCACGGAATGAGCAAACGCATCATAGTTTGGTACTAAGGCAAATTCTTCATCGCATAGCCGTATAGACCATGAAAAAATAATAAGAGATGATGTATTACTTTTTCGCAATCGTTAAAAAAGTTTCCGCACAAAACGCGATGAAATTTTGAATTTAAATTTTTCTTCTAAGTATACAAAATTAACATTGTATAAAAATAATAGTTTGTGACACAACAAGGGTTAATACTGGCAAAATAAACGGTGTTGTTGCTCTACTAAAAATGCATTTCCAATGAATTTTATTGCCACCACCACAATACATTGGTTGCCAGCATCATGTCTTGGATTTATTACTACGACATGTAATGGACGAACTACTAGGTGCCGCAACATCTTCTCCTAACATTGGATATGATTTTGTTTCGGAATTAGTAAGTAATTACGAAAATTTAAAAACCAGCTACAGGCAAAATTATACACTTATAAAACGTTTTAACGTAAAATGGAGAGACGACATGCAATTTTTATATTAACTTTGCCATAGTTTGCGTTAAACAGTTGCGTTAAAAAAGTGCCAAAAAGCTATTTTTCGCCTAGCCCTTATATATTTCCTCCTTTTAATAAGACTTTTTTACTTTAGTGGACTTACGGAATGAGCAAACGCATCATAGTTTTGTACTAAGGCTTTCTTTATTCAAACGAATTGGGCGAAATTGATTAATTTATTATTGCATATATCCCCCTTACACACAGAAAAAATTATTAAATTTCTCCAATCACCAAATTTATTCCAAATTCATAATATCAAGCAAACAATTTGTTGATTTTGCACCTACATATTACCAAAATGATTATATTGATTACTAAAAATTTTAGAATTTTGAAAAAATATTTTCAATAAATGATATTTTTAATTTTAATTAAAAAAGTGATCAAAAAACTTTGCCATTTTAAACAATGTATTAATTTATTTAAATAAATATTGACAGTTACCAACAACAATTCTACATGTTTAAATTATTTTATTTAAAACGAAAAAAGTCAATTAAGTTTTTTTGTTATTTAACTAAAATTTGAATCAAAAATTTATTTCAAAATAACTAAAATGTAAATTAAATCAAAATAAAATTTTTAATTTTTTTTTCAACTAAAAAAATAATTGATTCAATTGTCACATTAATTAAATTTAAATACTTTTTAAACCATTTTTGTAATTGATAAAACACTTTTTCCTGTGCAAGGTCCACCCTTGATTAGAGATTTGAGCACGGTAGAAGAATATCCGAAGAACAAGCAAGTCCAACGAAATTTGGACTTTTACATGAAAATTTCATTTGGTATTGCAAATTATTGAAACCAATTAATTAGTTTACATTTTTTCCACATAGCGAGTTTTAAATATTACTCATGCTTAAAATTAACTTAATAAGGCCCAGCTTACCGAAATGTTTTATTTTAAATAGTTAAAAATGTCTGTAAAAATATCTGGAACTGACTAAATATTTTATTGGTTTTCACACAGAAAAAATTAAGAATTGCCTCTAATCACCAAAGTCATGGAATCAAGCGAACAATTTGTTGATTTTGCACCTATTACCAAAATGATTACTTAAAATTTTAAAATTGAAAATTTTGCATATATTTTTTTTATAAATATTATTTTTAATTTTTATTAAAAATATTATCAAAAAACTTTGCCGTTTCAAGCAATGTGTTAATTGATTTAATTAAATATAGCTCAGTTTTGACAATTTCCAATAGCAAGTCTTCAAGTTTAAATTATTTTATTTTAAACGAAAAAATTCAATTAAGTTTTTTTTGTTATTTAATTAATATTTTAATAAAAATTTTTTTTAAAACAATTAAAATGTTAATTAAATAAAAATTATAGTCTAAATTTTCTTTCATTTAAAAAAATAATTGTTTCATTTATCACATTAATTAAATTGAAATACTTTTTCAAAATTTTTTTTAATTGATAAAAAAAACTACTGATAATTTTTTCTGTGTAAAATTTTCGTCATTTAAATTAAACTAAAAGATCCACTACCTTATAGTCATAGAAAGATTTTCCACGACTAAATGTTGCCTTCCCAGTTGATGGTATTTAAATTGTAATGTTATTAAAAGACCATTTGATATTAAAAGGACAAAAAGTAGTAAAAAAATTTTTTTTAAAGCTTAGTAGATTAGGATAATCTCCCCATAGTGCAATAGACATAGTGAACTATATAGTTGCTGTCTCTTCATGCAGCTGTTGGTACAAGTTTGTTTAGGTGTGTGAGAAAATACTATTTTCTAACATTTGACTTTTGTTGATTTTCGATACATTTTGTAGTTGGTTTTTTTTATTTGTTATTGCTCATGTTATTTGTTTATTTTTTTATATTTTGCAGTAATACTTATTTTTCCATCCTCCCTCTCTCTCTATCTCTCGCTATTTAAGATTTCTAGATGGTGGTATGTGTTTTTGTGTGCATAAATATTTATAGACATATAAAAATGTTCTGGGAATATGAGGTCATGTTGATGAATTGTAACATCATGTAAATTAATTTCCTTTTCATATGAAAATCTTAAGCTTAATGATTGCTTTGATAAAAATTGCCATATTAAAAATGTGTGTGCCATGCTAAGTATGTGTGTTATCTATCTATAATGTGCACGAGTATTATTGTTGGTATGTAAGCGTTAGTAAGTATATATGTATTGGTATGTTAACAAAGAAATATCTTCAAATGTAGAATGTATTGAGTTGTATTTTATTGTTGTTGATTACCAGTAAATTATGCACGTGCTTTGTTAAATAGATATATGATATAGTAGTACACATAAATATATGCGCAAAGATGTTTGTGTGTATGGGCTTGGATATAAGTACCCTTCAGACAAAGTTACTAGTATTTAACTAGAAATATACTGGTTGGTATTTACTTAAAACTAGCTGGGCTGTTGATTTTTTTTTTTTTTTTTGGTACAAGTATAAAACTAATTGCTTTATTTACAGTACAACGACCAATAAAAGCAAAAGTAAATTTGGCAATTCCCTTCAATATTTTTTTCATACTTAATTATTGTTTTATAGTGGATGTACTTACCCCAGGCACCAGTGAGAGAGAGAGAATATTGTATTATTTATTTTCCTGTTATAAAGAATACGGGAATTTTCCTTCTTTATATTTATTTTTTAAATTATGAAAATAATTTTTCAACTCTATAACCAACCAAAAATGGAAGTTTTTCTTCTTGTAGTGTTGTTTTTTTATCTACTTTTGTAGAGTTGTTGTTGTTCCCAATACAAACAAGTATTAAATCGTATTGTTGCCAACTTTTGCAGTGCTGTTGTTGTTTCTACTACAAACGACGACACGTATTAAGCTGCGCAGCCGCAATTTCATCATCGTTCTCATTTTTCGACGACTAACAACTAGTAATAAGCTAGTCCACGCCCCTACTAGCAAAGAATTTAGCTGCAGGGTATGTTCTTCTGTAAAGTATGAGAATGTGTGTATTTGTATGTGCGTGATTTATTTAATACACTAATACGAGTAATGATATAATGTAACTGATGTTTTAATAGATTTCATTCCTTTTTTTAAATATTTTTTTTAATTAAATGGATATCTAGAGCTAATATTGATTTTATTAAAGGTGTTTTTTACGTTCTTCGTCTTAAGTGCTTCGAAGAACTTTAAGCTGAATTGAAATTTGTCAGGTACAAAACAAAATAAATCAGTTTAATTTCATTTGTTTATTCCATACAAAAAGAATGATGCCTCCCAGGATGTGTACACCTTAATTTTGAAATAAGTAGTAAATATTATAAATAAGTTGCAATTATTATTGTAAAGCGCATAATATTTAATGTTCCATAGGGCAAGCTTTATGCTTGAAAAACGTTTTTGAATATTTCGAAATATTAATTTTTTTCTCTTTTAAGAAATGTATATAAATGAACATTTTACAATTAAGCAATCAACTCTTTAACAAAAATATTTTTGAGGAAATCTTTAATAACCGACATATCGTCGGATGATAATTTAATTGTCGTATGTAGATTCCGATAGTTTCGAGTAAATTGAGTTTAAACACATTTAATTTGAAAATTGCTTCAGCAAATACCACATACGACAAACTCAACACTCCATATCGAAAACCGTATGAGGTATCGAAAAACTGATTACGCCAAACGAAAGATCAGGTCGGAAAACCTAAGGAATCGATCTTAGCTCAAAACCGAAAAAAATCCCCATACGACATTCAAATTATCAACCGACGATATAATGATTTCGTTAATTTCTTATCTTAACAAATAAATATTTTCAATATTAGGGTTCATTAATGTGTACAATCATTGATCATTTTTATTGAAAAAATTGACAAAAATAAGGTATTTTCTATATTCTTAATCCAAAACTAACCAAAAAAATAATAACTGTTTGCTTTTTTAAAGTTTTTTGTAGGCATATTCATTCTTTTTTACGTATGCACATATAAATAATATTTTCGCATATCATCGTCTCTCAATTACTTTTTTAATCAATATAACAAAAATAACGGCTCGCTAGCTGGCTGTCAATTTTAACTTTGTGTGCAATCAACAGGCTGCAATTTTTAAAAAAATTTGATGAAACTTAATTTTTAATTTTCATATGGGAGAATCTTTTTAAAACTAGTGAAAATCGCTCTATAAATGTACAAAGACCCATACAGCTTTCTTTACATAATATAATCATTTATATTATGTTGGTTTTAAGATAAAATTTGGCCCAAAAATATTTCGTCCAGTTTTTAAAAGTTTTCGTTCACTGTGCGAAAAACATTTTGGTTAAGCATTATTATGTTTTGTACATTGTGCAACAGTTTTTTATAAAGTTCAAGGCATGAATTTTTTCCGTTTAGGGTTTCAGTTTATTTAAATTTAGTTTGATATTTTTTTTTTTTCGAATTTATTCTATGAGTTAAATTTCAGTTATGTATTTTATAAAGCTTTTTGTAATAGTTCTATTCCTTTAATTTTTTAGGAATGACTAAATACACTACCAGACTATTATGGTCTATAATTAAGTTGCTTATGAAGAGAAATAATTCCCAATATCTATTTGTAAATTTAGTTTTGTTTATAAAATAAAAACTGGCGTAGATTTCAATTGAATATGTTGATGTCAACAAAACGTGTAAAAGTTTGCATAAAAGGTGAACCTTGTTGTTCTATTTATCTAACTCTAAGGCACTCCACAACCTTTTCATTATCAGAAAATTTTTAATAAATTCTTTAAGCATTCATTATCACCCCGTAGAAATTTCTACTCAACAAAAATCCCTTTTTGTTTTTGATTAAAAGGCCATGGTTACAAAAGTGTTTATATTTTTCGAGTTAATGTCATTTATCACGCGTGTTATATCTTATAATCTTATTTATTAAATGTTTCTCTAGCTTTCTTTCATTTGCCAACAATAAGAAGCACAAATACAAGACGAAGAAAAATTGAATTGAATGGAATGTTATGTTATATTATGTTATGTGAATGAATTGTTCAAATGCTTACAATTTAATAAGGGGTGGAATTTCTTTTCATTTCATACGAGGTTTTTTTTAAGCGTAAGTGTTGCTTATTGCTGATTTTTGTATGAATTTCGTAATGGAAATAAATAAAAGCCAAAAGGGCTACTAAACAGTTGAAATGTTCAAAAATAAATATATTGTAACATTTGACACATCGTTTTGACCTTTTTTTTTGTTTGTTCTTCCATTAAATCGACACTATTAAGAAATGACATTGGCATTGCCACTTACACTTGTATTTGTATCTGTAATAACGACACTTGTAGTTTCCTTTTGTATGGGTGCTAAGATTTAAAGCAAACAAATACTTATGTTGATGTATAAGTAGCTAATATGTATATTAGGGTAATAACTTTTTGCAATTTTTGCGAATATCAAATTCTTCATCGCATAGCCGTATAGACCATGAACAAATATTAAGAAATGATGTATTACTTTTTCGCGATCGTTAAAAAAGTTTTCGCACCAAACGCGATGAAGTTTTGAATTTAAATTTTTCTTGTAAGTATACAAAATTAACATTCTATAAAAATGATAGTATATGACACAACAAGTGTTAATACTGGCAAAATAAACGGTGTTGTTGCTCTACTAAAAATGAATTTCCAATAAAATTTATTGCCACCACCACAATACATTGGTTGCCAGCATCATGTCTTGGATTAATTACTACGAAGTACAAAAAAAATGGAACTTTTTCATATATCAACTTTAAATCTTTACCACCAATAGACAACGCTAGATAGAACTCAAGATTCATTCTCGCTTTTTTAGCATTTGTTCTTATACCCAAATGTTGAGAAAACTTACAACCTATTTGTGACTTTATATGTGATGCATGGTGCAATGTTTGGTTTTCTGATCACTGTTTCGACGAAAATAATTTTTTAGTTTTAAGCAACTCTTTAGTAAAATTCCAAAAAGCCCAAATGTGTTTTCTTAAACACTGGGTGAGTGAATCGTCTACGATTACAAGTCAGCAGCGTAGTAATATATGCGCAGTACGAGCTATTAAAGTTGCACAAGATATTTTTCGATTATGTAAATCAACTCGCACTTTAAACTTAAAATTTATTTCATTAAACCCAAAAAAGTAGCTTTACATTTTTGTTATACAGTTACCTATTTAATATATTTAAAATATAGGGCATATATAAACAATAAATGTTCCAGATATAATGTGTATGGAAATTAAAAAAAAAAATGTTTCTTTTAGAAGCTTTAGAAATGGCATTTGGTGCGGAAAATTTTTTGGCCAAAAAAAATTATTTTTATTATCAATACTAAATTACCCTTCGCGTGGCGCGAAGAAGAAATTTTGTCCAAAAAAAGTTATAACCCTAATGTACATGTGAGGGGATATTATGAAATAAATGAACGCGTACACATTTTAAAGGAATTTCTTTGGTGGTGAAGGGGAATTTATTTTATAAAAGAAGACCGATTGTAAATAAAATGTTTATTTGGGAAAATTCCTTTATTTATTAAATATCCTTGTTATTAATGACTTTGAGGTATTTTTGTTTTCAACTTAAATGGATTAATATCGTTGGAAAATGCATATAAAAGCTATTATTCTTTCTAATAAAGGAGTTTTATTTCTGTTTTGTTTGGGAATAATTGTTTTTATACTCGAGTTATGAGTTATGGTATTTTTTTGTATCCCAATAAACTATTTTCAGCAGTTTGTTTTATTTTTATAAGCGACAAAAAATATTTTGAATTATATCACTTCAAACAATGTTATTTTTGTTTTCTTAGAAAAAAAGTAATAAATACGATCAAGACTACATATATTACCAGTTGAGGAGTTTATTTTATCTTAAAATCACGATACTGCAATATGAATAATTTTCAAGCTGTAAGACATAGTATACGACCAGTATGTTGACTCTGGAGAGCGTTCTCAATTTTTTAGTTCATCCCTCACACATATAGGTTCTTTGTGAATCAACACATAACAACAACAAAAACAAAACTAAATTTTGAATTATAATATTTTAAAATTTTTCACGATATAACACTTTTTGTTTAATGTTATGACACGAACACATAATTAATATTTTTTCCAACACATTTTGCTTATTTGCTTTTGCAAAATGTTTTTATTTTTCACAAACAAAAAATGTTTAAAATTTTTTTTTACACTAATACGAGGGCGGATCAATAAGTCCGTGACTTTTTGAATGAAACACATTTTTTTTACAAAAAAAAAAAAAATTATTTATCAACACAATCTCCTTTTAGCTCAATACACTTGGTCCAACGTTTCTCCAATTTGTGTATCCCTTCCAAAAAATAGGAATTTTCGAGGTCTATAAAATAGGAATTTGTTGCAAAAAATAATGTTTAATGAGCACTCGAAATTCACTTTTTTCCATTTAAAAAAAAAAAAAAAACACGAGGTTGTATGTCTTGAACAGCTATTAAACGCAAAGTAAATGACGAAGCTTGCTCAAAACTTGAAAGTAGTCTATAAACAGCTGGTAATTGATCAGAGCAGTGTTGCATTTCATATAACTACGAGGGAATTTCGTGATCCACCCTCGTATTTTTCTGTTGTAAATATTATTAAAACCAAGAGAGTAGTGTTTTGTGGTATGAAAATAAATATTTGAAATCTTAAATTATTTTAATATTTTCCGATATTGCAGAGTAAAAATTAAACAAACGTTGTTTTTTAAAGTTTATAAATGCAGACAGCATTAAATATATTGAAATATTTCCAGTTAAGAATATTTAATTTTAGAAACAACTATGTTTATGGGTGAAAATAGTTTTAAGCACCAATACATTTAAAAAAATCTTACTAATACAAACGTCTACTAGGTACCTTGACACTTGAGCTTGGTACTTGCCAAAGAGTCGGCATTATAGTTGTATTCTATGGTGTTTTATTTTTTACAAAAAACTGTGACATTTATTATATTAATTAAAAAATTATTAAATAAAAAATTATTTTAAAAACGCAATTTAATGTTCGTTTCTCAAAAATGTTTCGCTCTCTAAAATGGCAGCATGTTTTATTCTAAAAAATTCACCCTTACTAATGGCATAAGGCCATTAGTAAGGGCCCCATATAAGTCGAGAGCGTTCATAGTGCCTTGTAAAATGGAAGACTTCGGTTTACTTTATGATCGTACTAACAGCCAGTTTTTAGAAAATGAAAATATTTGTACGTTCGTAAAAAAAAAAACGAACGAAAACTGATTTAGGTTTTCATAAAATTAAAACACATTTTTGTTGAGCTTTAATTTTTTCTACATATTTTTGGTTTTTAGAAAATTAACATCTTCGTAATAAAACAAATGCCAAGAGAAAACGATAAATAAAAGGCAATGGTTTAAAAAAATATATAAAAAAAAAAATGGAAAAATAAGATATTTTACAGAAAGAACCCTTAATAATTAACAATATTATAAAAGGTTCATCTACCTATATATGGGCATTTCCAAGAAAAAGTATACTTTTTGTAACGTAAAGCCAGCATGATTTTAAAATTGTTTCTCAAAAAATTGTATATGTATAATTTACTTTTAATATTTTGGTATACAGCACAACTGGATCTACATTAAGTAACAAATGTGATAACATTTTAAAAACGTGGGGCTAAAATACAAGCTCTTTTGCTTGCTACCGTTATGTTATACAAAGTGGACTTTTCGCTGGAAATGCCCATATATAAAATTGTTACCTTACTGACTGACTGACTGACTCATCAAATCGATCTCCACCAATCGATCCACTAAGACGGGATTTTCGGAAATTCGAATGTTTAGGGGATAAAATTCGGTAACCTAAAATATCTCCTAAACTTAAAGAGATACAAAAGAAATGTAAAACTAATCGATGTTCTTTAGTAAAATAAGTGGACAGGTGTCTGGTACTTTTTTTAAATTAACCCTATTCAAGGAGTTAACGGGTAAAACGTGTATTTTGGTACTTTTTTGTCACCCATGTAGCAATAAAGAGTATATTACATTCGAAACTAATCTAAAAAATACAAATACAAATTTGGTACTTTTTCGAAATTCGAACGTTTAAGGGGTGAAAATCGTAATTTCTTTCTTTGTACTTTTTTACAAAACATCTTTCTGCATTCGTTGACATAAAACTACAAATTTATGGGCTCCCACTACAATATTGAAAATTTTGATACTTCAAGGGGGAGAAAAGAAGTATCAAAAAGGATAAATACGGGAAATTAAATTTCTTGCTTTTACTTTTGTGGTCTACGTGTTGTACTTTTTGAATTTTTATAAAATATTGAAGAATATTGAAGAATACTGAAACAATGTCCTGAGTGTTTATCAACCTATAAGATAAAAAATGTTAGAAGTATAACCATAACCTTTGGCATACAAATATGTTCATGAAAGAATAGGACCTGCTTACAAAGTAGCGAAAAATAATATAGAAAAATAAACTTTTGCATACAAATATGTTTACGAAAGAAAAGGAAACGCTAACGAAACAGCGGGTTAAATGATTAAGTAATTACATAAATATGAGTGTATATATGAGTGTATGTATGTTCTTCCGTATGTTTAAAAAATTTTGTGCTATCACGCAAATACCTTCGACATTTCTATATGTTGATGTGCATAAGAAGACCTTCTTCATATATTTCCCAGCAAAAATATTTCACGATTTGGAAGCAATAAATACGTATACTGCATCCCAACCTTCCTTTTTTGCTTCTTAAATTTACTGCCTTACTCTAGTGCTGTAAGATAAGGCATATAATCCTGCAATCTTTAAATGCAACGCTAAATACTACAAGTGAATCGCTGTTTATTCGTGTTTTTAAGAATAAATTTTCTACTGATTCATTGAAACAGCAAAAGCCTTTATTTTTTTGAAAAGAAATTAAAAATTTCAACTAAATTTAACAACAATAAAATATAATGGGGTTGTTCACGGAAGAATTATGAAATTATATGGTTGTATAGGTATATTAACAGCAACAAAATGTATTCCAAAAAAAATTAAATATATGTATTTTGTGTTTGTTAATTTAACTATTTAACAATATAACCTAATAACCAGCCTTCCGTGAGCAACCCAAATATAAGTATATAAAACTATAACCCTCTTATTCCAAAAAAATATTTTTTATTTGTAAAAATGCTTTACAACGCTGAAATAAAATATGTTCCAATGCTTTATTTTGCATTTTCTTTATTCACGTCAATCCTGTCCGTTTTCGAGGCGTGAAATAAGCATATTTCAGATCTCTAAAGCAGAGCTTCTACGCGAGGAATTCCAAACAAAAATAATGTAATATAGAAGTGTAAGCGCTTCACTTCGAATTCTCCCTTACATCACGGCTTCCCAGGAAGCATCCATTTTTGCTGGGTTCTTTTATTAATTGCAAATTTTGTCAACATTTTAATTCAACATTTTTAGTTTTTACCAATTTACTAACATTTTTTTATTATATATTTTTATAGTAGTTTTTGTTTTAAAATTTATAAATTATTTTTTTTTGTAAACCAAAGCCAGGGCTAACAAAATCTTTATATGCAAAGGTACGATAAATAAACGCATTGGCAATGATGTTATTTAACGAGAGAAAAATGCTCTTTTTATAAATATACAAAAGCTTTTAAATGTTTTTTAAAAACCAAATTTTAAACGTTTTCGTTTTATACAAAAACTTCAAGTGATAAAACTTGTGTTTTACAAAAACAGGCTGTATGGGTCTATTTTTGCTACGGTGACGATTGCCTCAAAAAGCAATAAATCTACAAGAAAACTGCACAAATTTGCAAAAATTGCGAAAATTCGCGAAATTTTTTTTATATATCAGACAAATCATAAAATTGGTTATCCTTCCCTTAAACTATAATTAATATCAAAAATTCGGTCAAAATCGCTAAATTAACGTGAATTATTAAAAAAAAATTTAACAGCGACATAATAGCAAAGCCTAATATTTAATTAAAACTTACAGGATAAAATCGCGTACATGGCTTAAATTCGTTAAAAATTGGAAACAAACCCTAAAATTAATTTAAAATCGATAAATCGGTTAAAAAAATCACAAAATGTCGGACAATAGCATAAATTTTAAATATTTCAAACAAGCCATAAAACTAAATTGAAGCCCCTTTAACTATAAGGAATGGCAAAAATTCGGTAAAAATTGCTAGATTAGCGGAAATTCGCAAAAATTTGCTAACAACCGCATGACAGCAAAGCCTAATATTTATTAAAATTGTTAAAGCTGTAAAGAGTCAGAAAACAGAAAAAAATCGCTTCTATCGCGAACATGGCTAAAACTCGAACAAAATTGCAAAATTTAAAAAAAAACCCTAAAATTTATTTGAAATCTGTAAATAGGTTAAAAAAATTTCGTCATATATCAAAAAAGCGTTAAAAATCAACTATAATTATGAAAAGGGAACCCAGAAATATGCTCTAAAACGCGTCTTATGCGTATTAAATATGCAGTAAAAACTTGAAAATATGCACTAAAAATAGTTAAAAATATCCCCCAAAAACATCAAAAAATTGCTCATTTGAAAAGAAAATATTCAACAGTTTTTAAATATTTAAAAAAAATCCTAAAATTATAATCGGTAAAGCCCAAACGCCAGACGAATTTCCGAGAGTTTTATCTATTTGGAAGCGAAGGGCAGTCATGATCTCACAAAAACAAAGTTATGTTCTGAGGTTGAAATTCATATGAGAGTTATTTGTGGCGAACATTATCTAGACCCTGTGGGAAATTTGTGTCAATTGCTCTTAAAGCACTTATCCCGTGACCAGTGAACAAAATTTTATAATGAAAAGGAACAAATTGTGATAGGTGAAAACAAGACGTATCACTTAAATGGTGATAATGTGTTTAGAGTGCAGTTGGTCCAGAGGAAAGGTAATTGGCACAAAACTCTTCATGTGACTGGATTTTGGGCGGCTAGTGGCTGATTCTCTCTAGTTCCATTACCTTATATGAAGGGGATCTATCTTATTGACATGGCTCATTTGGGACAATATCTGCGACAGGCATTATTTTAACCGAAATTGGAAGGTTATTTCATGGACCTGTTACTAAGTGTCAAAAAAGGTTCCAATTAACCCCCCTCGTAGGACATCGCCATGTTGAAGTGACTTGTCACGTGACAAGTTTAGTGTTAGTTCGCTTTCCCGTAGGGGATATTAACATCCATATGAGATTGTTTCTCTTAAATAGTTTTAGGGACGGTCGCTAAATTGTTTATTAATGTTAACATTTGAAAGTTAAAGCTATTTATAGATGGGAGAGCGTAGGGCAAATATTAGCCGATTCGAAAGATTTTAATTTGCAGTAAAATATTTTTTCAGCGAATTTGATCTTAATACCAATATAATTCGATTTTTTTATGGAAACAAAAGTATAAATAGCAAAGAAGTTTTTATGGTTAATATAAGTTTAAGGCCAATGCTCACCGTTTACATAGACCTCGTCCTTATTACAATTAAAATGTATTTACAAAATTTTATAAAATTACGTACAAAATTGCAACTTGTACATTGCGCACAAAGTAAACATGGACAGACAAGCAGTCAGACGGACGGATGGACATCGTTAAATCACTTTAAAAAGTAATCTGAGTCGGTCGGTTTACTTAAAGATTGGTCCAGATTTGTATGTATAACATCGCTAAACACGTATATAATTGATTTTTCTTTAATTTTTCATAACATTCATCTTTAATGATAACCTGCTTTGGCTTACAATTTTGGAGTAAAATTAAATGTAGATCATAAATTGAAGCAACACGTTGGGTATACAGAAAGATATTTAAAACAGAAAAACCAGAATTAAAATAAAAATAAATTTTTTTATTTTCTGCGAAAGCATCTAAAAAAATTTTTACATGTATCAAAATATTCCTCAAAAGGGCAAACTATGCGCTATAAGCTTTAAAAATGCTCTTTAACCTAAATTATGCAAAAACAAATGCTGTAAGGGTAAAATATTAAAAAATACGCACTAACAAATCGATGCCAAAATTCATAAAAAGCTCTAAAACGGAGAAATATATTGTTTCTGCCTTCATTGGTCGCCCAAGGAAAAACATGCAACTGCATAATTATGGTTTCCCTGATTATAAAGAACAAACTTTTTATCTGGTGTTGAAAGCAGGGCATACCACTTTTTCGTAACTTGTGTTTTGTTATCGTCAAATAACAAATATGTAGCATTATTACAGGGTTGGCAATACATTTTATGCATGCACCTTTTCAAAAGGTAATATTTTTTGGTGGAAAATAAAACATCATTATTTTCAATTACCTTTAAGATAAATTGAAGAAAAGAAAAAGTGCTAAAAAGGGTAAAAGTATGATAAAAAAAATTATTACTAAATATATTAGGAGTTACAAAGAAACAAAAAAAGTACCAAATTTCCAAATAAGTGGACACGTAATTACACATTCTTTAGGTTAAAAAAGGATCTACTTCTTTTTTCACTTGGGTTTGCCTAAAGATGTTCCTTTCTAAAACATTTTATTCCAGATTTATATATTTTTATTCTTGATTTCGAAATCAAATATCTATTGCTAACGTTGTTTTAGCTTTCCAAAAATGGACCAATTTACCCGTTTTTCCCCCTGTTAGGTAAAATTATTTAAAACCAAAAAAATCATACATCCATTTTAAATTCTTAAATTTTTCCACACTTATTAATTAAGAGAATATAAAAAGTGCGCAATATTACCCGTTTTGTATTGTTTTGCACTCTAAAAGTCCAAATTTGCATAAATCTCCATCTGTCGATATAAAAATCTACAATCAAAATTTTACCCTTTAGCGGTATTTGAACTGAAGGAAAACCCTTATTTAAAAATTTGCCATTTTTTTAGATTAAAACATATAGAAATTATGTGGTACTACGTTTTAGACATATTCCGCGCTTGTACCCTTTATAAGGCGAAACATCGAAAGATCTGTTTTGTTTTTTACATTCATGTTTGAGTTAACAACACAATGTACAATGAAGCTCTACACCCAGAGAAAAACCATTTTCCATATAGTCACTTTCAACAAAACTATAGCCTTAATATGGTTTCCGGTGACAATAATAATGTTAAATTAACCATAATTTATAAAAAAAAAAAAAGTTAATGTTTTGTCTCTGCCTGTACTCACGATCATCTGTTATAGCCAGGCAGCTCCCGAAGAAGAACGATCTCCTCCCATGGTTATCTTAGTTCCCCCTTGACACATTAAATCTCACAACCTCGTAAATAGACATCTTCCGTCACCGAAAAAATTGCGCCTACGGTCGATGTTCGCCATATGGAGCTTTTACTGCATAATAGAATCCTACACGATTTGAATACATATAAAAATCACTAAAATAAATTTCAAACTCTAAACAATAGTGTAGCTGCCACAAACAAACAAACACTATGGTAACGTGTAAAAGCAAAAAACAAATGCGTCACTAAAGTGCATGTCGAATGAGAAGCGGGCATAAAAAATACTCTGAGATATTTAATTTCTTTGAAAAACAATTCTTTGCGAAATCAATTCTTTGCATGCGGAAGCCACTTACGTCATAAAAGAAAACTTCACAAGTTCTTGCAGACGATGATATTTTCAAATACTAGGAGGCACATAATTTTACTGCATTGAAAGCTTTTGAAAGGAACATTTATTGTGCGGGGTATATTTCTTTAAATAATTGTGCCCTCCAAATTCTATTTAAATTGTGCGATGAACAGAAATGCAAAGATTTTGTCATAGTGATTTTACACAAACGGTTTTTGCACACACACTTGACTTCTGTTCTGTGTTTGGGTTTCAATAACATTTTCAGGCCTTTACTGTTCAATCAAACTTTTTAGGCTGACCAAAGAAATACTAAATTCCGTTCAAAAGACTGTTAAATTTGTTTTCCATATAAAGACGAATTGCTAAAAAGCATAGATGGGGGTAGTGCACTAATTTGGCAGTTTCGACTCACAGTTAGAGGCAGTGCAAAATTATTGCAATCATTTTATAGATGCTGAGTGATGAATTTAAAATTAGCCGCCTTCACTAAAACTTTTCTGTTGTTTAATTTCCTTTGCTTATGCATATCATCACAAAAATCAAAAACTATGCACATACCAGCACCCATGTTCTGTAACTCTCGCTTCGAGAAACTTTTCGATTGAAATGCGAGAAATGAAACAAAAATGCCATAAATTGAAACAAACAACTGTTTTTCTCACTTAACTGCGTCTGTAACATTTTTGGCGAGTAATAGCTGTCACGTAAGGAAATTACTCGCCAATTTACAGAAAAAGTTTGTCTGTAAAATTTTTGTCAGAAAGTTCCCGCTTTGAACTTTCAAATAAACTCACGCATAAAAACGGGGTGCGAAAAAATATGTACACTAAAAAAATATATTATATATGCAAAATGCAATGAATAATAACATGGAAGAGATAAGTATTTTGTTTTCGACTGATTTTTTCATTGTTTAATTATTTTGCTTTTAACATTTTGAAAAATATACGAATGTTTTCAAAGCAATTTTGTAATCAACAAACATTCAAGTCGCCCTTTCCTTTTTTTGGCATTTTCGCCGCCGTCATTGAAAATTTTTAAATTTTAATAATTTTGGCCGTTGTCAACTGTCGTTCTCAACGTCAGCAAGTTCACATCGGCTTCGAGTGAACTATTATGACATTTATAACGTAACGACGTAATCTATTTTGATAGTTTTCGACATGAGTTACAGACACACTTTTTCTCACTTTTCGAGAAACGATGGAATATTTTGTTTCACATCTTTTCGCTGCGAGAAGTTCTCATCAAAGTTACAGAACATGGGTACAGATAACATTTGTTAAATTTTAGTGAGAAAATGTTTACATGCAGGTTGATTGCACACGCAAAGAAAAAACATGGTTGTGGTAAACATATTCTAAGAGCAACATATTATGATAAGATTCATGATTGGAGTCAACATATTACGTTTATAATTGAATCATATTATGACCAAATATATTCGTAATATTATATCATAATATTTTTCCCTTAATCCTAATTTATTTTTATTATATCATATTATAATTTAATGTAATCATATTATTATCATGTTAATCATAATAATATAAAGATTAAATCCAAAACCGAAAAATATTTTTAAAATATATTTATGCTTATTTACTTACTGGCAATTTTAACGTAAAACGGTTATTTATTTCATATCATAATATGACGCAACTTTAAACATAATATTTTTAACCTATTTTTGTCGTAGGTCGCAATCATTTATAAATTATTTTATAGAATTTTCATTCTTTGTCTCTAAAATTATACAAAAAAATGGTCAAAATTTTTGCACCATTTTCAAACAATATTAAAATTTGTTAAGCATTGATATTTTATTTTAAAACACTTTACAATTTTTTTTTTTTTAATGTACCTACAATTTCTTTAAACTTGGTTTTTTTTTAATGTGTATTTTTTTAAATTGTTTAACCAATGAATAACAAATAACTCGATAGGCATATCCCAGCAAAAACTTTGCTTACAAAATAAGCAGAAAAATAATGAGAACTTAAGGCAAAGAGTACTTATTTTTCTACTAGAAAAAGTACTTATTTTTGTTCGCGATGTGCCAAAAGTAATCCCTTATAATTTGGACAATTACAACCTAAAAAATAATACCTTTATTTTACGCATAAAAGTTGTATAAAAATATGTAGTTACCAAAAGAGACAAGAAATAAGTACTTTCAAATTACCCTTGAAAAAGGTTAAAACACACTAAATAAAATTGCTCTAAAATCTTATGGAATTGATGTTGAAAAAGTGTACACAATAAAAAGTGAATTTTCGGCACAAAATCATTTATAGCTCTAACATTATAATAACAATGTGTGTATTAATATATGTAATTATACGGGCCTGTCACAGAAATAAATTTCGATCGAAAGTTTTTTAATTCCGAGAAAACCGATAAATTTTCTCGGAAGGAAATCACTTTTAATTTTCCGATCGAAAAAAGTTTTTGTTTTGGTTTGCACCACAATATTGCCACATTTAACTTAAAAATAACAAAATTAAAATTTATCAGAATTACGAAAATCGATCGAAATGATAATACGGATTCAAAACAATTACTGTGACAGACCTGATTGTTAAGAAAATATATTGTGTTGGTAATTTTGGAACATATTTATATATATATTTACATACATTTGATTGATTTTTGGATTTTCCATGTATTTCACATCGAAATTATTCTTAAAATTTTATAATATTACCGGATATCTAACAAATATTAATATAATATATTGCAAATTGATTTAAAAAATTATTTAAAATCATATAACAATAATTTATTTAAGTCATTATAACAAAGTATTTTTTTGTAATGTATTATTATGAGTTATTTAAGATATTATAATAAAGTTATTATTTTATATATAACTTATAATGCAAAAAGTGGCGAATAAAGTTACAAAGAATTGAATTCAAGAAGTCATTAAAAGTAGCATTGTAAGTTAAGTTTTTAATGGGATGCATAACAAAAGACACAGCTGATGCAAAATTAATTTTCAAATGGCGATAACAAAATATTATTACAGTAAAGATATTTAGTTTGCATGTCAAACATATTATGAGTAAACATTAAGAAAGTTATCATGCTATGGCTATTAAATATCATTAAATTGTTGTGACGAATATAATATGTTTTCAAATTTATCATTATTCAGTTATTATAAAAATTATTATTTTTCAGTGAACCATACCTAAATTTATAATTGCAATCAACATTGACATGTTTGCATAAATTATAATATTATTGATATTTAATTAAAATAATAATATTTTGTGTACGACAACAATATATTGATACAATAAACCATGCCAACCATATTTTTTCTCTGCGTGCAAGTACAAATTGTCATCACTAAAGCTGGTAAAAAATAGTGCAAACTAATTTTTTGTAGTTTCATTTAGTGATCGTGCAATGTTGATTTAAATCAACATTTAGTGCACTACCCCCAACTATGCTAAAAAGAACTAATGGCTACATTCATTTTTAGAAATATACTTTTTTTAAGATTAGAAAATAGAAAAGGGCTCATTGTACCCTTGTTTAAAAAACATATTTGTCAACAGACCAATCTGTAGTAATAATTACATTTTTCAATAGACTTCGTTTCAACTGAAGTAAACTTTTTGGAAGTAAACTTTTCTCGTTGCATATGTACCAGGATAAGTCATACATTTTTTCTCTCATATCCCCTTCTAATAGTGAAAATATATTGTGTTATTGTTTATTGATTTATTTAATGTGTAAGAGCCCACGCTTTGTTCTCAATGTTTTATATAAATTAAGAAAAAAAATGATCATAATCCTTTTTGTACATGAACGTCTTTTTGCTTCTTTAATAGTCAGAATATAGTATTTGTAAACACAACAGATATTTTGTATTCGTACTACAAAATTATGTTATTGTATTATAACGACTTTTAAGTAACGAGGACTTAGACACAGAAGCAAATTCATTGTACAATATACAGCTGTAAGCAACATAAAGCTGTATTGTAACTTATAATTTGTTCTTTTGAAAGCGTACAAAACCAATACTTAAGCAAAAGATTTTAATAAGATTACTTTGTTTTTGACTCCTTGTCCTATATTTTGAAAAAAAAAGAGAAAATATAAAGGACAAGGAAAGTAGGTTTTTTATTGACTAAAGAGGTAAGAAAGATGTTGATTTGCGAAACAGATCGAGTTCTAACAACTTAATTAAAAAACATGTAGGATAGTTTATACGGTCAAGTCCGACTATACGATGCCCTACACCACAGTATTAAGATACAAATTTACGAGAGTGGATTCTACTTGGAACTTGTAGGCAATCATAGCCCCGCCAGAACAAAATTATGTTATGAGCTTAAGATTCATATAAGAGTTTTTTGTATTGAATAGTATCTAGATAAATACAACCATATTAGATTTTTTTGTCTTTAAATGATTTTAGGGAGGGGCTTATATGGGGCATATGGGCATTTTGGGGCCTACCAATGCAAAATGATCTTGAATCTATTATAAAAGTTATCGTTACCAAATTTTATATTTATACCAAAATATTTTTTTTTTATTCCTACGCTAGTCCCGCAAATCTCTTCACTTGTCTGCAGGAGACCAGAGTTTCTGGCGGGAATCGAATCCTGACCGGAGTATACCGCGAAACGGTATGCATATCCGGCGAGTATTAGTTTTTTTTTTTTTTTTGTAAAACACAGCTGTTCATATATAGAAAGGCGTTGATCAATGGGTATAGATTAAAATGCTTCATTTGGATGGCCTATCACAGGTCGTATCTTGTTTAAGCGATCGTTATTTTGCATACTGATTTTGCATACCGGTTTTGCATACTGATGTATTTCTACATCACATTCAAAACAAAGTTTTTCATGCACGAATTCATCAGCATGTAAACAAATACAAATAAAAGTCATTTTACTACCTTTTTCTCTTCAAAAACAATTTTTCTGATTGATTTTATGTTATTTTTTTATAAAACGTCACACTTTTTAACACACCAAAATGAAATTATACACAAAATGAGTCATATTAACATCGTTACAGATAATAAAATACGCTCTTTGAGCTTCTAGTTACACACGATAACGGTAAATAAGTTCTTGGGAATTTAAAAGGTAAAAAAACTTTGCAATTGTTGCCACATCAAGAGATATTCAGGTGTGAACATGTGATGTATATCTACCGTTTATCGGTCAACCGATTAATTACTACCCGATTAACTGATCGGTTAATTTAAAATTGCGTTTTTTTTTTTTGATTAACGATTAACCGGTTAATTTCAGTCGATTAACCAACTAACCGATGTAACAAAATTTTTAACTTTTTGTAGTATTATAAAATATGTTTTTGTGCTTTTTTGTTTCGTCTCATATACAAAAGGTTATGTTTAGAAAACATTTTTTCATACAAACAAAGGAGGTAATCAGTGATATACATTTCAAATAAGTGTTTGCTGTCATCAGCCTCTTGTTTGACGTACTTTTAATATATATGCGTTCATTTATTTGTTTCTGTTCATATCAATCTTTTAACAGAATTAACCAAAACAATTAGAAGTGGTAAAAATTTTAAAAAATTAAAACCGGACTCTAATGAAATAATGGAAGATTTTATATGTTTAGATAAATACAAATACAGGAAATGGACTGAGAAATAAAGTACTCTGTATTATTGCTTGCTTTTGATTTCTTCAACATCTACAATAAATGAAAGTATTTTCAAAGTCAAGTTTTATCCAAACTAGAGAAAATAAACGCTTGATTCTTAAAGATTTAAACAAATTTAAACAAAATAAAATGATCTTACAGTTAATTTTTTAATAAATACACAGAAAAAATTATTAAATTTCTCCAATCACCAAATTTATTCCAAATTCATAATATCAAGCAAACAATTTGTTGATTATATTGATTACTAAAAATTTTAAAATTTTGTATAATCAAAATTTTTTATTTTATCGAATTTATTCTTTGAGTTAAATTTCAGTTAGGTGTTTATAAAGCTTTTTGTAATATGTAGTTCTATTCCTTCAATTTCAAGGAACGACTAATAATTGTAAATTTTTCTGTACATACAATACACTTCAGTGCTATCCAAAGGATAGCTATGGTAAAATGTAACAAGAAGATGCAAGATAATATTCTGATAGTGTATAAAGTCATTCCTAAAAATTAAAGGAATAGAACTACATATTACAAAAAGTTTTATAAAATACATAACTGAAATTTTACTCAAAGAATAAATTCGAAAATGCTTTATAAAATACAAAAAAAAAAAAAAAAAAAAAGCTTTATTAAATACATAACTGAAATATAACTCATAGAATAAATTCGAAAAAATAAAAAATGTTGAATATAATAAAGTAACTTGAAAATAATTCCCAGATTCTAATTTTGAATAAATATTTTCAATAAATGAAACTTTTAATTTTAATTAAAAAAGTGATCAAAAAACTTTGCCATTCCAAACCAAGTGTTAATTTATTTAAATAAATATTGACAATTCCCAACAACAATTCTACACGTTTAAATTATTTTATATTAAACGAAAAAAGTCAATTAAGAGTTTTTGTTATTTAATTAAAATTTTATTTGAAAATTTATTTCATAACAACTAAAATATTAATTGAATCATATTAAATTTTTAATTTTCTTTCAACTAAAAAAATGACTGATTCAATTATCATATTAGTTAAATTTAAATACATTTTAAACCAATTTTTTTAATTGATAATTGTTATTTAATTAAAATTTTATTTGAAAATTTATTTCATAACAACTAAAATATTAATTGAATCATATTAAATTTTTAATTTTCTTTCAACTAAAAAAATGACTGATTCAATTATCATATTAGTTAAATTTAAATACATTTTAAACCAATTTTTTTAATTGATAATTGTTATTTAATTAAAATTTTATTTGAAAATTTATTTCATAACAACTAAAATATTAATTGAATCATATTAAATTTTTAATTTTCTTTCAACTAAAAAAATGACTGATTCAATTATCATATTAGTTAAATTTAAATACATTTTAAACCAATTCTTTTTTTAATTGATAAAACACCCCTCGCGAATGGGTAGTCATCTTGCCGCGATGCGAGGGCTTAAGTACAAGGACGTTTAGAGTCATGCTGGCGGTAGTGACGTTAGTCAAGACCGGTAGGGCCTCCCATGCCAGAAGGGTCTAAACCGAGTACGAACCAAGAACTACCCCCCCCCCCGTCTATTAGCGTCTGTTTCTCCTAGTTGGAGCGGCTAATGACTAGGTCCGCTGGCCTTTTTACGGTCAATTGTTTGCCTTCTGAAGGCTGTCGGTCCGCAATAAAATCCATCAGCGTCTGTTCTCATAGTGAGCGGCTGATGGTCTGCGTCTGTCTCCAGAGGAGCGGCAGGTATAATTTCGCCTGGCAGTAGGCATAAAATGCAACCCCACCACACCCCCAACGAAATGTCCGAAAATTCATGCCCTACGTATCCGGTAAAGGGCTTCATAATCTCCGGAGACCCTACTACTACAGCGTCGGTATCAGGCTGTAGTATGTCGAATGCTACTGAAACCTCGACTAGCAAGGTGGTTGCGCCAGGCTCTGCTAGTCGATTAGCTACTAGTGCGCAAAAACTCACGGCTAAGCCTTCAGGCGGTCGTAAACCAAGCTTGGTACAGGGTTCTTCGAAACCAGGTACCTCCAAGGCTTCCCAGGTCCGGACGGGAGAAAAACCCGTCAAAACCCCTTCCTCGGGTGCTGGCTTGACGGTGCAGACTCAGTCTACCGGAAATCCAGTTTCCCATGTGCCGAAACCTGTGCAAAGAGAGCATACGAAGAAAGATTCGATGCCCTCTGATGTACCTCCCCCAGCCTCTACGGCAATTATTAAAAAACCCCAAAGGCACATAAACCCATCCAAACGGGCCTTTATAACCAGGCGCTCCGCCTACAAAATTATCAGCCGACTTGGTGAAAAACCGGTTGGTGAGCTCACGGAGCAGGAGAAAACCTCTCTCCAGTGGGCAAAAACCCATATTGAGGGTTTAAAACGTGCACCTCCCTCTGCAGAGGAAGGCAATCCTGAACGGAAGCCAACCGAAGCAGCGCCTAAACGGCAGCGGTCTGGGGAGGACACGCTTCCTGGGACTAAAAGGTCCAAACACACGCCTCAACGGCCGCAAAACAGGTCGTACAAAGATGTGGCTAAAGACCACCTCATTTGGGCGATCATTGACCGCAACGCAAGTGACGGCACCATTTCGTCCAAAAACTGGAAGCTGGTTGTCGTCGCACTTAGTAGGGCGTTCCTGAGTGTTCTAAGGGGAAACCCTGGACCACCACCACAGTGTGAAGATGCCGGTTGGTATCAAGGGCACATTAAATTGATAGCGTGTGCAGATGAGCGTTCAGCGCTGCTGTACAAGGATGCCGTGGAGTCCCTGGGGGAAGTTTGGCAGGGCGCTAAGATTGAGGCAATACCTCTGGCCGATGTACCGCAAAGGCCCAGATCTATTGCCAAGATCCCCGCTGAGCCATCCGACCCCAAGGAGATCCTGGAAATTATACAGCTAAGTAACCCCCAGCTACCCACACAGGACTGGAAAGTAGTGAGGGTTTCTGAATCTGTTGAAGAGTCCAGGAAGGCCACTGTTGTGATAAACAGTGACTCTCTGCCGTCACTTCGGAAGACACAGGGGAAGATTTTCTATGGATTTGGAACTATCTTCCTCCGAGTCTATAAAGGTGACGACAGAGGGAAGCCTCAAGCTCCGGCGACTACCACCACCACAACAACAGCATCAACGGAGTGCATGGAAGACGAATCTGCTACGTCATCGGCCAATGAAGACACCCAATCGGTCAGTGGACTTGTGGGTGACTTCCTTGGTAAGATGGGAGTGGCGGATGATGAGGACATCCTTCTGGAATCGGACGACGATCCAGAGGATGCCAACGTCACAGTCGTCCATAGTGATGAGCTATGATGAAGGTGACACAAATCAACCTTCATCACTCTAAAGCGGCGTCAGCTGCCCTTCTCCTCCGATTAGCTTCAGGCACGGAGGAGCTTATATGCATCCAAGAACCATTGTTGTATAGAGACAGGGTTTGCGGACTCAGATTAGACGGTTACAGTACTCTGTACGCAGCCGATCAAGGTAAGACCAGAGCTTGTGTTATGGTCAAAAACATCCTTAAAGCTTTCATTCTTTCTGATTTTAGCGATAAGGACACATGCACTGTCGCAGTAGAGTGCAAAACCAGTACAGTCTGGTTTATGAGCTGCTACATGGCACACGACCAGGGTGCTAACCCTCCAAACACCACAACCAGGAAGGCGATGTCGCACGCTAAAAGGCACAACATCCCCCTAGTAATATGTGCAGATGCGAATGCACACCATACCGTCTGGGGCAGCTCGGATGTCAATCCACGAGGTGAGTCGCTTTTGGACTTCATAGTAGAAAATGAACTAACAGTAGTTAATAGGGGTAGTGAGCCCACCTTTATTGTGACTAACAGAAGGGAGGTTCTTGATATTACGCTTATTAGTGATAAGTTCGCAGATATGATTAGCGATTGGAACGTGTCTAAGGACTGTTCCTTCTCTGATCACATGTATGTTGATTTCAATTTTTCCTTTAGAGTTGATTCAGTTAAACCCTACACGAACAGAAGAAGGACTAACTGGTCTATCTATGCGAGTGTACTCGGCGACAAGTTGCCTATGTGCCCAGTTCTCATAGACAGTGTGTCCATGCTCGACTCCGCAGTGGAGTCATTGACCGGTGCCTTAATGGAGGCAACAAACGAAGCCTGTAAAATAATGGACAGGAGGGGCAAAGCTAAGCCCATATGGTGGAATGCGGAAATTGCTGAAAAACGCAAGGAAAGCAGGAAGCTCTTTAATGAGGCAAAACGTAATGGTGTTTGGAACAATTACAAGTCCTCAGTTAATGAATTCAAGAATCTTATAAGGAAGGCCAAGAGACAGTCATGGAGGAAATTCTGCAGTGACGTGGAAAACTCCTCGGAGACAAGTCGGCTTCGTAAGATTTTATCCTATAATCCAGCTATTCCATCATTTATACGGAAGATGGATGGATCCTGGACCACAAACAGTCGGGACACCCTTGAGGTCCTGATGAATACACACTTCCCTGGTTGCACTGATGATGTGCCTAGGGAGGAAACTTTTAGCGGCGCTCGGGATATCTCTAATATTCCGATAACTCGCCATCGTGTGGAATGGGCGGTCAAAAGCTTCCATCCCTTTAAATCTCCAGGCCCGGATGGCATTATCCCAGCGGACCTACAAAATAACCTGGGAATATTGATGCCATGGCTCTTGGCAATATTTAGAGCCTGCCTGAGTCTCTCACATGTCCCAGCAACGTGGACATCATATAAGATCGTCTTCATCCCCAAGAGTGGGAAGACATCTCACACTATGGCTAAAGACTTTAGACCAATTAGTCTATCCTCCTTTCTACTGAAAACACTGGAGAGGATTTTGGATATTCACATTAGATCATCATTAGGACCCAATTCCCTGTCACCGGCTCAGCACGCCTACACGAAGGGAAGGTCCACTGAAACTGCGCTTCACTCATTGGTGGGCCACATAGAGAGATCCCTGCATTACAAGGAATTTGCTTTAGTGGCATTCCTGGATATTGAGGGCGCTTTCAACAATGTTAAACCTGAATCGGTTATTAACGCTATGAGACATTTGGAGATCGACCCAGCGATCATTCAATTTGTCAGCAGTATCTTGCACTTCAGGCGTATCGAATCCAACTTGGGCGCCTCGAACATTTCAAAGGTTGCGACTAGGGGCACCCCGCAAGGTGGTGTACTGTCACCTTTACTTTGGAATCTGAATATAAATACCCTACTCAGAGCCATGGAAAGGACGTGCTGCAGAACGGTCGCATATGCGGATGACGTTGCAGTTGTGGCTATGGGTAAAGATCCCAGGCTTTTGTCTGAACTAATGGAGTCCGCACTGGACGTCCTAACAAAATGGTGCCAGGGATGTGGACTGGATGTAAATCCCGCCAAAACAGAACTGGTACTTTTCACAAGGAGATACAAAATTCCCAAATTTAATACCCCGAGGATAAAAGGGGTGTCACTGGAACTGTCTGACAGCGCCAAGTATCTTGGGCTAATACTGGACAGTAAACTGAACTGGAGGATGAACACCAGCTCCAGGACTAATAAAGCGGCTACTGCATTATATTGCTGCAAAAGGGCCATTGGCCTAAACTGGGGAATTAACCCGAGGAATGTATACTGGCTATACGAATGTGTCATTAAACCCATTCTCTTCTACGGGGCAGCTGTTTGGTGGCCGGCGCTCAAGGCGAAGAGTCATCAATCCAGGTTTGAACGTACAATGAGAATGGTGGCGATAGCGGTAACAGGTGCCATTAGAACAACCCCCTCTAAGGCATTGTTTACGATTCTAAACTGGTTACCACCAGACATTTTGGCGAAAAGGTTAGCTGCGAACGCGGCGGTAAGACTAAGGGCCACCGGAGCATGGAGAGATTATAATATCGGACATGCTAACATTCTGAATGATATTAATTGGCACATGGATGTTGATTATGTCACACCCGAGCCAATCTTTGATCCTGGCTTCACGGTAAGCATTATGGATAACGTGGTCCACTATGATGACCTGCAAATCCCCGCGAATACGATTCGAATCTTCACGGACGGGTCTAAAACACTGTATGGTGTCGGTTCTGGCATATACTCCGAGCAGCTAAACTGGAGCATTCCTATAAGGCTGCCGGACCACTGCAGTGTAATCCAGGCCGAGATAATGGCCATCCACACAGCCGCGAAACGCATCCGGTACGGTTAAATATCTGGAAGGGATATTCACATTATTACCGATAGCAAGGCGGCCATAAGATCCCTGGAGAATGTGTTCATCACATCGAGAATTGTCCGAGAATGCCGGATGTCTCTGGAGGAGATAGCGAGACATTCACTGGTCACCCTTAATTGGGTCCCCGGACACGGGGACATACATGGGAACTGCATGGCGGATTCGTTGGCGCATGCAGGTACCACCTTGAATCGGGACGGTTCCACATATGTAGGTGCTTCACTCCCAAGGTGTAAGCAACTTATAGCGCATAAGTTTCATCTTATCGCCAGTCAGAGGTGGCACGATGAAACCACCTGTGGGGAAACCAGGAAAATCTGGCCCATCATAGATGAAAAAAGGACACGGCGGGCATTACAGCTGTCCAGACATCATCTAAGAAACCTAACTGCGGTTATAACTGGCCACTGGCCAATTGGGAGGCACGCCCAGAGGCTGGGGCTCCCTTATAACGACTTGTGCAGAAGTTGCGGCGATGAGGAGGAGGAAGAGTCAACGGAACATCTTCTCTGTAACTGCCCGGCTTTCGGAGACTTAAGACTCAAAATGTTTGGTCGAAGAACCCTTGGGGACAAAACTTGTCTCTCTGATGTTGACGTAAATAGGATCCACTCCTTTATTGAATCGACCGGTTGGCTGCATGGGAATACTAGCAGCCAGATTTCATAGGACCCATGGGAGACGGCGTGATATGGTAACACAACGGGAACTAAGCAATGGACCCACGTGAGCTGTGCTTGATCACGGCTGCCAATGGAACCTAACCTAACCTAATTGATAAAACACGTTTTTCTGTGTACCTAATATGTACATATTTGTTAAAAAATATGTATTACATATATATGAATTATTCTTTTCTTTGTTCGTTTTAGTTCAAGAATTGTTCTGTTTTTTATTTAATTGGTTTTTTACTAATAAGCTCCAAATAATATATTTTTTTTAATATTACCTATGCTAATCCCACGAAGCTATACGCTTGTCTGCAGGAGACCAGAGTCTCTGGCGGGAATCGAACCCGCAACCCCGGCACTGATAGACTAGCTCACTACCAGCTAGCCTACCGGGGCATTTTTATGTATTGAAATTACTTGATTTATAAAAAAAAAATGTTTAACCGATTAACCGATCAAAAACAATATTAACCGATTGTTAACCGATTAAACCAAACCTGTGGTAATTAATCAAGAGATTAGCCGATTAAAGCAAAAAACCTATTAAATGAATACCCTAATATCACCATCACAATGCATTTAATGGATATGGTTATTTATGTATTTAAATTATTTATTTTTTAATAGTTTGTTGCTGTTAATATACGAGTAACTACAGAACCATACAACCTGATAATACGTTTTTCATGAGCAACCCAAATGATTAAAAAGTAGTTTTTAAATAAAACTAAAAACCGTTACGGTCCCTGAAAAAAAGTTATTTTTTGGCACTATTTCTGTTTAATACGAAAAGTAATATTAAATATAAAAACTAATTTTAAAGACAAAATCTTTTACCACAAATTAATTTTTGACATAAACTGCATTTGTACACAAAACAAAAAAAAAATGTTTATGCAAAATTTTTATTTCCAATACAGAGATTAGCTTTTGCCCAAGAAAACTTTTTCGACACAAAAATTTGTTAATGATACAAAATTTTTATAAGAAATGAGCACTTCATTTCTTTAGAAGAAGGTTTCTATCTGAACTCCTGTAAGTTTAAATCACTAAAACAGTTCAAAATGTTAAAATCACTTCTTTTGAAATTAAGGAAAACCAACAACTCTTCCTTAATTTCATTATTATTATTTTTTTTTTTTTTGTTTGAACTCTAACCAGGTGTTAACATCAAATGAAAAACCAAATATCCTTTTTCATTATTACCCTTTTCACCTTGGCTGAGAACTATTAATATTCATTAACACCCAGAAAAGGGTCTATTAATAACAACTCAACTATAATGAAATATAAGATAAAATTTAAATAAATGGACTAAGATTTACCCTTTCCCCATTAATTTCTAAGAAATGTATATGGAAATACTAAAATGGAATATAAAGTATTATTAAATAGACAAATATAAAATAATGTTTCATCCTGTAAAGATTTTATAATTTATCATTTTTCTAATTTTTTTCTCTTCAAAAGTTGAACACTGTATAGAATTTTCAAGTCTGTACGTATCTGAGTGTTTAAAAATATCTGTATAGACATTTATGTTTCTTATAAAACACTTGTTGTTAAATTATGGAAATTCTTTAGCAATAACAACAACAATAACAAAAATATAAAAGAAGAACAAACAAAATTATAGATAAAGAAATAAAATGAAATCTAGATCTCAGGATTTTATTTATTAAGTAGTAAATCAATTTTTTATGTTGTTTTTTTTTATTTTTCTACGAAATTCATTTTCTTTCTGATTTTTCAATAACACAGATTTTGTTAAAAAGTCATACATTGGCGAACACACGAATGTATGTTTTTGAGTTTGTGTGTATGTATCCTTTTCTGGAATAACGACATGTTGTGTATTTTACATGCAGACACATACACTCAAGTGAAGCTTAAGCATACGTAAACGAATATAAACGTTTATATCAGAAGAATTTGACAGATTTATGACAGCTTTAAATAAATGTTTACAGAAATTAAAAACGAAATAAGATGGAAAACAGAACAAAAGGTAAATGAATGGATGAATACACAACATCAATCTATAAAGGCGCTACAGGAAAGAAGAAACGGAAATTCATTATATATATTTTGTGTAAAGTGATATTTTTTAATAAAATTAAATGTTCGTGTCACAACAAGTTTTTGTTTAAAATTCTGTTTTTCTGTGTTAACAAAGAATTGTTTGGGTAAAAAGAACTTTTTTTGTAAAAAATATGTGTCGGTTTCAAAATCAGTTTTTGGGCCTAAAACGTATACATACGAGTATTGCTTATATGGAGGGCTCATAGCTGATACGAACCATGTCAAAGCAGACAGCTCGAAAATATTTTGAGTTTAAGTAATTTCTTAATTTCTGAAGCCCTTGATTTGAGTTTTTTACCGTTTCCTTAGGAACGAAACACATTTTGATTTAGTCGGATACAGAACTGAATTGAGTTAAACTTTGCGGAGAATTTTGAACCAATTTTACAAAACATACATATATATTGTATTCCATGTCTTGGTTTTGTTCAGCAGAGAGCCCTCCAAAGAAAAAAAAATAATTTATGTGTCTAAATCAGTTTTTATACCAAAAATTAAATTTTTGTATCAAAAACAATTTTTTTAGTTCAAAATTAATTTGTGTTAATAAAAATATTACCAAATTTAGATATTTTTAATTAGGCTTAAGTTCATTGAATTTAATTTTCATTAAATTATTTTGTATGAAGGCAGGAATTTTACAACATGAAATTAATTAAAATTTTTATTGATAATTTTTCATTCTTGACTGCGCTGAGATTTGAACCCAGGTGTTCACGGTCAGGTTGCCCATACTAGTTTCGATTGTAACCACACAATCTCGTCAGTGGGGTTTGCCGTTTTACTCACTCGGCTATTGAGGCCGGGCGACGTCAATAGTCAAACATCAATCCTTAAACCAAATGGTATTTCACCTTGGTAGATCGAAATTTGCTTTTTGAATGAATGATTATCTATTTTAATTGATTTACATGTTCTTCCTAACTTCTGTTTTTTTTTCCGTACTTTTTGTCAAGCATTCTTCTTGAAGTCCAAAGTACATTTTTTGTTTTTGATGTTTTTGTCTTTCTTTTTTCTTGTTGACCTTTTTCAGCACAACTTGAAGGACAAATGTAAACATAGCTCGTGCCTTAGCTGTTAACAATAATTAGTTTTGTGGTTATTTTTATTGAACTGTTAATGGTTTTTAATCCAAATTTAGATATTTTTAATTAGGCTTAAGTTCATTGAATTTAATTTTCATTAAATTATTTTTTATGAAGACAGGAATTTTACAACATGAAATTAATTAAAATTTTTATTGATAATTTTTCATTCTTGACTGCGCTGAGATTTGAACCCAGGCGTTCACGGTCAGGTTGCCCATACTAGTTTCGATTGTAACCACACAATCTCGTCAGTGGGGTTTGCCGTTTTTTCTATATTCGTTCATAAATAAAATTGTATGCTAAATGTGAATTTTTGTCTCAAATAAAATTTTGCTTTCAGCAACGACTTTTTGTGTCAAAAATAAGTTTTTTTTGTCAAAAATTCAATTATTTTGTCAAAAACTAATTTTTTTGTCTCAAACCCCAAGGTCGACTCAATATAGTAGAAAAATATGCTTATGACTGGAATATGAAAATCAATGAAAAAAAATATGAAACAATACACAGAAAAAAGTGTTTTATCAATTAAAAAAATGGTTTAAAAAGTATTTAAATGTAATTAATGTGAAAATTGAATCAACTATTTTTTTTGTTGGAAGAAAATTAAAAATTTTATTTTGATTTCATTAACATTTTAGTTGTTTGGAAATAAATTTTCAATAAACCCCTCACGTATACCTTTTTAAAGATCTATTTTGGCAGCCAAAAATGTGGACGTATACGATTTAAACTTCAAGATACAGCAGTCATTGCCAAGGGACTTAGTATCATCCAAATCGATTGATACAGTTAGCGATACTAATGAAGCTGAAAATTATTTAACAGAGTTTTTAAACTCTCTGGATTTACCAGGCATGCCAAAATTTAAAAAATTGATTAAACACGTTATCGAAGCCACCATATTGAATGGTAAATGCCGAGCCGAAAATGTTTTGCTGCCACCAACTCCGATTCGTATTAGATTGGAGTTTGCAATGACAATCAATAAGTCTCAAGCCCAAACGATGTCTGTTTGCGGCTTAGATATGGGCACACCATGTTTTTACACGGACAATTTTACGTGGCATGTACTCGCGTCGACAATTCAATGAAATTATTTGTGTTGGCTATGGACGGACTGACAAAAGATATCGTACACGCAATTGCTCTTCGTAATGAATATTGAATATCTTTGTTTGATGTTCATACGTCAGGATACAAAATACATGACTTTTATCTTTTGAATATGTAACGAGTCGAAATATTCATAGAAATAAATGTGCTACTGTGTTGGTACACATCGCTTCATTTCTTTTTCTGAAATAGATCCCATCCAAACATACTTATAATACCTTCGTAATTTTTTTAATTGACAACCATATTATTCACTACAAATAAGTTTTATGGCAAAACAACGTTTGCTGGGTCAGCTTGTAATTTATATAATAAGGCAAAGATGCCCAGTAGTGGCTGATATCAGCAAATTAAACTCACACGTATGCTTACGATCTTTTGTTTGATCGTCAATCAACCAATAGGAAATCAGCATGTTGAGTGGGAGAGACAAACTACACTTGCAGAACTTCTGTGTCTTATTTTACATTTTAATCGTCATCGAGACTGCTGTCAGTGATTACATAAATTGAAATTATTGCGATATATTAATGATGTCAGCCGAAAAGTATTTTATGTTCCAAAATGCTTTTGATGACATGCAATGTCTTATTTGTCATAAGACATTTAAAAAAACTAAGAAATATTATTTAAAAAACATAATAATAAAATATATTTTAAAAAAATGTCAACACCCGCCACACATGTACTTTCGTCGCAATCTCGTTGACGACTAAATAAAATGAATAGCAAATTGTTTTCTTCCAGTGTTATTTCGTCACTCTCACCAATACTACTACCTTGGGCATCTTTGTAATAAGGACACTTTATGCTAATTTCGGTTAAAAATTAAAACAAAAATAAAGACTAAATTAGAAAAATTTTTATTTAAATTGGTCATATCCGGTTTTGCAGATGAAAAAAAAAATTTTTTTTTTCAAATGATTTTTTTTTACTTAAAGATCGATTTCCTATAAGATTCACTTAATTTTTTTTTTTTTTTTGATTAGATTTAAGATCGAAAAAATCATTTAAAAAATACATTTTTTTTAAACGGCAACACTTTACCGCTCTATAACTCGACAAATAAACATCTTCAAAAAAATTTTCCCGCACTCATTCATATCAACTAGAACTATTTGTATGCCAAATATAAAGGAATGCCAACAAAAAATTTTTATTGGGTTGTTCGCTTCACAAATAGTGCCCCATATATAGCGCTGCTGTAGAAAGGTTAAGAAAGACTTTCTTGGCACGTGTAAAAAATTAGTCATTAGAGGGTAAGGAAGCGAGATATAATAAACGTCTTCTAGAATTTTACCTGAGATTAAAAAATCATTAAATACAAAAATGAAGCAATATTCTAGCCATTAACACTGATATACGATACGATTAAATTTGACTTTAAATGACGATGCTATATAAATATATATAAACCAAAAAGCGCTGTATTTTAGGGAGTGGCAAAAAAAATTAGTTCTTCAAACTTAATAAGTATACCTTTCATTTTAGGGCGTGACTGCTGGATTTTTTTTGTTTTGTATTGGGTTCTATATGGTTTAATCTAATATGAATGAGAAAATGAAAAAGGGGCTCTATTTCGAGGCGTATCGGTAAAGTGAGTATATTAAAAGCTAGACATACAAAATTTTAGAAGGCCTTTTGTCGTACGGTCAAAAAAATTGTACATTTGTGGAAAGGTTCCGAGATGGCATAAGTGGCCCACACCATTAGATATGTCACTTTAGCCAAAATTTAGCCATAATTGAGTCAAGTCATGGACAAATATGCTATATGATGAGATCGGACTTTGCACGGCAGCGCTATATATAAAACACAGAAAGCGCTGTAGTTGGAGACGTGGCAAAAAAATTCCAATTTTAGAAACTTTATTTAAATATTTTTCATTCTAAGGGGTGATTGGCACAATTTTTTTTTTTTTTTTTTTTTATGGATGCCGACATTTTTGTAGCAAAAACTTCTTGTGTCCAATTTTTTTTTATTTTGTTGTGTCTAAAGAAAGGCTGTGGAGTTGTAGACGAAATCGGAGTTAAAGAGTCGGAGTTGAGGTTTTTGTACCGAGGCCGGAGTCGGAGCCGAAGTACCCACAAAAACTCGCGACTCCGACTCCAAAATTTACGGCATAAAAAATTTCCCAATATTTTCCAAAATAAAAATTCTTCAAAATTGGCGATACAATATTTAAAATATCGATTTGATATTTTTACAGAATAATTTTCTTGCTATATACGGGGGCGGCTCAATAAGTCCGTGACTTTTTGAATTTCCCTCTTAATTATATGTGAAATGCAACACTGCTCTAATCAAGTACCACCTGTTAATTACTCCAACGTTTCTCCATTTTTTCGAAGTCCATAAAAAAGGCATTTGCAGACAGCTTTCCTAAACCCACCTGATCATTTAAAATCGAAACCACACTGCCATATGAAATGCCTATGGCATCAACCTATCTCACGCACTTTTACTCTTCGAGTTTAGTGACTTCAATTGGCCGTCCAGAACGTTCAGCGTCATTTGTACTTGTGAGACCACAACGAAAGTCAGTAAACAACTTTTTTACCATTGAAATCGATGGTGCGGAGTCCCCATAGTATTTATCAAGCTTTTCCTTGGTTTGATTGACGGTTTTTTTTCGCAAAAAATAATGTTTAATGAGCACGCGAAATTCACTTTTTTCCATTTTTAAAAAATCCACGAGGTTGTAAAAGGCATTGCATTCAAAAAAGAGTTTGAAGGAAAATCAGGACCAGTCTCCTCATATACATTTAGCATCAATGTAAGAGTAGGAGTCGGAGTTGGAATTGGAGTCGGAGTCGGACTTAAAAAATTTCAGCGGTTGGAGTTGGACTCGGCGTTAAAACCATTTTTTGACGACTCCACAACCCTGGTCAAAAGTCAGTTGTTGTGCTAAAAATTAATTTTTACTCTAAAAACGAGTTTTGGTCAAAAGTTAGTTGTTGTGCTAAAAAGAAATTTTTACTCTAAAAACGAGTTTTGGTTTCAAAATGAGTTTTGTGTCTCAAAAATGAATTTTTGTGTCAGCAATGAATATTTGGGCCCACAATTAATTTTTGTGTGGTAAAGGACTGCATAAATGTATTTGAAAATCAAACACGAAACAAAACGTTTGTGTGCACCCAAAAATTAAATAGTGTTGTGAGCAATGTTCGAAAATAAACAGAACAGTATTCAGCGTACGGCTCACACAACCAGAAATGATATAAATTTTTTTAGTGTTTGCTTATAATTACACAACCCTTAGTACCGTTCATAACTATTTTCCAGAAAGTAGCGGCCATTATATAGTGTTCTGTTCTATCTTATAAAACAGAACAACAGAACAGATTCTATAGACATACATTGTATCTTAATGTCTTACGGTTTTTTTTTTAACATCCATAAAGGATTGAGTAAACAAAAAATTTTGGCAACGACCACAACACAAATAGCTTGTACGTGTATTGTGTATAGAGTTTTTTTATTCCCGCACTTTTAGGATTATCGGGAAAGCGGGAAATAAATATCAAATTCCCGGAATCCCGGGGTTCCCGCCCAAATTTTTTTATTTATTTATTTACTTATTTCTCCAATGAAACTAATATTTCTTACTGACTAAGACATAAGACTCAAAATTACTTGAAATGCTGCATATAAAGCACAATCTAGGAAAACACTTAACGACGCCCTAAGCCGCAAGACCTTATAATATTATTGTAAAATTTACACTTCAGTGTGCTAAGACAAGAAATAAAATTTCGTGAAGATAGACCTTTAATTATCATAGGCCCTATACAAAGCCCATTCCTAAAAATGAGCTTAATACGCCTTAAACTGTAGTAGATTTAAATATTGTGATCAAATTAAGTTGGATTAAACTACTAAAGGCACTTGTCTGACATTGATTTACTAATGTATTAAAAAAAGATGTTCTTTAAAATTTCCCGGGAATTAGTTGCGAGAATTGAAAACAGCGGGAATTCCCGGGAACAAACTCTAATTGTGTACAAGTTTTGGCTATGTAAATGTTTTTGCGGGCTTTTTGTTTTTTTTTCGTATGTACTTTGTTTTTGTAAAAAATTTTGGTATTCTTTACCAGCCAAAAGGGCACTAAGAAGAACTGAAACGAACCAACATTAATGTGCTGAACCGAACACAACGAAGTTTGTGATTAAAAAAACAGAACGCAACTAAATGTCCTCATCTTGTTGGTTGAGTAAGATAAGAACAGTATAAGAGAAACGTTATTTTTTTATTGATTTGCGACCACTAAAGAACAGTATATAGTTTCTATTTTCGAGCTAGTTGTGAAAGGCAAGAACTCAAAGAAATACACTCCAAACAGTACATGTTTGTTTTAAAACATTTCAGTGTAGTAAATAAATGTTGCCTGTACTCCTAGTATTTGGTAATTAGCTCCTGCAGTCTGCGAGAATTAGTGGTGCTTACTTGTCCACTACACACAGAATTGTTGTTGCAATATTACCAAAGGAATTCCCATACAAAATATTCTGTGCATAAGTAGATATCCTAAACTCACAAAAACATTATTAAGAATGTCCGTATTTTTTGTACCCACTCTCATTTCTCCGTGTGTTTGTCATTTCCCTCTTAATTTTTGAGAATATTTTTTGCAAACGTACTTTGACAACAGAAAAACATTTTATTTTTATTTCACTTCCCCTGAGTATTTGTTTTTAGCAGCGACACAACAGCATAGAGCTTGAAAATGTTTTAATGATTTGAATATGTGTTCAAATGGAATTGTGCAGACATCGTATATGGGCGTTTCCAGCGAAAAGTCTACTTTTTGTAACGTAACGCCAGTAAGTTATTTAAATTGTTTCTCAAAATATTGTATATGTATAATTAACATTTTTATATATTAGTGTAAAGCGCTAACTGAGTTACAAAAAAGATAAAATTTGAAAAATATAGACCTAAAATCGAAGCTTATTTGCTTGCTGGCGTTACGTTAGAAAAAGTAGATTTTTCGCTGGAAATGCCCAAATGGAAAGGATTTTTCGATATAAATTTGCACTTGTAGTAAATCCCATGCTACCCTAATCCTTAGGAAATAATTGAATAGAAGCTACATAGTAGCGCTATTGCGACTTTTTTAAGGGTATTAGTTTCATCTCACTTGATCGTATAAAACAACCCCATTTATTAAGCTAAATCAGTTGTCTCACAGAAAAAAGTGTTTTATCAATTAAAAAAATGGCTTAAAAAGTATTTTAATTAAATAAATGTGATAATTGAATCAATTATTTTTTTAGTTGAAAGAAAATTAAAAATTCAATTTTGATTTAATTAACATTTTAGTTGTTTTGAAATAAATTTTCAATTAAAATTTTAATTAAATAACAAAAAATCTTAATTGACTTTTTCGTTTAAAATAAAATAATTTAAACATGTTGAATTGTTGTTGCGAATTGTCAACATTTATCTAAATAAATTAGCACATTGCTTGAAATGGCAAAGTTTTGTGATCACTTTTTTAATTAAAATTAAAAATATAATTTTTTTAAAATATTTTTTCAAAATCATAAAATTTTTAGTTATCAATATAATCATTTTGGTAATAGGTGCAAACTCAACAACTTGTTTGCTTTATATTATGAATTTGGAATAAATTTGGTGATTGGAGAATTTGAATAATTTTTCCTGTGTATGCAATTTAAAAATAAAAATTAAATATTTTTAATGCACGTATTCAAAGTATTTTAAGCCTGTAAAGTTGACCTGACGCTCTTCTTGAAAAAAGAACCACTTGAACTTAAACTCTAAAAAATTTTAGCGAGTTTCAATCGGGATAATTGGCATAAGAATAGGGTCAATTCTAAACATGCTGTCCTTGAATTAAAGCAACATAAAATATTAAGAAAGTCAATACTTCGTCCTCAATTTTTATTAAAGTTCTATGCTAAGTAAATTCAGATTCACCTACTTTCATATATTAAGTCTCAACTGTCTTTAATATCTAGCAATCTTCTCTATTTTCTACAAATTCGTTCTATATTCTTCTTTTCTACGAGATTTCCCCCAAAATAAAGGAATAAAAAGCTTAATCAAATTTTGATTTAATTTTTTTTTAACTTTTTGTTCCAAATAATTTAACTTTTGATATGACTCTGAAGGGATAAATACCATACAGAATTCAATGCATTTAATATTTAACGTCATACTTTTTTTCGACTTCATTCTTCTTGTACGCTTTTTTGATGAATAAACGCTTTAACCATGACAGAAGATGTATTAAAAAAAAGCTGTTCAGACCCACTTTGATAAAATAAACACGGGCACAAAGACTAATACCAAAACGTACGCACTGGAATTCTTAAAAAGTCGAAACGTAAACTTTATGCAATCAACAACAAACAAATGTGGGAATACACCAATGAAAATAAAATATCCCAGAAAAAAGTAAAATATTAATGAAATGTTGTGAAGAAAAAAATACCAGGGAGAGAGAAAAGCGAATTAATAAAAAAAATCAAAAGGATATTTTACGCCTTATACATCATGACAAAATAATAAATCATGTGGCTTAACTTTGATTGATGACAAACACAGCACAATACAATAATAATAATACAACTGTACTCCATAACAGGGATTCCCACTTTGTTGTTTCAATAGACCTTTAAATTTAACTTGTTTTATGAACCTTTAAGTGCTCGTCTATATTAAGAAATATTTGTTGCAGAAACTTTTTTAATTCTCTTTTGAAATAAAATTTGGTTCCATACAATGAAACTTTTGTTTTGCAGAACTTTTCCATTCGTATTTCACCAGCAAACTTACTGTCTTATAATAGGATCCAGGACTGAACGGAGTTTTGTAGGTAAACTTAGACTTTTTCAACTTGTGTTGGTTCCAGGATAAATAAGAAACTTACTTTTAAGGAGGGTAAATGCTGGGAGAAAACCACGTTGGATTTTCAGGGCATCGAAAAAGTTTCTGTGCTGCAGCCATTAAGATAAGGGCTGACTTCGTAAACATAGTATTGCAAAGAATCACTTTAAGCAAGCGAGTTGACAAAGCATCACAAATAAAAACAAATTTCGAAGCCTTTTTGTATTGAATACCGTTACCGTGCAATGATCTTAATGACCTTAAGGCATTATATAGATAAGGGTTGTGGAGTTTATGAAGCTTTCGTTGTTGCATTGCAATATTGCGTTAATGATATCAGCAAAGGACTTATAAAAAATGTTTTTGTTATTAACTTCTAATTAGTGCTGCCAGATAACTTTTCGTTCACAGAATATTAAGTTGAAAAAGATCTCTATCCAGAAATTTAAATCCCTAATTTTGTCACAAATGTTTCATCATTGTAGAAACTTAAACATTTATAACCAATTGAACTAAATTAAATAATTTTAAATTTTCAAAATAAAGTTTTCGAACTGAATACATTTTCATATAAAATTTTGAAATTTTCGATTTTTGCTGATAATTAGAAGTGATCACAGAATGGGGCCCAACAGCATTCGATATCGATTGAAATTCCCATTAAAATTGTATTTTAATTTCGATCGAAATTGAATGCCGCAATATGATCTATAATATCCTGACTTTTTGATAGCACCTTGTTTATTTCTATTAAATTTGTCGAATAAGGAAATGATTAAAATTTACATCCATTTCGGTTTTAGAGATTATGCTAAAAAATTGTTTAACAACCCAAGAGCAACAGCCAAACATTTAATAAAAATTTTAAGTTTTTGCCAAAATTACTACTGAAATACGAATAAAAAATAGTGAAGCATTGTGAAAATTATACAGAAGGAACATGTCAATCAACCCAAAAATACGCTTTACCGTTTTCCTTTATATTAAATTCCTGGAATTTCCGGCAAATGAGAACATAACAAAACTTTATTTTTGAATTGCTAGTTAAATATTATTAAAACAAAATGTTAGATCCCCACATCTTTTGCAAAAATTGCCAACTATTAGTTCCCGATTATTTGGATGGCTGTGGCAATAACTCCTTTACTAGTATTGACTAAGCAGCAGTAAGGTGTTCTACTTCTGAATATGAACTTAAGATAACATAAAAATTCTACTGAGTCAGAATATTTTTCCATTGCGTCTTGCGCAAGATAACCGACCAAACAAGAGAGCTTCTCGAAAACTGCAAGCACACAGGAAAAAGTGTTTTATTAATAAAAAAAGGTTTAAAATGTATTCAAATTTAATTAATGTGATAATTGTATCAATCATTTTTTTAGTTGAAAGAAAATTAAAAATTTAATATTGATTTAATGACCATAGTTTTTTCTCTGGGTGTATACAGATCACATTCTGATACTTCAAACTGCATTATATCCTTTAGGAAAAACAGGATATCACAACAATTAGTTTGGCTCCCGACTTACATATCTAGTTCTCGACCTGCTGGTATGATTGTTAATTGTATTATTTGGTCAAGAGCCATAGCAGTTATTGTACAGCTGTTTTAGCAAATCCATTTAATGTTTAGAGTTTAGGAAATTTCTAATGAAGTTTAGTTGAGTCACTGGCGAGAGGAGAGAGTGAATGCAATCAGCCTTTTCTTTAGTTAGAAATTTGTCTGATCGCATTAATGAAATTGCTTTGAACCTTGAAAGAATATTTGAATTGGACTCAACAAATTAAACATTGCACTTGTTTGTATAAACTACCGGGTTTTATAAATATCACACCACTTTGCTGTTTCTGAAAACAGTGCTGATGTTAAGTCTTTGGGAACTTTCCAATGACGACAAGCGAGATAAGAGAGATCCACATAATTCACCTTGTACTAAAAATGTTCCAGTTTTACTACCAGCACTACTCTGCACCTTTGCAAAAAAGGAATGTTGTTAGTATTTTTTATACACAGATTAAGCCGTAATGGTCGTTGAATTGGCAATTGAAAAAAAGACGTATCCCTACGGTTTGACAAGAATTTTGGCTCTAAAGCGTCAACAGACCTTTTAAGCATGTAAAATATTTAAAAAGGCTTGAACTACACTCAAATCCATTAGCTCGAAATATCATAAATGATGGCGACAACACTCGCTTAAGGAGAAGAGACACTGCAGCACTCACCCAATCAGAAGAGCGATAAACACCTAAATATGTGAAGAGAAGCCGTGATAAGAAAATATTTTGTCGGGCACTGGCACGGGAAAGGAAAAGATTTGATTATTTATTGTTAGTTCATATTTAATATATGAAGATTCACTAAAGAAACTCTGGAAAAAAAGAAGAAGAAAATATGCCTTTAACGTTAAATTAAAAATTGTTTGGCTTCTACTGAAAATTTTATAATATTAGTTAATACCCTCTTTATGACCAAGTTGCGAAATGTGTAATTTTACGCAAAAATACAAATTTAATTTCCAAAATTTTTATTTTTAAACAAAGCATTTTTAAAAGAAAGACACATAAGTCTTAATAACATTTAAATTTTGAACATTAGGCATATGTGTATTAAACAACAGAAAAATAAAATGTTTAAACAATGCAAATCAACAAAAAAGAGGAAGCTTAACATTTTACAAGTTTTAATAAATGCACGCTATATTTTTCTTCATTGATTAGAGGTTATAGTGTTCCAGGCAGAATATAAAATATAAATTTTTGTGCTTTTGTATATTTAATACAAGGTGTCCGCCGGAAAGTTATGCTACTTTGTTTTGCCGCCATTTTGGTAAACATTAATCTTGACAGTTCATATTTGGCAGTCGTGAAGTAGACACGTGGTAAATTTGTTATGGAAAAATATTCGATAAGCCAACGTGTTTTAATCGTTAAAACATTTTATCAAAATCAATCATAGATAACTGTGACGAATCCCGAGTGACGAGGCACAATTTCATTTAAATGGATATGTGAATAAACAGAATAGTTGATTCTGGGCAATGGAAGACCCTCAAATTATTCATCAGTCACCTTTGAATGCTTTAAAAGTGACAGTCTGGTGTGAAATTTGGTCAGGAGGAATCATTGGACCTTAGTTCTTTGAAAATGAAAACGGCGTAATGGTAAATGTGAATGGGGAGCGATATCGTGATATGATTGAAAACTTTTTAACTCCACAACTGCATGCTTTGGGCTTGATTAACATGTGGTATCAACAAAACGATGCCACATCGCATACAGCCATGATTACAATGGAATTACTGCGAGACCTCTTTCAACAACAAGTTACTTCAAGAAATGGTGATGTTGATTGGCCTCCACGGTCGCCTGATTTGACTGCTCCGGACTTCTTTTTGTGCACCCAGAGAAAAAATATTTTTAAATTTGGTCACCTCCAACAAAACTATTTTTAAAGAGAATAGCAAACATATTATGTTTAAATTTAACCATAATATTATCACCGACAAACATATTATTGTTAAATTGGTCCTCCATCAAGAAGGCACAACCATATTATGGTTGCCTCCGAACATGTTTTGGTTAGTAATAACTAAAATATGTTTAGCATTTATAATAGCATGGTTGATTTTCAACCAAAGCACGTTGCTCTTAGAAAAGAGGAAAATACTATTGTTAATTTAAAAACAAATTATTGTCATATTTAACCATAAAATGCTTAGAGGCAACCATAATATGGTTGTGGCTTCTTGATGGAGGACTAATTTAACAATTATATGTTTGTCGGTGACAATAATATGGTTAAATTTAAACATAATATGTTTAAAATTTTGTCTAAAAATAGTTTTGTTGGAGGTGACCATATTTAAACATATATTTTTTCTGCGTGTGGGGATATCTTAAAAGCAAGGCTTATGCAAGCAAACCAGAAACGCTTGAGCAACTCAAACAAAATATTCGTTATGAAATTAATGAAATACCGCGTGAAATGTGTGAGATTGTAATGAAAAATATGCTCCAAAAGTGCTCGCATTTGTGAGGCTAACAGAGGCGGACATTTATCTGATATTGTATTCCATACATAATTGCCGACATTAAATAAAACATTTATCAATATAAGATCCATTCTGATTCATTTAATTAAATATTATAAACAAACAAAGTAGAATACCTTCCCGGCGGACACCCTGTATTTGTTAAATTATAAAAAAAATTTTTTGTTCAAAATTTTATTAAATTATAATTTTGAATACACTTAATTTCTTTGTTTTGCAAAAGAAGTACCTCCATGGATATTCATAGTTAGTATGTATCTTTTTAACCTACTATTTCCCTTGACTTTAGGCTTATTTTACGGTTTAATAAATGTAATTAATCACATGAATTTTATTTTAGACATACAATTTTAAAATTAAACACAAATTGCGTTATATAATTAAACACATTCAGGTTTATAATGCAAATCGTTTTAGAAAACGAAACGATTTGAAATGGATTATATCATTTTCAGTATCTTTACAAATGTAATTCTGGTTCATTTTTTTTTTAATTTCCTGTCTATATTTTTTTAAATTTGGAATAATACGTGTTAGTTGAACTAAATTCTGAACAGAAAATTAAGACTTTAATTCGGAAATGGATTTTAAGATCGATCGAAATTCATCGCACCTCTTAAAAACGATCGTTCGATTTTCATCACATACTGGATTATGAACAAAATTAAATATAAAAATTAAGTTATGAAATCTCAGGTCGAAAGTAGTCTGTAAAGTGTTGCCTTTTATTATCGACCTAATTTTTAACAAAACTGTTTTGGAAAACAAGATTTTTTTTTTAAGTTTTTACCTGCAGTTAAAAACTACATACATAAATCAAAAAATATAATGAAAATGAAAGATAATTGTGCTTAGATTAATAAAAGAGAAAAATAAGATAAAAAAAAGTGTTCGTGGTATTCAAATTCGTTAGTGTTTCACAAGGCTATTTTTTTGACTTTATGTTAGCTTCTAAAAAGTCTTTACCAGTTTTCAGCATAAGACATTCATTAGATTATTTGGGTTTTAATTCAGTTTTCGTTTCTCGCAATTTTGTGTGATTTTCGAAAAAAATAAACTTTTTCAAAATAACCAATCCACAAAAATTGTCAAACATTTTTGAAAGAATAATTCATACATCGAAACAAAAAGGCCACATTCATAAAAAAAATATTTTTGGTCTATTAAAGGTTTACAAAACAATTGTTTTATAAAAACTTGATTAAAAAACCTTTTGTAAAACTGAAATATTTTTTATAAATATGGAGGAATGTATTCAAGTAATATATAGAAGAAAAAAAAAACGATGAAAAAAACATTTCGGAGCAATTTTACTTATTGTTACGAAATTAGATTTGTCTAATAATTATTTATGGTTTAAGTTATAAGTTATCTTGTAAATTATAGTTTTATGTCATATTAGTTACTTTTTTTATGAACGCCACTGTACTAAATTTTCTAGCAATTGTAATTGTAGACTTTAGATTTAGATGTATAAGTTATTTAAAAATAAGTCGAACACAACATTCTAGAAACTACTAGACGGTTCTTGAATCAACTAGGAATAGTTCTCAACTATAAATACAGGCTAACTCATGAAAATTTAGTTTAGTTTGATTGGAGGCATTAAACGGTTTAGATAGATACTTACAATAGTGGTTAAATTTTGTGAACATTAATTTGAATAAAGTTTGTTAAGTTGAATTCGTGTGTATTTATTTTGATTTGTAATTAAAAGAACTTGAAGGTTTATTATAAAGGGAATAAACCTTAACGCGTTTTATTAAGTAAAAACGTAACAATATATATACCAGTCCTTTCCGGATCCAAGGACAGGAGAAAATACTATATCCCAGCTCCCATACGCTAAGTCTATAAATCTCTAACATATTTTTATTGCGGTGTGTGAAAAGTGTTTGATATCATGCACAACCGACAGACCAAATTCTCGTTTATTTATGATACATTATGCCATGTCCGAGATTTGTATTGCTATAATTTAGCAAACAACACCGAATAATTAACACTCTACAAAATGTAGAAGAGTATAAGATTGTGTTTTGATACACTAGACAAGTCTTTGTTCAACATCAACACGCGCCAGGAGTAGAAGTGTAACAGTTAATCTGGGTATTGCTTCCATGTTAAAAAATAGTCTTATACAGAGTAAGACTTCTTACGAAATTGATTAAATTTAAAAAAAAAAGGAAGAACTGGGACGAACCACGAATTCCCATTTGGGAGACACTGCTCCATACGAGCAAATAAATATACAGGGTGTCGCCTTAGTGACGTTAGCACTTATAAACATTAACCCCCATATTCATAAAAAATATTTTATGTTTATAGCAGGATTATGAAACGCATTTTCTATGAAAATTTATTTAATTAACCCATTATTAATCAAAAATATTTTTATGAAAATGGGGGCTAGATTTTAATATTGAGACTATAGATTATATCAAAATATGTTCACATAACCATTTGAATATATGTACATTCGACTCTGAATAATTTAAGATTTACCAGCGAAAAATAATCGAGGTGTCATATGACCAAGAGGTCACATTTTCAAGAAAGAGATAGACAAAACTTCAATTTAACAAGGGTTTGATTAAAATTTCGACAATTATGCAAAAAACAACTGTCAAAGTTGTAGAGCACGCTTAAAACACTTAAATATACGATTTTAATATTTCTTTGTTTCAAAAGACAAAAACGCTTAAACTGAAGGTCCACACCATGCGCTTATGCCTATGATACTTTTTGTGCATTTCATGCGTTCCTAAATTCAAGTTACATGCAATGCGTTTTATGCGCCAAATCTTGTTTGTTTTTTATCTTCTGTTGTGCTAATATGTTTCTCTTGCAAAAAAAAATTTTGCAAAAATGGAAGGTGTAACTGATATTTTAATATAATTCGTTTTTAAGAATTCATAGGGGAGTAAGTTTTTATTATCAAAAAATTCGTAATTCTTCACGGTATTAATGTTTCTCTTTCAAGGCATTTGTTAAGAAAATCATAATAATAAGCACAACGAGATTTCACTCAGAACACTAAAGTAATCGATAACTAGAATGGCCAATTTTGTTCATGAAAAAATTGTTCTTTAAGTTAATTTTAAATATACTTTATTCTTGAAAGTTATTGTAATCTTTATAACGAAAGCTTTTTCTTTTATTAAAAATCTTTTTTAATACAAAAAATAGTAACAAGGAATCTACCACACAAACATATTTATCGATAACATTGAAAATAAAATATGATTTGTTCATCCATGGCCATCAAAAACAGCTGAAATTTTTTCACCACATATACGACGCATACAAAAGTAGAAAGTAAACCTACTTTAATGCGTCGATACGTGTATGCATACTATGCGTTTTGCAGTGTAACTTGTAACATACAATTACACTGATTCTACTTTTTGACAGATGCATAAAAAGGAACAACGCATAGAATGCATGGTGTGGACCTTCAGCTTTAATGTGCTCAAATTATAAAATTTTAAAAAGACAAACTTTAAGTTGTAAAACTTTGGCAGGAAAAATGGCAGCAAATTAAACTGATTCAAATTGTTGAGCGTAGCGGAAAAATTTCAAGTCTCTGCCAGCATGATGCCATGTAAAGATTTTTAATTACCGAGGTAACCAAATAACATGGATTTTTTCAAAAAAAAAATAGTCAAGAGATTTATACGAGTATTAATGAGTTTGAAATAATCGGGATTAGAATGAACCATTCCTCAAACTGTGACCACTGTATTCTTCGACTTGTCAAGATCTCATAGTATTTCTTTTTACTCTTAGAATTTCAGCGACCTCAATTGTACTTAGACATTGGCCTTCAGCTGTTTGATGATTCCTAGCATATTGGCAAAACCCTAAATAAAAATCGGAAGACATTAAATTAACCGAACTGGAATTGACCGGTTAAAATAAAAAAAAAAACAGAATAATATTTGATTGCCAAAAATTTGGGAAAAGGAGCCACTTACATAACATTCGTTAGAAAGGCCAATATCTTGATATCTCCATATGCTAAGACTATCAGCAAATTTTGGTTCCTTGAAATATTTGCTTGAACCAGAGCAGGTAGGCTTGCTCTACTTCAAGAATTTGCAAAATTCTTGACCTTCACTAAAAAAGTTTTGTTTTTGACAATTAAGACTTCCTAAAATAATCACTAAAATGATAACACAATTACTTAAACCAGTAATAAGTAAAAAATTTCAGAAAATAACCCTGCGGGAAATTTGTGTATATTTGTCCTAAAAAGGAACGAAGACATATCACTAAACTGGTGATAATGTGTTTAAAGTTTAGTTCGTCCAGAGGAAAGGTTATTGGCAAAAAGCCATTCATATGACTGGATTTTGTGCGGGCAGTGGCTCTTTCTGGTTATATTTCTTTATATGAAGGGGATTCATTATATTAAAATGGTGTTGGCCTAGAAAGTGGTAAGCTGATATATTCTTGGCTCTTTGTGATGGGTCACATAGTGAATGCAATAAACCTGGGTTGTCTTGGATAATTTAAAAATGTTCACCAAAAATGTAAATGATTTTTATTAAATTCGTTTTCAATTCATCGAAATATTATGAAATTGTTGTCATATTTTCTGCGACAAGTATAATTATAATAACCGAAATAAAGTGTGTCTATTTGGGTTATTTCTGTGACCTGTTATCAAGTCTCAATTAACCCACTCGTAGAACATCGCCATGTTACAGTGACAATTCCCGTTCGTATAAAGTGTTAGAACTAGAACCAGCCCCTACAACTTTAAAACTATCAGGTGGAAAGTTTGGTGTTAGTTCGCTTTCCCCAAGGCGAACTAACTAACACCACCAAAAATATTTGTACGCTTTTGTTTTGATTCAACTGTTTTATATTTGTAATTATTAGTGTTGAGTATAGAGGGAAATACATACAAGTGCTTTAAAGGGCTTCTGTTTCAAATTAATCTGTTTCTAAGTGTTGTCAAATTACAGTAGTATGCAGCAAAAATCGACTTTAAATAAAAATATATTTCTACCATGTTCTGACAATCGCACAATTTAAGAAACAAAACGCCAGACATAAATATTTAATGAAGTTCGAAACTCGTGGGTTTTGATTGCGATTAACCATAGTTTCCTAAAAATATTCTAGTTCCCTTGGCCATACTTTTGCAATCTGAAGTCGCAAATCTTCTTGCGATTACTTTTATGTGATTTCAAGTCAGAATCGCAAATGTTAAGCGGTTTGCGATTGTCAGAACATGCCTGTTTATATTCCTCATATTTTTATTTAAAGGCTCTCCAATATATTTCAGTTTTTGCAGACCAGTGTTGTAAGTGTTGAATAAAGGAAACGTAGTTTTGATAGATTTTTAAACAAATATCGAGTGTTGTTATTCAAATAGTGCTATCAGCAAAATCACAATTTTACAGGAGAGCGATAAAACTGATTTTTTTCTATAACTCTAATGGCTAATAAATAGGGAGATCGATTATTCGACTTTTTTCAATAACCGGTTTTCGAATATTACGAATAGTTGCTATTTTAAAAAACCCGGTTTTCGGTTAAGCAATTTTTTAATAACCGGTTAACCGGTTTTAAATCGAATACTTAAAAACACAAAAATCAAATAAGTTTTTCAAATAAAACGTTAATTTGAATAAAAATAAAACAATTTGCAAAGGTAAGGAACCAACAAAATACATAAATTTGACTTAGATCAGACCTAACAAATATTTTACGATAAAATCGAAGAAAAGTGGGGCCAGTAAATTGATCAAACTTTAGCTAAATTTTTAAAATTTTTTTATTGATTTACTAAACTTTATTTGTAAGAAGATATTTGTATAATGTAATTTAGAAACTGTTAAATTATATTTGATCTAGACATACGTTTGGCAAAAGCAAATAAATTATAGGAATTTTAAAAAGTTATTATTTGAAATATTCTCTCAAATTTATTTTGAATGAGTTTTTATTTGTTGATGGTTAGGCTATCTATATAAACTAACCATATTTTTCAAAAGTTGCAAACAAAACATCTTAGCCAGGATTATCTATTTAAAATTTTTTTTTTTCAGCATTATAGAAACGAATAGTGAACTGAAGATTTTTTTTTTGTAAAATATTTGTCAATTCGTTCGTTGGTGTTTTAATAAATAAAACTGGTAGAAATGTTTCCCATATCATTGATTCCGCCGTAATGTTGTAGTTTTCAGCATGAAGAGATGCTTAAACTTCTTAAGACTTTTTAGTGCATTAACGGGCATTTCGTCCTCGGCAACACAACGCGCTAATATTTCAGCCAATGATTAATTTTTTCAACGTATTTTAGTAAAGTATTATTTGTCGTCTTATTAGAACTACTTCGAACGGAGTTAAGTTTCATTTTAATGTCAAGCATGTGATCCATACTAATTAGAGGTGATTAACATGGAAGAACCTTTGTAACTTATTATTTTAGGGCACTTCAAGCACCTAACTTTGTCTTTTTAATCGCATTCGAAAAATATCTAGAGATATCATTTATATAAAAATATATTTAATATTTAGAATACTCTTGCACAATTTACTTTTTAACTGTACACGTTTTTGGTTTTTTTTTCTACAAGAACACACGCTTTTACAAGCGATTTGTATTTACAGTGTTTATAACGTTTTTTGGCTTTTGTTACATTTGGTTTTGACATTCTTCATAAAAAGCTTAAGTTTGCCCAAAATTCAATTAGCAAAATACTTAAATTACGGGTATATCTACAACAAGAGTAACGAAAATGTTATAAATAACACATTATTAAAATAACCGGTTTATTATTCCAAAATAACCGGTTTATTCGATATTCGAAAAATGAACATTTTAAAATAACCGACTTGGGCTAAGCTAAAATAACCGGTTAAAACCGGTCGAATAATAACCGTTCGATATCCCTACTAATAAATCAGTGAGTGCTTAAACCCTGGTTTAGTTGAACTAAACTTAAATTTATCTGTAGTTGAAACTCAACAGTTGTAAATCAGTGTCCCATGTATTATATGTAGTTTAAAAAGTAACATGTGGCAGCACTACGATAAATGTTGTCAAATTCACGTGGGGTGTGTGCTACCATCAAGATCTCTTTATTAAGTCTTTTCTTATATGCTAATTACAAGTATGCTTGGTTATGGTATGTATACTAGTACTAAAATGTACCTATTTTCTGGTGTTGTAAAGAGTTGTAACAATGAAGCAATGTTTACTTAGTATTAGATGCAGAGTCATAAGTGACTGTAAACATAAACTCATTATTACAACAGTCTGTATTGGTAGTTTAACCGCCCAATTTTATGAGTTTAAAGATGGTTTATATATTTACTGATTTATAGATTGGTCGGTTTAAGCACATTTTAAACCAAAAACAGAGTTTAACTTACTCTGATTTATTAGCCCCAAGAATATTAACTAAACTTTGTTTTACAATGTTATTCAAAATAAACGTCTTAATCATATATATTAATTTTTTTTAATTCCAGATATTTGCGCTTATATGTCTGATAGCACTATTTGCAAATTAAATTTTATCGATTTGAACATTGAAATAAGCAGATAGCACTATTTGAACAAAAATAAAATGAGCTGTAATGAATACTATTTGAGACTGTAATTTAAGTAACACGAACTTTTATTAAAATAATTAGTTTTTTTTAACAAAACAATATTTAATGAAAAAGTAAAATATTAAGAAACGCGTAATCATATTAATATAACTCGAAATTATGTCTATTAATTTACCCATATTCGAAAGCAATAAAAAAATAATTTTTATTCGCATGTTTTAAATTATCATAAAAATAATGATATTCTTGCGGAATAACAGGCTTCAATGCTTTTAAGCGCTTCCATTACTTAGTTGAATAGGACCTGGGCCAGATTGTAAGGGATTCGCTTCTATATGACCGCTGTATATTTTAATTGTAGTCGGAAGGTTATTGTATTCGTCATCAAATCTACCTTTATACATAATGTCACCACTTGGTAGATATATGAGAGATTTTATTTGTGATACGGTGGGATTACATTTTTACCGACCAGGTCTAATTGATTTGAAAGGAATAAGTTTTTTGTTGGTATAGTCTTTAAAGAAATCGTAATTCAGATATAGACTATCAAAAGGCATTTTAACGATTTTATTATCAATTTTGATTACTTTCTGGCATCTTTTGTTATTTTAAGATAATCCTTGGGCAAATAAATTGTCTGATTTTTCAGCTTTATCTTAATCTTAGCGTGTGCACTGTCGCACTCCATTTGAGTGTCCCCCTTCTCTAAGTACTTCTGCTCAATTTTCATATTATTTTTTATAGAAAAAACGGGGAGTGCATTCGATAAATAGTGGTTACGTTTTTGATGGCTACAACCATCGGAATATATTATAATTGGTAACGCATCTGACAAACAACGGATCCTTAAATAATGTAAAATATATGAAATAAACGTCGATGCGGACAGATTCCCATTACTTTGATTTTACCAGTAATTTGAACATTGATGGGTTGCGAGGCTATAAGTTGTAAAGTTGTGTACTTGAAGGGGCTGTTTATAGTAAATAGTTTATGCGTTTATATCGGGACATAGTTTTACTGCTGGTGCATCCATGGTAAGCACATGACGTAAATAAATATAATAAATATAGTTAAACAAGCTGACCCGGCAAACGTTGTTGTGCCCTCATGCTCACCTACTGGTGTTTTATCAGCTTTTATAACTATTTTATGATTATTGGATGGCATTCGGTCTATTGCAACTTTAAATAATTTCACCAATTCGTTATGCTGATGGAATAAATTTTGTCAATGATTCAACAATGTTGCGGCGTAGCCCCGTAGTAATTGCACATCTAGTGGTGACTTCTGTTTCAGAATTGCGAAGGAAATATATCTGCCAAAATGTGTATTCTTGATCAGGAATAAGCAATAAGGATCCTGCTTTGTGATATATTTGTCCTTGGACTTTAAACTTTGGCATGAAACTTCCACTAACTATACTGTCAGCACCAAATGACGTCATTTGAAAGCAATTATTATAACCTCGTATATGGATTATGAAATGTTTTGATTGTGGTGTTGTTCCAGACACCAATGAAAGTAATGGTTCCGGTGGTTGGCCTAGTTGTGGCAGCTTTAATTTTCCATTTGCGCAACATAAGCCAGGTGTTTCCTTTTTATATTTAAATGCTTTGCAATGGACACATAATTGATCCATGCTTCTGATATTAATATTGGGATGTACATTATAATCGATTTTCGAATCGTAATTAAATGCAAGACGCATAAAAGAAATGCGATTGGTATTGTGTATTGCTGCTCTGGAGGCTCTTTCCGCAGCACGTTGTCGTTCGTTCCGTATTTCGCGATTTTTTTGTGAAGAATTTTGGCTTAAAAGTGACATTCGATTCCTCGCTTGTTCGTTGTCTTCTGCGAGCTCCTCTTGTGTCTGCTGTGAGCGCAGCACACTCATATGATTTGTGTGCTGTGCACGGCGACCAATATTTGCACGTGGGCGTGGCACTTTGTACTGCAATATACGTTTTTTTATGATTCATTTTTATTTGTTTGTTATTGCTGCGGTAGGAAGGCTGCCCTTTGTTGTCTTACCTGTCGCTTGTTTACTTTCTTCAATAGCTTTCAATAATACAATTCAGTAACACCTTGGGTTAATTTATTAAAATGTATGTAATATTTAATAATTTAAATAAATTAAACTTCAATTTAATAAGTTATTTTTTTCGTTTGACTCCCACGCACTTTTCACGAAAAGAGGTTATGTTCGGTGCAAAAACACAAAAAAACTAAATATTGCGCAATCTGTCGGATGAACTTCAAACTACACAGAAACACTACTCACGGCCCATAGACACAAAAAACTAAATATTACGCCATCTGCCTGACGAACTTCAAACTACACAGGCCCATAGAGCATGCATATAAAATTTGGTCAAAATCGGTCCAGTAGTTTTTGAGTTTAGCGATCACAAACATACAAGTAATATTTATATATGAGAGATATATAAATAAAAATTTATACTATTGACAAAAACTCATCCAGAAATTGTTTGCAGTTTTTTTTGCAAAATGTCTTCAACGTATTTTAAAATAATATTAGTTTTTGATATGAAGGCAAAATTCCCAACCTTTTATTGTATAATATGTCTACTTTGTAATAACAATTTTTATCATTTTATTATATACAGTAATATATTTTTAAGTAGATAGCACTTTTTTACCAAAAAAAAAAACGTGTGTGTTAGATAGCACAATACAATATTTATAAAAAAAAACCTTTCGGGAAAAATTTTTTTTTTCAAATTTAAATGACAGGGGCATTCAGTCAGTGAATTCGTTTCTATTAAAAAAAAAAATATTCGAAAAATTGTAGATAACACTTTTTGAATAATAACCCTCGATTTACTAAAACAAAACGTTTAACTGCCGTATTCATATAAAATAAAATAGATTTCAAACGTATTTTAAAAACAAATTTCCATACAAATTTTCCTTAAAATAGATTTCATATCCAATTTATTTTTTTATGAATACGGCCGTAAATATTTATTTTCTTTTTACACCTTCAAACAAATGAAAAAACATACGTTTTTTTTGGTTGGACCTTAAAAAATCCTAACAGAACATATTTTTTCTTGTTTCTTGACGAGCACAGAAAGTTCTTGTAGATCAAGACTAAGAGCAATGTTAATATAATTTTGAACTTCGCGAAGTCTTTCAGCAAGCTAAAGATCAGAGACAGCCTCTTGTTTCCGAAGCCCCTAAGGCGATCGCTGAATTTCTTGGAACATGAAAGAAATTTCTATGCTGACTGCTTTGAAGACTATATTAAAGAACTTTCGTTATTTGTTTTTTGCTGAATGTTTTCACTTTTAATTTTGCAAGTTTTTCCAAGTTAATTCTAAATTATTTGAAAAAAAAAATGTGAAGAAATTGTTTTACTTACTAAGTCATAACGGTACTTATGCACCACCCTGTTTCAAAAACAGAACATACATATCATGACACTTTTATGTACATCTATTACTACATGCATGTATGTGTTTTCTTAGATTTAAAGGAAGAGAAACAATTATTGAAGTGTGTAATAAATTGTTCAATGGAATGAATTTACAAGAATTTCAAAGCAATTTGATTAGGGTAGATATGGTATATGTATGACTTAGAAAAGAAAAACATTCAATTTACTTTTTAAAATAAGAAAATGAACTCAATTACTATATAATTTTTATAAATTAATTTAACTTTTGTTGATAGATGCTGAACTTTAGATATCTCCATTGTTGTCATAAGGAGTCCTCGCTTGTTCCCTAAATACCTAATTAAATAACTCATTTGTATTTATATGATTGAGAGGTGATCCAATGCTCTTTAAAATCTGATAACACACGATATGTTCACACTTAACCAATATTTGGCGAGAAAATCCTTAAAAAGCATGGCCACAAATTTTACCAAACATTAACTTTCTTTTTCGAAATTTTTATTGATTTTCTAAATTGTATTTCTTAGAAAAATCGTAGTAGAATGTAATTAATTAACTATTAAATAATGTTCGATCTAGCAAACATTATGTAAATTCACACAAATGTTAAAAATAAATAAATTAGCGATTATGTGTGGGGCGCCAAATATTTGTTAGGTGTGACTATAACTTTAGTATTTTATTTCATTGATTTTTTTTGGAAAGAAAGAAAGAAAAAAAGGAATTTATGTATAAATTAACTTAATATGGATAAATGGTAGTCACTTCCTTGGAAATTTTATTGTAAGCATTCAACATATTTGCTAATGACAGGAGTTTTTCTCTTTCACAAGATAAATGTTTTTGGCTAGAACTTTTGTCAGAGAAGTATGCCACTAAATTTTACATAATATTACATGGTAACTGAAAAAAATATAATTAAAGGTACACGTTTAACTTATTTAAATATTGTTAAGGAAAAAAATAAATAAAATAAAGGCTCCGCGAAATAATTTCAAAGAAAAAAAATTTAATTAGACCTAAAAATTTTTCGCATAATCCTGCCGGAAATGTGTTTCAACCGTTCTTAAAACACTTATCCCGTGACCAGTGAACACAATATTATAATAAAAACGAACGAATTATGATAGGTGAAAAAAGACATATCCTTTAACTGGTGAAAAAGTGCTTAAATTGCAGTTACTCCAGAGTAAAGGTAATTGACTGGATTTTGTGCGGGCCGATGCTATCTGGTTATATTTCTTTATATGAAGGAGATCTATAACACTTGGGAACAGTCATTTTTACTAATTTAAGGTCGCTGATTTCAAATAATCAAATCTCCATTATTCTCTATCAGCTCGACTTTTCGAGATATACCGTTGTGTCCAAAATTAAGACACTTTAATAACATAATATATTGGAATAACTTGAAAACGGTGCACCATATTAACAAAAAATCCGAAACTCGGCAAAAATATTATCTTTAAGTCGAGCTTACATTGTTTTTTAATTTGTCCAGTAGTTTCAGATATATCGGTGAAGTTTTGAAAAAAAAAATAAAAATTTGTAAATAAAAAATCGTGATCTCCATGCAAAAAATAAAAAATTTCGAATGTGTTTTTGGAACAAAATTTAACTTTTTTGTGTTGACTGAATATATATGCACCAGTGTTACCACCAGCAAAATTCAAAACTAGACTTAAGATGACGCAAAATTAGCCAATTTGATTGAAATTACACCTGATAGCAAATTGACGTTTAATTATTAAAAAAAAACTTACAAAAAACAAATTAAAAGGTATTTACGGACACATTTTTAAAGGTGTTCCCATGTTACGAACCATATGCAACTGTGGACCTATTAAAATAATATAAGAATTCTTAACGCTGAATATAATCGAAGTAATTACACATATTTGAGATTTTTTTTCGTCTTAGAGAGATTTATATGACCTACGTTCTTAAACTTAACAGCACAACATTTTGCCATGACATAGAAGCTATTTTTTTCAATACATACCAATATTTATAAGTCAGTTATGGCATTACAAGCTGTTTTCGTGGGGGGTATTTGTATGGGAGAAATGATCAACTATGGACTGATTCCAAAATTAATTTCATAAGATAATTTAAGTTGAAATAAAATATATTTGGGCCTAATTTTGTCCAAATACCAACATCATAAGATGGTTTATGGCAAAAAGACTCTCTTGGGGAAAAAAATAGTACGGGGGCTATGTGAAATTATGGACCGATTCTCAAAACTTAAAGAAAACGTATGAACCAAATTTTATTAAATTTTCTTCAAAATTGCCACCTGTACTTTGCGCAGAAGGCCTACATGGATGGATAACCGGACAGCAGGACGGACGATACTGATTCGAAGCCGATCGGTGTACTACAAAAAATATTTGTATATATTTCATACATTAGCACAAACTCATAATACCCTATTCACTTAAATAAGATTATTATTAGTCATACTATTAAGAATCTTATATATATAAATTATAATTCAAAATAAGTAAACAAAAATAACATTAAAAACTCAAATAATTTAAAAAAAATTAAATAAAAACTTAAAACGAACGTTCTACTTCCATCTAGGGAAGGTTTAAAATATTCATTGCGGTTCCTTTGTATATTTTATTTAGTAAATAAAATTCCTGTAATAGTTTCAGATGACAGTCTGTTTCTCAAATCAATTTAAAATATTTTAAGTGCGCAAAATATTTCTCGACTTAAGCATTTTAAATGTTAAAGCCAGAGAAGACAAATTTGCTTTTTTTGCTGTTTTGCTTTTTTTTTTTGCTGTTTTTGCCCTTTTTACTTTTTTTTGCTGTTTTTGTTATTATGGTGCTTATTTTGCTTTTTTCCTATGTTTTTGCTGTAAAATAGCTTTTTTAACATAATTTTTACGTAAAAAATATTTTTTTGAGAAAACATGAGAAAAAAAAATAATTGACAACTTTTTTCTGGGTTAAAACAAAAATATGTTAGTTGTGGACTCAACGTTTTTACAACTAAAATTAATAAACTTACCATCCCAAAAAAAAAACAGCCATGTTACTTATTTGAGTTTAAAACAAAATAAGTAAACCGGCCGTTGTGAACGAAAAATAATAAAAAAAAATGCCGAAAGAAAAGTCAAATATGTTATTTTTGCTAAAAATGGTAAAATTGTATCCTGAAGTTTTTAAAGTTGAAAAAGATTGGCTTTTTTGTAATGTGTGTTCGAGTAAAATTAATAGCGAAAAGAAGTGCAATGTGGAGCAACATTTTAGTACAAAAAACACAAATTAGCTGCTTGCCAAGAAAATCGTCCACAAAAAATTATAACGGAATTTCCTGTTACTACATATAACTGCTAATACATTTCACGAAGATATATGTAAATTTTTGTTGGAGACCAAAAAGTAAGCCATCCCAGTTTCAAAAACATCTTTCAAAAGTACGCTAATTTTTCAGTTCCAAGCGAAAGATCTATTCGAGGTAAATACATACCTCAAATGTATACGGAAGCTTTGGGAAAAATGCGTGAAAAGGCTAAAGGTAAATATATATGGATTTCTGTTGATGAAACAACAGACAGTGAACAAATATATGTGACCAACTTTATATTTGTTATTTTTAATGACGATGTTGGAAATAATCCTTTTCAATTGAAAATGGGTGTTCTCGAAAATGCAAATGGGGCTTCTATTGCATCTTTCTTCAACGATTCATTACAAATTTTATGGCCTGATGGTAAGTGAATATTTGATTCATAATTTTTTTTTTTTTTTATGTTTTTTTTTTTTTTAATTTCAATACGACAAAATATTGCTAATAGTAACTGATGCAGCGCTTAGAGTTTCAGCATGTAAATAAATTAATATCTTGTACCAAATCCGTTTTTGTTAAGTTAATTTTTCAATAACTCGTATTTACACACATACAAACTAAAATTTTAATTTCCATAGGCTCCTAGTAGAAAGCAGTTGTTTTTACAAATGAATCCCAATTTGGCTCTTCCACCGTTCTCTCATGCCCTACACGTTGGGGTACTTTGAAAGAAGCCACAATGCATATGCAGAATACCTTGTTAAAGTAAAGGCTGTTATTTCTTAACTGAAAAGTGAAGACTCAGATTCGATCGCGCACGCCAAGGAAATATATAACTTGCCCGGATTAAGTTCCCAACTTGCGTTTATCAAAAACAATTTTTCAATTATTGTGTCTTCTATAAAAAAAGCTACAAACATAATTAAATTAATATTTAAGATTCTTAAATTAATCAAAATTTGTCGACTTTTGTGAATAAAATCAAAAGTTGCTAACAGATTTTAATCGCTTATGGCTTGTTTTGTTTGCAGCTTCGTTTTTTATATGCCTGCAAAAAATTAGAAGCCTCGCTGCATTTTTCAATTTTTTATGAATTTTTAAAAAACAAAAATTTCAAAATTTTGATAAAAAAAATTATTTTTTTTTTCAAAAAAAAAATTATGTTTCTAAAACAAATGCGGATATTAGAACGAAGTTTTACTTTTCTCAAAGAAAATTTTATTGCGGAATTTCGGTTTTTTAAGTTTTTTCAATAAGCTAAAGCGTTTTTGAGTTACGCGAACATATGTTGTGCAACCTCCTCCATTTTAGAAATAACGGTATATCTCGAAAACCAGAGCCAATCTTAAAAAACCGAGGGCACCACTGGATTCAGCGTACCCGAATTATGTTAAAACGCCAGGTGCCCAGCTTGTCACGAAAAAAAAGTGTCAATTTCGTGCACAGTGTAATTTTTAAAATGTATTTTTAACAAGGTGGTCTCTTAAATGCTCTTCTCCTGTCCAAACAAGGAGTCGGGGCCCATTTTTTTATTGCTGATTCTTAAAGCAAAAATTATGAGGAATCCAAAAAAAAAAAAAAAATTTAAGAGCTTCTGTGGAAAATCGGAAAATTAAATTTTCTTGAGAAAATTTAAAGGTAAATTTCTAAGAAAAATTAGGAAAATTTTATTTTTATTAAAGCCTGATTCAATACCTTTCCAACGAGCTATTACTCGTTGCGATCGCTTTAGTAGTTTTTTTTTAAAACAAATTTCAATGAGGTCCCTTATGAAGAATTCTTCAATTTTTCACATGACAGTGGTGTACACCACCACTAAACCAGTCACTATAAAAAAAAAAAAAATATGTAGGTACATTATTTTTTGCTGGGCAATCGATTGAGACTATTTATTTTAAAATCGGAGAGGGGTCGTCCAAAAATTTGCCAATTTTGATCGTTTTCATATGGAATTGCTCTATATTAAAAAAATAAAAATGCTTTTTTTGCTGCTTTTTTTCTAAATTTTTGTGCTTTTTTTATATATTTTTTTTGCTGTAAACACTTTGTTTTTTGCTTTTTTTTGTCTTCTCTGGTTAAAGCAAACACCAAATTCATTACTTTTTGTAATATTGGAAATACATCTTAAATGGTGTAAAATTTATAACTAAAATTCAATTCTTATATTATTTGTTTCAAAATTAAAGAATTTCAAATTACAACTGATCTACACCTCAAAGAAAATCAAGAAATCAAACAATTTCATGGAAGGTCTGAAATTGTGGTCGACGAATTGACAAATATTTCATAGAAAAAGCATGTTCATATTACTATTCGGTTTTCTAATACTGAAACCAAATAATTTGAAATATATAATCCTGGCTAAGAGTTTTTGTTTACAACTTTTCAAAAATATCATTGAAGCCTTCTGATTTTCATATAGAAATGCTTAACTCCCCACATATTAAAACTCATTTAAAATAAATTTGGTAGATTATCTCAAATAATAAATTTATTAAATTCCTATAATTTGTTATTTGCTTTTGCAAAACATTTGTCTAGATCGAACATCATTTGATGGGTTTTCAATTACGTTATACAATTATCTGCTTACAAAAAAAGTTTAGTAAATAAATAGAGAATTGTTAAAAAAAAGGTTAAAGTTTGGTCAATTTACTGGCCACACTTTTCTTGGTTTTTATCGTCAAATATTTGTTAGGTCTGAACATATCTAAAGTCATATCTTTGTATTTTGTTGGTTCCTTACCTTTGTGAATTGTTTTGTTTTTATTTAAATTAACGTTTTATTGCAAAAACTTATTTGATTTTAATGTAATAAATATTAAAGCGCAAGGTCAGTTATACAAAAAATGTATAATGTTATACGTATAATGTCATTACAATTTAAAGATATGATTAAAAATATAACGATACAAAATGAGGATAGAATAATTTCGTTAGATATAGTATCCTTATTTCCTAGTGTACATATAGATGTAGCCTTAAATATTATAGAAGGAAAATGGGATATAATTAGAGAGCATACACAGAAAAAAGTGTTTTATCAATTAAAAAAATGGTTTAAAATGTATTTCAATTTAATTAATGTGATAATTGAATCAATAATTTTTTTAGCTGAAAAAATTTAAAAATTTAATTTTGATTTAATTAATATTTTAGTTGTTTTGAAATAAATTTTCAATTAAAATTTTAATTAAATAACAAAAAATCTTAATTGACTTTTTTCGTTTAAAATAAAATAATTTAAACATGTAGAATTGTTGTTGGGAATTGTCAATATTTATTTAAATAAATTAACACATTGTTTAAAATTTCAAAGTTTTTTGATCACTTTTTTAATTAAAATTAAAAATATCATTTATTGAAAATATTTTTTCAAAATTTTAAAATTTTTAGTAATCAATATAATCATTTTGGTAATAGGTGCAAAATCAACAACTTGTTTGCTTGATATTATGAATTTAGAACAAATATGGTAATAGGAGAAATTTAATAATTTTTTCTGTGTACGACTATTGGAAAGGAATTATTTTTAAGAATTCTAAACTTTTGTATAGACGATAGTTGATATTTTCAATATGGTAGCAGAATATATTCTCAACAAAAAGGATTACCTATAGGTTCTCCAGCTTCTCCAGTTGTAGCAGATCTAGTTATTGAGGAGCTACTAGATACATGTATTTGAAGATTATCAATTAAACCAAAAATTATAGCAAAATATGTAGATTATTTATTTTGTATTATTTCAGAATGTGAAGTGAAATACATAATATGTTGAACATTTTAAACTCCTTCCACCGGGAAATTAGAATTACATTGAAACGGAATGTGATCATAAACTTTAATATTTAGACACATTAATAATAAGAAAAGAGAATAATTTATTGGTGGATTGGTATCAAAAACCAATTTCGTCAGGGAGAATAATTAATTATTATTCAAAACATCCGAGAAGAGTTATTATAAAAACAGCTAAAAATCTTATAGATAAAGTTCTAAATATTAGTGATATAGTTCTTTCTAGCATTAATAAAATAAATATCAAAAATATTTTGGAGAATAATTGTTTCCCAAGAGAATTGATTTGTAAACTGATTGGACAGTACATAGGACATAGAGAAGGTAATGTGAACCTAAGATTGACAAGTCTTTAACTTATCTACCAATGGTTTCTGAAAGATTTGAAAATTCTAATATTTATGATATTAATAATAATAGGATAGCACATAAAACATAGGACGGATAAATTAGATAGAGCTTATATTATTTACAAGATACCTTGCAAGGGTAAGGATAATGAAATATGTAGTAAAGTATGTGTAGGTACCACGAAAAACATATTAAAAACTAGATTAGCAGGACATAGGTCTGATCAAAAATATAAAAATACGTATTCTCAAAAACTGCATTGTTATCACATTGTGCCAATTTCAATCATGCAGCAGATTTTGAAAATACAACACTTCATGTTAGAAATGTTACAAATTATCAATACACCAATAGAACAAAGAATCAATTTTAAAACAGATACAGACAATGTAGCTCAAAATTATAGACATTTATTTTATAAGAATAAGATAAGAAATTAAATCTCTACATATATAAAAATTACGTGTACGTTCGTGATCGCTAAACTCAAAAACTACTGGACCGATTTTGACCAAATTTTATATGCATGCTCTATGGGCCTGTGTAGTTTGAAGTTCGTCAGGCAGATGGCGTAATATTTAGTTTTTTGTGTCTATGGGCCGTAAGTAGTGTTTCTGTGTAGTTTAACTTATTAAATTGAAGTTTAATTTATTTAAATTATTAAATATTACATACATTTTAATAAATTAACCCAAGGTGTTACTGAAAGTAAATTAATTGTATTATTGAAAGCTATTGAAGAAAGTAAACAAGCAATAGGTAAGAAAACAAAGGGCAGCCTTTCTACCCCAACAATAACAAACAAAAAAAAATTAATCATAAAAAACGTATATTGCAGTACAAAATGCCACGCCCACGTGGAAATATTGATCGCCGTGCACGGCACACAAATCATATGAGTGTGCTGCGCTCACAGCAGACACAAGAGGAGCGCGCAGAAGACAACGAACAAGCCAGGAACGGTATTTGAACAATAATTGCTATGTCGATTTAGTGCACTTTTCATTCTTCTCCGAAATATCAATACGCCATGACTTTGCAACGAGACCAGACTTGCAGTGAAAATAAAATTTGAGGGCAAAACAACGTTTGCCGGGTCAGCTAGTAAGTTTATAAAAATGTAATAGAATAATTTTTTTTTTTTTTCGATGTATAATTTTTATTATTTTTCATAGTTGACAATTTTGTTGTTTTACTGAAATTTTGTATTAAAAATTTGTTTAAAATTTTATAAAAGAAAAAAAGAAAAAAACCAAATATCTGAATCCCTGAAGAAGTTATGCATTGAGATAGCGAAATATTGAATAAAAAATAAATCATTTTTATATAATTGACCTTGCGCTTGAATATTTATTACATCAAACTTATATTAAAAGGTCGAAGAAAATAAAGTTAAATAATTTATTTGATTTGAGTGTTTTTATGTATTCGTATTAAAGCCGGTTAAACGTTAATTTAAAAATGTTTAATCGAAAACCGGTGTTTTTAAAATAGCAACTATTCGTAATATTTGAAAGCCGGTTATTAAAAAACATCGAATAATCGACTTCCCTAGACAGGGCACTGTGCTCCGGCGTCTGCCAGTTTATAGTTAAAAAATCTAATGGCACATTACAGTTTGTAGTCACACTATCACACATGAACATGCTTTTGTTAAGATGCAACCCTAATCAAATGAAAAGTATTATTGTATTGAATTGACAACGATTGCTATATATCGCCTTAATCTGTGTCCAGCTGTGATCATCGTTAGCAAAATGTATTTCATTCGTCAAACTTATACGCAATGATCCTCTGTAAAGTGCTGGCAGAAAATAAAATTTTTTTTTATATCATAAAAATATATGCATATGTATATATTACCTAAATTTTCATTTAATGTTTCTAAAAAGAAAAGAAAAACGTTTATATAACATCCAGTAATTTTTTTTTATATTTACAAAAATAAAGCAATTTTTCAAAACGGCGTAAAATCTTAATAAATTCTAGACAAATCGCAGATTATATTTGTAATACATATTAGTTATTATGTTCTTTGGTTTATTTGTTTATTTGCATGAATCAAATTTCATAATCAATAAATATAAGTTCATTGCATTTGCTTCTTTTCATTTCGCAATCATAAAATTGTTATATTAATCGCTTTCTTAAGCCAATGACTTATGTTAAGCAAGCACTTTTATTTATTAAGTAGGTCAAGTTTTTTATTGTACAAATAATTACTTATTAGGCATCTATTATTATTGTTGTGTAAAGCATTTAATTTTGTTGCACCTGTTAGCATTAATCTACTGTTAAGTGTATATATTTTATTATAGTTGTAGGTAAGCATAATTTTAATATAAAAGAATGTAAATAAAACTTTATCAAATCAGTGTGCTTTAAGAAACTCATTTTTGTGTTTTATTTGGTACACTATCCTGCAGGTTAAAGTGCTTGTCAGGAAAAACAAAAAAAACAAACAAAATTCCTTCAGGTTTATGTGCTTGAAAGGAAACTCAAAACTCTTGTATCCTTCCAAAGAGGACATTTTCTCTCAACAATATTAAATCCCAACCAAATATATCTTAAAAACAATAAATTACGCTTATAGTTCAAATGGTGGTTTTATCGAAGTTACACTGTTTATCAAAGCAATTCTCTCCACTCGCGACAAATACTTAAATTTCGCATATGATATTAACTAATTACTTTTTAACAAACTAAATATCGCGCCTATTTTTATTAAGCTATCTACGCAATGCTAGAGCCTTGGTATAAAAGCAGGTTTTGCCAAAAACGTGGTCTTCTTTTTTATTTTTTTGACCTGACAACTTAGAAAGTGTATTCAAGCGGCAAAGTATCGCATTAAAAATCGTTAAAATCCTATAAAACAAATTTTAAACGATAAAATTTATTTTGTGAGCCTTAAAGGAAAAAAAAAGCTGGAAAATGTTGATAACATCTTTTGATACATGTTGCTGATTTTTTGTTTATGTTATTTGGGAAAAGAAAAGAACATATGTTCGGATAATCGTTCACATCAATCATAAATTTAATAATTGTCTCTCTCCACCCCATAGAGGAAGCATTGCTGAATGGCCATTCATCGATGGAATAAACTAGACTACTGTAAGTTACAAACTGCTTTATTTTGCATTTGCTTTTAGTTTTTTCCCTACTTAGTACAAGAAAAACAATATTAAGTTTAAATATAAAATGCGAATGTAAAGTGCGGAATAAAATGATTGTTTGTTAAAATTACAATAAAATAAATATAAAAAAAATAAATTAAATTAAATGAATGGTAGTGAAAATTTCTAGAATGCCAAAATATCCTTATGATGAAATTATAAAATTGGTATTTGATGTGAAAAATATTAATATAGTTAAAAGGTGAGAAAATTGAGAGAGAAAAAAAGAAATATTAAAAAAAAGATAAAGAAAAAAGAATAATATGAAAAAAACGCAAATCTTAATCAGAATAATAAAAACAAAAAAATTTTTATCAATTAAAGAAATAAGGTAAATTCTTAATTAAATGTTGAAATTTTAAGTATATTTTAAGTCATAATTAAATATATTCCAAATATTGTCCAAATAAGACAGGTTCTGTCCGTCCGTGTTTTCTTATTCTATTATTTCTCTATATTCGTCCTAACTGACCTACAACAAACTGACCTAATTTTAATTTCGTCTTGATATCTCTTTTCAATATAATTGTCTTGTACATGGTGTGAAGACAATTTTACTTTTTAATTAAAATACTTTCTGCCGTATTCATAAAAAACTAAATTGGATATGAAATCTATTTTAAGGAAAATTTGTATGGAAATTTTGTTTTAAAATACGTTTGAAATCTATTTTATTTTTTATGAATACAGCAGTTTAAATTTAATTTTTTCCTGTTTATTTTTTTCGTGAATTTATTATATACGAATATAATATGTTTACGTATAGAAATATTTACCTTTTTATTGTTTTTCAACTAATGTTATCTAAAGATTTTCTTTGAATTTAAAATTAAGTTAGTTTTAATGATTTTTGTTTGTTTATTTTTACTCTTTTGAAATAAAATTTAATAAAATGAGTTTCTAAAATCTTCTCGTTTTGATTCTTAAGGCAAAGTAGAGTTATGTTGTAAGAAGATTAGTAAGGGGTCACCTAAAAACAGAATAGCTTGCAGGAAATCGATTAGATGATCAAAGTTGGGAGGGCTTATGTTGCAGATTAGCACCTACTGGCAACATAACCCATAGATGCAGTACCTCATAAATTTTAACCATAATTTTTCTCTTTTTTTTGCCATTCTATTAATGTTTTCCCCGCTAGCTTCAGTTTTTCTCTTGTTCGTTTTCCTTAATGCATGCAATTAAAATATATATAACTATGTGGTCTCATTACATCTTGCTATAAGTACTTATACCCCGCCTATAAGCCGACGAGCCGGAGCCGGAAAATTAAAATGCATGCAAGAACTTAAAGGCATTTCAATGAAGGGACTTTCTTTCATGTTATATGCTACACCTCTTGGTTTTTCTGTTTACTGAGCGCCTTTTAGTTTGCCGTCCAGCATGCATGGCGATATTCTTTGATGACTTCCGCAGTGTTTATTCCTTTTGCACCTTATATGTAGTTTGGAATCGAAGATCCAGTTGTGGGGCCACCATATACCTAGAATGTTTTTCAAACATCGGTACACGTAGAGAAAAAACCTGTTTAAATATGGTCACCTCCAACAAAACTATTTTTAATGAAAATTGTAAACATATTATGGTTTTATTTAACCATTTTATTGTCACCGACAACCATATTATTGTTAAATAAGTCCTCCATCAAGAAGCGACAACTAAATTATGGTTGCCTCTAAACATGTTATGGTTAAATATGACAATATTTAGTTTTGAAATTTAAAATAGTATTTTCCTCTTTTCCAAGAGCAACATGCTATTGTTGAAAACCAGCCATGCTATAATAAGTGTTAAACATATTTTAGTTATTATTAACCAAAACATGCTCGGAGGCAACCATAATATGGTTGTGCCTTCTTGATGGATGACTAACTTTACCATGATATGGTTGTCAGTGACAATAATATGGTTAAATTTAACCATAATATGTTTACAATTTTCTTTAAAAATAGTTTTGTTGGAGGTGACCATATTTAAACATGTGTTTTCTCTGGGTGTACATACAGGCTTGGATTTTATATTTTTCATATAAAATTGTAGATTTAACATTGGAATTGAAAATTCTTATTTTTGGTGCACTTGAACCATTAAGTTTTACCTAAAAGTTTTCTTTAAATAAAACTTTTGTTCATACGAGATACCAAACCCAAAATCACTGCGAAATAATCAAACTAAAGTATGAAATAAAATTAACTTTTATTTACTTTCATATTCTCCAAAGTCAATTGCTTTTTATATACGCGCAAATATTTAAAACTTTTCCATTTTAAATGTAGAATTTACCATTTTACAATGTCTTTATAAAAATATGCGACATTTCGAAACATGTGTAAACGTACCTTTTAGAGTTGTTTAAAATATATACATACATACATACAATTTTTATTGCTTTTACAAAATTTTTATGGAAACACGTCGTATTTTAATTTTTCAACTTTCCTTCCCTTCCTTTACTTTTTTTTCTTTTCTTGCTGCTCCATTTTAACTTTATTTTCTCTGGTTTCTACACGGGTTTGTCTTAATTTTCTTGCGGGCTGTCTGGATTGTTGTAAAGGAAATTATTTTTCTTGCAAAATTTTTTTTAACACAACTCTTTCGGTTAACTGGTGCTGCTGTTTTAAGCTGCCACCAAAATGTAAGTAAATGTTGCTGGTTGGTGTTACGTGCAACAATGATTTGGTTTTTTTTTCATACTAAAGAGGGTAAAATCCTTTGGGATGTCGACCAAAATGTAAAGAAAAGAAAAAACAATAAGTTAAAAATTTACGCATGTTAGAATTGCACAAAAATACCTGTAAAGTTTATTGTGTATTTCGAATTTGTGTATGTGTGTGTGTTTGGCAGCACAGGATTTAGAGAGAAAAAAAAACAATTTATATTCCAGTCAAGCTTTAGTATTTTTTTTTTTTCTTCTTTAGCAAAACATCATTTGACAATATTTATAATCAAGACAGATTAATTTCTTGCTACTTTTTTCTAACATTTCGTAGGTATATGTGTTCTATTAGTAGAGTTGTTGAAGGTTTTTTAAAATATAAAATAAGAAAATTCGTTGGTTTTTTGTATAAATATTGAATGTAACAAAATGATTAGTTTTATCAGTAAATCCAAAGTTAAGCGGACAAGTTAAGTTCCGAAGAAGTTCAATTTATAAACACAGATCGTAAAAGCTAACGAGTTTAACTTAACGGTACAGAAAACCTGGCACAGAACTAGGACTCTTCGCGAAAAAAATGTCTGGGAATTTCCGAGAACAATATTTTTTGATATTGCACTTTTAATGATTAAAAACTGATTTATCACTTCAGCGATTGAAAAGGATTCATATATGATTCATTCATATGTTCGAATAATGACTTATAAACACAGAAAAAAGTGTTTATCAATTAAAAAAAAGGTTTAAAACGTATTTATATTTAATTAATGTAATGATTGAATATATTATTTTTTAGTTGAAAGAAAATTTAAAATTTAATTTTGATTTAATTAACATTTTAGTTGTTTTGAAATAAATTTACAATTAAAATTTTAATCAAATAACAAAAAAATCTTAATTGACTTTTTTCGTTTGAAATAAAATAATTTAAACATGTAGAATTGTTGTTGGGAATTGTCAATATTTATTTAAATAAATTAGCACATTGTTTGAAATGGCAAAGTTTTTTGATCATTTTTTTAATTAAAACTAAAAATATTATTTATAGAAAAAAAATATTCACAATTATACAATTTTTAGTAATCAATATAATCATTTTGGTAATTGGTGCAAAATCAACAAATTGTTTGCTTGATATTATGGATTTGGTATACATTTGGTGATTGGAGAAATTTAATAATTTTTTCTGTGAATGTTTTGAATTTAATTGTTTAAAAAAATCACCTAAATGAGTCTTTTCAGATCACTTTTGTTTATAAAAAAAAACTGACTTATCACTACAGCGATTGGAAAAGGCACCACATACGATTTGTTCATATGCTCGAAAAGGAATCAAATAATTGTATCAATGAGAGTATAATTTATGATCAAAAAATTACGTCATATGCGGTTATGTTGCTCTTGAAGCTGGTCCCTAAAGCATTCGATTATGATACAAAATACTAGCTGTGGTAGTACTTACAAAATTATTATGAACAAACCTTTTCTTCGAACTGCTATGAAATGGTATTTGGACGAACTACTTTGATAGCAAATTATAAAGAACCGTTGTCTTTGTTATATGTCTCAATCTGAGAAACATTCAAAATGTAAGACAAGAAAGTGATGTATAAACTGTCTACAACCAATTAGTGATGAACACTAAATACAAACTACAATCTGTGTTTCTTTAAAGAAATTAGAATAACGCTTGAATATAAAAGTAAAATTGTCTTTTATATGGTTTATTGCGTTGTCTTCACATAACGTCTGAGAAGGTGCAATTATACCAATACATTGTGCAATGGAAGTAAAAATATTGAGGCCTTATTTAAAGGACAAGGCGTTGAGATTTTTTTTTTTAAATTTTTAATATGTTTATATTATTAATTAAAAGTGTATAGGGATATATTATGTCCTGGGGTCCCCATTGGGAGCAAGGGGCCACAACGAACGCTTTCCATTAGGTCCGGTTTGATGAGAGATGTTTTATTTGACTCCAGCTTAGTCCGCTTTTGTTGACTTCGTTCTCGAGCTGACGACGCCAAGCGTGCGATGGTCGGCCAATTCTTCAAGTGTTGCGCTTAGTGTTCAAATCAGTAGCAGCTCTTACAATATCACCTTGAAGCCTTCGCAGCGTGAGTTACGTACTTGCCCTCCATGCAACCCGAACTAGATATCATTGCCGACAACAACGACATTAATATTATAGTACAAAAATACATGACACAATAAACTACATCCAATAACACACTTATTTAAATTCTAGTACTCATAAAAGCGCCCCAACAATACCTCATTGATTGTTGTGCCGCTTTTGTCAAATAAGCAGAATCAATTTCACAATTTAAAAAACAAACCACCCAAAAACCTCATTAACGAAAAAATAAACAAATCCACAAAAATACCAACGGTGTCACTTACACTGTCATTATTTTTGTAGACCTAAGCAATAAACCATAAATACATTTAACAACTTAAAGTAAACCCATATGTAAACCAATTAGCATAAGCAAATTGCTAACTAAGATAACCCAAATTGTAAACCCACTAGAATAACCCAGATTGTAAACACTCATGACCCAAATATCCATTCATAAGTAGAATTAAGAATTTCTTATAAATACTAAAGTAAGATCACCACAAAAACCTGTCTTAAGATCCAATCCAACAAATAAAGAGAAAAAAAAACCCCAAAATATTACGCTGTGGTTTTTTTATTTTTGGAAGTAATAGTGTTATTTATTCTGAAGAATAAGGCACTAAAAACGTAATTTAATAGTGTTATTTATTCTGAAGAATAAGGCACTAAAAACGTAATTGGCGCAGTCGCGGAAATTAAATTCTAAAATTAAATTCAAAAAAAAACCTACACAACTGCCTTTAAATTCTGAAGAATTTAAAGAAAATTTAACACTGAAAATCCCGAAGGACCCCCCGATAGAATATTTTTCGGTGAAACGAAAATACGTAAGAGGTAAAAACAAAATAAAAGTGCGAAACAATTTGCCAAACAAAGCGAAGTTATTAAAAGAAAAAGGAAAATGTCGCTACAAGACCGATTTAACGAAAACCGTAACATCAACCATGAAGATGAACTCAATGAAGTCATAAGAAGGCAGGAAGCTGCAATTCACCAATTGCAAGAACAACTCCAGCAACAGCAAGTACAACAGCAACTTCAGCAAATTCAACAACTCCAGCAGCAGCAACAACCACAAGCACAACCACAACAAGGTCTATGGTTAACACCAAAAGATCTGTTAACACAATTCCGGCAATTGAGAAGCCTAGATAAGGACCACGATGCAACAGCCTTCATAGCATCGGTAGAAGCAGTCTTAGCACTATGCCCTAGAGAAAACCAGCAACTGATAAATTTGGCAACCGCCATAATCATGAACGAGAAAATTAGCGGCGATGCAGGCGACTACATTAGAGGACTAGGAACGGATGCAACATGGGACCAGATAAAGGCGAAATTGATAGATCACCACCGACCAAGAACAACATACTCAGACATATTCAGCAGATGCAGAAACGTAAAAGTGAGTAACCTTAGGGAATTATTTACATATTTTGAAAAGAGCAAATCTGAGCTAAATAAGATATATATGTACGACGACACAAGGCCAGAAATATATGAGCCAAATCGAGTCGATAAAGACCTAGTTAACATTTTAATTGAAAAGATCGATATACCATTACGATCACACAGCGACCAAAATAGTACACTAAACGAAATTATAACAAATTACACTAGAATTAGGGCTTTGGATGACCCTAGGACGATACACTACCGTCATAGGAAGAAAAACCAACAGACACAATACAGTAACAATAAAATAGAACAAACACAAAACAAACAACAAACACAATACAATAGTAATAAATCACAACAATACAACACTAACAAACCTACACAATATAACGATAATAAACAGACTCAACAAAATAATAAAAATCAATCCGAATACCACAAAAAAAATTATCAGAATTATAAAACAAATAATTCAGCACAAACAAAAACGTCACATATGAGCGTCGATGCGCAACAACCGAACGTGACAAATCACCCCACATATATGGAGGTGGATACAATGCAAGAAGTTGAATCTGACACAGAGAGCGTAAATTTTATAATGCGGCCTCTAAATCAAAACTCCCAATAATAATTCTTACAATAGGCAAACAGAAAATAAGATGCCTAATCGATACGGGCTCCACAACTAGCATATTAAAAACTAATATACTAATGGAGCAATACCCGAAAATAGAATTAGAAAAACCCCAATTTTGTAGAACTATTAACGGATTAAATGAAGTAAAATACACTATCATCACACCATTCCCAAAAGAATTCAGATGCCTAGGGACCTTAAAATGGAAATTAATAGACTTTTCCAACCCCAATTTTTCAGGCATAATAGGGCAAAATTTCCTTACGAAATTAAAGGCAACAATTGATTGCGAAAATAAATTTATTAATATGTTGGGAACAGAATTGTACTTCGAAGAATACAATTACCCAGCGGAAATCGAGAATGTTTCCACATTAGAACTATTACAAGAAAACAGTAGAAATTTCAACCTCGACCACCTCAATTTTGAAGAAAGTGAAGCGACAAAAAGGTTACTTGCAAAATTCAAAGATCTTTTCTTTAAAGAAGGTGATACTCTCTCGGCAACGAATGAGATCCACCACGAAATAACCACAACCGTCGATTAACCACTTTACTCAAAAATATATAGGTATCCAAAAATACACGAGGAGGAAATAAATCGACAAATTAAAGAAATGTTAGAACAAAACATAATAAGGAAAAGCAACTCACCCTACAATAGCCCATTGTGGATAGTTGAAAAGAAATTGGATAATTCGGGCATAAAAAAATATAGACTCGTCATCGATTATCGTAAACTCAATCAATTTACGGTAGACGATAAATATCCCATCCCCAACTTATACTCATTACGAGTTCATTCGAATGCCATTTGGGCTGAAAAATGCCCCCTCTACATTTCAAAGGCTAATGAACGAGGTCCTTGGAGACCACATAAACAAGACATGTGTCGTCTATATGGATGACATCCTTGTGTTCAGCACATCCCTACAAGAACACATAACCACCCTGGGGGAAATATTTCAACTCCTAAGGAAGGCAAAATTAAAAATTCAAGTTGATAAATGCGACTTTCTGAAGAAAGAAACGCAATTCTTAGGTCACGTCCTTACGACCCAAGGTATTCGACCAAACCCCAAAAAAGTTTCAATTATTCAAAAACTTAAAATACCGACTACGGGAAAGCAGATAAAATCTCTCTTGGGGATGACTGGCTTTTACCGGAAATTTATAAAAGATTACGCGAAAATCGCGTATCCATTGTCGAAATGCTTAAAAAAGGATCAAAAAATCAACATTAACGACCCTGCATATTTAGTAGCATTTGAGAAACTGAAAGATTTAGTGACAAACTCACCAATATTAAGGTACCCAAATTTTAACAAAAAATTCAAAGTCACAACTGACGCAAGCAATTTCGCAATAGGAGCAGTACTCTCACAAGAGGGACACCCTATCGCATATGCATCTCGTACCCTAAATAAACACGAGTGCAACTATGCAACAATAGAAAAAGAGCTATTAGCGATTGTGTGGGCAGTTAAATATTTTAGGCCATACCTATTCGGTAGAGAATTTGACCTAGAAAGTGACCACCAACCACTCAAATGGTTAATGACGAAATACTCAGGAAAGGATATAAATCCAAGACTCCAAAGATGGCTCATAAGCCTAGGAGAATATAACTTCTCTCTCGAATATATAAAGGGCAAAACCAACAATATAGCCGATTTCCTAAGCAGGATTAGAAACGATGAAATACATCACTGGGAAGATGAAATATATCTTGAGGAAACCCCGAAAATTCAGGAAGAGCAAGAAGACGACAACGCCTCGTTAGAAGTACAGACTGTCCATTCCCAAGAAGAGGACTTAGGTTACAATGTACCTATTCTAGAGACGATCATCAATAGGTTTAAAACACAGATAATTCTCGTAAAAGAGAAAACCGAAACAATAAAAACCATTTTTGGAAACAAAGTCATTTTCATAGAAAAGAACGATATGGATAAAGGATATACACTCGATATCCTACGCAGAGAATTAACGAAAGGAAGGGTAGGGATATACTCCTACCTCAACGACCACGAATATTACCAACTCCATAAAACTATAGAAAAGGAATATTCCGGAAATCCCCACATCAAATTCATAAAATGCTCTAATATAGCAAAAAATATTGAATCTGAGGACGAACTAAAAACACAAATCGCACATTTTCATAAACATGAAAGCGGCCATTGCGGTATAACAGCAACATACGAAAAGCTAAAATCGCTAATATACAACCCAGACCTCAAAACGCAAATTTATAAGATCATAAATAATTGCGATATATGCAGCGGAGGAAAATACGATAGAAACCCAATTAAAAACAAATTTTATTTAACAGAAACACCCAAAACGATAAATGAAATAATTCACGTAGATACATACGTAAATAGCAAACATTCATTTATCGTTTTCATAGACAAGTTTTCGAAACACGCTACTTGTTTGTATCTATCAGATAGGAACCAAAAAACACTCGAAAACAAAATTCAAGAGTTCATAGCGCTAAAAGGAAAACCTAACAAATTCGTATTCGATAACGAATTTAACATTACAACAATAAGGAAGTTTCTACAACAACAAGGTATTCAATATCATGCAACAAAACCGAACAGTCACACGGGTAATAGTGATATAGAAAGACTCAATAATACATTAACAGAAAAGATTAGAACACTAAACCTCGAGGATAAATTACCAATAACAACACAAATTAACAAAGCAGTCACACTTTACAATAGTAACTTCCATAGCACTATAAAATGCTCACCACTCGAAGTACAGAATTTTAAAGTAGATCATAACACTATTTTCCAAAGACTAACAAAAGCAAAGCAAACAAGATTAGAAAAAGCTAATGCAAATAGGGAAACATACAATGAAAACAGGGACATCGGATTTATAAAAAATTATAAAAATGTCAGGCACAAAGAACAGCCGAAATACAGAAAAGCAAATCTACAAAATATTCATACTTCCAATATAAAACGATCATCCAAATTTGCAGGTATTAATCTTACTAATGCTAACGATGACAATTCCCCTAACTGCAGCATCGATAACGCTAACACCAATAACCGCAACTAACGGATACTGCATGTTACCAACAGAAACCGTGGAAATAGTCAACGAAACGAGTCTAATATTACACATAATACAACCACATGAATTAAGCAACATACTGTATAACATACAAGAAAATATAAAAACCCTATCAGTAGATTTAAAACAACACCTACTAACTCAAATAAAAACAATAGAAGCAAAAATTAGGTCTATAACACCCAATTACAGGAGACAAAAACGAGGCATCCTGAATATAGTGGGAGACGCCCAAAAATGGCTCTTTGGAACTATGAACGACGACGATAGACAACAAATCGAACAACGTCTCAATAACAACAGAATTAACAACCTACAAACAATAAATACTATAAACAGACAAATCGAGATAAATACGAACTTTAATAACTCAATCTCAATACTAAAAGAAACAATACTTGACGACAGAGACAAAATACTAAGTTACATAAATAATATACAAACACATACTAACGATATTTACAGTAGACTAACGTACCACGATCAATTACTGAAACTGCAATACCTAGAGAACAAAGTTGACGAAATATTAGACAATATAGCCTCAGCGAAATACAACACCTTACACCCATCCATACTAACGGCAGATGAAATCAATAAATATGAGATTGACTTTCTAAAAATTAAACTAAGTAGGATAGGAGTCATGATGTATAACGACTCAATAATACTAGCAATTAAGTTACCGACTAACAGCATAAAAACTACACAATACACAATTGTACCCATCACAAACGAAAACCATCAAAAAATAGATGAAATATCAGAAAAGATTGTAAAAATACAAAATAACACATTCTCCTTTGTAGAAAATAAAATGCTCAACGAGCTTAAACTAAGCAGCAATTGCGTAGTTAAAAACAATTGTAAACTAATTAAAGATCTCGATACAAAAATAGAAGTAATAAATGACGGCACATTGCTTATACAAAACCCAGGAGAACTACTAATCACATCAAAATACAACGAAACAGAAACAATACACACAATACTTAATAATACACTCCTGGAATTCATAAACTGTACAATCTTAATCCAAGATAAACAATATTCAAATAAACAAGATATATATATACAAAAATTCGAAGAAGACAAAACAAATGTAAATTACAATTTCACAAACAAACCATCATTCAAAGAAATAATCATAAAAGAAGTAGAGAATATTAAAGAAATACGAGAACTTAAAATAAGAAACATAATCTCAGACACAAGTCTAATAGCCATAGTTCTAATTCTAAGCATAATAATAATATACGAATATGTAAAAATCAACAGAATTCAGGAGAATCCCATATCAACAGGGGGAGGAGTTACGTACTTGCCCTCCATGCAACCCGAACTAGATATCATTGCCGACAACAACGACATTAATATTATAGTACAAAAATACATGACACAATAAACTACATCCAATAACACACTTATTTAAATTATAGTACTCATAAAAGCGCCCCAACAATACCTCATTGATTGTTGTGCCGCTTTTGTCAAATAAGCAGAATCAATTTCACAATTTAAAAAACAAACCACCCAAAAACCTCATTAACGAAAAAATAAACAAATCCACAAAAATACCAACGGTGTCACTTACACTGTCATTATTTTTGTAGACCTAAGCAATAAACCATAAATACATTTAACAACTTAAAGTAAACCCATATGTAAACCAATTAGCATAAGCAAATTGCTAACTAAGATAACCCAAATTGTAAACCCACTAGAATAACCCAGATTGTAAACACTCATGACCCAAATATCCATTCATAAGTAGAATTAAGAATTTCTTATAAATACTAAAGTAAGATCACCACAAAAACCTGTCTTAAGATCCAATCCAACAAATAAAAAGAAAAAAAAACCCCAAAATATTACGCTGTGGTTTTTTTATTTTTGGAAGTAATAGTGTTATTTATTCTGAAGAATAAGGCACTAAAAACGTAATTTAATAGTGTTATTTATTCTGAAGAATAAGGCACTAAAAACGTAATTCGTGCGACCAATCCAAAGCCATTTGCTTCTAAGGATGTCGATATGAATTTGCCGTTGATCTGTTTGTCGTCAAAGTTGCGTATTGCTTATGATATTTGGCCAAAACATCTTTAAGATCCAGTTTAGGCATCAGTTAACAAATACTTGGATCACGTTTATATCATGGGGTGATGTGTTTCAAGATTAACAGGCGTATAAAAGCATCGACATGACAGACGAATTTAAGTTTCTGATCTTAGTGTGTTTTGAAATAGCAGATGATCTCCATATGGGTCGTAAGATATAAAACGACGGGTAAGCCTTTGAAGTTCGATTGGCTATATCGTCCTTGCAGCCTCCCGTAATCGCTAAAACCCTTTGAATATAGCAAATTATTTTATTTGTTCTCATTCAAAGCCCTGTATCTGAAATTTGCAGGTGTTAAGGGTGTTGCAGCGCATCACCTTGTTCTATTGTATATTTATCTTAAAGGCCGATATAGTCAGCTCTCTAGTTTTTTATTAAGTCCCCATCGTATTCCTCTGTTTGCGCGAGTAGAATTTCGCACAATAACACCAAGAACGACGTTTGATAGAAGGGGTGGGGGGGGGGGGGGTAAAACGCGTTTCTGCCGTTTACACCGTTTACAACTTCAAAGTAGTATTTATTTTATTAAAAGTTTGAAAATATCAAAAAACTTCAGGTGTGTTGTATGCAAGAAATAATTTATTGCAATTTAAAAATAAAAAAAGTTACAGTTGTATCTTATCAGTTTGACGATTGTTAAACAAGTAATGTTGTTAAAATACCATCGATTGTCAAATATTGATTACACATTTTATAATTTTTACTATTTGCTAAAAACTCTACAAATTCCAAAAATGTTTTGCTGTTAAGAAACAATGATTTTGGTTATATAACACCTTTGAACTTCTCTATAATTAACTTCTTTACAATAAATCCCTTCCTATTTTAAGTTGATTTCAAAAACAATGCTTTTACCTTCTATTTTTAGTGTATTTTGATATTCTAATTAGGTGGGTAACGAATACCGAGACATCGGCGGATCTTCAGGTTTGCCGATAAATCGGTATCTGCGATATTTTACTGTCGATACGCCGATACTTTTTTTTAGAGTTTCTTTGAACAACTATGGGAAATAACACATTTAAAAGCAGAAAATAAAATCAAAACAGAATAATAAAGTGTTTCTTTTAATTCTTTAGATGGGGTCCACACCACGCGTTGTATGCGATTGATACCTTCTTGGCCTATTTTTATGACGCATCCCATAATTCCACCTAATGATTTATATACGTATATGAATTAAAAGCGTTTACTGTGTTACTTGTGAGTAACATTTTACACTGATTATTTTTTTCTGGCAGGAGCTTTAATACATCAAAATATTGAACGCGAAGTGTGCGCCTCCAGCTTTAGCCGTTTTGCTTTGAACTATAATAATAATATTTTTTCCTGGGTTCAAATCTCAGCGCAGTCAAGAATGAAAAATTATCAATAAAAAAATTTTCAGTTAATTTCATGTTGTAAAATTCCTATCTTAATAAAAAATAATTTAATGAAAACTAAATTAAATGAACTTAAGCCTAATTAAAATATTTAACTTTTGATTAAAAGCCGTTAACAATTTAATAAAATAACCACAATACTAATTATTGTTAACAGCTAAGGCACGAGCTATGTTTACCCTTCCTTCAAGTTGTGCTGAAAAAGGTCAACAAGAAAAAAGAAAGACAAAAACATGAAAAACAAAAATGTACTTTGGATTTCAAGAAGAATTCTTGACAAAAAAGTACGAAAAAACAGTAGTTAGGAATAACAAGTAAATCAATTAAAATAGATAATCATTCAAAAGCAAATTTCGATCTACCAGGGGGAAATACCATTTGGTTTAAAGATTGATGTTTAATTTTTGACGTCATCCAGCTTCAATAGCCCAGTGAGTGAAGAGATTGTGTGGTTCTGGGCAACCTGTCCGTGAAAGCCTGGGTTCAAATCTCAGTGCAGTCAAGAATGAAAAATTATCAATAAAATTTTAATTAATTTCATGTTGTAAAATTGCTGTCTTCATAAAAATAATTTAATGAAAATTAAATTCAATGAACTTAAGCCTAATTAAAAATATCTAAATTTGGATTAAAATCCATTAACAGTTCAATAAAATAACCATAATACTAATTATCTGTTCCCACTGTGAAAATCTTTTCTATATTTGTAATACAAAATTTTGTAAATTATTAGATTTTTGTGCATTTTTTTAATGAGATGTTTTTGAGAAAAAAATTAATTTTGCTGAAAAGTTTGGGTTTTACTACGAAGAGGCTACAAAATCCATAGGCAAGGCCACTGCAACATTATTCCACTTGCTTACAGTCTTCGAACATTATTAGAAAATATAATAAATGAATAAGTTAAGGTATAGAATAGTTTACAGGCCCAAAAATTGGCGATTTATTTAGCATTAGCTCTGCATGAAAGTCTTGAGGGTTTAGGGAATAATAAAACCTTTTATTTAACTAAAATTCTTTTAATATGTTAAAGACAATCGGCTTCATTCATATCGAAAAGACGTCTTACTGAGTTTCTGATAAGTTTAAAAATGGCTTTTAAGGCGTTTGTAACAAATTATTAGAAAATCCCAAAAAATCCAAAGAAGAAGTCGAGATATAGCTTAGATCTCCTAATATTGCTAGTGGCGCAAATCCGCTTGGTTCAGAAAAAAGTTTAAAACAACAGGTCTGGTTCAACAACAGCAAAAGTTGAGAATACCTTGTATTTTTAACAAAAATCCCCTTAATATAAATTTTACATATTTTTTTCTATAAAAAAAACAATATTTACTTTTTATTAATATTACCCTAATTTTAGATTCATTGTTTTTTAAATCATATTACCATTAATAATCTCTAAGTCTATAATTTTGTATAATAAAAAAATTATTCTACTTAAGTTTTGTCTACTTTTCATTGACTTCGAATTTAATATTCGTATCGGTATCGCTGGCATTTCTTTGTGAGTATCAGTATCGGTATCGTATCAGCAAAAAGGCGTATCGTTACATTCCTAATTCTAATAATGATTTTTTAATTGGATTTATCTTTATTATATGAACAAATTTTATAAATAAACATTTTACTCAAACACATTTTTGCCTCAATCCATAAATTATTAAAAAAAAATTGTCTCTTAAGTAGTTAATATTAAAAATAGAGAAAAAAATCCCCAGTCACTATTTCGAGTGGAGTTAGAACCCGGCGACGTTAAGCTTAAAAAAAACGAAACACATCCCATTTACAGTCTGAAATATATCCTGTATAGGAAAATAACGATAGAGGAGCCGCACAAAAGGAACGGTCCCGTGCAATGTTTAAACTGCCAAGAATTTGGTCACACTAAGGCATACTGCCATTTAACCCCTGTTGTATGTGGAGAATTGCATGGTACAGCTCTCTGCGATAAGTCTAAAAACGACCCTAATGTAAAAAAATGCAGCAACTGTGGTTGTAATCACACTGCCAACTATAGAGGATGCCCTGTATACTCTATCGTCAAGCGCTCGGTTGGACCGAAACATAATCCACCTCAAATTCAGGAAACACATCAAGATAATACTAATAACATTCAGGTACCGCAGCCTAGTAATAACAGAACATCCTACGCTAACGTCCTAAAATCAAACCATATGCCAATGCAAGGGGATTTGCCAAATAATGATGAGACCCCAGTTTCTAATTTAAGTCGTCTAGAAAAAACCATGGAAACACTAGTACAAACAGTAACAAACTTTACGAATACAATGGGTAATATGATGCAGGAAATGTTAAGAATGCAATCGATGTTATTGCAAGCTGTACTTAACAAGCCATGAATTGTTTAAAAATTTGTTTTTGGAACGCAAACGGCATTCGCCAACATAAAAATGAACTGGAATACTTTCTTAAAAGTAAACAAATTGATGTAATGATGGTTTCTGAAACTCATTTGACCATACGAAATACGTTAAAAATTAATGGTTATATATTATATGATACCAAGGACCCTCGAGATAGAGCTTGTGGAGGTTCTGCTATTTTGATAAAAACCCGAATCAAACACTACTTAATGTGTGATCATCGTGAAGATTATCTGCAAGCAACGAACATTTGTGTTGAAGAGCTAAATCGAAACATTGTACTTTCATCTTTATACTCTCCACCTAGATTTTCAATATCAGAAAGCCAATATTTTAAATATTTTAAATCATTAGGATCCTGTTTCCTAGCCGCTGGCGATTACATTGCTAAACATACCTTCTGGGGGTCACGGCTCATTACACCAAAGGGTCGTGTTTTGTATAATACAATATCTAAAATGGATTTAAATGTGGTCGCGAGTGGACAACCAACTTATTGGCCTACTGATCAGCAAAAAATTCCAGATGTCATCGATTTTGGCGTGGTTAAAAACATCCCCGCAGAAACGATTCACGTTGAAGCTTCTTTAGAATTATCTTCTGATCACACACCTACAATTCTTACCATATCAAACCCTTATAGAATTGTATCTCCGTCTGGTTACTTAGTGACGTCAGCCACACAAATAAATTGGTTAAAATATAAGAAATATCTCAGTACCCACTGCACTGAAAATATTCCGCTTAGAACACCGGAGAATGTGAATCTTTCTATTGTAAATTTTGACAATTATCTCAAACTAGCTGTTCAACATTCTAGCATAGCCCGCAAAAATATAAAAAATAGTAAAATATATTCTACTGATGTCGAGCGTCTCTTGACTTAAAAAGGAGAGTTCGAAGAGAGTGGCAATTGCACAGATCCCCTCATCTTAAAAATTTACTAAAAGAGTGCACAAAAAGGTTAAGAAACTTACTGCAGTCTCAAAAATCGGCTTCTCTGGAAAAATATCTTAAGGAACTTGATGCAACTCCTCAATCTGATTACTCATTATGGCGTGCAGCTAGAAATCTTAAAAGACCAGTTATCACTTAACCGCCATTAAGAAACTTAAATGGAAGTTGGGCACGAAATGATGAAGAAAAAGGAAATCTTTTTGTTAATCATTTGAAAAACGTATTTACCCCGCATACATCTGCTGTTAGAGCTGCTGTTCCACTTAGATTTGAGATAAAAAAAATCGAAAAGGCTATTCATGATTTAAACCCCAAGAAAGCCCCTGGTTTTGATAAGATCAGTAAAAAAATGCTTTTGGAGCTACCCAGCATAGCAAAGAAAATTATTCTACTAATTTTTAATGCTATTTGACGCCTTGAATACTACCCACAAGAGTGGAAAGTATCCTTAGTTACCATGATACCTAAACCAGAAAAGTATCCCACAAAAGTTGAGTCATATAGACCTATTAGCTTATTGTCTAATATATCAAAGCTTTTTGAGAAACTTCTAGTGTCAAAATTAACGCCGATTTTAAATGATAACAGATGTATTCCCAATCATCAATTCGGTTTTAGAAGAAAACACAGCACAATTGAACAAACTCATCGAATAGTAAATGTCATAAGAAAAGCCTTTGAAGAAAAAAAATATTTCTCAGCACTCTTCATCGATGTGTCTCAAGCTTTTGATAAAGTCTGGCATGAAGGTTTACTACTGAAATTGCAGCAAAACTTACCAGCAAATATACACAAGCTGTTAGAAAGCTACTTAGTCGGTCGTCAATTTATTATTAAAGAAGGCGAATTTTTAAGTTCTCCACAGCCAATTAACGCTGGAGTCCCCAAGCCAGCATCCTGGGCCCTCTATTATACTTAATTTATACTTCGGACTTGCCAACAAACAACTACACCCAAACTTCAACATTTGCAGACGACACAGCTTTTCTAACCGTACACGCAAACTGTCAAGAAGCATCTCGTTACCTACAGGATCATATATTTGAACTAGAAAGGTGGTTAAAAAAATGGAGGATAAAGATCAATGAGCAAAAATGCGCACATATAACATTCATTTTGCGTTGTGAAACATGCCCCCTCATCAAAATCAATAATCAAATAATACCCCAACACTCGCATATAACATACCTCGGTATACATCTAGATCGGTGTTTAACGTGGAAATGGCATATAGAAGCTAAATAAACTCAAATGAAACTAAAAGCAATCCAAATTAATTGGCTTATTGGAAGAAATTCTGTCCTAAGTCTCGATTGCAAACTTCTACTTTACAACTCTATCTTAAAGCCAATTTGGTGCTACGGTATTCAGTTATGGGGCACTGCCTCGGCATCCAACATCGAAAAAATTCAAAGGCGCCAAAATAAACTTCTTCGAATAATCACAGCCGCCCCCTGGTACGTCAAAAACTCAAATATCCACAAGGATCTCAATGTGCCATTAGTAAAAACTATGATAACGAAATATGCAGTAAAATATTTAAAAAGGCTGGAACTGCACCCAAATCCATTAGCTAGAAATATTTTAAATTATGGCGGCCACACTCGCTTAAGAAGAAGAGACACTGCAGCACTCACCCAATCAGATGAGCGATAAACACCTACACATGTGAACAGAAACCGTGATGACTAAATCTTTTTTGTTTGGCAATGGCAGGACATAAAGCAAATATTAGGATAAGATTTGATTAATTATTGTTAGTTCATATTTAATATATGAAGATTCAATAAACAAATACTGAAAAAAAAAAAAAGGATGCTAGCAAGACTGTGACCAAAAAGAGAAGAAAATAAGTAAATGTAGCCCCATCATTAACCGTAATTCCAGCAGTCATGCCTATTCTGTGAACGAAAGCGTTAAATTAGCCTTTATTTTGAAAAAAATGTTATTAGTAAAGTCAAAAAAGAAGTTAAAAGAGACAAGGAAGGAAATATAGTCGGACAATCCTGAATATTTGATGGTCTACATCCCAGTATATTCAGGCAATTTTTCGAGAGTGCAACTTATGGAGTTCCCAATTTAAAATTTTACAGTATAAAACGGACATCCTAGGCTAATTGTTATAAAAAATTTAAATTTTAATTGGTCATTTTAGGTTTTGCAGATGAAATTTTGCTTCAGTTTTTTCACGATCAAACGATTTCACATAAAAATCACTTATCTTAATTTTTTTTGTTTTATTTTTTTCTAGGTCGAAACAGTAATTTAAAAGAACAATTTAAAAAAAACTCCCTATAACTCGACTAACTAAACATCATACAAAAAATATATTTGAAAAAAATTTAAAAATTTTTTTTTTTTTTTCATATTTCATATGTACATATTTTAATGATTCAATAATTTTTTTATAAAAAAATATTCCTCATACGCCCAGTAGACTTTATTTAATGTACTCTCTAAAGTATGCAACAGTTTATATGAAATTTAGATCATAAGGCAGTTAATGTGGCGTATACTTATTATTATTTTTTTTTTTTTTTTTTTTTTTTGTTTAACGGTTAGAGCGATGCTATATATTCCATATATCATCACATAAAATGCAAAACAACGTATAATCAAAATATTCGAAATTGAATTTACATATGTTTGCAACTTGTAAACTTCTACCTTAAAAAATACCCAATTTATTAACAAAGTTTAAAATTACGTATCATCAAGTGCATAATTTTCGTAAACAAGATAACGTATCATCATATTTGCCATAGAAAAAATAGCAGAGTTTTTTTAAGAACACAGCTAGCATTGTTTTTTTTTTTTAATGTCGAAATTGGGTATTCTGTTTTATATTCTGTGGTTAACTGTTAGGGACAAACCTAAATCAGCGCGTAAGGCGTAAGATTTTCTAGCGCTTAGCTTTAACACCACACTGACAAACTTGAATAAGAGCGGCAACGCTGTGTCATGAATAGTAATGTAAACTTATCTTGTTTAATAAAACCCACATAGAAATGAAAAACAATAGAAATAAAAATAGAGATAAAATATCTAGATTGAACAAAAAATAGTTAAATTGCCATTACTTTTTAACAATAGCAGCCAACTTGACTACTTAACGCGCGGTCGAAATCGTGTTTTCCATTTGCAAAGCATTGGCGCCACACAATTTGGGCTATCTTTATACATTTTGTATGGTCATGTGGTCATGAGAGTTTTTAACCGATAGAAAATTCTTTACGTGCTGATTTAGGTTGTTCTGTTAGGTAGGTAGGTATGCATAGGTTCAATAAGTAGCCGACACGAGGACGGCTCAGTTGGGACATTATAGAAGTCACTTTATGATACCCCTAGCCAGTGACGCTAGTCAGCCAGTATTCACCGGGCTATTCTCCAGAAGTCACTGCAGCCTCGAACCACCCCAACTGTCTGCAGAACAGAGAGATCGATTTCAGTCCCACATTGGAAATATCGTCAATACATCTCAGCTCCGGTCTCCCGAAATGCCTAAACCTAATATCCCCGAGACCGGGGTATTGGCAGAAAAAATGAAACACCGTCTTCTCCTCCTCCTCATCTTGACAACTTATACAGTAGTCATCGTAATCAAGACCCATTTTCCGCGCATAAGTTCCTTTCACGCAACAACACATAATGACCGACATCACTGTCCTTATCCGGTCCCTACCGCCATTGAGCAGATGTGCTCCCGCTGTGATCTCTCCTGAGCCCTTCTATACGACTCACTCCTTATGACAGTCTTGCATCGAGCCATTGGAATTCCGATCAGGCCGTCGGCGAACATGTCGTCCAAGAGACAGCCCTCTTTGGCCAGACCATCTGCAGTTTGGTTTCCCGGGCATCCACTGTGCCCTGTCTATGCTATAATATTATTTTTTAATAAATTTAAATACACTCGAACTTCTCTTTAATGAACTTCTATAAAATACCGCTTCTCCCATTTATGAAGTGATTTTAAAAAAACTGCTAATTTTAATCTCTTTATACTAAATATCTATGCAGTCAATTTTTCTTTAAGATGAACAAATTTTTTTGTCTCTAGATAAGGAATTATAAAAAAACAATTTTTAGGGTATTCCAAAATATGAAAATTAAAACAAGAGAAAAACTCTCTTTGAAAACAACAATCGCCTGTGTTCGAAATTAATAGTATTTACTTATAAGTATTTAATAAAGTTGAAGAAGAGATAGCAAAACTTAAATATAGCTTAGCAGTGTAGAATTCTTCTCAGCACTTTTATTATCAAAGTTGTCCCAGAAATTTATCAAATGTTTTAAAAACAATGCATTTATTTTAAAAATGTAGAAGACAAGCAGTTTAGCACTGAACACAAGACGCTTTCAACCTGCCTTATTAAGGTTATTGATAAAGCAATGCTCAAATGAATAACCACCGCACGTCGAGCAGTGTAATTTAAACTAAAATACATGATACAAATGGAAAACATATCATTTTCTAATATTGAAGTTCTATATATTGAAGTGTTTTTTTCCTTTTTTTTTAAACACTGCAAATCTTTCTTTGCTCTTTTTATCAAAATGTAATAAATTAACTTTTTCAATTTAAACTACGATTTATTTGTAATAAATAAAAAATTTTACATAATATGTTGTAATATCTCTAATAATATATTATAATTTGACAAAAGTTTTTAATTATTTCATATTTTAACCGCCATATCCAAAAAAATTTTTTTTAGTTTTATAGCAGGTTCATGAAACGTATTTTATATGAGAATTTGTTTAATAAACCTTTTAGTAATCAAAAATATTTTAATGAATATGGGGAGTAAATGTTTGTTTACATTAATAAAACATTCTTACATTGATGATACGTTTTATTTTTTTTTTTTTTTTTTTGCTTTTTTAGAAAATTATAAATCAAAATAACGTAGCACACATAACATAAAAAAATAACAAAAAATATAAAATGCTTTCTTTTAAAATAGGTCGGTTATCGCATTTTATGCTTATATATAACCAATTATTTTTATTAATCAATATTTTTCATATTACAATGTGTTTAGCTTCTCCCTTAAACTTATAAAAAAGTGATGTTACGTTATTTTGTATTTGAGATGACGATATGTATATTGACCGTGATTCAGCATAGCGACATTTATTGAACATGTAGCATGCAGTGTTGATGGGTCCATAGCCCAGAATAGCTTAATTTTATCTGATCCATCAATATTGAACGTGTACCAGTGCCCTAAGAGAATCTACATAAAGAAGTTGAATTCTTAAAAATATGCAACAGTTTTTTATAGTTTATTTATAATTAATACCTAGGCCCTGTTTCTTAATACTATAAGTTACAAAACTACAAGTAAAATGCCATAAAAAAATCAACAACCTTACAATTTTTGTTTATAATCTCTTTTACTTGTAGACTTGTAACTTGTAGTTTTAAGAAACAAGGCCCTGCTAGTAGGAAGCGAATAGTTATTTTGTAAAAAAAAATACAGAGTCAGTAACAGTTATGACATTTAAAGTAAAAATCTAGATACTAATCGCGCTTCATCATAAAGAGGGTATTAACTCAAAACTTGAAAGTTTTCAGTAGAAGCAACAAAAAAGTTTTAATCTTATGTTAAAGACATATGAAAACGTATATGAAAATAGGCAAAATGGTACACTATTTTTGAAGCGCACAGTGGCCGAAATACCCAATCTAGCGTCGCCTTGGCGAAATTTTTAAATCATGAATTCGGGAAGCTTTATTTTTTTATTTTTTTTTTTATATTTTGAAAATTGAAACCTTAACGGACTTTTTTCTATTTTCTTTTTGGTTTTGTGTCTTATATTCGCACAGCTGTGAATTCAAGCTTAAAACAAGTTTCAGCAGGTGCAATAACTACTTTCGACCTTTTTTTCAAGTTAAATTCCGTTCACAGCAAAAAATTAAATATTTAATTTTGTAATAAGATTTGTGATTCATTTTAATTAAAGGGTATGTATTAAATAAAAAAAAATGTTATGATCTAAGATTGTTTGTTTTAGTGCTGAACAGTGGAAACAGAAAGTGTCCTTTGTGAAAGTGTTTTTAGATATAACATCCAATTTTTGTGTGAAATAAAAGAAGGGTGGATTCGACCGTATTCGGTTCACTGTTTGTATAGTTTCTTTAAATGGGCTTTTATCTACATATGTCAAGTTCAAATATTTTTTTCGTTTCTTAGTTGCAATGGCGGAATCTAAACGCACCATTTTTTTAATAAGTCATAGTTAACCAGTGCCAACAAAAAAAATTTTAATGATTGAAAATCATATATTTTCCAATGTCATTAATCGCCCCCAATTTAAAAATAATTGAGAAATTTTATTAGCAAGTTTGTATAAAAGTGGAAGGAAATTCACAGAGTTTTGGCTGTGTTCGAAGAGCGAAATATAATGTGGTTGGATGAAGACATTATTTTCAGAGTGCAAAATTCAAAAAGTCACGGTAGAGCGGAAAACATAAAGTTTAAACTTTTACTAAATGTACATTGCACCAAATATCCTCCCCCACCCCCTCCCAGTGATATGTAGGTACTCATATATGGTACTCATTTATGGTATTCAAAATACTACAAAAACGTGTCCAGTTAAAAAGTAAATAGTAATTCGTGCAAGAGTATTCTAAATATTAAATATATTTTTATATAAAGGTTCTCTCTAGATATTTTTGAACGCGATTAAAAAGACAAAATTAGGTGCTTGAAGTACCCTAAAATGATAAGTTACAAAGGTTCTTCCATGTCACGACTTACACAGTACAACACATGATTTGCCAACTCAATTCTGTGAACTGTATGTGAAATTAGACCCAAAAAGAAGAATTTCTGCATCATTCGTTTTGTCTTCTTACCTGCGATTTGAAGTTAGTATCGATTTGAAGTTAGTACTATCGTATAGGGGAATTTATCACGTTTTAGGCCCTGTTGTTTGACATAGCTCGACAACCACTAGCCCAATTTAGTTGAAATAAATTTTAAAAAATTAAGAATTACAATTCCCTTAATCTGTTCATATATTGTTTTCCTATACAAGTAACACTTTCGAAGTTAAAAATGAATGTATGAAGGGAAAAAATTATTTTTTGCCTAAAAATTTAAATTTTTTTTTTAAAAATACATAAAAAATCCAAAATGGAAAAAAGTTTCAAGTCTAGTTATTTTTTCGCAAAGTCACATAACCTATGAGCAAAATGAGACAAAGATCATAAAAATCGATGCACGCGTTTCGCTTTTATTCGCAATTGAGTAAATGTATGAATTTCAAAAATTTGCTCGAGATATGCACAACATTATTTGGAGAAAACATTGACACCTTTTTCATGATTCTGAGAATTAAAAAAAAGGAATAAACAAAAGGTTATTTGATTTTTATGATTGCGGTAATAAATGTACGTGGACAATTAAACGGAAAGTGGACCTTTTTATTATTTGGGTTTTTCCGGGTTTTTAAGGGTGGTCATTATTTGGAAAGTTTTGCACAGTTTGAAACGTACAAGTGCTGAATCAGGTATATAGCCAGCCGCCCTTAAAATATGCGCCCATTTATAAGTACCTGGCAGTAAAATATTCAAAAATACGTAGTATTTATAGGTGTGCATTGATCAATTTTTGGCATTCAGCCAGTGCCGACGAACTCGAACAGTAAAAGTGATTTTTCTCCAGTTTTTTAAAAGTGAATAACAACAAAACATAAAATATATCAATATGGAAAACAACAAGTGCCCATATTTGGATGAATATTGTTACGTTTGTGGTCATATCGTCCGAAAAATACAGAAAAAAGATCGAAAAAATTTGTTTACTGAGCAATTCAAAACCGCGTATTGTAATTATTTCGATGAAGCAGATTTAAGTGGTGCAAATTTTACGCCGAACACAGTGTGCAACAGTTGTTATACTACCCTTCTAAAATGGATTCACGGAAAAAGTAGAAAGTTATCTTTTATGAAGCCAGTAATTTGGGTGGAAGACACAACTGGACATGATGAATCCAGGTGCTATGCATGCATAAATTTTCGTCCTGGATTAAACAGACAACAATTGAAAACAAAAGTATACACTGCTGCATTTACTGCCACACTTCCAGTGCAACGCCCTGCTGATACCGATGCACCTAAACCTCCGAGTGCGGATACTGTGTCCCTGCTAGCCGAAACCGTTTTCACCAATCCGACCGATTTGGATGATGCTGATTGGATACCCGATATTGAAAATAGTGCACCACAACCGCTACCACAAATCGAAATGGATTACATTGTGGCCAAGCTGGGACTATCACAACACGACTCCGAATGGCTGACATCATTTTTGAAGAGAAGAAAACTCACACAGCAAAATGTCAGCGCAACATCATACCGACAACGCCAAGCTGATTTTCAGAAATTTTATTCCGTTGACGAAGCAAATACGTTCACGTACTGCCATGATATCCCAGGTTTAGTGAAAAAATTGGGAATGGATTATATCGCTGGCGACTGGCGTTTATTCATCGATGGTTCAGTTACTAGTTTGAAGGCTGTGCTGCTGCACAAAAAAAATAAAAAACCATGCATTCCATTGGGATTCAGCACAACTATGAAGGAAACGTATGAAGCATTGGGCGAAATTTTGAAGAAAATCAAATACGATGAACACAAATGGAACATTTGTTGCGATCTGAAGGTGGTCAACATACTACAAGGGATTATAAAAAAAGGGCGGATATCCAAAATACTTCTGCTTCCTTTAAAATTGGGATTCACGATACAAAGGAAATCAATATCAATGTAAAGATTGGAAAGGAAGAACTCCTGAGCTCAACAAACAATTAAAATTACGCAATGAACCTATGATAAAGGACCTGGATGATATTTTGTTGTCACCGCTCCACATGAAACTGGGAATAGCTGGGAAATTCGTTGAAGTGGTGGTCAAAAAAGTTAACGGCGCCTTTGACTGTTTGAAATCCATCTTTCCGAAACTCAGTGATGAGAAAATTAAAAACGGTACGTATCGTACTCTGTATTTCAATATTGTCATATCTAAATTTGTTAATTTCTATACATTCGCATTACCAATAATTTTTTCGTTTTTCTTATGTATTTAAAACAGGTATTCTCAATGGACCTGATATTCGGAAATTGATCAAAAGTGATTCTTTCACACATTTGCTTTCAGAGCATCACGACCACCAACATGCATGGAACGCATTGAAAGAAGTAATAGAAGGCGTTCTAGGAAAGAACCGTGTCCAGCGAGAAGAGACACAGCAACGAGTGGACAGGTTGCTGTTTTATTTCGAAAAAATCGGTGCATCCATGACGCTGAAATTGCATTTCTTGCACCACCACCTCGATACTTTTTTGGCACAATCACCTCAGGAATCAGATGAACAAGGAGAGAGGTTCCACCAGGTGACCATGCCATTTGAAAAGCGGTTCAAAAGCAAAAAATTGGATGCATTGCTTGCGGAGGTTTGTTGGTGGAGTTCCACAATTATGCAGTTTGAAGAAAGCACCGAAGATGAAGACATTGAAATTGGTGGACACAGTGAAAGAAACACGCCCTTGAATAGTATGTGTATCTCGGATGACGATACAGACTCAGACCATGAATATGAACAACCTACGAAGAAAACAAGATCATCAGAACCACAAGCGTCAACTTCTACAAGGATGGATATTGCCAATAATTGAAAAAATGTTCTAAATTTTGTTTTTATGCATATTATAATTGCGTATTAATTGCATATTATTTTATTTTCATTAAGTTTTTATAAATAAAGTTTTTTTTTGTATGATAATTTTTTAATTTTTATTTTTACTTTAAGGGTGGTGGCTATAACTGATTTTTGAAATTCATACCTTTACTCAATTGCGAATAAAAGCGAAACGCGTGCATCGATTTTTATGATCTTTGTCTCATTTTGCTCATAGGTTATGTGACTTTGCGAAAAAATAACTAGACTTGAAACTTTTTTCCATTTTGGATTTTTTATGTATTTTTAAAAAAAAAAATTTAAAGTTTTAGGCAAAAAATAATTTTTTCCCTTCATACATTCATTTTAACTTCAAAAGTGTTACTTGTATAGGAAAACAATATATGAACAGATTAAGGGAATTGTAATTCTTAATTTTTTAAAATTTATTTCAACTAAATTGGGCTAGGGGTTGTCGAGCTATGTCAAACAACAGGGCCTAAAACGTGATAAATTCCCCTATACGATAGTACTAACTTCAAATCGATACTAACTTCAAATCGCAGGTAAGAAGACAAAACGAATGATGCAGAAATTCTTCTTTTTGGGTCTAATTTCACATACAGTTCACAGAATTGAGTTGGCAAATCATGTGTTGTACTGTGTTAGTCTACATGCTTGACATTAATGTGATCCAAATGAAACTTAACTCCGTTCGAAGTAGTTCTAAGGAGACGACAAATAATACTTTACTTAAATACAATGCAAAAAATGAATCATTGGGTGAAATATTAGCCCGTTGTGTTGCCGAGGACGAAATGCCCGTAAAGGCACTAAAAGCTCTTAAGTAGTTCTAGCATCTCTTCATGCTGAAAACAACAATGTTACGGTGGAATCAACGAAATGGGAAAAATTTCTACCAGTTTTATTTATTAAACCACCAAGAACTAAAAAACAAAATTGAAGAAATTAAACAATGTCATGGGATGTTTTAAATTGTAGTCGACGAAATGACAAATATTTTACCCAATAAGAATGTTCAGTTTACTATTCGTTTCTATAATGCTGAAACAAAATAATTTGAAATAGATAATCCTTGCAAATTAAATTAAAACTTATCCAAAATAAATTTTAGAGAATATTTCAAATAATAACTTAATAAAATTCCTATAACTTATTTGCTTTTGCAAAACGGTTGTTTGATCAAATATCATTCAACAGTTTCTAAATTACATTATACAAATATCTTCTTACAAATAAAGTTTAGAAAATGAATAAAAAATTTTTGAAAATTTAGCTAAAGTTTGATAAATTTACTGGTCCCACTTTTCTTGGATTTTATCGTAAAATATTTGTTAGGTCTGATCTAAGTCATATCTATGTATTATGTGGATTCCTTACCTTTGTGAATTGTTTTGTTTTTATTCAAATTAACGTTTTATTTTAAAAACTTATTTGTTTTTTGTATTTTTAGGTATTCGAAATAAAACCAGTTAACCGAGTATTTAAAAATTGCTTCACCGAAAACCGGGTTTTTTAAAATGGCAACTATTCGTAATATTCGAAAACCTGTTATTGAAAAAAGACGAATAATCGATCTCCCTAAGTGTAAGTAACAATATATGAATATCTCAAAAAAAAAATTTATAAGCCGATAACATTTACATTAAAGTGATAATTTTGGCAAATAAAAAATTTTAGAATCATTTTAAATTGTTAAAATCCCAAAACACAAAAAATTAGTTTTTATATCATTGATGTTCATCATGTAATACTTGTCAGTCGCAAAAAATGTTTTCGAACCTAAAATGATTGCGTAAATTTAAAATTTCCTTTGGTACTTAAAAACTTCTGAATAAACATTTTTAAAATATCTTTAAAATACTAAAAGCTTTTTAACTCACAACAATACTTGTGATATTTTACTACACGTTCCCAGCGAACTTTTCCATATTTTTAACATTTCACTACAGAACTTTAAGTATCAAACGAAAAGTTTTGTTGTCATGTATTTTAATGTGACATAAAGTTTTCAGTTGACACTATTTGAATTTTGATTTTATTGTTATTTTATTTATATGTATATATACTTAACTTACTCCCTACTAAAGTATTTATCAAAAGAATTCAATTGATATTTTGAATAATAATTAACAATTAAGTACACACAGTTTCAATAAAAAAACCAAAGAAAAAAAATTGGAACTTTTTTCCACTTTTGAAACAATTTAATCAATATTTGTTAAAAAAAAAAAAAGAAATAGACAGACTTTTTTTTACAATGTGTAAGTTAAAGGTATATGTGTGAGTTTGTTCACGTTATAAATGTAAGTGCTTGTGCCAGTATACATACGTATTATGTTTTTGTATAAGGGCAATGTTAACTTTGACTCTAATTAATAATGCAGAACATACAACATAAAACTTCAACAGCATTGAAACACCACCTACAATTCACCCCCCCCCCCCCCCCCCCCCTTACTTTCCACATAAAATTTTATTTTCCTAGATACTTTTTCATCTTCTCACAAGGTTTTATTTTTTGCCTTTAACAGAAAAAAAACGCTGTAAAAAACGAGAAAATAATTAAGAAAACTGGTAAAAACCACATAAATCAATTTCTCAAACTTTTATAAAAATATAGAAAAAAAAATGTAACACTCCGTTTGCTACTTTTTCTTGTTTTGCCTCGACTTTGCTAAAATACATGGGTGCTTTATTTTTTGTATGATAAAATAAAATCACACATAAAATGTTACAGGTTTAAAAGAGCAAAATCATGTTTAACGGAGCAAAAATTGTACTGAAATGATTTTGAATATATTTTGCTCAGAACCAAATCTGGTTAAGAAAAAAGCATCAGCGAATTTAAGTAATTTTTAATTAAAAAAATTTAATCAAATGCAAAAAAATTAAATTCAAATTACCTAAAGTTTTTTTAAATTATATTACTTTAACTTAAAAATTTTTTTTATGCAAAATACTACCCAATAAAAAAAAGAGTTTCAAACGTACAGATTTGCAAGGAAGAAATGTAATAGTTCCGCCAGCCGTCTAACTGGCGGAAGGCATGAATTTTATATGCCGATTTTCCACTTCGAAGCGATACATGTTGGAGAAAAAACGTTTTAATTAACGGATATACAAACTCGTGAGAATAACGATTGGTTTTACACACTTTGTATTCCCCCGTCACAATAGTGGAGGGGTTATTATGCGTTTGTGCTGATGCTGGTAAAGCGTGAAAATATTGGCTCTAGATCCAGCTTTTGATATACCAATTGACTCTGAATCAATCTAACGGGATCCAATCGTCCGTCCGGCTGGCTGTCTGTCAGTCCATGTAATTTTGTACGCAAAGTAGGTCGGAATTTTAAAAATAATTTGAGGAAATTTGGTACATACGTTTCATTTATTATATGAACGAAACTTCCATAACCCATCTTATTAAGTTGGTGGAGCTACGAAATTGTATTGAGTAATTTGTTACTCGGTTTCGAATGAAAAGTATAGTATCGTTTAGTCCCTGGAAATGCGTTCACTGCGACGGACATTTAGGCCCATATCATTTAAAACGCAACACAACGCAAAAGAATGACATTGAAAGCACAAACAATGTCATAAATATTTTGTAATGTTCTTGTTCCTTTCTATAGAAATTCACATTGCGTTTTAAAATTTCAAACGCCGCATTGCTTGTGGCGTTAAAAAATTTTAAAACGGTACATGAATTTCTGTAGAAAGCAACAAAAAAATTACAAAATATTTACAACATTGTTTGTGCTTTCAATGTTATTCTTCGGCGTTGAGTTGCGTTTTACATGATAAGGGCCTAAGTATTTAAATAAACTTGGAGGGAGCTTTTCGTTCTGTTCATTATACAATAATTAGGAGAGGGAAGCTAAACAGCTTAACATCCATTACTAAACATCGTTAAGCAAAATAAATTTAAGAAAAATAACGAAAAAAAAGAAATTAAATATGTGAAAATCCACCGAAATCGTTCGGTTAATTACTATGTCATCATCCAGACCTGCAATTTTTGTTCGAGTTATTATTGAGTTAATTGGTGAGATGGGTGAGCAGATTGGGGGGTACTCAGTTTCATGTACACGCAAAGAAAAACATGGTTGTGGTAAACATATTCTAAGAGCATTATATTATCATAATATTCATGATTGTAGTCAATATATTACGATTATTATTAGCGGAATTCACCCTTGATAGTAAAGTCCCTTGTAGACCATGTTAATCTTTAAATTTTAGTAAAAATACTAACATTTACAACACTGCAACAACAAAAATGTATTAGACTAAAATATACTACGCTGTGGGAAAAATCCCACAAAAAGCTGTAGTTAACAAGTGTGTGAATTTACCAGAATAAAACAGTTGAAGAAACTTTATCTGTCTCTTTCTCTCACTCAGCAAATTCTTTAATTTACAATGCATACGAAAAAGACACTCACGCTTTGAAGTATAAAATCGTATTAAATATAACAGAGTTGTACACTTAATACAAAGGGTGGAAACCGCTATTGAATCATATTATGACCAAATATATTCGTAGTATTACATCATAATATTTTTCCCTTAATCCTAATTTGTTTATATTACATCCTATTCTAATTAAATGTAATCATATTATTATAATGTTAATCACAATAAGTTAACAAGTAATCATATTATTATCATGTTAATTATAATAAGTTAAGAATTAATCATATTATTATCATGTTAATCATAATAGATTAAATCTAAAACCGAAAAATATTTTAAACATATATTTATGCTTATTTACTTACTGGTAACTTTAACGTTAAACTGTTATAGATATTTCACATCATAATATGATGCAACTTTCAACATAATATTTTCAAACTATTTCTGTCGTAGGTCGCAATTTTTTATAAATTATTTTAAACAATTTTCATTCTTTTTCTCTAAAATACCACAAAACAATGGTCAGTATTTTCGCACCATTTCCAAACAATATTAAAATTTTTTTAGCATAGATATTTTATTTTGTGACACTTAAAAATTTTTTAATGTACCTACAGTTTCTTTATTTTTAATTTCTTTAAACTTGATTTTTTAATGGATATTTTTTTTAGTTGTTTAACCACTGAATAACAAATAACTCGACAGGCATATGTAAAACAAACGACACAAGTGATGTAAAATTATTTTACAAATGGCGATAACAAAATATTATTAGAGTAAAGATATTTTGTTTGCATCTTAAACATAATATGAGTAAATGTATAGAAAGCTATCATGTTAAGGCTATTGAATATCATTAAATGGTTGTGGGGAATATAATATGTTTTCAATAATATCATTATTTAGTTGTTTTAAAAATGATTATTTTTCAGTGAACCATACTTAAATTTATAATTGCGATAAACATTGACATGTTTAAAGTAGCTATATTATTGTTGATATTAAATAAAAATAACAATGATTTGTGTACCACAACAATATATTGTTACAATAAAGATAGTGTAGTTGCCGTAACCATGTCCAACCATATTTTTTCTCTGCGTGTACTTTACAATCCTCTTTTGATTTGTTATTCTCACACTACTTAACTTGAAGTTGGTTGCAGGTGTAATTATACTTGTATACCAAGGCCTATCCAATAGGTATGCTTACCTCTACAACAATACAAAATACAACATGCATTTTTTCGTGCAAAATTCCTCACCGTTGTCAAAAACTTATTACTACATAGGAAAACTTTTAGGAAAAAAGTGTTTTGTATACATGTTGTGTGGCAAAAAAACACGAAACGTAAACAAAAATATGCATGTATAATAGGGGTATAACCAAAATAAGAACCTATCATTACGGTATGGGCAATGTTATACTGATATTAAAAATCGATATCAGGGGTAATTTCGGTCCAAAACCCTTCGGAACCGAATGCAATTTCTAAAACACCAACAATTTTTATTTTTTTAATTTTTATTACAAAGTAAAAAAATTTAAACAAGCTTAATTAAATAACTTATACATTATTGTTGTACATTATAAACTTGAAATTGAGAGTTCGTGTTGATTTACAGAACGGAAAAATGTCTTGAACAACTTTCACCGCCCGCTCAGCGCATATTTGTGGGAACATCTAAGAAGTTAATATTAATAAAAATATATGTATTTTTACGTTATATTTTTGTCGCATAAATTGTAATATAAATTTTTATGGTGGGTATCCTTCCCTTGTACCGTTTTTTGGTTTCTTTTTTTGGAATGCAAGGAATCGCCATTTCATAAAAAAAAACACGAAATGCAAAGACCAGCATGGCTTTCGACGTTAGAATTATGGATTTCCTGTAAAACTGAAAAAAATTATAAGCTAAAACTTCATCGCGATCGGTGCTGAACCTTTTTGAACGCTCGCGAAAAAAGGAAGGCACATTTCTTCATATGTTTTTATGTACTATCTCACTATGATAGGTCCTTTTTGATATTTTCAAAAAAATGCAAATGGTTATATCCCTAATGTATAAGCATCGTTAAGGAATAAACCAAGTAAACAACTGGTGACTTGCGCAGACGTATTGGATAGAACTTGTTGTAGGAAAGACAAGTAAAAAATACAAAAATTGCAAAACTAAAATTTCATTATCTGAACTCTAATGCAATTTCAAAGCTGAATTGTTAAAAATGCTGCAACAAAACATGCAAGTCTGGACGAACACCAAGCAAAAGCGCAAAAAGAGTGAGAAAAACGAAATTTAAATTTATTTAAGTATAAGTATCAGTGTGACAATTTTAGCATGTTTGCAATTAAACTTAGCATTCAAAATTTTGGTTTAGCTGCAAAACATTCTTTAAGCATTTCTGTATTTTGTTTCGGATTTTTATAAAATGTTTTCAGCTTTTTAAGCTTTAGCTAAATTTTTTTCTTATAAGCTTTTTTTTAAATTTTGACTACAAACAGTTGCACTCGAAAAGAAATTTCGTATAAAAATGGATTAGTTTTAACTTAAGAAACGTCTTACCTGTTCTGTAAAAAAATTTACATTCTTAGAGATCTAAGGGGATCTTAGAAATGCCCTAATCATGTTGATTATATAATTTTTGTCGAAATTTAATTAAATGATCCCAAGATAATAATTCCATAATGTAGATGTTTGGGCATTTCATGTTAATCCAACTAAAAATTTCAAACAAATTTTTGCTGTAAACTGCTAAAAAATAATAATTTTTATATATAAGCTTTTCTTTAACTTTTAGCAATAAATTGATCTAAAATTTTATAGAATCTTTTAAGTTATAAAAATAAAATTGCTAGTATTTTGCTAAAATCAGAGGTATTGATTGCAGGCCTAAATTTGTTAAAATATTTCCAATTTTTTGAATTTTGTTTAAAATAAGTTCCTAAAATTTATGTAGTTTGTAATAAGATTTTATACTGTTAATAAATTGTTAGCAACAATTTTGAAAATTATTTAGCATTTTCTAAAATAACTTTTAGCATTTTCTGGCCTTGTCTAATGTACGATTTAGCTGTAAACAATTTTGAAATCTGGTCACACTGATAAGTATGCAAACAGTTCCTTGGAGTTATCTTAATGACTTCAGGTGAACTATACAATCTCTCACCGCGTAGAATAATTTGTTTTATTTGTTGCTTTAATATACTTCAGTAAACACTTGGGCTCCACATTAGATCATCAGGGCCGCGGTGCTTATGGATTTTATATAATAAGAGGGCGAATCAATAAATAAGTCCGTGACTATTCGAACTTTCCTCGTAGTTATATGAAATGCAATACTGCTCCCATCAAGTACCACCTGTTAATAGACTACTGTCAAGTTTTGAGCAAGCTCCGTCATTTACTTTGCGTTTAACAGGTGTTTAAAATATACAACCTCGTGGATTTTTTTAAAAATGAAAAAAAAATTAATTTATAGTGCTCATTAAACATTATCTTTTGCGAAAAAAAGCCGTCAATCAAACCAAGGAAAAGCTTGATAAATACTATGAGGACTCTGCACCATCGATTTCAATGGTAAACAAGTGGTTTACTGACTTTCGGTGTGGTCGCACAAGTACAAATGACGCTGAACGTTCTGGGCGGCCAATTGAAGTCAATAGACCCGAAAATGTCGAAAAAAATCACGATATGGTGTTAACCGATCGAAGAGTAAAAGTGCGTGAGATTGTTGGTGCCATAGGCATTTCATATGGCAGTGTGGTTTCGATTTTAAATGATCAGCTGGGTTTAAGAAAGCTGTCTGCAAGATGGGTGCCGCGTTTGCTCTCAATTGACCATAAACGTAATCGTGTGACAACTTCAAAGGATTGTTTGGAGTTGTTTAACCGCAATTGTGGGCTGGTTTTTTTCTTGTTCATCGGTATGGACGAGAATGGGGGATTTTTTCAGTCAACTTTTAAATATCGTGCGGCACTAAATTTCAAATCGGATCTTCGTATTCGACGAATATGGCCACAGATATTCGTGTTAGCGAATATAACAAATTGATATTCGTAAAATCGCAATTGTGTATGTATGTATGTGTAAGCTTTACTCTTACCCAGCGGTAAAACTAAAAAGTTCTTTTTATTGCTGGCCTTATTAAAGGCCTGTTTAAAATTCTATGAGAAGAGAGAAGAGAAAAGGAGTAATTTTTTTTGCCAAAGCAAAAGCAAAATAATTATTTTTTTTATCCAGTTATCATTCTTATATATGACAACGTCTGAAAAACAGCTATAAGTATGGAATGGAGCGAGTAGGCCTATTGTACATCCAAAAGAAGGAACGCAGAGGTAGAAGACCTCCGTACTCCTTCTTTTCTGTAAAACGCAAAGCCAAAAATTTCATTGAAAGCAAAAACAAATTCAAAAATATTTTATAATTTTGTTGTTACTTCGTTGCATTTTTGTGTTTCTTTTAAAATGTTGGCACTTTTGAAGAAAAAAGTTTATTAGATGTTTCAATTGCAAATGCATGTTTCACATTTTCCATGCGTTCCTCCGAAATGTAGGAGAGTGTACAAAGGGTATTACTCTACTGTTAGATAAGGCAGACAATCCTACAATCTTTAAATGCGGTGCTAAGTACTAGAAGTAAATAGATCTTTGTTTTTTTTTTTTTTGGCCCATTTTCTACAGTGTAACAGCAAAATCAATTTATTCTTTGGATAAAAGTATAAAATGCTAACTAAAAAGTACAACAACTAGTTATAATTGTATAAAACTATAACCCTCTTATTTATAATAAATATTTTAGATACAAAAAGGTTTTTTAAACGCCGAAATAAAAATTTTTCCAATGCTAAGCTTTTTTTTCTAATGTTTTCCAAGTCTTGGATCTCTAAAGAAGAGCTTCTAGACGATAAATTTTACCCCTAAAATCATGTAACGTTTCAAAAGAAGTGTAGGGGCGAATTCAGCCGAGGAAGCATAAATTTTTGCTGGGTTGTAAAAAGTTAATAAACTATACACATATTTAAAATATTGGCCATTGTTAGCTATTTTTTTTCAATCCTTCTGGCATATTATGGATTCTGCGCCAAAAAGCGCTATCACAGTTTAAGTTCAATAACTAATCAAGTAATTTTCAGATACCCTGTTCCTAATTGAAATGTATTCTAGTTAGAACTTTCGCTTTTGATCAAAGTAAGTTGGGGTCGGACGGGAAAGATGTGGAGAGTTAAGCAGGATATACCAACCCCTTTTTTCAGAGTACTGCTATTTTTACCCATCGTTTGTGCATGAGTGCCCCGGTAGACTAGCTGCTAGTGGACTGGTCTGTTATTACGGGTGTTGCGGGTTCGATTCCTGCTTAGAAGCTATGGTCTCCTGCAGACAAGCGAAGAGATTCGCGGGATTAGCGTAGGAATAAAAAAAGTATGTATAAACATGGGAAACTGTCGCTGCATATTTTCATTCATAAATATGAAACTATTTTAATATTATATTTAATTATAAATATAATATTAAAATATTTAATTAAAAATATTATATATATTAATATATTATATTTAAACTATGAAACTATTTTGCTTTTGTTCATTCATGTATGAGATAAATTAGTTTTTTCAATTTTGATAATTTTTCACACATAAGTGAAGAGAACGTAAGCAAAGCTGTTTACTCATATATGAAATTTTTCGGAAATTTACACACACATAGCATGAACAGACTGTGGGTGCATTGTTTATTGGGTGACTCAATTTAAAGTAAAATTTTGGGAATTTTCGAAATATTATATCATTTTCAATTTAAAAATTTAAATTTTTCATATGAAATAGCATTTAAGTACAAATGTTGTATTTTACTATGAGCCCTAACAGCCTGGCAATCTTTAACAAGTGCCAAAACCATGTACGTATGTATTACTGGGCGACGAATATTCGTGGTTGCATTTGCAAACTATTCGTTTATTTTTGCTTTTTGCATTCGCACTCACATTCGCTAAAATTTATGCGAATATGAAAAGAGAATATTTAATGAATAAAATTTCTACAAGGCCGAGAAAAAACATTCACACTTTCTAAACTAAGAGAAATAATATCATAGAATTTGTAATTTTTAAAAAATTTAATAAAATCTTTTAAGGATGTGGAAGGATACATTTTTAAAAAGATTTTTTTTTTTTTTTTTTGTTTAGGGTAACTGAAGTTTATATCTTTTAAATTTTCTAAAGAGCCTTCTCTTTTATTTAGTACCGAGCTTGCTAAAAAAAATATTAGATAATTATATTGAAAAACAATCATTTAAAATAAGTATTCTTGAAAAAGATTAAGTCATTTAAAAAGGACAAAAGATGAGGAAATGAAAATCCGACTCGCAGCTTGACTTAGTTTTGACTCAAGATTGAAGGATATATAGTAGCGTTTCTGCCAAAAAGAAAAAATTTTAATTTGTCACAAAGTGTTTTTTTTTTAAATTGAATTTTTATATGTGTGAGTGTACACCCAGAGAAAAAAACATATTTAAATCTGATCACCTCCAAGAGAACTATATTTTTGTAAAGATATTATGGTTAATTTAACCATATTATTGTCACCGACAACCGTATTATGGTTAAATGTGTCGTCCATCAAGAAGGCACAACCATATTATGGTCGCCTCCGAACATGTTTTGGTTAATAATAACCAAAATATGCTTAACACTTATAATTGCATGGTTAGTTCTTAACAATAGCATGTTGGTCGTGGAAAAAAGGAAAATGGTATTGTAAGTTTAAAAAAACAAATTATTGTCATATTAAACTATAACATGTTTAGAGACAACCATAATATGGTTGTGGCTTCTTAATGGAGGACTAATTTCACAATAATATGGTTGTCAATGACAATAATATGATTAAATTAAATATAATATGATTAAAATTTTTTTCAAAATAGTTTTGTTGGAGGTGACCATATTTTAACATTTTTTTTCTCTGCGTGTAGCATTGTACAAGATAATTTAGTTTCTTTCTTGTTGTTAATAAATTCTTGTATAATAAATGTTAATAAATCCTTTAATTATAATAATAACAAAATGTTTACAGAGTATGTATTTGTTTGCCTGAAGCTTAAGACAATCTATGTTTAACGTAGGGAATAGTGTAGGGATAATTTTTTTGGTTGTAGGGAAAAAGTGAATTTTTTTAGACACGTAGGGATTATTTTTAAATTTCTGTTGGCATCACTGTCTCCAACAAAACTATTTTGAAAGAAAATTTTGAAACATATTATGTCACCAGCATCCATTTTATGGTTAACTTTGTCCTCCATTAAGAAGCTACAACCAAATTATTGTTTTATTAAAAATTGTTTTGTTGAAAGTGACCATATTAAAAAATGTTTTTTCTATGCGTGCATGCTTGAAAAAAAGCGATATGTTTGTTATTCTTGATACTCTTGAGTTAAAATATGATATACAGCCATGTCACATGTCATACGTTCGGAAACAGAATTCATTCCGTATTTTGGTGCTTTAGAAAATTACGAAAAAATTTTAAGGAATGAAACCAATTTTTATTTTCATGAACGGAATGGGAGTTTTTTGTATCTTAATGCCTGGTACTCTGTTCAGTATTTCGTGCGAAAATTTGTCAAGCTCAGTATAAAATAAATTTCTGTAAAATAATACAATCCAAAAAATGTTCATAGAGTTGTACTCTATTTATATTACGAAAAACATTCTAAACTTTCTAGCAAAATTTTTTTTTTGTGCGAAACAAGTGCAGCTCATGTTATTTCGCACAGAATTTTAAGCAACAGCTTATAATTTGTTGTAATTTTTTATTTTGTATTGGTAAAGTGGTTTTTGTAACAAGCGTTTCTCAAAGAAAAATGTAGAAAAGTGCTAAAATTTATATTAAAATTAAATTTTTTTTTTGTTTTTTGATTTGGGAAATAATAATAAAAATAATATTGTTTTACTTTTTTAATGACAATTCAAAACAAACATGATTTTTGTTTACCTTCGCAAAACAATGTTGTATAATTGCAACTTATAAAAACTTTAAGGTTTGAAAAATCGCGAGATAGATAATATTAATACATGTCAACATTTTCGTGTGAAATAATCAATGTCGATCAACATTCTTCGCAAGTTCGAACAGAGCACTAGACTACTAGACTTTAGGGCCAAAACACTATAAAAATACTCCTTCCTATACTTTCTATCAATAAACAAATATGTTTTTTTCGGTTCCGAACAGAATTCTACTCAGTGACATGGCTGATATTTTGAATTTCTCATTTATGATAAATATATTAAACTAGCTTAACCCGGTGCACTTTGCTACCCCGATCGAAATAAAATTGGTAAGATTTTTTTAAAAAGTAAAGCACCTTGGACTAAATTTGAATGATTTTACAGTAACCGTTCAACAGATAATATACAGAAATGTCAAGTGTCTTCGTATGGGAGGTGCCATGCCTACTTTTCCCATTAAAACTACCTTTTGAAATATGTTGTGGATTATTATCTAAGATATTTGTACAAAATTGGAATACTTTCACTATTACAGTACTTCAAATACGTAGAAATCTTTATTGCAATTGTGTGGGAGGTGCCACGCCCGCTTGTCTAATCCAGCCGACTTTTTGGCAGATGTCGTGTATTGATTACGAAGTATGTTTGTTTTATATTGGAAAACTCTTATTGTAACCGTCCTTCAGATATAAGGTTATTCATATTTTTATTTTATGGTTGTTGTCACGCTTACTTGATTAAAATATATTTATAGCCTATGTTAAGCGCCGAGTAATCAGGAAATTACTGTGAAACTTTCAGGAAAATTGGCTCAGTAGTTAAGGAGTCTGTAGAGAATAAACAAACATACGCTTTTTCATTTATATATTATATTTTTATTTTTAAGTTGTAGTTTACCATAAGAGTGGGTCCTTCAAAGCTTGAAGACTTTTGTCCTCAGATATAAAGTATTTAATATTTTCGTCCTATGGAGGGTATTGCTCCTCCTTCGTCTTCCGCACCCATTTTTATTTTCGAATTTATAGCTAACCATAATAGTGGATTTAACCACATTTGAAGACTCTCGCTGTAATAGTTTTTCAGTTACGCTTCCTATGGGGGGTATTACTAGCCCTGCGCCTACCCTCTTTATTTATATTTTTAAAGGTGTAGTTTTCCATAAGAGTCACTAATACCAAGTTTGAACATTCGCACTATAACAGTTCTTACGATATGCGATATTGGCGTCCATGGGGGGTATCACTTCCCCTGTAGCTATCTTACTCCTCCCAACACCTACATACGTGAAACAGTATCGAAGATAAGAGGATTATAAATTTTGAGTTGATTAGGCGTACCACCGCCCCTTTGTCCAACTACAACTTTACAAAGCCAAGGGCTCATTAATTCATAACAACAGCCTACTGTGAGAATTTGATGACGATCGGTTCAGCGGTTAATTAGATATAATCGACATAAAGGGGCGTGGCCCCTCCCGCTCTTTTCATGCAACGTATTTCTATTAACGTATTTCTATAACAATACCATATATACCAAATATCATCATCCTACGCCAAATATTGGCTAAGATATGAGGATTTTATGTTTTGGGTTGTATTGGCGTGGCACCGCCCCTTTTTTCAACCACATCTTTATATAGCTTAAAGTTCAGTAACTCAAGGCAGTCGCCTACTGTGGAAATTTGATGACGATCGGTTCAGTAGTTTATTAGATATGGTGGTTTTTACTTTTTCTATAAAGTGGCGTGATCCCGCCCTCTTTTTTCATGGAGCTTATTTCTTTTCATACTAACACCATATGTACTCAATATCATCATCCTATGCCAAAAAATGCCTAAGATATAACGATTTTAAATTTTGGGTTGTATGGGCGTGGAATAGCCCCTTTGTCCAATCTTTACTTTATATAGCCTAATGTCTCTTCCAGGGTCACAGTTATATTCTGTGAAAATTTCAAGATGATCGGTTAAGTGGTTTGGCCTCCTATAAGGCACAAATATATATACAAAAATATATTCACTTTTATATATATAAAAATATGTGTGTTTTCAGCGCTTAAATATGAAAAGTTCTGAAGTCAGCTAACTACTGCTTGCTTTTTGATCGCATGTTTCGGGAGTCTCAGCCGAATTCATTGCGCTTGGTAAAGGTAGTTTGTAATGATCTGGTGTTCCGGGCCTTATATACGATTTCTTACGTTATATGTTGGCGTAAATAATTTGTTAATTTTTTTCATTTTCATTGTTGCTCCGAGGATAAAGAAGCTTCTTTTTATGGATTTTAAGTAGTTTAACGGTCACGCAAATTCGCATTGCAACGTGTATTAGCTTCAACTTGTATGGTACCGAATTTCCTTACTTTTAAAAGAATCCTGCAACTTGCAAACGGTTTTGAAATTGCTATTTGGTTGATGCCCTATGATTTTGCAACTCTTTCTTGAGATAAACAACAGTTTTACTAAAGTAATTTATCATTTTCAAACTTTCTTGTCTGGGCTGTGCGCTTTTTGTCTTCTAAGAACTCTACATTCGTAAGTCATACGCTTAACAATTAAAATCATACATAAAATATTTCAAACCGATAGCTCTAGATCGTTTTAATTTAATAAACTTTTCACTTTTTTGATGAAAATCATCTCAGTGAAAAAAAAACAAATCCATATCATTCTGTTTGTCAAAATGTGCACAAAATGATAACACTCTTTAAAAAACTGTCTTCATTTAGCTATAAGAGCAATATATAGCTATATGAACTTACATATATAAAAAAACCAAAATGCTATTTTGTTGGTAAATAAAATACACGAACACTCATTTATTTTTACTTATCCACATTTAAAGGCACCGGTGAACTTTGTCGGGAGGGTTTCTTTTAATCTCGCTTAAAAATATTTTTATTCCAATTTTTTTATTTTGTACCTTTTTATTTATTTTTGTATTTTTTTTATTATTATTATTATTTATCCTTTTAATGTGCAAGTAGAGTATGTATATACTGCTTTACATAAAGGTATATTTTGAACTTTACAAAAAATTAATATGAGTAAAAAAAAATTGACTTGCTTGCCAGACAAAATGTAATAAGTTAATTTAGCTTAAAGAAGAATATGCTCTTAATGATTAATAACGATTAATGACTTTCTAGGTCAAATGCGAATTTTCAAAATTGTTGAGAATTACACTTTATTTTTATAATAAAGTGTTCGTATGCTGACAAGTGTATTGGATAGGAATTTCATTATCCTCATGCCTGGTGGGGAACAATGGGGAGCCTAATTTTGGTGTCAAGGTCTTGCAGATTAAGGGATAATAAATCAAGCAAGTTTAACTCTCTTTTTGATTTAAAATGTGTTTAAGCCAACAAATCTATAAATCAGAAAACATATAAACTATTTTTAAACGCATTAACTTGGGCGTTTAAAATACCAATACAAACCATATGAATTTGACAACGTTTATCGTAGTGTTACCACATGCTACTTTTTAAACTACATATAAAACATAGGACACTGATTTACAAATGTTGAGTTTAAGCTTAATATAAATTTAAGTTTAGTTTAACTAAACCAACGTTTAAACACACTGATTTATTAGCCATAATAATGGAAAAATGTATTTACTTTGGTTTAATTTACTTTACATATCGCACTTGTTTCTCGAAACAGAGTAAGCTCAAAATTTATAAATTTTCAGTAGAGACAAAAAACTTTTTTTTTTATATGTATTATTATATTACAAATGGGGATAAAACTGCATTTTTTTAGGCAAAATTCTAGAGAAATAGATCTAAGATTTTGACATTGGATAGATATGTCCACTGTATATCATTTTCTTGCAGAAAGTGAAAATTGAAAAATCTTGAGTTGACGCTGCTTAGAGGAACAAGTGCGATATGTATCTTTATTGAATTTGTAGTTTTAATTTTATTTATAATTTGAATATTTGCGAGTTTTGAAATAAATTTTGATTAGAAAACATACAATTAATGGCAATACCGGTGCTGGTATGTTTAGTTCAAATTTCCAAGGTGGCCTACTTGTGGGTGAAAAACCATCGATTTTTCAAGCGGATATTTACACTTTCCTTATAAGTGCTTGTTACTGTTTGTAAAAAAAACTCGTGACGTTTAGGGTTATCTGCATTGTCAGATAGCCAGGCTGCTATTAGAGCGCTATACACTGTATTACTTTTCTGGATAAACTAGGGAGAATTAACAACGTGACTTTATGTTGGGAGGCCATCCATTAGGGCATGCGAGCAATGAAAGGGCATATCGCTTGGGAAATAGAGGCGGTAGCCGCCTATTTATTGGTCCTTAGCCTTTTTTCTGTATTCCTGCTGGTTACATTAGCTAGACAATAAAATCATAGTCCAAACGAGAATTTACTTGGCAATAGATGAAAATTTCTAGGCATTCACATACTAAGGGTATTGTTACTTGACACGGTAGAAAATAACGTTAATTACTTTTGCTTAAAAAAAAGTAAACTAAGCACTGTGGTTTCAGATACCATAATTTTATATTATGATATAAACATTTCTCAACAATATGATTATGCCAGGGTGACAATAAGACATTTTAGGATCTTCCAAATAAATTTTTTTCAAAAATTATACATTAATCAGGTATGTTACAGAATTTGTGCAAAAGTGAAATTTTCACATATTTCAATTCGTACCATTTTTGGTTTCCCTCTTCAGCTTTCGTACGTTTTCATAAATCTGAAAAATATCAAAACATTGTTTTTTTTTTTTATTAAATATGTTATTAAATCATTATTAAATAGCTTCGTTGTAAACATAAAATAAAATTAGAAATGATTGTGAGCACTTCGAAAATAAATTAAAAAACTTGTTAAAAAACTAAATTTTATTCTTAAAAAAAAACTAACTAACTTCATTTAAAACAAAAACAAATTTTGAAATGTTGTTATTGTTTTAAATGTTATTTTCTATGCGAACGCTAACGTTCGAAATCGATGAACAGGCAGTAAATATTGATATTAATCAATATCTCCGGTGTTTGAATTATTGCAGCAATGATAGAAAAAAAATGGCACAATACTTCTTTTGTTTATTTTCCCATTTTTTTCTTGTTAAGTTTGCAACCTGTAACACAGGGTCTCCACCTAAGATAATATCTGATATAATATCTGAGAGAACGTCGACAGAGTGAGAGAATACATTTCTTCATGTTTATCTTAATATTAAACAAGGGGAACACGTATTTTATAAGATTTCATAATCGACTGATTCTCGTACAGTAAAATTGTATCGTTTTTATTTTTTTTATCCTTATTTCTAGTTTTTTTAATTTTTAAGTTTAAAATATTGTTTTTTAAACTTTTTTTTCACAATATTGGCACTATTTATATTAATAAATTACACATTTTAATGACAGAGTCTTATTGTTGTTTTATATGTATGTATGTATGTCTATTTTTGACAGCTCATCTTATAAGATAGTTGTTATAAGACTCTCATAACAACTGTCTCATAACATTTATTATAATACTAACACTATTTGAGAGTCCACACGTAATATAATACTCTATGCGATTGAATTTGACGTTTGCTGATATAAAAATCTTATATATTATCTCAGGTGGAGCCCCTGTGTAAGAAATATAAAAAAAAAATTTTATCCAAACAGGTTTTGTCTATCTTTCAAGGCACAGCTTAAGAAATAACAGGATTCTCTATCATTTAAAATATTTTTTGAACGTTTCTTTTATGTAAGTGCTCTCGAATTGGTAATTAGACCTCGCTATTTCGAAACGAAATTAAAACGAAAAATTTTTGCGTTTTACGTTTTCTAGAGAAGGAAAAAGCGTTTTCATTTTCACTTTCGTGCGAATTTAGTTTCTGTGGCACTCCTTAATATTTCATTTTAATCAGGTGTGTTCTGTAAATCGAAAACGCAAAACGCACGTTCTATTTAATACACTCTTAATACAAAGTTTTATAACTTTCTTATAGAATTCTGTTTAATAGAGAAATTTTTGATTTGTATTGTATTTGTATTTATTTTACTTACTACAAAAAGCTTATTAATAAAAAGACGTTTAAATTCTTTCGGTTTGCGTTTTCGATTTCCAGAACAGCTCTGAATTGTTATAAAAAAGGAAATATAGTAGCTACCAGGGTATCTATTTAATCGGGCTTTTGCTTTAATCGGTTAATCGCTCGATTAGTAAACCGAGGTTTTGGTTTAATCGGTAAATTTTGTAATTGATCGGTTAACCGATTAATAAAGTTCTTTTTATAAATTAAGTATTTTCAATTACCAAAAATGCATAAATTAGCGTATTTGGGGTAAGTTTCCTATAATTAGCAAATTTTGTGAATATTTCCTATAATTAGCAAAGTTGGTAAAGTGTCCTAAAAAAAAGCAAATTTTGCAAAATTTTATTTTGACAAAAAAAATGTTAAGGCTATTTAATAGAAAATAGCAAACTTTTCCAATTTAGAAGCTGTTCTACTCGTTGCTCTTTTCTATTATTTTCACGCCTACCCTCGTTTTTTTCCACCGTTCAATATGTGGTTAGAAAACTTTTACATTTTTTAACAGTCATTTTGTTTAAATTTATACTTGCAAATGTTGTCATGATACCTCGCAATATAAAACGTACTCGTTGTGTAAGTTCATCTAAATAAGTTTAGAAAGTTAAACTTAAAAAAAAAACAATTCTGATACACAAAAGTAGCAACAACAATAGTAAGTAAAAGACAAATATTATCTTTACTCCTAAGGAATATAAATGTCAAATTTAAAACCAACAATTTTGCTTGCAATAAGTATTTTAGCGAATTCATTATTAAAATTATTCAGCTCTGCAAAACACATACTGTCCAATCGTCTACAACTAAGAATAATTTCTAAATCGGCTGTGGTTGTGAATATTTTCCAATTACCAACTACAAAATGATAGGAAAACGTTTGGTTTGATGTTTGCAACATTAAAATTCTAACATCGGTGTCATCAAAATGACAGCCAAACATCAAGAGGCAGCCATATGCCACATTTCATGCATAAAAATGACAAGAACCAAAACAGACAAAATGACCATCATAGACATGCTAATTTCACACAATAAAAACGCACATATATGAACTCACATTCACTTCGTTTTAGGACATTACACGCCATGACATTATTAATGCTTTTTTTTTGACACGAATTTTTGAAAAATCATTTAGCAAATATACGGCGAATAAACAATATATAATGATCTATTGAAGTTAGTGAAAAGTAGGCAGATGCACAAAGTTTAAGATTGACTTGTAAATAAGGGAACGTTTTACAAATTTGTAAAGTTAAATTTAGCAGAACCAAAATGACCAAATTCAATACGTAGAGTCCATTAATAGATAAAGAAAAGTGACACAATCATTAAATTTGTTGGGAAATTTTCTAAAAATATAAAAGTTTTTAACAAACTTTTTTACGAATATCAGAACTTTAAACAAATTTTTTGTAAAAGGCAATTTATTTGGTAAAATAATTTTTCGAAAGGTAATAAATTTTCTATAAATTTCTTTTAAATAATAAATTTTTATACACAGGGTGGCCTAAATAAGACCAAAAATTTCACGCAGCATGTCCATAGTTTGCCTAGCAGTATGCGCAGTGGCTCCATCTTGTTGAAACCACAAATTAGGATGTTGCTCCACCATTGGCCGCAAAAAGTTGTCGATAATTGTTCTATAAGAAGCCTCGGAGACCGTTTCTGGCGTTTCATCCTCATTCTCAAAGAAATATGGGCCGATGATTTTTGTGGCCATAACACCGCACCAAACAGTGCATCTGATTGGGTGTGACTGATGCTGATGTATTGCCCTTGGATTTTCGGTGCCCCACAACCTACAGTTTTGTTTATTCACATAACCATCAGCAGATTATTTAAAAAATCATTTTGTGTGGCTAATTGTGTAAAGCGAATAGCGTATTTGTTGTTGTTGACTGTACGTATTCATTTTAAATTTCCATGAGTTCAGTTATAATCTGCAAAAAGAAAAAATAAATTATGTTAAAAAATAAAAAAGTTATTTGTGTTTCACATTAGCTGGTCTTATTTGGGCCACCCTGTATTTTTACATATACTAGTGTTTGCCCACTGATCGAAATACGACCATAATTATTTAAATATGAAGATAACAAACATTTTTTTTTCGTCTTAGTGGATCGAGTTGGCTAAGGACCAACCTCCAGTTCATATGTTCTTTTCCGCTCAAGTCCATTAGTGTTAAATTAGTTTGTTATTTCAATAGTATTAAAAAAAAATCAGAAAGTACCAGTAGAAAAACAAAAAAGGACCAAAAAGACTCCTCTAAGATAGAACTTCTCAATCACTCTGGACTCTGCATGTAGAATCTTATGGGTCTGGGTTTAGTATTAATAAAACTTCAAAAAGTACCAGTTGTAGAATGAAAAGGTACCAGAAAGCTCCCCTTACACATTCTTATTCACTCAGAATAATGCATTTTTTATTTCATGTTTCTAGGTCCAATTTTATCGAAAATTCAAAAAGGATCAGTGGAAGAGCAAAAAACAGCCCACATATTTCATTTTATAGGTTCTCATTCACTCCCATAATTTTATATTATAGAAAATTTAAAAATTGCCACATGCAGCAAGCTAAAGTAAAAGAAAGAAATCTCTTTCCCGCAATTTCCCTTTTTTATAATATTTTATACGCATTGAAATAACAAAAAGATCAAAATTGTAGTGGGAGCCTTAACTTAATACGTATATGTCAATACATAGAGAAAAAAGTGTTGTAAAAAAGTACCAAAAATAGGTACGATTTTTACCCCTTAAACGTTCGAATTTCCAAAAAGTACCAAGTTTACCAAAACGATTTATATATTCGAATTTTCGAAAAGTACAAAAATGTGTTTGAGGGTTTCTTAAGTAAAGAAAAATACAATTTAAATTTAATCGTTATCTTTATCGCTTAAGAAAATAAATGGGTTACCATATATGTATCAAAATTATATTTGTGCCCTTTTTCGCCCCCTAGATGAACAAAATTTAAAAAAAAAACTAACAAACTCTTGTCTACTTTTTTTTTTATTAAATAATAATGTTTTTGAATTTTACATCTACCTCTGTTACATCAGGAGATAAAGTGTACGAGATTACGCGATTTTAAACATTTCTAACCACTTAGGACATGAATTTCCAAGAACCCCTTCTGATTGTATCCTCACATTAGGAGGGGGTATATCTAAAAAAATTTCAAGTCCCTGGCTTCAGTTGTTTCATCACCCAGCCAGTCACGTTAATTTTATGTATAAAATTTTATGTATAAAATTAACGTGACTGATGAAGTAACTAAAAATGTTCAGATTACTAGGGTGGTAGAAAGTGACTTCTGACTTTTGATATCTAACAGTTGAAGATGCTATTTACTATTTAAATTATTATTGCCATTTTAAGGTTGGTTTCTTTAAGCTTTTATTTATTTTTAAAGTAATTCACAATCCCTTACCCCAAAAAAAATATCATGCAGAAAATCACATGGACAACGTGCTTATTTACAAAGATATCTTTGAAGGAAAAATCACAGCTTAATTTTATTTCAAAGAACTCGTAATAAAATCAAATTTTAAAACCTTAATATGACAAGAAAAAATTGCTCCAGTATTAAAAGTAACATCTTTATTCAAGAGCAAAATTATTTTTCTGTCTTAGTGTAATGACTTGGCGAGGGACCAACTTCCATTCCTTATAGGAATGAGCAAATAGAAAAAATATATCGATATATATCGCATCAATATTTTTTAAGAGTATTGATATTTATTAATTAAAAATTTCAATACATATTGACATATGTACAAACATATTACATGTAATTGTTTCTTTTAATTTCAAATTTACTGCCTGTCCCTCGATTTTGAACGAAACTTTCATTCGCTTAACTTTAATTTAAAACAAAAACCAATTTTTAAGGTTTGTTATGCGAACAAAGTTTTCGTTTGAAATTAAGGTACCATCAGTTAATTCTACAATAAAAAAAACTTAAAAAAAAGTTAAGAATACAAAAAATTTTTTTTTATTCGCCATATGAAATCTAAAAAAAAATTAATTGGGATTATATAATGCCGGAATATACTGCCGGTAAGCGAAACTTGTGACACATAATATAGAAGTAAACTGTGCAATATTTTATTTTTAATATATAAGAACATTCTCAAATAAAAAAAAAACAAAATATTTATTTTTATTATTAACATTCCAAATTTCATGAGTGTATTGCTGCTAGAGTTTGTTCCCGGGAATTCGGGACGGGAAATTCTCAATTATTTTGCATTCCCCTTTTCCGGGGAATCAATTGCGGGATTCCCGGAAAATTTTGAAAAAAATCTTTTTTTAAAACTTTAGTAAATCTATGTCGGACTCGTGTCTTTAGTTGTTTAATCCAACTTAATTTCATCTCAATATTTAAATTTTCTACAGTTTAAGGCTTATTAAGCTAATTTTTGAGAAGTGGCTTTAAATAGGGCCTTTATATACCTGTCTTCTCGAAATTTTATTTCTTGTCCTAAATTTTACAACAATATTATAATGTTTTCCGGTTAAGGACGTAGTGTAGTGTATTTCTAGATTGTGTTTTATATGCAGCATTTCAAGTGATTTTGAGTCTAATGAAAGTAGAAATTTGGTGCCTTATAAAACGAATCTGTTGAAATTTAATGCCAATATGTGCATGTCGCCACAAATTTAAGTTAGCGATTCTGCAGGAAATCAATCCCAAACAGCCTAGAAGATCTAGAAACAATTTTACACCCTAATGGCTAAATCGGCTTAAAAATAATGAAGGGCTTATAATACAAATAATTTTATGGGACCTTAGATGAATATTAAAAAAAGATTCACATGGAATGACAAACTAAGTATACCTTCCTACACCACTGCTTATTAAAGGTTATAAAATTGTATAAAAATATGTTATTAACTATATGTAGTAAATACTTTTTTCTACTACGTAGTAAAATTTTATTTACTACTATATGTAGTATATAAAATTTCTCCCACCTCTTGAATTTGTTAAACGGTAAATATGTTTCAGAATTCCTACTTTTTCCAGAAATTTTATTCCCCTAATGCTAAGAGCACAACTGGGTCGTACGTCGTATGAACACATGACGTAACGGCGTAAATTTCTAAAAACAGTATCTAATTAAGCACAATTCCATCGTAGACTTACTTTGTTTTCCTTAAGTTCTGAATTTGACAATGTATATACGTATATTGATTTCTATGATCCTATTGGCATCAAAATAACCTCTTAAGTGTCTTAAAATAATTTTAATCTTAAATTTTTTACGTTTTTGTTATATAGTAGATACTAGATTTAATTATTTTAAGCGTTAAAGCCAGTAATAAATAATAGTTTCAATGGAGAAATAAGTAACTAAATAAATAAAAAAAATTTGGGCGGGAATCCCAGGATCCCGGGAATTTGATTTTTATTTCCCGCTTTCCCGGGAATCCAAAAAGTGCGGGAATAAAATAACTCCTATTGCTGCTAATACGCCATAATTAAGGCGATTCTTTGCATAATTCTAGGAACCCTTTCCAGAATATTTTTTCCGCGCTTATTTTTTGTTGTCATCTCTTAAAAAACGAGACAAAAGTGAACTGTGTAATCTATGAAAATGTACAATGGAAAAGCGCCGTTATTTTCTTAATATTAGTTAAAAAACATATGATGCAATTCTTAAACAACAACAATATTGTAAGCAGTTGAGCAACTGTTAAAATTTTGAATTGTATTATAAAGAGATCTTAATTATATCGAATTCGGTAGTCGTAAATAAATATCGATGTATCGATATATGGTCATTTTTGACATATCGATATTTATTGCCCATCCCTAATTTCATATGTTATGTTCATCGTGAGTCCGTGAAAGTTCAATTTAATTGTAAGTTAATTATAAAAATTATCAGAAAGTACCAATTGAAAAACAAAAAAGTATTAAAACCCCTCCTCTTATAGATTCTCATCCACTCAGGACATTGCATGTTTAATTTTATGTTCCTATATCTAATATTGATTAAAATTGATCAAAGAACCAGATGTAGAACGAAAAAGTACCAAAAAGCTTCCCTTACATATTCTTATTCAATCAGGACCAAAAAAAAACTAAAATACATAATTTTTTGCCCATATCTCAGCCATTTATGGACCGAGCTGCGCAATTTCAACAGCAAAATTCTGATGAGGATATCTGACATTAAAATAATCAACAAGCTGTGTTGCCATAACCTTTTGATAAGAATTTGCCAAAACTTTAAAAAAAATATGATAAAATCTGCTAAATCGTAAAATAAAGAAAATCGGCTAAGATTAAAACAAAAAAATTTTTAAATTTGCTTACAATATGATAATCTTCTGAATTTTTAGAAAAAAAATTATGCTAAATATTTGAATCAATAAAAATGAATTTAAGTTTTCTTGGGGTTAATTGAACTGTTTATGGGTTTTAAACCAAATTTTAATTTTTTTTAATCAGGCTTAAATTCGTCGAATTAAACTTTCATTAAATTATTCTAATGAAGAAAGGAATTTCACAACACAAAATGAGTTAAAATTTTATTGATCTTTTTTATTTTTGACTGAGCTGGGGATCGAACTCGGACCGAATTCATATGTTTCGAAAATAACCGCATTCTCTTCATCAGAGTTTTTGCAGTTTCACCCTTTCCGCCATTACGACGGCTGTCAGTCTATAGTCAAACATCAATCTTTTAACCAACGCAATTTTTTGGTGGGTCGAAATCCGCTGTAATTGATAATCATGTTTTTACGCCTCTTCCTTACTTGTGTTTTTTTCGTACTTTTATCAATAATTTTTCTTGAATACCAAAGTTCATTTTTGTGTTAGTTTTCTTGTGGTAAATTGAATCGTTTTTTTATTTCTAATACAAGTTTAGATTCATCTTGTTTTATTTTCATTAAATTATCCTTATGAAGAGAAGAATTTTAATAAAAGTATATATCATAACATTTTTTTTTTTAAATAATATTAAATTAATAATGTGACAAACGAATAAGTAATAAATAAGAAATTGTTCAAAAATATGTATGTACATATGTAAAGTAAGTCGTTTGAAAAAAAAATATTTTCCAAAATAAAAATACTTCGAAATTGGCGATGGAATATTTAAAATTTAAAATTTAAATTTTCTTGCTATATTTAACCATCTAAAAGGTACTGCATTAAAAAAAACAGTTTAAAGTCAATTAAGGACCAGTCTCATATACATTTAGCATTAAGGTAAGATTAGGAGTCGGAGTTGAAATTTCAGCGGTTGGAGTCGAAGTTAGTACTTTTTGGTGACGACTGCACAGCCCTGGTTGTCAATGTTAAAAAAATACCAACGCTAAGTTTCTAAGCAAAGAAGTATAACAAAAAGAGTACTAAAACGGACGTGGGGGTATCGTGGTATTTTTGAAAGGAAAAAGTACTGAAAATTGTACCATAGTACTGAATTTTTCATTACTGATATGTCATTAAATTTTATTAAAATTAACAAAAAAAAGTACTTTTTGGTTGTGCACTGTAACCATAATTTTATAACGGAGATATGTTGATAGCACATTAAAAGCGTATTTTAATTTATCCGTTTCTCATTTTATAACCACGGACAACTTATTGTATGTGTGACAGATACGTACAATCATTAAGTTGTGCTGCTGCTAGTGCAGCGAAAAAGGGGTCATACATTTTTTGAACGTTAAAGAGCAATGCAATACTAAATATAAAGGGATGGTTTTAATCACAAATACACTATTTTGGGACTTTGTCGTAGAAGCTATATATCAAATATAATAATAATAATAATATAAAATATATAACATATTGTATTTTATAGAAACGTAGCCATATGCATGTTGTAAAAACCCAAAAATAAGTCTCTCTAAAGAAAGTCACTATATAAATAACTTTTAATTTAATACATAAAAGCGAAGTGTATAAAATAAAAGGCGAATCAATATAAAATTAGGAATTTCCTCTAACATTTTTTTTTGTACTTAATTTTTAATTTTCCCTTCCTTTTGCACTTTTGTTCTATTTTTCTCTTCTTTCCGACGCAGGTACAACGAAGGAGTCATGTGTCAAATGAAAACTTTACACAAACATTTTTTAATTATGCTTGCTCATCTCTCAGGGCAATGAAGTGTAAAAGAGTTTCTGACATTGTGGCATTGGTATTACTAAACTTTGACACTTTTTGTAGGTTTTGGTGGTTATTGTGGCAGAATGGTGGAAAAATGTTTAAAATTCTAATAGTGTGTTCGCTGCGATGGCACTGGTTTGGTCGCTCATAGTTCGTGTTTTTTTTATATAAACTGGCGAGTATATTTGTTTCTGTTGTTGTTGCTTTCAAAAAGTTAACGATGAAAAACTTTATGCTAATGTTGTGTCATATTTTTGCGTGTTTGGCCACATAACCACTTTCCATCATCATCACCATCTACAATGATGTTACACGTCTACATTCCTTCTAATACAAGCATAATAATAGTACAGTGAATAAAAAAAACATAGCTAAAAAAAATTTCTCCTCAAAGATTATCCTAGATATCAAAAAATATATTGATAAATTTGTTTAAGGCCTGGTTTTGAGATGTGGATTAAGTTTAATCGTAGTTTAACGTAGTCTGAAACTCAGATTTTTCCGGCGTTATGTATTTTTTATTATTTCATTATAGTTCACCATTTTTAAGCAAAACTAATACTAGTTTTGTGTACAAACAAATCTGTTTCAGATTAACTAAACCTAGTTTTACTGAGATCTCAAAAACCCAGCCTAAGGCTACAAAAGTTATCGAAAAAAAATTTTACATAAGTGATCCATAACAAGATTAAGTTATAGAAAATTAATATGTTAATAATTCGCTATAAATTAATTTAGGATGAAACTTTAATTTTCGATAAATTTTCAATAGAAAATTAGAGTTATCAACAAATTTGTATACAAAATTATTTCTTTCATAACTTCTTAGTTGAAATTTTAAGTTGTTAGTACATTTTCTTTAGAAATAATATGTTATCGATAAATGTTCTAACGAAATCTTATGTAATCAATAAATATTTCATGGAGCCTTTAAAATATCGATTATTTTTCTATAAAGCTTAATGTTATCGTAAAATTTTAACTTGAAAGTTATTGTTATAGAAATTTTATGATAAATATTCTGTAGAGGCTAAATGTTATCGTTAAATTTTTATTTGAAAATTATTGCGACAGACAAATTTTAAAAAAACAAATTTTTTATCCATAAATTGTCTATGCAAACATAATGTTATCGATAACTTTTCTATTGAAACATAATGCTAAACATAAAATTGATCAATAGCAATTTTCTCAAGAAGCTTAAAGTTATCTTCAAATTGTTTATTGAAACTTAGTGTTAAAGAAAATATTTCTATAGAAACTTTACGATATCACTAAATATTCCATAGAAATTTTACAATATCGATAAATATTTAATATAACCTTCAAAATATCAATTCTCTTTCTATAAAGCTTAACGTTATCTATAAATTTTCTATAGAAACTTTATTATAAAGATACATTTTCTATGTAAATTTGTAATGTCGATAAATGTTCTATTGAGCTTTTATAATATCGATAAATTTTCCATAGAACCTTAATGTTATCCCTTAATTCAGATACATTTTTTAAACCAAAATAAATTTTCTATTGAAATATAATGTAATCGATAAATTTCCCATAGAAACTTAACGCTCTCAATAAATTTTTTATAGAAACATAATGCTCTCAATTAATTTTTTATAGGAACATAATATTATCAATAAAGTTTCTGTAGAAATTTATGACAACGATAAATTTTCTTTAGAATCTTAATGATAACGATAAATTATCTATAGAAACTTGATAATATCTATAAGTTGTCTAAAGAGCTTTTGTGATATCCATAAATTTTCTATAGAAGCTTAATGCTATTGTTAAAATTTCTATAGAAACTTATCGCTACAGATACTATACGATAACGAGAGATATTCAATAGAAATTGTATAATATCGATAAATATTCACTATAAGCTTTATAAAATCGATAAATATTCTATACAATTTCATGTTACAGACTAATTTTTTATAGAAACTTAATGTTGCCAATAAATTTTCTATAGAAATTTATGGTATCGACAAATTTTCTATATAAACATTATGATATAAAAAAATATCTTTCGAAAATTAAACTAATCGATACATTTTCTACAGAAACTTAATGTCTTCGATTAATTTTTCTTCATTTAATTTATATAATCGAACAGTTTCTCATGAAATATTTATATTATCGGTATATTTTCTACAGAAAATGTATATTATCGAAAAATATTCTATGAAGAACTTATGTTTGCAATAAATTATATTTTTAGTACTAAAGTTATCGCTAACTTCTTTTAAGATGATTTATGTTATCGATAATTTTTTTTAATAATATATGTTATCTAAAAATTTTCTTTAGAAAAATTATTTTATGACGAAATCCTCTTCAAAAATAATATGTAATCGAAAAGAAAACAAGTAAAAAAAAGTATTTTTAAACTATTAAAAAAGTTTATTAATGACTTTAATACAATTATTTAAATTAAACCCAACATTTTTAAGTTTCGGAGTGTTACCAGATAGAGCAACCGGAAGCTAATGTTTAAATTTCCCACCTTTGCTCTTCACTGTTTTATCAACTCCATTCCTAAATAAGTACATAATTCTCGTCTACGACTATATGTTAGATAACAAAGTAAGTTTTTCCAAAATAACCCTTATTTAAAGCTATGATAAATTAACTTTATATGTATTTATACTCTTCAAGCATTTTGTAGAGTATTTAAAAATTATTACATTTAGTAGTTATATAGAAAGCTTTTGCGATATTTATAGGGGTATTTGCTTGCTTGCACAAACGCTTAAATCATTTTATTACAAACATGTTGAATATTTGTCAAAATGTTTTCTCTGTCTAGTGCAACATTTAATATTTTACTTAAAATTTTACGAAGAAGGTAAAGAGTTTCATAAAAATGTTATATTTGGGAACGAAAAGTATGTGTTTGTTAAGCCGTTTGTGCAGTTTATTTACCCCTTTAATTGCAAATATTTTCCCGGGCGATTTAACTACGTCGAAAAAATTCGATAGCATAATCGGATGATTTTCGCTAAAGTTAATAACTATTTAGATTATTTTTAGATCGACAATGTTTGCTGGGGTGTATTGTAAAATAACTTTACATGTAGATATATGTAGAAGTATGTCTATGCATTTATAAATAAGTTCTGTGTTAACTAAATAGTACTGCGGTAAAAGCACTTAAAGACATTTTCGTTAGTAAAAACTTTGTCTCTCATTAATACGCAAAAAAAAATTATTTATAAATATACGAAATACTTTGACCAGTAATTTTAAAATAACGCACAGAAACTTGATCATAACTCAACTTTAATTCAAAATTAATGAACTTATAATAATAAAGAGAAAATATTTTAATGACTTTCTGTGTAATTAATAATTGCAAAGGATTTCGTTGTGACATTTCAAATATGTATTTACTTAATGAAATCTTAATTAAAAGCAATTTTGTGCTACTAAAAGGAAATGGGAGGGCTGCAAAATTTAATTTACTTAAGTCATTTAAGGCTTACTTTAACTCACGCCTTTAAGATTTTCAAAAGAAAGTACTTCATATTAAAAAGCTTTAAAATTCAATTACTGTGTTTTTTCTTTTCTTACAATTCCTAATACCTTTCTTTATATTAGACTTTTGTATTTTCATAACTAATTTTATTTGTTTCTGCTTATCTACTTTTGTCTTGAAATACAATTTTTTTTCAATAGCTACCGAAAATACAGTTTTTAAATAGTGTTTAAAAAATAATATGCTGGAGGAAGGAAATGTTTTGATAAAATTTCCTATAAGAAGCAAATATTGCAAAATTTCTTTTATATAGCAAATTTTCGGAAAATTTCCTTTAAATAATTTAAAACCAACTTTTGCATAATTTCGAATTAAAAGAAAATTTTTGGTCAACATTTCCTATAAATATCAAACTGTTAACCATTTTTTGGCAAAATTACCTATAAAAAGAATTTTTGGTAAAATTTCCTTTAGACTTTAGCAAAATTTCTTGTAAAAGCAAACATTGGTAAATCTGCCTATAAAAAGCAAACTTTAAAAAAATATCTTATAAGTACCAAATTAAGGCAAAAGATCCTATTAATACCAAATCATGGAAAAATTTCCTATAAATATTAAATTTCGGTAAAACTTCTTATAAAAAGCAATCTTTTGCAAAATTTCCTATACAAAACCAACTTTGGGAAAATTTCCTATAAAAAGCAAACTTTGTTAAATTTCCTATAAAAAGCAAGCTTTGGTAAAATTTCCTATAAAAAGCAAACTTTGTTAAATTTCCTATAAAAAGCAAACTTTGGTAATATTTCCTATAAGAAGCAAACTTTGGTAAAATTTCCTATAAAAAGCAAGCTCTGGTACATTTTCCTTTAAAAAGCAAACTTTTGTAAAACTTCCTATAAAAAACAAACTTTGGTAAAATTTCCTATAAAAAGCAAACTTTGGTAAAATTTTCTATAAAAAGCAAACTTTGTTAAATTTCCTATAAAAAGCAAACTTTGGTAAAATTTCCTATAAAAAGCAAACTTCGGTAAAATTTCGTATAAAAAGCAAACTTTGGCAAAATTTTCAATATATAGCAAATTTTGGCGAAATTTCCTATAAAAAGCCAATTTTGGCAAAATTTCGTATAAAAAGAAAACTTTGGCAAAATTTTCTATTAACAGCAAATTTTGGAAACAATTCCTATAATGGAGTTTTTGACAAAATTTCCTATAAACTTTGGCAACATTTGTTATATAAGAAATCTTTGCCAACATTTCCAATAAATAGCAAATTTTCGCAAAGGAAACCGTGGGCAAAATTGTAGAAATTAGAAAGAAATAAATAGAGCCTTTAGCAAAATTTCCTATAAAATGCAAACTTTGCTAAAATTTCCTTTAAATAGCAAATTTTGGAAAAATACCTATAAATAGCAAATATTACCAAAATTTCCTATAAACTGCAAAATTTCCAAATGCCAAATTTCCTATAATTATCAAATTTTTACAACATTTTTTATAAATCACAAATTTTAACAAAATTTCCTACAAGTTCCAAATTTTTACAAAAGTTCGTATAAATAGAAAGTGTTGACAAAATTTCCTATAAATAATTATTACTTTTACCATTTCATATAGTAAATAATTATTATTTTTCCCAAATGTTTTATTTGGGATTCGTTTAAGCGAAAACGTGTACGGGAGTCCCTGTTTTCTACTAATGTTAAACTGATAAATATCTTTTAATATTCATACGAAAATATGAAAAGTTTTACGTTTCAGAAAAAAAGGAAAAACTAGATAAACTCTTTCTGTTCTTGATTTTTTTGAAAATAATAGAAATATTAAAACTCTTATAATAAACTTTAGTTTTAAAAGTAGTTTGGGTAACATACAAACTTTATTCATTCACAACTTAACTCTTGATATAAAGTACCTGAAGGAAATAAAATAATCAAGTTGTTGCTGTCGACTTTTTGCCATCGTATTGTCCGTCCGTATGTAGACAGGAAGAGAAAACTATAGATACAACAATGAAGCAAATTTGTAATAAAATGTATCAAAATTAGCTCAAGACATTACGAATTGAGGTAGAATGAAAATAAGTTGTATACATCCGAGTATATATTATACTTAGATGTCTAAATCCTCTTACCTGTTTTCATGTATTAGACTGGCTTTTATGTATAAGGACATGAAAGTATTATTGAAAAAAATTTACTTATTAAAAGTTTTCCTAGATGTTTCTTAAGAAACTTAAATTTATCATTTTTGTGCCACACATGACAATGAAATTTCTTTTTAATGGTTTTTTTTTTTTATTTTATATATTTTTCTTATAAATATTTTAGCCAAAAAAAATATTTTAGATTATGTCAAATAACGTGTCAAAAATTTTATACGTACATTTATATTATAGTAGCAATAACAATATAAACGTCCGGTGTACTAGTCATTCATTTGATCCTTTTTCGTCTTTACAACACCAAAAAAAAAACTTAGAACAAATTGTAAAAAGAGAAATAAAATTGAGAAAAGAAAGGAAGTAACAGAAAATAATGTTTGTTGTCATGTTTAGGGTCATAAATGTTGGCAACTTTAATAGGTATAATTTACAGGCTTAATGGGTTCTTAAATGTATGTGTTAATATGTTAGTGTGCGTCTACGATATTGTATGCCTGGGTATAGTAGATTATCCAAATACGTATGTCAGATTGTGAGTATTTGTTTTCGAGTCGGTTAAGGTGGTTTCAAAGAAAAACAAAAAAATTAAGGAGAAAACTTAATGTTTAACAAAACCTCAAGAAACATTGTGTAGACATGAACAACAACAACTTACAGACATTATAAGATGGGAAATTTTTTATTTTTAATTTGTTGCTTTTTCTTAGTTTTTCTTTTTTGTTAGCAAGAAAGGTGGTAAATTTGTCTTGGCAAATTTTTTTTAATAAGAAATAGTAAAATAAGACATAATTATAAAATCAAAAAGTCTAAAAATATTTCAATTTAAAAGCGAAAAATGCCAATCGGATTAAGTGTATAATAAAGATTTGATATAAAAAATTAACGCAGCAAAAAATTAAAAAATCTTAAGCTAATTGTTTAATTGTTATCAATTGTTTCCTTTGACAGTTAGGAAAGATTATTGAATAAGTAGAAAGAAAGTACAGACTGCCAAACCAGCCGATCTTATACTACGTGTAATTTTTAACTCACAAATATACGTAAACGCTCACGATCACGCACGCTTACTTGCAAACTATTTGTTATACTCGTACACACGTTCATTCACAAAGCCTTTCCAAACCCGACTAACACGGAGGCTTGATTTCAAACAACTTAAACTTTTAAATCAAAGTGGAAAAAATCTCACACATCCCCTAAAGAAAAGCGTGGGGCGCCCATACCAACCTGAACTTAAAAATACATGACTGCCGTGAGTACATTTTAATATTTCAGACCGAAAGAAATAAAACCAATCATGTTTAAAGCTACGAATTTTCAATAATTGAGCATTTTGTTTCATAACAACGCGCCCCACGCTTTTCTTTAAGGGATGTGTGAGATTTTTTCAACTTTGATTTAAAAGTTTATGTTGTTTGAAATGTTCTTATTTTTTGACTTTTAGTCGATTTTTTTAGTATTCATATTCATTTTGTGTTCACAACTGATCAATATATTAAGGGAAAGAAAAGCGTTTCTTAAAATTTGTTTTTTTTTTATTTATTTATTGAATCTTCATAAATTATATGAACTAACAATAATTATTCAAATCTTAATCTTATTCTTAAGTTTGTGTCCTACCAGTGCTAGATGACAGTTCTCTTACCAACGGATCTGGTTCAAATCGGTGTTTAACGATTTCTGATCGGACAAGTGCTGCAGTATCTCTTTTCCTTAAGCGAGTATGGCCGCCATCATTTAAAACAATTTTCAGCTAGTGGGTTTTGGTGCGATTCAAGCCTTTTGAAGTATTAAATTGAATAGTTTTTGATCATAGTTTTTGATGATGGTTCAGCGAGGTCTTTGTAAATGTTCGAGTTTTTTACATGCCAGGGAGCAGACGTAACGATTCAAAGAATTTTGTTTTGACGCCTTTGTATTTTCTCTATATTGGAAGCTAAGGCAGTGCCCTATAACTGGATGCCATAACACCATATTGGCTTTAAGATAGAGTTGTAAAGTAGGAGTTTACAATCTAGACTAAGGGTCGAATTTCTAACAATGAGCCAATTTATTTGAATTGCTTTTAGTTTCATATGAGTTTACTTTGCCTCTATATGGTATTTCTACGTTAAACGTCGATCTAAATCAGAGACCGCCAAAACATCGCACATGTGCGAATGCTCTCACGCTAATGAAAAGTGCAAAGAAGATAATTTGTATTTTTATTTATCTTATTAATAGACAGCACCTAACAAAATGTTCTATATAGAATGGGAGAATGCTCTTTTACTGACGGATGTTGTAATAAAAAAATAAAAATTTTCGTTTGGGAGTTTACATTAAAAAACAACAATAAAAAATTCAAATTTTTTTTGTTTTCTGTATGAATTCCCTAACGAAAATTTTTATTTGTATTACAAAATAAAATGCCGAAATTACTTTATTATGTTACTCGTAACGAAAGAATTAAAACTTAAAATAAAGCATTCTTGGAAGCATCTTTAACGTAACTTGTATTAATATTCAATAGCAGAAAACAAGAAGTTATGATCATTATATATTTAGTTATATTATCTTCAAATATTAAAAAATACATATTCTACAGACATATGGGCATTTCCATGAGAATGTCAACCACGACTCAAAAAATAAATAGCCTTGAAACTATTTTTCGAATATGGTAGAAAGTAAAAAAACACTCAAACTTAACTATGCAAAGGGGCTTACAGCTTTTTACAACTTTTAAAGAGCAAATAATAAAAGTTAAAACTGACTATCGCTTTGATTCATTTTTAGTAACTGCAATCAACAATTTTCACTTTTCTGCCGATTAAATACAGATACTGGTAACATTGGTATTATACCTTAAAATTAATGTTACAACAACAATGAACAAAATTCACGAGGAGAGACCAAATATATAGTTTGATTAGCGGTATATTTTTTGGTTTGCTTTGGGTGCTATTCAAATGTCACGTACGTGGTGCGAAAACATAATTTGTCTATGTCATTGGTATTTTATCAGTCGTACGTGTTTCAAAATAAAAGTTCAAAGCAAGATATATGTTGCAAAAAAATATTGACCGGATTTTTTTTTAAATAGGTATAATAAAAATTTTATAAGCTGTTAAACGTCGTCACGTTTATTATTAGGTTGAAATTTGATCAAAAATTATTTTTTTGCAGTCTTAATGATCTAAACAAATATAATTGGTATCGGTCCATATTTGACCATAGCGCTCATTCAAATACTACTCCAGAAAATAGCTTTTAATGTTGTAACTTTCTAATAAATGCTGGTATTGACATAAAAATTGGCGACAATAACTTTTACGACAAGTACTATGTCGTGATAAAATGTCGTGCTGGTAGGTCCAAAATTCACTATAGGTCCCATATAAACCCCCTTCCTAAAATCGCTGAAAGGCAAGCAAATCTCATAAAGATGAAGATATCTAAATAATATTCGGCACAAATAACCTTTATAAAACTCTTTACATCATAGCATCATTCTGTTCTGGCGACCATGATTGGCGATGGGTCAAAAATAGGGTACACTCTCAAAAATTTGTTTTTAAAATATTATGGTGTAGGGTATCATATGGTCGGGCTTGGCCGCCTATACTTTCTGACTTGTTTGTTTTAAGTTTTTGTATGCATATATTTCCCAAAAATATATTTCATATCTTGTAAATACTATAAGAGAAAAATCTGTCACGTACGGTATGTCACGTACGATATTACATTTGGTTCATTATAAAACCATCCAGAAAAATGTTTTTCTTTCCAATTACGGATTATAACGGAAAAATATATGGTTTAATGCAAAAAATTTAAAAAAGGAAAAATACATCCCACAATTCGCAGATTTTCGGATTTTTTTACATTCACCCCAAAATCACTTCCGTTTTATGTCACGTACGATATACACCTATTTTGCTAGGTATTTTGGACAACAAGGTTTCGAATGTAATAATTTTTTTTTTTCATATATAGTACCCTCTAAAAGAAAGATAAAGATTAATAAGTTTTCCAGTTACTACTATTTGCGCAAAAACTCCATCGCTCCGAAGGCGTACAAATGTCACGTACGATGACATGGAAATGCCCATATGTATATTAAAAACGACTTATGTAGTATAATTCGAAACTTTGTTATTGAAAGTTTTTGAAGTTCGTCGATTTATAATTTTTTAATTGCGATATTAATAAGTCAATTTTTATTTTGAATTACTGAACTGTGACAACTCTTTCAAATACACTTGTAAGACTAATGGCAAAAAACGTTACAAAAATTTTTGCAGTGGAATAAGAGAAACACAATTACGCTCAAAAATAAACAACTGAGAGAAGCATGAAATGTGAATGTACGTGCTTGGTGGACTCTGATCTAAATGTTTACCGAGATATTTTGAACTCGAATGTTGTAGTATTATTTGGTTTGTGATTTTAATAGGAAAGCATGACTCTCTGCGCAAAGTAAATGTTATGTGTATACATTTGTGTTCATTGACCTTTATTTTCCATTGTTTTAACCATTTTTCTAATTGATATAGATGGTCCTGTAAGTATCTAGATGCCTCGTAGCGGTTTTCGTGGATGCTTAGAAAAGCTGTATCATCAGCAAAAGTTAATGTGTAGGTATAGTTGTTGGTTAGCATGTCTGAAGTATATATCAAGTACAATATAGGCCCTAAATTACTTCCCTGTGGGACTCCAGCATTGATCGTTTGGGGTGAATTAAAAAATATAATAAATAATAAACTTTCGACCGACTAAGTAATTTTCAAGCAGTTAATGTGTATTTCCTCCATGATTCACAAATCTGTTAAATTATTCTTTTTTGTTGTCAGCTGACTACTTTTTAAAAAACACAATGCGTTTAAAAGTTCAAAGTTAACCAACTTTCTGTTATGTATTTCTACCTTAACTTCCTTATAAATGTTGGTATTGACTAGGGTATTCATATTCCGATTAACGGTTAACCGATTAATTACTACCCGATTACTGATTGGTGAATTTAAAATCAGCCTTTTTCGATTAACGATTAAACCGGTTAATTTCAGTCGATCAACCGATTTACTGATGTAACAAAATTTTAACTTATTTGTAGTATTATAACATATTTTTTTGTGTTTTTAATTATTTCTTTCGTCTCATAAACAAAAGGTATAAGTTTAGAAAATATTTTTTTATACAGACAAAGAAGGTGTTCATTGATCTTCATTTTAAATAAGTGTTTGCTGTCAACCGCTTTATTATGTATGTGTTTAGTTATTTCTTTCTTTATTTTCTCATATCTATATTTTAACAGAATTAACCAAAACAATTAGAAGAGTTAAAAATTTAAAAAAAATTAAAACCGGACTCTAATGGCATAATGGCAGATTTTATACGATTCGAGAAATTCAGGAAAAAGACTGAGAAATTAGATATTTTGTATTATGGGTTGGTTTCGATTTCTCCAACATCTACGATAAGTGAAAGATTTTTATCCAAGTCAAGTTTTATCGAAGTTAAATAAAAGAATGGATTAAATCGTAAACATTTAAGCCAAATTACTTTTCTAAAAGATTATTTTATAAGATCTCCTTAAACTCTTAAAATAACTAATAAAATGATCTCACAGTTTATTTTTTAATTGATGTAAAAAATATGTTTTACATTTTTATGAATTATTTTTTTGTTTGCTCGTTTTAGTTTAAGAATTTTTATGTTTGTTATGTTATGGGGTTTTTTTTACTAATAAACTCCAAATAATAAATAATTTATGCATTTTTGTTTATTGAAATAACATAATTTTTATAAAACTGTTTTAATCGGTTAACCGATCAGTTACAAAATTAAGCGATTATTAACCGATTAAGCCAAAAGCTAGGTTAATATATCGAGCGTTTAACCGATTGAAGCAAAAGCCCGATTAAAGTAGTAGTATTTTCGAAAGAAATATTTTAATTAATAAAAAAAAATGTTTTCCCAAAATCACAAAGTTTTCTAACTATTCTCCACCAAAATCCATTAAACATGGGGGATCATTGAAAAAACGATTCCAAAGCTGTTAAAAAAATTAAAATGTTTGTGGCTGATGAACACAATAATTAAGAATTTTTTAAATTTAAAAAAAAATAGTACCTCAAACGACCACTTTCTCACTTGCAATTAACTTTCATTCACTTTATGTCTTCAAGATATCATTTTTACATTTCAATCTCCTTAAAAAGTGTTGATTTTCTTTTCTTACTTTTCACTAATCTCTCTCTATTTTTTTCCTCTCTAATACCCACAGCATCTAAAATATGGATAAAAGAGAAAGAAATGAAAAAGAAATCAGCTCAGGGTCATCATAAACAAGCCATCTCTATAATCTTATTGAATTTATATTGGGATTTGAATGGAGTGAAATGCTAGCAAAACACACACACCCAAATGAAAACACCTTTATAAAGAACTAGCTAAACCCGGTGCGCTTTGCTAGGCCGTTTAAAATATAATAAGTAAATTTTGTTGGAAATAGAACTCGTGTTTTGATAATGAAACATTTTATACCAAATTAAGATAATTAAACTCCTATCCTTCTTCAGATATTTAGATATTTATATTCTACTTGCATTGGAGTACCGACGATAACTTTTCCAGTTCAGCTCCCTTTTTGAAAAATGTTTTGAATTGATAATCAAACTATTTGTTCCATATTAAGAAACTTTTACTGTAACTGCTTTTTCACACTCTACTGCCCGTTTGCCGATATCGAACGTTAACGTTCGCATAGTAAATAACATTTAAAACAAAAACTAAATTTCAAAAATTGTTTTTGTTTTAAATGTAATTTTCTATGCGAACGTTAACCTTCGATATCGGCGAACAGCCAGTTAAAGTCTTACGGCCATATTCATAAAAAGTTCTTATTTTAAGCTTAAAGTATGTAATAACTATCAAACGATTTTTGTCTCTTTAAGCCTTTTATTAAAATTGGTATTCATAAACGTGCATTAACAGCTTCTTAGCTAATATCTGTTTGTAGCGATTTTGTGTTTAAGTATGGCAACTTTGTTTACGTCTTGTTGGCTTTTTATTGCTAGTGATGCATGAATTTTCTATTCGGTTCACATGATATTCTATAATTAATATATTTTTTATAATAAAAGACCTTAAAAATTATTCTTATAAAATAAAAACACATATTATTTTATTTTCTGAACAAGATTTTTGCCGAAAGGTATTAAAAAAATGTTTGCTTAAAATTAATTTTTAAATATACGATAAGAAAGTATTCGAATAAAAGGCTTGCTTACTTTTTATTAACATCACTTTTTTATGATTTGCTTATTTTATTTTTTCATATTTTTTTTGAACAACAATTCGTTGTTTAAAAGCTAAAAAAAAAAATAATTGCAATAATTTAATAAATAATAAAAAAGAATAACTGCATTTGCCCCTGAACATATTCATTTAAATCACATAAATTTTTTTTTAAATATTTAACAATATAACTTTAAATTGGTTGCCTAAATTAAAATAAATTTAGTTAAATATATTTATCATGTCCATACTAATAAGTAAGACATTTTTCCATTATTTTAAAACATATTGCCCAAAAATAATATCATTAAATGTAAAAATTTATCAAAATGGCATCTTATTTTTGGTTTAAAGAAGGGCAAATCCAACAATTAATTTTCATATTTTATGAATGGTTAAATTAAGGTTTAATAAACTATTTTTCGTTTATGAATACAACTTTAGCAGTTTTTGCTTATAAGGGGTTAATTAATCATAAATAAATTTTTATGAATACGGCTGTTAGCCGTCAAGTCTTGAATTTTTATTAGAGAAAGGAAAACTTGAAGAGTGGGAACCAGCACTAACCGTTCGATAAATAGCTGATCGTTAGGTGTGGTTTTTTTGATGTTTTAGTGCGCTACCATCTATATGGTGGCGTATTGATTTTTTGTTGCTGGTTTTAATACTGCCATCTTCAAGCGGGTTTTTGCACTGTTTGTTGATGCCTTTTTTTTTGTGTCTTCTATGAGACGTTAATACATGAAAATTTACAATCGATTTAGTAGTTCAAAAGTGTATAGGGAACAAACCAACAAACGAATTTCCATTTTTATACATATACATATATATAAAAATTGTATATATATTTAAGGGCAACTGTTTGTTTGTGTTTGTTGCTGATGCCGCTGTATTTACGTTAATACTATTTTATATACTTAATATCACTACTACCTGTTTCCTGTCAAGTTAAAAAATAAAGCGGATACAGTTCTCCTAAGATTTTGTGTTCCTTTTATTTTCGTGTTTCTTTTCTAATAACGTCTCTTTCTATCTTTACTTTTCCTTTAAGATTGTATTAAGGTGATAAACTAATAAAAGATTTCCAGCGAAAAAGTGAAAATAAAAAAAAAAACAGTATTAATACAGGAAAATTCATGAAAAAAAATTGTACATCCGTTTTCTTTATAAGAAAATATAAAAAAATCTTTAGGATATAAAGAGTTTATACGTTATTTAGTTGAGGTTAAAGTGCAGCGATTATATTATTGAATAAATGACGACGAACAAATGAAAAGAATATATTTGCTGCCACGAATTCACAAGATTTTTTGAGGAAAAAAAACTTTTTTAAAGTATTAAAATTTTTATTTAATTTTTTTTTTTTTTTTCTTTAAATATTTACAAAATTTATAATAAAAGTTTTGCGTTGAATAAACAAAACTTGAGTTTTTCGTTTAATATCTTAATGGCTATGGAATATGTATATTTTAAGCAATATTCTTATTAAGTTAGTGTAGAGTGTATTTATCCAAGATTTAAGCATCTCACAAAAAGTTTTCAAGTCACACTTTTTTGAAACGACCTCGGCCGCTAACCGAAATCATTATCTGCACATTTTTTCATCAATTAAATATAAGTGGAATTTTAGTAGTTTTCAATTTTTATTCAACTCGATTCGAAAAAGAGAGAATGGCTTGTGGTTTAAATTATAATGGCTGAGTTCCAAGACATCGTAATACTTTGCAGTCAAAGTCCATAATGTATCAACCAGTTTAACGATGCATAGTTTGCTTATAGTGCAGATATCGATAACTTGTTTAGTGCACATTAGAACAGATGTGGAAAAGATTTAGAGGAGCGGCTGTCTTATGACCTTATCTCATTTGGATCTTAACCTCATGGTGCCGAACAATGCGACTACCAATCGCCCCTAAATGAGAAAGCAACCCCCACAAGCAAGTAGCAATTTAAGTGCATAATCCAGCAATTTATACTCTGCTTATTTAGGGATAATCCGTTCCACCAAGATCTTACACAAAATCAGCCCTTGAGTGCGTTTTCAGCTCTCCCTTTCTATGACTTTGAGTAGTAAACCACAACGTTTAACTCGAAAATATATTTTCAATGGAAAAGTAAGACTTTTGGACAAATGTGGAAATAATGGGTGATTTAAGTAGAGATACTTTTTTCAATAGCCTTTTTTTTTTTGACAGATCACGTGTGAGTCATGTCATGCTGTCATGTTATTTTTGTTTGGCATTTCATAATGGAAAGACTTACGCCTGAACAACGTTTACAAATCGTTCAACTTTATTACGAAAATTCACATTCTGTAAGGAATGTGTTTCGTGCACTTCGCTCAACTTCTGCTCCACATAATTGTACTTTTTGAAACACCATCACCCATTTTGAGACCCAGCATTCATTATTGGATAATATTCGACCGAATAGACCACGTCCAGTACGCTGTGAAGAAAATATAGCGGCCGTAGCTGAGAGTGTACACGAAGACCGTGGAGAGTAGATTCGGCGCCGTTCGCAGCAACTCGGACTGACGTATGGAACGACTTGGCGCATCTTACGTCGAGATCTTAAATTGAAAGCGTACAAAATACAGCTTGTGCAACAACTGAAGCCGCTCGACCTTCCCAAGCAACATCGCTTCGCTCTATGGGCTCTTGAAAAGTTCCAAGAAGGTCCGACGTTTTCGAGGCAAATTTTGTTCAGCGATGAGGCCCATTTCTGGCTCAATGGGTATGTAAACAAACAAAATTGCCGCATTTGAGACGAAGAGCAACCTGAAGAGATTCAAGTACTGCCACTTCATCCAGGAAAAACAACGGTTTGGTGTGGTTTGTGGGCTGGTGGAATCATCGGTCTATATTTCTTTAAAAATCGTGCCATGATATCCGACTATTTGATGCCTGAAATTGAAACTTCTGATCTTGGCGACATTTGGTTTCAGCAAGAGGACGCTTCTTCTCACACATCGTATCAATCAATGGATTTATTGAGAGAACACTTCGGTGAGCACATAATTTCACGTTTTGGGCCGGTCGATTGGCCACCAAGATCATGTGATATAACACCGTTAGACTTTTTCCTGTGGGGATATGTAAAGTCTAAAGTTTATGCGGACAAGCCCGCTTCAATTCAGGCCTTGGAGGAAAACATCACGCGTGTCATTCGCCAATTACCAGTCGAAATGCTCGAACGAGTCTTCGAAAATTGGACTCAACGGATGGACCATCTGCGACGTAGCAACGGCCAACTTTTGACAGACATAATCTTCAAAAAATATATGCCAAAGAATGTTCTTTCAAATGATAATAAACATTCCTCATTAAATTTGAATTTCCTGTATTTTTTTTTAGTAGGGAACCTCAAAATAGATCTGCCATATGGCCTTACCTCAGTCATTGTGGATCTTAACCACTAACCGTTAATCGGCTTACCGATTAATTACTACCCGAATAACTGATCGGTTAATTTAAAATTGGATATTTTCGATTAACTATTAAACCGGTTAATTTCAGTTGATTAACCGATGTAACAAAATTTTGAATTTTTTGTAATATTAAACATATTTTTTTTGTGTTTTAAATTACTTTTTTCGTCTCATATACAAGAGGTATGTGCTTAGGAAGTAAATATTTATAAGCGTTTGCTGTCAACAGTTTTTTGTTTCATGTACTTGTTATATGTATGTGTTTAGTTATTTGTTTATTCTCATATTTTCTCATATTAATTTTTTAAAAAAATTAACCGAAACAATGAGATGTTTTAAAAATTTAAAAAAATTAACAGGACTCTAATGGCATAATGAAAGATTTTATGTGTTTAGAGAAGTTCAGGAAGAGCACTGAGAAATTAGATATTCTGTATTATGGGTTGCTTTCGATTTCTCTCTAAACGATAGAATTTTTTCCAAGTCAAGTTTCATCAAAACTAATGAAAAGAACCAATTAAGTACTAAAAATTTAAACCAACTTATTTGTCTAGAAGATTAGTTTATAAGATCTCCTTAAACTATTGAAATAACTAATTAAATGATCACACAACCTATTTTTTTACTAATACATAATATTTATTAATTAAAAAAATATGTATTACTTATTTATGAAATATTTTTTTTGTTTGCTCGTTTTTGTTCAAGAATTGTTATGTTTGTTATGTTATTGTGGTGGTTTTTTACTAACAATCTCCAAATAATAAATAATTTATGCATTTTAATTTATTGAAATAATTTAATTTATATAAAAAACTTTATTAATCGGTTAGCCGATCAATAACAAAATTAACCGATTAAACCAAAACCTCGGTTAATTAATCGAGTGATTAACCGATTAAAGCAAAAGCCCGATTAAATGAATACTCTTGCATTTACGTAATGCTCCCGTATCTAAACGGATACTTCACATACAGGTAGCAATTTTTGATGTATAAACCGACAAAATTTAAGGATTAGCCCATTGCTATGGAGCCGGAGCTATTTAACCCACTCTGCTTTACAAAATTTAGCAATACCAGTCGAATAGCAACAGCATCTAGGAAACCTCCACAGACCGAACTTTCACACAAGGGTGACAAATCAGCCTTATATGTGGAAGTATGTATCTCTTTTCACGGTTTTGGGTATAAGTCGTCCTCATGAAAGTAGCCCTCTCTTGTCAGAAGGGCAGCCTTCCATCAGAAAAGCCAGGTTTTCGCAAAGACAATCATCCTGAAAGACAGGAAGCCTTTCTCACAAGAAGCATACTAATGGAGGCCTTAGCCAATATTCAGTCCGGTGCCTTGCACTCACCGGAGACTACTGACTAACCAAATACAATATCTCAAGAATCACGTAGGCTTCATAAGCCCTGCCGTTTGGATATTTTTCACATTCCAGGTATGCATGCACCCAATAAATTTTCAATGTCCGTGGAGAGAATCGATACTATAGAAACTGTCATGTTCTTCTAGCTTATCTAGCATATCCCTCTTAAATGATTGTCATGGCAGTACGACTATAAAACGGAAAAAATAACTCTTCCGATACCTCTCGATGGATTTTCTCGAAGTCATTTTCGAATCAGGAATTCAAACATTGACCAAACCCATTTTCTCAAGTGGATGTAGCATCAAGAGCTCAAAAGACAGAGGTAACAATTTGAGAAAGTAAACATTTTAAATTTTACACGACTGGATCGTAGAAAGCATTTCCAAAAGCCATTTGCTTTGCAAATTAACTTTTACAAACAGAACAGAATATATAGCTGTTCTGTTCTGTTTGTAGTGTAGTTTTGAGTTCAAGTCGAAAAAGAGTAAATCACCATTAAATTAAATTAAAAGTAGAATTAAAAAAAACTGAATTAGATGTCGATTAGAATTAGACTAGAGTTATAATTAAACAAAAAGGTAGAGTTGCGGTAGAGATAGAGAAGAGTTAGAATTCAGATAGGGCAGAGGGAGAAGGAGAGTAGAGTAGGAACAGAGGTAGACTTGAGTTAGCGTATAGCTAGAGTAGATCTGGAATAGAGCTTAAATACAATTAAAATACAGTTAAGGTAGCGTTAGAGTAGATTTGGAGAACATTTGACTTAAATAAGACTTAGGAAAGATTTAGAGTAGAATTATAGTAAAGTTAGGGCGCTGCAAAATATGGCCCCAAAACAAAAATGAAAATTAACCCCTAATTTGGGTCTATACCCCTCTATTTTTCCCTCTATTGTATAACAAACACCGGCTTCGCTAACTCCACTTTGGTATAAGAGATCTGGATTTTGATACTATTTCTGATATTTTACAAATTTTATATAAATTTTTTTGGCGTAATTTTCAGTTTATAAAATTTAAAATTTATATTAGTAAATGAAAAAAGCCCCAAAATAAGAATTGGGATTTTATTTGGTTCCATTTATCATTCCATGATATTTCAATAATTCAATCATTTCTCATTTTACTTAAAGTGCCAAAACACCCAAAAAAATTGCCCCAAAAATGCGTGTTGTTGTGTCTTATGTAAAAGTTTTGGGCCTTTCTTCATTTTCTTTTTGGATCCATATTTCCCGCCCAGAAAAAGTATGAAATAATATCAATTGAAATCTACTTTTCAGTTCTAAATAATAGTAAACATGTTAAAAACAGTTTACAATTTGATATCATATCTCCCTATATAAAAGGTTTATATGAAGAAAGCCAATATTAACACTTCGCTCAGCAAACGAAAAAAAAACTTACTCATTTGGAATTTACCAAAAAATCTTTTTGCTTTCTTTTCGATGACATTGTAAAAGACATAAAGTAATTTCCGTTTCAACAAGCTTATCCCATGTTCTCCCAAAGCCAATTGGTAAAGCGTGTGTCGGAAGTTATTTTCTTTATAGTTTTCAGTTTCATGTGTTCGAAAACTCTATAAGTTGATATGAGTTTTTGTCTTTATTGCCTGCATACATTATGACATGATACTTTAACACATCAACAACACGTGTATTAAGAATTTTACATAAGTTTTCGATTTTATGTTACTTTTTGCAATTTTCCTTATGCATATGTAGTGTGTATTTTCTACGTCAGGCAAATGTTAAAGTCTGAATTGATACTTAAAATGTAAGTATTTGTAAAACGCATACTTAAATCTTTGTACGAAAAGACAAGTATCAGCAAAGATTTTTTGAAATATGACTTTCTATCCAGGCTACTGGTGTTTAACATTGAAACGCACTCACACTTCTAATATTGAGTGCGTTTGTATGTTACAACTCACACTTTAACATATTATATCCTTGTAAAAACATTGTTTTAAGACAAAGCAACAGACAGAAGTTTCAACGAAGAAAAATAATATTGCGAAGAAAACTTTTATTTTACATTTTTGGTCAAATTGAATAAGAAGTTTTTAAAAAGAAATTGAGAACAACTTACTACGCAGCACACTTACACACACATATCTCCAAAAAAAAACTTATAAATGTGCAAGTAAGGACTCATGTATGTAAATTTGCAGAGATTTTTTTATTCTAAATCAGTCCAATTTAAGTATGGGTAACATCCGGTTTTCTTTTCAATTCAAGTTGTTTGTAATATTTGCCGAAAAAAGATTTTTTGTTGTCATTGCAAAAAACAAAGGAACAAGCGAATTTATGAGGGTCATTCTATCTCCTTTATGGTAAAAATATCCTTAAGTAGAGAAATTTAGAATATTGTTAAAGCTGAGTTCATATTGAATTAGAGTTTTATTATTATTATTATTTATTAATTGATATACAAATGTTACATTGTATTATTTATTAATACATTTTGAATTTTAATATCTATAAGTGGTTGTAAACTAACGGAGTAAACCTGATTAGCAACCGTTAAGTATATTTTTTTATTTGTAATGAAATTTAAGTTCGATACGTCTTAAGTTTAGTATTATTTTTTTTTTATAAATCTTAAATATTGAATTCATTAATAATTAGTTTTCTATATTTTTCGGATATTTGTAAAAAACTTTGTAGCGAGTTAAAGTTTTTGCCATTTATTAATGAATTGACTTAATACGGACTTAGTTGTGCCTTGACAAAATATCTTCGTCTGTGAATAAGAGTATAGATCGAGATTAATTTAGGTAGGAATCAAGTAAAATTTTAGTGCTTAAGCAGAGCTTGTGTAAAGTTCAATTCGAGATAAATTTAAGAGTAAGTTTAACCAAATTATTAGAGATTAGTCGAGTTTAAAACAATTATCTAAAGCTACAAAGAACAAAAAAGAGTGATCTATAGTTAAAGTAGAGAAAGAGAACATTTAAGGTAGCGTTAGAGTAAAGTTTAAGTAGAGTTATAGTAGAGTAAAGCTGCGGTCACACTTGTCAAATATTTGACGCAAAAAAAATGGAACTAACGTCTGTGAATAAGAGTATAGATCGAGATTAATTTAGGTAGGAATGAAGTAAAATTTTAGTGCTTAAGCAGAGCTTGTGCAAAGTTCAATTCCAGATAAATTTAAGAGTAAGTTTAACCAAATTATTAGAGATTAGTCGAGTTTCAAACAATTATCTAAAGCTTCAAAGAACAAAAAAGAGTGATCTATACCCAGCAAAAAATTACGCATTACCAAAAGAACGGCTTGCCTTATAATGACTTACTTTTTTGGTTGCCAAGTTTGATCACTCGATTACCAAACGCATTACATTAGGTCATAGAAATACGAAGTAGTAAAAGAATAAATTGTTTAAGAAATATAAGAATGACTGAAAATATTTACTGTAAAAGTGATTATTAAAATAAAAATATACGAATTTATGTATTACCTGAGTTATGATTTTGTACAAAAAAATCACTGCTAACTTCTTTTAAGATTAAAATAGTTAGGAAAATAATCAATTACTAGGAACTAATTATTTAATAGCCTATTTCTAATGTGCGAAAGAATTCTTTCTTTCGTATAACTACATTGAAAACAAAAACAAATTTTTAGAATTTGTTTTTGTTTTCAATGTTTTTATACGAACGAAAGAATTCTTTCGCACATTAGAAATAGGCTATAAGTCTCATGTCTTGAAAAAATAATTAATATGGTAATCCAGTTTAGAAGTCATTCCGCCTTAAATGCTTAATTCCAAGCTCGATTACCTTTTTCAAAATTTTTTGCTGGGTAGTTAGAGTAGAGAAAGAGAACATTTAAGGTAGCGTTAGAGTAAAGTTTAAGTAGAGTTATAGTAGAGTAAAGCTGCGGTCACACTTGTCAAATATTTGACGCAAAAAAAAATGGAACTAACAGGCTAACTAAAATATAATCTCCCTAAATTCCAATATTTAGGGGGCATTTACACGGTATCTTCTCAGACATGTCTGTTTTATTCATTCCCTTTTGAACATGCTTCCAAAAACCTATTGTCTTTTCACGATGTCTTTCCAAACATGTCTGTTTTCATGTCTAATTGTCTTATATCCATGTACATACAAATTAAAAACATGAAAATTCATAAAAACAAACATGAAATCTAGTTTCGTGTCTGTTTGACAACCGCTCTTTCTTCTCTAACACGATCGCCAACAAACAAAACAAACGTTTTTGTTAGACATGTCTGTAAAGACACCGTGTAAACCCCGTCTTATTTCGTTTATCAGCTTACATTAAACATGAAAATGCTTTAGAGTAGAGTACGAGTAGAGTTAGAGTAGAGTTAGGGTTAGAGTAGAGCTAGAGTAGAGTTAGAGTAGAGTAAGAGTAGAGTTAGAGTAGAGTTAGGGTAGAGTTAGAGTAGAGTTAGAGTAGAGTTAGAGTAGAGTTAGAGTAGAGTAGAGTAGAGTTAGAGTAGAGTAAGAGTAGAGTTAGAGTAGAGTTAGGGTAGAGTTAGAGTAGAGTTAGAGTAGAGTTAGAGTAGAGTTAGAGTAGAGTAGAGTAGAGTTAGAGTAGAGTTAGAGTAGAGTTAGAGTAGAGTTAGAGTAGAGTTAGAGTAGAGTAGAGTTAGAGTAGAGTTAGAGTAGAGTTAGAGTAGAGTTAAAGTAGAGTTAGAGTAGAGTTAGAGTATAGTTAGAGTAGAGTTAGAGTAGAGTTAGAGTAGAGTAAGAGTAGAGTTAGAGTAGAGTTAGAGAAGAGTTAGAGTAGAGTTAGAGTAGAGTAAGAGTAGAGTTTGAGTAGAGTTAGAGTAGATTAGAGTAGAGTTAGGGTAGAGTTAGAGTAGAGTTAGAGTAGAGTTAGAGTAGATTAGAGTAGATTTAGAGTAGAGTTAGAGTAGAGTTAGAGTAGAGTTAGAGTAGAGTTAGAGTAGAGTTAGAGTAGAGTTAGAGTAGAGTTAGAGTAGAGTTAAAGTAGAGTTAGAGTAGAGTTAGAGTAGAGTTAGAGTAGAGTTAGAGTAGAGTTAGAGTAGAGTTAGAGTAGAGTTAGAGTAGAGTTAGAGTAGAGTTAGAGTAGAGTTAGAGTAGAGTTAGAGTAGAGTTAGAGTAGAGTTAGAGTAGAGTTAGAGTAGAGTTAGAGTAGAGTTAGAGTAGATTTAGAGTAGAGTTAGAGTAGAGTTAGAGTAGATTAGAGTAGATTAGAGTAGAGTTAGAGTAGAGTTAGAGTAGAGTTAGAGTAGAGTTAGAGTTGAGTTAGAGTAGATTAGAGTAGAGTTAGAGTAGAGTTAGAGTAGAGTTAGAGTAGAGTTAGAGTAGAGTTAGAGTAGAGTTAGAGTAGAGTTAGAGTAGAGTTAGAGTAGAGTTAGAGTAGAGTTAGAGTAGAGTTAGAGTAGAGTAGAGTTAGAGTAGAGTTAGAGTAGAGTTAGAGTAGAGTTAGAGTAGAGTTAGAGTAGAGTTAGAGTAGAGTTAGAGTAGAGTTAGAGTAGAGTTAGAGTAGAGTTAGAGTAGAGTAGAGTTAGAGTAGAGTAGAGTTAGAGTAGAGTTAGAGTAGAGTTAGAGTAGAGTTAGAGTAGAGTTAGAGTAGCGTTAGAGTAGAGTTAGAGTAGAGTTAGAGTAGAGTTAGAGTAGAGTTAGAGTAGAGTTAGAGTAGAGTTAGAGTAGAGTTAGAGTAGAGTTAGAGTAGAGTTAGAGTAGATTAGAGTAGATTTAGAGTAGAGTTAGAGTAGAGTTAGAGTAGAGTTAGAGTAGAGTTAGAGTAGAGTTAGAGTAGAGTTAGAGTAGAGTTAGAGTAGAGTTAGAGTAGAGTTAGAGTAGAGTTAGAGTAGAGTTAGAGTAGAGTTAGAGTAGAGTTAGAGTAGAGTAGAGTTAGAGTAGAGTAGAGTTAGAGTAGAGTTAGAGTAGAGTTAGAGTAGAGTTAGAGTAGAGTTAGAGTAGAGTTAGAGTAGCGTTAGAGTAGAGTTAGAGTAGAGTTAGAGTAGAGTTAGAGTAGAGTTAGAGTAGAGTTAGAGTAGAGTTAGAGTAGAGTTAGAGTAGAGTTAGAGTAGCGTTAGAGTAGAGTTAGAGTAGAGTTAGAGTAGAGTTAGAGTAGAGTTAGAGTAGAGTTAGAGTAGAGTTAGAGTAGAGTTAGAGTAGAGTTAGAGTAGATTTAGAGTAGAGTTAGAGTAGAGTTAGAGTAGAGTTAGAGTAGAGTTAGAGTAGAGTTAGAGTAGAGTTAGAGTAGAGTTAGAGTGGAGTTAGAGTAGAGTTAGAGTAGAGTTAGAGTAGAGTTAGAGTAGAGTTAGAGTAGAGTTAGAGTAGAGTTAGAGTAGAGTTAGAGTAGAGTTAGAGTAGAGTTAGAGTAGATTACAGTAGAGTTAGAGTAGAGTTAGAGTAGAGTTAGAGTAGACTTAGAGTAGAGTTAGAGTAGAGTTAGAGTAGATTAGAGTAGAGTTAGAGTAGAGTTAGAGTAGAGTTAGAGTAGAGTTAGAGTAGAGTTAGAGTAGAGTTAGAGTAGAGTTAGAGTAGAGTTAGAGTAGAGTTAGAGTAGAGTTAGCGTAGAGTTAGAGTAGAGTTAGAGTAGAGTTAGAGTAGAGTTAGAGTAGAGTTAGAGTAGAGTTAGAGTACAGTTAGAGTAGAGTTAGAGTAGAGTTAGAGTACAGTTAGAGTAGAGTTAGAGTAGAGTTAGAGTAGAGTTAGAGTAGAGTAGAGTTAGAGTAGAGTTAGAGTAGAGTTAGAGTAGAGTTAGAGTAGAGTAGAGTTAGAGTAGAGTTAGAGTAGAGTTAGAGTAGAGTTAGAGTAGAGTTAGAGTAGAGTTAGAGTAGAGTTAGAGTAGAGTTAGAGTAGAGTTAGAGTAGAGTAGAGTTAGAGTAGAGTTAGAGTAGAGTTAGAGTAGAGTTAGAGTAGAGTTAGAGTAGAGTTAGAGTAGAGTTAGAGTAGAGTTAGAGTAGAGTGAGAGTAGAGTTAGAGTAGAGTTAGAGTAGAGTTAGAGTAGAGTTAGAGTAGAGTTAGAGTAGAATTAGAGTAGAGTTAGAGTAGAGTTAGAGTAGAGTTAGAGTAGAGTTAGAGTAGAGTTAGAGTAGAGTTAGAGTAGAGTTAGAGTAGAGTTAGAGTAGAGTTAGAGTAGAGTTAGAGTAGAGTTAGAGTAGAGTTAGAGTAGAGTTAGAGTAGAGTTAGAGTAGAGTTAGAGTAGAGTTAGAGTAGAGTTAGAGTAGAGTTAGAGTAGAGTTAGAGTAAAGTAAGAGTATCTAAATTTAAATCTAAATGGACTTAATAATTTAAAAGTGAATGAGAAACTCCCCTTATTTTCAAGCACAAGTTAAAATAAATAAACTTAAAAAAGAAAGTTGCAAATTTATGCAGAATATACACATATAAAAGTTAGCTAAAATAAAAGCAGTAAAACTGTTCGTTAAGTATTTTAAATGTTTTTTTACTCTTCTTTTAATTTTGTACTTTTGGAAAAAAATATTTTTTTTTTCTTAGTACTTTGACTGTCTTTATATTTATAGTATGTATGTATATGTATGTAGATCCAGTGAAAAGAGCTTGTTAAGTACACAATTTAAATATTTTTTTCTTAAGCAAAAAACAAAAAGTGTAAAAAAATAAAATCTTGCTAGAAACGCACAACCCCCTGAACTCCCACATATAAGAAATTAAACGCTACAGCAAAAAAGTTTTGTACGAAAATTGATTGAAAATATTTATTTAAATTTTTTCCTTGAAACACAAGTCTTTTTTCAATTTTCTTCGCCAGCTTTTGTTTTTAGCAAAATAACGGCAATAGAAAGGAAAGCTGTAAATTTATGCAGTAACATTGATTCATTGTTTACAGTTAAAATGTATCTGTGAATTTCAAACATGCTCTACTTGCAGTAGATTAAAAGCTTTAATCTACAAAAGTTTATTGCATCTTTCCTTTTTTTCGCAATTTTATTTTTATATTTTTATTTTGCAAAATGTAATAGTTAAGTTATTTTTTCATTATTTAAGAAAAAGTTTATGGCTGTTGTTCTATTTTATATTTGTTATTTTCATACTGTTTATCAATGTTAGCAGGATATAACATCCTGATAAAAACAAACAAGAATATATGATCGCTTGTGCAAAGGCATACATTTGCTATTGTTTTATACATCTTAAGAAAAATGTATCTGATTTTCTGGTTAATAAGAATAAATAATATGTGACTTATAGGTGAAGGTAACCCATTACTTTTTTTGGAGGACAATATAGAAGCTATCATAAAAGAGTAAGAACTAACCTCATTATTAAAAGATTTGATGGAGGACAAGCGCTTAAAGAGTACATTTCCAGTGGATTTGTAAATGGGTGACTTTAGGTGGCGTACGTGACTAATTGAAGAGGACGTGAGTGCAGCTTAAATAATTAAATGATTTTTGTGTTCTTTTGGTGCTGTCATGGTAAAATAAAATAAGATAATTCGAATTGATACATAACAGCCGTACCAAAACAAGAGCGGAAAGCCTTTTATAGCTGTCAAAAATGTTCATGCGCATACGATTTTTATGAAGCATCCCTAGACAGCGCGTTAAAAGTGAAGTTAGATTTTATTGTTAATAAATAGTGCAATTTTTTTTTTTTTGGCAATCTGGCGGTTTTACCCAAATTTCTTTTATTTTTATTACGTGGCATTTAATAAAGAAGAAAGTTAACACTACTGTACGTGACACACCATTGACGCTCTTATTTAGGTATGGCATATCATCGTAAAAGCTAAGCGAGGGAAAACGTTCCGCCCTCCGCTCTTGTTTAGGTACGGCTGTGAGTATATATCTAATGGCTAGTTATACTATCACACAAGTCTTACGTAATACATAATTCTTTATGTGATACAGTTCTAACGAATTTTATTGCGACTGTCAAAAATTATAATTTATCATTACAGTTTGTATTTACACCATCACACATGAAAATGCTTTTGTTAAAATACAATATTGACCAAATGAAAAGTATTATTTTTAAGAAAATTTAAAAAAACGGTGAAGTCGAATGGGATATCAAATTTATTCCGTAATACTTGGCATTTTCGTAACACATTGCATTCACACTATCACACTTATCCTGTGTATTTTTAAATTCGGTTGGGTAAGTTCTTGTTCTATGCACTAAAGTTAATTTTAAATTTAACATCGCAATTTGGTAAATTTTCGGATTGATTAGATCTAATGCTCGTAAAGCGAATGTATTTATAGTTTTTCAAAAAAATCGTAACTTAAGCACATGGCTACAGCTCTATTTTTTTTTTTTTTTTTTATTTTTTTGCCTTAGCTTATTTTTAAACACTATTTAGGCACACTCGATGGATGGAAGTGATTTTTTTCCTATAAGCTTTCTGATTCTTTACAGCTTTAGCGATTTTTAATCAATATGTCCTTTTACTATCATGCCGCTGTTAGCAAGCTAGAAATATTTTTTTTTTACTAAATTTGTCATTCCCTATTTCGCCCTTTGCTTAATTTTTTTTTTGCAAATTTTCGTTATTTTCACAATAGGTGTAATTTTTCCAACGCTTTTTGAAGTCCAAAATTTACCATATTTAAATTTTTATCAAAGTTTTATGAAAGTTAAGAATTTGCGACTAGCATAAGTGTTATAACTGCCTGTTCAACGATTTCGAACGTTAACGTTCGCATAGAAAATAATATTCAACATTTTAGTAAATTAAGTAGAGTTGAATAAGTATAGGAATCAGGTCTGCCATATCTGCCGATTCACCGCCATTTTGCCGATTTTTTTGCCTTAAAATTAGCAAAGTGCCGATTTGCGGATTTTTGCTCCAAAAATGCCGATTTTTTGATAAACACTTAAGCCACGGTAACTTTGCTTGTTAACGTGTAATTCATAAATTTTTAGTAACTTTGGAGCACTTGTTATTACCTATACAATCAAATGGAAAGTCTTTTTAAACTGTATTAACTTATTTGATAAAAAACGATTAAAAAATTTAATTTACTTAACGGAATTTATGAACACAAAGAATTTTTTGAGCTTTGATGAGAAGTATATGGGCTTAGTGGCTAATGAGTATCTATCAAAATCTAAACTCATTAAAAGCGAATTTACAAAATTGTCAATAACTGTATTTATATTTATATAGAATTTTCAAATCAAATATTAAAACGTTTTGATTTTGAAAAAAAATCTTATACATCTTTAAATATGACAACCCTAACAAAATTATGAAGAAGCAAAATATTTCTTTTATGGAAATTCTGAAAGCGTTCGCCAGCTTTATTTCTGAAAAGAAAAACAAATTTTAGACCCTGAATTTAGAGAGTTTTAAACTTTTAAGAATACTTAGAAGGAATTGAAGTAAATTTGCAAACTTTTGGGCAAAAAATTTCAGACTTAAAACGTGGGGATTCTATGGATGCATTTCCAGTACTGTCAAATTTGTACAATAAATTATGGTCCTTCCACATTGTTCCCCCAATGTAGAAAGAGTCCACCTTAATAAAACAAAATTTCGATGTTCCCTGAAAAATGAATCCTTTCTAGGAATTCTTTTTTTCTAAAGATTACTTAAAATTTTATAGTGCAAACTGTTTTGCTGTTGATATTAAAATGGATTTAATTAAACAATTAAACTCAAATATGTATCTATAAAATATTTGTTAAAATAAAATGTTGAAAAAAATTTTTCAACTTTAAGAACGTTTTTAACCTAATGAACAAAATTTGTTAAAATTAACTACAATATATTCCCAGCAAAAACTTTACTTACCCGGTAAGTTAGTAAGTAATGTTGGACACATATAAATACTACATATTCTTCGGCTGAATAACTACTTATGTTTGTTCGAGTTGTCCACAGAATTCAGTACTTACAATACACTTACTAGTAGTCAAAAAATATCTAGTTATTATTTAACTACCAGTAAGTTGAATTGTAAGTACTTACAATATATATACTAGAAGCCCAAATATAACTAGTTCTATTTAGTTAGTTAGTAAAACGAAAATATAAACAGCAACAAGAATTTGTATATACGTGAACTCGCGATAACGTGAACTAATTTTTACCAAGGCGGTTCACGTTTTCGAGTTTGTTCACGTTATCGAATGCCAAATTTAAAAAAAATAAAACCTCTAACTATTCAAAAATAAATAGATAAACAAGTATTTAAAAACAAATATTTTATTCATTTTTAATAACAAAAAAATATATTTACAAATATGCAATAATTCAGTTCACTTTGCATATGATAAATAAAAAATAAATTTCTTATGATAATCACAAAAAAATACACATAAAATTAACAAAAACTAATGGGGACATTTTTATGTTTGAAGAATGTTTATGAGGAAAATAATTTTGTAGGAAAAAGTCGGTCATCTTTTTATTGATAAGTTTTTTGTTCGACCATCTTTAACAAATTTTTTCCATTTTCGGAAGCTCAGAAGAACGTAATGTTTTACGCTGTTCGGGACCATAAAGAGTATTATTTACACGATTTGTTATTTCCTATTTTTTCTTTTTAATGGAACAAACTGTATATTTAGCAACACCATATTTTCTTGCCAAGCCACTGACACAATAACCTTTTTGCAATAGTTCAAGAATATTTACTTTATCTTTCAAAGATAACACTTTCGGTTTTTTAATGACATTTTTCACTTTCACGAATAAATTAATAAGTTATAAATTTCAACTTTTACGTAGCGATGTCTAAAAGCAACTAACAGGTCAGCGTATACATAAAATTAAGAAAAACAAACGCTGTAACATAAACCAATAAGTGAACTCAATTGGGGGATTTTCCAATTAAAAAAAAAAAACATTTTAAACAGAAAACAAAAATAAACAAAAATGTGTTCACGTTTTAGAGCTTCCAGATTTTATTCACGTTTTAGAATAGTCTGTGTAAAAATAAATTTGTTCACGTTTCTGAAACGTTCATACTTTCGAGTGTTCACGTTTTCGCGAGTTCACGTTTTCGCGAGTTCACTGTAATACATTTTAAAATTGTTTATATACCTAATAAGTAGTTATTGAGCTGATTATTAGTAAGCAAATATTTAGTAGTGAAATAATAGAAGTAAAAAGTATTAACTGAGGTCATTACTAGTAATTACTTGTTGAGGTTTTTAGAATAATGACAATTGTAATGATACCTACTTACCCGGTAACGTGTGAAATAAAAATTTATAAAAATAATCGTTTACGTTACTTTTTTCGTTTTTATATGGGTTATATGTAAGTTAATACTGAATTATTCTGTTTTGCTATTTTTTGTGTTAATAAATTTTATTGTTCTTAAAAGGGATATTTTTATTTGCCGATAATGTCGATTTTTTATGGAAAATATTCCGATTTTTTATCAACATTTTCTGGCATCCCTGATAGGAATGACGTTGCGACAGTTTTACAAGAGTTCGATTAGAGTTTAATTAAAGTACGCGTAAGTACGAGCTTAGAGCCGAAATTGAGTTGAGGTAAAGCTTGTTTGAATAATTGCATTAAAGGTGAATGTTGGTTTAAATAAATTTGCACTTAAAATGTTCACATTTATTTTCAAATTATTATTCGCCTACTTAAGGCAACATTCCTTACCATCCTAACACACATTTGCCATTATTGCTGTTTATTTTCCGCTTTACCCACTTTCAAGTGTGTGTGTGTGTGTGTGTGTGTGTGTGTGTTTGAAAACACCTTTAGCAAAAACTAAAAGAAAGCACTGTGTGTTATCATTATAATGCATACAATATTGTCTCATTTTGTTTAAACATTTCTTTTCTTTATTTTATATACTTTTACTTACAAAAAGTAAACTAAAAAATAAAATATGACAAAATAAAAAATGCTTGAAAAAAAATAAACTGCTTGCTCCACAAAAAAAAAAAAAAAAAAAAAAAAAAAAAACTACATTTGGAACTTATTTAACTGTTGTCTCCACACACATGTTCGTATGTAGGTTTTTTAAACAAATACATACATATACGTGCAAGTAAATTTACAAAGGATGAGACTAGCACACATACACTTACTCATATTTGTGTTTAATGGAAACTTTTTCTTTTCTTATGGCTGAGTTTGTTGTTGTCTTTCTGCATATATACACATATTTTACTTTAAATTTAGTATTCATAAATAGCATACGTACCCTGCAAACATTTTATATGAGGCAAGTTTAGAAAAAGAGTCGCCACTCCTTTTAAATCATCGCCAACCATATCACTTAATATCATAACTTTAATCTTGCGCTTCTAAGGCTTGCTTAGCGTTAAAAGTCAAAAACTATTTAAGACCATTTTACAGGGTGGTCCAAATAAGAGCTACAAAAGTTTAACCCATATATCTTTTTTATTTTGTAATAAAATTTAATTTTTGTTCTTGGCAGGTTATTAGTGAATTCTCACAAAGCGTAAAAATAATATAGGATGATCCATTTTGAGGTTCCCTACTTTTTTAAGAAAAAAACACAGAAAATTCAAATTTAATGGGGAATGTTTATTATCATTTAAAAGAACATTCTTTGGCATTTATATTTTGAAGATTATGTCTATCCATCCGTTGAGTCCAATTTTCGATGACTCGTTCGAGCATTTCGACTGGTAACTGACGAATGACACGCGTGATGTTTTCCTCCAAGGCCGGAATCGAAGCGGGTTTGTCCGCATAAACTTTAGACTTTACATATCCCCACAGGAAAAAGTCTAACGGTGTGATATCACACGATCTTGGTGGGGCCAATCGACCGGCCCAAAACGTGAAATTATCTAATCACCGAAGTGTTATCTCAATAAATCGATTGATTGATGCGATGTGTGAGAAGTAGCGTCCTCTTGTTGAAACCAAATGTCGCCGAGATCACGAGTTTCAATTTCAGGCATCAAATAGTCGGTTATCATGGCACGATAATGGTCGCCATTGACGGTTACGTTCGCACCGGCATCATTTTTAAAGAAATATGGACCGATGATTCCACCGGCCCACAAACCACACTAAACCGTTGTTTTTTTCTGGATTAAGTGGCAGTTCTTGAATCTCTTCAGGTTGCTCTTCGTCCCAAATGCGGCAATTTTGTTTGTTTACATACCTATTGAGCCAAAAATGGGCCTCATCGCTGAACAAAAATTGCATCAAAAACGTCGGATCTTCTTGGAACTTTTCAAGAGCCCATAGAGCGAAGCGATGTCGCTTGGGAAGGCATAAGTCTTTCCATTATGAAATGCCAAACAATACTAAGCAAAAATAACATGACAGCATGACACGACTCACACGTGATCTGTCAAAAAAAGGCTATTGAAAAAAGTATCTCTACTTGTATCACCCTATATAATTTTTCTATTATTGTCAACGATCGATTTTTATTGCATAGGGTTTTTGGATAGGGTTCAGCGATAGCCCGTTCCGGTAGAGGAGTTCATCGAAATATTTGCACTGCAGGCAATGTGAAGCTGTGCGACAGAGTTTTAAAATGGTCCATCAGTTGTAACCCGTCGTCGCACGTATGGGTTTTTTGCCAAATCTAGCCGGACATTAGGCAAAAAAAGAAATTTAAGAAATGTAAAAATTTAAGTACGCAGCTCGACAGCCAACTGCATCACAGTGAATTTTTAAGTGTTTAGCTTTAAGTGTTTGTCGTTTTGGGACACTGTTCAATATAGGAAAGTTGAATAAAATTCATGTGTTCGTGGACTTTTATCGGTTTTGGTAGGCTTAAAATATATTTTTTTGCTTATATATTTTTTTCTATGAAACACGTTTGTAATAAAACGAGTAGTACTTTGGTGTCTATTATTAAAATTGTTAATGTATGTAAAAAAAACAATGTGCGAAACAGCAATTTTCACCCACTCCTATAACGGATTTTAACCACTTGGGCAACTGCGTTCAAAATTACGTTATTTTATGGAGCAAAATAAATGTGCCCGTTTAAAATAACTTTTAAAATGATTAAAGGCCAAATTAATATTAAAAAAAAAAAAACAAATCTTCAGATAATCTAATCAATTATTGTGGTTTATTGCACAAAATTGTTATCAAACCCCTTTTGAAGCTTTTGGAGTAAAATAGAAAAAGTGTATACAAGATTGTTACAAATAGTACAGGAATGTAATGCTAAGCCCATTGAAAAGAATTGCAATTTTTAGTTACATAATTATGCGAAATTTAAAATGTCAAGGGGATAGTGTCATATTAGCATCTATATAACAACTAAATAAGTTGGTTGTTATAATTTTAATAAAATTAATTGTTGCTATTATAAATATGTTACAATTATGAATAAAAAATGTATTTTCAAAAAAAATAACTACTATAAAATACATAAGCGACTTAAAAGCTTAAAATTAATATTTTGTAGAAATTAGCAAAAAAAAAATTTTTTTGACAGGGTCGTTCCGGGAGGTGGGATAAAATAAAAGCTCAAACATTTATTTTTTATGGTATTAAGGCATAAGAATTCCATTTCTTTTAAGATTAACATTATTTTTGCAAATATTATTTTACGTAATAGCCCACCAAAGAGGTGGGGCGAAAAATGGCATTTTACGATCTTCTTGGTCCAATTTTGGCTTTTTAAGTTTCGCCGACGTTAAAAGTTGCATTTACTAAGCAATAGTATGGGAAAACTATAAAAACATTAAATTTCTCAGTGGTTGAATTAGTTCTGGTAGGGGGAACTTTTTTCACCTAGGATCGATTTTATTTATTTTTTTTTAACCTTGACCTGCCTATGAATAATAGCTCATATTTCTGCCAAGTAAGAAGCATTATAAGCATAAAAAGTTATTTCCGGCTAGATTGGAAAGAACCCCTACGTACGCCGCACACAGGTTTATATTTTGAAAAGGCGGCCAAAATTATTTTTTTTTATGTTCTCCGATTTTGAAATTTTTTTATTCATGTAAAAGCAAATGCCTCGGGAGCCAAAAAATTTCAACCCTATTTCAACTATTTCATTGAGAACAGGGTGGTCCCAAATGGACTTTCTCAGTATTTGGTTATAGTTTTGAAAATCTGAGTAAACTTTTGAAGTTGAAATGCTCATAACTTTTTTGTTTTTCAAGATTTTTTGACAGAATAAGTTTTGTGTATTAGTTTATCTTATTAGCTTTGCGTGGTTTAAAGCATTAAACTCTGCGACCTGTAGAACTATTTAATTTTCTATTTTTTATGTCAAAATTTCCCGGAAATTTCCTATTTTATAGAACATAAGTCCTGCCCGTCAAAACGCGTCAAAAAAAATCTATACTCTCTTGTAGTCCAGAATCTAACCTACATTTCCATACTCCATTGTACACACATCTGGATACGGTCTTGCGAACTACAGCAATTTCTGTGACCCAAGGTAAGCTATTCGGTTCAAAAAATAAGTCCTGCGAGGAAACATTACTGAAATTAAAAAAGGTGAATCTCAAAGAGTTTTCGACAAATAAAGCAGTTCAGGCCACATAAATTATCTAGCACGTCAGGTTATCAATTAATTTAGAGAAGGTAAAGGTATTGCCATTGTTATGAACTTATTGTGGGTGAACGGATGCTGCAAAACGAATAGGCGACATAAATAGACTAACACGTTAGATTTCTGAGTAAGTTAAAAGGTTAAACATTAGTAAATAGCCGCAACATAAACTACATAGTTTAATTACCTGAAAATTGCAACTTAATTTAAAAAAATGGAAGAGCAGTTATATTTTACGTGAAAATTACCTACATGTTACCTGTTAATTTATTGCCGGTATGTTATCCTTTTAAAAAGTGTGAAAACAGGGGTTTTTTATGTATTAAAGAAATGGTAATAAAAGATTAAATTTGTATTTAAAAAAGGGCTTTTATGTTTCCAAAAAGTGGTAACAAAAGATCATTTAAAAAAACTTCAATTAAGAGTATAAAAATGCATGCATTCATAATTTTACCTTCATTATTGTTTAAACAATGGCTAAGTTCAGTTATTAAGCTCTCGCAGATATATATTTTCAACAGAAAGATGAAAAAGATTTTGTGTTACACATAATGAATACTCCATTCTTTAAATTATGCAACGAACAAGAAATCAAAATTCATAAGATAAAAATTAAAAATTTTCCATTTACATTAAGAAAACGGTACCTTAAATGTTCTAGAAACAAGAAAACGTTTTACTTACGCAACGAAAAATGGCTAACAAATGATCTGATTTTTAAGAAGCTGTCAATAACTGCTAAGGAAACTGGAATAGTGGGTCTGCCCGCAAAACAAATTGACAATTGCAGTGAAAGATCACAAAGTCGCAAGCTTGCAAATATCAATGAAGAAATTTCTCATAGTATGATAAAGCATTCATTTCTGCATCAAATTCAACCAACGCAAAATAAGAAAACAAAAATTGCAATAATTGAAAAAATAGTGGAAGCGAGCCCTAAACGCACAAAGAGGATTAAAAAAGTATGCCTACACCAACTGAAGAAATGAAATTTACTCCAGAAGAAGCATTTGCACTATTTTTGGATTTAAAACTGACAAAAAATCAGTATACAGAACTGCGAAAGCGAACCAATGAAAATAATTGTGGAATCTTTCCAGCAAATCGAGATTTAGTTTCTGTCAAAAAAGAGTGCTTACCTTCACAAACGGCTATTAGTGTAACTTCAAGTTCAGCAGAAGTAAAATTGCAGGCTCTTCTCGAACACACTGCAGAACGATTATTAAATACACTTGATGCTGACTGTTTAAAAAAACTTAAAAATTGCAGCATCACTTTGTTTTCTAAATGGGGATGTGATGGAAGCTCTGGTCAGAAACAATACAAGCAATGCAATTCAGAAAACTCATCTGATGCTAACTTATTCATGGTATCTTTCGTTCCATTACGTTTAAGAAAAACTTATATTGGCTTAGAGCCGTCAACCAGTAGAGTTACAGAAATGGATGTATGGAAAAATGAAATTCCCTCTTCAACAAAGTATTGCAGACCAATAAAGTTTGTTTACAAAAAGGAAACTAAAGATGTCATAACTGAAGAAGTTCGAAAAATAAAAGATCAAATTAAAGAACCAATGCATTGAAATTAATTTTCAAATGTTCCTTACAATGATCGATGGAAAAGTTGCACAAGCATTAACCGAAACAAAGTCTTCGTCAAGCTGTACCATATGCCAAAAGACATCAAGTCAATTAAGCCAACCCCCATCACAAGACAATAGTTTCAATGAAGCATACGAATTTGGAATGTCCCCTCTTCATACCAGAATTCGTTTCATTGAGCATATTCTTAAATTATGATTTGGAATTTGGCCCGTTAGGCGAAACAGTGAGAAAAAACAAAGAAAATGTGGAAAAAAGGAAGCAAAGAAAAAAAAATTCAAGAAAAATACCTTCACCTAGGCCTTATAATTGATCAGCCAAAACAAGGAGAAGGAAATTCAAATGATGGAAACACTGCAAGGAGATTCTTTTCCGATCCAGAAACTGCAGCATCTATCACAGGAGTACATTTTGAATTAATAAGACGATTCCAGATCATTTTACAAGTTATATCATATAGCAGAAAGATAAATGCAAAAAAATTTGGCCAGTATGCAAATGAAACAGCAATTCTTTATAACAAAAAATACTCTTGGAGACATATGCCAACTACAGTTCATAAAATTTTATACCATGGGGAACAAATAGTTCAACACAATATCCTACCAATTGGAGATCTATCTGAAGAAGCGCAAGAAAAAAGGAACAAAGACTACAGATTCTTCCGCGAGCATAATACAAGAAAAATGTCCAGATGTTGTACTAATGAAGATCTTATTACTATTTTGTTGTGCACATCAGATCCATATATGTCCAATATTCGACAAAAATGGAAATCAACCTCAATCGAATTAGAGGAAGAAGCTAAACAACTTCTGGAAAATGAAACCCAAAGCTATTTAGAAGAAATTTTTACTAATATTGTTTAATTTAAAATTGTTTATAGATTATAATTTGTTTTTGATTTAAGTATATATGTATTTGTATTAATATATAAAAATAAAATACACATTCATCTCAAACCAAAAATAAAAGTTGAATTACCTAATATGTTATCGATAGCCAAGAATGCTATTTGGGCATTTTTCAAAATATTCCTTTTCAGTTTTATCCTTATAACAACTCGTCTCGTCCCAAAAAAAAGCCAACGTGTGGCCCCTGTAAATATTGGGACTAAAAAATTTACAAGGGCCAAATACTGGCATTTTCTGACAGGATCTAAGTTCGACAATAAAAAATAAGTATCAGCTGTAAAATACAAGAGAAATAATGATAAATTATAAAAAAATCATATATGAAATATTCAACTTTTACACCGAAACTCAACAAAAAAATGAAAATGCATTTTGAACTCCCCATAACTTTTGCTCCTATCAGTCGAATTTTACGTTTTATAGCGCAAATTAAAGCCTAATATCGCACCTATCGAGCAAAAAAAAATCGCATAAAAAAATACCGAGCCAGTCAAAAGTTATGGAATTTTGACCGCCTTCTCGTAAAATTTTCCACTGTGCGCCGTCCTGATGTCGTCGCCACAACAAAAAAGTCACTCTATTCTACTACAAGCCAAGAATTTTAGATAAAAGCCTAATTTAACATGACTTTCTTCAGAAAAAGCCATAATTTTACAAAAAAGTCTTATTTTTTCGCTTATTGCTTTTAAAAGTTTGATTTATTAGTTGTACCACAAGGCGTATGCATGGAATTAATTAAATAATACTCATACGTAGCCAGGTAACTTGACAAATGTTTTCCTTGCAGATTTTTCTTTAAAAAAAAATAGATAACAAATATGTGCAATTTAAAAATCGCCCAAGTGACGAGGGTGAGTCGGTTATACATTCAGACTCGATTGGGGGCACTTCACTTTAAATGGGTCAAAGTGGGATTTTTCAAAATTTGACCTTTGGGTCATAATAAGCAATATCAGAATTCATTTTAGAGGTATGGTTCCTTGGGCAAGTTTTCTAATTTTGATCCCTAGAATACGACTTTTCTTGTCACTTGGGCGATTTTTTTGCGTCCCTACAAATCGACCCGCCCTAATATATATATATATATGGGGGATTTCATGTCAAGTGACCCAACTTTTGAACTAAATGTCTTCCGATTTAGATGAAATTTGCACCAAAGTTAGTCTAGTAGTTTAGACACAAATTTTCAACAAGATCGGTCAAAAAGTTTCTGAGTTAGAGGTTGTCAAAATATAACATTTTGGCCAAACAGGTGTCCTTTCTGATCCATGTAACTCATTATCGATTGGTGTTAGCAAAATTTGTCCAAAACAAATAATATAACTATTTCTTCAATCTTTGTTTTTTTTAAAGTTTTTTAAATTTTCTTAATTTAAAACTTTTTTTTAAAATGTTTTCAGCGGGTATTTTTTTGCTTTTAGGTATTTCTGGTCTCTTTTTGGGCCGCGAGTGGGTTATGTATAAAAAAAAATTATTTCTAAGTCAAGACGAGGATTTTTCAATTTTTAGCTATCTACTATCCAATAGGACTAACCTTTGTGCAAATTTCATCCAAATCGGAGGACATCGAAAAATGTCTTCCGATTTGGATGACATTTTTCGTAAAAATTTCTGGCCAAGATTATACCCTTTAAAAAATTCTCCGTATAAAACTTTTTTTTCATAAAAATTTTTTTTTTTTGTATAAAACTATTTTCTATTTTTGATAGAAAGTTTTCGGCATAAAACTTTTTTTAATAGTTTTTTTTAGTTTTCTTTTATAATAATTTTGTGTTTAAGACTATTTTCAATAGAAGGGCTTTAGGTAGCAATTTGTTATAGATTTTTTTTTAACAAATTTGCTATAAGTATGTATTTAATACATTAATTTATATATACACATACATATATACTTATATTTATAGCTTAGAAGGATATAATAAACCTCTTTCATCCCCCTCCTTAAAAATAACTTATAAAGTAATTATCTTTCCAAACCTTTCTTTACTACCAATAACTCTCTTGTTATACTGATACTAATTATATTTTAATGATCTGGTTTTGTCGCTCAATAATTCAAATCAAAAAATCGAAATCAGGTGCCTACACCCAGAGAAAAACTATGTTTAAATATGGTCACCTCCAACAAAATTATTCAACTTGGAGTTTTATTCTGATTATAGTCATGCGGATTAAAAATGGTGCTCTTGAAAAATAAGATCAGTAGCAGCAATTTTCTTATAAATAAATTTTGGTATCACACGTGCTGAATCCAAGAGAAATTTAAACATGATGTTTCAAAATGAGCGCGATAAAAAAAGAATAAATTTTTGCACTAAATTATTACTGGCGAAGAAATATGAATCTGTTACGAATTAACGCCAAAATAATTTCCATAGCGGCAAGGCAATGCTTTGTATTCGGTGGGAGACCAGAAGGGTCCAAACTTTAATGACCTGCTGAAATAGGGCCACGTAATTACAGGAAGCATGTACCCAACACAATTGATTCGATTAAAGCGAGCACGGTTCAAAAATGCCCGCAATGTTTGACTTGACATAAATCCGTATTGACAACGCTTGTTAATACACGCAGAAAAAAATGGTTGGAGGTAAACAAATTATAAGAGCTACGTGATATGGTTGGAACTGAACAATGTTTATGTTTGCAGGCAAACATTTTATGATTAAAAATTAGCATAATATGGTTAAAATTAACAATGATTTTCCCAAAATCAACCATAATATGGTCCAAATTAGCCATAACTTTTGTCAAAATTAACGATATTTTGGTCAATATTTACTATAATATGGTCGAAATTAACCATATTATTGTTAAACTTTTCCATAACTTAGTCAAAAGTAACCATATTATTGTCAGAATTAACAAAAACGTGGTCAGTGTAAATTATATTATCGTTATTTATTTAAGCTATTTTTCTATTTTCTGATTAAGTCAAGTTGTAATTTTATTTCGTTTTTATTTTTTTTAAACCAAATTATAAATTTATTACGTTTTTTTATTTCTGTTACATGTTTTATTTTCCACTTTTATAATCTATCCTATAATTCATTTTCCATTACCCAACGATCTTTAGCACCATTCTTTCCATTTGACTGGTTCATACTATTACGAAAATTTATGTTTTTAAATCAATAATTAAAAGAAAAAGAATATGAGAATTTTAAGCAAACAAAGCACGTAATTGAAAAGCATTCCACTACTGTATTTATGTAAACTATTACATGGTTGCCGGGGACTATATTATAGTTAAAGCAACAGGTATCAGTAAGAGTGTGTGGTTTTAGCTAAATTTGATTAAAACATTATATTGTTAAATTCCACCATATTTAAAGTTGTATTAATCGTGAAAAATTAATGTTAAAAAATTAATGTTTGTTGCCACTGCGAAAACCGTAGAATGGGTTTTTAACCATTAGTTCAACTATATTTTTGCTCTGCGTGTATGTTGCGATACTAGTTTAGACTACAGTGGATTAAAAAGTGTGGCATCTACTGCCTTATAATCAGGGCTGTGGAGTCGGAGTTGAAGAGTCAGAGTTAAGATTTTTGTACCGGAGTCGGAGTCGTAGTACCCACAAAAACTCGCGACTTCGACTCCAAAATTTTTTGGCATAAAAAATATTAAAAAAATTTCTAATATAATAATAATTTATGGTTTGGTATTTTGTTTAAGATTTGATATCGTTGCAAAAAGACTTTATGAGTGTTTGTAGGTAATTCTCATTACATCTGTAGTATTGTTTGCTGATAGCTTTGGCTTTTCTAAAATTATTTAGGAGAACGTTTCCTGATGATCTGGTCTAAGTAACCGGTGAAATGCGCATAGGAACAGCTTATCCTCCAACAATAAATTTCAGTATTTTTTATCAATTAATAAAAAAAGGGAATTAAGCACAACAAACAAAATCTTTTAATTTCTAATATTTTTCAAAATTAAAATTCCTCGAAATTGGCGATGCAATATTTCAAATATCGATTTGAAATTTCTACAGAATCATTTTCTTGCAATATATAACGATTTAAAAGGTGTTGCATTAAAAATAAGTTAGAGTGCTATATTCGGCTGTGCCAAATCTTTTATACCCTCCACCGATCTTTATTAAAACGGACGTCAGTATAAAATTTGGTTCCGGTTTTAACCAATTGGACGACAATCAGACCATGTTATGCTTTTATTTCTGGCAATCTGAACTAACTTGAAGTAAATATCATGATTCGTAATAGTTCATGCCCAACTAAAATGATTTTACACGAATTGTAGTTGTAAGAGGATAGAAAGAAAAAAACAAAATTAAAAAAACAAGTTGCTTAAATAAAGCAGCTTGGCATTTCAGTTTTTTATTTGCCGGGCACATGCAAATTTATTATCAAAAATTATTTTCGGGAATGAAGTATTTATTATTTTTGAATGAAAACACTGAAAAAAGTTACCTGACGAGCTGGCCTAAGCAACCAGCGAAATGCGCATAGAAACTAACTTTCCCACAACAGTAAATTTCAGTGTTTTCATTCAAAAATTGGGATTATTAGCACATCATTAATAAATGAATTAATTAAAAATTTTTATTTTCAAAGAAAAAACAGAAAAGAAATGTTATGGCTAAACAAGTTGAAAAATGGCTAAGAAAAAATGGCTAAAGGCCTTACTCATCTTTTTATGGCTTAACAAGGTGAAAAATGGCTAAATCTAGCCACTAAATGACAAACTTAGTATACCCTCATTCACCACTAGTGGTGGTGGAGGCTATGAAAAGAGTAGCAGTTGGGATCGGATACGTGAGTCGGAGTTGTACTTGAAAAATTTTAGCGTTTGGAGTCGGAGTTAGTACTATTTCTCTGACGACTCCACAGCCCTGCTTATAATCCCAAGCTTGCCGTGTCTGACTATTTATTTTGATCGATGCGGAACGCTCTCGCTTGACTACGATTCACTTCAGAGCAGTATAAAAAATTGGCTTATTTTCGATATTGGCCTCGAAAAATCATGAGTTCTTTTTGGCGCAAAACCCATATTGTGCCAGAGAAACAGTTAAAACTCATAATTAACTATGGCTTATGGTTACTGGCAATGTATATTGTTTTACACAAATATGCAATCTTTTCGAGATAGTTTACTTTAATTTTACAAAATAGGCACCCTCTTCTTATTGTTGCCCAAAAGTGAAGATCAGAGAAACCAGAAATATGCTCTAAAAGACGCGTTTTATGCGCATGAAATATGCAGTAAAAAGTCGAAAACATGCCCTGAAAATTGTTAAATATACGCCCCAAAAATTAAAAATTGCTCATTTGAAAACAAAATATTCAACAATTAAAAAAAAAGTTCATTTAAGAAAAAACAATTATAAAATTATAATCGGTAAAGCCTAAACACCATAGTATTTAAAAACGAGTTTTCGAGACGTTACCCAGGTTGAAAACAATGGGCAGTCATGGGCTCACAAAATCCAAGTTATTTTATGAGGTTAAAATTCATTTAAGAGTTATTTGTGGCGAATATTATTTAGATAATAGCATCCATATGAGATTTTTGTTTTAAAGAGATTTCAGAGACGGTCGCTAAATTGTTTATTGAAGTTAACATTTAACAGGAAAAAGCTTTTTATAGATGGGAGCTTTGGGCAAATGTAAATCGATTCGAAAAGAATTTAATTTGCAGTAAAATATTTTTGCGGCGAAATTAATTTTAATACCAGCATAATTAGATAGCTATCGGCCACAAAAAGTCTAATTTGCAAAGATGTTTTTATAGTTAATATGTGAAATTAAAGACCGATTCATACCATTTACATAGACTTCGTCCTTAGTACAAATTAAATGTATTTAACAAATTTGATAAAATATCTACAAAATTGCAACTTGTAGTTTACGCCAAGAAAAAACATAGTCTAAGAGCAACATATTATGATAAGATTCATGATTGTAGTTAACATATTAAGATTATAATTGCATCATATTATGACCAAATACATTGGTACTATTACATCATAATATGTTTCCCTTAATCCTAATTTGTTTTTATTACATCATATTCACAGAAAAAATTATTAAATTTCTCCAATCACCAAATTGATTCCAAATTTATAATATCAACCACCTTTTACCAAAATGATTATATTGAGTACTACAAATTTTAAAATTTTGAAAAAATATTTTCAATAATTCATATTTTTAATTTTAATTAAAAAAGCGATCAAAAAACTTTGCCATTTCAAACAATGTATTAATTTATTTAATTAAATAATGACGATTCCCAACAACAATTCTACAATTTTAAATTATTTTATTTCAAGCGAAAATATCAATTAATATTTTTTGATATATATTTAAGCCTTTATTCATAATAAATATTAATCACTACAAACAAAAAAAAAAAAATAGTAATGATAAATAATTATACGAAAGTTCATTTTGTTGAACATAGGGCGTCAACGAATTCTTTCCATCTATTGCGATTTTCGGCAAATGCTTTGGCTTGGTTCCATGTTATGTTCACTATTTCACATTCACGTTGAGTAGTTCGTTGCCAGGTGTTACGAGGTCGACCGACTCGGCGTTGACCTTGGGGATTCCAGTCTAAGGCAGATCTAGCAATATCATCTCTTTGTCTCCGAAGTATATGGCCTATCCAGGACCATTTACGTTTGCAAATTTCTGCTGCTACTGGTTGACAATTGGATAGCGTGAGTAGTTGTTCGTTTGTTACCCAGTTGGGCCAAAATATTCCAAGAATTTGCTTTAGACAACGATTAACAAATGTTTGAAATTTTTCTTATTTGTTGTTGTGAAGTGCCCCAAGTATATTTTTTGATATTTAATTCATATTTTAATGAAAAAGCTTTTTCAAAACAACTTAAATATTAATTAATTCAAAATTATATTTTTAATTTTCTTTCAACTAAAAATATAATTGATTCAATTATCACATTAATTAAATTCAAATACTTTTTAAACCATGTTTTTAATTGATAAAAAAAAACTGTTGTTTATATACAGAACTTTATAATTCTAAAAACTAAGTCCTTATTAATATTTGTTAACCCTGAAATTTTGTCCCAATGTTATTCTATAATTTTAATTGCCAAATCAACTGGACATTTTCCAACAGAATTAATAACATTATATTTAGAATTCTCCGTTATCTTTTTAAGTATATTCGTAGTATATTTATTTAGACTATGTGAACGTGAATTTATGGACGAACAAATAGTTCTTAAGGGAAAATTGTCCTTATGAATTTTCGGTAATGGGAGTTTTTAGTTTGAATCTTTCCACCAATTTTATTATTTTCATTTTAAAAAGATCTTCAATAAAATTATTGATAATTTTCTCAAATCTGCCTGTTGGATCCTTTTCTAATGTGTTAAAAAATTTTTAGGGAAAAGAATATTACATCTTTCACATAAAAAGCACCATTCATCGAACAAATCAGTTTTTATAATCACCGCCATGCCCATCATATAGTAGCCAATGATAATGCCTATCATGTTACTAAAGTCGACCTTATTCGTGCACAGAAGTTAATTAGAATTTAGGCACCGACCATAACGTCCGTTATACTTTACACTTCGTTTTATTTCACCTGCCAATCTTCCCTAGATTAGATTTTTGTAGAGGTCTAGCTGCTGCAACATAGTCAGGACTATCTAATTTCGAGTCTAGTCTCGCCAATTCATCGGCTATTTCATTTCCTGTGATGTTGCAATGACCTGATACGCAGCATAGTCCCAAATCATATTTCCAACAAAATTTTCTTACAGCTCTCCAACAATCATCCACTTAAATTCATGAAAAAGCCCACAAATTGGATAAAGAGCCGGCTAGTTATTTAAGTGTATGTAGTAACTTCAGAGCCCCCAGAAATGCTTACCATTATCAATTCTACGGCCATCAAAATTCCTTGTCATCAGAAAGTCTGTATGACCCGTGACACCTTCCTCTTCGAGTTATCAGTAAATATAGAACCATGTTAACCTCCAAATTATTAAGGACACGAATCTTGTGTACGTCATACGCCCAACATGTTTAGAGAATATCAAAGACAATGACATTTTATTATCGAACTCTACCTCATAATGAAGCACCTTATATTTATATTAGTCAAAGCTTTTAAGTAAACAACAATAAATTATACTTATCGAAGAAAAAAAGATTTTATATACAGTTTAACTACATAGACAAAATTAAATATTTTCCCTAATCACCAAATTTATACCAAATTCATAATATCAAGCAAACAAGTTGTTGATTTTGCACCTATTACCAAAATGATTATATTGATTACTAAAAATGTTAAAATTTTGAAAAAATATTTTCAATAAATTATATTTTTAATTTTAATTAAAAAAGTGATCAATTAAATAAATATTATTTAAATAAATATTGATTGATAATTTTACATGTTTAAATTATTTTATTTTAAACGAAAAAAGTCAATTAAGATTTTTTGTTATTTAATTAAAATTTGTTAATTAAATCAAAATTAAATTTTTAATTTTTTTTCTCAATTTTTTTTGATTCAATTATCACATTAATTAAATTTAAATACATTTTAAACCATTTTTTTAATTGATAAGACACTTTTTTCTGTGTTACACAGAATATAATGTAATCAAGATGATAATGATATCTTAATTATAATAAGTGAACAAGTAATAATATTATTATCATGGTAATCATAATAAGTTAAGAAGTGATAATATTATTATCATGTTAATCATAACAATAATATATATATATATAGATATTATCATATATATTATTACTAAAGCACTTTTTTTGTCGGTTGCAAATATCTCCCATACCACCGCATCAAATTTAATGAATGATATCTCATTTTAAAGCTTATTTCTAACACAAATGACGAAAAATAATTAGAAATTGAAAAATTAATATTTTCATTGATAAAAATTATATTTTATATAGAACTGCATGATAATACTGTTGTCATTATGATTATATGTTTTTGTTCAAGTGTGGTAATACAGGGTCGCCTAATAGTAATGCAGTTCTACATAATATAGTATGTATTAAAATCCATTCTGCCAATACCGCTATTTACTATAATGCCGTTTATTACTAAGTCAGTTATATATAATTGCGCCCGTTTAAAGATATTTTTGTTTGTATTAAGGATTCGTACGTGCAAAAAGTTAACGATGATCATGTCATTACCTCTAACATTGTATTCAAAGAAGTATTATAAAAGCATTTAAACATACGTATGTATGTATGTAAATATGTATGATATATATTATGATTTCTAATATTTTTATACTTTTAACAAAATGTATTGAAGTTACTAAAAACTTATATTAATTATTTTCATTTTATGTTACAAAAATGACAACTAACGGTGCGAAATATTCGCACGGGTCATCTAGTTTAGATTAAATCTAAAAAAATATTTTTAAAGAAAAAATATTTTTAATATATTGAGCCATAACCGCAAAAATAAGCATAAGCGACAACATTTTAAATTTTCGTTTTTTTAATAAATGAATTTATTGGCAGCACCAATCACAGAAGGTGCCGTTGCGATTGTATAGCAAAAACAATTTTAGATTAAGCGTCAATTTTCATACAAAATTTTTATGAAATATTCTAAAAAAAACCTTCTCCTGTAAAATTTTGTTTTGTCGCTTGAGCTTTTTTTGCGGTTATGGCTCGAAATATTTATGCTTATTTAATTACTGACAACCTTAACGTAAAACTGTTACAGATATTTCACATCATTATATGATGCAACTTTAAACATGGTACTTTTAACCTGTTTTTGGCGTAGGTCGCAATTATTTATAAATTATTTTATATAAAATTCTTTTTCTCTAAAATAACACAAAACAATGGTCAATATTTTTGCACCATTTTCAAACAATATTAAAATTTTTTAGCATTGATATATTATTAAGTGACACTTTACAATTTTTTTTTTTAATGTACCTACAATTTTTCTATTTTTTAATTTCCTTAAACTTGGTTTTATTAATAGGTATTTTTTTTAAATTGTTTAACCACTGAATTACAAATAATTAGACAGCCATATTTAAAACAAACGACACAACTGATGCAAAATTATTTTACAAATGGCGATATCAAAATATTGTTACGGTAAAGATATTTTGTTTGCGTCTTTAACATGTTATGCGTCTTTAACGTGTAGAAAGTTATCATGTTATGGCTATTATTTATCATTAAATGGTTGTGGGGATTATAATATGTTTTCAATTTTCTCATTATTTAGTTGTTATAAAAATGATTATTTTTAAGTGAACCATAATTACATTTAAAATTGCGATACACATTGAAATGTTAACTGTAACTATAATATTGTTGATACTAAATAAAAATAACAATATTTTGTGTACGACCACAATATATTGTTACAATAAACATAGTGTAGTTGCCGTAACCATGCCCAATCATATTTTTTCTCTACGTGTTTGCGCACAAAGTTAGTATGTACAGACAACCAACCAGACGGACGGATGGACGTCGATAGATCACCTTAAACAGTGATTCTTAGTTGGTCGGTATACTAAAAGACTGGTCCATATTGCTATGTATTACATCGCCAAAACGTATGTAATTGCTTGTTTCTTAATTTTTGCCTATATAAATATAAAATTTTAAAGTTTTAAATAACATTTATCTTTAATGACAACCTTCTTACAATTTTAGAGTTAAAATTTAATGTAGATGGCGAAATTGAAGCAACAAGTTGAGTATACTGATAGACATTTAGAAGAGAAAAATCAGAATTTAAAAAAAATATATTTGCTGCAAAGCTCTTGTTAGCATCTAAAAAAAATTTAACATGCATCAAAATATGCATCAAAAAGGCAAAAAATGCGCTATAAACTTAAAAAATGCTCTTTTAACTATATTATGCAAAAAAAATGCTTTAAAGGGTAAAATATGCACTTAAAAATCGATGTCAAAATTCATAAAAAGCTCTAAAACGGATAAATATGTTGTTTCTGCCTTCATAAGTCCCAAAAGGAAAAACATACAATTGCATATTTATGGTTTCCCTGATGATGATAAACACGTCAACCCGAAGATTGCGATGTATTTGTCTTTTTGTAGAATGTATAACATCGTCCTTCTAGCATCCCGACTGTAAAAAAAAAGTAACGTCCCACAAATTTTTGCAGGGATATGTATGTATAAATATATATATATATATTTTTTTTTGTTTTGTATGTCTGAGTGTTTATATTTGTAAGTTTAAATGTTTATTTTTAAACGTGTGAAAGAAGGCGCATGTTGGTTACATAAAAATTCATTTAAGACCAAACAAAAAATACAACAAACAGCAACAATATTCGAATAAAAAACTGAAATAATAAAATAATAACAAAAAGTTTTCATAAGAATTGTTGCCTAAATGTGTTGATATGTCTGTTTTTTTGGCTGCATCTTTGGCTTGACTACTCATTTGTAACTTTCGGCTTTTTCCTTGAAAAGCTTTTATATCAAAAAGAGTTGGCTCTAAGTAGTTTGACTCTAACTCTGTGTGCTCTTAATCGTTAACTTCTTCTTATTTAACTTTTCAATTAACCAAATAATTAAGGCAGAAAGAGAACTACTTATTAGTTTTAGATGGCCTTAAAAATGGCTTCCAATTCCCCGATTTTACCAAACGCAAAACCGGAAGCGAAAACTGTACAGCTTAAGCGATGATCTGTGTAGCGGTTACAAAATATAGGCTGGTATGTTTTTCTGTTAGTACGAGTATTTATGTGCCTTACATTAATATGAGTGTAAATGTGAGCGGATAAATGTGTAAGTAATACTTGTATTTAAAAGCTTTTTAATGTTTTGTAAGTGAGTTTATTTTACATTTAACTTACACAAGCAAACAAAAAACGGAAACCGAGTAAAGCAGAAACCTTAATTTTAAAGATATTTTTTTAATGTAAAAACAACGTAAATGTATATTGGTGTGAGTGTAAAAATATGTTCCTAAAGCTAAAATTTATATCAGATTGAAGTGAAAAGAAAAATATCTTTTACATGATCAAGATTACATTTGTTAAATGCAGTTCAAAGAAAATTTAAAAATGTATACATATGTGCATATAAAATTGATTTAAATAGACTATAGCTCCTTTAAAATTATAATAGAGTTTGAGTTTAATTCAAACAAAGTTAATTTTCATTTCGTGTAGAATTCACGTTTTAGTCGCGTAAAGTTGTAAAACTATTCCTATAAAATAAATCTCAATCACACCTAAGCTAGAGCTCGAGAATATAATAAAATAAAAAAAAGCTAAAGCAGATACTGATTGGAGTTCGAGTAGAATATGTGTGTAGTGAAAGTAAGGTTTGAATAAATTTCCAGTGTCTATGTTGAATTCAAGCAGATTCGAAAAGATTCTCTGTAAATTTTAAGAAATTTAATATAAAGTTCAATTATAAATTACACTCAGATTAAGCAGAGTTTTAGTTAATTTTAATAAATAACAATTCTGTTAGATTTTAAATTAAGAAAATTTTTCGAAAAATGTTTGCGTAAAAATCGAGAATTCCTTAAATGATGTCAGAATTTAGGTAAGAAAAAAGTTTTATCAAAATGAATAAAGAAAAATGCGTAAGAGTGGCCACGAGCAAAATAATTAAAAATAAAATCGCCGAAAGCAATGTGCGAAAAGTCGCCCAAACGGAAAATTGCCTAACGTACTTAAATGAAAAATGGGCTGAAAAATAAAAATGAAAATTATATCCTAAAATGGTGGAAAATTTGCCCAAAAGATAATGAAAACTCACCTCTAAGCTGGACGCAAAGATTTTCTACTCTATGGTATAACAAATAACGACATCGCTAACTAAAGCTGCTAAGTTCGGGATTTTTAAATTTAAGATTTTAAGTTCGGGGCTAGAAAGTCTTAACCATTAAGTGTATACCTGGGCCTGGCCAGGCATTTTTTGACTTTTTCCAGTTTTTTTCATATAATTATTAAATATATTAGAACGAAACTTTATGTATTCCTCAATCAAAGTGTTTTTTGCAAGAAAACGAGAAAACAGTATAAATTTAAACATCGTGGGCGTTGCAATATGCCTAATGAAAATTTTGTGCATATTGTATCCACCTAGGCCCGCCCAGGCCCTGCCCTATTAAATATGTACTGTCGTAAATAAAATCAAAATTAAACGTATCATTAGGTCGACTTTCGAATCGCGTGAAAAATATTTCTATATAGCTGAACAATTTGGATACGCTGTTGTGGTGTGAGTCTTTCCACGATGACTAACCAAACGATACTGAACGAAAATGACAAAGCAGTTTGATATGAGTCACGCGTGATATGTACAAAAAAGCCTATTAAAAATCAAACCTCACGATGAATCACCCGACTTTGGAATGATTCTATACACATTCGAAAAAATGTTTGATATAATAATAATATAATAATATAAAAAAAGATATTTACAAAGTTATTAAGTTTTCTTCGTTTTCGGAAAAACTATTGGTTGCCGTTTACGTGGTCTAAGAAAAAAGGCGACGAATTTCAGAGTAGAGTTTGAGTGAAATTTGTTCAGATATAAAATATAGTTTGGGTAGTTTTTTTAACAAAGTTCGAGCAAAAATCAAATTAAACCCATCTCATATTCGAGTAGAGTTCATATAGAGTTTAAACTAAAATTTAAATGAAGTTCAAGAAAGAGATAGAGAGAAGTTCGAGTAAGTATCAAATTAAAATCGCTTTTAAGCATATTTGAATAGAGTTCAATTAAAAATTTAAAAAAATTTAATTTTTATTTTGCTAACACTTTAGAACTTTAAATACGATTCAAAGACAAACTTCAAATTGTAAAAAATATTAAAAAAAAATTAATTTACATTTTTTAGATGACGAACACAAAACTCAATCGTGTAAATTACATTTAAACAAATTTTGAAGTTATAAACGAGAAGTTTTAATCAAAAAAAAAGTTTTTTGTTTAAAAGTCTAATACATGAGGTTATAATTTGAAAATGATTTCAGTCATGTGGGAACCGCAGATGTGCTTGACAAAGCTCACTCTATGTCCAATTTTGTGATACTTTTTCGAGCTTTGATGGCTGTTTGTCACAGTTCAATGAATAACGTTAACCTTCCAGGAGTGAATTGGTGCTATCCAGTAAAATAAATCGTGTTTTTTGAAGCCTTTAAGAGCAAAGCGAATTATCGTGCGCTCCAAAAAAAATGAGCGACCAAAGAGCACCAAAACAAAACTGCTTGTTTTGGTGCTGGTAACAGTGATGCAAAATGTGGCACAATTGTGCCATTTGTGGCACTTTTGATTGTTTGACGGCCCTGTTGAAATCTATTTTGGCCCTTTCAGGTCAAATTTAACTAACTACTTTTAATCGTTCAATACATTTTTTTAATGTTAGTTTTTCACTTTTTTGAACACTAGTTTTATTTACGAAGTTCTTTTGATTGTTTAGGGCCAAATAAACCACACAAATGGTTTGATCTATATTATAAAAAAAACATCTAAAGCATGTTTGTATAAAATCGACGTTTCTTACAGATAGATAAATTTAAGACGTCTCTCTATTTTAATGGCTTGGTTAAAATGGAACGAAAATGGACAAACATATTTTAAAACAAATAACAGGGCTATGTTCGGCTGTACCGAATCTTTGATATCCTCCAACGGCAGTAAAAATACTTTAGGAGTGCGCTTTATATGGGGCCTATGGTAAATTACGGACTAACCTTTAAAAATTTGACAGTGTGATTTCTAGTCATATATACCTGTGAGAGGCCAAAATGTATTACAATAGCATTGCTCGTTAAGGTTTTAGGCGTGCTATAGGTTTTATAAGGGGCCTATGGTAAATTATGGACCGATCTTCATAAAATTATGCGGTATAAACGAATTTGTGTAAAATCTTATATCAATATTTGCGTTCCGCCACTATTTATGCTAGTTTTTGTAAAAAAAATTATCATATATATTACTCTTTTACTACTGAACCAATTTTGCTGGATTTCAATCCCAAACTGCTTAGGAGAACTGGAAACAATTTGGTATCAATATTGTCATTTTCTTTTAAGCCTTTCGGAAGTAATCGTGATTTCGACAGATGCACAGACATACGGACATCGCTAATTAGACTTTGAAAAGACAGGATATACTTTATGGGGTCTTAGATGAATATTAAAAAAATATGAACACGGAATGATCAACTAGTATATCCTCTTCACAACTACATGTGGGGGAGAGTATAACAATGCGAATGTTTGGTCTTGTTCTTAATAAAAGAAAACACTACTAAGTTTTACTATAAGTTTTATTTAAAAACTCAGCCAGCAAACTAGTCCGACTTCTTCCAGATAACTGAGAGAGTATTTTGCTGGTTGGGTACAAACATAATAGTCAAATATATTAAAATTTTTTTTAGCCCTATTAAAGTTCTTTTGGCCCTTTCAAATCGTTAATTTGGCCTAAAACAAAAAAGCTCAAAATGCATCACTGGCTGGTAATAAAGAAGGTTTTAAATCGATAAAATTTACAAATATTCTACACACATACATACGTATTCCGTTACGAAACGACTATCAGCGAGCCCTTTTCGGGTATTATTGCTTTTTTCACAAGCACACAAATTCTTAAATAAATAAGAGAAAACCAGTTTATTTCTCAAAATAAACATAACGCCAAATTTCAATATGCCGACTGCGATATGGTATGTAGCGCCATTTCCATTAATGGTTTTTAATATTTAATCATTGATCATGGTGCGCTAATGATCTATATTGATCGTAACGGGAGCTCCAGCTTAATCTTTGTAGACATAAGGTCTGCTAATGTTATGAAGTCTGTACAGTCTGTTGTGAATTAGTCTCACGCTATATGCGGCAATTTTCTTTACTAAGTTAAAAATTAACATCATCGCTAAGCACAATTATGCTTCTGTTACTTGTGAAAGCCGATGATTCGCGTAAATCGATTTATGATGATTGGGCGGAATATACTGATGTTAAATGTTAAGAAGTGCGTGGCGTTTGACAGTTCCTTTGACAGATTACCATTTAAAAAATCCTCTCGGACTTAAAAGCAGAATTTTTTACTAATAAAATTCCTAAAATTTTTTGTGAAAATGTTTCCTGATGATTTGGATTAAGCAACCAGGGAAATGCGCATAGAAACAGGGTATCCTCTAACAATTAATTTAATTTTTATCATGAATAAAAATAGGGAATTAAGCACAACAAACAAAATGTTTTAATGATTTCCTTATCGTTTTGTCTTGTTTTGTCTCAAAAGTTGATTTTTTTTTAATTTTAATTATAGCGAGGTCAATGACCTCGACTTAGCTGATAAAATTTTTCAAGTTTAAAAGGCTGATATTAAGCCATTTTAATCCCAAGAAACCTCGGGACGCTCTCCCTCAATTTCCTCATAATTCTTTTTCAGCAACTGAATATTCGAGGGCATATCAATAAGTCCGTGACTTTTCGAACTTCCCTCGTAGTTATATGAAATGCAACACTGCTCCCATCAAGAACCACCTGTTAATATACTACTGCACTTAGTCCAAAGTTTCTCCAATTTGTGTATCCCTTCCAAAAAATAGGATTTTTCATCGTTGGAGCTAAATTTCTTTCTGCCGAGCCATTTCTTTAGGTTCGGAAATAGGAAAGAGTCACAAGGGGCTAAATCCAGAGAATATGGTGGATGAGATACCAATTTGTAGCCCAATTCTTGTATATTTGTCATTGAGACTGCACACGCGTGCACCCGTGCATTATCTTGATGAAAAAGAGCTTTTTCTTGGCCATATGGGGTCATTTTTTTTAAATCCTCGCCGTTTATTGTTTCTCCCTTTTAAAGGTAATCGATGTGGATTATCCCGCGTGCATCCCAAAAAACTGTTGACATCACATTATTGGCCGGCAAACTTACCTTGGCCTTCTTTGGAGCCGCTTCCCCCGGAGAAACCCATTGTTTAGACTGCCCCTTGGTCTCCAGAGTGTTGTAATGGATCCATGTTCACAGTTACAAAACGCCGCAACAACTCATTCGAATTGCGGTTAAACAACTCCAAACAATCCTTTGAAGTTGTCACACGATTACGTTTATGGTCAATTGAGAGCAAACGCGGCACCCATCTTGCAGACAGCTTTCTTAAACCCAGTTGATCCTTTAAAATCGAAACCACACTGCCATATGAAATGTCTATGGCATCAACAATCTCACGCAATTTTACTCTTCGATCGGCCAACACCATATCATGAATTTTTTTTGACATTTTCGGGTGAAGTTACTTCAATTGGCCGTCCAGAACGTTCAGTGTCATTTGTAGTTGTGCGACCACAACGAAAGTCAGTAAACCACTTTTTTTACCATTGAAATCGGAGTCCCCATAGTATTTATCAAGCTTTTCCTTGGTTTGATTGACGGTTTTTTTTCGCAAAAAATAATTTTTAATGAGCACTCGAAATTCACTTTTTTCCATTTTTAAAAAAATCTACGAGGTTGTATGTTTTGAACAGCTGTTTAGCCAAAGTATATGACGGAACTTGCTCAAAACTTGAACGTAGTCTATTAACAGGTGGTACTTGATGGGAGCAGTGTTGCATTTCATATAACTACGAGGGAAGTTCGAAATGTCACGGACTTGATTTTTTTTTTTTGTTTCTTCATCTTTAATATATTTTTCTTATATCTAACAAGAGCTGCTTTTATGCGTTGCCACTTCTGACACAGTAAACAACATATTACACAATTCAACACGGAAAATTACGGGGATCTGACAATGGATTCTGGTAGAGAAGGCCAAAATAAATATAGGTGTGTCGGCGTTTGGAAAGATCACATCGGAAGTTTATTTTAGAGGCGGTTAAAATTTCTCAGCTTTCGCCCATTCTGGCAGCATATCGGTTTATAAAACTATGTTTTTCTTACATCTAAGGAGTAGGGTATGTTTAGCAGCTTTGTAGAAAATGTTATGGCAAATGCCTCGTTACGGCATTTTTTGGCTTTATTCTAATAAATCTTAAAAACAGCCCAAAAAAGGGGGAGGGTAGGAATGAAATATTCTAAAAAATGTTGGCAATAAAATATTATTATATTTGTCTGAACACACCAAAGCCCAAAACTTAAAGCAAATACCAAAAACCAGTCAAGTTCAAGAATACCCATCAAGGGTTAATACTTTTGTATATACGTCACTATAACTTTAGTTTTGTTGTTAAGACCTGCATGAATGGTATCATTCATAGAAGCACAGTAAGTTCGTATTCAGACTGTGCTAGCATTCACTACACACATACACAATATCGACATATTAAATGAATTACAACACACGACCATCCACAACAACACACCACCCCATTAACACTCACTCATGATCTACTGTTCAATTCACAGCAATTTACAAAAGCGGGGTCATAAAAATTATTATTAACCCAGTTTAAAATTCACTTTAAACTCTTTTCTAGTTAATTCAATTTCAATTGCATTTAAAAAAGCCAACACTTTTCTCTTAAATGCCCTTACACAAAAAGATTAACTTTTCACTCAAAAATTTATGTTAACTTAGATTGGAAAATTGTTTTTTTTTTATTTTTTTGTTGCTGTTTATCTTCAATTTGAAAAATTTTTAATAACTTCAACTGTATACAATACTTAAAATGAAAAAAAAAACACTAAAACAAACACTGAAAACTAAAAGTTGCTATAAATTTATGTATTCTGCTCCTAGTACTTTTAAATTTTTAACTTTGTTCTAAGGTTTGGCGGTTAGTATAACAATTTGTTTATTAAAAGCAAACTATAGTTTGTGCTCATAGTCTCACTTGCAACACAATGCATAGTGCATGATGTTTGGCAGCAGAAGCAACATATGTGGCAAACAAAAACTTCAAATTTTATAAAATTTTTCAACAATCACCAACAAAAAAAAAAAAAAAAAAAAAAAAAAAAAAAAAAAAACTGAAACAAAAAACAAAGTCAATATGATTGAGTGGTGGTTACAGTAATAAAGAGTGATAGTTTCGGTTAAAAGAATTTTTAGGGACGCTTCTTTTTCAAATTTAAATTTACTGTTTAGGCAAATGGCTTAAGTGCGAAATAGAATTAATCATGGATGAATATTTCTTGGTATTATGTATGGACTTGCAAACTTATTCATGGCCAGTGGAGAACCAAAATACTCCATTGAAACTCAAGGAAAGGATCTCGCCTAAAATTAAGCCTGCTGGAACTAAATAAAGACGACACAATTAGGCAAAAATTTATTTATTCACAAATTTAAGTAAGTCTTCAGTAATTAGTCAGAGTCCTCAGTAATTCGCTAGAGTGGCGATATTTGGTCCAAATATTTTAAATATTAATAGTTTTTTTCCATAGAAAAATAAATTTTTGTCACGCCACCAAACATTTTAAATTGTTTCTCAAAGAACAATGTATATACTATTAATTTTTTGTATTTTGGTGTAAAGCACATGTAACGTCATTGATTTCTAACAACACAACTTTTGGATTCAGATCAATGAGTTACTATTTTCCTTACTAATTTGAATACTTGTTTGGGTCTAGATGTTCAACCCATTTTATCCCACCCCTTTTGTATTTGAATACCACCATAATTATATTTAAGCAAAATTTGTAAATATAATCCCAAAAATATCCCAATTTTACTGCAATTTTATTCCATCTATACCTTCCCAGCAAAAACTTGGTAATCACTTGCAATTACTGAACAACTTACATTTCAATGGCCACTTTACACCATCTACATTACATAGAAGTAGTTTAGTAATGACTGACATATAATCTGATACATAAGCACTTGTTTATTAGCTGGTTAACGAAATTTATAATTAATTCATTATAAAATGCTTTTGAGGTTTTATTTATTCAAATCTAATACAAATTTATTTTACTGTTCTTATAGTTTTTTTTTTTATTTCTTATTAATGAAAAACTATTTGTGGTAGATTTGAATTCATACCAAATCCATAGAATCAAGCAAACAATTTGTTGATTTTGCACATATTACCAAAATGATTAAATTGATTACTAAAACTTGTAAAATTATAAAATTTTAATTAAAAAAATTATCAAAATCTTTGCCACATCAAACAATGTGTTAATTTATTTAATTAAATATTGACAATTCCCAACAACAATACTACTCTTATTTTACTATAACTTATTTTATTTTAAACAAAAAGTCAATTAAGATTTTTTGATATTTAATTAATATTTTAATTAAAAATTTATTTCAAAACAACTTAAATATTAATAAAACCAAATTATATTATTAATTAAAAAAAAATTCATTCAATACTCATATTAACTAAATTTAAATACTTTTTGAACCATTTGTTAAATTGATAAAAACTTTTTTCTATGTATGAAAAATTTAAATACTTAATTGATGTCCTTAATTAAATTAAAGTAAATTAAATTAAAAACACAATCTGTGTGACAAATTCAGTTTTATTGATACCAATATGAAGTACCTATTTGTAAGCGTACGTGGTAATGTCTTATTTAACTCCCTATTTTTAACCAAATGTGGTAATGACTTATTTAACTCTCTATTTGTAAACGAATGTGGTAATGACTTAATTAACTCTCTATTTGTAAGCGAATGTGGTAATGACTTATTTAACTCTCTATTTGTAAGCGAATGTGGTAATGACTTATTTAACTCCCTATTTGTAAGACCACCCTCTCCAATGATATCAACGTGTTAAAATAATGCCAATGTATAAGTAGTGAAGAGTAGTTATAATAGCTTTTTAACTCATTACTTTTTAATGTAAGTTTTTGCTGGGTTATCACTTAACAACCTGATTTAAAGAATTTAATGTGGCATCTTTCGTATGTTCATTTTCAAACAATAGTTTTTTCATTTATTAAAATTTTCATAGGAAAGAAAAAAAATAAAAATATTAAGAATTACAAACAATATTTCAGACTTGAGTCCATGCAATATTAAAATCTGAATAATCTAAAAGTTAGTTAATGTTTTTTAATTTATTTACAGCCAGGAAAAATACAATAGAAAAAGGAAACAAAAAATTCAAAAACATAGAATTAAATAACAAGAACTTACAATCTGTTATCCCACGATGAAATGTACATATCAGCATTTCAAACACATTATAAAAATTTTAAACAACTGATTATATGTTCAGGTTAGACAAGGAAAAAAATTAACCACAGGAAAAACACCAAATAACTCGTTTTAAAATATTAAGGACAAAAGAAAAAAACATTAATAAATAATTTTAGTAATTAACAACACACAATATATTAAAAAAAACACAGTTAATTATTAAAAGAAAAACAAAATTTAATCAACAATTTAAGACAACATTACGGTAACATACGGTCATCCACAAAAAGATCACAAGAACACAGCAATTCATCAGCAGGTCACAAACCCGAAAGCACTAGCATTTATTGACTTATTTTGTTTTAAGATTGTAATCCTCTTTAGCATTTAATATACTCCGCATATTTCATTTGTCACTGTTTTATTTGATATTGGCTTTAAATTTGTTTTGGTATTCAATATATTCTTTTATGTTATATTACTCTTTTTAGCGTAAGGATTTCAACATTACTAATTTGTATCTTTTTCCCCTTTTTTCATATGTATCACAAGTTATCCTTTTAATTTTGTATTCTTTCTAATATCATATCATTTTAAGTTAATATATTTTTACTTTCGAATCTTTTTAATCTTTTATCCTTTTAAAGACATCTTTAATTAGTAGTTAATTTTTTTGTTTATTGCTATTAATCCAAATTTAGATATTTTTAATTAGGCTTAAGTTCATTGAATTTAATTTTCATTAAATTATTTTTATTTAATTAATTTCATGTTGTAAAAATTCCTGTCTTCATAAAAATAATTTAATGAAAATTTAATTCAATGAGCTTAAGCCTGATTAAAAATATCTAAATTTGGATTAAAAACCATTAACAGTTCAATAAAAATAACCACAATACTAATATTGTTTATTGCTATTTTATAAGACATTTTATTTCTTTCTTTTAATTTCCATTCAACCAAACTATCAACCACAATAATCCGAATTATAAAAATTTTCTATATTCTTCTTATTTATCTTATTTTCCTTACAAACTGTTCACTTCAAAACCGAAATCTAGACTAAAAACCCTGCCCCCTAGTCACAAATAAAAACCCCAAAATTTTATTTCTAAAAGAATTGCCTACCCGATTAAATTTTCTTTTCCTAAACAAGAAAAACCTGAAATTTTACATAAAAAAAAATATTAAAACAATATATCCATGCAAAATAGTCTCCAAATAAATTTCCAAAACCAAAGGCAACTTAATTAAAAAAAACTAACGAATTCAAATTCAAATCAAGTACAAAAATAAACAGGTAGAAAGTACTGAAGCAACCGGAACACACACCAAGCTTTATATTTTGTTGACCCTGCAGCCACACGATCAAGATTTTCTTCATAGTCTTTTACATACACTGTTTGTCAAATTTTACATAAATTGAAGGCTGCGACGCACAGTAGCGCCTTTTCCTAAAATCCGTAGCAAAAATACAATATTTGATGAAAAAATTTTGTAAAATGAGTAAAAAAACGTTTTCCTTAATTCGATAAAAAATATAGTTGATGGAGCTGATTTTGAACAAAAAAAAAATGCACTTTAGAATTGAAGTGTCAGAAATACTGCCGTCTGATCTCTACTTTTTTGGTATGTTTTTAAAGGTGTGCTTATTTTTTATTAAAATAAGTAACAAAATGTGCATCTTTCGGCACTAGCCGTTTTTTAGATACCCTATATTTAGGTCATTTTTACAAATAAAATAGAGCATACTTTGATGATAAAAAGAAGGGAAAAATTATAAATGAATTGGTACCAGAAACCTACTTCTTCTGGTAGAATTATTAATTATTTCTCCAAACATCCCAAGAGAGTTATAATTAATTCTGCAAAAAATCTTATAGAAAGAATACTAAGAATAAGTGACTTAGAATTTCATAACAAAAATTTGAAGAAAATTAAAGATATTTTGAGGGATAATTGCTTTCCAATGGAACTGATATTGAATTTAATAAAACAATACAATAACCATAGAGCAAACAAGTCGGGTATAATAACAGAACCGAAAATTTACAAGTCACTAACTTATATTCCTAAAATTTTGGAACGTTTAGAAAAGTCGAAAATGTTTGACACAAAGACATATAAAATAGCACATAAATCATATAATACAATTGGTAAATTATTTACTAAACAAAAGATAAAGTACACAAGTCGGAAATGTCGAATGTAGTTTACATTGTAAGGGAAATATTGATGAGCAATGCAATAAAGTATATGAAGGTACGACAAAGTATAAACTGAAAACTAGAATTGCAGGTCACAAATCAAATCAAATATTTAGGGATATTTCGTCACAAAAAAGTAGCATTAACAACCCACTGTGCTAGATTAAATCACTCTCCGGACTTTGAGAAAGTATCAATTTTAAACACAGAAAAAGAAAAAAATATAAGCGCTAGAAATGTTACAAATCATTAAGAAATGTTATAAATCATCAAGGTACCAGAATTGTTAAGGATTAATTTAAAGTCGGACAAGGAAAATGTAGCACAAATTTATAGACATTTAGTTTATAAAAACAAAACAGGAAATTAAAAATTTTTTAGAATGTAATAGATTATTTGTATAAAAATTTTTTAAATTGTAAATAATTTTTTCTATGTGACAATTGTTATTGTTTTTTCATTAATTAAAAAACCCGTTAGTTTAATTGTTTAATTTGTTTCCCTGATGATGATACACATTGCTGTATCGAAATATTGGAGTTATAAGATAAATGTAATAAAAATTTTTATATACACAGAAAAAAGTGTTTTATCAATTAAAAAAATAGGTTTGAAAAGTATGTTAATTTAATTAATGTGATAATTGAATCAATTATATTTTTTCTTTGAAAGAAAATTCAAAATTTAATTTTGATTTAATTAACATTTTAGTTGTTTTGAAATAAATTTTCAATTAAAATTTCAAATAAATAACAAAAAATCGTAATTGACTTATTTCGTTTAAAAAAAAATAATTTAAACATGTAGAATTGTTGTTGGGAATTGTCAATATTTATTTAAATAAATAAACACATTGTTTGAAATGGCAAAGTTGATAATTTTTTTAATTAAAATAAAAAATATCATTTATTGACAAAAAATATTCAAAATTTTAAAATTTTTAGTAATCAATATAATCATTTTGGTAATAGGTGCAAAATCAACAAATTGTTTGCTTGATATTATGAATTTGGTATAAATTTTGTGATTGGAGAAAATTATTAATTTTTTCTGTGTAAAAAGAAAAAAACTCAAGCTCAATAAATTATACAACAATTACTTTAAATAATTTAAATAAGCTTGGGATGAAGAAGTTTCAGCTTTATTTAAAATAAGAAGAAAACTCATAGCGAAAATGAGAATAACAAATATGTTTTGAAAATGTGAAAATAAATAAAATGGCTGTTAAAAATGTTTTTTATTGCTACTTGTTACATATTTTTCTTGATTCTCATTATAATTAATAAACAATATTTTTCTCTGCCAATCATTTAGGCACAACTATTGCAATCTTTTTTATTTATTTAAATTTAAAAACACTTATTATAAAAATAGACAGGTAATTTGAAACTTTTTTATACTGAGTTAAATATAAACTTCAGTTGTATAATCTAGTTACTCTTTTCTTGCTCAGAATAGGTTTAAACCCTTTTTTATTTTTGGGTGTATATTTGGGAGTGAAGTTTTTACTTTGTAAAAGTAGTGACCGGTAGCAAAACTTATACGGCCTAAGTTATAAAAAATAAAACAGGTTAATATTAAAGAGCTGCACAAGCATAACAAATATGGCTTACAAGCAATTTCATTAAATTCAGATAGTAGGTGTATATAACTCTCTCATTACAAAACACATACTTCCAAAAACAATTGTTTTGCTTTACGATCAAAATATAGAAGAATAGAACAAAACTGCACTAGAACAATGCTGAACTAAAATAAAGCTGAATTAGAACAAAGATGAAGTAGAACATTAAAACAGAAATAGAACATTCCAAGCATGTTTGAATGTTTTGATTGTAATCATAAACCAAAGAGAAAATTGCAAAGGGAAACTTTTGATTTAATTTCGTTTGAGTTGTTTTCAATGGGTTCGGTTGTAGGTTCGTTTAAAATATTATTTAAAATTTAGGAAATAATATAACTAAATTATTAAGCTTAAAGTCTTTTTTTTTTATTTTTATATAAAACTTTAAACGTTTATTTAACCAATATTTCGGCACTCCTTTGAGTGCCTTCTTCAGGGTTTTTTCTTCCTTATTTTATAAATTTTCAACAATTTTTAACAAATTTAACAATAACTGACAAATTAAAAAATTTTTTAATTAGAAATATTGGTTAAATAAACGTTTAAAGTTTTATATAAAAATAAAAAAAGACATCAAGCTTGATAATTTAGTTATACCTAATATAATAATAAAGGTCGACTAAAACAAAATATACATTTAGGAAATAATTCAAAAAAATCAATTTTGCTTACATTTAATGCATCCATTTCTGTTATAAGCTAAGATCACTTTAAATTTTTTAAATTCCTAATTACGTGCACTCGATGCTTTTACTATAATTTACCGTTTCTTTATTTCATTGTCTGTTTTTGTGTTGATATTCTGTTTGTTTTGATAATACAAGCACTAACAAAGCAGAAGAGAAAAACTTTTCAAGTTATGCTTGTTTTGTTTTGGTGAGAGTAATGTGTTGTTATGTTTGTTTTGCTATGTATGTTTACAGTGAAATAATATGATTGATAGTTGTGTGAAGTAGAACACAGAACATTAAGAATATTTTGCGCAGCCCTTTAGTTAATATCGAGTTTATGAAACGGATTTTGTATGGAAATCCATAAAAAAATTTCATAAACCCTTTATTAACCTGTTTTCGTTTTTAATACTTAGGCCATTAGAATTTTATTTTAAACGTCGATAATTTCATTTAAAAATTCGGAGTTATTTGAGTTATTCAGACACTCAGATAATGAAAATGTATTTTACAGGCCTGTCATAGAATTCCATTCCGATCGAAAGTGGTTTTAATTCCGTATTTTGCTTCTTCAGAAAACGAAAAATTTTTTCGGAAGTGGAATTGATTGTTTCAGTATTTTATACTCGAAAAAAACTACTTAAAACTATTTTTTATATATAAATAAATAAATGTTTTTTATGATATAGATTGAAGAAATAACACATTTTTGATTTATTTATTTTACTTTATGTATATTAATTTTATTAAAAACATAAAATATATTCTTTACCGTTGCGTTGCCACCTTTTTTTTCTCACAAATCAATTTTTTCATTGAACGAAAATTAACATCTGTTTCATAAAATTTAATACTGGCAAAGCTAAACGCCAATCAAAACAAAAGAAAAATAAACAATCAAGAAAATAATTTGTACAACATGTAAGTATTTTTTATTTATTTTTTTTTTTTTTTAATGTATTTAATTTTATTTTTATTAAAGGGGAAAGCACAGAAATTCGGCTCAAGAAAACCTGTTTGTTGATTTTATGGAAAGCAATCAGGATATTGCCAGGGGCTTTGTCAAGGCAGACCGTGTTATTTCGGAAGCCAAATGGATACAATTAACCGAAAAATTGAATCACTCTGGGCCACCTCCAAAAGATTGCAATGGTTGGAAGAAAACCTGGGCAGATTGGAAAGCATACATTGAAAAAAAGATGTGCGACAATAAAAAAGAGAACGATAAAACTGGAGGTGGTCAATTTAACAAATATGTTTTATCTGACATTGAAGAGACAGTGGCGAGAGTTTCCGGTTTGTATAGAATAATTTTAATATTTTAAAATGTCTATCTTTTTTTACTTTGTTTATTAAAAACATATGATTTTTGTTTTTCTACGCTGAACATTGCCATACTTAACTCAAAAATCATATGGTTTTTATGTAAAATTGCAATATCCAATTGTTAAACCAGAGTTGCTATAAAAAAAACACATTTTGCAAAATCGATCGGAATCTGAAGAAGCTAAAACTAAATCGATCGGAATTGAACATACGGAATTAAAACCATTCCGATCGGAATTTGTGACATACCTGTTAATCGTCTATTTTGGGAAAACTAGACGAATTACCAGGATATTACGAACTGGATGATCAAAGCAAAATTCACTTCGTTTACTTATCAATTAATAAAAAAAAATGGTTTGGCTCACGCCGTACGAAAAAAATAATTATGAAAAACAACCTAGACTGGCTAAATGCAGTAAATACTTTTCCAAACATCGAAGTACCGCATACATCTTTTGACAGCAAAAGAGGAAGACCAGCGAAAATTATAAACGAGTGTTCTGAGTAAACAAGAAACCGTAAACTTCAAAATGCCACAAAAGATATATCTAAATCGCATTTTTCAGAAGCATAATGCCTTAAGTATGTAAAAGATAAAGATAAATCAAGCAACGATTGCAAGCCCAGTTCACTGCAGAGGATCAAAGTGAGTATTCCAACTCCTCCAAATGATTTGCCCACAAAATATAGCAAAGCAGAAGCCTTGCGTTGTTTATGGACCTGGGATTATCAAAGGAAAAATATTCTATCTTACGAAGCTTTTTAACGAATACAAAAAAGTCCTGGATACAAAAAGGTTAAGTCTGCCAAAAAAAGAAGCAGTAAAGGTTACAGAGGTATCGGTAGAGGTTAAAATGCAAAACTTGATGGATCATAAAGCCAAACGCCTTATTCAAAGTTTGCCTGAAATCGAAGCAGTATCACATCCAGATAGGCTTACATTGATAAATAAGTGGGGATGTGATGGCTCATCCGGTCAAAGTGCTTATAAACAAACAATATCGACAAATTACAAAACTATTACAGCTGCAAATAAGTTTATGGGTTCTGTAGTTCACTTACGACTGAGAAGTGAAATATCTGAGCATTGGAAAAATATTCGCCCATCATCAGTTAATTTTTTCCGTCCGATATTATTTTAATATGCAAAGGAGTCTTCAGAAATAATCAAATCTACCGTACAGGATATAAAAAAGCAAATTTCTGAACTAAAGCCTTTTGTTCTTGAAATGAAGAATAGAAAAACTGTGTCGACTGATGCTGAATCTTTTCCTACAATGATGATGGTGAAGTCATAAATGTAAAAACAGATACCTCGGCAACTTTTCAGTGTGCAATTTGCAAAAAGTCACAGAAAGGCTTTCGAAATGTCGATGATTCAAGTGATGAGCAAAATTATGAATATGGAATTTCTCCGTTGCATGCCAGAATTAGGTGCATGGAGTTTATTTTAAAACTAGCGTATACAATTTCGCGAGAAGGAGAATGTTTTGATAAGAGCGCAACACCCAAAAAAAACTATTTGCTTGAAAAAAAATTATACAAAATGAATATCTTCAAAAGCAGGGGGATGGATATACTAACGATGGTAATATATATGTCCACAACATTTTTGAAAATGATGAGGTAACAGCCCAAATTTATGGGGTCGAGAATAATATTAAAAAAGGTTGGCAGTTATCCTTAATGTAATAAACTCTAGATAAATGGTAAATGACCCAAAGTTTAATGGATATGCATCAAAAACTACCCAACTTTTGGTTCAAATGTACCCTGAGAAGAAACCGTAGGAGGTTCATAAGATTTTGGCTCATGGTAAAAACTTTTTTGAATATCAATGCTTACCAATTGGAGAGTTGTCAGAAGAAGCCCAGGAATGCAAACAAAAATTAGAAACACGAATACTTGCACGATTTCACTGATAAGACAGAATGGGGACCTTTTCAATATGTTGGCGGCCTCTTCAAACCCACTTATTTTATCACGAAGATATAAAATATCTCAAAAGGGCATGGAAGAACATAATTTAAGCTCCGATGTTTTAAGTCTATAAGATAACGCTCCCAATGTTAATGACAATTTTAAAGCGAACTAACAAAAAAATAAATTATTAAATTTTTAAATAAAATATACTAAATAACTTAATATCTATAGCATTAATATATTAATATTTAAAAAATGTGTTTGTGTAATAATTATACACAGAAAAAAGTGTTTTATCTATTAAAAAAAAGGTTTAAAAGCATTTAAATTTAATTAATGTGATAATTAAATCAATTATTTTTTTAGTTGAAAGAAAATTTAATTTCGATTTAATTAACATATTAGCTGTTTTCAAATATATTTTCAATTAAAATTTTAATTAAATAACAAAAAATCTTAATTGACTTTTTTCGTTTAAAATAAAATAATTTAAACATGTAGAATTGTTGTTGGAAATTGTCAATATTTATTTAAATAAATAAACACATTGTTTGAAATGGCAAAGTTTTTTGATCACTTTTTTAATTAAAATTAAAAATATCATTTATTGAAAAAAAAAATTTCCCACTATTTTACAATTTTTAGTAATCAATATAATCAATATGGTAATAGGTGCAAAATCAACAAATTGTTTGCTTGATATTATGAATTTGGTATAAATTTGGTGATTGGAGAAAATGAATAATTTTTTCTATGTAAATAAAATTTTTTTTATTAGTTTAACATTTTACATTAGAGTGAGATTATTTTCTAGACTTTTGGATTTAATCGTTAATCAAAAATAGCCAATTTTAAATTAACTGATCATTTAATCGGGTTGTAACTAATCGGTTAACCGATTAACGGTTAAATATATATATATCCTAGCGCTTTAAGGCCTAAGTCTGTTGCTAAAATAGGCTATTATGTTATTTTTGATAAGAAAAAAAGTATTAAATGGAATTTCTCTTTTAAATTAGTACTTCAACAAAAAATTTTGTTACAATGACAAATATTTTATTCAATATCATTGCTGAAAATATTTGATAAGTGTTAGCAATTTTAATTACCAAAATTATTTTTGATATTTACACTCACAATATTCTATACGTAAAATTAACTGAAATTGCAATATAAAATAAATGAATATTCAGTTAAAAACCGGTCTACTTATTTTTCATTTATTTTTAACGAAAAGTTCATTTAATTTTTACTGTCAAAAACTCAACTGCGAATTCCGTAAAAACAAATGAATTTTAAGTTATTTTATAAAAATTAACTATCAAAAAAAACTGACAAATTCCGTAAAAACAAATGCATTTTCAGTTGTTTTATGTAGTTCTGTATTTTTATGTAATACAGGTTTTACTCGAATTTCTAAAAAATACCAGATACCTGTCCGCTTGTTATTCTAATGAGAGAGAGAGAGAATATTTATTTTTATTTACTTACCCCATTATACATGTTTGTTTTACTTTTGTTGTACTGCTCACTTCGTTTACGGAATGACTTTCAATTATAAGACTAAATAATTTTAACAAATAGAATATGGGAATTTTCTACACAAAACAAGCAAATCGTTTTTTACTTTTACTTTTTGCCACAGATCTATAAATAGATAACTAAAAATAAATTTTTTGGTAGTTAAATTATATAAAATAACTAAAAATTCATTTGTTTGTAAGGAATTTGTGGTTGATTTTTTATGGAATTTTTGACAGTAAAAATTAAATGAACTTTTCGTTAAAATCAAATGCAAAATAAGTAAATCGGGTATTAAGTGAATTAACAGTTGTTTTAAATTTCGTTTTCATTTAATTTTACATACCGATTACTTTTACTTAATCAACTGACAATATTAAATGCAACCGAAAATCCGTATTAATGTGCACTTAGTTTTTTAAATAAATGATAGAATCAGTTAAAACTAAATTTACTTGGAATTTTAAATCTTTATTTATTTAAAAATGACTGAACGGAATACTTCTTAAATAACCTACAGTCCGTTACTGTAAAAATATTGTGAGTGTTCAAAATCGGATGTTGGTGCCATTTCAATTAAAAAGTTAATTGTTTTGACGAATATAATATTTAATATGACAATTGGTATGACGTAATTTTTTCTGTGTACTCCCAGGAAAAACTTTTTGAATTTTGGTAATAGGTCGTAGTTATTTCATACGTTATCTGGTAAGTAGTTGTCATTACAATTGTCATTATTCTGAAAACCTCAATAAATACATGCTAATAATCACCTGAGTAAGTACTTTGCACTACTATTATTTTCAGCTATGAATATTTGCTTACTAATAATCAGCTAAATAACTACTTATTAGTTTTCTTGTTTTCAGTACTGAGTATTTACTTACTGGTAACTAGCTCCATAACTACTTATTAGGTATATTAACTAGCGACAATTAAATAAAAACTAGATACTTTTTGGCTTCTAGTAAGTATAATGTAAGTACTTACAATTCAACTTACTGGTAGTTAAATAATAACTAGATATTTTGTGACTTCTAGTAAGTCAAAATAAGTAGTTATTCAGCCGAAAAATAAGTAGTGTTCATATATCTCCAATATCACTTGCTAACTTACCAGGTAAGTAAAGTTTTTGCTGGGCTGTTATGGATCCGGTTTTGTTATACAGCCATTCCAAAAACATTTGTATTTATAACATTTTTAACAAAAAATATTTATTTTCAACATTTTTCATTTATTCGAATTTATTCTATGAGTTAAATTTCAGTTATGTATTTTATAAAGCTTTTTGTAATAGCTATATTCTGGTAGTGTATAACGTCATTTATAAAAAAAAAAAAAAAAAAAAAAAAAAAATGTAAGGAATAGAGCTATTACAAAAAGCTTTTTAAAATACATAACTGAAATTTAACTCATAGAATAAATTCGAAAAAATGAAAAATGTTGAATATAATAAAGTTGCTTATGAAAAAGAAATAATTCCCAATATAATATTTATTTTCAAAACCTTCTCCTTCAAGAACTGTATCTTCTTATCAATTGGGACTATTTTAAGATATTTTAGGCAAACCTTGCGCAGGATGTTTCTTTGAAAACACATTCGCTTGTTCTTATATTTTCACACTTTAAGTTTTGGCGTCCCTCACGACACTGTGCAAAGGTTGTAAAAAGACTTTCGTTTTGCTGGTTTTAATATATTTTTTTGATTACAGTTATTATATGATTTTTTTCTGAACGTATTTTGTATGTTCTACTCTATCTAAAGAAATTTTTTGCTTCCCTATTTTGTTAACCTCTGCTTTTACTTCTTTTTATTAATTTTTTAAAAGTCTCTTATTAATTCCAATATTTTTTTTTTTTTTTATTTGATTTATTTTTTAGCACAATATCGCACAAAAAAACTAAGTTAAGATCTCTTTTTTCCATTTGCACCATCAAAGGTTAAATATCGTGATGAAAAATAGTCAAGGATACTTCAGAAAATTTTATGAGATTTTAAGCAAATATTTAAATAAATTACAAACGAAATGAAAAACCCAATATATGGCGAAAACTTTAAAGCAGGATGTAAAAATAGCCACAAACTATGAACAATATACAAAGTGTTTTGAAAATGAAACTTTTACTGCAGTTTGTTTAATTTTTTGTTTGGTTTTGTTTATTGTTTTTTTAAGCACTAAAAAAGGCGCATACAAAAACAAATGCGTAAGAATACATATGTATACATACACTGAAAAGCAAAATCAGTCCATCCGTACTAAAAATCAAGCCAAAGCGGTTGCAGTAGTGCAGTAAGTACGGATTTCCTTAAATCAAGTACAGAATGCTTGATTCCAGTAAGTATTCAAGTACCGCGTACTTAAAATAATCCGAAAACGATATAGGCTTAATTAAAGGTGAGATAAAAGTGAATCTCAAACTGTGTTTGATTCAAAAATTTCAAAGTTGCTTTAACCCATTTTTCGCCGACCGGTGATTTTAATCACCAGCACTCGACACTTTTTTTCTTTCAGTTACTTAAAATCTTATTTCGTTATTATATTCTCCAGTTACTTGGTGCGTCGAAAAATGTGTAAATCCCGAATTCGTACTTGAAGTAATCTGCAAGTGAGATTCTAACAGCGTTACCACCAGCAAAAGTCCAAATTGCCCATTAGATAAAGAAAAATTATCCGATTTAAATAAAATTACACCTGATATAAAGTTAAAGTTTTATTTAATATAATCGCTTCAAAATTATGTAACTTAATGGCGACTTTTTGCTTTTATAGCGCACATAATCGTCCATCTAAACAGGTTTATTAATGAACAAAACTGCCGCATATGAAGTGAGACAAGCCCACAACGCACTGAAATACATCCAGCCAAATGAACCGTTTGGTGCAGTTTACAGTAGAGTATCCATTCAATTAATCGTTGTTCGATTAATCGAAGAAATTTTTCGCCATTATTTGATCGAAAAATTTAAATATCCAATTTCAAATAACGAATAACTCGAACAATTTATGTCAATTAATCGACTAAAATGAATTTCTTAGAAAATTCTACTTTTTTTAATATAAAAATATTTTTTTTTTTTTAGATTTCTTACCAAAAAAACACATAACATGTTGTTATATTCTGAATCTATTATGAACATATTTTAGTAAAATATCACTTTTTCATATTGAGTCTGACGTTCATTGTAAAAAATTCATAAGCATTTATAAATATGTAAACCCTGCACAGATTATGAGTTACCTGTTTTTACGCGACCTAAAATTTTTTTATTACCTCTTTCCATTCAAACGGCTGGATGAATTTTGACATATAAGGTATTGTTAGATTCGTTTTAAAAACCGAAGTATCCTTAGAAAGGAAGTTGAAAACAAAAGTCAGCCATGATCGGTAAATCGAATACATATGAGTGAAACTAAAATCGAACAAACTTTGAAAACAGTCGAGTTTCAAAACTTTCTTGATTCTTTAAGTTCTTATCTTAACCATAACTTCTCTTAAAATCAGGAAAAATACGGTGAATCTCAATTGATTTCAATTTTACTTTATTTTCGGGAATAATACATTAACTGATTTGAATTATTCTCATAAAAATACCGCGACAAAAATAAATAATTAAAAAATAATTTATAAAAATATGAGATAAAAGCCTATGTTGAATTCCCGTATTTAGTTTAGCAGGCGGGACATAATTGCAAATTATACACTGAAATAAAATTAATGGAGCCCTATTGCTGCTAAGCCTAATGCATGTAGTAAACTTTGGCTTTCAGATAATTTTATAGTCTGTTTAACCGAAGTAGTGTTTACTTTGTTTATAGTTGATTATTATTAATATAAGTATTGTGGTTATTTTATTGAACTGTTAATGGTTTTTAATCCAAATTTAGATATTTTTTATTAGGCTTAAGTTCATTGAATTTAATTTAAATTATTTTTATGAAGACAGGAATTTTTACAACATGAAATTAATTAAAATTTTATTGATAATTTTTCATTCTTGACTGCGCTGAGATTTGAACCCAGGCTTTCACGGGCAGGTTGCCCATACTAGTTTCGATTGTAACCACACAATCTCGTCAGTAGGGTTTGCCGTTTTACTCACTCGGCTATTGAATCCGGATGACGTCAAGAGTCAAACATCAATCCTTAAACCCAACTGGTATTTCACTTTGGTAGATCGAAATTTGCTTTTGAATGAATGATTATCTATTTTAATTGATTTATATGTTCTCCCTAACTTCTGTTTTTTATTCTGTTTTATTATTATTTTATTTTTTTAGTCTTGTTTCGGTCACTTAAGCGCATTTAAAACTGTATGTTTTGCAGCAGGCTTCTTGATTTTTTATGCTAGGAACACATTTGGGTCGTACGTCGTAAGAGCATAGGACGTAACGCCGTAAATCTAACTATACGCTCTATTAACGCGCAATTCCATCGTAGACGTACTTTGTTTTCCTTTGAAAATAATATTATAAAAATTCAAATTTATTGAAATTTTTATTTGTTTTTTCGTTCTTATTATTTGTTTAAAATTAAATTTGAAAACACAAGAATTATTAAATTTTATATATGTATGTCTTTCATTTTTCATTTTATATGACAATACGGCCATAAGCGGTGTATGAAATAGAATTAGATCTATGTAGACGTACGACGTAGATACGCTTTTACGTTTTTATTTGACAACGTATATACGTCATATGCTAATGCGTTCATACGGTGCAATTGTGTTCCTACGGTTGAATATTTATTTTATTTAAAAGTTGTAAAACTGTTTACGTTGTATAAATGAATTGTTATTTTATTGTTTAACTATATTTATATATATTCAACATTTTTATTTTTCGAATTTATTCTATAAGTTTAATTTTAGTTATGTATTTTATAAAGCTTTTTTTAATAGTTCTATTCCTTGTTACAAGAAGATACAAGATAATAGTCTTGTAGTGTATAAAGTCATTCCTAAAAAATTTAAGGAATAGAACTATTGAAAAAAGCTTTATAAAATACATAACTGAAGTTAAACTCATAGAATAAATTCGCAAAATAAAAAATGTTGAATATAATAAAGTTGCTTATAAAAAGAAATAATTACCAATATCTATATTTATATTTTATTATATTTTCGGTTTATTAATTTAATAAAAGTTTCAAATCAAATAGATATGTATGTTTTTTCCATTGGATAAAATTATTTGAATTATTCGAGTTATTCGAACACATTAAAACTCTTGTTCTATTTATCGAGCAAAATTGAAATTGAAATATCGATTAATTCCTTACTCGAACAAAACCAAATATCAAATAATTGGATACTCTAGTGTCCATGCTGGTGGCATCTTCGGACCTTATTTTTTCAATATTGAGGCCAAAAGGTTGATTTCAAGAAGAGGACATGTCAATTAGCCTCCAATGCTGTGCGATCTTACACCTCTCGGTTATTTCCTGTAGAGTTACGTAAAGTCACCGTTTTAAGCTGATAAGCCTGCAACAATTGCCGTTTTGGAGGCAAATATTGTTCATGTTATTCGTGACATATGGCCGTGACATATGCGTTTCGTCAAGAACAGCCCATATGGCCAAAAACATTTTTAATGTTAATGCCATGAATTAATCTTTTGAATAAAATTTATATATTTTTGTTCTTTTTTACAATTTTAAGTTTTATAGTTTTAGAAAAAATTCTGTTTCTTAAGTCAGTTTTACGACTAAAGCATTTGGAAGTGACTAAATAAAAAAAAAATTATTAGTTAATGGAATATTGGGAACATATATTTTAGGTTGAATACCTTTTGCCACTAAACTTCAGGGTCTAATGCACTATGAAGTTCATTATTTATCGAAATCTAAGAGTCAACCTGGCGCTATTCATTATCAAGCTTTTGAAAATCTATATTGAACGATAAAACTTTTTCTTACTACGAAAACGTAACTTTGGTTGAGAAGACTGTGCTTTTTTTGGATCAATAATATTTTAAATGCTTTAAATTTTTTCTCCGAAATCAAACATTTATATAATTTGCTTTAAACCGAAAGAATTTCAAATTACACCTGATCTACCTGATTACACCTAAAAGAAATTACCCATGCTCTACCCACGACAGTTAAAACTGCACCCAATTCGGGTGATTATCCACAATGCAAAAATACTGGGTTCTAGCTCAACTAAACTTACAGCCTTATGCAAAAAAAGTTAAAGTTCACATTAGTTAACCAGCACATTAATCCCATTCACTATTGCTGGGCTAAATGTGTTGGCTTACTAATGTGAACTTTAGCTTTTTTTGCATAACGGGGTTAGAACCAGAGAGAGAAATAATATTATTATTTACTTATCCGTTACGGATGTTTGTTTCACCTTTGTTGTATTCCCCCCATTTGTTTACAGAAAAACACACAATTATAAGACACCAGCAGCGTGCTCGATATGGTTTAATTATTATACTTTGAAAATTTGATTTATTATACTAAATAATTTTAATAAATAAAATCCGGGAATTTTTGCTTCTTATTTTACTCTTTGAACATAAAAATAATGTATGTTGTTTCTACGAAGCAAGCAAATCAGTATTACCTAATATTGTTGTGTTGTTCTTGTTGTTTTTACAAGCACACGCGTATGCACGAAACGTAAAGTTCAAGGTTTTCGAAAGTGGTCCCATTTACGATTGTTATAAATACATTTTAGTGTTAGTCGTACTTACATTTTCAAGTACGACTCGTTCTGAAATAAAGTGGAAAAAACTTTTATTAAGTCTCTCTGTGTAATCACACATACACTCAAGTAGAGAGTTAAAAAATTACAAAACTCGTCAAACCACGCACAATTGAAAACTAAAATAAATACACTTGCACACATGGCTATAAAAAAACTTGTCCTGTTATATAAGACTATATATGTTTTACACTTTCCAACACCAAATATTAAAAAAAAGAAAAGTTTTGAACTAAAAAAAAAAAATAAGTTAAACCTAAAGAAAAAATGTTTTGTCAAGCATTCTTGTACTTCATATTATTTAAGCAAACACAGTGACAAATATTCAAATAAAGCATACAAAAATTTACAATGTGAAAAATGGATGAACAACGACACGCAAAAGAAAAAAGCAAAATAACATACACATACATGCACACACCCCCACCCTCATGCACTAGCATCATATACATATGGGCATTTCCATAAGAATATCAACTACGCCTCTAAATATAAAAAGCCTTTAAATTTTTTTTTTTTTTATAAGGCAGAATGGAAAAAACACTCAAACTGTACTATGCAGAGGTACCCTGCATGCAATTTGTGTCAATTTCTCCAGCAGACTGGTCCTGGGATTTGTGAATATAGAACATGTACAAAAAGAAAGAACTCATGACCAGTGAAAGAGAACCAATGGAAGAACCAAAAGGAAGAAAAAGTAATGAATTACTGTACAGTATTCACCGGCGCACAGTGGCTGAACATTTTATTTCATTGGCCAAAAGTCCAATTTTTGCTTGTCACCGATTTCCAAAATTTTATTTTTGTTTAATAGTAAACATATTAAAACTAAGGTAGCCAAAAAATTAGGTCAAAATATTGGTAATTGTGGCCGTGCCATGTTGTTAAACACAACTTTTTTTTTAAAATTCAGAAAAAGGTGATTTTTTTATATTTAATCCGAAAGAAATTATCATTGCTCAAAAACTATCATAGATAATGACCTGTTGGCTTTTTGGCTAGGTTGGTAGTCTTGTTATCTTTAAAAAAGTAACATGTGCGTCTATTGTGTTATTTATATTTGAGATGTTAAGACATATTTTCTAAAGTACTATATTTTTGTCAAATTTCAACTTTAGTAGAATAGAACTTTTGAGGATCAAAAGGGATTAAGAAGGTAAAACCATTGAGGGAAAGGTGAAAGTGTTTTCTTTAACTCTGTATATACTCTTGTAACCGTTTGGACCCGTCTGTTTAACACTTTTTTGATTTTAATGAAATTACTCCAAAAAAATTTTTTTATTTTAATTTTTTTTCCATTTTTTTTTTTATTACCCAAAAAAGTTTGCAGAAGTAAAATAAATCATGTGCTATTGCCTTAAAAAAAATTTTTTTGACAAAGGGAATAATGATCGTGATCGAACAGAATACAGGTAGTACATATAAAATCATTAGATTATGCTAATGCATATGAATTTGGATTATCACCACTACATGCAAGAATACGACTAATGGAACACATACTAAAAATCAGTTATGATTTGGATTTCGGATCTTCGGGATCAATAAGAAACAACGAAGCCAACAAGGAGTAAAGAAGTTCAAGAGGAAACATGTTCAAGATGAACATGTTGATTATAGATCAGCCAAAACAAGGGTCAGGCAATACAAATGATGACAATACCGCAAGAAGATTCTTCTCAGATACAGAAACAGCATCTGAAATAACAGGTGTTGATTTTAACCTCATCTTTAGGTTTAAAATAATCCTAGAAGTACTTGCGTGCAATGAAGAAATTGACTCTAGAAAATTTGGAGATTTTGCAAAAGAAACTGCTAAAATATATACAACCAAGTACCCATGGAGAAATATGTCACAAATAAAGTTCACAAAATCCTTTATGATGGAGAAGATGTCATTAAATATTAGTTGGTGGCACTTGGAGATTTATCAGAGGAAGCTCAGGAAAAAATGAATAAGGATTACAGATTTTATAGAGAGCACAATACTAGAAAAATTTCTCGAAATTCCACAAATGAAGCTACTAGGGCACTGAATACAAAAGAGGACAAAAATAACACCAATGCAATATATACAATTGCAATATTTTAGTTTAATAATTTATCATCTGTGATATAGTTTGACAAAAAAATTTTATAATTTAACATTAATAATTTTTTAATAGTAATAGTTTGTTTTCATTTGTGTTGTTAATAAAAAATTTATATTTTATGTTGTATGTATAAAACTAAATTTGTAAAATAACGTAAAAATTTAAACAATTGACGAAAAGATTATAGATATATCAATAAAAATATCTCCCTGAAGATGTTGGGAATCTCCAACGAAACGTCGGAAGAAAAAATTATGTTATAATCTTTTTATTTTCATAAAACACAAGACCTTAATAAGCCCGTTTAGAGTTTTCTAAAAAACATAACAAACGAAGATCTATTTAATATATTATTGGCAACGTCAGATTCGCTCAATGGAAAGAGGAACATCGGGATTTAGATGAAGAAGTATAAAAACTACTAAAGAACAGAAATAACACAGAACAGAGGCGGCATGAAATAACCCCCCAAAATATAACGCCCCAAAAAAAACATGAAATAACCCCCCAAAGTGTGGGGCGTTATTTCATATGCAATAAAACCCCAATTTCAAAAATGAAATAAACCCCCAATGAAATGAAATAACTCCCAAAATCAAAATGAAATAAGTCCCCAATATTTAGGGACTTATTTCATATGAAATAGTTCCCCAATTCCAGAAATGAAATAAGACCCCAATATAATACATATTGTTCAGTTTTGGTTGGGCGCAAAGACTTTTTCCTCTATGGTATAACAAACACCGGCTTCGCTAACTAAAGCTTTTCTGCATAGCCGGCCTTCGGCCGGGCGCAAGGATTTTCTCCTCTATAGTATTCCAAACACCGGCTTCGCTAACTAAAGCTTTAATGCATAGCCGGCCTTCGGCCGGGCGCAAGGATTTTCTCCTCTATAGTATTCCAAACACCGGCTTCGCTTACTAAAGCTTTTCTGCATAGCCGGCCTTCGGCCGGTCGCAAGGATTTTCTCCTCTATAGTATTCCAAACACCGGCTTCGCTAAATAAAGCTTTTCTGCATAGCCGGCCTTCGGCCGGGCGCAAGGATTTTTCCCCTATATTGTATTCCAAACACCGGCTTCGCTAACTAAAGCTTTTCTGCTAACCCGGTCTTCGGTCGGGCACAAGGCATTAGTTAGCGAAGCCGGTGTTTGGAATACTATAGAGGAGAAAATCCTTGCGCCCGGCCGAAGGCCGGCTATGCAGAAAAGCTTTAGTTAGCGAAGCCGGTGTTTGAAATACCATAGAGGATAAAATCATTGCGCCCGGCCGAAGGCCGGCTATGCAGAAAAGCTTAAATTAGCGATTCGGGATTTTCGAATTCGAAATTATAAAGTTCGGGACTTAGAGATTCCGATTTCTGAAATTCAGGACTTAAAAATAATCCCAATTTTTTTAGGATTCTGAAATTAAAGTTTTTGATACTTAGTCCCTTTTTTATGTTTGGTAAACGTATGCAGTGAATATAACAAAACACAATTTGTCATCATTATGACTTTTAAAATATGTAATTTAAAAATTAAATAAGTCCCCAAAATATTTTTAGGGACTTATTTCATTTCAGATTTTTGGGGAGTTATTTCATATGAAATAATCCCCCAATTGAAAAAAATGAAATAACACCCCAAAAAAAAGAAAAAACCCCCCAAAAATCGTTTTTGTTGTTCTCTGTACAAATTTTTGGGGGGTTATTTCATATTTTTTTTGGGGCGTTATATTTTGGGGGGTTATTTCATGCCGCCCAGAACAGAATATGGAATATTTGCTATCAATCTTTCAATCAAATGAACAATAATAATAATTCATTAGATCTTCACATTGTTACAAAAGCTATTAAAATCTATTGCTGCTTTTATTTTTAAAAGGTATGAAATGTATGAAATGTTTTAATAAATAAGAAATATTCAAAAAAAAAAAAGCTATATTTTCGTATCAAAATTTAAAAAAAATCCGAATTCAGCGGATTTATTTTGCTAATATTAACAAATTTTACAGAAAAAAATAATAGATTATTCTGTAGTAATAGCAAGATTTTATATAATATATCTAAATTTTTTTTACAGTGTAAACAAATTTGGCAGCAAAACATTGCTAATTTTTCAGTAATAATAGCAAAATTTCCAGTTGAATTTAATGAAATTGAAAGTGGACAAAAGTTTAAGAATTTATCTGTCGATTATTTCACTAAAATATCTCCTTCCGATCAAAAGTTACAGCCACTGTGCGGCGGTGCAACACATTTTTTGGGACTGTCTAAAATTTGGTTCTTAAATTTAGTTCTAGTACTTGTTTTATTGAAATAATCCCTGCGGGAAACTTGTGTCAATTATTCTTATCCCGTGACCAGTGAACAAAATTTTATAATTAAAAGGAACGAATTGTGTTAGGTGAAAACAAGACATATAACTTAACTGGTGATAATGTGTTTAGAGTGTAGTTGGTCCAGAGGAAAGGCAATTGGCACAAAACTATTCATGTGACTCGATCTTGTGCGGATATTGGCTGATTCTCTCTAGTTCTATTACTTTATATGAAGGGGATCTATCATATTGACATGGCTCATTTGGGACAATATCTGCGACATGCATTATTTTAACCGAAATTGGAAGGTTATTTCAGTGATCTGTTACAAAGTGTCAAAATGGTGCCAATTAACCCCCTTGTAGGACATTGCCATGTAAAAGTGACTCGTCACGTGACAAGGTTAGTGTTAGTTCCCACAGGAAAAAGTCTAACGGTGTGATATCACACGATCTTGGTGGCCAATCGACCGGCCCAAAACGTGAAATTATGTGCTCACTGAAGTGTTGTTTAAAAAAATCCATTGATTGATGCGATGTGTGGGAAGTGGCGCCGAGATACAATTTCAGGCATTAAATAGTCGGTTATCATGGCACGATAATGGTCGCCATTGACGGTTTCGTTCGCACCGGCATCATTTTTAAAGAAATATAGACCGATGATTCCACCGGCCCACAAAACCACACCAAATCGTTGTTTTTTCTGGATGAAGTGGCAGTTCTTGAATCTCTTCAGGTTGCTCTTTGCCCCAAATGCGGCAATTTTGTTTGTTTACATACCCATTGAGCCAGAAATGGGCCTCATCGCTGAACAAAATTTGCCTCGAAAACGTCGGATCTTCTTCGAGCTTTTCAACAGCCCATGGAGCGAAGCGATGTCGCTTGGGAAGGTCGAACGGCTTCAGTTGTTGCACAAGCTGTATTTTGTACGCTTTCAATTTAAGATGTCGGCGTAAAATGCTCCAAGTCATTCCATACGTCAGTCCGAGTTGCTGCGAACGGCGCCGAATCGACTCTCCACGGTCTTCGTGTACACTCTCAGCTACGGCCGCTATATTTTCTTCACAGCATGCTGCACGTGGTCTATTCGGTTGAATATTATCCAATAATGAATGCTGGGTCTCAAAATAGGTGATGGTGTTGCGCTCCACGCTTATGAGTATCCTTATACCGATCTCTTTTCTTTTCTTCTGCTATATTACCATGCTTTTTATTGGCATTTGTCTTCTTTTTGTGTTTAATACAATTCTATTTGCATTTTTTTTTTGCTACGTTTTTTTTTTGCTTAAATGACGGCAACTATTGCCGTTTATCTTTTTATGTATTTTTTTTTTCTTTTTGTGAGATCCCCACTCTAAAAGATCTCACATTTATTATAAAAATAATTCTATTTGAATAATAAAAAATAAAAAATGTTGAATATAATAAAGTTCCTTTTGCTCGGTAATTTTTGAATTTTCTATAATATTGAACTTAGAAACATAATATTCAAGGTGAGTTAATGAGAATCAATAACATGAAAAATATTGGTACTTTTTTGTTCTTCCTCTGGTTCTTTTCGATTTCTTGTTTATATTGGACCTTTAAAGTTAAATTAAACATGCATAGTCGTGAGTGAATATGAATATGTTTTTGGTAATTTTTCGTTCTATATCTGGTACTTTGATCAATTTTCGCCAATATTTGACAAAAAAAAAACATAAAATTAAGCAAGCAATGCCCTGAGTAGATGAGAATCTGTAAGCGGAGACTTTTTGATACTTTTGTTTCTGTTGACATAAACATTGACAGCAATAAATTTATCGATAAGTACTATGTTATGACAAAATGTTGTGCAAGTAGATCCAAAATTAACCATAGGTCGTACAAGAACAATCCACCCTATATTCACTTAAAGACAAACAAATCTCATATAGATGAACATATCTAAATAAAAGGTCAGCACAAATAAATTAAATATTATTCCTATCTTCAAAACATAATTAAGTTCTGGCGGGTCGACGTTTGACCATGGATCCCATTTACGATACACTCTCCAGAATTTGTTATTAAATAGTGTGGTGTAGAGTATCATATGGTGGGGCTTGACCGAATATACTTTCTTACTTGCTTGTTTTATGTTTTTGTGTTATGTTTACAAAACATATATTTTATATCTTATAAATACTATAAGATTCAAATCTGTCACGTACGGTATTTCACGAACGATAGTAAATGTTGGTCATTATAAAACTATTCAAAAAAATTTTATTTTTAAGTTACGAATTATAAAGGAAAAATATTTGGTTTAATGTAAGAAATTACAAAAAAAAATAATAACACTATGCTAGTTGAAAAAACAGACAAGCCGGGCACATGGCGTTTTAACATAATTCGGGTACGCTGAATCCAGTGGTGCCCGCGGTTTTTTAAGATTGGCTCTGGTTTTTGAGATATACCGTTATTTCAAAAATGGAGGAGGTTGCACAACATAAGTTCGCGTAACTCAAAAACGCTTTAGCTTATTGAAAAAACAAAAATTTCGAAATTTTGATAAAAAAATTTTTTTTTTTCCAAAAAAAAAATTATGTTTCTAAAACGACTACGGATATTAGAAAAAGGTTTTACTTTTCTAAAAAATTTTATTGCGGAATTTCGGTTTTTTAAGTTTTTTCAATAAGCTAAAGCGTTTTTGAGTTACGCGAACTGCAACCTCCTCCATTTTCGAAATAACGGTATATCTCGAAAACCAGAGCCAATCTTAAAAAACCGCGGGCACCACTGGATTCAGCGTACCCGAATTATGTTAAAACGCCAGGTGCCCAGCTTGTCACGAAAAAAAAAGTGTAAATTTCATGCACAGTGTAATCAACTCCAACAATTCGTTGGTTTTCACATTCACCTCAAGATCGCTTCCATTTTATGTCACTTACGATATGCACCTATTTTGCTCCATATTTTGGACAACAAAGTGCCAAATGTAAAATTAATTTTTTTTTGTAATAAAGTACCCTGTAAATGAAGCAATTTTATAAAATTATTTTCCAGTTACAACTATTTTTGCAAGATCTCTACCTTTTTCAAGGCGTACAAATGTCACGTACGATGACATGGAAATGCCCATATGTAGTGTTGAAAATAAAAATACAAGAATATAAAACACTTGCCGCATATTTGGTTAATACCACTTTCTACAACATGACAAGTAAGCCACTACTGTATAGTTTATTATTATTATTATTTGCGAAACATCCCACCCAAATAAGATACAAGAAAAATCCTTCACATAACACAGACACAAACAGTTATATAAATGCATACAAACAATATTATGGGCGATATATAAGTTTTAAAAATACACATGACACATACAAATTGCCAACTATATAGTTCATTTCATGTTGTGTTTACGGAACAGATAAGTTATCTGAAAGCTGGTGCCTTTTTTTTTGTTGGTAAAAAAAAGTACCTAGAAAGTACTTTGGTAATTTCGTTATTTTGATTGTTTTTTCTTTCTATACGAAATATTACAGTTTGCTTTTTATGGGAAACCTTGAAAAAATTTGCTATTGTTACATGGAATTTAATTATCAAAAAAGTTGTTTTTGGGAATACAGCTTGGCCGACCTCATTTTCGAAAAAGTACGGGCCGATGACGCCACCAGCCTATAAGGTGCACCAAACGAACTGGAAGGGTGTTTTCACTTTTCCTACAGACCCGGTTTGCTGAAATTTGCTCACAATTCTCCCGATTGTGGACCTATTTGATCGATTCTGCTGACCAAAATAATCACGAAGTTCACGAAATACATTTTAATCTTAACTCCTTTTTTCGTAAAAGGCTTCAATAATCTTTACGCGCTGCTCAATTGTGTACCTCCCCATCGTTGAATTTGAAACAAGAAAATGTCAAATTAAGTTGCGCAAAAAATTTTACGCTAAGGTGTGTCTCACAATTAGCATCTTGCATTAAGGTTGGACCAGCCAATAGGAATTATTTCAAAAGTTTGCTTTTTATGGAAACTTTTGCAAAAGTCGGCTTTTTAGAGGAAATTTTGAAAAGTTTGCTTTTTATAAGAAACTTTGTAAAAATATTTGCTATTTTTCTTTTAAAAATATATTGCAAAAATTATAGGAAATTTTAGAAAAAGTTCGAGGAAGTATTGCAAAATTGTTTGCATACATTTGATTTTTATAGGAAAATTAAGCAAAAATCTAATTTTTATGGGAAATTTTGGAAAAGTTTGCTTCATATAGAACATTTTGGAAAAGTTTTATTTTTATAGAAAGTTTTGCATGAATTAAGTCGGTTACAAATCGGATCCAAAGCCTCTTTTACAGATGGAAATTTTTTTATGTGTTTTCGTGAAGAACAAATCTAGATCCGAACGACACAACATTTAAGAGTATTTTCAAATTTTCTTCGTGTTTCTCTGGGTATTTAGTGATATAAGCCCAGTTACTCGTATAAATCTCCAACGCAATCAAGTTTGCAATGCAGCAGTTGGGTCTCTAATAGAAAACCAACATTTTAACTCGCCATTTAATATACCAAGGCGGATCAATAAGTCCGTGACTTTTCGAACTTCCCTCGTAGTTATATGAAAAAAAAATTTAGTTTTCAACATAAACTCCTTTTAGCTCAATACAGTTAGTTCAACGTTTCTCCAATTTGTGTATCCCTTCCAAAAAATAGGATTTTTCGAGGTCCATAAAATAGGCATTTGTTTGACCAATAATTTCATCGGTTGAGCTTAATCACTTTCCACCGAGCCATTACTTTAGGTTTGGAAATATGAAATAGTCCTGGGGGCTAAGTCCGGAGAATATAACGGTTGTGGTTCCAATTAGTAGCATTACCTTGGTGCATTATCTTGATGAAAAAGAACTTTTTCTTGGTCATATGGGGTCGTTTCTTTTTAAATCCTCGTTAAATCGGTCCAATAAGTTAGCATAATATTCGCCTTTTATTGTTTTTCCCTTTTGAAGGTAATCGATGTGGATTATCCCGCGTGCATCCCAAAAAACTATTGCCATCACCTTATTGGCCTTCTTCGGAGCCGGTTCACCCGGAGAAACCCATTGCTTGGTCTCCGGAGTGTTCTAACGGATCCATGTTTCATCCACAGTTAGAAAACGCCGCAAAAACTCATTCGTATTACGGTTTAACAACTCCAAACAATCCTTTGAAGTTGTCACACGATTACGTTTATGGTCAATTGAGAGCAACCGCGGCAACCATTTTGCAGACAGCTTTCTTAAACCCAGCTGATCATTTAAAATCGAAACCACACCGCCATATGAAATGCCTTTGGCATCAACAATCTCACGCACTTTTACTCTTTGATCGGCCACCACCATATCTTGAATTTTTCCGACATTTTCGGGTGTATTGACTTCAATTGGCCGTCCAGAACGTTCAGCGTCATTTGTAATTGTGCCACTACAACGAAAGTCAGTAAACCACTTTTTTACCATTGAAATCGATGGTGCAGAGTCCCAATAGTATTTATCAAGCTTTTCCTTGGTTTGATTGACGGTTTTTTTCGCAAAAAATAATATTTAATGACCACTCGAAATTCACTTTTTTCCATTTTTAAAAAAATCCACGATGACAGAACTTGCTCAAAACTTGACAGTAGTCTATTAACAGGTGGTACCTGATGGGAGCAGTGCTGCATTTCATATAACTACGAGGGAAGTTCGAAAAGTCACGGACTAATTGATCCGCCCTCGTAGACACATTGCAAGGGGCTAAATTAAAGGCTATGGAATTGTTGGGGTGGTAATCCGAGGCTCGTGCCAAGAGGATCGGGTTTTGCTAAGGCGGGCTACAGCCTCAATTGACTCATCAATTGAAATCATACTAGTCCTATAAAAGTTTATAGCGCATAAAGCGTGCTTTACAATTTCCATCAAGGTAATTAAATATGCCCTTGCCGGCAGAAAAGCTATTTGGCTTCGCGGGACTAGGATTATTTAATATTTTTAAATGAATTAAATGTACAAAAATACTTTTATCAATATTAGCGAAACATTTTTCTTGTTGTATAATTCCTATTTTAAGTGGTACTTTTCGATATCCTTGTAATTTTTTAAAAAGTCCGCCAACATGTAAATTTTATTGGAAATAATCTACAATGTGTTGTATGAAAAAAAAAGCGTACCATGTGTTGCATACATATATGTATGGCACTTTAAATTCCATGATATTATGGAAATTGATAAAATATAAAATAAATTTTTTAAATATTTAGGGCAAATGATTTAAAATTTTTTTTTTTTTTTTTCATTTTAGTAAACGCAAGTGTCGTAAAAAGAAAGTCAGTAAAATAACAAAAAAAAAGTTTAACACAATTTTTATTATTTGTTTAAGTCAAAAAAAAAAAATTAATGAATGAATTCCAAATCAAATGCTCTTAGTGTGTCATGGAAAAAGGCGGATGTAACTCTTTACATATGAACAGGCGAATAATGAGAAAGTTTAAAAAGCGACAAATAGGAAGAAAAAGTAACAAAACACTACTGCCACCTGGCAGCCATTGTCCTATTTGTTTTGCGAGTTTCCTTATTGCGATTCACAATAAGGATTGTTGAATGGATAGAGCGGCACTTGTAACCGACTATCGTGATTTGAATAATGTTGTTGTGAAAATATAAGCAAAGCAGCACATAAGCAGATTGTTTTCTAATCTTGAATAATTGAACACACCACGCAATGTTAAGTGATTGATTACCAAAATGTAACAATAATTTTATTAAATATTAACGTCTTATATATACAAATAGTAACAACTAAAATTTAATTACTAAGCAAATTAACAATTAAAATTAAAGTAAAAATAAATAAAAGAAAATATGTGTGCCTTGCAGTTTATTAATTTGCCTTTTTAATGATCATTAATTAATCATTTATGCTTGTTCAGGTAAACAAACATAAAGGTGAAAGAACTTATTAGAGACGATTCAGCGTTTTTGGTTAAATAATGAAACTAAATATGTAAACAAACATATGGGTGAAAGAACTTGTTAAATAAGTTCAGTGCTTTTCTTTAAATATTATGAAAAAATTAAAATAAAGAAATATGAAACTAAACAGTCCAAAAGCAAATATTTATTTTTATTAACAGGGTAGAGCAGTTGGTTTTAAAACTAAGCTAAAGTGAAAAAACATAAATTGTTTTTTTTTTTTGCTTTTTATAGGAATTTGTTTAAAAATTTTATATTTTAAGAAAACTTTTCAAAAATTATATATTAACAGAAATTTTCTTATAAAGAATATTACCTCTTTTTTAAAAATGTATTTGCCTTTTTTTATACTTTACTAGCTTAACCCGGTATGCTTCGCTACCGCAATCGTTATGAAATGAAACAAAAAGTATTTATATATAAACAAAATTTTTTCTTTAAATTATTAATTAACTATTGTAATGCTTTAGGATACACAATGTTTTTAGTTTTTCCATCTGGTGCATAAACATATAAATCAGTTGGTTTTCCAACACGCAAGCATGAAACATAAAGCTGTCTATAGGAGAAACATGGATTTGCTAAATTTAAGTCACAAGCTTGTAGAGATTGCCCTTGGGCTTTGTTTATAGTCATCGCAAACGCTAACCGTTAACATGTGTATCAGGCATAGGTGAATATGTTAAAAAATTTCCTTTTAAATTCATCCCAACACCTACATACGTTAAACAGTATCGAAGATAAGAGGATTTTAAATTTTGAGTTGATTAGGCGTGCCACCGCCCCTTTGTCCAATCACAACTTTACATAACCTAGGGCTCATTAATGCATAGCAACAGCCTACTGTGAGAATTTGATGACGATCGGTTCAGTAGTTAATTAGATATAATCGACATAAAGGGCCGTACCCCCTCCCACTTTTTTCATGCAACGTATTTCTATTATTAACACTACCGCATATACCAAATATCATCATCCTACGCTAAATAGTGGCTAAGATATGAGGATTTTATGTTTTGGGTTGTATGGGCGTGGCATCGCCCCTTTTTCCAACCACATTTTTATATAGCTTAAAGTTTATTAACTCAAGGCAGTCGCCTACTGTGGCCCGCCCTCTTTTTTCATGGAGCTTATTTCTATTCATACTAACACCATATTTACTAAATATCATCATCCTATGCCAAAAAATGCCTAAGATATAACGATTTTAAATTTTGGGTTGTATGGGCATGGCATCAGCCCTTTATCCAACCTCCACTTTATATTGCCTCATGTCTCTTCCAGGGTCACAGTTATATTCTGTGAAAATATCAAGATGATCGGTCAAGTAGTTTGGCCTCTTATAAGGCACAAATATATATATATACAAACATACATTCACTTTTATATACATATATAGATATTTAAAAAGAAACAGATTTTAAAGATTTTCATATTAAAAAAATTAAATTTCTCCTACGACCTTCTCAAGATTTATTGATTATTATGAGCTTTAACACTTAATTAATACCAGCCAGACACATAAATAACACTAAACGTTTTTTCAACAGCAAAGAAAACCCATCAAGGACATGTTCTCTAAGCCATAAATAACTATCACAAAAACACAACTGTCTCTGCCTAATATGAGTATAAAAACTATAAAGTTATTCCCTCACAGAAAAAAAAACCAAATTTCCATATTTTTCTAAACACTTATAACACTGTGTAAACACTTATAATTTTATATTTCCTCTTTTGTGTTGTTCTCTGTTGTTTTTTCATAGCATATTTTTTGGCTTTGGCAAAAAAAGTTAACAAATGAAACAAAATTGTCACTACTACCAATACCACAAAAACTAAACTGCTGCTCTCATTCAACAAATGTGTTGGTAGGAGTGTTTTTTATGAGCCATTGTACAAATTTTTTTTTTTTTTTCAAAAAAAAAAGTGTGTCTATTGACACTTGACATGTTTCTACGACATTTATTAGGGTCATTGCCATATCTTTTAGCTGAACAGCTAACCGTTGGTTGAAAATGTATTGAATGACAAAAAATATTAAATAACAAAGTGTTAAAACCAACAACAATTCTTATAAACACCAGCATAAATATCTACACGCAGAGAAAAAACATGATTAATGAATGGTCACTACGGCCATTTTTATTCATATTTGCCTAATATGTTTACCCTAATAAAATTATTATAATCCTCATTTAACTTGAAAAAATTTTTTTTCTCCTTAACATTTTTTAATTCACTATAATAATTTTATATGGTGTCTTACACCTAAAAAGTTACCATGATCTAACTAAACATATTAAATTAGGTGAAATATTTGCTACTATAATGTTTATATTTTCAACTATACAGTTAAAATCTTAATATTAGCTGTACACAAAAGATATGTTTGATACCATCATTTTTGTTCGCTTTAAAACATATTGTCAAATATTGTCAAAACAAGCAGTGTGTGTTTATAAAGCAAATAAAATCTTCTTTCACGTCATTTTCCGTCTGCGAGAGTCAGTAAATCGGGAAACATGAATGACTATAAAATAATTAAAAGTTTTTCGAGAAAAAGGCCATGCATGATTGCAAAATTAAGGAAATAAGTAAATTATTATACGTTTATTGAAACAGGTAAGTTATATATATATATATATATATATATATATATATATAAATATATATATTTGGGGGACGGGGTCTTTCACAGAGGTTGAAAGCTCTCTGTCTGCTATCCACTTGGGGGTAGCAAGAAGTGATTCCTCTGTCTGAAATTCCCAAGCATCTCACAACTTCCGGTCTTAGACCAAGTGTTCTCCGGTAATGTCATTTAGGCATCCGTCTGATGACAGCTAAAGTGAGAAGGCGTACAGTACTGAGTACCCAGAGTGCATGCTAATACTGATGCGTCTCTGGAAATTAGGTGTCAACCGGTAATAATAAATCACTGAAACTCAACTGTATTTAGCCGGCCTAGCGGTGTGTTGGCAGCCCCAACTCTAGGATCGGACGCTCTGGCCTAATATGTCATTCGTCTTAAAACTAAATTATTACTGAAACCGATTGGCCCTACCTATGCTCCTTGTAGGAGTTTAAAGGAACTAATATATTTAGTTAATTTTATTTATTAATATATGCTAAGCTGTATATGTATGTATGTTGCAAAATATATGTATGCATTTTTAATAAAAAACAAATTAGAGTGCTATATTCGGCTGTGCCGAATCTTTGATACCCTCCACCGACAGCAATGGGCTCTATTTGATAAATAGATATTTATTATTAACTAAGCTTCACAAAAACGAACGTCAGCATTAAAATTAGTTGCGGTTAAGAGCTGAATTAAATTATTGACCGACAATAAGATAATGTTATGCGTTTCTTGTTAGAACTTTGAACTGGCTTGAGTAAAATATCATGATTCGTAAAAGTTTTAGCCGAACTAAAATAATTTTTAGGAGCGTTATTTGTATTGGACCTATGAATAATTATGGACCAATCATCCAAAAATTTTGAAGACTGATTTCTGGTATTACAAAAAATAAATTAGAATAAATTTTAATACAGCAGTGTAACTAGTTTTAGCGTTAACAGTAAATTTCACAAATTTGCATGATATTTTTTTTGGCCATATGAATTTAAGTAAGAAATTATACTGCAATATCTCCATATGTGATGGTTTTAGGCGAATTTAAGTACTTTCCCAAAGTGAGCTTTATTTGGTTTTAGGCGCAACAAACTGTTTTCCGAGAGTATCGGCCATGTGCTGAAAATCGCATGATTTGAAAATCACGTGCGATCTGAAAATCGCCAATTTTATTTAAGCATGTGCTAGAGTTCACGCGTTTTGTTTTTTTTTTCGAAGTAGTGGTCGAAAAATAAAACATTATTACAACCCAAGAGATATTCCTGAACAATGGTAAGTACCATAAGTACATGTTGTTGATAAATGGTTATAATTTCTTATGCTTAGTTTCATAGTTTTGTAACAACAAAAGCCTTAACAAAAGCGCTTTTATGATGATTCTTAACGAAATATCGCCTCATATTGACAAAAGCACTATTCCGGAAACTGTGCGACTGGCTAGCGTCTTACGATTTTTAGCTGTCGGTTCATTTCAAGGCGTAATCGCCAATGATCTAAATATTACAATGGATCGAACATCTTTTTGCAGAGTCCTTTGGAATGTACTCAATGTTATTGAGGTAAGGCTGTGTTCGCAGTGGATTTGCTTAGATATGGTCGACCATATTTACAAAATATGATATAAGTTCATACTTTTGCCATGTAAGCTCTGTAAAAAGTCAAATTCTCAAGACCATTTACACGTCTGAATGTCTGGCACCATATTTTTTTCGAAGTTAAATAGAAACAGCTGCTCACAATCAAAACGCAAATTTAAAAAAAATTGTCACAATCAGTATTAAAACAATGTTGTTTTTTAATTTTATATTTTCTATGAAAATTTTCTCAAAAGATTATGAGTTTTTAAAATAAATGGAAAAGAAACACATTAAATTTCTTGTGATTTTAAATCGCCAAATTTAAGGCGATTACGAACTCCCGCACACCTTCTTTGCGATTTAAAATCGTAATCACAACTTTCTTGCGATTTGCGATTTCTAGCACATAGGCGTATGGTTTATATGGGGCCTAGGGTAAATTATGGACCGATCTTCAAAAAATTTTAGAGTGTGATTTCTGGGCTTATAAAACTGTGACGTACCAAATTTAAGTATGCTATCGTTATTTATTGCGGTTTTATAAAACTGTGACGTACCAAATTTTAGTACGATAACGTTATTTATTGCGGTTTTAGGCGTAATAAACTGTTTTCCGCGACATGAGTTTATATGGGGCCAATGGTAAATTATGGACCGATCTTCACGAAATTTGCCACTATGATTTGCAGTCGTACAAAGCGAATTCGTGCAAAATCTTATGTCATTCCGTGCATTATTCCACCATTTATGTTAGTTGTTGTATCAAAATTATCAATTTTTTTAGGGTGGTGGTTCCACATTTTGATTCATAGTTCTGATCCTACTGAACCGATATTGCTGGATTTCAATTTGAAACTGTTTAGGATAATTACAAGCAATTTGAGACCAAGTTTGTTCTTTTCTTTTGCGTTTTTCGAAAGTGAGCGTGTTTCCAACAGACGGACAGACAGACGGACATGGCTAAATCGACTTGGAATTACTCAAACAGCCAGAATTTATATACTTTATGGGGTCTTAGATGTATAATAAAAAAGTTTCACACGTAATGACAAACTTAGTATACCCTCATTCACCACAGTGGTGGTGGAGGGTATGATAAAATTTTTGAAATGAATTTTTTTTTTTTGGTTTTATTGTGAGAACCATATAACATGTTCAAATAGACATTTTGCATGGTGTTGGGTAAAATAGAAACATGGTTAGGACGATCATTTGTGTTTTTCTTCTAAACATAATAAAATTTTTGAGACAAAAATAAGCTATAAACATGTCTGAACATAAATTGTTACTGAAGACAAAATTTTGACACAATCATAACCACAAACATTAATGATAGTTTGCGATTGTATCAAACATGTTTTTTCTTTGCGTGTATGGCCATATGTATGTGTTAACAATGGACATGTTCGTCTTTTGAAAATTAATTTTTGTCTATGGCAAAATATTTTGGTTCAGCATCCTTTATGATACGAGTATTTGGAAAATAAAAAAAAAACCTGAAACTAAGAATGTATTTCGGCCTGTGGTTTTGACAAAATTGCTTATTTTCTTGAAAAAAAAAATGTTGCTGAAGATTTTATATTTTATAGGATAATTTGCCAAATAATGGGAAATTTCAGGAAAATTTGGTACTTAATAAGAATTTTGCGAAAGTGTAGTTTTCGATAGGAAAGCTTTTTTTATAATTTTTTATTTTTGCAATCTATCTACCAATAAATATTAAGCAAAACTTATAGCTAATAAAACAATTTCACAGAGTGTTAGGTTCCTACAAATCTATCTTTTTTTCTTTGTTTAGAATTCTTAACAAAAAATTATTTACATTAACTTTTACAAACTGAAAGTTATATTTGAAATGGGAGATCTAGTATGTGTAACCTTTTTAAACTAACAATGAGATCGCAAGTAAATTTTGGTGGTTGCTCAGTCTTTGTTTATATTTTCTACTGTAATTTTTAATTTCCTCTCTAATAAAGCGTACATCAAGATCACGGTGAATAGCGTTCTTTCTCATAAACCAAGGCGCGTTTGTTAAAAGTCTGAGTGTTTTAGACTAATATTTTTGAATTATATCAATATTCGGAGTTCTCCCTGTGATCTCGTGGTATAAAGACGTGTGTATTCTTGTATTACAAGTTTTTAAAATAAAAAGAATTTATAAAGAAAAGCAAAAATAATTTTGCATTCTTTCGAACAAAAACAATTCTACACAATACAGAAAAAACAACTAAAATATATAACAACAACATAAAGCGAGCATTATCAGTTGATGATGTTAACGCATTGTGCGTTGACACAATGAGTAAAAAAACCAAACCCAATAACAATTCGTTAAAAGCGAATCAATCAAAATATTATCAACTAATTTTTACTTTCCATTACAAGCTGTTGTCGACGCAGATGAAGAAGAAACAATTGTTCAAAAGCCAACAAAAGTGATAATATCGCCAATTACAATATTGAAATGCAGTATCGAAATTCTGCATGAAATATGTCGAACAAACAAAGTTTCTGATTATTCGATTAGGAAAATTTCTATCGGTCTTAAATTATTTTGTCGATCCAAAGAAAGTTTTGGAAAAATATGTACTGCACTAACTAACTCATATGAATTTTTTACATATGCTACCAAAAGTGAAAAACCTTATAAAGCCTTATTATTCGGTCTTGATAAGTATGACCCACTTATCATTAAGAAAAAACTTATTGATTTGGGATTAAAGTGCCTAGATGTAAAATTGGTAGTTAAAAAAAATAACTACAATGTTGAATATTTTATTTATGTTGTTTATTTTGAGCGTCAAAGTATAACAATGAGAGAATTAAGACAAAATTATTCAGTCATGGATTATGTGAAAATCAAATGGGAATTCCAACAAGTCAACAAAAATAAAATAACCCAGTGCTACAATTGTCAGATGTTTGACCATGGGTCAAACAGATGTAAAGTCAAAACTTTTTGCGCTAATTGTGCCGGCCCTCATAAAACCTCAGAATGCAGGGAAACTGGTGTCAAGTGTGCTAACTGCAACGGCGATCACAAATCCTATTCTGAAAACTGTCCAAGTAGAGCAACATACTTAACAATCAGACAACGATTAAGACAAGCAACGGGACGTCCAACCGCACAAATTAATAATATTATCAACCGTACTAATTACAACAGGAATTTTCCAAATACGCTGCGCCAAAATGTTCCCGGTAAAACATCGGCTTGGCAAAATAATACAACATCTAACAACGGCAGAGGCAACGACTTATTTACTCTAGATGAAATCAAAAGCCTGACTCTAGAGTTAATTACCAACCTTCGTAACTGTCGTAATAAGACGGATCAATTTGAGGTTATAACAAACCTCGCATGTAAATTTCTTGCATAATGACTGATGTACTTAAAATTATCTCCTGGAATGCTAGAGGCATTCGAAACAAAAGTTTAGAACTGTTTTGGTTCTTAAAAAAACACAACATAGATGTATGTCTGGTGTCAGAGACATGGCTAAAACCAAATATTTCATTAAAACACACGGATTATGTTGTGTATAGAAATGATAGAGATCATAGCAGAGGAGGCGGCGTTGCAGTTATTATAAAAAAATATATTCAACACAATTTGTTACCAATTATTAACACTAAATTGATAGAAAACATTGGAATTCAGATTCATACTAACTTTGGTAGCTAAGACATTTTCTCATGTTATTTCCCAGGGGGTTCGGCTGGTACAAACAGTATAAGAAAACAATTTTTTTCATCCGATATACGAATGATCAGTTCTTCAAGTGGCAGTTTTATAGCTGGAGGCGATTTTAACTGTAGGCATCAAAACTGGGGTTGTTTAAGAGCAAACTGTTGGGGAAACATTTTAAACGAAAAACTTATTTCCAGTGATTTTAACATTATCTACCCTTGTGAGAATACATATATCCCTTCTGGATATAACAGGCAAGGTTCTGTTCTAGATTTCTTTTTAAGTAATGTACCAAATTTAATTTCTCCTGCAGTTGTTCTGAATGACCTCAGTTCGGATCATCTACCAGTTCAGGTAAAATTGACTGGTGAGGCTAACGAGTCTGTTTTTTCCATATTAGATTATAAAAATGCCAATTGGCAATCATTTCAAAGATACCTCTCAATTAACACAATCATGCCTGAAATAGGAAATTTGACTTCAACCGATGAAATAGATTCGGAAATTGTTAAATTTAAGAATCTTATTATTGAGGCTAGTAATTTAAGTACTCCAAGAAAGACTCCTTTTTTTAATCAGAAACCCATTCCTAGGTATTTAAAAGCCTATATTCAACAAAGAAACGCCTGTCGGAGAAACTGGCAACGATTTCGAAACTTAAGTGATCTTTATGAATTGAAAAGTCTGAACAAATTTATATGTGAAGGATTAATTAAATTTAGAAATAAATGTTGGTCTCAACTCAACTACTCGCAACATTAGACAAAGGTTCTGCTCCATTCTGGAATCTAACAAAAATATTAAGGAAAAGGAATAATTTAATTCCTATCCTCATACAAAATAACACACGATTTACTACCAACTCGGAAAAAATCAATATTTTGGCTCAAAATTTTGCTGCTAACCACTTAATTTCGCAAAATTTAGGTGATGTGGAAACCAATACCCAAGTAAGCGAAGCTAAACAATCATTCAGACAGAGTTCCTTTAATATTTCAGATAGAAACTTAATAACTAAAACTAAAATCCAAGAAGTAGTTAGGAAATTAAAGGCAAGAAAGGCTCCCGGAGTGGATGGAATAGGAAATATATGTCTTAAACATCTCCCAAAAAAGTCTCTTAAATATTTATCTGTTATTTTCAACTCATGTTTAAAACAAGGTTACTTTCCACGCGACTTTAAAAGAGCAAAGGTTATTCCAATACGAAGGCCAAATAAGCCTGCAGATGACCCGTTATCTTATCGCCCAATAAGTTTACTATCATCTATAGGTAAGTTTTTGAAAAAATTATAAATGATAAATTATTATTATTTATTGAATCTCATGATATTTTTCCTCACCATCAATTTGGCTTTCGCAAGCATCATAATACTGAACAATCCTTGGTACGAATTAGAAATTTGGTAATCAAAAACTTTAACCTGCAAAAGTCAACTGGAATGGTACTACTCGACGTAAAAGCTGCATTTGATTCCGTATGGCATGACGGCCTTATTTATAAAATGATTGCGTTCAACGTTCCCACATTCTTAATAAAAATAATAAATAGCTTTTTGTCTATGCGTTCCTTTAATGTTTTTTTAGGTTCATCTTGTTCCGAAAATATTAATATACCTGTGGGTTGTCCACAGGGATCTTTCCTGTCACCTATCTTATACAACTTGTATACTTCAGATCTTCCACACCTTGAAAATTGTACCATGTCTGTGTTTGCTGACGACACGGCGATATTGTGTTCAGGTGAACTCTCAGAAAATATTATTTCATATTTGCAAAGAGATCTAGAAATATTAACTAATTATTTTAATAAATGGAAAATAACATTGAACGGTAATAAAACTCAAGCAATATATTTTACAAGAAAAATCAAAGATTGCTTTATTCCTCAACGCAACATTATTTTTCTAAATACAGAGGTACAATGGGAGCCAAAAGTAAAGTACCTAGGAGTAGTTCTTGACCCTAAACTGAAATTTAAAGAACATATGCAGTACATAATCAACAGGGTGAATATTTTCACCCGAATACTCTATCCTTTTCTCAACAGAAACTCTGCCCTGAATATTGAAAATAAAAAACTTATTTTTAAATTAATCTTCCAAGCCATAATATTTTATGCAGCGCCTATGTATGAAAAATGCGCCACTTGTCATATTAAAAAACTTCAAACTTCACAAAATAAATTATTAAAACTCATATACAATTTACCCTGGCACTACTCAACAGTGCGACTTCATACAATCTCTGAAACTGATCTAGTTATATCAAGAATAAATAAACTCACTACAAATTTTTATGAAAGATGTTCTGGATCTGAAAACCCCTATATTAATGAGTTAGCATTAGCCTAAGTAGTTAGTAAGTAGTTTGTAGATGTTTTTATTAAAATTTAGAAAATATTTAAATAGGTTTTTAAATTTTTGCCTCCAATACAACTATAAAAATGTGTATATAATTTTATATCTAACTATAAATTGTTAAGAAGAATAAGTACAAAAACTTAAACTATTTGCACAGAACTTTAAGATGTAAATTGTAAATATTATTTGAACTAATAAAAATGAATGAATGAATGAATATCAATATTCGAGTAGGATGCAGTTCCCCATAACTGTATTCCGTAAGTACATACTGGCTTTAGAATCGTTTTATAAAGTTAAACCTTGTTGTTGAGACTTAAATCGGACCTAGGGCCAAGAAGCCAATACATCTTTTTTGTTTTAATTTAAAGTTGTTTTCTTTTCAGTTTTATATGGTCTTTCCAAGTCAAGCGTTTGTCTATTATAAGTCCCAAATATTTTACATGATCGGACTTCGGTATAACAGTTCCGTCAAGGTAAGCGGGGGGGCAGTCCCCTTTTTTCAGTGTAAATGTGACGTGATTGGATTTTTCCGCATTCACTTTTATATTCCAATTTTTCAACCAGTTGCTTGTTGCATTAAGTTGTGTTTGCACCATATCTGCTGCTAAAGCGGTAGGTTTGCTGGTAGCTAAGATTGCAGTGTCATCGGCATACGTAGCAATCAAAACGTTTTTATTTGTAGGCATATCTGCGGTAAATAATGTGTACAGTATGGGGCCTAATACGCTTCCCTAAGGCACAGCTGCTCTTATTTTGCCGATTTCTGAGTTTTCTCCATTGATACTAACAAAAAAAGATGCGTTCATATAGATATGATAATATGGAGCTTGCAAAAGTTTTTTAACTTAAATAAAATGCCATTGTGCCAAACTGTATCAAAGGCTTGCTTGACGTCAAGAAAAACTGAAGAACAGTACTCCTTGTTTTCTAGAAAATCTCTAATTTTGTTTAACTATTCTATGGCACTGCTTGGGTGTTCCATGTTTGTGTCGAAACCCAAATTAGTGATCAGGTATGATTTGAAGAGACTCTAGGACCCGATAGGAAAGCTTGCGAAAATTTCTTTATTCGCTTTTGTAAAAAGTTTTTTTTTAATTTCCAATTTTTAAAGGAAATTTTATTAAAATGTTCATAATCCCAGCAAAAACTTAGCTTACAAAATAAGCAGAAAAATAATGAGAACTTAAGTCAAAGAGTACTTATTCTTTTACTAGAAAAAGTACTTATTTTTGTTTGCGATGTCCCAAAAGTAATTCATTATAATTTGGACAATTACAACCTAAAAAATAATACCTTTATTTTACACTTAAAAGTTGTATAAAAATATGTAGTTACCAAAAGAGACAAGAAATAAGCCCTTTTAAATTAACTTTGAAAAAGGTTTAAACACACTAATTAAAATTGCTCTGAAATCTTATGGAATTGATGTTGAAAAAGTGTATACAATAGAGAGTGCTTTTGCTACATAAAATCATTTATAGCTCTAACATTATAATAACAATGTGGGCATTAATATATGTAATTATACGGGCCTGTCACAGAAATAAATTTCAATCGAAAGTTTTTTAATTCCGAGAAAGCTTCTTCAGAAAACGAAAACCGACAAATTTTCTCGGAATGAATCACTTTTTCGATCGAAAAAAGTTTTTGTTTTGGTTTGCACAATATTGCCACACTTAACTTAAAAATAACAAAATTAAAATTTATCAGAATTACGAAAATCGATCGAAATGAAAATACGGATTCAAAATAATTCCGAATAGCTGCTGTGACAGGCCTGGCTGGCCTGATTATGTTCTTCAAAAAAATATCGTTAACATTAAAATTATATCACTAATAACGAAAATATATTGTGTTGGTAATTTTGGAACATATTTATGTATGTAAATATACATATTATTGATTTTTGGATTTTTCATGGATTTAACATCTTAATTATTCTTACAAATTTATAATATTACCGGATATCTATCAAACACTAATATAATATATTGCAAATTGATTTAAAAAATTATTTAAAATCATATAATAATAACTTATTTAAGTCATTATACCAAAGTATTTCTTTGTAATGTATAATTATGAGTTATTTAAGATATTATAATAAAGTAATTATTTTACATATAACTTATAATGCAAAAAGTGGCGAATAAAGCTACAAAGTAATTAATTCAAGAAGTCATTAAAAGTAGCATTGTAAGTTAAGTTTTTGCTGGGATTTTGTAGAAATTGTTTTTAATGACTTCCTATTTATAATGAATGATTTTATAAATAACTACACAGAAAAAATTATTAAATTTCTCCAATCACCAAATGTATTCCCAATTCACAATATCAAGCAAACAAGTTGTTGACTTTGCACCTTTTACCAAAATGATTATATTGATTACTAAACATTTTGAAAAAATATTTTCAATAAATAATATTTTTAATTTTAATTAAAAAAGTGATCAAAAAACTTTGCCATTTCAAACAATGTGTTAATTTATTTAAATAAATATTGACAATTCCCAACAACAATTCTACATGTTAAAATTATTTAATTTTAAACAAAAAAAGTCAATTAAGATTTTTTGTTATTTAATTAAAATTTTAATTGAAAATTTATTTTAAAACAACTAAAATGTTAATTAAATTAAAACTAAATTTTTAAGTTTCTTTCAACAAAAAAAAATAATTGATTCAATTATCACATTAATTAAATTTAAATACTTTTAAAACAATTTTTTTAATTGATAAAACACTTTTTCTGTGTACCTGTTATTGTGGTTAATTTATTGAACTGTAAAATTTTAATCAGACTTAATTCATTTTCATTTAATTACTTTTTTGAAGAAAGAATTTTACAACATTAAATTAATTAAAATTTATTGATAATTTTTTATTCTTAACTCACCGGGGGATCAAACCCACGTTCACAGACAGATTGATTATGATATGATTCAATAGTAACCACACCCAGAGAAAAACTAAGTTTCAATATGGTCACCTCCAACAAAACTATTTTTAAAGAAAATGATAAACATAATATGGTTAAATTTAACAATATTATTATCACCGGCAACCATATTATGGTTAAATGTGTCCTCCATCAAGAAGGCACAACCATATTGTGGCTGCCTCCGAACATGTTTTGGTCAATAATAACTAAAATATGTTTAACATTTATAATAGCATGGTTGGTTTTTAACCATAGCATGGTGCTCTTGGAGAAGAGGAAAATACTATTGTTAATTTAAAAACAAATTTTTGTCATATTTAACCATAACATGTTTAGAGGCAACCATAATATGGTTGTGGCTTCTTGATAAAGGACTAATTAAACAATAATATGGTTGTCGGTGACAATAATATGGTTAAATTTGAACATAATACGTTTAAAATTTTGTCTAAAAATAGTTTTGTTGGAGGTGAGTGCACACTATCTCTTCAGAGAATCTTTGTCCTATAACACTCACCGCCATTGACGACGGATGGATGATTGACATGTTCTTCCTTACTTTTTTTTTATTTTTTATTCCTACACTAGAGTCCTACAGAGTCTCTGGCGGGAATCGAACCCGCAACCCCGGTACTGATAGAATAGCTCACTACCAGCTAGCCTACCTCTGTGCCCCGGGGCACTTCTGTTTAATGAAAATTAAATTTGATGAACTTTAGCCTGATTAAAATGTTAACAACTTGGATCAAATTACTACCTTAACTAGATTAAGTGCACTTCGCTTCACCCTACAGAGGAGTATTTGAGCCAAGAAGACAAAAATAAATTTAAAGAAATCTTAATAACTAAGAACGCAGCTCAATAGCCAGCAAAAAATCTGCATCATAATGAAAATTTTGAAGAATAAAGTGGAGATTTGTAGTTCAGAGTAGGGAGATCGAACGTTTATTATTCGACCGTTTTAAACCGGTTATTTTAGTTTTGCCCCAAAAGTTTATTTAAAAATGCCCATTTTTCGAACACCGAATAGATCGGTTATTTTGATATAATTAACCGGTTATTTTAATAATGTGTTATTTATATACATTTTCCTGTGTTTTTCTAATTGTAATATTGGACAAACATAAGATGTGTTAATTTACTTTACTAGCAGTAACTTGCAACGAGAGAGTAAATTTAAAATTTACAAAATTGTTTCCTCCCAATTACTCAAAACAATAAAAATGTAAATGAACGCTTTGCCAGCAAAAAGTAGCAAGTTACACAGAAAAAATGATTGCTAAAATATTTTCAAGCAAACGCTTGTTTGAAATTTTTTTAAATTTCAACAAATTTTCTTTAGTGTTTCTATTAATATATTTGTTTGATTTTTATTTTAGCAAAAAAATTGTCATTTTGTCCACTGTAATTCTGTCATTTCCTGACCAATGTTTATTTTACTGTCTTTCATAAAAACCAAATGCATACATAATCCGTCTAACGTTTTTGAAAATAATTGCATTTATTTTCTTTTTTTAAAGCACAAATAACGATTTTTCGGAATATCTCAAAAACTGTTCTACTTTTGACAATTCTGACTTCATATTTGGATTCAGCATAAAGATGAGGTGTCAGATTCATTTGGTCAAAAAACTGTCACGTAGTGTTATTAGACACCAGCAGAATGTAATACATTTTCTGGACCGCTACGGCTAGAATAAATTCGAAAAAATAAAAAAATTTTGAATATAATAAAGTAGCTTATGAAAAGAAATAATTCCCAGATTCTATTTGTTAAAATAGTTGAGTTAAATACATTCAATTTATAAAGTATCACTATTGCGTGTGACATAAAGAATGCTGACGAAGGCCGTAGCGGGCCAGAAAATGCATTACATTCTAATTTGTTAGTTTTACAAAAAAAATATATTACAAAAATATTCTAAGCACTTTATTAATCTTTGGTTTTGCCTATGGGACAGAGAACTGTGCCCCACATATTTACATCACCCAGACAAATTTAAATCTGATTTAACTGGTGTTACTCCTTTCGATGACTGCAGAAGTATAGGCATCTGAAGCTTCCAAATAAATTTTTTCTTACCCATAAAGGCAACGTAGCGGCAATCTGAGGTCGATGTCTTGTGTTCTTTTGCAAAAAGAAATTGCAGGCCCAAATCTGATGACGTAAAAATTAACCTGATGACACGCAGTGTATCACAAAACAACAGACATTTCTACCAACTAAATTAAAAATCACAGAAAAACATTAATTTTCACCACAAAATAAAAATTATTTCTGGCGAAAAAACAAACGCACACAATAACAAAAATTTATGCAAAAAAAATAATAATAATTAAATTAAAGAAAAACAAATATATTTCTGCAATAGAAAATTAATTAAAAAATAACAAATTAAAAAAATAACAATTATAAATTGATTTTTATGATAAATGACATAATTGCTACGGTCCCTGATTTAAATATTTACATATATTTCCTTAAACTATATTTTTTACAATATTTTTATTGTTGTAACATTATTTTAAACATACTCCATGCTTACCAAGTAATTATTTTTTGTATTTATTTTGTTGTTCGTTTCTTTTTTTCTCAATTTTATATTTGTCATAAAATTCCCCATGGTGTTATAGCAAACTACCCGAAAAAAAGATAAAAAAAAGAATGAGTTTATTTTAGTGTGTAACAACTTAAATATAACATATTGTACTAAATATTTATAAGAATGGGTATAATACACGTTGTATTGCATTCCGTATACCAAACCGAGCAGCTCGGTTGAGTGTATTATGTAAACAATAGTTTTCCCTAAAAACTAATAGATATTTTAGTCAATTTCATGCATGGCTAACAACAGATCTTAAAATTTATTATCTTGCACTTGCTTACAGACTACAGAGACACACGAATATTTTCGAAATATATTTTTTTGTATTTTAGTGTTTTACAAATATTTTGGTTTTGCCTAAAGTAAAAGACAAAGTGGTCATTATTTTCATAGACGTTCTTTCGTTGGTAAATGTGCTATCGCTCTGTTCTTGTTCATGATGAAACATGAGAATATTTTGTATGAACATATTTCACAACAAAGTTTTAAAACCTTGGGGAGTTTTATACGAAATATTTTTTATTTTATTTTTTGTCAACACTATTTCCGGCAATAAATCTGTGAAATTGTAAATGTGTCTGGGAAAAGTGTAATTTAAAAGGAGAGTCGAATGTCTTAAGTGTGAACTTTAATTTAGATTTGATGTCTTTTTTTTTTTTTTTTTTTTTTGTTGTGGGAAGTTGAATTAGTAATAAATGTCTGTTTTGAAGGAAATATTAGCTTTTGTTTATTTTGTAAATTTGTTTTTTTTTTCTATAAAGTGTTATTTATTGTAATAAAAAGCATCAATGCGTATGATTGTTTTTATATATTTTTTTGCATGTACTTACTCTGAAAATAAGAAACAAGTTTCACGGACTTTTAGTAAAGAAACTTTAAAATGCGGAATTTTGAACGCTTATTGTAAAGTATTTGTATAATAAAGGGTGATTCAACGTAAGGTTTGATTTTCAATACGTTTTTTACGGATCGCGTGTGACTCATATCAAAATGCTTTGCCAATTATTTTCAGTATTGCTTGGCAAGTCATCATCGAAAGACTCACACCACAACAGCGTCTCCAAATTGTTCAGCTGTATTACAAAAATCAGCTTTCTGTGAGAAATGTTTTTCGTGCGATTCGAGGAATTAACGGTGTGCATAAGCGACCAAATGGAACCAGTATTGCCAATACCATTCGCAAATTTGAGTCCCAGCTTACATTAGTGGATGATACTCGACCGGTTAGAGCACATCCAGCACGTAGTGAGGTGAATATAGCAGCTGTAGCTGAGAGTGTACGCAAAGACCGTGGCAAATCGATTCATCGTCGCTCTCAGTAGTTGGCCTCTCGTATTCGACAACTTGGCGTTCTTAACGTAAGAATAATGGGCTTGATGAGCTCGGGTTTTAATTAGACGGCGCACAGTGGCTAAAAATCATTTTTCATTGGCCAAAAATCTTTTTGAACCGATAGAAACACCGATAGAGAGACTTTTGAACCGATAGAGACACTGCTTCAATTTTTTTTCTGCTACAGAGAAGACTTCTTGAACTTTCCTAAAGTTTTAATTTTATTAAAAGCGGTTTTGCGGTTGTCGAAAAATTTAGGGTTGAACTTTTGATGTTTTTTAGCATTTAGTAAGAAAATGCTCTTAATTGAGATGGAGAATTGTGGTATTTTTTTATTCAAAAAGTTGGATGTTTTTAAGTGCACTGATTTAAGAACTTTTTAATTTACATAAGTGGCAAATTTCATTATGATATCTTTATTCATGTCAGATTTATAGAGTGTCAAACCATAAAATTACTATTTTTTTACTCATATTGAAAGCCCTTTCATTCATTTATACTATAGAAATAATAATTTTAATATTTGACATTCCATGAATCTGACATGGAAAGAGATATCGCAATGAAACTTTGAAGTTATGTAGACCGAAAAGATATTATAACAGTGGACTAAAAGGCATCCCAATTTTTGATTAAGAAATAGCCCAAATTCCCAATCCCGGAATATCGCTTTCTTTTTTTTAAATTTTTTTTAAATGGACTGTCACTATTTACCACTCGATATTGATCAGAATTTTCAAGAAAATTATGGACATTTTACAAAACATTACTGTTATAATTTTATAAAAATCAGTGTGTTGATTTGTTAGAATTTTTTACAAATAGAATCTGGGAATTTTAGTTCTCATGTTGAGTTTCATTTTTATCATAAATTTTTATATTAATTCGAATGTGTATTGTAAGTCAAACTACAATTTTTAAAGCTTTCATACTTTAATAGTCTTATTCCTTCAATATTTTTCAGGGATATTTTCAATGCACTATCAGAATATTTTTTGTTTGTATATTTCTGTTACGAGGCTTACACTAGATAACAGTTTGATATTAAACATAATCCATCCGGCTGAAAAACTCAAAAAATCGTTTAAAAATCAACCGAAAAAATCCGTTTTATCCGAATATCTCTAGCGGCAAGGCAGATAACCTAAACATTTAAGCATATTTTTTGTAGGTCAGCTTAAGTCTACTTTTTTGCAGTCCATATATACATATATTTTTGGCAAATTAAAAGTTTGAATATCCAAGGTTACCAATTTTAGAGGTCTACAAGTCACTCTCCCGACCCTCTATGGACCCATGTTCTCTCAAATCAACTCAGAAGATGCCCTGCTATGATAGTGTCAAGCATTGCATCAGTCTCAGAATTATTTTTCAAAACAAAACGTTCGTAAACCATTTTGTTATGTTTCAGTAAAATAGACAGAGCAAAAAACAATGTAGCGAGTAATTTTATTCAAATGGAAGAGTATTCTACAGACAGTTCCAAACAGTTTCTAAAGTATATATGGAGTTAAAGAGGACACTTTAAGCTTTCTAATGGTAGTAAACTCTCTTTGTCTCTTTTGACCGTTACATGTTCTATTCCACTAAAATTCGGATTTTACTAAAATATAGAGCCTGGGAAAACATTTAATAACACATCAGGTATAGATGGTAAAGTAAAACAATGAGCTATTTCATAAAGTCTGCTAGCCCACTAATATAACCAAAAAAATTTCAACCCATAGTTGATAAGTTTTCGAGAAATCATAATTTAATTGTGATCAAATTTACAGAAATTAGATTTTTTCTATAATATCATAAAATATTTTTTTCCACCAGCATGCCATACCCCCAACTACTAGTTTTTTTGGATACCTAAATTCTAATTTGCTTGCTATCGAATGTGATGTTACAATGGTCTGGTACACAGCATGGTCCCACTACATACTTCCAACAAAATTTCCCTACAGCTCTCGAACAATCATCCAATTAAATTCATGAAAAAGGCCACCAATTGGATATAGAGTTGGCTAGTTATTTAAGTGTATGAAGTTACTTCGGAGCTCCCAAAAATATTTACCATTATCAATTCTACGGCCATCAAAATTCCTTGTCATCAGAAAGTCTGTATGATGCGTGATCCCTTCCTCTTCGGGTTATCAGTAAATACAGCAAATACCAGCGGTCCAGCTCTCCCTAGACCGAATCTTGTGTACAAGCTACGCCATCTGTTTTGAATCTTGCATTTTTACTTCATACGCCCAACATGTTTAGAGAATATCAAAGACAATGACATTTTATTATCGAACTCTACCTCATAATGAAGCACCTTATATTTATATTAGTCAAAGCTTTTAAGTAAACAACAATAAATTATACTTATCGAAGAAAAAAAGATTTTATATACAGTTTAACTACACAGAAAAAATTAAATATTTTCCCTAATCACCAAATTTATACCAAATTCATAATATCAAGCAAACAAGTTGTTGATTTTGCACCTATAACCAAAACGATTATATTGATTACTAAAAATTTTAAAATTGTGAATATATTTTTTTTCCATAAATGATATTTTTAATTTTAATTAAAAAAAATTATTAAAAAACTTTGCCATTTCAAACAATGTGTTATTTTATTTAATTACATATTGACAATTCCCAATAACAATTCCACAAGTTTAAATTATCTTATTTTTAACGAAAAAGTCAATTAATATTTTTTGATATTTAATTAATATTTTATTTAAAAATTTATTTCAAAACAACTTATATATTAATTGAATCAAAATTATATTTTTAATTTTCTTTCAATTAAAAAAAAATTAATTCCATTATTAATTAAATTTAAAAACTTTTTAAACCATTTTTTTAATTGATAAAAAACTTTTTTCTGTGTACGTATACGTTATATTATTTCTATACCCAATAAATAAATTTAGTCATACGCTCTGTACGCCTAATTTATATCTAAAAAGTAATATGCAAATTTTCCGAAATTTTTCAAATAAAATTGTTTAAATTTTAAAACGAATTCTAACATATTGACCCAAAAATAAGGAAAAGGCAAAACCGACATTTGCACAAATGCACATGCAATAATGATTCTAAAGCACACGCACATATACCCATTGATATATATTGAGGCAATAAAAACAACCGCAACATCAACATCACGTTATATCATAAAAAAAAAAAATACACACATGGCACAGAAAATCTACCGAAAAACCAAAAGCGAACGAGTAGTAAAAAAAGGAACTCAAAAGAGAAATAAAATTGCACAAAATGTTAGTGCAAAATTAAAACAATATTGTTTTTAGATGCAGTAGTTGTAGAGTAAAACAAGTTGAACATACTAAAATGAAATTTTAAACATTTCATACAGATACAGATGGCGTCGGATAGATAGATACATGGAGACGGTTTCAAATAGTCAAAATAGCTTATACACATACACACCATTTCAATGTTTGGCCAAAATTGCAATAAATATAGAGCACAACGCAATCAGCTCCACACAGCATTATCGTTATCATCATTATCATTGGCGGCTGTAGCGAATAAAATTTGAACTAGTCATCATTCAGCATCAGAGTCATCATCATGGTCGCCATCGTTATTAGTAGAAGCACTAGTAACTCAGTCACAATTATATTGTTTTATGCCAAAGTTGGGCATTAAATTAGTAACAAACGCATCATCCTGGTCATCACCATTATTATCATCTTTTTAGGCCACCTTATCACCAGCATCATCATCATGTGATCAGAAATATTTTCTGCAGAAACCTGCACGGCCAACAAAAAAAAAAGTTAAATAGTTGCACTGTGGGCAAAAAAAAATCTTTAATCAAGGGTAAGAGTATTTAAAATTGTATAAAAGAAAAAAGGAAAAAGTGAATAGAAAACAAGTAAGAAAGTATAGTCGGTCAAGCCCGACCATATGAAACCCTACATAACAATAGTTCAAAACAAATTTTCGAGAGTGTCTGGCTATATGAATAGGGATCTTGTTTTAAATTTCGTTTAAAATCTGTTAGATAGTTTCAGAGAGGCAGAAGTTTCTCCTATCTTCCCTCGTGGTCCTACGTTTAAATAAATGCATAGCTAATGTGTCCATATAAATATGGATCTATCTTTGTTTTAAATCTCATTAAAATTGGTGTGATAGTGGGAACAAAGACCCTATTCCGGAAAGCAGCTTGTATGGGGGCTATATGAAAACAGGCTTGGTCCATGCGCAAGTCCAAAAATTTAATCGACTAATTAAGAGAGGTTTTGGCTTAATTGGTTAATAATCGGTTAATTTTGTTATTGATCGGTTAACCGATTAACAAAATTTTTTTTTATAATTTAAGTAATTTCAATAAATAAAAATGTATAAATTATTTATTATTAGGAGTTAATTATTAAAAAAAAAAAAGCAATAACATAATAAACATAACAATTCTTGAACTAAAACGAGCAAACAAAAGAATAATTCATAAATATGTAATACTATTTCTTAATTAAAACATATTTGGGGTATTCACAAGGTGTCATAAAGTCATATGTCTTAAAATAATAACATGAAAAAATACGACTGTTGTGAGCAACCCCTCATAATTTAATGTGCTATTAATTACGACAGCACAATAAACATAGCAAGCAACGTTCTATTTATTTAAGATACTTTTTGTTTACAAACCAACAACAATATTTTTAAGCCATTGTAAAATGTTAGAACATTATGACAATAAACCATGATAGCACACCTTGTGAATACCCCAATTATGTATTAATTAAACAATAAACTGTGATATCGTTTTATTAGTTATTTCAATAGTTTAAGAATATCTAATAAAATAATACAAATAATTTGGCTTAAATGTCTAGGATTTCAGCTATTATTTTCTTTAGTTTTGATTAAACTTGACTTTAAAAACATTCTTTCATTTATCGTAGATGTTCGTGAAATTAAACCCAATCTATAATACATAATATCTTAAGTTTCAGTCCTCTTCCAGGATTTTCCTGTTTTAATATTTTTAAATGTTTCATACTTCGCATTATTTCGGTTAATTCAGTTAAAAGATTGTTATGCGAAGAAACAAATAACTAAACACATACATATAAAAAGTACGCCCAACAAAACGCTGTTGACAGCAAACACTTATCTAAAATGAAGATCACTGAACACATTCTTTGTTTGTATGGAAAAATATTTCTATATGAGACTAAACAAATAATTAAACACACAAAAATATGTTATAATACTACAAAAAATTAAAAATTTTGTTACATCGGTTAATCGGTAAATCGGCTGAAATTAATCGGTTTAATCGTTAATCGAAAATAAGCAATTTTAAATTAACCGATCAGTTAACCGGGTAGTAATTAATCGGATAACCGATTAACGGTTATGCGAATGGAAACCCTACTATGTACCAAATTACATCAACTTATCTACTTTTCACACAAGGATACATGGACAGCCAGCCAGCCTGCCTGCCAGCCGGATGAACATCGCTATATCGACTCTGAAAGGTATTCTTTAAGATGGGGCTAGAGCCAATATCTTCAGGAATTACATACATCAGCATAAAACCTCAACACCCTCACCAATATTGTGATGTGGGTATAAAAATATTAACAAAATTTAATTAACAAGCTTTTTATTTAAATTGTTGTATTATTTATTTATAACATGTTACAAATACAATTGCGAACAATATTATAACTTTATTTATTAAACATCTGCATGGGCATAGAAAAAACTCTCTTGGTAATCTTATTTAATTTTTTATGCTCGTCTTTCTTGTTCTCAAAATGTGAGTAATAGTCAATACCGAAACAGTTGAATTAATTAACTCACAAAATGATAAAAGCGAGATCGATGAAAGTGTCGTTTTGATTGAGTAAATGTTGATCATTTCTTTCTGTATGCAGAGACACAACAAAGGGAATGTGTGTGCGCGTGACAGAACTTATTTTTGTATGCCCACATTGACTCACATAAAAAAAACATTTTATTTTCGTTTATGTTGAGACAGTGATTAAATTGTTCAGTTTTAAGATCATCAGAATGCTCAGAATCTACAAGACAAAATGAGATTTGTGGTAATATGAGAGTTCCCGAGATTATAATTTCTTAAAAATTAACGATAATAAATAATATTATATAGAAATGCGCATAGAAACTAGCTTTCCCACAACAATAAATTTCAGTGTTTTCATTCATAAATTGTAATCCCAAGCACATCATTAATAAATGAATTAATTAATAATAAATATTTCATTCCCGAAAATAATTTTTGATAATAAATTTGCATGTGCTCGGCAAATAAAAAATTGAAATGGCAAGCTACTTTATTAAAGCAACTTGCTTTTTTAATTTGGTTTTTTCTTTCTGTCCTCTTACAACTACAATTCGTGCCAATTGTAGGGGAATGTAAGAAAGAAAAATTGACGGTTTATTGTTGTGTCTTTGTTGAAGCTTTGTAATTGTTACGAGTAAGACCTGAGTGTTTAAAATTCTTATTCTGTTTATGGTCTTACTTGTATAATATTTTTAGCTTTTCTAAAGTATTTGGAAAAGGTTTCCTGACGAGCTGGCCTAAGCAACCAGCGAAATGCGCATAGAAACTAACTTTCCCACAACAGTAAATTTCAGTGTTTTCATTCAAAAATTGGGATTATTAGCACATCATTTATAAATGAATTAATTAATAATAAATATTTCATTCCCGAAAATAATTTTTGATAATAAATATTTTGTTTTAGCAAGAAAAGAAAAGATGAAATTATTTGTATTTTGAGTAAACATGTAATTGTGTTGTTTTTGTATGGTTATCTTGTTGCAGCCATATTTTTGTATGGTTATCTTGTTGCAGCCCTTTATTATTTATCGATCAATATAAGAGTAGGTCCTTCAGCCATAGTCTCTAAAAAAAATATTTTTTTAGCAAAATTTCGAAATTTTTGTTCCATAAAAAATTAGAGAATGCCTCTATGCCTCTAATCTAGACTTATTAAGAAAGAAGCTGCAAACTGAACAAGCCATAAATGATAAAAATCTGTTTAGATTTTTTCACAAAAGACAAATTTTATAAAAGGCAATATTTGTTTGAGAGCACCTCTAAGAAGTGGAGATAAGGAATTTTAAGAACTAAAAACTAATGGAGGTCGGTCGCCTAGGGCTGACGGTTTTTCCTTTAACATATTTCTAGTCTGTATTGAAAGTTTTGCGTGTAGCTATGTTAGAAATAATTGAAGGAGATGATAAATAAAGTGAGGTAGGTCTTACATTTGACCCGTCTAAGGGCATCCTAGGCGCTGCAGGGGCCAAATTAAAGAAATTCCATAAACCGCACTATTTGTATGGTTGAAATTCTTAAATTTGGAATCTCGGTTTTTTTAGTTTGTTCAGTACACTAAACCGTATTTGAGTTACGCGAATATAAAGCGTAGTTATATTTTAAAGGCCGATGTTGGTTTTGAATAAAACACAGATTATTTAGCAAATTATTGTCATTTCTTTTAATTATGATAATTTTGGTATGGTTCAATTATATATGGAACAAAATATCGGCCAAATGGCTGCGGCACACCTCCATCCGATGGTACAAATTTTCGACGGCGCTGAGGCATAATTGAGGTTCTCTGCCGTTAATATGCCGAATTATCACATCCTTTAGCTCTTGAATTGTTGCTGGCTTATCGATGTTGACCTTTTCTTTCAAATAACCCCAAGGAAAGAAGTCAAACGGTGTCAAATCACATGATCTTGGCGGCCAATTGACATCTCCACCACGTGAGATAGCACGGCCATTGAATTTGTCGCGCAAAAGAGCCATTGTTTCGTTATCTGTGTGGCAAGTGGCACCGTCCTGTTGAAACCAAATATCGTCCACATCCATATCTTCTAAATCGGGCCATAAAAAGTTCGTTACCATCTCACGATAGCGAACACAATTCACAGTAACTGCCTGACCGACCTCATTTTGGAAAAAATACGGTTCGGTGATGCCGCCAGTCCATAAACCGCAACAAACAGTCACTCTTTGTGGGTGCATTGGTTTTTCGACTATCACTCTTGGATTATCATTCGCCCAAATGCGGCAATTCTGCTTATTGACGAATCCATTGAGGTAAAAATGTGCCTAATCACTGAATATGATTTTCTTCAAAAAATGATCATCCACTGTTGCCATTTCTTGCCACCATTCTGACCATTTACGACTTTTGGAATGATCAAGAGGCTTTAGTTCTTGAGTCAATTGCACCTTGTAAGCGTGCAAATGCAAGTCTTTATGCTTGATGCTCATCAACGACGAAAATTTGAGCGAACAGACCTCAAATTTTTGCACGATTTTTCCGATTATATGCACATTTGTACGATTAAATTGACCGAAAAATCACGAAGTGCACGATATGCATTTTGATTTGAACGCCCATTTTCATAATAAGCCTGAATAACTTTACTACGTTGCTCGATTGTGTATCTTTCCATGGTTCGAATTGAGTTATTCTAAAATTGAGATATGTCAAATGAAATGCAGAAAAAAAACTTGACGTTTAGGTGTGGTTCACATTCAACATCGGCCCTTAAAATTTAACCATCCGTTATGTTGTGCAACCTCCTCCATTTTCGAAAAAAATGGTATATCTCGAAAACAATATCTAACCTAAAAAAACAGGTCAGCGTACCGGAATTATGATAAAACGCTAGAGGCCCCGCTTGTCTCAAAAAAGTGTCAAAATCTAGCACAGTGTAATTGCTTTTCTTAATTGATAGTAAAATTTAAATTAATGTTAGTTTTTAGTCTATTTCATTGAAGTGAAAATTTTAATTTGTAAAATGTCTGTAAAAGTGCATTTACATTGCCTCGAAATCTAGTAGATTTGATTTGAAATCTCTCTTAAAATCAAGTTCGTTTACATTGTATTTTTTTGACATTAGCAAGATTTCATTTTCATAATAAAAACAGCTAACTAAAATTAAAAAGAAAAAAAGTAATTTATCAAAATTGTATTTGATACCAAAAAATAATGGAAAATATAGGACATTTAATAGTATTTTGTTCAACAGGAGAGACTCCTCCTCCGCTTTCCAAGCATTTCTATTCTTGTAAATTCGTTTCCTGTAACACAAGTATGTACATACATACATATTTGGCATTATAAAGAAATAGTCATTCAAAAATTTACTTTACCATTTATTTATGATTTCTACTTCATTTATTTTATTTTTATTTTCCATTTTTAGTTATTTTATTGAAAATTTCCCATTTTTATAAATAATTTTAAATTTTCACAGTATTTTGTTTTTAATTAAAATGTCATTTTTTTCCTACATAGTAGTATTTTTTGGTACAATTCGGAAAAAAACATAGTTGTATCGGTAAGTAGTACTAGATTTTAAGTAGATTTCGTCGAAATCTACTGGCAGGGTAGATTTCGTTTTGTATGGAAAATCTATTTAAAAACGACTAGATTTAGCTCGAAATCTCATAAGTACTAGATTTGGAGACAATGTAAATGCACTATAAGGGAAAATCCATAGACAGTTAATAAATTAATACATATTAAACCTTTTTCCAATACGTTATAACTTATGATGGCCAATACTTTGACTAAATTTTTATTATTTCAGTGTTTTACAATTATTGCTTACATATTATTAAGAATCCCGATTTTTTCAGTTGTACATCTGTATTATCTAGTCAAAACATTAGCTTTCTAAATTGAATACAATTTTTTTTTTTAATAATCCGATTTGTTTTAGGCACAATTTATAAAATTTTATTTTCTACCACCTTTCCCATTGTGCGAAATATAAGAAAAATTTTTATTATACTTTTAGTATCGCCAAATAAATAAACCAATGCAATACAAAGTATCGAGAATAGTTTAAGTAAAAGACAGTGTGACTGTGACGTTTTATTTGCAATGGTTTTTGTTGTTGCTTGGTCGGTTTTTTCAGATGATTTTTTTTATTTAACTGCATTTATTGTTCCTTATACAGACAGTATCTTGGCTTCTCAGCAGTTGCATCGTTTTATATCAACCAATTTAAAAGCCTCTTTCATGTTTATTTTTACTTCTAGGAGGGATATTTGATAAGCGACTTTTATTTTTATTTCTATATATGATGCAGATATTCTTTTATTAAAATGCATGGACATATTCTAACGAAATTTTACAATGGTTTTTATATGAGAGGTATTAATAACCGTGTGTTTATAACGCGTGATCCATTTCGAGCTTCCCTACTTTTTTAAAGAAAAAAAAAACACAGAAAATTCAAATTTAATGGAGAATGTTTATTATCATTTGAAAGAACATTATTTGGCATTAATTTTATGAAGATTATGTCTATCAAATGTTGGCCGTTGCTACGTCGCAGATGGTCCATCCGTTGAGTCCAATTTTCGATGACTCGTTCGAGCATTTCGACTGGTAACTGGCGAATGACACGCGTGATGTTTTCCTCCAAGGCCTGAATTGAAGAGGGCTTGTCCGCATAAACTTTAGACTTTACATATCCCCACAGGAAAAAGTCTAACAGTGTGATATCACACGATCTTGGTGATCAATCGACCGGCCCAAAACGTGAAATTATATGCTCACCGAAGTGTTGTCTCAATAAATTCATTGATTTATGCCATGTGTGGGAAGTGGCGCCTTCTTGCTAAAACCAAATGTCGCCAAGATCCCGAGCTTCAATTTCAGGCATCAAATAGTCGGTTATCATAGCACGATAACGGTACCCATTGACGGTTACGTTCGCACCGGCATCATTTTTAAAGAAATATGGACCGATGATTCCACCGGCCCACAAACCACACTAAACCGTTGTTTTTTCTGGATGAAGTGGCAGTTCTTGAATCTCTTTAGGTTGCTCTTCGTCCCAAATGCGGCAATTTTGTTTGTTTAAATACCCATTGAGCCAGAAATGGGCATCATCGCTGAACAGAATTTGCCTCTAAAACGTCGGATCTTCTTAGAACTTTTCAAGAGCCCATAGACCGAAGCGATGTCGCTTGGGAAGGTCGAGCGGTTCAGTTGTTGCACAAGCTGTATTTTGTACGCTTTCAATTTAAGATCTTGACGTAAAATGCGCCAAGTCGATCCATACGTCAGTCTGAGTTGCTGCGAACGGCGCTGAATCGACTCTTCAAGGTCTTCGTCTACACTCTCAGCTAAAGCCGCTATATTTTCTTCACAGCGTGCTGGACGTGGTCTATTCGGTCGAATATTATCAAATAATGAATGCTGGGTCTCAAAATGGGTGATGGTGTTGCGAATAGTACGATTATGTTGACAATTAGATGAGCGAAGTGCACGAAACACATTTCTCACAGAACGTGAATTTTCGTAATAAAGTTGAACGATTTGTAAACGTTGTTCAGACGTAAGTCTTTTCATTGTGAAATGCCAAACAAAAATAACATGAAAGCATGACACGACATACACGTGATCTGCCAAAAAATGCTATTGAAAAAAGTATCTCCACTTGAATCACCCATTATAAATATTACTCGTACTAAGTTTTGTGATGACTTTGGAGATTTCTTTTAATAGGGCTAGAAGAAATCATGGACCGAATTCCACTATTTCAAAAGACTTCATCCTTGAGACAAAATTTTATTAAATTATCTATTAAGGGGCGTCGTGAACCTTGAGTAAGAGCTATACATTCATATGTATATACATCAGTGTAACCACTAGCAAAGTTCAAAACTACACTTGATATGACGCAAAATCACCCGATTTAAATGAAATTACACCTGATAGCAAATTAGCTTTTAATTATAAAGCCAAAACTTTTACAAAAAAGAACATATTATAAAGTATAGTCGGTAAATTCCGAACATTTTATATTTACAGAAAAAGTTTTAAGAGCTTTCCCTGGTAAAGTCCCATATGCAATTATTATTATTATTATTTATTGATGATCTAGCACAACAAGATAAATAAATCTTACAAGTGATAGTATATAACAAACATAAACAGGTGCATGATTAATAATTATCAACCTAAATGGCATTATTATTTTGTAAATTTAAATCATACGAAATATTAATATCTATATATAAATCGGCAAAGGCAAAACGGTTAAGAACACTTTCCGTCTCTGTTTGTCAACCGATTTAAATAAAAAATACACCATTTAAAAGGCATTTGCCTACAGAAGTGCACAATGTATAATTTGTTAAGAGTGTAAAAAGGGTAAAAATTCGGTGACTTCATATCTCCAAAACTAATAGAAACCCCAAAAAAAATTTTTAGTTATCGTTATTCATTAAAAAATAAGCGGACAGGTGTCTGGTTCTCTTTGCAATTCGGCCCTTTCAGAGAGTAAAATGGTTTAACCTCTATTTTGGAACTTTTGGGTTCCCCATTTAGCTTTTAAGCCAATAAGTATAGGAATAAAGGCTATACCAAATTCGTATCTTATCTAAAAAATACAAATATAAATTTGGTACTTTTTCGAAATTTGAACGTTTTATGGGATAAAATCGTACCCATTGGTACGTTTTTTTAAATACATTTTTCTCAACACTGACATTTTTGATACTTCAACGGAGCGAAATAATTTTTAGAAAGGCGAAATACGGGAAATTTAATTACTTTCTTTTACTTTTCCCTGCTGCGTGTGGTAATTTTTAAATTTTTTGTAATATGGAACTTAGAAATAAAAAAATTATTTGTGCAAGGGGTTGAGTAAGTGAGAACCTATAAGATGAAAAATGTTGGCACTTTTTTGTTCTTCAACTCGTACTTTTTAAATTTTAGTTAATATTGGACCTAGAAACATAAAATTAAGCATGCATTTGTCTGAGGGAATAAGAATCTGTAAGGGAGAGACTCTACAACTGGTACTTTCTTTAATTTTCTTTAATATTGGACCCAAAAACATAAAACTAAACCTGCAATGTCTCGAATGGGTGAGAATCTATAAGAGGGAACTTTTTTGGTCTTTAAATGGTCTTTTTTGCATTTCCGTTAGTATTGGACCTGGAAACATAAAATTAAACATGCATGGCTCTGAGTGAATAAGAATCTGTAAGGAAGAGCTTTTTGGTACTTTTCGTTCTTTAACTGGTACTTTTTGAATTTTTAATAATTCTGAACATAGAAACATAAAATTCAGCATGCAGAGTCCTGAGTGATTAAGAAACTATATTTAAGAGGCGAAATTTTTGTACTTTTTCTTTTTCAATTGGTACTTTCTGACTTTTTTCATAAAATTCAACTTAAAAAATTAAATTAAACATTCACGGACTTGAGTAGAAGAGAACATTTGGTTCGGAGGTTGGTACCTAGCCAAACCGATCCACTAAGACGAAAAAACGAATTGTCTAAACATATGTATGTTTTCTTCATATTTGCATAAAAAATTATGGTCCGCATAGGAGAAATTAATGGTGTTTTCTTTTCTACAAAAAAAAAATACCACCCTGTTAAAAGGTACATGTAGAAAATGTCTTACCGACCCTGTAATAATGCAATTTTTTATTTGACGAAAACAAAACACAAAATTGAACCGCCCTGTTTTTAACAGCTGTCGAAAAGTTTGTTCTTCAAAATATAAAAAAATATACATAAACCAAAATTTGTTAATAGATTGATGTTATATAAATAAATAAATGAACAAAATGAATGACGAAATTCCAATTTCTTTTGCTTGTTTTTTATAAAATATGTAAACAAGAAAATACCTTTGCCAGATTGCTGATTTATTAACACCAAGTTTTTCAGATATCTTGATTTGACGTTTTTTTTTTAAACTATTTTATAACACCGTATTAAATTAAATTTTATATCACTGACAACCAATCATTAACAATGTAATGCTTTCTTATGTTTTTTACTATTAGATAATAGAAACAATAACTATTAAAATTTTAAATTTTTAATGTCCTGATTAGAGGCGATTTTTCCCAACTTCGTCTGGTAGCCCTATTTATAAACTGAAGCCATCTTTTTACAGGGCATTATCAACACTGTCGATTCTTACGGGGCGTAAAGTGCAATGCCTTATGCCATTAGTAAGGGCGCATTTTTTAGAATAACGCAAGCCACCTTTTTAGAGAGCGAAGCATTTTTAAGAAACAAATTCCAAATTGCATTTTTTTAAATAAAATGCAACATTTTTTGTAGAAAAGAAAACACCATAAGTTATTAACATTTCAAATTTAAAAAACAATTTCAGTTAACATATTTAGTTAACACATTTAAATTTAAAAAAAATTGATTTAATAGCTCCTTTTTTAATGAGTTTACGTTGCCTATAAGCTGCGTATTATCTGGAAGTTTGTTCCTGAAAAAGGGCTTCGAAATTGTAGTTGAATCATTTTTTTTCCACGACGCGATCTGGCAAATTGAATTCTTCTGACTAGAGATGTTGGTAGTTTTTGAATTATTACATTGTGTAGCAGTATAAGGCATTTAAATTTAAGAAAATTTTAAAACTCATCTCATATATCCGGCCTTTAGCATAGATATATCTTTAGCATAGATATATCTTGCAATATTATTGTAGGCAACATTTAGTTTTTTGAAGTTTGCACTATTACAATTAGCGAAAATTTCGCATCTGTATAAAAGGACCGAAATAAGGTTGGGTTTTGCTAACAACATTCGAATATTTAAAAGTGTTCAGAATTTCACTGCCCACAGATTACGTAGCGTACCATAAACTCTCCCTACAACAGAGTTAATATGGGTTGATGAGTTATTAAACGTTACACCCAGATTTTCTGACGAATTTACGAAATAAATTATGTTGTGGTTTATCTTAATTTGGAATGGATCATCTAATGTTGTTTTATTTTTTGAAAGAAAAAGACATTTGGATTGCGAAGGATTTATGAGTAAACCATTGGCATTAGCCCAGATGTTTATATGATTTAAATCCGTGTTAAAGTTGTTTACGCATGATTGAATTTCAGCGACATTAGTGCGTCATAAACTTGTTCATCATCTACATACATGTGTACTTTGGTGTTAATCGTTACGTCTGGTAAATCGTTTATATATAAACAAAATAGGAGAGGCCCAAGAATAGATCCTTATGGAATGCCTCTGTTGATATCAAGTGAGTTTAAAAGTTTACTATTTAAGTGTATAACTTGGGATATATTAGTCAGGTATGAAGATAGTAAACTAAATGCGGAGTTTAAAAAATAGGACATATTTTCAAGTTTCTTAATTAAGATGGGATGGACAACTGTGTCAAATGCTTTGCTATGGTCTAGAAGATTAAGGGACGTTACCATATTTTGATCGAGACACGACCTGAGATCTTCAACAACGATTGCAAATCGATGCCTTACTTTCTCAACCTCGTATCTTAAAAAAATACGGTCTTGACTTTTTCATATAAAACGATTGTTTTTTTTTTGTGTTCTATTACTGCAAAAACTTATTATTTCAATAATTTGTTAATATTTACAGAATTGAGACAAAGTATTGAAATAATAAGTTGTTGCAGTAATAGAACACAAAAAAAACAAACGTTTTATTTGAAAAAGTCCAAACCGTATTTTTTTAAGATACGAGGTTGAGAAAGTAGGCATCGAAATGCTGTGATACAACTTCTTGCTTTTACAAAACCACACATTATATTTTCATCACTTTTGATAAAAAAAAAGAGGAAGAATTGCTATTGTTCGGTAATCATTGATAGGCTTGGGAATTGGCATAACTTCAGATACCTTCTGGAAATACTGATTTTAGAACAGAAATGAATAGATGAGTTAAGTAAGGTAGTATCTTTGGAATTAACGCTTTAAGAAAAGTAGGATTCATATCGTCCATGCCAACTGCATTTGATTTGATGGATAGGAAACTCTCAAGTACATCACACTTATCAACACAACGAAAGCTGAAAAAAATTTCAATAAACACACTGTAGATGTCATCATAAATGTTTTTGGTCGGTCGGTACATCAACGACGTGGTGCGTTTCTGACTATACCAATGTCCAGAATTTCCTTCCATTTAGTTTTGCTGCCAATAGCTGAGGAGAACTTTCTTGATTATGGACCTTTTAAAACAAAATTATCTTATGATGTTAAGACTAAAAATTAAAGAATTCTTAGCGTCGAATATTATCTACGTAACTATATCTCTTTGAGATTTATTTCGTATTAAAGTGATTTAAGGGAAGGGGTTTATATATGACCTACGGGCAATACTTTACACACTAGCAAAAAAATTTTGCCATGACATAGCAGCTATTATTTATGAATACGAGCACCAATATTTATAAGACAGTTATGATATTGCGCGTTAAGAAGACAGTTAGACTCTAAAGAAGCATCTACAAGAAAATCCTAGAACGATATAAAACTTATAGCTTGTAGCAGATCCCAATGGAATACATTTGTAATGGCCCTATGCTCCAACTTGTAACGACGGGAATAAATATATAGGATATTTTAAGCTATTTTTGGTATTTCTATGAGTGCCCCGGAAGGCATATTGGTATTGAGCTAGTCTATCAGTGCCGGGGTTGCGGGTTCAATTTCCGCCAGAGACTCTGGTTTCTTTCCTGCAGACAAGCGTATAGCTTCGCGGGATTAGTATAGGAAAAAAATATGGACTGATACCGAAATGAATTTTTGTAAGATAATTTACGTTGAAATAAAATATATTTGGGCCAAATGTTGTCCAAATACCAACATCATAAGATGGTTTATGGGCAAAAAGACTCTCTTTGGAAAAAAGTTCGTACGGGGGCTAGTGAAATTATGGACCGATTCTCAAAATTTAAAAAAACGTGTGAACCAAATTGCATTAAATATTCTTCAGAATTGCCACCTGTACTTTGCGCAGAAGGCCTACATGGACGGATAACCGGCCAGCAGGCCGGACGATACAGATCTTATATTTAATTTAGTAAATAAAATTCCTGTAATAGTTTCAGATGACAGTCGGTTTCTCAAATAAGTTTAACATATTTTAAGTGCGCTAAATATTTCTCGACTTAAGCATTTTAAATGCTAAAGCAAATATAAAATTCATTACTTTTTGTAATTTTGGAAACACATCTTAAATGGTATAAAATTTAGCACTAAAATTCAATTCTTATATTATTTGTTTCAAAATTAAAGAATTTCAAATTACAACTGATCTATACCTCAAAGAAAATACCCACGCCCTACCCCGGGAGAAAAAATTGCACCAAATTCGGGTAATAACCCACAAAGTGGCAACTCTGATATACATACACAGGGGCTACTGACTTCCATGGCACCAGATAGGATATTTGTTCAGCCGCGATATCAAGATATCTGTCAATTTTGAATTTTGCGAAATTCCAGGTATTGCCTGCACCTGATTTTTCCAGAGGATGTAACACCAGAAGTTAAAATAATTTTAAGATGCTTCCTAAAAAACCCTGAGTGAAAATCTAGTAACAAAACAAATAACCAGTAGACAATTTCACCGCGTGGTTTCTAACACAGAGTGAAATTCTTGTAAACAAATAAATACCCAGTAGACAATTTCCCCGCGTGGTTTCTAACACAGAGTGAAATTCTAGTAAACAAACAGTAGACAATTTCACCGCGTGGTTTCTAACACAGAGTGAAATTCTATGTAGTAAAACAACCCGATACCCAGTAGACAATTTCACCGAGTGGTTTCTAACATAGAGTGAAAATCTAGTAAACAAACAAATACACAGTAGACAATTTCACCGCGTGGTTTCTAACACAGAGTGAAATTCTATGTAGTAAAATAACCCGATACCCAGTAGACAATTTCACCGCGTAGCTTCTAACACAGAGAGAAATTCTAGTATACAAATAAAAACCCAGTAGGCAACTATCCCCAGTAGACAATTTACCGGAGTGAAATTTTAGCACAACCTGGAATCTATCCCGAAGCAGCAAGTCCCATAAGTGTTTTTCCCGTATCAACGACACAGCGCAGTTCCACACAGCCCGAAGCTCGTACTAGCAAAGCAGTCAGGGCCATAGAGCAGCAAGGTGAGGGTGGATATAACGCACAAGGAGTTGCTGAAGCAGTCATAACAAGAAACCAACACAACAAATTACGCATAATCTTACCCTTGAATTGTAAAATATAAAAAGAGCAATTAATACAACTTATTTATCTTTATTATCAACGAACAATACACACGTGTCATATTTTCTTGTAACGAACCTGGACAGAGGCTGAGTACACCCCAAATAAAGTCGTTACAATTGGCTTAACATAGCCCCCCTCCCCCCACATAAATATTTTCTCTTGGATCAAATTTTTAACATACAAATCAGTTTAGTTTCAAAAATAGAGCCAAATTTACGCCATATTTTACCCAAGTCTTATATTAATGTCTTTCGGGAAAAAATTTGTTAGCACCATAAAGCCCTTATTGAATTACCTGTATTAATTTACAAACCTGACCTTTTATACAACTTCCTCAACACAATCTGCCGTATTCATAAAAAACTAAATTGGATATGAAATCTATTTTAAGGAAAATTTGTATGGAAATTTTGTTTTAAAATACGTTTGAAATCTATTTTATTTTTTATGAATACGGCAGAATGTCTTTAATTTTTAAAAATGGACCTACTACACGCAGAGAAAAACATGTTTGACCATATACATACCTCCAACAAAACAATTTTTAATAAAAACTTTAAACGTATTATGTTTAATTTAAAGATATTATAGTCATCTAAAACCATATTATGGTTAAATTAGTCCTCCATCAAGAAGCTACAACGATATTATGGTTGTCTCTAAGCATCTTATGGCTTATTTTGACAAAATTTTGTTTGGAAATTAACGATAGTATTATTCTCTTTTCCAAAAGCAACATGCTATGGTCGGAAAACACCCATGCTATTTGAGGTGTTAAGCATATTTTAGTTATTATTAACCAAAACTTCTTCGAAGGCAACCATAATATGATTGTGGCTTCTTGACTGAGCACGAAATTTAACCATAATATGGTTGTAAGTGACAATAATATGGTTGAATTAAACATAATATGTTTGAAAAACATCTTAAAAAATAATTTTGTTGGCGGTGACCAGATTGAAACTTGTTTTTTCTCTGGGTAGGGTATTGATAATAGTCGTAATTGGACAAAATTCAAATCTTCCTTGGGAATAATGGTTCTGCTATAATATCTAACTTAGGAAATGGACCTATTGATAAGAAAACACCCTTTTATTTTGCACCTTTATTTCTCTCTCATATTCCGGTAAATAATATTTGGTATTACCGGAATAAATATTTCGCAATTTAATGCCCACATAAGATAAACTAGGAATATACATAAATTAAGTAATATCCACACTACCCTCGTATATAGCTGTTTATTTGTCCAATTGTCTATGTATTGAGAGCCCAATGAATAAATGAATATTTTAGTATGCCAGTGTCTATGTGAGTGTTTATATTAGTCAACGTCAATGTGTTGGCAATTGTATTGTATAATTGTGCGTTTTTATAAAATTGTTTGAGTAAAGAAATAAAAGAGTATATATTTCTTAACATGACTGTGTATGTGTGCTTGCGTTTCGAGTCTGATAAACACAGAAAAGTGTGATGAAAATTACCACTGAGCTATTGTGGTGTGCGCATTTAAAACTATTTGGCAATACAATAAACGTTTACTAACCACAAAATTGAAGCAATGGAGCCAACGATATCGCAACGAATAAATGAACTATTGGAATATTGAGTTTTGCGTTACAAAAGTATACGTTTTAGAACAAATCTGGGTCTTTAAAATACGTTAGGATGAATGTGTGTAATTTTGTTTTTTTTTTTTTTAGGTAAAATTGTGTTTGTAGATAAGTGTGAGTGTGTATGTGAGCTACTGTTTATACAAAGAGGCAATCAATTTTGACAGTTCCGTGTATAAATGAATTGAGGTTTTTGTTTTTGAAAATTTTTTGGCTGCATCTTTTGTAGCATATAAAGGTTTCTATTTTATTTGTTTGGATTTCTATAATCCAAGGCGAAACGTATTCCACATTGATTGATTAAATTAAATAGCTGAATACCATTTAAAGAAAAAAAATATTTTTTATGCAAAGAAATTTCGTTTTGAAAGCGGCTTAAAGACTAAACTGTTTGCAGAATTTTGAAGAATTGAAAATCTTTTATCAAAATAAAATTTATACAGAACTGAGATGGAAGAAATAATTAAAACAATTTGCCGTCCCTTTAAAATATATAATGAAATATTTTTAAAAAAAAATAACTATTACCATAATTTAAGCACATATTTTGTCACAAAATTCTCTAGATTTTTGGCACTCAACCATGTGTTATCAAATGAATTTAATTAAATTTTTTCCAATAAATTGCAAGACTTTTTAAAAGAAACTAGAATAACTAGAAAAGGAAATCATACCACAGACACCAGAAGAAAAAAGTTGTTGAAAAAAAGGCAATAAAAGAAACTCGGAAAAGAAGAAAAAAAGTCAGTTTTTTCTGTTAGAAAATGAAACATGCATCTTAATTTTTTTCTTAAACATATTCTAGTATCATGTACATCCGCTCAAAATCTGGCAAAATTTCTTTTTGACTCCACTCCCAATCATTTTTTTATCATGTTTTTTATTTTTTGCCAAACTTAAAACGTGTCATTTTGTTGTAGATTTTATTTTTTAGTTTTATTTAGTTTTACTAAAGTTTCATTTTTCTATCCTGTGACATGTTTTAGTTGGTTGATTGTTGAAAAACTTGTAGGAGTGGGCAAAAAATTTAAAATTGCCAGCATGTGGGAAATTGTCTTTATTTAACCCCCTCTGGCTAATTTAGTTTTTATTTTAAAGAAGGTTCTGACTTTCCTAAGAAACAAATTTCCTATAGAAAGATTTAATTTAGGATACATTTTTCTGAGGAAAATTTATCTTCTGTAAATTATTTGCTTTCATATGAAGATCTTTATATATAGAATAATTTTTGGGACAAAGTTTTTGGGAGAAATTTTGTTATTAGGATAAAAATTTCAAAACAAAATTTGTCTTCAAATAAGGTTTTTATAGAAGAATTCTTTTAATACAAAGAAGTTTATAAAAAAAAAGAATTCTATAAAAAATATGTTTTGAAGCAAAAAGGTATTGCAATTAAAAATTTGAATGTGCAGTAGTTTTGGGACAAGGTATTTAATAAAAAATATGTTTTGGAACAGAGTTTTTTAGCGTAAATTGTTTTTGCATGGTTGTTTTTAATAAATTTATGTCGGACCAAATTTGTTTAAGGAATTTGTCTTTGGATATAGTATAGACAACGTTTTTTTTAAGAAATTTATTTTCGTACAAAGTTGAAAAGCTCTTTATTTAAATCCCCTGCTTAATTTAGTTTGTATTTTAATGAAGGTTTTGACTTTCTGAAGAAACAAATTTTCAATGGAATGATTTAATTTGGGACAAATTTTTCAAAAGAAAATGTATCTTTTTGCAGTTAATTTGCTTTTATATGAAGAGTTTTATATAAATTAGATTTGGGACAAAGTTTTCAAAATCAATTTTTTTTTAGGACAAAATATTTTAAAGAATTTTTATTTTAATTTTCAATAATAATCTTGATACGCGAAAGAAAGATAGTTTTGAAGACAAGAAATATAGATTTGAAACAAAATTGAGCAAAGAAAATTATTATCGGCAAAAATATTACGAAATTTTAAAAATTTCTCAGGCAAAATTTAGGGAGAAAATTTTCATTGGATATCAAAAATTTCTTTCGGGTTCCATAAAATAAAAACATAGTGAACCCCTGTATCAATTTACGTCACGCACTTAACTTCAATTTTTAGAAGCAAGCAAACCACAAAAGTTGTAAAATTTTTTGTAAAACCTCAACAAAATGTTAAAAAACAATTTTTTTAGCAATAAAATGTTTCGTAGTTGGTATTATGACTAATGCACTTAAATTATTTTTAAAAAAATATGATGAACAATATGAAGCCAAAAATATTTAATACCTAAAATTAATACCCTTTTTGTTCATATTGCAAATAGGGTCTTTCAAATTCGTCATATATTATTTCCATTTACATCTTTTTTCTTAAGTTTTTCGAGTATTTTTTTCTTCTTTGTGGTAAATAGAATCTCTTAGTTTTTAGCTGAATTTGTATCTATTCTTTTCTATTATCAAATATTAAATACCACAATAACAAATATAAAATTAGTTCGAAAGATATTAAAATTTTAATGAAAATAAATTCCTCCAAATTAAAAAACTTAAAGTATTTAATTATTAAAACTTATCAAACTTTTAGAGTTTACCAGTACACTACAAGGAATTTGTTTTGGGACAAATTTTTTTTTTTTTTTTTTTGGAAATTTGGTTAGAAATTAAATTTAACAAATTTGCTTTGGCACAAAGTCTGCTATTACAAAATTATATGGGGGGCAAAGTTTTTAAAAAAAATTATTGTAAAATATTTTTTTTTTTATTGAAGATTTCTTTTGGTACAAATTAGTTAATAGGAAATTTTTAATAAAGTAAAGTTTTAAAATGAAAATTTGTTTTCAGTCAAGGTTTTCTATAGAAAATTTGTTTTGGGACTAAGTATTTTATAGAAAAACAAATTTTAAGCAAAGTTATCTATAGAAAATTTGTTTTGGGATAAACTACTTTATGGAAAATTTATTTTAGAACAAAGTTTATTATAAAAAAAATATTAGAGTCAAAGTTTTTTTTGAAAAAGTTGTTTTTAATCCAAAACTTAAAAAGTGGTTTCTTATAGAAAGAGAGTTTTACGAAAAAGTATTTAATAAAAAATTTTTTGGAACAAAGCTTTCTATAGAAAATTTTTTGGGACAGATTGTTTTTTAAAAAGTTTATTTTGGAACACAGTTTATTTATAAAAAAGTATTTGGGACATATTTTTTTATAAAATTTGTTATAACACAAACTTTGTCTTAATGGAAACTTTTTCTTGGGACAAAGTTTTCTATAAAATCTTCTTTGGTACGAAGAATTTATTAAAAATTTATTTGGAAGCAAAGTTTTTTATAAAAATTTAATTTTCGGTTAAAGTTTTTAAAGGAAAATGTATTTAAGGGCAAAGTTTGTAAAACAAAATTTTTTGGGATAAAGTTTTTAATACAAAATTTATTTGAAATAGAGCTTTTGAAATTTTAAATTTCTACAGAATTTTTACAAAGTTTCGTTTCAGAAATTTATTTCGAAAAAAAGTTTTTTATAAAAAAGTATTTAGGCAAAAGTTTTTCTTTAGAATTTCTTTTAAAACAAAGTTGCCTAATGATTTCTTTTTTGTGACAAAGTTTTTTTAAATATTATTTTGGGACAAAGTTTTTTTTAAACAATTTATTTTGAGTTAAAATTTTTAAATGAAAATTTATTTTGTGACAAGTTTTTTATAAAGTTTTGTTTCAGAAATTTATTTTGGAAAAAAGTTTTTTATAAAAAGTATTAATTAAGGCAAAGTCTTTCTTTAGAATTTCTATTAAAACAAAGTTGTATAATGATTTCTTTTTTGTGACAAAGTTTTTTTAAATATTATTTTGGGACAAAGTTTTTTAAACAATATATTTTGAGTTAAAATTTTTAAATGAAAATTTGTTTTGAGACAAGTTGTTTTAGAAGGCTTTATTTTGGAAAAAATTTCCTGACTTGGATACGAAAATGCAATCAATAATAAGAAAACAAAGTCAATGTCTAGTAGGGAGATCGATTATTCGACTTTTTTCAATAACCGGTTTTCGAATATTACGAATAGTTGCTATTTTAAAAAACCCGGTTTTCGGTTAAGCATTTTTTAAATAACCGGTTAACCGGTTTTAATTCGAATACATAAAAACACAAATATCAAATAAGTTTTTGTAATAAAAAGTTAATTTGAATAAAAACAAAACAATTTGCAAAGGTAAGGAACTAACAAAATACATAGATATCACTTGGATCAGACCTTACAAATATTTTACGACAAAATCCAAGAAAAGTGGGACCAGTAAATTGATCAAACTTTAGCTAAATTTTCAACAATTTTTTATTGATTTACTAAACTTTATGTGTAAGAAGATATTTCTATAATGCAATTTAGAAACGTTTTGTAAAAGCAAATAAATTATAGGAATTTTATAAAGTTATTATTTGAAATATTCTCTCAAATTTATTTTGAATGGCTTTTAATTTGTTGGTGGTAAAGGTATCTATATAAGTCAACCATATTTTTCAAAGGTTGCAAACGCCAGGATTATCTATTTCAAATTATTTTGTTTCAGCATTATAGAAAACTGGTAGAAATGTTTCCCATATCGTTGATTCCGCCGTAATGTTGTAGTTTTCAGCAGAAAGAGATTAGAACTACTTAAGAGTTTTTAGTGCCTTAACGGGCATTTTGTCCTCGGCAACACAACGGGCTAATATTTCACCCAATGATTCATTTTTTGCAGCGTATTTTAGTAAAGTATTATTTGTCGTCTCCTTAGAACTACTTCGAACGGAGTTAAGTTTCATTTGGATCACATTAATGTCAGGCATGTATACTAATTAAAGGTGATTAATAAGTCGTGACATAGAAGAACCTTTGAAACTTATCATTTTAACTTTGTCTTTTAAATCGCGTTCGAAAAATATCTAGAGATAACATTTATATAAAAATATATTTAATATTTAGAATGCTCTTGCACAAATTACTATTTACTTTTTAACTGCAAACGTTTTTGTAGTATTTTGAATAGTTTTTTTTCTCGCTTTTATAAGCGATTTGTATTTACAGTGTTCATAATGTTTTTTCACCTTTGTTTCACTTTGTTTTGACCTTTTTTATTAAAAGTTTAAGTTTGGCCAATATTCAATTAGAAAATACTTAAATTACGGGTGCATCTACAACAAGAGTAAAGAAAATGTTTATAAATTACACATTACTAAAATAACCGGTTAATTATACCAAAATAACCGGTTTATTCGATTTTTGAAAGATGGACATTTTAAAATAACCGACTTGGGAAAAGCTAAAATAACCGGTTAAAACCGGTCGAATAATAACCGTTCGATCTCCCTAATGTCTACTATAATAACAATTTAAAATATCAAAAGTGTCCCTCTTTCAGATAAAACAAAAAATATATAATTACCTGCACATTTTTATACAGTAAAATTGTTTAAAGAAAATTTAAAGCTATATTTTACTAATTTTTTTGGGACAAACCCTTATATAAAAAAAATTATTTTAAAGAAAACTTTTAAGAAAATTTGTTTAGGTTCAAAGATTTCTATACATTTTTTTCTTAAGTTGTCCACAGAATATCTTTTGTAAGATTGGTTTTCTTACAAAGTTTTCTATACAAAGTTAATTTTGGGACATTTTTTTTATAGAAAATGTGATATTGGACCAAGCTTACTGAAACAAAATGGCTCTTACATAATAAGTTCAATAGTTAATGTTTTAATATCCAGAGACTCCTTCCGACTTTTTAAATTGTTTAAATTTGAACACCAATGGATAAAATCTTTTACATTTAATTCTCATGGAATTGCTCTCAATTGCTGTTTGTTACTATCTGGAAGCTTTTTGTCATTCATACTGTTCACTAATGAACAATACGAAGTTTTCTTTGGTTTTAACTTTTTTATTTTTCTCAAAGTCCGTTTACAAACCTCCGCCCTCAAATCATCAGAGACAGACTCAAGAAAAAAAATATGAGTAACAGTTCATAAAAAATAATGAAAAAGATGTGTAAGTATATGAGTAGGGAAAAAACTTTATAACGAAATGTAAGTAATGCTGTTTCTCATACACAAGTCTTCTAGCCGCTGTATTCTAAAAAGGGGTAAAATGTAACTATCATGAAAAAACTTTTTATTTTTGGCTTGAACTTTTCTTCTGTGCCTAGCTTACTCGTAAAGTAATTGAAACGTGTCTGGATATTTGAGGAAATAACACTGATAGATTTAGATATAAGTTTTGAAAGTACGTGCTTAAATAAATCAAAAAAAAAATTCCAGTAAGCAAAAATTTTGTAAGTTACTTTTTAAATTATCGTTTTAGAGAATTTAAGACAGAAGAATTATATTAATTTAATTAATGTTTCGGTTTCGTTCACGACAAATCGAGGCGATATCTTTAAAAATATTTGCTCTAAAGAAAAATATTTGTATTCAAAATGTAATTTTAGACAAATTGGCTAAAAAAAATACAAAGTGTTGGATGAAATTGTTTTAAACTAATTTTTGGACAAAGCTTTTAATTTATTTAAATTAAGTTTTTAATTAATGTTTTTAAAATTAATACACTCAAAAAAATAATATGGGTAATTTTATTAATTCCTGCATAGGTAATTAATTTTTCTATAAAAAACACAAACTAAGTTTGATTACCTAAGCTAAAATAAAGTTTATACATTAAATATTGCCTAAGACTCTTGTTAATGTTACTAATTAAGAAAGGTGTTTTTTTTTATTTTATTTTATTTTGTTTTCAATTAGAAAACAAACAACGTACATATAAAAATATAAATAATAGTAAATTTCAAATTTAAATTCATCATAAATAAAAAAATGTGTGTATATTTAGATTCAATATCAATCTGTAGATATTTTAAGCAAGGAAGGATTCACGATTGGTTTTCATTTGATTTATAGTATCCACAGTTTCGTGGATTTTGGCATTAACACCTTGAATTTCATGCTGATTGACGGTGCTCATAAGGAAGTTGATTCCAAGTGCATCATATACCTCGACATCAATGTTGCTTATGTTGCTGTCGCCAAGACTTTTAACTTGGAAACCATCTGTCTTTTATGTCGTATGAATGAGATGCCACTCAGTTACATGTTTGTCACGACCATACAAGTCCTTGTCCACTTCAGTAACAAGTGACTTGAAAAATGAAGAAAATGCCTATATTATTTCTGTATTGGGATAACCCTTATCATTCTTTAATAAACGACCTTCCACTCGCAGTTCCCAAGAAGCCAATGCCAATCATCATCGCAACCGTTACAGAGCTCTTTGCTCGGCTAAAAAGTTAGTATTTGAATAAAAAATGCGCAGTTTGCACTTTTGTTTCAAATGGACTTTTAAAACTTTCTTTATATCCACACGTTCTCTCATTATAGTTGAATCCAGTATTTTTTTTCAAACGACAGCAAATGTATATATGCTTGAAACTGGCACAAAATCTCGCACTTTTTATGGCAAAATAATTCAATTTATCTAATTTATATTTTCGCTTGTACAAAATTTTATTTAGGGGTAATTCCATGTCAAATCGACCAAGACTGCGACCCGACCCCTTTCGATTTGATTGAAATTTAGTGGGAAGATTCCTTTTATCATCTAATGAACATATAAGAACGAAAAAAAATTTTTTAATTTTTTTTGCAAAAGTTCAATATGACAAAATGTCATAATTTCGTCAAATTAGGTGAATGTGTGGAGTTTATTTTTCCAATATCTCAAAAACTACTGCACATACTAAGATGATTTGTATGTCATTTTAAAGAGAATACTTGGGGCTACAAACAATATATTAAAAAAAATATCTGCAAAATATTAAATTTTAAAAATAGACTAAGTCAAAAACCTAATTTTTTATTTGGCTGATTTTTTTTATATACTACCTCAAACTGTTCTTTAAAAATCCCGAAACTTTGAAGGAGGTATTTTTTTCTTTTTTAAGATTTGATTTTTTTTCTTTCGCAACCTGTAAAAAAATCATCTTAAAATAAAATTTTCATATTGTAATTTTGAGTAACCAGTATTTATTAAGGCTGATATGTTTGATTTAAATTGATTTAAAAAAAGTAAAGGCATTGATCAAGTTTCTTTTGTTTATTTGTTTCATTTTTTGTTGGAGCTCAATGTAGGCACTTTCAAAGAAAAGAACACTTTTTGTCACGTTGCGTCTCCAAGAAATTAAATAAGTTTTATACATAACTAGCTGACCGCCCCGGCTTTGCTCGGAAGCAATTTACTAATAAGGCATGAAAAGGACACAGTGTGTTTAGTAAGGAAAATATTAAATATTTAACGTTTCCCCTTAAATAAGCTTATGTTTAAAAAAAATTATAAGTGAATAGTACAATAAAAACTTAAATTTTCCGAGTTTTATCAAAAAATGTTTTCCTTGCAAATAATCTCTCGAAAATTTCGAGGAGAATAAAAACATATTATTCAAATCGCACCAGCCGTTCTTACGTGATGCTATTACATACATGGACCGTTTAATTTGCACATATATATATATGACGTTTTTAGCGAAGTCGTTTATTTGTTGTCTCTTTTCCTACCGTTGAAGCCTTCTTAACCTAAAAGAAATTAAAATGATATGAATGTTGAAGCATAATTCAATGTTAATCCAATATTTACAATTAAAACGTTACTTTTTACCTTTTTTAAAGCCTGGCTCATTATATAAATTTTATTATATATATTATATATTTCTTCAATTGAACATCATCTCCTTCGCTGGATGAAGAAAAAGTTTTTATTTTATTTTACAGGAATGTTGCCATGACAGGAACGGTAGGAAAAGAGGCAATGAAGAACGACTTCGCTAAAATAATGTATAAAACTCACTTAATTTATTGGAGACGTAAAGTGACAAAAAGTGTACTTTTGTGTAGTTTTGAGCTCCAAGAAAAAAATGCAACAAATAAATAAAAGAAACTTTATCAATTTTGTTACTTTTTTTAAAACACCTTAAACAAAACAAATCAGACTTAATAAATACTTATTACTCAAAACTACAATATGAAAATCTTATTTTAAGATAATTTTTTACAGGTTGCGAAAGAAAAAAAATCATATCTTAAAAAGAAAAAATACCTCCTTCAAAGTTTCAGGATTTTTAAAGAACAGTTTGAGGTAGTATATAAAAAAAATCAGCCAAAAACTTAGTAGATATTACATTTTTCGATAAAAAAAAAATTTTTTATATTATTTGTAGCCCCAATTAATCTCTTTAAAATGACATACAAAATCATCTTCGTATGTGCACTAGTTTTTGAGGTATTGGAAAAATAAACTCAACACATTCGGCTAATTCGGCGAAATTATAACATTTTAAATATGACATAATTTTTGCAAAAAAAAATTTTTTAATTTTTTTCGTGGATAAAAGGAACCTTCTCACCAAATTTCATTCAAATCGAAAGGGGTCGGGTCCCACTCTTGGTCGATTTGACATGGAGTTACCCTTAGATAATTTTACAAAAATATAAAATATCTTTTTTTTGGACATAATACCAAATATAAAACTATCAGCCATATCACAGAGTACAATTCCGTTCGGAAACAGAACTTATTGGTGCTTCAGAAAATTACGAAAAAAATTTGAGGAATGAATCCATTTTTTTTTTTTTTTTAATGAATGGAATGGGAGTTTTTTGTATCCTTAAGGCAAAAAAAAACTATGAAAATATACTTTGTTTCAATAAACAAATATGTTTTCTTCGGTTCCGAACAAAATCATTCCGAACGGAATTGTACTCTGTGACATATCTGAATAAATGTCAGCGCAGTCAAGAATGAAAAATTATCAATAAAAATTTTAATTAATTTCATGTTGTAAAATTCCTGTCTTCATTAAAATAATTTAATGAAAATAAAATTCAATGAACTTGAGCCTAATTAAAACTATCTAAATTTGGATTAAAAACCATTAACAGTTCAATAAAAAAACCACAATACTAATTAATGAATAAATTAACTTTGCTGTCATTGGTAGTTTTTCAAAATGTTTAAGTTATATTCAACATTTTTTTTTATTTTTCGAATTTATTCTATGAGCTAAATTTCAGTTATGTATTTCAAAAAGCGTTTTGTAATAGTTCTATTCCTTTAATATTTAGGAATGACTTTATACACTACCAGACTATTATCTTGATGTTACATTTTACCTTAGTTATTCTTTGGATAGCGATGAAGTATATTGTATGTACAGAAAAATTTACAATTATAAGACACCAGCACAATGTAATGCATTTTCTGGCCGGGTATAGCCTTCGTCTGTATTATAAAATGCATAACAGAACTTTAGCTCATAGAATTAATTCGAAAAATTAAAAAAAATGTTGAATATAATAAAGTTACTTATGAAAAAGGGATAATTCCCAGATTCTATTTTTAAGTTATTTTAACAAAATTTTTAGATAATTTTATGAACATGGAAATAACCTAAATTTATAATAATCAGAGAAGACAAATTTGCTTTTTTGCTGTTTTGCTTCTTTTTTGCTATTTTTGCCCATATATGCTTTTTTGCTGTTTTTGTTATTATGATGCTTATTTTGCTTTTTTCCTATTTTTTTTTTTTTTTTTTTTGCTGTAAAATAACTTTTTTGACATAATTTTTACATAAAAAATATTTTTTTGAGAAAACATGAAAAAAAAATAATTGACAACCTTTTTCTGGGTTAAAACAAAAATATGTTAGTTGTGGGCTCAACGTTTTTGGGCCAAATTCAATACGCTTTATTACAACTAAAATTAATAAACTCACCATCCCAAAAAAAAACAACCATGTAACTGCCATTGTGAACGAAAAAATAATAAAAAAAAAAATGCCGAAAGAAAAGTCAAATATGTTATTTTTTGCTAAAAATGGTAAAATTGTATCCTGAAGTATTAAAAGTTGAAGAAATTGGCTTTTTTGTAATGTGTGTTCGAGTAAAATTAATAGCGAAAAGAAGTAAAATGTGGACCAACATCTTTGTACAAAAAAACACAAATTAGCTGCTTGCCAAGAAAATCGTCCACAAAAATTTATAAAGGAATTTTCTGTTACTATTACTGCCAATAAATTTCATGATGATATATGTAAATTTTTGTTGGAGACCAATATACCAGTAAAAAAAGTAAGACATACCAGTTTCAAAAAGTACACCAATTTGGCAGTTCCAAGCAAAAGTTCTATTCGAGGTAAATACATACCTCAAATGTATACGGAAGCTTTGGGAAAAATGCGCGTAAAGGCTAAAGATAAATATATATGTATTTCTGTTGATGAAACAACAGACAGTGAACAAAGATATGTGGCCAACTTTATATTTTGTATTTTAAATGACGATATTGAAAATAAACCTTTTTTATTGAACATGGGTGTTCTCGAAAATGCAAATGGGGCTTCTATTGCAACTTTCTGCAACGATTCATTACAAATTTTATGGTCTGATGGTAAGTGAATATTTGATTCATATTTTTTTATAGTTTCATGTTTTTTTTTTTAATTTAATCTAGGCATTCAATACGACAAAGTATTGCTTATGGTAACTGATGCAGCGGCATACATGTTAAGTGGAATTTTGTCCCTTAGGATAATGTATCCTAAAATGATACATTTGCATTGTTTTGCTCATGGACTTCATCGTGTTGCTGACTTCATACGCTTAGAGTTTCAGTATGTAACTAAATTAATATCTTGTACCAAATCCGTTTTTGCTAAGGCAATTTTTCAATAACTCGTATTTACACACTTTCAAACTAAAATTTTAATTTCCATAGGCTCCTCGTAGAAAGCAGTTTTTTTTACAAATGAATCCCAATTTGGCTCTTCCACCGTTCCCATGACCTACACGTTGGGGTGCTTGGATAGAAGCCACAATGTATTACGCAGAATTCCTGGATAAAGTAAAGGCTGTTATTTCTAAACTGAATAATAAAGACTCAGATTCGATTGCGCACGCCAAGGAAATATATAATTTGCCCGGATTAAGTTCCCAACTTGCGTTTATCAAAAAGAATTTTTCAATTATTGTGTGTTCTATAAAAAAAGCTACAAACAGTTGGGTTAGCTATTCACGAAAGTGTAAATATTGTGTAAAATGTACGAGAAGCACTTGAGAATCTACATGACAAAAAATATATCAAAAAATGTAATGCAGTATTTCAAAGAAATCCGGGGTTCAAACAAATTTTACAAATAAACAACATTCTTCAAACTGGTGCTAAACCTGATGACGAAATGGTAGAAAGCCTCTCATCAAATGAAATTTTGAAATATAAATTTGCTCCAACAACATCCGTTGACGTGGAAAGAAGTTTTTCCTTATACAATTCACTTTTAACAGAAAGACGAAGAAAAATTACGTTTACAAATATAAAAGCCCACATGATTGTTTATTGTAACTGTTTTCACGAGTCTGAAGAATTAGAATAACTGTAATTGTTTATATATAAATGTATATAAAAAAAATAAAAATGCTTTTTTTGCTGCTTTTTTTCGAAATTTTTGTGATATTTTTAAATATTTTTTTTGCTGTAAACACTTTTGTTTTTGCTTTTTGTTGTGTCTTCTCTGATAATAATATAACGTAACGAACCTAGATACTGCCATTCTACCCTTGCGCTAAGTTAATTTTATACCATATTTTTGGGTAATGTTACCTATGGTTTTTTTGTGTGTATTTAAGAATAATACAAAATTCTTAGAATACTGGAATAAATTGGATAAAAAAAATCTTTTTAAGTAAATTTAAAGAAAGAAAATTTCAGTCGTATTAATTTTGTTTTGGGACAAACATTTTTAACAAATTTTCACTTAAGACAAAATTTTCTATATAAAATTGGAAAAGTTTTTCTTAAACACCGTTTTCTTACATTTGACCATGACTCACCATTTATATTAAAAACATTTTTTATAATTACTTTTGGGACAAAGTTTTTAATATATATATATTAAGTAATAGTTTCTTTTACAAGTTATATATAAAAATTAAATCAAAATCTTTAGAAAATAAGTTCTTATATAGAAAATTCGATTTATGAAAAATTTTTCTAGTTGATTTAAACAAAGAAAATTTTAGTTTTTTCCATTTTTTTTTTTTGTTTTTTTTTTTTTTGAGACAAGAAGTATTCCTTAACAAAATTTTTATATGAAAAAAATTGATATAAATTTGGAAAAAATTTTCCAAAATATCAAGCAAAAGCCTAAGCGACAAAATTAAAATTTTACAGGAGATTTTTTTTTTTTTTACATTATTTTGAAGGTTTAAGCTAAAATTGTTTTCGCTAGAAAATAGTAAGGGTACCTTATGTGACCATGAAATTGTAGGAGAGGATGCAAATGTTGCCAAGAAATTCTTTTATTAAAAACACGAAAAATTTAAATAATGTCAATTAAGCTATTTTTTGCTAAAAGCTCGATATAATGTCTTGAACTTGATTTTAGTCAACTACGTAAATAAAATTTCTCTCGAAATTCGTTCCGTTTTTCCTATAAATTTAAAGATGAAAAGCAAAAAAAAATGGGAAAAAATGTTCACTTTTTATTTACGATAGGCTACAATATTTTTATTACAAAATTTCTTTTAGAACAATTTCAATTTCTCAATGTTTTATTCGGATCACAAAGACTTTTTCAGACTAAATTTCCTAAAATAAACTTGTTACATTTAAGTGTTTAATAAAAAATATGATTTTTTTTAAAGAATGTTCAATTTCAGACTAAGTTTTAAAGAACATTTCTACTAGGAAAAAGTTTATGTGTTGAAAAGCTTCGTAGAAATACTCCCTTTCACAAACTATTTCCTAACGAAGTTTTCTATGGAATTGCATTTTTCTCTTCGAAAATTTTTCTATATAAAATAATGTTTTAATAATAAACACCTCCGATTTGGTCATATATGACAAACTTAACATTTTCACATTTGCAGATGATGCAGCTCATCTAAGTTCGCATGTGAACCCGCAAGTGACTTAAATTACAATCTTTATTAAGTGTAAACTCAAGCGGATTCGAATAATAGAGTTAAAAAGCAAACACATTACTCTAACTAGACTACACTGGTCTTAACTTAGCCTTGACTATAATTTGAAACCGAGTAGGACGTCTAGCTAATCCAGTTTTGATCTTATACATAGGGCTTAATCATAAGTCTTAGCACCATGACCAGAGCACATTGGTAAATAAGAAATGAGTACATCCACTGGAACTTCAAGATTTCACTAGCAAGAAATAAATTTAGTGAAGTCCATGGAAAGAATATACATATATTAGAACTGGAAAGTAATCCAAATCCGATTACACGGCATTTTTCTTAACTAAAAACACGAAGAAGGCTTCGAAGAGCTGATTTTTCAACTTGCTAGGACAAGGTCCGTCTGAACATTCGTGCTCTGATTTATGGACTAATTTTAAGTTTTAAGACTTCACAACGTACTGTTAGGCGAACATAAGGCAAATTCTGTAAATAAATACAAAAGTGAATGAAAGAAAAAACATGTAAGAATGTATAGTCGGTCGCACCCGACCATGTGATACTCTCAACCACTAAAATTTTGCTTTTGTCGCTTGAGCTTTTTTGCGTTTATGTCTCGATATGTAGATGTTTAGCGGTCTTCTCGTCGGAGCATTAAAAATAAAAAGAATAATTTTCTTTGCTATGCGAGGTAGCTCCAAAAGCATTTTGTTACTGATCTTATCAATACCGGGTGCATTCTTGGTGTTTAAATCACAAATATCCTTTGTGATTTCTCTTAACTCAAATCATAGGGGAATAACTGATCTAATATTAAGAGGCGATCACTAGATTGCTTTATCTTGAGAAATATTTGGGGTAAATACGTTTTTCAAATGATAAACAAACAGATTACGTTTTTCAATACAATTTCTTGTCCAGCTTCCATTCAGGTGTGCAATTGCCAGTCTCTTCGAACTCTTCTTTTTTCAGTCAAGAGACGCTCGAAATCTGTGGAATAAATTTTATTATTTTTGATTTTTATGGGCGTTATGTCTTTTATCTTTAGAAAGTTTTTTTTACAAAAATTTGTCTTAAACAGATATTTTTTATAGAAATTTTGTTTTTGGACAAAGATTTCTTATATAATTCTAATTGTGATAATGTTTTCTATATAAAAATTTTTTTGCAGCTAAAACTTCATAACCTATTTTTGCTCTTAGTTTTCGATATAAGTTCTGTTTAAAGAAATTGTTGTCTATGTAAATATTTTCTATATAAAAGTTATTTAAAATGAATTAGTTTTCTTTAGAAGAAATTCAGGTAACCTTTATGTACAAAACTTAATACGTATGATTAATGTTTATTTCAATCATATCCTTAAATAATACTCATACGTATTGTTTATCAAACTTATCCATAAAACAAAATTGCGTTACATTCTATACTTATGTTCTAAGCTTTCCTTATTTGATTTATTTTACTATTCATTCGTATTTTTCATTTGTTTTACTTTACCTTGATTAATTCAATTTACAGATGAATCAAATTTACCTCAAATATGCAACAGTTAAATGACTTTATGCATTCCATTTGAATTTTTATGGTATTCTGTTGTTTGGAATTTAAAATATACAAATCTTATTTTTATTGCTGATAAAGCTGCAGAACAAATGTATTTTTATCCATAATATTGAAACAAATAAAAGGAAAAAGTTTTTTATGTAAAAATGTTATTTTTGGCTGGTTGATGTAGTTTCACTCCTCATGAACATGTGCGAGTTTTCTGTATTAGTTTAAAATCAATTTTTATTTTACTTTTTGCCAACCATTTTTTTCAATTTGAATTTGAAATTTTATTTTTTCCATATTTTATTTATTTAGTTAAAACTCTTTGGAGTGCCTTTTTTGTCATTGTATTTTTATTTTGAAATCTGTTTGACAACAGATTAGTAAAGGATTTATGTAACTGTGTGTAGATGCTCTTTTGCACAAATCATACATAATATGTATTTATTCGAAAATAGGATTTATTTTACAAAATAGAAAAAAAAACAGAAAACAATTTATTAGGAGTTTAGGAAAAAATAAAAAATAAATCCTTGAAATAATAAAATTATAATAGAATCGAGAGTGTCAAATATAAAACAGGCGTATTAACCTAAAAAATATCGAAGTGAAAGTAAACAAGTTTTTGGTGATATTTTTACAATATTTATGATTTGAGTTAAAAAAAAAAGGTTAATTTAAGTTTTAAAAAAAGAAAAAAGATATTTACATAACAAAATTTCGTTGAAAAATTTATTTTCTAAATAAACTTCAATACATTGCACGTTGGGGCAAGTATATGGGGGTGCTTGGCAACAATTGAATTTATAGATTTGGGATTTTTAAAAAAATCTTTCTATCATTTGAAAGCTTACATTTTGCTGATTGATTTGATTTGATTTGACTAGTCAGCTTTTATTGGTCCAGTGTTAAACTTGGAAAATTAAAAAAAAATATTTAAAAAAATTATAGTGTTGAGTTAAAAGCTTATAATAAGAGGTAAACTTTTAAACTAGTATAACCATGTACATTAGACCGTACCTCCAAAAAAAGTTTCCCCGTACCATTCTAATATAAGGTTTTTTTTGGAAGGATTTTCGAAATTTACAGTTCGATCTTAAAGTATGATAAATCAATGGTTTTGTTGTAAAAAAACAAACTTCATAATGAATAATAAATAGTACTTAAAAACGAATTTCAATGAATGAAATCAGTATATAAAATAAAGTGTTACTGAAAACAACTACGTATATGTCTGTCGCGCTCGTTGAAGATAGACGTGTTTTCTAAGCTCGGCAAACGGTTTATTTTTTTTATAAAAACGTGAACAAATAAAGTTTAAAAAAAAAAGTAAATAAAAGAAAAGAAAAAAATACATGTATGTACATACATACATAAACATACACATTTTTTATTCTCGGTGTTGATAAACAATAACAAATAACAAGAGCACAACTGTAAACAGTAAAAAAAAAAAAAAACTCTTATGAGTGCAAACAGTGCAAAAACAATTAAGCTTAATGATAGAAATGCATATATCACAGTGAGTGTTAACGAAACAAATGCAGAAATAAAAAAAAGAGTCGATGATAGCAAATACCTAACGGCTAAACCTATTACTCGTACGCGATCCCTCTCACCTTCTGTTTTTAATAATACGGGTGATACACTAACAAATATAAAACCTTCAAGCATTGCCTCAACGGCAAAAACAATTTTAATAAGTGATAAAAATATTAACCCTCAATCAGGCACAATAGAAAACTCTGTATCACCTTCGGTGTCTAATAATACGGTTGATTCGAATACAATAAAAAATATAAAACCTGCAAGCGGTGCCTCAGTGGCAGAAACGATTTTAACAAGTGATGAAAAGATTACCCCCAAATCAGGCATGATGGAAAACTCAGTATCACAGGTGAAAAGCGGTCAAAAGCCTCAAGTACAAGTTGGAATGGATAGGTACATAACAGTGCTAAAACGGGGTCGCAGCCCAACTTCTTCTGCAGTTGCTTCTGTCCCAAAAGTTTTAAAAGAGGGTACAGCTGATAGAATAAGTTCTCAAAATCGGTTTGCAATTTTGGAAGAGGAATCCTCGGAAGCACAAAACGTTACAAAATCTTCTAAGCCACCCCCGATATATCTTAGAGAGCAAAACTCAAGTGATTTAATAAAGAATTTGATCTCGGTAATAGGTGAAAATTCTTTTTATGTAGCTGCAATAAAACGTGGTAGTATAAATGAAACTAAAATACAAGTTAATTGTGAAGATGATTTTCGTAAAGTAATAACTAAATTAGAAGCACTAAAAAAAAACTTTTATACATACCAACTGAAGAGCAGTAAAGGTCTTCAGGTAGTGATAAAGGGCATTGATTCATGCGTAGACCCAGGTGAAATAAAAACGTTTTTAGAAGAGAAGGGCTTTAAAATTAAAAATGTAGTTAATATTAAAAATAGAGAAAAAAATCCCCAGCCACTATTTCGAGTGGAGTTAGAACCCGGTGACGTTAAGCTTAAAAAAAACGAAACACATCCCATTTACAGTCTGAAATATATCCTGTATAGGAAAATAACGATAGAGGAGCCGCACAAAAGGAACGGTCCCGTGCAATGTTTAAACTGCCAAGAATTTGGTCACACTAAGGCATACTGCCATTTAACACCTGTTTGCGTTGTATGTGGAGAATTGCATGGTACAGCTCTCTGCGATAAATCTAAAAACGACCCCAATGTAAAAAAATGCAGCAACTGTGGTGGTAATCACACTGCCAACTATAGAGGATGCCCTGTATACTCTATCGTCAAGCGCTCGGTTGGACCGAAACCTAATCCACCTCAAATTCAGGAAACACATCAAAATAATACTAATGACATTCAGGTACCGCAGCCTAGTAATAACAGAACATCCTACGCTAACGTCCTAAAATCAAACCATATGCCAATGCAAGGTGATTTGCCAAATAATGATGAGACCCCAGTTTCTAATTTAAGTCGTCTAGAAAAAACCATGGAAACACTAGTACAAACAGTAACAAACTTTACGAATACAATGGGTAATATGATGCAGGAAATGTTAAGAATGCAATCGATGTTATTGCAAGCTGTACTTAACAAGCCATGAATTGCTTAAAAATTTGTTTTTGGAACGCAAACGGCATTCGCCAACATAAAAATGAACTAGAATATTTTCTTAAAAGTAAACAAATTGATGTAATGATGGTTTCTGAAACTCATTTGACCTCAAGAAATACGTTTAAAATTAATGGTTATATATTATATGATACCAAGGACCCTCGAGATAGAGCTTGTGGAGGTTCTGCTATTTTGATAAAAACCCGAATCAAACACTACTTAATGTGTGATCATCGTGAAGATTATCTGCAAGCAACGAACATTTGTGTTGAAGAGCTAAATCGAAACTTTGTACTTTCATCTTTATACTCTCCACCTAGATTTTCAATATCAGAAAGCCAATATTATAAATATTTTAAATCATTAGGGCCCTGTTTCCTAGCCGCTGGCGATTACAACGCTAAACATACCTTCTGGGGTTCACGGCTCATTACACCAAAGGGTCGTGTTTTGTATAATACAATGTCTAAAATGGATTTAAATGTGGTCGCGAGTGGACAACCAACTTATTGGCCTACTGATCAGCAAAAAATTCCAGATGTCATCGATTTTGGCGTGGTTAAAAACATCCCCGCAGAAACGATTCACGTTGAAGCTTCTTTAGAATTATCTTCTGATCACACACCTACAATTCTTACCATATCAAACCCTTATAGAATTGTATCTCCGTCTGGTTACTTAGTGACGTCAGCCACACAAATAAATTGGTTAAAATATAAAAAATATCTCAGTACCCACTGCACTGAAAATATTCCGCTTAGAACACCGGAGAATGTGAATCTTTCTATTGTAAATTTTGACAATTATCTCAAACTAGCTGTTCAACATTCTAGCATAGCCCGCAAAAATATCAAAAATAGTAAAATATATTCTACTGATGTCGAGCGTCTCTTGACTGAAAAAAGGAGAGTTCGAAGAGAGTGGCAATTGCACAGATCCCCTCAACTTAAAAATTTACTAAAAGAGTGCACAAAAAGGCTAAGAAACTTACTGCAGTCTCAAAAAACGGCTTCTCTGGAAAAATATCTTAAGGAACTTGATGCAACTCCTCAATCTGATTACTCATTATGGCGTGCAGCTAGAAATCTTAAAAGACCAGTTATCACTAAACCACCATTAAGAAACTTAAATGGACGTTGGGCACGAAATGACATAGAAAAAGGAAATATTTTCGTTAATCATTTGAAAACCGTATTTACCCCTCATACATCTTTCGATACTGCGGTCGAGTTACCACCTGTTGCTGTTAGATCAGCTGTTCCACTAAGGTTTGAAGTAAGAGAAATCGAGAAGGCTATTCATGATTTAAACCCCAAGAAAGCCCCTGGTTTTGATAAGATCAGTAACAAAATGCTTTTGGAGCTACCCAGCATAGCAAAGAAAATTATTCTACTAATTTTTAATGCTATTTTACGCCTTGAATACTACCCACAAGAGTGGAAAGTATCCTTAGTTACCATGATACCTAAACCAGGAAAGAATCCCACAAAAGTTGAGTCATATAGACCTATAAGCTTATTGTCTAATATATCAAAGCTTTTTGAGAAACTTCTAGTGTCTAAATTAACGCCGATTTTAAATGAAAACAGATGTATTCCCAATCATCAATTCGGTTTTAGAAGAAAACACAGCACAATTGAACAAACTCATCGAATAGTAAATGTCATAAGAAAAGCCTTTGAAGAAAAAAAATATTGCTCAGCACTCTTCATCGATGTGTCTCAAGCTTTTGATAAAGTCTGGCATGAAGGTTTACTACTGAAATTGCAGCAAAACTTACCAGCAAATATACACAAGCTGTTACAAAGCTACTTAGTCGGTCGTCAATTTATTATAAAAGAAGGCGAATTTTTAAGTTCTCCACAGCCAATTAGCGCTGGAGTCCCACAAGGCAGCATCCTGGGCCCGCTATTATACTTAATTTATACTTCGGACTTGCCAACAAACAGCTTCACCCATACCTCAACATTTGCGGACGACACAGCTTTTCTAAGCGTACACGCAAACTGTCAAGAAGCATCTCGTTATCTACAGGATCATATATTTGAACTAGAAAGGTGGTTAAAAAAATGGAGGATAAAGATCAATGAGCATAAATGCGCACATATAACATTCACATTGCGTCGGGAAACATGCCCCCCTATTAAAATAAATAATCAAATAATACCCCAACACTCGCATGTAAAATACCTCGGTATACATCTAGATCGGCGTTTAACGTGGAAATGGCATATAGAAGCGAAATTAACTCAAATGAAACTAAAAGCAATCCAAATTAATTGGCTTATTGGAAGAAATTCTGTTCTTAGTCTCGATTGCAAACTTCTACTCTACAACTCTATCTTAAAGCCAATTTGGTGCTACGGTATTCAGTTATGGGGCACTGCCTCGGCTTCTAACATTGAAAAAATTCAAAGGCGCCAAAATAAACTTCTTCGAATAATCACAGCCGCCCCCTGGTACGTCAAAAACTCAAATATCCACAAGGATCTCAATGTGCCATTAGTAAAAACTATGATAACGAAATATGCAGTAAAATATTTAAAAAGGCTGGAACTGCACCCAAATCCATTAGCTAGAAATATTTTAAATTATGGCGGCCACACTCGCTTAAGAAGAAGAGACACTGCAGCACTCACCCAATCAGATGAGCGATAAACACCTATATATGTAAACAGAAACCGTGATGACTAAATCTTTTGTGTTTGGCACTGGCAGGACATAAAGCAAATATTAGGATAAGATTTGATTAATTATTGTTAGTTCATATTTAATATATGAAGATTCAATAAATAAATAATGAAAAAAAAAAAAAAAAAAAAAAAAAAGTATATAAAATAACTGTTGGAATTTCATCTATATTTTGCTTTTGTATTAACACAATTAATTATTGTAATTATAAGACGACCAAAAATTCTTTGAAAAAAGGTTAGCACAAGGAAAATAACTTCTATTGATACTCTGCTTTGCTAAACTTAGTTATTTTCACAGATTACCCATGCCATTCACAAAACACCCAGCGTTATGTTAATGTAGTTGATGAATCTTCCAAAGCGGTCACGGATGACTAACGCATGGGTCATATTTTTTCTAAGCTAGAGAGATGCCAAAAATACAGCCAACTTGAATCACGTCAGAATATAACTGATTAAAATTTCCAACATTTTATTTTATCTTAATTTTTTTAATTATTTTTGAAAAATAATATTTAAAAATATTTTTGCTGGTATTATCGAATTACTTCTTTTGCAAAAGTTTAATTGTGTCTTGCGTGCTTTAATTTTCTGGTATTAGGGTGGTATATTAGGGTGGTACGAACAGAGATCTGGGGCCTGATTCTGGCAGTCGTGATCGAGTACTTTCTCGATTCGAAAGCAATTTAATATCTAATTATTTCAGTCAATACTTAACGAATCGGAATTAATTTTTCAGTCTTGTAAAGCATTAATTTGAGTTTCACAATACTGCAAAAATTAAAAAAATTAGAAATAAAATTGCTTTCGAATCGAGAAAGTACTCGATCACGACTGCCAGAATTAGGCTCCTGGTAGATAAATAGAACGAGATACTTGAGGTCAATGACCCCTAAGGGCAAAACATTAGTATTCTCGAGGAAAAAACATTGATATATCATACTTTAAGATCGGACTGCAAATGCCTAAGATATAACGAACAATTTAAAAAGGCCACCCCTACGTTCTGCAAAAAAAAAAATTTTTTGCGAAACCTTGCAAAAATTCTTTATATTAGAGGTACGGCGCACTTTTTTCCCCTTGTAAGGTGGAACGCTCTAATGTGCATACATTTAAAGGCAATTTTACCCACAACTATTAGATTGACTCTCATCTAATTCTGTCTATTATTTTAAGAGTTGCGCGCATTTTAAGCTTTTATTTTTGGAATATTAAGAAAAAATAAAATTGAATGATCAAAAAGTTATAGAGGGACCCCCCTGTTCACATTTAATAACTTCGCAGATTGGTAGACTGAAATCTTTTGCACTTAAACCAGTTTTAAAATCTTGCTCGAAAATTGGCTCTTTGGTGCAATCGCTCTTTAAATATATTTCACCCATTTTAATATTTTCTAGATTATATTTTTTATTTTAAGCTTTTCTATAACAACACAGCTTAATGTAGTGTTTATAAAAAGTATAAGGACATATAAAATAGCACCTAAGTCGTTAAAACTAACAATAATACTTAATTTACTTACTCTCGCTTAGTGTTTAAAAATGATTTTCAAAAACTCTTTAGGTCTTTATTAAAAGCACTTTTAAGCTTTTTGCTAAAAATAATTGATTTTTCCATCCATAGTTTCTTTATCTATTAACAAATACATGGTGTCCGCCGGGAAGGTATACTACTTTGTTTGTTCATAATTTTTGATTAAATAAAAGAGAATGGATATTAAATTGATAAATGTTTTATTTAATGTCGGCAATTATGTATGGAATACAATATCAGATAAATGGCCGCCTCTATTAGCCTCACAAATGCGAGCCCTTTTGAGCACATCTTTCATTAAAATCTCACGCATTTCACGAGGTATTTCATTAATTTCATCTCGAATAGTTTGTTTGAGTTGCTCAAACGTTTCTGGTTTGTTTGCATAAACCTTGCTTTTCATATATCCCCACAAAAAGAAGTCCGGAGCAGTCAAATCAGGCGACCGTGGAGGCCAATCAACATCACCATTTCTTGAAATAACTTGTTGTGAAAGAGGTCTCGCAGTAATTCCATTGTAATCCTGGCTGTATGCGATGTGGCACCGTTTTGTTGATACCACATGTTAAAAAAAAGTTAAAAAGTTTTCAATCATATCACGATATCGCTACCCATTCACAGAGACCGTTACGCCGTTTTCATTTTCAAATAAATAAGGTCCAATGATTCCTTCTGACCGGATTGCACACCAGACTGTCACTTTTAATGAATGCAAAGGTGACTGATGAATAATTTGAGGGTTTTCCATTGCCCAGAACCGACTATTCTGTTTATTCAAAAATCCATTCAAATGAAAATGTGCCTCGTCACTCACTATGATTTTTTTCATATAATACGGGGTTGTCAAAGGCCAGCAGTAACATCCTATTGGCATATGTACGGCGGCGTAATTGGTCTTGGAAGAAGCTCTTGTGTCAACTTAATCTTAAATGGAAACAAATGCAAATCCTTGTGCAAAATTGTGGCCAAAGTTTTTCTTTGAAGACCAAGCTGCTGAGAACGGCGTCGAATTGAGGTTTATGAATTGTTTTAAACACTTTCTTGAGCAGCAGTAATTTTTTGAGCCGATCTTGCAGTACGTTGTGGTCCATGCCTGGGCCTATCACCTACAGACCCTCTTTCTTCGGAATCATTAACTACGCGATAAATAGTGCGTTTTGTTGGCACTTTGTTTCTCCCAAAAATTTCACGTAACTTTCTAATCGTCACAGAAAACGATGATTTTGATAGAATGGTTTAGCGATTAAAACACGTTGGCCTATCGAATTTTTTCCATAATAAATTTGCCACGTGTCTACTTTACGACTGCCAAATACGAACTGTCAAGACTATTGTTTACCAAAAGGGCGGGAAAACAAATTACTATACCTTCCCGGCGGTATATAATCCCAGTACTATTGGTGGCACTCGTAACGAATACCTGTAATAAAAAGTCAATCTCTATATTAAACTTTTAATAAATTATCAAAGTTGTATTTGGGAATACTATTATTTTTTAAAAGATTTTGTTTGTTGTGCTTAATTCCCCTTTTAAATAATTGATAAAAAAAATACCGAAATGTATTGTTGCAGGATAAGCTGTTCCTATGCGCATTTCACTGGTTGCTTAGGCCAGATCATCAGGAAACTTTTTCCAAATACTTTAGAAAAGCTAAAAATGTTATACAAGTAAGACCATAAAGTGAATAAGAATTTTAAACACTCAGGTCTTACTTGTAACAATATCAAAGCTTCAACAAAATACCAAACAATAAATCAGTGATGAGTTTATCTTTTCTTATATTTCCCGCTACAATTATTTGGAATTCTCCCAACATTAATTGTAGTTGTAAGTGGGTAAAGAAAAAACATATTAAAAACAAAAACAAAGTGCTCTAATTGTTTTCGCAAGAAATCAAAATAAAAACAATTTGCCAGTTCAGTTTTTTTTTGAGTGTTTGTAGGTAATTCTCATTCCTGTTTGCTGATAGCCTGGCTTTTCTAAAATAATTTAGGAGAACGTTTCCTGATGATCTGGCCTAAGCAACCAGTGAAATGCGCATCGGAACAGCTTATCCTCCAATAATAAATTCCAGTATTTTTTTTTATGAATTATAAAAATAGGGAATTAAGCACAACAAACAAAATCTTTTAACTTTTAATAAATTTAATATAAAGATATTTCTTTGTTTTTGTGCAATTTTTTCTTAATTGTGCAAAGACATTTATGCACATTTTTAGATAAACTCAATCTAATAATAATGCTCTTTAAAATGCTGTACATAACGTTCGTCAAAGCCCTCCGATTTAATTGTTGCCACAAAATACATACTTTTTCCCCAATGTGCATTGTCCCAAAGTAAATGTGGTATATAAAAATATTTTCCAAACACAAAACTAAAATAGAACCTTTGCCCCTTAACAAATTTCTAATAGAAAAATAAGTCCCACAATAACATTCCTAAAGAAAATTGTATCCAAAAAAAAAAAAAAAAATCATAAATATCCATATATTTTTCTAAACTGCAAAAAAAATTTAGTACGAAAAACATAAAAACCTTTGTCCCGAGAAATAAAACTGACATTTAAGATTTTGTTCCTGAAAAAAAATTCCTACAGAAAATCTTGGAAGTAGCAAATGCTTAGAAGTAGCAAATTTTCTATAGAAAAGTTAATTTTTTAACAAATTTTTTATAAGAACATTTTTTCTAAACATTTTTTGTAATAAAAACTCTGTTTCTAAATGATTTTTCTATTAAACATTTTGTTTCTAAACCAACTTTCTATAGAAAACTTTGCTTCTAAACAAATTTTCTGTAGCAAACTTTTCTTCTGAAGAAATTTTTGATAGAAAACTTTGCTTCTGGAGAAATTTTCTATAGAAGACATTATTTCTAAACAAATGTTCTACCAATAATTTTGTTTCTAAACAATTTTTCTATAGTTAACTTTGTTTATTTAACAATTTTCCAATACAAAACTTTGTTTTTAAACAAATACTGTGTAAAACTTTATTTCGAAACATATTTTTAATAGAAAACTTAATTTCTTAACCAATTATTTATGAAAAACTTTATTTCTTAAAAACTGTATAATGAAAGACTTTGTTCTAAACACATTTTTTTTAATGAAATGTTTGTTTCTAAACAAATTTTGTATTGAAAACTTAGTTTTCCTCTAAAAAACTTTGATTCTAAACATAGTTCATATAGAAAACTATACTTTTAAACAAATTTTTTTTAGAAAACTCTTCTTCTAAACAAATTTTCTATAGAAGACTTTATTTCTAAGCAAATTGGCTATAGAAAACTTTTTGCTAAACAAATTATCTATAAAAAAAACTTTGTTTCTAAACAAATGTTCTATAGTTAACTTTGTTTCTTTAACAATTTTCCAATAAAAAGCTTTATTTTTAAACAAATACTTCATGTAAAACTTTGTTTCGAAACATATTTTTAATGGAAAACTTAGTTGCTAAAGAAATTGTTTATGAAAAATTTTATTTCTTAAAAACTTTACAATGGAAGACTTAGTTCTAAACACATTTTTTCTAAACAAATTTTTGTTTCTAAACCAATTTTGTATTGGATAAATTAGTTTTCCTATAAAAAAATTTTGATTCTAAACAAATTTTCTATAGACGACTTTATTTTTAAACAAATTTTCTATAGAAAACTTTTTTCTAAACAAACTATTAGTACTGTGGCTATTTTATTGTACTGTTAATGGTTTTTAATCCAAATTTCGATATTTTAATCAGGCTTAAGTTCATTGAATTTAATTATCATTTAATTATTTTTATGAAGAAAGGAATTTTACAGCATGAAATTAATTAAAATTTATTGAAAATTTTTCGTTCTTGACTGAGCTGAGAATTGAACCCAGGCTTTCACGGACAGGTTGCCCTGACTAGAAAGGCAAAACCATGAAAAAAAATGTACTTTGGATTTCAAGAAGTATTGTTGACAAAAAGTATGAAAAAAAGAAGTTAGGAAGAACATGTACATAAATCAATTAAAAAACATTAAAAACAAATTTCGATCTACCAAGGTAAAATACCATTTTGTTTAAAGATTGATGTTTGACTATTCACGTCATCCGTCTTCAATGTTTGTGAGTGTAAAACGGCAAACCCCTCCGACGAGATTGTGTGGTTACAATCGGAACTAGTCAGGCCAACCTGTCCGTGAAAGCCTGGGTTCAATTCTCAGCTCAGTCAGGAATGAAAAATTATCAATAAATTTAATTAATTTCATGTTGTAAAATTCATTTCTTCATAAAAATAATTTAATGAAAATAAAATTCAATGAACTAAAGCATAATTAAAATATCAAATTTTGGATCTATAAAAAAAAAAATTTTTTTTAAACAACTTTTTTATAGTTAACTTTGTTTCTTTAAAAATTTTCTAATACAAAACTCTGTTTCTAAACAAATACGCTACAGAAAACTTTGTTTCTTGACAAGTCTCCAGTGGTAAATTTTGCTTGTAAACAAATGTTCTATAAAAAGCTTTGCGGCTCAACAGGATTTCTATAGAAAACTTTCTCTCTGTACATATTTTTTTTTAGAAAACGATGTCTCAAAACAATTTTTTCCTAAAAATGCTACAAAATAATTGAATCATTTTTTTTCGAAAAGGACTCAGGTTCCAAAATAAAAAGTGTTTAGGGGACATAAAAAACTCTCCTAACCCATTTGACTTTTCGAAGAAGAACTTTTACGTAAAATTGTAAGCCTTTGTTTATGTTATAATAATAAAAATCCAAAAAAAATTTAGTAAGTAATTTTTGAAGAAGAAAATGTAGTCTCGAACAAAATTTTATCTACAAATGTTGTGCTCAACAAAATGTTTTCTAGAAAATAATGTTCCAAACAAAGTTTAGTATGAAAATTTTGTTTTTATCAAAATTTTCGTCAGAAAATTAGTTCCCAAATGAAATTTTCTTTAGAGTTTTGCCCATAGCTAAAATATCTTTAGTATGCTAAGGAAAATCCCAAACGACATTTGCTCTAGAAAATTTCGTCCCAAACGGAATTTTTTTTTTTTTTTGTCTCATATTTTGTTCAAAATTAAATTTATTCAAAACCTTTGTCACAAAAAAGTTTTCTTTAGAAAAAAGTTTGCGAAATAAATATTTTCCTAAAAAAAACTCCTGTCAAAACTTATTTAAAAAAAAATTTTCTCAAGACTTTTTTTGTTGGACAAGCTTTTGCCCAATTATTTTCTCTAAAAAAAAATTTTTTTTTACTTCTTAAAATAAATATGCATAAAATTGTATAATTTAGTTTTTTATAGTATTTCTTAAAATATGTTAATAAATTTAAATTTTAATATGAAAAATTTAATTCCAGATATTATTTCCTTTTAGCGATTCCAGGCAAAATAATATTCAATGACATGCATTTAATTAATTTTAATAATAAGCCACACTACAAATGCCTCTGAATTTATATGTAAATATTTTGAGTTTTTGACATTATAAACCTCCATTCATTTATCAGCTGACAAACAAAAGTGAAGAAATGTTTAATTGACCTTTTAAGTTGCCAGTCCCGCCGGCAGTAAAAACCAAAACAAAAAATGTAGCCACAAATTAAATAAAAAAAAAAATATTCCTTTTATCACATGGACAATGAACAAAATATAAGAAGAAATAAAGACTGAAGATGATATACAAAAAAAAAAAAAATATGGGTGGAAAGGACAAAAGTTAGTTGCACAGAGCAGAAAAAAAGCATTAACAAATAAACACCAATGTCAATCATCGCCCTGCCCTTAAATCTACAACCAACAATCTCTTAAAGTCGCTTTATTAAAATTGTGACAATGAAATTATATTGAATATTATACGAAAATAAGAAAACACCGGAATATAAAATATCATTTATGGACAATGTGTCTGTTTTTGGTTTTGCAGCCACTATCACTTTGCTTGAATTGATAAAATGATTGGACTGTATTGATAAAGTCTGTTGTTAATATTACACTCAACCTAAAAGACAATATTGTATTCAGGCAATTGAGGGGATGTATGGAATTATGCTCGGCTGTTGTTGAAATGGTTTATAATGTCACTAAATGATGATGAGTTTACAGAAATTTTTTTGAAACAAAATTTGAACTTAATTTAAGTTTAATGCCATAAGGCTGTTTTTTATTATATTATTTTTTGGACATTTCTTTTATTTAAATTACAAACAAGAACAGTTTATCCGTAATATAGTAATCGATATTTATATTTCTTTTATATTGGCTCATCAATGAGTGATTTATTAATTTGTGAATAGGCAGTAGGGTGGGTCAAAAAAAAATGGTTTTTCTCGTAACGACTTATAATAGCGTAAATATGTTGTATATTTGTCTGCATTAAAATATTATTAATTTATTTTTAGTGTAAGAGCCCGCGCTTTGCTCTTAATTTTGTTAAATTTGTTATATAACAGCAATAGCATTGTATTGCAAAAAAGCAATACATCCTAACGATTCTTAAGTTCTCGAGGATTCAGACACAAGCAACTCATTCATTGAAAAGTAAATATTCTTCCAGTAAATATTTTTGATAGAATACATATAAAATAATGCACAGTAAAAAGATCAGTTTGGGTTTACTACGCGGACACTGAAGTTGTGTATGTTTATTTTCTGTTTTATTTTCTGTTTGGAGAAAATCGCCTCATCCTACAGTGTCAAATAAAATAGTCATACAAGTAATAAACGGTTATCATATAAATTACAAAAATCTCATAAAGTCGTTGAATAAAATGTCCGTGTATTAGAGAGAAAATTTTCTCCGACGTAGCAGAGTTTTGTTTCATATTCGTTCCTGTAGATGTAACAAATTGAGCTTTTTTTGATGTCCAAGGCAATATAAGGTACCCAAAGAAGAACAGGAGTTTTTGAGTGAGATGCGAGGGCGAAAAAGATGCGTATTCGAGATCTTCCAACTAAATTGCAAAAATGAGCAGCCCAAGCACCAAATACAGAAAAAAACGTAAATAAAAGTCACGACAAAATTAACTTAAAACAGCAGGAGTTATCTGTAATTAATTCCAGTGCTTCTTGTGACGACTCTTTTAATTTATCTTCCGCGTCAAAGGCAGAAATAAAAAAAATTTTCGTTTGCCTCTATTGTCAAAAACTTGTAACCGTTACAGTGTTTCCGATATCGCAGCGGCTGCTATTGCTTCGTCTGTATTGCTAGACCTACTAGCTGTATACTTTGACGGTCGAAGAGATAAGACGCAGCTAGGAAATATATACAAATACGGATTGCGGAACATGTATCTGTTAAGGAGTCAGATTCAGTTTATGTTGGCTATGCAACACCAGATCGAAGTACTTATAAAAATATTGATATGTCAATTATTGCCCTTCTTTCCTCTCAGAAAATGAATAAAGAAAATTTGATGGCAATTGGTTGTGATAGTACAGTCACTAACACTGGGAATTTCAACGGAGTAATAAGAGTATTGGCAAATAGACTATAGCGCCCACAGCAATCTATTATTTACATTCGAACGAATTGCCATTAAAACATCTATTAAACAAGCTATATGATGTTACCAAGGGACAATATTTGCATGCTGGTCCTATTGGCAACTTATTACAAAACTGCGAAAAACTTGCTTCTGTCGATGTCGTTGGGTGAAACAGTGAGAGAGCTGGCAGCCAGACGTGTTCATGATGCACGAGGCTCATCTCATACCTGAAAGCAACCTCGCGTCTTTGAGGGCCCTTCTACCAATTTTGACGGAAGTAACTACTCTGAAGTTATAAATTGGAATCAAAAGTTTTTCGATCCACCAATTCTTCGGAACATCACTACTGAAGAAATAAATGCGGCAGTTGAGTGTCAAGAAGTGACAATCTAATTTTTTTAAATGCCCAGATTTGACAGTATACAAGCTTTTGTGACCAAAAAATAACTAATAAAATTTCGTGTTTTTATTGTTTTATTGAAAAGCGTAAAATCATCCTTTTACAGTGGACCTGATGGTGTTCCAAGCTGTATTCTAACCAACTGCGCTAATACTTTTGCCACACCCTTATCAATAATATTTAACTTATCAATTAGATATGGCTACTTTCCAACATTTTGGAAAGAATCTTATATAATTCCGCTATTTAAGGCTGGAAATAAATCAAATATAGCAAATTATGGAGGTATAGCCAAACTAAGTGCTATTCCTAAACTCTTTGAAAAGTGCATGACTGATAGCCTCTTTAATCAAGCATCGTCATTACTATCTCCTTTCCAACATGGCTTTAGAAAAGGACGCTCAGCAATGACAAATCTCCTACAACTCACCTCTATTGTTAATAATGGATTTAATAATGAGCAACTAACGGACGTTATATACACAGAATTTAGTAAAGCTTTTGATAAAGTCAACCATAGTCTTCTTCTTAGTAAACTTTCCTTAATGGGCTTCACTAATAACAGTCTTCGGTGGCTTGAGTCATTTCTTATTTCTAGGAAACAAAGTGTTCGCTTTAATAATACAACATCAAAGAGCATCATTGTCATTGTGCAATAAACAATTGTGATGTATTAATGTATGCCGACGATGTAAAAATCTTTTTAAGCTACAAAAAAACTTCTGAAATGCTCAACCTTCAACATGACTTGGATAATTTTTTTAAGTGGTGTAACATCAACCTCATGAATCTTAATTTAACAAAATGCAAACATATGCGTTTTTGTAGAAAATGGAATTCTTTGGGTAACTATACTTTGGGTGACAGCCAACTTGAATTAGTTAAAGATATTTTGGATCTTGGTGTTTTACTTGACTCAAAATTAGACTTTATAAAACACATTACGACAATGATAAACAGAGCTCGTGGAGTACTTGCTTTTATAAAGCGTTGGGCTAAGGAGTTCACTGATCCCAAAATTACAAATCATCGAATATGGTTCTATTATCTGGGATCCTGATTATAATGTTCACATAAATCGAATAGAATCTGTCCAAAAACAATTTTTATTGTTCTGCTTAGGAAATTCAACTTGGAACCCTTCTGAAGTTCTTCCATCCTACTTCGAAAGACTTGAACAAGTTAAACTACCTTCACTGGTAAACCGAAGAAAAATGCTTAACATTACGTTCCTAGTTAATTTGCTTAATGGTAATGTTTGTTCTGAATTCCTGCTTAATAATGTTAATGTCAACGTTCCTCAACGATCAACTCGCAATTTCATACCATTGTATCTTCAGACTTTCCGCACAAACTAATTTTGATCCTTTTCTGAGAATATGCAAGGATTTTAATGAAATGTATAATTTTATTGACTTTTCTTTGAATGTAAAACGTAGTATTATCTTGTTTTTGAATACTCTACCTAATAGATAATATTATTTGTAATTAAATTCTAGTCTGTAAGGATTTACATATATCCATAGACTTAAATAATAAAAAAAAAAAAAAAAAAATATAGGAACCAAAGTTTTGTTTTTTTTTTATGTGTAATTAAAAATGTGTTCAGCTTTAATTAATAATAATAAATTTGTAGTAAATAAAATATTGAAATTTAAAAAAATGTCTTTTTTTAAAAACTTAATTCTTTGACTTTTTAAACTTTTTTTTAGCATTTTTTATTTTTCTTAACGTAAGAAAACAAAATATTGCTATTAGAATATGATTCGAGAAGTTTTATTTCTTCTCATACATCAGTGACTTACCCTAATAGGTAGGTAGAAAGGCTGGTGTGAAGTCTCCTTCACACCTTCGCCGAGAGACTAATATGGTCCATTGTGACGCCTTGTTTAGATATAGATTGATGGGAAGTAGGTGAAGTAAAAAGCAAAAGTATAAGAAAAGATAAAAATGATAGATAAGCTAATAGAAATAGATAATTTGTGAATAAGTTGAGCAGAAAGTTAAAGGGGCAATTTTTTCTAGAAAATATTATTTAAACATATAATTATTTTGAAATTTTAATGAATTGAAAAAAAAAAAATAAAAATAGTAATTTAAGTTAAACACTCTACATAAATTAAAAAATAAGGAAATGTGTGTTTAATTTTTGTTGACATGTGTTATTATGTGTGATTATTTATGACTTTCGTCTAAAGGCTCTCTTTACAATATAAAATAAAATGAATTTAACAAGAAAATTAACACAACTGTCGATTAGGTTAACAAGCACTTTTTCACCAACGATTACGATTGTCTGATTCACCATCTTCCAGTTAATAACCAAAAACATGTTTGTTTACGAAAAAGTGTGTAATGAGAATTATTAAACTGATATTTTATTAAAATATTTTTTAAATAAAAAGTTATAAAAATTAGTATTGTGATTATTTTATTGAACCGTTAATGGTTTTTAATTCAAATTTCGATATTTTAATTAGGCTTTAGTTTATTGAATTTAATTTTCATTAAATTATTATAAACTGAGCTGAGAATTGAACCCAGGCTTTCACGGACAGGTTGCTCTGACTATTTTCGATTGTAACCACACAATCTCTTCGGAGGGGTTTGCCGTTTTTACACACACCGCCATTGAAGACGGATGACGTCAATAGTCAAAGGACATGCCTGCCTCCTACATAATTTTTAAAAAAATAAAATTTAAACTGCATATATGGTTAGAATGCATTAAAAACTGTTTCTTAAATAATGCTTAATAGCTCTGCTGTTAGTTTGGTTTCATCAGTGCATCTCCCAAATATCCTTTTTCTCAATATCTCAATTTAAGCTGCCTTAATGATTATAATAGACTAAATATTTTTAATATTATCTTAAATCACGCATCTAAGCTCTGCTGTAAAACTTGTTTCATTCGGTTATAAGACATGACATAGCCTTTTCCGAAATTATATTTTAGCTGCATTTATAATAAGAAATCACGCAAAATTGTTACCCTTCTTTTAAATAATACGTCTTTGCTCTTTTGTAAATTTAGTTTTATTTAGTACAAGGACATACGTACCTTTTTATCAAAACTAATTTATCAAAAACTAAATCGCTCCATGTTTCTTATTAAATTGATTTTCCATTGATATGTTGCGCTTTGGAGTATCTTCTTTTAAACGCGGTTTAATAAGATCCAAGGTTAATCGTATTTTTCTACCAAATAAAACTTCTGCAGGTGACTTATTTTCCGGTGAATTTGGATTTGAAGTAGGTCTGTAGGTTTGCAAAAATGATTGAAGATTTTGGCTTACAGTTCCCTCTCCGTTTAATTTACCAAGTGCCCGCTTAAATGTATCCACAAACCTCTCAGCTTGCCCATTTGACAGCGGATAGTAAGGACTGGAGCACAAATGTTTAATACCATTTCGATTCATGAAATCCTCAAAATAACCACTTTTGAACTGTGTTCCATTATCGGATACAAGCGTTTTTGGTAAGCCAAATCGTGCGAAAATTTCTTCTAAAATTTGAACTGTTTGCTGAGCTGTAATGGATTTTGTCATAACTATTTCTGGCCACTTAGATAAAGCATCGACTATTACTAAGAAATAATTTCCATCAATTGGACCAGCATAATCGATGTGCAATCGATCCCACGGTTCTGAAGGAATAGGCCACGATTTTAATGTGGTTTTGGTAGGCATTTTAGAAGCGACTGCACAATTGTTACAACTTTGAACCATCATCTTTATATTTTTATCGATTTTGGGCCAATAAACGTAACTTCTCGCTATCGCTTTTGTGCGCTCTATACCTGGAGTTTTCTATTTTTTCCATAAAAAAAACGTTGTTCAAGAAACAAAATGCAGCTATAAATTATGTTAAATTCTTTGTGTTTTCACAAAAGTTATAATTTATTATTTCAATCCTCGTCGCCACTATTGTAATATGAATAATTAAATAACACACGCTTATTAATTCAAGTGATCTTTATTACAATGATTAAAATATTCAACTTAACTAAATGAAAAAGAGAAAGAATGATAAAGTAAAATGTCAAATATGGATACAGGGTTGCCATCCAACAGCCCTCTACTGTAAACAAAAAGTAAAAATGATGAATTCTATTTATAGATATATTTAAGTCCCTTCATAAGCTTTAGAAAAATGTACATAATATCCATATTCCAAGCCCTTTATTAAACTTTAATTTCGCGTATGGTCAGAGCACTGGGCGACATGGCATTAAAGCAATAGGTAAAAACAAAGTAAATCACCTCAATTGTAATATTCCTACAGGGAAGTATCAATTTCTGAACAAAAGAACGGAAAGTAAAATAATAAAATACAAGGGCGGCATCGGTGTCGGTATTTTTATTATATCCGTATCGGTATACCGGCACAGAAATTGCTATACCTGTATAGATAATATCGGTTTCACAATTTAATTAAGCAAGCCAAACAACATTGTCGAAAAAAAATAGAAGGAGCCTAAACGACTTAGATGCCACATTTTTAACATGGTGATAATTATCAAGGACATTTTTATCTAAAGTATTTATAGTTTAAAAAAGAAAAAAAATGTTTGCAAAGTAGAAATAATATATCATATTTTCAACACTTGTGCCAACTGAAAATATGTTTGTTGCCAAACAAAACGAATTATCAATACCAGTATTTAACTATTTCTTATTTCGGTATGGTTATCAATTCAATTCTAAGTGAGGGATTTAAAGCACAAGGAGTTAAAGTGCCTTTTTTTAAATTGAGACTAAGTGCTCATATACCTCGTTTGCTCCAAGCGAAACAGGTATTTTAATGACAAATGCTAGAATTTCTCGCCATATATCGCTACCAGACGAGAAATCCACATTCATCTCTTGTGTTCTGAACTTCAACTACTAATTCCATATGTAGTCTCAATTTAAAAAAAAAAGCACTTAAGCCCCTTGTGCTTTATTCTCCTCAAATGATATTTAAGCGGTAACGGTATTTATTATGATATCATTTGCCAACTTTGATAAAATATAATATTAAATCTGAAAATCCATTAATATAATTTATTTTTTTAATCCCTTAAAGAATGCAATTTCTTCTTTTTATTTATTTCATTTGAAAATATATTAAAATTTTAAACAATAAATTAAATCAAAAAGAAATTTGGCAGTTAAATTAAAAAAAAAGAAATAAATAATTCTAGGCCCAAAAAAAATCACACAACATTTTAACACCCCTCTTGCCAAGAGGGTGGCATTACCAAATTTACTAAAAAGGGGCGATATTGAATAAATTGATTTTATTTTCTGCTAAGTGGCGTTAAAATGAGTTTTATTTTTAACATTTTTTATTTGTCTGGTTTTTATTAAATATTTGGAAAAGTTTACTGAAATTTATTATAACTTGGCTGTAGAGTTTTGAATCAAATTAGTTAAAAGACTTGCATTTCTAACAGGGTGCTTTTTTAAAGTTTGAAAAATAATACACAATAAAAAAGCAAATCTGTAGCAAATCTTTATGGAAATCTTTCATGGAAAAAACTGATTTCTTGGCTATACTATACAACAATATAATTATAAGTAATAAATGCAATTTGTTATTTATTAATTGTGGAGAAAATGGCATATTGTAACCAAATCACAAAAAAGTCCTAAACTTGTACTGTGGGCAGCTACATCCTTTAATATATAATGTGGACTTTTAAAAATTATTTAACTTAAGGTTAAATTACAACGTTTAATTACTACTACGTGTCAAAATATCATTTTTCACTTTCTTATCGATTCGGATCGAATTTGGGACGCTCTTTCACGTGGTGCAATCCGAAAAATCATAATTTGTTTAAAAGTTTACTAAAAGTGAAGAGAAAGAAGAGTACTAATACGAAAAATACTGTTATTTTTTCAAAATCTAAAATAAGGAAAACACATCGATTTATAAGATAAAACAACAATATTATATGCTAGAAAACCATTGTTTACGCCAAACGAACATAATATTCTACGTAATTATATTTTAATCGTTTCTATTGGTCTTTTGCATTTTTGTTATTAGAACACTAGGATATCGATCTAATGTAAACGATGTTTTTGAAGAACATAATATTTACATATATTACTGCACACATTATGGTAGTAATATATTTTTATATAAAATTTTATTTAGGAAATAATAAATTTATATTGTGTTAACAATTCAAAAATCCAATTTTTCTAAATTCATATTTTTAATTATTTGAAAGATAAAACAAAACTTATTCTATGTATAAATTAAATATTCTCAAGTAAAATTATTATAAATTTGTAAAGTATATAAAACACACATGTCACCACATTACTCCCCCTCCGAAAACAAACCAATGTCCAACAAATTGAAAGTAACATGTTTTGATTTTTTAGTCAGTGTATTAGTATTCTTAACATTATCTAAGGAATTTTCTGTAATAGCTGGTTTAAGTCGATCAATTGGTACTGATATTATTTCTCTATCTTTCTCAATCTTAAAACATTTCTTGCTTTTTTCTACGACTTTGTATGGCCCCTCATACGGTTGTTGTAAAGATCTTTTATTGTTAACTCGCAGAAATACAAATTTACAGCTTTGTAAGCTCTTTGGAATATAAAAACCTGATTCAGAATCCGTATGATGCACAATGTTTGATCTAACATTTTTAAAATGATCTTTTAACTTGAACAAAATATCGGATGCATCGAATTGATTTTCATGAACCACAATTTCTCCTGGTATTCGAATATTTTGCCCATATGTCATCTCAGCTGGAGTGGATTTTAAATCCTCTTTATAAGTGGAACGTAGTCCTAGTAGGGCTATTGGAAGTTCATCATACCATTTTGATGAATCAGCTCTGCACATTAATGTAGCCTTAATTTGTCTATGAAATCTTTCGATAATACCATTAGCTTGAGGATGATACGATGAAGTAGTAATATTATGACTACCCAAAAACTTTGATAATTCCGAAAACATGTACGAAGTGAATTGACTACCTCTGTCTGTGGTTATTTTCAATGGTACGCCGAATCTTGAAATGTAATTGCGTATAAATGTATCTACTACAGTCTTTGTATTTATATCTCTTAATGGATATGCCTCAGGCCATCGAGTGAACCGATCTATTAAAGTAAGTAGATATCTATAACCATTAGATGGAGGCAGTGGTCCAACAATATCTAAATGTATATGTTCAAAACGACCTTTTGGTATGGGTATTTTAATTACAGGAGATTTTGTATGTTTGTGAACTTTGGACTGTTGACAATTTATACACTCTTTCGACCATTGGTTTATTTGCTTACTCATATTTAACCAAAAATATTTTCCAGATATTAAACGTTTTGTTGAACGGGTACCCGGGTGAGAAATACCATGTAATTTTTAAAATACAAGTTTCCTAAGACTTACAGGCACATAGGGTCTAGTTTTATTATGTGATATTTCACACCAAATTTCTGAGTTAACTAGTGGTACTTTTATTAATTTAAGATTATACGATACGTTTCTATTTTCTGTTAAACTTTTTATTTCCGAATCGTTTTGTTGTTCTCTGTGTAAAATTCGTAAATGTAATTCACCATCATCTATAATATCAATATCAAAAGGTCTGGAAAGACTATCGGCTACAACATTAGATTCACCCCTAATATATCGAATATCTGTAGTAAATTGTGCAATATATTCCAGATGTCTAGTCTGTCTTGGACTTCTTTCAGTTTTTGAATTCATGGCACACGTTAAGGGTTTGTGGTCTGTAAAAACCACAAACGAGCGACCTTCTAATAAATACCTAAAATGTTTAATGTTTAAATAAATAGCAAGTAATTCCCGATCAAATGAACTGTACTTGATTTCAGCGGGGGTAAGTTTTTTTGAGAAAAACGCTAACGGTTCAATTATACCATTAGAAACCTGATGTAATACACCCCCCCACTGCAATATTCGAAGCGTCGACCGTTAAAGTTAATTCTGCATCTTTATTAAAATGATTTAATAATACACGTGATGCAAAGTTATTTTTAATTTCGTTAAAAATCTCAAGAGCGTTATCATCCCAGTCTATATTTTTATTTTTGTTCTTAATAGCTTTGTTCATTAATTCATATAAAATAACAGTTTTGTCAGCTAATTTTGGTATATAACGATGATAATAATTTATCATTCCCAAGAATTTCTGCATTTGCTTAACAGATATTGGCCTCTCAAAATCTCTGATAGCAGTTACCTTCTCCTCTGAAGGCTTAATGCCTTTTTTGGAAAAAGATGGAGAGCTGAAGCAACACAAGAGTTTGACGGTCTACAAATTCCCGATTTAACTAAAAATTCGAATTCTGACCTAGCAACTTCATATTTTAATGGGTCTAGTCTTCTAGGTTTGGTATATGGTAAAGGGCCTTCAGTAATTAATCTATGAACAGTAGAATGTTTTACAGGCTTTGTATAGTCTGGTTCAGAAGTTAGTGACGGATATTCTTTTAACAATTTCGTATATCTATTATCAACTGCAAATAGCTTCGGTAATGATATATTGCAAGTAGACGATATTGCATTTACTGTTAAGTTTGTAAGTGGGTCGATTAGCTGTTTATGTTTTACATCCACTAATAGACCGTATTTACACAGAAAATCTGCGCCAATGATAGGTTTCGAAATATTGGCAATGATAAATACAAAAGGAAACTCTCGCCGCAGACCTAAATTAATATTAAGAAGCCTTTTACCGTATGTAGAAATATTAGACCCGTTGGCTGCGGTTAAATTAATGTCAGATAACTTGTTATTACCTTTAAATTTTGCAACGGGTAAGACCGAAACCTCTGCTCCGCTATCTATCAAAAAACGTAATTTATTAATTTTATCAAAAATGAAAAGGCGACGGGATAAAAAAGTATAATCACCATTGTCTGTCGCCTCGACAACGGGATTAATTAGTTTGACGATTTCTTTGAAAATGAACACGGTTGCTCACAACGTATAGCCTTATCCCCGAATCGGTAGTGATATCTACATACCCAGTCTTTACTGGTTGAACGAAATCTTGAACGAGAATTTCTCCTATTATAATTATTTCTATAAATTGGTCGCGATTGTCTGTCATTTAATTCTTGTTTGAGAGAATTCACTTCCAAGCATAATTTCGACATATTTTCGCACAAAGTTTTTGTTAAATTATGAACAACGTTTTCAATATTGGTTTTATGTTCATTAATATTTGCTACTTCACCATTAAACATAACTTCCCAAATTTTATCAGCTAATTGTATGAGCTCGTTAATGTCACTATGATTAGATCCAGTTAAAGCTACATTAAGGCTTTTTGGGAGCTTTCTCAACCATAGCTTTTTTAAAATATCTGGACCAAAACTATTTCCAGCTAAAAGCGACAGTGAACGAAAGAATTCGGATGGCTTCCTATTGCCAATTTCACTATCAGATAAAATTTTCTCTAAACGAGAGGTTTCACTAAGGGAATGACAATTGAACGTCATTACCTTCTTTAAGTTATTGTATAAATTTGAAGAAGGCGGATTTTGAATAATGTCTAGCATTGTTACTATTACCTCTTGAGGTAGTGCAGTAATGATATATTCGTATTTAGTTCTGTCTAAAGATATCCCTTTGGTGGTAAACTGCATCTCTGCATGAACAAACCAAGCATCAGGGCAATTTGCCCAAAACTGAGGGAGCTTAACTGAAGTCGCAAAAAGTTCGAAATTTGATTGGGAAATATTAGGAACATTTTGATCTAACAAATGTGAATTTTGACTTTCTTGAGTTATGTCAGTGTTTGATATTTGTTGTGTGCTATTTATATTGTTTTGCGTTTGAGTAACATTGCGTGTGGGTGAACGAATTGGTATCATTTTCGGTTGGAGAGTTCACAATGTATAGCGATAATATTTATAAAATGTAAACTATAGTATTTATAATATATTTATGTATATATACCAATATTTAATCCCAATTTGCAGATGTAGCTTCTCAAAATAGTCCAATTAAATTTATATTCAATTCTGACATTAAACAGCAAACCCTAAAAATTGGTAGTTGCTTACTTCTTTTTGATACAAATCTTGTTGAAAATTAGCTTGATGATTGCCTAGTTGCACAATGAATATTGTTATGTTTTATATTTTTCAGAGCTTTTTAATTATAATTTTGCATAATTTTGCATTGTTTGGTTTATTTATTAAATATTTCGGCTCCTGGCAGGATCGCCAATTTTATGGTAGTAATATATTTTTATATAAAATTTTATTTAGGAAATAATAAATTTATATTGTGTTAACAATTCAAAAATCCAATTTTTCTAAATTCATATTTTTAATTATTTGAAAGATAAAACAAAACTTATTCTATGTATAAATTAAATATTCTCAAGTAAAATTATTATAAATTTGTAAAGTATATAAAACACACATGTCACCACACACATTTAGGGGATTCACAAGGTGTGCTATCAAGTCATATCGTCATAATATCCTAAATAATATTTTACAATTGTTTAAAAAAAAATATTGTTGTGTTTCAAACAAAATAAAAATTGTTATTACAGTTATTTAGTCCAGCCAAAACACTCTTTATTAACAGTCTGGCCCACAATGTCGACAAGAACATTTCTTTCTAATATTTATATTGAAAACAAAAACAAATTTAAATTTTTAATTATTGTTTTCAATATAAAAATGCGAAAGAAATGTTCTTGTCGACATTGTGGGCCTGGTAGTAAATGTTTTTTTTTTTTTTAAATTACAAAAAATGTATTATTGTGTACATGTTTTCAACAAAAATTCCATAAGATTTCACATGGATATAAGAGCAAATTTTATTGGTGTGTTTTAGTCATTTTGAAAGTTAATTTGTAACTACATATTTTTTGCCTCCTTTTGTAACTACATATTTTTATAAAACTTTTAAGTATAAAAGAAAGGTATTATTTTTTAAGGTTTAATTGGCCAAATTATAAATGATTACTTTTGGGACATCACGAACAAAAATAAGTTCTTTTTCTAGTAGAAAATTGTCATTATTTTTCTGTTTATTTTATAAGCAAAGTTTTAGCTTATAAAATGACATAGAAAAATGATTTGTATTTAATTATATTTCTTTCAAGCTTCCTGAAGATGACATCCAAAGGACGTCGAAATATTGAAAAATAAAGAATTTAAAGAATAAAGCCGATCTCGAGCTTGAAAAAATGATTTAATTTATAAGTTATTTTATTATTTTCTTTCTAAAAGATACAGCTTTACGATTTAGTACTAAAACTGGGAAGTATTTGTTGATACCAAATTTTTATGAATTTTTTGAGTTCAAAAAATTTAAAAATTAAACAAAACAAATAATATTTGCTTCCACTTGTGCCTCAATAACTCCAAAACTAATGGCTTAAGCAAAAAATTATACTAGATGAACTTAAATCTGGCATAATACAATATTTTTGATGGATTGCATAACAAAATCCAGCAAGTGGTTACAAAGTTACGCTAATTTTTGAGCGGCAGCTTCAAAAATCTCATCTTTTAGTAGAAAAAATTTAAAAAAAAACCCTTACCATGGAATTTGAAATAATGATGATTAGGTAACTATAGCGGATCCAAAAAGTATAGTGGTCGTTTAAGGATAACAAATTGTTCCCATATGTGACATAGTGTAATTTTAATTCCTTCGCTTGAAGCATTTTAAATACCTTTACTTAAGGAGAACATGGCTTAATTACTGTACTTTAAAGTCTTCAATCATTAAAGACAGAATTATCAATAAGTTTTAAAAAAAAAGTGTAAAAAAAATGTTTTTTAAATTGAATTGAGAGCTTTTTAATGTTTGCGATCTATCACTACCCAGCAAAAACTTTGCTTACAAAAAAAGCAGAAAAATAATGAGAACTTGAGAAAAAGGGTACATATTTTTCTACTAGAAAAAGTACCTATTGTTTTACGCGATGTCCCAAATGTAATCATTTATAATTTGGCCAAACAACCTAAAAAAGAATTCCTTTATTTTATACTTAAAAGTTGTATTAAAATATGTAGTTATCAAAAGAGAAAAGAAATAAGAACTTTTAAATTAACTTTCAGAAATGTTAAAAGACAGTTATTAAAATCGCTCTGAAATTTTATGGAATTTTTGTTGAAAAAATGTACACAGAAAAAAGTGTTTTATCAATAAAAAAAAATGGCTTAAAAAGTATTTAAATTTAATTAATGTGATAATTGAATCAATTATTTTTTTAGTTGAAATAAAATTAAAAATTAAATTTTGATTTAATTAAAATTTTAGTTGTTTTGAAATAAATTTTCAATTAATATATTAATTAAATAACAAAAAATCTTAATTGTCTTTTTTCGTTTAAAATAAAATAATTTACACATGTAGAATTGTTGTTGGGAATTGTCCATATTTATTTAAATAAATTAACCATTGTTTGAAATGGCAAAGTTTTTTGATCACTTTTTTTATTAAAATTAAAAATATCAATTATTAAAAAATATTTATTTAAAATTAGAATCTGGGAATTATTTCTTTTTCAAGTTACTTTATTATATTCAACATTTTTTATTTTTTCGAATTTATTCTATGAGTTTAATTTCAGTTATGTATTTTATAAAGCTTATTTTTTTGTTTTTTTGTATTTAATAAAGCTTTTTGTAATAGTTCTATTCCTTCAATTTTTAGGAATGACTTTATACACTACTAGACTATTATCTTGCATCTTCTTATTACATTTTATCTTAGCTATCCTTTGGATAGCAATGAAGTATATTGTAAGTACAGAAAAATTTAGAATTATTAGTCGTTTCTAAAAATTGAAGTAATAGAACTATTTCAAAAAGCTTTATAATATACAAAAAAAAAAAAAAAGCTTTATAAAATACATAACTGAAATTTAACTCATAGAATAAATTCGAAAAAATTAAAAATGTTGACTTATTCAAAATTTTAAAATTTTTAGTAATCAATATAATCATTTTGGTAATTGATGCAAAATCAACAAATTGTTTGCTTGATATTATGAATTTGGAATAAATTTGGTGATTGGAGAAATTTAATAATTTTTTCTGTGTACACAATAATAAATTTTTCAATATGTAAGAACACATTTAATATAGAGTCTTTTGCTGCACAATAGTCATTTATAGCTCTAACACTGTAATAACAATGTGTGTATTAATTTATGTAAATATGCGGGCCTGTCACAGAAATCCATTTCGATAGAAAGTTTTTTTAATTCCGAAGAAGCTTCTTCAGAAAACGAAAATCGATAATTTTTCTCGGAATGAATTCATTTTTAATTTTGCGATGGAAAAAAGTTTTTCTTTTGGTTTGCACAATATTGCCACATTTAACTTAAAAATAACAAAATTAAAAGTTGTCGGAATTACGAAAATCGACCGAAATGAAAATACGAATTCAAAACCATTCCGACCGATTTCTTTGACAGGCCTGATTATGTTCTGCAAAAAAACATCGTTAAAATTATATTGATATCACTGCTAGTATTCTAATAACAAAAATATATTGTGGGGGTAATTTTGGAAAATATTTATGTATATATTTAAGTACATACATTTGATTGATTTTATATTTATATACCCTGCAAACAATTTCGATCTAAAAATTGTCTTAATAGTTTCCCTATTTAGCAAAAATCTATCGCTTTTGCTATTCAATTCCTATTGATGTAGTTACATCGTTCGGGAAGAAGTGTCCCACTATGGCAATATTTACTTTAAGAATCTACTTAGTGTCTATATTTTTTTGACGAATAAGATTGCTTTGGTCGATTAATATCAATTTAATTTCGTAGGATTACTTTTGGCTATAAAAAGTACTCTTTTTTAGTTACACTTTTCCTTGTTGTTCTTTATAATAAAAAGTGGGCCGTTTAACAGTTTAACTTTGTTTGTTTTATATGGTTAGTCTGAGTAAAGTAAATAATAAAAGACGTAAAAGTTTTAGAAATATTAAAAAATCTACAGTACATTTATTCAAAATAATTGTTGATGTTTTAAAGTTAAAAACTTAATGGGGAAAAAATTTTTGTACAAGAATTGACTGCAAGTCCAAAAATTTGTTCAATAATTAACTTTATAAAAGTTTCAACAAATTATAACTAACATATTTTTTTAATGCTTTACAAAGTTTATTTTACAATTTATTTTCACTGATAACGTTAATTTTAATGAAAAAAATGAAATAAAAACATTAATTTTCCACAACAATTTTTAAAGTCATTGAATAAACAACCAGTTCAAAATATCACTTATATTCTTTAAAAAGACAATAATAAAATAAATTTTTTTAATTTTAATTTCGTTTTAATTAGCGCTAACAAAAAATGTATAAAACATTATTAAAAACTTACCAAATCTACCCGAAGAATAAGCTTGGGCTGTTTTGTGCAATCATTTATGTATATGCCTTTCGGTATCATTTGAATCCAGCGGGGTCCTAATTTTGAGTGTATTATAACTACTTTATTTTTCAAATATTTAAAACTTCACTTTATTTTACATAATTTTATAAATTTATATTATTTCACACGCACGTACCACCGATCACATTGCAATTTAAATACAAACTGTCATAATTTACGCTTTATGCTTTTGTAGTATTCAATATTTTAGAGCAAATCGTTGCAAATAAGTCAATATAATTTGGGCAATAATCAATCGTGCTCTTGTTGTAATTGTATACTTGTTACAATTATCTAAGCAACTCTTTAAAGTGAAGAAAAAGTAAAATTTTAGAACTCATAATTCGATTATGACGTATTTTGTTGTTGTTCAATTCCGCAAAATCAACTTTTAAACTTCCAAACGTGACTAAGTAGTAAACCTCTGCACAAATGCATTTAAAAGCCGTTTCAAGACATTCGTTTGTTTTTTAAATACTGATTGTCGCTCACTCTTTGCTAACGAATTAAATGCTATGTTGTGAAAAACACATATAACAAAAAATAAATAAAAACACACAATTGCAAATTTATTGTAATTAGTGTGTTATAAACGACCAAATACGAAGTGTAAAGAGTACGGAATTTACACCAAACAGCAACAAAGCAAAACAAATCACACTAACTAAGCCAAATCACACGAATCACACGAAAGAACTGTAGCAAAAAAGGTGATAAGTATGAATTATCTTGTTTTTTTTCAATTATTAGGTATGACTAGCTAGATTTGTATGAAGCAAAAAACAATTAAAGATGAAAAATATTTTTATAGAATATTTAAGTTTTTATTTTAAATTATTTTATTATTACCAAAACATATTATCAAATGTTTAATTAAAAGTTAAAAAAAAAATTAAAAGGTAATTCTATTATGTAGTTGCAAAATTAATATAAAAATAATACATACAACGATCAAAATCTGAGAAACAATCGGCAATAAACATCAAGATCACACACTGTGAATTGAACAGTTTACCGTACATAACTGTATTATAGACACACAATTGTTGTGTGTTGTTTTTTCGTTCAAATCAAATTATGGATTGAGTTGGTTTATTTAAATCCAACTACTGCTTTACACTGATTTGTTTGAAACGAACTACTGTTTTAACATTGATTTGGTTTTTCATAATGGATCATTCGAGCTGGTTTAAAAAAAAAAATTACAGTAGTTGACACAACAATAATTTGGTTATGACAACTGTGTACAAGAAACAAATGCATTCGTGCAGGGGTTTACTAAGTAGTTCAAATTCCGTAGACAATCAAAGCACAATCTACCAATTGCTTGGAGGGTACATTTGATTGATTTTTGGATTTTCCATGTATTTCACATCGAAATTATTCTTATATAATGCGAGTTTCGATACTCGTATTACCGTATATCTAACAAATATTAATGAAATATATTACAAATTGATTAAAATAATTATTTAAATTCATATACTAACAACTTATTTAAATCATTATATAAAAGTATTTTTTGTAATGCACAATAATGACTTATTTCAGATATAATAAGAAAGTTATTATTTAATATATAACTAATAATGCAAAAAGTGGCGAATACAGCTACAAAGTAATGAATTCAGGAAGTCATTAAAAGCAGCAGTGTAAGTTAAGTTTTTACTGGGTAATCCAGATTATTCATAAGATATAATTAGGAGCAATTTGTGGAAATATGCCGATGGTACCAAATAAAAGTTGGATTCAAAACTCTAAAAAAACTATTTGAATTAATTGAAGGACAGGTACATACTTAATTATTAATTTTTTGTAAATTTTTAATAAAAAATCTTAATGTTAATAAGTTAAAAGTTGTTTAAGTTTAAGTTTTATCCAACTTTTTTAATTTTATTTTATTCCATTTATGCTGGTTTACAACTGTGCATAACAGTGTGTGTGTGTGTGTGTGTGTGTGTGTGTTATTATTACTTTGTCCCTGTGTGTGAGTGTGTTTGTTACATTTTGGATTAGTTTGCATATATGTGGTAGACCCTGTTTTCCATGTCATGTACATTATAATCATATAAACACTCGTATGTATATGCATATACGCTGCATTGTATCTGGCTACAAGGTACTGCCTGTGTATATGCATTAAAAATTTTTAAACTGTTTGCAGACTTTTTTTTTAATTTATTTTGATTTTTTTTTAGTTGTTATTTGTTGTTGCTGAATTGTTAGTAATTCTATTTTCTACTTTTTTCATACAAATACAAATACATATAAACATTTAGTTGGTTTAACCGTTAATGCTAATTAAAACTCACTGACCGTGTTTAAAATGCTTAAACAACATTGAGCGCCATAATGGGAATGAGAGTATGAAGGACTGAATGAATAAATGAATGACTAACTAAATGCATAAACGTACGAATGAGTGAGTGAGAGTTTGGAATTAAATCAGCATTAGTTGAATAGATTTTACGCAAAAAAGAAAAAAGAAAAATAATCATCACTATAACAACATGTGTAGAAGAACATATAATGAATTCAAGCAGTTGAGATTAAATAATTAGCATAAGTTTGCTTAATATAATCTATTTTGTAAGATGATTTTTTAGAAATTTTTTTCCCTAATTTTTAATATTAAAATTTGTTTAAACCATCTTTGCCATATTGTGCTATTTTCTTAAGCATTTATATATTCATTGTAATATGTATAATATTTTTTTACGCTCTCACTGCTGTAAAACTCATTGGGAATTTTAAATGTGTTTAGTAAATAGTAGACTTAAATCCAGCCAATAGTTTTATATGAATGAGTTCATGTATAATTACATCAAGTATCATGCGTTGCGTAAAACGTATTTAAATTATAATTTTTTCAAGGGATTTATTGTGAAAAAAAATATAATATCAGGATTGAATACAACTTGAACTAACTGCAACCACATATTTTAGGTCAATTGAATAAGAATTCATGATTTTAAAAAACAGTGTAATACAAAAAAAAAATTCACACTGTACAGGTCAAAATCGAAAATATGTTTTCATTCGTAGAATCTACTTAAAGCAGAAGTCCGTTTTAAGTAGATTCTATAAAATAAAGTTTTTATAGTAGACTATTTTTTATCGAAAATTTTCCGTATAAGATTTATTTAAAAAGAAAATTTTCTCCACTCATAAAATTATTACAGTAACTGATTGTAGATTATTTAATTCGTTTTCCGTACTGTTGAAACTTAATAAAAAAATATAGTTATTTTACGAATGAATTTATTTTTCAACATTTATGTTTGTTATTCAAAAAACAAACTACCAAAATATAATATTTTTCCGTACTAATATTGTTATGTAGTTTAAATTTTTTCAGCTAAATTATAATTGTTTAAAACAACAACGGTTAAATTTAACGGAATGTACTGTTAAATAAAAAAAAATTAAAAAATTTATGTAAAATTAATTTATTTTAAATGAAATGTAAATTATCGATTTTAAAATAAATTTTTACTGCCGTATTCATAAAAAATTAAAATGGATATGAAATCTGTTTTAAGAAAAATTTGTATGGAAATTTTGTTTTAAAATACGTTTGAAATCTATTTTATTTTTTATAAATACGGCAGTTAGTCGTTTAAAATGAATTTTCTGTGGAATTTACGACCATAATATTTTGAGTGTGTTTACAATTTTCCTAAAGGAAGTTTTCGGTATAAGACTTCTTTCTTAAGAAAATAGTTTCTCGTATAGAACTATCTTCTATGGAAAAGTTTTCGTATTAGACTATGTTCTATTGAAAATTTTCTCTTTGAGACTATTTAATTGCAGTTCACTTTTTTGTAGAAAATTTTAAACATTTTCAATAGAAAATTTTGTGCTTGAGACAATTTTCTGTAGAATGCTTTCTGTGTATGACTTTATTTCTTTAGCTAATTTCCCGTTTAAAATTTTTTTAAGCTTATTTACTGTTTAAGACAAATTTTAAAGGAACAATTTCTGTATCAGACTATTGCCGAAAGACAATTTTTTAGAACATGTTCTGTATAAGACAATTTTCCTGAGAACATTTTTCGTATAAAAGTATTATCTATAAAATTTTTTATTACAGAAGAACGTGTAATGAAAAATTTGTGTTAAAATATTTTTTGGATTTTTTTTTTTTTTTGCATATTTATGTAATAAAGCTGGGCACCCTTCTGGTAAATCTAATTCGAGTACTTCAATGATGATACCTGTTTATCGAAGTTAGCGCTCATACTCGCGATATTCGCGATTTAAAATTTCAATACTAATGTACCATAAACAATATTTTTGATTCTTTTAGAATCGTTGTTAGATTTAAATCAATTAAACTTGTTTTAATAAAATTTTCTTTAATCTATTGAATATTTTTCTAAAATATAATTAGTATTGTGGTTAATTTATAGAACTGTTAATGGTTTTTAATCCAAATTTCAATATTTTAATCAGGCTTAAGTTCATTAAATTTAATTTTCATTAAATTATTTTTATAAAGAAAGGAATTTTACAACATGAAATGAATTAAAATTTATTGATAATTTTTCATTCTTGACTGAGCTGGGAATTGAACCCAGGTTTCCTCAGGCAGGTTGCCCTGATTAGCTTCGATTGTAACCACACAATCTCTTCAGAGGGGTTTGCCGTTTAACACTCACCGCCATTGAAGACGGATGACGTCAATAGTCAAACATCAATCCTTAAACCAAATGGTATTTTACCCTGGTAGATCGAAATTTGCTTTGAATGAATGATTATCTATTCAATTGATTTACATGTTCTTCCTTACTTCTGCTTTTTTAATATTTTTATGTCAAGAATTCTTCTTGAAGTCCAAAGTGCATTTTTTTTTTTTTTTTCATATTTTTGTCTTTCTTTGTCTTGTTGACCTTTTCTGTAGAAAATTTTCTCTTTAGGACAACCTTGTATAAAAATTTTTATTATAAAACTATTTTCATTTGGACATTTTTTTCCTTAAACTATTTTCCACTGAAAAGTTAAAAAAAAAGTTTCATTCATTACAATTTCATTAAAAACAATTTCCGCATACGACTATTTTCTGCAAAAAATTTTCCGAATACGACTATTATCTTTAAAAAAAATTATCTATAGACGACTTTTTTCTATAAATAAATTACCGTATAAAAACAATTTTCTGTTAAATATTTTCTGTATAAAACTACTTTCTGTAGTATCCGTCACTTCTGTTTGAGTGTAAACTTTTTAAAAGATTTCCAAATAAAAATAAGATATTGTATTGTAAATAACATCCAAGAATTCCCATATATCTTAAGATCAAACTCGGTTTTTTCATACATTTTGCGCTATAAACCAATAGAAACACATTGTGACAATTTGTGTAATTAATGTAAGCAATAATTTGTTATAAAGAAAAACTTTTTTATTTAAAAACTTATAAATATTGGTTAAGGGAAACAGCAATTTGACATTGATTATATTATTTACTCTATATAAAAACAACTTACAAAGATATCAACCTTAAGAATACTACGACTTAGTTCCTCTGAGATAACAGTTTTTTTAAATTGTTTTATGTGTATATTTTACCATCAGAAGGATTTTTTTTTTTTTTTTGGTTTTTTTTTTTTTGTCTTGTTTTTAAATTCGATATTACTCACTTTCTGATTAAGGAAGCAAAACACTTAAAATAAACTTTTTCTCCCCATTAACATTTAAACCAGCAACATCCGCTAAGTTTTTTTTTATTGTTACCCAAAAAATGGCCATAAGTTATAGCGAAGCAACAACAGGACAAAAAAAATATCTAAAATACAGCCAAACAAGATGGGATAAAACAATTACGGTATTTAAAAGCTAAAAACATAACAAATATAATGATTTGTCTTAAGTACAAAGCCAAAAGTTCACATGTGTTGAATAGCTATTTATTCGGTTGGCTGCCCGAATGGCTGACTTTCAAGGGAATTTCCCCCATACCTCAAAAGTAACTGCATCATTTCTTTTGGGTTAAGGATAACACACACAAGTCTGTTTGATTATGTATGTTGAGGAACATTAAAAATGTATGTTAATGTATTTGTTTAAACACATGTGTATTGTAGTGCACACAAGCAGTTCATCTTACACATGTGTTTGCTTGTGTGTGCTTAAGAGTTTGTGGTAATACTTTTAGAAGTATTTTTTAATGGATTTTAAGCAGTAATTTTTACTATTTGTTGTTTTTTTTTAATTTTTTTGCTGAAACTATGAGAAAAAGTAGGAGGGTAGGGATTGGTTCTAAATGGAAGATTTTTGTTAGATATAATTGTAAAGTGTAAAACTATAAATTTTGGAAAAAATTGACAGATATTCTACTTATTTTAAGTGCCGTTTAATGGGTTTTTGCTTTTTTTACTGTTTTCTTGTAGATTAAATAAAAAAAAATTTAATATATTATTTGAAAGTTATTTAACATAAATTATTTAGGCAGTAGTGGTATCGCTTGGGATAATAACAGCAAGAGGTGCTATGGCAAATTTACTCAAAATAAGATTTTTATAGGAAATTTTGTCAAAATCTGCTATTAATAGGAAATTTTAACAAAATCTATAGGAAATTTTGCCAAAATTCCCTATCTCTAGGAAATTTGGCTAAAATATGATATTTGATATTTCACCAAATTATGCTATTTAAAGGAAATTTTTTATATAATTGCTATTAAAAGGAAATTTTTCAAAAATTTCCTTATTATGAATATACTCCCAGCAAAAACTTACATTGCAAAGTAATGAGTTAAAAAGCTAATATACCCAGCAAAAACTAGGTAATGACTTGAAATTACTGAACAAGTTACTTTTCAACCATCTGCATTACATGGAAGTAGTTAAGTAATGGCTAACACATAATCTGATACATAAGCACTTGTTTATGAGCTGATTAACGAAATTTTATTTATTCAAATCTAATACAAATTGATATTTAAATATTTGTTCTTACAATTAGTTTTTTTTTTTATTTGTTATAAATGAATATGAATTTGAATATGAAAAATTTAAATACTTAATTGGTTTTGGTATGTATTTTAAAATTACAATTTTGAATAAAAACTACACTACTCAATCAACCAAACGATATTATCACGATATCGTCTAGGTGATATAAATTATAATATATGATATCAATCTTGTATCGTTTTTCCTTGAAAATATCATATCGTTTTTGCAATCGTATCGTTCTCAGGTTTATTGGGTAGTAAATTTTGCATTAGAAAGCAAATTAAATTAAAGACACAAATTGTTTGACAAATTCAGTTTTGTTGATAACAATGTGAAGTGTCTATTTGTAAGCCAATGTGTTTATGACTTATTAAACTCCCTATTCGTAAGCGAGGGTGGTAAGTACTAAAGAGCTGCACAAGCACAAGAAAAATTGCTTACAAGCAATTTCATTAAATGTAGATAGTATGTGTATATTACTCTCTCATTACAAAACTCATACTTCCAAAAACAATTGTTTTGCTTTACGATCAAAATATAGAAGAATAGAACAAAACTGCACAAGAACAATGCTGAACTAAAATAAAGCTGAATTAGAACAAAGATGAAGTAGAACATTAAAACAGAAATAGAACATTCCAAGCATGTTTGAATGTTTTGATTGTGAACATAAACCAAAGAGAAAATTGCAAAGGGAGAAACTTTTGATTTAATTTCGTTTGAGTGGTTTTCAATGGGTTCGGTTGTAGGTTCCTTTAAAATATTATTAAAAATTTAGGAAATAATATAGGTAACTAAATTATTAAGCTTAAAGTCTTTTTTTTATTTTTATACCTATAAAACTTTAAACGTTTTTTAAACCAATATTTCGGCATTCCTTTGAGTGCCTTCTTCAGGGTTTTTTCTTCCTTATTTTATAAATTTTCAACAATTTTTAACAAATTTAACAATAACTGACAAATTAAAAAATTTTTTAATTAGAAATATTGGTTAAATAAACGTTTAAAGTTTTATATAAAAATAAAAAAAGACATCAAGCTTGATAATTTAGTTATACCTAATATAATAATAAAGGTCGACTAAAATAAAATATACATTTAGGAAATAATTCAAAAAAATCAATTTTGCTTACATTTAATGCATCCATTTCTGTTATAAGCTAAGATCACTTTAAATTTTTTAAATTCCTAATTACGTGCAATCGATGCTTTTACTATAATTTACCGTTTCTTTATTTCATTGTCTGTTTTTGTGTTGATATTCTGTTTGTTTTGATAATACAAGCACTAACAAAGCAGAAGAGAAAAACTTTTCAAGTTATGCTTGTTTTGTTTTGGTGAGAGTAATGTGTTGTTATGTTTGTTTTGCTATGTATGTTTACAGTGAAATAATATGATTGATAGTTGTGTGAAGTAGAACACAGAACATTAAGAATATTTTGCGCAGCCCTTTAGTAAGTACTTGCACCCAATGACATCACCTTGTTAAAATAATGAGTTAAAATCCCAATGTTCAAGTGGTGAAGAGTAGTTATAATAGCTTTTTAACTCATTACTTTGCAATGTAAGTTTTTGCTGGGTAACTACTCTTCACTACATATACACTGGCATTTTAACTCAATATTTTAACACGGTGATGTCGTTGGAGGCAAGTAAGCGAAGGTAGGCTTATGAATAGGGAGTTAAGTAAATCATTACCACATTTGCTTACAAACAGGGAGTTAAAAAGGTAATTACCACGTTTGCTTACAAATAGACACTTCACATTGTTATCAACAAAACTGAATTTGTCAAACAATTTGTGTCTTTAATTTAATTTGCTTTCTAATGCAAAATTTACTACCCAATAAACCTGAGAACGATACGATTGCAACAAAACTGAATTTGTCAAACAAATTGTGTCTTTAATTTAATTTGCTTTCTAATCCAAAATTTTACTATCCTCATTAAGGACATATTCATACCAAATAAACCAGATATTTTTTTTTATTTGTTGTTATTTATTTATTTATTTAAAAAAAAAACTATCACAACAAGATATAAATCTTATAATTTACAGTGATAGTAAGTAACATGGCAATTGAACATATAAACATTGTATTATTAAATTATGTTATACATACATACATTCAAATTTATAAAATAAAAAAAAATAGAAACAATTAATAATTAAATAGATATAAATATAAGTTATATTAAAGATTTTTAGAATAAATGATTGCAAAAACGATATGATATTTTCATGAAAAAACTATATTATAAGGAAAATATACAATTTAAAAATCGCTTGTGATACAAGACCGATATCATATATTATAATTTATATCCCCTAGACGATATCGTTTTAATATCGTTCGGTTGATTGATTAGTGTAGTTGTTATTCAAAATTTTAAATTTAAAATACATACCAAAATCAATTAATAAGTATTTAAGTCTTTCATATTCAAATTTATATTCATTTATAACAAACTAAAATAAAACAAATTGTAAGAACAAATATTTATTAAAAATCAATCTATCAGCCATGTCACAGAGTACAATTCCGTTCGGAATTGAAGAAAACATATTTGTTTATTGATAGAAAGTATATTTTGATGGTTTTTTGGTCTTTGACATACAGAAAACTCCCATACCGTTCATGAAAACATAAATGGTTTCATTCCGCAAAGTTTTTTCGTAATTTTCTGAAGCACCAAAATACGGAATGAATTCCGTTTCCGAACGGAATTGTACTCTGTGACATGGCTGTATATTAGATTTGAATAAATAAAACCTTAAATGTATTTTAGTATGAATTAATTTTAAATTTCGTTAATCAAATCATAAAAAAGTGCTTATGTATCAGATTATATGTCAGCTATTACTTAACTACTTCTATGTAATGCAGATGGTATGAAGTAGTCATTGAAAAGTAAGTTGTTCAGTATTTTCAAGTCATTACCTAGTTTTTGCTGGGCTTGTAATACATTTTAACAGAATTAAATTTTTATAAAAAAATTTGTTTTAATTTGCTGTCTATTATAATCAGAGAAGACAAATTTGCTTTTTTTGCTGTTTTGCTTCTTTTTTGCTGTTTTTGCCCATTTTTGCTTTTTTGCTGTTTTTGTTATTATGGTGCTTATTTTGCTTTTTTCCTATGTTTTTGCTGTAAAATAGCTTTTTTAACATAATTTTTACGTAAAAAATATTTTTTTGAGAAAACATGAGAAAAAAAAATAATTGACAACTTTTTTCTGGGTTAAAACAAAAATATGTTAGTTGTGGACTCAACGTTTTTACAACTAAAATTAATAAACTTACCATCCCAAAAAAAACAGCCATGTTACTTATTTGAGTTTAAAACAAAATAAGTAAACCGGCCGTTGTGAACGAAAAATAATAAAAAAAAAATGCCGAAAGAAAAGTCAAATATGTTATTTTTTGCTAAAAATGGTAAAATTGTATCCTGAAGTTTTTAAAGTTGAAAAAGATTGGCTTTTTTGTAATGGGTGTTCGAGTAAAATTAATAGCGAAAAGAAGTGCAATGTGGAGCAACATTTTAGTACAAAAAACACAAATTAGCCGCTTGCCAAGAAAATCGTCCACAAAAACTTGTAACGGAATTTCCTGTTACTATTACTGCTAATACATTTCAAAAACATCTTTCAAAAGTACGCAAATTTGTCAGTTCCAAGCGAAAGTTCTATTCGAGGTAAAAACATACCTCAAATGTATACGGAAGCTTTGGGAAAAATGCGTGAAAAGGCTAAAGGTAAATATATATGGATTTCTGTTGATGAAACAACAGACAGTGAACAAATATATGTGACCAACTTTATATTTGTTATTTTTAATGACGATGTTGGAAATAATCCTTTTCTATTGAAAATGGGTGTTCTCGAAAATGCAAATGGGGCTTCTATTGCATCTTTCTTCATCGATTCATTACAAATTTTATGGCCTGATGGTAAGTGAATATTTGATTCATAATTTTTTTTTATTTTTTATGTTTTTTTTTTTTTAATTTAATCTAGGCATTCAATACGACAAAATATTGCTAATAGTAACTGATGCAGCGCTTAGAGTTTCAGCATGTAAATAAATTAATATCTTGTACCAAATCCGTTTTTGTTAATATAATTTTTCAATAACTCGTATTTACACACATACAAACTAAAATTTTAATTTCCATAGGCTCCTCGTAGAAAGCAGTTGTTTTTACAAATGAATCCCAATTTGGCTCTTCCACCGTTCTCTCATGCCCTACACGTTGGGGTACTTTGATAGAAGCCACAATGCATATGCAGAACACCTTGTTAAAGTAAAGGCTGTTATTTCTTAACTGAAAAGTGAAGACTCAGATTCGATCGCGCACGCCAAGGAAATATATAACTTGCCCGGATTAAGTTCCCAACTTGCGTTTATCAAAAACAATTTTTCAATTATTGTGTCTTCTATAAAAAAAGCTACAAACAGTTGGGTTAGCTATTCACGAAAGTGTAAATATTGTGTCAAATGTACGAGAAGCTCTTGAGAATCTACATGAAAAAATATATATGAGGAAATTTAATGCAGTATGTATTTCAAAGAAATCCGGGGTTCAAACAAATTTTACAAATAAACAACATTCTTCAAACTGGTGCTAAACCTGATGACGAAATATAAATTTGCTCCAACAACATCCGTTGACGTGGAAAGAAGTTTTTACTTATACAATTCACTTTTAACAGAGAGACGAAGAAAAATGACGTTTACAAATATAAAAGCCCCATGATTGGTTATTGTAACTATTTTCACGAGTCTGAAGAAATAGAATAACTGTAATTTTTTATATTTAAATGTATATATTAAAAAAATAATAATGCTTTTTTTGCTGCTTTTTTTCAAAATGTTTGTGCTTTTTTTATATATTTTTTTTGCTGTAAACACTTTGTTCTTTGCTTTTTTTTGTCTTCTCTGATTATAATATATAAATTCTGTTAAAATATGATGTTTGATATTTCACCAAAATATATTATTTCAAGGAAATTTTTAATACAATTGCTATTAAATAGAAATTTTTCAAAAATTTTCTTATTACGAATACAATAAATTTTAACAAAATTTAATTTTATAAAAAATTTTGTTTTAATTTGCTGTCTATTATAATCTTTATATATAAAATTGTAACGTTACTGACTGACTGTCTGACTCACTGACTGACTGATTCATCATCGCACAGCCTAAACGCCTGAAGGTAAAAACTTGAAATTTGGACCAGAGCTTGGTCTCTCCCCAAATCGATCCACTAAGACGGGAGTTTTGGAAATTCGAATGTTTAGAGGGTATAAAAGGGTAAATTCGGTAACCTTATATATCTAAAACTAAAAGAAAAAAAAAATTTATTACTTATCGTTGTTTTTTAGCAAAATAAGCGGACATGTGTCTGGTACTTTTTGGAAATTCAGCACTTTAACGGTGTAAACGGGTAAAACCTGTATTTTGGTACTTTTTTGTTACCGCATCTATCTTTTAAACCCATAAGCATAGAAATAAGGGTTATATCGCATTTGAAACTTATCTAAAAAATCCAAAAACGGATTTGGTACTTTTTCGAAACTCGGACGTTTAAGGGGTAAAAAGCGTAACTATTTTTGGTACTTTTTTTTATAAAACATTTTTTTTTATTTATTGACACATACGTATTAAATTATGGGCGCCCACAACAATATTGAAATTTTTTATGCTTCAATGGGGAGAAAAAAGTACCAAAAATAGGAAATAGGGTGTAAACGGGTAAAATCTGTATTTTGGTACTTTTTTGTCACCCCATCTATCTTTTAATCCCATAAACATAGAAATAAGGGTTATATCACATTTGAAACTTATCTAAAAAATCCAAATATGAATTTGGTACTTTTTCGAAATTCGGACATTTGAGGGGTAAAACCCGTAACTATTTTTGGTACTTTTTTACAAAACATTTTTTTTACTTATTGTTGTTCAATCCAAATTTAGATATTTTTAATTAGGCTTAAGTTCATTGAATTTAATTATCATTAAATTATTTTTATGAAGACAGGAATTTTACAACATGAAATTAATTAAAATTTTTTTATTGATAATTTTTCATTCTTGACTGCGCTGAGATTTGAACCCAGGCGTTCACGGACAGGTTGCCCAGACTAGTTTCGATTGTAACCATACAATCTCGTCGGTGGGGTTTGCCGTTTTACTCACTCGGCTATTGAGGCCGGGCGACGTCAATAGTCAAACATCAATCCTTAAACCAAATGGTATTTCACTTTGGTTCAATAAAAAAAAATAAGCGGACAGGTGCCTGGTACTTTTTCGAAATTCGGCCTTTTTGGGGGGCAACCGGGTAAAACCTGTATGTTAAAATTTTTTTTGCTATGCCATCTATCTTTTAAACCAATAAACAGTAAAATAAAAAATATATCATATTTATAACTTATCTAAAAAAATACAAATACAAATTTGATGCGTTTCGAAATTCGAACGTTTAAGGGGTGAAATCGTACCTATTTCTGTTATTTTTGTTTCAAAACATTTTTCTTCATCTACCTATATAATATAAAAATGTAAAGACTGGTTCATCATCGCACGTCCTAAACGCCTGAAGCTAAAATCTTGAAATTTAACCGGGAGGTTGGCCTCTTGCTAAATCGATTCCCTAGGATGGGAGTTTTGAAAATTTTTCTGGTTAGAGGTAAAAAAGGCTAAAAATGGGTAAATTCCCTAACCTCATGTTCATCAAAAAAAAAAAAGCGAATAGGTGTCTGGTACTTTTTAGAAATTCGACCCTTTTGGGGAGTAAACGGGTAAAACCTGTATTTTAAAACTTTTTTACCACGCAGTCTATCTATTAAACCAATTAACATTGAAACAAAAAAATATCACATTCGTAACGTATCTAAAAAATACAAATACAAATTTGGTACATTTTCGAAATTCGAACGTTTAAGAGGTGAAAATCGTAACTATAACAAAGCAGCGGGTTAAAACCTAGAAACATAAACTTTGGCGTAAAAATATGTCCACGGAAGAAAAGGAGACGCTAACGAAGTAGCGGGTTAAATGCTAGTATTTAATAAAAATTTGCTATTTACATAAAAAAAAAACAATATATATTTAAAGTTTATAGATATTAAAAAATTTAAAAAATATTATCCTCTAAATAATTTCCAATTCACTTTAAACATTCGATCAAATACAATACAAAACCCAAGTAGACTAAACCCAAAAAAACATCAACGTGGCTAAAGTACGTGTAACCTCTAGGCTTAAACAATAGCTTTTTTATCTTTACTTTTAACAATGTCTTCGTTATTTTCCTCTTTTTTTTTAAAATTATCACACAAATTGCAAATAAGAAGCAGAATCAACTTACAAACAGACTGGGTAAATGTTTCATAACAGTGGAAAAAAGATGTATAAGAAACAAACGCAAAAGAGTTGTCGTCATATCCCACATTTAAAGATGCTTTGATCTCTTTATCTTTATCTTTGTTTTTTTATCTTTTAGCAATATTTGTATGTCATGTTTAAATACTTTGTATATCATTTTCTTATTTTTATCTGGTTTTCAATTGTCAGTTACTGTTCTTGTTTGCCAGTGCGAATATGTGTAGATATACTTTTAAGTGCGTTAAAAAATAAAGGGATAAAACGAATTTCAAGATTTGAGTTTCTGTAGAATATTTTTCAAAAACTTCTTACAGGAAACAAGTTTTAAAAAAAAATTATTTATTTAAACATTTTTTATTATACACAGAAAAAAGTGTTTTATCAATTAAAAAAAAATTATTTAAAAATCATTTAAATTTAATTAATGTGATAATTGAATCAATAATTTTGTTAGCTGAAAAAATTTAAAAATTAAATTTTGATTTAATTAACATTTTAGCTGTTTTGAATTAAATTTTCAATAAAAATTTTAATTAAATAACAAAAAATCTTAATTTACTTTTTTCGTTTAAAAAAAATAAATTTAACATGAAGAATTGTTGTTGGGAATTGTCAATATTTAATGAAATGAATTAACACATTGTTTGAAATGGCAAAGTTTTTTGATCACTTTTTTAATTAAAATTAAAAATATCATTTATTGAAAATTTTTTTTTTCAAAATTTTAAAATTTTTAGTAGTCAATATAATCATTTTGGTTTTAGGTGCAAAATAAACAAATTGTTTGCTTGATATTATGGATTTGGTATAAATTTGTTGATTGGAGAAAATTAATAATTTTTTTCTGTATACGTCTAAACAAAATGATCATGATGAATTTTCTAAAAGGTAGCCCAACCAAAATACACGATGTTAATTGTTAATAAAACTAAAAGTTTTCAGAGAATTATCTCAATATTTTTTAATATGATAAAGGGATTTATAACAATTATTTGTGGAACAAAATATCGGTCAAATGCTCGCCACGGCTTCGGTATACGTCTATCAGATGGTCCATATTTTCACTGACTCTGAGACATAATTGAGGTTTAATATCGTTAATGTGCCGAATTATCACATCCTTTTGCTCTTGAATTGTTCTTGGCTTATTCACATGCACCTTTTTTAAATATCCCTAAAGAAAGAAAGCCAATGGTGTCAAATCACATGATCGCCGTCGCCAATTAGCAGTGCCACGACGTGAGATAACACGTTTAGTTGGCTGTGTAGCCAGTAGGGTATTCATTTAATCGGGGTTTTGCTTTAAACGGTTAATCGCTCGATTAATTAACCGAGGTATTGGTTTAATCGCTTAATATTTTTTTTGATAAATCAAGTAATTTCAATACATAAAAATTCATAAATTATTTATTATTTGGAGTTTATTAGTAACAAAAAGCAATAACATAACAAACATAGCAATTCTTGAACTAAAACGAACAAACAAAAGAATAATTCTCATAAATATGTAATAAATATATGTTTTAAATAATGCATATATTATGTGTTAATTAAAAAATTGACTTTAAGATCATTTTATTAGTTATTTCAATAGTTTAAGAAGATCTTATAAAATAATCTTTTATACAAATAATTTTGTTTAAATGTTTAGGACTCAAGCGTTTATTTTCTGCAGTTTGGATAAAACTTGACTATGAAAAACTTTCATTTATTGTAGATGTTGAAGAAATCAAAAGCAACCAATAATACAGAAAATCAAATTTCTCAGTCCGTTCCCTGTATTTTTCTAAACATGTAAAATCTTCCATTATTTCATTACAGTCCGGTTATAATTTTTTTAAATGTTTAGCACTTCTAATTGTTTTGGTTAATTCTGTTAAAAGATTGATTTATATATGAGACGAAACAAATAAATAAAAGCACAAAAAAATATGTTATAATACTACAAAAAGTTAAAAATTTTGTTACACCGGTTAATCGACTAAAATTAATCGGTTTAATCGTTAATCGAAAAAAGACAATTTTAAATTAACCGATCAGTTAATCGGGTAGTAATTAATCGGTTAACCGATTAACGGTTAACCGAATGAATACCCTAGTAGCCAGTGAAACCATCCTGTTGGAACCACATATTGTACAGGTCCTTATCCTCATTTTCTGGCCACAAAAAGTACATTATCATCTCGCGGTAGCCATTCACCGTAACTGATTGTCCGCCTTAATATTTAAAGAAATATGGCCAAATGACGTCGCCAGCCCGTAAGCCACTCTTTGTGAATGCATCAGCTTTTCAACTATCACCCGTAGATTCTCATTTGCCCAAATGCGCAATTCTGCTTGTTAAGGAATCCACCGATCGTTTATGCTGAACAAAAAAAAATCACGAAGTTCACGAAATGCAGAAATGTTCCAGATAATCGTTAGTTCCTGCCTGTTGGTACAACTTCACGTTGATCTAAACATATAATGGCTATATCGCTCCACTGTGTATACACTAACACGCTGATGGCAAAGCTTCTGTTGTATAGCAAACACGCAGAGAGTTACATACAAGCATGCTGAATTCTGCTTTGTGTTAAATGTAAAAATCAACCACTAACACCCTTTTTATAAGAATGTCTATTTCCAAAATGTATATTTTAACCAAAATCCCCAAAGGTCCCACACCAATAATAAGTTCAGGATCTATCCAGGATCTAGCAGCGCTTTACCAGTTTCAGGTATCGGCAAAGCTAAAATGTAGGTATTCTTTGAGACGCAATCGTACTCTACTATACCCTACTATACCCCAAGATCTATAGCAAAGATTATTCTAAATTCACCTTGGTTTGATTTAAATCAAATCTACCACGTGATCGTCGATTGACAAAAACTGCACCCAGAGAAAAAACTTGTTTATATATGGTCACCTCCAACAAAACTATTTTAAAAGAAAAATTTTAAACATATAATGTTTAATTTAATCATACTTTTGTCACCGACAAACATATTATTGTTAAATTGGTCCTCCATCAACAAGCCACAACCATATTATGGTTGCCTCCGAACATGTTTTGGTTAATAATAACTAAAATATGCTTAACACTTATAATAGCATGGTTGGTTTTCAACCATAGAATGTTGCTCTTGGAAAAGAGGAAAATACTATTGTTAAATTAAAAACAAATTATTGTCATATTTAACCATAACATGTTTAGAGGCAACCATAATATGGTTGTGGCTTTTTGATGGAGGACTAATAAAACAATAATATGGTTGTTGGTGACTATAATATAGTTAAATTTAAACATATTATGTTTAAAATTTTGTCTAAAAATAGTTTTGTTGGAGGTCACCATTTTTAAACATATTTTTTCTCTGCGTGTGTGATTAGGTTTTCTACAAGAACTTGGTAATATATGCTGGCTAATCTTGCCTATACCATACTTTATTTATCCTTCGGAATATATCCACCTGCATCTTCTCCATTAGTGACTGCAACTTCCCGTTAGCATCTGAAGTATTTTAATTTGACGAACACTTAGAGATGTTTTGATAAAGGTTTAACATCTGAAAAATGTTTTTTTTTTTGTCAGACGATTAAAATTACGTTGTTAACAGTCTCGAAGAATTTTAGTACGTTTTAGTCAACTGCAAAGTGTTCATAAGAAACTGAATAAATTCTGGCAGAATACTTAAATGAAAATATATTTCATCAGAGAAGGCGTTAATACGTATGAGTGATTTTATAATAAATATTAATCATACGCCTTCATAAGTCTATAATTACATCATAACAAACTAAAATTCATAAAAATCATTACTTTAATTTCTAATTAAAGGCATAGAAATTTTTTCAATTAACTATTTTGTATTGTTAAAAGGCAAAATTATTTGCTTACAATTAAGCAAATTTGGCCTTTAATATGCATATATTTAAACTATTTGTTTAAATAGCCGGTTCATACACACAAGCAAAATTCTAATATAATAAAATATTGAAATGAGCAGATAAATATAATTTTTAAATGCGTAAATCTACAATATATTAGCATATTTAATGAGCAATCAATAAATTTAATTTATAAACTAATGAAAAGTTTAAATAAATAAAAGTAAATAGAAATACTAACAATGAGGAATAAACGTGGAATATCAAATACTATTTAGAAAAACATATAACAAAATTGAATTACAATTTCAAAGTGTTTTGGAAAAAGTTAATTTTAAACAAAATTTCCTACAAAAATGCAAATTTGCGTGAAATTTTTAAATAAACGCAAACTTTGGCAAACTTTTCTATAAACGGCTAATTTGTGCAAAATTTCCTACAAACAGGAAAATTTTCTATAGTAAAAGCGAATTTACAAACTACTTCCTAAAGACTGGGATTCACTATCCTACATAATCGTACGATTCATTCACACGAAAATCTGACGGAATTAATGAAAAGTTTAAATAAATAAAATTAAATAGAAATACTAACAATGAGGAATAAACGTGGAATATCAAATACTATTTAGAAAAACATATAACAAAATTGAATAACAATTTCAAAGTGTTTTGGAAAAAGTCAATTTTAAACAAAATTTCCTATAAAAATGCAAATTTGCGTGAAATTTTTAAATAAACGCAAACTTTGGCAAACTTTTCTATAAACGGCTAATTTGTGCAAAATTTCCTACAAACGGGAAAATTTTCTATAGTAAAAGCGAATTTACAAATTACTTCCAAAAGGCCGGGATTCACTATCCAATATAATTGTACGATTCATTCACACGAAAATCTGACGGAATTCCATCCGACATAAAATAAATGTCTGTAAATCTGCTGGCGATGCTACACTATCGCAAAAAAAAACATGCAAACGCAAATGACTCAGCTGCTTTAGAACAAAATGCAACTCTGATCGCATAGAACCTATACTTTTATGAAATTTTTCATAAACATTTGCAAGTCGAACAAACTTGTCAAAAAAATCTGTCACTCAATTCATTTTTGAGCCACACTATCATACTTTATCCGCACACACGATTTGATTTTTTTGACCACTCGTACGACTGAATATGATAGTGTATCGGCGGCTTAAAGAACAGAAAATATGCTCAAAAATTATAGAAAAAACATAATATTTGCGCAAGGTTTTCCAAAAAAAAAACTTATTAAAAAAATTTGCAAGGCTTCACAGAAAAAATTATTAAATTTCTCCAATCAACAAATTTATTCCAAATTAATAATATCAAGCAAACAAGTTGTTGATTTTGCACCTATTATTAAAATGATTATATTGATTACTAAAAATATTAAAATTTTGAAAAAATATTTTCAATAAATGATATTTTTAATTTTAAATAAAAAAGTGATCGAAAAACTTTGCCATTTCAAACAATTTGTTAATTTATTTAAATGAATATTGACAATTCCCAACAACAATTCTACATGTTTAAATTATTTTATTTTAAACGAAAAAAGTCCATTAAGATATTTTGTTATTAAATTAAAATTTTAATTGAAAATTTATTTCAAAACAACTAAAATGTTAATTAAATCAAGAAAAAAATTTTAATTTTTTCTTTCAACTAAAAAAATTATTGATTCAATTATCACATTAATTAAATTTAAATACTTTTTAAGCCATTTTTTTTAATTGATAAAACACTTTTTTCTGTGTTAAGTTCCTATAGAGATAAGTTGTGGCCACGCATGGATGACGGTCAAACCATGGTTTTGATATCGATGACCATAAGGAACGTTTTCACGGGACCTTGACTTATAGGTAGGCATGCACAGCATCTGGGAGCTGGACACTAGGATTACTGCCGCAGCTGTGATGAAGCAAATGAGGAGAAGAATGTAAGAAAATCTTCTCTGTCATTGGCCTGCACTGGCGAGAGGGCGAATGGCCGAAATGCGATCCGTCACCATTAACGGAATGCATGGTATCTCTGGTATTGAACTATGGAGAATTTTAAACTTCGTTACAAGTTCGGGTTGGTTCTACAGTGGGCGTTTTATTTACTGGCAATCCATGATATCACAATGGATCATTGGGTGTAAGTGTGTCAGAAGGATACTGACAAAAGCCATTTGCCTAAAATAGCCTTTATCAAGCAAATTTGCGCAAAACTTCCTATAAAAGAAAATTAAGCATACAATTTTCAACTCAAAAGAAAATTTTTGGAAATTTGTGTTTGCGTAATATTCTCTATAATAAGCATTTCGCGCAGAATAGCCCATAAAAAGGCAATTTGCGTAAAATTTCCAATTCAGAAGAAAATATATTCGCAAATTTGCGCAAAACCCCTATAAAAATCAATTGGACAAATTTGCGTAAAATTTCCAATTCACAAAACAAATTTGCAAATTTTCTTCAAAATGTATACTTTAAAACAGACTTGCGAAAAATTTTGTAACAGAGAGAAGAAGAATATATTTGCAAATATGCACAAAAACCCTATAAAAATCAATTTACGCAAAATATTCTATTAAAAGCAATTTGCGCAAAATAGCCTATAAAAAGCTTATTTGCGCAAATTATATAAAGCCATTTTGCGTAAATTTCCAATTTAGAAGAATATATTCGCAAATTTGCGCAAAATTCCTATAAAAGCAATTTACGCAAAATTTTCTATAAAAAACAATTTGCTCAAAAGAGCTCATAAAAAGAAAATTTGCATAAAATCTCTTATAACGGACAAATTTGCGTAAAATTTACAATTCACAAAAAAAAATTTTGCAAATTTTCTCCAAATGTATATTTGCGCCAAATATACTATTGAAAACAGGCGTGTGAGAAATTTTGTAACAGGGCAAATTCGACAATATTTCCTATAAAATAGCGAAGTCCATTAAAGTTATCTAAAAAAGGCAAATTTGTCCAAAATTTCCAAAACATAAAAATAAGGAAATTTTCGGTAAGTTTTCTATGAAAATGCAAATCTGCCCAAGCATTTTATGTTAAAAATCAATCTTTCGAAATCTCTTCTATAAAAAAAATAAAAAAAATAACACATTTCGTAATTAAAACTTTTTAAAGAGCAAATATTTGCAAAATTTTCTTAACAAACAAAAATTAACAATTTTTGTAATATGTCCTAAAAAAAAAGAGCAATTTTTAAAAAAAAATCTTTAATTTTATATAAAAAAAATTTAAATCTGGTTATTTTAGTTCTCATGTTGAGTTTCATTTTTATTATAAATTTCTATATTAATTCGAAATTACAATTTAAAAAGTTTTTCATACGAAACAAACAAAATTGTGATAGTTCATAGAAAATATTCTTGGAAAATATTGAAGGAATAAGACTATTAAGGTATAAAAGCTTTTTGAATTGGAATTTGACTTAGAATACACATTCGAATTTCGAATATAAAATTTATAAAAAAAAAATTAAAATTTGTTAAACAAAATTTTCTATAAGAGGCAAAGGTTTTCCCAAATTCTCTAAAAAAAAAAGAACATTTTATGGCAATTTTTTTTACTATTTTTTTTATTTCCATTAATAAGAAAACATTTTTAAATGTACTTTATTACCTCTTCTGTTTTGGACATTCATAAAAGCTTTATATTTAATCCAAAATTAATTAAAAATTTCCAAATAATTTTTTGTATGTTTCATAAACCAACAAACTCTTTTTTATTACCTTGAACATTAAACAATTCATTATTTTTAATGATAAATTAAGCAAATTTATTAATTTTCAGTACTATTTACACATTTTCTATTCATTTACATATTTTGGTTTTTATCTGAGTTCATTTAAAAATTAAATCCCCTTTAAACAAATAAAATTCTTTTGCATAATTTATACAAATTAGCAATAATTAATAACAATTTTTGTGGAATTCAGTAAAAGTGATTATGTAAATTTAATGATCAATTTGTTAAAGAATTTTCAAATAAATTATGAAAACCCCAATAACAAAAACAATAGAGAAATCTCTATGTTTTAATGTTAACGCGCACTAAAATATATAATAATAATAAATTTAAATAGAACGGCAAAAAAAATATGCATTTATTTGCAATTGAATAATTTTAAGCCGAAAATTTAATTAACATATTTTTAATTATAATTTCGATAATATTAACAATTAATAGAAGCAGGTATTTGCTTAAAAGTTGTAAAATTTAAATTATTATGAAAACCGTGATAAAATGAAAAAAAAATATGTAGAAAATGGTTTTCAAATACTATTAAACTATTATTTCACTCTTTAAAGCAAAAGGCGCTACTAGAAACTACTGGACCTAAATAAAAGCTCGCGTGCGAATGCACATTCGGCTCTTTGAAACTCTTCTTCAACACCCATTGACAACTTTCAAATGCGTATTATTTACACATCGCTTGTGTTTCTAATAACTTAAATGGCATTTCGTAGGAGAAATATCATTCATTTATTTACACTATTCAAAGTGTAAAAAAATGAGATGTATAATTTGCAAGAAGCTTTACCTCTACTTCTTTAAAGCAAAAAAGTAACGTAGCTGAATCACAACAATTGCTCATTTACGATTAGTTTGAATATATTTGATCGATTTCAACGTGCGAGCGTTGGTTTGTGCCGTTCAGATATGGAGGTTTTAATACGTCAACAATAGCCAGCCCAGGTCAGCCAAGGAATGATCAAAGGTGATGAATTTACGGCATTAATTCATTAAGATTTTTCTCAGACTTAAGAAGAGTTTGCCATATCATCAGAAGGCAATTTCAAAACATTTACAAGCAGCAGAATTCAGCTAAAGACCAAAAAATTGGCTTCAACACGACCTTAAAAAGAAGGACATGTAAAGACGATTTTGATAAACATACTAATGTTATTATTAACCATAACAAGATTTAAGGCAACCATAATAATTGTGGCTTTCTTTTAGATCTTACCATAACACATCTGTCCGTGACTTAAATATGGTTGAAATAATCGTAATATATTTGAAAATTTGTCATTCAAATAGTTTTATAAGCCGTGATAACAAGGAAAAATCTGATTTCTTTACATATAGGCAAAACAGTGTCAAAGCCGAATATCCATGCTCTTTATTTGGTGGGACCAAAAGCAACTTCAATTGGGCTAGGCAATCACATCTGTGGAAAAGACTAACATGGATATCTGTGCTATGGCCTACTCCATGGTGGATCTCCCACACCCAAATGTGAGCGAAACCAATCCACCCAGGTGGCAATTGTTGTATAAGGTGTTTAGGTGTAGAGGATGTTTTCCCTATAGCACTTTAGTTTATTTACAGCTCATGTGTGTTCTGAGCTACTTGGTAGGCTGCTACCAGCGATTTACTAGGAGCGTGAATCTGAGAGTCAAAAACTGTCTTCAATTGCCAGAATGATTCTGCCTTTATTTTCCATTAATTTTTCTATTTATACAATTTTTGTTAACATACTCTAAATTTACAATTATACAATTTTTAACATACTTAGAAAATATCTTATTGTTAAAATGTTATTTGTTTGATATAGTTGGTAAATTTTATATTAGTTCAGTTCTCATATTTATTTATTTGTTTTTTTAGCTCAATATTCAATGCTCGTATTTCATTTCATTTAATTCTTTTGCGTTTGCTTTATGTTATATTTGTTGTTACTTTTTTCTTTGTTTTTTTCTTTGACCGTACTTTACAAAGTGTATTATCCGGCAAGATTTTGTTTTTATTATTTATTTATTGAATCTTCATATATTAAATATGAACTAACAATAATTATTCAAATCTTAAACTAATACTTTAAAATTTTTCTCTATCCAACCTCCGCTGCATTTGGAAAACTGATAGCAGCATCACGCCAAACTCTGCCACAAGTGGTAGAAATTCAACCCTTGAGTAGGATTTTTAGGATGCCCCTTTCTACGACTTTGCGTAGTAAGCCACAACCACCACATGAACCCGAAAAGTATCTTTTCAACGAAAAAATTAAACTTCCGCAAAGAAAATCTTCCTGAAAGACAGAAAGCATTTCCCGTAAGAAGACTACTAAAGGAGGCCTCAACTAATAGCCAGTACAGTGCCGAGTTAGGGTCGCTACTGACTCCCCTGGTACCAGATTAGATCTCATGTCAGCCAAGACTACAAGAAATTTGGAAAATTTCTGCACATATGTCAATTTTAGACTTTTGCCGAAATCGAACTGTTAATTACTGCTTACAGCCCCCAAGGATGCAACACTAAAAGATTAAATAAAAACGATATCGACTAATTATCTTTCCAAATCATAAAATTTGCGTTAAAATGGCATCGATTTGTTTTTGCATATTGTGAAAATATATTAGTGAAATATGCATATCTTTGCATATTTAGGTTTTAAAAGCATATTTTTGCATATTTTAACGGTTTTGAGGGATTTTTTTTAATTTCCATATTATAAAAAAGTTCTTAAAAAAAATTTTAAGTACGCAAAAAAAACTTTCCAAACAAATTTTTAAATAATAAATAAATTCTTTTGAAGCTTTGCTTAATATACAATATTTTATTTTAAACCGATGCAGCAACTTACATGGCTAAGGCTTCCAATGGTTTTAAAATATTTTATCCAAACATTTTACAAGCTACTTGCTTAGCACATGGGTTATACCGCGTTGCAGAAAATTTAGAAGCAAATTCGATAATATTGCAATTTTTAATTAAATGTATCCCTTAATTCCTCTTCAACCGCAGCCAGTAGTAGCAAAATGGGGGCCTGGATAGATGTTTCAGAATTCTATTCAAAAAACTTTAAGTAATTTAAGAATATTAGAAGAGCTTGTTGATGTCGATGATTGTGCAATTAAAAGAAATATTAAATTTAGATAACAGCAGAAGGCAAGTAGCATTTGTATTTTGCAATAACGGATATATTGGTGAAACATTAACTAACTAATTAGGAGGTATTTAGTTCACTTAATGCTCAAGTCAAATTAATTGTTATTGCTGAAAGTAAAATTAACAATGTGCAAGGAAGAATAGCCCGACAAATTAAAAAAAAAAAATCCAAAACGTTTTGCAAAAAAAAAAAAAATTAAGGATTTAAAAAAATAAAATAAATTTCAAATATTTTTGATCTGATCTGGAATCAAAGTGGGATCTGAAAATAAATTTCTTCAAAATGCATTGGCATTCTTCAAGTATAAGGCAAGATTTTCCTTTTATTAAACAGTATGTACTTATTTTTTTAAACAAACAAAAATTAATTACTTTAGTTTTTTAAAGATATTTGAACAACAATATACTGAATTTTTATATTTTTGTTTTTAGTGCATATTTTTTATTTTTTTAATGCATATTTTGGATTTTGTAGTGCATATTTTAAGCTCATATTTTGAATTTTTTAGTGCATGAAAATTTCATCCCTATATATAACTAAATATGTTTTTCTTTCGATATTTTAACTTTTAAATAAATTATGCAAATAATTAGGCTCGAGGTCTGTGTTTAAAATATTTTATTCTATTTATATATTTTATTCAATATTTCGCCTACCATCGGTAAGAATCATCAGGAAATCTACACAGAAAAAATTATCAAATTTCTTCAATCACCAAATTTATTCCAAATTCAGAATATCAAGCAAGCAAGTTGTTGATTTTGCACCTATTATTAAAATGATTATATTGATTACTAAAAATATTAAAATTTTGAAAAAATATTTTCAATAAATGATATTTTTAATTTTAATTAAAAACGTGGTCAAAAAATTTTGCCATTTCAAACAATGTGTTAGTTTATTTAAATAAATATTGACAATTGCCAACAACAATTCAATATGTTTAAATTATTTTATTTTAAACTAAAAAAGGCTATTAAGATTTTTTGTTATTTAATTAATATTTTAATTGAAAATTTATATCAAAACAACTAAAATGTTAATTAAATCAAAATTAAATTTTTAATATACTTTCAACAAAAAAATTAATTGATTCAATTATCACATTAATTAAATTTAAATACTTTTTATACCATTTTTTTAATTGATAAAACACTTTTTTCTGTGTATACAAAAATTATAATAATAATAATAATAATACAAATAAATTAATTTTATTACTGTAACAATACATAACACGACAAAACCTTACAAAACAATGAGTAACAATAATCAAACAATTATCTATTTAACGTTTAATATTGCACTGATCTAATTTTTTTTATTTATTAATTCGTACTCTTGGACAATTTTCAATATCGGTTCGGTAGTTTATTCTCTTTTCTTGTTCGATTTTGTTTATGTGCAACATTTCCAATGTAAATCTCCGTTTATATATTTCCTCTCATTGTAAAATTTGTACGTTATCAAAATCAGGTGTATATCCTCTCATTGCACAGTGGTAATGAATACAGTGGAGCAAACAAAAAGTTTTTTGAAGAAAAATAAAAACATTTTAATATTGAATGCCGATAAAAGGAAACGTCACAGTGGCAATGAAGCAAAGTTACTAAGAGACAAAGATGAACACTATTCTGAATGAAATGATGACATACAGAAATGTAACTAAAGACCCTACGTCATCACTTCAAAAGGAAAAAAATGCCTTAGTCAATGAAGTCCTAAAGTGCAATAGTATATCTGTGATAGAAAGGAATAGACTTAAAAATGACGCGGCTTTTGCTCCAAGAATTTATGAACTCTCGAAAATACATAAGGATGGAGTACCACTTCGACTGATATATTCGTCAGTTAACTCTCCGGCTAATGATCTATGTACGTTTTTAGCGAATTTTTTAAAAAACTTACTGAGAATTCTGAATTTAATATTAGGGATGCCGTACAATTTAGAGATAAGGTAAACAATAGTGCAATATGTGATGACGAAAAGCGTATATCCTTTGATGTAGTGTCTTTACTCTCAAGTATTCCGGTAGACTACGCAATATAAATCATTATTAAGAAATGGGAAGATATCGTACCTCACACAGACATGCCGAAAGATCTTTTTATGAAAATAAAGGAAACCCATCATTTTAAATATAAGGACAAGATTTATACACAATGTAGCGGACTACCGATGGCGTCACCAGCCTCTCCAATTGTGGCCGACATCGTAATGGAGGAATTGTCTAGAAGAAGC